>CM061550.1:109496293-112013793 GCA_030864225.1 Capsicum baccatum var. pendulum
AACATCATGATTATAAGTAAGATAAGACTCACAACCCATTGAGATTAATCTCCTATCATACATATAAGAAATAATCCCCATCGGCTCGTAGCTAACAGATCCCTACTATATAATTGGGGGTATGATAGGCATGGCTAAGGTAATGGTCATAGTAAAATAATCTATAACTGCTTAATAGTGGACTAACTAGTCTTGCTTAAAGTCACATCAAAATCTACCATGTCTATTATAATGAGATCAACATCAGTATCAATATCTCTCAAAGTCACATGATCTGAACACCCAATCCATTAGTAAAGAATTACCTATGGAGTAGGTATACATAAAGTCACAAATAATAAATCCCAAGATAACTCTAACTACAGGGCATAATAACAAAACACATAAAAGTAAGTGGATTCTGGATCAAATAAAGCAAAGTCCAACGATGGCACAAAAGAATCATACCTATGATAACAACACCCAAAGATTAAGACTCGGGTCTAGAAGGTACCACATATAACTAACCATGACTGCTGCCTTGCTGGGCTCCTGACCAATGTCCAATCCTACCAGCCAGAGAAACTTATCGAGTACCTTGGGAACCATACCTTTGAATATGCAAACCACCTTTAGCTGAAGGATGAATTACTCTAATAGGGGGAAAACTCTAAACTATAGTAATAATCGGTCCATGACAATAGAACTCTCACAACTAATGAACAAAAGATCTATAACTATAGTATGTCACATGGGATAAACCAGAACCAGAAGATTAGGTGAACCCCAAATAACCACCTCGACTTGAGTAAACAGAAGACGAGCCCCTTGATGAATATCCACCAACCTAACTAGGGAAATCACTATCACAATACTGACCTCTATTAGTAATTTAAGGTTCTTCCAAAATGGTATACTAGGTTAGAAATAAGGATGATATGGATAATGCTGAGGTTAACTACCCTACGAACTGCCACAAACGAATAACAAGCTACAACAAGTTTGACTAAAAATAACATAATACAAAGACCTCTTATCACTTCCCCTTGGGCCTCATAATGCATTTCTGCCATTACTTAGGCATGATTAGAAACCCCCTGCAACCAAACTCTAAGAAGAACTATTGTAATACCACATATATTTCTAAGCTAGAAAATGAACCATTGTTCCTATGCATGAAACCTCCTATATTGCAATTCATGTTTGATTACATGAATTAGGATGAGTATCCTAGTGATAATAGAGCTTATGATGTGTTAAATATGTTCATAAAAGTCACATTGAGTAAGCCAAGCTAAGAACTTTTGAATCCACCAAATTTTTGTGTCTGATTTCACATAGTTCATTTTTGAATGAGAATAAATTGGTTTATAGGTGGTATTTTTGCAGATTTATACCCTCCAAATTGTAGATAATTGAATAAGATTTCCATCGATACTAAATTTGCCTAAAATAGACACCCGGTGAAGATGTTATGGTGATTAAGTTTTAGCAGTGTCATTTCAGTCAGTGGCGCATCGCGCCATAAGCGAAAATGACGTTTGTAAATTACCTGTGTCTCTCTATGATTCCACCACATCGCGGTGAGTTTCCAAGTCGTAAAAAAGAGGCAATGTGATGTCTCTGCATTGTGCCAGGGGCCCAAATCGGGAAATTTTTATAGAAATTAAAAGGCTCATCTAGAGGGGTATTTGGGTCATCTTCCCACCCCTATATAATTTCACCAAAACATACTCTTTTTAATCAAAATCCTCTCAATAACACATTAGGGTTTCAATTGGGGGATTCAAGTTCAAGAAAATTCTACTATCAAATTCCAAGAATCTCTACATCAATCTTTACTAAATCAGGAACTAAGGTATGAGTGTCTTCATTGATAGGATCCTTTCATCCATGAAGTCCAATAACCCTATCTTAAACTATATTCCATGCTTGTTATTTATTGATTTGATTGTTGATAGAATCTTTATGGGTTTGTATGAAACTAGGATGGCATGTTAGTTAAAATATATGAACTTTGGGTGATATGGGTTATTGAATTCATGAATAAACCTATGCCTAAAGTGGTGCGTGTAAGGTGTTTGATAAAATGCCTAGGATGATAGAATTCATATCCCATGATTCAATAGTTATTAAATGACAAGTCCATGTCCTATGCTCTATGATTTCACATAAATATCACGTTATTGTTATGTGTTATTGTTGTGATATGGAATGAGCATGCTATTTAATCTATGAAAGTATATACATGTTGTATGCATTCCATTCCATGTATAAGAAGTGGAGCATCATGTATAGTATGAAATCCCCTACTAATGATATTGTGAATTTTGGACTCTATACTTATGATCAAGTCAGTCATGTGTGTCAATTTCTTTCCATCGAGTCCTGGGGGTACTTGTACCCAAAAAATATAGTTGAGTGCCTAGAGCCATGTCATGATTTCATGATACTCTTAGTCAAGCCATGTTCCCTAGAACTCACTCCGTCATGTGACTCAGGAAAGTTTAATAACTCAGTTAATCTCAGCTAATCTCAATAATCTTAGTACTTAGTGATATCAAAAACTTCAGAAATTCTAGTGTTTTCTATAACTTCAATAATCTCCGTAATTCAGTACATTTAGAAATTTCAAGAACTCAATACTCTGTGAGATTAGTGCTCTGATACACTTAGCTTAGCTATGCTAAACAATCCCACTAACATTAGTTCAGTTAATTTGTTCAGTTCAACAAATCAGTTCAGTGTGTTTCAGTTGGGAGTAGGATTCAGCACCGAGTGAACCTAAGGATGGGGACTCACCTATCACAGTTAGAGGGTGTGATTCCTAGAAGTAATCCTTGCATTCCAGAACTATGTAGCTAGCGTAGGTTGAGATGTCCCTACCCATAGGGCTATTCATCTCCTTTTAGTTTACCTGATAGCAGGGCAGATGAAATGAGCTGTAAAATAGAATAGGGTTTACTCACATATTATCTCTACCCAAGGCACGATATTGACACCCTTCCAGCTGGGGTTACAGTTTGGACCCCAACCAGTTCAGATTCGAGGCATGTCGGTTAGATTATTACCTCCTACAGTCTCAGTCTCAGTTTCAGTAATAGACTCAGATAGTTCTTTAGAATATCAGAACTTAGACTGTTAGAACATCCATCGATTACTCCAATCATCAAAGTTATATCAGTTATATCCATCATCATAGCTACATTATCAGTATAAAGTTTCTAAACTGTTAGACATAGTTAATCAGACCTGCTCTTCAAAATTAGAACAGTCAGAAATAGTAATTTGTCTATTCAGTACCTCAGTATCAATGTATTTATGTCGTCAGTAATTAGACACAGTAGTCAGTATCACCAAAAGTTCAGTTATAGTTGTTGATGCATGTAATTATTCAAACGTTCATATTAATCTGAATTGTTCATGCATATAAACATTTGTATTTAGCCTACCTCACTCGTATACTTAATACATTTAGTCGTACTGATGCTTTTTCACTATGGTGCTTTCTCTTATCTTACACCATAGGTTCAGAGGCACAATATGTAGATCAGCAGTAGATTGCAGTAACAATAGTCAGAGTTAGAAGTAAGTCCTTATCTTTTAAGGACACGATGATTTCATTACTATTTTCGTTTCAAGTTTATTTCAGTAGATGGAGTAAGTTGGGGACATGTCCCATCAACTCCTTGTTCATTCAGTTTAGAGGCTTTCCAAACTATAGCATGTCAGACAGTTATTTTAGATTTGTTTTGGTATGGTTATACCATTTTTAGACATTGTTCTTATTAGATGTTTATTTAGCTGAACCTTATGGCCCTTTAGTACATGTTTCTGTATTTTTATGTTATATTATGTAGTACACAGGTACAGATATTAGTCATGGGTTAGCTTATGGTACTTTGGGGTCATAAACACCGTGTAGCATTTCGGTTAAGAAAATTAGGGTGTTTCCAACTTAGTATCAGAGCCTAAGGTTCAATATAGTCCTAGGAAGTCTGAAATCCACATCTAGTAGAGTCTTGTACATGCGTGTGTTGTGCACCACACTTGGCTATGAGATGTTTTAGGAATAGTTTCCCTTTTTTCAGTATTCATGTCGTGCTAGTGAGAAAAAGCTTTAATTAATCTCTCAATATAATTCACTTCTTCCTTTTGTTTATATAATATGTCTTTAAAAAGGACTAGCAAAAGAAGAACCAACAATCAATCAACACCTTATCCCATCGAAGCAGATTCCCTGGATAAGCACGTCTCTCATGCAGAATTCAAGACTGTATTTACTATTCTAGCCAGTTTAGTTGTAGCTCAGAATGAATGACCGGTCGCTGTTCTGACTAACCTAGAGGCCAATGTCGCTGCATCTAGGAATTGAGATTTCACCTAAATGAATCCTCCTCTATTTATCAATTCCATGTTGGAAGAAGATCCACAGGAGTTCTTCGATTACGTTCAAAAGTCATAGACATCATGGGAGTGACTTCCAGTGAGGGTGTAGAGTTAGCCACCTATCAGCTATAAGATGTATCCCATACAATATTTAAATAGTGAAAGGTAGACAGAGGTATAGATACAAAGCCCATAGAGTGGGAAGAATTCGCCACATGTTTCTTAGATAGGTTCTTTTCCATAGACTAGAAGGAAACTAAAGTGTTAGAGTTCATCAATCTCAGGCAGGGTACGAAGAGCGTAAAAGAATACTCCCTTAAGTTCACCCAGTTAGCCAGGTATACTCACTATGTAGTGGCTGACAGTAGGTCCAGAATGAATAAGTTTATGTCTGGGGTATCATGTAGAGTGGTTAAGGAGTGATGGACGACACTGTTGATTAGTGATATGGACTTGTCTAGGTTGATGGTCTATGCTCAAAAAATTGAGGAGCATAAGCTTAAAAAGAAAGAGAGAGAAAATAATAAAGCTAGAACAGGTAGTTACAGTCCTTCTCAGCCGAGGTCTAGGGGTAGCGAGAGTAAAGTTCCTACCCATCCTCTTTGTCAGGTTTGTGGTAAGCGTCATAAGCATGTGTGTAGGGCAGGCAGTGATGTATGTTTTTGGTGTGGCATGCCAGGCCACAAGATGTGAGACTATAGAGTTATATTGCAGAGGGGTAAAGACCTGTGTTAGCAATGTACCAAGAGTGGTCAGCGTTAGAATAGACTCCATACCTGTCATGATCCAGAAAGTTTACCTAACCTAGATTCAGGTACGTTACACATTTTTTATGTTCATGGTATGTATTGTTAGACATCTTTCTCTCATTCGAGCTTACGTTTCAATGTGAGTTAGTTAGTAAAATCAACAAGTCAGTTAAGAAATTGAGCAGTCAGATTTGTATGGTTTATTTTTTCATCCTTGCATCTATTCATGCTATTGAAAATCTTATAGAATGTAACTATTCTAAGGTAGAACCTCCTAGTAGTTGCTAGTTCAGTTCAGCTCATGTATCATGCATTAGTTTCAGACTCTCGAAATTTAGTTAACTGAACCAACATTCTGTCCTAGTTAGTAATCAGACCCTAAAACTCAGTTCAATCTAACATTTGCTATGCCATAGTACGCAAATCATATTACACGCGTAGTACTTCATTTTCAAGTAATACAGTCTCCATGAATCCATAATCAGTCACATCATGGTACTCAGTTATTCCTTACGTCCTATGTACAATATTTGATAGTCTCAATTCAGTTATTCTGACCAAGTTCCGTTTAGTATTACATGCCCACTATTTAATTATTAGCATATGTTAGTTAGTCTAGCTAGAAAATCAGTTTAACAGATATGCAGTCAAATTTGGTAGGGGTTGTTCTCCAATCTTTCCATCCAGCCATACTAACAAACATTTTAAGGATGTAACCATCTCCAAGATAGAGTATTCTAGTATGTGCAAGATCAGCTTAGTTTATGTATCATGTCTCAGACCCGGATTCCAGACACTCATTCGCAAATCAATCTTGCATACCGAACATTCAGTTCTAGTACTAGTCCCATTTACAATACTAGTTATGATGTATGCTTCATTCCAGTAGTCACCTAAATTCATGTTTCATGCCTTAGTTTCAAATCTCAGATAACCAGTAATGATTTTGTACCTAGGTTACTTCTACATTACCTCAACTTCCTCAATATCTCAGCAAAGTCAGCCAACATACTTCAAGGTACATAGTGTCCCAATTGGGAGATAAACTATAGCCCCCAAACTTTCATGATTTAAACATGCCGTTTTCCGTGATGAATCTGTCTTGGAGGAAGTATTACTTATGAGCCGACCCTCTAAATCCAAAACTCAGTAGTAAGCTATGTGCTCAATGTCTCAGTTTAGTTCATGATACTCGATCTATGTCACGCAAAACAGACTCAGTTCAGTTTATGCATCATATTCCAAACTCATTTATGTTCTCATGTTCCTTCTTATGTATATTGAGTGATTAATCTCAGACTCATCAGTATTTTCAATTCAAGGTAATAGCGTTCTTTAAGATTACTTGTTCTCATGATCAGGTTTCAATACCAAATTTGTTATTCAGTTCCATGCTCCATTTTTAGTTCAAACTTGGTATCTTTACCATTGCATGTTCAATCTCATGTTCATGAGTTAGTTTAGTCGTGTACTCACGCACCAGATATGCATGATCAACTTATCAATACTTTTAGTCATGCATTCAAGTACCATTTTAGTCATATAATCATGCATCAGATATGCATGGATTCAACTTATCAATCTCTGTATCAGATATACCTTCTCATTCTGAGAAACTTAGTCTATCAGAACGCTTAGTCCTTCATTCATAAATAAATTACCTATGCATCATATATGCATATACAGTATGAATCATTTTATTTGTCATGTCAGTCATGATAGCATGTTTCAGTCATTCATGTTCAGTTCATGTTCATCTTATTCTTTCCCCCTACAGTCAATCTCATTCGAGGACGAATATTCCCAAGAGGGAGATATTGTAATACCCCATATATTTCTAAGCTAGAAAATGAACCATTGTTCCAATGCATAAAACCTCCTATCTATGATTAATGTTTGAGTAAAATAATTAGGATGAGTTTCCTAGTGATAATAGAGCTTATGATGTGTTAAGCATGTTCATAAGAGTCACTTAGAGTAAGCCTAGCTAAGAACTTTTAATCCACCAAATTTTCGTGTGTGATTTCACATAGTTCATCTTTAAACAAGCATAACATGGTTTATAGATTGTATTTTGGTAGATTTATACCCTCCAAATTATAGACAATTGAATAAGATTTCCTTCGATACTAAATTAGTCTAAAATGGACAGCCGGTGAAGTGTTTATGGCAATTTAAGTTTCAGGAATGTCATTTTAGTCAATGGCGCATCACGCTACAACTATAGGTTTCTTCCCCACCTCCATTCCACTCTGATCTATACTATCCATTAACTTATAGTGCACCAATAAACTATCATAGAAGATGAATTGAAGCATCCTTGAGTACTCACTGGTGGCTGGGGAAGAAGAATCTCTTGCTCAAGATTAAGAATAGGGTCTAGTGAAGGACCTTATACTGGCCCCTAATTGGGGAAACATTTTGAGGTTGCCTATAACCTCTAGGTCTTCCATAAACCACAAAAATATCCCTAAGCTTAGTCTCAGGACCCTCTCCTTATGTTGCCTTAAAAAATGTCCTAGCCATCATCATAAGAGTGAAGCCAAAGGAATATCTTAGAAACAAACTCAAAATCTTAGCGCAAAATGAGTGAAAAATAAAAGAACTCCAAAGAATATCCTGTAGCCTTCTGACGATAAGTAACAAATGTCATTGTTCCAATCCACTAGACTCTACTAGTCACTTTCTCTTATACCAAGAATACCAGAGAAGCCTAGGGTATGAAAAGAATTTTTCATGACCCAATTTGTGGGTCATGATGGAACATACCTCTAAATCCCATCAGTAGGTAATCTGAACAGTAGCTCAGAGATATTTGCGATGAGCTAATTTATTGGAAAATGCCCTAGAAAGGTCAAAAGAGACAATACAATCCATAAAATAAGAGAGGCAATATAAATAGTCTGAAAGGAAATCATATTATAGAAAACCATCCCATAACCTGGAATAGTTAGTACAAGAGATACTAAACACACTATAAGTTCAATAATAGTTAATACAATTTGCCTCAAACAAAAGACTAAACCATGAAAAATAGTGAGAAATAGGGCAACTTCAACTCTGTAAGAGCTTACCCTACCTCCAAAATCCACCAAAACATGATCCTCAAATCAATGGCAACAACTTGTACTCGTATTTACACCAAAAAGGTATCAATGTTTAGTATTAGTACCGAATAAATGTGCAGTAAGTGATCATCATTAGTGGTCCTGAGCTAAATTATGATATAAGTACGATAAAATGCGATATAATAAATTAAGTAAAAAAGAAGGGACAAACCTAAGAATAACTCCCACATTATTGTACTTAGTTAAATGAGTAAACTAAAACAATAGCATAATTAAGAAGAAATTATAACTACAAAATGGCCCCTCATAAGCCAATAGATGTGGAAAAGTAAATAACCCAATGCAAGCCCCCATAAGTCTAGATGGTACAATCAAGTAAAGCATAACCTGAACCACCAGCATTTGCCAACTTCTATGACACAACTAGAATTCATCCATGTCATGCTACACTATAACACTTTCCTGATTCTGGACTTGAACTGATATCCATATTATCAATACCATACTCCCTTCTGGATTTGAATTAGTACATGTGTTTAATGACCCAAAATCGCCTCCCAGAATGTTACACAGTGCTTAAGGCTACAAGTAGCCCCAAGCTAACCCTTATAGCCGGTTTATACCAAAAAACACCCAATTAAAGATAAGGATAAACTTAAACACTCGCATAGCCATATCACGAGAAAGGAAATAAGAAAGGATAATTGGTTCATATGAAAACAACATAGAGAAATCTCAACAAAACCCCAATACTGATCCCTTTCAACATATCACAAGTCTGATACTAGTCTGACAAAGCCTCTATGAATCAAAATCTAGAGAGCCATTGGGACAGGCCCCAACTTATTCAAAATGGATTGAAAATAAAACATAGTCTCTCTAGCATAGTAAATATTTGAAGATCGGTCCTCAAACACGGACGACTTGCCATGTAGAAAACATAGGCAAGGTGCTCGGAGAATCACGAGTGAGGCTGGGACTGAGTACCTGAACCTACATTATAAGACAATGTAGCACATACACATATATGTGGATCAGTACTTTGGAATATACTGAGTATGCAGGGGTGCATGTATATGTATATAGTAGTAACGATATTTTCTTCAATCAAATCATGTATGCATAATGAGATGGGTCACATAGCTTGAACAAATATAAAATATAAAACTCATAAGTCATGTAAAATAAAGCATGTAACACAATCTTGTGAGTCATCATTATTTAACTTTAAAATTGGAAACCTTCTCTTACTCTCAATTCCTGAAGGTTAAGGGATTCAAACCACACTTTCAAGTCATGCATATATCTCAAGAGAGTAAAAATTTCTTCAATACTCAACACATCACAATTATTTAGAAACTCATATACTTGGAATTCGAAATCATAACACTTGAAAACATACTTGAAGGCATTTCATTCACCTTAAAAAATATCTTATCTCAAATCAATACCTTGATTAGAGAATATCTTTGCAATTCAACCATTTAGAAAAATAGCTTATAGGAAAGGAAAATAAGAATTCAATTTCGAAGTTTGAAAGGCAAGAAAAGTTCTCGTAACCGATATAAACCATGTGACCTACATGGATTCCAACGTTTTGTCCTCCTAATGAAGAGACTCCAAGTTGGGGAGGAGCGTCATACTCTTGCCAATGAGTATAACCTAGGTATAGTGATTACTAAATGAAAATCAACCTCAAGCCCACATAATCAAATCGGCCTCAGGCCCACTCATAAACATAATATAATTAGCCTCAGGCTCTCATCCTATGGTGGCTCGTAGTTTTTGGGCTAAGAAACCATAGTAGCTTACCCACTCGGTGCTAAATACTACTCCCTTTAGATTACCTGGGCTCATCTCATAAAAATTCACTTTTAGAATAATCTCATGGTTCACCACAAATCCATTAATCAAATCAATAATCTCGTATAGTAAAGTGGATTTCAAAGCTTTCGGACCATTAAGTCAATTCAATTTTCAACCATCTCAAAATACTCAAATCATGGGTCCTTATAGCATGAGAGTTCATAATTTCACAAGTCTCGAATAGGGCTTACTAACCCACGGTTCAATTTCAAGTTAAAGCTTATCAAAAGAATAATGTATAGCATATATATTCATAAATCATGTGGAAATCTGGAAATTTCAGCAATTCATCTCGAAATCTCAATGAAGTCATATGCTTCAATATCTCAACATTTCAAATATAAGCTTCTCAAAGAGTAAAGTCATGGGGTTTATTCAGCTGTAAAAACTCAAGAAAACATGTAGAAATAATGCTATTTAACTCTCAATTCATGAGAAATATCAACATAATGCATTCAATAAATATTGGTGAAAACCCCAATTCAAACTCATGTAAAAACCCCATAATTTCAGCAAAATCATTATGTATATAAACATTTTTGGGACAAGGGTAAAAGGATTACCGAAGTTCAAAACACCAGATACCTTGAATTTGAAGCTTTAGAAGAATTCTCACTTTTGGAACTCTACTCTTGCCTTAGAATGAGGGTTCTTGAGACCCTTCACTTGGGAACCTAGAATCTTGACTCTATTTAGAAAATTAATGGTGGATTCTTGAGATTTATGGAAGAGGTTTTGATTATTTAGGTTCTTGTCGAGAGGATACTTGATAAAACCCTCATAGAATGCTTGCAAATGGGTTAAATCTAGTGTTTCCATGATTTTATAGGCTTTGAAAAAGTCAAAAATGCCATTTTAAATATCTGTAGGAAACTAGAAAATTTTAACTGGAACCCAATTTGGAAGGCCTCTGTGACGCGCCACCAATTGCGTTGGCTCTCTAGAAAATGAAAATTGGGAAATTGACAACCTCCGCGATGTGGAGCCATGCATTTTCCCACTGGTTGGGACCTGGGACTCCTCCGCAATGCGCCATTATGACAGAGTCCCACTAGAAATTGATAATTGCTAAATTCACCCTCTCCGTGATGCGCTAGGCACTCAAATGATGCAGTTTTTTTTCTGACAAAGGCTTAAATTGGCCATAACTTCTTACCCGAGTGTCCGATTTGGGTAAATCTTATATCGATAGAAAGCTTATCAAATTTTTCCACGTGATAAAAAGTCAAAATTAGGGAAATTCTACATGGTTAACAAGTTACTCACTTAGGAAGCAACTTCTCCATCTTTTAGGGCTAGAATCACGCCTCACCCAACATGCCCTACAACTCAAAATATGAGGGAACTTTGTGGGGCCTTACAATATCTCCCCCTTGGGAACATTTATCCTCGAATGTCAGTAGTTAGGGACAGAATATAGGAAAAAACGATTACACACATCCGAAACATGGACTAAACGATTCAAGGTCTCTCTAAACTCATGAATACTCCGGAAAATACGCTAACTCATTCAACAATAGATGCAAAGATGAACTTTAGATTAGAAAATCTTTATCAAGGTAGAATAGTACCTTTGGATTGGTCTGAACTTGCAGAAAAGAGGTGCGGGTACTTGGATCGCATGTCAGCTTCCTCCTTCCAAGTAGCACCCTTAACAGATTGATTCCGCCGCAAAACTTTGACCAACGAAACTACATTGTTCCTTAGTCTACGGATATGAAAGTCTAGGATCTCCACAAGAATCTCATAAAAGGAAAGGCTATCTTGAGTATCAAAACTCTCTGAAGGATCAACCATAACTGAATCACCGATATGCTTTTAAAGCATGGAGATATAAAAGATAGGATGAATGGCGGACAAATATGGGGCCAACTCAACCTCATAGGCCACTCTACCAACACGGCTTAGAACTTGATACGGGCTAACATAACGAGGACTAAGCTTCCCTTTCCTACCAAACCTTTTTACGCCTTTCATAGGTGAAATCTTTAAGTACACCAAATCACCTACCTTAAACTTAAGATCACTCTACCTTACATCAACATAACACTTTTGATGACTATGACTGGTCTTCAACCTTTCTCTAATAAACTTAACATTCTCTATAGCTTCGAACACTGCATCAGGCCCACATGCGGCTACTTCACCCACTTCAAACCAACCTATAAGTGATCTGCACCTCCTACCATACAAATCCTCAAATGTTGCCATCTCAACCCTAGCATGGAAACTATTATTATAGGCAAACTCTATCAATGGAAAATGCTTATTCCAACTTTCTTTGAAATGAACAGAGCACGCCCTTAAAATATCCTCTAGGGTTTGAATGGTCCTCTCAGCCTAACCATCTATCTACGGGTGAAAAGCTGAACTTAAAAGAACTTGGGTGCCAAGACTCTGCTCAAATGCCTTCCAAAAATAAGAAGTAAAATTGAGTACCCCTATCCAAAATGATAGACAAGGGAATTCCATGCAGCCTGACCAACTCCTAGATATATAATCTAACATAATCCTCAGCCGTATAAGATGTATGCACGGGCAAGAAATATGCGGACCTATTCAGACTATCCACAACAACCCAAACAGAATCATAATGATGATGCGAAAGAGAAAACCCGATCACGAAGTCCATATTCACCATCTACCACTTCCTAGTGGGTATGCTAAACTCTTGCCGTCACACCACCCAGTCTTTGGTGCTCTACCTTAACCTGTTGACACGTTACACACTTTGCTACAAACTCGGTGATGTCTTTCTTCATGCCATTCCACCAGTAGATTTACTGTAAGTCGCGATACATCTTGGTAGTACCGGGATGAATAGAATAACTCGTGCCATATGCTTCACCCATAATCCTCCGTCTCAAATTATCAACACATAGAACACACAATGTATTATGCACCCTCAGCACACCATCTCCCCCTTGGAAAAAAACCTCGACCTTTTTTTCCTTAACTAACTCCTTTAGTTTGACCAAACTAGGATCCCTATCCTGCTTCTCCTTCACTTCCGAAACTAAAGAAGAATTAGAACTACTCTGCACAAACGTACTCCTCTCTATTAAATCAAGCAATCTAACACCCAACATAACTATATAATGAACATCATAAGCTAACTCTCTCATACCTTCCTTAATATGCGCAACACTACCCGTGGACAATCTGCTAAGGGCATCCGCCACCACATTAGCCTTGCTCGAGTGCTACAACACACTTATATCATAATCTTTCAACAATTCTAACCACCTCCTCTGCCTAAGATTATACTCCTTATAGGTAAACACATACTGCAGGCTTTTATGATGAGTAAACATATTTACATGGACACCATAAAGATAGTGTCTCTAAATTTCCAAAGCAAAAACCACAGTAGCTAACTCAAGATCATTGGTCGGGTAGTTTTTTTATTCGTCTTAAACTGTATAGAAGCATACGCTATAACCTTACCTTTTTGCATTAACACACAACCCAAACAAATTTTAAAGAAAACACAATACACCAGAAAACTATCAGTACCATAAGGCAAAGTCAGTATAGGGGATGAAGTGAGTCGAGTCTTCAATTCCTGAATATACTTCTCATAGGAATCGGACCACTGGAATTTAACCTTTTTTTGGGTCAACCGTGTCATAGAAAACATAATGGAAGAGAAACTCTCAACAAAATAATGGTAATAACCTGCTAGACCCAAGAAACTCCTAATGTCAGATGGAGAGATAGGTCTAGGCTAGTTTCTCACAGCTTCTGTCTTTTGGAGATCAACTCTAATACCCTCGGCTCAAAAAACATGACCCAGGAAGGATACAAACCTTAGCTAAAATTCACACTTACTTAATTGGGCAAAAAATTGGTGATCTTTAAGTGGTTGCAAGATAATTCTAAGATGAGCTGCATGGTCATTCTCATCATGGAAGTACACAAGGATGCCATCTATGAAGACAATTACGAATGTATCAAGGTATTGCTTGAACACTTGATTCATGAGGTCCATGAAAGCTGTTGGGGCATTGGTTAGCCCAAAAGACATGACTAGGAACTCAAAATGACCATAACGGGTTCAGAAGGCTGTCATTGGAATATTACATTCTCTCACCTTGAGCTAATGATAACCGGATCTAAGGTCTATCTTGGAGAAATAACTTGTACCTTGCAACCGATCAAATAGGTCATCAATTCTCGGAAGAGGATACTTATTTTTTATGGTGACTTTGTTGAGTTAACGGTATTCAATGCACATACGCAAAAATTTATCTTTCTTTTGCACAAAGAAGATGGGTGCGCCCCAATGAGAAATACTGGGCCTAATTAAACCTTTATCTAAGAGATCTTTGAGTTTCTCCTTCAACTCCTTGAGTTCTGCAGTTTCCATACGATATGGTCGAATAAAAATAGGCCGAGTATTGGGAAGAAGGTCAATTCCAAACTCTTTCTCTCTAGTGGGAGGTACCCCTAGGATAGTTGGAGTCTCGACCTTAGTGTACTTGACCCTAACTAGGTGGTAGATGCAACCTTTGGATATAAGATTTCTGGCTTTGATGTAGGAGATAAAATGACTCTTGGGAGATACCGAACTCCCAGACCACTCAAACACTGGTTCATCAAGAAATTGAAACTTGACCACACGGTTTTGACAATCTATAGACGCATAACAAGAATAATGCTAATCCATACCCAGAATGAGGTCAAAATCTATCATGTCTAACTCTATCTAATCCGCAAGTATGTCTCCATGAAGCATAGTAATAGGGCAATTTCTATACACTCGTTTAGCAAGAATAGACTCTCCGACCAGTGTAGAAACTATAAAAGGCTCGAAGATCTTTTCGAGACTTATTTTGAAATTCATAGCTATAAGTGGGGTCATATAAGAAAGAATTAAACCGGGATCCAACAACACATACACATCAAGAAAAAAGACATCGAGCATACCAGTAACAACATCAGGGGAGTCCTACTACTCCCGATAGGGTGGCAAGGCAAACAACCTGTTCTAGCGCTAACCTCTAGTGGAGCTAGAAGAAATGCCCTAAATAGGGGCGGGATGAATTACTAGAGCTGGGGTACTAGCAGCCTATGCATGACGTTGGGTATCTTTATTCCCCGGTATACCATGGGGGAAATCTCTAAGTCTGTGGCCCTGCTTGCCACAACCAATACAACTCCCCAAATCTCTGAAGCACTCCCCAATGCGGTTCCTACCATATTTAGCACAAAAAGGATAATCAGGCCTGTTACCAACACTATTTTGAGGCCCAAACATGATAAGCCTACTACCTTGCTCTTGCCTAACTCTGGGCGCGGGAGTACTAGATAATGAAGGAACTGGAACAAGTAGACATCACTAAAACTGAGGGCGGCTCCCTCTAAGGAACCTAGGCCAGCTAAACTCGTGTTGATCAGATCTAGTCCTCTTTTTACCCCTCAATCTCTATCTGTCTCTAAGCTTATTTGCCTTCATCTATTGGGCATCAGTCATCAACCTAGAAAGATCCATATCCTTATGCAACATCACAACCCTACACTCCTTCAACACCATCCCAGAAACACCGGTCACAAACTTACTCATACCAGCCCGAGTGTCAGAAATCAAATCCAAAGCATACTTGGCCAACTGATTAAACTTCAAGTAATACTCCTTAACATTCATGGAGCCTTGACTCAAGTTCATGAACTCCTTAATCGTAGCCTCTCTCATCTCAAGCGAAGAGAACAGATCCAATAAGGCATCTTAGAATAATTGCTAAGTCATAGAAGTGGCATTCTCACCTCTACCCTTCTCCCATGATACAACCCAATCATAAGCAATGTCTTTTAATCTGTAGGATGCCCACAAAACTCCCTCTTCTTCCAAAACCTGCATTACATCAGCGATATTCCTCACCTCCTCCAAGTACAATAAGGGCTCCTCATCTGTCTTGGACCCATAGAACTCAGGTGTATTCATCTGCATAAAGTCACGAATCCTAGCCACGGCTACATCACCACCCTGTTGATTAGCAATTGGGGCCTGACGCACTACACACCGATGATCAAGATTCTACTCAACACAGCTGGTCAGACTCCCTAGGTCTCTTTAGAAAACTTAGGCTCTGATACTAAGTTTGTAATGACCCAAAATAACCTCGGGACGTCACACGGTACTTAAGGCTACAAGTAACCCCAAGCTAACCCTTAAAGCTGGTTTCTATGCAAAAATACCCAATTCAAGAAAATGATAGACTTAAACACTCACATACCCATATCACGAGAAAGGAAATAAGAAAGGATAATTGGTTCATATCACCACAACATAGAGAAATATCAAGAAAACCACAATATTGATCTCTCTCGACAAATCACAAGTTTGATACTAGTTTGACAAAGCCTCTATGAATAAAAATCTATAAAGCCATTGGGACAGGCCCTAACTGACCCAAAATGGACTGAAAATAAAACATATCTCTCAAGCACGATAAATATTTGAATATCTATCCTTGAACCAGGAGGACTCACCACTGTAGAAAACGTAGGCAAGGTGCTCGGAGAATCATTGGTATGGATGGAACTGAGCACCTGAACCTACATTATAAGACAATATAATGCATATATATATATATATGTGGATCAGTAATTTGTAATATACGTAGTATGCAGTGGTGCATGCATATTTATAAAGTAGTAATCATATTTTCTTCAATCAAATCATATATGTATAATGAGATGGCTCGCAGAGCTTGGACAAGTATAAACTATATAACTCATAAGTCATGTAGAATGAAAGATGTAACACAATCTCGTAAGTCATCATTATTTAACTTCAAAATCAAAAACCTTCTCTTACTCTCAATGCCCGAAGGCTAAGGGATTTCAAACGACACTTTGAAGTTATGCATATATGTCAAGAGAGTAAAAAGTTCTTTAATGCTCAACACTTCGCAATCATTTAGAAACTCTTATACTTGGAATTCAAAATCATAAAACTTGAAAACATACTTGAAGGCATTTCATTCACTTTAGAAAATAGCTCATCTCAAATCAATACCTTGATTAGGGAATATCTTTGCAATTCAGCCATTTAGGAAAATAGCTTATAGGGAAGGAAAATAAGCATTTAATTTTGAAGTTCGAAAGGCAAGGGAGTTTCTCATAACGAACATAAACCATGCGAGCTACATGGATTCCAACGTTTTGTCCTCCTAACGAAGAGATCCCACGTTGGGGAGGAGAGTCATACTCTTTGCAAGGAGTATAACCTAGGTCTAGTACTCACTAAAAGAAAATCGGCCTCGAGCCCACATAATCAAATTGGCTTCGGTTTTCTGAGGATCTAATCTAATTGCATCATTAGAAACAATGTGGCCAAGGAATGCTACTGGTCTTAGCAAAAATTCGCACTTACAGAACTTAGAGAACAACTAGTGATCCCTAAGTGTCTGAAGAATAATTATGAGATGGTCTGAATGATCATGCTCTGTACGAGAATAGACCAGAATATCATCTATGAAGACTATGACGACTATGTCCAAGTACTGCTTGAACACCCAGTTCACCAATTCCATTTAAGATGCAGGGGTATCGATAAGACAAAAGGACAGGACTAGAAATTCAAAGTGACCATACCGAGTACGAAAAACTATTTTCGGAATGTCATATTTTCTAACTCTGAGATGATGATAGCCTGATCCAAGGTCTATCTTGGAGAAATAACTGGCACCCTGAAGTTATTTAAACAAGTCATCTATCCTAGGCAGCAGATACCTATTCTTGACCGTGACTTTATTGATCTGACGGTAAAAAATATACATTATGAGAGAACTCTCTTTCTGTGCACGAATATGACTGGTGCACCCCATGGGGAAGCACTGGACCTGATGAATCCCTTATCTAAGAGATCCTTCAACCAATCTTTCAATTTCTTGAATTCTGTTGGTGCCATTCTACATGGAAGAATAGAAATTCGTTGAGTATCTGGGAGTAGGTCTATGCCGAAGTCTATTTCCCTTTCAGGAGGAATGCCTGGAAGATCTTTGGGAAAGACGTTTGAATATTCATTAACCACTAGGATTGATTCTAACTAACAAATTTAGAACTAAAATTCTTAACATGCATGAGATGATACACACACCCCTTAGAAATCAATTTTCTTGCCCGAAGGTAGGAAACAAGCTGACCCCTGAAAAACAAAGTGCTACCCTTCTATTCTAGGATGAGCTCATTCGGGAACTGAAACTGAACTATCTTATTTTCGTAGTTGACTATGGAATAGTTGGAATGAAGCTAATCCATGCTGAGAATGACATCAAGATAAGTTATCTCTAACTCGACTAAATTTGCTAACGTGGATTTTTGAAATATCATAACCGGGCAGTTCCTGTATACCTACTAAACTATGATGGTTTTACCCACTGGTGTAGAGACTGAAAAGGGCTCTGCTAAAATTTTGGGACAAATTCCAAAATCAACTACAATGTATGGAATGACAAAAGGCAAGGATGCACCTAGGTCTAGCAAAGTATAAACATGAACATGGAAAATCTGTAACGTACCAGTAATGACATCAGGAGAATTTTTCTAATCTTGTCGGGTCTGAAGAGCATAGAGTTTATTTGGGTGTTGCCCACTAGTAGCACTAGAAGTGGCACCCTGCTAATTCTTGCGACTAGACTGAGCTGTGGAACGATTCTGATGAACCTGAGGACCTGGCTGAGGACAGTCCCTAACTATGTGGCCTGAATTTCCACAACTAAAACAAATGCCTTGACCCGCTCTACACACACCCTGATGGTGCTTCCTGTAGGTCTGACACTGAGGATAAGGGCGGGCACTTCTAACACTACTCTGAGATTTAGAGCCTGGTGCTCTATCTCTGTTGTCATCCCTGAACTTCGACACTGGGGTAGTAGCAGAGGAAGGGGATGGAACTACTGACTAAGGATGAAACTCTAATTTAGGCTGAGCAAAACATAAACTGCCTGATCTTTCTCTCTTGTTCTGCCTGTCGCTAGTCTTAACCTTTTGCTCTTCTATTTGTTGTGCGTGGGTCATGAGTCTGGCTAAAGTTATATCACCATCCAACATCGCAGACCTACAGTTATTTACCACACTATCATTCATCCCTACCATGAACTTGGACATCTTAGCCCTATTGTCTACAACCACATTAGGGGCATATCTGGCTAGCTGAGTAAATATAAGAGAATACTTTCTAACTTTCATATTTCCCTGCCTAAGATTGATGAACTCAAAAACGTTGGCATCTCTCAACTCATGGGAAAAGAATCTTTCTAAGAATGCCATGACAAATTCTTCCCACTCAACTAGACCTATATTCCCTAGCCTTTCTACTAACCACTGCTTGTACCAAGTGTGAGATACATCTTGCAATTGGTATGTGGCTAAATCGACACTCTGAGAAGAAGTCACTCCCATGATATAAATGACCTTCTGGACTTGGTCAACGAATTCCTGAGGATCCTCGTCTAGCTTAGACCCAAAGAAGGATGGAGGGTTTATTCAGGTGAAGTCCCTAATCCTAGCTTCTACTAAATTGGCCATCAGGTTGGCCGGAATGACTTCTGGTCATTCATTTGGTTTTGTTTATCCAACCAAGAAAGGCATGGGGCTTTTGGGCATGGTAACTAAACACTTAGTTAGCGTTAGCTTTTCTTTTGATTTCGCCAACTCAGGTCTTTTATTAAAATACGATATTATTTTGCCAACTCACAGGTGTAAGCGCTATAGTACAGTGTTGACTGGTGTGCTTTGGTGTAACCGGGGAGCTAGAACCAAAGAAAGACTGTACCAGGCGTCCCTTCCTCTCATCAGGCAGCTATCTCGAGCTCATTGAACACTAACTTTCTTCTTTTTCTTTTCTAATCGTCGAAATTCTCTCAATTGTGCCCCCACTGCCATTGGAGCACTCTCTGATACGTGTTCTGGAATTCTCCAATTCAGTGGAGTGGGGATTACCTTTCTCAATTATGACGTACTCGGTTAGGTTGCCATCTAGAAGTATTTCCTATTTTTTTACTTACTTCTTTCTCTTTCTGTTTTTGGGGTTTTTTCCTGTGATGTGTACCTCTGTCTTTGAAGAAAGAGAGGAGGGGGACTATTTGTGGAGTCACATTTTTTGATTCATTCATTCATAAGGGTGTATGATAAGAAAAAGTACTCTTACTTGTTGCAGAAAGAAAAGTAGCATTTTGCAGCTACAGACTGAGCTAAAGTGGTAAATACGGTCTTGAACTCCGCATGAGAAACATGTTCACCCAAAGGATCTTCGAGCTGAGGAGCTAGCTGATTTCTTCTCTTTGGAGGCATGTTTTTGAAATAAGAGAAGAGCAGATTAGACTGAGATACTGACTTGAAATTATGCTTACTAGCACGACATGAATACTAAAGAAAGAGAACTATTCCTAAAACATTATATAGCCTCCTGTACATAAATATGGAATGCAACACACCCATGCACAAGACTCTACTAGATGCGTCTTTGAGAATTACTAGGACTCTATTGAATCTTACGCTTTGATACCCAGTTTGTAATGCTCGATTTTCTGAACCTGAATACTACACGGTGCTTATGACCCCGAAGGACCACAAGATAAAACATGAATGATATCTGTACCTGTGCACTACAATATATAATGTAATAATGTGGAAAACATGAACATGTAGGCCATAAGGTTCAACTGAATAAAGAATCTATAAAATAGTAACATCTGTGTGGGTGAAAGATACCCAAAACAACTGAAACCTGAATCTAAAAGCTAAGTCTTAGCATAAATCCAAAAGCCTCTAAGTACTGTCTCAAATAAGGAGTTGAAGGAACATATCTCCAACTAAATCCGTAAAACTGAACTGAAGAAATGAATGTATAAATCAAATAATGTCTTCCTCGAATGAAGAGGATTCACTGCAACTCTGTATGCTGAATGTGCCTTCTACTGCTGGTCTGGGACTCGTGCCTCTGAACCTATGGTGTAACATGAAAAGAAAGCACCATAGCAAAAATGCATCAGTACAACTAAAGTACTGAGTATACGTGTGAGGTAGGCTAATGCAAGGGTTTACGTGCATGAATAATACTACTGACTGAATGATATGAACATAAGAGTAAAAACATACATATATAGTAACCAAGATCATGAGTACGCGATGGCTAAATCTGTACGCTAATACATGGCTAGAATCGTAGTTTTGATAACATGGATGACTATATCTGGCATCCCTAAATCTAGTTGAACTCTCTGAGTTCCATGCTACAACTGAATGTAACCGTATCTAACAGTCCTGGTATACTGATATCTAAAGAACTGTCTGAGTTCTTCTACTGTGACTGATACTAAAACTGTGGAAAGTAGTTGTTTAACTGACATGCTCCATAAGTACCACTATGGCTAAGATGGGGTCTAATCTCTGCACTGACAAGAATGGTGTTAATACCACGCCACTTGTATGGACAATATGTGAGAAGCCCTCATATAACAGGTAACTCTAGTAAGAATGGTGGGAACCCTCATATAATTGGTTAATCCACCTCATCTACCCTCATATAAAAGTCTATGATGTCTCAACCTATGTTGGCTGCATAGTTCTAGAATGCAAGGATGACTGCTGAGAATCACACCCTCATAAATAGGTGAGTTCCCATCCTTGGGTTCACTCGGTGCTCACTCCTACTCCTATCTGAAGAGACTAAACATAATTCAATTGACTGTACAAAGACAGATTAACTGACTTCCATTGACTGATAAAGTAGTACTATTATCTGAGAGTTAACTAGGATCAAGAGATTTCTGAGGTTTCCTGAGTCACATGACTGATTGAGTTCTATAGATTATATATTGATTGAGATTATTGTGACAACATGTCATACATCTAGGCACACAACTATTATTTTTAGGTACGAATACCCCCAGGACTTGATAGAATAACACTGACACACATGACATGACTTGATCGCAAGATTGGAGTCCACAATTCGCTATATCATAAGTAGGGGATAGTATACTTCATGTATTTAATCAACACCTTAAACATTGTAGGGAAAGCATGGATATAATTCGTACACAAAATTCATATTTCCATCATCGTACATACTTTATTCCATCACCATAATAATACTTAAATAGCATGGGCATTCATATTGAAGTGTACCGCTAACATGGACTTGTCATTTAGATATCATCAAATCATGTAAATATGAACTTCTAACATCATAGGCATTTTATCAAATACCTTACATGCAATCTTTAAGGCATAGGAGGATTTCATACTTGCATTAGTTCATCCCACCCAAAGATCATGATTTTCAACCAACAATCACATATATTTCATGAAAAACATCCTTAGATATCATCTTGAAACATAGACAACAATCATCAATGTGTACATGCTTATATCACCACAAAAGTTTACAAAATAACATTTAAAAGCATGGTTCTTGAAATCTATGAATGAATTGAATCCATAGATGAACACTACGCTTACCTTAAACCTTGATCTTAAAAGACATCTAATGTTTTTGAAGGTGCCTGAAAAACATCTTAGGCTTGCCCTTGATTTTTCTTGACTAGGGTTTAACCCCTTTGAGAAAGAATGTTCTTGTTCATGAGGAGATGATCTTGAGAAAAAACCCTAATCTTGTGGTTGAAAGTGTAAGAGAGGATTTTCAAGATGTTTCAACTAAAGAGAATGGAAGATAATACGTTCCTTGAGGGTTATAAGTCGTGGGAAGTGAAGGGAAAGGAACAAAATACCCTTATGAAATAAATTCACGGTTGCTAAAAATCATATCTAACGACATTTATGACAAAGCATCAAAAGTGTGGTAAGCCATCAAAAATGTCATCACACAGGAGCTAGAACTGATGGTTTCTTCCTAAGTCTGAAGACCTTCGTGGTAGGACATCACAAATGTGGTAAGATACCACGAATTTCATTACTTAGGAGCTGGTTTCTACCTAAGGCTGATGACCTTCGTGGTAGGGAGTCACAAATGTGGTAAGCTACCATGAATGTTGTCACACAGGAGTTGGATTCTGCCTAAGGCTGACGACCTTCATGGTAGGGTGTCACAAATATGGTAAGCTACCACGAATGTTGTCACACTTGCTTTGGATTCTTCCTAAGGATGACGATGACGACCTTCATGGTAGGGCATCATAAATGTGGTAAGCTACCACGAATATTGTCACATAGTTTCCAGCCTGACATGCTGGAGTAAAATAGGAATAAGACTTTGCTTCGATATTGGATTTAGGCAAAATTTTTGTTGTTGTAAAGATAATTCAATTATATATCTTTTGATAGGTCATGATCTCAAAAAGTCCAAGTATAATGATATATATTCTCGTTTGAAGTTGACTATACCAATATCCTTCTCAAGAATTCGTCCGGTAAGGAATGTTTTGATTCGTCTGATAGCTGGGAGTTATTTGAAGCCTTATTATACATCTAACTTACTCATAAAACTATAAAAGAACCATGATGTGCTAAGTATGAGCTTGGTACGTGGCTCTAATATTGGTTTGGATTTTTTTGGGGTATTACAACAATTTGGAGATATCATAATGGCCTAATCAAACCAAATACTCTCATTCATAACTCTGATACATAAATCATACCTTATATCTAGAATAGCATCATAATTATACTACAAGATAGCTCAATATATGAATAAGTTAAGCCTAGCCTACCTAAGCACAAAAAAAACTGAAGAATCTACAAAATTGCTGATTTCACTTTTCGAAAAGCTTTTATAAGGTACAACACTATAAAAATGACAATCTACTCCTCAAAACAACAAAAATGATACCTAAATTTCACTATTGTACTTTGGATAAAAAATTATGTAAAAATTCCACATGGGGCCAATTTACAAAAATTACATTTTGAAACTAACTCAACGTCCCTCTATACTAAAGGAATATTTAATGTAAAATTTGATAAATTCGGAGCTATAATTATTAAAAAATGAAGTCACAAAGTATTTACGGATCTTAGAAAAAGAAATAAAATCATAGCAAGAAATTAATGGATACTCATCATAAATTTGAAGGAGAAATGAATAAATATCTTTATCCAAGCCCTAAAATCACCCACAAATGTTAGTACCAAGCTTGCCACTTTTTAAGGTTATAAAATCTTTGAAATAGATGATAAATAGTGAAAAATAGGCTAAATGGGGGTATTTATAACCTTCACAGGTCCATGGGTGTTGCTTAAGATGACACTGGGCTACTTAAGCGCTTAGCGCTTAAGCAACCTAGTGTTGCTTTAGCGACATCCGGAAAACTGAACAAGTATCGCTTAAGCAATGTCTTATAATTTTAGTGGCTACCTCTTGAAAGATATTTGTTCCTTTTTATTAACATTGGACCAGGCTAGCTAGAGTTCTTAAGTAGTCAACTCAATGATAACGCTCAACTTACACCTCAAATAAGTGCAACTCGGTCGTCGTTAATATATTTACCCAGCTTTAGAGTCGGGGTCGAATCCACGAGGAACAATGTAACTGGCGATTAAACTAATTTGAAACTACAGCTACAAGTTGAATTTAAACAAATGATAGAAAAACATAAAATTTGGGGGTTTTAAATGGTAAAACAAAAGTTGATAAACACTTTGATTTAACAATGTTATGGGACACTAGATTTATGGTTACCACAATTCTTACATAGGTTGGGTTGCAAATCACTTCAGAGTTCCAACTAACACTTTAATTGCAAGAAGAGTTGAATCCTATTATTTACCCATTCGTCTCTCAACCTCAGTAGGTAGTGTTTCCGTTAATTCTATCAAACTGAAAGGATGTGTTTGCTATTCAACTATGTTCTGATGTAGGCAAATCCGATTAAGGCATTTGCCATTAAACTAAAGATTAAAATCTTTCTAGTCTATGTAAACTCTTTCTTTTCCCACATACACTTTCCTCTCGGACAAGTGATGTTCTTGGGATCACCTTTCAAGTTGCAACTAAGAGAGATCATTAAATTGCTCGACAAGAACTTTCCTCTCAGACAAGTGATTGTTTCATTGAAGTAACCTAACAAACACTTTTCTCTCATACAAGTGATTTTTGTATTGCTGACTCTATTAAGTTGCAGCAAAGAAAGATCATTAAAATAAACAAAGGTTTATACAACATCAATTTCTTATGGACATACATCAGATTCACAACCCAAATTAGTATTCATATCAAGGTTACCTTAACTCAAGTAAAGAAAATTATCTATTCATGATACAAAAATGAACAATATGTATTGAATTCATAATCAAGAATAAGTAATAAATCATACCCATAATCAACCTTCAAATGGAAGATATTTACAAGAATGTTAGGAACCCTCAATGAGAGGTTTCTCTGCTTTTTTGCCCCTAGTAAAATTGTTTAGATCGATAAATTATGAATGAATCAAAAACCCTAACAGATGTTATTTATAGTAAATCCTAAATAAGGAAATAAAATAACAAAATTAATAAAATTATTTAGAATAGGTGACGCCCAGGATGATGCCGCATTAAGAAGTTAACGCCCTATCACGGATGGTGTTAGAGAGGCTTTAGTTGCCTTCAGGTTCTATCTTAGGCTGAAGATGTGGCTGAAGACGCATCAGGGAGCTGATGGCATA
Source organism: Capsicum baccatum var. pendulum (assembly GCA_030864225.1). Lineage (NCBI taxonomy): Eukaryota > Viridiplantae > Streptophyta > Magnoliopsida > Solanales > Solanaceae > Capsicum > Capsicum baccatum. Next base: position 109,521,959 of record CM061550.1, read on the forward strand.
TCACCAACGTCGTCAGATATCTTCTTCCCATGCTAACTTTCTACTTGAGGCTGACGCCATTCTTGATACCTTATCATGACTTTGATGCCACATCACCGGCGTCTTTAAAACTACTCCTCAAACTTCAACTCCCTGGTTAAGGCTGACACCAATGTTGATAGGCTATCAAGAGGCTAACGCCTTATCACGGAGTTCATTAGCCATATTTTCTTCTATTTTTCTCAAATTTCAATTTTTTTGCTCTATTATTGTTTATTCTCATTTCTTCAACCTTTTTCTGCAATATCATGAGCAAACACATCAAAACAACAAGAGTTTCTTCAGAATTCACAATTATTTTGAGCTAAAAAGCATTAAATGTGTTAGCTTTTACTCACACATTAGTGAGTGAATTAGCCGACCTCCACTTAAGTGACCCAAATGGCTGCTTAAGTGGGTGCACAAGCAGAGTGCACAAGGCGGAATATCAATTTTAATTTGAGTTTTTTGCAACCCCTCGAGATTCATTGGGAATCTCATATATTCAAATAGACTATGCTACCCTATTAAATTTGATATTCAAAACTCAATGGCAGAGTTCAAATTTCCATCATGGTTGTTTATCTAAAAAGTGGGTCCTATATGTAATAGCTATTTCTCTTAACTTCCAACCAGTAGCTTGAAGTGAGCTTGTGTACCTCAAGTTTAAAACTAAGGGTACAACTAACCTAAAAGAATATTTCAAATCTATTAAAATAGTTAGATTTAGCATATGAGATTATTTGGCCAAAGGTTTTTTTCCTGATAGCCTATTTGATGTAGGGAAGATTTTAAAATAGGAAACTGGCTCTAAAAACTAAATGAACTGCTCAATCATTGAACTATTTTTTTCAGCAAGTCATGAATGACTTGATATATCTATAGAAAAGCTCTAAATACAAAAAATGAGCAAAAATAAAGAATCTAGCATGAAGGTCATTAAAGTAGCCAAATTTGATTTTAGGGAAGAAGCTAACCGCTTGAATAACTCGGTGTTTCTCAGCCAATAACAAAGGAAATCAAGGTTCGAACTGTCAAGGAGATAGTTATAATAACGATTTTGGTTATAGAGATTGTGATCTAGGGAATGGGAAGTATAAGGGCATTCAAAGTGTGTTGTATGTGCCACCAAGCAATCATGATAAAGCTGTAAATAACTTAAGGATAAATTCTATGGAAGCTATGATGGCCAAATTACTAAATGAGGCTATAGTGAAAATCGAATAAGGTATACCATCAATTCTACAAAATGCCACAAAGAAGTTTAAATTTGAAAATAGGGACTAACGGCCACCTTGGCGGACCATCGAATTTGTGATGGACGATCAGGTTAGCCATCGCAAATGTCCAAAGGAAGTTTCTCACTGGATAAGCCACAATGGACAACCTGGTAGACCATCAGTGGCCTGATGGGCCACTAGTTCGATCGTCACAAGGGTCCTGAACAGAAAATAAAGTCCCATCTTCCAGGAGGATCCTAAACAGAAAGTAAAATCCCATGTTTTAGGAGGGTCCTGAACAGAAAGTAAAATCTCATTTTCCAGGAGAGTCCTAAAAAGAAAGTAAAATCCCATTGTCTAGGAGGGTCCTGAACAGAAAGTTAAGTCCCATTTTCCAGGAGGTCCTGAAAAGAAAGTAAAATCACATTTTCCAGGATGGTCCTGAGTAGAAAGTAAAGTCCCATCTTCCAAAAGGGTCCTGAATAGAAAGTAAAATTCCATTTTTTAGGAAGGTCCTGAACAGAAAGTAAAATCCAATTTTCCAAGAGGGACCTAAAAAAAAAGTAAACTCCCATTTTCTAGGAGGATCCTGAATAGAAAGTAAAGTCCCATTTTTTAGGAGGGTCCTGGACATAAAGTAAAATCCCATTTTATAGGAGGGTCCTGAATAGAAGGTGAATTCCCATTTTTCCAGGAGGGTCCTGAACATAAAGTAAAATCCGATTTTTCAGGAGGGTCCAAAAAAGAAAGTGAAATCTAATTTTTCAGGAGGGTCCTGAATAGAAAGCAAATCCTCATGGATGTGTTTTTCCAATGGTTACTGAATTAAGTGAAGTGAATTTTCCCTTGTTTTAACAAAGAAAATTTGTCAGTTAAAAACTCAGTGATGGCTTATAGCACTTGGCTTGCCAAGCATCTACTCTGATTTTTGTTCCTTTTACCTTTGTTTCAGATCACTGAAACTTGCCCCTGTTTTGTCGTATTATTGACCTAGATCCAGATTAAGGGAAATGATTTTTGACTCGAACAATGAGTTTTTATCTTACCAGGCCTCCGAGATGCACCCTTTTTTCAAATCTGAATACTCCTACAAACCCAGAAGCCTGTCAGTTGATAGACTTCCTTTTTTTGTGTTGAATTAAAACCATATTTCTTTCATGTGCTGGTCCTTGGATTTTCCCCATATAATTGGAAAGATTGGTATCAAGTTTTGAAATCCTTTGTCGCTTGTTTTGACACAGACTTGACTTAAAATGTAAAGAAATGATGGTGACTTTTATTTTGATAAATAATATAAAAATAAAAAATATGATTAGTTAAATGATGAAGGTGTCAAAGAGATGAAAAGTGACTTGTGAACTATGACTCAACTAGTTGATTCTTATTCCATTTCGATGAAGCAGCAAGAGCATCAAATGAATCAATTATATGCAAACCTTAACTAGTGAAAGTGTGGAACTTTGCCATTAGTTAACCGGTTTCCTCCTCCTCATCTCATTCACCAAAGAGTGCCCCGTCTTGCTTCGACACTAGTCAAAATCAACTTTATGCTCTCACTACCCTTCATGTGTTCAAACGATCGCCTGATATCACTACTAATATGTTGAAACTCTTTTCTTGTGATGTTTACTATTTACTTGATATAGGGTCCACTGTTTATTATGTGACCCAATTTGTGGTTATGTATTTTGGTTTTGGTCCTAAGTATATTTTGGACCTCTTTGCTATTTCTACCCCGATAGGTGACTTTGTGGTGACTAGGAGAGTCTATAAGGATTGTGTGGTATCCATACATGGTAGGGAGACTTTGGTGGATTTGGTTTAGTTAGACTTAGTTTATTTTGATTTCATATTTATGATGGACTGGTTGCACTCGATTTATGCCTCTTTAGATTGTTGGACCTATAAGGATATTTTTAAGTTCCTTAATGAGCTGGTCATTGAGTGGGACAGGGGTTCTCTAGTGCCTACGGGAAGATCATATCATATTATAGAGCCGGGATGTGTATTTCTAGAAGATTCCTATATCATTTTTCTTGATAACCTTCCTGGTTTCCCTCCCTATAGGGAGATTAATTTTAGGATTAATCGTATTCTTTACACTCATCCTATCTTTATTACACCATATAGATTGGCTTAAACAGAGTTAAAAGAGCTCAAGGATCAATTAAAGAATATTTTAGTCTAGGGTTTCATATGTCCTATTGAGTTTTCGTAGAGTGCACCTATTTTATTTGTTTGAAATAATGATGGTTCCCTTCGGTTGTGTATTGATTATCAGTAGTTGAACAAAGTGGTGGTAAGGAATAAGTACCCTCTTCCAAGGATAGATGATTTGTTTGATCATATTTAGGGTTCTAAGTTTTTATCCAAGATAAATATTTGATTTGGATATCATCAATTAAAGATTAAAGAGGTGGGAATAATTCTGACATCCTTTTGTACCCGATATGGACCTTTTAAGTTGTTACTCATGTTATTTGGTTTGAATAATGCACTAATGCCATTCATAGACATGATGAATAGGTTCTTTTGTTAGTTTCTGGATTTGTTCATCATTGTATTTATAGATGCCGATCATAATCATATTGTGTTGCATACCTTGAAATACCAATAATTTCATGCTAAGTTCTCTAAGTGCGAGTTCTGGTTGAAAGATGTTACTCTTCAAGGTTATGTCATAATCGGTGAGGGTATATTGGTGGATCTACAGAAGGTTGCAGTGGTTAAAAAATGGTCTATACCTATGACTCTAACCAATATACAGAGCTTCTTGGGTTTAGTAGATTACTACAAGTTATTTTCAAAAAATTTCTCTTCTATAGCTGCATTGTTGACAAAGTTAACTTAGAAAAATAATAAGTTCTTATGGTCCAATGCTTATGAGGGTAGTTTTGAAAATCTGAAGGATAAACTAATTTTGGCTCCGATCTTGACATTGCCTAAAGGCACTAAATGTTTTGTGGTCTATTTTTATGCATCTAGTATAGGGCTTGGTTGCATTTTGAAGTAGCATGACAAAGTGGTGGCTTATGAATCTAGGTAGTTGAAGGTGTATGCGAAGAATTATCCTACTTATGACTTGGAGTTGTTGGTTATGGTGTTTTTATTGAAAATTTGATGTCACTATTTGTATGGAGTGTATGTGTGTATCTTTTTTAATCATAAGATCCTATAATATGTATTCACTCAGAAAGAGATAAATCTGAGGCAAAGGAGGTGGCTGGAGATATTTAAGAATTCTGACATGAGTCTTCAGTACCATGAATGTAAAGATAATATGGTTGCTGATGCTCTTAGCTAGTTATCTATGGAGAGTCTAGCTAATGTGGATAAGGATAAGAGGGAATTGGTGATGGATATTCACTGTCTATCTAACCTTGGAGTTTGTCTAATAGTCTCAGAAGATGGTGGTATGTTTGTGCGAAAGGTATTGCAGTCATCTATTGGTACTAAAATAAAGGAGAAACAGGTATTGGATCCTATCTTAATGAAGATTAAGGAAGATGTGGGTTAGCAGAAATTGATGGCCTTCAATATTGGTGGTGATGGTATTTTGAGGTATCAAGGAAGGTTATGGATTCCTTATGTTGATTGATTGAGACAAAGAATTTTGGATGAAGCTCATGAGTCACATTATGCCACTCATCGTTGTTCAATAAAGTTGTAGCATGATTGTAAGGATATCTTTTTGTCGAACAATATGACATGAGATATGTCCATTTTTATGGCTAAACACATGGTGTGTCAACAATAGAACGATGAGAACTTGAGGCTCAGAGGCTGTCTCCAAAAATTTAGTTACCTATATGGATGTGGGAAGTGGCTAATATGGATTTTGTTACTAGTCTTTCTTGGTATTGAATTAGTTTGATTTGATTTGGATTATTGTGGATAGGATGACTAAGTTTGCTCACTTCTTTCCTCTGAGCATAAATTTTTCGGCGGAGGATTATGCCAAATTGTTCATTAAGGAAATTGTGAAGCTTTATGGGAATCCTGTTTCCATCATTTTAGATTATGGTGCTCAATTTTTATCACACTTTTGATGTTTTTTTAGAGGGGCTTGGGGACTAAGGTAAGACTTAAGTATTTTCCACCCACATTCGGATAGGCAAGCGGGAAGGACTATTCAGATATTAGAAGATATGCTTCAACCATGTGTGATTGACTATAGAGGTAGTTGGGTTGATCATTTGCCTCCTATAGAGTTTACATTTAATAATAGCTACCACTCTAATAGTGGAATGGCTATATCTAAGGCTTTGTATTGTAGGAGGTGTAGGTCACCTATTTTGTGGTTTGAGGTTGGTGAGGCAGAGATGTTTTTCTTGGATTTGGTTCACCAAACTTTGGAGAAGGTGAAAGTGATTTGGAATAGACTTAAAGCCAACAAAATTACCAAAAAGTCCTATGCGGATGTGAGGATATGAATTAGAGTTTAAGGTTAGTAATTAGGCGTTCTTAAAGGTATTTCCCATGAATGGAGTAATACAGTTTGGGAAGAACGGGAAGCTCAGTCCCGTATATCATTATTTTGTAATGGCTCTTCATGTCATTTTCCATTTTTTGAGTTATTTTTTCCATTTGAGCTTCTCCATAGCTTCCTTAAGTGATTAATGACTTGTGGGGATTGATGGTACAGTGACTGGGTAATTCATTTGTTTTTTTAGAACCAATTCCCTATTAGAAGTCTTCATTAGTTCCAAATGGCCATCGAGCAAAAACTTTAGTGAAATGATCTTTAATGAAAATTTCAACTATACCAATATATTCAAAATATCGAATTGAGGCTAGGTAGACCTTTGGTTTAGGTCCAATGTACCTGGCCTTATTTCAAATGATCGATCAGAAAGTTAAAAATTTGAAATTTAGGTATGGGAACCACATTTTTTAGAGACCACCTTAGATTGAAAATCTGAGATTGTCAATGCATCCAAAAGATCAAATTTAGTGTAGTTACATATTTTGTTTGCAAAAATTGGACTATGGATGCATCCCGAGGCATTGGCCAAAGCATCTAATAAAATCTTAAGTTTAATTTATCATCTGGTGAAGCCAAGACATCAATCATGGAGGCCGTTGGCCTACCATGACTTTTGTAAATGCATCCCGTGTGTGCACAATTGCGAGGATCAAGGACCTAGGTTGGTTCTTTAAATAGCTATTTTTGGTAGAGAATTGGCCATTTGTTTCCTTCCTTGAGAGTTTAAGATCCTAATTTGGTGTGCTAATCACAAATTGGTCATGTTGCATGACTTAGGAGCTTAGTTATCATCTTATAGCACCATTATCTTCAAATCTAAGGTAAGAATCCTTTGAATTTATGCTTGAATTTCCTAATTTGTACCCAAAAACCTCAATTTATCTTGAGGTTTGATTTTAGCCTTAAGTATGATTAAGATTTACCCATTTCATGAGAGTGATGAATTGTTATTCATCCATGAACATTGGGTTGGTCTTTGAAACTCATTTTTCATATATGGGACCTATTTGGGCTTTAGGTGTTATTTTTAGACCCAAAGCACAATAATGAAATATCGATATTGATAGGCTCATATTGATGAATAGATTATGGTTTTATTAGTGTGAGGTTATTTTATGAATTATGAAGTGAAGATGAGTATATGGTGCATGATATGTTTTTATTTTGTTGGGCATTGAGGTAGGTCTCTATCTACTCCTCTTCATAGATAACATATTATATGTATTGCTTGTGAATTTGGATGTTAGGCTTGAGTATATATAGAATATTTTAGCCTTATTGTTGATTATTTGGGGATTAAATGAGGGTTTTGGATTCGTAAGATGATATCTGAATAAGCCTTTTGAATCCTTTAGTTTAGATTAGTTGTTGTGTGGTGATGATACAATGATATATTTGGGTTGCGGTTTTAGCATTTGAAGCATTAATTGTGGATTTGACCTTATTGGACTAGTATGGTCGTCTTGAAACAGTACCTTGGGTAGAGTAGACTTGAGTACCCTTGTTTCTAGTTGAAATTCCTATTTTAAACTTGAATGTGGCTTCCTTGACATCAAGAATTTTGACTAGATACCGTATCCTAGTTGGAGGATGTTGTGTCTATTTATAGAAATTGAGGTTTAGAAGTGGAATCGTTTGGCCCACTTAGGCCTAGACTTGTGGTAATCTTTTGGGCTTAGTTGCAGATGTTAGACATAGATGGCGCTAGTAAACCTTAGTATAATGTTACTTCATAACTTGGTAGCTTGTATTGCTGTTCCTTAGATTGTGTTCATTGAGCTAGGGTTATGATACTCCTTGTGGAAGTGATAATGGGCATTTAGAGATGATATCCCTCTTAGCTACGTTATGTGTCCGTAAACACGCTATTTCCTCTTAGACTTTATGATCTTCCTATAGAGATGCTACTTCCTCTTAGACTTGATGTTTTTTCTATATAGATGTTATTTCTCTTAGATATGATATTGGCCTATAGATATATTATTTCCTCTTAGCTATGATTGTTGACCCTATAGAAATGTTATCTCCCTTTTGGTTATGATTTTTGGGGCTATAAAGATTATATCCCTCTTAGATATGACAATTACCTAAGGTGGTTATATCTCTCATAGTTTGATGTATGACCGATTGATAAAAATATCTGATATAAGAAAAGATTACATGCTTATTGATATTATGCCACCTAGATGTGAGATACCTCATATGTGAGAGATGATTGCATGCTTATTGATATTATGCCTCCTATATGTGAGATGCCTCCTATACGTGAGATGGCAAGAGATATGCTAAGTCTTATAAATATGATTATTGATATGGGTTTCAGATATGTATATGGGCCTAAGGAAATGATTATGATGTGATTATTTTAGATGTATATTATTGTGCCAAGGGCCATGTTGTGATAATTATTTGATATCCTAGAAGTGTTTATCATTATAAAGGATACGATTATAGTTTTTAGATTCACAGACATGTTTTATATACACATCTTCCCGGTATGGGATAGAGGAAGATGCGGTATATTTCTTACAACTTATTTGATTGTATACTGGTGATTGCATGCAGAGATTTTGTACATTCATGATTATTATATTGATAACTTATGCAATACTTTTTGAAATATGCTCTTATGATTGTTTTGCTTAATTAAGGGTTAAGCTATGTAGTAGTTAATTGTTTATTAGGAGACTATAACATTTGGTGGCTAGGAATCAAATGTATTTGTTAATGAATCTTTCATAGTTTAAATATGTTAGTTAGAGATAGTTTATATGTAGCTAATGATTTTGTCGGGTTTAGCATAGGCAAAGATTATTGGTATTTATGCCTAAGTTTATAATGTCGATTAGTTGTAAATGAGGAGTCGTGTATTAATGAGGCTAGATAATAAGTGATATTTGTAATATGAGGTGACTAGTTAATAATGGTTAATAGTTGACAAATGATTTAATAAAGAATAGTTCAATGAGGATAAGTTGGTGAATGAGGGTCAGATAATGAATGTTTTCTGCTAATAAAAGATGGTTAGACGATTAGTGGTTATGTGTTATCTAATAATAGTTAACATATGTATGATGATTAGTTTGTACTATGGAATATTGGGTAAATGGTGATTATAGAGTAGTGATGAAGCTTGGGCAGAGGTTAGATGTGTTCTTGTTAATAAATGGTGGTTCGTTGATATCCCATGAACAAGGGTTATGTAAAGTCTAATGTTTAGTTAATAACTAGAGGTTATATGATGACTAGACAGCTAGTGGTTTTATTATAATAAGTGTTGGTAAACTAATAATGAGTAGTTGGGAACTATTAGCGGGATTGATATTCTATTGTGATAAGGCTATGTTTATGAGTATTTTAATATATGTTATTCGGTAATGATCATTATGATGACACTGATACTCAGCAAGGTGAAGGATACAATTGTAATAATACTAATACCCAGCAAGGCTAGAGAATACTATTGTGATAATGCTTATACCCGGCAAGGCCGGAGGATACTATTGTGGTGATGTTTATACCCGACATGACCAGATGATACTATTGTGATGATGTTGATACTCAGCAAGGCTTGAGGATACTTTTGTGATGATTTTGATACCCTATAAGGTTAGAGTATACTCTTTTGATGATGTTGATACCCGACAAGGCCGAAGGATATATTGATGATATGCTCATACCTGGCAAGGACGGAGGTTGATTAGGATAATAATGGTCAATATTATGAAAATTATGGTGATTTGTGATATTTATTGTATATCTTGCAATTATTCTAGCATGTGTATTGCCTATCACCAGTATACACCTATGTCTGTCAGCCAGAATGAGATGGTTGCATAATCATGGGCGAAGAATATGCCTTGTCTTGTTATATGTTGATTGAACCATCGAAGTCTGGGGTGTTGGGGTACGTATAGGCTCAGTTAGGTATATGATTGTCTTGAGTAGACGATTATTCAAGATGTTATTAATAGTGTTATTATAATTGTTAAGATAATTGTTATGGATAGCTTATTACAGATTGGTTGTTGATTTGGCATTGCGAATTGAGGCAATATTTTGGCCACTTTTACCTTATGATTGCATTGTTCTGTACAATTATATGACATTCAGCTATGTGCATTATAAACTATATTATGATAGACTTAGATCCCTATGGTATTATAATGAGGTCTTAGACTGACGATATGATGATCTTGGTTATGCTTAAGATGACCACTTGTTTATATGTGGATATATATATATATATATATATATATATATATATATATATCTTTCTATATGAAGTTATGTGACTACCATATAACCCTTCCTTCGCTTGTTCATATTTTGTATTCATTTCTTGACCTTTTATATCGCTATATATATTGCTTTTGCTCTTTATTCATATAATTCCTACGATATATGGTATAGTATTGACGTATGTTAAATTTAGTTGGAATAGGATAGTTCACCTTGATACTTCCTTAGTGTTGTCATGTAAGAATCTTGGACTTGAACAAGATAGTTGAACCTTATTTTTTCTCATTGAGTTGTAATATGATCTTTGGACTTTTGGGTGTAGTTTTAATTTGGTTAATATGTTGTATATATTTTCTTTATCATTGGAGCTCTGTTAGCAGTGGCCTACTGAGTACCATTTGTTTGGTAGTCATACTACATTTTTATAGCCTACGGATCATAGTATGGACTATCATCATTGATGTGTTCTTCATGCGAAATAGCCATAGTTTGGAGACTTAGGGTGAGATCCTTATATTTTGAGCATTACTTATCTCTCTCTTATGTATTATACCAGTCTCTATGTTGTATTCAAAGATAAGTTGTATCAGAATATTACTCATTGACATTTCATTTTTGTACTCTAAATATATTAGAAGAACTTATACTGATACCACTAGGTTTTGGGATGTTATTATGTATTGATCTTTACTTTATATATTAAAATTTTTTTTTCCTTATATTGCTTCAGTAGTCCGTTACTAACCGTTCTGGACTATGGGTTGGCTTGCCTACAGGTAAGTTATGGTAGGCGCCATCATAACTTGAGAAATTTGGTCATGAAGAATTTGTATCAGAGCATAGGTTTCAACAATGTATCAGTACAAAAGCTAAGTATTATTTGAATCCTACAAATCGGTGCGTAGACGTCTATACCCTATCGTCGGGAGGCTGTAGTAACACTTTAGGAAATTCAGTTCTCGACTACTTGTAGTGTGTCCTCATAATTGTGAACCTCGAACACATTCTTTATTCTATTCTATTCCTAATGAATGATGCAAGGTGGGCGACAATTTGGACATATGTGAATTATACTTCACCATTCATTTCTCAAGTTTTAGCGCAGCTTTGTCTTAATGAGTCAGATATGGATATCAAAGACCTTCAGTTCAGCTCAAGTATTTTTGTGTCAGCTTAAGCTCCAGTTAAGCTCGTGACTACTTTAGCACTTTGAGTTTCAACACTGGGAATTTGAGTTATGTTGAAATTTTCTCCCATCCATGTATGTCATTTTATTCATCGAGCAATTCTAAAACAAGAGTTGAGTCTATTGGTACTCATCAAGGTTCTTTACCATTTTGAGTAAATATTGGATTTCTCGTGTAGTCCAGCAATTTTCCTATGCTACATCCTTCTAAGCTAGCATTGGTGCATGGATATTTTAGAGGGTTAGTACCGTAACTCCATATGGAATCACAGCGCTTGATAGAAGCCAAATCTTCCATCCCTCATGGTGTTGATTATGAGAGAACCATAGAGAGTATAGGTATTAAGACTTATGAAATGGGTGGCAAGAGGCATACCCTCAATATAGCATTATTGGTATTTTTTTCCAAATGTGAGGATCCTTCTAGTAGAGTACAACTTCGCCTCTAGCCCATCAACTCTATGCAGATAGTATTCCATACCATGAGTCGTACTAAGATTAATCGTGATGATTATAGTGGGCAGACTCCCTATCTAAATTGTAGAGTTGTTGTATGATCCTTCGACGCATGGCGATAATTTTGGATTAGGAGGGGTAGTATCTTAAGGTATTCCAGGATGTTGATTTGATTATTTCATGATAACACATTGGTTCTAACTTTCAATTTAAGCGCATTCTGGACATTTCTCATTTTTCCCAACCTGAAACCCATGTCTTATAACCTCTTTAGGTTATCCTTAGCCCTCATAAACACATCAAATAGACCCTCAAACACTCTAAAATCCTTAAGTTCAAGAACATTTAAGAATTCCAAGAGATTAACAATTGGGGCTTCTAAATGTGATTTCATACCATACTACAAGGTCTTTAAGGAATGTTACTCTTCCCTCATTGTCAATTTTATGAAAGAATGTGACTTAAAGTATCGTTCATGAGATATTGATGTTGGGTATTGAATTATGGGTTGAGGGTTTTTAATATAAATAATTTAAATGTTTTTCTGTGATATTTATGAAATAATTATGCTTAAATTGATGGTTGGTATATGTATTGCGGTGCGTGGAAATGGTTGATCGAAATAGGGGTACAATGGAATCCCCAAATTAATTATTTGGTTATAAAATAAACTTACTTGTATAATTGATTTGGTTTATGCTTTTTCACTTAGCTTGGATTGTTTCTTTTAACTAATGCTTGGTATAAATGGTAAATGGTTAAGGATGGTTTTAAAAACCTTATGGGCTTTGATGGAATCCCCTAACAAAATAATTATGAAAATTTTTAATTATGGAGTCTGCGGGGTACTTGGTAATCCCCTAATATTGGCTAATTACATTCATTGCATGCTATAGTTAATATGATGATACCACTTAATAAGGCCTTAATAATTGACTCTTGGGATTGTGGTTTTGTTATGTGTTAATGTTTTAACTGGGCAGTAATGGGGGTTATGATAGATAGTTGTGATGGTGTGAGCACGAATGATGGATACTGGAAACTTATATTTTCCAACTAAGGGTTGGTCTTGATAATCGTGATCTTGTGGATTAGAACGGAATCCTCCAATCCTATTTACGTATATATGTATCATGACTGGCGAAGGGTACTAAGAAATCCATGGCTATTTACTATATCTCTAATTCATGCAACTTACACGTATTGGGGATGATTCAAGGGTAATGCTGGACCCATAAAGCTCATGGGTGGACTTATGACATAAAGGTACATAACCCAAGTTAAGGTTTTAAGGTGAATGCTAATATTCATTCCCTATCTGGGCATGGTGTATATATATGTATGTATGCATTTATGTATGGTTATGCATATTTGGTTGACTTGGTTTTGGATTAATGGAATTACTTTATCTTTATCCTTGAGCTACAAAATAAAGTTAACCTCATTAACCATCTTCGGACACTGTATCCACACATGATGCAGGAACAGGCCATAAATCCACTACTCTTGCTCAGTGACTCGATGATACAGGGAAAACTTTTGAGTCAGACTGAAGAGGTGAGCTTCCATAATTAACCCTAATTCATTTAATGAATTTTTGTATGTCATTACTATTCATTATTTTTTATTTAGGCTATGGTCAGGGGTATGTCCCGACTATATATTCTTTTATTTTGATTAGTGGTTTTATTGGATTACGATTGGCATTGGCAGTGTCGGTATTATTATAGGTTGGTTGTTTGGTTGTGGAAGGTTGGTTTTGGTTATAGAATTATTGTAATGTCTCTAAATTTATATTATCTTATCCTGTTATATGTTCAAAATTCATTCAACATGGGGTGTAAGCTAGTCAATAGTTTGGGTATTGGGGGTGGTCTCTGATTCGGGTTGGACTTGAGATACCCGAAATAGCCAGAACTAGTTCGGGTCATGCCAGATTGGCATTAGAGAATAGGTTAATGGTCAATTGGGTGTCCACAAAGATGTGTCAAATAGAGTGTCTTTTATGGGGGTGTAGCGAACAATACTCATAAAGGAGAAGCTAAGAGGGATTTAGGAATATTTCTCTTTCTTGTGTTCTATTTTTGGGCGGTAGAGTCTAAGGTCTTTTATATCTCTAATTCCTGTTTGTTTGCCTTTCAGATCATTGCTCTAAGAAGATTTGATGTTTGTGGGAACTTTTCTATCTCATTAGAGGATAATGGAAATGGAGCTCGTTCTACTCCAGGGTTTAGACTAAGTCTAGGGCCACTATCTCTTATTGACCTAATGGAGCTGCACTGATTCCTACTATCCCTTCTTAGACACCTGAAATAGATGTATCTCATTCTGAGTTTAGCTAGTTAATTCGTCTACCCATTCATTTGGTTGCCTCTCAAACTGAGCATGCAAATTTTGTTGATCCACCATTATAGGCCACAATATTTGGCAAATTTGTAAGGGTAAATCCCCCTATTTTTAATGGTATGAATGTCCACGAGGATACTCAGGGTTCATAGAGTTGTGTATTGATTATCGATAGTTGAATAAAGTATTTGTAAAGATTAAGTACCCTCTCACAAGGACAAATTATTTGTTTGATCAGATTTAGGGTGCTAAGTTTTTATCAAAGATCAATATTTGATTAGGGTATCATCAGTTAAAGATTAGAGAGGTGGATATACCTAAGACTGCCTTTTGTACCTAATATGGACCTTTCAAGTTCCTACATATGTCACTTGGTCTGACTAATGCTGCGACACCATTCATAGACATGATGAATAGGGTCTTTTGTTAGTCTCTGGATTTGTTCATCATTGTATTTATAGATGCAATTTTGGTGTACTATATGAGTAAGGCAGATCATGCTGATCACATTCATGTTGTGTTGCTTACCTTTAAATACTAATAATTTCATGCTAACTTCTCTAAGTGTGAGTTCTGGTTAAACTGTGTTGCTTTTCTAGGTCATGTCAAATTTAGCGAGGGGATAATGGTGGATCCACAGAAGGTTTTAGTGGTTTACAAATGGCTTATACCTACGACTCTAACCAATATACGAAGCTTCTTGGGTTTAGCCGATTGCCATAAGAGATTTTCTAAAAGTTTCTCTTTTATAGCTTCCCTATTGACTAAGTTAACTCAACAAAATACTAAGTTCTTATAGTCTGATGCTTGTGAGGGTAGTTTCGAGAAGCTGAAGCATAAGCTCATTTTGGCTCCGGTCTTAACATTACCTAAATGCACAAATAGTTTTATAGTATTTTGTGATGCATCTAGTATAGGGCTTGGTTGCATTTTGATGTAGCATGACAAGGTGGTAGCTTATGGATCTAGGTAGTTGAATGTGTATGATAAGAATTATCCTACTTATGACATAGATTTTTTGGTTGTGGTGTTTGTATTGAAAATCTGATGTCACTATTTGTATGGAGTGCATGTGTATGTCTTTTCTGATCATAAGAGCCTACAATAGGCATTCACTTAGAAGTTTTCACTAGTTCTAAATGTCCACCGAGCAAAAACTTTAGTTAAATGATCTTGAATGAAGATTTCAAATACAGTAAGAGATCCCAATTATCGAATTTAGGCTAGGAAGACCTTTGGTTCGAGTCCAACGCAGTTGGGCTTATTTTAAATGATCGATCGGGAAGTTAAAAATCTAAAAGTTTAGGTATAGGACCCACATTTTGAAGAAACCACCTCAGATTTAAAATCTGAGATCTCCAATGCATCCAAAATATCAAATTTAGTGTAGTTAAATATTTTGTTTGCAAAAATTTAACTCTTGATGCATCCCGAGGCATTGGCCAAAACATGTAATAAAATTTCAAGTATAATTTGTCATCTAGTGAAGCTAAGACTGCCATTACAGAAGCCTTTGAGCTACCATGACTACCATTAATGCATCCCATGTGTTCATGATTGCGAGGATCGAGGACTTCGGTAGGTTCATTAAATAGCTATTTTTTGCAGACAATTGGCCATTTGCTTCCTTCCTTGAGAGGTTAAGACCCTAATATGGTGTGCTAATCACAAATTAGTCATGGTGGGTGACTTGGGAGATTAATTATCATCTTATATCGTGATTATCTTCAAAATTAAGATAAGAATCCCTTGAGTTCATGCTTGAATTTCCAAGTTTGAACCCAAAACCTAAATTTAGCTTAGGCCTTGATTTTAGCCTTTAGTTTGCTTAAGATTCACCCATTTCTTGAGGGTGATGAATTCTTGTTCATGGGAGAACATTGGGTTGGTCATTGAAACTCATTTTTCATATGTGGGACCTCTTTGGGCTTTTGGTATCATTTTTTGACCCAAAGCACAATAGTGAAATATCGGTATTGATAGGCTCATATTGATGAATAGATTATGGATTTGTTAGTGTGGGGTCATTTTAAGGATTGTGAAGTGAAGACAAGCATATGGTGCATGATGTGATATTTTTCAGTTGGGCATTCAGGTAGGCCTCGATCTACTCCTCTTCATAGATTTTTTGTTATATGTATTGAATGCAAATATGGATGTTAGGCTTAAGTATATATTGAATAGATTAGCTTTACTGTTGATTATTTAGGGATTAGATAACGGTTTTAGAACCGTAATATGATATATTAATAAGCCTTTTGAATCCTTGTCCCTTCTCTCTCTAGTTTAGATTAGTGGTAGTGTGGTGATGATATAATTTTATATTTGGGTTGTGGTTTTAGCATTTGAAGCATGAATTGTAGATTTGACCTTGTTAGACTAGTATGGTAGTCTTGAAACTGTACCTTGGGTAGAGTAGACTTGAGTACCCTTGTTTCTATTGATATTCCTATTTTAGACTTGAATGTGGGTTACTTGACATCAGGAAGTTTGACTAGTTACCTTAGCCAGGTTGGGGCATGGTGTGTCTATTTATAAAAATTAAGGTTTAGAAGTAAATTCATCCAGCCCACTTAAGCCTAGAGTTGTGTTAACCTTTTGGGCTTAGTTGCGGATGTTATACAGAGATGGAACTAGTAAACCTTATTATAATGTTACTTCGTGACTTGGTAGCTTGTATTGGTGTTCCCCAGATTGTTTTCTTTGAGCTAGGGTTGTGATATTCCTTGTGGAAGTGACATTGGGCATTTAGAGATGATATCCCCCTTAGCTACGTTATGTGTCTATAAACACGCTATTTTCTCTTAGATTTTATGATGTGCCTATAGAGATGCTACTTCATCTTAGACTTGATGTTTGGCCTATATAGATGCTATTTTCTCTTAAATTTTATATGGGCCTATAGAAATGTTATTTCCTCGTAGATATGATTTTTGTGCCTATAGAGATGCTATCTCCCTTTTGGTTATGATTGTTAGGCCAATAGAGATGATATCCCTCTTAGATATGACAGTTGACCTAAGAGGTTATATCTCTCACAGTTATGATGTATGATGATTGATATAAGATATCTTATATAAGAAAAGATTACATGCTCATATATATGCTCATTGATATTATGCCGCCTAGATTGAGATGCCTTATATGTGACAGATGATTACATGCTTATTGATATTATGCCTATAATATGTGAGATGTCTCCTATACGTGAGATGTTTAGAGATATGCCACATCTTACATATATGACTATTCATATGGGTTTCAGATATGTATATGGGCCTAAGGCAGTGATTATGATGTGATTATTTTAGATATATATGATTGCACCTAGGGCCATGTTATGATAATTATTTGATATCCAAGAAGTGTTTATCATTATAAAGGATACGATTATAGTTTTTAGATTCACAGACATATTTTTTATACATATCTCTCCGGTATGGGATAAAGAAAGATTCAGTAAATTGCTTACAACTTATTTGATTGAATGTTGGTGATTGTATGCATAGATTTTGTACATTCATGATTATTATATTGAAAACTTATGCAATAATTTTTGAAATAAGATCTTATGATTGTTTTGCTTCATTAAGGGTTAAGCTATGTAGTAGTTAATTGTCTATTAGAAGACCATAGTGCTTTGTGGCTAGGAATCAAATGTATTTGTTAATGAACCTTTATTAGTTGAAATATGGTAGTTAGAGATAGTTTATATTTATCTAAGGATGATGTCGGGTTTAGCGTAGGAAAAGATTAGGGGTATTGATGCCTAAGTTTATAATGTCGATTGGTTGTAACTGATGAGTTTTGTATTAATGACCCTAGATAATAAGTGATAATTGTAATAAAGGTGACTAGATAATAATGGTTAATAGTTAATAAATGGTCAATTAATGAATAGTTAAACAAAGATTAGAGGGTCATGTAATGAATGATGTCAGTTAATAAAAGATGATTAGATGATAGGTGGTTATGTGTTTTCTAATAATAGTTAACAGATGTATGATGATTAGTTTATACTATGGAATATTGGGTAAATGGGGATTATGGAGTAGTGATGAACCATGGCCAGAGGTTAGATGTTTTCTTGTTAATAAATGGTGGTTCATTGATATCCCATGAACAAGGTTTATGTGAAATCTAATGTTTAGTTGATAACTAGAGGTTATATGACAACTAGACAGCTAGTGGTTTTATTATAATAAGAGTTGGTAAACTAATAATGTGTAGTTGAGAAGTATTAGCACGATTGATATTCTATGGTGATAAGGCTATTTTTATGAGTATTTTAATATATGTTATTTGGTAATGATTATTGTGATGACACTGATACTCAGCAAGGCGAAGGATACAATTGTAATGATACTAATACCTAGCAAGGCCAGAGAATACTATTGTGATGATGCTTATACCCGGCAAGGTCGGAGGATACTATTATGGTCATGTTTATACTCGACATGGACAGATGATACTATTGTGATGATGTTGATACTCAGCAAGGCTTGAGAATAATTTTGTGATAATTTTTATACCCGATGAGGTTAGAGGATACTCTTTTGATGATGTTGATACCCGACAAGGCCAAAGGATATATTGATGAAATGCTGATACCTGGACAAGCCGGAGGTTGATTAGGATAATAATGGTTAAAATTATGAAAATTATGGTGATTTGTGATACAGATTGTATATCTTGCAATTATTCCAGCATGCATATTGCTTATCACTATTATGAACCAATGTCTGTCAGCCAGAATGGTTGAATAATCATGGGTGAAGAATATGCCTTGTCTTGTTATGTGTTGATTGAACCATCCAAGTCTGGGGTGGTGGGGTACGTATAGGATCGATTAAGTATATGATTGTCTGGAGTAGCTGATTATTCACGATGTTATTGATAGTGTTATTATAATTGTTAAGAGCGTTGTTATGGCTAGCTTATTACTGATTGGTTGTTAATTTGGTATATAGAATTGAGGTATGATTTCGGCCACTTTAACCTTAAGATTGCATAGTTATGTACGATTATATCATGTCTGGCCATGTGGATTATAAACCTGATTATGATAGTCTTAGATCCTGATGGTATTATAATGATGTCTTAGATTGAGGATATGATGATCTAGCTTATTCTTAAGATGACCTCTTGTTTATATATGGATATATATATATATATATATATATATATATATAGCTATATGAAGTTATGGCGCTACCATATATCCCTTCCTTTACTTGTTTATATTTTATATTCATTTATTGACCTTGTATATTGCTTTATATATTTCTTTTGCTCTTCATTCATATAATTCCTGGTATATATGGTATATTATTGACATATGTTGAATTTAGATGGAATAGGATAGTTCACCTTGATACTTCCTTAGTGTTTTCATATAAGACTCTTGGACTTGAACAACATAGTTGTACCTTATTTGTTTTCATTGAGTGTTAGTATAAACTTTGGACTTTTGGGTGTAGTTTCTGTTAAGTTTATAGGTTGTATATATCTTCTTTATCATTGGAGCTCAGTTGGAAGTTTCCTACTGAGTACCATTTGTTTGGTACTCATAGTACACTTCTATAGCCTACAGAACATAGTACGTGTTATCACTGTTTATGTATTCTTTATGCAAAATAGCGATGGTTTAGAGACTTAGGGTGAGATCCTAACATTATGAGCATTCATTATCTCTCTCTTATGTATTAGACTAGTCTCTATGTTGTATTCGAAGATTAATTGTATTAGAACATTACTCATTGACGTTTCACTTTTGTACTCAAAATATATTACAAGAACTTTTACTAATACCAACAGGTTTTTGGATGTTATTATGTATTGATCTATACTTTATATATTCAACATTATTTTACTTAAATTGATTAAGTTGTCAGTTACTAGACGTTCTGGACTATGGGTTGGCTTTGCTACTGGTAGGTTATGGTA
The DNA here is from genome assembly GCA_030864225.1 of Capsicum baccatum var. pendulum. NCBI lineage: Eukaryota > Viridiplantae > Streptophyta > Magnoliopsida > Solanales > Solanaceae > Capsicum > Capsicum baccatum. The sequence continues at coordinate 109,541,859 of CM061550.1, forward strand.
GGCACCATCCTAACTTGAGAAATTCGGTTGTGAAAAATTTGTATCAGAGCATAGGTTTCATCAAAGCATTAGTACAAGAGATTAGTGTTATTAGAGTCATGCAAATCGGTGCATAAATGTCCGTAACCTATCATCAGGAGACTATAGGGACACTTTAGGAAAATCACTTCTTGACTCCTTATCGTGTGCCTTCATTATTGTGAACTACGAACATATTCTTGATTTTATTCTATCCCAAATGAATGATGAAAGGTTGGCAACGATGTGGATATATGCGAATGAGAATTCACCATGCATTTCTCAAGTTTTAGTGTAGTGTTAGATTAATTAGTTAGATATGGATATCGAAGACCTTGAGTGCCAGCCAAAGGATTTGTGGGTAAGCTTAGGCTCCAATTGATCTCATGACTACTTCAGCACTTGGAGGTTCAACATTGGGAATTTGAGCCATGTAGAAAATTTCTCCCATCTATGTATGTCATTTTATTCATCGAGCAATTCTAAAACCATAGTTGAGTCTATTGGTTCTCATTAAGGTTCTTCACCATTTTTAAGTACGATATTGGATTTATCATGTAGTCCAGACATTTTCCTATGCTGCATAATTCGAAGCTAGACATTGGTGCATAGATATGTTAGAGGGTTAGTACCATAGCTTCATAAGGCATCAGAACACTTTATAGCAGCCAAATCTTCCATCCCTCAGGGTATTGGTTATGAGAGGACCATAGAGTGCAAACGTATTAGGACTTATGGAATGGGTGGAAAGAGGCATGCCATCAATATAGCATTATTGGTATTTATTTTTGGTGTGAGGATTCTTCTAGTAGATTTCAACTTCACCTGCAACCCATCAGATTTATGCAAACAGTATTCCATACCACGAGTAGATCCAAGATTAACTGTGATGATCATTGTAGGCAGACTCCCCATCTGAATTGTAGAGTTGTAGTATGGTCTTTTGACCAATGGCGGCCATTTTGGATTATGAGGGTAGTATCTTAAGGTATTCTAGGATGTTGATTTGATTATCTCAAAATGAGATATTGGTTCTGAGATTTCCTAAGGTATGAGATAGATAATCAACTAAAGATAGCATATATTCTCTCACGACCTAGGGTTACTGAGACAAGCTGTGATTTAGGAAGTATAGACTTAATTCTAGGAATTTCTCTCAGCAAGTAGGCCAACCATTTGCCCTCAGTTGTATTCTCTCCATGTTAGTGACTTAGATGTTTTCTTTGACTGTAGACAGACTGACTACTAGTCTTGAGAGTGTCCCCGATAAGGAATTTCAAGTCATTTAACTTATTCAGATAATTTTTGTGATATTATGGCATATAAAGCTTTAGCTAATATGAGGGGCACCTTAGTTTATGATTCAGTCGGTTCATTCGAGTTGGCCCATTTAGATTTATTTTTCCATATATCTGTCTGGCATGTGTTGCAGATGTCACCACATTTGGTGTGCTTTTATTTCTTGAATTTATTTCTTATTATGTGTATTGGGATTTTCGTACCCATTGGTGATTATATGCCTTGATAAATTGATATTGATTATTACATGCCTTGTTATTAAATTCATGATTATTTTACTACTCCGTGGTTTATTTCTTTTAGTAGTAGATGGTGTATATTTGTATTGTTATTGTTCCCTTATAGGTGTGGTTTAGTTTCGAGTCCCATTTATCATGGTTTTTTTGCCTTGTTGTGGCCCAGGAGTTCTACATGATATTGATTTTTATTTTAGTACAACCTGTTTAGTATGATTGATATTGATATTGTTGTTGCTATTGCTACCACTATGTTAGGGTACTCATATTACTTTATATTATCACTTTATATTTTTACTTGATGTAATTGATTCTAAATGTGTATCTGTATAGACTAGTGTTATCGCAAAGAACTTTCATTATCTTGTGATGTTATTCTATGGCTTGAGTAGATATAGCCTGATATGATGATTTTGGTCCTTAGCATGATTGACTGTGTTCCCTCTGGCTAGCTATATTAGATTTGTTTGGGGATGTATTGTGATATCGAAAGGCAAGTTGACCTTTGTTGGCTCTATTATGCCCTAGAGTTTACAATTTAGTTATATTGCCTAATAATGAGTTTGAGAGGCTTAGACTTACCTCGTGGGTTGTGAGGGCTTATGTTTTTACCATTTCTTTCAATATAGCCCATTTGTGAGAGTGACCAGTTTGAGGTCAGTTTCTTCTTTATGGCTACTTTTTTATATTGATATTGAGATGTCATGGATCCATCCTTTCGATTTATTGGCTTCGTTCCATTGTGATGGTTTGCCCTTGTCATTTATGTAGGGACTGGATGCTCCTTTCCTGTGATATTGATTTTTCTTAAGTGGAGTTAGTGAGTAAGAGGCACATTACCTTTCCTATGATCGCATCTTGATTTGGAAAATTGCAAGTTGCTTAACTCGAGTTGTTGACTTTCTGGTTGTGGTTTTGACTCTAACTTTTCTTTTAAGATTGGTATGTTCCTTCTGTGATTATGTGATTCCCAAATATATCGATTAGTGATTGTCCTACTTGGTTGGATTTGGGACATCACCATTTGAGAGTTTGTTTATCCTAATACAGACTGGTGGAGTGCTTCTCCTTAGTTATATATGCCTATGTCTATTTTTAGCGAGACAGAGTATTGGATTGGGTAGTTTGTAGCTTAAGTTATATTTTTTGTGTTGCTAGAGCTTTTTGCCACTCCTAGTATGGTTTTTAGGCTTGGGAATTTTTTGAGTATGTTTGGATGGTTTATGCCCTTCAGCGGATATAGAGTGGGTTATTTGCATTTTCAGCTATTGATTCATCCATTGGCATGAGTTTTGTTTTGTAGATATATTTTGTTCTCTCCAACTGATATAGAGTTTGTAGCATGTGTCATCAGTCAGTGACTATCCCTATGATGATTTTGTTCTTTGGATATGTCTCAAATGTTTCTTGGTATGATTTATCTCGAGTATGTCATGTTTGGATACTAGAGTAGATTTGAGATAGTTTATATTGATATAGCGTTGTTGGATCAATTTTGGATTTTACTTCTTAGAATGGCAATTTAGAAATATTATAGACTTGGAGCATTATTGCCTACTAATAGTTTTAGGTTTTTGTTCAGTTATTTGAGACCATGAGATTAAGCCTTGTTATTGAGATTTCCGATTGGCATTGTAGAGCTTGTGTGCAACATTGGTGTCAGACTTGTCTTTGCTCAGATTTTATTCATAGGATGGTTAAGCCTACTCTATGATTGCCTATTTGGTATTTTTGAAATCGATTGTATTATAGTTGATAAGTATTCAGATGTTAGCCCATGGGCCCTGTATTTGTTACTCCAGTCTTGACTTAGTGTTTTAAGTTTTCCTTGGGAAGTATTGATGATTTACTCAATGGGAGTAATATACTTGACTTGGATTCTTGCTGAATTCATTCTCGATGAATGAGACATCCTATAGTAGAATATTCATTAATTAGTAGTTATACCTTGGACTTTGAGATTTTTGTTTGATTGTCATCCAGACTGTTAGCAACATTGGCATTGATTGCATTTCTTGATTATCTCCATTGGTGTTCTCAGGCACCACCTTATGAACTTATTCTCATTTTCTTTATATGGACTTTCAACTGGTTAACTTCAGTTCTTTAAGTCCTCTGTGATATGACTGCGTTAGTGAGACTCAAGTGATTTTCCTCCCAGTTTGGAGTAGATAGCATGTGCAAATGATAAAGAAATATTATATTTGGATTTGGATTTGATGGCGTAACTCGCGATTTGGGTTGTCTTAGGCTCAGATGAGACTTTATTGATAAACATGGATATAGAGATGGTATAAGCATGATATTGTTTAGATGTGTATGCATCATCCTTTGTTGTTTAGTGTGAGGCCAGCCAACAGTTAAGTTTAGTTTTGGCTATTTTGGAAGTTGAAAGAGAGTGCTGGTTGATAAAGGGATACCTATACCAAAATCCCTTAAAAGTGTTTTCTCTTTATTGTGGTTATATAGGAAGTCATACATGGAACATGAGGTCCCAGTACCTCATCCTTTTGAGAATAAAAGATTTTTTCTATCCATTGACTTTCGTGGAAGAAAGTCCTTTTAGTAATTAATGTTGCAATGACCTTTTAGGTTATTTTCCATATTCTTTTATTTTCAAAGTTTCAGCTTCTCCATAGCTACCCTAAGTCATTTATGACCCTCTATGACTGAAGGTTTAGTTATTAGGAAATTCGTATGGTTTGTTAAAACTAACACCTTTTTTAAAAATTTTCATTGTTTTCCAAATGGCCACTAACGAAAAAATCAATGAAACAATCTCGGATGCAAATTCTGACTACACACATGGATCCAGAATATAGATTTTAGGCTAGGTAAATCTTTGGTTTGTGTTCCAATGCACCCTAGTTTATTTTGACCTATCAATCAGAGAATTGAAAATTTGAATGTTTAGGTATGGGACCCATATTTTGTCAACACAACCTTAGATAGAAAATCTAAATTTTCCAATGGTTCTATAACATCGAATTTAGTGTACTTACATATTTTATTTGAAAAAATTAGACATCAGATGCAAAAATTGGGAAGCCAAGATCGCGATTGTGAAGGCCTTAGCACGATTGTGAATGCCACGAACGTGGACCGCGAGTGCGCTGTCTCCAGGACTGAGGTCCTGGGTTGATTCTTTATAGCCATTTTTGGCCAAAAATTAGCCATTTGCTTCCTCCCTTGAGATCTTAAAACCCTAATATGGTGTGTTAATCATCAATTTGTCATGGTGGGTAACTTAGGGCTTAATTATCATCTTCTATAAAGATTATCTTCAAATTTAAGATAATAATCCCTTGAATTCATGATTGAATATTCTAGTTTGGACCCAAATTACTAATTTAGATTAAGGCTTGATTTTAGCCCAAAGTACGCTTATGTTTCACCCATTTCTTGAAGATTTTGACTTCTTGTTCATGTGTGAAAATTGGGTTGGTCTTGGAAACTCATTTTTCATATCTGGGATCCACTTGGGCTTTTAGTATCATTTTTGGACCCATAGCACTATAGTTTAATATGGGTATTGATAGACTCATATCGATGAGTAGATTATGGTTTTCTTAGTGTTACGGCATTTTGAGGATAGTGAAGTGAGAAGGAGCGTATGGTGCATGATGTGATATTTTGTGATTCGTCTTTGAGGTAGGACTCTTTCAACTCCTCTTCATAGATGACGTGTGATATGTATTACGTGTGAATATGGATGTTAGGCTTGAATATGCATAGAATAACTTAGACTTGAGAATTGATTCTTTGGGGATTAAATGAGGGTTTTTGATCTGTAAGATGATATGTTTATAAGATTTTTGAATCCTACTGCCTTCTCTTTCTAGTTTAGATTAGTTGTAGCATAGTTATGATTTAAGTCTATATTTGGGGTTATATTTCTTGCATTTGAAGCATGTATTATGGATTTGACCTTATTGGACTTGTATGGTTGTCTTGAGACCATAACTTGGTTAGAGTAGACTTGAGTACTCTGGTTTCTAGTTGAAGCTTTTATTTTAGCCTTGAATGTGGCTTACTTGACATCTAGAAGTTTGACTAGATACTTTAGCCTAGTTTGGGCATGGCATGCCTAATTACAAAAATTGAGGTTTAGAAGTGGGATTATCCAGCCCACACAGGCCTTAACTTGTGTTAACACTGTGGGCTTTGTTGAGGATGATAGACATAGATAGGGCTAGTAAACCTTAGTATAAGGTTACTTCATGACTTGGTAGTTTATATTGATGTTCCTCGAATTATGGTCTTTGAGCTAGGGTTATGATACTCCTTGTGAATATGACATTGGTATTAAGTGATGATTTCCCCTATAGATACATTATGTGTCCTATAAAATGTTATTTTCTCTTGGATTTGATGATAGGCCTATAAATAAGCTACTTACTCTTAGATTGATGTTTAGCCTTTGGAGATGCTATTTCTTCTTAAAGATGATATTGGCCTCTAGAGATGTTATTTTCCCTTAGATATGACTATTGTTCCTATAGAGATGGTTATGATTGTTGGGCCTATAAAGATGATATTCTCCATTGATATGACAATTACCCTAGAAAGGTGATATTCCACGTAGTCATGATGTATGATCGATTAATATATCATATATAAGAGATAATTACATGCTTATATACTTTCTTACTGATATCATGCTCCAAGATGTAAGATTACTTTTATGCAAAAGATTATTACATGCTTATTGATATTATGCCCCCTATTTGATTGGATACTGCTGATAACATGCATGGATTTGGTACATTAACGATTATTGTATTGGTAACCTATGCGATTCTTGATTTAATATGATCTTATGATTGTTCTTCTTAATTGAGGGTTAAGCTATGTAGTAGTTAATAGTGTATTAGGAGACTATAGCACATGTTGATTAAGAATCAAATATATTAGTTGATGAGCCTTAGTTGAATTATGGTAGTTAGAGATGGTTGATATGTGGGTAATGATGATGTCGGGTTTACCATAGGCGAAGATTAGAGGTATTTATGCCTAATTATGTAATGTCAATTAGTTGTTAAATGGGGAGTCTTGTATTAACAAGGCTAGATAATAAGTGATGTTGGTAATAAGAGGAGACTCGGTAATAATGATAAAAAGTTGATAAATGGTTAATTAATTATTAAATGAGAATTAGTTTGTGAACGAGGGTTAGTTAATGAATGATGTTAGTTAATAAAATATTGTTAGATGATAAGTTGTTGTAGGTTGTCTAATAATGGTTAACGGATGTATAAGGATTCGTTGATAATATAGAATAGGGGGTAAATGGTGATTATGGACTAGTGATTAACCTTGGCAGATGTTAGATGTTTGCTAGTTAATAAGTGGTGGTTAGTTGGTATCCCAAGAAAAAGGATTATTTGAAGGGTATTATTTAGGTTAATAACTTGAGGTTATGTGACGACTAGCGAACTAGTTGTTCTATTATAATAAGTGTTGGTAAACTAATAATGAGTAGTTAGGAACTATCGACTATATAGATATTGTATGTTGATATGGCTATGTTTATAAGTATTTTAATATATATTTCATTTGGTAATGATTATTATGATGATATTGATACCAATCAATGCCGGAGGATACTATTATGATGATGTTGATACTCGGCAAGATCGGAGATAGTATTGTGGTGATGTTGATACTCGTCAAAGTCAGAGGTTACTATTGTGATGATGCTAATACCCATCAAGGACAAAGGATAATGTTGTGATTATGTTATTACCCGGGAAGGCCGGAGGATACTGTTATGATGATGTTGATACCCAACAAGGTCGGAGGATATATTGATGATATGTTGATACACGACAAGGTTAGTGGTTGATTAGGATTACGATCTTGATGATGAAAGTTTCTTGCATTCATTCCTGCATGTGCATTGCCTATCACCAATATACACCTATGTGTATCTGTCGGTGTAGGATGATTGCATAAACATGGGTGAATAATATGCCTTGTGTTTTTGTATGTTGATTAGCCATTCCGAGTCTAGGGCAGTGGGGGTAAAGATAGGCTAAGTTATGTATATGATTTTCCGATGTAGTAAATTATTCATGATGTTATTGATATTTTTATTATCATTATTATGATCATTACTATGGATACCTTTTGATAGATTGTCCGTTGACTTGGTGTCGAGAATTGAGGTATGTTTTTGGCCTCTTTTACTTTATGATATCATTGTTATGTACGATTATATCATGTCTACCCATGTGGATTATAACCTTGAGAATGATAGCCTTTGATCCTGATGGTATTATATGAGGTTTTTGAATAAGGATATAATGATCTAGGTTATGACTGAGATGACCTCATGATTATAGGTATGCATATATATATAGAGAAAGATACATAAAGTTATGGCACTACCATATATCCTTTCCTTCACTTGTTCATATTGTACTTCCATTTCTTGACCATGTATATTGCTATATATCTTTCTTTCGCTCTTCATTCATATAATAGCCTGGGATATACGTGTAATACCCCGTACTTTTTTCTAGTCCGGTTCAGCTCATAGTGCATGTATAAGAGGCTTAGAACTATAAATTTTAACTCAGTGTTAGGGACTTAGTCTTATTTTTGGCCTATTAACTTCATGGATTTTTAAACTGGCTTTCCTACCCCGAGATGTAATTTTTTAAGTTAATCCATGTTTAGGGGTATAAGGGGTATGTATTGGGAAAGTTTAAAACTTTTTGGACGAGGATTGGGTCATGTTTGGATTTTTATTTTAGCGGCTCAATACGATTGTGGTGCATCATGGTGGTACAATGATGAGGCCTTTAGCGCATCGTGGTAATCCTCTAATCGGCGTTCCAATTACGAATTTAATCCCTGAGGGGCAATCATGTCTTTTCCCCACTGACCCAATTCGTAAAAACATGGGATTAAACTTTAGTTACAACATTATTTGCCCTAATTCTCCAAATTTCTATCAAATACAAAACCTCTCCTTTCCCAAGTTCATCAAATTCAATCCTAGAAAAGCACGAAATTTCATCTCCCAGTCCAAGAACTTCAAGAAAGCTTTCAAGATTTTGTTTCCCCATTAAGCTTAAGGGTTTAAGGTATGTGTGATGTTCATCCATAAGACTATTTTACCCATAGAGTCCAAGAATATTTTTTTTTTTGTTTTAAATTATGAAATTTACATATTTATGATGAATTATCTCCTTAAAACTCTTATGAATTTAAATTATAAACTAGGGTTACACGTGTTTTCAATGAGTGAGTCTTTACACGTTTGAAATATGGAATTTTCATTTTAAAATACCTAATTCATGGTGTTAGTATTGTAATTATGTTATTATCACTTGCTTTACCCATTCTCGTGCTTAAATTCATCACTCCCAAGTGATTGATGAAATGTCTAAAATGTTCGGTTTTGAGCAATGATAATCTATTATGTTTTTTCAAGCTTTCATATGTCATCATTGTTATTTCCATTAAGAGTTGGTGGGTTATGAACACCCGATAGGAGTTGTTTACATAATCTAAGTATTTTTTTCAGAATTTGTGTGCACTGTTATTTGTAATATACCATGACCTAAGCTTACCAACTTCAGTCCATACACTAGTCAGTATTTCAGTGTCATTCAGTTGGGAGTAACCCTTAGCATCGAGGGATCCATGGATGGCGTCTTCCCCCATCAGCTAGGGATGAGGCACTAGTAGCACTCTCTAAGTTCTAAAACCATGGCGCCTCCATATATTTTGAGGGGTCTCAGTATGACACCCTCATCCTTCGGGATATCAACTCATCCTTGTAGAGTCTATGTCGGTAGTCTACTGCTAGTACCCTTGGCAAGGTACCAACACCCTTCCAACTGGGGTTATATGTTGGATAAGTCTATCGGATAGAGCTAACTCCCACAGTCTCAGTTTAGTATTCAATACAGAATTCAGTTCAGGTTTACTTGACCATAAAATATAGTCTACAGATTTACAGTAATCACGTATTTATGTTTAGTAATCCTAGTCTATTCAGTCATTCTTTACTTCATGCATATAAACTAATACATTTCAGCCTAACCTAATCTCATATACCAATTCAAAGTACTGATCTAATACTTTTCTTTGCACTATGATGTTTAATATCATAGGTTCGGACGCTCAGTTTCTCGATCGAACATAGACAGTCCATCTAGTCAGCAGTATTAGCAGTGGTGACACCTCATAGTTTGTGAACCTATTATGTTTCTTTCAGTCATTTCAGTATTTACTTTTCTTAGTCATTTGGAGTTAGTTGAGGGTTTGTCCCATCAGCTTTACAATCAGTCAGTTAGAGACATTTAGACATTTCAGATAATAAGTTAGTTGTCAGTCTTATCAGTCAGATTTCAATATTTTTACATATGTTTCAGACTTGTGGATTTATATGTATTGTTTTTAGTATTTAAAGCTTATGGTTGCATATGTTTATTATCTTATAGTACTTAGTTCTCACCGCAGGTACCAGTTCATAGGTTTGCTTGTGATCACTTGTGACTGTAAGCACCATTGTCACAACTAGGGGGTAGCCTCGAGTTATGAAAAAACTTGGTATCTAAACCTATGCTTTTATAGTGTCCTTGGGAGTCTAAAAGTTGTGTTGAGTAGAGTCTTGTGCATGGGTGCAAAGTCCACCATACATAGGGACAAAAGGCTAAAAGATATTTTGGGAAAAAGTTTCACTTCTTTCAGTATCTATGTCATGCAAAATAGCATGAACTTAATATAAAATCTATTTCAAATTCATTCTTCCTTCCATTTAAAGAAAATGCCTCCCAGAAAGAACAAGGAAATAAGGAACGAGAATTAGCCCACATCTCCTCCTGTTAAAGAAAGATCCCCTAAATGAGCCTTTCTCTCAGGCTAAATTTAGAGTTTCCATCACTTCCTTAGCTAACTTAGTTGTAGCTCAGAATAACCATCAGGTTGTTTTCCCATATAAACTATTGGCTAATACAATTGCAGCTAGGATTCGAGACTTTACCCGAATGAACCCCCTTTGTTTTTTGGATCCAAGTCTGATTCTTTATATAGTTCATAAGGTAATTGATATCATGGGGGTCATGTGTAGTGAGAATTTAGAATTAGCTTCTTAAAAGTTGCGGGATGTAGCTTACACGAAGAGTAAGTAGTAGAAGGATAGAGGCGTAGATGCAGGTCTTGTAAAGTGAGAGGAGATTTCCATGGCCTTTTTAGATAGATTCTTTCAGTTACAATTCATTAAAGATAAGGTGCTGGAGTTTATTTATTTGAAGAAGGGAAATATGAATGTGAAGGAGTAATCACTTAAGTTTACTCAGTTGGCAAGGTACACTCCGTCGATGGTGGTCGATAGTATGTCTAGAATTAGTAAGTTTATTTTTGGTGTAGCTGATAGTGTGGTCGAGGAGTGTAGGATCGCAATATTGATTAAAGAGATGGACGTATCTAGGCTTGTGGTCCATGCTTAATAGATTGAGGAACAAAAGCTTATGGAGAAAGAGATAGAGAGAGAGAGAGAGAATAAGAGGGCCAGAATAGGTAGCTTTAACTTTTCTTAATTGAGGTCAGAGGGTGGTAACCGTTCTTAGCTTCTTCAAAAATTCTCAGCCCCAGCTCTATCTTCAGCTAGTGCTCCTGTGCCAATGTTAAGGAATGACAGTCAGCATAGAGCACTAGTCTGTAAGTCCCAAGGTAGTGTGAACAATAGTTGTACTAATCCACTTTGTTGGAGATATAGTAAGAATCATCCAGGTGAATATAGGGTTGGTAGTGATATGTCCTTTGGGTGTGGCAGGCCATGCCATAAAATCAAGGTCTGCCCGGCGGGTATGTTTAAAGGCAAGAATGATCCCCAACGAGGTCAGAATAAATCTCTAGTAGTACTAGCAGGTCATCCTAGTCAGCAGGGTGCCACAGGTGCACTGCACCAGAACATGTTATATGCACTTCAGTCCCGACAGGATCAGGAATGTTCTCTTGATGTGGTTGCGGGTATGTTATAGGTCTTTCACCTTCACGTTTAGGCCTTGTTAGATCTAGGGGCTTCACTTTCTTTTGTACCCCCCTGTCTAGTTATTGATTTTTGTATCAGCCCATGATAAATATTAGAACCTTTCTCAGTGTCTACCCTAGTTGGTAAGTCTATCATAGCCAGACGAGTGTATAAAAATTTCCCTGTTACAGTATCCCAAAAATCACTTCAGTAGATATTTTAGAGTTAGAGATGATGGTTTTTGATGTCATTCTCGGCATGGACTGGCTCCACTCGTGCTATGCTTTAGTTTACTGTAGAAATAGGGTTATTAAGTTTCATTCTCTTAAAGATTGAGTTATTGAATGGAGGGGTAGTACTCCAGTTCTTAGCGGTCAAATTGTTTTATATCTTACAGCGAGAAAGATAATATCTAAGATGTATGTTTATCGTCTTGTTTGAGTCAAACACTCTAGCTCTGAGACTCCAATTCTTGAGTTAGTTTCAATAGCGAGAGAATTTTCAGATGTGTTTCCTGAACATCTTCTTGGAGTTCCTTCAGAGAGGGAAATTGACTTTGCAATAGATTTTCTTTAATATGCTGAGCCTATCTCTATTACACCTTACAAAATTGATTTAGCTTGGCTTAAAGAGTTGAAACAACAGTTAAAAAATCTCTTAGACAAGGGTTTCATCAGGTCCAGTGCTTACCCATAGGGTGCTCTAGTCCTTTTCATGCGTAAGAAAGACGGTTCTCTTAGAATGTGCATCGACTACCTTCAGCTAAACAAAGTCACAATCAAGAATAATTATTCACTCGCTAGAATCAATTACTTATCTGACCAACTCAGTGTGTAAGTTCTTTTTCTATGATAGACCTCAGGCCAGGCTATCATCAGCTCAAAGACATAGAATATGACATTCTGAAAATAACTTTCAGAACTTGATATAGTCACTTTAAATTTCTTGTTATGTCATTTGGACTAACGACAACCCCAGTAGCTTTCATGGAATTGATGAACAAAGTGTTCAAGCAGTACTTGGACATGTTCATCATAGTCATCATTTATGATATTCTTATCTACTCCTATAGTGTAAATGATCATGCAGACCATCCTAAAATTTTATTGTAGACTATTAGAGCCCATCAAATATTTTCCAATTTTAGTAAGTGAAAAGTTTGGCTAAGATCAGTATCTTTCCTTTGCCATATTATTTCCTGTGATGGCATTAGAGTTGACACTCAAAAGATCAAAGCAGTGAGAAACTTGCCCAGAACCATCTCTCCATCAGATATCAGGAGTTTCTTGGGTTTGGCTGGCTATTACAGGCGGTTTGTTAAAGGTTTTTCATCTATGGCATCCCCCATGTCTCGATTGACTTAGAATAAATTCAAGTTTTAGTTATCAAATTCTTGTGAAAAGAATTTTTAGGAATTGAAGATTCGACTCACCTCAGCCCCAGTTTTAACCTTGCCAGATGGTTCAGATGGGTTTCTTATTTACTGTGATGCTTCCAACATTTGCCTTGGTTATATGTTAATGTAGAGAGGTAAGGACATATCCTATGCCTCTTGACACCTTAAACCCTATGAGAATAATTACCCTACCGATGATCTTCAGTTAGCAGTTGTTGTATTCTCCTTGAAAATTTGGAGGGATTATATTTATAGGGTTCAAGTTGATATGTTCATTAATCACAAAAGTTTGAATTATGTGTTCTTAGAGAAAGATTTAACTCTTCGTTAGTGAAGGTGGTTAGAATCATTGAAAGATTATGATATGAGTGTGTTGTATCATCCAAGCAAGGCGAATATAGTGGTAGATACCCTTAGTAGATTGTCTATGGGTACTGTTTCTCTTAATGAGAATGATAAGAAGAAGTTATTTCAGGAAATTCATTATCTTGCTAGACTAGGAGTTTGATTGGTGGATTCAAAGAAAGGTAATGTTTGGTTTTAATATAGTTTAGAATCATCATTGGTTGCCAAAGTAAAGGAGAAGAAGGATCGGGATCCCGATTTAGTTAATTTTAAGGAATTAGTTAGAGATAGAAAGTAGAGGTTTTCTCCCAAGAAGGAGATGGTGTGTTGTGATGTTAGGGTAGGCTCTGTGTGTTGTATGTAGATGGTATGAGACAACGAATCCTTGCAGAAGCGTATGGTATATGTTACGCTGTTCACCCAGGATCCACTAAGATGTACCATGATTTGTTTGAAATATATTGTTAGAGCAGACGAAGAGGGATATTGCAGAGTATGTGGCAATGTATCCTAATTGTCAGTAGGTTAAAGTTGAGCACTAGAGGCTTAATGGAACAATGAAGGAGTTTAGCATTCCCACTTGGATGTGGGAAGAGGTGAACTTGGATTTTGTGATGGGGTTGCCACATTCGCATCGTCAAAATGACTCAATATTGGTTATTTTAAATAGAATGACCAAATTATCACATTTCTTGTTAGTTCATACTTTCTTTACTGCAAAAAATTATTCCAAGATCTATATTAGAGAATTGGTCAGGTTGCATGGAGTACCGATGTCTATCATTTCAGATAAAGCTACGCAATTTATATCTCACTTTTGAAATTCTTTTCAGAAGGGTCTTGGTATCCAAGTTCACCTCAGTACAACATTTCAACCTCAGACATATGTTTAGGAATATAGGACAATTCAGACCCTAAAGGATATATTAAAGTCGTGTGTTCTTGACTTCAAGGAAAGTTTGGATGATCAATTACCCTTGATCGAGATGACTCCTCTTGAGGATCTTTATGAGAGGAGATGTATATTTCCTATTGGTTAGTTGGAGGTAGGTGAGACTATTTGATAGGGCTTGATTAACTTTTTTACACAATGGAGAAAGTTTAGTTAATTTTGGAGAGGCTCAAGATAGCCCAAAGCTATCAGAAATCCTATGAAGATGTGCGTATGAGAGATCTTGAGTTTGTAGTTTAGGATATAGTGTATTTGAAAATCTCTCCCATTAAGGGAATGAAGAGGTTCTGCAAGATGGAAAGCTTAGACTCTGATATGTTAGTCCTTATAGAGTCTTGATTTATTTAAGAAAGGTACCCCTATAAGCTTGAGTTGCCTACAGATTTAGCATCAGTGCATCCATTGTTACATGTGTCTTAGTTAAAGAAGTGTACTGGTGATCAACAGTAGTAGTTCTATTAGAGGCTATAGATGTTCATGATAGCCTTTCTTATGAAGAAATTATAGTTGATATTTTAGATTGTCAAATTCGTTGACTGAGCAGCAAAGAAGTTCCCTTTGTCAAAGTTCTTCAGTGGAATCAATCTGTTAAGGGAGCCACTTAGGAAGTAGAAGCAGACATGCATACCAAGTACCCTTATATTTTTCTACAAACTCAAACTTAAGTTAAGGTAACAGTTTTCCTTAGATTATCTATTTTCCATTCTCAGTTCAAGCCATATATTCATCTTCATGTCATTTCATGAATTCACAAATCTGTTCAGTTATACATCATGTTTCAGAGTCAGTCATGTAAACATGTTTTCAGTTATGCATGTTAAGTATGCAATCTCAGTTCCTCAGTTTTCTCATCTTAATCAGTCTTATTTGAGGATGAATGTTCACAAGGGGTGATATTTCAATACCTCATACTTTTTCTTAGTTTAGTTTAGCTCATAGTGCATGAATTAGAGGCTTAGAACCTAAGAATTTCACCAAGTTCTGGGGACTAAATCTTATTTTGGCCTCTTAACTTCAAGGATTTTTAAACGAACCTTCCCAACCCCTAGACATAAGTATTTGAGTTAATTTATGTTCATGGGTGTAAGTTGCATGTCTTTGGGACGTTTTGGATTTTTCTAACGAGGATTTTGTCGTGTTTGGATTTTGATTATAGCAGATCAATGCGATTGTGGCGTGTTACATGGTATAAATAAGAGGCCTCTACCGCATCGTAGTTATCCTTCAATCAGCATTCCAATTATGAATTTAATACCTGAGGGGTAATGATGTCTTTTCCCATACACCTAATTCATAAAAATATAGGATAATACTTCAGTCAGGGCATTACTTCCCCTAATTCTCCAAATTACTCCAAATACAAAACCTCTCTTTCCCAAAGTTCATCAAATTCAATCCCCTTCCTTCCAGGAAAATCAAGAAATTTTTTCCCAATCTACGAACTTTAAGAAAGCTTTAAATATTCTATTTCTCCATCAAGCTTATGGGTTTAAGGTATGTGTGATGTTCATCCATGGGCCCTTTCACCCATAGAGTGCAAGAATACATTTTATGTTTTAAATTATGAACTTTACATGTTTATGATGAAATATCTCAATGAAACTCTTATGAATTTTGATTATAAACTAGGGTTACATGTGTTTTCGATGAGTAAGTCCTTACACCTTTGAAAGATAGAGTTTTAGAGTTAAAATCCCTAATGCATGGTGTTAGTATTATAATTATGTTATTATCACATGCTTTACCCATTCCCATGCTTAAATTCATAACTCTCAAGTGATCGATGAAATGTCTAAATGTTGGGTTGAGCAATTATCCTTATAATCTATTTTCAAGGTTTCATATGTCATCATTGCTATTTCCATTTAGTGGTGGGGTTTATGAACACCCGATACCTAGTTTCTCACTTAATCTTAGTATTTTTTAGAATCTATGTGCATTGTTGTTTTTAAAATACCATGACCTGAGCTTACCAGCTTCAGTCTATACACTAATTAGTATTTCAGTGTCAATCAATTGGGAGTAACCCTTAGCACCTAGCGAAAGTCCCTATGTTCCAGACTTATGGCGCCATAGTCGATTTTTAGGGGTATTATCATGGCACCCTCATCCTTGGGACATAAGCTCATCCTTGTATATTCCATATCGTCGATCAATTTCTTTTACCCTTGGCAAGGTACCAACCCCCTTGAAATTGGGGTTACATATTTTATCAACATGTCGGTTATAGCTAGCTCCAGCAGTGTCAGTTTAGTATTCTGTACAGAATTCAATTCAGGTTTTGTTTACCATAATGTACAATATCTCAGCTATTCAATTATGAAATGTAATTATTTCAGTTAATAAACTATTTCAAAATTTATATGCTAGGTCATGCATTCTTATGTTTTACAGCTATCATGTATTTATATTCAGTAATCCCATGCTATTCAGTTAGTCTTTACTTCTTGCACATAAACTCATGCATTTCAGCCTAACCACATCTTCTATACCTGTACATTAAAAGTACTTATTACATACTTTTCTGTGCTATGGTGTTTACTATCATAGGTTTGGACACTTCGTTTGTCGATCGCACTTAGACAGTCCATCTAGTCGGCAACAACATCACTGGTGAGTCCTCATATTTCAAAGACATGTTATGTCTCTTTTAGTCATTTCATTATTTCCTTTTATTAGTCATTTGGTTTTAGTTTGGGGTTTTCCCATCATTTTAACATTCAGTCTGTTTGAACTTTCAGACATTTTAGACAGTCAGTTAGATGTCAGTCTTATTAGTCAAATTTTAGTATTTTTACATATATTTCAGACTTATGGATTCAGATTTATTGTTTTTAGTATAAAACCTTATGAAATTATTTAGTTGTTTTTGCGCATGTCTATTATTACTATAGTACTCAGTTCTCATAGTAGGTACAAGTTCATAGGTTAGCTTGTGGTCACTTATGATTCTAAGCACCATTTTCGCGACTAGGGGGTAGCCTCGGGCCGTGACAATATGGTATAGTATTTACGTAAGTTGAATGTAGCTTAAATAAGGTAGTTTACCTTGACACTTTCTTTGTCTTGTCATGTTGGACTCTAGGACTTGAATATGATAGTTGTACCTTATTTTTTCTTATTGACTTGTTATACAAGCTCTGTACTTTTGGGTGTAGTTTCAATTTTGTTTATATGCTATAAATATCTGCTTTATCTTTGTTGCTCAGTTTGCAGTTGCCTTCTGAGGACCATTTGTTTGGTACTCATATGATACTTTTGCACCCTGCGGATCACAGTATGGGTTATCTCTTTTGATATGTGGATCTGAAGAAACAATGGTTCAAAGGCTTGGGGTGAGATTTTGACATTCGTAGCATTAGTTATCTCTCTTTTAGGTATTAGACTAGTCTCCACATTGTATTATGTAAAATTGTATCAGAATATTTCTCCTTGACATTTCATTTTTGTATTCTACATATATTAGAAGGTCTTGTACTAATACCTTCAGGTTTTGGGTCTTGTACTCAACTTTTTTTTCCTGATATTTATTCAGTAGTCCATTAGTAGCTGTTATAGACTATGGGTTGGCTTTCCTACTGGTTGGTTATGATAGGCACATTCATGACTTCATGGCCTTAGAAATTAGGTGATGACACCTGTACATGGTCTTGATGAGGGTTCGTAATATTGCATATGAATTGGAGTTTCCCTCTAGTTTGAGCACCGTTCACCCGGTGCTCCACGTGTCTATATTGAGAAAGCGTGTGGGGGATTCATCCTGCTTGTGCCTATCAAGGATATTGGTATTTATATTCCTTATCATATGAGGAATTCCCGATTAAAATCTTAGATTGGCATGTGTGTCAGTTGTCGAAAAAGGACGGAGGAACCACAACATAAAAGAGACTACTCGGGAAGCTGAAGATGACATGATGTCAAATTATCTGTTCCTATCCCTTTCTTTGGAAAATCGTACTTGAGGTATGTCATTATCTTAAAATCTTTGTTTTCTATCTTTGTTAAAGGGAAATTGTGAATTTTTTGGTATTCTTGTATTTTTTTGTAAAGGTAAGAGTAGTGATGTTTGGGGTTTAATCGTGCTGGTAAATTCATGGTCTGATCAATCAAGTATGAATGATCTAAGTGGGGTGAATTTAAACACCCCAAATTTTTGTCCCTTGAAAAATTTGTGAGCTTTGAGCTTACTGCCATGGTTGCCACTTGGCCTCACGAGTTGTAGGGCGTCTTGATGGGTCAAGTGATCCTAGTCTTTGAGTGACCAGTATGTAGTGTTATGTTCCTGGCCTAGGTATGATTTGAGGGAATGAGTCATAATGGCTCATAATGAGTCATTAGGAGGCGTCGTAACCAAATCATAGAAGTTTGAGGCTTTATTCTGCTCTGTGTACTAATGGCTCACTTAGAGCCGTAAGGATATGTTATGAGTTCTGAGATAAAATCGTAGGATTTCCAGTGTTAAACTCAATTGAGTTTCTGGTTGACTAGAGTAACTCCCCAATTCTGTACCCCAGATATTACACAATGCTCATAATCTCGAAAGACCACAAGCTAACCCATGACTGGTACATGCTACAATAACCAAGTAATAAATACTGTAATTATGCAAAAATAGGTTGAAACTTATACCATAAGGTTCAAATGTGTAAATAAATCTGAATACGTTATCAAAATAGCAAAACTAAATATAAGTACTGAAAAACGTAACAACTGACTGAAAAAACTCGAGTCTTAAAAAACCTCTAACTGTCTGAACTATGGATTTGATGGGACAAGCCCCCAACTAACTCCATCTACTAAAATAAAACTAAAGTACTATGAATAATAAGAATGTCCTCGAACTACGAGGACTCACCACTACTGTGAAAGAAGAGAATCTGAACTGCTAAAGGTACTTTGTTGCCCGTGCATCTGAACCTATGATACAAGACATCATAGTTCAAAGAAAAGCATGAGACAATACTTTGAATATACTGGTATGATTAGTGAGGTAGGATGAAATACATGGGTTCATGCGGATTAACAATAATAACTGAATAACATGAGTATGACTGAGTAGAAGTATATGCATGAACACATAGACTGTGACTGAGATCGTGCTAATACTGAGAACTGAATTGTAATACTGATACCGATATCTTGGTTTACAAATATTGTATTATTGATTATTTGAATGACTGTATCTAATAGTTCTGATACTGTAGAATCATACTGAGTTCTATAAAGAGGTGAGTGACCATGTCTGATGATCCTGAATCTGTAAAATTAAACTGAGTTCTATACTGAGACTAAAACTAGAACTAAGACTATGGGAGGTAATCATCTAACCGACATTCCCCTTCTCTAGTTTATTTGGTGTCCAACTTGTAACCCTAGTTGGAAGGGTTTCAATACCGTGCCATGGGTAAGGACAAGGTGTGAGTTAACCCCATAATTTATTGTATGAAGATGAGTTAACCCTTGCTGACAGGATAACACGGATAAGAAATATCAACCCTCATAATGTCAGTCAAGAAGATACCGCAACCTACGTTGGCTATGTAGTTCTATAACGCAGGGATTGTTGCTAATGGTTAAAACCTCTGCTGACATGAATGCCCTCATCCCTAGGTTAACTAAGTGTCGAATCCTACTCCCAACTTAATAGACACTGAACTAATTTCTAGTGTGTACTATACTGGACTTAATGGTTAATGAGATTACTATTTAGCTAAATTGAACTGAGTTAATTGAGTTCTGTTAACTGATAGAATACTATTGAATTCTGTTAGCTGACTGATTTTATTGAGGTCTGAACTGGATACCGAATTAGACTGGACTAATATGGATTCTACTGAGTTTTTCCTGAATTCTGTTACTGACTGAAAGTACTAGTGATTGTGTCGTGACTGATACTGTTCTATGACTAACCATGGCTCTAGGTAATCAGCTAAATTGTTGGGTACAAGTACCCCTAGGACTCGATAGCATAAATTAAGAGACATGGCATAACATGAAACATGTAAACTATGAACTTGATCATCATTCATACATTGGGGCATTTTAACAAACACTTCCATGATATAACTTGCAAATAAGCTAACTTGACATGATTTCATTCTCTTAATAGTTCACATGGACACCTTATCAAGCACTTGGTGAGCATAAAATATGCATAGAGTATTAAACAACAAACAAGCATCATAATTTATCTCTAATTTCACAAGTCAAGGGTATGTCATGGATTCACATGAATCTACACATATAATGATCAATTTAACATTATATATATATAATCAAGAATTTTGAACTTAATCCAAATAGAAATCATGGATACACTTTAAATCCAATCATGGAAATCATAAAATCAATTACTTGAAGTTAAAAGAGATTCTTGGACTCCAAGGCTTGCAGGAACCCTTGGATGAACACTTCACATATATGTGTTGAAGAAAATCCAAAATTTTATGGTTGAATCTTGAGTTCTTGATTTGAAATTTAAGCACATAGGGTTTTGTTCTTAAGCTAATTGGAGAATAAATTACTATATTTGCTCTATAGGGAGTTTAATTTCATGTTTTGGGGGATGATGGTCAAGGGAAAAATACCTAAATACTCCCAAGAACACGGTCTATAAATGACTGAAAATTGGGTTACTGACTCATTGGTCGACGCAGCGCGTCGATGGTATCGATGCGATAGCCAATGCATCGCACCATGTTCGTGTCGATTCATAGGAATTTGATGTTGGTAGCTGGGGAAAATATTAATCAATGCAATAGTTGACGCGGAGTTCCATAATCGCGTTGATCCACTATTTTAAGGTTCCAAAGGGGGTTCAAACGAAGTCCAAAAAATCCAAAACATGTCCGAAAAAACCTACGGACATTCTTGATCATGAATCAACCTAAACATAAACATTTAATGAATGTAAAGGTCACTAAATAACATTGAAAACATTCATAGGTTAAAATGACACTAAGTCTGAGTACTTAGCTAAAATATTCTAAGTCTTGGACCCTTTGACAAGCCTAAAAGACTAAATTAAGCTTAGGATTTTGCGGGGTCTTACATTATCTACCCCTTGTGAACATTCATCCTTAAATGAGCTTTTTGAGATGGAGAATACTGAGAGGCTAACTTACTTACTGGACATGAGAATCTGGAACATGACTATATGACTGATATTACTGGTATTCTGAATTATCATGTTTAACATTCATATATGATGCATGGATATAGCTAAACATGATTCATGAATGGGATTACTGATAAACTGAATCTATATACTAAACATGCAATGGGAACTGCTACTATATTTGTAACTGAAATCTGAACAAAAAACTTATTAAGCTTAAGGAAAAAATTACCTTGAGCTGAGTCTGGATTAGCAGAGAATAAATGAAGATACTTGGTTCGCATGTCCACTTCTACTTCCCAAGTAGTTCCCTCAACAAACTAATTTCGCCAAAGAATTTTAACTAGAGAAACTTGTTTGTCCCTTAATTTGTGAATTTGATAGTCAAGAATTTGGTCTGGGATCTCTGCATAAGAGAGGCTGTTCTGAATATCTATTCCCTCAATAGGGACTACGAATGATGGGTCACCTATGTATTTCTTTAGCTAGGAGACATGAAACACTGGATGTACTGAAGATAAATCTGTAGGTAGCTCAAGCTCATAAGCTACCTTTCTTAAATGGCTAAGAATTTGGTAAGGACCGACATATCAGAAACTAAGTTTCCCTTACTTGCCAAAACACTTCACTCATTTCATAGAAGAGATCTTCAAGTACACAGAGTCGCCAATCTCAAACTCGAGATATTTTTTGTCCACGTCTACATACGATTTCTGTCGGCTCGGAGCTATCTTAAGACTTTCCTAGATCAGTTGTAACTTCTCTAATATATCAAACACCACGCCCATCTGTGATACCCTGAGTTTTTCCTATTAAATATTTCACTCCCAAATGTATCGAGAAGCTTAGCACTCAAAAAAACAAAAATTTGCTAGGTGTTGAAACTTTCTCATTTAGACCTCTGATCTTCGGGTATTTATTTGAAGACCTTTTTGACATCCGATTCTTGAGTTTCAGGTTGCGTTACGATGGGAAAAGGTCATAATACATCCCAAGTGAGTTTCGGAATTTTTGGAGTACCATAAGGGCACGTTTGGGTGCCCAAAACAGTGGCACCATGCGATTAGCATGCTCCAGAAATTTTCAGCATTTCAGGGCCAACTTCAAATGATCGTCACTTCCCGAATATAAGGAACTGGGAGATATTCTATATATCAAATGAAATATCTTTAAGTCTTATTTACAATGCAATTATTTTCACCCCATTCCAATATTAGAGTAATAAGTTATAATCAATTTATTTCAGCATGTCAAATCAGCAATTGAGGGATGAATTTGATTTGGGTCAACTTCAGTCGATCAAAACACCTTATATATGATGAACTGGGTGGCCTACCATATATAAAATTAAAGATATTTGAGTTATCTTTCCAATGATATAAATTTTGCAAAAATCCAATACCCGAACGAGGAGTTATTCAGTTTTTCGTGGCCAAGGTACACAGGATTTTTCTGTCATTTTTCAATTTCCTTAGGGGCAATCCAGTCATTTCACCCTTGCCCCATTTCGTGGAAATAAGCGTAAAAATTGATTTTGGGCATCAAAGTCTGTTATTTTAAAAAAACAAATTCCAAGAAAGAAAGATTAAACCTCTAAATTCCCCTTCCTAAATCTTTCAATTCCACCATGGAAATTCCAAATTAATCCAATAAATGAAGTCCCCGTTGCGAGCTCTTCGAGATGCACCAATCAATTTCATGAATAGTGTTCCTAGTCATGAATTCATCTCAATCTTTAATTTTAAGGTATGTGGGGTTTGAACAAGAATAATTCTTCCGTTCTTGTGCCCGTATCTTTAATTTTTATTATGGATTATTATGAGTTTGACAAATGAATTTATTTCAAAGATATCCTACCATGAGATTTTGATTATGTATATATGTAAATTGTTCAAGCTTGAAAATTATGATTATTTAATGAACTTATAAAGATTTGAATTGTAAGTTTTGAATCACATGAGTATTTGACTATTTTCGTTCTATGAATTGAGATTTAATATTGGGATTCTTGGTGTTTCTATCAAGAATTGATATATTTTGAACATGTATCCATGTTTTAAGTTCAAGAATGAATTATTGGTATTTCCAAGTGTTTTCGAGCCATGTGTCAAATTTTGAGCTTCCTTATGACGATTTGAGTTATTGGATATATTGATATCGAAGTTGCAATAACTCTTGGTCTTTTATGGATGGTTTTGATGAGTTAAATTGTTGAAAATATTATGTATTGATTATTCATATCCTTGTCCAAATGTCGAGTCGGTTATGGTTTAATGCATCGATACCTTGTTGATGTTGAGGAAGATTAAAATGTTTTGAGCTAAAATGTGTTAAATTAGGAATCCACAAATTGATATGATTTGATAAATGAGAAAGAGATTTGATTTTGTCTTTATGATAGACCCTTATGATGTTGTGGTGGATTTCCTATGCATTATGAGCTTGTTGGGGAGTAGTACTTAGCACGAGAGGGAAATTCCCCAAACCTATGTGCCACTGTAGGGTTGTTTGATGATGATATTATCGGCTAGAGAGCCCGATTGTGATTATTGCAGTTTTAAGGTCATACTCCCTAGAAAAGAGTATGACGCTCCCACCAATAGGGGTTTTAAATTTTGGAATTCCACGTAGCTCACGTGGGGTTGTCGGTTATAGGAAAATCCCGTGTCTATAAGATTAAGTTTCTTGAATTACCGAGTCACTCCGAGATTTGAGTCAAAGAGTTGAGATGTTTATGATGTTTTAAGGTCATTGATGATGATTTATAATTACCTATGATGATTTTTGACGATATTATAATTTATGATAATTTAGGATGATTTATCATAATTTATGATTTATAATGATTTACGTGGATTGCGAGATTTTATCATATGAACTATTTAATATGATATTACGAAAAGTATGATTTGATATAACTCGAGCCAAGTGAGTGATCATTATCCGTATGCATGTTTTCATGAAACTGATTATAGTATTTATATTATTGCATTCACCCCCACAAACTCAGTACATTTTAAAGTGCTGACCCATATATTTCCATGGGCTACATTCTTACCAAAATGTAGGTACAAGCTATAGCGCACATATCATGTTCAACTGGGTCGCAGCTCTCGATCAGTGGGTGATTAGTCCTTTTAATTCAAGGACTTGAGTTGTTCAGATTTGAGTTTTAGTGTATTTTGTATTCAGTCTTATTGATTAGGGGTAGTTGGGAGTCACGACCCAGCTATCTTTGTTCAATGCTAGTAGAGGCATCATAGACAGTCACTAGTAGTCAGTGTATTCAGTTTCAAATTTGTATATATATGACCAGAATTGTGATCGTGTAAATTTACTTTCATGTTGGTCAGACTAAGTTATGGGTTGTTTCCGCATTATTCCTTCTATTTTATGTATTTTATTCAGTTGCTTTGGGTTATGCTAAATGAAGGGTTAGCTTTGTGTCAATTGTGACCTTAAGCACCGTGTGATGTCTCGGGATCTGATTTCAGGACGCTACACCATCCTTACTATTGCAGCCTCACCCGCTTCAAATAATCCAATGGGAGATCTAAACGACCTCCCATAAAGTACCTCAAATAGAGCCATCAGAATACTGGAGTGATAGATGTTGTTATATGCAAACTCAATCAAAGGCAAGTGGTCATCCCTACTGGAGGTTGCATATAACAACGTTTAGTCATTCAAAAATTCCAACCACCTTCTCTGATGGAGGTTTATGTCTTTATGAGAGAACACACATTGTAGGATCTTATGATCAGTCAACACATCAACGTGCACACCATACAAGTAATGCCTTCAAATATTTAAGGCAAAAACTACTGTTGCTAACTCAAGATCATGAGTAGGATAGTTCTTCTCATGGGGCTTATGTTATCTAGAGGCATAGGCTATGACATTATCTCTCTGTATCAAAACATAACCCAACTCAACTCTGGAAGCATCTTAATACACAACAAAATCATCTCAACCATCTGGTAGGGTCAAACTGTAGCTGTACGGAGTCGAATCTTCAACTACTGAAAACTCTTCTCACAGGAATCTGACCAATGTAACTTAACTTTCTTCTGAGTCAATCTGGACATGGGGGATGCAATAGATGAAAATACCTTAACAAAACATCGATAATATCCATTCAAAACCAAGAAACTCCTAATATCTAACGGAGAGAAGGGCTTGGGACAGTTTCTCACTGCTTTGATCTTTTAGGGATCAACTCTAATGCGATCACAAGAAATTATATGGCCAAGTAATGCTACTGATCTCAGCCAAAATTCATACTTAGTGAATATGGCCAATAACTGATGGTTTCTGAGAGTCTGCAATACTATTCTAAGATGGTCTGCATGATCGTGTTCACAACGAGAGTAAACAAGAATGTCATCTATAAAGACTATGATGAACATGTCTATGTACTGCTAAACACACGGTTCATCAAGTCCATGAAAGTTGATGGGGCATTAGTAAGACCAAAGGACATGACTAAAAATTCAAAGTGACCATACCGTATTTGGAAAGCTATTTTTGTGATCTCACTTTCCCTGACTCTGAGCTGATGATAGCCTGATCTAAGGTCTATATCATTGAAATAACTGGCACCCTAATTTTGGTTAAACAAGTCATTAATTCTGGGGAGTGGATACTTGTTCTTGACTGTAACTTTATTTAACTCAAGGTAATATATGCACATTCTGAAAGAACCATCTTGCTTATGCACGAATAACACTGGTGCACCCCACGGGGATATACTAGGTTTAATGAATGCCTTATCTAAGAGATCCTTTAGTTTATTCTTTAATTCTCTGAGTTCTACTGGAGCCATTCTGTATGGCGGGATATAGATGGGCTTAGTATCTGGGAGAACATTAATTTCCCTTCCAGGATGAACTTCGGGAAGATCTCCGGGAAACACATCTAGGAATTAACATACTACTGATACTAATTCAAGCGTATGGGTTTCTGAACTAGATTCCAAGACTCAAATAAAATGGTAGACACATCCCATAGATATTATCTTTCTAGCCTGAAGGTAAGCAATAAGTTGACCCCTAAGTGGTAAATTAGTACCCTTCTACTCTAGGACGGGTTCATGTAAAAACTAAAATTGGACCATTCTGTTTCTACAGGTGACTGAGGCATAGAATGAATGAAGCCAATCTGTGCTTAGAATGACATCAAAGTTAGTCATCTCTAATTCGACTAAATCTGCTAAAGTGACTTTCTAATATATCATAATCAGACAGTTCCTGTATACCTACCAGGCTATGATAGATTTACCCATTGCAGTAGAAATTGAGAAGGGATCTACTAGAATTTTTTGACTGACTCTAAAATCAACTGCTATATATAGCGTAACAAAAGACAAAAAAATCTCCTTCATCAAGCAAAGCGTAAACATGCAAATGGAAAACTTGTAACGTACCAGTGACCATATTAGTAAAGATTTCATAATTTTGTCGAGACTAAAGAGCATAGATTCTGCTTGGGTGTTGCCCACTGGTGGAATAAGAAGAAACACCCTACTGATTTTGCTAAATAAACTGAGCTGGAGGATGGTTATCCTGAATCTGCGAACCCACATGACGACACTCTCTAACGTTGTGGCCTAGCTTGCCAGATTCAAAACACATATCTCTGCCAGCTTTGCAGATACCCTGGTGGTTATTGCCATACTTCGAGCAAAAGGATTATTTAGGGCACTTGTAACACTTCCCTAGGGTTTAGGGCCTGATGCCCTATCTCGCTTGCCATCTCTGAATTTCTCCTTTGGAGCACTGGTTGACAAAGGAGCTAGAATTGAGAATTTTGGGAGAAACATACAATGATTCCAACCCTCTGACTTAGGCTGAGAAAAATTAAAACTAGCTATTCTTGCCCTCTTATTCTTCCTCTCTTTCTCTCTATTCTTGGCCTCCTCTATCTACTGAGCATGAACCATGATCCTGGCTATATCCATCCCCTTAATAAGTATTACGGTCCTACACTCCTTCACCATACTGCTAGACACTCTTGACTCGAACTTACTCATTCTCACTCTATTATTTGCTACAACATATGGTGCATATTTGGCTAACTGAGTAAACATAAGAGATACTCCTGCACTATCATATTGCCCTGCTTTAGGTGTATAAACTAAAAAACCATTTGTTTCCTCAGATCTAGCAGGAAGAACCTATCTAGGAAAGCAACTACATACTCTTTCCATTCTATGGACCCTGTATCTGTGGGCCTTTATGCCTTCTACTATTTGAACCATGAGTGAGCCATATTCTGTAACTGATGTACGGCCAAGTCAGCGCTCTGAATAGTAGTCAACCCAATGATATTTGTAACCTTCTACACTTGATCAAGAAACTCCATAGGGTCCTCATCTGACTTAGACCAGACAAAAGATAGAGGGTTTATTCGGGTGAAGTCCTAAATCTTGGCAGCAGTAGTATTGGTAACTGGATTGGACAGAACTGTAGTTAGATATTCATCTTGGGCTCCCACAGAATGAGTAAGGGTGATGAAGGCTACTCTGAACTTCGTATGGGAGACATGCTCGCCCAAAGGATCAAGATGTACGAGCTGAGGGGCTGACTGATCTCCTATTTCTATTCCTTGAGTCCTCTTTAGAGGAATATTCTATAATGGAAGAGAAACTAGGATTATAAAGAGAGTATAACTAGATCTCATGCTCACTCGCATGACAAGAATACTAAAAGAAGGGTATCTTTTCCTAAAACATCTCATAGCCTCTTGTCTATAAGTGTGGCGCACAATACACCCATGGATAAGACTCTACTTTATGTGGCTTTTAAACTTCTTAGGACTCCGTTTAACCTTATCTCTGATACCAAGTTTGTAATGCCTTGAGTCCATACCCCGGATGCTATATGATGCTCATAAACCCGAAGGACCACAAGCTAACCCATGACTAGTACCTACTGCAATAACTGAGTAATAAATACTTTAATTATGCAGAAATAGGAGGAAATATATGCCATAACCTTCAAATTTGTAAATAAATTTTAATACGATATCAAAATAACAAAAATGAATATAAGTACTGAAAAACTGAATAATTGTCTGAATATACTCGTCTGAAAAAGCTTCTAACTATCTGAACAGTGGAGTTGATGGGACAAGCCCCCAACTAACTTCATCTACTGAAATAAAACTAATGTACTATAAATAATAAGTATGTCCTCGGACTATAAGGTTTCACCACTACTCTGAAAACTGAGAATCAAAACTGCTAAGGATGCTCTGGGGTCCGTACATCTGAACCTATGATATAAGACATCATAGCACAAAGAAAATCTTACGTTAGCACTTTGAATATACTGGTGTACTCAGTGAGGTAGGATGAAAATAATGGTTTCATATGCAAGAACAATAAAAACTAAATAAAATGAGTATGACTGAGTAAGAGTATATGCATGAACACATAGACTGCAACTAATATTATGCTAATACTGAGTACTAAATTGGAATACTGATAACTGATATATGGGTTAATGAATTTTGCATTACTGATTATCTAAAAGACTGTATCTTAAATTTCTAAGCATCGTGGTACCATACTGAGTTCCATATTAAGCTGAGTGACCATGTCTGATAGTCCTAAATATGTAGAACTGAACTAAGTTCTATACTGAGATTATGTAAGGTAATTATCTAACTGACATGCTCCTTATTTAGTTGATTTGGGGTTCAACCTGTAACCCCAGTTGGAGGGGTGTCAATACCGCACCACGAGTAAGGATAAGCTGTAAGTTAAAAATCTCTGAAAGAAAGATCTTTTGTCAACTTTCGCTGACAAGATAACTCATACGAGGAGTATTAACCCTCATAATATCTGGAAGGAAGATACCTCAACCTAAACTGGCTACATAGTTCTGTAATGAATGGATTGCTACTAAGTGTCAACAACTCACTTTCAGGAATGCCCCCATCCCTGGGTTAACTCGGCGTTGAATCCTACTCCTAACTAAATAAACACTGAATTGATTTTTAGTTTGTACTAGGCTGGACTGAACGGTTATTGAGATTATTGTTTAGCTAAACTGAACTAAGTTTCCTGTGTTCTATTGACTGACAGAATACTACTAAATTCGGTTAGCTGATTGAGTTTACAGAGGTCTGAGCTGGATACCAAATTAGACTAGACAAATATTGATTCTATTGAGTCTTTCCTGAATTTTGTTACTATTAAAAACTTCTACTAATCGTGTTGTGACTGATACTATTCTATGACTTACCATGTCTCTAGGTAATCAGCTAAATTTTCGGGTACAAGTACACCCAGGACTTGATAGCATAAATTAAGAGACATGGCATAACATGAAACATGTAAACTATGAACTTAATCATCATTTATACATTGGGGCATGTTACCAAACACTTGCATGATATAACTTGTAAATAAGCTAACTTGACATGATTTCATCCTCTTAATAGTTCACATGGACACTTTATCAAGCACTTGGTGAGCATAGAATATTCACATAGTATTGAACAACAAACGAGCATCATAATTCCTTTATAATTTCACAAGTCGAGGGTTTGTCATGGATTCACATGAATCTACACATATAATGATCTATTTCACATGAGATATATTTATATAATCATGAATTAGGAACTTCATCCAAATAAGAATCATGGTTACTCTTTAATTCGAACCATGAAAATCGTAAAATCAACTACTTTAAGTTTAAAAGTGATTCTTGGACTCCAAGGGTGGAAGGAACCCTTGGATGAACACTTCAAATACCTGTGTTGAAGAATTTCTTAAAGTTTATAGTTGAATCTTGAGTTCCTGATTTGAAATTTAAGAATCTAGGATTTTGTTGTTGAGCTAATAGGAGAATGGATGACTATATTTGCTCTATAAGGAGTTTAATTTCGTGTTTTGGGGGATGAGTCCCAAAGGAAAAAGACCTAACTATCCCCAAGAATGAGGTATTTTAAATGACTAAAAACTGGATTACCAACGCACAGGTTGACATGACACGTTAATTGCATCCGTGCGATAGCCAACACATCATGTCATATTCATGTTGATTCACTGGAATTGGATGCTGGTAGCTGGGGAAAATATTAATGAACATGATAGCCAATGTCGAGCACCAAGATCACATTTATCCACTGTTTTAGGGTTCCAAAGTGGCTTCAAACGAAGTTTGAAAAATCTAAAACTTATCCAAAAATACCGACGTACATTCCTTATTATGAATCAACGTAAACATCAACATTTAATGAATGTAAAGGTCACAAAATAAGATTTCCAACCTTCATAGGTTAAAATTACACTAAGTCTTAGTAGTTAGCTAAAATATTCTACGTTTGGGACCCTTGACAAGCCTAAAGGACTGAAATAAGCTTAGGATTTTGCGGGCTCTTACACTAGAGTGGACCCTACGAGTTGTAAGGTCTTGTTATGAGTATGTTTGTTAATTCGTAAGGTTTTCAATTTATGGGAATCTTTGTCACTCATTTTGTTATGACTCATGATTACGAGTCTTAAGAAGGGGTTATGAGTCAATGGTTGACTCATAGTCAAAGGCAATATTTTTTCCAGCTTTTAAGTTATGGGCAATCTGGATATTTCCCATTTTTCCCAACAAAAAACCCACATCTTATAACCTCTTTAGGTTAACCTTAGCCCTCACATGCACATCAAACAGACTCTATAACACTCTCAAATCCTCAAGGTAATGAATATTAAGGGTTTCAAAGATATTAATCAATTAGGGCTTCAAAGGATGGTTTCGCTCTATAGAACTTAGTGTTTAAGGCATGTTACTCTTCCCTAATTTTCAATTTTGAAAAAGCATGTGATTTAAAGTATCGTTCAAGAGATATTGAAGCTGGGTTTTGAACTATGTATTGACGGTTTCTATTTTAAATAGTTTAAATGCTTTTTCCTTTATATTTATGAAATAGTTGTTCTAAAATTATTGGTTGATAAATGCATTAGGGTGCGGTGGAATGGTGGATAGAGTAGGGTTACAATGCATTATCACTTGGCTTGGCTTGTTTCTTGAAAATAATGCATGGTATAAATGGCTAAGTGGTTAAGGATGTCTTTAAAAACCTTATCTGTTACATTAGAATCCATTAAGTGAATGATTATGAATACCTGGTGGGGTACATCAGAATCCCCCAAGTGATTTTAATGATGGAGTTTACAGGGTAGTTAGGAATCCCCAAAATGTTGGCTAATGACATTGCTTACAAGCTATAGTTGGTATGAAGATACCACTTAATAATGCCTTAATAATTGACTCCTAGGATTGCAGTATGGTTATGTGTTAAATGTTTTAGTTGCACAATAATAGGGGTTTTGATAGCTAGCCGTAAAGGTGTGAGTGCAAAGTACAGACACTGGAAACTTATGTTTGCGGACATGAGGGTTCGTTTTTAATAATATATGCATTTGGAGTATAATGGAATCCCTAAAAACTATACACGCATATATGTATTGTGGAGGGCAAAGAGTATTAGGGAATCCCTGTCTATTTATGATATCCCCATTTTATACGGCTAACACGACTTGGCCCGTTTAAGGGCTAACACTGGACCCATATAGCCCATGGGTTAACTTGTAATGGTAAACCTACACAACCCAAGTTAAGGTTGTAAGGTGCATGCTATGTCTTGTTCCCCACCCCGACATGGTGCATATATATATTTATATATATATATATATATATATATATTTGCATATAGTTATGCACATTTGTTTGACTTGTTTTTTGGTTGATGACATTACTTTATCTTTATCTCCAAGTAAGATTCTAGAAATCAACCCGCTAACCTTCTTCAGATGTCTTATCCCCACATGATGTAGGAACCGATCATAGTTCCACTTCTCATGCTCATTGACTAGGCTATTTAGGGAAAACTTTTGAGTCAGATTGAAGTGGTGAGCTTCGATAATTTAAAAGACCCTAGTTAATGATATATATTTCTTTATTTCTTTACTATTTCTTTGGTTTTAGTTTTGGATATGGTTGTGGGTATGTCTCGATTGAATATTCTTTGGTTTTTATTAGTGTGTTTGTCGGACTACGGTGGGGATGGACAGTGTCAAACATGGGGTGTAAGGTGGTCAATAGTTTGGGTATTAAGGGTGGTGTCCGGTCTGGTTGGGCTTGAGATACCCGACACGTCCAAGCCCTAGATCTTATCATGTCTATGGGTCCCTTTGTGAGTTTTTATGGTTAAAGGTATATTTTTGTGGATGTGGACTATGTGTTAAAATCGGTAAAACCTGTGGCGTTAATAGGCAATGAGGGCAAAAATGTAGCGAAGTTATTGAAAAACAATATTTTCCTTTTTTGGGTTCTCCGCACAAAATTATTAGCGATGGAGATTCCCATTTCAATAACAAGGTTTTCTGGGATTATTTAGCAATGTATAAGGTGAAACAACATAAGATGGACACTCCTTATCATTCCTAAACTTGTGGGCAAGTGGAAGTGTCGAATAGCGAGATTAAGATCATACGAGCCAAGTCTATTAGTGCAAATAAAAGTGATTGTAATGAAAAGCTAATGGTGCTTTTTTGGTATACCACACTTATTTCAAGACGCCAATAGGTATTTCTCCATGCCATCTATCCTTGTATAAAGCCTGCTACATACAAATAGAGCTTTAGTACAAAACCTTGTGGGCATTTAAAACACTAATTTAGAGTTGGAAAGCTGCAGCTGATATATGATTGGAAAAACTAAATGAGATGTATAAATTTTGTCTTCATGCTTATAAGAGAGGTGATCTCGATTTGGAAAGAATAAATCTATATCACAAAAAAAGGATTGAAAAGAGAAACACTAATGTAGGTAATCTGATGTTGTTGTTAAGATAAAGGTTTATGTTTTTTCCAGGAAAGATGAAAGCTACATAGTCCACATATTTCAAAATTACTCAAGTTTTTCCATTTGAAGCGGTGGAATCTAAAAACAATGATGGGAAACTATTTAAAATTAATGGTCAAAGGATGAAAAAATATGTCGTCCCGATGAAAGATACCTGAGTCATGTCACGATGTTAAATCAAGCACTAATGGCATGAAACCCATGTCTTGTTGTTGTAAAAGTAATATTAATATAGGTTTTATTTATGAACATGATTAATTAATTTTTTAATGTGTATATGGAGAATGTTTTCTTTCAGATGATATTTGAAACAATTAGGAGTGATGATCCATTAATAAGTTGATGAGCTGCCAATTCTATGTCATTATTATGGTGAATAGAGAGGCATATTTTAGATAATAGTGATGGCAAAGAATTAAGGAGACATCAACAAGTTGAAATAACATCATCCCAGGTAATCAATTATTATTAGGGAGTCACCCAATCTAGATGCAGCTAATGACATAGTTGGCAAGTTATCAACAAGTTCATGAGCTATTAATTGAAGTCATCAACCATATTAGGAGTTGGAATAATCCTGTCTTAGGTTGATGTTCTCGTTGATGAGGAATAGACCAAAATTCAACCAAAGTATCTCATCAAAATAACCCAACCCATGTTCTTGGCCTAATCTTTTTTTCAACCCATTACCCTTATAACCCTAAACAGACCCATTTTTTAACAATTGTTTGTTATTCTAAGACCCAACCTTTTCCTTTGTCTAATTATTAAAAGAAATTAAAAAAAGAATATAAAAATCCATCAATTTCAAAACTTTTCCCCTTCCCACTAAATTACCCCCTTCCTAACTACTCTCCCTTTAACACACATATCACTAAAACTTGGTGCAATTGTACCACTTTTTCATCATCCTTTCTAACTTAAAATTCGCGCATATACTGGAACCATTGAAAGCTTAACCTATCATCATCGGTAAATTTCCAAGTTCAAGCTTTCTTCATATTACAATAACTCTAGAGTACTTTATCAACAAGGTATGTAATTCGTTAAATTACTTCTTTTATTTTAAAAATTACATTCTTATTAACGAGTGTATGAAACAATGAGAAATTGATGAAAGATTATGGGTAATATATTTTCCTGTCAATTAAAAAATTATTAGAAATATAGGATTACCGGTAAATTTTCTTAGCGGTGAAGTTTAAGTAACCCCAGTTGAATGCTTGGGAATTATAAATTATCTATTAAGTTATGAGACTTACATATCATACAAGTGAGTAACACTAATAATCCAATAGGGAATCTACAATTCTTTTAGAAAATTATTCATTCTTAGGATGAAATAAAGTTGATAATTATATTGTTTAGGATCAACAATGAGGGTTGACAAGGCATCAACAAGTTGATGAGTTGTCAACCTATGTAATTAATCATGTATATTATTCTAATCTTTCCATTAGGTAACGATGGATGTTGATGAGACATTAAACCAGGTTACCAATATTATAAGTATGTGTACCAATACTATCTTAGGTTGACAACAACGGCTGATGAGCCATCAACTCAAGCCATCAACCATGTAAATTTGTATGGTCATTCTATCTTAGGTTGACAATTAAGATTGATGATCCATCAATAAGTTGATGAGCCATCAACTCAAGTCATAAACCATGTAAATACTCATAGTCATTTTGACTTAGGTTTGCGACAGCGGTTAATGAGCCATTAACAAGTTGGCAAGCTATCAACCCATGTCATCAACCTTTGTAACTGCAAGTCAATTCTGTACTTTATTTCATGGTATCATTCTATTAATAAATGACAATTTTATTGCTTAGTTATAATTATGATTCCAAAGTGTCTAATGTTGTGGTAAGTCTAACCGAGCAACTAATGAACTTCTCGACTCTGAGACTATTTTATGAGTCTAAACTTGATGTTAAGTAGACAGAGACCTAGGGGTATCAAACTAGTCAGATTGTCCATCAATGTAAACCAACTCTACAATAAGGGAGGGACAAATGTTTAGTGAGAGTGAATCAAATTTTAGACATGTGAACATTGAGAAGGAAGTTCAAAAAATACATTGTGACATTCAATGACCTCGATATCGATAATGTAAAATGTTAGAACAATGTGATTAAGAGTAAAAAAAACCCAGCATCTAAGATAGTTTACAATTGAAAGTAGGGAGATCATCAATAATCTACAATGAATGGCTCACCACAACTGGAAGAACAAAACTAAGAGACCTCTAGATCAAAAGGTCAAGATCATCACTTTAGCAATTAGGAGTTATCCTAACAATTAAAAATGCTGAATTCTTACAACATAGGATGGATTATCAGGGACTTAAACTCATACTCTCTATCCATAGTGCATAATTTTATGTAAACTATACAACCAATCTTTTGAGCTCTTATAAAACAGGAAATAAAGCCATTGATATACTTTAATTTTATAGAATTTCAGTTTGGGGTGTATCAGCAAACTTGTTTGATAGTAGGACTAGTAGTTTTTTACCTTGAGAAGACTTTGTAGCACCATCTATCACTGTGGAATTCAACCACAACATGTGTGATCATGAAAATCAATGCCCTTGACTAGCTTAGATATTGGATAAAGGAAAATCAAATTAAATGATAAATCCTAAAACATAGATTACTAAAGTTCTCTATCTCATGTGATAAAATTTAGTTTGGTTATTGCAAGGTTCAGATTAATGTTAGACTATATGTGATAATATATTGGTAAATGATATAATCACTGATGATATCAAAATAAGAGCCACAATATTGAATATTTCATATCTATCCACATGTTTGATCATAAGGTTGTGTGAAGCTATTCATGATCCCATAGTAACCAAAGTGTTAAAAAGTGAAATCCATAAAAACACATACTTTTTATATATCAATGGATGAGGTTAGGCCCTCATTTAGTTTGAGTAGGCAAGATGATTTTTGATTTTACACTTGATGAAGTCTAGGGATTACATCACTACTTTACATACCCTACAAATATTAACATTCATGGCTCAAGTTGATAAGGAATCAGGGGAGGAAGAGAAGGTTTTCTATGATATAACAACTAAGCCTAGTGATGCTAAGAGTAAAGATAATTGGAAGTAAAGCGGTAAATAATACCAAAAAAGATCAAGAAAAATAGAAAGGAGAAAGGAAAAAAGCCAAAGAACGCAATCAGAGGAAGCATTGAATGCTCGGAGTGTGAAAGCCTCAACTAGAAGACCACCTAGTAAAGTAGGTACTGATGAAATAAGTGTAGAGTTTTCTAGTCTATTGATATCCATATTCAGAGCATCGATCATACCTGTTCCTACTTCTAATGTTGTTCATGAATCCACTCATTCTATGTCATAGGAAACAATCATCTAAGATGTTGCAAAGATGACCTCTTCTCAATTCATTCAATTTGTGACTGATACATAACCTTTTGTTGGGGAAGGGGTTACATATATCCGCAAGTATTTTTATAATATGTGTTCTTTTCTTCTATGTGCTATCTAATCGAACTTGCATATTTAGGACATATTATTTTTTGTTTTTATTTTATGCATTATGCATGCAAAATGTCAATAGAAAATGAATGGAACTTGTTTTTTTAGTTGTTGTGAAAATAAGAAACTACACAAAAATTTATGTGACATCCTTTACTAAATTACCCATTATGGATTAGTGACTGTCGTTAGTAGTATGTGAATGCTAAATTACCCATTATGTATTAGTGATTGCTATTAGTAGTATATGAATATGGCAATTCCTTCTTATGTTTGAGTATAACATAAATGGTTGGTGGTGATTGTGATATTCTATTTTATGAATGTGTGAAGTTATTATACTATTTTCTTATTTTGTGCATGTATTGAAAACTGGCATAGTTCATTCAATTAGGTTCTAAGTGGGTGTCTAGGAATGGATCATATGACATATCTGATGCTAAGTCCACTTAGCCTACATAAGTTGTCCAAAGTGTGATTTTTAATCCCTTAATCCCAGTTTGAGCTAATCTTCCTTAATTACTAAAAACCTATTCAAGTTCAACTTTCTTATAGTTTAACCTTAATTTTGTCCACGGTCCCTCCCTGTACCTTTTACACCTCAACTCAGGTAAATTACCTAAATTAAGGATGGATACTATTGAAAGGCACGACATGTGGGAAATTGTGTGATAAGAGCAGTGGATAAAATAAGATCCTATGAGTGTGCACAACTGTGTATGTATTTATAAAAAAGAGATGTGTAATGTATATTAAGAAAATAAAAGACTCGAGAGTTCTTCCACACTATATGATGGGACTTGTTGAAATATTTAGGTCAATAATGACAGAGTCTTAAGTGAAGTTGAAATGCACTGCTATTTTATGTCAAGGAGAGCTAATTCACTAATCTAAGATTTA
Source organism: Capsicum baccatum var. pendulum (assembly GCA_030864225.1). Classification (NCBI taxonomy): domain Eukaryota; kingdom Viridiplantae; phylum Streptophyta; class Magnoliopsida; order Solanales; family Solanaceae; genus Capsicum; species Capsicum baccatum. The sequence continues at coordinate 109,579,500 of CM061550.1, forward strand.
TCCTACATGCAGTTAGGCCTCCAGTTCAAGCAGAGTAAAGTACTGCACTAATCTGAATTAAATTACTAAATAGCAAGGTAACATGGTAAGGGAAAACGTATGGTATAACATGTGCATAATTTAAAATTTCATTCTTAGATTGAGAGATTTGATTTCTTTTTCCTAAACAAAAGCCTACATTCTGAGTGAGGTACTTCTTTATAGTGAGGGCATATGAATTGCACTTTGAAATGTTTGATTATTAGATTTTTTAGTTTAAATGTATGTAGTGTTGCCTATTTGTATTATAATGATAAACACTAATTCTAGTTGTTGATTAATAAAAATTTCATTCTTATCACATTGGGTTCCATGTTTAGATTATAAATGTTATTCTATCCCTTGAAACTCTAATGTGTGCATAATAACCCTTATTAGTTGTTTGAGGACAAATAAGTATTCTACATTGAGGGTGATGGTGTGCCAAGTGTCTAATAACATATTTGACACTTTTGGCTAAGAATAATGCAAGTCCTTAAGAATTTTTTGTTGTTTTAAATCATATTTTACTTTGTTTCACAGGAAAAGTTAACTTTTGGAAAAACTAGAGAAAAATTGCAAAAAAAGGGTGTTGATTATTAGAGTTTATGGCCTGTCAACATGTTGACAATCCATGAATTCTCATAGACAACCTAAATAAGAATTTAGAAGTTGTTAAAGCTTAAGTTGATGGACTATTAATAAGTTAACGAACCATCAACTCAAATCATCCTCCTGAAGCAAATTATTATGAAGAGAGGGTATAACTAAAGATATATGTAGATGAGTCGTCAACTATGACCGTGAATAATGAGTAGGAAAATTTGTGATTTTATTTCAAATTTTAAATCTCCTTTACTATGACTAGCTTTTTTAGGGTTAACTCATTATCTTTGGTTAATTCCTTTTTAGACATTTCTTTGGAAAAGTATTTTGAAGTTTTGATTTTATTATTGGTTATTTAGGTATTTTGTTCATCATTAAAATAGAATTTCATTGTGAATCCATATTTTGTAAGCACAAATTTCTAAACAAAAAATTTAATTTCATATCCTATTTTTGATTCATAAGTAACTAAGCTCTAGAATGTTAATTATTGTAGGGATTTGAGAGGTGATGGAAATGATATGGATAATATTTTGTCTAAATGGATTTCTAATGGTTGAAAACATTGTAACATGCCTTAGTGTTATTTCATTTGAAATAAGGAATTTAAACAACAAAAGGATTGTCAATAAGGACTCAAAGGTTGTAACCTCAATCTAATGGTTAATCCTTTAATGAGATCGACCAACTCAAAATGAAATCAAATTTTAATATGGTGTTCATTATGCTTAAAAATGTTAAAATTTTGATAAATTTATTGATGTTGAGAAACATTAGGGTGAATATTAGTCATCGATAAATTTTCTATTTACCAATTACAAGAGAATTATATGCAATACTTGATACAAATTTCATTATTTATCTATATCTCTACAATTTAACATTGTTCTCTAGTAATAATTTGGATATTTGTTTACAAACTATCATAACAAAAACACCCATTTTATGGAAATTGTTGGCTATCAGTTCTTAAAACTACATACATCATAGTTAACACCATATTTCTTGTAGGAATTGACCCCAACCTCTATTAGGTTATATATTTGACAATGACTAATATACTTTTTTAATGGAGTGGTAGTTTAGGCATATCATATAGTCTTATAATCACCTCACTTTAGGCATGATCTACCTCAATTCCCTTTTTAAAGATCTTCTAAGGCCCTTCTTTACTATAATGTGGCATTATTCCCAGTTGATCACAAGATTTAACTCTTCACATCTTTGTAAGGCATGAGTGAGATTTGCCAAGTAGTCTTCAAAGTTATCACCTACCATAAAGAAGTCATCCATATGCATAACTAAAGTGTCTTCCACTGCATTACAGAAAACTGACATCATACAGCTTAGGGAAGTTGCACGAGCATTATAGAACTAAAAGTACATTCGCTTGAAGGCTAATGTCTCATATGGGTATGTAAGTGTAGTCTTCTCTTGGTATTTGGGTGCAATGGATATTTGAGGAAACCCTAAATAACCATCCATAGAGAAGTACTAGCCTCTTCCTACCAGCCTATCAATCATTTGGACCATAAATGGAATTAGAAAGTAATCTCAAGGTGTTCAAGCATTAATATTTATTTAATCCATTCAAACCCTTAACTAGTGACCAGCCTATCTTTAGGACAAAATAAACCGGACTTACCCACTTACTATTTATTATCGGGTAGACAAGTCCTGCATCGAGAAACTTGATTATCTTTTTTACCACCTCTTGCACTAGTGGGTTAAGTCTTTACTAATTTTAAATGGCGAGCACACACTATTATTTTAATTGTATCATATGTGTACACATGTCTTATGGAATTCTAATAATTTTAACAATTATCCAATTATTTCCTATTTTTACTTTTACAACATAGAAACAAGTGTTTTCGCCTTCTGTTTTATCAGGTTAGTAGATATAATCATAGAAAATGTGTTCTTCTCACCCATTAATACATATCTCAGATGGCCTAATAACTTTTATGTTCTAACACTGGGGGTTCAAATAAAATGGTTTCGCGGGAGAGGTTGGAATTTCTGTCAAACTTCTTTGGGGCATAAGGATATGACCCTATTCTAGCCAATGCACTACCTGTCTCATCGTAATATTTGATGTCCTCCTAATCAAAATTCATCTTCACTAAAACTATGGTTTTTCTACCATAATATAAATTTTATCAATGACATCAATAACTGAGACACCACTTATGTACCTTAATTGCTTCATCAACTGGCATACATTGAACTTTACCTCCTCATAATTTAGCCTAAATTTCACTTATTGTACTCTATCTCTGTAACTCCCTGAAAAATGGGTCCTGGAGCATCACACGGTGCTTGAGGCTAGGAGTAGCCCCAAGCTAACCCTTTGAGCCCTTTTCATTCAGTTCAACACAAATCAACAGAGTTTCCATTAATAATCCTAAAATATCAACAGGGTAATCATCATCCAGGAATAAAAGAATATCAGAAAGATAACAAAATAGGACTTATTAGTCAACTCCCAAAATCTATACTAGTCTAACAAGCCTCTAAGAAAATCAATAAAACCAGAGAGCCATTCAGACATGCCCCAACTGACTCATATTCAGTTATCAAATGTAAACAATTTCGTGAAACCAACATCAGACATCATGTCATCGGAACATGAGGACTCACCATAACAGATGATGTAGAACAGTGTGACCGAAGAATCACTATCAAACCTGGAACTGAGCACCTGAACCTATATTCCGAGAAAATGCAGCCCACATCCGAAGATGTGGGTCAGTACCATGGAAAGGAACCGAGTATATAGGGGTGTATGTAATTGTAAAAAACATCATCATCATAAATATTTAAAAGAAATATGCAGGATGTATGAAAGACTCACATAGCCGGAAGAAAATCATCATAATCATGAGAGGATGAAAGAAGTACAATAACACATGTGAGTCATCGTATAATTTGTCAATCACTTTCAGTTCATCAAGAATATCAATTCTCATAATGTAAATATCATTTAAATCTTTCGAAAGAATAACTTTCACAATTCCACTTTCAAATCACTTCACCATTCACCATAGACGCACGGAAAAACACACACACTGGGAGATCCTATAACCGGCATAAACCATGTGAGCTACATGGAGTTCAATGTAGAACCCACATGGGGGAGATCCGTCCTATCCTTTCCATCGAAGTAGGACTATCGATATCAAATTCACATAAACTAGTGATCACTATATAAATCAGCCTCAGGCTTACTCCTACGGGGGCACGTAGTTCTAGAAAAGTAAGGTCGCTTTATACCTCCCACTTGGTGCTAAAGATTTCTCCCGGACTTAGATCAGATCATTTCAAACACAATCCACCACAAAACAATTTCAGTAATATATAAATATACATCGGGAGCCATCATGCTTCCGATCTATCAAAATCAACCACATTGTGGATTTATGTTACAATCGAGTTCAAAATAGCTCCATAAGACCAAAAGGTCAAATTATTCAAAATATCTCAAATATTCAACATCAACGTGCTTATAACACACACTTTCTTAAAAAAAATACAATTTTTAATGGTGATTCATGACCCAAATATCAAAATTATGATAAATATCATTTAAGATTCATGCTTTATATCTCCACACATGTAAATTCATCTTTCAAAATCATAAACATCAAGATTTCATAATAATCATCATAAGATATGGGTTCATGCTTCAAATTCGTAAAAATCAAATAAAAATCATGCCTTTGTAAAGAAAATTACTTTTCGGCATAAGAACGAAAGAGAGTTCTTGTGAAAAAATCCACATACCTTGAATAATGAACTTTAGATCGATACTCATTTTTGAGATGTTAATCGTGCCTTTGAATAATGGTTCTTGGAGTTCTTGAATTAGGAACTTGGAATCTTGAATAAATATGCAGAATTAATAGTGAACTTTGGAGGTTCTTGAAGTTGGATGTTGGAGCTTAGGTTTTCTTTTGAGAGAATTTGATGAAATATAACATATAATGCTTCTAATAGGCTTTAATATAGGGTTTGGACGGATTTTAGGAAAGGGGGAATGACCAAAACACCCCTAAAAATCAAAAAATTCTAAAATCTGTCCTTTGGTAGACTATTTTGATAGTCTGAAGCAGATCAACCATAACGTTTTACTCTAATATCCAAATTGGATGAAACTAATTTCATTGGAAAGAGGACTCGCAGAGCTTTTCGTTGATATAAAGTAGATCACCCAGATTATTATCTACAAGGAGTTATGATCATTTAAAGTTGGAGAAAAAATACGCCAGACCTCAGTACTTTTTCCTGCACGTTTTACTGTTCATTACTATTCATGGTTCGATCAGAATGTTCATAACTCGTCACTCGGGTGTCCGTTTTGGATGAACCACATATCGTTGGAAAGCTTATTTGATACTTTACGAAATAGTGGGTCATAATCTATGACATTCTACACGAAAAATTTATGATTATTCTAGAAGATAGAACCCAACACGTTTACGCACAAAATTTCAATGAAAAATTTCCCGGGATATTACAGCTTCGCCCCTTGGAAACATTTATCCTTGAATGATGCTAGACATACCAAGATTAGATAGGGAATCGAGCATACAACTGAAACCATTTGTTAGACTCATCACCACATCGTTTATCACTCCGAATGCAACATAGAATGCATAAATTCAAGAAACTACAGTTGGACACATAATAAATGATAGTTGAACTGCTGCAAATTTTATCAAATGTGAATGAATTAGGAAAGAATGGCACCTTCGGCTTGATCGGAGTTCATTGAAAATAGGTGCGGGTACTTGGATCGTATATCCACCTCAGTTTCCCAAGTTGCACCCTCAACAGATTGGTTTCTCCACAACACCTTGACTAAAGGAACTTCTTTGTTCCTTAGTCTTTGGACACTGAAATCAATAATCTCAACAGGATTCTCATCAAAAGAAAGATTTTCTTGAATTTCAGCACTCACAGAGGAATCCACTACCACAACATCGCTAATATGCTTTCTAAGCATAGAGACATGGAATATTGGATGAACAGAGGACAACTCGGAAGGCAACTCGACCTCATAACCTACCTTACCAACACAGATAAGAATTTTATAAGGACCAACATAACGGAGACTAAGCTTCCCCTTCTTTCCGAATCTCTTCACCCTCCTCATGGGTGAAATTTTCAGATACACTAGGTCACCAACTTCAAACTTAAGGTCTCTCCTTCTAACAATCGCATATGACTTCAGACGACTCTGCGTAGTTTTTAACCTTTCCCTATTCAACTTAACTTTTTCCCTAGCCTCAAATACCGAATCAGGACCACTCACAGCCACGTCACCCACCTCGAACCAACCTATGAGTGATCTACACTTCCTCCCTTATAAGTATTCAAATGGAGCCATGCCAATACTAGAGTGGAAACTATTATTGTAAGCAAACTCTATCAACGATAAATGATAAGCCCAACTTCCCTTAAAGTCAAGTGCACAAGCTCTCAATATATCCTCTAAGGTCTGGATGGTCCGCTCATCCCAACCATCGGTCTGTGGATGAAAAGCAGAACTCAAAAGCACTTGGGTACCAAGACCCTTCTGAAAAGCTTTCCAAAATTGCAAAGTGAACTATGTACCCCTATCCGAAATGATAGATCAGGGAACTCCATGCAGTCTGACTAGCTCTTGGATATAAAATCTAGCGTAATCCGCAGCAGTATATGAAGTATGAAAAGGTAAAAAAATGAGCAGACTTAGTCAACCTATTAACCACAACCCAAGTGGAATCATGATGGCGTCGGGAAGAAGGTAAACCAATCACGAACTCCATATTTATCTCTTCCCACTTCCAGGTGGGAATATTAAACTCTTGCATTATACCACCAAGTCTTTGGTGTTCAACATTAACCTGTTGGCATGTTGCACACTTAGCTACAAATGCTACTATATCTTTCTTCGTACCACTCCACCAATAGATTTCCCGAAAGTCTCGGTACCAGGATGAATAGAATATCGCACCCCGTATGCTTCATCCATAATCCTCTATCTCAGATCATCAACATTCGGGACACACAATCTACCCTGCAATCTCAACACACCATCTCTCCCTTGGGAGAAAACCTCTACTTTTTGGTCCTTCACTGACTCCTTTAGTCCGACCAAACTAGCATGTAAGTATTGCTTTTCCTTCACCTCCGAATTCAAGAAGGATTTGGAACTACTCTGAACCCCTATACTACCTTTAACAGAGTCAAACAACCTAACCCCCAATCTAGCTAAATGATGTACATCACGAGCCAACTCTTTCTTACCTTCTACAACATTCAAAAAACTACACATGGACACTCTACTTAGGGTATCCACCACAACATTGGCCTTGCCCAGATGGTACAACACACTCATATCATAGTCCTTTAACAATTCTAACCATCGTCTCTACCTAAGATTCAATCCTCTCTGGGTAAACACATACTGTAGACTCTTATGATTAGTGAAAATATCAACATGGACACCATACAAATAGTGTCTATAGATTTTCAAAGCAAACACAATAGCAGCCAACTCAAGGTCATGGGTGGGGTAATTTTTCTCATGGGGTTTCAACTATCTAGAAGCATAAGCTATCACCTTACCCTTCTGCATCAATACGCAACCCAACCCAACTCTCAAAGCATCACAGTACACCACAAAACCATCGACACCATCAGACAAAGTCAAAATAGGGGCTGAAGTGAGTCGAGTCTTCAACTCCTGAAAACTCTTCTCATAAGATTCAAACCATAAGAACTTCACTTTCTTTTGGGTCAACCAAGTCATAAGAGATGATATAGAGGAGAAACTCTCAACAAAACATCTGTAATAGCCATCTAAACCTAAGAAACTTTGGATATCAGTTGGAGAAATAGGTCTAGGACAATTCTAATAGCTTTGGTCTTTTGGGGATCAACTCTACTACCCTCGGAAGAAATGATATGACCCAGAAAAGCAACTGACCTTAGCTAAAACTCACACTTACTGAACTTGGCAAATAACTTGTGATCTCTAAGGGTTTGTATGATAGTTTTGAGATGATTAGAATGTTCATCCTCACTACAGGAGTACAACAATATATCATCAATGAACACTATGTCAAACATATCCATATATGGTCTGATCACCCGATTCATGAGGTCTATGAAAGTTGTTGGGGCATTAGTTAACCCGAAAGACATAACAAGAAACTCAAAATGGTCATAATGAGTTTGGAAAGCAGTTTTTGGGATGTCACAGTCCCTAACTTTGAGTTGATGATAGTCGGAATGAAGGTCTATCTTTGAGAAATAACTTTCACCTTAAAATTGGTCAAATAAATTATCTATTCTCCGAAAGGGGGCACATACGCAAAGATCCATCTTTCTTTCTCATAAACAACACAGGAGTACCCCAAAGAGAAATACTGGGCTTTATGAAACCCTTATCTAGTAAATATTTGAGTATCAGGACAAAGATCAATCCCAAAATCTATCTCTATATCAGGAGGTATCCCTGGGAGATCATCCAGAAAGACATCAGAAAACTCATTGACGATGTTAACAGACTAGAGAGTTGGAGTCTCAGACTTAGTCTCTTTGACTCTAACCAAATGGTAAATACACCCTTTTGAAATAAGCTTTCTAGCTTTGAGTTAAGAGATAAACTAACTCTTCAGTGACACAGAATTCCCAGAACACTCAAACATGGATGCACCCAAAAACTAAAACTTGACCACTCGGGTCTGACAATCAATAGAGGCATAAGAAGAATACGGCCAGTACATACCCAGAATCACATGAAAATCTACCATGTCGAACTCAATTAAATTAGCCAACAAGACTCTATGAAGAACGGTAATAGGATACTTATTATACACTTTCTGGGCAACAATCAAATCACCCACTGCGGTAGAAACTAGGATAGGCTCAGGAATAATCTCAGGACTCATTTCAAAATTCACAGCAATCAAAGGTATAAAATATGAGAAACTGGATCCAGGATCTAATGCAGCATACACATCAAACTAAAATATACGAAGCATACCAGCAAAAACATTGGGAGAATCCCCCTAATCCTGGAGAAATGGTGAAGCATAGAATATATTCTGGCGCTGCCCACTAGCATTGCTAGAAGAGGCGCCTTGAGCTGGGGCTGGGCGAATCACTGGAACTGGAGAACTAACAGTCTGTGTTTGGGTCTGAGGGCGATAGTCACGACGCCCTTGTCCATCATGTGGATAATCTCTAACTCTGTGACCCATGTCACGACACTGGAAACAACCCCTCTTCTCACCCTATCACTTACCCGAATGAGCCCTACCACACTAAGGACATAAGAGACGATTTGGCTTACTACCAGCACTGTACTGGGACCTGGATGCATATGACCTGCTACCTTTCTCCTACCTACCTCTAGACACGAGAGCACTAGCAGATGATAGTGCTGGCATAGATGAACAATCCTGATACTGAGAGCGACTCCCTCCCTGCGATCTAGTCTAACCCTATCCATGCTGCTCAGACCTATCTCTCTTATTCCCTCTTATTCTATCTCTCTCCTTAATCTTGTCTACCTCAATCATTTGGACATGAGTCATTAGCCTAGAAAGATTCATCTAACTATTCAGCATAGCAGACCTACACTTCTTAAGCACATAACTAGACACTCCTGTCACAAATTTACTCATTCTAGCCTGATTATCATCCACTAAGTCAGGAGCATACTTGTCCAACTGATTGAACTTTAGACAGTACTCCATAATAGTCATAGAGCCCTGTCGTAGGTTTATAAACTCTTCCACCTTCACCTCACTCATCTCCAAAGGGAAAAACTTATCCAGGAATGCATCCTGGAACTCTTGCCAAGTTGTAGGGACAGCTCCCTTACCTCTACCTTTCCTCCAAGCAACAACCCATTCCTAAGCAAGGTCTTTCAACCTATACACAGCCAACTCCATACTATGTTCCTTAGATACGTGCATCACCTAAGTAATCTTTTGTACCTCCTCTAAAAACAACCGTGGATCCTCATTAGACTTGGACCTATAGAATTCTGGTGGATTCATCCACATGAAGTCATGGATCCTGGCAGCAGCTAAATCACCTCCCTGATGCTGTGGAACTGGGGCCGGGTTGGCCTGAATATTTGCAGTAATAGCTTGAGCCAGCACCTGAAAAGTTGCCTAAAATTTAGCATGAGACACATTTTTATTCAATGGGTCAGCGGGTTAAGGTTGCTGTGCATCATTATTTCTTCTCGCTCGATGTGGAGGCATATTTCTCAAAGAGGAGAGCACGAATCAATAGTAGAGAGAGACACTTTAAGCATGATAGACTTCTAAAAGAAAAAATCAATCTTTTTCCTAAAACATCTTGTAGCCTCTTGCTCATAGATGTGGTGTGCTACACACCGATGATCAAGACTCTACTTAACGCGGCTTGTCAGACTCCATAGGACACCTTAAAACTTTAGGCTCTGATATCAAGTTTGTAACGCCTCAAAACGTGAGTCCCGGAGCATCACACGGTGCTTAAGGCTATGAGTAGCCCCAAGCTAACCCTTTGAGCCATTTAATTCAATTTAACACAAATAAACGGGGTTTCTATGTATAACCTTCAAGTATCAATAGAGTAATCAAATGGGGTTTGTAACAAAATATGACTTATTAGTCAACTCCTAACATTTATACTAGTCTGACAAACCTCTAAGAAAATCAATAAAACTAGAGAGCCATTAAGACATGCCCCAACTGACTCAAACTCAGTTATCAAATGTAAATAATTCCATGAAACCAATATCAGACATCACATCCTCGGAACATGAGGAATCACCACAATAGAGGCTGTAGAACAACATGCCAGAAGAATCACTATTGAACCTGGAACTGAGCACCTAAACCTATATTCTAAGAAAATACAGCCCACATCTGAAGATATGGGTCAGTACCATGGAAAGGAACCGAGTATATAGGGTATATGCAGTTGTATAAACATCATCATCGTATATATTTATAACAAATATAAAGAATGTATGAAATACTCACATAGCCTGAGGAAAATTATCATAATCATGAGAGGATGAAAGAAGTACAATAACACATGTGAGTTATCATATAATTTGTCAATCACTTTCAGTTCATCAAGAATATCAATACTCATAATGTAAAATCATTTAAATCTTTTAAAAGAATAACTTATAATTCCACTTTCAAATCACTTCACCATTCAGCATAGACAAAAGGAAACACACACGCACTGGGAGATCCTATAACCGACATAAACCATGTGAGCTACATGGAGTCCAATGTACAACCCACGTTGGGGAGAGCTGTCCTATCCTTGCCTTCGCAGTAGGACTGTTGATATCAAATCCACATAAACTAGTGATCACTATATAAATTAGCCTCAGGCTCACTCCTATGGAGGAACATAGTTCTAGGGAAGTAAGGTCGCTTTATACCTCCCATGCGGTGCTAAAGATTTCTTCCGGACATAGATCAGATCATTTCAAAGACAATCCACAACAAAACAACTTCAGTAATATATAAATATACTTCGGGAGCCATCATACTTCCCATCTATCAAAATCAACCACGTTGTGGATTCTTTCACACTCCAGTTTAAAATAACTCCATTAAGACAAAAAGGTCAAATCATTCAAAATATCTTAGATATTACACATCAACATACTGATAACACACACTTTCTCAAAAAAATCATAATTTCCAATGGGTATTCATGATCTAAATATCAAAATCATGATAAATATCATTTAAGATTCATGTTTTATATCGCCACACATGTAAATTCATCTTTCAAAATCATAAACATCAATATTTCATAATAATCATCATAAGATATGGGTTCATGCTTTAAATTCATAAAAATTAAATAAAAATCATTACTTTATAAAGAAAATTACTTTGGGTCACAAGAATGAAAGAGAGTTCTTGTTGAAAAACCCCACATACATTGAATGATGAACTTTAGATCGATACTCATTTTTAAGATGTTAATCGTTCCTTTGAATGATGGTTCTTGGAGTTCTTGTACTAGGAACTTTGAATCTTGAATAAATTTGCAGAATTAATGATGAACTTTGGAGGTTTTTGAAGTTGGATGTAGGAGCTTAGGGTTTCTTTTTGAGGGAATTTGATGAAATATAACATATAACACTTCTAATAGGCTTTAATATAGTGTTTGGATGGATTTTGGGTGAGGGGGAATGACCAAAGCGCCCCTAAAAATTAAAAAATTCTCAAATCTGTCCTTTGGTTGACTATTTTGGTAGTCTGAAGGAGATTAACCATAATGTTTTACTCTGATATCCAAATTGGATGAAACCAATTTCATTCGAAAGAGGACTCATAGAGCTTTCCGTAGATACATAGTAGATCACCCAGATCATTATGTACAAGGAGTTATGATTCTTTAAATTTGGGGCAAAAATACGCCAAGCCTCTATACTTTTTCCTGCACGTTTTACTATTCACTACTATTTACGGTTCGATCGAAATGTTCATAACTCATTGCTCGGGTGTCCATTTTGGATGATTCATAGATCGTTGGAAAGCTTATTCGATACTCTACGCAATGGTGGGTCATAATCTAAGACATTCAGTACGGAAAATTTATAATTTATTCTAGAAGATAGAACCCAACACGTTTTCGCACAAAATTTCAATGAAAATTTTTTTGGGGTATTACAATCTCTATTATTACTCTCTTAGTGGCTATGAATGTTCTACCTAAATAAAATGAAACTCTATGTCATTTTATTATTTTTTATAATTTTTTTTTAGAACTTTCTTATAGCCACCCTTCATAATTTATAACTTGATGGGACTGATCGTTTGGTTATCAGGTAGTTCCTTTGATTCTTAGAGCCATTTTCCTATTTTGGAGCTTTTAAGATTGAGAAATAGGTCTTGGGCCTACACTTTAGGTAAACAACCCATGATACTATTTTTGATAGTCTAAATAGCTTTGAAATGTCAATTGTAAGTTTTGGGGACCCTTGATCCAGGCCTTAAGGATTTTAGAATCATTTTGGATGGAATTTGTGAAAAACATATATGAAACCCACTTTTTATCGACATTACCATAGATGGAGACTTTATAGCACTGTGGATTCCATAATGGCAATTTTTTTATGGTATCATATTTCTTTTGCATTCACAAGATTCTAAATAAATCTTGAGCACTTGATCAAAGTTAGTTGAGAATGGTTGAACTAGTCCAGTACCAAATTTTTCTGTACTGGAATTTAAGCATCAAAGGGGAACACTTTAGTGTGGCCCACTTTAGTGGTTGGGCTATATTTTAGTGGAATTTACCTCAGATTCCTTGAATCGATATAGTGTAACTTGGCTAGCATAGGCTTACAACGTTACCAATGACATCGTTAGAGATCATTTAGTTGTTCTACATATACATAGGATTACTGAGTATACGATCCACTTTCGAGGTCAATGATGTATCTTCTTTCAGAATCATAAACTGAGTAGATTCTACATATACATAGGATTACTGAGTAGATTCTGCATATTTATTGTGTTTTGCACATGATTTATCAATTTTTTTGTATGAGTGTATATATCTATATATACACAGGATTACTATCTCACATAAATCTGTTATGAATTTTTTGAATGCTTGTATATGTCTACATATACATAGAATTACTGTCTCACATAAATCTGTTATCGATTTTTTGAATGCTTGTATATGTCTACATATACATGGGATTACTGTCTCACATAAATCTGTTATACAATACACAATGAATGTATATTTAATATTACAATCAGTTACTTCACATGAATACACTATTCCAGTTTTTTACGACTTTATCTCACAACAATTTCAATCCATAAATACTTAAAGTTCCCATAAAACTGCATATAACATAATTATTAGAACATGCAAACAAATTAGGATTTACAAATATGAAAATTAAGTGAACAAATGAGATTAGTTACTGCATCCTTGAGAAAGCTTTGCGTGAATAGCAGTTCGTTCTTGAGTTTTTCAAACTGTTGCCTGTATTGACTTATTCCTTTTATTCCACAACTAATTCATCTAAATATATCCTCTATTTTAAGCACTCCAAGCTCAAAATCTATGAAATATTGAGCGTGTGAGGCTATTTTTTTACTCGACATTGTGGTATTAACTTTATATCTTTTATATCTGTAAGTAAATTGATCAATCTCTGATTAATTTAGTTCTTGGACTCTTTCTTCTTTATACTATTATAAGTACTAATTTTTCGACTATTATAGGCTCAAAATCGGCTAATTTTATGTCTTTTGATCCTTGAGATATGTGGGATTCAGTGATGATTTTAATTTTCAATTCTGCACGCTGGTCCCACATGGGAATTTTTGTTTAATTCCCCCAAAGAATTTAAATGAAATATGGGTATAATTTTTCTTGTCATGACATATAAATCCTTCGTTAGATAGAATTTCAGCTCTTGTAGGCCTCTCAAAAAGGGAAAGCTTTGATTTAGAAGACTCAATGAGCATTCTATGGTGTCGATGTATGATAGATTTACTCTACTTTTAGATTGAGCCTATCTGAGGTATTTGTTTACAATTACGCTAGTTTGGGGTAGGTGGTTTTATCCCGAGCATCATTTTAGTATTTTAACACCTTATTTTGCTGGTTAAGGCTAATATTAGTTCTATTAGTACATTGAGATGGGAATGGGAATCCTTAGATGAGACTCGACTAGGTTCTGACCTATGTTTAGTTATTAGGACAAATTAGTAGACCCACTATCCTTTTCATCTAGTATACTTGGTGTTAGATTCCTTTAAGCTTAATTAGACTTTTGGTTACAAGTGTAGGCTACAAACTTGTGTTAGGTTTGACCTAGACTATATTTCTAGCCTTTTTAAGACCCTTTTCCCTACGTAGGGTAGCAATTGATCCTAGAAATCACCATGTTGATCTAGTATTTAGTACCCCCTTGCCTTATCGTACTTTACTACTCAAGATTTGTATTATCACTTTATGTATGGTAGCCATCTTAGAAACCTGGCATTTCTTCCTATTTGTTGATTATAGTTATTTTTAAGAAAATTCATTTTAGTTTTAATCTGAGTCAGTCATATGCCTTATTGAAATTCTTATTATGAGTTTTCACATAATAGTAACACCAGTAACAACTATTGTTTTGTTACCTGTTATAGGCTTCGATATATGTTGAAATTATTTACAATTGAGCTTGACTACATATAGGATCACTCGTTTCTCAAAAAAGTTTGGGTATATGAGTTATACTTTGAGTCCTACATATATTTATGATAATAGTTGGGATAATTTTGTATTGATCTTGGCTATTACTAGGAATTTCGTAGCGGTACTGACTTATATTCTACATAACTTATATATGACTTCTTGTTATTATCCACTATTTCTTATTTGTATATGGCACCTAGCCACTCTTTATTACACATTAGTTATGGTTCAAGACTGGTACATACATGGACGTTTCATCATGGAGTTAGGATCAGAATATTACTTAGGATCAATTTAGCTACTAGATATTTATGTCCTCTATCCTAGTTTTCAGTTGTCTGTGCCCACTAGATTATGTGGGATTGGTAGGGTTAATTTCATTCCTGTGTATTTCTTATAGACTTATGGGACACCTGTTAGGTTATAGTTGGTGCATTTCTCACATTTTTGAGTTATTTATTTTTGTTATAACACTTGCTGAGTTTATTGGATATTTATATTTCTACACCAGTTACTATTGCCTTAGCTTACACACTAATATTATATGAATTCTTTTACTACATTTGAGATTAGTCGACTAATGATGACTATTGAGTACCCATTATTTTGGTACTCACGCTGTATGTCTTAATCATTTCCTTGATGCAAATCTTTATGAGCAACCATCTTTGATGTTTTTCTCAAGCCCAGATATTGATCTGGAGAAGGGATGAGCTTCTAGTGTCCAAGGCTAATCCTTCTCTATTTGTTTTAATTATAGAATTTTTATTTTGTGACAACTTAAACTATGTATTTTTTGGATACTTTCTAGTAATATTGTTTTGATTGTAGTGGCTCTAATACTGACCTTACGAAGACTTGGAAGGAATTTTTTAATTCTATCCTCTCTTTGTTTAACGTGTTATATATATATATATATATATATATATATATATATATATATATATCTTTTTGCATCCACTTATATTAATATTGTATTGTAATTATACTTCAGGTCATTTTACAAATTTATGCTTGTTTTTGCTGTTAGAGATTTCCTATAGTTGCCCCAAGTCATTTATGACTTGCTAGAAAAGACAATACAATTACTAGAAAGTTCGCTTGGTTTTTAGAGTCAATTATCAATTTTGAAGTCTTCATTGGTTTGAAATTGCCACCAAGCAAATTCTTTAGTAAAACAATCTCATATGCAAATTTTAGTTGTGCCAACAACTCTGAAATATTGATTTTAGGCTAGGCGGAAATTTGGCTTGGGTCCTAAGGTATCCGAGCTCATTTTGCCATTTGGTCGGGAAGTTAAGAAAAAGAAATATGGGTATGAGACCCATATTTGGATGAAGTGACCTTGTATGGAAAAACTGATTACGCCATTGAGTCTGAAACTTTGAATTTATTATGATAACATTGTCATTTGCGTATACCGGATTTTAAATAAATCCTGAGGGCTTAGCGAGGACTTGAAAATTTCAAAGTCTATTGTTATCATTTGGTGCATCATTATAGCGAGTCAATGGTCGGGATTGCCATATACTTAAAATTTAACTTGTACCATGATGGTAGTGTGTTGATTGCGATTGAGACTGGCATTGATACACTTAAGATGCCACGATCTTGAGGCCCGGTGCTACGATGTCAGGACCCGATTAACAGGTACGGGTATAAATATGCCTTTTTATGGAAATTTTTTCCACTTCTCACCGATTAATTTAAAGTATAAGCCTTAAATAGTGAGATTGAAGATTATGGTGATTAGGAAGCTTTATTAATATATATTTATACAATTATCTTCTGACTTAAGGTAAGAATTCACTCTTTTCTTTGTTGATTTTATTGATTTCTTGCTCAAAACTCCACTAAGGTAATGATTCCTTGATCATGTAAGAGTGTTGTGTTGGTTTTGAAAATATGATTTTCGTAAGGGGGACCCTCATAGGGTTTTGTGTATTTTTATACCCAAAGCACAATGATGAAATATGGTTATTGTTATTATTGTATTGATGAGTAAAATGTGTTTATGATAGCTTGCCATCTTGAAGAGGCTACTAAAAAGGAAAAATGTTGGTTTAGTAGATCGATGAGCTTTCTTAGACGTCGAGATATGGTATGTTTAATCCCTTGTTAGATTGATATATTTTATTGTATTGTTATGATATTGTGTTAGATTTAGGATGGGTTTTAGGTGTTGGATTGATGAAATGGAAGGCATGGGTTAATTGGACCATTAGGCCAATTTGAAATCGTAGAATTTGAACACTTAGCTAATATCCTTGGCCTTATTTGAATTAGACTTCATTCCTCCTGTTTAGCATAAGAATGCATTAACTGAATCAAATTAGGTAAAGATACTTTAGTCAATCATTCATAGTGTAATATTGGTCTTACTTTATTATGCTAATTAAGGTTGCCTGTGTTCCTATTTTTATGTAGTTAATGTGTCTACAAGAAAAACAACCTCTAGGGAAGGGAATAACCGTCCCTAAAAGTCCAATTATAGTTGAAAATGATCTTTTAGAATGGTAAATACTGGCCGCAGCTTATCCTTATATCCATCTTCGCTAAAGGTCTACTACCTTAATTCACCATCTCCTCTTTAGATCAAAGTCACAATCCTAAACTTACGGACAAACCCACTTATAAAATCTCTATCCACCTCTCTCAACAATATTTTTTTTAATAAAACACACTAATTTCTTTCTAGGACATCCCCCTTTCAGGGACACTAATCACAACATTCTCTAACCCATGAAATTGTCAACTTTTGACGAACATTATCATAATCCTGGACATCCATGCTTCTTGACACTTAACGCTTGTCTTAAAATTCTTAGGATTCTAGCATTACACCTCTAATAACTTAAAAAAATCTGCAAGACTATACCAAAGCCGCACATTGCCTACCTATATTTCCTCATTTTCTACTTTAATGAATACTATACAACAACTCCCCTGACTTTTCTGTAGTACAAAACTCAAAAACATAAACTAGGTACACATGACACTTATACCATACAATATTATCTAACAACATGATATCTAGGGTTCATCTTATTCATATATGACTTTCTATCTGGCAATCAAACATACTTTCATATTATTTGAAGAAAAATAGGGAGAATTAAAAAATATAGAATCATGGTCAACTTTTACATCTAGTACTCAATACTGAAATGTGTTCATAAAGGTCAAAAATATCTAGCACTAGTATATGAAATCTCTACTAGCTGAAAATAACATTTGTCTGAAAGCTGAGACAAGGCCCCTAATAAGACCATGAAAAAAAAATAACAATGACATATAGATTATGCTTTCCAAAATAAGGGAAGCTCACCATCTGCAATCTCTAATAGAATTCAACCTCTTGGCGGAACCCTAGAACAGCTGCTCAGACCCTAAAATATAGAGAGTCAATACAGGTGTACCGGTACGCAGAGCAATCCAAAATAATTTACATTTATATATAACATTAGTGAGAGCATTTCATAAAACATTATGCATGAAACAATTTAAAACACATGGGCAATCTCAAATGTTCTTTAAACAATTTTGTAGATGCAATTTCTTTCTGTGTTTTACTTTTGAGTTAGGTGGTACACCCTATAATTCTATGACCCCACGGTCTATAGGGAGTTCGCCCTTAACTCAGAAGATAAGCCACCAACCCATGTTTGCTGCAAAGGTTAGATTTTCTAATTCTGATACTCCATAACGCACTAGGACAATGTATAATCTCTCTTGGGGACAAAATAACCCATATCGGTAAATCACAATTTTGAGAAATGATTTATATGAACTCGTGCCTTCCTTGAGTAACCACCTAACAACTCTTAAGCCCATTTTTTCCTTTTTATGTATGTATCTTTTTTAAATCATATTCTAAAAGAAATCTGAATGAAATTTGAATTATGTTCTATTCTAAGTATGTTTTGGCATAATCTGTTTTGGTATCATCATAAAAAGACTTGCAAGTCATATGTCTAAGCTATATAGTATCGTGTTACAATCCTTTTTAGTTCATGAAGACTTATGCAAAGATTTACCTCTAACCATCAAAATCGTTCAAACAATACAAGAAAATTTATATATCAAAGTACATGAAGACTTATGCAAAGATTCCCATTTTAAATTCTCAGACATATGGTAATACATTAATTTATAGAAAACCATGCAGTTCTTTCAATAATCATTTTTAATATTTACAAACCGTAAAAACACTTTTAAAATATGAAAGAACCCTCTCTTCAATTCACAACCAGAATCAAGTTCATAAATAATATTTAAAAATCTTATCTCATGCTTGAATAATGTAATTTCAAAAGCCATAAGATGTAGAGTCAAGAAGTACCATAGCAAGAGAAGGAAAAGTTGATGATCCATATATACATACATATACATGAGTAAAATCAAGATTTAGGGGAAGGCCTCAAGACCAAAACCTTTTCATCAATAAGGTTTCATAATGCATAATTGTAATTGTAAATCCAAACAACTTTGTAAATTCATGATTTCTAAACATTTATTGATCATTAAAGTAATTTCACTGTGCCCATGTAGTCTAAGAAAACCCAAGGTATCTTAAGTTTCTTATCTTGAAGGATGAATCCTTAACTTTGATACTTTCTTGAGACTCTTCAAATTGAAAGGCTTGAATTTTAGATTACATAGAGGAGAAAAGTTAAATTTTGCTCTTGGGGAAATGTGAAGGTTTATACGTGAGTTAATTTCAAGAAGAGGGTAAAACAATGCCCTTTTGGGTGTTATAAT
The DNA here is from genome assembly GCA_030864225.1 of Capsicum baccatum var. pendulum. NCBI lineage: Eukaryota > Viridiplantae > Streptophyta > Magnoliopsida > Solanales > Solanaceae > Capsicum > Capsicum baccatum. The sequence goes on from CM061550.1 coordinate 109,599,126, forward strand.
ATTAGCTTTGGATGTTTGGGGTTGAGGTGAGAAGACCAAAGTGACCATTGACCTTTAAGAAGATAAAATTATGGGGGAATAGACCCCGTGTCACAACCCCTAGTTTGGTGAAGTCAACCTCATTACACGACCCCTATTTGGGTAAGCAACCTTCACATTGTAGGGCTATCATAACCCTTTACTCCTCACATAAAAAATGGCATAAATTTTCTTTTGGTTATCGAATTTAGGTCAAATTCGTATCATTGGAAATATATTTTAATTATCTACAATTTAGTGAGTCTTAAGCTACAAAATTCTATGTGCATCAAAAGTTATACATGTTCAAAGCTAACCCTTGTAGAATCAAAGATTAAACATTGTACGAATGAAGAATTCTTAGCTCAACATTGCTTTAAGTGATTTCTATGAACATTTTTCACCTCTTAATCACTTCATATATTAGGGTAAAGATCATGGAACATGAATTTAAAAATAAACCATGGAATTAAAGCTTATACATGTAGGAACGATGATTTAGATTTCTAGCTCAAAAATATTGGGTGTTACAAGTTAGCTCTATCATATCCACCATGTATATTTTATGGTAAGATGCATCATGGTTTTTATGAAGAAAGGAGTAATAAGTGCTCCAAATATGGTCCGATTGGTCATATGTTGAGAGACTCCTTCTAGGGGTTACTTGTGAGAAAAAAAAATATTCTTGTTAATGCATCATCAGATCCTGTACCAAAAAGTGCTATGTCTACTTCAGGATCTAACCCTAGTAAGAACCATCTCTATGCCCTCATTACCCATAAAGAGTCCGAGGAATCCCCTGATATCATTACTGGAATGTTGAAACTCTTTAGCCATGATTTATATTATTTGCTTGATCTGGCGTCCACTCTTTCTTATGTGACCACAGTTATGGCTGTGCATTATGGTTTCAATCCTGAGTGTATTTCAGATACCTCTTTTATTTCCATTCCTATAGGAGACACTATGGTTGCTACCGGAGTCTATAAGGGTTGTGTGGTATTTGTTGGTTGTAAGGAAACTTGGGTACATCTAATTGAGTTAGACTTAGTGGATTTTGATGTAATATTGGGGATGGATTTGTTTCATTCACTCTATACTTGTTTAGATTATGTATCCCATAAGGTCATCTTTAAATTTCCAAATAAAACAATTATTAAATGGGACGGTAGTTCCCTAGTCTCTTAAGGAAGGTTTATTTCATATCTTAGAGCTTGAAAATTGGTTTCTAAAGGGTGCCTCTATCACTTAGTTCATGTTAAGGATTCTAGATTTGAAGGTCCTACTTTTCACATTATCATCATGGTATGTGAATTTTCTGAGGTATTCCATGGTGATTTTATTGTTGTTCTTCCTAATGTGAGATTGATTTTAGGAATGATCTTATTCTGTACGCTCGTCCTATCTCTGTCCCTTTATATAGGATGGCTCCAATTAAGTTTGAGGAGCTTAAAGAGATGTAAAAGGATCTTTTAGACAAGGGTTTTACCTATCCTAGTTTATCCCCATGGGGTGTACCTATTTTGATCATACTTAAAAAAGATGGTTCCCTTTGAATGTGTATTGATTATCGGTAATTGAATAAAGTAACCATATAGAATAAGTAACAATATCTCAGGATTTATAATCTCTTTGATCAGCTTCAGGATGGTAAATTCATCTCCAATATTGATCTTCATTGAGAGTACCATCAGTTGAAAAATATGGAGATGTATATCCCTAAGATTATTTTTTGAACTCGGTATGGACATTTGAGATTCCTGTGATGTCCTTTGGTTTGACTAATTCCCTAGCCGCATTTATCGATTTTACAAATTAGGTTTTCCATCTGTTCTGGGATTTGTTCATGATTGTATTTATTGATAATATTCTAGTTTATTCAAAGAGCATGGAAAATTATGCTGATAACCTTCACCTTGTGTTACAGACCCTAAAGGATCAGAGTTTGTATGTTAAGTTCTCTAAGTTTGAGTTTTAGTTAAATTCTATGACTTTTCTAGGCTATGATATTTCTAGTAAGGGGATCATGGTGAATCCACAAAAAAATGTGGGGGTTATGAAATGACATAGACCCATGACTCTAAATAAAATTTAGAGCTTCTTGGGCTTAGCCGGTTATTTTAGAAGGTTTGTGGAGAGTTTCTCCTTTATTGCTGCCCCTTTTACCATGTAGACTTAGAAGAAGGCAATGTTCTTGTGGTCGGATGATTCTGAAGGTAGTTAGAAAATATTGAAGGATAAGTTGACTTTGACTCTGGTCTTGACCCTGCCCCATGGTACAAATGGCTTTGTGGTATATTGTGATGCGTCGCGGGTAGGACTTGGTTGTTTGTTAAGGAAATGTGGAAATTGCTTATGCTTCTAGATAATTGAAGGTTCATGGAAAGAATTATCCAACTCATGATTTAGAATTATTGGTTATGGTGATAGCATTAAAGATATGGTGGTATTATTTGTATGGGTTCTAGTTTGATATTTATTCAGAACATAAGAGACTATAGTATGTGTTTGCTAGGAAAGATTTAAATCTTTAGCAGAGGAGGGGGCTTGAACTAATCAAGAATTATGACATTAGTCTTCACTACCATCTAGGGAAAGCTAACATAGTTTTTGATGCTCTTAGTAGGTTTTCTATAGGAAGCTTATCTTATGTGGATAAGGAGAAGTAGGATTTGGTGAAGGATATTTAACTTTTGGGTAATCTCAGAGTTTGTCTCTTGGATTTCGAGAATGTTGGAATAATTGTTTAAGAGATTGTACAGTTATCTCTTTGAGCTGAGGTGAAAGATAAGCAAGTGATCGATCATATCTTCGTGTAAATCAAGAATAATGCAGGCAAGTAGAAGATGATGATTTTCTAAATTGACGAGGATGGTATCTTGAGGTACCAAGAGAGGTTAGGTGTTCACAACATTGATGGTTAGCGTGGTAGGATTTTGGTTGCGACCCATGAGGCATTGTATACTATCCATCTTGGCTCAATGAAGATTTATAATTACCTTAAGGATATTTACTTGTGGAATAATATGAAGAGGGACATAGCCAATTTTGTGGCTAAGTGCATAGCATGACGACAAGTGAAAGTAGACAACTTGAGGCCTAGAGGGTTGTCTCAAGATATTGAGTTACTTATTTAGAAATGGGAAATGATAAATATGCATTTTGTTACCATTCTTCCATGATCTCGTCAATAGTTTTAGGTTTATCTTAGATAGGATGACTAAGTCTGCTTACTTTTTGCCAGTGAGGACTAATTTCTCTTATGAGTATTATGCTAAATTATTCATTAAGGATATCATAAAGTTGCATGATACTCTATTTTTCTCTATATCTTATTGGGGTACTCAGTTCTCATCTAAATTTTAGAGGTTATTTCAGGGAGGTTTTGGGAACCAAGGTGACCCTTAGCACCATTTTCCACCCACAGATAGATGGGCAGTTGAAAAGGACGATCCAAGTTTTGGAAGATATGCTTCGGGCTTGTATAATGGACTAAGAGTTTAGTTGGGTGGACCACTTTCCACTCATAGGATTTTCTTACAACAACAATTATCACTTAATCATGAGTATGGCTCTTTTTGAGGCCTTGTACGGTACGAGATGTAGATCTCCCATCGAGTGGTTTGAAGTTGGTGAGGCTGATATTTTTTTCTCATATTTGGTTTACTAACCAATGGAAAAGGTAAAGGTGATTCGGTAGAAGATTAAGACCGCCCAAAGTTGCAAAAGGTCCTAGGCAGACATAAGGCAAAGAGAATTAATAATTAAGGTGAGATATTATATTTTCCTAAAGGTGTCTCCCTTGAAGGGAGTGATGTTGTTTTTGAAGAAAGGGAAGACTTACCCTTGTTACATTTTCCATACTTGGTTTTGAAAAAGGTTGGTAATATTGCTTACAAATAGAGTAGCCTTCTGATTTGGACTTCGTTCAACTAGTGTTTCATGTGTTGATGTTAAAAAGTGTGTGGGTGATACTTCGATAGTTATGCCTTTGGAAGAGTTGGATATCTATTATTACTTGTCCTATGAAGAAATTCTGTAGGAATTTTTGGATTGACAAGTCCATCGGTTACACAGTAAGGACGTGACTTCAGTGAAAGTTTTATAGAAAAACCTAGAGGTTAAGGAAGCTCGTTGGGAAGGCGAGGAGGTTATGAAGTTGAAGTACCCATTGTCGTTTCACGATTTGGCAAATAGTGCTTAAGGTATGTTTCATTTCTTACCATTTTATTTTTTTTCTTTATTAAAGAAAGATTGTAAATTCCTTGGTACCTTTGTTTTCTGTCTTAAAGGTAAGAGTATTGATATTTGGGGTCTAAAAGTTCTTGCAAATACCTCATTACGTCATTTGAGAGCGAATCATCCTAAGGGAGGAGCATGTAATGCCCCAAAGTTTTGCTTCTTCATTTTTTTGAGTTTAGACCTCTCTTTCTTGACTATAACTTTCCATTCAGGTCGTTAGAGTATCTTGTTAAGTAATGTAACCCTTTTCGTAAGGTGTCTAGAAAGTTGTATTGAGTTATTGTCCTGGGTAAGACTTGAGGGTACTGGTCATAATAGCTCACGAAGAGTCATTGGGATGAGTCATAACTAAATCATGTAAGTTTGTGGTATGATTTTACTCTTAGTACCAGTGGCTGACTCATAGCAGTAGGTACATGTTACTAGTCGTTAGGTGAAATCGTAGGGTGACTAGTGCAAGCCCCAATTTTGGTTTTGTGTTGGTTAAAACTGAACCCTACAAGTCGTGGAGTGACATTATAATTCTTGTGGGTAAGGTGTAAGGTTAGCATTGTAGGGTTCCTTGGATGTAGTTTCTTGGTTACGACTCGTGGTGACGAGTCGTAAGGAGTGGCTATGAGGCAGTGGTTGATGTGTAGTTAAAGGCGACACTTTTTCAACTTTTAAGTTAAAGGACATTCTTGATAGTTCCCTTCTTATACAAATTGAAACCAACTACTTATAAACCTTTTAGGGTGTCATTAACACTCAAAATCTAATCGAACTAACTTCTCAAACAATCCAAAGAATCTCTAAGTTTTCATAAGAAAGCCAAGCTAGGGTTTCATTAAGTTGGTCATCTAAGGGTTCAAGGGTTGTATTCTATCAATAATGTTTGTTGTTTAAGGCATGTTACTTTTCACTCATTGTTAATTTTGTAAAAGCTTATGTTTTAAAGTACTCTTCATGTTATTAATGGAAATTATTTTGGCATGATGTTATTAGCTTACAAGTGTATGTGGTCTAACGATAAGAACAACATATGACTTAATATAGAATATGATTCAATGAATAGGAATGTGTGATACTAGTTTTAATTGCAATATAATAAGGGCTATCTAACTGAGTCATAAAAGCTGAGATCTGACTGACCGATACTAGAAACTGCATTTGCTGATGTAGATGTTAAAGTTACCAGTGATGTTTGAGTCCCCCACATTATTATTTCATTATTTGGGAGGTTTGAGTCCCCTATAAATCATTATATGATCGGGTTCTTAAGTCACCTTAGTAGATTTTTTGAGGTTCAAGTCTCTCATGTACATATATATGAGATTATTCCCCAATCCATACGGCTACACACACAATGGCCTGACCAACGGGTGAGAGCTGAGGCACATATAGCCCATGGGTATGTGCTATGACTGTTGAGCTACACAATCCAAGATAAACTTTTAAGTGCATGTTAAACCTTGTTCCGTATTCCTGCATGTGAAATGTATATGTATATGCATTTGATTATGGGAATTGGTTTGAATAATTTTAAACTATTGATCATTACATTATGTTATCCTTATCCCTGAGTTACATGTTAGCATTCACCCCGCTAACCATTTTCTGATGTTGTATCCCCACGTAATGCAGGAATATGTCATTCTTTTACCCCTCCTGCTCAGTGATTAGGATCTTAGTTCAGATCATGAGTTGACATTGAAGTGGTGAGATTTTTTACGTCGAAAGTCTACATTTCATGTTTCGTTCTTTACTTCTTAGACGGTTCAAAATTATTTTTGCTATAGTTAGGGAAATGTCCCAATACATTATTGTTATTTAGTTTTGTTTTTTATTAGAAGGCTTAGATTGGACTACTATGGTTATTGGGTGTTGTCGGTCATCAGTGGTTGGTCATGGACATGCCTTATAATTTTTTGAAGATATTGCACTCTATCTTGTTTTATGTTTGGAATTCATCTGAATTTGGTGTATCTTGTATTTGGGTTGGTTAGGTAAAGGGATGATCTCCAGTCCACATGGGTCTTGAGATACCCGCACGGCCAGGACCTAGCTAGGGTCGTGAAATGTGTGGTGGAAAACTTTTTTGTGTTCATAAGATCTTCCAAAAATTATTTTATGCTCCTTAAGTCCCATAACTTCTCACAGTTTTGTCAGAAACATCATCTTTCGCTTTCCCTTTCGACCCCTTTGTCCAACTCTTTTTTCATGTGAAAAGATTTCCATCTTTGCAATACACCTAATTTACTTTTTCTATAAGAATGTTTGAAGTTCCCTTTCATCAAAAAACTCACCATAAAATATGTGCTCATTAATTAGGTAGAGAGTCAGACGGTTTGTTGGTACCAAGTTCCTCAGAAATTTTTTTAATGATATTTTTTTTGGACATGACCAGGTTGAGAGTTTTAACCTATTTTTGAAAGACTTAGAAGCCTTTGATGTAGATGAAAACAACGCATTAAATACTTCATGTGTTATTTTTAGGTCGACAGCATAGGAAAAAGTCCTTTTCTAGGGTAACTATTATAGCTAATGTAGCCTTTTATACTATAGGAATAGTGGATGACAACATACGAGAAGTGAGGTTACATTGGTTCTGGCACATGATGATGAGGGGTCCAGATGCGCCAGTGCGGAGGTGCGATACAATAACTATGGATGATTTTAGGTAAGGGAGAATTAGGCTGAAGAAATTTTAAAGGGAGGTGATTAGACATGTTATGGACCAATTTCAACTTATGGAGGACGTGATCCTTGATAAGAAGGTGTGAAGAATACGGATAAGGGTAGTGGGTTAGGGGGTGGGAGGGTGTAATACCACAAGATTCCCAACTGATAGTGGAACCATGTTTCAAGCTCATGAGAAAAAAATTCCAGTCGATATCGGAGCATTATGTTATGAACATTTTACTCCAGCATGTTAGCCTGAAAACTGAGTTACGACATTTCTGATGACTTATCTCAATTATGATGATATTTCAAAAAACTATCACATTTTTGATGACTTAGCAGCAATGTCGTCAGACTTAGGCATAATGTCAAAAATTCCAACTCCCAGGTGAAGACCTGAGCTGAAGAGCTATCACAGATTTGACGGCTTATCAGCCCATGTCGTCAGCTGATAATTTCAGCAACTGGGAAGTAATTTATAGGGGTATTTTGGTCTTTCTCCCTCACCCTAAAACTTACCCTATGACAAAAAACACCAAAACCAAGTACTTAGCTAATGGAATTAAGTTTCAAAAGATCTTGACCCTCTTTGTTCCCGAGAACAAACTTAGTGTTTCTTCTCAATTAACATCAAGATCCCATCACACCCTCCATAAGATATTGTTGAATTAAGACTCCCCATCTAAGAACACGTGATCCCATCTCCCTCACCCTAAAACTTACCCCATGATCATGTTCATTATTTATGGTTGTTAATTGAGTTACAACACGTGATCTTGATATATTTTCATGAAGTGTGTGAGCTTGGTTGAAACCCATGAATTTTGGGGTGTTACATTTTTAATTTGATGAACACACCTATGCCCTAACGAGTGCATGCAAGGTGTTTGATAAAATTCTTAGAATAGTAGAAACCATGTTTTCATGACACAATCATTCCCAAATTACAAGTCCATGCTATTCCTTATGACTCAACATGTTTTTCATGCTATAATTGTGTACTGGTTGTTGTGATGTGAAATGCTTATGACATTGAAACCATGAAAGTCATATCATGTTAAATGTATTCCCTTCTATGAATAAGAATACGATAATAATGTGAAGTATGAAATTCCTTACTTATGACATTATGTATTGTGAACTCTGTTCTTATGATCAAGTAAGTCATATTGTGTTAGTTTCCTTTCATCGAGTCTTGGGTGTACTTGTAGCTGAAAAATATAGTTGTGTACGTAGAGCCATGTCATGTTTCACAATATCCTTAATCAGGTCACGTTCCATAGACTTTAGTTAGTAATGTGACTCAGGAAACCTCATGATCGCAGTCAGTCATTAGATATCAGTAGTATTCCGTTAGTCAGCTGAATTCAGTAAACCCAGTCCATGTACACTCAGTAAACCATGTTCAGTCTCTTTAGTTAGGAGTAGAAGATAGTACCGAGTGAAGCCAAGGATAGGAACTCACTTTCCAGTAGAGGGTGTGATTGCTAGAAACAATCTTTGTGTTCTAGAACTACGTAGATACTATAGTTTAAGACATCATACCTACTAGTTGAGGGTCAAAAAGGAGGCCTAACCTTCCATTAGAGGGTTCCCACTATTCTCATTTTGAGTACCTGCCAGTAGAGGGTTCTCACAGCTATCCTTATCTATGGCGCGTTATTGAAAGCCTTCCATTTATGTCAAAAATTGGACCCCATTTTAGCTATATTGGAATATATGGGGCATGTCGTTTAAACAACTACCTCCCACAGTTTCAGTACCAGTCTCAGTAAAGGAACTTTGATAGTTCTTAAGATTTTCAGGACTGTCAGATAGAGTCATCTCAGTTACAATAAGGAACTCAAATACGTCCATCAGACTCAAGACTATCAGAAACACTAACTTATGTTATTAGTCATATCAGAACCCCAGTATCAGTCATGCTAGATATTACTAAACCACGTTATCAGTGTACAGATTTAGTTATCATGTTTTGACGGTCACAGTTACTAGGTATTCATGTATGCAATCTCATGCACATAGTAGTTATTCATATTAGTATTGTTCATGAATATGAAACTCATGCATTCAGCCTACCTCATTCATATACTCATTATATTTAGACGTACCGACGCATTTATGCCATGGTGATTCCTCTTATGTTACACCATAGGTTTAGAGGCACAAGTTCCATAAGAATAGTAGCATTGAAAATTTTTAGCATTCAAAGTTAGCAGTGACTCCTTATTCTCCGAGGAGATTATTGCTACTTTATTACTTCAGTATTTCAGTTTGGCTTTCAATAGTCAGGATTTAGTTGGAGATATATTCCTACCACTCCCTACTTAAGATTGTTAGAGGTTTTCAGACTAGATTACACACTAGATTCAAACTGCAGTATTTCAATTTTGTTTTGGTATGTGATACCACTTTATTCAAACATTGTTAATATTAAGATAATGCTTTATATTGAACCTTATGGCCTTTCAGTGCATGTTTCCATTTTTTTATGTTATATTATGTAGTGAATGGATACAGATATCAGTCATGGGTTAGCTTTTGGTCTTTCGGGGTTATGAACATGGTGTCGCATTTTGGTTCAAATAATTGGGGTGGTACAAACTTGGTATTAGAGCCAGGTTCAATAGTGTCTTAGGAAGTCTAAAAACCGCATCAAGTAGAGTCTTGTACATGGGTGTGTTGCGCTCCATATTTATCTACAAGAGGCTATAAGATGTTTTAGGAAGCAATTTCCCTTCTTTTAGCATTCATGTCATGCTAGAGAGCATAATCTCAAGTTAAACTCTTAGTCTACTCTGTTCTTATCTTTATTTTTGAACATGCCTCCAAATATAAGTGTTAGAACTGCCCGCACCTATCCTCGTTTCTAGTCTTGTGGTAAGAATCATCAGGGTACTTTTAGGGCTAGCAGTGATACTTGTTTCAGATGTGGCAAGCCAGGCCACAAGGTTAGAGATTGATCACAGTCAGGTCCTCAGGGTCAGCAGAACCGTTCCATAGCTCAGTCTGATCGCTCAAATCAGTAGGGTGCCACTTCCAGTGCTATTAGTGGTCAACGCTCAAAAAGACTATATGCTCTTCAGACCGAATAGGATCAAGAAAATTCTCCTAATATCGTTACTGGTACGTTATAGATTTTCCATGTCCATGTTTATGCTCTGCTAGATATAGGTGCATCCTTTTCTTTTGTTACTCACTTTATAACAGGCCATTTTGAAATATGTCCTGAAATTTTAGCAGAGCACTTTTCAGTCTCTACCTCATTGGGTGAAACTATCATAGCTTGGTGGGTATATAGGAATTGTCCTATTATGTATTTCACAGGATCACCTTAGTGGACTTAGTCAAATTAGAGATGAGTAATTTTGATGTCATTCTAGACATGGATTGGCTTCATTCCTGCTAAGCCACAGTTGACTATAGAAACAAAATAGTTCAGTTCTAGTTTCCAAATGAACCTGTCTTAGAGTGGTGGGGTATTACTTCATTTTTCAAGGGTCTGCTTATTTCCAACATTCGGGCATAAAATCTGATATCTAAGGGGGGTGTTATCATCTCGTGCATGTCAAGGACTCTAGTTCTGTATCTCCTAGATTTAAATCAGTCCCAGTGGTTAATGGGTATATAGATATATTTTCCAAAGATCTTTCAGGAATTCCTCCTCAAAGGGAAATAGACTTCGACATTGATCTTCTTCCATACACTTAGCCTATTTCTATTCCACCATATAGAATGGAACCTGCAAAACTCAAAGAACTGAATGAACAATTAAAGTATGTCATATATGAGGGATTTATCTGACCCAGCATTTCCTCGTGGATGCACCAGTCTTACTCGTGCACAAGAAAGATGGTTCTCTTAGGATGTGCATTGATTACCGTCAACTCAATAAAGTTACGATCAAGAACAAGTATCCCCTTCCAAGATTTGATGACCTATTTGACCAAATTCAGGGTTCCAATCATTTCTCTAAGACAGACCTCAGATCAGGCTACTATCTGCTCCGAGTCAGAAAATATGACATTTCAAAGATAGCCTTTCGTACTCGGTATGATAACTTAGAATTCTTAGTTATGTATTTTGGCCTTACTAAGTCCGCTGCATCTTTCATGGACTACTATGGTTATTGGGCATTGTCGGTCGATAGTTTGGTCGGTCATCAGTGGTTGGTCATGGACATGAATTATAATTTTTTGAAGCTATTACACTCTATCTTGTTTTATGTTTGGAATTCATCTGAATTTGGGGTATCTTGTATTTGGGTTGGTTAGGTAAAGAGATGATCTCCAGTCCACGTGGGTCTTCAGATACCCGCACGGCCAGGACCTAGCTAGGGTCGTGACATGTGTGGTGGAAAACTTTTTTGTGTTCATAAGATCTTCCAAAAATTATTTTATGCTCCTTAAGTCCCATAACTTCTCACAGTTTTTTCAGAAACATCATCTTTCGCTTTCCCTTTCGACCCCTTCGTCCAACTCTTTTTTCATGTGAAAAGCTTTCCATCTTTGCAATACACCTAATTTACTTTTTTTATAAGAATGTTTGAAGTTCTCTTTCATCAAAAAACTCACCATAAAATATGTGCTCATTAATTAGGTAGAGAGTCAGACGGTTTGTTGGTACCTAGTTCCTCGTAAATTTTTTTAGTGATATGACCAGGTTGAGAGTTTTAACCTATTTTTGAAAGACTTAAAATCCTTTGATGTAGATGAAAACAACGCATCAAATACTTCATGTGTTATTTTTAGGTCGACAGCATAGGGAAAAGTCTTTTTCTGGGGTAATTATTATAGCTAATGTATCCTATTATAGTATAGGAATAGTGGTTGACAAGATATGAGAAGTGAGGTTACGTTGGTTCTGGCACATGATGAGGAGGGGTCCTGATGCGCCAGTGCGGAGGTGCGATACAATAACTATGGATGATTTTAGGTAGGGGAGAATTAGGCTGAAGAAATATTAAAGGGAGGTGATTAGAAATATTATGGAGTAGTTTCAACTTACGGAGGACATGATCCTTGATAAAAAGGTGTGAAGGATGCGGATTAGGGTAGTGGGTTAGGGGTGGGAGGGTGTAATACCAGGAGATTCCCAACTGATAGTGGAACCATGTTTCAAGCTCATGCGAAAAAAATTCTAGTGATCTATTAGTTTTGTGATCAAGGTTGACGTGTATTAAGGTCTCATATACATCCTATCTATTAGACGGCTCAAAACATTCCATACCGATTGAATTCTTGGGAAGGATATTGCCATAATCTACTTCAAACAAGTATATATCTCGTTATACTATGAATTTTTGAGCTCATTACCCACCAACAAATAGATAATATAATTATCTTTCCAACGATAACAATTTTGCCTAAATTCGATATCTGAGCAAAATGTTATGTCCATTTTACCCCAGCATGTTAGCCTGAAAACTGAGTGACGACATTTCTGACGACTTATCACAATTATGATGATATTTCAAAAACCTATCACATTTTTTATGACTTATCAGCAATGTCGTCAGACTTAGGGAGAATGTCAAAAATTCCAACTCCCAGGTGAAGAGCTGGGCTGAAGGGCTATCACAGATTTGATGGCTTATCAGCCCATGTCGTCAGCTGATAATTTCAGCAACTGGGAGGTAATTTATAGGGGTATTTTGGTCTTTTTGCCTCACCCTAAACCTTACCCCGTGACATAAAACACCAAAAGCAAGTACTTAGCTATTGGAATTAAGTTTCAAAAGCTTTTAACCCTCTTTGTTCCCGAGAATAAACTTACTGTTTCTTCTCAATTAACTTTAAGATCCCATCACACCCTCCACAAGATATTGTAGAATTAAGACTCCCCATATAAGAACATTGAACAAAGTTCAATTTTATTTCAAGATTCAATCACCAAGGTATGCATAGTGTTCATCCACGGATTTCTTTCATTCGTGGAGTCCAACCATATGATTGTGATATGATCATGTTCATTATTTATGGTTTTTAATTGAGTTACAATACGTTTTCTTGATGTATTTTCATAAAGTGTGTGAGATTGGTTGAAACCCGTGAATTTGGGGGTGTTAGATATTTAATTTGATGAACACACCTATGCCCTAACAAGTGCATGTAAGGTGTTTGATAAAATGTTTAGAATAGTAGAAACCATGTTTTCATGACACAATCATTACCAAATTACAAGTCAATGCTATCCCATATGACTCAACATGGTTTTCATGCTATAATTGTGTACTGGTTGTTATGGTGTGAAATGCTCATGATATTGAAACCATGCAAGTCGTACCATGTTAAATGTATTCCCTTCCATGAACAAGAATACGATAACCATGTGAAGTATGAAATTCCTTACTTATGACATTATGAATTGTGAAATCTGTTCTTATGATCAAGTAAGTCATATTGTGTTAGTTTCCTTTCATCAAGTCTTGGGTGTACTTATTGCTGAAAAATATAGTTGTGCACGTAGAGCCATGTCATGTTTCACAATATCCTTAATCAGGCCATGTTCCATAGACTTTAGTTAGTAATGTGACTCTGGAAACCTCATGATCTCAGTCAGTCATTACATATCAGTAGTATTCCATCAGTCAGCGGAATTCAGTAAACTCAGTGCATGTACAGTCAATAAATCATGTTTAGTATCTTTAGTTGGGAGTAGAAGATAGCACCGAGTGAAGCCAAGGATAGTAACTCACTTGCCAGTAGAGGGTGTGATTCCTAGAAACAATCTTTATGTTATAGAACTACGTAGATACTGTAGTTTAAGACATCATACATACTATTTGAGGGTTTATAAGGAGGCCTAACCAGCCATTAGAGGGTTCCCACTATTCTAATTTTGAGTACGTGCCAGTAGAGGGTTCTCACAGCCTGTTTGTATCTGTGGCGCGGTATTGACACCCTTCCAGTTATGTCAATAATTGGACAACATTTTAGCTATATTTTCATATATGGAGAATGTCGTTTAAAGAACTACCTCCAACAGTTTCAGTATCAGTCTCAGTAAAGGAACTTTGATAGTTCTTTAGATTTTCAAGACTGTCAGATAGAGCCAACTCGGTTACAACAAGGAACTCAAATACTTCCATCAGACTCAGGACTGTCAGAAACACTAACTTATGTTATTAGTCATATCAGAACCCCAGTATCAGTCATGCTAGATATTGGTAAACCACGTTATCAGTGTACAGATTCAGTTATTATGTTTTCATGGCCATAGTTACTATGCATTCATGTATTCAATCTCACGCACATACTAGTTATTCATATTAGTATTGTTCATGCATATGAACCTCATGCATTCAGCCTACCTCATTCGTATGATCAGTATATTTAGACGTACTGGCGCATTTGTGCCATGATGATTTCTCTTATGTTACACCATAGGCTTAGAGGCACAAGTTCCAGAACAGCAGTAGCGTTGAAAATTTTTAGCAGTCAAAGTTAGCAGTGACTCCTAATTCTTCGAGGAGATTATTACTACTTTATTACTTCAGTATTTCAGTTTGTCTTTCAATAGTCGGGATTTAGTTGGAGATATATTCCTTCGACTCCCTACTTAAGACTGTTAGAGGTTTTTAGACTAGATTACAGACTAGATTCAAACTGCAGTATTTCAATTTTGTTTTGGTATTGTGGTACCACTTTATTCAGACATTCTTAATATTAAGATTATGCTTTATATTGAACCTTATGGCCTTTCAGTGCATGTTTCCATATTTTTATGTCATATTATGCAGTGAACGGATACAGATATCAGTCATGGGTTAGATTTTGGTCTTCCGGGGTTATGAGCACGGTGTCGCATTCTGGTTCAAATAATTGGGGTGGTACAAACTTGGTATTAGAGCCAGGTTCAATAGTGTCCTAGGAAGCCTGAAAACCGCATCAAGTAGAGTCTTGTACATGGGTGTGTTGCGCGCCATATTTATCTAGAAGAGGCTATAAGATGTTTTAGGAAACAGTTTCCCTTCTTTTAGTATTCATGTCATTCTAGAGAGCATAATCTCAAGTTAAACTCTTAGTATAATCTTTTCTTATCTTTATTTTAGAACATTCCTACAAATATAAGTGTTAGTAGTGCCAGCACCTATCCTCATTGCCAGTCTTCTGGCAAGAATCATCAGGGTACTTTCAGGGCTAGCGGTGATATTTGTTTCAGATGTGGCAAGCCAGGCCACAAGGTTAGAGATTGATCACAGTCAGGTCCTCAGGGTCAGTAGAACCGTTCCATAGCTCAGTCTAATTGCTCGAATCAGTAGGGTGCCACTTCCAACGCGATTAGTGGGCAACTCCTAAAAAGACTATATGCTCTTCAGACCCAACAGGATCAAGAAAATTCTCCTAATATCGTTACTGGTACGTTATAGATTTTCCATGTCCATGTTTATGCTTTGCTAGATCCAGGTGCATCCTTTTTTTTGTTACTAACTTTATAGTAGGCCATTTCGAAATAAGTCCTGAAATTTTAGCAGAGCCCTTTTCAGTCTCTACCCCATTGGGTGAAACTATCATAGCTTGGTGGGTGTATAGGAATTGTCCTATTATGTAAGTCAAGGACTCTAGTTCCGTATCTCCTAGCTTTAAATCAGTCCCAGTGGTTAAGGAGTATTCAGATATATTTCCCAAAGATCTTTCAGGAATTTCTCCTAAAAGGGAAATAGACTTCGACATTGATCTTCTTCCAGACACTTAGCCTATTTCTATTCCACCATACAGAATGGCACCTGCAAAACTCAAGGAACTGAAAGAACTATTGAAGTATCTCTTATATGAGGGATTTATCTAACCCAAAATTTCCTCGTGGATGCACCAGTCTTACTCGTGCACAAGAAAGATAGTTTTCTCAGGATATTCATTGATTACCGTTAACTCAATAATGTTACGATCAAGATCAAGTATCCCCTTTCAAGAATTAATGACCTATTTGACCAAATTTAGGTTTCCAGTTATTTCTCTAAGATAGACCTCAGATCAGGCTACCATCTGGTCCGAGTCAGAAAATGTGACATTTCAAAGACAGCCTTTCGTACTCGGTATGGTAACATTGAATTCTTAGTTATGTCTTTTGGCCTTACTAATTCCCCTACATCTTTGATGGACTTGATGAACTATGTGTTTAATCAATACTTGGATATGTTTGTCATAGTCTTTATAGATAATATTCTTGTCTATTCCCGCACGGAGCTAGACCATGCAGGCCATCTCAGAATAGTATTTCAGACCCTTAGAGATCACCAGCTATTCGAAAAATTAAGTAAGTTTGAGCTTTGGCTAAGTTTAGTACAATTTCTTGGCCATATTATTTCTGGTGATGGAATTAGAGTAGATCCCCAAAAGACCAAAGTAGTAAGAAACAGGCCACGCCCAGTTTCTACATTTGATGTTAGGAATTTCTTGGGGGTGGCTGGCTATTATAGATGGTTTTTTGAGGGATTTTCTTTAATTTCATCCCCTATGTCTAGATTGACTCAGAAGAAGGTCAAATTTCAGTGGTCAGATCCTTACGAGAAGTGTTTTTAGGAGTTAAAGACTCGACTTACCTCAGCTCTAGTTCTAGGTCTTGTAGATGGTTCAGATTAGTTCATGGTGTATAGTGTTGCATCTAGAGTGGTTTAGGTTGTGTCCTCATGCAACATTTAAAGTCATATCCTACGTCTCTAGATAGTTAAATCCCCATTAGAAGAATTATCCTACTCATGATCTTGAGTTAGCAGCCGTAATATTTGGCTTGAAGATTTGGAGGTATTATCTCTACGGAGCTCATGTAGATGTCTTCATAGACCATAAGAGTCTCCAGTATGTCTTTTCCCAAAAAGATCTCAATCTTCGTAAGAGAATATGGCTAGATCTCTTGAAAGATTATGACATGAGTGTCCTTTACCATCCGGGAAAGCCCAATATTCTGGCCGACGCTCTCAGTATACTATCCATGGGTAGTGTTTTTCATGTTGCGGACAGTAAGAAGGAGTGAGAGTAGGAAGTTTACCAACTTGCTAGACTAGGCATTCGCTTAGTCGATTCTTCAGAGGGTGGTATATGTGTTCATTATAGCTTAGAATAATATCTAGTTTTTGAGGTGAAAGAAAAGCAAGACAGGGATCCTAGCCCTGTCAAGATAAAATAATCAATCAGAGATCAGAAAGTAGAGGATTTCTCCCAAGGAGGAGATAGTGTCTTTGTTGCCAGAATCGTCCGTGTGTTCCAGTTGTAGATGACTTGAAGCAGCAAATTCTTGCAGTAGTGCATGGGGCGCGATGCTCTATTCATCCAGGGGCCACAAAGATGTACCACGACTTGTGGGAGATATATTAGTTGAGTGGGATGAAGAGTGATTTTGTAGAGTTTGTGGATAAGTTCTCTACATGTCAGCAGGTTAAGATAGAGCATTAAAAGCCTAGTGGTTCTATGCAGGAGTTCCCCATTCCTACCAGGAAGTGTGAAGAAGTGAACATGGACTTCATGACGGGTTTGTTTCGAACTAGGCATCAGCCTAATTTAGTTTGGGTTATTGTACACGGAATGACCAAGTCAGCTTATTTCATCCCAGTCTAGACCTCTTATTGTGCTGAACATTTTGCCAAACTCTACATCAGGGAGTTGGTCAGATTACACAGTGTTCTATTATCTATCATCTCAGACAGAGGTACCCAGTTCACCTTTCAATTCTGGAAAGTGTTCCAAAAGGGTATTGGTACCAAGTTCATCTCAGTACAACCTTTTACCCTCAGATAGATGGTAATCCATAAAGGAAGATAAAGACTCTAGAATATATGCTAAGGGCATGTACAATTGATTTCAAGGGTAGTTGGGATGACCAGTTGTCGTTGATTGAATTTGAATACAACAATAGCTATCATTCAAGTATTTAGATGGCTACATTCGAAGAACTCTATGGTAGGAGATGCAAATCTCCAGTTGGTTGGTTTGAAATTAATGAGGCCACTATCATAGGGCCTGACTTTGTTTTCGATGCCATCGAGAAAGTCTAGTTGATCAGGGAAAGAGTCGGTGCTGCTGAGAGTTGACAAAAGTCTTATGCAGTTGTGTGATGAAAGGATATTAAAATTTGAGATTGACGATTATATGTATCTAAAGATATCTCCCATGAAGAGAATGAAGAGATTCGGCAAGAAAGGGAAGCTCAGTGCCTTATATATCGGTCGCTACATAATTCTAAGTTGTTTAGGCAAGGTAGCTTATAATCGGGTTGCCTTCAGATCTTGACTTTTTTCATCCATTCTTCCATGTCTCCTTGATCAAGAAGCGTGTATGTGAACCATCAATCATAGTACCTATTCAGAGCATTGATGTTTAGAACATTCTTTCCTATAAGGAAATTCTGGTCAAAATTCCAGATTATCAGACTCGTAGACTGAGGAACAAAGAAGTCCCTTTAGACAAAGTTCTTTGGCAAAACAGATTTGTTAAGGGAGATACTTAGGAAGAAGAAGAAGATATGCGTACCAACTATCCTCACCTATTCTCCACCAATTCAGATCAAGCTCAAGGTAACAGTTCTCTTTAAACTTATTCAGTTTCATTACAAACGTTGTATTCAGCTTCATGCTCATGTTCCCAATATAAATTTTCTATCTAGTATCATTGCATAACTAATCAATATTTCAAGAGTCATTTCATTCAAATATTCATTAATTAGATATGTATGTTTACTTAAAAAATTCAGTTCATCATTGTATTCAGTCATGCGTGCATGAGAGCAACTCAGTCAAGTGTCCATGCATTACATATTCATGTTCAGAATAAGAACTCAGAATATCAGTAGTTCCAGTTGCATAGTCATGGTTTAGATGCTATCTTCTATCAAGTAAGCTTAAACGATCAGTACTGTTAGCCTAACAAGCGACATTCGAGGATGAATGTTCCTAAGGGGGAGATATTATAATACCCTGAGATTCCCAACCGATAGTGAAACCATGTTTCTAGCTCATGGGAAATAATAGCTAGTGATTTGGTAGTTTTATGATCAAGGTTGATGTGTATTATCTTCTCAAATACGTCCTAGCTATTAGATGGCTCAATACATTCCTTACCGATTGAATTCTTGGAAAGAATATTTCCATATTCAACTTCAAACGAGTATGTCTATTGTTATACAGTGAATTTTTGAGCTCATAACCCACCAATAGAGAGATAATTGAATTTTCTTTCCAACGATACCATTTTTGCCTAAATCCGATATCGGAGGAAAACGTTATGCCCATTTTACTCCAGTATGTCATCCTGAAAACTGAGTGACGACATTTCTGATGACTTATCACAATTCAGACGATATTTCTAATTACCTATCTCATTTTTGACGACATATTAGCAATGTTGTCAGTTATAGGCATAATGCTAAAAAATCCAGCTCCCAGGTAACGACTTGGGCTGACGGGCTATCACAGATCAAATGGCTTATCAGCCCAGGTCGTCAGCTGATAATTTCAGCAACTGTGAGGTAATTTCATAGGGGTAATTTAGTCTTTTTCAACTCACCCTAAAACTTACCCCACGACATAAAACACCAAAAGCAAGTACTTATCTATTGGAATTATGTTTTAAATGCTCTTAACCCTCTTTGTTCCGAAGAACAAACATAGGGTTTATTCTCAATTAACTTCAAGACCCCATCATACCCTCCACAAGATATTGAAGAATTAAGACTCCCAATCCAAGAACATTCAAGAAAGGTCAATTTTCTTTCAAGATTCTATCACTAAGGTATGTGCAGTATTCATATACGGATTCCTTTCATCCGTGGAGTCCAAGAACCTTATTTTAAATATTATATTATGGTTGTATGATTGTGATTTGATCATGTTCATGATTTATGCTTTTAAATTGAGTTACAACACATGATCTTGATGTATCTTCAAGACGTGTGTGAGCTTGTTGGCTGAAACCCGTGAATTTGGGGGTGTTAGATTTTTAATTTGATGAATACACCTATGCCCTAAAGAGTTCATGCAAGGTGTTTGATAAAATGCTTAGAATAGTAGAAAATGTGTTTTCATGACTCAACCATTCCCAAATTACAAGTCCATGCTATCCCTTATTACTCAACATGATTTTCATGCTATAGTTGTGTATTGGTTGTTGTGCTATAAAATTCTTAAGATACTGAAACCATGCAAGTAGTTTCATGTTAAATGTATTTCCCTTCCATGAACAAGAATATGATAACCATCTGAAGTATGAAATTCCTTACTTATGGCATTATGAATTGCGAACTCTGTTCTTATAATCAAGAAAGTCATGTTGTGTCAGTTTTGTTCCATCGAGTCCTGGGGGTACTTATACTTGAAAAATATAGTTGTGTTCCTAGAGCCATGTCATGTTTCACGATTTCCTTAATCAGGTCATGTTCTGTTGACTTCAGTCAGTCATGTGACTCACGAAACCTCGTGATCTCAGTTAGTTATCAGATATCAGTAGTATTCATCAGTCAATGAAATTCAGTGAGCTCAGTTCATGTACAGTCCATAAATCATGTTTAGTCTCTTTAGTTGGGAGTAGAAGTTAGCACCGAATAAACCTAAGGATGGGAACTCACATGCCAGTAGACAATGTGATTCCTAAAAGTATTCCTTGAGTACTAGAACTACATAGTAAGTGTAGGTTGAGACATCTTACCTGCTAGTTAAGGGTAGATAAAGTGGCCTAACCTATCAGTAGAGGGTTCCCACCATTCTCATTTTAAGTACCTGCCAGTAGAGGGTTCTCACAACCTGTCTATATCAGTGGCACGGTATTGACATGCTTCCAATCAGGGTAGAGATTGGACCCCAGTTTAGTGATATTGGCTTATATGAGGTTTGTCATTTAGAAAACTACCTCCCACAATTTCAGTATTAGTCTCAGTAAAGGAACTCTGCTAGTACTTTAGATTTTCAGGACTGTCAAATATAGTCAACTCAGTTACAATAAAGAAATCAAATAGTTCCATCAGACGCAGGACTGTTAGAAACACTCACTTATGTTATATGTCATATCAGAACACCAGTATCAGTCATGCTAGATATTATTCAACTATGTTATCAGTGTACAAATTTAGTTATCATGTTTTCACGATCACAGTTACTATGTATTCATGTATGCAATCTTACACTCATACTAGTTATTCATATTAGTATTGTTCATGCATATGAACCTCATGCATTCATCCTACCTCATTCGTATACTCAGTACATTTAGACGTACGGACTCAATTATGCTATGGTACTTTCTCTTATGTTACACCATAGATTTAGAGGCAGAAGTTCCAGAACAGCAGTAGCATTGTAAATTTTAGCAGACAAAGTTAGCAGTGAGTCCTCATTCTCCAAGGACATGATTACTACATCATTACTTCAGTATTTCAGTTTGGTTTTCAATAGTCGGGAGTTAGTTGGAGACATATTCCTTCAACTGCCTACTTAAGACAGTTAGAGGATTTTAGACTAGATTACCTACTAGATTAAGACTTCAGTATTTCAATTTTGTTTTGGTATTGTGATACCACTTTATTCAGACATTGTTAATATTTAGATTATGTTTTATATTGTACCTTATAACTTTTCAGTATATGTTTCCATATTTTTATGTTATACAATGCAGTGTACAGGTACAGATATCAGTCATGGGTTAGCTTTTGGTCTTTCGGGGTTATGATCACGTGTAGCATTCTGGTTCAGATAAATGGGGTGGTACAAACTTAGTATCAGGGCCAGGTTCAATAGTGTCCTAGGAAATCTGAAAGTCGTATCTAGTAGAGTCTTTTATATGGGTGTATTGCGCGCCATATTTATGTCGAAGAGGCTATAAGATGTTTTAGAAAACATTTTCCCTTCTTTTAGTATTCATGTCGTTCCAGAGAGCATAATCTTCAATTAAACTCTCAGTCTAATCTGTTCTTATCTTTATTTCAGAATATGCCTCCAAAAGAGTAAAACCATCCAGCTCCTCAGCTCAAAGATCCTTTAGGAGAACATTTTTCTCATGCAGAGTTTAGAGCCACATTCACCACACTTGCTTAGACTGTTGCAGCCTAAAATGAATGGCCAGCAGTCTTTCCGTCCAACCCATTGGCCAACTCTGTTGTAGATAGGATTCAGGACTTCACCTGAATGAACACTTTATCTTTCTTCATGTCTAAGTTTGATGAAGACCTTGAGGAATTCATTGACCAAATATAGAAGGTCATAGATATCATGGGAGTTACTTATATTCAGAGTGCCAGTTAGTCGCATACCAGTTACAAGGTGTTGCTCACACTTGGTACAAACAGTGAAAATCTGAAAGGTTAGAGGAGGTAGGTCCTGTAGAGTGAGGGAAATTTGTCATGGCTTTCTTAGATAGATTCTTTCCCCAAGAGCTGAGGGAGGCAAAAAATCTAGAGTTCTTCAACCTCAGGAAGGGAAATATGATGGTTAAAGAGTACTCTCTTAGATTTACTCAATTATCTAGAGATGTACCTCATGTGGTTGTAGATAGTATAGCTAGGATGAACAAATTTTTGTTAGGGGTTACTGATAGCATGATAAATGAGTGTAGATTTTTGATGATGAATAGTGATATGACTTTAGCCAGGCTTATGACTCATGCTAAGTAAATTGAGGAGCATAAGATTAGGACTAAGGAGAGGCAAGATAAGAGAGAAAAGTCAGGAAGTTTTAGCTATTCTCAGCATAAATCAAAAGGAGGAAACCGTTCTCAATTTTTTCCTAAGCCAGCAGTTCCATCACCTTCCTCCACTAGTGTTCCAGTTCCAAAATTCAGAGATGGCAACAGCGATAGAGCACCAGGATCTAATCCTAAAGGTAGTGTTAGCAGTGCCTGTACCTATCCTTGTTGGCAAACTTATGTCAAGAACCATCAGGGTACTTGTAGGACTATCGGTGATACTTTTTTTAGATATGGAAAGCCAGATACAGTCAGGTTCTCAGGTCAGTAGAACCATTCCATAGCTCAGTACGATCACTGAATCAGTAGGGTGCTACTTCCAGAACTACTAGTGGGCAACGCTCAAATAGACTATATTCTCTTCAGACACGATAGGATCAAGAAAATTCTCCTGATGTAGTTATTGGTACGTTACATATTTTCCATGTCCATATTTACGCTTTGCTAGATCCAGGTGCATCCTTGTCTTTTGTTACTTACGTTATAGCAGGAAATTTTGGAATCATTCCTAAAATTTTAGCAGAGCCCCTTTTAGTCTCTACCCCAGAGGGTAAAACCATCATAGTCTGGTGGGTATACAGGAATTATCTGATTATAATATTTCACAAGATCACCTTGGTTGACTTAGTTAAATTAGAGATGACTAATTTTGATGTCTTTCTCGACATGGATTTGCTTCCTTCCTGCTATGCCACAGTCAACTGTAGAAACAAAATAGTTCCATTACAGTATCCAAATTAACCTATCTTAGAGTAGTAGGGTAGTAATTCATCTTTCAGGGGTTAGCTTGTTTCGTACCTTCGAGCAAGAAAAATGATATATAAGGGGTATGTTTATCATCTTGTGCATGTCAAGGACTCTAGTTCCGAATCTCCCAACTTTAAATCAGTCCCAGTGGTTCAGGAGTATTCAGATGTGTTTCCCAAATATCTTTCAAGCATTCCTCCAGAAATTGAAATAGATTTCGACATTTATCTTCTTCTAGACACTCAGCCTATTTCTATTCCACCATACAGTATGGCATCTGTAGAACTCAAGAAATTGAAAAACTAGTTGAAGTATCTATTATATTTGGGATTCATCTGACCCAGCATTTTCTCATGGGGTGCACTAGTCTTATCGTGAGCAAGAAATATGGTTCTCTTAGGATGTGCTTGATTACCATCAGCTCAATAAAGTTACAGTCAAGAATAGGTATCCCCTTCCCAGGATTGATGACCTATTTGACCTACTTTAGGGTTCCAATTATTTCTTTAAGTTAGACCTTAGATCTGGTTAACATCATCTTCGACTCAGAGAATATGGCATTTTGAAGACAGTTTTTCGTACTCGGTATGGAAACTTAGAATTCTTAGTTATATCTTTTGGCCTTACTAATGCCTCTATAGCTTTAATGAACTTGATGAACCATGTGTTAAGGCAGTACTTGGATATGTTTTTCATAGTCTTTATAGATGATATTCTTGTCTATTTTCGCTCGGAGAGAGATCAGGCAGACCATCTCAGAACAGTACTTCAGACCCTCAGAGATTACCAGCTATTTGAAAAATTTAGTAAGTGTGAGCTTTGGCTAAGGTTAGTAGAATTTCTTGTCCATATTATTTCTACTGATGGCATTAGAGTAGATCTCCAAAAGACCACAGCAGTAAGAAACTGGCCTCACCCAGTTTCTTCTATAGCATCCCCTATTTCTAGATTGACTAAAAAGAAGTTCATATTTTAGTGGTCAGATCCTTACTAGAAGAGCTTTCAGGAGTTAATGACTCAACTCACCTCAGCTCTAATTGTAGCTCTTCCAGGTAGTTCATATGGGTTCATGGTGTATTGTTATCCATCTAGAGTGTGTTAAGGTTTTGTCCTCATGAAGCATGGTAAAGTCATAGCCTATGCCTCCAGAAAGTTAAAGCCCCATGAGAATAATTATCCTAGTCATGATCTTGAGTTAGTAGCCATAGTATTTTTCTTTAAGATTTGGAGGTATTATCACTAAGGAGCTCATGTACATGTATTCATAGACCATAAGAGTCTCAAGTATATCTTTTCCCAGAATGATCTCAATCATCGTCAGAGAAGGTGGTTAGAGCTCTTGAAAGATTATGACATGAGTATTCTTTATCATCCGAAAAAGGCCAATATTCTGGCCGATGCTCTCAGTAGACTGTCCATGGGTAATGTTTTTCATGTTGAGGATAAAATAAAGGAGTTAGTTAAAGAAGTTCACCAGCTTGCCAAACTAGACGTTTTCTTTGTCCATTCTTCAGAGGGTGGCATATGTATTTATTATAGCTCAAAAAAATCTCTTGTTTTCGAGGTAAAACAAAAGCAAGAAAGGGATCCTAGCCTTGTCAAGCTAAAAGAATCAATTAAAGATCATAAAGTAGAGGTTTTCTCCCAAAGGGGAGATAGTGTTCTTTATTTCCAGAATCGTCTGTGTGTTCTAGGTGTAGATGACTTGAGGCTGTGAATTCTTGTAGTAGGTCATGATGCACGATACCCTATTCATCCATGGGGCACAAAGATGTACCGCGACTTGTGGGAGTTATATTAGTGGAGTGGGATGAAGAGGGATGTTGAAGAGTTTGTGGCTAAGTACTCTACATGTCAGCGAGTTAAGATAGAGCATTAGAAGCCTAGTGGTTCCAGGTAGGAGTTCCCTATTCCTACCTAGAAGTGGGAAGAAGTAAACATGGACTTCGTGATGGATTTTTCCCAAACTCGGCATCAGCATAATTTATTTTGGGTTATTGTAGACAGAATGACCAAGTCATCTTATTTCTTAACAGTCCATAGCTCTTATTCAACCGAGTATTACGTCAAACTCTTAGTTAGGGATTTGGTCAAATTACACGGTGTTTTATTATCTATTATCTGAAATAGAAGTACCCAATTCATCTCTCACTTCTGGAAAGCATTCTAAATGGGTCTTGGTACCCAAGTTCATCCCAGTACAACCTTTTACCCTCAGGTAAATGGTCAACCATAAAGGATGATATAGACTCTAGAAGATATGCTAAGGGCATGTACAACTGATTTCAAGGGTAGTTGGGAGGACTACTTGCCATTGACTGAATTTGATTACAATAATAGCTATTATTCCAATATTCAGATGGCTCTATTTAAAGCACTCTATGGCAGGAGATTCAAATCTCCAGTTGGTTGGTTCAAAATTAATAAGGCCACTATCATAAGGCCTGACTTTGTCTTTCAATGCCATAGAGAAAGTTCAGTTGATCAGAGAAATACTCGGTGCTACTTAGAGCCGACAAAAGTCTTATGTAGTTGTGTGAAGAAAGGATCTTGAGTTTGAGATTGGCGAATATGTCTATCTAAGGATCTCTATCATGAAGCGAGTGAATAAATTTGGCAAAAAAGGGAATCTCAGTCCCCGATATATCGGTCCCACAAGATTCTCAGTCGTTTTGCCAAGGTATCTTATGAGCTCGAGTTGCCTCTAGATATTTCCTTTGTTCATCAAGTCTTTCATGTATCCTTTCTCAAGAAGTGCGTATGTGAACCATCAATCATAGTCCCCAATCAGAGCATTGATGTTTAGAACAGTCTTTCCTATGAGGAAATTTTAGTCGAAATTCTAGACTCTCAAACTCGTAGACTGAGGAACAAAGAAGTACCTTTAGTCAAAGTTCTTTGGCATAACCAATCTGTTAAGGGAGCTACTTGGAAATAAGAAGCAGAGATGCATACAAAGTATTCTCACCTCTTCTCCGCCAATTTAGATCAAGCTTAATGTAACAATTCTCTTTAAACTTATTCAGTTTCATGAACAGTATTGATTACAAATTTGGTTTTCCACTTCATGCTCATCTTCCCATTACAAATTTGGTATGTAGTATCATTGTAGAACCAGTCATGCTTCCAATAGTCAGTTCATTCAAATATTCATGAATTTGATATGTATGTTTCGTAAAAAAATTCAGTTCATCATTGTATTCAGTCATGCGTGCATGAGAGCAACTCAGTCAAGTGTCTATGCATTAGATATGCATGTTCAGAATAAGAACTCAGAATAACAGTAGTTCTAGTTGCATAGTCATCTTTTACATGCTATCGTCTCTCAAGTAAGCTCAGACAATCAGTACTCTTAGCCTGACAAGTGACATTCGAGGATGAATGTTCCCAAGGAGGAGATATTATAATACCCCGAGGTTCCCAACCGATAGTGGAACCATGTTTCAAGCTCATGAGAAATAATATCTAGTTATTTGGTAGTTTTATAATCAAGTTTGATGTGTATTATGGTCTCAAATACGTCCTAGCTATTAGATCGCTCAAAACATTCCTTACCTATTGAATTCTTGAGAAGAATATTGCCATATTCAACTTCAAAATAGTATATATATAGTTATGATACGTATTTTTTATCTTATAACCCACCAACAAATAGATAATTGAATTTTCTTTTCAACGATTCAAGTTTCACCTAAATCCGTTATCAGAGCAAAAAGTTATGCCCATTTTACTCCAGCATGTCAGCCTAATAACTGACTAACGACATTTCTAACGACTTATCACAATTCAGATGACATTTTTGATAACCTATCATATTTCTGATGATATATAAGCATTGTCGCTAGACTTAGGTATAATGTCAAAAATTCCATCTCCGAGGTGATGACCTGGGCTGACGAGCTATCACAGATCTGATGGCTTATCAGCCCATGTCATCAGCTGATAATTTCAGCAACTGGGAGGTAATTTGATTGGGGATTTTGGTCCTTTTCCCTCTCCCTAAACCTTATGCCACAACATAAAACACCAAAAGCAAATACTTAGCTATTGGAATTAAGTTTCAAAAATTCTTAACCCTCTTTGTTCCCAAGAGCAAACTTAGGGTTTCTTCTCAATTAACTTCAAGACCCCATCACACCCTCCATAAGATATTGAGGAATAAGGACTCCCAATCCAAGAACATTCAAGAGAGGTAAATTTTCTTTCAAGATTAAATTACTAAGGTATGCATAGTGTTTATCCATGGATTTCTTTCATCCGCGGAGTCCAAGAACCATATTTTAAATATTATATTGTGTTTGTATGATTGAGATATGATCATGTACATTATTTATGGTTGGTAATTGAGTTACAACACGTGATCTTGATGTATCTTCATGAAGTGTGGGAGCTTATTGGTTGAACCCTGTGAATTTAGCGGTGTTATATTTTTAATTTGATGAACAAACCTATTCCCTAAAGATTCCATGCCAGGTGTTTGATAAAATGTTTAGAATAGTAGAAACCATGTTTTCATGAGTCAATCATTACCAAATTACAAGTCCATGCTATACCTTATAACTCAACATAATTTTCATGCTATAGTTGTGTATTGGTTGTTGTGCTATGAAATGCTCATGATATTTAAACCATGCAAGTAGTCTCATGTTAAATGTATTCCCTTCCATGAACTAGAATATGATAACTATATGAAGTATGAAATTCCTTACTTATGACATATGAATTGTGAACTCTGTTCTTATGATCAAGTAAGTCTTGTTGTGTCAGTTTCCTTCTATTGAGTTCTAGGGGTACTTGTAGCCAAAAACTATAGTTTTGTACCTAGATCCATGTCATGTTTTACAATATCCTTAACAGGCCACGTTCCATAGACTCTAGTCAGTCATGCGACTCCAAAAACCTCATGATCTCAGTCATTTATCTGATATTAGTAGTATTCCATTAGTCAAAGAAATTCAATAAACTCAGTCCATGTACAGTTAGCAAATTATGTTCATTCTCCTTAGTTGGGAGTAGAAGATAGCACTGAGTGAACCCAAGGATAGCAACTCACATGCCAGTAGAGGGTGTGATTCCTAAAAGCAATCCTTGCCTTCTAGAACTACGTAGCCACTGTAGGTTAAGACATCATACTATCTAATTGAGGGTAGATGAGATGGCCTAACCTGCTAGTAGAAATTTCCCACTATTCTCATTTTAAGTACCTACTAGTAGAGGGTTCGCACAACCTGTCGTTATCAGTGGCGCGGTGTTGACACCCTTTAAGTTAGGGCAGCGATTGGGCTCCTGTTTACCTATATTGGCCTATATGGGGCATGTCGATTAAACAACTACCTCCCACAGTTTAAGTATCAGTCTCTGCAAAGGAACAGATATAGTCAACTCAGTTACAGTAAGGAACTCAGATTGTTCATCAGACTCAGGACTGTCAGAAACACTCACTTACGTTATTAGTCATATCAAAACCCCAATATCAGTCTTGCTAGATATTAGTAAACCACGTTATCAGTGTACAGATTTAGTTATCATGTTTTCACGATCATAGTTACTATGTATTAATTAATGTAATCTCACGCTAATACTAATTATTCATATTAGTATTGTTCATCCATATAAACCTCATGCATTCAGCCTACCTCATTCGTATACTCAGTACATTCAGACATACTGACGAATTTCCGCTATGGTGATTTCTCTTATGTTATACCATAGGTTTAGATGCACAAGTTCCAGAATAGTAGTGGCATTATAAATTTTAGTTGTCATAGTTTGTAGTGAGTCCTGATTCTCTGAGGACATTATTACTACTTTATTACTTCAGTATTTCAGTTTGGCTTTCAATAGTCGAGAGTTAGTTGGAGACATATTCCTTCCACTCCCTACTTAAGACAGTTAGGGCTTTCAGACTAGATTAGAGACTAGATTCAGACTTCAGTATTTCAGTTTTATATTTGTATTATGATACAACTTTATTCAGACATTGTTAATATTTAGATTATGTTTTATATTGAACCATATGGCCTTTCATTACATGTTTCCACATTTTTATGTTATATTATGTAGTGTACAGGTAATGATATCAGTCATGGTTTAAGATTTGGTCTTTCGGTGTATGAGCACGGTGTAGCGTTCTGGTTCAGATAATTGGGGTGGTACAAACTTGGTGTCAGATCTAGGTTCAATTGTGTCTTAGAAAGTATGAACGCCGCATCTAGAAGAGTCTTGTACATGGTTGTGTTGTGCACCATATTTATGTACAAGAGGCTATAAGTTGTTTTAGGAAACAATTTCCCTTCTTTTAGTATTCATTTCGTGCCTGAGAGCGTAATCTACAGTTAAAATCTTAGTCTAATATGTTCTTATATTTATTTTAGAACATGCCTCCATAGAGACGAAACCAGCCAGCTCCTCAGCTCAAAGATCCTTTGGGTTAACATATTTCTTATGCGGAGTTTAGAGCCACATTTACCGCACTTGCTTAGACTGTTGTAGCACAAAATAAATGGCCAATAGTCTTTTCGGCCAACATAGTGGCCAACTCAGCTGCAGCTAGGATTCGGGACTTCACCCAAATGAACTCTCCATCTTTCTTCATGTCTAAGTCTGATGAAGACCCTTAGGAATTCATTGACCAAATATAGAAGGTCATAGATATCATGGGAGTTACTTCTATTCAGAGTGCCCAGTTACCTGCATACCAGTTACAGATGTTGCTCACACTTGGTACAAACAGTGAAAGTCTTAAAAGTTAGGGGATGTAGGTCCTGTTAAGTGAGAGATATTTGTCATGGCTTTCTCAGATAGATTCTTTCCCCAAGAACTGAGGGAGGCAAAAATTCTAGAGTTCATCAACCTCAGGCAGAGAAATATAACGATTAAGGAGTACTCTCTGAGATTTAGTTAGTTAGCTATTTATGTAACTCATGTGGTTGCAGACAGTAGAGCTAAGATGATCAAATTCGTGTCAGGGGTGAATGATAGCGTGATAAATAAGTGTAGATTTGCGATGATGAACAGTGATATGACCTTAGCCAAGCTTATGACTCATTCTCAGCAAATTGAGGAGCAAAAGATTACGACTTGGGAGGGGTAGAACAGGAGAGCAAGGTCAGGTAGTTTTAGCTTTTATTAGCCTAAATCTAAAGGAGAAAATCGTTCTCAATTTCGTCCTAAGCCAGCAGTCCCAACACCTTCCTCCGCCAGTGCTCTATTTCCAAAATTCAAAGACGGTAACAGAGATAGAGCACCAGGCTCTAAGCCTCAGGAAAATGTTAGCAGTGCCCGCGCCTATCCTCATTTCAAGACTTGTGGTAAGAACTATCAGGGTACTTGTAGGGATAGCGGTGATACTTATTTTGGATATGGCAAGACAGGCAACAAGGTTAGAGATTTTCCACAGTGGGGTCCTCAGGGTCAGCAGAACCATTCCACATCTCAGTTCTGTCGCTACAATCAGCAGGGTGCCACTTCCAGCTCTACTAGTAGGCAACACCCAAATAGACTATATGCTCTTCAAACCCAAAAATATCAAGAAAATTCTCCTGATGTCATTACTGATACATTACAAATTTGCCATATCTATGTTTATGCTTTGCTATATCTAGGTGCATCCTTGTCTTTTGTTACTCACTTTATAGCAGGCAATTTCGAAATCAGTTCAGAAATTTTAGCAGAGCCCTTTTCACTCTCTACCCTAGTATGTAAATCCATCATAGCCTGGGCGGGTATACAGGAATACCCCAGTGAGTAAATCCATCATATCCTGGTGGGTATACAGGAACTATCTGATGTCTCCTTGCTTAGAATGCATATTAGCGATGCTGTAGTAGTGATTTCTCTGTGAGTGCTGACATTCAAGAAAATCTTTCTTTGATGAGATTCTTCATTTCAGTGTCCGAAGACTAAAGAATCAAGAAGTTCCCTTGGTCAAGGTGTTGTGGCGAAACCAATTTGTTGATGGTGAAACTTGGGAAACTGAGGCGGATATGCGATCCAAGTACCCACACCTATTTTCTGTGAACTCCGATCAAGACAAAGGTACCATTCTTTCCTAAATCATGCACTTTTGATAAAAGTTGCAGCAGTTTAGTTGTCATTTATCATGTGTTCAGCTGTAGTTTCTTGAATTTATGCATTCTATGTTGCATTGGGAGTGAGAAACGTTGTGGTGATGAGTCTAACGAATGGTTTCAGCTGTATTCTCTATTCCCAATCTAATGTTGGCATGCCTAGCATCATTCGAGGATGAATGTTTCCAAGGAGGGGATGATGTAATATCCCAGGAAATTTTTTGTTGAAATTTTGTGCGTAAATGTGTTGGGTTCTATCTTCTAGAATGAATTATAAATTTTCCGTGCAGAATGTCTTAGATTATGAACCACCATTGTGTAGAGTATCGAATAAGATTTCCAATGATATTTGGATCATCCAAAATGGACACCCGAGCGACGAGTTATGAACATTCCGATCGAACTGTAAATAGTAGTAAACAGTAAAACGTGCAGGAAAAAGTACTAAGGCCTGGCGTATTTTTGCTCTAACTTTAAACGATCATAACTCCTTGTACATAATGATATGGGTGATCTACTATATATCAACGGAAAGCTCTGTGAGTCCTCTTTCCAATGAAATAGGTTTAATCCAATTTGTCTATCGGAGAAAAAAGTTATGATCGATCTACTTCAACCTATCAAAAGCTCATTTTTGGGTCAACTTCAAACGATTATAACTCCTCGTACACAATGATCTGGGTGAGATACTATATATCAATGGAAAGATATAAGAGTTCTCTTTCTAGTAAATTGGTTTAATCCAATTTGGATATCGGAGTAAAACGTTATGGTTGATCTACTTCAGACTATCAAAATAGTCCACCAAAGGACAGATTCGAGAATTATTTCATTTTTAGGGGCGTTTTGGTCACTAGGCCTCACCCAAAATCCATTCCTACCCTATATTAAAGCCTATTAGAAGGATTATATGTTATATTTCATCAAATTCCCTCAAAAAGAAAACCCTAAGCTCCTACATCCAACTTCAAGAACCTCCAAAGTTCACCATTAATTCTGCAAATTTATTCAAAATTCCAAGTTCCTAGTTCAAGAGCTCCAAGAACCATAATTCAAAGGCACGATTAACATATCAAAAATGAGTATCGATCTAAAGTTCATCATTCAAGGTATATGTGGTTTTTTAATAAAAACTCTCTTTCGTTCTTGTGCCCAAAAGTAATTTTATTTACAAAGGCATGATTTTTATTTGATTTTTATGAATTTGAAGCATGAACCCATATTTTATGATGATTATTATGAAATCTTGATGTTTATAATTTTGAAAGATGAATTTACATTTGTGGAGATATAAACGATGAATCTTGAATGATATTTATCATGATTTTGATATTTGGGTCATGAATCCCCATTGGAAATTGTGTTTTTTTGTTTGAGAAAGTGTGTCTTATAAGAACGTTGATGTTGAATATTTGAGATATTTTGAATGATTTGATATTTTGTTCTTAATGGAGTTGTTTTGAACTCGAGTGTGAAAGAAATCCACAACGTGGTTGATTTTGATAGATAGGAAGCATGATAGCTCCTAATGTATATTTATATCTTACTGAAATTGTTTTGTTGTGGATTGCATTTGAAATGATCTGAGCTAAGTCCGAGAGAAATCTTTAGCACCAAGTGGGACGTATAAAGCGACCTTACTTCCCTAGAACTAGGTGCCCCTGTAGGAGTGAGCATGAGGATGATTTATATAGTGATCACTAGTTTGTGTGGATTTGATATCGATAGTCCTACTCTGATGGCAACGATAGTATGGCTCTCCGCAACGTGGGTTGTACGTTGGATTCCATGTAGCTCACATGGTTTATGTCAGTTATAAGATCTCCCAGTGTGTGTGTGTTTCTTTGTGTCTATGGTGAATGGTCAAGTGATTTTAAAGTGGAATTGTGGAAGTTATTCTTTTAAAAGATTTAAATGATATTTACATTATGAGAATTGATAATCTTGATGAACTGAAAGTGATTAACAAATTATATGATGACTCAAATGTGTTATTTACTTATTTCATCCTCTCGTGATTATGATGATTTTCTTCGAGCTATGTGAGTCTTTCATACATCCTGTATATTTCTTATAAATATTTATGATGATGATGTTTAGAAAACTGCATACACCCCCATATACTTGGTTCCTTTACATGATACTAACCCACATCTTCGGATGTGGGCTGCAATTTCTCGAAATGCAGGTTCAGGTGCTCAGTTCTAAGTTCGACAGTGATTCTTCGGGCACTCTGTTCTACATCCTCTATCGTGGTGAGTCCTCATGTTCCGAGGACGTGATGTCTGATGTTGGTTTCACAAAATTATGTACATTTGATAACTGAGTATGAGTCAGTTAGGGCATGTCTCAATAGCTCGCCGGTTTTATTGATTTTCTTAGAGGTTTGTCGGACTAGTATAGATGTTAGGAGTTAACTAATAAGTCATATTTTATGATCTTTCTGAAATTCTTTTATTCTTGGAGGATGATTACTCTTTTGATATTTGAGGGTTATTTATGGAAACCCTGTTGATTTGTGTTGAACTGAATAAAAATGGCTCAAAGGGTTATCTCGGGGCTACTCGTAGCCTCAAGCACTGTGTGACGCTCCGGGACCCATTTTCAGGGGCGTTACATATTGGATTGGTCTAAAAAATATAATTTCCTTGATTGGGTCCAAATGGGGTTTTTGAGGTGCTTTTTGGACTTGGAACACAATGGTGAAATATGGATATCCATATTATCATATTGATGAGTAGAATGTGTTTTTGGTTGCATGGCATCTTAAGAAGTCTTCTAAAAATGGAAAATCAAAGGTTTAGGGGTTTGTTGAGCTTTTATCTGTGTCGAGGTAGGTTAGCTTTATCCCTTATAGGTTGAGCTATTTCATACTATTCTTATAATATTCTGTTGGATTTGGGATGGGTTTTATGTGTTGGATGGATAAAATGCAAGAGTTAGATTTAGTTGTATCATTTAGGATAAATTGAAATCGTAAACTTTGAATACTTAACTTGATGCCTAGAACCTTAGTGCATTAGACTTCATTACTAATGTTTATCATAGTAATCCCTTAGTTTGCTCTGAATTGAGTAAAATGATCTAGTTACTCATGCTTAGGGTGAATTCGCCTTAGTCAGTTACACTAAAGAAAGGTTTCCATAGATTTTATATGTTGTGTTTGAGAAGAACCTTTACCTTAGACTGATCATGGCTTTCTATAGTGGACTTAGATGCTTAGCCTACTCTGGGGTATAAATTGACTTTGAATGTATTTTAAGAATTTAGAAGTGGGCTTTTGGACCCACCATAAGTCAATATTGATGATAGTTCTCTTGAAACCCTTTGTCTATTTATTAAATGCTGAGAGAATGACCTTTTGAGGCAATATTGAGGAAGCTTGGTACTTGTTGTTTATGATGAACGATTTTAGATGTACTAGATAACGATTTTCCATGTGTATGATTAAATGTTAATCTTATGATGAGCTATTGATTATGCTATTATTGCAGCTATAATTGGGCTATCGAATATACTTTTGAATGAGCCCTTAACTATGATATTGGCTAAGCCATAAATTGTATTATGGACTATTCTATGAATAAGCTATATATTATGCCATGGTCTAGCAATTCCTCAAGCTATTGATAAACTATATTTTATACTAATGATAGGACATTGAAAAGGCTATGAATGAGACATTGCTCATGATATTTCTTATGATTACGATCATGATAATAAATTAAGATTTAATTCATGCTAGAAAGAATCCTTAATGATTATATTAGCGGTTGTGCCGTGAATTATGTTTAAATTCATGTTTTTGTATTATATTGAGAAATTATGCCCTTTATTATATTTGAAATCATTATACCTCATTATATGATTTCTTTATTGTTAAATTGGCCACCTATTATGAGTATATATATGTATTGATACCCAACAAGGACGGAGGATACCATGCTAATATGTTGATACCTAGAAAAGTCGAAGGACATTATGATGATATAATGATACCCAGCAAGGCCGGAGGATATTATGATAATATGATGATACCCGACAAGGCTGGAGGATATTATGATAATATGATGATACTCGAAAAGGTTGGGGACATTATGATGATACCCAATAAGGATAGAGGATAATACAATGATATGATGTCACCCGACAAGAACGAAGGATACTATGATGATTCATTAATATCTGACAAGGTTGGAGGATGATTATATTGATGTGTATATGTATACATCTACCTGTTCGATTCTGGATAGATCTATGTATGAAAATTATATGCTTATATTTACATATATGAAATTTATGTCTATTATTGACATTAGTGATGCAGGTTATAGACCGAAAGCGTTAAATGTTTATAAAGAGGTATAATTGATGATTTGTTAAAATTGATGATTAGAAATAATTGATGACCAACGATAATTGATGATTAGAAATAATTGACGATTAGTGATAATGGAGGATTAGTGATAATTAATGATTAATGATAATTGATGATTATCAATGATGAAGGATTAGTGATAATTTATGATTAGTAGTGAATGTTGTTTGAGTGACTAATAATGACTAGTTGACAATTGAGGATTAGTTGGTAAATGTGGATTAGATAATAAATGACGTTAGATGAGAAATGATGATTACCTAATGAATAGTTATTAGTGGCTATGTGGTAAATAGTCGTTGAATGATGATTTGAAGTTATATGATAAATAGTAAAATGAATTTGTTAATAAGGGATTGTAACTAGTAAATGGTGACTAGTGTATAGTGATGTTAAGATTGTTGAATGATGATTATACTATGGAATGGGAGGACTTACCCTAATATTGGGAAATCGTAACATATTGGAAAATGATAAGTTAATAATAATAATGTAATAATAGTTAAATGAAAATAAAAGTTAACTATAATGTAGGTTGATTCGCTTATTCATCTCTT
Organism: Capsicum baccatum var. pendulum; assembly: GCA_030864225.1. Taxonomy (NCBI): domain Eukaryota; kingdom Viridiplantae; phylum Streptophyta; class Magnoliopsida; order Solanales; family Solanaceae; genus Capsicum; species Capsicum baccatum. The sequence continues at coordinate 109,635,463 of CM061550.1, forward strand.
GAGTGTACTCTCTCAAGTCATATGGAAGGCTATGTTGAGTTCTTTACTTTTCTGAATCAATTGGCATATGGGAGGCAAATTTGTAGTTATGTTGGCTTATGATGATGATTCATGATGCTTTATTATTCTGAATTGCTTGTGTATGTTTGCACGACGATATTGTCATATGTTGATCCCTCATGTTATAGTGTTATTCTTGTTTAATTACTTATTATATACAACAATGTTGGAGATGATTCAGGTTTGTTTTTGTGAATTAACTTAGTTATGTTATGTTTTATTTTATCATGCATATATCATGATGTAGCTCAGTTAACTGATGATGCATAATGAGTCCCATTGATTGGGTACTCATACTACACTTTTGTACTATTTTGGTGTGGATCTAAGTACTAGCTACTAAAATTGATCGTTGTTCGTGAGTTGATTGATTTCTGAAGATAGAGTGAGCTTTTAGCGTTCAAGTCACCCATTTTCCTCAATCTTTATCTTCAGTATTTTGTTTTGAGACAGATAGATTGACTATTCTAGACTTTTAAGTTATATTAATACGTTTAGATAATCTTCTACTGGCTCTATAAATTTATGGGATTGGGATCTTGTATTGATTATCTTTATCTATCTTTAACACCTTCTTTATTTATATATATCATATGCTTGAATTTTTCTTAGGATGGGAATTTCTTACTAAATTAACCATTTGCGTTAGCTCCGGGTTATGGTTTTTTCTTAGCTACTGGTGGGATTTAGAATATGCCATCATGACTCAAAAAGTAGGTCAAGACAAATTGGTATCAGGGCCTAAGTTTCTCTGATATTGTTGGTACAAGAGCAAATATCTAGTAGAGTCCCGTGGATCAAAACTATGATTTCTATTTCCTATATTTTGGAGGCTATAGGACATTCTTAGGAGTTCTTCACTTCTTTAACTCATATCATTATATGAATCTTAGATGGTTTGTATAAGTATTCCCTTGACTTTACTCTTTTGCATATGTCTAGGACATGTGCTTTCGCTAGACAATATAAGGGTCGCGAGACCTAGCCTAGGGATCCAGCTCTTGTTCGTGGATGACCTAGAAATTATGCACAACCACATGGTATGTCATCAATAAGGGTATAGGATAGGTTGCCTTCCCCAGATCCAATTCCCACTCCTGAGCCAGAGAATAATTTTCCCCAGGCAAAGGTAGTCCAGGTACCAACCTAGGTTCCATAGGGTTTATTTCTTCATCATTGCTAATATATGCATTGGTTCCACTTTGAGGTATAGTCGGTGGTGAACTATTTGATAGTGCACAATATTTAGATCAAATTATTACTAAGGCAGGGGCACAACCTGTAGCTGTGGCTCGTAGAGTTGTTATTCCAACTGCAATAGAGGTTGCTCAACCAGTACTTACTCAGACAGTGGTTACCAAGTCTAATATGTCTTTTGAGGAGCATAAGATATTTGGTATATACTTGAGATTGGCTCTGCCTGGGTTTTCTGGTGCTCTAATCGAGGATGCATATGAGTTTCATATTACTTGTGAGGATAGGCTTTGTAATTTAGGCCTTGTTGAGACTCATTGTGTATTACACCATATTTCAATTCGATTTGGCTGCTCAACATTGGTTAAGAGGTTGTATGGATTCTAGGCCAGCTAGATCTTCTCCATTACCATGGACTCAGTTCTTCAAGATGTTCTTCTATAAGTACATGCCTCATATCCTTAGAGGTCATTTGAGGGATCAGTTCTCTAGATTAGATTAGGGATCAATTCTAGATGTAGAGTATGAGGCTCATTTTCATGAGTTAGATAGGCATACAACTTCTATTCTAGATATTGAGGCTCGGATCATATCCTCTAGAACCTGAATATTCCACTAGGACTAGCCATCGATCCATGTATTGCAATTATACTGAGGTCCACCTGTGTACCCAACTTCTCCAAAAAATATCTCCAAAATCTAGAAATGAATGCTGAACCTTGGTCTAGATGGCATATAGAGGCAGCCCACACATATGGAGTATGTCACACACATAGATATGGGCTAACCTCTCAATATTTCTACATATTTTAGCCATTCAATCTTGTCCATAGCTACCCCATGTTATTTATGACTTATTGAGGCCGAAATTTTGGTCACCAAGATATTCATTTGGTTTTTATTATTGTTTCCTTATTTAGAAGTCTTCACTAGTTCCAAATGGCATCTGGGAGAAAACTTTAGTAAAATGAACTTATATGAATATTCTGGCTCTACTAGCGGCTCTGAAATGTTGATTTTAGGCTTGGTAGACCTTTGCTTCAGGTCCCAAGGCACCAGAGCTCATTACAACCTATTTATTGGAAAGTTAAGACAATGAAATATTGGTATGGGACCTATACATCTGGTTGAAACAACTTCAGATTGAAATTCCAAGTGCGCCATCAGGTTCAGAATGTCAAATTTGTATGGTTACATAGTTTATTTGTGATTAGGGGATTTTGAATGAATCCCGAGGACATGATAAAACCACAGAAATCTTCTAAGTTTTCAGCTTCTAGCTTGTATGCTAGTGATCAAAATCCATGGCCATGACTGCGACTTCTCCTGTAGAGGAGGTAGTTCAATCACCAAAGGCCTGTCACGATTGGGACATCCCCAACAGTTAGGAGGTAGTGTAATCGCACCCTGATGGTCGCGATAGCCACATCCTAGGACCTAGACTATGTATAAAAGGACCCCTAGTCTGTAATTTTTCCCATTCTCACTCTTTTCTTGAGATCCAAAAACCATAAAATTGTGTGTTAGCTTATAATTGAATCATGTGGTATCTGAGGATGCTAGATTAATAAATTTTTTTGTTATTATCATCAAATTAAAGGTAAGAATCCTCTAAATTCATGGTTGAATTTCTTGCTATATTGCTCAAAATCCCAAAATCTTAAGGGCCTGATTTTAGCCTAAAATTAGCTTTGTTTTCACCAATTTTTTTAGGGAAAATGGTTTGGTATCAAAAATCTGATTTTCATGAATGGGACCAATATAGGGTTTTTAAGGTGATTTTTGGACCCAAAGATTAATTGTGGAATATGGGTATTGCTATTCTTCTATTGATAAGTAGAATGTATTTTTATATTCTGGCATCTTGAAGAGGCCTCATCGAAAGGGAAAAGCGAAGGTTTAGCGGTTTGTTGAGCTTTCTCTGGCATCGAGGTATGATAGGTTTATCCTTGTTTTATTGAGCTATGTAGTATTCTTATAATTTTGATTTGTATTTGGGATCATATTTAGGTGTTGGAATGATGAAATGAAAGTTTTGTGTTTAGTTGTATCATTTAAGCTAAATTGAAACTGCAAAGTTGAAATACTTATCTTGTTGCCTCGAACCTTAGTGCATTATAGTTCTTTACTCATGTTTCGTTTGAGAATGCCTTATTTTTCTCTAAATAAAGTAAAATTCTCTAGTTACTCATCCTTAGGGTTAATTAGACTTAGTCGCTTACACCAAAGAAAGGCTGCCTTAGTTGTTATTTTTGCTTAGTTGTATTTGAGAAGAACCTTTACCTTAGGACTAATCGTTGCTTTCTATACATATAAGAGTGGATTTAGATACCTTAGCCAAGTCTGAGGTAGAAATTGACTTATAATATGTTTCGAATATTTAGAAGTGGACACTTTGACCCACCTTGAGTAAAGATTGATGATAATTCTCTTGAAACCCTTAGTACATTTATTAAACACTTAGAGAATTCCCTTTTGAGGCAATATTGAAGAACCTTGGTACTTGTTGTTTATGAAGAGTGGCGTTAGAAGTATTTCCTAATGATTTTCCATATGTATGATATAATGGTTAAGCTTATGATGAGCTATGATTAAGCTATTGGTGTTGCTATTGATTAGGCTACCAAATACAATATGGAATAATCCCTTGACAATAATATTGTCTAAGCCACAAATTATATTATAGACTATGCTATGACTAAGCTATAGATTATGCCATGAACGAAGATACGACACAAAGTAGGGCCTTGTCGTAATAGGCAATGCCAAGCACAACCAGGACCAGGAACTGCACCCATTAGCCAACCTAGAAACCAAAGCATACCTTGAGTCGGCTGAAGTCCGAACATATAACAAGATAGAGTATCAGACCATGTCATGACTCTGGGATATGTTTATATCTGAGACCAAACCAAACCAAGTCCAACCACCAATGACCAACCATACCAATGCAAAAACCCAGAAGCGAAAACCTATTATAATAATCTGATGCATGTATACATTTATGAAACATAACTAATACATACAATATCCAAGTCCATAGTTGTCAATCCAAAGACTCTAGACCAACGAAATAATACCTAGTCGGGATATTCCCCCGACCATAGCAAAAAACCAAAGTCTATGAAAGATAAGAAATATATATAGTAACCCATGACATGAACTAGACCCCTTTCGAAGTATGGAAGCTCACCACTTAAATCCAATATCGACTGTCCCCGAATCCAATCACTAAGCAGGAGGAGTAGAATGGTCGGTCCCCATATAATGTGGGTAAAAGTTCACCCAAAGATAGGTTAGTGGGTAAACACTTGCATGTACTCAGGATAAGGGTAAAATAATTCCATTTTCAAAGCCAAGTGAAACTATTCGTAATTCATACAACCATAGATAAATATACAACCATGCGGGGAAAGAGTATCAGGTTTAGCAAGCCTTTAAAACCTTTACTTGGGTTTTGTAGCTTTGCCGTCCTAAACCACCCATGAGCTATACGGGTCCATCTCCCCCTACTGAAAGGGCCCAAGTATGTGCATCTACACGACCATGGATGAAAACTTAGTAATAATAGTCCACCATCCCAAATATTAAAGTGTAACATCATTCACACGGTCACCAAGACCAACCCTCACATTAGCAAATATGAGTTTACAGTTTTGGTTCTCCTGAGACCTCCACATTCCATGGCTTTACTACACACCCCGCTATTACTGCCCAATTAAAACCAGTACCAATCAACAAGCTAATCCATTAACCATTTATTAACCAAGGCCATTAGCAGTGGTATCACCATACCGACTATACTTGCAAGTACTATCCATAGTCAACCATGTATTGGTTTAAGGGATTTCATGCACCATTCCATTAACCATATTGAACCACTTGAGGGATTCCCATGTACCCCGCTAGTATAACTAATTTCATAGACACCAAGGCTTTACCATTTAATCCTTCCAAACTATGTACACCGTTTAAAACAATTCCAAACCATTTAGGACCATGACAAACATTTGAAGCAATTATATCATTTAAACTATTTAAACCATGCAAAACCATCCAAATCTATTTAGGGTTCCATTACAAAACCAAACCATGCGAGATTTTACCAAATATGTTACGGGCATACATTTACCAAGAACAAAAATAATGCATAAACCACCATAATTAGGGTTAGTCAAGACTCATTTGTTAAACCCTATTAGAAAAATACAAACATATGCAAACCATTACAAAAAAACATACCAACATATTCAAACCATTACAAAAAACATGTATAAACATTGTTTAAACCAATACCAAACCATATACATCAAGACCCTCAACATATATATCAGAAACCATAATTCATGATTCATAAATCAATGTGTAAAACACAATATACATGAATTTAGTTGGAACTAACTATAAGGGAAAGAGTACATGCCTTGTATAAGAAAATTCTGAAGAGAAACATGACTCTTGAGTCCTTTGAAGAAAACATGAAAAACACTAGCCTCCAATCTTCAAGAGTGAGTTTGAGAGAGTATTTGAAGTGCTTCTATCCTTTAATAAGTGTTATGAGGGGCCACCAAGGGTTATATAATGTGAGAACATAAGATATTTGAAGTAGGAAATGTCCAGAGTACACTTCAAGGGTACCACTCAGCTATACCATCCGTATCCTAGGGTACGAGTGGTACCCCAACTCATACCCAAGACCTTGCTAAGCCCCTACCTACTAGTTTTAATATGAATCATACCTCACTAACTCATAAGTAAGGGTATGAGTGACATACCAAATCATACCCACCAATAGTACCTTGGTCAGGTTCCATAAGACAACGCAAATAGGCACCACACACCTTGCCTTGCATTACTCGTATTCTCCTATATGACGCATAACATGATAAGTCATATCTTGGGCAGTAACTACACCAAACACACTGCCCAATGTACGAGTGAACTACTAATCCTCCCCATAATTTGTATCCAAGGATACAATTGGTACCCTTGATTATTACAAGGCCTAGTAAGTCAAAAACCAAGGAAATTTTTCAAGGGTTCAAAACTTGGTATATTTTTGTCTCCCGTACTAGGATCATTCATCCTCAAATGATGCGTATGGGTAAGGAACAAGCATCAGATAACACATTAACACCCAACAAACTTTTCCTTAAACCAAATAGAAAGCAAGGATACACATCCAAGGTAAAACGATCACTCCAAAATTCAAACACGATTTCCACCCCAGCACCCCATTCCAACCTCTAAGTTAGAAACTAATGATGCAAAAGGAACCATTCCTTACATTTAAACCAAGTTAGATAACAAAAACACATATCGAATGGAGCCATGTGAATACTGGAATGATAGATGTTGTTGTATGAAAACTCCATTAAAGAAAAGTGGTCATCGCAATTACCCTTGAAATTGGTTGCACACGCCCTTAGAATATCTTCTAACATCTGAATGGTCCTTTCTTATAACCATCTAGAAGAGATAATATTAGACATGAGGTGAATTAAGTCTTCAACTCCTAAAAACTATTCTTGCAATGATCTGACCACTGAAACTTGACTTTTTTCTGAGTCAATCTAGATATAGGGGATGCAATAGAAGGAAATACCTTAACAAACCATCTGTAATAGCTGGCCAAACCTAAGAAACTTCTGATATCTGATGGAGATAAAGGGCGAGGCTAGTTTCTTACTACTTTGGTATTTTGATTATCCACTCTAATGCCATCACCGAAAATGATATAACCTAGGAATATGAGCTCTAGCACAGCAGTAGCGGTAGCATTCCAGTCACAGAGACACAGTGAGTCCTCATTAATTTGAGGACAATATGATTTGATATATTTATTTATTTCTTCAATTTATTTTTACGGAGTTAGTTGGAGACATATTCCTTCAACTCCTTCTTTAGATAGTTTAGAGGCTTTCAGATTTATATTCAGACTTAGCTTTTAGATTGAGTTGTTTTGGGTATTTTCAGCCACATAATTTTATTTAGTTGAACCTTATGGCCTTACAGTTCTATGTATTCCGCATTATTATATCATGATTTGCAGTATACAGGTACAAATATCAGTCATGGGTTAACTTGTGGCGTCGGGGTCATGAACACCGTATAGCATTCCGGTTCAGCGAATTGGGGTGTTACAAAAGTTGATGGACAAAATTATATACTTTATGCAGCTAATAAATATGACATTATATGAAACCTAGCTTAGGATAAAGAAAAAGTTATCATGATATTCTTATCATAAGTTTACCAATAAACATGGTAACATTTTATAGTAATCTGAATTTAAATAGAACACCTATGGTTAATAAAGTAGATGTATATGCTTTTATTAGACATAATTTCATATTTTCAGTGATTTTATTGGATATGTTAACCAAGTCTACTAGAGCTTGGAATACTAGGGTTTTTGAGGTAGCTATCAATACATATTCTTGGGTATGTCAGTTGAAAATGTCTAATTAAAGAAGGGTATGACCAGGATATGGATCACATGAATACTCAAACAATTTGCTAACAAAGCACTTATTGCCTAGTGTCACTAAGAAGGTAAAAGTTGTTGGTCTATAGGGTAGAGCAGTAGAATATAATTTTGAAAAAGAGGGAAACTACCGAAATAACTAGGGGTTTCTAATCCTATTGCCAATAAAAACAAGATTGTACTATCAAAGGAATAACTACTATAACTACGTTGTTTATAAAGACACTAGGTATGGAAATTGGAACAGAAAGAATGTAAAAAATAGGTTGACATACCAGTAGGGAGTCGTGATAGTTCTTATAATATTTAAGAATGCCTTTAAATAAATAAATGATAGAAATGTTGTTGAATAGGGTGGTATGATCTAAAGTAGGTAAGAAAAAAATAAATACAAGTTTGTCCTTATTAAGTCAACTTGTTGATTCTCACTCTATATCTATCATGTAACTAAATTATCATATAGATCAGTTATTAGGAGATTTCAATCATATAAAGAGTGGCACTCAACTGATTAATAGTTCAAAATCTGAAGAATGATGAGAGTTGTTTAGCTATCACCACAAGAAATAGTAAAGTTCTACTAAAACCACATTTGATGATACACTTATAAGTAGCTAATGTATAACTACTAAAAAATAGTGGATAATGATATTGGTGTTTATAAGATTCTATTATATGTTTAGGTTTGATCAACAATAAATTGGCATAAGGGACCTAGTCCACATTTCAAGGGACCTAATCTGTGATTCTCTATATAATGTTGAAGTCAACATTCAACAATTGTAAAGTTATTCTTCTCTGAAGATGGTTGGTGGAAATGTAGTAGACGTCCAGCAGGCCTATCCAACCTCGATCAATAAAATGATGCCCAGTTTTGCTCTCTCTAATATAAGCTAAAGTTACAAGTGAAAAACCTAGTTTTTTCAGAACTCAAAAAGATTAATCTTTCCAGAAAAAGATATCCTCATACAAAGAACATTACCCATTTCAACAAAGGGACTTGATCGAGTAGTTGCTTTAGTCTTTTATATTTTTGAGTCCTGAATATTTCATTCTTAAATTGTAAATCTACTCCTACGTTATAAAGGATGATGGATATTTCACTTTTGTAAATAGTTTGGTTGAGTCACATTAACTAGATTTCATTAGTCAAATCATCTATTGGTTTAGTCAAGGTTTTTTTTTCACCCTTACTTTGAATTTCTCTTAGGTACAATTAACTAGGAGATTAACCTCAAGTTTGTTGATTTAATGTGTGTAGTAGAGGTTCTACACAAGTTTGGAATCAGTTATCTTGGAGTGTTTCTAGAGTTTGTTGATGTGGTGGTATGGTAAATTTACTGTATCTATATTGTGATAGAGTTATAACAAGAAGTTTGGATTAAGAGTTTAATCCTTATGATTACTCAAGTTTGTAATCATGTTATTGATTGGAGTGAGTTGAAAGTTGGGAAATCCTGTGAGAAAGGTTGTGGTTTTTCCTTCCTCAAGAAGAAATCTTTAAAATATGTTTTCTAAACTAAGTTTTTCATCTTGAGGAGAATGGAACTTCTTTGAAAATCAAGGACTTAGAACTTGAGAAATTTCAAGACATGGGAAAAACTCTAGACTCTTATGAACGAGGGAGTTTCTTCTAAATGACATAAACTATGTGAGCAACATGGAGTCCAACATCTCGCCCACGTTGGGGAGAGCTATTCTACCCTTGCCATTGGAATCGAACCTCAACTCTAGTGATCACTATCTCGGCTGCAGGCCCATAAATCTCTATCCTACAAGGGTACATAGTTCTGAGGAAGTAGGATGTGCCAAACCCACACTTTCCACTCAGTGCTAAGTACCACTCCCGTACTCAAGCTCAGAATTTTTAGAAAATCCACCTTAATATAACTCAAGGGTCTATAGTGAAGACCAAATTATAATTCTCTAAGCTTTAAATCATAAAGACTCAATAATGTTTCTTCTTGTCTTAACTCAGGCTTAAAATCAATCTTAATTTAAAATCAAAGTATTGTTGATTGAATCATACTAAACAACATACTCTTCAAGAAACCTCAAAACTCATACTTGGTTTAAAACTTATACTCATGCTCAAATAATCTCAGTTTCATAATAAAGCTTAAATCATGACATCAATCTTGGAAACATTAAATCAATATGATGATGTGAAACTTATAGCATAATTTCTCAACTCAGGTCATAAAATAGTGAAATAATCATGCAAATCAAGACTTGAACAACTCGTAATCTCATAATCTCAAAATAAAATAATTTGGGGATAAATACGCTTGCAAAAATATGAAATTCTTTAATAAAAATCAACAATTTGGGCACAAAAATAAAATGAGTGTTCTTGTTCAAACTCCACATACCTTGAATTAGAAGGTTTGGATGAACTCTCACTTTTGTGACTCTATTTGTACTCTTGAATAAGGGTTCTAGAAGACTTTGACTTGAGAACCTTGAATCTTGACTCAATTTAGAAAATCTATGGTGAACCCTTGAGATTCTTAGAAGAGGATTGGGATACTTAGGGTTTTTGCTTGAGGGAAATTTTCAGAAAATCTTATATGATGCTTGTACTGGCCCTAAATTTTGATGTTTGTACGGTTTAAGAGGCTTGGAAAAAGTCCAAAGTTCCCTTTTTAAATTTTGTACAAAGCTATTTAAATTATACTGGAAACCTAATTTTATGGGCCACCGCGATGCGCCACTATCGTGGTGGCTCACTAGAATTTGACAAATGGGAATCTGAGAGTGACCAAGACATGGAGCCATCACATTATCCCACTGGTTGGGACCTGGAACTTTAGTGCAACGTATTACGATTGCACTAGGCCACTGGAAATTGACTATTGGGAAATTAGGGTCCTCCGTGATGCCCACTATCATGGAGTTGCACTGAAATTTGACAATTGTTAAATAGACCCTCTCCTCGATGCACCAAACACTAAAATGATGGTGTTTTATGACTAGAACTTAGATTAGACATTACTTCTTGCTCGGTTATTAGATTTGGGTGGATCTTATATCATTGGAAAGCTAATTAAATTTCCCACATGATAAAAAGTCAAAATTAGGAAAATTCCATATGGTTTAAACGTAATCACTTAGGAATTCATTCCTTAACCCTCTAGATATGAAATTAGTCTTAAGGAAAAGTTTAGGGTATTACAATTCCCTTCTGGGGTGTTCCAGTCCTTTCAACGTATAAGAAAGATAGTTTTTTTAAAATGTCCATCGATTGTCATCAGTTGAACATAGTTATAATAAAGAATAAGTATCATCTCCCCAAAATTAATGACTTATTCAACAAACTTTAGGGTACGAGTTATTTCTCTAAAATTAACCTTATTTCCAGCTATCATCAACTTAGAGTCAGAGAATATAACATTTTGAAGACAACCTTTTAGACTCGGTATGGTTATTTTGAATTCCTGGTTTTGTCTTTTGGACTACTAAATGCCCCTACAGCTTTCATGGAGTTAAGGAATAGGGTGTTCAAAAAGTGCTTGGGCATGTTCGTCATAGTCCTCATTAATGACATCCTTGTCTATACTTATTGTGAGAGTAATTATACAGACTATCTGAGAGTTTTTTTGTAGACCCTTAAGGATCACCAATTATTTACTAAGTTCAATAAGTGCAAATTTTGGTTGAGATCAGTAACTTTCCCTAGCCATACTATTTTCTGTAATAGAATTTGAGTTGATCCTCAAAAAAACAAAGCAGTGAGAAACAGGCCTATACTCATCGCTCCATCAAGAATCAGGAGTTTCTTAGGTTTAGCTGGCTATTATAGATGATTTCTTATATGTTTTTCTTCTATTTCTTCTCCCATGTATAGACTAACCCTGAAGAATGTAAAATTTTAGTAGTCAGATACCTGTGATAAGAGTTTTTAGGAGTTTAAGAATCGACTCACTTGCGCTCTAGTCTTGACTTTTCCAAATGGCATAGATAGGTTTGTAGTGTATTATGGTGCTTCTAGAGTTGGTCTTGGTTATATATTAATGCGGAGAGGTAAGGTCATAACTTATACCTCTAAATATCTTAAACCGCATAAAAAGAAATATCCAACCCATGATCTTAAGTTGGTAGTTGTTATCTTCTCCTTAAAAATTTGAAGGCATTACCTTTATAAGGTTCATGATTATGTGTTCATGGATCATAAGATTTTATAATATGTATTCACACAGAAAGATCTGAATCTTTGTCAGAGAGGGTAGCTTGATTTATTGAAATACTATGATATGAGTGTGTTGTAACATTTGAGCAAGGCCAATTTAGTAGCTGATGCCTTTAGTAGATTATCTATGGGTAGTGTTTACCATGTTGAGGATGATAAGAAGGATTTAGTCTATGAGATTCATCAGTTTGCTAGGTTAGGAGTTTAGTTAGTTGATTTGGTCGAAGGTAGTATATGGGTTCAGAATGGTTTAGAATCTTCATTGGTTGCCAAAGTAAAAGACAAGCATGAAAAGAATCCTAAATTTATTAAGTTGAAGGAGGTAGTTAAAGATTAGAAGGTGGAGACTTTCCCCCAAAGGGGAGATAGTGTGCTTTATTTTTAAGACATACTATGAGTTTCGTGTGCTCATGGTCTGATACAGTGAATATTACCTGAGGTGCATGGTTAACAATACTTTATCCACCATCATGATTTTAAGAGAAATCTATTGGTGGAGCGGTATGAAGAAAGATATTGAAGAGTTTCTGGCTAAGTGTTAAAACTGTCAATAGGTTAAGGGTGAGCAAAAAAGTCATAGTGGTACACTTTTAATGTTTAGTATCCCCACTTAGAAGTAGGAGGTGGTGAACATAGTGTGACAGGGTACAGCTTTTCATCTCAGTATAGCTTTTCATCCTCAAATGGATTCTTGCAAAAAAGTCATAGTGGTACACTTTTAATGTTTAGTATCCCCACATAGAAGTAGGAGGTGGTGAACATATTGTGACAGGGTACAGCTTTTCATCTCAGTGCAGCTTTTCATCCTCAAATGGATTCTTAGGCAGAGAGGACCATTCAAACTTTAGAGAAAACGTTAAGGGTCTGTGTTATTGACTTTAAGGTTAGTTGGGATGACCACTTATCTTTGATTGAGTTTTCCTAAAATAATAGTTACCACTACAGTATTCAGATGGCTCCATTTGAGGCTCTCTATTGAAGGAGATATAGAACTTTCTTTAGTTGGTTTAACACAGGAGAGGATGCTTTAATAGGAATAAATTTAGTTTATAAAATGATGGAGAAACTTCAGTTGATTCGAGAATGGGTATGACTTAGGGGTGTGAGACATAAGGGTTGGAACAAATCATAGCTAGGACTCGTATGATGGGCAGTGTTAGATTCTCCTAGAATTTTATTCTGTCAGGGATACTGGTTATGGGTATGGATCGTATGATGTGGTTAGGACTTGATTGGATGAGTCGTATACTAGATAGTGTTTGATTAAAGGGTTTTAGCTTAGATATGAGTAGTGGATACCGATGGTATAGGAGGGTACGACCTGTACGGGTCAGTCGTATCCCTGTGATGATTTTTAAGAAATTCAAGTAGGGGTATTCCGGATATTTTCCTACTTACCTTAACTATGACCCAAGACTTCTAATTCCCTAAAGAGGTTATTTGCCCTATTATTATATTTATTAACACTTAAAAACTATTATAAAACATCTCATAATTCTCTCAAGAGCTTTTGCGGTAAGAAGGCTAGGGTTTTATTTTATGGAGATATTTAGGGCTTGTCTTGGTGATTTCTTTCGATAAATTCTTTGGTATAAGGCATGTTTCTATACCCTTATTGTAATTTTAACTAAAGGCATGTTTATATTATTGATTTCATGGCTTTACTATTTCATGATTATGGTTTTCAACTATTATTGGGGGGGGGGGGGGGGTTGAAATTGAATGCTTAGTTATGGTTTCTTGTGGTTTTAATTATGCTTTTATATGCATTAATGGTGGTTATGGACAATTTGATTGCATAGTAATGGTTTAATAGTCTTTGGAATTTATTTTGGTTATATTATGCCCCCAAGATGTTTGATAAAATTCTTATAAAGATATGTTCATTGTATTGACATTTTTTAATGGAACTCATGCATGTTTTAAACTGGACAAAGGATTTATGAATGGCTTAAATGGTTTGAAAAGGCTAAAGTCTCAATGGTTATTCTTGTGGAGAATATGGAAATCTCCCAAGTTAATTTAATATGGTATTTGGAAGGGCACCTAAGGTCCCCTTAACCTTAATAGTTTGGCTATAGATATTACTTCCAATTAAGAAGTAGTATGACAATACAACCAATATTGGCCTTGGTTAATAAATGGTAAATGGATTGTTTGTACATGGTTTTAATTGGCAATTATTGGCGGGATATGTAGCTAAGCCATGGAAGGTGGCAATCCTGGGGGACCAAGATCGGAAACTCATATTTGCCGATATGAGGGGTCTTGATGACCATGTGTGTGTGTCATATTTTTTATTGGGTGATGTACAAGTCACCCCATGGGATACTACCTTATCAAGCAGCTACATGCACTAGGGCCCAGGTAATGGTTTTAAGTGCGTATAAAACCAGGTACCAGGTACCCTTTCCCGACACTTATATATGTATGGTTGTATGCATTATGGATGGTTTTACTTAGTTTTATGACCGGAATTATTTTATCCTTATCTTGAGATTCAGGCTAGCAATCATACGCTAACCCCATCTACTGATAGTTACATACCCACGCTATACAAGAACCAGTCATTCTACTCCTCTTATTTATCATGCAAATTTGGTATCAACATTTGGACTGAAGTGGTGAGTTTCCATTCTTTCGAAAGGCATCATTTCATATTATGGATTGCTTTAGACACTTTTTTTATTTTGGATATTGGTTTTGGCCATGGTTGAGGACATGTCTCAATCAGATTTGTTAACTCTTTTGGATAGAGGCTCTGTGGTACTTCTGTGGGTTGGTATGGGAGGGATCAGTATTGATGTCGGCCTTAGAATTGGAATAAGCCGGTGGGATGACATCGTTGAATGATATTGTTGGTTGTTTTATCCTCTTACATTTTGGGATTGATTTTCATATTATGTTTGGTATTTCCTTTGGTTTTTGGTCTATGGTTTGGTTTGGTATGTTTGGGCAGTTGGAGCGGTACGATTAGACTCAGTTTGGTCGGTCATGGTTTTCACCCTATCCCAAATTCCTAATGAGAACAATAATGCTATTTTGTTATATTTTTCATAATTCAACCTATCTAATGCTGGATATAGGTGGTTGGGCTACGTATTGAGGGTTTTCCTCAATCATGGATGGACTTGGGATTCCCATTACAACAAGTCCGAAGGTCAGGCCAGGTTAAGTTGGTATTAGAGACAGATTCATGCTCAACTAGGAAATCCACAAAGCCATGTTGAGTAGAGTCTCTTTTAGGGGATTAAAGTGTGCCGCACTCATAAGAGACAGGATGCGAGATATTCAGGAATATTTTACTTTCTTGGTATTCTATCTTCAAGCTTGATTTATCCATCCCTAAATCTCCTATAATCCTTATTTGTTGGTCTTTAATAACATGCCTCCTAGATATAGAAAATAAAAAAATTCCTCTATCTCTTTTGGGGATAATGCTGAAGGGGTACGTCCTATGTCTGGAGTACAACTTTGATCTCATGTCCTTTTCCTGATGGTGCTGGAGTTCTTCTTATTCTGGCAAGTTCTCCTCAAGACCCTTAGGGCAATGTGATGAATGAGTAATTTCATTAGTCTATTCATGGTATTGCCTAATTGGTTGTTGCTCAGGCTGTATGGGGTACGAATGGTATTTTAATTGTTGAGGGCACAAGGGTAGGTTAATTTATGAAGAAGGGTCCTCCAACTTTTATTGGAGTTAAGGTAGAGAAGGATTCATAGGGCTTCTTGGATGGGATGGGAAATATATTTTGGGTGATGCAGGCTACTAATGTAGAAGGGGTTAACTTTTTAGTTTATCAGCTCAAGGATGTTACTTATCAGTGGTATGAGGAATGGTATAGGGATAGAGGTGATATGTAAGATGAAGAGTTGTGGGAGCTTATTGTAATACCTTCATGGATAGGTTCTTTCCTCAATAGTTGAGGGAAGCTAAGGTGGTAGGGGAGGATGTGTTTAAAGGAATATACTTTGAAGTTCCATTAGCTATCAAGGTATGCTCCTAATTTGGTGGATGATATAAGGTCAAGAATGAGTAAGTGAAATTTTGGGTTGAATAGAGATTTTATTCTGGAGAACAAGACTATTTTGTTGATTAATGATATAGACATCTCAAGGTTTACTATTTATATGCAGCAGGTTGAGAATAAAAAGAGGAAATAGGTAGAGTTTTGGGATAGGCAGGGAAAGAGGAGTAGTTTTCTAATCAAGGAGGTTCTCAAACTTAGGGTGCTAGAGATAGCGGTAACAGAAAAAAAATAGGGAAGTTCGGGATCCTTTTCTTCTAGTGCTCCTTATTATTCAAGAGATAGGCATCATCAAGGTGTTGACAATTCTCAGGGACAGGTTACCCAATCTCAAGCAAGCGAAGGTCAATCATTTTTTTCGTGTCTTCCTAGTCAATTTGCTGGTTGTCCTTATTAGGGTTATTGTGAAGAAGGAAGGGATAGGTGCTTCAAGTGTGGTTAGGTATGCCATTGGCTCAAGGATTGTCTGATTAATAAGTTTTCTATAGGGGCGAATAATATTCATGTGGCTTCATCTTCTACTTCTACACCTGGTGGGGTAGTATCTTCTTCTGTTATTGCTCTTAGTTTTAATGTTGGTCAAAAAATGTTGTATGCTTTGGCTCCCTAACAGGAATTTGAGTCATCACCTTATGTCGTTACTGGTATGTTACATCTTTTCTCTCACGATGTATATTATTTTCTTGATCTGGGGTCCATTCTTTCTTATGTGACTCCAAATATGGCTATGTCTTTTGGTTTCGATTCGGAAATCATCTCGGATCATTTTTCTATTACTACCCGGGAAGGTGACTCGGTTATGCTAAGAGAGTCTATAGGGTTTGTGTGTTATGTATTGGTATCAAGTAGACCTTGACGGATCTATTTGAGTTGGATATGGTAGATTTTGATGTGATTCTAGGTATGGATTGGTTGAATTCTTGTTATGCTTTTGTGGATTGTCGGACACATAGGGTTATCTATAAGTTTCCTGGTGAACCAATTATAGATTGGTATGGTAGTTCCCTAGATCTTAGGGGTGGTTTATTTCATATCTTAGAACTCAGAGGCTAATCTCTAAGGGGTGTCTTTATCACTTGGCTCGGGTTAAAGATTCTAACTCAAAAAGTCTTTTTTTGTCTTCGATCCCTCTGGTTAATGAATTTATAGAGGTTTTTTTGGATGATATTCCTGGTGTTCCTTTGTATAGGGAAATAGAGTTTGGTATTGATTTGCTTTCGAACACTCATTTAATTTCTATTTCTCCGTATAGAATGTCTGTGGCTAAGTTGAGGGAATTCAAGAAGTAACTTAAGGATCTTTTGGATAAGAGGTTTATTCATCCTAATGTTTCCCCATGTGGTGCATCGGTGTTGTTTGTATGCAAGATAGATAGTTCCTTTCGGATGTCCATTGACTATAGGCAGTTGAACAAGGTGATGATCAAGAACAAGTATCCTCTTCCCCGAATAGAAAATTTGTTTGACCAATTATATTTATATGCCAAGTTCTCTAAGTGTGAGTTCTGGTTAAATGTTATGACTTTCTTAGGCCATATTATTTTTAGCGAAGCGATCATGGTGGATCAACAGAAGGTTTTTATGGTGAAGAAGTGGCCTAGGCCCATAACTCCATCCGCTATACAGAGCTTCTTGGGTTTAGTCAGGTATTATAGGCAGTTTATGGAAAGTTTTTCTTTGATAGTTTCTCCCTTGACTAAGTTAACTCCGAAAAAGGTTAAGTTTTCTTGGTCAGATGCTTGTTAAAGGAGTTTTGAGAAGTTGAAGGATAAGTTGACTTCAGCTTTAATCCTAACCTTGTCAGAAGGCAATGATGGGTTTGTGGTTTATTGTGATGCATCTCAAGTAAGGATTGATTGCATTTTGATGCTGTATAGGAAGGTGATTGCCTATGCTTCCAGGCATTTAAAGGTACATAAGAGGAATTAGCCAACTCATGATTTAGAGTTGTTGGAGGTTGTGTTTGTTCTGAAAACATGGTGGCATTATTTGTATGGTGTTCACGTGGATATCTTTCTTGATCACAAGAGTCTTTAGTACGTGTTCACTCAGAAAGAGCTTAATTTTAGGTACAGGAGGTAGTTTGAGCTTCTCAAGTATTATGATATGAGTCTTCACTACCACCTAGATAAGGCTAATTTAGTTGATGATGCTCTTAGCTGGTTATACATGGGGAGTTTGGCTCACATAGAGGAACACAAGCAGGAATTGGTGAAGGATATTCACCGCTTGGCTAATGTTAGAGTTTGTCTCTTAGACTCTAAGGATAGTGGTGTGATGTTGCAAGAAATAGTTTGGTCATCTCTTGGAGAAGAAATTAAAGAGAAACAAGTTTTGGATCCTGTCTTGATGAAAATCAAGAGTGATGTTGGTGGGCAAAAGGTAGTGTTGTTTGAGATCAATGATGATTGTACTTTATGGTACCAAGGGAGGCTATGTTTTCTTGATATCAGTAGGATACTGCAAAGGGTTTTGGCTGAGGCGCATGAGTTGCGCTATGTTATTCATCCTATCTCGAATAAGATGTATCATGATCTCAAGGAGATCTACTGATGGAATGGCATGAAGAGGGATATGGCAGATTATATGGCTAAGTGTATGGTGTGTCAACAGGTTAAGGTTAAGCACATAAGACCAAGATGGTTTTATCAAGAAATTGATTTTCCCAAATAGAAGTGGGAAGTGATAAATATGGACTTCATTATCGGTCTTTATCAGTCTCAGAATTAATATAATTCAATTTGTGTCATCGTGGATAAGATGACCTAGTATACACATTTCTTGCCACCATGGACTACCTTTTTGGTGAAAGATTATGCGTAGTTGTATTTTCAAAAGATTGTGAAGCTATATGGGGTGCCTATTTCAATTATCCCTGATCATAGTATGCATTTTACATGTCATTTCTGGCGATCTTTTCAAAAAGGGTTGGTGACTAAGGTTAGTCCAAGTACTACTTTTCATCCGTAGTCAGATGGGCAAGCGATATGCTTTTGGCCTGTGTGATTGACTATGATGGAAATTGGGTTGAGCATCTACCTTTGGTGGAGTTTACTTACAACAATATCTATCATTCAAGTATTGGTATGGCTCCTTTTGAGGTGTTGTATGGTAGGAGGTGTAGATCTCTTATTGGGTGGTTTAAACTTAGAGAAGCAGACATGTTTGGTCCAAATTTAGATTATCAGATGATGGAAAAGGTAAAGGTAATTTGGGATAGGCTTAAAGCTGTCCAAAGTTGCCAAAAGTCGTATGCAGATGTTAGGTATAGAGACTTGGAGTTTGAGGTCGGGGATAGGGTGTTTCGTAAGGTCTCTCCCCTGAAGGGAGTGGTATGGTTTGGCAAAACGGGGAAACTCAGGCCTTGGTTCATTGGTCCTTATGTGATTTTGCGGTGAGTTGGCTATGTTGCTTATGAGTTTGAGTTGCCATCTAGCTTAAGTTTGGTTCATCTGTTTTTTCATGGTTGTATGTTGAGGAAGTGTCTTGGTTATGCTTCTTCGATTTTTCCTTTAGAGGGATTGGGTATTTTGGATTCTCTGTCTTATAAAGAGGTCCCGGTTGAGATATTCGATAGGCAAGTTCATCGATTGGGGACCAAGGATGTGGCATCGGTTAAGGCTCTATGGTGGAACCATAAAGTGGAAGAAACTACTTGGGAAGCGGAAGAGCACATGAAGTCCAAGTATCTGCATTTGTTTTCTGCTCATGGGATTCGTGCAGAAGGTATGTGTCTTGAACACATCTTAATTTTCTAAATTTTTTAAAGGAAAGATTAACATCTTTGCCTCTTTGTTTTCAAACTTTGTTCAAGGGATATTTGATAATATAAATGAATCTTTGTGTGTTACCCCTACCTTGTCCATCATTAGGGTATGAATGTTCCTAGTGGGGGAGACTGAAACATTCTGCGTTTTGACCCTTAGAAAATTTCCTAGAAATCTGTTCTTAAGACCTAATACGATCATGGGTACGAGACGTATGCTGGGGTACGAGTGGAATGGTCCAATCATATACTGACCAGTGTTAGTTGGTAGGATGGTCTTGGTCACTAGAATGGATATGCCTTAGAGGTATGATTCGCAAGGGTTGGTACGAGTCATAGTAGGGACTCGTATGGTAGGCAGTGTTTGATTCTCCTGGTATTTTATTCTGCCAATGATATGGGTAATAGGTATGGATCATATGTTGTGGTTAAGACATGGTTGGATAAGCCATATACTCGACAGTGTTTGATCCAAAGGTTGAATCTTAGATACGATTGGTGGATATCGAATATATAAGATGGTACGACTCGTATGGGTCAGTCGTATCCCTGTGATAGGTTTTTAAGGGATTTAAGTTGGGGTATTCTGGACATTTCCCTACTTACCCTAACTAGGATCCAACATTTCTAATACACTTAGGAGGTTGTTTACCCAATTATTCTATTCATTAACAATTAGAAACTATTGCAAAACATCTCATAATTCTCTCAAGAGCTTTTGGGCGAAGAAGGCTAGGCTTTCATCTTTTGAATTGCTTTGGGGTTTGTCTTGGTGATTTCATTCTATTAATTCTTTTGTATAAGGCATTATTCTCTTTCCTCATTGTATTTTCAAATAAAGGCATGATTTATATGATTGATTTTATGGTTTTGCTATTTCATAATTATGGTTTTCAACTCTTATTAGGGGTTTTTGATATTAAATGCTTGGTTATGGTTTCCTATGATTTTAATTATGTTTTAATTTGCATTAATGGTGGTTTTGGACAATTGGGTTGTATGGTAATGGTTTAATGGTCTTTGAAATAGGTTTGGTTATATTATGTCCCCAAGGTGTTTTATAAAATGCTTATCAAGATATGTTCATTGCATTGAAAATGCTAAAGGCTAAATGGTTATGCTAGTTGAGAACATAGAAATCTCCCAAGGGGATTTAATATGGTATATGGAAGGGCACCTCAGGTCCCCTTAACCTAAATGGTTTGGCTATAGATATTACTTGCAAGTAAGGAGTGATATAATGAAACCACCAATATTGGTCTTGGTTAATAAATGGTAAATGGACATTTTAGACATGGTTTTAATTGGGAATTAATGGTGGGGTGCGTATATAAGACATGAAATGTGGCGTTCCTAGGGGGACCAAAACCAGAAACTCATACTTTTCCATATGAGGGATCTTGATGACCATGTGTGTGTGACACATTTTATATTGGCAGATGTACTAGTCATGCCATGGAATATTCCTTCGTCAAGCGGCTACACGCACTGGGCTCTTTCAGCAGAGGGAGCTAAACTCATATGGCTGGTGGGTGGTTAGGACGACAAATCTACACAGCCTAGGTAAAGGTTTTAAGTGCATTAAACCTGGTCCCCTTTCATGGAACTTATCTATGTATGGTTGTATGCATTATGGATGGTTTTACTTTGTTTTGTGACTAGTGTTATTTTATCCTTATCCTTAGATTCATGCTATCGGTCACTCACTTAACCCGTCTACTAGCTGTTGTATACCCACGTTATGCAGGAACTAACCATTTTACTCCTACTATTTAGCACACAGATTCGGTATCAGCGTTAGGACTGAAGTGGTGAGCTTCCATTCTTTTGGAAGGCATTATTTCATGTTACGGATTTGTTTAGACACTTTTATTCTTTTTTATGGATATTGGTTTTGACCATAGTTGGGGGCATGTCCCAACCGAATTTATTTAATCTTTTGGTTAGAGGCTTTGCGGTACTTCTGGGGGTTGGTATGGGCGGGATCGATATTGGTGTTGGCCTTGGCATTGGAATAAGCTGGTGGGATGACATCTTTAGACGGTATTGTTAGTTGTTCCATCCTATTACATTTTGGGTTTTCATTTTATATTTGGTATTCCCTTTGGTTTATGGTCTATGGTTTGGTTCGGTATGATTGGATTCGATAGGGTTGATCACATTTTTGACCCTATCCCAGAGTCTTAATGAGAACAATAACACTATCTTGTTATATGTTCGAAATTCAGCCCATCTAAGGCTAGATATAGGTGGTTGGGTTAGGTAACAAGGGGTGGTCCCTGGTCCTGGTAGGACTTGGGATTCCATTATGACAAGGCCCGGGGTCGAGTCAGGTCAAAACAGGTAATGTGTCACAATGATAAATCAAGCGCTTAATGTGAGGCAATCCATCGTTTTGATATCTTTATTATATGTTTTTGTAATAATTCACATAATGTTCATACCTTGTAGGTGCTTTAGGCAAAATGGAAGCAAGAAAAAATACAGGGAAAAACTAAGTTTAGAAATATTTCAGCCATGTAGGAAAATAGGGCAAATAGGGGAGCAGCGGTCCTCAAATACTGCAATCGCATCTTGAGGATCGCAATTGTGATACCGCAAATGCACCACTAATGTTGAGATCGGGCCTCAAAGTCCATATTTTGGCATAGCTAGTCAATGCGATTTCAAGGAGCCCTTTTACCCTTCTTATTCTTTTGAGTTGTGTAGTGATGTCACTACAAGTCCTTAAGTTTGGAGTGTGTCATGGTCCCGCCCTTGTGTGAAGTACATATTTGTTTGCAGTACTTAAATTTAGTTCACGTGAAGCATAGAAATTTTGTGAATTGATTGCTTTCATTTTTTGTTTATTTTACTTTCAATAATTATGGTGCAGGAGCCTTTCCCTATGATGTATTGAGTGATGACATTCTTAATGGAAACTCGTTGTGATTAGGTCTTGAGCCATAGATGCAGAGGAAGTCTGAGTACCCGTAGCATTAAGGTTATAAATGCAAGGAAAGTCTAAGTACCTATGGCATTGTGGATTTTGGATTGTACTCATACCATTAGCGAAGTCTAAGTAGTCATATGGTTGGTTTACCCATATGAAGTCAAAATGTGAGACCAATACTTGGGTTGTTGCCATGGTTACCAAATTGTTCATGGTGCTAATGCAAAGTAAACACCCCACTCCATCCAAAATTTTTCAAAAATAAAGTGCATGGACGTGAGCAGCATTATAACAATTCTTTTTCTTTAATGACTCTAAATTTTTGGCTTGTGAAAATTTGTAGATATTCCATTTTTGTCTCTAGAGGGAAGGTCAATAGACCATACTTGGGGAATTTGCATGCCATGTGTGGTGAGCTTATTTGTTTGAATCTCATGTATGCAAGTGCCATCTAGAACTCTCCCCATTAGTATCTCAAAGCTAATTTGGATTGTACTTGATTGGGAAATTATCTTAGGCCATCTTTGTGACTTTGGAAGTCCACTTTATCCTAAAAAGCCAACCCTTGCAAAGACGTTATCCCTAGTCACCCACTTTCAGCCTTTAGACCTTTCTTTGGAAAATACATTACAAGTCGTGAGCCTTTTAATCTTTATCCTTCTTTTGAACCCTACCCTCCTTAAACTTAAAATTATAACTTGAGGCTAAAAGATTTAGTTGGGGGTGTTCAAGATTGAAATAAGTAACTTAGGGCCAAGAAGATGTAAGTTAGTTCCTAAGAGCTACATTTTGAAAACAAATAAATTAGAAAAAGAAGGAACCCAATAAGGGAAACAAAAGCATAAAATGTACAAGGCAAAGAGGCGAAAAAAATGCTTTCAAAAAGATAGGTGAATCAAGGTAGTAAAAGTAGGCACATGCTTAAAGAGTGAAAACAAAAGAAGTGGCCTATGGACCAAAGTTAGATGAAAAGGTATAAAGTAGATGTTCAAGGAGGGTATAGACACTTTGTTCCCAAATAATGTCCTAACCTTACTCGAAACTACATTACAAGCACAGAAAGCTCTTTGAGATCTCCAACCAAGTGAATTTATGGTAGTGGCAATTTAAAATATGGTCAAACCTATACCATGGTACTTGTTAACATCAAGATTTTTTGAGACAGAGAGAGTTTCGTACTTAAATTTCTTGTTGTTTATTTGATAACTTGGTGTGTGGAATTTTCTTTCTTGTGAAGAGGCATGTAAAAAAGTTGAGGTGGGTGATTTTTTCATCTCCCAAAAATAAGGAAAAAGAAGTATAATATAGTTGAGGTCAAAGAGGAGTCATTTCTTGAGTATTTGTGATTGTTGCATAATTTCTCTTTGAAGTCTTTTGCATCTTTGGAAATTGTGTGTTATGTTGAGGGGTGTCGTGACAATTGTCTTGCCCATGTTTGAAGAGCTATTTATGGTAGTAATCAAGTTGAATTAATCATTATCATTTGGGTCATCTAATTTGGGAATAAAAGTTCAGTCTCATGGTATAAGGTAGTGTTGCTTGAGGACAAGCAAAGCTTTAAGTTAGGGGTGTTGAAGAATGGTGAATTTACCACTCAGCGCATCCAAATTAGCGCAAACTACTATAGTCTAAAGGTAAGAATGAGACTATTTAGTGATTTAAATGCACTAATTCCCATGTTTTGTAGGTACAAAATTATTGAGATGAAAAGAAGCAAAACGAGCTAAAAAAGAAGCAAAAAGAGGAGATAAGTGCATAAGATAGAAAACCATACTGGCTAGACGTTAGGTATCGCGATCGCTGGATAGTCTCCATGATTGTGGTAAGTCAAGATAGTTAGAAGAATATGATGGGATGAAGAATACAGCGATTGTGGAGCCACGATCATGTCTAAGCCAGTGCGATCGTGGTATAGCGAGATTTTATGCCAGGGGAAAAATTGCCAGTCCATACTGCTGATCCATATTCTAACAAGAAAGTCTCAAACCCCTCTTTAGCTTATCATCATCATTTCATAACCCTACCTCCCATCCTTAGTTTAGGGTTTTTGTAATTTCTTGGAGCTTAGAGCTTAAATTTACACTAATTTAAGGCAAGATTTAATTAGAGGAATATTTGTTTTTCTTATGAATAACTTTGATGGACATCTTGGTATATTTGTTTTCATTATCCTTATGATTTGCTAGATCTACCTCTTGGGACTATGCTTGATTAGGGTGCAATTTTGTATAGGTTGTGATGTATTTGTATAGATTTTAGTTTGTTGATGATGGGTTCTACTATTGCTTGATTAGATTGGTTGGGATTTGTAGCTGAAATCCTCAAAGACCCAAATGGGTTTGATGGATGAAAATCCAAAACTCTTGAAAGCTCCAACTATCCTTGAAAGAGGGGTTTGGGTGTACTTTAGGAACCCTTATCATCATTGAAAGGCGGATGTGGGAACCAAGCAATAGTAGACAATTATTGAGCTTAGTCTGCCAATTTTCACAATCTTAGACATAACGGTGAATATGAGGTTGACTATCCCTTGGATGTCATCCTAGAAATAGGGTTGCCTGATTGAGGTATTGGGTGGCTTTAGTTGACACACTCGTTAGGTACTCGAAAGGTTCAATGAGTGACATCTTTGAGGTTATGTTGAAAAATTTGCCTAAAGGACTTTAAACCTAGCCTACCACATCATCAACGATTAGAATTTTCACCAAATCATCACATTCACAAACACAAATTGCCCCTAGGGAAGCATTATCCAAAGATCCGTGCCTAATTGAATACACTCTAATTATTCTTAGTCTCATATTAGTCCCTTAGAATCCCAAGAATTACCTTCACATTTGAAAACATTGAAAAACCCCCAAACCATCTTGTATCATATGTTTGAACTTAGCAAGCAACTTTTATTTTGAATTTACTCAATAATCACTCACATTGTTCCTCGTGGATTCGACCACAACTCTTAGTTGAGTAAATATTTTGACAATGATTGCCTTGCACTTAAATTGACGTGTAAGTTGAGGGTTATCAATTCCTTGTTCATGTATAAATGTTGGGTTGACCTCAAAAATGCATTTTCCATAAGTGGGAGCTACTTAGTGTTTTTGGTGTCATTTTTGGACTCGAAACACAATAGTGCTCTGTAGGTATTGTTGAACTAGTATTTATAAGTAGATTGTTATTTTATAGTCTGTTGGTATTTTGGGATTGTGAAGTGGCGATGGATATTGGTGAATGATGTAAGGTTTTGCATTTCGTCTTTGATGTAGGCTTTTTTCTACTCTTCTCCATAGATGATGTATGATATGTGTTGCATGTGAATGTGAATGTTAAGTTTGTTATGGATACGATGGACTATTATTGAATAGTGAAGTTCAGGGTTAGATAAGATTTTGACCCATAAGTTGGAATGCTTAGTACCCTTTTTTTACCCTATTGTCTTCTCTCTAGATTGTACTAATTTATAAGATTGATATGATATATGAAGCTAGGTTTGGATTGTGAATTAAGTGTTAAAATCGTGGTAGGTATGATTAAACTTAGTTGGGCTATTCTAGTGATCTTGGAACTGTAATTTGGGTAGAGTTAAATTCCCATGTTTCGAGATGAAGTTCCTACCTTAGGATTGATTATGGCTTACTTGACATCTAGAAGTTGTACTAGATACCTTAGCCTAGTTTTGGGCTTAGATTGCCTAAACATGGAAATTGAGGATTAGAAGTAGGTTCGTCCTGCCCACTTAGGCCAATGCTTGTGTTCATCATTGTGGACTTAGTTGCGGATATTAGGCATACTTGAGACTAATGAGCCTTAATTGTGAGATTTTCTCGGGGAGTTGATGAACAGTGATGACTTTCACAGATTATGATAATTGGCCTATAGAGATAATATTCCTCATGGTTATGATACATTACCTATAGATACAAGATGCCTCATAGATGTGATATGCCTCGTAGTTATAAGTTTTGTTTTTTGATGCATTATGCCTCCTAAAAGTGAGATTCCCCTAAATATGAGATGATTTATATATAAATGATTATTGATATGAGATCTGAATAAGTATATGGGCATAAGGTTGTGATTATAATGTTATGATTATTCCAAACACATTATTGGGCCAAAGGCCGGGCTATGATATTGGTTGGATATCTGAGATGTATTACCCATGTGAATTTTTTTATTATAACTTGTGAATATATAAATTTTTATATACACATCTATCCAGTAAGAGACATGTAATACCCCATCCCTAAAAATCTTTTGTGCATAATACAACTCATTATTTGAGACGTATGCACATCATATGAGTCATACTTTGAACTCATACCCAAGATAGTGTGTGATGGGTGACTTTTTGTTTAAGGTACGTCTTAAACCTTGGGAGTCATAAGAGGATCATATGATTCAGACGTGGTAAGTCATAACGAAGTTAGTCTGAGGTAAGATTAGTTTTGTACAGGTTACGAGAGGGTTAATATTAGTCATATGAGATGATACGAGTCACAAGGTAGGACTCGTATGTTCACTAGTGTATGCTATTCTTATTCTACCAAATTTACGAGCCAAGAGGCCCAATCGTATGATCATCATATGAATCGTATGAATTTAATCCATGAGCATCTTATTAAATCAAATTCAAGCAATGTCAATATGTGTTTTTATGTTATTTAATCCACGTCATGGTTGAATTACAATTTCTCTCATTGAAATTCCATTGATTTCATGGTAAATCCTTAAGTTATGAATTAAACCATGTAAATATGATGTTTTCTAATGTTTAACAAATCCCCAAGTTCAAATTCATGTATTTGTCTCATTCATTGAACTATTGCATGCTTTGGGACTTTGAATTTTTATTTCATGTCATTATTTTAAGTAATGTTATTATACTTTGTAATCATTTAATGTTGGTGGGTTATGAACACCCATACCTATATGTTTTTACATGATTTTGTTTTAATTAACAAGTCATTCTGGCCATGGTTTTATTATCATATTCAGAACATCATTTTCATATTGAACAATTAAAAGAACAGTACCATGTCATGTTAAATGACTAATAATACCAGTGTCATTCACTGGGACGTAACACTTAGCATCGAGTGAATGCAGGGATGATGACTCTCCCATTAGTTAGGCATGAGTCATTAGTAGTTGTCCCTATGTTCTAGACCTATAGTGTCAGCGTAGTTTATGAGGGGTCTCCAATCAATAAAAGTATGACACTCTCGTCCTTTGGGACATTAGCCTTGTGGATTCACATTATCAAACATGTGTTAGTATCCCTTGCAAGGTATAAATACCTATCCACTAGGGTTACGAGTTGTACCTCAATTCACAAATTAGGGGCATGTTGGTCATAACTAGCTCACAAAGTCTCAGTGTAGTTCTCAGAATAGATCATATTAGGTTTACATGACCAAGTGTACAGATTTCTGGTGTTCAGTTATACTGATTTTTAGTTATTCAAATTCAAGATTATTTTAGTATATATGTTTATGCTTGTTCTTGCATTTTCAGTTTTACATGTCATGCTTCAATGATCAGTTATCTTATGTATTTTAGTTAGTCCTTTACATACGCACCAATACATTTAAAGTGTTGATCTCATATTTTTCCTTTGTTATATGTTGTTATATAACATAGGTTTGGATGCTCAATTTCTCGACTGTACTTAGACAGTCCAGCATTATCCATTAGTAGTAGTGATGAGTCCTCTTCTATTGAGGACATGACATATTTATTGTTATTTTATTTCTATTTTTGTTTAGCCAGTCATAGTTAGTTAGGGATCTATCCCATCAAATCCTCATGGTTTCTAGAGGCTTTCAGACAGTTAGATAGATAGCCATTTTTTAGTTCTCTTCTCAATTATTTTAGACAGATAGACACTTATTTGATTTCAGTTCAACTGGTTATTTTAGATAGGTTGGATCATGTTTCTGTGTTTAATTTTAGCACAGTACCATATCAGTTTACTTTCCATATATAGATCTCACATTATGTTATTCAGTGTTCATAGTAGGTACTAGAATATAGGTTAGCTTATGGTTACTTGTGGGCATAAGCACCGTGTTTGCGACCAGGAATTAGCCTGGAGTCCTGACAAAACTTGGTATTAGAGCCTAAGGCTTTAAAGTCTTAGGGTTTCTGAAAGCCACGTTGAGTAGAGTCTTACACATGTGTGTAAAGCACACCGGCTACTAGATATTTTTAATAAGGTTTCCCTTATTTTAGTATTCATGCCATGCGAAAGAGAATGAGCTCAATAGAATTCCTTTTTCTAACTTGCCATTTTTTCATTTACAGAAAATGCCTCCAAGAAGGAACACTAGAAGAAAGAATGGGGATCAAACCGCACCACCTGCTTAGGAACATCCTCTTAATGACCATGTCTCTAACACTGAGTTCACGGGAACTTTAATAGCCTTATCCTATTTTGTAGCTGCTTAGAAAAATAGCACGTAGTTTCCCTAGCTAATCTAATGGCAAATACAGCTGCAACAAGGTTTTGGGATTTCACTCGAATGAATCCGCCTTTGTTTATTGGGTCTAAGTCTGAGAATGTTCCGTAGGAGTTTTTGGATATGGTGCAGAAGGTGACAGACATCATGGGTGTAACTTTAAATGAGAGTGCAGAGTTGGTTGCATATTAGTAAAAGGGTGTAGCTCATACCTAGTTTAAGTAGTGGAAAAAGGACAAGGGTGTTAAAGTAGAGCCTATAGAGTGGGAGGAATTTTCCACAACTTTCCTAGATAGGTTCTTCTAACTAGAGTTGAGGGAAGCTAAGGTTTTGGAGTTCATAAAATTAAAGCAGGAAAGTATGAGCGTGAAGGAGTACTTTATTAAGTTCACTTAGTTGGGGAGGTATGCTCCTACTATGGTGGATGACAATAGGTCCAGGATGAGTAAGTTCGTATATAGTATATCTGATGGAGTGGTTAATAAGTGTAGGACCGCCATGTTGATTAAGGAGATGGACTTATATATACATATGGTTCATGATCAGCATATTGATGAGGAGAAACATAAAGCGAAAGAGAGAGAATAAGAAGGCCAAAATAAGTAGCTTTAATTTCTCTGAACCTCGATCGGAAAATGGTAATCGATCCTAGTTCGATCATAAATCTTTAGCCTCAGCTCCATCTTCAGCCAGTGCTCCAGCACCAAAGTTTAGGCAAGACAGTTGGTATAGGGCACCAAGATATAACTCCCAGGGTAGTGTGAATAGTGGTTTAACCAATCAACTCTATAGGAAGTGTGGTAAGAATTATCAGGGTGAGTGTAGAGCTAGAAGTGACGTGTATTTTGGGTGTGGCAAGCCAGCTACAGGATCAGGTATTGCCCCATAGGTATACGGAAGGGCAAGAATAACCATCGGCAGGGTCAAATAAACTCTTTAGCAGTGCCAACAGGTCGCCTGACTCAATATGGTGCCACTTCCAGTGCCACCAGTGGGAATTACTAAAATAGATTATATGCTCTCCGGACTCGACAGGACTTAAAAATTTCTCCTAATATAGTTACGGTTATATTATAGGTCTATTATATGTATATTTATGTCATGTTAGACCTTGGATATTCACTATCTTTTGTGGCTACATATATAGCAGTTGATTTCGGTATCACTACCTAAATATTAAAAGATTCTTCTTAGTGTCTACCCTAGTATGTAAGTCAATTATAGATCGATAAGTATAAAGAAATTTCCCTTTTACAGTGTCTCAAAAACTTACTTTAGTTGATCTTGTGGAGTTACAGACGACTGATTTTAACGTCATTCTCGGCATGGATTGGCTCCACATATGCTATGCCTCAGTTGGCTATTGAAATAGAATTGTTTCATTCCAATTTCCTAATAAACCAATTATTGAATTGAGGTGTAGCATTAAAATAAATAAATAAATAAATAAATAAAAGAATGAAGGGGTAGCACTTCAGTGCTTACGGGTCAGTTTGTTTCATATCTTAAGGCAAGAAAAATGATATCCTAAGGGTGTATGTGCCATCTTATCTGAGTCAAGGACTCAAATTCTGAAACTTCGAGTCTTGAGTCAGTTTCTGTAGTAAATGAGTTTACAGATGTGTTTCCTGAAGATCTTCCCAGAGTTCATCTCGAAAGAAAAATCAACTTCAAAATAGATCTCCTTCCAGACACCTAGCCTATCTCTATTCCACCTTACAAAATGGCTTTAGCTTAGATTAAAGAATTAAAAGACCAATTGAAAGATCTCATAGATAAGAGTTTTATTAGGCCTAGCATTCCCTCATAGGGCGCTTCAGTCCTTTTTGTGCATAAGAAAGATGGTTCTTTTAAAATTTCCATCGACTTCCGTCAGTTGAACAAAGTTATGATAAAGAATAAGTATCCTCTCCCCAAAATTGATGACATATTTGACCAACTTTAGGGTGTAAGTTTTTTCTCTAAGATTGACCTTCAATTCGGCTATCATCAACTTAGAGACAGAGATTGTGACATTTCAAAGAAAACCTTTAGGACTCGGTATGGTTATTTCAACTTCCTAGCTATGTCTTTTGGACTAAAAATTTCCCCTGTATCTTTCAAGGACTTAATGAACAGGGTGTTCAAACTATACTCGGGCATGTTTTTCATAGTCTTTATTAATGACGTCCTTGTCTATTCTCGTAGTGAGAGCAATTATGCAGACTATCTAAGAATTGTTTTGTAGACTATTGTTGGGCATATTTACACGCCTAAAGCACTATAATTTACCCATATTTTAGCTAAGTTTTAAGGAAAAAATATACAATTCCTGCACTTTTAGTCCATTTTCCTATAAGTGAGCTAACCAATGTGATTATCGTGTTTTCAGGTATTTATGATGAATATTTCAGCACTTTGTGGACCTTTCGGTAGAAAGGGAAACTTCACGTAAGAAGGAAGGCAGCTTTTGGAAGCTTGTGGACTGAATGTGATGCATGGAGAATCCGTCCTGGGCAAAATCAGTACTTCTTAATACTTAGGGGAGCAGCAGTAACCCAGTAGGACTAGGACAAGGATAAAAACCCTATTTCAGTAGGACTAGGACAAGGATGTTATAAAAACCCTATTTCTGAATTTTTCAGCAAGCTTTTCATTCACGCTTTTCATTAAGATTTTCATAATTCATTCTCATTGTCATTATTTTTCTTTCATTTAACACTTTTAGTATTATTCAGTTTATAGATTCTTTCAGTACAATAGAGAAAACACGGCTCTCTTGAGGCTCGGATAGAAGAAAAACGTCAAGCCCTACTTGACGCCATTCTCATCCCCAACGTTAGATTATTCTAGCTTTGATATGATGATGATGTCTTCTTTGATCTCCGTTATAATCATGAGCAGCTAAACTTCTCTGTTAGGGTTATGGCAGCCTTTTGATATACTATCTATTACTATAAATTTGTGAATTCTTGATGCGTATGCTACTTATATCATTACTCTCTTCATCTTATAGCATTAACTTGTTCGAGAGAAATGTTACATGTTTGGAAAAGAGAGTGTGACAAGGAAATAGGGCTACCAACCCCTATTTACACATTAGTGTCGTAACTGGATTAACCTCTTGGGAGTTTGTACCGTTAATTATACACTTTAGGCTCGAGAGAGGTAAAGTGAAATAATCCTTGATGGTTGAGAGACACTAGGATTTACCATTAGAATACAAATCTCTATAAGTGCATGCATGTCTGAATTCCGCATAACTCATAGTTAATCGATACGTAGAACTCATAAGGTGGACATAACCCTAACTTATTATTCTCTGTGATTAAATCTTACTAAACCAAGCATTCATTCGTTACTTTGTTAACATTATTGCACGCATAAATTAAATCCCCCAGCATTCATTCGTTACTTTGTTAACATTATTGCACGCATAAATTAAATTCCCCCTTTCCATAGAATTTTTGACCAATAGTCTACTAATCGTTTCATACTTAGTGACCAATTATTTCCTGTAGGATTCGACACCCAACCAAGTTGGGTTCTATATTTGACAGCGACCGCTTACACTCTTACGAGACATGTAGTTTGAGCGTTATCATAGACCCTTAAGGATCACCAGTTATTCGCTAAGTTCAATAAGTGCAAATTTTAGTTGAGATCAGTAGCTTTCCCTAGCCACATTATTTTTGGTGATAGATTTTGAGTTGATCCTTAAAAGACTGAAACAGTAAGAAAGTGGCCTATACTCATCATTCCATCAGGCATCAAGAGTTTCTTGGTCTTAGCTGGTTATTATAGATGGTTTCTTACAGGGTTTTCTTCTATTTCTTCTCCCATGTATATACTAACCTAAAAGAATGTCAAATTTTAGTAGTCAGATTCCTGTGAGAAAAGTTTCTATGAGTTTAAGAATCGACTTACTTTTGCTCCAGTCTTGACTTTTCCAAATGGCATAGATGGGTTTGTAGTGTATTATTGTGCTTCTTGAGTTGGTATTGTTTATATATTAATTCAGAGAGGTAAGGTCATAGCTTATTCCTCTAGGCAGTTTAAACCCCATGAAAAGAACTATCCAACCCATGATCTTGAGTTGGTAGTTGTTGTCTTTTCCTAAAAATTTGGAGGCATTACCTTTATAGGGTTTATGATTATGTGTTCACAGATCACAAGATTTTACAGTATATGTTCCCGCAGAAAGACCTGAATCTTTATCAAAGAAGATGGCTTGATTTACTGAAAGACTATTATATGAGTATGTTGTATCATTCGAGGAAGGCCAATGTAGTGGCAGATGTCCTTAATAGATTGTCTATGGGTAGTGTTGCCGATGTTGAGGATGATAAGAAGGATTTAGTCTGTGAGGTTCATCAATGTTCTAGGTTAGGAGTTTGGTTAGTTGATTTGGTCGAATGTAGTATATGGGCACAGAATGGTTTGGAATCTTCATTGGTTAGCAATGAAAAAGAAAAGTATGAGAAGGATCCTAAATTTATTAAGTTGAAGGAGGTAGTTAGAGGTCAGAAGGTGGAGACTTTGTCCCAAGGGGGAGATAGTGTGCTTCATTGTCAAAACATACTATGAGTTTCATGTGTTGTTGGTCTAAGAAGGTAAATATTAGCTGAGGTGCATGGTTCACGATACTCTATCCACCCAGGATCTAATATGATGTATCATGATTTATGAGAAATCTATTGGAGAAGCGATATGAAGAAAGATATTACAGAGTTTCTACCTAAGTGTTTGAACTGTCAGTAGGTTAAGGTTGAGCAACAAAGGCCTAATCGTATTCTTTTAGAGTTTATAATCTCCACTTGGAAGTGGGAGGTGGTGACAGGGTTGCCTCGTGATGTTGGGCGTATTTACACGCCTAAACACCATAATTTGCCTATATTTTAGGCTAAGTTTAGAGGATAAAATATATAATTCCTGCACTTTTAGTCCATTTTCCTGTAAGTGAGCTAACCAACGTGATTAGCATGTTTTTAGGTACTAAGGACGAAGATTTCAGCACTTTGTGGACCTTACGGTAGCAAAAGGAAAACTTCGCATAAGATGGAAGGCAGCTTTTGGAAGCTTGAGGACTAAATATGATGCATGGAGAATCTGTCCATGGCAAATTCAGTATTTTTACATACTTAAGGGTGCAGCAGTAACCTAGTAGGAATATGACAAGGATATTATAAAAACCCTATTTGCTGAATTTTTCAGCAAGCATTATCATACTTTCGATTTTACTTTTCTTTAGACACTTTAGTATTATTCAGTTTATAGATTCCGTAAGTTACCAACAGAGAAAACACGTTACAAAAACGGCAAGAAAGGAAATCACGTCAATCTCATATTGACGTAAATCCATCTTCATCATGACATTGCTATAATCTTGGTATGATGATGATGTCTTCGTGGATTCTCGTTGTGATCATGAGTAGCTAAACTTCTCTGTTAGGGTTATGGAAGCCTTGTGATATACTACCTATGACTATGAGTTTGTGAATTCTTGATGCGTATGCTACTTAAATCATTACTCTCTTCATCTTAATTGAATTCTTGTGGTTGCAAACATATAGAATACGCCAGTATAGCATTAACTTGTTTGAGAGAAAAGTTACATGTCTGGAAAGAGAGTGTGACAAGGAAATAGGGCTACCAACTCCTATTTACACGTTAGTACCGTAACTGGATTAACATCTTTGAGAATTTGTACCATTAGTTATACACTTTAAGCTCAAGAGAGTTAAAGTGAAATAATTGTGGATGGTCAAGAGACACTAGGATTTACTATTAGAATACGAATCTCTATAAGTGCATGCATGTCTGAATTCCGCATAACTCATAGTTAATAGATACGTAGAACTCATAAGGTGGACATAACCCTAACTTATTTTTCTCTATTATTAAATCCTACTACATAAATCATTTCATTCATTACTTTGTTTAAATTAATTCACTCCATAATTCAAATCCCCCTTTTAGTAGAATTTTCGACCATCAGTCTAATAATAGTTGCAACACTTAGTGACCGAGGATTCCCTGTGGGATTCGACACCCAACCCAGTTAGTTTCTATATTTGACAGCGACCGCTTACACTCTTACGATAGCTGTACTTTGGGCGTTATCAAATTTTGGAGCCGTTACCGGGGAATACGGTTGTCAACTAAGTTTGTGATAGTTACTAGACCCTTTGGTCAAAGATTCTCAAATTTTACTTTTCGTTGTTGTTTTTGTTTTATTCAGGTTCTGTTCAGTGCATGGCAAATACTTGAAGTTATGGTCAGCCATTATTACCCATAAATCCTGAACCTCAACTTATTGGCAGAATGGATGCACAACGTGACATTGAAAGAAGGGCTGCTCAACAGGAGCAGGCTAGATTAGCTGCATTGGCAGCCGCTCAAGTGCATCAATAGAATATTGATAACCCAGGTCGTGCAACAAATCCTGATAATGAGGACCTGGGTGATGATGTGCTACTAAACCCAAGGCGTGATGATAATGTGGTGGCACCTATGCATAGGAGAGATCGTCAAGCTAGAATGAGACCTGAACGCCGAGCTGTGCAGATTCTTTTTGACGATGATGATGATGATTTGGACGGGGTTGGTACCACAGGGGATATTATTCTTCCACCCTTGGAACCTGGAGCTAAGTTCAATATCACTAGCACCATGATTCAGCTATTGCAGCTCAAGGGATTATTTGGTGGACTTGCAGGTGATGATCCAAATATGCATCTGATCAATTTCATCTCTACATGCAAGTCATTCGACAATCCAAGCGTTGGACAGATTGCTATTCGGCTGTGCTTATTTCCATTATCTCTATCTGGGGAGGCAACTCTATGGTTGAATGGGCTAACTCCTAATTCTATTACTAATTGGAGGCAATTGAAAGATGCTTTCCTAGAAAGATTCTTTCTACCATCCAAGAGAGCGCAGTTGAGAGATGAGATCAGCAATTTTCGACAGCTTCCAACTGAAGCTCTCCACGAAACATGGGAGAGGTTCAGGAAGAAGGTTATGCGGTGCCCAAATCATCATATGACCAATGTCCACTTGATGGAGATATTATACAGGTCTTTGAATTCAGTGACTAAGCCAGTAGTTGATAATGCTACATGAGGGTCATTGATGGACCTTACTTTTATTCAGGCAAGTGATATGCTAGATCATATGACAAAGCAGAGTAGATCTTGGCATACCAGAGATTCTGAGGTAGCAAGCTCTACTATATCCATTGGCATGACTACAAAACAAAGATGAAGAGAGAAGGAATGCGATCAAGATATGGCGCACATGAAAACACAGATGGATCTTCTTACCAAGCACTTATTATCAGGGAAGACCGAAAAAGTCAAAGTTGTTGTGTCACAGAGAAGAGATGAGTCCGATTCTGAGAAAGAATCTAACTACTTAAGTAATCAGGGGGTTTCCGAGGCAATGCCCAAGGAAACCAAGGTCGGAACTATTATGATAAATCTGGCAACAAGGACCGTGATCAAGGGAGTTGGAAGAATAAAACTGACAGGAGCGGTTTGTATGTTCCTCCTGGAAATTGTGAGGCCGCGGCATCTGGTTTGGGGAAAATGTCAATGGAAGATATGATGGTGAAGCTGTTAAAAGGAGTGGAGGCAACCAATATGGGAGTGAATAAGGTGAAGAACGACTTATCTTCAATAAATCAATTGGTTGACTCACATTCTACTGCAATAAAATAGTTAGAGCAGCAATTGAATCAACTTTCAGCGACATTTAATCAAAGAAAAGTTGGCACCCTACCTAGCGACACTGTGCGAAATCTAAAGAACGACGGATCATGTATGGCTATTACAACCAAGAGTGGTAAGATGTTGGAAAATCTATCCAAAGGCAAGCAGGTGGTGGATGATATAGAAAATAATATTATCAATGCAGAACCAGAAGAGGCCGAAGAAGCTGAAGATTGTGTCTATGACGTCACCCCTAAACGTCTGCAGCCTGAAAAGATCAACAAATGGAAGCAAGATGAAAATGAAGTGGTGGAGAAAACTATTCCTCTTCCACCACCACCTTTTCCGCAGAGACTGAAGAAAAAAGTTGATGATACCAGGTTTAACAAATTCATGACTATGTTGAAGCAGCTGACTATAAATGTTCCATTGGTAGAGGCACTGGAACAGATGTCTGGGTGTGCGAAATTCATGAAGGATATTTTGACAAAGAAGCGGGCAGCAAGTTATGAGTTGACAGATAATGTTCATCATTGCAGTGCAATCTCTACCAGATCACTAGTTCAGAAGAAGGCAGATCCTAGTGCTTTTACTATTCCTTGCACAGTTGGATCTATGAATTTTGCTAAGGCACTGTGCGATTTGGGAGCAAGCATCAATTTGATGCCATTATCTATTTACAAAAAGTTGGGGTTAGGTGATCCTACACCAACCAATATGCGGCTCGTGATGGCAGATAGGTCGGTAAAGCGACCTGTCGGTATCCTATATGATGTATTGGTGAAGGTTTCTTCATTCATATTTCCCGCAGACTTTGTTATTTTGGATTGTGAGGTGGACTATGAAGTTCCCATAATCTTGGGGCATCTGTTCCTTGCAACGGGAAACGTGCTTACTGATTTGGGAGCTAATGAGCTTTTATTCTGGATGAATGACGAAGTGGTCCATTTTGATGTATGCAAATCAATGAAGCAGCCCAAATACATGAATGTGTTCTCTGTAGCTGATGTTTATTATGATGATGAGAAACAATTATCTGTAGAGAAGCAGCTTATTGATGATCCATTAGAGGCCATGCTTATAAATGTTGAGCTTAAGGACGTCGAAGATTATGAAGAAACTATTTGTTCTCTCATAAGAATAGGATCGTATTCTCATGCTCCCAGAAAGCTAGACCTTGATCTCAAAAATTGACCTACACCACCAGCTAAACCATCCATTGAAGAGCCACCCATATTAGAGTTGAAGGAGCTGCCCAGTCATCTAAAGTATGTGTTCTTGGGAAATGGAAACACACTTCCTATTATTGTGGATGCCGATTTAAGTGAGCAGCAAGTTGCAGCTCTCATCTCTATTCTGAGGAGATACAAAAGAGCCATCGGTAGGAATATCGCTAATATTATTGGTATTCTGCCTGGGATATGTATGCACAAGATTCAGCTTGGAGAAAATTGCATACCCACTATTGAGCATAAAAGGTGTTTGAATCCACCTATGCAAGAGGTAGTGAAGAAAGAAATTATTAAGTAGTTAGATGCAGGGGTAGTGTATCCTATCTTCGACAGTGAATGGGTGAGTCCGGTACAGTGTGTGCCCAAGAAAGGGGGCATGACGATAGTTGCAAACGAAAAGAATGAGCTGATTCCACTTAGACCTGTCACGGGGTGGCGGGTGTGTATGGACTACCAGAAGCTGAATTCAAGGACGCTTAAGGATCACTTCCCAATGCCATTTATGGACCAAATGCTTGATCCATTGGCAGGGAAAGGATGGTTTTGTTTCTTAGATGGTTATTCCGACTATAATCAGATTTGTATTGCTCCCGAAGATTAAGAGAAGACAATGTTTACATGTCCATATGGTACATTTGCCTTCAAACGTATGCCATTTGGGATATGTAACGCACCTGCCACTTTTCAGCGTTGTATGATGTCCATTTTTTCTGATATGGTTGAAGACACCTTAGAGGTGTTCATGGACGATTTTTCAGTGGTGGGTGAGTCATTTGAATCATGCCTAGCTAATCTAAGTATGGCGTTGCAGAGATGTGTTGAATTCAACTTGGTGCTAAACTGGGAGAAGTGCCACTTTATGGTTAAAGAAGGTATTGTTCTTGGGCATAAAGTTTCTGAAAAAGAAATTTAGGTCGATCGAGCTAAGATTGAAGTTATCGAGAAACTATCACCTCCAATTTCTATAAAGGGAGTTTGTAGTTTCCTCGGTCATGCAGGTTTTTCTCAAAGGTTCATTAAAGTTTTCTCCAAGATTGCTAGTCTGTATGCAAACTTTTGGAAAAGGATGCAAAGTTGGACTTCGGTGAAAATTGCTTGAAGGCATTCAAATGTCTCAAAGGGAAGCTAGTTGAAGCTCCTATCATTGTAGCGCCTGATTGGTCTCTACCATTTAAGGTTATATGTGATGCAAGCAGGGTAGCTTTGGGTGCTGTACTTGGTCAGAGAAGATAAAAGTTATTTCATCCAATCTATTATGCAAGCAAGGCCTTGAATGGAGCCCAAAAAAACTATACTTTCACGGAACAAGAGCTTCTAGCAGTTGTTTATGCTTATGAAAAGTTTCGTGCTTACTTGTTGGGAACCAATGTGGTGGTTCATACAGACCATGCAGCTCTGAGATATTTAATAGCAAATAAAGATGCGAAGCCAAGACTAATTCGATGGGTGTTATTGCTGGAAGAATTTGATTTCGAAGTAAAAGATAGAAAAGGTTGCGAAAATCAAGTAGCTGATCATCTATCTAGACTTGAGAATGAGCACATAGCGCAGCCCGATCTTGAGATTAATGATGCATTTCCCGATGAAGAGATCCTAGCCACAATGGTGGAAGAGTTACCGTGGTACGCTGACTTTGCAAACTATGTGGTAAGTAATGTGATGCCTGAAAATCTCTGTTTTCATCAAAAGAGAAAGTTCATGCATGATGTGAAACACTACTTCTGGGATGAACCCTATTTGTTTCGACGATGTGCGGATGGTATTATTAGGCGATGTATCTCTCATGTGGAAGTGCCTAGCATATTGGAAGCAAGCCATGCTTCCCAAGTTGGGGGTCATCACGCAGGTGAGCGAACATCCAGGAAGGTTTTGCAAAGCGGCTATTATTGGCCGTCGTTATTCAAGGACGCTTATGTTTTTGTGAGGAGATGTGACCAGTGTCAGAGGCAAGGTACGATTTCGAAACACCATGAGATGCCCATGTCCAAAATTCTTGAAGTATAACTATTTGATGTATGGGATATTGATTTTATGGGCCTATTTGTGAGTTCGTTTGGGATGAAATATATCCTAGTTGCTGTGGATTATGTATCCAAGTGGGTCGAAGCTGTAGCGCTGGCTGATAATGAAGGTAAGCGTGTTGTAGCATTCTTAAAGAGAAATATCTTCTCTCATTTTGCGGTACCACGTACCATCATAAGCGATGGAGGATAACACTTCTGAAACAAGCTGTTCAGAACTATTTTGGTAAAATATGGGGTCAGGCAACATAAGGTAGCCACACCTTACCACCAACAAACTAGTGGGCAGGTAAAGGTCTCTAATCGATAGATCAAGTTATTCCTTGCTAAGACTATAAATGCTAATAGGAAAGATTGGTCTCGGAAGCTGGACGATGCCTTATGGTCTTATAGGACCGCATTCAAGACACAAATTGTTATGTCCCCGTATAAACTAGTTTATAGGAAGGCTAGTCACTTGCCAATTGAGCTCGAACATAAAGCATTGTGGGCGTTGAAGCGGCTTAATTTGAATTTGGATGATGCTATTAATCTGAGATTGGAGCAGCTGAATGAGATTGATGAATTCCGTCTTCATGCATATGAAAGATCAGACCTCTACAAGGAACGGTCTGGCCCGTTCAAAATTGATGAATTCCGTCTTCATGCATATGAATTCCGTCTTCAACTCCAGACTGAAGCTATTTCCAGGTAAGTTGAAGTCTAAATGGTCTGGCCCGTTCAAAATTATCCAAGTCTACTCGTCTGGAGTAGTAGAGTTAGAAGACAATAATGGTGGTGTCTTTAAGGTAAATGGCCAACGAGTGAAGCCATATATCGGTCCTCTTGACTCGATGAAATACATGGCCACCATCTATCTCGATGAAGTCTAAGTAATTGAGGTAACTATGTCGTGCCGCGAAAAAAAATCAAGCACT
Organism: Capsicum baccatum var. pendulum; assembly: GCA_030864225.1. NCBI lineage: Eukaryota > Viridiplantae > Streptophyta > Magnoliopsida > Solanales > Solanaceae > Capsicum > Capsicum baccatum. The sequence goes on from CM061550.1 coordinate 109,676,440, forward strand.
AGATGGGAGGCAACCCATCGTCTTTAGTTGTTTTGTTTTACTAAGAGTTTATTTTTGTAGTCTATCAACGACCAAAACTAAGGCGCTTGGTGAGAGGCAACCCATCTTTCTAATCGTTTTTATTGTTTTTGAGTAAGTGTAGATGCAAGATGTATAAAGGAGGAGATTGGTCTCAAATGTAGAATTGGAAGTGGTTCATGTTGAAGGTGGTAAATTAGGAATGAAGAAGCAAAGGCTATGGGTTAGGCATTGCCTACGCAAATCTAGGCAATGAACAAGGCAAGGCCTATGCTATGGCCTAAGCTCTCTGAATCTACAATGCCATAGCATAGGCGCCGCCTATGCCAAAGCCTTTGGTCTCTGAATCTAGAATGCCATAGCATAGGCGCCGCCTATGCCCAACAATACCATAGCATAGGCGTCGCCTATGCTCAACTAGGCAAAGCATTAGGCGCCGCCTATGCCAAGCATAGGCAAAGCATTAGGCGCCACCTATACTTACTTTTTGGTCTCCTAAACTAATTTTAAATGGGTCAAACCCCACCCACGCCTTTTCCTATAAATAAAACTCCAACCTTAAGACAAAATCACATTGTTTGCTACACCTAGGCGCCGCCTTTACCCTCCAAATCTTTCAAAATTTTTCTTTTTACTCATTCAACCTTGCAAGATCATCTTCCAAGTACATCACCAAGTAAGTTCTTCTTTTATATTTCGTAAGTGTTGCGATACTATGCTTATAATGGTATTTTAGATCTTAAAGTGATGTTGGTGATTTGAATATGGTTGGTTTGTTTTGCTACATCTAGTTGAGTGAAAGAATACGTGTGGGTGTTCTTAACTTGTTTCCAACTTGTATTTGATTTTGATACACTGTCATACTTTTGCGGAATCGACATGGTCAAGTTACTTGCATAACCTTGTAACTCAAAAGCTTGAATGTTTGAATGCCTTGTTCATCGAGATGAAAGATGAAAATCATGGTTGACTACAAACATGAGATGTTGTGATTATTTCTATTCTATCACTTGATACGATATCCATGTAGTAGTTTTGTTCAAAAGATGCATTAAGCCTAACATGAAATCATAGTCAAGATTACATGAAATAGAGTTGAAAAGGATAGTTAAAGACAACATGAAAGTATGACTGTGCTAAAATGTATTGTTGGAACATATCACCTATACATATGTCAATGAAGTCTGAGTAATCGATATCATTCACATAATTAGTTTGTACCAACAAATTAAGTGTGGGGTGGTGCCACTATTGTTATGTGTCGATCAAATCCTCTGAGATAAGCTAACATGATTTTATTTTAATCTCAAGAAAAATGGCACCAAAAGCACGATAAGGAAAAGATAAAGCATCCACCTCACAGAAGGGACAGAAAAGGGGAAGAAAAGAGCAAGCTAAATCCTCCTCACTGCAAATACCTCGCCGCATATTCAGGATAAAATGGGTCCTAGAGGAGGAAGGAAAGGAGTGGTACAAGAACAACAAAGTGAAAAAGTATGTTCATGTGTAGCTGATATAAAAGGAAAGCCTAGCGAAGAAAGAACCTCGCATTTTGGCCAAAATAATGGCGTTACATCTTGAATTCATTTTCCGAGATATGGGAGAATACAATCTTGATCTAACGCGAGAATTCTATGAAAATTAGTCCCCAAAGACTACCGGAAGTGAGGTGAATATTAGGGGCCAAGTCTTGCAACTAAATGCGTAGTTTTTCAACACTTTTCTGGGTCTTCCATCTGTCGATCCATCACCGCTCAAGGAGATTCAACAAAGACCTCCGTAAAGGGAAATTAGACACACACTATGTGTAACAAGATCAATGGCACGTTGGAGTCGACACAAGGACACCGGTCGGCACAATACCTTCATGTATGCTTCCCTAAACAGAGAAGCTCGGATATGGTTGCAGATAGTCAACTCTTGCCTCATTCCTGGGACACAGTACACAAAGATCACCCGTGATAGAGTATGCTTGGTGTACGCATTGATGACTAATATCCCTATCAACATTGGTGCGGTTATACGCTCGTCAATGTGTAAGGCTAGGTTGCACAAGAGGTCCCATTTCAGCTTTGGCAATCTGTTGACTGCGATATTGAGGAAGGAGGACATCAAAGAGGAACTTGTAGATCATAAGCTTCCACACAGCCCGAAGAAGGTTGATCTGACAAAGTTTAAAGATGCTGAATCAATACATGGCGTCAACCTGACCACTGCAGAAAGACATGCTCATGACGAAAGCTTCTTCCGCCATTTATATGGCATGACGAGGTTCACCATGATGAGCGGGGGTCGTGCTCCAACTGCTTCAGAGCTTCACTAGTTGGATTATGACTACCCGATGAATGAGCATGCGAGGGCTATGTGTGGAGTAGGTATATATTTCGAGGAACCTCTTGATGATGACGTGTCAACTGATGATGATCGCCGCATGCCAGACTCAGATTTGGAGGAGAACTCTGATGACGACGACTCTGATAATGATTTTGATGTAGGGGGTATGACCCCAGACATAGATGAGGAGTTCGACTAATCAGGTTTTTCTTATTTATTTTCCACTGAGGGCAGTGTCTCCCGTCTAAGTGTGGGGTGCTGGTATTTGTATGCTGTACTTCTTTGCCTATATTTATTTATTTTTGTTTATGTTTGTTTGTTTGATTTTGTCGTAGTTAGTAGTTTTCAAAAAAAATTTAGATTTTGCATGAAGTGCATGAAATTGTTCAATAGGCGGCATGGTATTATGACAAGATTTTATGCTAAAATCATTACTATTGAAACGTTTAGCTCTAAGTGTGACTCACTAGGTGATAAGTATGTGGTTTAATTCCTTCATTTGTTGGGTCAAGGGTCTATACTTCTCCCAATAAAGTTGACCATGTGCCTTTTGTGTGTGAGGTAATAGTATATTCTGTGTTGTGGCTGATGCTAGAACTTGCCTGGTGTGTGTGTAAAGCGAAATAAAGAGTGCAAGTTTAAGAGATGATTTAGGTATTTCTTTGGCAGCCTGTGATTGTTACCTTCTTTTTACCTACCCGTGGACATTATCCTAGCTATCCCCCTTTGAGCCTTTAGCTATTTTCTTTGACAGCCTCATATGTAGCCTAATCCATTTTTTTTCAAGACCATAATTTGATCCAAATTCCTAAGCGCTTTAAATGGTAAAGTCATGTGACAAAATAAGAGGAAATTGGGTGAGAGTGATGCCTCAGAGTGTATTGGTACTTGAAATTGTTGTGAAAAGAGTAGCTATCATAGAAATGCTATCATAGAGGTGCTTTATAATATGAAAAAAAAAAGAAAGAAAAGAAAAAGAAATAGAAAACTAAAAAGATAATTGTGTTTATGTCTAACAAAATAAGGTGAAAAGGGGTGGTATATGAAAGAAAGGTAGCAGAGTTGTTTAAAAGAGAGTGTTAATGTCATAATGTGATGTATTAAAAGTGCTTAGAGAACATAGTCACTATTTCCAGCCAAAATAGTCCTACCTGTCCCTTAGCCTACATTACAACCTGTAAAAGACCTATTTGAACCTAAGCTTAGCATTCTGATATTAGTAGCGCATTACAAAAAGGGCAAGCCTATGGTGATCATTTGCAACATATGAATTCTTTGTGAGAGAGAGAGCAAGGAGAGTCTTATACCCATGTTTCGAAAAATGCAAAACTTGTGAGTGATTATGGGTGATATCTTGTGTGAGACACACATGGTTGATAAGTATTGGGTAGTGTTATATGATTCTTTGTGGCTTAACTTGTGGATACGAATTAACTATCATCACGATTCTATGTTAGAGTTTGAACTGTTTCTAGTAGTGATCAATGAAACTACTCTTTGTTAATGATTGTCGTGCATGTCTTGTTGAACATTTTGTGCTGTTACTGTGAAATCCTAAGTAGATGTTTGCATGGACGTAGTATTTTGTTCGAGTACGAACAAAGCTTTAAGTGTGGGGTATTGATGTTGGGCGTATTTACACACCTAAACACCATAATTTGCCCATATTTTAGGCTAAGTTTTGAGGATAAAATATATAATTCCTGCAGTTTTAGTCCATTTTCCTGTAAGTAAGCTAACCAACGTGATTAGCATGTTTTTAGGTACTAAGGACGAAGATTTCAGCACTTTGTGGACCTTACGGTAGCAAAAGGAAAACTTTGCATAAGATGGAAGGCAGCTTTTGGAAGCTTGAGGACTAAATATGATGCATGGAGAATCTGTCCAGGGCAAATTCATTATTTTTACATACTTTAGGGTGCAGCAGTAACCTTGTAGGAATATGACAAGGATATTATGAAAACCCTATTTGCTGAATTTTTCAGCAAGCATTATCATACTTTCGATTTTAGTTTTCTTTAGACACTTTAGTATTATTCAGTTTACAGATTCCGTAAGTTACCAACAGAGAAAACACGCTACAAAAATGGCAAGAGAGGAAATCACGTCAATCTCATATTGACGCAAATCTATCTTCATCGTGACATTGCTATAATCTTGGTATGATGATGATGTCTCCGTGGATTCCTGTTGTGATCATGAGTAGCTAAACTTCTCTGTTAGGGTTATGGAAGCTTTGTGATATACTATCTATGACTATGAGTTTGTGAATTCTTGATGTGTATGCTACTTATATCATTACTCTCTTCATCTTAATTGAATTCTTGTGGTTGCAAACATATAGAATACGCCAGTATAGCATTAACTTGTTCGAGAGAAAAGTTGCATGTCTGGAAAGAGAGTGTGACAAGGAAATAGGGCTACCAACCCCTATTTACACGTTAGTGCCGTAACTAGATTAACCTCTTGGAGAATTTGTACCGTTAGTTATACACTTTAAGCTCGAGAGAGTTAAAGTGAAATAATTCTGGATGGTCGAGAGACACTAGGATTTACCATTAGAATACGAATCTCTATAAGTGTATGCATGTCTGAATTCCGCATAACTCATAGTTAATAGATACGTAGAACTCATACGGTGGACATAAGCCTAACTTTTTTTTCTCTGTTATTAAATCCTACTACACAAATCGTTTCATTCGTTACTTTGTTTACATTAATTCACGCCATAATTCAAATCCCCTTTTTTGTAGAATTTTTGACCAACAGTCTAATAATAGTTGCAACACTTAGTGACCGAGTATTCCCTGTGGGATTCGACACCCAACCCAGTTGGGTTCTATATTTGACAGCGACCGCTTACAATTTTATGAGAGCTGTAGTTTGGGCGTTATCACCTCGCATGCGTCATTAACATAATTTATATGGGTCATCGGATATGGAATGACCAAGTCATCCCATTTCTTACAAATCCATACTTCGTATTAAGATGAGGATTATACTAGACTCTATCTCAAGGGTGGTTAAGTTGCATGGAATTCTGTTGTTTATCATTTCAGATAGAGGTACTTAGTCTACCTCTTACTCTTTGAAGGTTTTTTAGAAAGGTCTTGGTACCCAAGTTCACCTCAGTATAACTTTTCATCCTCAGATGAATGGTTAAGCAGAGCGGACCATTCAAACTTAAGAGGATATGTTGAGGGTCTGTATTATTGACTTTAAGAGTAGTTTGGATGACCACTTACCTTTGATTGAGTTTTCCTACAATAATAATTGCCACTCTAATATTCAAATGGTTCCATTTGAGGCTCTCTATTAAAGGAGATACAAAACTCCTATTAGTTGGTTTGAGGTAGGAGAGGCTGCTTTAATAGGACTAGATTCAATTTATGAAGTGATGGAGAAAGTTCAGTTGATTTGGGAAAGGTTGAAGACAACCCAAAGTCAGCAGAAATCCTATGTAGTTGTGAGGAGGAAAGATATTAATTTTAATGTTGGTGACCTGATTTATTTAAAGAATTTATCCATAAAAGGGGTAAAGAGATTTAGAAAAAAGGGGAAGTTCTGTCCCCTCTATGTTGGCCCACATAGAATTTTGAGTCATTTTGGAAAGGTATCTTATGAGTTGGAGTTGCCTGCAGAATTGGCATCAGGGCATCTGGTGTTTCATGTCTCTTTGTTAAAGAAATGTATTGGCGACCTAGCTTCAGTCGTACTCTTAGAGAATGTGGAGGTGAAATATAGTCTCTCCTATAAAGAAATCTCAGTTGAGGTATATTTTTCGGCCTCCTCTATCTTACAACCGCATTATTTTACATGATTATCACATTACTAGCCATGTGGATTAGAAACCCAGAGTATGATAGTAGTAAATCCTAGTGGGATTATATTGAGGTGTTAAAATGAGGACATGATGATTTAGGTTATGCTTTTATTTGACCTTATATTTATATGTATATATATATATATCTATGGTACTACTTTATATTCCTGCATTTATTTGTTCATATCCATCCCTTTGCATTGTATATTGTTAAATATCCTTCTTTCACCCTCTATTCATATATTGGCCTAAGATATATATTATTGTGTTGATATTCATTAATATGGATGAAATAGGATAGTTCATCCTTGCTACTTTCTTAGATTTATTCTGTTAGACTCTTGGACATGACTGGGGTAGTTGTTCCCCATTCTCTTATTAGCTTTTTATATGATTCCTGGACTCTTGGGTGTAGTTTCTATTCTCTTTATATGCTATGTATATCTGCTTTATCTTTGGATCTTAGATGGTAGTTGCCTACTAAGTACTATTTATTTGGTACTCATACTATACTTCTGCAACCTACATATCATAGTACGGGTTATTATCATTGATGTGTGCATCGTGTGGAGCAATCATAGTTTGGATACTTAGAATGAGCCCTTGACATTAGGAGTATTACTTATCTCTCTCTTATGTATTAGACTATTCTCTATGTTGTATTCGGGGATAAGTTATATTAGTGTATTCAGTTGAACTTTACATTGTACGTTTGTATTATTAGAATCTCTTATACTAATACCACTAGGTTTATTGACTTTGTTATGTAATTGCTTCTTTATTTCATCTATTCCATATTTTTTTCTTTATATATATAGTAGTCCGTTACTAGCCATTCCAGACTATGGATTTTTCTTGCCTACTAGTAGGTTATAGTAGGCGCCATCATGACTTGAGAAATTGGGTCATGACAAATTAGTATCAGAACCTAGGTTTTAATGGTGTATTATTACAAGAGTAAAGTGTTAGTAGAGTCTTGTAGATCAGTATGGAGACGTCTGTAACCTATCTTTGAGGGGTAACATGGATATTTTGGAAATTCACTTCTTGAGTCTTTATCATGTGTTTGCATTGCTATGAACCTCGAACACATTCTTCGACTCTATTATATCCCCAAAGGACGATGCATTGTTATCAATAGATACTAATAAGACTTCAATATACATTTCCAAAATTAGGCCACAGTGTTAGACTAGGGAGTTAGAGATGGATATTGAAGATCTTCAGCAATATCTAAAAGGATTTGGGTCATCTTAGGCTTTAGTTTAGAAAGTGACTACTTCACCCATTTGAGGTTCAGCATTAGGGATTCGAGTCATAATTGCAAATTCCTCTCATCCATGGATGGCATTCGATTCATCGATCAGTTCTCAGACCAAAGTTAGGCCTATTGGTGTTCATCAGGGTTCAAGGTCGGTCTGAGTTGGGTCTATTCAGATTTAATCCCCTTTTGCCCGTCAGGTACCTGATCGCAGTTTTCACTATGTTAGGAATACCTTTATTTATCCCATTTATCTTTTATTATGTGTATTGGAGTTTTCATACCCATTGATGATTATATGCCTTGGTGAGTTCATATTTATTATTTTGTGCCTTGTTATTGAATTCATAATTATGTGACTACTCTGTGATTTATTTCTTTTAGTAGTGGATGGAGTAAATATGTGCTGATATCTTCTCCCTATGGTTGTAGCATTTGGGTTGAAGTCCTATTATCTTAGCACATTCGCCTTGGCGTGGCCTTTGAGTGGTATATGATATTAATGTTCATTTTGGTATGGCCTATTCATTATATTTATATTGATATTATTATTACTGTTTCCTGCACTGCTTGAGGTTATTGATGTTATTTGATGTTATTACTTAATGTAATTGATCCTCACTAGGTAGTTGTATAGACTAGGGTTACCTAGTTAGAATTTTATTTCATATTCGGTGGATTGAGTAGATATTGCCTGATCAGATAATTTCGGTAATGACCCTTTAGGTTATTTCTTATGATTCAGCTAATTTTTGCCATTAGATATTTTCCATAGCTACCCCAAGTCATTTATGACTTACTAGAACTGATAATTTAGTTATCGAGCAGTCTGTTTGTTTTTTAAAACCACTTTTTTAAAAGTCTTCGTTGGTTCCAAATGGCCACCGAGCAAAAACATCAGTAAAAAAATATCAGATGCAAATTCTGACTATGCAGCACCTCCAGAATATCAATTTTTGATTGGGTAGACCTTTGGTTTGGGTCCTGCAGCACCCAAACTCATTTCGACCAATTAGTCGGAAGTTGATAAATTGGAAATTCAAGTGTGGGGCCCATATTTGGTCAAAATGATCTCAGATGGAAAATTTGACTTCGTCAATATGTCCAAAATTTTAAAATTAGTGTGGTTGCATATTTTGTTTGCTCATATTGGGTTCCCTGCATCCCGATAAAACCTAAAATATCTTTCTAGTTTTAGCTGTCATCTTATGCAGTAAAGGTACTGCATCGCAGAGGCTATATCTTGATCGTGATTATGGCTAGCGCGTCCGTGATCACCTAAATTGAGGGCCTTAGAAGGGGTATTTAAATTCCCTTTTTGGTTGAGAATTGGCTATTTCTCTCTTGCCTTGGGTTCCATTGATGTTGGACGTATTTATACGTCTAAGCACCACAACTTACCCATGTTTTAGCTAAGTTTTGAGAATAAAATACATAAGTCTTGCACTTTTAGTCTATTTTCAGTTAAGTGAGCTGACCTATGTAATTAGCATGCTTTTCAGGTACTAATGAGGATGATTCAGCACTTTGGGGACCTGTGGACAGCAAAGGAAAACTTCACATAAAAAGGAAAGTAGCTTTTGGACTGAATGTGATGTACAAGAACTTTTTCCCAGGAAAACTGAATATTTTTAAATAGTTAAGGATGCAGTAGCAATTTATTAGAGAAGGATGTTATTAAAAGCCTTATGGCTGAATTTTTAGGATGGAATTATTCAGATTCTGTAATATTTTGAAAATAGTAGAAAGCATCGTAACTTTGATCTTCATCACCAAGATCATTCGTTGTTTTGGTATGATGAATATTTCTATGTTTATTTCTGTTTTATTCATGAGTAGCTAAGCTTATTTGTTAAGGTTATGGAAACCTTGTAGTATACTCTCTATTGCTATGGGTTTTGTGAATTTATGATATGTCACGCCACTTATATCATTACTCTCTTTATTTTAATTGAATTCTCGTGGTTACAAACATAGGGAATGCGCCATTATAGCAATAACTTGATAGAAAAGATACTGTTTGGAAAAGAGAGTGTGACAAGAAAATAGGGTTTCCAACCTCTATTTTATACGTTAATTCCCTAGCAAGATTAACATCTTAGAGATTTCGTACAATTTGTTGTACACTTTAGATTCGAAAGAACTAAGCTGAATAAATCCTTGGTGTTTGAAAAACACTTGGATTTAGAATTAGAATACGTCTCTCTATAAGTGCATGCATGCATAAGATCCGTATTAATCATAGTTAATAGAGAAGTAGAAGCTACAAGGTTGACATAACCCTAACTTATCATTCTCTGTGATCAAATATTATTACACATATCTTCTCATTCGTTACATTAATAATATTATTGTGCACTTAAACCAAAACCCCCCTTATCTTGGAACCTTTGATCAACAGTCTAATAATAATTGCAATACTTAGTGACCATAGTATTCCCTATGGGATTCTACACCCAACCCAGTTGGGTTCTATATTTGACAGCAACCGCTTACACTTTCTAACGAGAGTTGTAATTTGGGCATATCACCCATAAGCCCTAATAGAGTGTGTAGTCCCCAAATTAAGTCTTGGGTGTTGTTTGGTAGCTTGAATAACTTGCATAATCATGATTAACGTCAAATCTAAGGTATGAATCATTTATTTATAGTGTTGAATTCTTGATTATTTGAAACACCCTGTGTTTTGACCCTTAGAAAATTTCCTCAATTTTTTACTTCAGGACATCATACTACTAGGGGTACTTCACATATGATGGGGTAAAACTTGGATGGTGGTAGTCTTATGTTGTCCAGTTTTGGGTGGTGTGGATTGATTGGTTTCTATCCAAGATATAGTTAGAACATACAGGTTTTATGTTAGGGTATAGTTGGTAAGGAATCTCTTGTATATTTCCCTAAAGTTTTGTCCAAATAATTCTATTCTGCCTAAGGTACGACTTCATAGTAATAGTCATATGGTTGGATACGATTTGTATTTGTTGGTCGTATGTTGGACAATGTTGGGGTCCAAGTTGGGGACTAGGTTATGATTCTAGGGTACCACTTATAAGCTAAGATACGGTTGGGGTGGGGTGGGCGTACGTACCTACAGGTATTGTAAGCAGGTTAAGTTAGGGGTAATTTGGACATTTCCTCTCTTAAACGTTTAAGTCCCCACGACTTATATCACTCTTGGGACATTATTTACCCTATTATTCTAATCTTAAACACTTATAAACTCTCTTAAAACACTCTCAAATTCTCTCAAGGATTTTAGGTTAAGGAAGGCTAAGGTGATTTCTCTCTGTCATCTTCATAATCTAAGGCAAGTTACTTTTTTTTCATTGTTAGTTCAAACAAAAGACCTAATTTATAAATTGTTTTCATGTCATGAATGTTGTATGGTTTTGGGTTTTCAAATATATATTAGGTGTTTTGGTTATAATGGTTGGTTATTGTATTCCCATGTGTTTTACTTATCGTTTTCATATTATTATGGTTGTTTGAATAATTAGTTCAATGGGAATGGTTAACTGGTAATTGGTTTTGGTTTTGGCTTTGGAAATACTATGCCCCCAACATATTTGATAAAATGCCTATGAGAATGTTTTTGGTTAAATTGTTGGATTTTCATTGAAATTTTGCATTGTATAACTTAGTAATGGAACTGTAAATAGTATAAATAGTTTAAATGGGTTTGGAATGGTTCAATAGAAAGGTCTTGGTGGTCATGGTTGGTCTAATTGAATGCCTTGTGGTGTACAAGGGAATCCCCCAAGCAAACTTGTTAACAAATATCTTGTGGGGTATATCGAAATCACCCAAGCAACTAAATAAGGTAATCTATAGGTACATGGCAATCCCTTATTCTATAAAAAGTTGGCTAAGGACATTGCTTGCAAGATATAGTCGGTATAATGTTACCACTACTTATATCCTTGGTTAAAAATAAATGGAATGATGGTTTGGCGGTGTGGTAATATTTTAACTAGGCAATAATGGGGTAGTATGATAGCTAATCGTGAAGGTGGGAGTCCAATGTACAGACACTGGGAACTCATGTTTGCCGACATGAGAATTGGTCATGGTGACCATATATGATACTTATGAGGTACACGGGAATCCTCTAAGTACACTTGTACATATGTATTATGGAGAGCGAAGGGTACTTAGGAGTCCCCCACTCTTATGGTATCTCTGGTTCGTGTAGCTACACACATCGGGGCCTATTTAGGGGGTTACACTGTACCCATATAGACCGTGGGTGGTTCTAGGATGATTAAGCTACATATACCTAGGTTAATAGTTTTAAATGCATGCTAAACCCGGTTCCCTTTCCCAGTATATATATATATATGTATGTGTGTGTGTGTGTGTGTTGTGTGTATGGTTGTAAATTCATATGGCTGGTTCACTTAGTTTTAATGGATGGCATTATTTTATCCTTATACTGAGTACTTGCCAGCATTCACCAGCTAACCCCTCTTCGGGCGGCTGTATCCCCACATGATGTTGGAACTGACCATTCTACGCCTCCTGCATAGTGATTGAATCTCGAGATCTGCTTAATTGGATTAAAGTGGTGACCTTTCATATTTTGAAAGACTCCATTTCATATCATGGATGTATTTACATACTTTGGTTATTTTATAGACATGGGTTTTGGCTTTGGTTGGGGGCATACCCAACCGAGTATTGTTTTACTTTTAGTTAGAAGCTTTGTGGGACTACTATGGGTTAGTATAGGCAGTATTGGTACTGGTGTCAACCTTAGTATTAGCATTGGTATTGGGGTTGACACCATTGGACGGTATTATTGGTTGTTCCATCCTATTATGTTATGGACTTAAATTTGGTTATTGTTTTAATTTTGGTTATGGTGTGGTTATTGGTTGAATTTTAGATGGTTGAACTTGTTTGGGTTGGTCACGGTCATAGACCTATTCCAATGTCTGAATTTGTACAGATATGCTATCTTGTTATATGTTAGGAATTCATCTGACTCAGGGTACGTTTGGAAGTTGTAAATGAAATACTTATTGCGTCTTACCATGGAAAGTAAATGAATAGAAAAAGAGAGGATCAAACAAAAGAATGAATTGCACTAGAATGCAAGAAAAAGAAATGGAAGAAAATGGGTGAACAAAGAAGGCAAAAAGTAAGCATGAAAAATGAGAGAAGACAAAGAAGAGTGGCCCATAGTCAAAAAGAAGGATTGAAAAGTATGATGTAGATGTTCAAGGAAGGATGTAGCCATGTTGTTCCCAAATGATATCCTACCCTAACACGAACTTACATTACAATCTTAGAAATTCCTTCGAGATTGCCAACCGTTTACTTTCTTTGTAATGGTGATTGAAAATAGGGGCAAGCCTATGGTATGACACTTGTTGCATAGAGATTCCTTTTGTGATTGAGAGAGTTTTTGTACTTAAAATTCCTTGTTGAATATTTGGTAGCCTGGTGTGTGGAATTATCTTTCTTGTGAGATTGGTATGTGAAACAAGTTGAGGTTGGTGATTTTTTCACCTTTAGAATGATGAGGCAAATGGAGTATGACTTAGTTTTTGTCAAAAAAGTGAGTCACTTCTAAATCAATAGTTGTTGTTTCTTGATTGCTCTTTGATGTTTTGTGTATCCTTTGATAGTGCATCTTATGATGAGGGGAGTAGTGAAAAATATCTTAGCCTATGTGCAATGAGCTACTTGTGGCAGTGACTAAAGTTGAAGTCATTGTGATCTTTAAGGCATAAAGTTTGTGCATAAATAATTGTGACTCATTGTAAGAGGTAGTGTTGCTTGAGGACAAGCAATAGATTTTAGTTAGGGGTGTCCATGAGTTGTGATTTTACCACTCATTCGCACTTAATATTCGTGTACATTACCTTATTTTGAATGAATAAACGAGAATTAATTGTGATTAAATACACTAATATCCACTCTTTGCAGGCATAGAGTTAAGGGGATAGAAAGATGTGGATTGTAGATTAAAATAATCAAAAAGGGAGAAAGAAAGTGCAGCCGAAGACCTAGAGAAGAAGGTCCTCAATTACTGTGGCCGCGGTCTAAACACCACGATTACAGTCAGCTAAGTAGAGAACAAATATAACCTCATGTAATGCAATTGTTGTCTGCAGAACACGATCGTGATCTATCAAGAAGGTCAATATACCGTGATCGCTCAGTCCTAGACACGACCGCGGGTGGAGCGTTCTCAGTCAAAGCTCCACAATCACGGCCTAGTGGTATAAATGAGCAAGGGAATTATGGTCAATTCAAACAGCTAATTCAAGATTTTTATAGAAGATCCAAACACCTTTTCTAAGTGGATTGTGTAAGAAACTAAGGAGGGTGTTAGAAGAAATAGAAGAACCCTAGAATTTGTGTGAAAAATTGATTGTTCATTGTTATTTATAATTATTATTCCAAAATAAAGTTGGTGAATTGAAGTGTGGAAGTGAAGATTATCTACCTTCTATTATTATGGATACCATTTAAAAATTACTTGGTAAAGTTCTTCTTCATTATCTCATGAGTAGCTAATTTCTTTAGTCTTGGGATTATGTTGAACTCAAGTATAATTATGTGTGGGAGTTGATGTGTTTGCATGAGTTTTAGTTACTGATTATGGATTCCACTATTGCTTTAGCTTATTAGTATGAATTTCTAGGTGAAAACCCCGAATCTCCAAATGGGTTTGATTGGTGAAAACCCTAAACTCTAAAAAACCCTTTATCATCCTTGAAAGAGGGATAAAGATAAAGTTATCGGAACCGTAGCATCCTTGAAAGACAAGTATAGGGTGACAAGGTAATGGTGGACAATCAAGCCTATAATTTACTAACTTTTGCAATCTTAAACATAAGTGTGATTGGAGTGGAAATCATGTCAATGGTACCATCCTAGAAATAGGGTGCTCGATTGAGGTTATGAGTGACTAAGAATGACACACGTGTTAAGTTCTCAAAAGAGCCAATGGGTGAAGTCGTTGTAGTTTTATTGAAAGATTAACTACCTTGATCTTCGACCTACACTATTCCTTAGTTGACAACTAAAGCTCATGTTTGTAACGCCCCAAAATTGGGTCCCGAGACGTCACACGATGCTTAGGGTCACAAGTGACCCCAAGCTAACTTTTCTACTGGCATATCTCATAAGCAACTGAATGAGAAGTACAAATATATATATACAAATCTACGAAAAATAACTCTTTTTGAATTTGATTAATTCAATACTGAATTTACAAGATTACAACTCTGCTTTTACAACAAAAACTGAAACGGAATACATCAACTTCTACTTACTATCTATGAAACATCTACTAGTACTAACTATAGGCAGCTGGGTCATGACTCCCAACTATCCCAACTCAATATGGCTGAATAAAGAAAACATAACACTTTTTGAATTGTATAACTAAGTCAAGCCCTTGAATCAAAAGGACTCATAACCTGCTGACTGGATGTCGTGAACTGACTGGATCTGAAGATGTACACTATACCTTGTACCTACATTACGAGAAAATGTAGCCCAACACACAGGGTGTGTGGGGGTCAGTACCATGAAAATGTACTGAGCATATGGGGGTGCAATGCATATATAAAATAATATCTTAATATCATCACAGTTTATAAAATTATGCATGCTGATATAAATGACTAACTTAGCTCGAATTAAATCATCAAAGTCATGGATGAATAATACATGTAAAGTAAGACAAGTGAGTCATTACAATAAGTTCTCAATTCACTTTCATCTCAATTTTCAAACCATCAAATAAATCAAATATCATAACAATTCTCTTTAGAATATAGTATTTCAATCTTTCGAAAAACAATAACTTTCTCATAACCAATTCTTCAAAACAATATATTCCTCTTAGATAGAATGGTACACACACACATTGGGAGTCTCTTACAACCGACATAAATGATGTGAGCTATATGGATTCCAACATTCTACCCACGTTGGGGAGAGTCACCCTATTCCTTGCCATCGGAGTAGGACCTTAAATCATCAATCCAAACACTAATGATCACTATATAAATCAGCCTTAGGCTCACATCCTACGGGGGCACATAGTTCTAGAAAAGTACCAAAACAGCTATAAATTCCGCTCGGTGCTATAGACTACTCCCGGACTTAGCTCAGATCGTTTCAAAAGAAAATCCACTAATAAACAGTTCAACAATTCACAACGGGAGCCATCTTGCTACCCTTTTCTTAATAATCAATAAAAGTGGATTTCTTTTCTCATCTCGGGTTCAAAAACACGCCTTTTATGATCGAAAGGTCAAAGCTTCTTCATCATCTCAAATCATTCAAACTCAAGGTGTTTATAACACATGATTTCTCAAAAACAACAATCGCAAACAGAGTTCAAAACTTATGTCTCAATATCACATTAAAACTTATCAAGATTCAAGCTTTACATGATAGACATATATAAATCCCTTCAAAATCTCAAAAATTCAGTTATAAGGCACAAAATATCATCACTCTCATATAATTCCACTTTAAAATATCAAAAATATCATAATCTCGTGATAATCAATATAGGATATAAGTTCATGCTTCAAAATCATAGTAAAACATATGAAATCCATAACTTTGTAAATGAAAGTATTTTTTGGTACAAGAACGAAAGTGTTCGTGTTGGAAAAACGCCGCATACCTTAAACTTGAAGCTTTGAATGACTTTCCAAATGTCGTAATGTTATTCACAAACTTTTGGGTGTCCCTCGCAGCCTTCGTAACGGGGATTCCAAATATGTAAAAATTATAGAATTCTCATGGTTGAATCTCTAGCTATTGGGGTTTTTATGTTGAAACCCTAAAGGTTGTTCTTGGTGATTTTGAGAGAAAGTAAACTTATTTTGATGTTGTGGGAGTTTAATCCCGTGTTATAAACATATATGGGGGTGTTTATTGCACTTGGAAGTGAGGTATGCGGAGCAGAACCCATGGCAAACCTTAAGGTGTGCGTCGCACACCTTATGGCAGACATTTAAGTGTTCCTCGCACTCCCAATCACACACATTTGATTGGGCGGTGCATTGCCCATCGCACACCCTTAATGCCTCTCACAAAAATAGGCATAACTCTTCGCTCGGGTATCAGATTTTTGCGAAATTGGTATCGTTGGAATGATAATTCAATTATATACAATTTGATAGGTCTTGGGCTGAAAAAATTCCATGTATATGAAGATATATACACGTTTGAAGTAGTCCCTTGTAGAAAATAATGCCAAACTTTAGATGAATCAATTAGTCTTAGCTCAACCTTGTTCTAGGTCATTGCTATAAACATTTTCCACCTCTAAACTACTCCATAGACTAGGATAATGATCATGAAACTTTTATTCACGTTAGAATCACTTGGTTAGAGCTTAGACGCGCAGGAATGATGGTTAGAATTCTAGCACGAAAATACGGGGTATTACATTATCTCCCCCTTGGGAATATTCATCCTCGAATATGGATAATTAAGCTGAAACATACAGGAATATTAGTATTCAAGCTATCATGTGTAACTGATAGAACTGAATCACTGAATCTCAAGAATAATGAGCTATTGAACTGGTCTGCAAGTGCATGAATCCTCAAGAAAAATAACTACATGGCTAAGATAGTAACGAGAGTGTTAACTTATGAGTAACCATTACTTTTCATTGGATCTAATTTCATGAGAAAGGATGAGAGGTTTATGACATGAAAAATTGGGGTATTAAAATATCCCCCTCTTGGGATCGTTCGTCCCCGAATGATAATAATTTCATGAAAATACTAGGAAGAGACTGTGATACTACACAGGATACTTACGAACTGAATCATGACTTAATATCTGAAACTAAAACTGATGCATGAACTGAGCTGAATTCATAATTTAATTGGACACAAACACATTTCCTCTTGGAATGTACATACATATAAGACTGCGGATAGTAAGACTAGCTGGAAAATTAAGAATCTATAGGAGCTTATCTCCGTGCTTGCTAAACTAGATAACAGGCTATATGAATTGGATCATACTGACTACCCATACTCAAATAGAGTATTTTTGCAGCACTTTTCTACGAAATTCTATTGACATTAGGGAGCAAATAATTTGGGACATGCTCTGAACAAGTCATTTGACTAAGGAATTACAACATTCATATAACTCTATAGCATGCAATATAATTAAATAACTCATAAACTAGGATAGGATTGCTAGGCCGTAGGCAACGCAACTTCTTAATTTCAAGCTTAGCATCACTTGTCAAATGCTCTCTCAACTATACTATTCCCCTTAAATGCCATACTCATTTGATTCAACTTATAATTCTCATATTGGCACTGCAAAATCTTTCTACTAAGGTCTAAACTAAACTAAGTTCTCTCACCATGATCAAGCCTAACACTAAATCACAAGATACAACATGTCAAACCACAATACTAGTCTAAACCATAAGGTTCAATATTCTATATCTTCTTAGAGCTCACACCCTAAGCATAACATGCCTTACCACTTCAATGACTAATTTAAAACTCTTGATATAGATTCACTAGTGCATATTGCATTCATCATCTTACACCCAACATGACATAAAAGCCTATCATTAAAAATTACATATAACTTTAAGGCAAATACCCCTAAAGGCATACTTCGCATATTCTCTAAACCTTTATCAACAACAATTTTCTTGCACTACTCTTAAAAACATACAATTTCTAACTAACCATGACATGTATCTAAGACTTGGCCTCAATCTTACTTCATACTTTAGCCTTAAATAGAAAAGCATAAATAATCTTTTTTAATGAGGGTCATCAACCCTCTGATATCTAAACCATTGCTTATCCACTATCATCACCACTATCTTAACATAGGAAGAGGTCACCAAAGGGCTAACACATATGAACCAGAAGCATGAAAACTACAATACATAACATTGACACTTATATTTGTCCTAAGGAATAAAATATCAAAGGCATGGATTAAAGAAATTCAAACTTAGGACATGTATGATATAATGCGAACTTCACTAGTATCGTGAGTTTAAAAACTGGTCATACTCTAAAACATGAGTTTATACTTATCTTGAGCTATTCAACATAAGACTGGAGTTCATAGATTCATAAGAGATAACTCAAATCACAGAGTGAAGCTGTTACATACTTGCTAAAAACTGATAATGGGCATGACCACACATGATAGTTATAAGCATAGGCATGTGGCATGGATTTATCCCACAAGTAATGGATTTGGTGTTGTAATGGCTGAAATCCAAGGAATACTCTAGAGTAAGAAGGGATCACTATCTTATCATAACTCATTATTGACATGTATCACAATCTAATTCTCAAAACTTGGTTTGGTTCTTCTTTGACCATCTCCCCCTTAGGTCAAAGTTGGTATTCTAAGTATGATGGTCTACTCCATAACCTCGAGATTAAGCAATAATTTCATTATTCTACTATCTACACATAAATGCTAAACTCACATGGATAAACTAATTTTGAACTTACCAACTTCATTCTTGAACAACTCATCCATATGCCATCCTTAACTTTCTAGCTTCAATAATCATCATCAAAGAGTTACACTCTCATTTGCAACCTTACCTACATCTCTAATCATATAATAATAACCTACCAAGATTACACCTCTATTATTATATTTTTTTTTTAAAACCATGAGAATAATAATCATACTAAAAAGGCTTAACATCTTCAATCATAACTCCTTAACTTAGCTATCAAGAACATCATAAATTATCTAACTAGCCTTTCTCCACCTAGAAACTCAACGTTAATACTAAACCCACAATATGCAATAATCCTCAAAAAATAATGCAACCCCATAGCACCTTGGTCACACCTCTACACCATACTTAATTACGAACATATGATCTTACCCTCGTGCATACACTGTTCAGGCCTACTAGATCACCTCCATATAACTAGCATCAACAACCGAACCATTAACTGTTCAAACTTAATGTCTAGAGCTAAACATGATTTACAACCCAATCTTACACACAATTTTTGCTTCAAAACTATAGCACATAGCATTAAGAAAAACTAGTACACAATGACAATCGATTAAAATCATATAGCCTATCTTATTCATAATCTGTTAACACATCCCCCTTTTTCACATCATTACTATTTACCCATCTTTACACCTAAATTACTTTCATATCTCTATAAATTTCAACTAAACTTCCTCTTGCAATCTCAGGAAAGCCTAAATTAATAATACTTAACCACTAAATACTTCCATCAAAACCTATACTTTCCTAGCACAACAAATACCATCAATAACACTTTTCATACTTCAAGCAAACAACAATCCACCTCAACTAATAATATCCTTCTCTAACTTCACTAAACTAACAAATAAGGGTATATCACTTCATTACTAATTCAATCATAAGCAAAAATTCAGTTATACATATTCAATAAATCTCCCGTACCACCATTCTTGCCACTACACTTCTAAACCTACAAGTTCAGCAAACACAAGACTTTCAACTAAACGTTACTACTTTTGTCACTACACAGAAACCCATACTTTCAACTAAAACCAGAACAACAAAATAAACAACAAGTTTCTAGTGAATCAAAATAGGCCTCACATGGCTTCACTAGACTTTGGTTTTGTATTTTGATTAAGAAAATTATATGAATAACAAAGCAACTATGCTAGTGAATCGAATAGGTCTCACACGGATTCACTAGACTTTGATTTTTCACAAACATAATGATAACAAGATTACATAATACAAGAGATAAAAACTTGACAGACAATATTCAATGATCTAAGAATACACCTTACTCTGTCTTAATTAAATAAATCATAAGAATGAGGTCATAACTTAAATTTGAAGGACTTATAACACACTAGAAGGCTCCTCTCAAGCCACTTTATAAAACTTCTGAGACTTCTGCCCGCAAATATAAGAGCATTATCTAGGGAGGAAATTGGAACTTGCCGAACATGTTACCTCAAGAACAGTGCATAGATACAGAAGTATAGATTATCATTATGGATTCTGAGGAGAAATTTGAAAGCATATCTGACTCAGGCTTTGTGCATGATTTCTATAGGCCTGATAAAGCACTTCAGTTTTCAAAACTCAAAAGCACTGATGGGATACTTTCTAGCCCTCTTATAACCACATAACTATCTGTGAAGAATTAGGCTTGACTATTTTAGTACCTTGAAAATAAGGAAGAGATGGCCAGAATATAATAAGATGAGAATTTATAGAAGTTTCCTAGAGAACCTTTTATGGCACGGTCTGAGACTTGAAAGAAGGGGAACATTTTCTAAATACCCTATAGCCTCTCAAAGAAAAGTACAAACTTCTCCGTACCATTCTGCAAGACTCTACTAGACACGGCTTCACAGACACACTAGGACACTTGAACTCTGTGCTCTGATACCAAGTTTGTAACGCCCCAAAATTGGGTCCCTTGACGTCATACGGTGCTTAGGGTCACAAGTGACCCCAAGCTAACCTTTCTACTGGCATATTTCATAACCAACTAAATAATAAGTACAAATATAGACATACAAATCTGCAAAAAAATAACTCTTTTTGAATTTGATTAATACAATACTGAATTTACAAGATTACAACTCTGCTTTTACAACCAAAACTAAAATGGAATAAATCAACTTCTACTAACTGTCTATGAAGCCTCTACTATTACTGACTATAGGTAGATGGGTCATGACTCCCAACTATCCCAACTCAATACGGCTGAATAAAGAAAATACAACACTTCTCAAACTATATAACTAACTCAAGCCCTTGAATCAAAAGGACTCATCACTTTCTGACTAGATACCGTGAACTGACTGGATCTGAAGATGTACACTATACCATGTACCTACATTACAAGAAAATATACCACAACACATAAGGCGTGTATGGGTCAGTACTATGGAAATGTACTGAGCATATGGGGGTGCAATGCATATATAAAATAATATCTTAATATCATCACAATTTATAAAATTATGCATGCTGATATAAATGACTCACTTAGCTCGAATTAAATAATCAAAGTCATGGATGAATAATACATGTAAAGTAAGAAAAGTTAGTCATTACAATAAGTTCTCAATTCACTTTTATCTTGGTTTTCAAACCATCAAATAAATCAAATATCATAACAATTCTCTTTAGAGTATAGTATTTCAATCTTTTGGAAAACAACAACTTTCTCATAACCAATTCTTCAAAACAATATATTTCTCTTAGATAGAATGGTACCACACACACACATTGGGAGTCTCTTACAACCGACATAAACCATATGAGCTATATGGAGTCCAATGTTCTACCCATGTTTAGGAGAGTCGCCTTATTCCTTGCCATCAGAGTAGGACCTTAAATAATCAATCCAAACACTAGTGATCACTATATAAATCAGCCTCAGGCTCACATCCTACGGGGGCACATAGATCTAAGTATGTACCAAAATAGCTATACCTCCCGCTCGATGCTAAAGACTACTCCCGAACTTAGATCAGATCTTTTCAAAACAAAATCCAGTAATAAACAGTTCAACAATTCACAACGGGAGTCATCTTGCTACCCATTTCATAATAATCAATAAAAGTGGATTTCTTTTCTCATCTCGGGTTCAAAAATACCCCTTTTTACGATCGAAAGGTCAAAGCTTCTTCATCATCTCAAATCATTCAAACTCAAGGTGTTTATAACACATGATTTCTCAAAAACAATAATCTCAAATATAGTTCAAAACTCATGTCTCAATATCACATTAAAACTTATCAAGATTCAAGCTTTACATCATAAACATATATAAATCCCTTCAAAATCTGGAAAATTCAGTTATAAGGCACAAAATATCATCATTCTCATATAATTTGGCGTCTAAAATACCAAAAATATCATAATCACATGATAATCAATATAGGATATAAGTTTATGCTTCAAAATCATAGTAAAACATATGAAATCCATAACTTCATAAAAGAAAGTATTTTTGGGTACAAGAACAAAAGAGTGTTCTTGTTGAAAAAATCCCACATACCTTAAACTTCAAGCTTTGAATGACTTGCTGAATGACGTAATGCTATTCACGATCTTTTGGGTGTCCCTCGTAGCCTTTGTAACAGGGATTTCGAATATGTAAAAATTATAGAATTCTAACGGTTGAATTTCTAGATATTGGGGTTTTATGCTGAAACCCTAAAGGTTGTTCTTGGTGATTTTGGGAGAAATTAAACTTATTTTGATGTTGTGGGAGTTTAATCCTGTGTTATTGATATATATAGGGGTGTTTTTGGCACTTAGAAGTGAGGTATGCGGCGCACAACCCATATAAGACCTTAGGGTATGTGTCGCAAATCTTATGGAAGATATTTAAGTGTGCCTCGTACTCCCAATCACACATATTTGATTGTGTGACACATTGCCCATCGCACACCCTTATTGTCTCTCACAAAAATAGGCATAACTCTTCATTCGGGTATCAGATTTTTGCGATATTGGTATCATTGGAAATCTAATTCAATTATATACAATTTGATAGGTCTTTGGATGAAAAAATTCCATGTATATTAAGAGATATACACGTTTGAAGTAGTCCCTTGTAGAATCTAATGCCAAACTTTGGATGAATCAATTGATCTTAGCTCAACCTTGTTCTAGGTCATTGATATAAATATTTTCCACATCTAAACTACTCCATTGACTAGGATAACGATCATGCAACTTGTATTGATGTGAGAATCGCTTGGATTAGAGCTTAGATGCGTAGGAACAATGGTTAGAATTCTAGCATGAAAATACGGGGTATTACAATGTTAAACCATAATCAACTCACATGCTATTACTTTTAAGTAGACATAATCCCAAGATTTCCTCCAAACTTGAGTTTACATCAAAAGTGTTATTTAGAGTGTTACTAACCAAAGATTGTTACAAATAATTTTAGAACCAATCCCTTATTTTATTTTACATATTGTGTTTAGTATCATGAGTGATCTTTTAGTAATTAGAACACCTATAAAATTTGAAATTTATACTTCACTCCTTGTAGATTCGACCCCAACGCAATTTGGGTTATGGACGACGATCGCCTCAGCCCCTAAACATAGGAATGAGTTGAACATTATCAAAATGGCACCATTGTCGGGGAGTGAAATATAGATTTCACTTGTATGGTGTGATTTTAACTTGGGTGCACCCATGGTGAGTTTAATTTTATTTCCTTGTTATTTTTAATTTTTGATTAGGTAAACATTATTATCCCTAAATCATCATGATTCACGAGGACTCGGATTATTTTTGGGATGAATATCATGAAAGTGTTATTTGTATTTCCCCCACCGAGGATCATGGAGTATTTTATGTTACAAGTGTATAGATGCAATTGCTCCACTTAAAGGAACTCTTCGGAGTGAATACCATGAAGACCCAAATGCTCACTTAAAAGGTTTGTGGGAACCTATGCTTCTTTAAATGTTGCATATATATCTCAACAATCTATCCGATTATGCCTTTTCCCATTTTCTCTCATGGGAAAGGCATTGCAATGCTAAGATCTTTGCCCTCCGGATCTATTACTTCATGGAAAAGTCTCACTGAAGCCTTCTTAAGTCAATACTTCCAACCTTCAAGGATGTTAAATTTACGGGATGAGATTGTTCATTTTTGCCAATACCATAAAGAATCGTGGTACGATGCTGGGGGAAGATTCAAGGAAACACTTTTAAAATGCCTCACCCATGACATGCTAGAGAAGGTGTTTCTCCAAATCATTTATTGGGCAGTGGCCCAACAAAATAAAGCCATAGTGGTCAATGCATCTGGTGGATCATTCATCAAATTGTCATATGGGATTATTTTAAAAGTCTTGGACTAAGTGGCAATTTGGTGTAGGGGGTAGGACATAAAGGATGCCAAGGCGGCCATGGGGGATCCCTCCTCGTCCTTTATGTTTAATATAAAAAATATAAAAAGGAAGAGACCAATGCAAGTATGTTCAAAGTGATGTCATACCTCGAACTCCTACTCGAGCATATGCTAGGTGACCAAATGGATAGTGTAAGTGTGATAAGTTCAAAATAGGTTGAACTATGTGAAGGCGCGGAGGAAATTATTGATTAAAAGTTAGGTGTGGTACCTAAGATCTCGGAGGGTTTCCATTTTGCACCATAAGGACAAGATGTTAATCAAAGTCAGAACCGATAAAGTCTAAGCATGAGGCATTATGAAAGAAAAGAGGAAATTGATAGAGATACTTTGGCGCGGATCTTAGGTAGTGTTGAGAGGACCGGCAAAATAGTAAATTAGATGCAATGTGAATTCTCCATGCTCTACCAAATAGTTATATCCCACTCCACCACCATCCAATACCCAGAGCCAAAAGTAATCCAACTATCAAAGTATCTCATGGAGAAGCAAAGTGAAAAAATGTAAAATGGGGAGGAAACAAAGACGAAGAGAAAAAGGTCCTATTATGAAAAGCCAAAGTTAAGTGACATATTGATGGGAAAGCCAATAGTTAACTATTGTCAAATTATCTCTATTCCATCAAACCCCATTCATCCTCCTTTCCCAGATTGGTCCTTGAGAGAGGAAGAGCATGATCAGCTCAATAAGTTTTTCGATAAATTTAGTAACCTTTCTATTAATATTCCTCTTATTAAGGCATTGCAAGATATGTTGGAGTATGATAAATTTATGAAGGATTTGATATCCAAAAGAAGACTTATGAAGGACGGAAAATTAGAAGTAACACATCATTATAGTTCCATGATGACAAGAACATATGTGGAAAAGAAGAAGGACCCCAGTGCTTTTACAATGTCATGCACCATTGGCGCATTCATATTTGCGAAGGCATTATGTGATCTTGGAGCAAGTGTCAACCTTATGCCTTATTCCATATTTCACAAGCTTGGATTGGGGAAGCCAAAGACCATAAAAATAAAGTTGTTCATAACCGATCGATCCATCAAAAATCCCATAGGAGTTCTAGTAAAAGTGGACCAGTTTATCTTCCCATCCAACTTTGTTATTTTGGAATATGGAATGGACGTTGAGATTTTTATTATCCTTGGGAGTTCATTTTTAGATACCGGGAAGGATTTGGTAGATGTGGAATCCAGTGAGATAAATTTTAGATTGAATAATGAGAAGGTATCCTTTAATAGATGCAATCCATAAAGCAACCAATGAACTTACAAGTCATTTCAGTGATTGATGTTATTGATGGGGAAGTTTCTAACCATATTGATATAAGTTTGTTGAATGATCTTTTGGTTGGGGTGCTATGTAATTATGAAAGAGATGAAGTGGGGGAGTATGATGAGGTGGCAGCATCTTTAATGGGGCTTGGGTTTCACACTAAGAACCTAGTTAAGTTGGATCTTGATCTAAAAAACTGTGAGATTCTACTCGCAAAATCATTCATCTTTGAACCTCCTAAGGTCGAATTGAATCCCTTACCACCCCATCTCAAATATGTGTTCTTGGGGAAGGGTGATACTTTACCAATGATAATTGCAAGTGACCTCAACTCCTCTCAAGTAGAAGCATTGAAGTTTGTGGTAAAAAAATCCATTTGAACCATTGGTTGGATGATAGCAGATATCATTGTAATAGCTCCCAATATTTGTTCGCACAAAATTAAAATCAAGAAAGATAATATACCGAGTGTGTAACATCAAAAGATATTAAATCAACTAATGCAGGAGGTGGTGAACAAGGAAATCATTAAATGACTATGCAAGAGTTATATATCCTATGTCCAATTGCACTTGGGTAAGTGCAGTACAATGTGTTTCAAAAAAAGGTGGCATCATAATAGTTGAAAATGAAAAGAGAGATCTCATCCCTATCCGACCAGTCACCAAATAACGAGTGTGTATGGACTACTGAAAATTGAATTCACTAATTGAGAAAGACTATTTTCAATGAATTTCATGGATCAGATACTGGATAGGCTCACCAAGAGAGGATGTATTGTTTCTTGGATGGTTACTCGGGGTACAAACAAATTTGTATCGCTTTAGAGGACCAAGAAAAGACAACTTTTACTAGCCCATATGGTACATTTTCAGTCAAGCGAATTACCTTTGGGTTACATCAAATCATCACTTATAAATGTGATACTTATGTAGAGAGTCCATCGCTTGACTCTGTTCCTATTATTTGTAAGTTTCTTGATGTTTTCCCTAGTGAGCTACCTGGTTTTCCCCTGACCGTGAGATTGAGTTTACTATTGACCTTGAGACTAGCACCTGACCTATTACTATGGCACCTTACCATTAGACTAAAGGTGTCCTAATGGGGATCTCCTATATTTTTTATAAAGAAAAATAATGACTCCATGCATATGTCTATTTATTATAGGTAGCTTAATAAGATGACGGTGAAGAATTATTATCTTATACCTCCCATCAATGATTTGTTCGACTATCTTCATGGTGAAGCCGTGCTTTCTAACATTGATTTGAGGTCTAGCTATCATCAGATGAGGATTTAGGCTGAGGATATCCCAAATATATCTTTTAGAACCCATTATGGTCATTATGAGTTCTTGATGATGCCTTTTGGGTGAACTAATACCCCAGCCACGTTCATGGATTTGATGAACCATGTGTTCAGGACATATCTAGACTCCTTTATTATTGTATTCATTGATGACATTCTTGTGTATTCAAGGAGTAGTAAGGAGAATGCACAATATTTGAGGATCATGCTCTAGACTTTGAGAGATCATATGTTTTTTACCAAGTTCTCTAAGTGTGAGTTTTGTCTTGAATCGGCGTCATTCCTTGAACATATGGTATCTAAATCTGATATCATAGTAGACTCTGCTAAGATTTTCCCAATTCATGATTGGTCTAGGCCTATATCTCTGACTAAGGTTCATAGTTTCATTAGTTTGGATAGTTATTACAGGCACTTTTTTTGAGATCTTTGCTACTATTTTAGTCCCTATGACTAGGTTGACTCAGAAGGAAGTTCCTTTCTAATGTTCCAAGAAGAGCGAGTTGAGCCTTGGAAAGCTCAAGGATTGTCTAACTTTAGCTGCAGTATTAGCTCTTCCTGTTGAGGGTGAGGAATTCACCGTGTATTATGATGCTTTAGGTGTTGGTCTTGGTTGTGTTTTGATGGAATAGGATCATTTCATTGCTTAAGATTTTAGACAGCTTAAAGTACATGAGTGTAACTACCACACTCATGATTTAGAGTTGGTGGCAATAGTTTTTGTGCTCAAGATTCGGAGGCATTATTTGAATGAAGTGCATTGTGAGATTTTAACCGATAATCAAACCTTCTGCACCCTATGACCTAGTGATAGCTTTATGCTTACCAGCGTAGATGGATGAAATTTCTAAAAGAACTATGATGTTTCCATCTTGTATCATTTAGGTAAGGCAACTGTGGTAGTTAATGCCTTGAGTTACAAGGCAGTGAGCATGGGTAGGTTGGCATGCATATCAGTTTCTCAAAGTCCTATTGCATGGGACATTCAGTCTTTAGCCAATTTGATTGTTTGCCTTGATATTTTGGATCCTATAAGAATTTTGGCTTGTGTAGAGGCGAGTTCCTCCCAATTTTAGCAAATTTTTTATTGTTAGTGTGAGGATAGCAAGCTGTGCTTTCTCTACGATCAGGTGGTAAGTGTTGAGTTGAGAGGCACACCATTGATTCTAAGGGTATTTTGATGTTTCAGGGTCATATTTATGCTCCCCGTCTTGATGATTTAATTTAGTCGATTCTTCATAAGGATCATAACTTTAGATATTCTATTTATCCCAGTACAACTAAGATGTATAGATATTTGAGGCAGTATTACTGGTAGCACGAGATGAAGAGAGATATTGTAGACTTTGTGGTTCATTGCCTATTTTATCAGCAGGTTAAGGTCGAGCATCAATTTCTAAGAGGTTTGACTCAGAGGTTGGCCATTCTTGAGTAGAAATGGGAACGGATTACTATGGACTTCATTAATGGTTTTCCTCTTCTTCCCTGGGCTTGATAGTATTTGGGTTAATGTGGATAGTTTGACCAAGTTTCCAGATTTAATCCCTATTCATATAACTTTTAGTGCTAAAAGATTAGGCTATAATTATGTGCGAGTGATAGTTTGTTTGTATGGAGTTCCCATTTCTATCATATCAAACTGTGGATATGTATTTATATCACAATTTTGAAGAGCATTCTAGGAGGAATTGGGTACTCATATGGATTTGATTATAGCTTTTCATTCACATATTGATGGTCAGTCCAAGAGGACTATTCAGGTGCTCGTGGATATGCTCTGAGCCTGTGTTATGGATTTTGGAGGACAGTGGGATTAGTACTTAGCATTGGCAGAGTTCGCATACAACAACAACTATCATTTGAGTATTGAGATATCTCCTTATGATGCTTTGTATAGAAGAAGATGATGTTCTCTGATAGGATTGTTTGTGACCTCAAAGGTGATTATGGTACGAATTTGCTTTAAGACTCATTTGATAGAGTCAAGGTGATTAGGGATAGGCTTAGAGCAGCCTAGAGTAGGCAGAAGGCCTATGCCAGCAGTAGGTTTCGTGCATTAAGATTTGGAGTTGGTAACAGCATGTTCCTTTACATTTCTCCCATAAGAGGTGTGATAAGGTTCGTAAGGAAGAATAAGCTCAACCCTTGATATATTGGTCATTTTGTGATTCTCCGTGCAGTTAGCAAGGTAAACTATGAGTTAGCCTTTTTTCTATATTTTATTATTGTTCATCTAGTTTTTCATGTTTCCATGTTGCGGAAGTATATTCTTGATCTGTGTTATGTGCTTTGGTGCGACTCAGTCCAGTTGGATGAGCAGCCTACCTTTGTTGAGGAGCCCGTGCTTATTTTGGCTAATGATGTGAGGCAGCTACATACTAAAGAGATTTATGTAGTTAAGGTTTAGTTGAAGCACCTCCTAGTGGAGGAAGCCACTTGGAAGATTGAGAGGGAGATGCGGGTCTAGTATCCTATCACGACCCAAACTAGGGCCCTAGCCGTGACGAGCATCCTGAACCATGAAGGCCCGGATGCCCTTCTAACTTGTAATCACATACACTGTCCTCATATGAAAAAAGATAATGTGGAAATATATAATGAAATGGAATCATGGTCATTAAATCTAAATTCAAATCTTAATGAAAACTGTAATTCAAAACATCTGAGTTATATCTGACTCAGTCTATGAGATCTCTACTACATGCATAAACCCAACTGTATGAAAACCGGGATAAGGCCCCCAGTAGACCAAAACATAATAATGATAAATGACTAAAGTAAATTAAGCCTTCTGAAATATAGAAGGATCACCATGGAACTCTACACTTCTGTCTGGAAAAAACCTATTGCTTATCGGGACCCCTAGATTGAGCCTCAGAATTTGGAAGGGAGGGGGTCAATATAGATGTATGGGTACGTAGAGCGATCCAAAATAATGTATTTATATATAACATAACTGAGATCACTTCATAAAACATTTTACATATAATATATGAAAACACATGGGCACATTTTAAATACTTTGAAACATTTCTTTGAAACCATGCCTCACTCTTTGTCTAACTTTTGAGCTAGATGGTACACCCTATAATCTGTAATTGCATGAGCTATATGGAATCTACCCATGACTCGGCGGCCAAGCTCCCAATCCAAGTTTGCCGCAAGGATTGGAGTATCTATAAGGAGGACACGCAAGTTCACATAGCAGGGTGCCAAAATCCCCAATCAAATCAACATGTCATGGTAGTGCACAAGATCATAAAGTAGGGCTCCTAACCATAGTGCCAATTTGGGATGACATGAACCAAGGTACACAAGATCACAAAGCATGGTACCATAATCTCATGTCGGTAAATTACGGTTTCTAGCATAGAGTCTTTCAACTCGTACTTTATTTGGATAACTATCTAACTCTCTTTAAACCCATTTTTAAACCTTTTCTAAACATGCATCTTTCTAAATTCCTAATCTGAAGATCTGAGTTCAAAAATATGTTCTATTCTGTTCTTAATTACTATGGCTTTAACTGAGTTGGTGTCGTCACACCAAGACTTACAAGTCCTATTTCTGAGCCATATTGTACCATTCATGATTATTTCATTAAAACATAATTAAAACCACCCAAGCATATAAATAGTATAGGAAATTTCATGTTCTAAAAGCACAAGTCAAAACCATGCTAAGATTCTCATTCTTTCAATAACCATGTAGTGGTCATGTATTTTTGGCAAACATGCAATTCTTTCATTAAAAATGTATTCAACATTTATCAACATGAACAACCCTATCTTTTGGGTTTAAAATCATATTCAAGTCATAGCAATAATCAAGATATTTCAAACACAATTCATATCATATAAAAGATGGGAAAATCATAACAAGAGAGGGATTCTTTAGGATTCATGCTCTCAATTGTATATTCATCCTTAAACACATGCATACATGTATATAGAGTTTCAGATCAATTTGGGGGGAGGCCTAAAGACCAAAATAATATTAATCAAGGCTTCTAAAATATGCTAGTAATAGTATATTCAAAACCCCTTTCTTAAAAATCATGATTTTTAAACTGTTAGCATGAATTAAAGATGGTTTCTTTGCCCATGAAATTTTAGAAAAACCCCATGTACCTTAATTTATGACTCTTGAATGAACTCGTGCTTTAGGGATACTATTCGAACAATTGACGGGTGCTTCTTATAGCCCTCGCAATAGGAATTCTGAATCTCGAAGAATTATTGAAAACCCATGGTGAAATCTTAAGATATTTTGATCTTTGGGTTGAAACCCTAAAAAGTATTGTTGGTGATTTTTAGAGAGAATGACATTATTTTGGTGTTTGGGGGATTTAATCCCATGTTATAGTTGAATAGGGGCTGAAAAATACCACTTTTGCCCTTAAAAATGCGAAAACAAGACCTGGAAATTGGGTGCGTGCGACAGAGCATGCGTCGCATGCTAATTGTATGATGCTACTATCTCAATCAATAAAATGGCCATAAATTTTTGCTTGGGTATTGAATTTTGGAGAAATTTATATCGTTGGAAAGATAATTCGAAGAGCTTTCATTTGATATATAGTTGGCCCTCTAATTCATTTTATATAAAGAGTTACAGTCGATTGAAGTTGACCCAAGTTTTGACTCTCACTCAAACTCGAACGATAGGAAAGCTTTCAACTCGTCCTTGATTAAGGGACCTCTATAATCTCAATTCATGCTTAAATAGGTTCTCACACTACACAATTGATTAACACACAAATTTGCATAGGATATATGGCTTTTGGATCATCTACGCATAGAAATGATGGTTTTCGTTCTATCTTAAAATAGGGGGGGTTACATATCCTCACATGTTAATGTCTTCAGGTATTCTCTCTATATTTTACTTTTAGGGATGAAATCTTAGTAGTGGATGTTGTAATGGTTGTTCAGGCCATTTCTCATGATTCTACTTATTTTCATTGTTAGAGCTTTTTCATAACTTTCCCAAGTCATGTATGACTTGCTGGAACTGATAGTTTGGTCGCTGGGCAGTTCATTTGGTTTTTAGAATAATATCCCTTTTTAGAAGTCTTTGTGGGTTCCAAAGGGACACCGAGCCAAAAATTTAGTAAAATGATATTGGATATAAATTTTAACTGTTCCAGCAACTCCATAATATCGATTTTAGGTTGGGTAAACCTTTGTTACGGGTCCTACTATACCCGAACTCATTTTTTCCTACTGGTCACAAAATTAATAAATTAGAAATTTAGGTGTGGGGCACATATTTTGTCAAAACGACCTTGGATGGAAAATATAACTTGTCCAACGCGTCTAAAATGTTGAAATTAGTGTGGTTTCACATTTCGTTTGCTCATATTAGGTTCCGGATGCATCCTGAGGCTTCGGCCAAAACTTGAAATATTTTCCAAGTTTTATCTATCATCACGTGCAGCAAATGTAACGCAACCGTGGATACTGTATTGTAATTATGATGCCACGATTGTGTCCTATGTGTTTGCGATCCCCTATATTGAGGTCCTGGAAAAGGGTAGTTAAATACCTATATTGGTTGAGAACTGGCCATTCCTCTCTTGCCTTGGGTTCCATAAACCATAATAGAGTGTGCAGTCCCCAAATTTGAGTCTTGGGTGTTCATTGAGATCTTGAATGACTTGCATAATCATGATTAACATCGAATCTAAGGTATGAATCCTCTATTTATTGTGTTGAATTCTTGATTATTTCACACAAACCCCCAAATGTCTTGAGGCTTGATTTTATCCCAAATATGCTTGATTTACACCAATTTTTTAAGGGAGATAACTTCCTAATGGTATTTGAACAATGGGATGGTCTCGGAAATTTATTTTCCATATGTGGGACCCACTTGGGAGTTTTTGGTGTCGTTTGTGACCTAAAGCACAATGGTACAATGTAGGTATTAATATTCTTGTTATAATGCACAAATTGTGTTTTTAGTAGCTTGGCTCCTTAAAGAAGGTTTAGGAAAAGATAAAGTGAAGGTTATTAGTTCGTGAGCTATATTTTGATGTGAGGTAGGTTACGCTTACTTCTTGTTAGATTGAGATTTATTATAGTATGACTTTGTTATCTTGATAAGAATTTGCAGGATTGTAGGTGTTGAATTGGTACATGGTAATGTTTGGGATTAGTTGAGCCACTTAGTCTATTGAACTTATAAAGTGTGGTACTTAACTTATAGTCTATAACCTTGGTTAGTTGGACTTTTTATCTAATGAATAACATGAGAATGCTCTAGTTGATCTAGTTAGATGGGAGTGACCCTGTCACTGACCTTATAACTCACATTGGGTAGTAAGTTAATCTTAGTTATGTATAGTTGTGAAAATTGCCCCAATAGCTTTGGATGAATTAAAAGTAACACTTAAGGAAGGATTGTACCATAGAACTATTGTGGAATGATAAACCTCTAAGACATGACTTAGATGGCTTAGATTAATCCCAAGTAGAACTTAGGCTTGAAGAGGAATTTGGGTAATTTGAAGCAAAACTCGACCCGCCTTAATCTTAGACTATATAGTTTCATTAGCAATCTAGATACTCATTAATCACATGGAATATGTGATTGATAATATGATGGCTAACCTTGGTAAATGGTTTTTTCATGATGTTGGTATTGGAAATGATGTGTATGATTGGCTGCAAGATTATAAATCAAGATTGGATATCATTAAATTGTCTCATAAATTGAACCCATGACTATGTTGTTACCTAAATCATTGACCAAATTACCATGTGGGTGTTGGTGTATGTTATTACTCATATTATGTTCAAGCCTAGTGGTTAAACTTATGTTTGTGCTAAAAATCCTCTTGTGCTAATAATCTTAATTATGCTTATAAAGAAGGGCTCTAGAAGATATAATTAAGGTTTTTACTTGAAAACACTGAGGATTATGTTAAGATCGACAAAGTAGTGAGTGTTCATACCATATGTATATACTTATTCATGTGCCTATTAATACATTGTGTTGATAATGAATGATGAGGCACAATAAGATGTCTTCCCTTATTTTTCTTTCACTCTATCCTCGTGGGGCTTGTATTTACTATTTTTTGGATTTCTTATATATGTATGATGATGCTCGATGAGTTTGGAGGATATATTGATGATCTAATGATGACTGGTAAGTCTGGAGGATATACTTTGAAGGATATATTAATGATGTGATAATGCCTAGTAAGTCTGGATGATATATTGATGTTATAATGATGCCTGGTAAGTCTGCAGGATATATTGATGATATGATAATGCCCGATAATTCCATAGGATATATTAATGTTATAACAATGTCCGGTGAGTTCGAATGATATATTGATGAGGTGATGATACCCGATAAGTTCAGAGGATATATTCATGTTATGATGATGCCTAGTAAGTCTGGAGGATATATTTATGTTTTTTATGGTAAACATGTATATATATGTTTATGTGTGATTATTCTTTTATATGATTACATTCGTATGTGCTTTGAAAATATGATGTTATTCTTAGGATGTTAGTTATAATTCTTCAATACTAGTCACTTGCTAAGAGGTGTAGTTCTTGCTAGTATTTAATAGTGAGTAAAAGCAGTATATGCCAAATAATGAATTAGGGCAATTTGGTAAATGGCATATTGTGTAGCCTTTTGAGAATTGACCTAGTGATTTTAGATACCATTGGAGCAATGGATTAATTAAGGTACATTGCTTATTTAAGTAAGTAATGTGGTGACTAGTTACTACTAAGTGACTATCTTACTTGATGGCTTGAAGTCTAGAATTCTAATTAGTGAACCTTGTTTGGTTGAAATATGATAACTAGCAATTGTGGTTGTTACATGGCTAATGATGATAATAGGTTAGCATGGGTGATGATTAATGATATTGATGACTAAGTTGTGATGTTGATTAGCCACTAATTGATGATTTGTATATTAATGATGCTAGATATTAAAGAATCAAATGGCTAGATATATAAGAGTATAATGAGAATTTATGGCCTTTTCTAGATAGTGATTAGTGCTATTATGATGACTAGAAATAGGTATTATTCATATATGCCTATGGTCTAATGGTGAACCTCAACTAGATGTTGGATGTTGGTTAATTAGGAAATAATGGTTAGTTATTATCTCATGAATATAGATTATGTACAGAATTAGCTAGGCTAATAACTAGAGGTCCTTTGATAACTAGCGACTTAGTAGTTTAAAAATGAGTATTGGTTAGTTAATAGTAGTGTGTAGATCGAGTATATCGATGAGATAGATTTCTAAATAGTGATATGATAATGGTTATGTGTACTTTGGTAATGTTACTCAATTGCGGTAATTTGATGAGCATTATGAATGTTGGCGATTGACTGTTGGTGTGAAATATGGAAAACCATGGATTATGATAAGTTGGTTATATATCTATATACATTAATGATTTGATCTTTTGATGCACTCTCCATTGGTATGGGATGCCATGATGGGTTCTTTATGTTCTTTTGGGTGTACCCCTCGGTGGTATGGGATGTTGTGGTGAGTTCTTTTATTTTATGCTCTAATGGTTGTGAGTGCCTTATCTTGGTATTTATGTTGTTGTAATTGTATTAGTGTCACTTTACACTTCCGAATTGGTTACCCATTATACATGATGGTATTGACATTTATTGATATGAGATGTCGTATTATTGTTCTAGTTGATCATTTATCTTATATAGGGATGATGAATGTGATTAAGGTTTGATTTTGTATCATGACTTTGAGATATTATTTTGCTTTATATCATTTTTATATCATAATATAGCTCAATCGGCCGATGATGCCTATTGAGTACCCGTTGTTTTTGTACTCATACTACACTTTTGTACCTTTTTGGTACAGACTCAAGTACTAGTTGTCGCCGCTGAGTTAAATCCATATAGTGTTGATCTTTCATAGACAGGTGATGATAGGCGTATTTACACGCCTAAAGTTCTTTAATTTACCCATATTTTAGCTAAGTTTTGAGGACAAAATATATAACTCATGCACTTTTAGTCCTTTTTCCTTTAAGTGATCTAACAAATGTGATTAGCAAGTTTTCAGGAATAAATGATGCAGATTTCAGCATTTTATGGATAACTTGACGCCAAAGGAAGCTTCACGAAAGAAGGGAAGGAGAGCTTGGACGCCTAGGACCAAAAGTGACGCAGGGGAGACCTGTCCCGGGCAAAAACTGAATTTTCCAAGACTTTGGGGATCAGCAGTAACCTATAAGGATTAGGATAATGATGCAGTAATTTATTAGGATTAGGATAAGTACGCAGTAGCCTTATAGGAATAGGATATGAGTATTATAAATACCCTATTTTGCTGCAGTTTTTAGGGACATCATCATTCTCATCATTCACATTCTAATTCATTCATCTACAACTCTAAACAATTTGCTTTCAATTAATTCTTATTTACATTCTCTTCATCTATTCGTCTTAAATTTTCACAACAAGAGAAACGCTACTTGCAAGGTCTTCACGCCACAAGCCAT
The DNA here is from genome assembly GCA_030864225.1 of Capsicum baccatum var. pendulum. Taxonomy (NCBI): domain Eukaryota; kingdom Viridiplantae; phylum Streptophyta; class Magnoliopsida; order Solanales; family Solanaceae; genus Capsicum; species Capsicum baccatum. Next base: position 109,712,915 of record CM061550.1, read on the forward strand.
ACCAAACCCTACTACACGTGAGATCTTTATTTTGGTATAATGATAATGTCTATTGTGATTTCCATTGCACTCATGAGTAGCTAAACTCCTCTGTTGGGGTTATGGAAGCCTTGTGAGATACTATCTATTGCTATGAGTTTGTGAATTCGTGACACGTATGCTGCTTATATCATTATTCTCTTCATCTTAATTTAAATTCTTGTGGTTGCAAACACATAGAGTGCGCCTGTATAGCATTAACTTGTTCGAAAGAAAAGTTATATGTCTGGAAAAAAGATAATGTCAAGGTAATAGGGCACCAAACCCTGTTAAAAAGTTAGTGCCGTAACTGGATTAACCTCTTGGAGAATTTGTACCATTAGATACTCTTTAAGCTCGAAAGAGTTAAAGTGAAATAGTCCTTGTTAGGTCGAAAGGCGCTTGGATTTACCATAGAATACAATTCTCTATAAGCACATGCATGTCTGAATTCCGCATAACTCATAGCCAATAGAGACGTATAACTCATAAGGTGGACATAACCCCAACTCTCAATTATCATTGATTAAAAATCTTACTAAACATTCTTTCTTTTTACTTTGCTATTTTCTGTTTTTACTTTGTTATTTTATTACACTATTGCACTCTACAAAATACCCCCTTTTACGAGACTTTCACCAAAAGTCTACTAATCTTTGCTTACTTAGTGACCAGCTATTCCCTGTGGGATTCGACACCCAACCCAGTTGGGTTCTATATTTGACAACGACCGCTTACACTCTTACGAGAGCTGTAGTTTGAGAGTTATCAAATTTTGGCGCCGTTCCCGGGGAATACGGTTGTCTACTAAGTTTGTGATAGTTACTAGACCCTTTGGTCAAAGATTCTCATACTTTACTTTTAGTTTTTGTTTTTGTTTTCTGCAGATTTTTATCCAGTGCATGCCCCATACTCGAAGTTCTGGTCAACCATTATTACCTTTCAATCCTGAACCAAATCGTATTGGCAGAATGGAGGCTCAATAGGAAATTGAAAGAAGGGTTGCTCAACAGGAACAGGCTAGACTAGCTGCTCTGGCCTCCGCTCAAGTGCATCAACAGAATATTGATAATCCTAGGCGAGCAACAAATCCTGACGATGAGGATCTAGGTGATGATGAGTTACTAAACCCAAGGCGTGATACGGAGATAGCAACACCTGCTAACAAAAGAGATCGTCAAGCTATGTTTAGGCATGAATGCTGACCCGTGCAACCAGCATTCGACGATGATGATGATGATCTCGATGGAGCCGAAGCCACTAGAGCCATTATTCCTCCGCCATTGGCACCCGGAGCCAAGTTCAACATCACAAGCACCATGATTTAGTTATTGCAACTCAAGGGATTATTCATTGGACTAGCAGGCGATGATCCAAATATGCATCTGATCAACTTTATTTCTACATGCAAATCATTCGACAATCCTGGCGTTGGACAGAATGCAATTCGATTGTGCCTATTTCCATTGTCTCTATCTGGGGAGGCAACTCTATGGTTGAATAGGCTAACTCCTGATTCTATCACTAATTGGAGGCAGTTGAAAGACGCTTTCCTAGAAAGATTCTTTCTGCCATCCAAGAGAGCACAATTGAGAGATAAAATCAGCAACTTTCGGCAGCTTCCAACCGAAGCTCTCCACGAAACATGGGAGATTTTCAAGACGAAGCTTATGAGGTGCCCAAACCATCATATGACCAATGTTCACTTGATGGAGATACTATATAGATCCTTGAATTCAGTAACTAAACTTGTGGTGGATAATGCGGCTGGAGGATCATTTATGGACCTCACCTTTGTTTAGGCAAGTGATATGCTAGACTGGATGACGAAGTAAAGTAGGGCGTGGCATACCAGAGATTCTGAGGTAGCAAGCCCCACTCTTGCTATAGGCATGACTGCAGAACAAAGGAGAAGAGAAGAAGAACGTGATCAAGATATGGCGCACATGAAAACACAAGTGGATCTTCTTACAAAGCATCTATTATCAGGGAAGACCAAAAAAGTCAAAAGCTGTTGCGTCAAAAAGAAGAGAGGAATCTGATTCTGAAGAAGAAGCCAACTACTTGAACAATCAGGGGGTTTCCGAGGCAATACCCAAGGAAACCAAGGTCGAAACTATTATGATAAATCTGGAAACAAGGACCAAGGTAGTTGGAAGAACAAGAATGACAAGATTGGTTTGTATGTTTCCCCAGGGAGACGTGATGCCACTGCATCTAGTTCTGCAAATATGGAAGACATGATGGCTAAACTGTTGAAAGGAGTAAAGGCAACCAACGCGGGAGTAACGGAGGTAATAAATGATTTATCCTAGATGAAGCAATTGGTTGACTCACATTCCACTTCAATAAAACAAATAGAGCAGCAATTGAGCCAACTTTCAGCAGCACTCAATCAAAGAAAGGCTGGCACGTTACCTAGCGACATTGTGCAAAATCCAAGAAATGACGGATCATGCATGGCTATTACTACCAGAAGTGGTAAGGTGTTGGAAAATTCATCCCAAAGCAAGTAAGTGGCCGAAAATAAAGTAGATAAGGACGCCATAGAAGCTGACCAAGATGTCCATGACGTCACCCCTAGTAGTTTGCAGCCTGAAAAGATCGAAATTCGAAAGCAAGAGGAGAAGAAAGCCATGGAGAAAACAATTCCGCTTCCACCACCACCTTTTCCTCAAAGATTGAAGAAGAAAGCTGATGATACCAAGTTTAATAAATTCATGGCAATGTTGAAATAGTTGACCATTAATGTTCCGTTGGTAGAGGCACTAGAACAAATGCCAGGGTATGCAAAATTTATGAAGGATCTATTGACAAAGAAGCAAGCAGCAAGCAATGAGTTGACAGACACTGTTCATCATTGCAGTGCAATTGCTACCCGATCACTAGTTCAGAAGAAGGCTGACCTTGGTGCATTCACTATTTCTTGCACCGTTGGATATTTGAATTTTGCCAAGGCATTATGCGATTTAGGAGCCAGCATCAATTTGATGCCATTATCTATTTACAAAAAGTTGGGGTTGGGTGATCCTACTCCAACCAATATGAGGCTCGCAATGGCAGATAGGTCGGTAAAACGACCTGTTGGTATTTTATGTGATGTATTGGTGAAGGTTTCTTCATTCATATTTCTGGAAGACTTCATTATTTTGGATTGGGAGGCAGACTCATAAGTTCCCATAATCTTGGGGCGCCCTTTCCTTGCAACAGGAAGTGTGCTTATCGACTTGAGAGCTAATAAGCTTTTATTCTGAATAAATGATGAAGTAGTTCGCTTTGATGTGTGTAAATCAATGAAGCAACCCAAGGATTTCAACGTATTCTCGGTAGCTGATGTTTATTTCAATGATGTGAATGAATTACTTGAAGAGAAGAAGCTTATTGATGACCCATTGACGGTTGTACTTATGAATGTTGAGCGTAAAGAAGCTGAAAATTATGAAGAAACTATTGGTGCTCTAACAGGGTTAGGGTCATATCCTCATGCTCCCAAGAAGCTGGACCTTGATCTCAAAAACTGACCTACACCACCAGCTAAACCATCTATTAAAGAGCCACCCACGTTAGAATTGAAGGAGCTGCCTAGTCATCTAAAGTACGTATTCTTAGGAAGCAAAAATACACTCCCAGTCATTGTGGCGGCAGACTTGGGTGAGCATCAAGTTGCAGCTCTCATCATTATTCTACGGAAGTATATAAGAGCCATTGGTTGGACCATCGCAAACATTATTGGTATTCCACCTGGGATTTGTACACACAAGATTCAGCTTGAAGAAAATTGCACACCAACTATTGAGCATCAAAGGCGTCTCAATCCACCTATGCAAGAAGTAGTGAAGAAAGAAATTATTAAGTGGTTAGATGCAGGGGTTGTGTATCCTATCTCTGACAGTAAATGGGTAAGCCCAGTACAATATGTTCCCAAGAAAGGAGGCATGACAGTAGTTGTGAATGAATAGAATGAGCTTATTCCACTTAGACCCATTACAGGAGGGAGAGTATGCATGGATTACCAAAAGCTGAATTCGTGGACGCTTAAAGATCACTTTTCAATGCCATTTATGGATCAAATGCTTGATCGATTAGCAGGAAAAGGATGGTTTTGCTTCTTAGATGGTTATTCCGGCTATAATCAGATTTGTATTGCTCCCTAAGACCAAGAGAAAACAACGTTCACATGCCCATATGGTACGTTTGCCTTCAAACGAATGCCATTCAGACTATGTAATGCACCAGCCACCTTTCAGCGTTGTATGATGTCTATTTTTTCTGATATGGTTGAAGATACGTTGGAAGTATTCATGGACGATTTTTCAGTTGTGGGTGAGTCATTTGAGTCTTGCTTAGCAAACCTAAGTATGGCATTGCAAAGATGTGTTTAATTCAACCTAGTGATGAACTGGGAGAAGTGCCACTTTATGGTTAAAGAAGGTATTGTTCTTGGGCATAAAATCTCCGAAAGAGGAATTGAGGTTGATCAAGCTAAAATTGAAGTTATCGAGAAGCTACAACCTCTAATTTCCGTGGAGGGAGTTCGTAGTTTCCTCGGGCATGCAGGTTTCTATCGGCGGTTCATCAAAAACTTCTCCAAAATCGCTAGTCCATTATGCAAACTTTTGGAGAAGGATACAAAGTTTGACTTCAATGAAGGTTGTTTGAAGGCATTCGAATTCCTTAAAGGGAAGCTAATTGAAGCTCCTATTATGGTAGCACCAGATTGGTCTCTACCGTTTGAAGTCATGTGTGACGCTAATAGGGTAGCTTTGGGTGTTGTACTTGGCCAGAGAAGGGAGAAGTTATTCCATCCAATCTACTATGCGAACAAGGTCCTAAACGAAGCCCAAAAGAATTATACTGTCACAGAACAAGAGCTGCTAGCGGTTGTGTATGCTTTTGAAAAGTTTCGTGCTTATTTGTTGGGAACCAAAGTGGTAGTTCACACAGACCATGCAGCCCTGAGATATTTAATGACAAAGAAAGATGCCAAACCAAGGCTAATTCGATGGGTATTGTTCCTGCAAGAATTTGATTTTGAGGTAAAAGATAGAAGAGGTTATGAGAACCAAGTGGCTGATCATCTATCTAGACTCGAGAACGATCATATAGCACAGCCTGATCTCGAGATTGATGATACATTCCCTGACGAAGAGATCTTAGCCACAATAATGGAAGAGTTACCATGGTATGCAGACTTTGCAAATTTTGTAGTGAGTAATGTGATACCTGCAAATCTATCCTTTCACCAAAAGAGGAAGTTCATGCATGATGTAAAACATTACTTTTGGGATGAGCCATATTTGTTTCGACGATGCGCAGATGGTGTTATCAGGCGATGCATATCCCATGTAGAGGTGCCTAATATATTAGAAGCATGTCACACTTCCCAAGTTGGGGGACATCACGCAGGTAATCGGATAGCAAGGAAGGTATTGCAAAGTGGATATTATTAGCCCTCGATATTTAAAGATGCCTACGACTTTGTGAGAAGATGTGACCAATGCCAGAGACAAGGCACAATTTTGAAGCATCATGAAATGCCCATGTCAAAACTTCTTGAAATCGAGCTATTTGATGTATGGGGTATTGATTTCATGGGTCCATTCATAAATTCGTTTGGAATGAAATACATCCTAGTTGCTATAGATTATGTTTCAAAATGGGTCAAAGCAGTAGCGTTAGCCAACAATGAGGGAAAGCGTGTTGTAGAATTCTTGAAGAGAAATATCTTCTCTCGCTTTGGAATACCACGGACTATCATAAGTGATGGAGGATCTCACTTTTGCAACAAGCTGTTCAAATCCGTGTTGGCAAAATATGGTGTCAAACAACATAAGGTATCCACACCTTATCACCCTCAAACTAGTGGACAGGTAGAGGTTTCCAATCGAGAGATCAAGCAAATCCTTGCTAAGACTGTAAATGCTAATAGGAAAGATTGGTCTCGGAAGCTGGACGATGCGCTATGGGCTTATAGGACTGCATTCAAAACGCCAATTGGCATGTCCCCTTACCAACTAATTTATGGGAAGGCTTGTCACTTACCCATCGAACTCGAGTATAAAGCATTGTGGGCGATGAAGCAACTAAATCTGAATTGGGATGATGCTATGAATCTGAGATTGGAGCAGCTGAATGAGATGGATGAATTCCGTCTACATGCCTATGAAAGATCAGACTTCTACAAGGAGCGGATGAAAAAGTATCATGATCAGCGGATTGTTCAATGAAACTTCTAAAAAGGCGACATAGTACTTCTTTTCAATTCCCGACTGAAGCTATTCCTAGGTAAGTTAAGGTCCAACTGGTCTGGTCCATACAAGATTAGCCAAGTCTACTCGTCTGGAGTAGTTGAGCTAGAAGACAGTAATGGTGTTGTCTTCAAGGTGAATGGCCAACGAGTAAAACCCTATATCGGTCATCTTGACTCGATAAACTATATGGACACCATTTATCTCGACGAAGTCTAAATACTCGAGGTAACTATGTCGTGCCGCGACAATAAATCAAGCGCTAGATTGGAGGCAACCCATTATTTTTCATTTTTTTCTTTCGTTCTACTAAGTTTTTACTTTTGATATATAAAAATCTAAAAAGAAGAGTCGAGCCACGACCAAAACTAAGGCGCTAGATGGGAGGCAACCCATCGTTCTAATCATTTTTGTTGTTTTTGAGTGAATGTAGGTACAAGAGAAGTAAAGGAGGAGATTGGTTTCAAATTATGATTTGGAAGTTGTGCATATTAAAGGTGGTAAGTTAAGATTGAAGAAGCAAAAGGATATGGGTGAGGCATCGCTTATGAAAATATAGGCAACGAACAAGGCAAGGCCTATGTAAAACTAGGCCACGAACAAGGCAAGGCCTATGCTATGGCATAATCTCTCGGATTCTAGAGTGCCATAGCATAGGCGCCACATATGCCTAAGAGTGCCATAGCATAGGAGCCGCCTATGCCTAAGAATGCCATAGCATAGGCGCCACCTATGCCAAAGCCTTTTGACTCTGAATCTCATATGCCATGGCATAGACACCGCCTATGCCTAACAATGCCATGGCATAGGCGCCGCCTATGCTCAACTAGGCTTTACAAAAGGCGCCGCCTATGCCAAGCATAGGCAAAGCACTAGGCGCCGCCTATGGTCACTTTTGGTCTCCAAATCCGATTCTAAATGGGTCAAAACCCGACCCAATCTTGCCATGTAAATAAGAAACTTAGTCTTAGACCAAAAACACATTGCAAATCCAACCTAAGCGCCGCCTACCTCTCCAAATCCTCTCAAAAATTTTCCTTTTGCTCTTTTAACTTTACAAGAATATCTTTCAAGGCCATCAACCAAGTAAGTACTTCTTTGTTCTTCTTTTATGTTCCGTAAGTACTACACTACTACGCCTATTATGAATTGTTACATCTTGAAGTAGTATTGTGATAACGCTCAATCTACAGCTCTCGTTTGAGTGTAAAGCAGTCGTTAGAAAATATAGAACCCAACCTGGGTTGGGTGTCGATCCCACAGGGAATAGCTTGGCCAACAAGTAAGTAGAATTATTAAACTTTTGGTGCAAGTCTCGTAAGAAGGGGGGATTGTAATGTGTAACCAAAACAATAAAGTAAAAACTAAAAATAGCAAAGTAGAAAGAAAGAATATTTCGTAGGTTGTGAAACAATGAGAATTGAAGCGTTGGGGTTATGTCCACCTTCTGAGGTATACGTCTCTTTTGGCTATAAGTGTGTAGAGTCTTGACATGCAATTTCTTATAGAGAATTGTAGTCGATGGTAAATCCAAGCGTCTCTCGACCTAAACAAGGACTATTTCACTTTAACTCTCTTGAGCTTAAAGCGTGTCTAACGGTACGAATTCTCCAAGAGGTTAGTCCAGTTACGGCACTAGCTTTTTAATAGGAAAGGGTGTCCTACTACCTTGACATTATCTCTTTTCCAGACAAATAACCGTTCTCTCGAACAAGTTAAATGTTAGACTGGCGTATTCTTGCGTTTGAAACCGCAAAGAATGTGGATTAAGATGAAGAGAATAATGATATAAGCAATATACGTGTCACGAACTCACAAACTCACAGTAATAGATAGTAACTCATTCGGCTTCCATAACCCCAACAGAGAAGTTTAGTTACCCATGAATGCGAAGGAGATCACGATTTGCATTGTTATTGTTGAGTAATGGCGTGTGGATTAGGTGACAGGCGTGTGGATTAGGTGATTCCTTAGCAAGTAACGATTCTCTTGTTGTGGAATTTAATTGTTGAGTTATGGAAAGATTAAAAGAGTGAATAGAAAGATGGATTGTTAAGAGAAGAATGTATTGAAAGATAGAAGAATGAATAAAAATCTCTACCATGATAGGGTATTTATAATACCCATATCCTACTCCCACTAAGTTAATGAAATAAATAACCAAATCCTAATAGGCTAATGGAATACTTAACCCAAATGTACTAGGTTAAGGTAATATTATCATAATCCAAATAAACTAATGAAATACATAGCCTAATTGTATTAGGTTAATGTATCTTTGTAAAAATCCATCTTTGTGTCTGTAAGTCCCCAAAGTCTTTAGAAATGTTGTTTTAGCCCGGGACAGATTTTCCATGCAGCAGTTTTGGTCCAGGTCCCCAGAGTCTTCAGAAATGCTGTTTTAGCTCGGGACAGATTTTCCATGCAGCAGTTTTGGTCCTTAGGCGTGTAAACTCCCTTTCCTTCCTTCGTGAGCTTTCTTTTGCATCAAGTAAGCCATAAAATGCTGAATTTTGCATCATTTATACCTGAAACTTTACTAATCATGTTCGTTAGCTCATTTATGGGAAAAAGGACTAAAAATGCATGAAATATATAGTTTGTTCTCAAAACTAGGCTAAAATATGGGCAAAATATATTGATATAGGCGTGTAAATCCGCCTATCATCAACACCCCACACTTAGAGCTTTGTTCGTCCTCGAACAATATATCATGTCCTTATAAACATCAACTTACGGTTTTACAGCAACAACACAAAACATTCTTCAAGACAAGCACAACAATTATCAACAAAGAGTAGCTTTCTGATTATAAGTAGAAACAATTTAACCTCAAGCATAGACTCGTGATGGTGATTAACTCACATGCAAACGTTAAGGTGCATAGCATCATATACAACTATCCACAGCTCATCAACCATGTGTCTCACAATATAGTACCCTTAATCACTCACAAATATTGCGCATTTTCAAACATGGGTATCAAAATGCTCTCACTCTCACAAAGAATTCATATGTAGCAACTGATGACCATAGGCTTGCCCTTAATTTAGTACTCTACTAAATGTCAGAATGTTTAAGATTACGATCAAGTAGGTCTTTTGATGGTTGTAATGTAGGCTAAGGGACGGGTAGGACTATTTTGGCCAAGAATAGTGACTAGGTTCCTAAGCGCTTTAATACATCACTTTGTATCATTGACACTTTTTTCTTTCAACCTTTCTTCTTTCTTTTGTTCTACCACCCTTGTTCTCCTCTTTTGTTTTTCAATTTTAAGAACAACTCACTTTTCAGCTTTCTTTTCCTTTTTTCTTTGCACAACATACCTCTTATGATAGCACTTTCTTTTTCATAATACATTCAAGCACCATTACAATTTATAGCATCATACTCACCCAATTTCCTCTTATGTTGTCACATGACTTTTTTACTTTAAAGCACTTAGGAATTTGGATCAAATTACGGTCTTGAAAAAAATGGATTAGGCTTACATACAAGGTTCTCAAAGAAATAGGCTAAAGGCTCAAAAAGGTTTAACTAAGATGATGTCCATGGGTAGGTAAAACTGAAGGTAAACATGTATAGGTTGCCAAAGAAATGCCTAAATCATCTCCTAAACTTACACTCCTTATTTTCGCTTTGCATACATACCAGGCAAGTTCTAGCATCAGCTACAAACATAGAATATACTATTATCTCACACACACAAGGCACATGGTCGACTTGATTGGAAGTAATATAGACTCTCGACCCAACAAGTGAAGGAATTAAATCACACAATATCACATAATGAGTCACAACTAAAGCCTAAACGTCTCAATAGTCACAATTGTAGCACATACTCTTGTTATAATCTCATGCTGCCTATCAAAATAATTTCATGCGAAGCTAGAAAAATTTGACTCCTAAAAAAAACTAAAAAAAACGTCAAACGAAAAAAAACAACAACAAAAAAAAACGAACTCAAAAAAACAAAGTAAACAAACAAACATACAAACATAAGTGCAAACAAAGAAGTATAGCATGCGATTCTGCCACCCCACACTTGGACTGGACACTGTCCTCAGTGGAAAATAAATTCGAAGAACCTGGTTAGTCGGACCCTTCATCAATGTCGGGGGTCATTCCCCCTTTGACAGAATCATCATAAGAGTCGTCTTCAGAGTTCTCCTCCTCATCAGAATCAGGCAAGCGTCTATCATCATCAGTCGGCACATCATCGTCTAGAGGTTCCTCAAAATATACACCCACTCCACACATCTCCCGTGCATGCATGTTCATTGGGTAGTCGTGGTCCAGCTGTTGGAGCTCTTCAGCAGTTGGAATACGTCCACCACTCATCATAGTGAATCGTGTCATGCCATAGAGATGACGGAAGAAACTCTCGTCACGAGCATGTCTCTCCGCAGTAGTAAGATTGACTCCATGAGTTGTTTCAGCATCTTTGACCTTGGTGAGGTCAACCTTCTTTGGGTTATGTGGGAGTTTGTGGTCAGCTGGTTCCTCTTCGACATCCTCCTTCCGCAACATTGCTGTCAACAAATTGCCGAATGTGAAATGGGACCTTTTGTGGAGTCTGGCCTTCCTCATGGTAGATTGAATGATTGCCCCAAAGTTGATAGGGACATTCGTCATCAAAGCATAGACCAAACACACTCTATCTCTCGATATCTTGGTGTATTGAGTCCCAGGAATAAGACATGAGTTGACAATATGCATCCAGATTCTTGCTTCCCTATTTAGTAGAGCATAGGGGAAGGTGTTGTGTCGACCTGTTTCTTTATGTCTGACCCACCTTGCCATTGATCTACTTCCACAAAGCGTGTGTCGTATCGCTCTATAAGGAGGCCTGCTGTACAGTTCTTTGAATGGTGCTGTGTCGACCGAAGGTAAGCCAAGAAAAGAGTTGATCCAATCCGCGGTGAGCTGTAACACTTGGCCCCGAATTTTGACTTCATTGCCTGTTGTGTTCGGCGACCATTTGGCATAAAAATCTCTTGTTAAGTCAATATTGCACTCTCCCATGTCGCGGAAGATGAAATCCAGCTTCAAAGCCATTATTTTTGCCAACATTCGCGGCTCCTTCTTTGCTAAGGTCTCCTTGTTGATCAAGTCGACGTGCACATATTTTCTTTCTTTGTTGCTGCTGTACCATGCTTTGGCTTCTTCCTCAAGAACCCATTTTATTCCAAACATTCTGCGTGGTAGGTGTGCTGAGGATGATTCTCCTTGGTCTTTTCGACTTCTCTTCTTGCCCTTTTGGGATGTGGTAGCCTTCTCCTTGCCTTGCCTTGCTTTAGGTGCCATTGTACCTGAGACTAGAAATAATGTAAGTTGCAGCACAATCTCACTTGATACAATATATATGCAAGCACTAGGGGTACCACCCCACACTTAGTTTTGTTAACACAAATCAGTGAAGTGAAAGTGGTCGAGTACTCAGATTTCGTCGACATACGTTTTAGGATTGTATTCCGACAAGAAACTCAGCATTGCATCACTTATTTGCAGCCATTGAACTACTTTCATGGTAGATATAGCAACACTACGACATAGGGGTTACCACATGGAATCGTTATTCTTACAACAAGCACAACCTCCTAAGTCAATAGGCACTATAACGTTATCCCGATGGCCGGGATAGTCTATCATGTAAGCATCCAAACACCAATCTTAAGCAATATTCATAGCCATATCAATTCAGCAATTATCATAACAATGCTATTGAAACCAAATTCAAGTTGGAAACAAGCCAAGAATTCCCTACGTATATGTTTACTTCACATGATTTTGTAACAACAATCCAAACACATGAATATCACCAACAATCATATATGATTTAGCAATTCATCATAAACATAGAAACGTAGTACTTTCGAGAAATAAATGAAGAATAAGAGAGTACTTACTTGCTTGAAGTTCGTGGAGATGGTGTTGTGAATTGGAAGAGCAAAAGAAGAAAATTTTGAGAGGATTTGGAAGTTTATGCGGCGCCCTTAGGGTTTCTTCTAATGTGGTTGTGTTATAAAACTAAGTCCTCTTTATATAGGAAGAGTATGGGTCGGGTTATGACCCATTTACAATTGGTGTTGGAGACAAAAACACCACATATGCGGCGCATATCACTCGGCATATCAATGACATATGCGGCGCATTGTCTATGGCATAATGGGACATATGCGCCACATAGTCTATGGCATTTGTAGACATATGCGCCGCATAGTCTATGGCATATGAGATACTGAGACCAAATGCCATAGCATAGGCGGCGCATAGTCAAAAGCATACCTAGGAATAGGCGGCGCATAGTGTATAGCACACTAGATTCTGAGACCTTAAGCTATAGGATAGGTCGTGCATCGTTCGTGGCCTAGTTCTACCAAGTCCTAGTCTTCCTCGAAGCCTATTTTGATGAGGAAAAGGCTCAATCCATAGACTTATGCATCACCATTCCTAACTTACCAACTTTACCATACAATGCGTCCAAATCGTCAATTGAAATCGATCTCCTCGTTGAATACTTCTTGCACCTATTTTTGCTCAAAACCAAATGAAAACGATTAGTACGATGGGTTGCCTCCCACCAAGCGTCGTGGTTTGGGTCGTGGCACGACTCTTATTTTTGGATTTTCATTTATCAAAAATAAAAAATACTAAAACGACAAAATGATAAAATGATAAAACGATGGGTTGCCTCCCATCTAGCGCCTTATTCATTGTCGTGGCTCGACGTAGTAATCTCGAGTACTTAGACTTCATCGAGATAAGTGATGGCCATGTCATTCATCGAGTCAAGAGAACCGATATATGGCTTGACACGTTGGCCATTCACTTTGAAGATAACACCCTCATTGTATTCCAATTCGACTACTCCAGACGAGTAGACTTGGATGACTTTAAATGGACCAGACCATTTCGATTTTAACTTACCTGGGAAGAGCTTAAATCTGGAGTTGAAGAGTAGCACCATGTCACCCTTTTGGAAATTTCGTCGAATAATCCGCTGATCATGATACTTCTTCATCCGCTCCTTGTATAAATCCGATCGTTCATATGCATGGAGCCGAAATTCATCTAGTTCGTTAAGCTGCTCCAACCTCAGATTCTTCACATCTTCCCAATTCAAGTTCAATCGCTTCAATGCCCACAATGCCTTGTATTCAAGTTCAATGGGTAGATGACAAGCCTTTCCATAAACTAGTTGATACGGAGACATGCCAATGGGTGTCTTGAATGCAGTCCTTTACGCCCATAGTGCATCATCTAGCTTTCGAGACCAATCCTTCCGATTCGCATTAACCGTCTTTGCAAGGATTTGCTTGATCTCACGATTGGAAACCTCTACTTGTCCACTAGTTTGGGGATGATACGGCGTAGCTACCTTATGTTGCTTGACACCATACTTGGCCAATACAGATTTGAATAGCTTGTTGCAAAAGTGAGATCCTCCATCACTTATGATAGTACGAGGTACTCCAAAGCGAGAGAAGATATTCTTCTTTAAGAATACTACAACACGCTTTCCTTCGTTGTCGGCCAATGCTACAGCTTCAACCCATTTTGACACATAATCCACAGCAACCAAGATGTACTTCATTCCAAACGAATTCACGAATGGCCCCATGAAATCAATACCCCACACATCAAAGAGTTCTACCTCAAGAATTTTGGACATGGGCATTTCATGGTGTTTTGAAATAGCACCTTGCCATTGGCATTGGTCACACCTCCTCACATAGTCATATGCATCTCTAAATATCGAAGGCCAATAATATCCACTTTGCAATACTTTTCTTGTCGTTCGATTTCCTGCATGATGTCCTCCAACTTGCGAAGTGTGGCATGCTTCCAATATAGTGGGCACTTCTTCATGGGATATACATCGTCGAATGATACCATCAGCGCATCTTCGAAACATATAAGGCTCATCCCAATAGTAGTGCTGATCGTCATGCATAAACTTCCTCCTTTGGTGGTAAGATAGATTGGAAGGTAACACATTACTCACCACGAAATTTGCAAAGTCGGCATACCATGGTAATTTCTCCATTGATGTCGCTAGTATCTCCTCGTCAGGAAATGCATCATCAATCTGACTTTCTGGTTGCGCCACATACTCATTCTCAAGTCTAGATAGGTGATCAGCCACTTGGTTCTCGCAACCTCTTCTATCTTTGACTTCGAAATCAAACTCTTGCAGCAGCAATACCCATCGAATCAGTCTTGGTTTTGCATCCTTCTTTGTCATTAGATACCTAAGAGTTGCATGGTCTGTATGAATGATCACCTTAGTACCCTATAGATAGGCACGAAACTTCTCAAACGCATACACAACCGCTAGGAGCTCTTGTTCAGTAACAGTGTAGTTTCTTTGGGCTTCATTTAGGACCTTACTCGCATAGTAGATAGGATGAAATAATTTCTCCTTTATCTGTCCAAGAACAGCACCAATTGCTACACCACTAGCATCACACATGACTTCGAACGGGAGCGTCCAATCTGGTGCTACCATGATAAGGGCTTCAATGAGTTTTCCTTTAAGGCATTCGAATGCCTTTAAGCAATCGTCATTAAAGTCAAACTTCGCATCTTTCTCCAATAGTTTGCACATTGGACTAGAAATTTTGGAGAAGTCTTTGATGAATCTACGATAAAACCCAGCGTGGCCAAGAAAACTACGAACTCCCTTCACTGAAATTGGAGGTGGTAGCTTCTCGATTACCTCTATTTTTGCGCGATCAACCTCTATTCCTCTTTCGGAGATCTTGTGACCAAGAACGATTCCTTCTTTTACCATGAAGTGGCACTTCTCCCAATTCAGCACAAGGTTGAACTCTACACATCTTTGCAATGCCATGCTCAAGTTTGCCAAACATGCTTCAAAAGACTCACCAACAACTGAAAAGTTGTCCATAAATACCTCCAAAGTGTCTTCAACCATATCAGAGAAAATAGACATCATACAACGTTGAAAGGTGGCTGGTGCATTACACAACCCGAATGGCATGCGTTTGAAGGCAAACATACCATATGGGCATGTAAACGTTGTCCTCTCTTGGTCTTCAGGTGCAATACAAATCTGATTATAACCTGAACAACCATCCAAAAAGCAAAACCATCCTTTCCCCGCTAATCGATCTAGAATTTGGTCCATAAATGGCATGGGGAAGTGATCCTTGAGCGTCCAAGAATTCAGCTTGCGGTAATCCATGCATACTCTCCATCCAGTAACGGGCCTGAGTGGAATAAGCTCATTCTTTGCATTCGCGACCACCGTCATGCCTCCTTTCTTGGGAACACATTGCACAGGACTCACCCATGTACTATCAGAGATAGGGTATACAACTCCTGCGTCTAACCACTTGATAATCTCCTTCTTCACCACTTCTTGCATTGGTGGGTTTAATCGCCTTTGATTTTCAATGGTGGGTGTGCACTTTTCTTGAAGCTGAATTTTATGTGTGCAAATCCCAGGTGGAATACCAATGATATCCGCAATGGTCCATCCAATAGCTCTAATATACTTGCGTAAGATTGCAATAAGATCTGCAACTTGTTGCTCACCCAAATCGGCTGCCACAATGACTGGAAGAGTGTTTCCGCTTCCTAAGAATGCGTACTTCAAATGGCTTTGCAGCTCCTTCAATTCTAACGTGGGTGGTTCTTCAATAGATGGCTTAGCTGGTGGTGTAGGTCAATTTTTGAGATCAAGATCCAGCTTCTTGGGGGTATAGCGATATGTCCCTAATCCCGATAGAGCACAAATATCTTCATCAGAAATTTCAGCATCATCATTCTCTCCTTTCATGAGCAAAACCTCCAAAGGATCATCAAGAATTCGCTCTTCTGCAAGCAACTCTTTCTCATCATCAAAGACAACATCAGCCACAGAAAATACACTCAGATCTTTGGGTTGCTTCATTGATTTGCAAACATCAAAGCGAACCACTTCGTTATTTATTCGGAATGAAAGCTCATTAGCTCTCAAATCTATGAGCACACTTCCCGTAGCAAGGAAAGGGCGTCCCAAGATTATGGGAACCTCTGAATCTGCTTCACAATCTAAGATGACAAAGTCTGCTGGAAAGATAAATGAAGAAACCTTTACCAAGACATCGCATAGAATACCAACCGGTAGTTTTACCGACCTATCCGCCATAACAAGCCTCATATTAGTTGGTGTAGGATCTCCTAACCCCAACTTCTTGTAGATCGATAATGGCATCAAGTTGATGCTGGCTCCTAAGTCACACAATGCTTTGGCAAAGTTCAAAGATCCGACTGTGCAAGGAATAGTGAAAGCTCTGGGGTCGGCCTTCTTCTGAACTATCGATCGGGTAGCAATTGCACTACAATGATGCACATCATCCTTCAGCTCATAACTTGCTGCCCTCTTTTTAGTCAAAAGATCTTTCATAAACTTCGCATACCCAGGCATTTGTTCAAGTGCCTCTACCAATGGAACATTAATGGTCAGTTGCTTCAACATATTCATGAATTTGCTGAACTTTGTGTCATCCGCCACCTTCTTCAATCTTTGTGGAAAAGGTGGTGGTGGGTATGGAAGTGTTCTCTCCACGGCTTTCTTCTCCTCTTGCTTCCGTTTTTCCACTTTTTCAGGCTGCACGTCACTAGGTGAAACGTCCTTGACGTTGGGAGTAGTTGTTGCGGCTTCTTCTCCTTTTGTAATGTCACTAGGTGTAGCATCCATGTCCGCAACTTCGTCAACCACTTGCTTTCCTTTTGCTGAAGTTTACAGCACCTTACCACTTCTGGTAGTGATGGCCATGCATGACCCATCATTCTTTGGGTTTTGCATAGTATCACTTGGTAAGGTGCCAGCCTTTCTTTGATTAAATACTGCTGAAAGTTGGCTCAATTGCTGCTTTATTTGCTTGATAGAAGTGGAATGAGAATCAACTAGTTGCTTCATGGAGGACAAATCATCAATCACCTCCTTAACTCCCACGCTCGTTGCTTCCACTCCTTTCAATAACTTAGCCATCATGTCTTCCATAGAATTAGATGTGGCGGTATCACGTCTACCGGGGGAACGTACAAACCACTTTTTTCATTATTTTTCTTCCAACTACCTTGGTCTTTGCTTCCAGATTTATCATAATAGTTCCCTTGGGCATTCCCACAAAAACCTCCCTGATTGTTCAAGTAGTTGGCCTCCTCTTCAGAATCAGATTCGTCTCTTCCTTTTAGCGCAACAGCTTTCACTTTTTCGGTCTTCCCTGATAATAAGTGCTTTGTCAGAAGATCCAATTGTGTTTTCATGTGCGCCATGTCTTGCCCACGTTCTTCTTCTCTTCTTCTTTGGTCTGCAGACATGCCAATAGATAAAGTGGGGCTTGCTACCTCAGAATCCCTGGTATGCCAAGCTCTACTTTGCTTTGTCATACGATCTAGCATATTTCTTGCTTGTCCAAAGGTGAGGTCCATGAAAGAACCTCCAGCTGCGTTATCCACCACTGGTTTAGTTATTGAATTCAAGGCTCTATACAAGATCTCCATGAGCTGAACATTAGTCATGTGATGGTTTGGGCATCTCGCTAGCTTTGTCTTGAACCTCTCCCATGTTTCATGAAGAGCTTCACAGGGAAGCTGACGAAAGTTGCTGATTTCATCTCTCAATTGTGCTCTTTTGGATGGCGGAAAGAATCTTTCTAGGAAAGCGTCTCTCAATTGCCTCCAATTTGTAATTGAATCAGGAGTCAGCCCATTCAACCATAGTGTTGCCTCCCCAGACAGAGACAATGGAAATAGACGTAATCGAATAGAATTCTGACCAACACCAGGATTGTCAAAAGACTTGCATGTAAAAATAAAGTTGATGAGATGCATATTCGAATCATCGCCTGCTAGTCCACCAAATAATCCCTTGAGTTGCAATAACTGAATCATGGTGCTAGTGATGTTGAACTTGGCTTCGGGCGCTAATGGTGGTGGAATTATAGCTCCAGTGGCTTCGGCACCATCAAGATCATCATCATCATCGTCGAAAGCTGGCTGCAAAGGTTGGCGATCATATTTATACCGAGCTTGTCGACCTCTTCTGTTGGCAGGTGTTGCAGTTTCAGCGACATGCCTTGGGTTTATCAACTCGTTGTCACCTAAATCCTCATCGTCAGGATTTGTTGCTCGCCCAGGATTATCCATGTTTTGTTGTTGGACTTGAGCAGCGGCAAGAGCAGCTAATCTCGCCTGCTCATGTTGAGCAGCCATCCTGTCGATTTCAGCTTGTGCTTCCATTCTTCAAATTCGTTGTGGTTCCGGATTGATTGGTAATAACGTTTGACCAGAACTTCTAGTATGGGGCATGCACTAAAAGAAAAACCTGCAATAAACAAAAATAAAAACTAAACGTAAAAGTAAGAGAATCTTTGACCAAAGGGTCTAGTAATTATCACGAACTTGATTGACACTCGTATTCCCCGGCAACGGCGCCAATTTTTGATAACGCTCAATCTACAGCTCTCGTTTGAGTGTAAAGCGGTCGTTAGCAAATATAGAACCCAACCTGGGTTGGGTGTCGATCCCACAGGGAATAGATTGGCCAACAAGTAAGTAGAATTATTAAACTTTTGGTGCAAGTCTCGTAAGAAGGGGGGATTGTAATGTGTAACCAAAACAATAAAGTAAAAACTGAAAATAGCAAAGTAGAAAGAAAGAATATTTCGTAGGTTGTGAAACAATGAGAATTGAAGCGTTGGGGTTATGTCCACCTTCTGAGGTATACGTCTCTTTTGGCTATAAGTGTGTAGAGTCTTGACATGCAATTGCTTATAGAGAATTGTAGTCGATGGTAAATCCAAGCGTCTCTCGACCTAAACAAGGACTATTTCACTTTAACTCTCTTGAGCTTAAAGCGTGTCTAACGGTACGAATTCTCCAAGAGGTTAGTCCAGTTACGGCACTAGCTTTTTAATAGGAAAGGGTGTCCTACTACCTTGACATTATCTCTTTTCCAGACAAATAACCTTTCTCTCGAACAAGTTAAATGTTATACTGGCGTATTCTTGCATTTGCAACCGCAAAGAATGTGGATTAAAATGAAGAGAATAATGATATAAGCAATATACGTGTCACGAACTCACAAACTCACAGTAATAGATAGTAACTCATTCGGCTTCCATAACCCCAACAGAGAAGTTTAGTTACCCATGAATGCGGAGGAGATCACGATTTGCATTGTTATTGTTGAGTAATGGCGTGTGGATTAGGTGATAGGCGTGTGGATTAGGTGATTCCTTAGCAAGTAACGATTCTCTTGTTGTGGAATTTAATTGTTGAGTAATGGAAAGATTAGAAGAGTGAATAGAAAGATGGATTGTTAAGAGAGGAATGTATTGAAAGATAGAAGAATGAATAAAAATCTCTACCATGATAGGGTATTTATAATACCCATATCCTACTCCTACTAAGCTAATGAAAGAAATAACCAAATCCTAATAGGCTAATGGAATACTTAACCCAAATGTACTAGGTTAAGGTAACATTATCATAATCCAAATAAACTAATGAAATACATAGCCTAATTGTATTAGGGTAATGTATCTTTGTAAAAATCCAGCTTTGTGTCTGTAAGTCCCCAAAGTCTTCAGAAATGTTGTTTTAGCCCGGGACAGATTTTCCATGCAGCAGTTTTGGTCCAGGTCCTCAGAGTCTTCAGAAATGTTGTTTTAGCCCGGGACAGATTTTCCATGCAGCAGTTTTGGTCCTTAGGCGTGTAAACTCCCTTTCCTTCCTTCGTGAGCTTTCTTTTGCGTCAAGTAGGCCATAAAATGCTGAATTTTGCATCATTTATACCTGAAACTTTACTAATCATGTTCGTTAGCTCATTTATAGGAAAAAGGACTAAAAGTGCATGAAATATATAGTTTGTTCTCAAAACTAGGCTAAAATATGGGCAAAATATATTGATATAGGCGTTTAAATCCGCCTATCATCATATTGGTGAGTTGAATGTGATTAATTTGTTGTGATACAACTAAGTGAGGGAAAGAATACTTAAGAATGATCTTGACTTGTTTCCAACTTGTATTTAATTTTGATGCACTGTCATACGTTTGCGAAATTGACATGGTCAAGAACATTGCATAATCTTGTCAATAGAAATCTTACATGTTGGAATAACTTGTGTATAAAGGTGAAAACCATGGTTGAATACAAACTTATGAAATTGTGATTATTCCTAAAACTTGATTCAATCTATATGGAGTAGTCTTGCTCAAAAGATATATCAAACATGAAAGTATTGCCAAGATTTCATGAAGTATGACTGCACTGATTATATTGTTGGAATATAGCGCCTAAAACATATATTGATGAAGTCTGAATAATCGATAACTTTCACTTCACTAGTTTGTACCAACAAAATAAGTGTGGGGTGGTGCCACTACTGCTTTTTTATCGATTGTATCCACCGAGATGAAGCTAACATGACTATTGTTTTAATCTCAGGTACAATGGTACCAAAAGCAAGACAAGGCAAAGAAAAAGCAACCACTTCACAAAAAGGCAAGAAAAGAGGACGAAAAGAGCAAGGAGAATCCTCCTCGCTGCAAATACCTTGCCACATGTTTGGAATTAAATGGGTCCTCGAGGAGGAAGGAAAGGAATGGTATAGGAACAATAAAGAGAAAAAATATGTTCATGTGGAGTTGATAAACAAGGAGAGCCTAGCAAAGAAAGAACCTCGTATGTTGGCCAAGATAATGGCATTACATCTTGATTTCATCTTCTGAGATATGGGAGAGTGCAATCTCGATTTAACATGAGAATTCTATGCCAACTGATCACCGAAAACTACAGGGAATGGAGTAAAGATTTGGGGCCAAGTTCTGCAACTAAATGCGGAGTTCTTCAACTCCTTTCTAGGTTTGCCATCTGTTGACCCATCACCATTCAAGGAGCTGTAGTTTGAGCCTATTAGACACACATTATACGGACCACGATCCATGGCAATATGGAGTAGACACAAGGACACCGGTCGGCACAACACCTTCACATATGCTCCTTTGAATAGGGAAGCTAGGATATGGCTGTGAATAGTCAACTCTTGCTCGATTCCAGGGACCCAGTACACAAAGAAAACACGAGATAGAGTGTGCTTGGTGTACGCATTGATGACGAATGTCTCTGTCCCTATCAACATTGGAGCAATTATTCGATCTACAATGCATAAAGCTAGGCTACACAAGATGTCCCACTTCAGCTTTGGCAATCTGTTGACTGCAATATTGAGGAAGGAGGACATCGAAGAGGAACCTGCTGATCATAAAATCCCACACAACCCGAAGAAGGTTGACCTCACAAAGGTTAAAGATGCTGAAACCACGCATGGCGTCAACCTTACCACTGCAGAAAGGCATGCTCGGGATGAGAGTTTCTTTTGCCATCTTTATGGCATGACTCAGTTTACAATGATGAGCGGAGGTCGTGTTCCAACTGCTGCAGAGCTCCAATAGCTGGATTATGACTATCTAATGAATGAGCATGCAAGGGCGATGTACGGAGTAGGGGTATACTTTGAGGAACCTCTTGAGGACGATGTGCCAACCGATGATGATCGCAGAATGCCAAACTCCGATGTGGAGGAGAATTCTGATAACGACGACTCTGATGATGATTCCGACGAAGGGGGTATGACCCCAGACATAGAGGAGGAGTCCGACTAACCAGGTTCTTCTTATTTATTTTCCACTGAGGGCAGTGTGTCCCGTCTAAGTGTGGGGTGTTGGTATTTTCATGCTAAACTTCTTTATCTGCATTTGCATTCATTTATGTTTGTTTGTTTGTTTTTTTAGTAGTTAAATTATTTAAAAAAAAAAATAACTTAGCTTGAAATTGTTCTGATAGGCAGCATGGTATAACGACAAGAGTCTATGATAAAATCATTACTATTGAGACGTTTCTAATAGTGACTCATTATGTGATAATTGTTTGGTGCAACTCCTTCATCTGTTGGGTCAATAGTCTGTACTACTCCCAATAAAGTCGACCATGTGCCTTGTGTGTGTGTGATGATAGTATATTCTATGTGTGTGGCTGATGCTAGAACTTGCCTAGTATGTATGTAAAGCGAAATAAAGAGTGTGAGTTTGGGAGATGATTTAGGCATTTCTTTAGCAACCTATGATTGTTTACCTTCATTTTATCTACCCATGGACATCATCCTAGATAACCCCCTTTGAGCTTTTAGCCTATTTTCTTTGACAACCTCATATGTAAGACTAATCCATTTTTTTCAAAACCATAATTTGATCCAAATTCCTATGTGCTTTAAATTGTAAAGTAATGTGACAAAATAAGAGGAAATTGGGTGAGAATAGTGCCTTAGAATGTATTGGTGCTTGAATTTGTTATGAAAAATAATTGCTATCATAAGAGGTGTATTATGAAAAGAAAAAGGAAAAGAAAAATAAAAAGTTAATTCTGTTCAAAATTGAAAAACAAAAGATGTGAGAAAGGGTGGTAGATTAAAAGGAAGTAGAAAGGTTGTTTGAAAGAAAGCATAAATGGCATAATGTGATGTATTAAAGCGCTTAGGAACATAGTCACTATTGCTGGCCAAAATAGTCCTACCCGTCCCTTAGCCTACATTACAACCTGTAAAAGACCTATTTGATCCTAAGCTTAACATTCTGATATTTAGTGGAGCATTACACTAAGGGCAAGCCTATGGTCATCAGTTGCAACATATGAATTCTTTATGAGAGTGAGAGCAAGGATAATATTGTACCCATGTTCCGAAAAATACAATATCTGTGAGTGATTATGGGTAAGATCTTATGTGAGACACACATGGTTGATGAGTTTTGGGTAGTCGTATATGAATCTCTGTGCCTTAACTTTTGAATACGAATTAACCATCATCACGAGTCTATATTAGAGGTTGAATTGTTTCTAGAAGTGATCAGAAAACTACTCTTTGTTAATAATTATCGTGCCTGTCTTGATGAATATTTTGTGTTGTTACTGTGAAACCTTAAGTGGATGTTTAGATGGACATGATATTTTGTTCGAGGATGAACAAGCTTTAAGTGTGGGGTGTTGATGATAGGCGTATTTACACGCCTAAAGTGCTTTAATTTACCCATATTTTAGCTAAGTTTTGAGGACAAAATATATAACTCATGCACTTTTAGTCCTTTTTCCTGTAAGTGAGCTAACAAATGTGATTAGCAAGTTTTCAGGAATAAATGATGCAGATTTCATCATTTTATGGATAACTTGACCCCAAAGGAAGCTTCACGAAAGAAGGGAAGGAGAGCTTGGACGCCTAGGACCAAAAGTGACGCAGGGGAGACCTGTCCCGGGAAAAAGCAGCATTTTCCAAGACTTTGGGGATCAGCAGTAACCTATAAGGATTAGGATAATGATGCAGTAATTTATTAGGATAAGTACGCAGTAGCCTTATAGGAATAGGATATGGGTATTATAAATACCCTATTTTGCTGCAGTTTTTAGGGACATCATCATTCTCATCATTCACATTCCAATTCATTCATCTACAACTCTAAACAATTTTCTTTCAATTAATTCTTATTTACTTTCTCTTCATCTATTCATCTTAAATTTTCACAACAAGAGAAACGCTACTTGCAAGGTCTTCACGCCACAAGCCATACCAAACCCTACTACACGTGAGATCTTTATTTTGGTATAATGATAATGTCTATTGTGATTTCCATTGCACTCATGAGTAGCTAAACTCCTCTGTTGGGGTTATGGAAGCCTTCTGAGATACTATCTATTTCTATGGGTTTGGGAATTCGTGATACGTATGCTGCTTATATCATTATTCTCTTCATCTTAATTTAAATTCTTGTGGTTGCAAACACATAGGGTGCGCCAGTATAGCATTAACTTGTTCGAAAGAAAAGTTATATGTCTGGAAAATAGATAATGTCAAGGTAATAGGGCACCAACCCCTGTTAAAAATTTAGTGCCATAACTGGATTAACCTCTTGGAGAATTTGTACCATTAGATACTCTTTAAGCTCGAAAGAGTTAAAGTGAAATAGTCCTTGTTAGGTCGAAAGACGCTTGGATTTACCATAGAATACAATTCTCTATAAGCACATGCATGTCTGAATTCCGCATAACTCATAGCCAGTAGAGACGTATAACTCATAAGGTGGACATAACCCCAACTCTCAATTCTCATTGATTAAAAATCTTACTAAACATTCTTTCTTTTTACTTTGCTATTTTCCATTTTTACTTTGTTATTTTATTACACAATTGCACGCTACAAAATCCCCCCTTTTACGAGACTTTCACCAAAAGTCTACTAATCTTTGCTCACTTAGTGACCAGCTATTCCCTGTGGGATTCAACACCCAACCCAGTTGGGTTCTATATTTGACAACGACCGCTTACACTCTTACGAGAGCTGTAGTTTGAGCGTTATCAACACGGTGAGCTTTTGGAGTTTTGAGTCATTTGTTCCCTCTATCCTTGTTCAGTCTTTTGTCTTTAAGACAGATGTATTGAGTATTTTAGACTTTTGAGTTGTATTTCCTATTATAAAACTTAGATTCTCTTAAATTGATATTACCAGGTCGTGGGATTGGTATCCGTAATTTGATTGCCCTCTTTTAGTGGAACATTGTTGACTACAATTATATTCATGTATTTAGGCCCTATTGGGGATTTCTACCGATGTAACATTGCCTTAGCTCTGGGTTATGGTTTTGGCTTACCTACTGGTGGGTTTTAGTAGGTACCATCATGACTAGTGAATCAGGTCATGACAAATTGGTATCCATAGTGCGGTGACATTAGTTGTTTTCCCTCTTGGTTAGCTGTGTTAGATTGATTTAGGAATGTATTATGGTATCAAAGGTAAGTTGACCTTCCATATTTCTGTATGACTCTAGATTTGGAAATTTAGTAATATTGCCCATGATTGTGTTTGATATTCTTAGACTTGCCTCCTGGGTACGAAGGCTTTTGTATTGGTTATCCCTTCCTATTTAGCTCATTTGTAAGGTCGACCAATTTTAGGATCTGCTCTTCATTGGAGCTATTTCACTTCCCGATAGTGGAATTAATATTGATGTCGATATGTCTTGGATTCATCTCATAGATTTATTAGATTCATCTCCTAGTGATGGTTTGCCCTTATTATTAGTATAGAGATTGGATGCTCCTTTATTGATGAGATATGGTTTTGTCTTAAATGGAGTTAGGAAGTTAGAGGGAAGTGGCCTTTCTTGTGATTCCTTCTTGAATTGACAAATTGGAAGTTCATCATCTAGAGTAGTTGGTTTTCTGGTGGTAGTCTTGACTTTGACCTTGGTCTTAAGATTAGTATATTTCTTATTCGATAATGTAACTCTTGGGTGGATCCGTCCAGAGTTTGTTCGATCTAATAAGGCTTGGTGGAGTTCATCTCCTTGATGATTTATGCCTATGTCAATCCTTTGTCGAGCGAGAGTATTGGAATAGTTAGTTTTCTGCTTAAGTAGCATTTCTTTGAGTGGCTAGAGTCTTTCCCATTTCTAGTGTGGTTTGCGGCCTTGGGAAGTTTTTGAGCATGTTTTGATAGATCCTACCCCCTGATGAATATGCAAATGATTTATCATGTTTTGGAATGGTGAATTAACTTATTTTTGGATTTGTTTCTCCTATTATGTTTTAATTTATCCTTCGGCATGGTTTCTATTCTATGGCTATATTTCATACCCTTTAGTTGATATAGAGTCGATTGTATGGATATTTAATTGATGGTTATCCGTGTGGTGATTTTGTTCTTCAGCTATTTCTTGGTTATGGCTGGATATGATTTAGCTTGGATGTGTCTGATTGGGATGCTAAAGTCGACTTGAGTGTTGGGAATGAGTTTAGCCTTATTGGCTTAGTATTGCTTAGATGCCTTGTAATGGTGATTTGGAAGTTATGATTAATTTAGAGTATCAATGCCTTCCCGTCTTTAGATTTGGTTTGAAGTTGAGATCGAGCAATTCATCCTCGTTACTAAGATTTCTTCTTAGAATTATAGAGTTTGCATATAGCCTTCATTTTAGATTTATCTCAATATGGGTTTCATTTTAGTCTTCTTTACTTCAGATAGATAATAGTTGATAAGTGTTCAAATGATAGATGATGGACCCAGTATTGTTTCTTTTAGATTTGACCTCAACTTTCCAATTTTCTTTGGCAATTTTGGATGATATACTTAGTGCGAGTAATATGCTTGAGTTGGATTCAGTGTGGTTGAATTCTCGATTGATAGGATATCCTAGAGTAGATTGTTCAGTGGTGAGTAGTTATGCCTTGATCTTCTAGATTTTAGTTGATTACCATTCGAACTGGTTGTAGCATTGGTATACATTGCATTTCTTGATTATCTCAATTTGTGTGCCTAGATAGCACCTTATGGGTTTATTCTCTTGTTGTCCATATGGACTTTCAGCATATCAACTTCAATTTCTTGAGTTCTCTGTGATGAAATTACTTAGGGAGGACTTAGGTGATGTACCCCTAGTTTGGAGTAGATAGTAAGTATGAAATGGTAAAGAGAAGTTATATGTGGAATTGGGAGTCAGTGGTATGACCCATGTCTTGGTTTGTTTTTGGCTTGGATTAGCCTTTGTTGCTTTGTAGAGATATTGAGATGGTATCAGTGTGTTGTGGTTTAGATTTGCATGCATCGGCCTTTTTGGTTAAGTTGGAGGACCATCAGCAATTGAAGTTGAGTTTTTGGTTAAGTTGCATCCCTTGGAAGTGTTTCCCTTCCTAGAGGTTATCTTGAAAGTCATGCTCGGAGCATGTGGGCCTAGTAGCTCATTCTCTCGAGCTTTTGAGATTTTTTCTATCTGTTGACTTTTGGGGACGAAAGTCCTTTTAGTAGTGGATATTGCAATGAATCTTCTGGTCATTTCTCATAATTCCATTTATATTCATTGTTTTAGCTTCTCCATTACTGCCCCAAGTTATTTACAACTTGTTGGGACTGACTGTTCAGTTACCAGCTTATTTGATTTTTAGAGCAAATTCCTTATTTAAAAGTCTTTGCTAGTTCCAAATGGCCATTGAGTAAAAACTTTAGTAAAATAATCTCGAATGTAAATTTTGACTGAGCCATCAACTCTAGAATATCAATTTTAGGCTAGGTAGACCTTTGGTTCGAGTCCTAATATGTCCAAGCTTATTTTGACCTATTAGTCAAAAAGTTGAAAATAGGTAAATATGAGTGTGGGACCCATATTTGGTCAAAGCAACCTCGGATTGACAATCTAACTTTACCAACACGTCTGTAACGTTAAATTTAGTGGGTTACATAGTTTATCTATGAAAATCAGATTTTGAATGAATCTCGAGGCGTCGTTGCATACTTGGAAAAATTTCAAAGTTTATTAATATCTGGTGCATTGTGATTATACAAAGGGGAACATAATCATACTATGGCAATCATGGTGGGACCTATGTTGATCGCCCTTGCGCGATTATAGTCCAGGAGAGGACGATCGCCATATCTCCTTGGGGGTCTATAAATAGACCCCAATGTCGTAAATTTGGGCATTTTCTCCTCACTATTAAGAGCCAAAAACCCTAACTGAGTGTGATAACTCAAAATTGATCATTATGGGGGACTTGGGAGCTTGATAAACATATTTTATCGTGATTATCATCTGAATTAATGTAAGATTTCATCACTTCTTAAATGAAATTATTGGTTCTTGACCCAAAACCCTAATAAATCTTAGGGCTTAATTTTAGCCCTAAATTGGGTTTGTTTTCACCCATTTCTTGAGATTTATGCTTCCTTGTTCATTTATGAACATTGGGTTGAACTCGAAAATGCATTTTCCATAAGTAGGAACCACTTGGGGTTTTTGATGTTTCTTTTGGACCCAAAGCATAATAGTTTAATATGGGTATGGTTATACTTGTATTGATGAGAAGATTACTACTTTGATAGTGTGATGGTATTTTGCGATTGTGAAGTGGCGATGGATGTTGGTGAATGATGTAAGGTTTTATGGTTCGACTTTGAGGTAGGCTTCTATCTACTTTTCTCCGTAGATAATGTGTGATATGTATTGCGTGTGAATGTGAATGTTAATTTTGATTATGAATAGGATGGTTTAGTATTGAATATTGAAATTAGGGGTCAAATGAGGGTATTGACCCGTAATTTGGAATGCTAAATACCCATTTTGGATCATATTGTCTTATCACTAGATTGGACTAATTTGTCGCATGGATATGATTTATGAAGCTAGGTTTGGATTGTGGATTAAGTATTAAAATCATGTTGAGTATGATTAACCTTAGTTGGGCTATTCTAGTGATCTTGAAGTAGTTATTTGGGTAGAGTTGAATTAAATGCCCATGTTTTGAGATGAAGTTCCTACCTTAGGATTGATTATGGCTTACTTGACATCTAGAAGTTGAACTAGAAACCTTAGCCTAGTTTGGGGTGTAGATTGCCTAAATATAGAAATTAAGGATTAGAAGTGGGTTTGCCCGGCCCACTTAGGCCAATACTTGTTAGTCATTTGGACTTGGTTGCAGATGTTAGGCCTAGTTGAGAATAATGAGCCTTATTTATGAGATTTCCTCGGTGAGTTGATGAATAATAATAACTTCCCCGAATTATGATAATTGGCCTATAGAGATTATATTCCTCATGGTCATGATGCATGACCTATAGATATGAGAGCCTCATAGATGTGATATGCCTCATAGTTATGAGTTATGCTTATTGATGAATTATGCCTCCTAGAAGTTAGATGCATATGAGATGATTTATATATACATGATTATTGATATGAGATCCGAATACGTATGTGGACCTAAGGTCATAATTATAATGTAATGATTATTATGGACACATTATTGGGACAAAAACCATGTTATGATATTAGTTATATATCCGGGAAGTAATTACCCCTGTGAATGTTACGGTTGTAGCTTATGAATATACAAATATTTATTTACATATCTCTCCGGTATGGGACAGAGGAAGATACAGTATGAAGGTTATGATTCCAATATTTTAATACTGGTAATGGAATGCATAGATTCGGTACATTCATGAATATTGCATCGATGATTTATACGATTCCAATTATAGTACAATCTTATTATTATTGACACTAACTAAGGGCTAAAATCCCACTTTCTACCTTAAAATAGATTTCTTCACAATAATAATTGCCTAACTTAATGAATAATTTGCATGAATAAATGAAGTTACTAATGATGATATATAGATTTGACCAAGATATATTCCAGTCCGTGATTTGACACTATTATTTCCTCCAGTCAAGAGACATTCTGACCCTTTCTACACTTTTATAATGATTTAATCTCTATGATCACTGCACGCAATGTATTTACAGATTTACAATCTTTTTAGCCACATCTTTAGCTTGTGCACATATATATACATGGATGTTGATGGTATTGATGATATTAATGACCAGTTCAATTTTGAGTCTTGATTATATTTACTACCTATTTAATTCTGAGTCTTCATGATATTTATGATCAATTCAATTCCATGTCTTGGTGGCACATATTCCCGGTTCAATTTTGGAGAATGGTTATAATGGTGATGGTTATGAGAAGGAGTTTGTGATATTGATTGTATACCTTGCATTCATTCTTACATATGCATCGTCTATCACTATTATACACCTATGTCTATCAGTCGTAATGGGATGATTGCATAGATATGGGTGATGACAATGCCTTGTGTTCTTGTATATTGATTGAACCTTTCAAGCCTTGGGAAATAGGGGAATGCATAGGGTTGGCTAGGTATTTGGTTATCCAAAATAGCTGGTTAATATGTTGTTATTGATATTGTTATTATCATTGTTATGATCTTTATGATGGCTAGTTTATGACAGGTTGGTCATTGATTCAGTATTGAGATTTTAGGTATTTTTTTCAGCCTCCTCTATCTTATGACTGCATTATTTTGCATGAGTATCTCATGACCAGCCATGTGGAATAGAAATCCTGAGTATGATAGTAGTAAATCTTGATAGGATTATTAGGAGGTCTTAAAATGAGGACATGATAATTTAGGTTATGCTTTGAGTTGACCTCATATTTATATGTATATATATAGCTATATGTAGCTATAGTACAACCGTATATTACTTCTTTCATTTGGTCACATTCATTCCTTGTCCTTGTATATTGTTATCTATCCTTCATTCCCCCTCTATTCATATATTGTCTTAGGATATATGGTATAGTGTTGATATTCATAAATATGGTTGGAATAGGATAGTTGTAATACCCCGTATTTCTACCTAGCTTAAAAATCGTCCCAAAAATATTAAAGACTTGTTTTTAAGATGAATCCACTTTTATACATATTGTATTTTCAAGATATTCACTTTTTATCATTTGGGAAATTGAATAAGCTTTCCATCGATACAAAATTCTCCCAAATCTAACACCCGGGCAAAGAGTTAGAGCCTTTTTAGTAAGGCAGTGTGCCACCTGAGCCATCAATGCGTCGCGGAGCAGGCCAAAATGGCAATTGTCAAAATCCAGTGAGCCTCCGCAATTATGGCGCATCGTTCCAGGGATCAAATTCAAAATTGTCTTTTTTCCAGTATCTCAGCGTGATGTCTTCGCGTCGCGCCAAACTTCCAGGTTGCAAACAAAGTGGCAACGCGATAGCTCCGCGTCACGCCAGGGGTCCAAATCAGAAAATTTTTACAAAATTAAAATACTCATCCAAGGGTTAAAAGGGTCAATTTCTCACCCCTATATATACCCAATAACATGTGATTCATCAATATTTCACTCAAAATATATTATTTCTCTCAAGTTTCTCTCAAGAACAAGCTACGGTTTTCAATTAGGGATTCAAATCCAAGACTCAAATTCAAGAAAATCTCCATCAATCTTCGTAGAATCAAGAACTAAGGTATGCACTATGTTTATTCATGGACTCTTTTCGTCCATGAAGCTCAACTACCCTATTTTAAACTATATGTCATGATATTCTTGTTTTGAATTGATTATTCCCATGTTGCTATTGTTGTACGATTGCCAAGATTGTATTTTTATCATGTTTTTTATGAAACTATGTTAATATAGGGTTGAAATTCATGTAATTGAATTAAATTATGGAACCATGTGGTATTAAATTGAGATCATACCTATGCCCTAAGTGTGCATGCAAGGTGTTTAATGATATGCCCCAATGAATAAATAATGATCAAATACTTAGTTTTTATGTGTAAAGATTATGTCATGTCTCTTAGATTATGCTATACCTATTTGATTAAGATGATTCCCATGCTAAACCCATGCATCGTGATTTCTTGAAGAGATGTTCATGAGATTAGAAGCATGAAATTATGCCATGTTGATATGCAATTCCATTTAATGTACAAGACTATGATAACCATGTGCTTCATGAAATCCCCAAATTGATATATTATGAATTATTTATATTGGTCATGTATTCAAGAAGTGTCAAGTCTTGTCAGTTTTATGCTATCGAGTACTGGAGGTACTCGTACCCGATAATTTAGCTGTGTACCTAGAACCATGTCATGTTTTCATGATACTCTCAGTCAAGTCATAATCCTTAGAATTCAGTCTGTCTCATGACTTAGGAAAACTCAATAAATTCAATATCAGTCTAGTCCTACTCGGTAATCTTAGTAACCTCAGTGGTCTCAGTAACATCTATACTCAGTAATCTTGGTAAACTCAGTATTCTTAGAAATCTCAGTAACTTCAGTACTCTCAGTCAGTCCTCATATCTCAGTAGTATTCCATCAGTCAACGAAACTCAGTGAACCCAGTTTAGTTCCGCTAAATGATACCATTAGTATCAGTTCAGTCCAGTTCAGTTCAGTAATCCATGATCAGTGTCTATTTAGATGGGAGTAGGAATTAGCACCGAGTGAACCCAAGCATAAGAACACATACTGTTAGATAAGGGTGTGATTCTTAGAAGTCATCCTTGCGTTCTAGAACTATGTAGCCAGCATAGGTTGAGACATTAACACTATCAGATGAGGGTTGATGAGGTGGATAAGCACTGTTAGATGAGGGCCCTACCATTCTCTTTTGGGGACACTGTTAGATAAGGGTCACTCATAGCTTGTCCTTACCAGTGGTGCGGTGTTAACACCCTTCCAATTGGGGTTACAGATTGGGCCCCAACTCGGCCATAATAGCATATTAGGGGCATGTCGGTTAGATAACTACTTTTCCCAATTTAAGTTATATAATTAGGACTATCAGATACAGTCATTCAGTCTCAATAATAGAACTCATATAGTTCTACAGAATTCAGGATTGTCAGATACAGTCAACTCAGATACAATATAGAACTCAGCTAGTTTCATCAGTATCAGGACTGTCAGATATAGTCACTCATGTTATCATTACTCATACTCGGCAATCATGTTATCACGAACTCTGATAATAGTATATTAATTATACCAACTTTATGTTATCAGTATTCAGTTTCAAGATTGTCCGATACAGTCTACCAGACTAGTTTTTTATAATCAGAACTATCAGAAATAGTCTTTCCTCTATCACTAAAATAACATCAGTCTCTTAGTATTCAGTAGACTCAGTCATTTAGTATTCTAGTAGTAGTACTCAGATATCAGTAAATCCACGTTACTAGAATCTATGAGTCAGCATTATCACAATTTCAGTTACAATTACGTATTCATGCATGTATTTTCACATTCATGTTATTTAGTATGTTATTATTGCTCTTGCATATGAACCCTTGAATTCAATCTACCTCACTTACATACCAGTACATTCCAATATACTGATGTATTTGCGCTATGGTGTTTTACTTTATGCCATAGGTTTAGAAGAACGAGCTCCAGAACATCAGTAGCATCCCTGTTCAGCAGTCAGAGTCAGCAGTGAATCCTCATCCTTTGAGTACCTGATGATTACTTTATTATTTTAGCTTTCAATTTATTTCAGTAGTTAGAGTTAGTTGGGGACCTATCCCATAAACTCCTTATTCAGTTCAGTTTATAGGCTTTTAGACTACAGCATGTTTCAGATAGTTTATTTCAGTTTTGGGTATTGTTATACCCACTACAGACATTGTATTATATTCAATTTTAGTTTAGTTTTGAACCTTATGGCCTTACATCTTATATTTCACATAATTACTGTATATTATTCAGTGCTCAATTATAGATATTAGTCATGGGATAGCTTGTGGCCCTTCTGGGTTATGAGCACCGTGTAGCATTCCGGGTACTAGATTTGGGGTGCTACAATAGTTCATCCTTGCTACTTTCTTAGTCTTATTCTGTTAGATTCTTGGACATTACTGGGGTAGTTGTTCCTCATTCTCTTATTGTTTTGTTATATGATTCTTAAACTTTTGGGTGTAGTTTCCATTCCCTTTGTATGCTATGTTTATCTGCTTTATCTTTGGATCTTAGTTGGTAGTTCCTTAGTGTGTACCATTTATTTGGAACTCATACTATATTTCTGTATACTGCAGGTCATAGTAGGGATTATCGTTGTTGATGTGTGCGTCGCATGGAGCAACCATGGTTTGGAGACATAGAGTGAGCTCCTGACATTTGGGGTATTACTTATCACTCTCTTAT
Source organism: Capsicum baccatum var. pendulum (assembly GCA_030864225.1). Taxonomy (NCBI): domain Eukaryota; kingdom Viridiplantae; phylum Streptophyta; class Magnoliopsida; order Solanales; family Solanaceae; genus Capsicum; species Capsicum baccatum. Next base: position 109,746,786 of record CM061550.1, read on the forward strand.
GTATTATACTAGTCTTTATGTTATATTCGGAGATAATTTATATCAGTGTATTTAGTTGAACTTCACTTTATACTCTTGCATTATTAGCAGCTCATGTACTGATACCACCAGGTTTTGGGACTTTATTATACAATTTCTTCTTTATTTCATCTATTCTGCAATTCTTTTCTTTATATATATATATATATGATAGCCTATTACTAGCTATTTTGGACTATGCGTTAGGCTTACCTACTGGTGGGTTATAGTAGGCGTCATTATGACTTGAGAAATTGAGTTGTGACAAACTGATACAAGCATGAAATCCTAGGTGTCAGGTGTTCATAACCCACCAACTCTAAATAATTTGACTAAAAAATAAAAAATCTATGATCTAAATATAATAGGAAATTTCATATCTCAAGTCCAAAATCATGACTAAATAGTGCTTAATAGTCTTGAAACTGATAAATCTCATAAAGCTTGATCATATGCTTTAAATCTTAACTAATATCATATAAATCATACATGTATTTGAGAATAGCGTAAATGATATAATATGGGCCTAAGAAACCAGTAATTATCATTAAAGCATGCTTATAAGTGACAACTGTATCATGGGGGATTGAATTAAGCTTTGAGTAACAATTGAGTAAATCCTAGTTTATAAAGATCATAAAATTTATAAACAAAATCATAATTTGGGCTTGAGGATGAAAGGGTATCCTCATTGAATACTCACATACCTGATTACTTTTGATTCTTGAATTGAAGTTTTGAGGATTTGAACTTGTAGATGAAGAACCCTAATTTCTTTCCTTGAAGGAGTGGAAAATTGCATGTTTCTTAAGTAATTGTGTGTTGTATTGATAATGAGGGATTTTGAGTTGTTTAGGTTTTATATTCAGCCTTAGAATAGCTTAAACAACATAGTTTTAGGGTTAAAGGAGTGGCAAAAGACAAAAAAAAACCCTTAGAAACCATTTGAAAAACTCCTGGAAACAGTCCCGACGACTCTGGCAATGAGTCATTATGTTTGGCCATGAGTTGTTGCTTGAGTTATGGTCAGGAACCCAAATTTTGGCCCCTACTATCATGGTGACGACTCCCTCTGATAACCTGTTATGTCTAATAACTAGTCGTTATTACTAGGAAGCTTTGACAATGCTTCGATAATTTCTCCATAACTTTTCACTCAGGTATCGGATTAAGACGAAATTGGGGGACGTTGGAAATATAATTCAATGAACTATCTAATGGTGGGTCTTGAGCTCAAAATTCTTATTAGTACAAAATTTATGCTCATTTGAAGCTTACTTTACTTAAGTACTTCACAAGAATTTAATCGCTAAGGGATGTTTTGACTTGTCTATAAGCTAGGAGCTATTTGAGACCTTAATATGTATATAAATCACTAATAAAACTACCAAATCATGATGTTTTATTTTTCATAAACTTAAAGCATGGTTCTAATATTGGCTTGAATTTTTGGGGTGTTATAAACACTTTCTCCTATATGTCTTAAGAATACCTTGAAGAGGGTTGTGCTAGAAGGAGAGATAGTGATGTTGGGTCTCCTGCATCATCTTATTATACTTACTATACTACTGAATATGATATAGATGTGGGGGTAGAACCAATACAAAAATATCATATGGACCATAGGCGATGAACATTCTCTACTTTTTGAAATGCAAGCACTTGCACTTCTTACCCTCATTCCAATGTGACTAGTTATCCATAGTATGATGATGTTGGAGGTAGTATTAAAGGATTAGTGAACCATAGAAATAGGGAGTTTTCACATTTGAGTACACAAGAGTTGGGTGCCTCCATTTAAAGACCTCTTGATAAGATCTCCCAATTGGTCTCCAAGCTTAAAACCAAGGAGTCAAAAGCAAATAAAGCTACTCCGTATGGAAATATGATTGAGGAGGATCCAATGAATGAAATAAAGGATACTCCTAGCCACTCAAAGTAGAAGCTAGAGTTGAGAGGATCTCCAAACCCTTTATAAGGGATCCTTGGCACTTTTTCAAAATCCAACAAATTGAGAAATAAACTATAAGAGAAGTAAGAATATGATATGTGACAACTCTATGATAAGAAAATAGAGAATTTGTAAGGAGTGATATGAGAGGGTTCTCAAAACCTGAACGTAACTCAGGTAACTTTTTTCTCTAGTTATTTTGATGTATGTGAAAGTGTACTTCCAAACAATGCTAGAAAAATGCATCAAAATATGGAGAATTAAGAGGTGTTAAAAAACTTCCCAAAGGAGAATCTGTGTTCCAATGTTGGAAACAAAGGTGGCAACAATCGTTCATGTGATCTACAATTAAACAAAGCTAAACCTTATTCCATGTTAAAAATAAAAGATAATTATGTGGCTATTATTCAATTTAGTGTAAGTGATAGCAGGTTTTTATATGAGCTTAATGATTCTTTGTAACATAGTTGTAATGTATTTGTTGAGAGTGTTTATACACTAGTGATCCTAGTGATGACTGAATTGATTTTTCTTGTAAGAGTAACTTCCACGTGTCCATCTAATGCTAATATTTGCACCTTTAATGCTAGTACATTGTCATATGATTCTTTGCCATATTTTGATAATGTGCAGGATACACTAGTTGATCCTATTGATGTTCGTATGATTTTTCTAGTAAGATCTATTTGTTTTCACTTAGTGTTGATATATGTTCTTTGTATAATAGCTCATTATCAAGTAATATCAGTATTGGTGAATTTGCTTTTGATTGTGGTACACTACTTGAGTGATCTTATGATGTGATTATTGAACCTCAATTTAGTGATAATATTGATGAAGTTGATCAATTGAGTTGAAGTGACTCTTTGAGCATACGTTTTGTTGAAGATCCTATTTTTGTTTTACTCATCGAAATCATGTGCTTTAAAGTTCTTTGAAAGATGATATTTGTCTTTTTGAGAGTGAAATTGCATGCTTTAGTTCTCCTTCTTGGATTGATCATTCTCTCTTTAAGTACAATATTTTGTTTGAAAATGATGATGTCACTCCTAGAGAAGTGCCTAGTGGTGTGAAACTTGATAGTATTATATTTCTTAAGCGATATACTCTTTATGATAACCCACTATGGTGTGAAGAAATTCCTCCCAAAAATGAAAAAATCTTCTTAGAATATGAGGGTATTCTTGAGGGAAAGAATTATGATGAGCAAGAAGGTGATATTTTTCTCATTACTCTATCATTTTTGTATTTTCCTATTTGTGATATTAGAATCAATGTTATTAAGCCTAATAGTCATTGTGATGTGATGTTTGGTCTTAAAGTCAAGCTTGGTATGAGTGAGGTTGTTGGATTTTATGGTGAAAAGTATAGTAGTAACATTTCATTTCTCTCATGGGAATATTGCTTGGTGTTATTACTTGATCTTAGGGGTTTAAATGGAATATATTTGCCAACTTTATTAGGGAATACCTTTGTATTGACCCAGGTGATGAATTTGGAGTAATATCATTCTTGAACGGGGCATTTTATGAATTCTTAACTTGGAATAACCTCGTTTATTACATGACACTTATCTACGTTTGTTATTATTTGTGTCTTAATTTAAAGGAGTGATGATTGGTAAATTCACAACTCATTTACACTCAACATTCATGCACACTACAATGATTTGAATGTCTAAGTGAGACATATTTGTTGTTAAAGATACTAATTCTCATATTTTACAGGTATATAAGTGCCGAGAAGAACAAGAGCAACTTTGAGAGAAAAAAAATAAAAAAGGGAATAGAAGTTCAAGAGTTGGACAAGCTGAAAAGGGGAGCAGATTTGGCCCTCAGTTCTGTGATTGTGGGTTGAGGGTCGAGATCGCAATAAGTCAAGATAGTCAACCAATGGTGATCATCATTAGTCCTTCATGATTGCAGTAGGTGCGATCGCGATCAAGCTTTCATGATAGCGTGAGAGCAGAAAATAACCCAGGGGCAAAAATTCATTTGGCCAGCCAACCCAAAATCCTATTTATGGCGTAATACCCATTCATTCTGAAATCATCATTCTATAACCCTACCTCTCATCCTTAGTTTAGGGTTTTTGTAATTTCTTGGAGCTTGGAGCTTATATTTATAGTAATTTGAGGCAAGATTTAATTAGAGGAACTCTAAAGTGTAGATTTAGCTTTGTCTATTGAAGATTCATTTGAGTCTAAAGTGTGATTTATCCTATTTTTATTTTTCTTATGAATAACTTTGATGGAAATCTTGGTATATTTATTTTCATTATCCTTATGATGTGCTAGATCTACCTCTTGGGTTTATTCTAGATTAGGGTGTAAATATGTGTGAGATATGATTTATTTGTGTATTTACTAGTTTGTGTTGTTGGGTTCTACAATTGCTTGAGTAAATTAGTTGGGATATGTGGGTGAAAGTCCAAAATACTCAAATGTGTTTGATGGATGAAAAATCCAAACTCTTGAAAGCTCATACAATCCTTGAAAGAGAGTTTCTGGTGAACTTAGGGAACCCTTATCATCCTTGAAAGAGGGATGTGGGAACCAAGGCAATAGTAGACAATTATTGGGTTTAGTTTTCTAATTTTCACCATCTTAGACAAAAAGGTGAATATGAGGTTGACTATCCCTTGGGTACCATCCGAGAAATGGGGTGCCGAATTGAGGTATTGTGTAGATTTAATTGACACACTCGTTAGACACTCAAAAGAGTCAATTAGTGACATATTTTAGGTTTTATTGAATAACTAACCTCAAGGACTTTCGACCTAGCCTACCATATTATTAACGATTAGAATTTGCATCGAATTATCATGTTCCCATGCATAATTTTCCCCTAGGAAAGCATAGTCCCAAGATCCATTTTAATTTATTATACTCTAGTTATTCTTAGTCTCGAATTAGTCCCTTAGAAGCCCAAGAATTTTCTTTACATTCAACAAGATTAAAAAAAACCCAAACCATTTTGTACCATAGGTTTGACCCTAGCAAGCAACTTTTATTTCAAATTTACTCAATCGTCATTCACATTGTTCCTCGTGGATTCGACCCCGGCTCTTAGTTGGGTAAATATATTGACAACGACCTCTTTTCACTTAAATAGGCGTGTAAGTTGAGTGTTATCAACATGGTGTCGTTGCCGGGGAACAATTGGTGTATTGAGTAAGTTTGAAATTTTAGCTTACTTGCTTAAATTCAAATTTGTAAATATTTTTTTGGGATTTTCTTTTGTTTATTTTGTTAGATAGTTTTTTTTATTAATTATTACTATGGCATCTTGGAATGAATATGAGTTTGGTGGTTCGAGATCTTATCTTGATGATCCATGTCCATATTGGGGCAGACTCCACTTTTGGTAAGATTGTTGTTATGCTCTCTAGAGAGAGATATGTGCACCATCTTGATCTTGTAGGGATTATGTTTATTCTCTATATGGTGGTTTAGATAGACATTGTATAGGAGTAATTGTCCAAATACCCCCTACCTCAATTATGAAAACCCAATTACTAGCTTTTCTTAGGATTTTGATTGGTCTTAAGGTCAAGAAAAGAGAGAACAAATCATCGGAAAGAGTAGTGTTGATGAAATGCTTCAACTTATCTTGAATCGGGTGAAATCAATGAGGGTAATATACATCTCATGCGTCAATCTATAGGGGCATGTAACAAAGAAATTGGAAGGATAGAAGAAGTGGGTGTGGAGTCTGATGTTTTAGATACCATGAGTGGGGCCACTCTTCAAAATAAGCTCAATATTGATGAATCCTCAATGATTTCCCAACCAACTGAACCAAACATGAGAGAAGATGCCAAAGTCAAAGAAATGGTACTAGAGTCAAAAGAAGAAACCAAGTCACTATCTTATGACGACTCTAGTCCATTTTAGGACAAAGATGCTAATGAGGATGCAACTCCAGAACTAAGGGATAGACCTCATTCAAACTATTTTTCAATATTATACTTAGAGGTTGTGATGAAAGTCTATCTACCTAAGAAATAGAGGATCATAGGGAGAAGGATCACCATCCCTACATTTTGGAGGTCGATATTCCAAAAGAGTATATGGGAGCCCCACACTTGAAGTCCAAGGAGCACAAGTTTTGATGTTCAACTAGTGGCCTATTGATGTTCCCATCATTACCCAAGGAGATAAACCATAAATTTGATGTAAAATTAGGTAAAAGATTCAAGTCTTCAAAGTGGCGCAATAGAACATGCATTATTGTGCCCTTACTTTTTCCATAAGAGCCTCAAATATGGAATGATCAAAAGTTGGGGAAAAGACTCAAATTATCTAAGTGGAGACATAAATGATGATTAAAGAGGAATCATGCTGCGTCATTAAACTAAGTGCTTGTCCCATCATCTTTAGTTTACATTATTTATTTTTGAATAAGTCACATAATATTGATGCTTTGTAGGTGGTTTGGACAGATTAGCAGCCAAAAATAGGGAGAAACCAATCTTAGAAGTATAGCATCCATGAAGAAAAATAGGGCAAAATACAGGAGCAAATGGCCTCAATTATCGGAATCGCATACTAAAGGCGGCAATGTGGAACCACAATCTCACCAACTATGCTGCGATCGCACCACTATGCCCAGCTTTCAACATGGTTATCAATTTGGTTTCAGGGAGCCCTTTTACCCTTCTTAAGTTTTTATGTTATGTAGTGAGGTCACTACAATTATTTTTATTGGGGTTGTGTGATCCTGACCTTGTGTGAATACACGTTGGCTTACAATACTCAAATTTAGTACACACTAAGTATGGAAATTTTGTGAATTGATTGTTTTCATTTTTAGTTATCTATTTCTTCTAATAATGATGTTGGGTGAGCCTTTCCATATGATAGATTGAGTGATGACATTCTTAAGGGAAATTTGTCATGATTGGGTCTTAAGCCACAGATGCAAGGAAAGTCTGAGTACCCATAGCATTAAAGCTTCAAATACAACGAAAGTCTGAGTTCCTGTAACATTTTGATTTTGGGATCACACTTATACCATTGGTGAAGTCTGAGCATCAATATAGTTGGTTTGCTCATATGAAGCCAAAATGTGAGACCAAGGCTTGGGTTGTTTCCATGGTTAGTAAATTGTATATGCTGAAAATGCAAAGCAAACACCCCTCTCCGTCCAAAAGTTTTCAAAAAAATAATCAAGGGCATGACGTGAGTGACATTGTAACAATCTTTATCTCTTTTTATGACTCCAAATTTTTTACTTGTGAAAATTGGTAGATACTCCATTTTTGTCTCTAGCGTGAGGGGCAATTGAGCCTCCTTGGTGAATTTGTATGCCATATGTGGTGAATTTATTTGTCTAAATCTCATAGGTGATTGTACTATCTAGAACTTTTTCCATTAGTCTCTTAAGGCTAATTTTTGTTGTACTTGGTTATGGAGATGGTCTTAGATCATTTTTGCGACAATAGAAGTCCACTTTAGCAAAAAAAAAAACTACCCGTACATAGATGTTACCCCTAGTCACCCACTTTGAGCCTTTGGACATTTATTTGGCAAACACATTACAACCCGTGAGCCTTTCAATTCTTATCTCTCTTTTAAACCCTATCCTCTTTGGATTTAAGAATGCAAATTAAGGCTAAAAGCCTAAGTTGGGGGTGGTTAAGATTTGGAAGAGGTAACTTAAGGCCATACGAATGTAAGGTAGTGCCTAAGAGTTAAATTTTGAGAACAAATGAATAGGAAAAAGAAGGACCCAATAAAGGAAAGACAAGCATTAAATACACAAGGCAAAGAGATGAAAAGAAGATGCTTTCCAAAAGATGGGTGAATCAAGGTAGTAAAAGTAGACACATGCTTAAAGAGTGAAAACAAAAGAAGTGTCTGATGGTTAAAAGTTGGATGAAAAAGTATAATATAGATGTTCAAGGAGGGTGTAGTCTCTTTGTTCCCAAATAACATCTTACACTGCCCCAAACTTACATTACAAGCTCAAAAATCCCTTTAAGATCTCCAACCAAGTGCATTCATTGTAGTGGCAATGGAAAATAGGGGAAATCCTATGGGATGGTACTTATTAACATTGAGAGTTCTTGAGAGAGAGAGAGAAAGTGTTTCGTACTTAAATTCCTTGTTGGGTATTTGATAACTTAGTGTGTGGAATTTTTCTTCTTGTGATGATGCATATAAACAAGTTTAGGTGGGTGATTTGGTCATCTCCTGTAAAATTAGACAAAAGGAGCATCATGTAGTTGAGTTAAAAGAGCAGTCATTTGTTGAGTATTAGTGATTGTTTCATGATTTCTCTTTGAAGTCTTTTGCATCCATGAAAATTACATTTTATGTTATGGTGTGGTGTGAAAATAGTCTTGCCTATGTTTGAAGAGCTATTTGTGGTAGTAATCAAGTTTAAGTCATTATGATGATTTAGGTTATCTAAGTTAGGCTTAAAAGTGCATTGTCTCATGGTAAAGGGTAGTGTTTCTTGAGGACAAGCAAGGCTTTAAGTTGGGGGTGTTGATGAGTGGTGAATTCACCACTTGCACTCAACATTCATGCACACTACTATGATTTGAATGTCTAAAGGAGACATATTTGTGTCTAAATGCACTAATTCCCATATTTGTTAGGTATACAAGTGTTGAGAAGAATAGGAGCAACTTTGATCTAAAAAGAATCAAAAAGGGAATAAAAGTACAAAAGCTAGACAAGATGAAAAATGGAGCAGGATCTTGCCCTCAGTTACCGCAATCGCAAGATGAGGGCCATGATCACAATCAGTCAAGCTAGTCAACCAACAACAATCACGATCAGTCTTCTGCGATCACAGTAGGTGCAATCGCGATTAAGCTTCAGCGATCTCATGAGAGCATAAAATGACCCAGGGGCAAAATGGTTATTTGGTCAACCAAACCAAAATCCCATTTAAGTCTTAATACCCATTCATTCTGAAAATCATCATTCTACAACCCTACCTCCCATCCTTAGTTTAGGGTTTTATAATTTCTTGGAGCTTACATTTATACTAATTTGAGGCAAGATTTAATTAGAGGAACTCTAAAGTGTAGATTTGGCTTTGTCTATTAATGATTTATTTGAGTCTAATGTATGGTTTGTCCTCTCTTTATTTTTCTTTTGAATAACATTGATAAACATCTTGGTATATTTGTTTTCATTATTCTTATGATGTGTGATAACGCTCAATCTACAGCTCTTGTGAGTGTAAAGCGGTCGTTAGAAAATATAGAACCCAACCTGGGTTGGGTGTCGATCCCACAGGGAATAGCTTGGCCAACAAGTAAGTAAAATTACTAAACTCTTGGTGCAAGTCTCGTAAGAAGGGGGATTCTTGTCGTGCAAGTAATGTAAACAAAAGCTGAAAATAATAAAGTAAAACGAGAGAGATTGTCACGTTGGTTGTAAACAATGAGAATTGAAGCGTTGGGGTTATGTCCACCTTCTGAGGTATACGTATCTATTGGCTATGAGTGTGTAGAATTCTGCCATACAATTGCTTATAAAGAATTGTAGTCGATGGTAAATCCAAGCGTCTCTCGACCTAAACAAGGACTATTTCACTTTAACTCTCTCGAGCTTAAAGCGTGTCTAACGGTACGAATTCTCCAAGAGGTTAGTCCAGTTACGGCACTAGCTTTTTAATAGAAAAGGGTGTCCTACTACCTTGACATTATCTCTTTTCCAGACAAATAACCTTTCTCTCGAACAAGTTAAATGTTAGACTGGCGTATTCTTGCATTTGCAACTGCAAAGAATGTAGATTAAGATGAAGAGAATAATGATATAAGCAATATACGTGTCTCGAACTCACAAACTCACAGCAATAGATAGTATCTCATTCGGCTTCCATAACCCCAACAGAGAGGTTTAGTTACCCATGAATGCGAAGGAGATCACGATTGACATTGTTGATATATCACGATATTGAGTAATGGCGTGTAGATCAAGTGATAGGCGTGAGGCGTGATTCCTTAGCAAGTAACGATTCTCTTGTTGTGGAAATTAAGAATAGAAGAGTAGAAGAAAATAAGATTAATGGAAAGATTAGAAGAGTTGTAGAATTGTTGTGGTGGAAGAAGAGAGGGATGGAAGAATGTATTGTGGTGAGGGATGAATTGTGGAATGAATAAAAATCTCTAGCATGATAGGGTATTTATAATACCCATATCCTACTCCTACTAAGCTAATGAAATAAATAACCAAATCCTAATAGTCTAATGGAATACTTAACCCAAATGCACTAGGTTAAGGTAACATTATCATAATCCAAATAAACTAATGAAATACATAACCTAATTGTAATAGGTTAATGTATCATTGTCCAAATCCAGCTATGTGTCTGTAAGTCCCCAAAGTCTTCAGAAATGTTGTTTTAGCCCGGGACAGATTTTCCATGCAGCAGTTTTGGTCCAGGTCCCCAAAGTCTTCAGAAATGTTGTTTTAGCCCGGGACAAATTTTCCATGCAGCATTTTTGGTCCTTAGGCGTCCAAAATCTCTTTCCTTCCTTCGTGAGCTTTCTTTTGCGTCAAGTAAGCCATAAAATGCTGAATTATGCATCATTTACACCTGAAACTTTACTAATCATGTTCGTTAGCTCATTTATAGGAAAAAGGACTAAAAGTGCATGAAATATATAGTTTGTTCTCAAAACTAGGCTAAAATATGGGCAAAATATATTGATATAGGCGTGTAAATTCGCCTATCATCAATGTGCTAGATCTACCTTTTGGGATTATGCTAGATAAGGGTTTAAACATGTGTGGGATGTGATTTTTTGTGCATTTACTAGTTTATGATGTTGGGTTCTACACTTGCTTGAGTAAATTGGTTGGAATTTGTTGGTGAATGCCCCAAATACCCAAATGGGTTTGATGGATGAAAATCCCAAGCTCTTGAAAGCTCAAACCATTCTTGAAAGAGGAGTTAGGGTGAACTTTAGGAATCCTCCTCATCCTTGAAAGAGGGATATGGGAACCAAGGCAATAGTAGATAATTATTGGGTTTTGTTTTCTAATTTTCACCATCTTAGAAATAAGGGTGAATATGAGGTTGACTATCCCTTGGGTACCATCCTAGAAATAGGGGTGCCTGATGATACAAGTCAAATTACCTCCGGACCTTTGGATGAGATACGTATGATGCTCGAGGTGCTTGACGACTCCTTAGTTCTTTTAAGAGATGCACATTGAGGAAGATTACCATTAAGGAGGGTCAAATTACCTTGGAGAGATCGAAGGAGTGCAAAACGGGGCTTGAAATCCCTTGGAAGGATCATGTGCCCAAGGTATTTTGGATCTGCTTTTGATCCGCTCTAGCATTTCAAGAGCGGTTCAAAACATCCCTTAGTGAGTCTTTTCTTAAATTTGAGTCACTTTTGGGCCCTAATTATGTAATATGTAGCCAAACTATAAATTCTTGATAGCTAGGCTTATTTCCTAAGTTTTTTGGATGATAATTTTACATGATGTATTCGTGAAACTCCATGGGAGTGTTTGAGTGCTTGGAAAAGAATTTGATGAGCCTTGTTTAGAAATATTGGTCATAAGGGTGGTATAATCCCCTTTGTGGTCACCATAAGAGTTAGGTTCCTATTGATAGTCATTAAGGGAGGTTTTAGGATTTGATACATCCTTCAATTGCCCTTTTGGTATCAATTTTGTGTCTATCTTTCTATCCTCATTTTCCTATTTATCTATCTTTACTTTCCGCATCTTTGATTTGAGTCATCGTGGGTAGATTCATATCATTTGGTATCAGAGTCTAGCTTAGGATCATTTCCACAATTCTAGTCTTGGGTTTGTTATCTTGAAAATAAAAAAAAGTGTCAAAAAATCAAAAATCCAAAAAAAAGTCACTATTCACGTTTTTGGTCTTAGGTCAAATTTTGAATCTAATATTTTGTATTTTTCTTGTATTTCTAGTATTATTTTCATTCCCTGACACTGTTAGAGTCTATACATCAAATTCGAGCTAAATTGGAGTGAAATTGAGCCATATACAATCATTGGAAGCTTGGATTTGAAAAGAAGAAGTTTAAGGTGTGTTGCAAGATTTTGAAGGAGTGTTGCTAGATTTGAAGTGTTGAGTGAAGAATTTGAGCAAAATAATGTTTGGAATAAGTTTAGAATGTTTAATAGTGCTTACATTCGAAATTTCAACTCATTCATAGCTAAGGAGAAAAAGTTGAAAAAGTTCATGTTCTTGGCATTCTAGAAGAAATTGTTATCTTCAAGAAGAATTTTCAGCTAACATTGGTTGTTTGATACTAAAAAGTGGAGAAAAATGTGTACAAAAGTATTTTTACAAATTCATCTAAGAATATCCTAAGGATATTTCACAAGAAAGTACAAAAGGGGACCATTGGAAGGGCAATTTTGGCCGAACACAAAGAAAGGGGCGGGTCACTTGCTCCCCATTTGCACCCAACTTGTGCCCAAGCTGTGTCCACACCCTAAATTCACCAAAAGGCGGTATAGGTGGGTCACACTACGTCCAAGGTGCCTTGCACCTGTGTCCCAACTGCTGGAGCAGGCTGCCCCAATGCAGACTACCAAACCCATCCCAAATCACCTTCTTTTGGCGTGAATCAACTCCAACAACCCCAATCCAAGTTTATCAACACTTTCCAACATTAATTAAACTTCTAAAACACATCTCAACACTCTAAAAACTCCTTTTCTCAAGGTTTAATTCTTAGTTTCAAGTTCTTGATTCCTAATCTCTTTTTTTTATTTTTAAACTACTCATCAACTAGTAATTCATCTACTAAGTTGATCGATTAGTTCTTGAGTATGAATTTTTTCATCGTCCTATTTATTTTGAGCTTTTCTATTTTTTATTTCATTGTAGCCTTTTTTATTCAAGTCCGTAAGTAGATTTTTTTTATTGTTTTGAGTCGATCAAACAAGAATCCTCTCCAGCCGCAAAGTAGAGATTAACACCTTATTGTTCATCAGAGTATAAGAAACATTCAACATTCGTAGCACCAATTGTAAGGATCAAAAAGGTGAGTTCATATGAGTGTTGGTGAGGTGCTTTACTACTAATCTTGTTTGTTCTTTTATGTAGGTACAAGGTGATATAAGGGGAACATGTCTTCGATAGCCTTGGATAAATGTGACTACGACATAGGAGACTATGATTGTGGTGAAAATAGTTATGGCTACAAAGTAAATGGAGATTATGAGGGCTATGAATATATCCATGATCAAATGTTTGGAAGTGGGAACCAAGATAGAAATAGAGGGTATAGTAGAAGTCATTGTCTTCCTACTCTATTCATCTTTAAAGGAGAATAGGATCCCAAAGTTTACCTTGATTAGGAATGGCAACGTGAAAGAGTCTTCGAGGATTATGTTATGAGCGGAGCCGAACAAGCTACATATTCCCTTAAGTATATTCAAGGTCCGACCTTAGGATGGTGTACACTTGCAAGGAGTCCCACCAAAATATGGGGTGCCTTGAAAGAGTTCTTGAGGTCAATCTATGTACCGAGAGGTTACCCAAAACTTTATAATAGTGATCCAAGAAGATAAATTTGTTCAACATAGGTAGAGATTTGTGGAGTTCTAAGATATATTCTTATAATTGATGATTGGTTTCATGTAAACTACATAACTCCTCTTATGGTTGATTATCTAGGGATACCTCAAGTGTCCACGTGTTTCCCATATGTCTTAGAAGACTGTAGAGTCTTTGAGAGTGTAAAGGTTTCCTTCACTCGAGATGGGTACTTTGAGGAGGTGTGGCATGACATAATTCCCTTGGAACATGGACACTTATGCTTGGGTGCGGATTGGTTTGAACAACATAAGATTCCAAATATGAAAAATTAGCCTCAAATTGTATTAGACTAATGGGGAAACCATCTCTTTCCACTTACCCTTCCCAAATCTCAAGGCAATGTAGTCACTTACTCCAAGCCAAAATAAATTAAGAGACAAAAGATTGAGAGGAGTAAGGGAGTGCAAGGTGGCAACGTAAAAAAGGAAAAAAAAAGAGGTTGTGAGGAGTAAAGTGAGGGGGTTTCCACCAATCGGAGCTAATATTATTTGTCCTTCTTTTAATATGGACATGTGTTTAGGTACCAACATAGCAAACGGAAGATAGCAAGTTCTAAAAGAGAAGATTCTCTTTGAAGACTTGATGAGGGAAATCTTAGTTGAATCCAAAGCTTGTGGAGGACCTTCACACCAAGGTAAAGAAGAATGTTCTCAACAACTTCAAGGTAAAATAGCTTACTCTTACACTCTTGTGTATTAAAATAATGAGTGTGGCTAGTAACCCATTGAGTGTGATAAGTGGGTTACCTACATGTGAGTCTAATGTTCCTTACCTTTTGATGATGATGTACATAAAATGTGTGTGGATAGACTAGTTGATTTTATTGATAACCGAATTAACTCTTCTTGTAAGATTAATTTGTTTCCGCCTAGTGTTGAATCCATTGTATTGATGATAGTACATTATCTTGTGGAAATTATATTGATTAACTTATGTGCAAAACTAGTCCATCACTTGAGGATGTGTGTAATTTGATTAGAGAACCTCAAGTGGGTAATGAAATTGAGAATGTTGGTCAAGTTTACTTGACTGATACCTTTCTCTACTCTTCATTTACTTTTGATGATGTTTATGCTAATGAGAAGAGTATATCTTTTAGTTTGGGTGAAGATAGTGGGGGGAAAAAGTGTAAATTTGCATCCTTGTTTGAGACACTTGTTCTTAATTTGCATGAATCCCAACTTGTGGATGTCAAGTTGATGATTTATTTGAAAAAAAGAAGTCATATGTTCTTAAATGTGTTGATTCCGTCCTTGTGTGCCTTATGTGTTATGTCTTTTGAGCCAAATGGCCTTGTTATAGATAATAGCACTATGGATATTGCTTTTATAATTGATTCCTTTCTATAATACCTCTTTACTTATGATGATATCCATGCTATTCTTGGATTTGTTTTATGTAGAAGTAGAAAACTTATTAGTTGGTCCACTTGTTTGAATGACAGTGCTATATGGCTGTTGTGGACTTTAAAACCAACTGATGCACCACTCTTGATGTGGTCTCTTAAAGAGGTTGAGAAATAATTATGTCTTATGGCTCCTATGGTGAAGGCAGTTTTACCCTTTGAACTATTTAATGCCATTATGACCTTTGTGGTTTCCTTATCTCTTGATGAAACCCATAGTAAACCTCTTTATGCATTCTTCGATAAGTTTCTAATGTTCAAAAAAAGGGATCCATGGTTATATCTTAAGTGTGTGCAACCTTGGCATCATGCTATGATTATTTATGCTAACCCTAATCATCATGTCATGAGGATGTTGTATTTTTTTGTCCTTCTTTTGATTTGCAAGGTTTGGATTCGAGGTCGAATCCTTTTCAGGAAGGGGAAGATGATACAAGTCAAATTACCTCTAGACCTTTGGCTGACATACGTATGATGCTCGGCGTGCTTAACAACTCCTTAGTTCTTTTAAAAGATGCCACATGGAGGAAGATTACCATTAGGAGGGTCAAAGGACCTTGGCAAGGTCGAAGAAGTGCAAAACGGGGCTCAAAAGCCCCTTGGAAGGTCATGTGCCCAAGGCGCTTTGGATCCACTTTTGATCCACTCTAGCATTTCAAAAGTGGGTCAAAAACAGCCCCTAGTGGGTCTTTTCTTACATTTGTGTCACTTTTGGGCCCTAATTATGTAATGTGTAGCCAAAATATAAATTTTTGGTAGCTAGGCTTATTTCCTTAGTTTTTTTATGATAATTCTTACATGATGTATTCATGAGACTCCATGATAGTGTTTGAGTGCTTGAAAAAACATTTGTTGAACCTTGTTTAGAAACATTGGTTGTAAGGGCGATCTAACCCTCTTTGCAGTCACCGTAAGAGTTAGGTGCCTATTATAGTCATTAAGGGAGGTTTTAGGATTTGCTACATTCTTCGATTTCCCTTTTGGTATTAATTTTGTGTCTATCTTTCTATTTTCGTTTTTCTATCAATCTATCTTTACTTTTTGCGTCTTAGATTTGAGTCCTCATGGGTCGATTCGTATCACCTAATTGAGATATTGGGTGGCTTTAATTGACAAACTCATTAGGTACTTGAAAGAGTCAATAAGTGACGTATTTGAGGTTTTATTGAAGAACTAGCCTCAAAGACTTTTGACCTAGCTTACCACATTATCAACTATTAGAATCTGCATCGAATTATCATGTTTCCATGCATAATTTACCCCTAGGTAAGCATAGTCCCAAGATCCATTTTAATTGATTATACTCTAGTTATTCTTAGTCTCAAATTAGTCTCGTAGAAGCCCAAGAATTTCCTGTACATTCAACAAGATTAACGCCCCCCCCCCCCCCCCCAAACCATTTTGTACCATAGATTTGACTCTAGCAAGCAACTTTTATTTCAAATTTACTCAATCGTCACTCATATTGTTCCTCATGGATTCGCTCCGGACTTTTAGTTGGGTAAATATATTAACAACGATCGCCTTGCACTTAAATTGACGTTTAAGTTGAGCGTTATCAAGGACAACATGTGCTTCCTGAAGTGTAGAACCTATGAGGATTTACATATTTGATAGTACTCAATGCCTTACACTAACCCTTATTCCATGAGGATTAAAATGATCAATATTGAGTATGTAGTCAAATACTTATATTAGTAACACAAGCCCTTACGCCATGAGGATTTTGTTGTTGCTCATTTTTCCTATGATTTTAAAAGGTTTGGATTCAACGAGGAATTCTTTTTAAGAAGGGGAGAATGATACAATCTAAATTTAATCAATGTCTTACACAGGGAACCAAGGTAAGGAATTGGTAGACTTGGCACCAATTTAGTACTTTGGAAGCATGGTGACTGCTTATTTGGAAGGCTTGAATTCCATGCACGCCTAGAAGGAGCTCTCTCGTGAACAATATCGTTTTTGAAAAATAGCTTGAAATGAAAACATGAAGTCAACGGGACCATGATGTTTCGTGAATTCACAAAAGAAAACAAATTTGAATATGACTTTAGCATTAGATAGAGCTTCATGTGTAATTTCAACCATGATATCTGAATATGACCTTTAAAATTTTTAAAAAATACATATAACTAGATTGGGTTCAATTCCAATTGTTAGATTAGATTGAGTGATTTGGGTGGATTTTTGAATTTCTTGTGTTATCTTCTTCATGTGATTGATTATTGTGTTATCATATTGTGGATCCAATCTATTGTCTCATGCATTTGATTGAGTTTTTTTTTGCTTCTTAGGTCTATTGGTGAATTCATTTAGGTCTTTCTTTCTTTTATTCTTATCCTTTTTTCTATATATCCCTCTATCTTTAATTTGTGTTTTTTAATTTCACATTTTTTTTATCAATTCTAGTTCGATTGGGCTCATTATAAACCCTCTCCCCAACAATTCTAATTTTTTGTAAAGCTAGAATTTTCGTCAAAAAAAATTAAAATTTAAAGAAATTAAGCATACAAAGAAGTCATATACAACATATACATATATGCATTAAGAAAAATGAATTTTTTATACGAGAGAATAATTGAGATGCGTAGAAAATAACTCAGTTAATGAAATTATTAGAACACACACATAAACGAAAAAAAACAATTAATAAAGAGAGAAAGAGAAACCTTTAAAAAGATTTGGCTTTTGTGTCATATGTAGCGGTTTCTTTTTTCTATTTTGCTTTGTTTAAATACATATATTTTCTCCTTTTAATATTTTTAATTGTTTCCTACTTTTGATACGATACAATTTTTCCTTCTCTCTTTTTTATTTTTCTGCTTTTTATATGACTAATCAAGTATACGTGTTTTGTATGTGTATATTACCTTA
Organism: Capsicum baccatum var. pendulum; assembly: GCA_030864225.1. Classification (NCBI taxonomy): domain Eukaryota; kingdom Viridiplantae; phylum Streptophyta; class Magnoliopsida; order Solanales; family Solanaceae; genus Capsicum; species Capsicum baccatum. Next base: position 109,764,592 of record CM061550.1, read on the forward strand.
ATATAAAAAATTACATATAAAAATAATAAAATATATAATGGTGCAATTGAATTACAATGTATGCAACATTATGAGAATTTAAATGGCCAACCGCAAAAGTATGTTTTCTGTAATTTTAGCATACGTGAATACAAACTTCTAAAAAATTGACAAACTAAAGAGCAATGAGATTATTTTTAGTATGGGTGAACGGGGAGATTTCAATATTGCATAAGAGGCGAAACTTTATTTTTTCTTTATAAATGAGTAAAATGTATATATAATATTTTGACTGTACAATCTTAAATATTATGAAAGAATCAAGTGGCTATTTGTTCCATATGAAATCTAGGGCACCAAAAAAATATAAAAATAATATTTAATAACTCTATTTCATAACAATTGATTATATAAGGAAATAAAAAAAACTATGACCCTTCACGTGTTATAGTCTTTAATACAATGCTTCACTTTTTTCTAAATAAAGTTTTCAAAAAATATTATATAAGTAGGTCCATGGAAAGTAATTGAAATTCAAATTGTAATTGATTTTAAAGTTTATAAATAACTTTTATGGGATATCTCACAAGATATGCTCATCTATCTCATCCACATACCAAACGAGCTCTAAGGTATTAGAATAATAGTTAAAATTTAAATATTTGATTTATTCCTCAATCAGAATACATATCCCGCACTTCTCGCAATTGACTTTTATATAAATGATTTTTTTATTTCAAGATTTATTTTGAAATTAAAATTAAACTTAATTTTCTCTATTTGAAAGTGATAGATTCAATAATTGAAAAATATAAAATTGAATAAACATCAAACAATCACAATTGGCAATTTTAAGTAATTCTAACAAACAAGTTCGCTTTCTAAAATAAAAACAAGAATGTACATATGTAGTTGCAAAAATATAGATTGAGAGAAAAATAAAATAAAAAGTAATTAAGAGTTTATTACTCCCTCTATTTCAAAATAATTGAATTGTTGAGGTATGACATACCCTTAAGAAAAAAAATTAGGATATAAATTGTAGGTTACTTTTCACTATTACCCTTTTAATTGTTCTTAAATTACTCTCCTAGAAAATATGAAATACCTAAGAACCTCATTAAATGAAAGGATAAAATTGGAAGAAATTTTCAACATGTGTCTTGAAAAATGAACAATTCATTTATTTTGAAACATTGAAAAATATCTCAACAATCCATTTATTTTGTAATGGAGAAAATAATGTATGTGGAGTATTCACATGTAATCCGTGTAGATAGTAAAACTTCTCAGACCTTAAACCAATCCGTTTTTTTTGACTCTTGAAGTTGATCATCTTATTGAATTCATCCAAACACAGGAAAAAAAAGAAAGACGCTAAATTTTTATTTTAATAGCTATTTGAAGAGTTCTTCTGTGATTATTGTTTTCTTCTATGGAATAAACTCAAAATATTAAGAAAGTTGAATTCAACTTCTATTAGATGCCCAAAAGGAACAAACCATAATTGAAAGTTTTTAAATTAATTTCAAAGTCCTAATTTTTAGGATAATAATTAATTAAAAATTATTTTAAAAAATATAAAAATGACAATTTTGTTTATTATGATGTCTTTTAGTGAAGGGTAAAAAGTTCGAATTAATTTTCTAAGGGCCTCACACTTTTAATATACTAGCTTAGGTGTACGCACCTCGCGCGTGTATCTCACCTTAATGAATTCAAACGTTACACCAAATAAGGTATTTTTTAAAATTGATAAAGATGAGTATCTATATCTATAATCTATATCTATAATCTATCTATAATATATTAAAAGTGTGAAGGACCTTAGAAATGTTGATTGAACTTTTTACCCTTCATTAAAAATCCTTGCTTTAGGCAAAATTATCTTTTTACTATTTTTTTTATAATATTTAAAAACTAAAAATTAATTAAATATTTTTATGATAAAATCTTTTCTTATTAGTTATTTTCCTAAAATAAGTTGGTTTTGTTTTTATTTTTGGTGCATCACTATTCCCCAAGAAAGGGTGGTTGACTTAAAAAAAGAAAATATTTTTTTTTAGTACGTGATGTTTTCAAAAATAGAGAAAATAATTAAAAAATTTCCTAAAATATATCAAAACAATTAAAACTTTGCCTAAAATATATGAAAATATAAAAATCCTATTGAAATATTACGCTTAACCTAACATACTTCCAATTGTACTTGACCTTTTCTTCTTTTTGTTTTCTTTTGGTATTTAAATTATACTCAAAGATGTAATAAATACAATCAATTTTAAAAAGGATCAAGCCATGTACTTCTATAAATTGTTCTATTATTTCATGTAACTTTTTAATAGCTTCCAAAAAAAAAAACTTTTTAATGATATTTGAGAATTTTTATTTAATTTATGTTTATATATATATATTTTGGTGTGTTGGTGGCATAAATATTCTTATAGCTACTATTTCGATGCAGCCTATAATAGTTTTATCAATTTTAGGTTTGTGTTCTAGATGTGTGGTCGGAAGGATTTTGAGAAATTTTTTGTATGAATGTTTGTTTTAGTCGTATTGTTCTAATATCTCAATTATCATATTCTTTTGTTGTAATTTCTGTTTAATGATAACTAATACTTTTTTCATTACTTTAAAAATTCTGAATCAATTAAATTTTATTATAAGAAGATTTGAAAATTTTAGAAATAAATATAAACATGTTAGATAAGAGAAGTTTAATAAGTACCAAATTTTTAAAAGTTTTGCATAATAAGAATGCAATCAATGATTTTGTAAAGATTTGATTTTTAAGATGAGAAAAGATTTTAAGTATAGGAAAAAATAATTGTACCACAATTATGGTTCAAATTGATGCGTCTGTCCACTGAATGACAAACACAAAAGTGATAATCCGTCAATCACTTAAACTTTTGATAAAATATATATGTACTTACACTAAAATATATGTTTATGTATACTTTATTATATTAAAGTTTGAAGGATCTTTGGGAAGTGATTTGAACATTTTATACTTCATTAAAAATCTCCGTAATAGATAAAATCATTTAACTTTAAATAATCGAATGTTACACATGCGAGGAACGTGCGGTCAAACTAGTATATTAAAAGTGTGAAAACCTTTAGAAAAGTGATTTGAACTTTTTGTCCTTCATTAAAACACTTTCCTTTAGACAAAACTGTCTTTTCATAATTTTTTTAATTTATTATTTAATTATTCTTATTATATTAACTAGACTCCTAAAATATATGAGACTCCTAAAATATATGGAAGGAGAATCAACTAATATTATTCTTTATACTAATCAATTATAAAAATACTCCTAATATGGAATAGAAAACACACTTAAAATAGAACTCTATTAAGGAAATTATTCTATAAATATATATATGAATGTTAAAACTAAACTAGAGGAGAATACACTATAAAAAAAAAAAAAGTCAACATTGTAATAGTACACGACCCAACGAAAAAGGGTTAAACTAGTAGAAGGATAGTAGTACTCGACCAAAAAGGAAAAAGAGGAAAAACATGTATGAATGTTCATTTATGAGTCTTTTTCTTGTTAATAAATATTTCTTCCTTATTCGGTCAACTCTTTCTTGAAAAAGAATAATTTTTGGACCTCAATATATTGAACTTTTTTAAAAAGAATAATTTTTGGACTTCAATATATTGAACTTTTTTTCCCCAACTAATAACAGAATAACATTCAAACGGAAATTTATTCTTTCAATAGATTTAGTGTTTTTAATAGTAGTTAAAATCTTAAATATCGTGCTTCTTTTATTATAATTTTATTAATTGAAAAGATATGATTGATGTTCATCTAACTTGATTTGGTCGCATGTGTAAATTAGTGGATGCTTATTTTTCTTTGTTTTCATTCAAGTCATGCTTTTGTGTTAAAATTTTCGCTCAGACAAAAATTATTTTTATTAAAACTGAAGTTTCGTGATCACTATTGTATTATTTTGTTGTAGTTTACAGGTCGTAAATGAATTTACAAGTGGTAGATGAATGTCGATCGGCTTTCAGAAAATTTTTTAGGTAAAGGTTAAGTTTAATTGTATTATTGTTATATTTATGTTTTGAAAAAAAAAAATTGTGTAAAGGTAAAGTTTTGTTGTATTAATTATGTTGATATCTCTATTGTCGTATTATTTTGTTAATAGTTTACATGTGGTAGATTAGTGTCACACGACTTTGAGAAAATTTTTGTGTAAATGTTAGATTTAATTATATTATTTTGATGTCTCTATCATCGTATTATTTTGTTGTAGTTTTCAGGTGGTAGATGAATGTCGATCGATTTTAAGAATTTTTTTGATAAAGATTAGGTTTAATTAAATAAATTCTCCAAAAGATGTTGAATTCAATTATTCTATTCATCTTTATTATTTAAACAAATATTCTATTTAGTGTAGTATTTAAACTCAATAAAGTGAAGTATACGTGCGTGGCATGTATACCTAAAGCAGTAATAATTAAATTCAACAACTTTTGAATATGTTAAGATGAAGAATTTAATTAATTAAACCTAATTTTTACCAAAAAAAATTTCAAAGTCGATCAACATTCATCTACCACCTGTAAACTACAACAACACGATATAGAGATATGAAAATAATACAATTAAATCTAATTTTTATATAAAAAATTTCTCAAAGCCGATAGACATTTATCTACTATCTGTAAACTACAACAAAATAATATGATAATAGAGATATCAAATAATACATCTAACCCTAATCTTTACACAAAAAATTCCTCAAATTAGAGATATCAAAATAATACGATAAAAGAAATATCAAAACAATACAACTAAATCTAACTTTTATACATAAAAATTTCTCAAAACTGATCGACATTCATCTACGACCTGCAAACTACCACAAAATAATATACTAATAGAGATATTAAAACAATATAGTTAAACCTAACATTTACCTAAAAAATGATTCAAATCTGACCGCCATTCATCTACTACTTGTAAATTAAAATAAAACAATAAGATAATAAAGATATCACAATAATGCAATTAAAACTAACCTTTATCCAAAAATATTTTCAAAGTCAATCAATATTCATCTACGATCTGTAAACTACAACAAAATAATATGATAATGATCGCAAAGCTCCAGTCTTCGATGAAAACAATTTTTGCCTGAGAGAAAATTTTGACCCTAAAGGACGACTTGAATGAAAACAAAATAAGAAAATATAGTAGAAGTAGAAAATAAATTTGTTGTTTAGATATGACAATTGCTTTATACACACGTTGAATTGCTTCATAATATCATACAATATGACAATTGCTTTATATAGACACACGTTCAAATAAAGTTTTAAATAATTTGAACATATTTTCAAACATCTTTTTCCTAAAAAAAAATAAAGCAATTGTCCAAAAATAGAACAAATTTGTTGTTTTAGTGTATATGTTGAATTCTATTTCAAACAAGTTGTACAATCCTAGACTAATAAAGTAATTTTTTTTATTTGTACGGTTATATTTATTTATCAAATATAAGGTACTATAATTGATCTTTACACTTTGAATATATTACAGATATAGATATATATTATATATAGATTTAGATTATAGATATAGATTATGATATTTTCTTTTTATTTATTTATTAGTATATGGGCAAGTGCTTTGCATGTGTAGCCCCTATATAACATTGTAAAATTACTATCTAAAAATAACAATTCTTTTGGCATATATTTTTATAAAAAAAATTAGGAGTTCCAAAATAGTGTTGAAGTACACAAATCTCACCTCCAAGAGATCTTATGAGTGATGGTTTTTATCTTTTCCTTTTTTTTAACCCTTTCGGCTACATGGATCATTTTTATCATATCAAATCAAAAGATTCCTGCTGAACGATGTCAAAATTATTGCATTTATTTTTTATGACTTTTGTACATGTGTTTCTATATGAATATCTTCATCATTGTAGTTGGATGGATCCCATACTGTTGAATCATTCGATACTTTATTAGTTCATCTGACTAATAGATATATAATTAAGATTGAGGAGCGTCTTCCCTTCTCAAAAGAAAATGACATTTCTAAGGCGAATGTGAGAGTTTCAACTTAGAAAAGTGTTACCACTAATATTATCACTAATAATTTTTCTGTCTCTTCTATTTTTTGGAGAAAGGAAATAGTAAATATTAATCTTGAAGAAAAGGTAAGTCTCACTTTTAATTAGTTCATGGCTTTTTTAACTTCGGACTTTTATGATCAATTTCTCAGAAATTTAAATATCATACTAACCGTATATATAACTTCATAAATGAGATCATTCATTTGAATTTTTCAAAATTCAATCAATTATTGTTAAGAAGACTATTTACCTACGTAAGAACTTTAATAGCTGTTTATAAGTTATAGAAGCCTATTTTTTTCCTGTAGAACACGATTCTTCTTTTTCCATTTCTTGTAGCTGTTGGACAATAAAATTTCAATACCGAAAAATAAATAATCGGGACAAGAAAAATATTGTAACAATTATTTTATTGATTTCAATATTTGATTGTTACAATCTCTATGATTCCTCTGATTTTCGTTTTCAAATATAAATTCAATGTTTAGAACTTGATCTTGAATTTGGACTTAATTTGTGAATTTAGCGGATTTAATCTTGACTTGTACTTGAATTCAAGGACTTTTGAGCTTGTTCTTGAATCTTGTGGTTTGGATCGTGAATCTTGGTGAACTTGAATGCTTAATTTGTACCTTGTACAGAAATCTGGTGTGTTTGATCCACAGTCTCTCTCTTGCTTCTTGTTAGGATTGTTGGTCCCTTTTTTGAATTATCAGACCCTATTTATAGTTATAGGAAGTAAAGAGTCATAATGAATGAACATCTTTTGACCAATCAGATTCATGTGACATGATACCTTTTATGGATTTTTTATTTTATTGGGCCTGTTGCATCATTTTGACATGTGGCATAGTCCTATTGACTCGTTCAATTGACTTGGCATGCCACATTATTCGACATGTGACACTTATTTAGGCCTCTAGAATATGATAATATCTTGGGCTTAACAAAGTGTGTTCATCATTTGTAGCCCAAATCAATGGACTAACCTAATAAAAATTGGACTTTAATTAAATCCATACATGTTTGGACTTAAATAATTAATACACAATATTTATTCTGAAATAATACATTTTGAATTTAATAAAACTTGAATTTTGTACGAATTTTAGTTTAGTCAAATTTCATTACCCACAAAATGTCCCCTACTTCAAGACTAGTCGAGTGTATACTTTAGAGACTAGACTTGAAGTATGATTATTTAAACATGCTTCCTTTTGTGCTTCAAAGATTTTCATACATACTAGGATATCTTGACTTTGTCCATTCCAAATAGATTGTGAAAAAATTTTCACTGCCTAACTTAATGAGGATTAAAACTCTTCCAATTTGAATTTATATTAAAGATGGAAGCCCTTCTAATTTGAATTTATATTAGAGATGGAAACCCTTCTAATTTGAATTTATATTGGAAATGGAAACAACCTCCAATTTTATACTGGAGACGAAGACTCTTCCAATTTAAATTTATATTGAAAAAGAAAACAACTATCCTACAACTCTATAAAAGGATGTAGGCTCCCCACTTTTTCAATATCAATTTTGGAATTTTCAAGTCATGAATAATGTTGAGGTAATTACTTCCCCTTCTACTTTTCTTTTATTTTTCATCACCATTTTCTAGACCAACATGTTAGTGGTAGGAAATTCATTTCTCATTGTAGAAATATCTAAATCATGAATCGTTTGACACTCTAGAAACTAGACTTCGGTATCTATAACATATCTAAAATTCAGACATAAAATCCTTCAATATAATTCTCAAAATTTTTAAAAGTTAGTCCTAAATTTTATCATTCTGAAATTTTAAATCTATGCGTCTTTCCCAAAACTTTAATATCTTGAAGTAGGAAGGACAAAATCACAAGTCGCTTGATTCTTGTGAAACTGAAAACAAAGATCTATAGCATATCCAAAATTCATAATTTAATTCCTTAAAAAAAAATCAGGTTTTGTCTCAAAACCAGCATTGGATTTTGATGCACCAACAGTTTTAGATTTGCATGATGACACCAAAAAATTTATATCTCAATATGTTGTATCGAAATCATGATCTAATTGATTTTGTATGGATACCAGAAAATGCATATATAACATATTCAAGACTTGGATTTTAACACCTCTTGAAATATTCTAGATGAATTTTTGAAGTCGATCCTATATTTTGTCCGATAGAGAATTTAAGAATTGCATCGCCCCACCAAATAATTTATATCTTGATTTGTGACCATCACCATCAAAGGGTGTTTTGATTGCTGCTAACTAGATATTGAGGGATTCATTCTCACCAAAACATCATTTCGCAATCCAAGTTGGTGATATACAGCTTTCAAGTTCGCAACGCTCGGATAGGTAACATCTCTTCTATTTGTGTTTTCTTTGTATTATCTTTTCCTCTCCCTTTTTGTAGGATGGAAACAAATAACATTCATGATGGGTCAGCCTGAGGTGTGAGAGTTTAAATTCACCCCTATCACCATGAAACCTGATGAGTTAGGCTTTATGTATGGTTACATTCACCGATGTACTTATTCAATAGTTATCTTAAGGTGTGAGAGTTTAAGTTCGCCTCCATCACCTTGATACCTGACAATTTCGACTTCAAGTTTAGGTCTTTTGGAAATATACTTATGCAATGGTCAGCTTCAAGTATAAAGTCTTTCACCTATGTACTTATTCATTAGCCAACTTAAGTGAGTGTGTTTAACTTTGCCTATATCACCTTGAGACTTGACGAGTTTGATTTTAAGTATGGTCTCTTTCACCGATGTACTTATGCAATGGTCAGCTTAAGGTGCGAGAGTTTAACTTTGTCTCCATCATCTTGAGACCTGATGAGTCCATCTTTAAGTATGGTCCCTTTCACTGATATACTTATGCAATGGTCATCTTAAGGTGTGAGAGTTTAACTTCACCTCTGTCACCTTAATACCAAAAGAGTTCGGCTTTAAGTATTGGTCTTTTGGCAATACACTTATGCAATGGTCTTCTTTAAGTATGTGCCCTTTTTCCAATACACTTATGCAATGGTCTTCTTTAAGCATGGGTTCTTTCATCGATGCACTTATGCAATGGTCTTCTTTAAGTATGAGCTCTTTCACTAACGCACTTATGCAATAACCATCTTTAAGGATGGGCCCTTTCTCCGATGCACTTATGCAATGGTCTTCTTTAAGTATGAGTTTTTCACTAACATACTTATGCAATGGTCTTCTTTAAGTATGGGCCCTTTTGTTGATTAGGCATCAAGAAGATGACTATGCAATAATTAGCTTAAGGTGCGAAGGGAAAAAATATTGTCCGCCTTAAGGCATAAAAATTTTAAGATCCTTTTAAGGATAATTCCACGAAAGATACCAACTAAAGGTGCAAAGGGACAAATCTCGTCCACCTTAAGGCATGTAAATTTTGAGCTCCTTTACGATTAACCCATGAAAGGTCAGCTTAAGGTGTAACGGGACAAATCTTATCCACCTTAAGGCGTGGAAATTTTGAGATCCATTTAAGTATAAACCATGAGAAGCCAGCTTAAGGTGCAAAGGGACAAATCTCATCAACCATAAGGCATGAAAATTTTGTTAATATCTTCTTACGGATAAATCCGTAAAGAGAGTAGCTTAAGGTGCAATGGGATAAATCTTGCCCACCTTAAGGCATGAAAGTTTTTGAAATCCTATTCAGGATAAACCAATAAGAGGCCAACTTAAGGTGCAAAGGGATAAATCATGTTTACCTTAAGGCATGAAAACTTTTTTATATCATTTTAAGGATAAATCTGTAAAGAGACCAGCTTAAGGTGCAAGGGGACAAATCTTGTCCATCTTAAGGCATGGAAGTTTTGGAGATCCTTTTAAGGATAAAAACATAAAAGGCCAACTTAAGGTGCAAATGAACAAATCTTGTTTACCTTAAAGCTTGGAAGTTTTGGAGATTCTTTTAAGGATAAACAAGTAATAGGCTAGCTTAAGGGGCAAAGGGACAAATCTTTTCCACCTTAATGCATGAAAAATTCTTTATATCTTCTTAAGGATAAATCCATAAAGATACCAGCTTAAGATGCAAAAGGACAAATCTTGTCCATATTAAGGCATGTGAATTTTGGATATCCTTTTAAGTATAAACCCGAAAGAGGCTAGCTTAAGGTGCAAAGGGACAAATCTTTTCCACCTTAAGGCATGAAAGTTTTGAAGATCCTTTTAAGGGTAAACCCATAAGATACCTACTTAAGGTGTAAAGGTACAAATCTTATCCACTTTATGGCATGAAAGTTTTGGATATCCTTTTAAGGATAAACCCATAAGAGGCCAGCTTAAGGTGCAAAGAATAGTATTTGTAGACTTAACTTATATATGGTAGATCAAGTGGGAACATATATCTCTTTGACACTCATGCAACTGAACTAAAAATAAAATTCCAAATGCTTACATACCTTAGTGAAGAGGATCAAGTCACAACATAGTTCTAGGAGAATTTTTTTTGTGTCCTAATTTTTACCTAGGTCGCCTCTTTCAAGGTTTTCAACCTAGGAGACTCTTTTTCTTTGAGTCCGGACTTTTGCCTTGGCCTTCTCTTTTGAGGTTTTCAACCTAGTGGACTCTCTTTTGAGACATACATAGTATATAATCTTGCGGTCTAGGAGTGAATATACAGTTTATACTTGTGCCTTTAGAAGTGTCATTATCCTTCAGGGATAGTATTTGTAACACCCTGCAAAGTCATCCATGCGTTAGTCTCATTTATTTTTACTTTCTAAGTGAGTAAAGTTTAAAACATATAGAATTTCCTTAATTTTTTCTCTCTATCAAGTGATAAATTGAATGAGCTTTTCGTCGATATAAGATTTTCCCAAATCTAATACCCGGACAAGAAGTTATGGCTAAATTTAAGTCCTAGTCGTAAAACACCATCATTTTGGTGCTTGGCGCGTCGCGGTCTATTTAACAATTATCAAATTCTAGTAGCCTAACGCAATTTTGGTGCGTCACACTAAATTTCCAGGTCCTAACTAGTGGGACAACGTGATGGCTCTGCGTTGCGGTGACCCTAAGAATCCCATTCGTCAATTTCCAGTAAGCCACCGCAATAGTGGCGCGTCGTGGTGGCCCATAAAATTGGGCTCTCAGTTATATTTCATTCCGTCTCATTAAGGGTATATTAGGTATTTTTCACCTCCTTATCAGCTTAAACACGGGATTATACTCCCAAGTGACCACATTATTCATATTTTCTTCAAAAATTCACAAGAACACTCTCTAAGATTTTAAACTAGAAACTCAATTAACTCAAGATTCAACCATGTGTTTTTGAAACTGATTGAAGATTTGGAATTCCCAAACCGTAGGCTTCAAGAATCATCCATTAAATTTCTAAATTGAGGTACGTGGGGTTTATCCTAAAACTACATGGGCTTGTTTAAAACACCTAATTATGATTTTAAAAATCATCAAGCATGAATTTGTTAAAGAAGTTTTGAGATCCATGATTTTTTTATGCTTTATACATGTTTAATGATATCGTTGTTTTGGCCTTTAGGACTTATCCCCTTAAATTGATTTACACATATAAGTATATGTATGAAACTTGAAATTGAAGATTTGTTTGAGAGCACAAATAATGAAAATTCCTCTCTTATGATAACCTTATGTTTATAATCTTATGGTGATTGATTGAAATGCATGATTCACGGCTTAAAAATAGTTTACTCAATTAACATAGTATTTTGAGCATGATTTAGAGATTTATGAGAGGAAGTTTCTTGATGTAAATATATTTTATTAAAAGAGAAATATTTGCATGAGATCAATAGCTTTGACATGGACACTTTGAATCTTTGAAAGTTTGGCAAAGAGAGTTGCATATATGTATTTACATGAGTTTAAAAGAAAGAGTTCTTTGAAATGATTTATTGATATGGTGGTCTCGAATTTATATTTTGGAAACAGAGAGTGTAATATGCCAATAATGGCTTAGAGATGTGACTTGCAAGTCAATGGTATGACGATACCATAAGTATGTATGTCATAACAGAGTATGTTTTTCAGCGTTTGATTTCAGAGAATGCATGTTTTAAAGAGTTAAAACTGGGCTTAAAGAGGGTTAGGTGGTTACCCGAAAAAGGTTTGAGCTTAAGTAACTCTTAACCTAAAATCGTGATTTACTGATCCGAGTATATTATTTTACGCTGGCGATGGCCGTGTGGCGTAGCAGAGTCAGAGACTCCAACCCTTGCGGCACACTTGGGTTGGGGGCTTACCTGCCGTGTCAATGGCAGATTCCATATAGCGCATGAAATTTTAGAGTTGTAGGGTATACCACCTAGCGCAGAAGTAAAACAAAGAGTGTCACAAAGTTTAGATGATTTTACAGTCTTTCAGAAATGGCCATATGATTTCTTACCATATGATATGTTTATGAACTATTCTAAATTGCTCTTATATATATTGAATATAAATTATTTTTTTGGATTTGCTTTGCGTACCAGTTAAATTGTATTGACCCCCTACCTTCCATGTTCAGAGGCTCAGTCTAGGGGTTCGGCTAATCAGTAGAGTATTCCAGAGAGAAGTGATCTGTGCAGTGGTGAGCCTTCTTTGTTCCAGAAGGACTATCATCTCATTTATGTTATTATTTTGTTTTGGTCTACTAGGGGCCTTGTCCCAGTTTTTCAGAAAGTTATCTTTAGATCATGTAGTAGAGATTTTCCAGACTATTTTAGAAGTTATTTAGTTGATTTTGGATTTTATTTTGTATAGTTAAACTGAATCCAGAGTATGACCATGTTTCCATATTAGATTATAATTCTGCATTTTCTTTTATTATATAAATATTGTGCATGATTACCAGATAAGATAGAGTAGTATGTCCGGTCCTTTATGGTTTGGAACGTCCGTCATGGCCAGGCCCTAGTTCGGGTCGTGACAGTATTTCTTCAAGAACTTGGAGTTGATAAGACTAATTTTGATGTCATCCACATTGACAAGATTGTAAGCACCATTTTAATATACTTCTTGTACGACATGTGGTCCAACACACTTTAGGGTAAACTTTTCTCCAGATGTATAAGAAGTAATAATGTGCTTTCTTACTGCAAGAACTTGATCTCCAACTTAAAAGCACCTCAAGCAGTTTTTGATGAAAGAAAGAGATAGATGGGCTTGAAAACATTCAATATTTTGTTGAGCTTCCAACTTCTTCTCATCAAGATCTTTTAACTTAGTATTTTCTTCTTTGGTGATCCCTTCTTGGATGGCCAGCCTTAAACAAGGAATTTAACGCTCAAGTGGTAGGATTGTTTCAACTCCAAAAGTCAGTGAGTATGGCATTGTTATATCGGTGTGTGTTAAGTTGTCTTATATGCCTACAAATCTTCTTTCATTCGTTCATGCCAGTCTCGTTTGAATTTGAGATGACTTTATTCAATAAGTTACATAGAGTCTTATTAAATGCTTAGGTTAAACCATTGGTGGCAGCATCGTACATAGAAGATTTATGCTGCTTGAAACCAAATAGATCACAAATTTTTTTCATTAGCTTGTTTTAAAATGGCTTGCCATAATAGGTTATCATGTAATGAGGTATTCCAAAGTGGTAGATGATGTTCACTCGGATGAAGTTTGCAATATTTTCTATCTTTACTTCTTTGAGATCAATAGCTTCATACCATTTTGAGAAGTAATCTATCACAACCTAGAAGTACATGTGTCTACTAGAACATTCTGGCAGCGGTCCAACCATATAAAATCGCCAAGTATTGAATAGCTAAGATGTTATATTTGGGTGTAATACTTCGGGTGGCTTGTAACGGCCCAAAATCGGGTCCCGAGATGTCACACGGTGCTTAAGGTCACAAGTGACCCCAAGCTAACCCTTCTACTGGCATAACTCATAAGCAACTGAATAAAAATACAAATTCATACAAATCAGCAGAAATTAACTCTTTTCTGAATCTGATTGATACAAAACTAGAATTTTACAAGATTACAATTCTGCCTTTACAACCAAAATTGAAACTAAATATATCAACTTCTACTGACTGTCTATGAAGCCTCTACAAGTATTAACTGTAGGTTGCCGGGTCGTGACTCCCAACTACCCCAACTCAATACGACTGAATAAAGAAAATACAACACTATAAACTCTGCATAACTAACCCAAGCCCTTGAATCAAAAGGACTCATCACCTGCTGACTGGATACCATGAACTGACTTGATCTGAAGGTACAACTATACCTTGTACCCACATTCTGAGAAAATGTATCCCACATATGATTATGTGGGTCAGTACCATGGAAAAATACCGAGCATATGGGGGTGCAATGCATATATAAAATAATATCTTAATATCATCACAGTTTATAAAATTATGCATGCTGATATAAATGACTCACATAGCTCGAATTAAATCATCAAAATCATGGATGAATAATACATGTAAAGTAAAACAAGTGAGTCATTACAATACATTCTCAATTCACTTTCATCTCAATTTCAAATTATCAAAACAATCAAATCTCATGTCAATTCTCATTAGAATATATTCCTTAAATCTTTTAAGAATAATGACTTTCTTAAACTCAGCCTTTTTAAGAAAATATGTTTTCATCTCAGCTAGAAGAGTACACACACACACATTGGGAGATCCTATAACTGACATAAACTATGTGAGCTACATGGAGTCCAACGTACAACCCACGTTGGGGAGAGTCGTCCTATCCTTGCCATCAGAGTAGGACTTCCAGTATCAATTCAAAAACAATAGTGATCACTATATAAATCAGCCTCAGGCTCACATCCTACGGGGGCACGTAGTTCTAGGGAAGTAAGGTCACTTTATACCTCCCACTCGGTGCTAAAGATTACTCCCTAACTTAGCTCAAAAATTTAAATCAGCCTCAGGCTCACATTAAAGAAAATCCACAATAAATATTTCAACAATTTTCATCGGGAGCCAATTTGCTACCCCTTTATCATAATCAATAAAAACGTGGATTTCTTTCACAGTCGAGTTCAAAATAACTCATTCATGACCAAAAGGTCAAATCATTCAAAACATCTCAAATATTCAGCATCAACGTGCTTATAACACATATTTTCTCAAAAACACAATTTCAAATAGGGTTCGCGACCCAAATATCAAAATCAGGATAAATATCGTTCAAGATTTATACTTTATATCACCACATATGTAAATTCATCTTTCAAAATCATAAACATCAAGATTTCATAATAATCATCATAAGATATGGGTTCATGCTTCAAATTCATAAAAAATCAAATAAAAATCATGCCTTTGTAAAGAAAAACTTTTGGGCACAAGAACGAAAGAGAGTTCTTGTTGAAAACCCCCACATACCTTGAATGATGAACTTTAAATTGATACTCATTTTTTAGATGTTAATCGTGCCTTTGAATGATGGTTCTTGGAGTTCTTGACCTAGGAACTTGGAATCTTGAATAAATTTGCAGAATTAATGGTGAACTTTGGAGGTTCTTGAAGTTCTTGAACTAGGAACTTGGAATCTTGAATAAATTTGCAGAATTAATGGTGAACTTTGGTGGTTCTTGAAGTTGGATGTAGGAGCTTAGGGTTTTATTTTTGAGGGAATTTGATGAAACATAATATATAATGCTTCCAATAGGCTTTAATATGGGGTTTGGACGGATTTTGGGTGAGGGAGAATGACCAAAATGCCCCTAAAAATCAAATAATTCTTGAATATGTCCTTTGGTGGACTGTTTTGATAGTTTGAAGTAGATCAACCATAACATTTTACTCCGATATCCAAATTGGATGAAACTAATTTCATAGAAAGTGGACTCTCATATCTTTTCGTTGATATATAGTATCTCACCCAGATCATTGTGTACGAGGAGTTATGATTGTTTGAAGTTGACCCAAAAATTTACTTTTGATAGGTTGAAGTAAATCAACCATAACTTTTTGCTTCGATAGAAAAATTAGACGAAACTAATTTCATTGGAAAGAGGACTCACAGAACTTTCCGTTGATATATAGTAGATCACCCAGATCATTATGTACAAGGAGTTATGATCATTTAAAGTTGGAGAAAAAATACGTCAGGCCTCAGTACTTTTTTCCCTGCATGTTTTACTGTTCATAGTTCGATCGGAATGGTCGTAAGTCATCGTTCGAATGTACGTTTTCGATGATCTACATATCGTTGAAAATCTTATTCGATACTCTACGCAATGGTAGGTCAAAGTCTTAGAAATACTGCACAAAAAATTTATGGATCGCTCTAAAGCATAGAACTCGATACGTTTCTCACGAAATCTTTACGAAGAAAATTTTCTGGGGTATTACATTATCTCCCCCTTGGAAACATTCATCCTCGAATGTCTCTTTATAGGATAAAAGCACTGATCAACTGACCTTCTATAGGGACGCGAACATCTGAGACATATCGACATGATTGGAATTACAGTTTCCTAGTCCTCATACTGAACATGCATATCTAACGCATAAATATCTAGCTAAACTGACTCTGGAATGTATGAATGTGTATGCAACATTGCCAATTCAAGGCTCGTAATGATAACTTGATCATGAACTAGATTTGTTTAAAAAATGGAATCTTTAAGAAGTCACGAGGTATCTCCCCCTTGGGACTCTATGTTCCTATACAACACTTATTTCAGAGGGTCACTAAGACTGTGCACGGGGCACCTATGAATTAGCTCATATGCATGACACACGAACAGAGGTATACTCATAACTACTGAGATGCTCCGAATGGAAATGATTTCTTTCCTAAGATCCTTGGATAACATGATGAATGATAAATGAGAAGGTACACTATACGATTCTGATTGGCTGAGCTGGAATACTTGGAAAATAAAGATCGTTTAGTAGAAGTTTACGAATTGAAGCATAACTAGCTTCTAGAATCTGAAACATGTACACCACAATCCCTCAAGATAACCACTTAAAACTTCAACTAACCACAATATATATGAAAGCTTAATCTCAATCTTACTTCACATTACCACTTAGCTCAAAATAAGCATACACCATATAGAGCTTCAACGCTTTCAGCTCAACTTCGGAATTTCAATCTTAGAGTCTAACGCTCAACTCAAATTTTTCTCATCCTTAATGGACCACACTACCTCTGTTATCGCTTATTAAAATCACGCTTGTAAACTTATATTTCTAAACCATAAGAATCAAAATCACATCTAAGAAGCTCAACCATTACAGTCATACACTAATCCTCTAAATTAAAGCAGTCCTATAATATCTTGGGTGAACTTTCTCATCATAAACACAACATCAAACTTAATCATGAATCAACCTAACTTAGGCTCTTATATCCACTATTCAAGCCTACTAGATCACTTCGTAACAACTAATACCATTAATCAAGAAATCGTCATAGTCACCTTCACGATCACCAATCATTCAAACTTAACTTTTATCAGACAATATAACTTAAAACTTTTTCCACGAAATTTCCACTTAGAAACTATAAAAGAATCCTCAACAAATGCTAGCCCATTTAAACTTCATAACAATAATAATTGGTCATAATCATATAGCTTATCTTATTCACAATGCATTAACACATCCTTCTTTCACCCGTCACTACTATCTATCCTTCATACACAACTTAACTTAGTTCATAGCTCTCTACGTCTTAACTTAACTTCCTCTTGCAATCTGGAGAGCGCCTAGATTAATAACACTTACCCACCGAGTACTTCCATCACTAACCTATACTCTCTGTCATACAAATACCATCAACACTCGTTTCATACCTCGGACAAACTATATCACTTCCTATTAACCCAATTGCATGCAAAAAGGGATTTCGCTATACTTATGCTCAACAAATCACACTTACTATCCTTCTTACTACTACACCTCCACATCTCATATTTTCAGCCAGCACAAGGAATAAGATGTACTATAAGTTACTAGTGGATCGAAATAGGCCGCACACGGCTCCACTAGGATTTGAATATGAGTTTTGAAAAAAAAATTGAGATGAATAATAAAGCAGCTATGCTAGTGAATCGAAAGAGCACCACACGGCTTCACTAGACTTTAATTTTTCACAAACATAATGATAACAAGATTACATAATACAAGAGATAGAAACTTGACACACAACATTCAACGATCTAAGAATACACCTTACTCTGTCTTAATTAAATAACTCATAAGAATGAGGGCATAACTTTCAACTTAAGGAACTTAACACACTAGAGATCTCCTCTCAAGCCCTTTGTGTAACTTTTGAAATTTCTTCTAGAAAATATAGAAGAATTACCTAGGGAAGAACTGGAGCTTGCGAATTATGTTATCTCAAAAATAATACATAGAGGGAGAAGTATGGATTAACATTATAGATTCTTAGGAGGAATCTGAAAGCACACCTAACCTATGCTTAGTTCACGACTTTTATGAACATGAATAAAGTACTTCAATCTTTGGAACTCAAAAGCACTGACAGGATACTTTCTACCACTCTTACAATCCCATAACTATCTACGGAGAATTAAGCTTAACTGTTTCTGATACCATGAAAATAAGGCTGAGTTGGCCAGAATAGAGTAAGATGAGAATCTATATAAGCTTCTTGGAGAACCTTTTTATAGCACGATCTTAGACTTGAAAGAAAGGAAATATTTCCTAAATGCCCTGTAGCCTCTCGAATAAAAGTACAGACGTCTCTATACCGTTCCGCAAGAATCTACTAGACACGACTTCAAAGACACCCTAGGACATTTGAACTCTGGGCTCTGATACCAAGTTTGTAATGGCTCGATATCAGGTCCCGAGACATCACACGATGCTTAAGGTCACAAGTGACCCCAAGCTAACCCTTCTACTGGCATAACTCATAAGCAACTAAATAAAAATACAAATCCATACAAAACAGCAGAAATTAACTCTTTTCTGAATCTGATTGATACAAAAATGGAATTTTATAGGATTACAATTCTGCCTTTACAACCTAAATTGAAACAAAATACATCAACTTCTACTGACTATCTATGAAGCCTCTACTAGTACTGACTGTAGGTAGCCGGGTCATCACTCCCAACTTCCCCAACTCAATACGACTGAATAAAGAAAATACAACACTATAAACTCTACATAACTAACCCAAGCCCTTGAATCAAAAGGACTCATCACCTGCTGACTGGATACCATGAACTGACCTGATCTGAAGGTACAACTATACCTTGTACCCACTTTCCGAGAAAACGTATCCCACATATGATTATGTGGGTCAGTACCATGGAAAAATACCGAGCATATGGGGGTGCAATGCATATATAAAATAATATCTTAATATCATCACAATTTATAAAATTATGCATGCTGATATAGATGACTCACTTAGCTCGAATTAAATCATCAAAATCATGGATGAATAATACATGTAAAGTAAAACAAGTAAGTCATTACAATACATTCTCAATTCACTTTCATCTCAATTTCAAATAATCAAAACAATAAAATCTCATGTCAATTCTCATTAGAATATATTCCTTAAATCTTTTAAGAATAATGACTTTCTCAAACTCAGCCTTTTTAAGAAAATATGTTTTCATCTCAGCTAGAAGAGTACACACACACACATTGGGAGATCCTATAACCGACATAAACTATGTGAGCTACATGGAGTCCAACGTACAACCCACGTTGGGGAGAGTCGTCCTATCCTTGCCATCAGAGTAGGACTTCCAGTATCAATTCAAAAACACTAGTGATCACTACATAAATCAGCCTCAGGCTCACATCCTATGGGGGCACGTAGTTCTAGGGAAGTAAGGTCACTTTATACCTCCCACTCGGTGCTAAAGATTACTCCCAGACTTAGCTCAAAATTTAAATCAGACTCAGGCTCACATTAAAGAAAATCCACAATAAACACTTTAACAATTTTCATCGGAAGCCAATTTGCTACCCCTTTATCATAATTAATAAAAACGTGAATTTCTTTCATAGGCGAATTCAAAATAACTCATTCATGACCAAAAGGTCAAATCATTCAAAACATCTCAAATATTCAGCATCAACGTGCTTATAACACATATTTTCTCAAAAACATAATTTCAAATAGGGTTCGCGACCCAAATATCAAAATCAGGATAAATATCGTTCAAGATTCATACTTTATATCACCACACATGTAAATTCATCTTTCAAAATTATAAACATCAAGATTTCATAATAATCATCATAAGATATGGGTTCATGCTTCAAATTCGTAAAAAAATCAAATAAAAATCATGCCTTTGTAAAGAAAAACTTTTGGGCACAAGAACGAAAAAGAGTTCTTGTTGAAAAACCCCACATACCTTGAATGATGAACTTTAGATCGATACTCATTTTTGAGATGTTAATTGTGCCTTTGAATGATGGTTCTTGGAGTTCTTGACCTAGGAACTTGGAATCTTGAATAAATTTGCAGAATTAATGGTGAACTTTGGAGGTTCTTGAAGTTAGATGTAGGATCTTAGGGTTTTCTTTTTGAGGGAATTTGCTGAAATATAACATATAATGCTTCCAATAGACTTTAATATAGGGTTTGGATGGATTTTGGGTTAGGGAAAATGACCAAAACGCCCCTAAAAATCAAATAATTTTTGAATATGTCCTTTTGGTGGACTGTTTTGATAGTCTGAAGTAGATCAACCATAATGTTTTACTCCGATATCCAAATTGGATAAAACCAATTTCATTAGAAAGAGGACTCTCGTATCTTTCCGTTGATATATAGTATCTCACCCGGATCATTGTTTACGAGGATTTATGATCGTTTGAAGTTGACCCAAAAATTCACTTTTGATAGGCTGAAGTAGATCAACCATTACTTTTTGCTCCGATAGACAAATTGGATGAAACTAATTTCATTAGAAAGAGGACTCGCAGAGCTTTCTGTTAATATATAGTAGATCTCCCAGATCATTATGTACAAGGAGTTATGATCGTTTAAAGTTGGAGAAAAAATATGTCAGGCCTCAGTACTTTTTTTTCCTTCACGTTTTACTGTTCACAGTTTGATCGGAATAGTCGTAGTTCAATCGGAATGGTCGTAACTCATCGTTCGAGTGTCCATTTTTGATGATCTATATATCGTTGGAAAGCTTATTCGATACTCTACGCAATGATAGGTCAAAGTGTTAAAAATACTGCACAAAAAATTTATGGATCGCTCTAAAGCATAGAACTCGATACGTTTCTCACAAAATCTTTACGAAGAAAATTTTTCGGGGTATTACAAGGATGATGTATAAAATTTGCATGGAATTGACAATCTTTGTGTCTTCTAGTGTATTCCAAGAAATCTTTCACCATCGTTGGACAATAATACCTTAATTCTTTTAATGTGAAAATAAAGTTTCGGTCTAGAGTGATGAGATCCACAAACTCTTGAGTGTGCTTCTTTCAAAGCTTGAATTGTTTCTTTATCTCCCAAACATCGCAAGAGTACTCCTTCAAATGATCTTTCATATAGCTTGTCTTTATGGTAAATAAATTGAGGTGCACAATGACGGATGTTAATTCTTCTTCGTGGATCCTCTAAAAGTATTACATAACACAAGTAGTCAATGATAGATTGTGGCCAATATTTTTTTACAGATTCAGACACGGGGACAAAGTGTTCAACCTTACTTTCTACGTCCTTATCCTCATTCGGTAGAGGTACTACCCATTCTTGGAGGATAGTAACTCGTGTCTAATTTAGAAGAGTTAGGTTGAGGCCAAAGCAACTAGGGAATCAGCTTTCTTATTTTCATTCCTATGCACATACTGGAGAGTCACTTCTCCAAGTCATCCCATTAACTTCTGTACATGATAATGATATGGTCGTACCTTAGGCTTTCTAATTTCATAGCTTCCCAAAAGATGCTCGATCATTAATTAAGAGTCACCAAAGACTTGTAATTGTAGTTTCTTTATGTCGACAACCATTATAAGTCCGAGTATTAGTATTTGATATTCAGAAACATTATTGGAGAAATAATTTGTTAAGCTAAAAGAGTATGACATGACCTCCCCTTGTGGAGTGACAAACACTACGCCAGCACCATCTCCACCTCGATGTGCGGCACCCTCAAAGTACATCTTCCATGGAGATCTAACTTCAACAATCATTGCATCTTTATTACTAAGTTCATCGGTCAATTACCAATCATCGAGAATTGAGTGGTTTTCCAAGAAATCTGCTAATGCTTATTCTTTTAAGGCCTTTTGAGAGATGTACACAATCTCAAACTGTTGAAATTGAAGGTACCACCTAGCCAATCAGTCACTAAGGATTGGCTTCGACATTACAAACTTGATGGGATTTTTCCTAGACATAAGATGAATGACAAGAGTTTGAAAGTAGTGTTTTATTTTTTGGATTAAGAAAGCCAATGCGAAACACAACTTCTCGATGGGAGAATACTTTGGCATATTTGGTGTCATCATTGTTCTTAGATAGTAAAGAGAGTTTTGTTTGCCTTCACTGTTTCCTGAGTTAATAGTGCTCCAACAGACCTCTCTTATTCCATGATATAGAGTATCAATGGTTTCCAGGTATGGGTGCCGCAAGAACTGGAGGCTTCATCAAGTATGATTTGATACTTTCAAAGACCTTACTGTAAGCTTGGTTCCATTCAAAAAGAGCATCCTTCTTCCTAAGAAGGCTAAATGGTTGATATTTTCCAGCCAGGTTCGAGATAAAACTCCTTAAATATTCAAGCCTTTCTTGAAGGCTTTTTAACTCGTAAATGTTTTGAGGCTCAGGAATCTTCAAAATTACATCGACCTTGGCCTGTTCAATTTTAATTCCTCAATGCCGTACTAAATCTAAGGAACTTTCCATAAGTAACCCCAAAGAAACATTTTAAAGGATTCATACTAAATTGGTATCTTCAAAGCAACTCAAATATCATTCTTAGGTACTTAAAGTGGGCACCCCTCTTTCGTGACTTAACCACTAAGTCATTTACATAACACTTAATATTTTAATGGAGTAGGCCATAAAAGATGTTTTGCATTATCCTTTAATAAGTGGCATCAGTATTTTTCAAATCGAAAGGTATTATGTTGAAACCTTGGGGGTTACACCACACAGTGAGGGACCAAGTCCCATAAAATCACTCACAAAAAACAATAAACCAACCAAGAGCACAAAATAGGGTAGGAAACTTAAAAAAATAAGATTTAACGTGGAAACCTCTTTTCTTAAGAAAGGAAAAACCATGGATTTTCCTCACAAGCACTCAAAAGTTTACAATAATCAAACTCCTGATTACAACTCTTAACTTGTACCTAAATCTAGGCTTCTCCTACTTGTAATAACTCTACCACAAGATCACCTTGACAACTTTGCCAAGACTCTATCAAAACTGATGAACTCTAACTAGTATCAAGCTTAGGTAACTATATCTTAGCACTCTCAAAGAAATAAAAGAAAAGAACATTACTCTTACAAAATGCATAATTCAGTTGAAGACTCAAACTTGACTTAAGAACACTATATATTTTAACACATACAAGAAATAAGAACTTGAGCAATGTCGAATGTTGGTTTTTTGCCTCTTTATATCCTCAGTTTCTTGGATGTGCAAAAAACTGTCAATTGAGAAGCATTCCATGCCTTTTATAGTAGAGTAATAGGTAGGGTTAAAATGTAATTTAACCAGGTGTCCTAAATAGTACAAGCAACACATGTGTAGTTTGTTACACTAGATGACAAAATTGTGTAGGCACATGACAACTATAATTTATCCTTGAATATCAAGGGATCTAGTCCCTTATTATAAGATACTCATCTTAAAAACAATATATATCAATTTTCCCCCTTTTTGGTGATGACAAACCAACTGCAAAACTTTTGAGCATCTGCATTTATTCATCACATGTAAGCAGAGTGATTACCACCACTGAATATGAATGTTTCCCCTATCACTCTATCATCATGCTTATATCATCATGCAACTTAAGGATCTGGTCCCTTGTTGTCAACTGATATCAAAAATTTCATTTACTTACCCAATCATTAATTTACTTCCCCCTATCATCATGCATCATTATTCATATAATACAATCACATACTTCCCCCTATCATCATGCACTACTATTCATATAGTGCATTCACATACTTCCCATTGTCACTATGCCATACATATCTGCAATTTAACATTTACACACCTGGTACCTCATCCCTATCATATGAAATCAGTATTCCCCTTTTTAGCATCAATAAAAAGTAAAGATAGTAAACCAAGAGTAGAATAAGCACGGGTTAGTTAACTTATGGCTAGTAGGGAAACATTAACATGAAGAACAGTTTAAAGATAAAGAGAAAATAGTTGAAGAAATCAAACTAAAATTCATTCATGATTAAGTAGGATCAGTACCATTACAATATAGAAAAAAAATATAAAATAACTATTTGCTGTAACGCCCCGAGTCTGTACCCCAGATGCTACATAGTGCTTATGACCCCGAAGGACCACAAGCTAACCCATGACTGATATGTACTGTAAGCACTAAAATATGATACTATAATAAATACGAATAATAGGCTGAAATGCCATAGGGTTTAAAATATCTGAAATATTGATAAAAATATATTAGCTAAAATAACAATCTTTAAAACTGAATACTGACTGAAAACTAGTCTGAAAAGCCTCTAACTGAAACTGTCTGAAAGTGGAGTTGATGGGACAATCCCCCAACTAACTCCATCTACTGAAATACTGAGTCTACTGAAATGATGAAATAAAAGAATATCCTTAAATGATGAGGACTCACTGCTAATCTACTGTTACTGGTTGAATCTGAATATATCTATGCACGATCGGGAACCTGAGCATCCGAACTTATAGTATGAGACATCATAGCGCAAAGAAAGAGTATGCGTTAGTACGTGGAATATACTGGTATGCTCGATGAGGTAAGGCTGAATATAAGGGTTCATATGCATGAATAATAACTGACTGTATGATATAAAGTAACTGAACATGAGAGTACATAGATAACTGATTAAGCTTGTCTGAAGATAAGTCCTGAGTTCTTATATTGAGTAACTGATATATGAAGTTACTGATAACTGAGTTACTTATACTTATTGACTTTATCTAATAGTCCTGATTCTGTAGAACTGAACTGAGTTCTATTTTAAAGACTGAGATTGAGACTGTAGGAGGTAATCATCTAATCGATAAGCCCCAAATAAGATAACTGAGTTGGGGTCCAACCTGTGACCCCAGTAGAAGGGTGTCAGTATCGTGCCATGGGTAAAAACACTGAAGAGTTACCCTCATCTGGAAGGTACTCTAATTAGAATGGTAGAACCCTCATCTAACAGGTTAAAACACCTCATCAACCCTCAGCTAGCAGGTTTGATGTATCAACCTATGCTGGATACGTAGTTTTGGAATGCAAGGATTGCTTCTAAGGATCACACCCTCTACGGGAAGGTGAGCCTCCATCATTGGGTTCACTCGATGTTGAATCCTACTCCCAACTAAAAGACACTGAACTGAGTATACTGAACTGGATTAGACTGAATACTGAGTTTACTGAGTTTTCTTGAGTTCTACAACTGACTGAGTTTACTGAGTTCTATAAATGATTGAGAGTACTACTGATCATGACATGACTGAGATTCTATAACTGACACTAGCTCTAGGTAAACAGCTAAATTGTCGGGTATTGAATACCCTCAGGACTTGATAGCAAAAAAGAAAGGCATAGCATATTCTTGAAATACATAACATTGTACACTTGTCCATAATTCATTCATAAAGACATTTTATCAAACACTTGTAATGCATTAACTTGTACATAAATGGGAAATACATGCTATCATGTTATAATGGCACTATTTCATCACATAGGCATTTTATCAAACACATGGGAAGGTAAAACTAAATTATTAAATCATAAACACTTAGGATGGACGTGGTTTCAACAATCATCTTGCAAATTAAAGGGTTTATCATGAAGATCATGTAATTCAACACATACAATGATTAATTTCATAAAAGCATTTAATTTAATCATGGACTAAAACCCAACAATAACATGAACATGAATTCAATTCAACTCAAGCATGGAAGTTCATAATTCAACAATCTTGTATTTTGGAAACGGATTTGTGGACTCTATGGGTGAAAGGAACCCATAGATGAACACCTAACATACCTTGGATTGTTAATTCTTGAAGGATCTTGGAAAGACTCTTGATTTTTACTCTTGTTTCTTGAAGCTAGGGTTTAGACCCTTTTGAGAGAGAACGGCTTAATCTTTGAATAAAGTGAATAAATGATGAGATAATTGGTTATTTAAGGATAAATTTTGTGTTTAGACTGATTAGGGCCATATAAAAATACCCATTTACCCCTGAGAACAACCTAAAAATTTGTATTGCAAAACTCAATTTTGGGCCCTGGCACGACATGCCGCTATTGCGCCAAGCCACTGGAAAATGACAACTAGGAATGTGGCTGGTGGCGTGACTCATTGGAATTATGTTGCAATATTGGATGGGACCTGGAAGCTCAGCATGATGCGGTACAATCGCATTGACTCATTGGAAATTGAAAAATATGAAAATGAGCTTTGGCACGACGCACTGGTATCACGGTACCTCACTTGAAACTGACAATTTCCATTTTGTCTTTCTCCGCGATGCATTGCTGATTTGAATTACGGTGTTTAATGACTGAAACTTAAAATAACCATAACTTTTTACCCGATTATTGGTTTTAGGAAAATTTTATATCGTTGGAAAGCTAATTCAATTTCCTACGCAATGACAGGATCTAAACTGAAAAATGCTGAGCATTTCAAAAAAAAATTTACTGGAAAACTCATGAACTGAGAGTTATGTTAAGCTCTAGAAATACGGGGTATTACAATATCTCCCCCTTATAAATATTTGTCCTCGAATGAGACTAATTAAGCTGAGTTTACTTACTGAACATGCATATCTGATGCATGACCACATAACTGAACTACTGACAAACTAAGCTCTTACACTGAACATGCATATCTAATGCATGGAATTTATGACTGAAGCTACTGACAAGATGGGTTCTCATAATGAACATGCATATCTGATGCATGAGTATATGACTAAACTGATTCATGAATGCATGACTGAATATGCAACGGTAATGGATACCAAGTTATAATTATAGCTGAACATGGAACTAAGTAAAGCTAAGAAAAACTGTATCTTAAGCTGGATCTGATGTTGCTGAGAAGAGGTGAGGATACTTGGTCTGTATATCTGCTTCTGCTTCCCAAGTAGCTCCCTCTACGGACTGATTCCTCCAAAGAACTTTAACTAAGGGAACTTCTTTGTTCCTCAGTCTATGAATCTGATGATTGAGGATTTGGAGAACCTCCTCGAAATAGAGATCATTCTGAATATTTACATCCTCTAAAGAAACTATGACTGCTGGGTCACCAATACATTTCTTTAGAAAGGAGACATAGAATACTGGATATACTGAGGCTAGATCTGAAGGCAACTCAATCTCATAAGCTACCTTTCCAAAATAGCTGAGAATTCTGTAAGGGCCTACATATCGAGGAATGATCTTTCCCTTCTTGCCGAAACACTTTACCCCCTTTATAGGAGAGATTTTCAAGAACAAAAAATCATTGATATTAAACTCGAGATCCTTTCTTCACACATCTGCGTACAATTTCTGTCGGCTCTGGGCAGCCCTAAGTCTTTCTCTAATTAACTGAACCTTCTCTAAGGCATCGAACACTAGTTTGGGCCCTACTACTATGGCCTCTCCTACCTCAAACCAATCGATAAGAGATCTGCATCTCCTACTATAGAAAGCTTCAAATAGAGCCATCTGAATACTAGAATGATAGCTGTTATTGTATGAAAACTCGATCAAAGGAAAGTGGTCATCCTAACTACCCTTAAAATCAATAACGTATGCTCTTCACATATCTTTTATACTGTGTATGGTCCTTTTCTCTTGACCATCTGTCTGAGGGTAGAAGGTGGTAATAAGGTGAACTTGGGTACCAAGACCCTTTTAGAATGCTTTTCAGAAATGAGAGGTAAACTGGATACTTATATCTAAGATAATGGATACTGGAACTCTGTGTAACCTCACCAACTCTCTGATATAGAGTTTGGAATAGTCCTCAGCTGAATAGGAAGTATGAACTGGCAAAAAATAAGCTAATATGGTCATACTGTCTATGATAACCCAAATAGAATCATGTTGATAATAAGTACGAGGCAAACCTGTCACAAAGTCCATGTTCACTTTCCCCCATTTCCATATGGGAATACTGAATCCTGCATGGACCTACTAGGCTTCTGGTGCTCAATCTTAACCTGCTGACACGTATAGTACTTAGCTACAAACTCTGTAATATCCCTATTTATCCCACTCCACCAGTAGATCTCCTGCACCATGCAATACATCTTAGTGTCCCCTAGATGAAAAGAGTAATGCACAATATGTGCTTCTGCAAGAATTTGTTGCCTCAAGTCATCTACACCTGGCACACATAAATGACCCTGGCAACGCAAGACACTATCTCTCCCTTAGGAGAAAAACTCTATTCTCTAATATCTGATTGACTCTTTCAACTTAACAAGATTGGGATCTCTATCCTGTTTTTTCTTTACCTCGGAAACTAGAGAGGATTCGGAACTGTTCTGCACCAATACACTATATTCTGTTGAATCAACTAAGCGGATACCTAGTCAGGCAAGCTAATGAACTTACTGAACTAACTTCTTCTTAATGTCCTTAACATGAGCAATACTACCCATGGACAGTCTACTAAGAGCATCAGCCACTATATTGGCTTTGCCCAAATGATAAAGAACACTCATGTCATAATCTTTCAATAATTCTAACCACTTTCTCTAAGGAAAATTCAAATCTTTCAGAGAGAACACATACTGCAAGCTCTTGAGATCTGTGAACACTTATACATGCATCCCATACAAATAGTGCCTCCAAATCTTTAAGGCAAACACTATAGCTACTAACTCAAGATCATGAGTCGGATAATTCTTCTCTTGAGGCTTAAGTTATCTAGAGGTATAGGCTATGACATTACCTCTCTGCATGAGAACACAATCCAAACCTACTCTATATGTATCATAGTACACAATAAACACATCTGAAACATTTGGTAGAGTCAAAATTAGGGCTGAGGTGAGTCGAGTCTTCAGCTCCTGAAAACTCTTCTCGCAGGAATCTAACCACTGAAATTGGACTTTCTTCTGAGTTAATCTGGACATGGGCGATGCAATAGACGAAAATCCTTAAACAAACCAACAATAATAGCTAGCTAAACCTAGGAAACTCCTGATATCTGATGGAGAGATGTGTATAGGCCAGTTTTTCACTATTTTGGTCTTTTTAGGATCAACTCTAATGCCATCACCAAAAATAATATGATGAAGGAATGCGACTGACCTTAGCCAAAATTTGCACTTACTGCATTTGGTGAAAAACTGATGAGTTTTGGGAGTCTAAAGTACAATTTTGAGATGGTCTGTGTGATTATTCTCGCTACGGGAATAAACAAGAATGTCATCGATGAAGACTATAATGAACATGTCCAAGTATTACTTGAACACTCTGTTCATTAATTCCATGAAAGATGTTGGGCCATTAGTAAGACCAAAGGACATGACTAGAAACTCAAAGGGACCATACCTAGTTCTAAAAGTGGTTTTTGGAATGTCATATTCTCTGACTCTGAGCTGATGATAGCCTAATCTGACGTATATCTTTGAAAATTAATTGGCACCCTAAAGTTGGTCAAACAAGTCATCGATTCTGGGTAGTGGATATTTATTCTTGACTGTGACTTTGTTCAACTGATGGTAGTCAATACACATTCTAAGAGAACCGTCTTTCGTATGAACAAATAGAACTAGTGCACCATACGGGGAAATGCTGGGTCTGATGAATCCCTTATCTAGGAGATTTTTCAACTATTCTTTTAACTCTCTGAGTTATGCTGGAGCCATTCTATATGGGGGAACAGATATGGGCTGAGTATCTAGGAAAATGTCTATTCCAAAGTCAATTTCCCTAATGGGAGGAACTCTTGGAAAATCTTCGAGAAACACATCTGAGAATTCATTTAATATTAGAACTGACTCAAGATAAGGAGTCTGTTAACTAGAGTCTTTGACTCGCACAATATGATAAACACATCCCTAGATATCATTTTTCTCATTCTAAAGTATGAAATCAACTAATCCTTAAGTGTTGTGGTACTACCTCTCCATTCAAGGACTGGTTAACTTGGAAACTAAAAATGAACAGATTTGTTGCTATAATCAACTAAGTCATAGCATGAATAAAGCCAATCTATGCCGAGAATGAAATCAAAATCTGCCATCTCTAGCTCTACAAGGTCTAGTAAAGTAACTTTCTAAGATATCATAACCGGACAATTTCTGTATACTCATCGGGCTATGATAGATTTAACCACTAAGATAGAAACTTAGAAAGGCTCTGCTAGGATTTTTGGACTGATTTTGAAGTTAACGGCTATATAAGGAGTTACAAAAGATAAAGAAGCTCCTGGATCTAGTAAGGCATAAACATGTAAATAAAAGATCTGTAACGTACCAGTGACCATGTTAGGAGATCTTTACTGATCTTGTCTGGAATAAAATGCTTAAAGCCTATTTGGACGTTGCCCACTGGTGGAACTGGAAGTGGCACCTTGCTGATTTGGGCGACCTCACTAAGCTAAAGAACGAGTATACTGACCCTGAGAACCTAACTGAGGACAATCTCTGACTCTGTAGACTGTCTTACCACACTTAAAACAAATATCACTACTAGCTCTGCAGGTACCTTTGTTTGTGCTTTCTGCCATATGTCTGACAAAGAGGATTTGTTCAAGCACTGCTGACACTACCCTGAGATTTAAAGCCTGGCCCCCTATCTTTGTTACCATTTCTGAACTTAGGTATTGGAGCACTGGTTAAGGATGGAGATAGAACTAAAGAGTTTGGATGAAACTAGGAATGGTTACTTCCCTCTGACTTAGGCTGATTGAAATTGAAGCTACATGTTCTAGATCTCTTGTTCTGCCTCTCTCTATTTTTGATCTTATCCTCTTCTATCTACTGAGTATGGACTATGAGCCTAGATATATCCATCTCCTTAGTCAACATCACTTTCTACACTCTTTAACCACACTATCTGACACCCCAAATATGAACTTGCTCATTCTGGACCTACTATCTGCTACTACATGGGGAGCATACCTAGCTAGCTGAGTAAACTTGAGGGAATATTCTTTCACGCTCATACTGTCTTGCCTAAGGTTGATTAACTCTAACACCTTGGCTTCTTTCAGCTCTAAGGGAAAGAATCTCTTTAAGAAAGCAGTAGCAAACTCTTTCCACTCTATGGGTTATGTATTTGTACCCCTGTCTACCTTTTACTGCTTAAACCATGTATAAGCTACATCTTATTGCTAATAGGTAGTTAACTCAACACTCTCACTGTAAGTCACTCCCATAATATCTGTGACTTTGTAAACCTGATCAAGGAACTCTTATGGATCCTCTTTTTGCTTAGAACATGAGAATAGAGGAGGATTTATTTGGGTGAAGTCCTAAATCCTAGTTGCAGCAGTATTGGCCACTGGGTTGGCCGGAACAGCAGTTGGCCGTTCATTCTAAGCTGCTACAGAGTTGGCTAGAGTAGTGAATGCAGCTCTGAATTGTGCACGGAAGACATTTTCGTCCAGGGGATCTTCCTGAATGGGCTGAGGTGATGACTGATTTTCGGTTCTCCTTTCATTAGTATTTTTGGGAGGCATGTTCTGTAGATAGAAAAGAGGAAATAGTTTAGACTGAGTGTTTAAATTGAGCTCATGCTTACTTGCATGACATGAATACTGAAAGAAGGGAAACTATTTCCTAAAATATCTCATAGCCTTCTATCCATAAGTGTGGCATGCTATACACCCATTCACAAGACTCTACTAGATATGGTTTTCAGACTTCCTAGGATACTGTTAAACCTTAGGCTCTAATACTAAGTTTGTAATGCTCTGATTCTATACCCCGGATGCTACACGGTTCTTAGACCTCGAAGGACCATAAGCTAACTCATGACTGATATCTGCTGTGATCACTAAAACATGATACTATAATAAATATGGAATAATAGGCTGAAATGCCATAAGGTTCAAAACATCTAAAATACTAATAAAATATATCAGCTGAAATAACAATCTGTAAAACTAGATACTGACAGAAAACTAGTCTAAAAAGCCTCTAACTGAAACTATCTAAAAGTGGATTTGATGGGACAATCCCCCAAATAACTCCATCTACTAAAATACTGAGTCTACTGAAATAATGAAATAAAAGAATATCCTCAAAGGGTGAGGATTCACTGCTAATCTACTGCTGCTGGCTAAATCTAAATCTATCTATGCGCGGTCGGGAACCTGAGCATCCAAACCTAGATATGAGACATCATAGCGCAAAAAAAGAGTATGTGTCAGTACATGGAATGTACTAGTATGCTAGATAAGGTAAGGCTGAATGCAAGGGTTCATATGAATGAATAATACATAATTGTATGATATAAAGTAACAAAACATGAGAGTACATGGATAACTAATCCCGCAGTAAAAACTGAGTATGTATTAATGTACATATAAATGGATATTGTGACTAAGCTTGTCTGAAGCTAAATCCTGTGTTCTAATACTGAGTAACTGATATACAAAGTTACTAATATTCGGGTTACTCATACTAATTAACTGTATCTGATAGTCCTGATTCTATAGAACTGAATCGAGTTCTATTCTAAAGACTGAGATTGTGGGAGGTAATCATCTAATTGACATAACCCAAATAAGATAACTAAGTTGGGGTCCAACCTGTGACCCCAGTTAGAAGGGTGTTAGTACCGTGCCATGGGTAAAGGCACTAAAGAGTTACCCTCATCTGGCAGGTACTCTAATGAGAATGGTGGAACCCTCATCTGACAGGTTAAAATACCTCATCAACCCTCAACTGGCAGGTTTGATGTATCAACCTACGTTAAGTACATAGTTCTGTAATGCAAGGATTTCTTCTAAGGATCACACCCTCTATCGGTAGGTGCACCCCTATCCTTGGGTTCACTTGGTGCTGAATCCTACTCCCAACTGAAAGAAACTGAATTGTGTCTACTGAACTGGGCTGGACTGAATACTGAGTTTACTGAGTTTTCCTGACTTCTATAATCAACTGAGTTCTACTAAGTTCTTTAACTGACTTAGAGTACTACTGATCGTGACATGATTAAGATTCTGTAACTGACACTAGCTCTAGGTAAACAACTAAATTGCCAGGTATTATATACCGCTAGGACTCGATAGCATAAAATAAAGGCATAGCATA
The DNA here is from genome assembly GCA_030864225.1 of Capsicum baccatum var. pendulum. Taxonomy (NCBI): domain Eukaryota; kingdom Viridiplantae; phylum Streptophyta; class Magnoliopsida; order Solanales; family Solanaceae; genus Capsicum; species Capsicum baccatum. The sequence goes on from CM061550.1 coordinate 109,798,098, forward strand.
ATCTTGAAATACATATCACTGTACACTTGTCTATAATTCATTCAAAAAGACATTTTATCTAACACTTGTAATGCATTAACTTGTATATGAATGGGGAATACGTGCTATCATATTATAATGGCACTATTTCATTCACATAGGTATTTTATCAAACACATGGGGAGGCATAACTGAATCATTAAATCATAAGCACTTAGGGTTGACTTGGTTTCAACAATTATCTTGCAAATTGAAGGTTTTATCATGAAGATCATGTAATTCAACACATATAATGATTAATTTCATAAAAGTATGTAATTTAATCATGGACTAAAACCCAACAATAACATGAATATGAATTCAATTCAATTCAAGCACAGAGGTTCATAATTCAATAATCTTGTATTTTGAAAATGGATTTGTGGACTCTATGGGTGAAAGGAACTGATATATTAACACCTAACATACCTTGGATTGTTAATTCTTGAAGGTTCTTAGAGAGACTCTTGATTATTGCTTCTGTTTCTTGAAGCTAGGGTTTAGCCCCTTTTGAGAGAGAATGACTTAATCTTTGAATAAAGTGAATAAATAATTAGATAATAGGTTATTTAGGGGTAAATTTTTTGTTTACACTGATTAGGGCCATGGAAAATACCCATTAACCCCTGAGAACAACTTAAAAATTCATACTGCAAAACTCAATTTTAGGCCCTGGCACGACGCGCTGCTATCGTGCCAAGCCACTGGAAAATGACAACTGGGAATGTGGTTAGTGGTGCGACGCAGTGGAATCGTGTTACAATATTATATGGAACCTGGAAGCTCATCGTGATGCGGTACAATCACATTGGCTCACTAAAATTGTAAAAATGTGAAAATGAGCTTTGGAGTAATACGTCGGTATCGCGGTACCTCATTGGAAACTAAAAATTGCCATTTTATCTTACTCCGTGAAGCTCTACTGGCCTGAATTACAGTGTTTAACGACTGAAACTTTAAACAACCATAACTTCTTACCTGGTTATTAGATTTAGGCAAATGTTATATCATTGGAAAGCTAATTCAATTTCCTACGCAATGGCAGGCTCTAAACTAAAAAATACTGAGCATTTCAAATTTTTTTATATTGTATAACTCATGAACTAAGAGTTAAGTTAAGCTTGAGAAATACTGGGTATTATATTTGCAAAGTCCACAATGCCTTAAAAGATTAGAAACTGACACAAGGGACTCAGGTAGAGGGGGGCTTAGGGGAGAAGGATTGAATCAACATTTCTATTCTTGCATTTTTCAGCAGCATGGGAATCCAACAACTAGTTGGTTAGGACCTTTAGTTCATCTTGAACTTCACCAGTCAGGTCTAAAATTTTGGCCTGGAGCCTTGCATTTTCTGCTGTAATTTCATCAGTGGCACTTGGTCCCTCAGAAGATAACCTTTAATTCTACATCTTTAGGTGCACTATCTCAACATCCTTAGCAACCATCTTTATCCTCAATTCCTCCATTTCCCGGCCCAACTTTTCTTTAGCATCCAACAACTTAGATACTTGAGACATTGTTCTAACCTTGCCTTCTATGCATTTATTTTCTGAGTTCTCAGACTGAATATCTTTTTGATTGTTTCATGTGTTCCCTTAGTTCCCATAACACCAAAATACTCAAACACTTTGTTCAAGAAATATCCATATGGCATTCCATGTCTTCCTTCTTTTTCATGAAGCACCTTCAGCATATGCTCCATGATTAGAGTAGGCAGACTTATTAGTTCAAATTTACTTGAGCATTCAATCAAAAATAAGTCGAAAGTAGATGCTATGTTTCTTTTCTCGGATCTTGGTAATAGGACCTTATTGATGAAATCGAATACTAGGTGAACTCACTTATTAGAAATTTCTTTTCATTGCAGCTATTGACGTCCATCCAGCTTTTGAGGCATTAATCATAAACTTAGTTAAGGGTTGTTGCTTCGCAACTATCCTCACACCCATGATAGTTACATCTAAGATTTTTCCCAATGATTCTTCATCTAGTTGGATAGGCTTTTATTTCACATGGGCTATTAGAGTTAGCCCATTTTCTGAGAAATCTATTAATAAAATTCTCTAACTTTATTTTCAAAAATCGTAGGTGCTGATTTCTCAAATATGTGCAGCCAACCTTGGTGCATGACATACTCAACCAGCTTTATCATCCTAGGCTTCTCATACATTTTGGGATCAAAAACTCTTCCTGACAAAACCTTTTGTGTTTTCAGGCTTCCAATCTTTCATTCTCTAGACATGTATTTCTTTACTTCCTCTTTTTTTTATTCTATTGGGCTCATTACTTGGCTCTTTCTTTTCAATAGTTTTTCTCTTCTTCGGACCAAGTCCCTTAGAGTTTTTCCTTTTCTTAAAAATTATGTGTTTCTAACACATCCCAGCAGGGCTACCAGACTTTGATTTACAGGACCTGGTCCTCCTTGCTGCATGAACTTCTGGTCTTCTCTTCTCAGTTGCAGCAACAATATCAGAATCAATTTTTTCATCTTCTCCAACCTCTTCTATTTCAACATTCTCCTCCTCCATTATAATAGATTTCATGAGTCTTCTTTTTTAGTGGTAGAAAACTTACTTTCCTTCATAGCATCTGCTATAAATTTCTTTTTAGACCCCCTAGTATAATAAGATCTTATACACCAGAGTCAATCATTTTCTCCTTTCATTTACTATCCCCCAGTCTCTTCATAGACCAACTCAGAGGTTGTTCATCCTTATCCTCTTTTCCTTCCTCATTTGGAGGTAATATGAATTCTCTATCCTTTGTCACATCATCTTTTTCTCCTGTTATTTGCTCCTCTGCACACTGAACTTTACCTCGAGTCATTTGCAAGTAAGGGTAAATTCTCAGCTAACTAATATATGTTTCTGAATGGATCAAAATTCTTTATAGGAATCTCTTCATCAACTAGTTGGGCAAATGTGGGATTTGACTTAGAGGGATTAGGGGAACCAGGTACTTATAAGTTTCAATTTTTAAGAGGGGCTAGTTATTTGAGAAACATTGGAGGGCTCTATTTTTCTAAGGAAAGAGGTTCTTCAGATTGAGGATTCTCTTGTTCAATTGGAGAGCCAAGGCCTTTATTTAAGTCATCTTCCAAGACTAACTCAATAGGACTTTTACTGGAGCTTAGAGTTTTGACTGGATTAGTTTCACTTAGGGTTTCAGGAATTTCATGAGATGGACTGATGGGTAAAACACTTTATGGATCTTGAGGATGATCAGAAGATAATTCATTCATGGGGTTTGAAAAAGATCTAATTTCAGCTATTTTAACCTTTTTGTGAGAGGAAAACAAAAGGACTAATTTAGATAAAGGAAGAAAATAATTTAGAAGGATGCTCTTAGTTAATTTAGAAGATAGAGAAATAAAAGGATTTGATTTTATAATTAAGGAGATGACCGTTTGACATTTAAGAGGTACCTTTTGAATAGATTTATCTGATTATAAAGGTGTGAGTCTTTATATTTGATTTGAATTGACAGCTTTTTTTCATATAGGAGAAGATATGTGTCCTTTTTAAGCAAAAATGTATAAATACGTAAGGCGCATTATTTTGGTACTCATCTGGGAGATGGGACCAGGTCCCACTCTTTCTTGAGTGAATTCTTAATTTGTGTTTTCTTCAACTATTTTTCTCCAAAGATGTTCTCATGGATGTATACCTGGAAAGTTATGGTACTGAGTTAGACCAATATACACCTATTCTATTAAGGATACTTGCCTCCTTATCATAGCTAGATTTGAAGAGAGACATTGATTCACATGTTAGGTTAGGTCAATTTGATCAATCCTTTGAGCATGAATGAATTCTTCAATTTCTAAGACTTCTCTATCATCAGGTATCAATAGCTTTCCTAAGTACTCAAGAACTACATACACTTTCATCTTCATTCCATAGAATTTTTCTTGCAATGATAATTTCAATTGTGTTCTGCCGGAGACCAGGTCCTCTAAAATCATCTATTTCAAAATGAGACACTTACACCTTGAAGTGTCTTGATAGATAACATAGTCAAATCTTCCAATATTAAGACTTGAACATATACTATCGATAACCCATTCCTGACTACAATCCTTTTTCTCATATATAGACCTATGATCATTTATTGGATTTGGGAACCCACTTGAGTTTGTGTTCCAAGTAAGATGATAATGGTATGATCAAATTCCTTTATTACCATCTAGGTAGATATTTTTTTTTCATAATTTTCAGAGGCTTGAAACCCTTAGGTTGTGAATTCCCTTACTGAACATGCCTTGAACCATTAATTTTAGCTCTAATCCAACTCTGACAATTTTTCTTTATGTGACCATCTCTTCCACAATAAATACATAGAGGCTTGTGGACCTTGTTATAAGCATCAAGAGCAACCTTTCATTGAGACCATAAAACTTGGGCATTTCTTTGATAACCAAGACCCTTTCTATTATTAGAACCTTGACTAGTTAAGTTAGAAAGGATTTGTAAAGTTGTAGTCCATTTAAGAGATTTGTTAAGCTCTTCTCTTAGGCAGAACAGGTCCTTTTCTAACTCTTCATTCTTATGAAGTGCAGACATAAGATGCTTTTGAGAGTCTTTTAGTTTCTCTTCAATTTCAATCTAAAGCCTTGAAGCTTCTTTCTTCCCTTTACCATCTAAATCATTTACCTACTTTAGTTGACTAATACAACTCAGATTTCAATTTAAAGACTATTTCTTTAGTTTTAGATATTTGGAGAGTTAAACCAATCAATTCAAGTTCTTGATTCTCTGCTTTCTTCTTAAAATTACACACAGAGTCAATCAGCACATTTGTAAGCCTTTTTATCTTCTTACCAGAGTAGTTATTGAAGTTTTCCTTAATGCTAGAAAGAGTTAACTCTTTTTCTTCTTCATCTTCTGTGTTTTCCATGAATGTAAATGAAGAATCATAGATAACTAGGTTGTCTTCCAATGCTAGCGTAGACACATCTCCAAACTTCTCATCTTCATCATATTTACTGGAAGAATCTCCCCATACTGCCAGAGCTTGCTTTACTGCATAATCAGCTGCAACCTTTCTTCTTGAATTTTCAGGGACCTAGTCCTTGTTCTTTGCTTTGTCACCTCCAATCTTGAGGTATTCCTGGTAATCTATTTTGTTCATTGGACAATCTTTAATGAAATGCTCAAAACTTCCACATTTGTGACACATTTCAATATTGATTCATCATTTGTTATTGCTTTCTCTTCTTTGGAACTAACCACTTTTCCCCATGGCTTTGGCAATCGTTTTTGCCAAATAGGCAACATCAGTTTCCTCTTCTATTGAATCCTATTTTGAAGCCTTCAATGCCAGGGATTTTTTTTCTTTTTGTTTCATTCTTATCCAGCCGTTGCTGCTTCTTGAGCTCATGGGTTTTTAGATTTCCAATCAGTTCATCCATAGTGAGGGTCTTCAGGTTTCTTGCCTCAGCTATAGCATCCACTTTGCTTTACCAAGATTTATGAAGAATACCAAGAATATTTCTCACTTGTTTATACAATGGAATCACTTCCCCCATGCATTGAATCTCATTTGTGATAGAAGTGAATCTTGGATTGTTTCTTCTTCTTTCATGGTAAAGGTTTCATACTGAGTAGTCAGCATGTCTATTTTAAAATCCTTCACATTAGTAGTACCTTCATGTAATACCCCATATTTTTCCTAGCTTAATTTCACTCCTAGAATGTCAAACATTAGCTTCAAAAATGAATACCATTTTATGCATGTAGAATTTTCCAAATTTGGAACCTCAATTATGTAGATAGTTGAATAGTTTTTCCATCAATACCAATTTCGCCCAAATCCGATACTCGGTTAAGAAGTTAGGGTATTTTTAGTAAAGCAATGTGCTAACTGGGCAGTCACCGCATTGCGGTGAAGGGCAATTTCATAATTGTCACTTTCTAGTAGACCTCCGATATAAGTTCTCATCACGGAGAGGTCCAACTTCCCATTTGTCATATTCTGGTAGACCAACATAATCTTACCGCATCGCGTTGGTGGCCAAAATGGCATTCCAATAGAGTACTGTGATGGTGCACGTCGCGGAGAACTTCCAGTTCCCACTCGTCATTTTCCAATGAGCCACCACGATAGTGGCACATCGCTATGGCCTACAAAATGGGAAAAATATTGCTTTTCTAGTTCCGATTAAAAGTTTAATAGGGGTATTTTGGTCCATCGCCAAGCCCCTAATCCGTCCAAAACATGAGATTAAACCCATTCTTACCCTATTATGCGCATTATTCATCAGTTCTCTCTCAAATAATGAAAAACCTAGATTTCAAAGCTTCTTTTCCCAGAAATCTAATTCCACCATTGTTTCTCCAAGAAATCTTTAAATTGAAGATTTCCAAGACAAGATAATCAAGAATCCATCTTCAAGAACTCAAATAGGAATTAATAATTCAAGATTTCTTCATCTAATCATCTATCAAGGTATGTGGGGTTTATGAATAAGGATCTTATTCTATCCTTGTGCCCAAAACCAAGTTTTAATTACAAATTCATATGATTTTGAATGAATATCCATGAGATTTGAATTAGGGTTCATACCCATTATTGCTATTGGCAAGATTATGAGTTTTTGAGAGATTTTGAAGATGAATTACATCTTTTTTTCATATTTTCATGCCTATTTCAGTAATTTCCATATTTTGAGATGAATTATCATTGTTTTCATTATCAAGCATGAGTTTTTGATGTTTGGACATGAACTTGATGCATGGGTTATTAAGCCCAAGATTATATGTTGATATTTCAAAAAAGATGATGCTTTAAGCATTTTATAAGCAGATTATTTTTAGTTTTTCAATAAAGCTTTGATCTTTTGATCTTCTAATAGGTTTTGGAATCCACTTTACAGATTTATTATAGATTACAGAAATCAAAAAACCTTTATTTACAGATTGAATCTGAGAAATACACAGTTGATTTTCGTAATAAACCATTATACCAAATTTTTAAAGTGGATTTCCAACAGAATGAGAGTAGCAGATTAAAGGAAGTAGTATTTAGCACCGAGTGGGAAGTGTGGGATTAGCGTGCCCTATATTCCACGTAGGTACAGATTATAAGATTATTCCCACTTCTATGTGGATGACAGTTACAGATGTGATTACTTAGCTTAGGTTATACTCCTTGGCAATAGTATGACACCCCTCCCCATCATGAGGTTTTCTCCATAGGGGAAGGAGATATTGGACTCCATGTTAGCTCATATGGTTTATATCGGTTAGAAAAACCTCCCTTGCAAAACAGTTTAAAAGAATTTTCTCAAAGTTTTAAGTTTACAGCATCTCAAAAAAGAATAATAGAAAAGCTTTAGAAAATTTTGTAATGGCTCACAAGTTTTACTCAGATTTTGCTTTACAGAAAGATATTAGCTTTCAGATTTCAAATTCAGAAGTGAGCTCTTTTTACACTTAGACAGTATAATTTACAGGTAGAATACTAGAACAACTTTTAAAACTAGATGTTATGACTCACTAGATTTTCAAGTATGATTTGTTAATCATGATTACAGATTTCAGTATTTTAGATATTCCATCTTATGTGAGTCATTTACATTTAGCATGTATTGTTTTACAAATTATAATGATGAGATGATGTTTTTACTTATGCATTCACCCCCATATAATCAGTACATCCTTAAAGTACTGATCCATATATACGTCTATGTGCTATATTATCTCATAATGTAGGTATTATTTTAGTTGTAGCACGTATACCATATTCATACAGTTTACAGCTTCCAGTCAGCAGGTAATGAGTCATCTTGATTCAAGGTCTTGAGTCAGTAATATAGTTTGAGCAGTATTTTATTTTTACTTATTAAGTCGTATTGATTTGGGATAGCTTGGAGTCATGTCCCAGCTACCTATAGTCAATACTAGTAGAGGCTTCATAGACAGTTCGTAGAGTTAATGTATTTATTTCCAGTGCTGTTTTGTAAAAGTAGAGTTGTAATCATTTTAATTTAGTTCTGTATTGATCAGATTCAGAAAAAAGTCATCTTCTGCTTATTTCGTTTAGATTTATGTATTTTATTCAGTTGCTTATGAGCTATTCCAATAGAAGGGTTAGCTTGGGATTACTTATGATCCTAAGAACCATGTGACGTCTCAAGACTATTTTTGGGGCATTTTACTTCATGAGCTGTAACCCCTCGAGACTAACCCAGGGTGTCACACGGTGCTTACAACCCCAAAGGACCATAAGCTAACCAATGACTGGTACCTACTGTGAGCATTGAATAATAATCATGAACTATATGCGGAAGTAAAACTGAAATGGCCATAAGGTTCATAAAATTGAATCAAAACTGAATACATCTATAGAATAACTACCAACTGATAATGTGTGAAAGCCTTTAAACATCTGAAATAAAAGAGTTGATGGGCTAGGCCCTAACTAACTCAGAACTGTTATCTGAAATAACTGAAATACTGAAATAATGCAAAGGCAAAATAAGTGTCGCTTCCTCGATGGATGAGAACTCACTACTATAATTACAGCTGATCGACTGATCTGGATAAGTGCAGTCAGAAAATTGAGCATCCGAACCTATGATATAATACATCATAGCATAAAGAGAGAGTATGCATCAGTACTTTAAATGTACTGGTATACAAGGTAGGGTTAGGCTAATATGCATAGGTTCGTGTGCATGAGTAATAATAATAACTAAATATCATGAAGTGACTGGATGAGGGTGTATGGAAGGTTGGGACTACTGAAGGTAATGAACCTATACTACCAAACATATATCATCTATTAGAATTAGACTGAATCTGAAGTACTAAATTTCTGATAACTAAATAATTGAAACTGTAAGTCATAATTATGTAGAACTAAACTGAGTTTTATATTGAATATTGAATACTGAATACTGAATACTAGAATTGAGACTGTGGGAGTTATCATCTAACCAACATACCTCATTTATAGACTGATTCGGGGTCCAACTTGTAACCCCAGTTGGAAGGGTATTAGCACCGCGCCACAGGTAACTAGCACTGGCTAGGTCAACCCTAAGACTCATGAGATGTATATAGTTACGTCAACCCTAGTCTGGAAGGAAGACAATTTACCCTACACTGACTACATAGTTCTATAACTCAGGGACTACTAATGCCCCTATCCCTGGGTTCGCTCGATGCTAAATCCTACTCCTAACTGAACCGACACTGATCACTAGGTTGTTCTAAGATTGACTGAACTCATGCTAATTCTGTTAACTGATTGAATGCTATTGTTCGGTACTACAAAATTATTCTATTATGACTAGAAACTAAGTAGCTAATTTTGGGTATATAATACTCCTAGGACTCGATAGCATAAATAATGGAACCATATCACAAGTTTAAAACATAAAAATGAGGATCTCATGCATAATTTATTCACATAAACATTTTGTCAAACACTTGTGGAGCATGGTTCTTGTACATGAGAAAGAATAACATAGGGATATCTTAACTACAACATTCAACTCACAATTCACGGGTTATGACTTGGGGAGTACCTAAATCAACACACATGCTAGTTTATTTACTTTAAATTCATAATCTTCTTAGTTTAAAACCCATAAAATCAACACATACATGAACACAATTCAATTCAAGAAAGTACTTCATAATTTAAATTCTCAAAAGGATTCTTGAACTCTACGGTGGAAGGAACCCAAGAATGAACGCCAAACATACCTTGATTTATGAATTTATTAGAATTGATGGTGAATTCTTGAGTTTTCATCTTGAATCTTGAAGGATAGAATTTGTTCTTGAAAGATAATTAATTTATTAGAGAGGATTTGTGAGTAATAGGGCACATAATTCCCCTTTAGGGTGTTAATTTCGTGTTTTGGACGAGTTTAGGGCCTTAGGAAAAGACCAAATAGTTCTTGGAATTTAAATCGCAAAAGCTAGAAATCCCAATTTTTGGCTCCGATGCGATGCGGTGCAATCGCGTTGGGCCACTGAAAAACTGACAATCCCCATTTTACCCTATGGCGCGATGTGGTTCTATTGCATTGTGCCACTAGAAAAAGGACAATTCCAAACTGGAACGTTGGTGTAATGTGGCGCCATCTTGGTGCCTCACTAGAAAATGACAAATACAAAAATGCCCCTTGGCGCGACACCGTGCTTATCGCGGTGACACACTGGAAAAGGACGAACCTGATTTTGGCCATCACCGCGACGCGGCCTTATCGCTTTGGGCTTTTATTTTTCACTACAAGTGCCATAACATCTAACCTAAGTATCAAATTTAGGCAAAATCGGTATCGTTGGAAAAATAATTCAATTTCCTACAGTTTGGTGGATCTTAAACTGGAAAATTTTCAATAGAGCAAAAGATATGCTTGTTTGAAGTTTACTATAGCAACATTTTCATCAAAACTTTAATAAGTAAGGATTATTTTGATTCGTCTAATGGCTGGGAGTTATTTGAGGCCTTAATACACATCAAACTCACTCGTAAAATTACCAAGGGACTACAATATTCTTTACATGAGCTTGGAACATGACTCTAACATGGGTTTGGATTTTTAGGGTATTACATGAGCAACCCTCAAGAAATCCCAAATCTCCTTGGCATTTTCATAGGTAGAAATGTTATTGTATTCATCAGGTCCTATGCCATAAACTAACAGTTTCTTGGCCTTGTAATTTTTTTCAACCTTTTTTCTATCTTCATAATCATATTCTCTCCTAATTTTGACAACCATCCATGTTACTTCTCCTTCTTTAAATTCTCTAATAGGCATATGAGGACTATCAAGAATTATGTTCTTCAGCTCACTATCCTCAGCCATAATAAAGTTAAACATCCTGGTTTTCCACTACCCATAATTCTGCCCATTAAATCTTGGTGGCCTAGTAGTAGATTTCCTTTCTTCTAGGTTAGGTGGAGTAGCCATGCTAACCAAATAACTCTAAGTGTGAACCTTTTAGAATGTTCTATCTATGGTACCAATTGTTGAAACCTTGGGGGTTGCACCCCACAGCAAGGGACCAGGTCCCTCAAAATCACTCATAGGCAATAAAATAGTAAACCAACAAGGAATAAAAAATAGTGTAGGAAACTTAAAGAACACAAGATTTAACATGAAAACCACCTTGCTCAAGAGAGGAAAAATCACGGCTTACCCTCACATGCACTCAAAAGTTCACTATAATCAACCTCTTGATTATAGACTCGAACTTGAACCTAACTCTAAGATCCTTCTACTTTTAATAACTCTACTACAAGCTCACCTTGACAACTCTGCCAAGACTCCCTCAAAACTGATTAACTCTAACTAGTATCAGACTTAGGAAACTCTACCTAAGCACTCTCAAAGAGAGCAAATAAAAGAAAATTACTCCTATAGAATGATTAATTCAATTATAAACTCAAACTTGACTCAAGAACACTCTCTATTTTAGCACATACAAGAAATAAGAACTTGAGCAATGACTAATGTTGAGCTTTTGCCTCTTTCTACCTTTAGATTTTTGGATATAAAAAAACTATTAATTGAGAAGCATCGTTTGCCTTTTATAGTAGAGTAATGATTAGGGTACAAATGTAATTGGAGCAGGTGTCCTAAATAGTACAAGCAGCACCTGAGTAGTTTGTTATACTAGATGACAAAACTGTGCAGGCGTATGCCAGCTATACTTTAGCCTTAAAGATACACAGACCTGGTCTTTTGTTTTAAGCTGCTCATTATCAAAACAAGATAAATCACATTACCTTGTAGCAATAAATTCCTTTGGGCATACAAAATGCAGTGAGCCCTTCTCTTTTAGTGCCGTGTGGATTTTGTTGTAGCCAGATGAACCATCCATAAAGGACAGTGTCTCATAACCAGTGGTAGCATCAATCATCAACTCTAGAATGTTAATTGGAAAATAATCCTTAGGGAAGGCGTTATTGAATTCCCTAAAGTCAACACAAACTCGAATTCGGCCATTCTTCTTCCATACAGAAATAGTGCTTGAAATACATGTGGCTTATAACAACTTTAACTTAATGAACAATTTTGAATTTAACTTCATGAATAAATCTGAATTCGATGAGTTTGTTAACCTCATTTGAAGTCAAAGGAACCAATTCTGGCCTAACAGGGCGAGCACGATTCTTGATCACTAGTTGATGGACTACTACTTTTGGATCTAAGCCAGGCATCTCCTTGTAACTCTAAGTGAAGAAATCCCTATATTCTTTAAGTATGATCATATAATAAATTTCCTCTTCCATTCTATAAATCCACTAAGGTAAGTTGGTCTTGGGTCTTCATCGATTCCAAGATTAACTTTCTTCAAGGGATCTATTGTTGTCATCACTCCTTCTTTAAGTTATGATGGAGCATCTACAACATTTTCCTTCTCCTGATGATTATCTTCTTTGATGGATATGTAGTAACAATACAATGCATCTTCTATCTCTTTATCAACCTTCATTTGAGATAAGACATTGTTCTTATTCTAGGTTGTAACATGATATGAAGAGCCAACACTTTCTTCATCTTCCTCACGCTTTTTGATATAAACCACAGTATGTGCCTTTGATTTTAACACCTCCTTGCATGAACCAACTAGTTTCATGTGTCACCTCATTCTAGAAGGAATCAAAATTTGGAAATCTCTCTAGATCTTAGGTGAAGAGTGTCTTATTGTGTTTAGACAACTTCTCTGGTGCATACTGCAATTCTTTATATTTTGTGGACCCAACTTCTTAAAAATAGAAGTACATATAGTTGTTTCTCCTAATTGATCAAAGACATAAGGCCTTTTATTAGAAGTAGTGGACTCCTTTTCCATGGTGATGTAGTTGCTAACTACCCTTTTTATAGAGATGCGAATTGGAGGTGGAGACATATACCCAAGGCCTTTAAGGGCCTACCTGGTTTTACTTTTTGATGGATGTTTATCCTACCTCGACTGCTCATTAGGATTATATCCAGCCTTTGCAAATAGTTTGTATGCATTTGAATCAAAGCCTTCTTTTGTATGCCTCTGTAACACCCCACATTTTGGGCTAGAATAAAAATCATCATTTCTAAGCATAGATGATCCAAAAGCCATAAATCCTATGCAAATTTGTCATGTTAATCAATTATTTAGTGTGTGAACCTATTTAAGTATGAATTGAGATCATAGAGGTCCCCTAACTCTAGGATGAGTTGAAAGCTTTCCTATCATTTGAGTTTCAGTGAGCGTCAAAAATTGGGTCACATTCAATCAACCATAACTCTTTGTATATAATGAATTAGAGGTCCTACTATATATCATATGAAAGATATTCGAATTAGCTTTCCAACGATACCAATTTTTCTTAAATGTGATACTCGAATGAAAAGTTATGGCTATTTTAGAGACTGAGATAGTAGCATCATGCGATAAGCGTGCGATGCATGCCCTATTGCACGCACCAAAATTTCAAGTTCTATTTCTACGTTTTTAAGGGAAAATGGATATCTTCCATCCCTTATTCAGCTATAACATGGGATTAAACTTCCAAAACACCAAAATTTAATTCTTTTCTCTCAAATTCATCAAGAACTCACCCTAGGGTTTCAAACTAAAAATGCAAATATCTCAAGATTTAACCATGGGTTTTCCTTCATTCTTCAAGATTCGGAATCCCCATTTCAAGGGCTACAAGAGGCACCTATCAATCGTACGTATAGCATCCCAAAAGCTAGAGTTCATTAAAAAGTTTCTAATTTAAGGTACGCGAGGTTTTCCTAAAATCTCATGGGTATGGAAATCTTGATTTTAAGAAAGGGTTTTTCAGATTTATGAATATATTCATGCTTTAGAAGCATTGATGATATTATTTTGGCCTTTAGACTTTTCCCTAAATTGATTTGAAATTATATATATATTATAAGCATGTATTTTAAGGTTGATGATTGAATTGAGAGCATGATTCATGAAAAATCCCTCTCTTGTGATGACATTTATTTACTTATGATATACTATGAAATCATTTGAATGCATCTTGAAAAGCATGTTATGAAATGTCTTGAATAATGTTATATTTGGATTATGATTTTGATTTCAAAAGAAAGAGGGTTGTTTATGTTGATGAATGTTGAACATAGTCATATAATGAGAAGGGTTGCATGGTTTGTTAAAGATTACATGACCACCACTTGTTTATTGAAAGGATGGAAATTTTACATAGTTTTGACTTATGTTTTTGGAACATGAATTCCTTTTGTTAAATTGCATGTTTGGGTGGTCTGAATAGAATAGAATGCATGTTTGAAGTCAAATTTTTTATAGGTTGAAACTAAAATAATGCATGATTCAGAATAGGATAAAATTGGGAATAAAGAGAGCTTAGGTGGTTCCCCAAACAATACATGAGGTCAGATAACTTATTACCCAAAACCATGATTTGCCAATTTGAGTATATTATTATACGCTGGCCTAGTGCCCTGTGGCGTATCAGACTCAGACACTCCAACCCTTGTGGCACACTTGGGTTAGGGGCTTCCCCACCGAGTCAATGGTGGATTCCATATAGCTCGTGGAATATTAGACTTGTAGGAGAGTGCCACCTAGCTCAGAAGTAATACAAAGATCAGAAACTGCTTTTGACAGCAAGGTTTTTTATGTTTTTTCAAGAATGCCCATGTGTTTTGAAAATTATATCTTTCATGATGTTTATGACTAGCTCTCAACTATTTTATTTATATAAAAGTTTTATTTTGGATTGCTCTGCATACCAGTAAATTTGTATTGACCCCCCTCTCTCTAGGTTCTGAGGCACAGTCTAGGGGTCCTAATAAGTAGTAAATTTCATCAGACAGGAGTGAAGAGTACCAGTTGGTGAACCTTCTATATTTCAGAAGGCCTAGTTTCTTTCAAATAGTTATTATTTATTATAGTTTTGGTCTACGGGGGGCCTTGTCCCAGTTTTTAGATAGTTGTTATTTGATCAAGTAGTAGAGATTTTGCAGACGGTTTTCAGACGGTGTTTAGTTGATATTGGATTTTATTCCTCATTTTAAAATTAAATTTAGATTATGACCATGTTTCCATAGAAGAATTTATTTCTGCATTTCTAGTTTAAATATGAATGGTGTATATGATTATAAGTTAGAAGGGCTCTCGGGCCTTTATGGTTCAGTATATCCATCACGGCCAAGGCCCTAGTTTGGGTCATGACAAACTTAGTATCAAAGAACGGTTCATGATCCTAGGGTATCTGCAAAATCGCATCGGGTAGAGTCTTGTTTATGGGAGTGTAGCGCACCACTCTTATAAGCCGGAGGCTACTAGGCATTTAGGAATGTCTCCCTTTCTTTATGTACTAGTTTGTACTATTGAGCCAGAATGTTCCTCTTCCATACTCTAATTTGTGCTATGGTGTTGCCCATACGAAAGTAAAGTTATTCCAATTCTTTCCTTACTTTGATATGCCCAGATATGTCTCATTATTGGGGTGATTCAAGTGCTGAAGTTTAGAGTCTAAATGGTATGATCCTTTCTAATTGAGCCATATAAGAGTTTAAAATTTTTGCAAGGACTTGGGAAGAGTTCGTTAGTGCTTCAGAGTGTATTGATTTTTGTGTGAACTTTGATTCTAATGAAATCATGCTTTTCAGCCTGCGGTATTAAGAGTATTCCATCTCTTTTCAAAAATTTATGTTGCAGATGTCATGCTTCAAGGGGAATGATGTGTATCATAATATTGGAACTTTATTTCTACCTGATTAGTAGTATAAGTTAAAGTGTCGGTGTCATGACCTATTGGTAGTGAGATTAGATCAAGAGGTTGGTGATATGAAGTCACAAAGTTAAAAGTCAGAGTGAGGGTGACTTTTGTGTAAATAAATATTTTAGTTGAATAACTGATGTTTGAGGATGATTTACCACTTTATAGTGATAGACTAATGTGGTAACTAGTAGCATGTGTGAATTGTATAGTAGTCTGTGGGGGAAGTGTTTGACTCAGATTTTTATTTATACAGAGTAAGATGTGTATCCTTAGATCATTGAATATTTTGTGTCAATTTTCTATCTCTTGTAATATGTAATCTTGTTATCATAGTGTTTTTGAAAAAAAAAATCAAAGTCTAGTGAAGCTGTGTAGGGCTCTTTCAATTCACTAGCATAGTTGCTTTGTTATTCATTTCATTTTCTTGTTCAAAACACAAAAATCAAAGTCTAGTGAAGTCGTATGAGGCCTATTTTGATTCATTAGCAACTTGCTGTCTAACTTGTTGTGCTTGTGTTGGTTAAATATATGTATAGTCAAATCTTTTCACATAAGATTGAGTTAGTAATAAAGTGATGCGTCCTTGTGTGTTAGTTTAGTAGAAGGTAGAGAAGGAGTTATTAGTTAAGATGAATTGTTGTTTGCTTGAAGTATGAAAATGGCTAGATGATCCAGTAAGTTATAATTATAGACTCATGGTTGTTTGTGGAATTTAAAGGTAGTCTAAATGTACGCTTGGGTAAGTAAGTGTGATATGAGAAATCCATATAAGTAGATAAGATTGTATGGGGTTATAATATAAGATTAAGGTTGACCATGTCTATTATGTGACTTTACCCCCCTGACCTTCTTTTCGTTGGTAGTTGTAAACTAGTACTACTTGTGAGAAGGTATGTAGTACATTTTTGAGGTATTTGGATAGAATGTCCTAATTTTATGGACTAGTATGTTATGTTGCCTTCTTCATTGGTGGTAGATGATTGATGCTAGACTATTGGCTTGAATTTAATGTAGGATATGGATGTAAGAATAGTGGCTTAAGATTAATGATGAATGTTTTGTGAGAATTGTGTGTCAGGTTGGGTTGTAAATCATGCTTAGCACTAGACATTAAGTTTGAACAATTGATGTCCATAAAGGTGGATATGTTGATTTCCTGGTTAATGATACTAGTTATATGGAAGTGATCTAATAGGCTTGAATGGTGTATGCAATAGATTAAGTTTATTTGATCAGTAACAAAGTATGATGTTGTATGTATGAGGTAGAAGTATGCCCAAGGTGATATGGAGTTGCTGCATTTTCTTAGACTATTACATGTTGCGTGTGGCTAGTGGACACAGTAGTACCATTGAGTTGCTAGGTGGAGAAAGACTAGCAGTATGATTCATCAAAGGCTTGGTGATATCCATGATTAAGTGTTATAATCTAAGTTTAAATTTTTGAAGGTTGAACCGACAAAAATAAGAGTTGAAGCGCTATAGGGTGTGTACTCCAACTATGGGAATACTTATGAGGATTCAAAGTTAGTAAGTATTCAAGTATTATGTGATTGACTATTAGGGTTATAGAAAGATAGAGTATGTCTCAGAAGGTAGGATTAGCAGTGGGTTTTCCCCTTCCAGGTGTAGCCATTTGGGTTAAGTTCTATTAATTACATGTATTGTTGTATTCCAGACCCCAGAGTGCAGTGGGTGTAGTTCAGTTTAGAGTCTAGTAAGGTATCTCTCGACCTTAAGATGATGACTTAAAACTAAGGGGGAGGTGATAGAACCAGTAATCAATTCAGGCTCTCAGATTCTAGTAGTGATGTCAGTATGATATAGAACATCAGAAAGTGAGGGTGAGACTCAACCCATTCTTATCTTAGTATTTTTTAGTGATCCCAATACCTTCTCATGCCTTACGTTTCAGTTCCATGATCATAGTTCATGTTCATGTATATGATAGAGAATCATGTGCTTTTCCAGTTCTAAAATAAGGAGTTCCAGTTCATTCAGTAGTCGGAATCACATTCCATATATTATAAAGTTCAAATTGAGGTCATACAGCTCATGACTAATGTACTCACGCTTTATCGTGTGATCAGTTCTCATAATTCATGCTATACTCTTTATGATTGACGAGATTCAGCTTATAGTCATGTATGCCCCCAATTCAGATCACTGTGATGAATCCCTGATGTTGATTTGCTATTCCTTCGGCCTCAGTTAAATGTCAAGTCTCGTATAATATCCTCCCATGCTTCAAGGTCTTATGTTCTAACCTTTTAGTGACTCCTCCTTATGTGATGATAGTAGTGATGAGTAAATGTTTCTTGTTAATGGAAGATCATAGTATGCTTGTTTTAGATAAGGCCATAAGTGTGAAGTAAGATCTGGGGCCAAGTCTTTGATATATGTGATGGTTAGTGAAAATTTGTGTGTGTATGTTCTTGGGGTAGCACGTGGGAGTTATATTGATAGTGGATTAGAGAATATGTGAAGTATGTCCTTATGGGTGTTTGCCTTGGAGTTCATATGTGGTTATAAAGATAGGCTGGAATGACATGTTGAGATTTAAGTGGAGGAACGCAATATGCGCTATTGAATCCATAGTAAGAGATCAGAGTTAGTCATTGAAGTGGTAAGGCATGATACGCTTAGGATGTGATCTCTAAATATATATATAGAGAGAGAGAGAGAGAGAGACAGAGACAGAGAGAGATAGTATATTGAATCATATGATTTAGAATAGTATCGTGGTGTGGCATATTGTATTTTGTGATTTGAAGTTAGGCTTGATCATAGTGAGAGGACTTATGTTACTTTAGGCATTAGTAGAAAGATTTATCAATGCCCATATAAGAATTCTAAGTTGAATCAAATGAGTATGGTATTTAAAGGGAATAATATAGTTAAGGGAGTATTGGAGAAGTGAGCTAAGCTTGAAAGCAAGAAGTTGCATTGCCTAAGGCCTAGTAATTCTATCCTAGTTTATGAGTTATATGTCTATATTCCATGCTATAGAGTAGTGTCACTATTGTGATTCCTTAGTTGGGTGTCTTGTGTAACTCATGACCAAGATTCTTTGCTCCCGAATGCTACTAGAACTTCTTTGGAAAGAGTGTTGAAGAAATACTCCAGCTAAGTATAAGTTTCCAGTATAATTCAGACAGTATAACTGGCAATTCAGTTTAACAGCCAGGCATACAAGTTACTGTGGTTTTCCACCATTAAACCCAGTCCTGCTATCCGAAGTCTCATGTGTATGACTATCACAAGATAATCTATTCCATCCATGTAAATTGCAAATTCAGTTCAGTCCAAACATCATGTTTCAGATTTAGCTATTTAGTCATGACTCATTTCATAAGAGTTCAGCGCATAGTCTTAAATCTCTCTAGGCATTTTAGCTCACACAGTGTAATACCTTTGTATGATCTAACTCTTGTTGTTTCAAGATTCGTACTTACATAAGTTATCACTTCTCAATTTGATACGTATGATTGGATCATGAATGCCTCAAGGGAATCCTAAATTCTCAGCATGAATCAGCTCCTTAAAGTAAGTAAGGGCAAGTCAGCTCAGAATTCAGTTTCATGATGGAAATTTAAATGTTTTAGATCAGTATATTCTTTCTTAGAAGACATATCATGTCCATGTTATTCCATACCTTTAAGACTTCAACATTCCTACCCATCATTCGGGGACGAATGATCCCAAGGGGGAGATAATGTAACACCCCACATTTTAGGCTAGAATAAAAATCGTCGCTTCTATGCATAGATAATCCAAAAGCAATAAATCCTATGCAAATTTTCCATGTTAATCAATTATGTAGTGTGTGAACCTATTTAATCACGAATTGAGATCATAAAGGTCCCCTAACTCAAGTACGAGTTGAAAGCTTTCCTATCATTCGAGTTTGAATGTGCGTCGAAACTTGGGTCAACTTCAATCGACCATAACTCTTTGTATATAATGAATTAGAGGTCCTACTATATATCAAATGAAAGCTCTTCGAATTATCTTTCCAACGATACTAATTTTGCCTAAATTCGATACCCAACCAAAAAGTTATGTCTATTTTAGTAACTGGGATAGTAGCATCATGCGATAAGCGTGCAACACACGCCCTATCGCACGCACCAAAATTTCAGGTTCTGTTTCCGCATTTTTAAGGGCAAAATGGGTAAATTCCATCCCTAATTCAGCTATAACATGGGATTAAACTCCCAAAACACCAAAATATGGTTCTTTTCTCTCAAATTCATCAAGAACTCACCCTAGGGTTTCAAACTAAAAATCCAAATATCTCAAGATTTAACCGTTGGTTTTCCTTAATTCTTCAAGATTCGAAATCCCCATTGCGAGGGCTACAAGATGCACCCATCAATTGTACGTATAGAATCCCAAAATCTAGAGTTCATTCAAAAGCTTCTAATTTAAGGTGCACGGGATTTTCCTAAAATATCATGGGTATGGAAATCTTTAAATTAACAAAGGGTTTTTTAGATTTATGAATATATTCATGCTTTAGAAGCATTAATGATATTTTTTGGCCTTTAGGCTTTCCCCCAAATTGATTTGAAATTATATATTTATATATTTATTGTAAGCATGTGTTTTAAGGTTGATGATTGAATTGAGAGCATGATTCATGAAAAATCCCTCTCTTGTGATGATTTTCATTTATTTATGATACACTATGAAATAGTTTGAATGCACTTGAAAAGCTTGTTATGAAATATCTTGAATAATGTTATATTTGGATTATGATTTTGATTTCAAAAGAGAAAGGGTAGTTTATGTTGATGAATGTTGAACATAATCGTATAATGAGAAGGGTTGCATGGTTTGTTAAAGATTACATGACCACCACTTGTTTATTGAAAGGATTGGAATTTTGCATAGTTTTGACTTATGTTTTGGAAACATAAATTCCCTTTGTTAAATTGCATGTTTGGGTGGTCTGAACTATGTTTTAATGAAAGAATCATGCATGATGCATTATGGGTCAGAAATAGGACTAGAAAGTCTTGGCGTGATGACACCAATCCAGATAATTCCATGGTAATTTAGAATAGAATAGAATGCATGTTTGAAGTTAGATTTTTCAGATGTTGAAACTAGCATAATGCATGATTCGGAAAAGGATAAAATAGGGCATAAAGAGAGCTTAGGTGGTTGCCCGAAGAAGGTATGAGGTCAAACAACTCATTGTCCATAATCATGATTTGCCAATCCATGTATATTATTATACGTTGGCCTAAGGCCCTGTGGCGTATTAGACTCAGACACTCCAACCCTTTCGGCACACTTGGGTTGGGGACTTCTCTACCGAGTCAATGGTGGATTCCATATAGCCCCTGGAATATCTGTCTTGTAGGGGAGTGCCACCTAACTCAGAAGAAATACAAAGATTAGAAACTGCTTTTGACAAAAAGATTTTTTATATTTTTTCAAGAATGCCCATGTTTTTTGAAAATGATATCTTTCATGATGTTTATGACTAGCTCTCAACTATTTTATTTATATAAAAGCTTTATTTTGGATTGCTCTGTGCACCAGTACATCTATATTGACCCCCCTCCCTCGAAGTTCTGAGGCACAGTCTAGGGGTCCTGATAAGCAGTACATTTCATCAGACAGGAGTGAAGAATACCAGTTGGTGATCCTACTATATTTCAGAAGGCCTAGTTTCTTTCGGACAGTTATTATTTATTATAGTTTTGGTTTACTGGGGTCCTTTTCCCAGTTTTCAAACAGTTGTTATTTTATCATGTAGTAGAGATTTTGCAGACGGTTTTCAGACGGTGTTTTGATATTGGATTTTATTCCTCATTGTTAAACTAAATTTAGATTATGTCCATGTTTCTGTAGCAGATTTTATTTCTGCATTTCCTATTTATATATGAATGGTGTATATAATTACAAGTTAGAAGGGCTCTCGAGCCTTCATGGTTCGGGATGTCCTTCTGGGCCAGGGCCCTGGTTCGGGTCGTGACAGCTTCATAGGGAGTGTTATCTCTTATGGAAGATTTTGAGCCATAAATTCTCCTAGTGTCCTTGAGGATGGGTTTAATGCGTAAATCCAATAGATAGGTAGGTTTATCCCTCCTAGTACATTATCTTCGGCATTGTATGAATGATCTTTTTCTTTCTTTAGCTAAGGTACTTAATAGAGAATAAGAGTTACCTTCTTTTTCGTAGATATAGTAGTTTATTTATTGAAAGTGGATAAAGGCTTCTTGGTGACAACTTTTCTGACAGTCACTGTGACCTTCTTAGCTACAAGATCATCACACTTGGTCTTGGTGACATCATCAACCCTTTTCTCATTCATAACATAATTCTTCTAGTAGAATTTTGCATCAGCAAAGTGTGACTAAACATCATTGACAACTATCTTTCTTTCCACTCTGCCTTTGAGGTATTTCAACCATTGATAGTAAGATGATGAGATAATTTTGTTCTCATATACCCAAGTCCTACAAAGCAATATATTGTATGAAGTTTTGGCATTGATCGCATGCATCAACACATTTGATAAAAAAATCATTCATATAATTACCCAACTTGACAGATCCCATGGCCCTCTAGCCCCCTTGGTTGTATCCTTAGATCATCAAATGGATTTTGGCTAGTTCATCAGTAGCAATGCCAAGTTCCTTCATTGTGCTGATAGCTAGTTCATTATTTAGGGTTTCTCCAAGCAAAAGATCATTATTTGTAAATATGATTTTTGTATCACATATATGTGTCAGGAAGCTTTTCAGCAAATAAAGGAACTTCTATGGGTAGATTTTCACCCCATCCCCCTCTTTTGTAGTATTAAAATAAGATGCCTCAAGATTGACTTGAGCAGTCTTTACACGAAACCAACTTGGTAGGAATTCTACCAAAGTCACTGGATTTCGTGGTTTATGGTGGTAAAGCTACATTAGCCTCGTCTTCTTCGAAAGCTCAACCAACCTCTGTTTCCCCAGTTTTTTCTCCATCCTTCTTCTAGTTGTCTTCTCGAATGAATCCTTTCATAGACTCATCTTCTTAAGTCTGCGCCTAGTCACCAGAGTCCAACCATCATCATCACCTTCATCAACTAATGACTTGTCATAGTCTAATAGTCCCTCATTATGTTTTTCGATGCATATTTGGATCGGATCGAGTGAGCCAAAAGCGATAGAGATTTTATGAAAACTGACCATCTCATCATTGAAAAAGATCTTTGATGAGTGGTAAATTTACTACTCATTTACATTTAAATTCGTGCACACCACTATGATTTAAAGGTATGAATGAGACAACTTTGTTATTTGAATGCATGAAGTTCAACAATTTGCAGGTATATAGGTGATGAGAAGGAAAGAAGTAGAACAGAGTTAAAAGAGATCAACAAGAGAAGAGAAGTGCAAAAACTGGAAAACCCTGTGCATGAGGTGGTCTCAGTTACCGTGATCGCGATATGAGGCCTATGATCATGGCTAGTAAATAATAGTCACAACCTGTGATCGTGGTAGATTCAATGCAATCATGTAGCTGCGATAATTATCTTAGTGGTGTGATTCTGATGGCACAGGTTATGGCCTCAGGGCAGAAATATCATTGCGCATGGTTGGTTCTAAATCTAAAAGATCAAAAAATCCCTTCACTTTGCATCATCATGAACTAGAATTGAGAGTTTTAGCTTTGAAAAAGCCTACATATTCTGCGTAAGATTCTTGCATTTAATAATCCAAGTTTGTTTAGTTTTAATTAGAGTGAAATTAAAGAATATTCTTGCCTTACATCTTAAATGGAAACTTTGGATGATTAATTTTGTATATTCTCTTCACTTAACTTCATGAGTAGTTAAATACATTTCTTGGGATTATGTTGAAATAGGGTGCAAATATGTGTGGATTATGATGTATTATAGATGAATAGTTATTAATGATGGGTTTTACAACTGCTCATTTGATTGAGTTGGAATTTGTGGGTGAAAACCCCAAAACCCTAAAATGGAGTTTGTGGATGAAAATTCAAAATTCCCAAAAATCTCACATCATCCTTAAAAAAGGGAAGTGAATATACTTTTGGAGCCAATACTGTAACACCCCATATTTTGGGCTACAATATAGACCATGATTCCGATGCATTGATAATCCTGAATCCATAAATCCTATGTCAATATGGCATGTTAATTATGTGCGTAGTATGTGAATCCATTCAAGCTTGAATTTAGACCATAGAGGTCCTTTGACTCAAGGATGAGTTGAAAACTACTTCGATCAATTAAGTTTAAGTGGACATTATAATTTGTGTCAAATTCTATTGACCATTACTCTTTCTATATGTCAAATTAGAGAGCCTACTATATGTAAAATAATAGGTTTTCGAGTTAGCATTCCAACGATACCAATTTTTCTAAAATCCGGCACCCGAGCAAGAAGTTATCGCCTTTCAAAGTAGTATGCCTAACCAATCGCACATGGCCACTGGAAAGCACATGTGGCACCTATGTAAACATAGGCGATAGCATAGGAGGCGCCTATGTAAAAATAGGCGATAGCATAGGTGGCGCATATGTAAACATATGCGATATCATATGCGGCGCCTATGTAATGGTTTCAAGTGACTTAAACACTCTATTTTTGGGGCAAAATGGTCTTTTTCCCACCCTTATTCAGCCATAAACACGAAACTCAGTCCCTAATTCTCCAAAATACATCCACATTCATCTAAAAATTCTTAAGGACACTCCCAAGGGTTTCAAACTAAAAACCCAAATAAATCAAGATTCAACCGTAGGTTTTCAAAATCGATTAGAGATTCGGAATCCCCAATCCATAGGCTTCAAGAATAACCCATTATTTTCCGAAATAGAGGTACACGGGGTTTTTCTAAATTCTCATGGGCATAGAAAAATCATGTTTTAGAATGAGGTTTTTGAAGCTATGCATATATTCACATATTAGATGTTTTAACATCATTGGTTTGGTCTTTTGACCTTCCCCAAAGTGATTTGAGAATATGTATGTATGAAAACATGTATTTAAGAATGAATTCTTGTTGAGATCATGAATTTTGGTGAATTCCCTCTTATTATGAATTTTCAGATTTTTCATAGCATATGAATTGTTTTGCAATGCATTCTTGAAAAGCACTATATGAAATGGTTGAACTCTTGTTATGATTTAAAGGTTGTTTTAAATCACTAAAGAGGGAATTTAGCATGAATGTTTAATGTTCATAATGCATGTAATAAATAAAAGAGTGCATGATTTGCTAAAGGCACAAGACCATCACATGTTTGATGAAGTTTTTGCATGATTTTGACTTGAGTTTCGGAACACGAAATCTTCTATATCAGTTGCATGTTTTTGGGTGGTCTAAGCTTTGCTTTAAATGAAAGGTTTATCTTAATGTATTATGGCTTACATATCATGACTTGCAAGTCTTGGTATGACAATACCAAACTCAAAAAAATGCCATAATAGACACAGACGAATACAGAAATCAGACTTTATCTGATTTGCATATTTTAGGACTTCAGAATGATGCATGTTCAGAAAAGGCTAAAATAGGGCATAAAGAGAGCTTAGGTGGTTCCCCAAAGAAGGTG
Organism: Capsicum baccatum var. pendulum; assembly: GCA_030864225.1. Lineage (NCBI taxonomy): Eukaryota > Viridiplantae > Streptophyta > Magnoliopsida > Solanales > Solanaceae > Capsicum > Capsicum baccatum. The sequence goes on from CM061550.1 coordinate 109,823,430, forward strand.
TGAGTTCAGACAACTCTTTGCCCAAAACTGTGGTTTGCCAACCCAAGTATATTATTATACGCTGACTCAAGTGTCGTATGGCATATCAGATTCAGGAACTCCAACCCTTGTGGCACACTCGGGTTGAAGGCTTCCCCGCCGAGTCAATGGCGGATTCCATATCGCCCGTGGAATATCAGACTTGTAGGGGATACCACCTAACTCAGAAGTAATACACAGATCAGAGTTTGAGATTTATAGACAGGTTACATGTTTTCAGAAGAACCTATGTGTTTTTAGAAACTATTTTATACATAATGTTTGATGAAAATTTGCTCTCACATTATATATATATATATATGTTCAATTACTCTATTTTGGATTGCTTCACGTGCCAGTATAATTGTGCTGGCCCCCTTCCTTCCAGGTTGGAGGCACAGTCTAGGGGTCCAGATAAACAGTAGAGATTCCAGATCACAGAACGGAGTTTGCAGTGGTGAGCCTTCTATGATTCAGAAGGCCTGGTTATTTCATAGTACTACTATTAGTTAGGTTTTGGTCTACTGGGGGCCTTGTCCCAGCATTCAGACAACTTTGATTAGTTCATGGTAGAGATTTCACAAACTGAGTCAGACATTATTATTCAGATATATTTTGGATTTCAGTTTTCAATATTATGATCATATTCAGATTGATCATGTTTCCATATTAGATTTCTCTCTCCGCATTTTCTTTTATCATATGAATTATGTGCATGATTACTAGATAGATAGATAGAGGGCATCCCGGGCCTTCACTGTTTGGTAATGCTCATCACGACCAGGGCCCCGATTCGGGTCGTGACAAACTTGGTATCAGAGCACGGTTCATGGTCCTAGGGTGTCTGCAAAATTACATCGGGTAGAGTCTTGGTTATGGGTGTGTAGTGTGTCACACTTATAAGCAAGAGGCTATTAGGCGTTTAGGAAATGTTTCCCTTCTTTGTGATTTAGGTCGTGCTTTGTCCCCTAATCAATGATCACTTGTATTTTAGAAACACAGTTATGCATCCACGTCGTATCATCGATCAGAATGCTCAGGCAGATGAGGTATGTCCCACCCATGGGATGCGGACCAGTAATAGAGCTCACACTCTAAAACTTATCCCTACTCCAGGAGTCCCTCCAGTACTGACTAGTCCACCTCGGGCTCCGCAGACTTATGCCAACCATCCCTTGATTGCTCAGAGAGATATTTCAAATGCAAAATTTAGACGATCTATTTATATGCTGACACAGTTGGTAGCTTACCAGGCTCAACGATCAGAAGATGTTGGATCTACACCTATTACGTCTGAGGCTACTAGAGTCAGACATTTCATGAAAATGAACCTACCTAAGTCCACTGGCACCAAGGTGGAGGAAGATCCACAGGAATTTGTGGATGAGATGGGAAAAAACTTTAAGGTAATGCATGTGGATGAGGTTGAAGGGGTGGAACTAGCAACTTATCATCTTAAGGATGTTGCGAATCAGTGGTATGCCGACTGGGAGAATGCAAAAGGTGAGAGTGCTGAGCCCACAGTTTGGGACGAATTTGTGAAAGCTTTCCTTGATCAATTCTTTCCTCTGGAGTTGAGGGAGGCCAAAGCAGAAGAGTTTATGAATCTAAAGTAGGGCAGTATGAGTGTCCAGGAGTACACTTTGAAGTTTAATAAACTAGCCCGCTATGCACCAGAGTTGACTAGTAATATGAGAGCCCGGATGAGGAAATTTGCATCCGGCCTTTCTGATAACCTGGTGCTTGAGTGCCAGGGGGCAATGTTGAATAAGGAGTTAGACTTTGATAGGCTGACCATTCATATGCAGCAGGTATAAGAGAAAAAGAAAAAGATCTCTGAAGCTAGGGAGGTGGAAAGACAAGCAAAAAGAGCCAGATCAGCCGACCAAAGTCACAGACAGCTTTTGGGTAGTAAGTGGGGAAATAAATGGCAGAAAAAGGAGAATTAGGGTAATACGCAGTCTACTGCTAGTGCCCAGTACCCTGACCACCAGCAGATAGATGATCTCAGAGTTTTTAGACTAACCATGGAACCATAGCTCAGGATACTCGATCATAGGGTAGTGTGGCTCAGCAGCATTGTACTTTTCCATGATGTGAGACTTATGGTAGAAATCATCCAGGAAGGTGTCAGTCGGGCTCGTTAGTATGTTATTCATGCGGTCAGCCGGGTCACTTTCAGAGGGAATGTCCATCTGCTAGAAAAAATATTGGTGGTACAAAGTCTCAGGCAAATTATTTGGCACCACCCCCACCTCAGAAGGGCACCATATTAGCTGTCGGGAATAGTCACAACTGGTTATATGCTTTGACCAACTTCCAGGAGGCAGAATCTTCCCCAGATATTATTATCGGTACGTTACAAATCTTTTATTGTGATGTTTATGTGTTACTTGATCCCGAGTCTACTTTATCCTATATGACCCCTTATGTGACTGTTGGTTTCGGGTTTGAGCCCAGTGTGATTTTTGAACCTTTTTTTGTTTCCACCCCGATGGGGGATTCTATTATTGCTAGGAGGGTGTACAGGGGTTGTGTTGTGACTATTAGTAGCCGAGATACATTAAGAGATCTCATAAAGTTAGATATGGTTGCTTTTGATGCTATCTTGGGAATGGATTGGCTCCATTCGTGTTATGCCACATTAGATTGTAGGACTCGAAGGGTCACTTTTTATTTCTCGAGTGAACCAGTGATAAAGTGGGAAAGACATTTTTTAGTACCTAGAGGGCACTTTATATCTTATCTCAGAGCCTGCAAACTTATTTCTAAAGGTTGCTTATACCACCTTATCCGAGTTAAGGACTCCAATTCCAAGAGTCTCCTCCTCAATCTGTTCCTATAGTAAAAGAATTCCAAGAAGTCTTTCCAAATGATCTCCCAGGAATACCACCTGATAGGGAGATTGAGTTTGGTATTGATGTGTTGCCAAACGCTCATCCTATTTCCATTCCGCCATATAGAATGGCTCCTGCAGAACTAAAAGAGTTGAAAGAACAGTTAGCAGATCTCCTAGATAAGGGTTTTATACGCCCCAGTGTGTCTCCTTGGGGCGCACCTGTACTTTTTGTGCAAACGAAAGATGGTACCCTTCGTATGTGCATAGACTACCGTCAGCTGAATAAGGTCACGATTAAAAATAAATATCCTCTTCCTAGGATTGACAACCTTTTTGACCATCTTCAAGGTGCCAAGTGTTTTTCAAAAATAGACCTTCATTTGGGTTATCATCAATTGAAAGTTAGGGAGTTAGACATACCCAAGACAGCCTTCTGAGCCCGATATAGTCACTACGAATTTCTAGTCATGTCCTTCGGGTTAACTAACGCCCCTGCAGCCTTCATGGATCTTATGAATAGAGTATTCCGTCAGTTTCTTGACTTGTTCGTCATTGTATATTGATGATATCCTGATCTTTTCTAAGAGTAAAGAGGATCACGCCAATCACCTCCGAATTATTCTTCAGACCCTTAAGGATCATCAGCTGTATGCCAAATTTTCTAAGTGTGAATTCTAGTTAGATGTTATTGGCTTCTTGGGGCATATTATGTCTAGTGATGAGAAAAGAGTGGATCCCCAGAAAGTTGAAGCAGTGAGAAAATGGCCCAGACCCACGACTCCAACTGATATTCGGAGCTTTTTAGGTTTGGCGGGGTATTACAGAAGGTTCATAGAGAGTTTTTCTTCCATAGCTACTCCACTTACTAAATTGACTCAGAAAAAGGTAAAGTTTGTGTGGTCTGATCTGTGTGAGAATAGTTTTGAGAAGTTGAAAGACAAACTGATCACTACTCCTGTTTTGACCCTTCCCGAGGGTGTAGATGGCTTTATGGTATACTATGATGCGTCCCGTGTGGGACTTGATTGTGTGTTGATGCAGCATGGTAAGGTAGTGGCTTATGCATCTAGGCAGTTGAAGGTGCACGAGTGTAACTACCCCACCCATGATTTGGAGTTAGCGGTTGTGGTGTTTGCACTTAAGATTTGGTGGCACTACTTGTACGGTGTTCACGTTGATATCTTCACTGACCACACGAGTCTGCAGTATGTTTTCTCGCAAAAAGAATTGAAGCTCAGGCAGAGACGCTGGATGGAGCTTCTGAAAGACTATGATATGAGCCTGCGTTACCATCCGGGCAAGGAAAATGTTGTAGCCGATGCCCTCAGCAGGTTGTCTATGGGCAGCCTTTCTTATGTAGAAGAATAAAAGAAAGAGATGGTAAAAGATATTCACCACTTTGCAAATCTGGGAGTGTGACTCTTAGATTCCGAAGATGGAGCGGTGATTGTTCATGAGTTAGCTAAGTCATCCCTTTGTGCTGAAGTTAAGGAGAAGCAGGTTGAAGATTCTATCTTGATGCAAATCAAGAAAGATGTGGGTCAACAAAAGGTTATGTCATTTGAAATTGGTGGTGATGGTATTCTGAGATTTCAGGGTAGGTTATGTGTTCCGAATGTTGATGGACTACGGAAAAGAATCCTTGATGAGGCACAAACTTTGAGGTATGTCGTTCACCCAAGCTCTACTAAGATGTACCATGATCTGAAAACCTTGTATTGTTGGAATAACATGAAACGTGATGTAGCTGATTTTGTGTCCAAGTGTTTGAACTGTCAACAAGTGAAGGTAGAACACATGAGGCCAGGTGGTACTTCTAAGGAGATAGCCCTGCCTTTATGGAAGTGGGAGATGATAAACATGGACTTCATTACAGGACTTTTGAGATCTCAAAACCAGTATGATTCTATATGGGTGATTGTAGATTGGTTGACAAAGTCAGCCCACTTTTTGCCTGTGAGGACTAATTATTCGGGAGAGAGTTATGCGAAGATTTACATTGAGGAGATAGTTCGGTTGCATGGGGAACTAGGGTCCATTATATCCGATAGAGTTACGCAGTTTTTATCTCAGTTCTGGAGATCTTTTCAGAATGGTTTAGGTATACAAGTTAATTTGAGCACAGCTTTCTACCCTGAGATGGATGGGTAAGCTGAGCGTACCATTCAGACCCTCGAGGATATGTTGAGGTCATGTGTCATTGATTTCAAAGGTATTTCGGTAGATCACCTGCCACTGATTGAATTTGCTTACAATAATAGTTACCATGCCAGCATCAAGATAGCTCCTTTTGAGGCTTTGTATGGGAGGAGATGTAGGTCTCTGATAGGATCGTATGAAGTGGGTGAGACTCAGTTGTATGGGCCTGATCTTGTTCATCAGGTGATGGAGAAAATAAAGATCATTAGAGAACGACTCAAGACTGCTCAGAGTCGTCAGAAGTCCTATGCCGATGTTTGGAGAAGAGAATTAGAGTTTGAAATTGGTGATTGGGTGTTTCTCAAGGTTTCTCCTATTAAAGGAGTTATGCAGATTGGAAAAAGGGGAAAATTGAGCCCTCGCTATATAGGGCCATATCAGATTCTGAGAAGGATTGGTACAGTTGCTTATGAGCTAGAATTGCCTGCAAGTTTGGGTTCTGTTCATCCGGTATTCCATGTATCCATGTTGAAGAAATACATTAGAGATCATTCTTTGGTATTGCCAGTAGAGGATATCAAAGTGAAAGATTCTTTGTCTTAAAACGAAGAGCCCATTGAAATTTTAGATTGCCAAGTTCAATAGTTGAGGAGCAAAGAGATAGCCTTAGTGAAGGTATTGTGTAGGAATCAGAAAGTTGAAGAAGCAACTTAGGAGTCAGAAGATGACATGAGAATCAGATATCCCAATTTGTTTGCTTTGATGGATGTTGAGACAGAAGGTACTATTCATATCTTATCTTTCCTAGTCCTTATTATGCTTGAAATTATGTCTGTCTGTGTCCCGCATCATCATTCAGGGATGAATGATCCTAAGGGGGGGATAATGTAATGCCCCGTATTTCGGGCTACAATATAGACCACGATTCCGATGCATTGATAATCTCGAAGCCATAAATCCTATGACAATATGGCATGTTAATTATTTGCGTAGTATGTGAATCCATTCAAGCTTGAATTTAGACCATAGAGGTCCTTTGACTTAAGGAGGAGTTGAAAACTACTTTGATCGATTAAGTTTAAGTGGACATTATAATTTATGTCAACTTCTATCGACCATGACTCTTTGTATATGTCGAATAAGAGAGCCTACTATGTGTAAAATGATAGGTTTACGAGTTAGCTTTCTAAAGATACCAATTTTGCGAAAATTTGGCACCTGAGCAACAAGTTATGGCCTTTCAAAAAAGTATGCGTCGCCTAACCAATCGCACATGGACACTAGAAAGCATATGCGGCGCCTAGGAACACATAGGCGATAGCATAGACGGCGCCTATGTAAACATAGGCAATATCATATGTGGCACCTATGTAATGGTTTCAAGTGACTTAAACACTCCGTTTTTGGGGCAAAATGGTCCTTTTCCCACCCTTTAATCAGCCATAAACACGAAACTCAGTCCCCAATTCTCCAAAATACATCCACATTCATCTAAAAATTCTCAAGAACACTCCCAAGGGTTTCAAACTAAAAGCCCAAATAAATTAAGATTCAACCGTGAGCTTTCAAAATCGATTAGAGATTCGGAATCCCCAATCCACAGGCTTCATGAATAACCCATTATTTTCCGAAATAGAGGTACGTGGGGTTTTCCTAAATTCTCCTGGGCATAGAAAAGTCATGTTTTAGAATGGGGTTTTTGAATCTATGTATATATTCACATATTAGATGTTTTAACATCATTGTTTTGGTCTTTTTACCTTCCCCAAAGTGATTTAAGAATATGTATGTATGAAAACATGTATTAAGAATGAATTCTTGTTGAGAGCATGAATTTTGGTGAATTCCCTCTTATTATGAATTTTCAAATTTTTCATAGCATATGAATTGTTTTGTAATGCATTCTTGAAAAGCACTATATGAAATGGTTGAACTCTTGTTATGATTTAAAGGTGGTTTTAAATCACTAAAGAGGGAATTTAGCATGAATGTTTAATGTTCATAATGCATGTAATAAATAAAAGAGTGCATGATTTGCTAAAGGCACAAGACCACCATATGTTTGATGAAGCTTTTGCATGATTTTGACTTGAGTTTCGGAACACGAAATCTTCTATATCAATTGCATGTTTTTGTGTGGTCTAAGCTTTGCTTTAAATGAAAGGTTTATCTTAATGTATTATGGCTTATAAATCATGACTTGCAAGTCTTGGTATGATGATACCAAACTTAGAAAATACCATAACAGACACAGACGAATACAGAAATCAGACTTTATCAGATTTGCATATTTTAGAACTTCAGAATGATGTATGTTCAGAAAAGGCTAAAATAGGGCATAAAGAGAGCTTAGGTGGTTCCCCTAAGAAGGCATGAGTTCAGATAACTCTTTGCCCAAGACTGTGGTTTGCCGACCTGGGTATATTATTATACGCTGACTTAAGTGTCATGTGGCGTATCAGATTCAGGAACTCCAACCCTTGCGGCACACTCGAGTTGGAGGAGTCCCCGTCGAGTGAATGGTGGATTCCATATCGCCCGTGGAATATCAGACTTGTAGGGGATACCACCTAACTCAGAAGTAATACACAGATCAGAGTTTGAGATTTACAGACAGGTTACATGTTTTCAGAAGCTGCCCATATGTTTTCAGAAACTATTTTATACATTATTTTTTATGAAAATTTGGTCTCACACATTATATATATATGTTCAATTACTCTATTTTGGATTGCTTCGTGTGCCAGTACAATTGTGCTCACCCCCCCCCCCCCTCCCTCTAGGTTCTGAGGCACAGTCTAGGGGTCCAGATAAACAGTAGAGATTCCAGATCACAGACTAGAGTTTGCAGTGCTGAGTCTTCTATTATTCAGAAGGCCTGGTTACTTCATATTATTACTATTAGTTAGGTTTTGGTCTACTGGGGGCCTTGTCCCAGAAGTCAGACAACTTTGATTAGTTCATGGTAGAGATTTCGCAGACTGAGTCAGACATTATTATTCAGATATATTTTGGTTTTCAGTTTTCAGTATTATGATCACATTCAGATTGACCATGTTTTCGTATTACATTTCTCTCTCCGCATTATCTTTTATCATATGAATTATGTGCATGATTACCAGATAGATAGACAGAGGGCATCCCGAGCCTTCATGATTTAGGAATGCTCATCACGGCTAGGGCCCCGGTTTGGGTTGTGACAAATACAATCCTTAAAAAAGGGTATGGGTGACAGGGCATTAGTGAACAATTTGTAGACATAGTTTATTTCTCTTTTCACTATCTTAGAAATAGGGGTGGATTAAGAATCAGCTAATTCTTGAGTATTTTCCTCAAAATAGGGATGCCCAATTGAGGTATTAGGTTGATTTGATTGTCACATCTATAATGTATCTGAAAGGGTCCATGAATGATAATCTTGAGGTTTCGTTGACAAACTAGCCTCTAGAATTCCTGACCTAGTCTGCCCATGTAGTTGATGAGTAGAATTTACACTTAATTATCATGAACCTGTGCATTATTAGTGTCATGCCTCAAATCCTATTGGGACGGACTATCACCCGTAATTGAGGAGGCCCGGGAGAACCAGCTCATAACCTTATACTTCCCATGCATACCTCTATGACAACCCAAAATTCTGACAGCATCATGTCGCATATAAAAGGAAATAATCACCTGTATAAGCTCGAGCACACATATATATGTATATACAATATTTGGCCGTTGGAGCCATCACGTCTATTAACAAAACACCACCTTGATTGTACATTAGGTCTATAAAGCCTCTAGACAATACATAGAGTTTAACTAAGCCATATAACTAACTTCTATACAATACCAAAAGTGACTGGATATGAAATGGAAAGCCCCGAAGCAAACTGGAGGTCACCAAAAGTAGCTAGATGTCCTGGCTCCTACTTGTGCGGTGTATGAGCTGAGGTACATGTTCCTGTAACATGAAATGCAGGTCCCCTATGGGGGAAGTCAGTACAAAATATGTACTGAGTATGTAAAGCTGTAGATAATCACATATGATATAGGAGCTCAATAGAAATCAGAAACAAGTGAATAAATCATAATAGGAGTGGACCACACTTACTAGAACTTGTGATAATCTGTACATTGTATTTATTCATTCACTTTACCTTCGTTCTTATCATATTTGTAATCATTACTATAGTGTACTGTGACCATTAGGCTACCTCCAGTACATATCAACTGGGATCGACCCATGATAGGCTTATGCCCTTGGGATACCACCCATAAACACATAAATAGGGATCGACCCATGATAGGCTTATGCCCCTGGGATACCACCCGATAAGAGAGAACTTCCATCACTTAGTTCAATTAATCTTTGAGATTGCTATTTCGGTCGCCACCGCATTTTTGATACTTTGAAACAATGATACATCAATAAGAGACATATAAATAGACCATCAATGCAATAACAATGAAGTAAGAACTCTTTGGCACATCAATGAAGTGTTTTGGAGTCATCAATGCCATAACAATGAAGTAGGAACTTATTGGTATATCAATGAAACGTTTTGGAGTCATTAATAGCACATGAATCTTGTTTGAGTAACCGGATACCTTCTGACATTCATTAGTGCAATAAACATGTAAGATTTGGAAAACAAGTAAGTATTGGAATGTCTTGACATCTTGTAGGGTGGAAACAAGTTCATTGGTAACGTAGGACATCATACAAAACCATTATGGATCACATGTTACTGAATAACTTTGAAAACTTTCTTAATAGAACAATTGTTCACTTTCATGCCAAAGATATGGTATAGAGTATGCTTTACATACCTAACTGTCAACCTACAATACTAGTCCCAAATGGACTTCCCGTCTTTTCGAATAACTTATCTACAATGAACATATATAGTAATCTAGTATTAGCAACCAAACGTCATAATTCAATTATTTGAATTCACCAAACTAGTGTTAAGTAGTAAGCCTTAATTACACCATAAAGGGTGTCACTTTAACCCTCTTATACTCCAATTACATTCACATGTCATGCATATTCATACAACATCCTCCAATATCAAGTTTGGATTCATTTATCCTTCCAACCAATCCATTAAACCAAATTGAGCCATAGACATAAATAATCATCAATTCAATAGTATATCACCATATCTGCCTTCCATAACTCAATTACCATATCCACCTTCCATAATTCAATTACCATATCCACCTTCCATAATTCAATGCAGCCAAACCATGCAAAATAGTCCATAACCCTATTTCCATCACCTTTCAATAACAAGCAATACACATAATCCTCTATCACACATATACATATGGAAAAGAACAAATGCAAACAATATTCATACCTTAGAATTCACCTCTTGATTATGCAATCCTGTTTGCACAAATAATAGGTGCCATTAGAAGTTATCGAGATGACAAAAGCAGTTATCAGATTACTTTAAAAATTTCTATGGTTGAATCAAAAGTAATTTAAAGGTGAAATTTGGCTAGGGTTTGTTCTTTCTCAATGATTGATGATGAAAATCAGTTTTTGGACTCATATACATGTATATATACACATATTCCCGTCCATAATATAATAGGAAATGACCAAAATGCCTTTAAAATTTAAATAATATCAAATTTGTCCTTTGGTGGACTGTTTTGATAAGCTAAAGTAGATTGACCATAACTCTTTACTCCGATATCGGATTTGGGTGAAATTGGTATGGTTGGAAGGATAATTCAAATGGATTTCATTTCATATAAAGTAGGTCACCCAGTTCGTCCTGTACAAGGAGTTATGGTCGTTTGAAGTTGACCCTAAAAATCTATTTTGATAGGCTGAAGTAAAATGAGTATAACTCCTTACTCAGACATTGTATTTGGATGAAACCAATTGTATTGGAAAGAAGACTCAAAGATCTTTCTTTTCATAGGTTGCAGCTCTCCCAGTTCATTATATTAAGGGAGTTATGATCGTTAGAAGTTGACCCAAAAATTCAGCTGGCCTCACTAGTTTGTGTACAGGAAATTTTCCTGCACATTTACTATTCCCAAATATCCCGGCCACCGTTTTATAGTTTTGAACGTGCTCGATTATATCCGAAACCTATCCGTTTTTGGAAATCTTTATATCGTTGGAAAACTTATTCAATAACCTTCGCATGGAACCATCGACGGGCAAATTCTGGTATAAATAAAATAAAAAAATTAATTCCATATAAATAAGACCAATACACATACTTGAATACGCCAATACACATACTTGAATACGGGGTGTTACAATTAGCCCCTAGGAAGACATAATCCCAAGGCTTATCTCATGTTGAAATCGAAATCACAATTGTTTCCTTTAGTTTGTTAAATTGTATAAACTTTGGTAAAAGAACTTTCCAAACCAATCCCCCTATTTTAATTCATGCATTTTATTTTGTTTACAATACAGGCATATAGTTAGAAGCTATCAACACCTATAGGGTTTGAGGACTAAACTCACTCCTCGAGGATTCAACCTCAGAATGAGTACAGATTTTTTGGCAATGATGTTCTATATCAAAACTATGGTATAGGTGAGCGTGATAAAAATGGAGTTGTTGTCGGGGAGTAAGACTTGGTTTTCACTTGTATGGTGTTGAGTGTCGATTTGGGTATACTTGTGGTGATTTTGATTAACTTTTCTTGTTGTTTTTATTTCATTATAGGTGATAATTATTTCTTCTGAATAACCATAGCCAAGAGGGAATCATAATAAATCCATCATATGAACATGTCGAAACTATGGATTATCTTGGCTACGAAGAGCATGCTAGTGCCATTCGTATTCCCCCTACAAAGGGAAACGACGTATTTTATGTCACAAGCGTAATGCTCCAATTATTTCAAATGAATGGTCTCTTTGGGGGTGAGCTCATGAAGACCACAATTTGCATTTGAAGAACTTTGTAGAAGTGTGTTCCCCCTTTGATATTGCCTACATCTTGCAAGAACCCATATGATTTGGCTTCTTCCTATTTTCTCTAGCAAGTGAGGCAGTATTGTGGCTACGATCTCTTCTAGTCAGATCAATCACCTCTTGGGGCACGCTTACATAGGATTCTTGAATCAATACTTACCCCTTTCAAAAATGCTACAATTATCGGATGAAATCATGAACTTCCATCAATTTAATGGGGAGCCTTCGTATGAAGCATGGGGGATATTTAAGGAGAAGCTCTTGAAATACCCCAATCATGAGATGCCAGAGAAAATGATTCTCCAAGTTTCTATAGTGCATTGGAACAAACCAACAAAGCCATAGTGGAAAATACATCTGGTGGATCCCTTGTTAAATCATCGTATAGGTTGCATCAAAGGTGTTAGATCAAGTGGCTAGTTTGTCTAGGGGTTGGCACATAAAGAATGTCGAGGTGGCTATGGAGTCTCCCTCTTTGTCCTTTGTGTGTCAAGATCAAAGATGTAAAGAGGATAAAAGATATGCAAGCATAATCAAGGTAATGTCACACCTTGAACTTCTTACTTAACATGTGTTAGGAACCTCCATTGAAAGAGACAATGTTATAGAGGCAAAGGATACCAAGACATTTGAAGATAAGAAAGAAAAGGTACTTGTTAATGGGAGGATATGGTTGCTGAATTATCCGAAGAGTTTCCACGTTGCCTCTCAAAGTCAGTGGGAATTAAGGTCAGAAAAATAAAAATTAAGGCATGCCTTAATACGAAAGGGAGGGATGCATTAATGAAGACATTTTGATTTGAATCTTGGTTGGAGTCGAGGGGACCGACAAGATAGTGAAAGAAATGAGGAATGATTTCTCCAAGATACATCAAATGGTTGAGTCTCATTCAACCGCTATCCAACAACTAGAGGAAAAATTGAATCAAATATCAGTTCATCTCATGGAAAGACAAAATGAAGAAATACCGAGTGGTATGGCACCAAATATGATTATCACTCGAAGTGGAAAAGTTTTGGCAAGGGCATGGAACTTGATGATGATCCTAGCGAAAGAGAAATGATGAGCACGCAAATGTGAAGACAAAGATATCGAATAAGGATGAGTCAAGGCCACATAAGGTTATACTTGAAAATTCAAAGATGAAAGAATGTCAAATTGTCTTAATGCCACCATCACAATTCCTTCCCTTTTTCCTCAACGATTCTTGAAAAAGGGGGAAAATGCAAAGTTTAAAAAGCTCCTTGATAAATTTAGCAACCTTTCCATCAACATTCCTTTAATAAAAGCCTTTCAAGATATGCTGGGGTATGCTAAATTTATGAAGGATTTGGTCTCCAAGAAGAGGCTTGTGGAGGATAAGACAATAGAAATAGCACATCATTATAGTTCCATTATGTCAAGCATGATGGAAAAAAGGAAGAAAGATCCTAGTGTTTTCACAATTCTGTGTGCCATCGGAATATTCAAGTTTGCAAAATCCTTGTGTGACATCGTGGTAAGTTTAAATTTAATGCCATATGCCATATTTCACAAGATTGGATTGGGAAAACCACAACCTACCACGTTGAAATTGCTCATGGCCGACCAATCCATCAAGAAACCTATGGGAATACTTCATGATGTGCTAGTTAAAGTTGATTGGTTCATATTCTTAGCCAAATTTGTGATCCTTGATTGTGCTTTGGACCATGAAATTTCTATTATCCTCAGTATGCCATTCTTAGCCACCAGGAAAGCATTGGCTGATGTAGTCTTTGGCGAGATGAATTTTTTGCCTAAATAATAAAGAGGTTTCCTTCAATGTATGAAATTCCATGAATCAACAATGGACTTATAAGTAATATCAATGATTGATACCATTGATGGTGAGGTGACGAATTGTATCAATGTGAGTTTGGTGGATGATCCATTAGTAAGGGTTTTATGGAATTGTGAAAGAGGGGAGGTTGATTTGTTTGATGAAGTGGTTACATCTTTAATGGGAATTGGATCTCATAAAAAGAACCCGGTAAAGTTAGGCCTTGATCTTAAAAATTGTGAGAGCCCACCCGCAAAGACATCCACTCTTGAGCTACCAAAAATTGAATTGAAGCCATTTCTTCCCAACCTTAAATATGTGTTCTTGGGGGATATATATACTTTACCTATCATCATGGAAAGTTATCTCAAGCCCTACCAAGTGAAATCTTTGAAGTTGGTGGTGAAAAATTTCATTCGAGCCATCACATGGACAATTGTAGATATCATAGGAATAGCCCCGGGCATTTGTTCCCACAAAATCAAACTAAAACAAGATCATGTGAAAAGTGTGGAACATCAAAAGAGGCTAAATCAAACCCATGCAATAAGTGGTGAAGAAGGAAATTATAAAACGGCTTGACGCAGAAGTCATCAATCCAATCTCCAATAGCACTTGGGTGAGCCCAATGCAATGCGTTCCAAAGAAAGGTGGCATTACGATATTTGAGAATGAAAAGAATGACCTTATTCTCGTTCGATCGGTCATGGGGAGGCGGGTATGCATGGACTATCGGAAGTTGAACTCTTGGACTAAAAAGTACCACTTCCCTATGCCCTTTATGGACCAAATGGTAGATTGGTTAACCAGGCGAGGGTGGTATTACTTCTAGATGGTTATTTAGGGTACAATCAAATTTGTATTTCCCCGAAAGACCAAGATAAGAAAACTTTCACTTGCCCCTATGGTACATTCGAATTCAATGTTATATGTTATCAATCTTTGCAGATATAGTTGAGGATTTGATGGAAGTCTTCATGGACGGTTTCTCAATAGTTGGGAACTCATTTGAGTAGTTTCTTGATCATCTAAGCAAGGTACTTGAAAGATGTGTAGAAACCAACCTTTTCCTAAATTGGGAGAAATGCCATTTCATGGTCAAGTAGGGTATTGTTTTGGGCCATATGGAGTTTCCTTAGGCATGCCGGACTCTATCGGGGATTTATTAGGGATTTCTCCAAAATAGCTCATCCAATGTGCAAGGTCCTTGAAAAAGAGGAAAAAATAAATTTTGAGGATGCATGCTTGAAGACCTTTAATTGTCTCAAGGAGTTGCTTATATCGACTCCCATTATTGTGGCTCTAGATTAGTCGTCCCTATTTGAAGTGATGTATGATGCAAGTGGAATTGCATTAGGGGCGGTGTAGGTTCAATGCAAGGAAAAGATATTATACCATATCTATTATGAGAGCAAGACCTTGAATAATGCTCAACGTAACTACATTGTTACCGAGGAAGAATTATTGGCGGTGGTATATGCTTTTGAGAAATTTCATGCCTACTTGATAGGCATGAAAACGGTGGTGCACATGGATCATGCCACCCTTAAGTACCTCATGGAAAAGAATGAATCTCATCCAAGTCTAATTAGATGGATCTTGATCTTGCAAGAATTTAATTTTGAGGTAAAGGATAGAAAGGGTTGTGAAAACCAAGTGGCCGACCATCTTTCTCATATTGAGAGTAATCATGAAAAGAATGGGGAAACTGAGATTGACAATGCTTTTCTCGATGAGTTGTTCATGTCAATCTCAGGAAAAAACGCGTCATAGTATGCTGACTTTGCTAATTATGTTGCGAGTGGTGTACTCCCCGAGGAGCTTAGCTGTCATAAAAAAATAGTTCTTATTCGATGTAAAAAATATTTTTGAGATGAACCCTTCCTATTTCACTAGTGCGTGGATGGTATGATTAGGCGTTGTGTTATGGAAGTTGAAATGAAGCATGTCACTCCGCACCTTACAGTGGTCACCATGTGGGGATCCAAACCGCCGCCAAAATTCTTCAATGTGGGTGATATTGTCCCACCATTCATAGGGATACCACTGAGTGGGTAAAAGAATCTCATCAATGTCAAATACAAGGTGGAATCTCGAGAAGACATAAAATTCCCCTTAGACCAAATCTTGAAGTTGAACTCTTTGACATGTGCGGAATCAATTTTATGGGCCCTCTTGTGAGCTTATTTGGAAACAAATATATATTGGTGGCAATTGATTATTTTTCTAAATAGGCGGAAGCTATGTCACTTCTGAATAATAAGAGCAAAAATGTCACTTTCTTTTTGAAGAAATGCATCTTACACAGTTCGGAACCCTACATGCCATCATTAGTGATGGAGGCTCACACTTTTGTAATTAGTTATTTGGGGGCCTTCTTGACAAATATAGGGTGAATAACACGGTTTATACCCCATATCACCCCGAAACAAGTGGCCAAGTCAAAGTTTACAATCGAGAAATCAAAGCTATACTTGAAATAACCGTGAATGTAGGTTGAACTAATTAAGAAAGGTAGATAGATGAGGCACTTTGGGTTTATAGAACAGCCTACAAAACCTGAATTGGTATGTCTCCCTACTAATTGGTGTTTGGGAAGGCATGTCACTTGCCCGTCGAGCTTGAGCATAATGCCTTGTGGGTTTTGAAGATGTTAAACATGAATTGGGGAGAAGCTTCCAAGTCAAGGTCACTAAAGTTCATGAGTTAGAGGATTTTCTAATAAAAGCATATGAGAGTTCTGCATTGTGTAAGGACAAAATGAAGAAATTACATGATTCTAAAATACTAAGGCGGGAATTTCATATTGGCGGGAGTGTTCTCCTTTACAATTCTCATTTGAAACTCTTTGTGAGAAAGCTTCGTTCCAAATGGACGGATCCTTTTGTGATTTCAAATGTGTTCTCTAGTGGTTCCATTGAATTTGAAGACCATGAAAAAAGAGGTTTGTATTAAATAGCCAAAGGGTGAAACACTACAATGTGGGAGGTCCTGGAGTGGCCAAGGTGGAGTTGGTATATTTCAAAGACCCTACATGGTGATAAAGGAGAGTCGTTCTACAATTGGAGGCAACCCATCCTTTACACACTTACTACATTTTTTTGATGTTTTATAGGTGTTTTGACACAAGTTAGCAGTCCAGAAAAACAACGGAAAATAGAGTTGGAAAATCTTTTTTTTGCGTCAAAGGTTGACGGGAAGTCTGAGTACCCACTACAAAATAAAAAGCATGTAGCGATAGACGAAATCTGAGCTAAATCACCAAAATCTATACAAATCCATTGCTAACACCTATTTGTGATGGATTAGCAATAAAAATGCATTTGTAACTAGAATGCATGTAGCTAAGCCTTTAGCGATAGATTTTCAGTGTCTGTCACTATATTTAGCTAGGGATTAACGACATATGATTTAGTCATTAATTTTAGCGACGAACTATTTGGTAGCTATTTATTACAAATAGGTCTCTAATTTGGTTGTTGATTTCATCACGGAGAAATTATAGATATGAACTTTTCAAAGCTATTCTGTCACAATTTGTATAAATACTATTTATGATTTTATATTAATTTAGCTACAAAAGTGACACTATTTTTTCTCATATATTTTTATATATTATTGTAAGACCCTTAAAATTTCAATCAATTTTTTTTTAACCTTCCCTTGTCCGTAATATCGGTTTTTGACTTGAATTATGTTTAGGATGTTAAAAGGGTAGCTTGGGAAAGTTTTGGAATTTTTAGGAAGGGTTCGGTGCTATTTTAGAACTTTGAGTTAGTGAGCCTTCACATTTCATCCATTGCACGGAGGTTACCCTCCGCAATATTAGCATAGCGTTAAGGATAACCTCTGCGGTAAGGCCGTGCCATGCCAAGGTGTGATTTTTATCCCGTCTTCTTTTTTTTCACTTAAGGGTAAGGGGCTTGATAAACATAGGGGCGGGTTGCACCACTCTATAAGGGACCAGGTCCCTTAGAGTTTGTCATAGGCAATCAAATGGTAAAGCACTGGAAACCTAAAACTTTGCTGAAAACTAATGAACACAAAGATTTAAAGTGGAAACCTCCTTGCTCAAGGGAGGAAAAACCATGGCTTTCCCTCACAAGACTCAGCCATCCACTATAATCAAACTCTTCATTACAGACTCCAATAAACCTAACTCTAGGATCCACCTACTTGTAAAAACTCTACGACAAGCCTACTTTGAAACTCTTGCAAGAACTCACCTTGATATTGATTAAATCAAACCAATATAAGACTCAGGTAACTCTACCTAAGCTCTCTCAAGAATACAAAGAAGACAATACTCTCATAACATAAGTAATTCAGTGAAACACCGAGGTTTTGATCCTTAGAAATTTGCTAAGTTTTTAGCTTCTGGACATAATATGAATTGGGGTAGTTATCATATGATTGGGTATGGCTAGGTTGGTCTTGGTCGAGGTTTAACCAGTGTGGGATGGTTGTTTTCTATCCAATGTACGATTGAATCATACTAGTCATATATTAGGGTACTATTGGTAACTGTCAATCGTATGTTGCCTTATATTTGACCTAGGTGATTCTATTCTACCTAGGGTACGGTTTCATGGTACTAGTTGTATGGTTGGGTATGCTTTAGCAAGGGTGATCATATGTTGGACAGTGTTGGGGTCCAAGGTAAGGCCTAGCGTATGAGATAGGGGTACCACTCGTACCTTAGGGTATGATTTGGGTGGGGTGGTCGTACCCTCCTGCGAGAATTTTATTCAGTTTAAGTTTGGGGTAATTAGACATTTCCCGTCTTAACCACTTAAGGCCCCATGACTTATATCACTGTTGGGACATCATTTACCTTAATATTCTAATCTTAAACACTTAGAAACTCTCTTAAATTCTCTTAAAGGCTCTTGGGTCAAGGAAGGCTAGGGTTTCATCAATAGGATCAATTTGGGAGTTACAAGGGTGATTTCTCTCCATCTTCTTTGTAATGTAAGGCATGTTAATCCTCCCTCATTGTTAGTTCCAACTAATGGAATGTTTTATGAATTGTTTTCATGGCATAATTATTGTATGATTTTGGATTTTCAAATATATGTTGGGGGTTTTGGTTATAATGGTTGGTTATGGTTTTCCCATGCCTTTTACTTATGGTTTTCATATTATAATCATGGTTCGAACATTTGGTTGCATGAGAATGGCTAATTGGTACTTGGTTTTGGCTTTGGAAACACTATGCCCCCAACATATTTGATAAAATGCTTATAAGATTGCTTTTACTATACTGGCATTGGTATTGGTGATGATATAATTTGACTCTATTTATTATTGATCCATCCTATTATGTATGTAATGTACATGAATTTGGTTATTATAACAATTTAGTTGTGGTTGTTAGTTGGCGTTGGGTGGTTGGACTTGCTTAGGTTTGTCACGGTCATGGACTTATCCCAAAGTCTTGAATTATACAAAACACTATCTTGTTATATAGTTGGAATTCATCCGACTTAGGGTATGCATTTGGAGGTTAGGTTGGGTAACGAGGGTGGTCTCCAATCCTGGTTGTACTTAAGATGCCCATTATGATAAGGCCCTGATTTGGGTCATGTTAAGTTGGTATCAGAGCTTTAGATTCTTGGTCAATTGAGGAGTCCACAAATCCATATCGAGTAGAGTCTCTTTTAAGGGTGTGTAGCATGCCACACTCATAAGGGAGAGACTACAAGGCATTTAGGAATTTTTCACTTTCTTGTGTTTTCATTTAAGGCTATAATGTAAAAGGTCCTAAATTATTCTCTAATTCTTGTTTGTTCGCTTTTCAGATCATGCCTTGGCGATCTGAGGTGCACAGAAACTCCTCTGTCCCAACTAGGGACAATGTTGATAGGACACGCTCTACTCAGAGGATCCATATTCACTTTAGGAGTCCAGTTCTTGATTATTCTGGAGTTCCACCGATTCCTTCTAGTCCTCCTTAGGGTGACATAAAGAATGCAGAGTTTCGTCAGTCGATTCATATGATTTCTCAGTTGGTAGCATCTCAGGATAAGAGTGGTCCATCTGATATTCCATCTTATGAGGCCACATGGGTTGGTCAGTTCATGATGTTAAGTTTTCCAACTTTTATTAGTTTTAAGGTTAAGAAGGATCCTTAAGGTTTTTTGGATGAGATAGAAAAGATCTTCAGGGTTATGCAGGCCACAAATATGGAAGGGGTAAATTTTGATGCCTATCAACTAAAGGATATGGCGTACCAATTATATGAGGAATGGGATAGGTTAAGGGGTGATGTTGAGGAGTCATCTTTATGGGAGACATCCTCCAATGCATTTTTGTACTGTTTCTTTCCTTAGGAGTTATGCGAAGCGAAAGCGGAGGAATTTGTAAATCTAAAACAAGGGAAAATATTGGTCAAAGAGTATGCCTTGAAATTTACCATTTGTCTAGGTATGCTCTAGAATGGTGTCTTATTTGAGGGCCAAGATGAGAAAGTTCGCTTTAGGATTGTCTTGTGAGTTGATCCTTTAAAGTAAGACCGCCTTACTAATTAAGGACATGGATATTTCTAGGCTAGTTATTCATATGCAACAGGTGGAGGAGGAAAAAAGAAAATAGGATGAGGTAAGCAAAAGGTAGGGTAAAAAGTTTAGTTCTCTGAGCAGGGTGGTAAACAACAAAGTGATAGGGATAGCGGTAAGTGTCCAAAGAAGAAGTGGGGGAGTTCTGGTTCTTTCTCCATAGCTAGTGCTACTTACCCGAAGCCTTCGAGTGACAGGCATCAACAGAGTGGCGATATCTTTAGGGAATAGGGTGCACAATCTTAAGAGAGTGCGCTCAATCGGCCTCATCATGTCCTCTTTGTAGGTTTTATGGTCAGTTACATTGGGTTTTACATGATGAGGGGGGGGGGCAAGTACTTCAAACATTGTCAGCCAGTCCATATGCTTAGAAATTTCCTAGTTAGTAAGGTCACTTTGGTGGTGAACAAGGTTCTTGATGCCTCTTCATCTGCTGCTACACCAAAGGGTACTGCTTCTGCATCTGTTTCCACTTCTGGTATCGATGCAGGCCAGAATTAGTTATATGCTCCTACGTTCTGACAGGAGTCTGAGGCATCACCCGATGTCATGACTGGTAGGTTACAAGTCTTTTCTTGTGATGTGTATTTTTTACTTAATTTGGGGTCCACTTTCTTTTATGTGACCCCTTTTGTGGCTATGTATTTTAGTTTTAATTCCGAGGTTATTTCAGACCTTTTTTGTATTTCTACCCCATTAGGTGACTCTGTGGTTGCTAAAAGATTCTATGGGGGTTGTGGTATCTTATGGTAGTAATGAGACTTTGGTAGATTTGTATGAATTAGATATGGTGGATTTTGATGTTATTCTAGGGTTGGATTGGTTATACTCGTGCTACGCATCCTTAGATTGTCGGACATGTAAGGTTGTTTTTAAGTTCCCTGGTGAACTTATTATTTAATTGGAGGGTGGTTCCCTAGCTCCTAAGGGGAAGTTTATATCATATCTTAGAGCTCGGAGATTAATCTCCAAAGGGTTTCTCTATCATCTAGTCTGGGTTAAAGATTCTAACTCGGAAGGTCCTTCTTTGCGTTCGATTTCGGTGGTGAATGAGTTTCCTCAGGTCTTTGTGGATGATCTTCCTGGTGTTCCTTCATATTGGGAGATTGAATTTGGGTTGACTTGGTTCTGGACACTTGTCCAATATCTATTCCTCCTAATAGGATGGCTCAAGCTGAGTTGAAGGAACTCAAGGAGCAACTTAGGGATCTTTTGGATAAGGGTTTCATCCATATTAGTGTACTCTTATAGGGTGCACTAGTGTTACTCATGCGTAAGAAGTATGGTTCCCTTCAGATGTGCTTTGACTATAGGCAGTTGAATAAGGGAATGGTTAAGAACTAGTATTATCATCCAATGATAGATGGCTTGTTTGATCAATTGCAAGGTGGTAAATTCTTTTTTATGATAGATCTTCTACCTGGGTATCATCAACTTAAGATTAGGGAGGTGGATATCCCTAAGACAACTTTTTGTACTCGGAATGGGCACTTTGAGTTCTTAGTCATGTCATTTGGGTTGACCAATTCCCCAACGATATTCATAGATTTGATGAATAGGGTTTTCCATCAGTTTCTAGATCTATTTGTCATTATGTTCATATATGACATCTTGGTGTACTCTAAGAGTGAAGTTGATCATGCCAACACCTCAGTGTTATGTTGCAAACCTTGAAAGAGAAGCAGTTATATGCCAAGTTTTTGAAATGTGAATTCTGGTTGAATGTTTTCACTTTTCTGGGTCATATTATTTCTAGTGAGAGGATCATGGTGGATCCATAGAAAGTTATGGTGGTTAAGAAGTAGCCTAGACCCACGCCTTCAACTAAAATTCAAAGCTTCATGGGTTTAGCAGGCTACTATAGGAGGTTTATGGAAATTTTTTTGACTAAAGCTACCCTATTAACTAAGTTGACTCAGAAGTACGTAAAGTTCTCTTAGTCGGATACTTGAGAGGGTAGTTTCGAGGAGCTGAAGGATAAACTAACTTCAGCTTCAATGTTGACTTTGCCTGAAGGCAATGAGGGGTTTCTAGTGTACTGTGGTAGGACTTGGCTGTGTTTTGATGAAACATGGGAAGGTGATAGCCTGTGCCTCTAGGCAGTTGAAGGTGCATGAGAAGAATTATCCTACATATGATTTGGAGCTTTTAGCGGTGATGTTTACATTAAAAATCTGGCGGCACTATTTGTATGGAGTGCATGTGGACATCTTTTCTGATCATAAGAGTCTAGAGTATGTGTTCACTCAGAAAGAGCTTAATCTCAAGAAGAAGAGATGGCTTGACCTTCTCAAGAAATATGATATGAGTCTTCACTACCACCCAGGTAAAGCTAACATGGTTGTTAATGCTCTTAGAAGGTTATCCATGGGAAGCTTATCTCATGTACATAAGGAGAAGCGGGAGTTGGTGAAGGATATTCACCACTTAGCTAATCTTAGAGTTTGTCTTTTAGACCTTAGGAATGGTGGTGTGTTAATACAGGAAGTGGTTCGATCGTATTTTGGTGTAGAGATCAAGGAGAAACAAGTGTTACATCTTTTATTGATAAAGATCAAGGGTGATTTAGGTGGGTAAAAAGTGATGGTATTTGAGATTAGTAGTGATGGTACCTTAAGGTACCAAGGGATTATGTGTTCTTGATGTTGATAGTTTGTGTGAAAGGATATGGTTTGAGGCACACCAATTACGCTATGTTATTCATCCCGGTTTAACAAAAATGTATTATGATCTCATGAAAATATATCGGTGGAATGGTATGAGGAGGGATGTGGCTGATTTTGTCGCCAAGTGCATGGTGTGTCAACTAGTAAGAGTTCAGTACATGAGGTCTGGAGGGCTGTATCAAGAAATTGAATTATCAAAATAGAAATGGGAGGTGATCAATCTGGATTTCATTACTGATCTTATTCGGTCTCGGAACTAATTTGATTCTATTTGGGTTATCGTGGATAGGATGACAAAGTCGGCTCACTTCTTTCCAGTGAGGACAAACTTTTTGGCTAAAAATTATGCGAGGTTGAATCTTTATGAGATCGTGAGGTTGCATGGGGTACCTTTTTGGATTATCTTTAATCATGGTATGAAGTTTTCATCTCACTTTTGGTGGTCATTTCAGAAAAAGTTGGGTACTAAGGTTAGTCTTCACTCCCAGATAGATGGGCAACCAGAAAGGACTATTTAGACATTAGAGGATATGCTTCATATGTTTGTTATCGACTATGGTGGTAATTGGGTTGAGCATCTACCTCTTGTAGAGTTTGCTTACAATAATAACTATTATTCTAGCATTGGGATAGGCTCTTTTGAGGCATTGTATAGTAGGAGGTGTAGATATCCTATTGGGTGGTTTGAGCTTTATGAGGTGGATATGTTTGGACCAGACTTGGTTTATCATGTTATGGAGAAGGTAAAGGTGATTCGGGATAGGCTAAAGGCTACCCAAAGACGCCAAAAGTCTTATGCGGATGTAAGACATAAAGACTTGGAGTTTGAGGTTGGGGATAAGGTATTTCTAAAGGTGTATCCCATGAAGGGAGTAATGCGGTTTGGAAAAAATAGGAAGTTTTGTCCCCGGTATGTTGGTCCTTATGTGGTTTTAAGAAGGGTTGGTAATATTGTGTATGAATTGGAGTTGCCTTCTAGTTTCAGCTCTATTCATCATGTATTCCATGTTTCTATGTTGAGAAAGTTTGTTGGTAATCCTTTATCGGTAGTTCTTTTAGAAGGATTGGGTATTTCAGATTCTCTAGCTTACAGGGAGATCCCAGTTGAGATCTTGGATCATCAAGTTCGTCGGTTATGAACCAAGGATATGGCCTCGGTAAAGGTTCTATAGAGGGACCAGAAGGTTGAAGAGGCTCGTGGGAAGTAGAAAAGGACATGAAGTCCAAGTATTTGCATTTGTTTCTTGCTAAGGATATTCGTGGTTAAGGTTTGTATTCTTTGTAACATCTTTGTTTTCAAACTTTATTAAAGGAAAGGTTAACTTCCTTGAATATTTGTTTTATGTTTGTTAAAGGTAGGAGTAGAGGCATCTAGGGGTGTAAATCGTCCTTTTACTGCCTTATCTGTTATTCGGGGATGAATGATCCTAGTGGGGGAGACTGAAACACCCTGGGTTTTGATCCTTAGAAGTTTCCTAAGTTTTTAGCTTCTGGACATCATACGACTTAGGGTACTTCTCGTAACCAATTTGATCCTTATCTTGATGTTGCCTATAGGTGGGTATTTCACTATTTGAAGTAGCAAATACATGACGTAGAAAGATGCTCCATGACCAACAAGTCCAATACATATTTCATGGCACCCAGATAATTCGGCTCAAACACACTTACAACTTGCAAGACCTTCATTTATCATGCATGCACCTCCCCAGTTTCTTTGTTTGTGACAATTATGCAGTAACTCATAATTTTCTATTGCAGTTAATCTTCTGTCCCATGGGCGAATAATATATTGAGACACATTGGTGTTTTATCCGGCAACACATTCACTCAAAAACCATTGGACTAATTAAATGGATTTCTTTGCAAAGTCTCCACCATAAACGCATTCACTCACAAACCATTGGACTAAATGGATTCCTTTGCAAAGTCGATCGCTTGGTGGACATTCTCACCAAAGCTCTTTGGTACTTCTATTCTTCATGCTCCAACATAAGGGGGTGATATTGGAGGATCTTTTATTTTTATGTGTATTTTGTATTAACTTACATTTAGGAGAACTATTAGGTGATCTAGTTGTATTTAAACTAGCAATAAAACACACAAGAAACATTTTTTGTTTCATTACTTTTGTTTCTCTGAGTTTACACTTCTTGTATCCTGTATCTGAAGTTCCTGTCTATTTTTTCTTCAATGTTGCGATCATAGTCCTTTATTGTTCTTAGTAGTTCTGAAGTGTGGACTTGCTAGTACTGGTTTGGTTTGTTGTCTAAGTTTTGTGCTCTAAGTGTTATTGATCAGTGTTGTCTGTGGTGGCTGTGATTGATAGTGTTAGCATAGATTCATGTCTTCGGGCGAGGCTGGGGTCAGGGTTGGGGCTGGGGGTGTGGACTAGGGTGGGGGTAGGGGTAGGGATAGGAAGGTTAAAAAGCTAAGGATGACTATAGGTTAAGAGTAGGGTCGTGGAACATAGGGTCCTTATCGAAGAAGTCATTAAAGCTAGTGAAAATTCTTAGGAAAAGGAGAATCAATATAGCTTGTCTGTAAGAAACCAAATGGGTGAATTCTAAGGCGAGAGTAGTAGATGGTTATAAGTTTTTGTACTCAGGTAGTGTGAGGAATAGGAATGGTGTAGGTATTTTAGTAGATGATGAGCTTAGGAAGCAAGTGGTAGAGGTTAAGAGGGTCAACAATAGGATGATATCAATTAAGCTAGTTATTGGAGGGTCTGCTTGGAATATTATTAGTGCGTATGCACCCCATGTAGTCTTGGATGAGGAAGAGAAGATGAAATTTTGAGAGGATTTGGATGAGATGGTGAGGAGTGTCCCTGTAATAAGAAGCTATTCATAGGAGGGGATTTCAATGGGAACATAGGGTCTGCTTCGAAGTTTATGATGATATGCATAGAGGACATGGTTTCGATGTAAGAAATGTTGAAGGAGTGGCATTTCTTGATATTGCTCGGGCATTTGGATTGTTGGTACTTACAAACTTTCCCAAGAAGGAGGTTCACTTGGTTACCCTTTGTAGTTCGGTGGACAAGACTCAAATTAACTTCTTTCTCCTTAGAAAAAGGGGATAGAGGTATTGGTAAGGATTGTGAGGTTTTACTGAGTGAGAGTCCTTTGACCCAGCATAGGCTTTTAGTGATAGGCTTGGAGATCAAAATAAAGCGTAGGAGGAGAGGTATGGAGGATCAGCGGAGAATTAGATGGAGCAGTCTAACTTTGGCCAATGCACTAGATATAGAGCATAAGTTAATGGTGAGGAAGGCTTGGGGAAGTGAAGGGGATATAGATAGTATGTGGTACGAGACTGCCAACTACATTAGGGATACAGCTAGAAAGGTGTTAGGGGTCTCGAGTGGCCATTCGGGAATGCATAAAGGGACTGTAGTGGAACAAAAAAGTGAAGGGGAAGGTAGAGTCCAAGAAGAGACCGTATGCAAAGTTGGCAGAGAGTAAGGATGAAGAAGATAGATAGAACAATAGGGAGGAGTAAAAGATTACTAAGAAAGAGGCAAAGTTAGTGGTCACGAGGGATAAGGATGTTTCTTTCGAGAGTTTGTACATAGCGTTAGACAGTAAATGTAGGGATAAAAAGTTGTATAGGCTTGCCAAGGTTAGGGAGAGGAGGACTCAGGACCTGAATCAGGTGAAGAGTATTAAGGATGTGGATGGCAAAGTTTTGGTTGAGAAGGGGCATATTAGGAAGAGATGATAGTAGTACTTTCATAAGCTCCTAAACGATGGAAAGGATACTAGCATTGTGTTAGGGGATTTGGAGCATTCTGAGAGGTTTCGCGATTATGGCTATTGTAGGCGCATTAAGGTTGAGAAGGTTAAGGGGGCTATTCATAGGATTCGAAGAGGTAGAGCAACAGGGCCAGGAGAGATTCTAGTAGATTTTTAGAAGTGCACAAGAGGGACAGGTATGGAGTGGTTGACTCAGTTGTTTAACATAATTTTCAAAACGACGAGGATGCATAAAGCTTGGAGGTGGAGTACGATGATTCCATTGTATAAGAGTAAGGGTGACATTCAAGATTGCAATAATTATAGGGGTATCAAGTTGTTGAGTCATACTATGAAGGTTTGCGAGAGGGTGGTAGAGTTGAGGTTGCGCAGGATTGTTACTGTCTCTGAAAATCAGTTTGGATTTATGCTGGGGCGCTCGACTATAAAAGCCATCCATCTCATCAGGAGACTGGTGGAGCAGTATAGGGAAAGAAAGAAGTATTTGCATATGGTGTTTATCGACTTAGAGAAGGCCTATGATAGAGTTCCTAAGGAGGTTCTTTGGAGGTTTTTGGAGGCTAGAAGTGTACCTATAGTATATGTTAGGTCTATTAAGGATATGTACGTGAAGCATCCAGGGTTTGGACCCTTAGAAAATTTCCTGGAATCCTATTCTTCAGACCCAATACGACTCATGGTACGAGCTGTATTTTGGGGTACAAGTGGTGAAGTCCTGTCGTAAGATGACCAGTGTTAGTTGGTGGGATGGTTTTGGTCATTGAAATGGATACGACTTAGGGGTGAGGGTCGTATGGTTGGGTACGAGTCATTTAGGTGACTCGTGAGATGGCTAGTGTTTGATCCTCCTGGTGTTGTATTCTTCTAGGGATACGGATCATGGGTACGGACCGTATGCTGAGGTTACGACTTGGGTGGATGAGTCGTATACTAGACAGTGTCTGGTGCATGTTTGAGTATTGGTTACGATCGGGTGAGTATCAACCATAAGGGAGGTTACAACTCGTAAGGGGGTCAGTCGTGACCCTGTGTTGGGTTTTTATGGGATTTAAGTGGGGGTATTTTGGATATTTTCCTATATACCCTAATAAGTACCCACAACTTCTAATACACTTAGGAGGTTATTTACCCTATTATTTTATTCTTAAAAACTTAGAAACTCTTCCTAAACATATCATAATTCTCTCGAGAGCTTTTGGGACAAAGAGCTTGTATTTCAACTAAGGGATAACTATAGGGCTTGTCTTGGTGAATTCTTTCCATCAATTTTCTTGGTTTAAGGCATGATTCTTTTCCCTAATTGTAATTTCAATTAAAGGCATGGTTACATGGTTGATTTCATCGTTTTTCTCTGGCATGATTATGGCTTTCAACGATTGATTTGTGGGTTTTGATGTTAAATGCTTGGTTATGATTTCTTATGGTTTTAATTATGTTTTCTATGCATTAACGGTGGTTTTAGACAATTGAATTGCATGGTAATGGTTTAATGGTAACGAAATTTGGTTTTGATTATATTATGCCCGCAAGCTGTTTGATAAAATGCTTATAAAGATATGTTCATTGTATTGGATTATTTTAATAGAACTATTGCTCGTTTTTGGCTTATGCATGAAACCTTAAATGTTTTTAAATAGTTTACAAATGCTTAAGGCTAATTGGTTATGCTTGTGGAGAACATGGTATCCTCCCAAGAGGTTTAGTATGGCTAATGATAGGGCACTTGAATGTCCCCTTAATTTAAATAGTTTGGCTATAGATAATGCTTGCAAGTGTAGTGGTATAACAATATCACTGGTTTATTGAATAGCCTTGGTGAATAAATGGATAATTAGATTTTTTATTAATGGTTTTAGCTGGGCATTAGTGGCGGTGAGTGTAAGCTAAGCCTTGAAAGATGGCGGTCCCCGGGGGATCAAAACCTGAAACTCATCTTTGCTAATATGAAAGGTCTTCGATGGCTACATGCGAGTCACATATGTATTGGAGGGATGTACTAGTATAAATGCTGGGAAAAGGGACCGCGTTTAACATGCCATTTTAAACCTTTACCTGGGTTGTACAGCTTAGTCTTCCTACCACCCACAGGCGAAATGGATTCAGCTCCCCCTGCTGAAAGGGTCCCAGTGCGTGTACCCTCACAACCAGGCAATATCCCTGGGATATATATATATGTATGGTTGTTTGCATTGGATGGTTTTTACTTGGATATATATATGTATGTATGTATGTATGGTTGTTTGCATTGGATGGTTTTCACTTGGATTTGATAACTGGCATTACTTTATCCTTATCCCGAATTTCATGCTAGTGTTCACCTACTAACCCATCAACTGGCGGTTGTACACCCACGCTATGCAGGAACCTTCCATTCGACTACTTCTTCATACTACTTGATTTGGGGACAGCTTATTAGACTGAGGTAGTGAGCTTCCATCCTTTCGAAAAGCATCATTTCATATTGGACATTCTTAGAAATTTTACTTTCTTTTCAGATATTGGTTTTATCCATGGTTTGGGGCATGTCCCAACCAGATATTTGTATTCTTTTGGATAAAGAATTTGTGGTACTTTTAGGGTTGTTATGGGCGGGATCGGTATTGGTGTTGGCTTTAGCATTAGCATTGGTGTTGGGGCTAACATCATTGGATAATATTGTTGGTTGTTACATCATATTACATTTTGGGTTTGATTATCATATTATGTTTGATACTTTCTAAATGGTTTGGTATGGAATGGATGGTTGGTTTGGTATGGTTAGACTCGGTTGGGTTGGTCATGATTGTGACCCTATCCCAGAGTCTTCATGAGAGCATTATATAATTTTGTTATATGCTCGAAATTCAGCTCATCCAAGGTTGTATACAGTGGTTGGGTTGGGTTAAGGGCGGTCCCCGGTCCTGGTTGGACTTAGGATGCCCATTACGACAAGCCCCCGGTTTGGGCTGCGTCAAGTTGGTATCAGAGCCTAGGTTCATGGTCAATTGGGAGTTCACAAAGTTGTGTCGAGTAGATTCTCTTTTAGGGGTGTGTAGCGTGTCACACTCATAAAGGTGAGGTTGCAAGACACTTAGGAATGTTTCACTTTCTTGGTATTATTTCTTCAAGTTTTACTTCTCAGTCCTAGAATCTCCTCTAATCCTTGTTTGTTCATCTTTCAGATCATGTCTCCTAGATTTGGAACATAAGGAAATTCTTTTGCCCCATCTAGAAGTGATGCTGAGAGATCACGTTCTAATCCCGAGGTTCATCTTCGATTTCATCGTCCTATTCCTGATTGTACCGGAGTTCCTCCTATTCCTTCTACTGCTCTCCAGGTCCCTCGGGGCAATGTGACATGCGGAGTTTTATCAGTTTATCCATGTTATTGCCCAACTATTTATTGCTCAGGCCGAGCGGGGTATAGCTAGCATTGTGTCTGCTGAGCCCGCTAAGCTTGAACAATTTATAAAGATGGGTCCTTCGACTTTTACGGGAATGAAGGTGGAGGAAGACCCACAGGGCTTTCTTAATGAGATGGGGAATATCTTTTGGGTAATGAGGGCTACTAATGTGGAATGAGTAAACTTTGCAGCCTATCATCTCAAAGAGGTTTCTTATGTATGGTATAAGGAGTGAGATAGAGATAAGGGTGATGTAGAAGAGGATGATTTGTGGGATACCTTTTCTAATGCCTTTATGGATCGATTCTTTTCTCAAAAGTTGAGGAAAGTTAAGATGGAGGAGTTTGTGAACCTCGGGCAAGAGAGAATGTCTGTAAAGGAGTATACTTTGAAGTTTCATCAATTATCGAGGTATGCTCCTAATTTGGTGGGTTATACGAGGTCGAGAATGAGGAAGTTTGCTTCTAGGCTGAACAGAGATTAGATTCTGGAGAGAAAGATTGTTTTTCTCATGAATCATATGGACATGTCGAGGCTGACTATTCATAAGCAACAGGTTGGGGATGAGAAAAGAAGGCAGGCAGAATACGGAGAGAGGCAAGGTAAGCAGGGAAGGTTTTCTGATCAGGGAGGTGCCCAGTCTCAGAGTGGTCGAGACGGTGGGAAGTGGCAAAAAAAGAAGTAGGGGAGTTCTGGTTCTTTCTCTACTGCAAGTGCCCCTTACCCCCAGTAGTTGCGCGACTGTGGTGATAATTCTCGAGTGCAGGTAGCCCAGTCTTAGTCAAGCGGAGGTCAGTCTGTTTCTTTATGTCCTCCTTGTCAGTTTTGCGGTCATCCTCATCGGGGATTCTGTGAGGAGGGAAGGGATAAGTGCTTCAAGTGTGGCCAAGTAGGTCATCAGCTCAGTTATTGTCCATCTAACAAGGTTTCTATGGGGGAGAATCTTTATCGATGATATTCTTGTCTATTCTCATAGTGAGGATGATCATGCAGATCACCTTAGAATTGTATTGCAAACTCTTAGAGATCACCAGTTGTTCACCAAATTCAGCAAATGTGAATTTTGGCTGAGCTCAGTAGCTTTCCTTGGTCATATTGTTTCCAGTGAGGGTGTTCGAGTTGATCCCCAAAATACAGAAGTAGTAAGAAACTGGACTAGACCTATTTCTCCATCAAACATTAGAAGTTTCTTGGGTTTAGCTGGCTATTACAGATATTTCATTGAGAGGTTCTTGTCTATTGCATCTCAGTCTAGATTAACTCAGAAGAAAGTTAAGTATTAGTGGTCAGATTTCTGCGAGAAGAGTTTTGAAGAGTTGAAGACTCGACTCACCTCAGCCCCAGTTTTAGCATTACCTGATGATACTGATGGTTTTGTGGTATATTGTGATGCCTCTAGAGTTGGTTTGGGTTGTGTTTTGATGAGAGAGGTAAGGTTATAGCCTATGCCTCTAGATAGCTTAAGCCTCCCGAAAATAATTACCCTACCCATGATCTTAAGTTAGCTGTTTGTATTTGCTTGGCAAATCTGGAAGCATTAACTTTATGGGGTGCATGTAGATGTGTTCACGAATTACAAAAGCTTGCAGTATGTGTTTACTCAAAGGGAGTTAAATCTTCATCAGAGAAGGTGGTTATAATTATTGAAGGATTATGATATAAGTGTGTTGTATCATCCGGGCAAGGCCAATGTAGTGGCAAACGCCCTTAGTAGATTGTCCATGGGCAGTGTTGCTCATGTGGAGAATGATAAGGAGTTAGTTAAAGAAGTTCACCGGTTAGCTAGATTGGGTGTGAGATTGGTTGATTCAGCTGAAGGGAATGTTTGGGTCCAGAGTAGTTCCGAATCTTCTCTAGTTTCAGAAGTGAAAGAAAAGCAAGATAAGGATTCTAGTTTGGTCAAACTGAAAGATTCAGTTAAAGACCAAAAGGTAGAGGTTTTCTCCCAAGGAGGGGGTGGTGTGTTGAGGTACCAGAGTAGATTGTGTGTGCCAGGTGTTGATGATTTGAGGCAGTGAATTATGGCGTGATACGGGACAAATGACCATCTTATATTTTGATGACATCTTTAGAGGCCTACACATAGAGGCTCAAGACTTGGTCACCTCGAGGATACGAGAACATGCATGAAGGACCTGTTTTGAGCATGCCATTAAACAAACCCGTGTGTGGAAGATTGAGTGGGGGCTTACATTTGATGCCAATTCAAGACTACAAGTTTTGAAGTGTGACCCCATGGTTTTAGAGCATTGAAGAAGCACCCTTAATTAAGGGTATTTTGGAGTTTGCACATGTTAGAGAAACAACCCATGACCTCCCCTTTTATTAAGGGTATTTTGGTCCATTATACTATGTAACAAGCTAGGCTATATATAGTCTCTTATTAGGTCTTTTCTCTTTAGTTTTTTAATGATGAAAATTTGAGACATTGAAAATCCTCTCTCTTGAGGATAGACTACCTTAGTGTAGTTCTTAGTTAGGGCTTGGAATAGCCATTATAGCTTAGGGCTTGAAAAAGCCAATATTGTTCTTTGCTGGAAATGGTGGATCTTGAGGTGAGTTGATTCCCTTAGCGGTCACCGTAAGAACTTGGTGCTTTTTAACTTATTTTGTAGAGTTTTTAGAGTTTGATACACTCATTAGGTAGTGTATATGTTAAATATACACGTCTATAGAAGATATATACACATATATACGCACCATTCAATATATATGTACTACTTTAAATAAACATATACTACAACATATATATAGTTATATACTAATTTATAAAATATATACACATGTATACGTTAAATATACATGTCTATAGAAGATATATACACATATATACGCACTATTCAATATATATGTAGTACTTTAAATAAAATATACTACAATATATATACATTACAATATATATATATATAGTTATATACTAATTTATAAAACATATACACATGTATACGTTAAATATACATGTCTATAGAAGATATATACACATATATACGCACCATTCAATATATATGTACTACTTTAAATAAAACATATACTACAATATATATACATTACAATATATATATATATAGTTATATACTAATTTATAAAACATATACATATGTATACGTTAAATATACATGTCTATAGAAGATATATACATATATATACGCACCATTCAATATATATGTACTACTTTAAATAAAATATACTACAATATATATACATTAGAATATATACCTATAGTTATATACTAATTTATAAAACATATACACATGTATACGTTAAATATACACGTCTATAGAAGATATATACACATATATACGAACCGTTCAATATATATATACTACTTTAAATAAGACATATACTACAATATATATACAATTTATAAACATATACACTGTATACATTAAATATACACATCTATAGAAGATATATACACAAATATACAAAATAAGATTTTGGTGGCTTCATCTTCTGTTCCTACTCCTGGTGGTGTGGCATCTGCTTTTGTTACTGCTCCTGGTTCCAGTGCTGGTCGAAATAGGTTGTATGCTTTGGTGTCCCGTCAGGAATCCAAGGCATCACCTGATGTTGTTACAGGTACGTTACAGCTTTTATCTCATAACGTATATTGTTTGCTTGATCCGGGTTCTACCCTTTCCTTTATGACTCCTTATATAGCTGTGTTTTTTGGTTCCGATCCAGAGATTATTTTGGATTCATTTTCTCTTTCTACCTCGGTAGAAGATTCGATCATTGTTGAATGGATCTATAGGAGGGGTGTGGTATCTGTGAGTGGTAGACAAGCTTCGGTGGATCTGTTTGAGTTGGGTATGGTAGATCTTGATGTAATTTTGGACATGGATTGGTTGCATTCTTGTTTTGCAAATTTGGATTATCGAACCGGTAGGGTCATCTTTAGGTTCCCTGGTGAGCCAGAAATAGAATGGGAAGATTGTTCCTTAGCACCAAGAGGGAAGTTTATTTCTTATCTTAGAGCTCGGAGGTTAATCTCTAAGGGTTGTCTTTATCACTTGGGCCGAGTTAAAGATTCTAACTCATAAGGTCCTTCATTGTAGTCAGTTTTAGTAGTTAATAAGTTTCCAAAGGTCTTTCCAGATGATCTTCCAGGTGTTCCTCCGGATAGGGAAATAGAGTTTGATATTGATTTGCTTCCGAACACTCGTCTAATTTATATTCCTCCGTATAGAATGGCTCCGGTTGAGTTAAGGGAACTCAAGGAGCAAATTAAGGATCTTCTAGACAAAAGGTTTATTCTTCCTAGTATTTCTTCATGGGGTGCACCGGTGTTGTTCGTGCGCAAGAGGGATGGTTCTCTTTGTATATGCATTGACTACAGGCAGTTGAATAAGGTAACGGTCAAGAACAAATATCCTCTTCCTCGAATAGATGATTTGTTTGACTAGTTGCAAGGTGCCAAGTTCTTTTCCAAGATAGATCTTCGGTCTGGGTACCATCAGTTGAAGATTAAGGAGTTGGATATCCCTAAGATGGCTTTTTGCACTCGGTATGGGCATTATGAGTTTTTGGTAATGTCATTTGAATTGACAAATTCCCCGACAGCGTTTATGAATTTGATGAATAGGGTGTTTCGGCAGTATTTAGACCTCTTCGTCATTGTATTTATTGATGATATTCTGGTGTATTCAAAGAGTGAGGTGGATCATCCTAATTACTTTCGTGTGGTATTGCAGACCTTAAAGGAACGTCGGTTGTTTGCCAAGTTCTCTAAGTGCAAATTTTGGTTGAATGTTGTGACTTTCTTGGGTCATATCATTTCTAGTGAAGGGAACATGGTGGATCCGCAGAAGGTAGCTATGGTGAAGAAGTGGCCTAGACCTATGACCCCATCTGATATTTGGAGCTTCTTAGGTTTAACCGGGTATTATAGGCGGTTTGTGGAGAGTTTTTCATCGATAGCTGCTCCTTTGACTGCGATAACTCAGAAGAAGGTTAAGTTTTCTTGGTCGGATACGTGTGAGGGGAGTTTTGGAAAGTTGAAGGATAAGTTGACTTAGGGTCTAGTTCTAACCTTGTCGGAAGGCAATGATAGGTTCGTGGTTTATTATGATGCATCTCGTATTGGTCTTGGTTATGTGTTGATGTAGTATGGGAAGGTGATAGACTATGCTTCTAGGCAGTTAAGGTGCATGAGAAGAACTATCCCACTCATAATTTAGAGTTGTTGGTCGTTGTGTTTGCTTTGAAGATATGGCAACATTATTTGTATGGTGTTCACGTGGATATCTTTTCTGATCACAAGAGTTTGCAGTATGCATTCTCGCAGAAAGAGCTTAATCTCAAGCAGAGGAGATGGCTTGAGGTTCTCAAGGACTATGATATGAGTCTTCACTACCACCCAAGTAAAGCTAATGTAGTTGATGCTCTTAGTAGATTGTCCATGGGTAGTTTGGCTCATGCGGAATAAGGGAAGCGAGAATTGGTGAAGCATATTCATCGTTTGGTAAATCTTGGGGTTCGTCTCTTGGACTCCAAGGATGGTAGTGTGATGGTGCAAGAAATGGTTAGATCATCTCTTGGTGTAGAGATTAAGGAGAAGCAAGTGTTGGATTCTGCCTTAATGAAAATCAAGTGTAGCGTTAGTGGGCAAAAGGTGGCAGATTTTGATATTAGCGGGGATGGTACTTTACAGTACCAAGGGAGTTTGTGTCTTCCTGATGTAGATTATTTGCGGCAAAGGATCTTGGCTGAGGCGCACGAGTCGCAGTATGTTGTTCATCCTGGTTCTACTAAGATGTACCATGATCTCAAGGAGATCTATTGGTGGAGTGGCATGAAGTGAGATATGGTTGACTTTGTGTCCAAATGCATGGTGCGTGAACAAGTTAAGGTTGAGCACATGAGGCCTGGTGGGTTGTATCAAGAAATTAAGTTGCCTAAATGAAAGTGGGAGGAGATCAATATGGATTTCATTACCAGTCTCCCTTAGTCTCAGAACCAATTTAATTCGATTTGGGTCATCATGGATAGGATGACAAAGTCTGCATATTTCTTTCCTGTGCGGACTAACTTTGCAGCAGAGGATTATCGAAGTTTTATCTTCAAGATATTGTGAAACTGCATGGGGTGCCTATTTCGATTATTTTCTATTGCGGTACACAGTTTATGTCCCACTTCTGATGGTCTTTCCAAAAAGGTTTGGGGACTAAGTTGAGTCTGAGTACTTCTTTCCATCTGCAGTTGGATGAGCAGGTGATGATAGGCGAATTTACACGCCTAAAGTACTATATTTTACCCATATTTTAGCTAGGTTTTGAGGACAAAATATATAATTCATGCGCTTTTAGTCCTTTTTCCTGTAATTGAGCTAACAAACGTGATTAGCAAGTTTTCAGGTATAAATGATGCAGATTTCAGCATTTTATGGATAACTTGACGCCAAAGGAAGCTTCACGAAAGAAGGAAGGGAAAGCTTGGACGCCAAGGACCAAAAGTGACGCATGGAAAATCTGTCCCGAGCAAAAACAGCAATTCTAAAGACTTTAGGGACTAGCAGTAACTTATTAGGATTAGGATAATGATGCAGTAACCTAGTAGGATTGGGTTAAGTAATGCATTAGCTTAGTAGGAATAGGATATGGGTGTTATAAATATCCTATTTTGCTAGAGATTTTTATCATTCAACACAACATTATTCTCATCATTCACTACTACTTCTAATTCTTCCATTAATTCTACTTTATTCTCTTCATCTATTCAATTCTTAATTTCCACAACAAGAGAAACGTTACTCAGCAAGGAATTCACGCCATTCTTACCCCTAGACTTATCGTGAGATTATTTTGGTATGATGATAATTGCTATTGTGTTTTCCGTTGCAATCATGAGTAGCTAAACTTCTCTGTTGGGGTTATGGAAGCCTTGTGAGATACTATCTATTGCTATGAGTTTGTGAATTCGTGACATGTATGCTGCTTATATCATTATTCTCTTCATCTTAATGCAAATTCTTGTGGTTGCAAACACATAGAATAAGCAAGTATAGCATTAACTTGTTAGAAAGAAAAGTCATATGTCTGGAAAAGAGATAATGTCAAGGTAATAGGGCACCAACCCCTGTTAAAAAGTTAGTGTCGTAACTGGATTGACCTCTTGGAGAATTTATACCGTTATATACGCTTTAAGCTCGAAAGAGTTAAAGTGAAATAGTCCTTGTTAGGTCGAAAGACGCTTGGATTTACCATAGAATACAATTCTCTATAAGCACATGCATGTCTGAATTCCGCATAACTCATGGCCAATAGAGACGTATAACTCATAAGGTGGACATAACCCCAACTCTCAACTCTCATTGATTAACATCTTACTAAACACTCTTTCTCTTTACTTTGTTATTTCTGTTTTTACTTTACTATTTTGTTTACATTACTTGCACGTTACAATCCCCCTTTTTACAAGACTTTCACCAAAAGTCTAATAATTTTTGCTTACTTATTGACCGGCTATTCCCTGTGGGATCGATACCCAACCCAGTTGGGTTCTATATTTGACAGCGACCGCTTACACTCTTACGAGAGCTGTAGTTTGAGCGTTATCAGCAGGCGGAGAGAACTATTCAGACATTGGAAGATATGCTTCAAGCCTATGTGATTGATTACTGTGGCAGTTGGGTGGAGCATCTAACTTTGGTAGAGCTTGCTTACAACAATAGCTATCATAAGAGTATTGGTATGGATCCTTTTGAGGAATTGTATGGTAGAAGGTGTAGATCTCCTATTGGTTGGTTTGAGATCGGCGAGGCTGATTTGTTTGGTCTAAATTTGGTCCATCAAGCTATGGAAAAGGTGAAGGTGATTCGGGATAGGCTCAAGGCTGCTCAGAGTCATCAAAAGTCCTATGCGGATGTTAGGTGTAGAGACTTGGAGTTTGCAGTTGGGGATAAGGTTTTCCTTAAGGTGTCTCCTATGAAGGGAGTAGTGCGGTTTGGAAAAAAGGGAAAGCTCAGTCCTCGGTACATTGGTCCTTATGAGATTTTGCGGAGAGCGAGCAAAGTTGCGTATGAGTTGAAGTTGCCATCTAGCTTGAGTTTAGTTCATCCGGTATTCCATGTTTCTATGTTGAGAAAGTGTGTTGGTGATCCATCTTCGATTATTCCTTTGGAGGGGTTGGACATCTCGGATTCTCTGTCATATGAAGAGGTCACAATTGAGATATTGGATAGGCAGGTTCGTTGGTTGTGGACCAAGGATGTGGCTTTGGTCATGGTTTTATGGCGGAACCACAAGGTGGAAAAGGCCACGTGGGAAAAAGAGGAAGACATGAAGTCCAAGTATCCACTCTTGTTTTCTGCTCCTGATATTCGTGCGGAAGGTATATGTCCCTCGCCACATCTTTATTTTCTGAGTTTGTTAAAGGAATAGTTGCATCTCTTGCATCTTTGTTTTCCATTTTGTAAAGGTAAGAGTAGAGACATCAAAAGGTGGGATTGATGTTTGATAAGCAAATAACTCTGTGTGTGGTTACCCCAACCTTATCCGTCATTCGGAGACGAATGTTCCTAGTGGGTGAGACTGAAGCATCCCGGGTTTGGACCCTTAGAAAATTTCTGGAACCCTGTTCTTCGTACCTGATATGACTCATGGTACGAGCCGTATGCTGGGGTACGAGTGGTGAAGTCATGTCATAAACTGACCAGTGTTAGTTAGTGGGATGGTTTTGGTCACTGGTATGGATACAACTTAGGAGTGAGTGTCGTATGGTTAGGTACGAGTCATGTAGGTGACTCGTAAGGTGGACAGTGTTTGATCCTCCTAGTGTTGCATTCTGCCAGGGATACGGGTCATGGGTACGGATCGTATGCTGAGGTTACGACTTGGGTGGATGAGTCATATACTGGAAAATGTCTAGTTCATAGTTGAGGATTGGTTATGATCGGGTGAATATCAATCGTAAGGGAGGTTATGACTCGTAAGGGTGTTAGTCGTGACCCAGTGTCGGGTTTTTATGGGATTTACATGGGGGTATTCTGGACATTTCCCTACTTACCCTAATAAGGACCCACGACTTCTAATATACTTAGAAGGTTATTTACCCTATTATTTTATTCTTAAACACGTAGAAACTCTTCCCAAACATATCATAATTCTCTCAAGAGCTTTTGGGACAAAGAGCTAGGGTTTCAACTAAGGGATTACTTTGGGGCTTGTCTTGGTGAATTCTTTCCATTAATCTTCTTAGTATAAGGCATTATTCTCTTTCCTGATTGTAATTTCAATTAAAGGCATGGTTACATGGTTAATTTCATGGTTTTTATCTTGCATGATTATGGCTTTCAACTATTGAATTGGGAGTTTTGATGTTAAATGTTTGGTTATGATTTCCTATGGTTTTAATTATGTTTTCTATGCATTAACGGTGGTTTTGGACAATTGAATTGCATGGAAATGATTTAATGGTAATAGAATTTGGTTTTGGTTATATTATGCCCCCAAGGTGTGATAAAATGGTTATAAAGATATGTTCATTGCGTTGGCTTATTTTAATGGAACTCTTGCTCGTTTTTGGCTTATGCATGAAACCTTAAATGTTTTAAAAAGTTTACAAAGGCTTAAAGGCTAATTAGTTATGCTTGTGGAGAACATGGTAGCCTCCCAAGAGATTTAATATGGCTAATGATATGGCACTTGAATGCCCCCTTAATCTAAATAGTTTGGCTATGGATAATACTTGCAAGTATGGTGGTATAACGATACCATTGGTTTATTGAATAGCCTTGGTTAATAAATGGATAATTGGATTGTTTGTTAATGATTTTAATTGGGGATTAATGGCGAAGAGTGTAAGCAAAGTCATGGAAGGTGGAGGTCTCGGGGGATCAAAACCCGAAGCTCATATTTGTCGATATGAGGGGTCTTTGATGGCCATGTGCGAGTGTCACGTTTATATTGGAGGGATATACTGGTCATCCCAGGGATATTGCTTGGTCGTGTGACTATACGCACTGGACCCTTTTAGCAGGTGGATCTGAATCCATATGGCCTGTGGGTGGTAGGACAGCTAAGCTGCACAGCTCAGGTAAAGATTTTAAATGGCATGTTAAACCCGGTCGCTTTTCCCAACACTATATATATATATATATATAATATGTATGGTTGTTTGAGTTGGATGGTTTTCACTTGGATTTGATAACTGGCATTATTTTATCCTTATCCTGAGTTTCATGCTAGTTTTCACTCACTAACTCGTCTATTGGCAGCTGTATAGAGCTATGTAGGAACTGGTCGTTCGATTCCTCCTTCATAGTACTTGATTCGGGGACAGTTTGTTGAACTGAAGTGATAAGCTTCCATCCTTTCGGAAGGCATCATTTCATGTTAGACATTCTTAGACATTTTACTTTCTTTTCGGATATTGGTTTTGGCCATGGTTGGGGGCATATCCCAACTGGATATTTATATTATTTTAGATAGAGGCTTTGTGGTACTTCTGCGGGTTGGTATAGGTGGGATCGGTATTGGTGTCGGCCTTAGCATTGGCATTGGTGTTGGAACTGACATCATTGGACGATATTGTTGGTTGTTCCATCGTATTACATTTTGAGTTTGATTATCATATTATGTTTGATACTTTCTAAATGGTTGGTATGGAATGGATGGTTGGTTTGGTATGGTTAGACTCGGTTGGGTCGGTCATGATTGTGACCCTATCCCAGAGTCTTCATGAGAGCATTATGCAATCTTGCTGTATGCTCGAAATTCAACTCATCCAAGGTTGTATACAGTGGTTGGGTTGGGTTAAGGGGGCGGTTCTCGGTCCTGGTTGGACTTGGGATGCCCATTACGACAAGGCCCTGGTTCGGGCTGCATCAGTACGATGGAACCAAGACTCGGGTTAGTACTAGGGGAGGGGACTCGGAGTAGTTTCCTGTCTAGATGGGGTTGCATCAAGGATCGACGCTTAGTCCGTTTCTTTTTGTCGTGTCTAGATGGGGTTACATCAAGGATCGACGCTTAGTCCGTTTCTTTTTGTCGTGGTGATGGATGTTTTGACGCGGCATATTTAGGATGAGGTGCCTTATTGTTTGCTTGGATGTTGTAGTCTTGATTGATGAGACTCGTAGTGGAGTTAATGCTAAGTTGCAGGTTTGGAGGCAAACTCTTGAGTCTAAAGGGTTTAGGTGGAGTAGGTCCAAGATGAAATATTTGGAGTGTAAGTTCAGCGAGGTGTCTCATGAGTCCGATGGGGTTGTTAAGCTTGACACTCATTCTATCAGTAAGAGAGATAGTTTCAAGTATCTGGGGTCGATGATTCAGGAAAATGGAGAGAATGATGAGGATGTCACTCATCGAATCGAAATAGGGTGGATGAAATGGAGGCTCGCCTCCAGTATCTTCTGTGACAAAAAGATACCTCTCAAACTTAAAGGAAAGTTCTACAGAGTGGCGGTTAGACCGAATTTGTTATATGCGGCGGAGTATTGGCCTGTTAAGAAAACCCGTATCCAGAAAATGAAGGTGGCGGAGATGAGAATGCTTTGGTGGATGAGTGGGTGTACTAGAAAAGATAGGATTAGAAATGAGATTATTCGAGATAAGGTGGGAGTGGCTTCAGTAGAAGCTAAGATGAGGGAAGAGAGGTTGAGATGGTTCGGTCATGTGATGTGGAGAAGCACGGATGCCCCAGTACGGAGGTGTGAGAGGTTGGCCAGGGATAGTTTCAAGCGAGGTAGAGGTAGATCGAAGAAATATTGGAGGGAGGTGATTAGACATGACATGGACCAGCTTCAACTTACCAAGGACATGACCCTGGATAGGAAATTGTGGAGGAGGCGAATTAGGGTAGAAGGTTAGTCTGAGTTAGGATGTATGTTTTGATGTATAATTGGAGTATTTTGCTTTTGGAATTATTGTATATGTTAATTCCAATTGTATCTTGTTCTATTACTATTCCCCGTCTTAGATTGCTATATTTTAAGTCGAGAGTCTATCAGAAATAGCCTCTCACTCTCACATTGAGGTAGTGGTATTGGTATGAACTGTGTACACTTACCCTCTCCAAACCCCACTTGGTGAGAAAATACTGGGTATGTTGTTGCTGCAGCAATCACTGTCCTTGGTGTCACAGCCCTTCCTTTGGTTCATCAACTTGTTTATCGCTTTTCTTTAGAGTTTACAATTCTTGCTTCTTTTGTCAGCTATAGTTGTGTAAAAAAGAGTTTTGGCGACTCACCACATACGTTTTGCCAAATTATTTTACTTGTACCGTTTTATGAACTCGTTATATCTTCAAAATTAAATGCAACACTAAAAAGATAGCATATGAACAGTACAAAGAAGAAATGAAAAACATCAGATGCTTATAGTTCATCATAGATGAGAATCACAAAAATAGAATCGAGTTCAAGAATACGACATTTTCATAACTAGAGAATCCCCTGAACAGAAATTTCAAACAGAAAACCAGATGAATTTTTACACATGATTACCCCTTGTTGGCCGGCAGACATGATTCCTCTTCCGAGCATGTTCTTGGTTATGGTGCTGTGTGCGACAAGCATACCCATACCAGCAGTCTTGCCTTTGAGCATCCTCTGAAGGTAAATGCTGAGAAGAAAAAGAAATAAGTTGCTACAGCGTTAAAATTCTAGATCTTTGACAAACCTGTGATAAGAGTCGAATCCTACACTATAGAAGCCAGCGGATTCAATGTTTCAAGATTAAAATGAGAGATTTACGAGACACTCCCTTTGTTTCATTTTACATGGTGGGGTTTGATTGGACATGAACTTTAAGAAAGAAAAGAAGACTTCTGAATTTACCCTTATAAGAACCAGGATTTTAAGCTTATAGGTTCGGAATTCTAGTCCTAAGTTTCTAAATTAATAAATAGTACATATTCAACGGACAAATACAAAGTTTAGGTCAAAAGTTACTAGGTTCCCCTAACCTATAACCAAAGGTCTAGCTCCACCCCTGCTCAAAATTAGTGATCTTAAACATGGACATTTCTATGGTATTAATGATAAAATGCGAAGTTTGAAGTTAAAGAGTACCCAAATGTGGAACAAATGCAATCTATTTTGATAACAGACTAAAAAGGGAAAGAGCCATATAAAATGGAACCCAGGGAATAGTTGCTATGGGGCGGGAGTTTGATCTGCAGTGCTATGCTAGATAAAAGCTTATTATATATTTTAGGGAAACTCAGCTTCAAACAAAATATCCCTTTTACCTTTTAAGTAAATCCACAAGTACTAGTGGAAATAACTCAAGAATCAACAAGGATCAGTGGCAACTTACATGTCCTATAGTTGTAATTCTGAACCAATACAAAAGGAATGAGACTAACTTGTCGTAGCACTCACTGCATAAGAGAGAGACAATCAGCGAGAAGAAATTGCATCAATGAATGAAATCTTAAAAAAAAAAAAAAGGGCAGCCCGGTGCACAAAAGCTCCTGTTATGCGCAGGGTCCGGGGAAGAGCCCCACCACAAGGGTGTATTGTGCGCAGCCTTACCTTGCATTTCTGCCAGAGGCTGTTTCCAAGGCTTGAACTCGTGACCTCTTGGTCACATGGCGGCAACTTTATCAGTTACTCCAAGGCTCCCTTTTGTATCAAATAATAGGCATTTTCTTAACTTCAAGGAGAAGTAAGAGAATCCATCAGGTGCAAAATGACATGATTTCCAGAAATACAAAAGTTGAATTCGATATCTCCAAAAAGAAGCCTACTCACCTACAAGTAGGTGTACGAGAAGTTATCATCTCTACATGATTCAAAGGCATTCTTGTGCGATCTGAAGGAAACAGAAACACATTTTAAATAGCAGGACAATCAATTTAAGGATGGTTTTCAAAGAAACTAATCAAGTGCATTTTATCCTGATTGACTTTGTCCAAGGGCATGTTGGTTTCTGACGAGGACAATCTCAAATACATGACAAGTAGCAACCAATAGTCCTTGTTTTTATAGCTCAAGTTCTAACCAAGTCATTTTGGACTGATATTGTTTTCAACTCTTCTGTTTCTTTCATCATGCTACGTGAGAACATGATGTGGCATCTACCAAGTAATGTTGCTCAATACTCAATTGTAGGTGGATGAGGACAAACAGTATTTCTCCTTTAGCTAATAAGATTTAGAAACTAAGTGGATAATGCTATAAGTTGACTTATGGTATCAAGGTTTGATAAAGTAAAAAATTCCATTCAA
The DNA here is from genome assembly GCA_030864225.1 of Capsicum baccatum var. pendulum. Classification (NCBI taxonomy): domain Eukaryota; kingdom Viridiplantae; phylum Streptophyta; class Magnoliopsida; order Solanales; family Solanaceae; genus Capsicum; species Capsicum baccatum. The sequence goes on from CM061550.1 coordinate 109,867,707, forward strand.
AAAAATCCCATATAACAACGAGTACACTAGAAAATAGAAAACCTCATAACAAAACACAGATTTCTGCAAATGAAACCCAACATTCTGTACATAAATGAACCTTATGGGTGCACCAAAAGGAAATAAGGGAAAAATTTCCACACAACACCCAATAGCCCGTTGCACTGCTGTTAAACAAAGTCCTAGTGACAAGTTTAATATGATTGATCATCCCTCCCCCACAAAAAAAAAAAAAAAGTAAAAATGTTTCTTGGAATGGACGAAGCAAGTGCAATTCCTATATATAACGCCATTTGGAGTACTAAACTGGTTGAAGAGGAATCAAGAACTAAGACGCATAGAAGCTCTAACTACTACATTGATCAGGTGAAATCCCACTTCTAGTAGGCACAAACTCTGAAAAAAGTGTCTGTACTTGTTTCCATGAAGAGAGGTACAGGCTGAAAAACAATGTATGTATTTGTTTCCATGAAGAGGGTAAAATTCTCCAGACTGCCAATTTTTTGAAGTGTTTTTTAACTCCCGTCAGATATTCCAGACTAGAGGTGGTACCTTTTTGTCTGGAGGTGGTGATGGGGGTCAAACAATAATAGTCGAGAATAGGCTGACAAATATATACATTTAGAGTGAGAGGAATACACCACAAGTAGTATCAGAGAAAGACGGGACGAAAAAGGAACTGATTCTCAAGTTTCCAACAGTCAAATTACCTATCTCCCGCTTATCCAACTTCAAAATCCAATTAGCTACCACATCCTGTAACGACTTCCCCATCTGTCTAATGCATCTTTCAGTGACCTATTAGAGGATAACATAGAGAGTCAGCAGATATGGTGTTTCAACTAAATTACTGAGACTAATAACAATGCATCAAAAACACCATAAAGAAAAAAAAAGAAGCCATACATTTTGTTCATAATGATTCTTCTCATGTGCCAAGGAGGGGATTCTAGAAATTGTACGTTCTGCAATCTGCAGAAATGTGTGAATCAATCTGACGCATTCTAAAAAAAAAAAGCAAGACTTCACATGTAATGCTGGAAGTAACTCAACAGAAGTACTACCATTATTTTTGAGAAAGAAAATGTGAATATAACCAAAGTATTACCATTATGAAGGAGAAAAAGAGCAGGAAAAAGGGCGAGAGCAATCAAATGAAGAAACAAGGAGAAGAAATGTCAAATTATAGATCACGTCTTCTAGTTGACTTGTATAATAAGGAGCACCAAACAACTTGAAACTTTTTTTATACGACGGGGATATCCAGACTATTAGCCTGTTTGGCAAGCTTATTTTCCCCAAAAGTGCTTATTTTTAAAAAATGAGGTGCTTGGCCAAGCTTTGAAAGAAAATAAGTGTTTTGGGGGAATAGGAAAATCAATTTTTCATAAGCTACAAAAAGTAGCTTTTCCCTAGAACTTTTTTGAAAAGCACTTCTGAGAAAAATACACTTACAAGCACTTTTAAAAAGCTTGGTCAAACACTAATTGCCGCTCAAAAGTGTTTTTTAAATTTATTGGTCAAACACAAACTGCTTCTCACCAAAAGCTCTTTTTGAAAAGCAATTCAAAAAAAGCACTTTCAAAATAAATTGATTTTAGAAGTTTGGCCAAACAGGCTATAGCTTAGGCGGCACCTCAACTATTCAACCAACTTGGAATGCAAGAGAGAACAAGAGTATAAAACCATCAGAAAAAAAGTTTCAAGATTATTTCCACCCAAATGTGGGTGGACACGAAAGGTTATCATACTAAAGAAATTACAAGGATAAGCAACAACAACAACAACAAACCCAGTGTATTCCCACCTGGTGGGGTCTGGGGGGGGGGGGGGGGGGGTAAGATGTACGCAGTCCATACCTCTACCTCCAAAGAAGTAGAAAGGCTGTTTCCGATAGACCCCCGGCTCAAAACAAGAGACACCACGCAAATACATAGTACATAATACAGAGTGAAGCACCGAACAAGATTACAAGGTTACATAACATAAATACTGCAGCCATAAGTAAAAGAAAACAGAGTAAAGCGCCCCGCTTCGTACTCGAACAAGGAACACGAAATCAAAATAGGAATACTACCCCTAGCAAATTATTCCCTACACTAGCAACCCAAACTTGCCCTAGTCTTCTGCCCTAATTCGCGTCCTCCAGACCTTCCTGTCTACAAGGATAAGCAACGACAATATATAATCATTGGCCTTTGCATCTCTATTGAGGTTGGCAATTATTTGTAACTGTCAAAAATCAGCGCTATTTCATCCCTAGACCATTAGGTGTTTTGAATGTACACAATTTTCTGAAGTTTTAAAACCAAGCTCCTGGAGAACATACAGATGTCTGAGTAGAACACAATAAAGTCTCTTCTGCTTAAATTATCCCGAGCTCGGACCCTATTACAGGCCCATGAAAGTAAATATCTAGAATTTCATTCCAACTTTACATGACATACCAATTTAAGTTGGAAGTGATGCTCTAAACATCAAAGGTTTCTAACCAGCATAAACAAAACATAGTTTGAACAAATCAGAAAGGTAAACCAGATTTAAAGTAATTACAGGCTTGAACGTTTCAGGACTGCAGAGTGGATGTAAGTTGCTTCCATTAACTCCCTGAGAATGCCAATAAGCAGCACAAAATGCTCGATCACATCCCAAACCTACAAAGCCAACCACCTTAGGTCTCACACACTAAAACACTTCAAAGAGGAACAGAAACTTTGAGGACACACATACAATCATAGAAACATAGGTGAGGAAAAGATACTTCGTAACAACATAATAACAAAGAGTTGAGAAGCATAGTACTAACAGTGTTGTTGCACTCCAACATTTAATCGAAAGGGCATCATCCCACCACACGCTTGACATTGAAGATGAACTGTGTTTTCATTGCACTTATAACCTCCATATTCAGTGTCTGAAAGTAAACTACTCAACGTTAGAAAATTGAAGTTCATAATTTTAAATGGAGTTCAATGGTTGAAATACAGAATAGAAACCATCATAAATTTAAAGTCACAAGAGAAGAGGATTAGATTCTCTCAAGATTTACATGGGATTTACATTGTGCAATAAGTCAACAAATCATCTTTTCTGAATAAGTCAACATGTTTCACTTATCAGTTTCCAAATTGCAAATAACATCTAGATTGAGGGAAAATGCAATTACCACACTGAGGGCATGAATGGTCCCAGCTATCTGCTGCATCTGCTGGAGAACGTTCCCTCTTCCGGCGACTTTTTCTACTGCTGAGGACCTGCTCCTAGGGGTTAGTATATTTACCAACAACAACATACCCACTGTAATCCCACAAAGTGGGGTCTAGGGATGGTAAAGTGTACAAAGACCTTACCAATCACCACTACCTTGGAGGTAGTTAGTATATTTACCGAGTTTAAAAGAAAATAACTTGTCGAGCGTTAATGATATTACTACTACAACAACAATATACTCCGTGAAATCCCACAAAGTGGGGTCTAGGGAAGGTGGAATGTAGGCAAAACTTACCCCTACCTCATGGAGGTAGAGAGGTTGTCCCCAAAGGACACTCGGCTCAAGTGCAGATAAACGAAGTATGAAAAGGAAAAATGGCAACGATGAAAACATGGCACCGAATAAGGAAAAAAATACAGGGCATTCAGAAAAGGAACTGTAACAACAGAAAATTAGTGCATTTATGAAACTAAATATTTAATAATATTTTAATTAGTGTAATTATGACATACGATAGACAGTCCTCAAAACAGACCACTTGAAATTGAAGAGAACTCCTGAAAATCTACTGCACGGAAAGATAGTCACAATATACTGTCATAAAACGCCAATGCCTGACAAGCCAGTGTAAAGATCTTTGGAAGCACAGGAGCAAGCATATAACTTATGAAAAAAAGCTTATCTATAAGCCATGGGTAGAAGATTGTCATATACTTTTATGACATTTCGAAGACATCATAGTGATACATTATTTAGCATACGAGCTGGGAAAGAGTACCTATACAAAGCCTTACATAGTAGCTGTACCTTACAAAGACATCTCATATGGTAAAGTTAGACTGCTTACAAGCGGTGACTTTATTGATGCACAGGAATCAAGCAGCACAATATCTTTACTCGAGCGTTTTAAAGAAGGATCAGCTAGCAGTATATCCTGCATAATAAGGGCATAAATTTTTAACTTCAACTCACAATGAATTATACCATGCACCTAGTGCTTCCACGGAGAAGACATGCTTAGATTAGTGGAAGGGTTTTTAATCGAAAAAGCAGAGCATAACAAATTACAACTTGAACAGGATATCACCAAATAAAAAGGATTAATCCTAAAAATTTCAAAAAAAAAATTAAATGAAAATTAACTTAAAAAGGACAGTTTGTCCAACTGGAAATAAGGGCAAAAGCAAATTAATTTCACGTCTTACTTCTTCAATGTTATGTAAAAAATGGTTCCTTCCAACAAAATGTACAACTGCTCTGCAATGGGGACATAAAACACTTGAACGCCTCTCTTGAGACCTCCTAAGCCACTCTGAAAAGCATCCATTGCTGGATATTGAAGAGCATAAATGATAGTACATCTAGTCAAGGATCAAAATCCAAATAGTTCTTCAAACCACTAAAAGATCTAAACCACTAACCAAAAATTGTGAAGGCAAGGAGCAGCTGTGACAACATCATGCCAGATATTTAAGCAGATGCAGCATTTTGCATACTCAACATCGAGAGAAATCTAGCAGAACAATAGGCCATGTAACACGACATAAACTAATAAAAGTGAAAATAAACTATTGCTAAAAACTTACATAACTTACCTGTATATATCTGCGGGATTCCTCAATAGACATTATTTCGAATCGGTATTTCACATAACCTAACAACATTGAAGCATAATGCTATAAGCCAAACATCATTGCTCATAAAATATGTCATTCTAATGCATTCTGAGATGTAACTTGGGTTGAGATTATATTTCATAAAATGACGAGAGTGGATATGCGCTTCATCAAACCCTCCTTCACCTAATAATCTATTTAAATGGCCAACTGAATTTAATCTATAGCTTGTGAGTTCCTTTATCTACAAGGTAAAAGTTTTATTAATAAAGGTGCCAAGAAGGTACAGAAACAAACATCCCCTACAGTAAATTCAAGTTAATACATAATTCCCAAGTGAAAGAAATCCATATACTGATCCATGTTGTCTAGCAGACTCCTTTCACACCAAAAAATAGATTGTGCAGAGAAGGATCTTGACTCTAGAAACATCGCATTTTTTGTTCTCAAAACAAGCACTATTTCTAACTGTCCAAATGATCCAGAAAATACACAGAGGGATAGTCCACCAAACTGTTTCTGGATGTTTGCAATTCCAACTTTCCATATACTTCTAACATCTGAAGGAATTAGCCAAATTACACCACATTTATATCTTCTAACATCTATAGCTAGTAAGTTAATAAAACATCAAATGACCAGAAAATATCTTTTAAATGGCAATAAAATTGAAAAGGAACATAAAGGGTGCAACCCATGCATGAAATACTCCAGGGCTATGAGGACAAGGGGCATATATTGCATGTAACCTTACCCTTATTTCTGCAAAGAGGCTACTTCCATGCCTCAAACCTATGATCAATAGGTCACAAAAATAGACACTACCGTTGCACCAAGGCTCGGATTGAAGAGGAAAGTATATCAACAAATCCTGTATTAGCTGACAATATTTGTATCTAGATCTATTAGTACAACACTCACATCTAACAAGAAATTAGCAAGTTCAGGATTCATATCGCTCATGGAGGAGCAGCATGGCGTTAAGGAGTTCTATTCTCTTTTTATCTCCTGGATAACGCACCTAAAATAACACCGTGCAGATAATACAAAGAGTACAGGTAGACTCCAAATGCAAATATTGAAAGTTAACAAGGCAGATTAATGACTCCAAAAAGGAATCTGATAAGAAATAACACCCACCTTCATCACTGGGACCCAGCGAAATTTCACTGCCACACTTAATTACAGCAGCATGCTCATCCTGAACAACCGTCTCATCAACAAGAATTTCTTTGGAACTATATTAGACAAGGATGTAGATATTCAACGACACGACTTTGACTGAAACAAAAAGCACATGCAATTGCCCAAGACAAAGTTGCATAGGAAAAGCACCACGGAAACAAAAGATGTCACTGACAATTGTTGAAGAGAAATATTCACTTTTAAACTGCTAGAGTCCACAAAGTAACAATTGACGGAAACAACAAAAGCAAACAATAAGAAAATCCTGATAAAACAGAATATCATTCATTGTACTGAGCGAGGGACTCAACCACTTTCAGCCACCATGCTATCTCAGTCATGATTCATTTTGCATCCAAAAAAGTATATGGCACAAAAAACATCTTTTTGTACCAGTTACATTCCTCTTACCAGTGACATTACTATGACATAGTTTCCTATTTCTTCTGTTCCAACTTAGCAAAAAAGAAAAAAAAAAATACAAAGACGCATAGCTGTCCATAATGTCATTTATCTCCTTGCCACCTCCAAATCGTTTCTTCTACGGTCTGTAGTTCTACCCAAACAACATTAATCAGTGAAAACACAAGATTCCACAACTATGTAATTGTTTACAACATATCATGATGTAACTACAACAACAACAACAAACCCAGTGTATTCCCACCTGGTGGGGTCTGGGGGGGTAAGATGTACGCAGTCCATACCTCTACCTCTAAAGAAGTAGAAAGGCTGTTTCCGATAGACCCCCGGCTCAAGACACAAAACACCAGATACCACACAAATACAAAGTAAAGCACCGAACAAGGTTACAAGATTACACAACATAACATCCATAACATAAATACAGCAGCCATAAGTAAAAGAAATAAAAACAGAAAGAAAACAGAGGGAAAACAGAGAAAAGCACCCAGATTCGTACTGAAACAAGGGATAAGGAACACGAAAAATCATAATCAGAATACTACCCCCAACAAGTAATTCCCTACACTAGCGACCCCCAACTGGCCTAGTCCTCTGCCCTAATTCGCGTCCTCCAGACTTTCCTATCTAGGGTCATGTCCTCGGTGAGCTGTAACTGCTCCATGTCCCGCCTAATCACCTCACCCCAGTACTTCTTCGGCCTTCCCCTACCCCGCCTAAAACCATCCAACGCTAGTCGCTCACACCTACGAACCGGGGCATCCATGCCCCTCCTCTTCACGTGTCCGAACCAGCTCAATCGAACTTCCCGCATCTTGCACTCCACCGGTGTCACACCAACCTTCTCCCTGATAATCTCATTCCGAACTCTATCCCCCCTAGTCAGCCCGCACATCCAGCGCAACATCCGCATCTCTGCCACCTTCATTTTTTGGATGTGGGAATTCTTAACTGGCCAACATTCCGCTCCATACAACATGGCCGGACGGACTATCTACTCTATTTTATTTACACCAGCAACATCAATCCATCACAATTCAACTTGTCTCCTTAAGTTGTGCTCCATTAATATTGCATCCGCATAGCACACAAAACTAAAGATTAACCTTCATTCGAATTTTAATGTGCCACAGTATCTTCGCCACAACCCTTACAGTCCCCTCCGATTATTTCCCAGCAATTCCATATACTGTCATATTCTACACTCCACAGTAAGCCGGGTCGATTGGATGAAGGATTGATGATCTTTGCCCCTTGAAATTAAGGTAGTTGAACCAACATTCCAGGGCCATCTGACCATGTATTTCTATTCAAACTCCATGTAGCTTACCATGCATAATTATTAAATATTCAAGAATCTGTGACTTACCTAAGAAATTGGGATGTCCATATCTTGTCATATTCAGGAAATGCTGGCAAGTAATTGCATCAGAAGAGAGATTGAAGATCTGGTTAAGTGACTATTACTATATGTTCAATCTCTTTGCAGGAAAAAATGCAACACCAAGTATTCTTGGGTCTAGGAGCATTAGGCCGAGCAACTTCAACTAATAAGCTTAGCAACCATGCATCAAGAAGGTACTTAAGCAAATTATTAATCTATGGAGAGAGGACTCAAGGATTTTCTAGGCTAAATCCTATAAACATGTCAGTGCATGCAAGGTCACACCTGAAGGAAACCCAAAAACCAGCATTCCTTTATACTGATACCAAATACACCACTAAAGAACAATTATAGGACACAGGCATGCATCTCAAGCACATAAGCAAAAACTTTATGATTCCATTCATTTTTATTGAGGGGAGGAAAGAGTACACATGTAGCATCATTCTTTTTAGTTTTCACTACAAAAATCAAATTGGGCTGGAAAATGCAAAATAATCTAAAACCCAATAACTGGGTGGAAGATCACAGTTTATCTTTCTTTAGTTAGACAGATCATCAAGAAGTTATCATAAACCATCTACATCACAGAATGAACCAAATACACCAGCGCAAGATGAAATATTTACACAATGAGAAATGTTTACCTCTTATTTTGCATCATGGCAGAATCTAGATCCACATTCCTTGTTATTTTACACCATTCTTGCTTTTCTGAATAAGAATTCTTCACTTCACTGCATATTACTGTCTCCTTCAGCCTTAACTCAATTTCTGAATAGAGGGAGTCTGTCGGTACTATATTAAATATGACAAAATTATTATCAGTAAGCAATATTTATCTCAGCTCTAATCTTCCTTGTACTTCTAAAAGCTAAAATCATCCAAAAAGTGAAGAAAAACAGTGCTTCAAATAGAAGTCTATATCACTGCACAACACAATTAACAAAGCAAAATCAAGTACCATCAATATCAACTAGAAAAACAGAATGGTGTATCCAGACTCCAGAGATTGAGGTACCTAATATTACAAGACTATGGTATTCTAGGATGCAGAACAGGTTCCTTATTTACTTATCAGCTTCCTTTGGTCGCTAAAAACAAAGTTATAGTGGGTATGAGAAAATACTATCCCTTTAGGGTAAGCTAGTGTTGATTAATAGTGTTTTGGATTCACTTCCTACATATATAGTGCCATTATTTCCTATAACTGTGAAGTAGAGAAAACGCTGGACAAATTAAGAGACTTACTATGGGAAGGTAACAAAGACAAGAAGGTTTTTCATTTACTGGAATGGAGATGGCTACATAGCCTAAGAAAAAAGTGGGCGGGAATAAAAGATATGAGGTTACATAAGTATAGCCTGCTAATCATATGGCTTTGGATGTTTGAAACAGAGGAGGAAGCTAATCACAGAAAATATGACTTGTAAGGGAATGGTGCACAAAAGTGGTGGAATCCTCACATGGAGTAACCGAAAGAGTATCAGGATCTAGGTCTGATATGGAACAATGTACAACTTGTTACACAGAATTAAAATCTAATAAGTAAAGAACAGGCTACTTCAACCACTAACATGCCTTAAAAATATGTTCTTGGATACAAAGTAGCCAAAAGATGGGTGAATTGCAACAGTTACTCATTGACATGTAAAGCAAATATTTGTCTTTCCCCATATTTCAAGACAAACCATCCATGCGTGTCGTAACTGAAATTCAAGATAATCCCTTTCATGAAAAAAAGAATATATACCGGTGACAGATCGTTCAATTCACAATCTTGATCAAACTCTGATTTGGGTCAAACATAAGAAAATTAATAAATAATTTTCTTGGTTCTTTCTTTAATGGGCAAGAAAGAACAAAAGAAAAAGGCTTACTGAGTTTGGCCCAAACTTCATCTTGCGGAAGTTTAGCGGTAGAGCTTTCTCCCTTTTCCATTGCCGAGGGACAATCAACGAGCAATAGTCTCCAGTTAATATACACTAGTATAAGAAGATTGCACTGGAAGGAAGGAACCAAATTGGCATAAATCAGCAAGTCATCAAGCGCGACGGAGTCTTGCACTGTCGTTTTATCGGGTTTATTAATTAACCAAAATCTCGATATTTTGCTGAATATCTCACTTTGAATATTTTGATATATATAATTAGTTTTTGATATATTGAATAAAAATATTTTTTTTTAATTTTAGATTTATCAAACTATATAATACAAGTAATAAAAATATATTTTCTCATTTATAAAAATACACAATTAGCTTCCGACACATTAAAGATATATAATTAATTAAAATTTTTGTAATTACATTATAAGCGTGAAAATTTATATAAATATGGTATATTAAGGTGTAGCATGACCCTACACTCCTAATTAGAGTCTGTTGGGTTTCTAGTTAGAAAACTGATTATTTGAGAATTTCTATTATAAAATAGCTTTTCAGAAAATATTTTTAAAAAAAATAATAATATATATTTGATAAATTCATTTGAAAAATATTTTTTATAAACAAATTGTTTTTGATTAATTTTGTTGAAGAAGTATTTTTGATAAACAAATCATGAAAAAGGATATTTAGTAATGAATTTTTACTGCTAAAATCATTTTGTACATTATAATATTTTTAATTTAATTTTTATTTTTTTTAAAATAAAAATACATATTATAAAATTTTCGTCAATCTTTATATGCATAAATACATTAAAAAAATATTAAATATTGATATAATATTGCTATAATAATTTAAATATACTTAAAATATTTTTTAAAAATAAATTATTTATTTAAAAAGATAAAATAATTGAGAAAATTTCTTTTTACAAGTGTTGTCAAAATATCCATTTGATCTTGCAACAGATTCGTCTGTCATCACTATTGGTGATATGTTTTATTTTATTTAAAGAAAAGGAGTGAGAAATAAAATAATAATAAATAAATAGTAAAATAAAATAAAAATTATAACGTAAACATGAAGTATAAAATTATATATACTAGTCTATGGAAACGTCCATTGCACGTTTATCCCAAAAAATTTAGAATAAAATTTTATTCTATACTTTCACTGAAAAGATAGAAGATCGACAAAAGATGAAAAAGAAATAAGAACAATGGTTATTGATCAATAAATAACCTCAAATACAACATTTCAAAATTCATCAAATCTATAAAAGTAAGACACAAGATTGCGAGTAATAGACAACAATGATTATATTAAAGTCAAAACCTCCTATTAAGAACACTAAATAAGCACCTATACTACCGAAACACCCTCGAGAGGAACAATCATCACCTTGAATCTGCAATCTTTTAATTCAGCATATCAAAATAGTCATGTCAAGAATAGTCATTTTACGTTTATAGTCTCTTTCTCTTTTTTTTTTCGTCTTTTTTCCTTGTACTTCCACTTTAATATATTCTTAAGCATCAATTCTTCAGTCTGTGATATTGATAAAGCTCGATTTGCATCATGCGAGATGCTTCTTTGTGCTCCACAATTTGAGTGGAGGAGATGATCTAAAATAGATAAATAAATTAGAACATTAAATGAAAGTTCAAGGCAAAACAAGGTTATTTCATCTGCTATGTAAGAGCGACAAGAAATAACTCACTCTACTTTCGACTTTTCAATATATATTTCAATATGTATTATATGGAATGCAATAATAATATCATAGCTAAATAACTTACAAACAAAAATCGCCAAATTTTAAAAATCACTTGGCAAAAACATGTATCAAATTCAATAGTCAATATATAAAACACATAGCTATTGAAAAACTATTTGTCTCTACAGATTATTAAGTATCACTACATCATAATCAATGATAACTATTCGACCTACAAAATATCAGAATAAAGAATGATCCCTAACAACTCTTACATTAGAAATTTAACAGTTCTGAAAGTATACAAAGTGACTTAACAACAGTGTACAGTTGAAAATTCTTCTACAAAATGTGTGTTGATGCTAAAGTTTGAAAGAGCAACAAAAATCAAATGAATATAATTGATTAATAAATTATTAAAATAAAATTAAATCAAATATAATATATATTTATCGATTTAGTTTTTACAGGTTTGAGTTCAATTATCAATCAAACACAAAACATAAAATAAAAATTATAAATTGTAGCTTACTACTTTGTCTAAAATCCTGTGGACAAATTGGATCAAATTCCTGCATCAAAATTGTGGATTTGGAGAAAAGCAATCATCAAAACAAACAAACAAACAAAAAACGATGAAGCCAAGCATCTTGTTGAAGTTTCATATTTTGTTGTTGTGAAGACAATGCCTGAACTGAACCAGTAAACAACAAATTTTGAGCTTTACAAAATTAAATTCTAATATCTTGTTGAAGCCGTCTGTATGAATGACCATATCAAGAATTCGTACATAAAAAACATACACGATAAATTGAATAAAGTAATCCAAGATAAATTACAAAAGTTCAAACAACTGAAAAGGGTATTTTATTTTTATTGGAAAAGGTTTTAATTTATTATTGTAGTCAATATTTAATATTAGTAAAATAATAAAAAAATACTGAAAGGACGATTTTATCTAAAGAGGAAACTTTTGAAGAAGGATAAAAAGTTCAAATATATATATATATATATATATATGTTTGTGTGTGAGTGCACGCGGGCGTGCGACGTGTGTGTAAGTGATAGGATATTTTGGTCACATAAAAAAAAAATTCTTCTTTTGTTTCTGCTTTTTTTAGAAAATAAAAAAATTTAAGGCTTCTTTCAGTAGCAGAAAACTATGTACTGTTTCTTCCTAACAGCGAAAAATCTATGTCTGCTTCTATTTAAAAGCCTTTTTAGAAGTTATCCAAACACCAACATTTTTAAAGAGATTTTTTTTTCTCAAAAAATATATCTATCTATACTATATTAAAAGTGTGAAGACCCTTAGAAAAGTGATTTGAACTTTTTGCTCTTCATTAAAAATCTCTGATTTAGACAAAATCGTCTTTTCATTATTTTTCTAATAATAAAAATTATACATATTTGATTTGGATTTGGAAGTTAAGAATTGTAGTGATGCATATATATGTTTTTGTTTAGGATTTCCTTGAATTAAAGTCTACCAAAATCAGAGAAAGTAAATATGAAAGTAAGAATTGGAGTGCGTATTAGAATCAAACCTAATTCAAAAAATTATAATTAAAAATTACGATTATACTATAATAGATTAAAATAATATTTAACACTTATAAATCAATTAACATTTTATCTTATATAAACAAAGACTTCTCTAAATCCTATTTAAGGAGTAATATATTAATTTGATGATTTACTTTGGTTAAGGTTGCTCAACTTGGAGATCATGTTGTTTTTGTACATCTTTTGGATTCGAATTGGTAAAATTATGTCAGAAGTTGAACGATTTTTTACGTTTTCTTTTTTTGTTGTTTGTTGTATTGAGTTTCCTTTATTTTTTGTCATTAGGAATTTTCAAGGTTACATACATAGAAAATATTGTTTGGTTCGTCACATAGTTGAATTTGAGATAAAAGGGTTGAGAGGGATTTTTATTTATTTATATTTTTTTCAATTCTGCATCACTGTGAAATTAATTTGAGCAAAAACTATTAGGAATAGTAGTTTTTGATTAAAAGTTAATTGCATTGCTTATGATTTCGACAACTACTGTGTTTTGACAAATGTGAATATGATCAATTACCATGTGTAAAATAGGTAAATTTTTAGTATTATTTTTATTTGCTTATTTTTAGTGAGTTATAATTTATTTTGGTTAGTAAATTCTATTTGATTTTCTTGTGTTGTAGTCTATAAAATACACACTTTGATTTTTTTTCCTTAACGATGAATAAATATCTCGATGAAAAATTAAACAGGTACACAATTTCTTTGTTCATAATTTGGTTAACTTTTCAAAATTATAAATTATTGTATGGAGCAGCATACCATTTATATATATATTTATACAAAAACATCTCTTTATTGTTTGATATCAAGCAACACCTTTAACAATCAGGTTCTACAAAATATTTTTTTATTTTTTAATTTGAATTTACATTTAAAAGTATATTTCTAACTTCGTGTTATATAAATAAATGTGTCAAGAAAGATAATGAATTAGTTGTACTCTCAAAAAATTGGGTTTATTAATTAAAGATAGTTTAATTTTCCTCTTGAGTCATAATTCTTGATTTAATTATTCTCCTTCCCCTTTTCCTTTTAGTTGTCATAGCTTACTTTTTAAGAGGCAAACGATATAAATTTTGATCGATATTTTAAAATAAATTTTTTCATGATATTGATATGAAAAAATTATAATTTATAATACTTTTCATATATTTTAGATATCTGATTTTAATTTTAAAATATCAAATTAATTTAATACAATTTAACTTTAAGAGTTAGTTAAATTAACTCTCAAAAAATAAATGTGACAATTATAAAGAAACGAAGGGACTTATTAAATAAGCAAAATGTTTCTCTTACACAATTCATTTGAATTTAACTTTTAAAAGTATACATAAATTTAAAAATTATTTTTTATTGATGGTTATTAGGGACTTATCAAATAAGAATGTATTAAACTATGCAGATTGTAATAGCTTCATATCAATACTGTGAAGATTTGTGTTGACATGTTATATGTCATTGTAGAAGTCACAACTTATGACTTTTAAAACTTTAGGATGTAGTATGATGCTATATTAGTTGCTTTAATTATGTTAATCGCTAAAAATCAGCATGTTAATAGGTTCTTTTCTTTTAATAATTTCTCATGTATTTACTTTATGGTTTCAAATCTTTTCGATCAAAAAATTTGACGTGATATACATGTGCAAAGCACGTACACTAAACTAGTTTTTTTTAAAAAATAAGTAATCCCAAACAGGCTTTTAGACGAAATAAAAAAAAATAGTCATATATGTCCATGGTTGTTCTATGAAGCCGTTTGGATATCCATTTGGAATAGAAATTTTATTTGGGTAAGAAATATGAAAATTTTAAATCATATTTTTTAATAAATATCAAAACCTCATTTCTTAAAATTATCAAATTTTTCTTAATTTTTATATAATTTTAGCAAATGAGCAAATCATAGTTCATAAATAAATTATTTTAATAAATTGCATATCTCATATTTTTCTTACTCATTCGGACCACTTTACTTGACGTCCTCACTAAAAATAAACACTCTAAAATAATTATTGTTTTTAAAAAAATCAAATTATAATTAGTTGTTTGTTTCAACCTTTAAATTGAGAGAAGTAATGAATAAAAATAATTTAGTCAAATTTCTCTCTAGTTAAAATTTTTCTCAAGAGATGTGCAAAATAAAACATGACAAGTAAAGTCATCCAAAAGGAATATAAATAAATAGTTGAGATTACATATTATAATCTTTCAAATGTGCTTAATTTTACAAAGATTCATTGATCTAGTAAATCAAGAATAGTAGTAACTATTTAATCTTTAATATACTCTTTTCACATAGTAGAGATAATCTATTCACATTGAGCATGATTCTGTAATTACAAAATTAAAATAAATAATTTCTTTTTTTGCATAATATAAACTTATGAGTCAAGTTTTACATTTAAAGAGTTGAAATTATAACTTGAAATTTGAAATTCATCGAAGATCATTGCTTACCATCAGCAACTCATATGAACCTAGTGACTCTATAGTACTCGAAGCACTTGAGTTCCAGTAGTCAGGAAGGATCTTAGAAGTGCCTATTACTACACCATACTACACTTGACTTCACATATTTATAGAACTAACTCTATTTTACTTTACATTCAAACCAAGTAAATCATGTCGACGATGGAACAAAGAACAGAACTTTACGATAATTTTTTTTATTTCGAGCATACTCGTTGGAAGAGTCAAAAGTCATCTATAAGTGATCGAAAACTTTGCTCCAACTAGTGGTGAAGGAAAGAGAGAAGAAACAACTATGGTATTGACCAGATCCTTTTTTCTCATTTTGTTTGAAGTATTAAAGGAATGACACCATATGAATGACTACATCATGAAATCACGTTTCTAAAATATCTTATTTTCAAAATAAGCTAATTCAATAGGAATTTTCTCTTGCCACTTTTAAAGAATTTAAGATTTCAAATAATGATTTGATATTGAAGTAGAAATTTTGTTCATATTATATTATATCAGAATTTCAATTTTGAGCCTCAAATCCTATGATCAAATTCTTATTAAGTCTCACATGCTTTTCATTTATATATTAAAATAAAGTACTCTAAATATCCATTTATGCATATTCAATTACTTGATTAGGGAGATGCACAAATATTTATTTTTAAATTATTATTTAATTTACATAAGATTTACATACGAAGTTGAAAATTCCTTGCAAGTTGACCAACATAGGAAATAACTTCAGACGTATGCTAATTAAAGTTAAAATTTTTGTCTCTAATTCATACATTTCGTCTGAAGTGTATCATTGCAAAAATTAAATACTAAATATTTTTTGGCATAAGTTTGGTATGGCTTGCCACGACTAACTTAGACATTTTTTACTGAATTTATGAACTTTATAAAGGTCAAATTTTGAACTCTTCTACCAAAGTTTTACTTGAGTACGGAGTTTAACTTCATACAAAAAAAAAATTCATACATTTTTTATTGAAGAGCATGTAAAATATGACTAAACTTTTAGTTATGTACTTGATTTTTTCATGTACATATGTGCTTCATCTGTGTATGACGAAAATGCATGCAAAATCTGATTAGAATTTCAATTTTGTATATATGAATTTATAAATATGTGTGTGTGATTTTAATAATGACTTATGTATGTTCAAAGGTTCACATGCATAACAAAAAAGAGACTATCCTCGGGAATAAATCAAAGAACAAAAGGCTAAAGAAGAAATAATTATGACAAATGCGTATTAAGAATAAAGGAGCCTATCAATTCAAAGAAGGAAATCAGGTGCAAGTGAAGAATCAAAAATAAATGCACCAAGTATCAAGAAGCTAAATTGATAGAACAATTAGTATATAAAGAATTCATTGGAGGTCAAGTCAAATATATAAACTATCTAAACCATTTCAAAGTCTTGCTATTCTTTTACTAAGTATTATATTACTTAGTGTTTAAGACATAGTCAGAAAGAGATGAGAGAAAAAAGATTGTTGATGAGACATTGTATTAAGAGTGAAAAGAAAGGAAAATAGTGTAGTTATAGGAACTATACTCCAACGTTGTACCAATCCCAGAATTACAAAGATTTAGAAGATAATACCTTAGCAATTCAAGGGGACTAGACATAAGATTCACATTGGATCCCAACCAATATAAATATTGGTGTCACATTACTTACATCAATTTAGTTTTCCATACTACTGTTAAATTTATTATTTAACAGTGACTAAAGTTTTTTGTAGTCGACTAAGAAAAGAAAAAAAATAGCAATTCACGCCTCCTATTGTACTTTTAGTTGATTTCAGAGCAAGGAGTCACATATCTTTGCCTAGCATCAAGTGAGAGAAGATCATGGCATACCAAGCTACCACTGAAGCACTTTTTCTAGAAAGGAACACAATAGGCTAGACATCCCTACTTCAATAACAAGCATCACTGGAAGATAAGGATGGAGACTTTCATAAAATCTTATGATGTAAAGACTTAAAGAATTATCAAAATTGGTGATCTACCAATTTCTCCTACCAAAAAGGATGAAAAAAATTAGAAGGTGGTCAAACGTCAACTGAAAAGTTCCTACTACAGAGGATTACACTGATGAACATATTGAGATCATTTAAATAAATTGGAAGACTAAAAATAATTTATACAATGCAATCAATGGAGAAGAATATAAGAAGATCTCATGCTTTGAGACTATCAAAGAGATATGGGATAGGCTAGAGGTTACCAATGAGGGTACTGACAAAGTTAAGTGAACTATCATCAGTTTGTTGGAATATGAGTAGTTTTCTAAGGTTAAAGAAGGAGAATCCATTGAAAACACCTTTGCTCATTTTGGAAAAATCATTGGTGAACACAAATCAACAGGAAAAACATGTCCTGTATCAGATCACATCACTAAAATTCTCAAGAGTTTACCAAATCAATTGATCTAAAAGGTTATGACTCTTAAAAGATTAATTATAAACACTCTTTCCTATGAAGAAGTCTAGGGAGATCTCACTGCTTTTGAGAACGCTCATTTGACCAAAAGGGATCAAGATGGCAATCAGAAGAAAACAATAGCATTCAAAGTTACTAATGAAGTAGAAGAAAATAAATCCCTATGTGAAGAAGATATTACTCTAATCACTAAATTTGTGGTAGATAACTTAAAAATATCCAAAAATTAAAGAAGAGGTAAAAGAAATTTTTCAAAAGAGAAATAAATTACTAAGTACAACAACAATAAAGAAAAATGTTATAGCTGTGGAAAGTAAGGACACATTGTAAATAAGTGTTCAGAAGCAAAGAAAAAATACTTTAAAGAAAATGAAAGACATAGAACCTTCAACAATTAGAGCTATAAAGACAACTATGAGAATGAAAATAATGACATTGAAGATGTTTGTTCAATGAAAATTGGAAAAACAAGTGAAGTAAGAAGTTAAACATGTAATAACTGTATTAAATGCAAAAATTACTAAATCGTGATGTAGCTAATTTAAGTAGAACTTTTGATGAAAATAAGCTCTCTTATGAAAAAATAAATATTAAAAAAGTAAAAAATTTGTAAAATTGAAAAGGTCTTTCTTTAATAAAAAATGGATGATCTAAGAATTCAAATCAGCAGATTTCATAAATCTCTCAGGCATAGTATAGTCAAATCAAATCAGTCAACTACCTTAGGTAAGTAAACTGATAAAAATTATGTCAGTGACAAACCTAAGTCTAGTAGAAAATACTATAGTTTTGGTAAATTTCAAAAGTTGTTTTATTCTGAAAATCAACCAAGACTGACATCCATATCATAATAATAACCACGGTAGGTCAATCATTGGAAAACACTCCTCTTTCTCTTACTATTACTGTGGAAAATCAAGTCATAAGTACTATGATTAGATGTTTCGTTCAAATAACTCTACAAAATAGATTTAGGACCCAAACTGGATCAACAAAAATTAGTTCTAACTCTAAAGGACCCAAGAGCACTTGGGTAACTAAGAATAATTATTAATTTTGTTTTCAGGGACACAACTCAAACGTAAAACGAAAATGGTATCTAAATAGTATGTGTACAAATCAAATGAAATAAAATAAAATTTTGTCCAAATACCCCACTGTAACGAGTGGCACCCATATTGTCCCTCCGATGGGAGAATCATCTAACCCTAATTATTTAATACCAATACCAATAGTAAAATTTCTCGAATAATTCTAATAAATAACAAGTGCAGAAAATATCAAATGTCTAAAATAATCCTAGAAATTAAACGTATTGTATGAAACATCTAATAAAATCTAACCACTGGTCCAACTAAAAAAACTAAACTAATAAAAATGTCTATGTTCAAAACAAATGGACAAGAACAATAAGTGGGATGAATCATGACTGAAAGATGTAGCTCACCCTTGAGTCAGAATGATCACTTGCTACAACTGAGGTCTCACCAAAGTTACTAAAATATGCTATGCACTCAACAAAAAGAAGAGCACATGTACGTATCAATACAAAATACTATGTACTAGTAGGGTCGCCAACCAACTCAAAATAATAAATATGAACATATAATTAACAATTTATAAACCAACTGACACGATCCAAACTAGAGCCTAATCGTGTTGGGTGCCTCAAGTCCAACCGAGAACAGAGGCCACCCCCAATACCCTACCATAACTGCTTATATCCCATATCAGATGAGTTCTAAATATATATCTAATCCAAAATAAAATGGAACAATCATAAATCAAGTACTGTTAACTGGTGTCAGCCCCAATACCAAAACCAATGCCAAGTCTGACACCAATATCGACACCGCCCAAACAACCTATAGTAGTTCCACAAAGCCTCTATTCGAAAGTAAAATAATATTTGATCGGAACATGCCCCCGACTATACCTAAAACCAAAGTCTATGTAATGACCAAAGTATGCAAAGAAATCCATGACATGAAATGGATCCTTCCGGAGTATTGAAGCTCACCACTTCAATCCAACATAAGATAATCTCGAATCCAATTACTGAGTAGGAGTAGTAGTATGGCCGTTTTCTGCATCGCATGGTGATACAACCTCCTGAAGATGGGTTAGCAGGTAAACGCTAGCAAACACTCAGAAAAAGAATAAAATAATGCTAATATTTAAGACCAAACAAACAACCATATGTATTCACAAACATACATACATATATATATATAATCCATGCCGGGAAAGGAAACCAGGCTTAACATGCCTTTAAAACCATTAACCTGGGTATGTGTAGCTTAACTATCCTACAACCACCTATGGGCTATATGGGTCTAGTGTTTTCCCCTCAACGGGCCTCAATGCGTGTAGCCGCACGAACCGAAGATACCATAGGAGTAGGGGATTCCTGTGTACCCTTCGCTCTCCATGATACATATATACAAGTGTAACTTAGGGGATTCACACATACCCCATAAGTATAGTATATGGTCGGTATAGCCAATCCTCATATCGGCAAATATAAGTTTCCAGTGTCTGTTGATTGGACTCACACCTTCATGGTTAGCTATCATACCCCGCCATTATTGTCCAATTAAACCTTTAGCACACAACCAAGTTACCAATTTCATTTATATATTAACCAAGGATATAAGAAGTGGTATCATCATGCCGACTATATCTTGCAAGCAATATCCTTAGCCAACCTTTTAAAGGAATCCCACATATCCAAAGATTACATTATCATTAAGTTTACTTAGGGGATTCCCATGTACACCACAACTAGTTTATTGTTATGCTTGCTTGCGGGATTCCCTTGTACCCCGTAAGTCTTTCAATTAAATCATAACCATGACCACTAATACCTTACCATTAACCATTTAAAACCATTTGAAATCATCCAAGCCAATTTAGGGTTCCATTACCACTTTATACCATGTAAGTTTTCAATAAAAGTTCAACAATGTAACAAAAGCATTCTCATAGGAATTTTATCAAACGTGTTGAGGGAATATAGTTTCCAAAACCAAAACCAAGTATCAACTGGCAATTCCCATGAAAACATATGTTTAAACCACCATTAAAGCATGAAAACCATAATTAAAAACATGGGAAAACCATAACCAACCATTTATAACCAGAACCCCCAACATATAATTCAAAATCCAAAACCATACCATAATTATGCCATGAAAATCATACATTAAATCATGCCTTTAGTTGAACTAACAATGAGGAAGGATTAAAATGTCTTAGAATACGAAGAAGATGGAGAGAAACCACCCTTGTAAGCCCCAAATTAACCACCTTCAAAGAAACCCTAGCTTTTGTTTAACCCAAGAGCCTTAAGAGAATTTGAGAGTGTTTTTGAGTGTTTAATATTAGAATAATGGGATAAATAGTGCTCCAAAAGTGTTTTAAGTCATGGGGCCATGAGGGGTTAAGAGGGAAAATATCCATAATACCCCCAATTTAAACTATTTAATTTTTTTGCAGGAGGGTACGACACCACCACTCAATCCATACCCTAGCATATGAGTAGTACCCACCACTTGTACCCTAGGTGTCCCTTGGACCCCTAACACTTTCCAACATACGACCACCAAGGCCACTTGTACCCAAGAATGCAACCAGTACCCTTAACCCGTACCCATAACACAATCAAGAGGGGTTGACACTGTCCAATATATGAGTTGGACTATACCACTCATATACTATCCTCATGACTCATGGTGAGCCACTCGCACTCAGATCCAAGTTAAGTTACTAAGTTTTAGGGTAAGTGAAGAAAAATCCATCCCAATGACCCATCACCAACCATACGACTCGTACCCTCCTAGTCATACCCATACCAGAAACTCAACCACCCAACACTGGAAAATATATGACTGGTCACCTGACCCGTACCCTCACCATACAACTAGTATGGTGAGTCGTATGAGTTACAAAAAGTCCAAAACCCAGGAAATTTCTAAGGACCAAAACCTTGGGTGTTTCACCAACACAACCATGTAACAATTAGCATTTATACCTCCACTTAAACTTCCTTAACAATACCAAATAAGTTAGATAATTATAAAATAATACAAGCAATTTATCAAGTCAATACCATGACTAACTACAATAAACTCAACCTTTTCACAATTACCTTATTCAATAGACTACAAATATTTACACCATTCAAGTATATCAATAGCCTGGACCACTCATTAATCCAAATAATAATAGTATCATCAGCCAGTTTACTAAATGAGCCCAAATATCAACAACCATATAACTCGGTCCATTCATAAAACTGTCATACTCACCAATATCGTATACAAACATGGTATGAGTTTTATGGTTGGCCACTAGTCATAACTTGCAGGGAATGAGCTGATTCCACGTACCAAATAACCTAGACATTTAGTATTTATCACCCTTATCCCAAACCAATGTTATACCATCCTTTCTCTAATGTCCCCACCCTTATACTACCTAAGTTACATCAATTTCATAAAGATGACCTTTAGCGGTTCATCTCATAATAACAACTCATATCACAATAAGTACAATCATAATATGGGATAACATAACCACACTTGCACTGTAAAATAAGTCTTTTTACATAATCTCATTTTAGGTAATTAAACGCTTACAACATTATGCAATAAGTCAACATTTAAAACATGCCTTGCAACAAGTAAATAAAGAGGCAGTTAACATACACACATACATAAAATTGAATCTCAACTATTATTCAACCATCACCAACCTCAATCTAAGCTTTGCGCTTACTCTAACAAACTTGAGTTTTGCCATTTCTTACAATCTCATCTTGATTATGATCTAAAAATAACAATACCATAAATATTCAAACAATTACAAGGATTATAACCTAATCCCAAAATGCTAAGGCCAAAATAATGGTCTTTCCTTAATTCTAGGGGTTTTCTACCTTTAATCTACCTTAATTTTACTATATTCATATTTATAAAGATGAATTCTAAGTATGAAACCATAGTTCATCTATCTTTAACCAAAACTTAAGGTTTCACCCTATTTTTACTATTTTACACCTGAAATTTAGCTTAGGTCAATTCAATCCTCCCTCATACTCAAAACCTAGTGATTCTAAGGATTAATCTTCAAAAAACTAGTTAAAAGAGTGGAATTATTTTCCTTAACAAAGGATTTTGGTTGAAGATAGGTAAAAATTGCCTTTCTTGGCTCTTGAACGTATATGGAACGAAGATAATGTTTAAAGCCTAGTTTATACATTTAACAATGTTTGTTCTGCTATAGTAGCCCAATTATCACTATAGTGGTATCATTATAATAGGATTCATTTACTATGTCAGGATTTCCCAAATTTGACTCCCACTATGGTGGGAATATTTTCGCTATAGCAGGCCAATGGTAGCAGCTTGCCTCTTGCTAAAGAACCCTAGGTAAGGTAAAAAGTCTGTCAATTCTAAAAATTTCCTAATTTTGCGATAGACTTCTAGATATTGACATCCTGAACTAACCTTTTTACGTCAATTGTCATATTTAAAGTTTTACTAATCAGAAGTCACTTTAAAAAGTTTCTACAAACTATTTAACCTCTTAGCTATCACAATATGGTCTCAAATCATTTAACCACTAACATATCCATTACTGAATTATTATAGACTACCCAATACTTGGATTTTACCTAAACTTAGCCTAGAATTTCTTATACTTTATTAGAAGAGAATTTTAATTTGAATTTTGGAATGCTAGACTATACTAACTACAATGACCCTCCAGGTTATTTTTTGTATTTCCACATATTTTTGCCATTCAAAGCTTTTCGATAGCTTTCCCACGTCACATATGACTTGCTAAAGCTGATAGTTCAATTATCGGACAATTCATTTGAAATTTAGAGCCAATTCCTTATTTAGAAGCCTCAATTAGTAAAAATTAGCTACCAAGTGTGAACATCAGTTTAACAATGTCATTTCCAATTTTGATAGTTTCACTAGCTCCAAAACATTAATTTTAGTCTAGGAGGTCCTTTGTTCGAGTCCCAAGGCCTCCAGACTCATTTTATGCCATTGTTTAGAATTGGTAAAAGTGGCCCTTAGGTATGGGTCCCACTTTTAACCAAAATCACCCTTAATAGAAAATTCGATAGTTCCATTGAGTTTGGAATGCCAAATTTGATGGGGTAGCATAGTTTATTTGCATTCATGGGATTCCAAATGAATCCTGAGGAGTCGGTGGAAACTTGGAATTTTTCCAAGTATTAGTTGGTGCATTCGCTTAAGCGACCAAAGTTTACTTAAACAGAGGTCACTTAAGTGGCCAACCGTGTAACCCTTCAAATCTGGTACCCAGAACGCTACATGGTGCTCATGACCCCAAAAGACCACAAGCTAACCCATGACTGATATCTGTAACTGAGCACTGAATAATATACTGTAAATATGTGGAATATAAGATGTATGGCCAAAGAATAAAAAATGAACTAATATTGAATATAAAACAATGTCTGTAATGGGTTGGGTAATTCTTCTCATGCGGCTTTAACTATCTAGAGGCATAGGCTATAACCTTACCTCTTTGTATCAACACACAACCCAAACCAATTCTAGAGGCATCACAATACACCACAAAACCATCTGTACCATCAGGCAAAGTCAACAAAGGGGCTGAAGTAAGTTGAGTCTTCAACTTCTGAAAACTCTTCTAACAGGAATCTGATTACTGGAACTTAACTTTTTTTGGGTCAACCGGGTCATGGGAGATGCAATAGAGGAGAAACCTTCAACAAAACAGCGGTAGTAGCCCGCTAGACCTAAAAAACTTCTAATGTCAGACAGAGAGATAGGTCTAGGCTAATTTCTTACAGCTTCTGTCTTTTGGGGATCAACTCTAATACCTTCGCTGAAACAACATAACCCAGAAAGGCTATAGACCTTCGCCAAAATTGATACTTACTGAATTTGGTGAACAACTGGTGACCTCTAAGAGTTTGCAAAACAGTTCTAAGGTGATCTGCATGATCATGCTCACTGCGGGAGTAGACAAGGATGTCATCTATGAACACTATGACAAACATATCAAGATATTGCTTGAACACTCGATTCATGAGTTCCATAAAAGCTGTTGGGGCATTGGTTAACCTGAAGACATGACTAGAAACTCAAAGTGACCATATTGGGTTTGGAATGCTGTCTTTGGAATATCACATTCCCTCACTTTAAGTTGATGATAGCTGGATCTAAGGTCTATCTTGGAGAAATAACTTGCACCATGCAACTAATCAAATAGGTCATCAATTCTTGGAAGATGATACTTATTTTTGACAGTGACCTTGTTAAGCTGACGATAGTCAATGCACAAACGTAAAGAACCATCTTTTTTCCATATGAATAGAATAGGTGCGCCCCAAGAAGAAATACTAGGTCTTATGAAACCTTTGTCTAAAAGATCCTTGAGTTGCTCTTTCAACTTCTTAAGCTCAGCAGGTGCCATATGGTATAGCAGAATAGAAATGGGATGAGTGTTGGGAAGAAGGTCAATCCTGAATTCTATCTCTCTATCGAGAGGTACCCCTGGGAGATCTTTAAGAAAAATATCTGGAAACTCATTAACAATATCGATTGACTGAATAGTTGGAGCCTCAAACTTAGTGTCTTTGACTCTAAATAGGTGATAGATACAACCCTTAGATATTAGCTTTTTGGCTTTAAGATAGGAGATAAAATGACTCTTGGGAGATATCGAACTCTCGGACCACTAAAAAATTGGCTCATTAGGGAACTAAAACTTGACCACATAGGTACGATAGTCTATAGATGTATAACAAGAATGAAGCCAATCTATATCCAAAATAAGGTTAAAATCCACCATGTCTAACTCTATCAAATCAGTAAGTATGACTCTATGAAGAACACATAGGAGAGACTTGACCCGGGGTCCAACAACACATAAACATCAAAACAAAAGACGCAGAGCATACTGGTAAAAACACCGGGAGAGTCCTCCTGCTCCTAATAGGATGGTAAGGAATAGAATCTGTTCTGGCACTGATAGCTAGTAGTACTAGATGAAACGCCCTTAACAGAGGCGAGATGAGGGACAAGAGCTGGTGTACTAGTACTCTATGCCTGAGGTCGGGCATCTCTGGTCCCCTTCCTAGCATGCGGTCAATCTCTAAGTCTGTGGACTTTCTTGCCACAACCAAAACAACCCTTCAAATCTGTGAAACACTCACCAGGTTGATCCCTACCACAGATAAGGTTGATCCCTATCTGATGCATGATTTCATGACTGGCATGACTGGTAAGTTGAATATATT
Source organism: Capsicum baccatum var. pendulum (assembly GCA_030864225.1). Lineage (NCBI taxonomy): Eukaryota > Viridiplantae > Streptophyta > Magnoliopsida > Solanales > Solanaceae > Capsicum > Capsicum baccatum. The sequence continues at coordinate 109,893,944 of CM061550.1, forward strand.
ATACTGAACATACATATCTGATGCATAAATACATGACTGATCTGACATATGAATGCATGACTGAATATGAAATGGTAATTGATACCAAGTTTATCATGGAAATCTGAGCATGAAACTGGATAAGTTCAAGGGAGACTGTTTCCTTAAACTGAAAATGCTAGTGAGCCTAAAATTAATTACTAGATATGCATAAGCAGAAACACGTGAACGTAACTGAGTTTGGAACGTGATACATAAGCTGGATATCGTAATTTGAACTGAGTACCTTGAATACGTCGCTTATGGATGAGATCGAAGTTTGAGGGCCAAATCATGAGTACCTCTTACCCCAAACTGGATTTGTTACGAAAAAAGAGAGCAACACGTTTATGTCACGAAGGTTTAGGGAATTATAGTGTATCTCCTCCTTGGGGAACTATGTCCTTTGAAAAATACTGGGCTAACTTTGCTGAGCTATGAGAAAAGCTATGGTGATATAGGAGGCACCTTCTATCTGAATATCTGAGATCTGAAACTAAGACATGATACATGAACTGGGCTAAACACACAACTACCTAGTTAGTCCATCTTAGAATGGTCACATTCATGAGACTCTTGATAATGTGACTAGATAGAAAGATGAGAAACCACACCATTTGAACTTGTCTATCTGGCTACTAAATTGAATTACTGGCTGCTTAACTAACTAATACTGGAAACTTCTACTCGACTGGAGCGTTCCTATGACACTCTTTCTGTAGAGATCTAGTGACTGAAGGGGGAAAGCAAATCTTAGCCTGATTTGAGTAGGACATCAGAATAGGAGATCGCTACATGGCTGGGATTCTTGTATTAGGAGACAAGACCTATGAAACATCATCTAAGATAAAGTGACTAAGCCTTATGCACTGCAACTGAGACTACTGAAAAGATTCATGTGGGTGCTGAGCACGAATGCATAAATATACTAACTTATCTAATTAACTGAATGACTGATAGCTGACTACTAGGTCTGTACGACTGAACTATACTTAGCCTGAAAGGCTAGACTTAGACTATAGAGTATTATACATAAAAAGGTAATAATTGACTAGGTAACGTGAGGTAACTAAGCATGAATGAGTAAAAAATTGTATTACCTTAAGAACACAAAACCAAGCATCCAACATGAATTGGAAATATTCTGTAAACTGAGGTACTGAAATACCAATGACTGAATAACTAATGGCCAATTCTATGGTTGGGTAATCCTGAAAGTGAACTGAGTTTATGATCTGACTGGACTAGGATTGGGACTAAGATTGTAGCTAAGATGGTAATTGAGACTGTAACTATAACTAAGACTGTAACTGGGACTGAATGCTGGTTCTCGATAACTGAGGGTTAGATTGGTACTGAAGTACTGAATTTTGATGGCTAAATAACTGATAATAGAAGGCCATGGTTCTGTAGTACTATCTGAGTCCTTTACTGAATACTGATTACTAAATAACATTGTAACTGAGGGCTGAGGGACGGAACATCAATACCACAAATTCACCAAGGGGTCTAAATTGTGGATATACGTGACATTGTCTAAATTTTTAATTGATCATTAGGAGGGTAGCATGAGTCATATGGGACGAACATAATGTAAAACATGATTTTAGTGCATAAGTCATGAGCTACATGACCTGAGTCTAGAATTTCTGTGTTCATGGGACATGATTCATAACACTGAGTGAACTGGGATTCCTCATACTAGGAACTTGAAATGTACATGATTTTATGAAAAGTGTGAGTATACGCTGGGTATGTATATATAAGTATCGTGATGGTTGAAGTACGAAACTTTGCATTGGGATAGGAATGGGTCGAGAATAATCTTCCCTTACTAATTTCCTACCCATACTGGTATTACTACTAGAACCTGAAGGCCTGGCTTTCTGAGGTACCATAATTGGACAGTTATTGTATACCTATCGAGCTATGATAGATTGACCTGCTGGGTGGAGACCGAGAAAGGTCCCGTTAACATATGGTTTGACCTTAAAGTTGACTGGTATGTAAAGAGTTATAAAAGAAAAAGAAGCTCCTAAATTTGAAGAAGTGTAAACATGTAAATAAGAGATCTGCAACATACCAGTGACTACATCAGGAGAACTTTTCTAATCTTATCGGGACTGAAGTGCATAGAGTCTATTTAGGCGTTGCCCACTGATAGCGCTGGAATTGGCACCGTGCTAATTTGGGCGATCGAACTGAGCTGAAGGATGACCATGTTGACTTTGTGGACCGGGCTTAGGACAGTCTCAAACCTTGTAACCTGACTCGCCATATCCAAAACATATATTACTGCCCACTCTACACACACCCTTATGATACTTACCACACTCTTCGTAAAGCAAATGAGTGCGTAATGCTTTCACTATTCTGGGATTTGGAGCCTGGTGCCCTATCCCTACAGTTATTTCTAAACTTTGGTACTGGGGCACTAGCTGAAGAGGGAACTGGGACTAAAAACTTTTGACTATGCTAAGAACGGTTATCACTCTACAACCCTGGCTGAGAAAAACTATAACTACCTATTTTGGCTCTCTTATTCTCTCTTTCCTTCTTCCTAAGTTTTAGCTCTTCAATCTGTTGAGAATGGACCATAAGTCTAGATATGTCCATCTCCTTAATCAACATCGCAGTACTACACTTCTTAACCACTCAACCTGTAACCCCAGACACAAACTTTCTTATTCTAGATCTACTATCTGCTACTACATGGGGAGCATACCAGGCTAACTGGGTGAACTTGAGAGAGTATTCTTTCACACTCACACTACCTTATATGATATTGATGAACTCTAACACTTTGGCTTTTTTTTGCTCTAGGGGAAATAATCTATCTAAGAAGGCCGTAGAAAACTCCTCCCATTCTATGGGCTCTGCATCTGTACCCCTGTCTACTTTCCACTACTTACACCACTGATAACGCTCAATCTACAACTCTCGTAGGAGTGTAAAGCGGTCGTTAGCAAATATAGAACCCAACCTGGGTTGGGTGTCGATCCCACAGGGAATAGCTTGGCCAACAATTAAGTAAAATTACTAAACTTTTGGTGCAAGTCTCGTAAAAAGGGGGGATTGTAATGTGTAACCAAAACAATAAAGTAAAAGATGAAAATAGCAAAGTAAAAAGAGGAAGAATGTTACGTAAGTTGTAAACAATGAGAATTGAAGCGTTGGGGTTATGTCCACCTTCTGAGTTATACGTCTCTATTGGCTATGAGTGTGTAGAGTCTTGACATGCAATTGCTTATAGAGAATTGTAGTCGATGGTAAATCCAAGCGTCTCTCGACCTAAACAAGGACTATTTCACTTTAAATCTCTCGAGCTTAAAGCGTGTCTAACGGTACGAATTCTCCAAGAGGTTAGTCCAGTTACGGCACTAGCTTTTTAATAGGAAAGGGTGTCCTACTACCTTGACATTATCTCTTTTCCAGACAAATAACTTTTCTCTCGAACAAGTTAAATGTTAGACTGGCGTTATTCTATGCGTCTGCAGCCACAAGAATTTGCATTAAGATGAAGAGAATAATGATATAAGCAATATACGTGTCTCGAACTCACAAACTCACAGCAATAGATAGTATCTCATTCGGCTTCCATAACCCCAACAGAGAAGTTTAGTTACCCATGAGTGCGAAGGAGATCACGATTTGCATTGTTATTGTTGAGTAATGGCGTGTGGATTAGGTGATAGGCGTGTGGCGTGATTCCTTGGATTGGTAACGATTCTCTTGTTGTGGAATTTAAGAATAGAAGAAGAATAGAATTAATGGAAAGATTAGAAGAGTTGTAATGGAGAAGTAGAATGTGTCTCTCCACTAAGGGAGGACTTGCCTCTCCACTAAGGGAGGACTTAATTAAAAATCTCTAGCATGATAGGGTATTTATAATACTCCTATCCTACTCCTACTATGCTAATGAAATAAATAACCAAATCCTACTAAACTAAGGAAATACTTAACCCATTTGTACTAGGTTAATGTAACATTCTCCTAATCCAAATAAACTAATGAAATACATAACCCAATTGTACTAGGTTAATGTATCATTGTCAAAATCCAGCTTTGTGTCTGTAAGTCCCCAAAGTCTTCAGAAATGCTGTTTTAGCCCGGGACAGATTTTCCATGCAGCAGTTTTGGTCCTTAGGCGTGTAAACTCCCTTTCCTTCCTTCGTGAGCTTTCTTTTGCGTCAAGTAAGCCATAAAATGCTGAATTTTGCATCATTTATACCTGAAACTTTACTAATCATGTTCGTTAGCTCATTTATAGGAAAAAGGACTAAAAGTGCATGAAATATATAATTTGTTCTCAAAACATGGCACAAATATGGGCAAAATATATTGATATAGGCGCGTAAATTCGCCTATCATCAACACCCCACACTTGAAGCTTTGTTCGTCCTCGAACAAAATATCATGTCCTTCTAAACATCAACTTAGGGTTTTACAGCAACAACACAAAACATTCTTCAAGACAAGCACAACAATTATCAACAAAGAGTAGTTTTCTGATTATAAGTAGAAACAATTTAACCTCAAGCATAGACTCGTGATTGTGATCAACTCACATGCAAACGTTAAGGTGCATAGAATCATGTACAACTATCCAAGACTCATCAACCATGTGTGTCTCACAATATAGTACCCATAATCACTCACAAGTATAGCATATTTTTCAAACATGGGTATCAAAATAACCTTGCACTCACTCTCACAAAGAATTCATATGTAGCAACTGATGATCATAGGCTTGCCCTTAATGTAGTACTCTACTAAATGTCAGAATGCTAAGCTTAGGATCAAGTAGGTCTTTTGATGGTTGTAATGTAGGCTAAGGGACGGGTAGGATCAGCTATTTTGGCCAGAAATAGTGACTAAGTTCCTAAGCACTTTAATACATCACATTGTATCATTGACACTTTTTTCTTTCAACCTTTCTTTATTTTATTCTTCCACCCTTGTTCTCATCTTTTGTTTTTCAATTTTAAGAACAACTCACTTTTCAGCTTTCTTTTCCTTTTTCTTTTCACAACATACCTCTTATGATAGCACTTTCTTTTTCATAAAACATTCAAGCACCATTACAATTTAAAGCATCATACCCACCCAATTTCCTCTTATGTTGTCACATGACTTTTTTAATTTAAAGCACTTAGGAATTTGGATCAAATTACGGTCTTGAATCAAAATGGATTAGGCTTACATACAAGGTTGTCAAAGAAATAGGCTAAAGGCTCAAAAGGGTTTAACTAGGATGATGTCCATGGGTAGGTAAAACTTGAAGGTAAACAAATATAGGTTGCCAAAGAAATGCCTAAATCATATCCTAACTTACACTCCTTATTTTCGCTTTGCATACATACCAGGCAAGTTCTAGCATCAGCCACATACATAGACGATACTATTAATCTCACACACACAAGGCACATGGTCGACTTGATTGGAAGTAATATAGACTCTCGACCCAACAAGTAAAGGAATTGAACCATACAATATCACATAATGAGTCACAACTAGAGCCTAAACGTCTCAATAGTCACGATTGTAACACATACTCTTGTTATAATCTCATGCTGCCTATCAAAATAATTTCATGCGAAGCTAGAAAAATTTTACTCCTAAAAAAAACTTAAAAAACGAAAAAAAAAAAACATAAAGTAAACATAAAACAAAAAAAACATAAAGTAAACATAGGTGCAAACAGAGAAGTATAGCATGCGATACCACCACCCCACACTTAGTCGGGAAACTGTCCTCAGTGGAAAATAAATACGAGGAACCTGGTTTGGTCGGACTTATCCTCTATTTCTGGGGTCATACCCCTTGCATTGGAATCATCATCAGAGCCGTCATCCTCAGAAGTTCCGCATAAGTATCCCACTTAATTCCAAGCGTGAGTCGAGGTATTTGCAGCGAGGAGGGTTCTCCTTGCTCCTTGCTCTTTTGGGAAGTGGTAGCCTTTTCCTTGCCTTGTCTTGCTTTCAGTTCCATTGTACCTGAGACTAGAAATAGTGTTAGTGGTAGCACAATCCCAATGGATACAATCTATACACAGGCAGTAGGGGTACCACCCCACACTTAGGTTGTTGGCACCAACTAGTGAGGTGAAAGTGATCGATTACTCAGAATTCATCGACATACATTTTAGGATTGTATTCCGACAAGAAAATCAGCAATGCATCACTTACTTGCAGCCATTGGACTACTTTCATGTTAGATATAACAACACTACTACATAGGGGTAACCACATGGAATAGTTATTCTTTCAATAATCACAACCTCCTATGTCGGTAGGCACTATAAGTCTTATCCCGATGAACGGGATATTCTAACATGTAAGTATTCAAGTGACAAGATTATGCAATGTTCATTACTATAGAAATTCCGCAAGTAGTATAACAATGCATCAAAATCAAATTCAAGTCGGAAATAAGTTAAGAGCATCCTAACGTACATGTTCACTCACATGATTTTGTATCAACAATCCAAACACATGAACATCACCAACAATCTTTATACGATTTAACAATTCATAATAGACATAGCAACGTAGTACTTACGAGAAATAAATGAAGAATAAGAGAGTACTTACTTACTTGAAGCTTTTGGATGAAGTTCTTGTGAAGAAAAAGAGCAAAAGGAAACTTTTTGATAGGATTTGGAGACTATAGGTGGTGCATAAGCTAGGTTTCCAATGTGTTTTTGGTTCAAGATTAAGTCTCATATTTATAAGAAAAGGTTGGGTCAAGTTTTGACCCATTAAAATCGGATTTGGAGACCAAAAGTGACCATAGGCGGTGCCTAATGCTTTGCCTAGCTGAGCAGAATGCCATAGCATATGCCATGCATTTTGAAAAGCATTTAGTGACACTATGCGGCGCATTATTAAAAGCATTCTTTACCATATGCGGCGCATTCTTAAAAGCATTCTTGACCATATGCGGCGCATTGTTAAAAGCATATAAGATTCAGAGACCAAATGCATTAGCATAGGCGGCGCCTATGCTATAGCATACTTGAGCATGGGCGACGCCTATGTCTTTGCACACTAGATTCCGAGACCTTGGGCTATAGGATAGGTTTTGCATTGTTCGTGGCCTATTTTTACCAAGGCCTATCCTTCCTCAATGCCTATTTTGGCATGAGCAATGCTCAATCCATAACCTTATGCCTCACTATTCCTAACTTACCACCTTTACCATACAATGCGTCCAAATCTTCAATTGAAATCAATCTCCTCGTCGCATACTTCTTGCACCTATTTTTGCTCAAAACCAAATGAAAACGATTAGTACGATGGGTTGCCTCCCACCAAGCGCCTTAGTTTTGGTCGTGGCACGACTCTTATTTTTGGATTTTCATTAAAAACAAAACAAGTACTAGAATGAAAGAAAACGAAAAACGAAAAACGATAAAACTATAAAACAATAAAACAATGGGTTGCCTCCCATCTAGCGCCTTATTTATTGTCGTGGCTCGACGTAGTTATCTCGAGTACTCAGACTTCGTCGAGGTAAGTGATGGATCATTTTCTGAAAGGATTTAGACGACAATGAGGCTTACCTGTGGGCATGCGGTCTTCTTCAAGATGGCTCATACGTTTCTCCGGAGAGTCACCAATTATATCATCAATAGTCCAACCCATAGCTCTTTTGTATCTCTTCAGAGCAGAGATGAGAGCCTCCACGTGCTGTTCACTTAAATCATCCACCACACTTATCGGAAGTATACTTCCACTTTCCAAGAACACATACCTTAGATAATCGGGAAGCTCTTGCGATCGTAGCATTGGTGGCTCGTCAAAGGGAGTATTCGCTGTTGGTTGATTCTTGAGTTCACAACCCGGTTTCTTAGGAGTATAAGACTCTATTTCTGTTAGAGCACTCATAAGTTTTTCATAACCTTCATTATCTTCATGCTCAACTGTCAGTGGCGCAGCAGACAATGGCTCAACAGTAGGTTGTTTCTCTATAGATAATGCTTTCGTATCCTCATAATGAACATCAGCTACAGATGACTCATTCATATCGCTGGGCTGCTTCATTGTTTTGCATATATCAAACCGTACCACTTCATCAACCACTTGCTTGCCTTTTGCTGAAGTTTCCAGCACCTTACCACTTCTGGTAGTGATGGCCATACATGACCCATCATTCTTTGGGTTTTGCACTGTATCGCTTGGTAAGGTGCCAGCCTTTATTTGATTGAATGCTGCTGAAAGTTGGCTCAATTGCTGCTCTATTTGCTTGATAGAAGTGGAATGAGAATCAACTAGTTGCTTCATGGAGGACAAATCATCAATCACCTCCTTAACTCCCGCGCTCGTTGCTTCCACTCCTTTCAATAACTTAGCCATCATGTCTTCCATACTCCCAGAATTAGATGTGGTGGTATCACGTCTACCAGGGGGAACGTACAAACCACTCTTTTCATTATTTTTCTTCCAACTACCTTGGTCTTTCCTTCCAGATTTATCATAATAGTTCCGACCTTGGTTTCTTTGGGCATTCCCACGGAAATCCCCCTGATTGTTCAAGTAGTTGGCCTCCTCTTCAGAATCAGATTCGTCTCTTCCTTTTAGCGCTACAGCTTTCACTTTTTCGGTCTTCCCTGATAATAAGTGCTTTGTCAGAAGATCCAATTGTGTTTTCATGTGCGCCATGTCTTGCTCACGTTCTTCTTCTCTTCTTCTTTGGTCTGCAGACATGCCAATAGATAAAGTGGGGCTTGCTACCTCAGAATCCCTGGTATGCCAAGCACTACTTTGTTTTGTCATCCGGTCTAGCATATTGCTTGCCTGAACAAAGGTGAGGTTCATAAATGATCCTCCAGCCGCATTATCAACCACTGGCTTAGTCCCTGAATTCAAAGCTCTGTATAATATCTCCATCAAGTGGACATTGGTCATATGATGGTTTGGACACTGCATTAGCTTTGTCTTGAACCTCTCCCATGTAACGTGGAGAGCTTCAGTTGGAAGCTGTCGAAAATTGGTGATCTCTTCTCTCAACTGTGCTCTTTTGGATGGCGAAAAGAATCTTTCTAGGAAAGCGTCTTTCACTTGCCTCCAATTAGTAATCGAATCAGGAGTCAGCCTATTCAACCATAGAGTTGCCTCCCCAGACAGAGACAATGGAAATAAGCGTAGTCGAATTGCATTCTGTCCAACGCCAGGATTGTCAAATGACTTGCATGTAGAAATAAAGTTGATCAGATGCATATTCGAATCATCGCCTGCTAGTCCACCAAATAATCCCTTGAGTTGCAAAAGCTGAATCATGGTGCTAGTGATATTGAACTTTGCTCCAGGTGCTAATGGCGGAAGAATAATAGCTCCGGTGGCACCAGGCCCGTCTAGATCGTCCTCTTCGTCATCAAAAGGAATTTGCATAACTCGGCGATCAGGCCTCAATCGCGCTTAACGATCTCTCCTCTGCATGGGTGCCGCCATCTCAGCAGTATGCCGTGGGTTTAGTAGCTCTTCATCGCCCAGATCCTCATCGTCAGGATTTGTTGCTCGCCTACGATTATCAATATTCTGTTGATGCACTTGAGCAGCCATCCTTTCAATTTCACGTTGTGCCTCCATTGATGCACTGAATAAACCTTAATAAAACAAAAACAACAACTAAAAGTAAAAGTACGAGAATCTTTGACCAAAGGGTCTAGTAATTATCACGAACTTGATTGACACTCGTATTCCCCGGCAACGGCGCCAATTTTTGATAACGCTCAATCTACAGCTCTCGTAGGAGTGTAAAGCGGTCGTTAGCAAATATAGAACCCAACCTGGGTTGGGTGTCGATCCCACAGGGAATAGCTTGGCCAACAATTAAGTAAAATTAAACTTTTGGTGCAAGTCTCGTAAAAAGGGGGGATTGTAATGTGTAACCAAAACAATAAAGTAAAAGATGAAAATAGCAAAGTAAAAAGAGGAAGAATGTTACGTAAGTTGTAAACAATGAGAATTGAAGCGTTGGGGTTATGTCCACCTTCTGAGTTATACGTCTCTATTGGCTATGAGTGTGTAGAGTCTTGACATGCAATTGCTTATAGAGAATTGTAGTCGATGGTAAATCCAAGCGTCTCTCGACCTAAACAAGGACTATTTCACTTTAACTCTCTCGAGCTTAAAGCGTGTCTAACGGTACGAATTCTCCAAGAGGTTAGTCCAGTTACGGCACTAGCTTTTTAATAGGAAAGGGTGTCCTACTACCTTGACATTATCTCTTTTCCAGACAAATAACTTTTCTCTCGAACAAGTTAAATGTTAGACTGGCGTTATTCTATGCGTCTGCAGCCACAAGAATTTGCATTAAGATGAAGAGAATAATGATATAAGCAATATACGTGTCTCGAACTCACAAACTCACAGCAATAGATAGTATCTCATTCGGCTTCCATAACCCCAACAGAGAAGTTTAGTTACCCATGAGTGCGAAGGAGATCACGATTTGCATTGTTATTGTTGAGTAATGGCGTGTGGATTAGGTGATAGGCGTGTGGCGTGATTCCTTGGATTGGTAATGATTCTCTTGTTGTGGAATTTAAGAATAGAAGAAGAATAGAATTAATGGAAAGATTAGAAGAGTTGTAATGGAGAAGTAGAATGTGTCTCTCCACTAAGGGAGGACTTGCCTCTCCACTAAGGGAGGACTTAATTAAAAATCTCTAGCATGATAGGGTATTTATAATACTCCTATCCTACTCCTACTATGCTAATGAAATAAATAACCAAATCCTACTAAACTAAGGAAATACTTAACCCATTTGTACTAGGTTAATGTAACATTCTCCTAATCCAAATAAACTAATGAAATACATAACCCAATTGTACTAGGTTAATGTATCATTGTCAAAATCCAGCTTTGTGTCTGTAAGTCCCCAAAGTCTTCAGAAATGTTGTTTTAGCCCGGGACAGATTTTCCATGCAGCAGTTTTGGTCCTTAGGCGTGTAAACTCCCTTTCCTTCCTTCGTGAGCTTTCTTTTGCGTCAAGTAAGCCATAAAATGCTGAATTTTGCATCATTTATACCTGAAACTTTACTAATCATGTTCGTTAGCTCATTTATAGGAAAAAGGACTAAAAGTGCATGAAATATATAATTTGTTCTCAAAACATGGCACAAATATGGGCAAAATATATTGATATAGGCGCGTAAATTCGCCTGTATCCTTTGAATTTTAAATGTTAGAATATGTTAGGATTTTTGTTTTTGGTTAGTCCACAAAATATTTGAACTTAGAAGGCTATTTGAACAGGTGAGTAGGCAAAAATTGGAGTGGAATCGAGTTTGGAGATGTCCTAGCTGAAAAATAGGGGAATTGAAACTGTTCTCCGTTATCACGATCGTGACACTAGAAACGATCACGATCTACAGGATCAGGTCTGCCCAACATAATCTCAGGTATCGCAATCACCAAGGCTGATCACAATCGTTATTATAACAGTTATAAAACAGAAACTATCTCTAAAATAGTTCCACTATACGACACTCTTTAAATACTCAAAATCCATCAAATTTTATCATTCCAAATATTTTAGAAAGTGATAATAATCCTTATTTGCATCCTAATATCAGGTATGCCTTTCGAATCTCCTCTTTAACAGTTAAATTTAATCCTTAGAAATATGCTTAGGGCCTAAACTTAGGTTTATGGTTTCTTGGCTTAATCAGTGTGTAAATTGATGTTAACTTATGAGGTTGATATTGTTGTTTTTATGCGAATCAATGGGGAAGTCTTGAGTACCCAATTGTGATTCAAAACAAGAGATAATTTGAGGTATACACAAATGTTTGGTAAAATGCCCAAATGAAATTTTTGATAGTTTGCTTATGATTTTAAGGGCATGCTTGAGTATTTATGAAGTGTGGTTCATGTTCCTTGTGTTATGCATATTGAATGAACTTGATTATTTAAGAAAATTGCATATTTGGTGTTGGAATACCTAGGGACAATGAAATCTCAGGTGTCGCGATCGCGACTCAACTATTCGCAATCACAGTATCTGAGACCTACCTGATAGAGTCCTCAGTTGTCGCAATTGTGACCCAATTGATTGCGATTGCTACACCTGAAGCCTGTCTGCAGATCCTTCAGATATCATGATTATGACTTAGTAGATTGCAATTGCAACATCTGAGGCCTGTTTGCAGGTTTGCCCAAAATCCTGCACTTCTATTTTTAAGCCCTAATATGAACCTAGAGCCATTTATTTATCTACACTCAATCAGATAGCATTATTTTCACATGATGATCTTGATGGTTAATGCATGTGTATTATTTTCAGGTCTAAAAAGAGCTAAGCATGTCACCCAACACTCTTTTTCACAACAGACTATCATACCATATACTATAAGAGCTGGCCAGAAAGAAACTACTCTTTGAGTGGGGCATTTTATTGGAGCAAGTGCCCAAGAAACTCGTAGCCTTCTCTCAAAGATTGCGGGCAATGGGATGGAGATGTTTTTTCCTGGAGCCATGCAAAGCCAATGAACAATGGGTGCGGGAGTTTTAGGCAAGACTCAAAGCTGTAGGTCTATCTAACCTAGGTGGATTTGGGGCAAGGTTGTCAACTTTGGATCATAGGTGATCAACACGCTATATGGGTTGTCGGATGCCGACCCAAGGGAGGTTGAGGTAAAATATTATACCTAGGGAGTTGGTTATCCTCATAGTTATACCCGAGAAGAGAATTCCCATGGTCCTCTACAAAAATAGGGATCACCTTGAATGAGTTCTCAACCAAAGCACAAATTTGGCTGACAATTATTTGTAGCCATGTCTCCTCGAGCATAAACATGACAAACAACCCTGTCATGCAGGCCTAGATGGTATCTTTCATCTTGCACAACATTTCTTTAAATGTTGGCCTCTTTGTCATTATGGAGTTCAGGAATTACAAGAATCGAGGCAGTCACATGCTAATGTTTCCATCTCTGAACATTGAACTATGCAAGAGGGTCAAAGTTGAGAAATATTTAGGGGATAACTGTATATCCCTAAAGACACCGATTTACCTATTGAAGATGCATGGTGAAGGCGCAACTTCAAAAACCAAGAAGAGAGAAATTAATTTTGGTAAGTCGAAGGATGATGATCTCGATTCTTGTAGGCCATCATCAGTAGGTCCATTCAAGGAGCTATCTATTAAGATATGGATAGTCTAGGCCGTGGTATCCAAATTAACTATAAGGATGGGTGAGTCTTCCATAGGTTTCTCCTCCTATTTCTCTCAAAGTAACTATGACCGACTCCTAGATGATCATAAAGTTCAAGAAGCCACCATATCCAAGCTGGAGCAGGCCTACACATCTTTGGACTAATCATATAAAAAGCTGAGAGATCTCATGCTAAAATAAAGATAAGGAAAAATAAGTGAAAAAAGTTTTTCTCCCAGATATGGAAAGGGGTGAAGGGATTATGGAAAGTCTTGAAACCAAGAGAGAGACTTCCGTCTCCAAGAGTAGATGCGGATGATGAGATTCCAGCCAGGTAGTTTGAGGATGAGAAGCCAAATTCTAATGATACTGAGGAGGAGATAGAGAGTGATGGAAGAACATGATGCAGTTACAGAGATCCCTTTTTACTCTTTTATGCTTTCATGATATGCAATGGTTTTTTTAGTTGGGGGTGCCCTTTTGTCTATTCTTTATTTTTAATCTGGTCTGTAATATTTGGTTGGTTTGATTTTTATTTTTATGGATGTTTGGGATATTTGTATTATTTTGATAATTTTATACTTTGGTTTGTATATTAGGCATCCTTATCGCCTATGTTTTTTAGTGATTCTAATTGGTTTGTACATTAGGCATCCTTATCGCCTATGTTTTTTAGTGATTCTAAGGATTAGTCATTTTTCATTTTTAGATTTTTATTTCCTTTTTGATGTTGGATAAGCCTTTCCCTATGATAGATTGAGTGACGATATTCTTAAGGGAAAATCATCGTGTTTAGGTATTGAATTCATAGATACAGGGGAAGTCTGAGTACTCGTGGCATTATGATTTGGGATTGACATGGCATCAATAGTGAAGTCTAAGTACAGTGGCTTGCTTGGTGCTACCGATTGTTAATCTTGCGTGGTGAAGTGCGAAATGAGCATCCCCCTCTGTCCAAAATTTTTTGTGAAAATCAAGGGCATTGAATTAAATGATCTTCTAACAACGCTTTGCCATTTTTTATGACTCCAAATTTTTTAGTTGGTTGTAATGTGATAAATGTCTCCTTTTGTTCTTATGTAGGAAATGCAATCGATCCTTCTGGAATAGTTTGCATGCCATGTGTGGTGAGCATTAGTTGAATGATTCTTGTGCTTACTTGTGTCATCTAGAACTTGCCCAACTGGTTTTTCAAAGCTAATAGTGATTATGCGCTTTTAGAGAAATGATCTTAGGCCATCTTTTGACTGTTCAAAACCACTTTAGCCTATAAAACCTACTCGCACGTGAATGATATCCCTAGTCACCCATTTTGAGCCCATTGACCTTTCTTTGGGAACCACGTTACAAGCCTCGAACTATGACCCCACCCAACCAGAAGCCTTGTTGTAATGGGCATCTCAGATTAATTGACGGAAAACCCAACCATATGACCCGTCAACCACCATACGACTCGTACCAACCCAAGTCGTACCCATTCCAGAAACCAATCCAACCCACCAACCAAAAATTGTCAGTGTACGACCAAGCCTTGCCAACTGTAACCCAGCATCCGACCTGTACCCCCTAGTCGTATCTTTTCCAGAAACCAGAAATTTTGGAAATTTTCTAAGGGTCCTAAAAACCAGGGTATTTTAGTCTTCCCTACTAGGATCATTCGTCCTCGAATGACGGAAAAGGTAGGTCAAACACAAGAACGATTCATTTGCATTATCAAATATCAATCCAACATTTAACCAAGTTAGAAAATAAAGATGTGAACAAGAACACATACCTTTCGCATGAATATTCGGAGCAGAAAAGGAATGCGGATATTTGAACTTTATATCGGCCTCCGCTTACCATGTAGCCTCTTCCATCTTATGGTTCCTCCGTAGAACCTTAATTGAGGCTACATCCTTCGGTTGTAACTGACAAACCTACAGATCCAATATCTTAACCGGGGTCCACTTTATAAGACAGAGAATCTGAGATACCCAAACCTTCTAAAGCAACCACAAAAGAAGGATCACCGAGACACTTCCTCAACACAGAGACATGAAATACCAGATGAATGAAGCTCAAACTAGAAGGCAACTCTAATTCATACACCAATTACCAACCCTCCGCAAAATCGTATAAGGACCAACATACCGGGGACTGAGCTTCCTCTTTTTACCAAACTGCATCACTCCCTTATAGGAAATACCTTTAAGAACACCTTATCCCCAACCTCACCCTCTAAGTCACTATGCTTTTCATCCGCATAGGAATTTTGGTGACTTTGGGAAACCTTAAGCCTATCCCAAATCACCTTTACCTTTTCCATAGCCTGATAAACCAAATTCAAACTAAACATATTTGCCTCACCAAGATTGAACCACCCAATAGGAGACCTACACCTCCTACCATGCAATGCCTCAAAAAGGGACATCCCAATGCTAGAATGATAGGTATTGTTGTAAGCAAACTCTACCAAAGGTAGATGCTCAACCTAATTGCCTCCATAATCAATAACACATGGACAAAACATGTCCTCCAATGTCTGAATAGTTCTCTCTACTAGCCCATTCATCTGCGGATGAAAAGTAGTACTCAGACTAACCTTAGTACCCAACCCCTTCTAAAAATACCTCTAACCCCTTCTAAAAAGATCTTCAGAAGTGAGATACAAACTACGTACCACGGTCAGAGATAATCAAAATAGGTACCCCATATAGCTTAACAATCTCATTAAGGTACAACCTCACATAGTCCTCTATCGAAAAGTTAGTCCACACCGACAAGAAGTGAGCAGACTTGGTCATCCTATCCATGGTGACCCAAATTGAATCAAATTGATTCTGAGATCGAGGAATACCGATAACAAAATCCATATTGATTACCTCCCATTTCCATTCTGGAAGCTCCATTTCCTAATACAACCTACCAGGCCTCATGTGCTCTACTTTGACTTGTTAGAACACCACGTATATGGCCAAAAATTTAGCCACATCCCTCTTCATACCAATCCACTAATACATCTTCTTGAGATCATGATACATTTTTGTCGAAGCAGGAGTAACAACATAGTTTGATTTATGTGCCTTAGCCAAAACCCTCTGCCGTAAACCATTGACATCAGGAACACATAACCACCCTTGGTACCTTAAGGTATTATCACCATTGATCTCGAATATTATCACCTTTTCCCACCAAAATCACTCTTGATTTTCATCAAGATAGGATCTAGAATTTGCTTCTCCTTGATTTTTGTACCGCAAGACGATCGAACCACTTCCTGTACCATCACACCACTATCATTGAAGTCCAAGAGATGAGCTCTAAGATTAGCCAAGCGGTGAATATCCTTCACCAATTCCCACTTCTCCTTTTCCACATGAGCCAAACTCCTCATGGATAACCTGCTAAGAGAATAAAAAACTACGTTAGCTTTACCTGGGTGGTAGTGAGGACTTATATCTTAGTCCTTAAGAAGCTCAAGCCATTCCCTCTACCCGAGATTTAGCTCCTTCTGAGTGAACACATACTGTAGGCTCTTATGATAAAAAAATATGTCCACATACACTCCATATAAATAATGCCGCCAGATTTTCAAATAAAAAACCACCGCTAAAAGTTCTAAATCATTAGTAGGATAATTCTTTTCATGCAACTTCAACTGCCTGGAAACATAGGCAATCACTTTCCTATGTGGCATTAATATGCCACCAAGTCCTACCCGGGACACATCACAATAAGCCATAAACCCCTCGTTACCTTCAGGTAATGTTTAAATCGGAGTTGAAGTTAGCTTATCCTTCTGCTTCTCGAAACTCCCCTCACAAGTATCCGACCAAGAAAAATTTTCCTTTTTCTGAGTCAACTTAGTCAATGCAGCAACTATCATCGAGAAACTTTCCATGAACTGCCTATAATACCCAACCAAACCCAAAAAGCTCCAAGTATTAGTTGGAGTCGTGGGTCTAGGCCACCTCTTAACCACAACCACCTTTTGTGGATCTAACATGATCCCCTCACAAGAAATAATATAACCAATAAAAGTCACAACATTCAAACAAAACTCACACTTGTAGAATTCGACATACAACTGCTGCTCTTTCAATGTCTGCAACACCACACAGAGGTGATTAACATGATCCACCTTACTCTTAGAATACACTAAGATGTAATAAATGAACACAATGACAAAAACATCCATAAACTGCCTAAATACCTTTTGCATCAAATCCATAAATGACGCCGGGGCATTTCTCAAACCAAATGACATAACCAGGAACTTAAAGGGCCCATATCGAGTACGAAAAGTCATCTTAGGGATATCCTTCTCCCGTATCTTAAGCTGATGCTACCCAGACCAAAGGTCTACCTTAGAAAAGAATTTGGCACCCTGTAATTGATCCAACAAGTCATCTATCCCTGGGAGAGGATACTTGTTCTTAATCGTCACCTTATTTAATTGTCGATAGTCAATGCTAATCCGAAGGGAATCATTCTTCATGTGCACGAATAATGACGGTGCACCCCACGAGGACTAGGACAAATAAAACCCTTATCCAAAATATCCTTAAGTTGCTCCTTGAGTTCCCTCAACTCAATCGGAGCCATTCTATAAGGAGAAATAGATATTGGATGAGTGCCCGAACCAAATTAATACCAAAATCAATCTCCCTATCCAGAGGAACACCAGGAAGATCATCTAGAAATACCTCAGGAAACTCATTTACCACTGGAACCGAATGTAATGAAGGACCTATCGAATTAGAATATTTTACTCAAACCAGATAATAGAGACACCCTTTGGATATCAATATCAGAGCTTTAAGATAAGAAATAAACCTCCCCTTAGGAGCTAGGGAACCACCCTCTGATTCAATAATCAGTTCAACTGGGCACCTAAAGACAACCTTACAGTTTTGACAGTCTATGGATGCGTAACAAGAGTGTAACGAATCCATTCCCAGAATAACATCAAAATCCACCATATCAAGTTCAAAAAATTCTGCCAAAGTCTTCCTACTACCAATAGATACCACACTTACCCGATAGAATCGTTTAGCAACCACAAAGTATTTTACTGGGGTAGAAACAAAAAAAGGATCCAAAATAACCTTTGGATCAAAACCAAATTTCACAGCCACAAATGAGGTCACATAAGAAAGAGTGGACCTCAGATCAAGCAAGCAATACACATCACGAGAAAAGAGCTGTAATGTACCACTCATGACATCAGGTGATGCCTCAAATTCCTACTGAGTTGCAAGAGCATATTATCTATTCTGACTTGCATTGGTACTAGAAGCAAAAATATATGCAGAAACAATACCCTTTTAGTACGGGAGCAGAACATGAAGCAATCGGAGCCTTACTTGCTCCTAAAGCACCTTTACCAACTAGACAATTTCTAAGCATAGGGCTTGGCTAGACATACTTGAAACACCTATGCCTTCATTCATCATAAAAATCCCTACGCAACCTACTACAGAAGCGATAAGGAGGGCATGATGAGGCCGACTGAACCTCACTTGCTTGATATTGGACAACTTGTGCCTTGAAATTATTGCCACCTTGCTGGCGCCTATAACCCAAAGGATTTGGGTAAGGAGTAATAGCTGTAGAAAAGGAACCAAACTCCCCCAATTCTTCTATGGCCACTTACCGCCATCCCAACCACCTTGCTGTTGAGCAACACTCTATTCAGATGACCTGAACTTCTTACCTTGCCTTTCCCCAAATTTAGTCTGCTTTCCCTTTTCTTCCTTCACTTATTGCATATGAACTACCAACCTAGACATATCTATATTTTAGATAAGCAACACAGTCTTGCTTTTAAGGATCAAATCTCGAGATAGTCCAAAAACAAACTTTCTTATTATTTCCTCATATTAGACACTAATTATTGAGCATACCTTGACAGCTGATAAAATTTCAAGGCATATTTCTTGAACGACATTCCCTTGCTTCAGATTAACAAATTTCTCCACCTTTACTTCCCTCAACTCCTGAGGAAAGAAACGGTCTAGAAAAGTATTAGAGAAAGTCTCCCACAAAGTTGACTCCTCAACATCACCTCTCACGCTATCCCACCCCTCGTACCATTGGTATGCCACATTCTTAAGCTAGTAACTAGCAAAATTTACCCATTCCACATTCATTGCCTGCATAATCCTGAAAATTTTCTCCATTTTATTTAAGAAACTCTGAGGATCCACCTCCACCTTCACACCAGTAAAAGTAGGAGGATTATTTTCAAAAACTAGCCAACCTTTGTGGCCACAATAAATGAAACACCAGATACATCCCTCTCAACCTGAGAAGCAACTAACTGAGCAATAATATAAATCGACTGACTAAATTCTACATTAGTCATATCACCCCGAGGAGGACTAGTAAAAATTGATGGAAACTAGAAATATCAAGGACTGGACCTCTAGATCGAGTATAGATCCCTTAAGTAGTGTGCGTCCCTTTAACATTATCCTTGGATGGGATAAAAGAGTTTTCTTACATCTCAGATCATTGAGGCATGATCTGAAAAGAGAACAAACTAGGATTAGAGATGATTCCAAGACATAGACTCCAAGATTAAAAATAGGATACCAAGAAAGTGAAATATTCCTAAATGCCCTGTATCCCCTCCTTTATGAGTATGGTGCATTACATACCCTTAAAAGAGACTCTAATCGACACGACTTTATGGACTCCCAATAACCATGAACCATAATCTCTGATATAAACTTGACATGACCCGACCAGGGGCTTTATCGTAATGGGCATCTCAAGTCCAACCAAGACCAGAGACTACCCCCAATACCCAACCCAACCATCCAGTAAATACCTGAGTTGGATGGATTTTGACCATATAACAAAATAACACATTATTGCATAAATCCAGACTCTAGAATACGGCTATTATTGAGACTGACCCGAATGATCCCAACCGTCCCAAACCCAACAATAACCATAACCAAACCAAAACCATAAGCTAAAACAAAAATAATAACCAGGTTCTTATCTATAACATATTATAAGAGGATAGAACAGTGAGAAATTTGGTCAATGATATCAGCCCCAATACTAAGGTTGACACCACTATCGATCCCACCCATACCAACCTATAGTAGTTCCATAAAAGCCTCTAACAAAAAAAAACCAATATCTAGTTGGGATATGCCCCCAACCATAGCCCAAACCAATATCCATAAAGTATCTAAAATAAATAAAGATGTCCATGATATGAAATAGAGCCTTCTAGAGTATGGAAGCTCACCACTTCAATCCAACTGAGCTAATCTCGAAATCTGATCACTAAGCTTAAAGAGTAGAATGAACGATTCCTGTATCGCGTGGAGAGAAAGCCACCCAAGAACGAGTTAGTGGGTGAACGCTAGAAAGTACTCAAGATAAGGATAAAATAATGCCATCTAGTAAAACCAAGTAAAATAACCATATGTATATAAACCATATATATATACATATATAACTATATTGGGAAATAAAACCAGGATTAACATGCCTTTAAATCATTAACATGGGTATATATAGCTTAACCATCCTAGATCCACCCATGGGCCATATAGGTCTAGTGTAACTCCCTTAATGGGACCCGATGTATGTAGACGCACAAACCAGAGATACCATAAGAGTAGGGGATTCTCGAGTACCCTTCGCTCTCTATGATACATATGTACAATATACTTAGAGGATTCCCATGTACCTCCTAGTATAATATATGGTCGCTATGACCAACCACTTAGGTCAGCAAATATGAGTTTCTAGTGTCTATTTGTTAGACTCACACCTTCATGGTTAGATATCATACCTTGCTATTATTGCCCAATTAAAACCATTTCCAACCAACCAAACCATTATTCCATTATTATTAACCAAGGCTATGAGTAGTGGTATCGTCATACCGACTATAGCTTGTAAGAAATGTCCTTAGCCAAACTTTTAATGTAAAAGGATTCTCGTGTACCTATGGTTTACATTATTAAGTTAACTTAGGGAAATCCCATGTACCCCGCAAGTGTTCCATTATTAAGTTGCTTAGGGGAATCCCATGACACCACAAGTAAGTTTAATTAACAGTAACCATGACCATCAACCCATTTTATTTAACCATTCCAAACCACTTAAACCATTTATTCCATTTAGGGTTTCATTACCAAACCATACCATGCATTAGTTCCATAAAATGTCCAATAGTGTAGTAAAAGAATTATAATAGGCATTTTATCAAACATGTTAGGGGCATAGTGTTTCCAAAACCAATTCCAATTACTAATTGACCATTCCCATGCAACCAATTGTCCAAACCACCATTAAAGCATGTAAAATCATAATTAAAATATGGGAAAATCATAACCAAGACTTTGATACTAAAACACCAACATATATTTGAAAACCCCAACCATAAAAAATCATGCCCATGAAAACATTGTATAAATCATGCCTTTAGTTGGAGATAACACTGAGGAAGAAGCATCTTACCTTAGATTATGAAGATGATGGAGAGAAATAACCCAAACAAGCCCCAAATTACTCCTCTAGATGAAACCCTTGCTTTCTTTTACCCAAGAGCCTCAGAGAGAATTAAAAAGTGTTTATAAGTGTTTTAGATTAGAATAATAGGGAAAATAACCTCTCAAGTATGATATAAGTCGTGGGTTCATAATGGGTTAAGAGGGGAAATACCAGATCACCCCTAACTTAATTGCATAAAATCTCCACAGGTGGGTACGACTCTACCATACTAATCGTACCGTTTAATACGAGTAGTACCCATCACTCATACCCTAGACCTCCCTTAGACCCCCACACTGGTTAATATACGACCATGCAAGCCAAACCGTATCCAATGATATGACTAGTACCCTTAACCCATACCCATAATAGAACTAAGAGGAGTTGACACTGTCAAATATACGATTTGGACAATATGACTCATACCCTATATCACAACCCATGGTGAGCCACTCATACTCAGATCCAAGTTACTTTACTAAGTCTCATATTAAATTAAGAAAAACCAAACTATACGACCTATCAACCACCGTACGACTTGTACCAACCCAAGTTGTACCCATTCCAGAAACCAATCCAACCCACCAACCAACACTGGTCAGTGTATAAATAATCTTTACCAACCGTACCCCAGTATATAACCTGTACCCCTAGTCGTATCTTGTTTAAAAAATAGAAATCTAGCAAATTTTCTAGGGTTCCAAAACCTAGGGTGCTTCAAACTATTTGTAATTTATTTATCTTTGGAACCCTACCCTCATTGAACTTAAAAATACCAACTTGAGACTAAAAGTCTAAGTTGGGGTGGTGGATCTTGGAAGAGGTAATCTTGTGCCACAACCTTGCAAATGAGTGCTATAAGAAAATCAATGATAGAAAAAGAAAGGAAGAAATAAAAGAAAGAAAAAGCATATGATTACAATAAGGAAAGAAATGAAAAGAGAATGCTTTTAAAGATGGGCGATCTAAAGTGACAAAGGTAGGCACATGTGTGATTTAAAAATGAATGGAGTGACCAAATGATCCAAGTTTGATCAAATCAGTGTTATATGGAGTTCAAGGAGGATGTAATCACTTTTATTCTAAATGATTATCTTATCCTTCCCCGAGCCTACATTAAAAGCTTTAAAAAGTCCTTTGGGATCTCCAACTAAGTTTTTTTGAGTTAGTAGAGATCCAAAATAAGGGCAATCATATGGTATGATACTTATGTGCACTTATAAGTTCTTTGTGAGTGTGGGTGCTTACACATTCGTCCATTATTACATGTTGAAAATTTGGTGTTTCGGGACTTCCTATCAGGAGGAGTCAGGTAGATTAACATAGATTAGTGAAGTTGACATCTTCCGAAAGCAAGGAAAAGGAACATATTTGATTTGATATTGATAGAGAATTACTTTTTGTGAATTGGTTATTGTTTATTGATTATTCTTGAAATTCATTTGCACCTTTGAGTTGATTTGGGAGGGGGTTGTTAAGTTTGCGCTTCTTAAGTTTGTTGACTAATTGTTAGTGCTAATCAAGTTCAAAATCATGGTGGCCATATGTTAGAATAGTGTGATCTTTAAAGTTAACTAGTCTCAGTAAATGTGAAGTAGTGTTGCTTAAGGACAAGCAAAGTCTTTAAGTTGGGGGTGCTGATGAGTGATAAATTTTCCATTTATTTGTATCTCATTTCCTATACACTATAGTGAGTTAATTGAATATATAAGACTAATTCTCTATAAAATTCACTAATCTCTTGTTTTTGTGATCTTACAAGGGAAATCTGATATGAAAGGAGCAAAGGCAAAGTTGGAAAGTGATCAATAAGGAATAAATTTTAAAGACATGCCCAGAATAGGACCCTCAGGTGCTGCTATCATACTTTAAGGGTCGCAATCGCAATAGTTCCAAGTATATAGAAGTACTGCAATCGTGAGATGATGCCCCGTGATCGTGGGTGTCATTATTGCGAGAAGGGGATGCAATTACAAATGTTGGGCTATTTTGAAAGGGCAAGGATGGAATTTCACTAGCTAAATTCCAAGATAGAAAAGGAAGAACACTTCATATTACTAGCATCCTGTTTCTGAGTTTTAAGAGAAAAATACACTGTTATTGATTAAAAACGATTTGTATGTGTGTTTCCAAGATAAATTTTGACATTTTGATTGAATTTAAAGCCTGGAGATTATATTTATTTTGCTTTATATGGATGAATTAAATGATAATGTTGGTATATATCTTCTCTTTATTTTCCTAAATAGCTAAATTAGTTTGTTAGGGTTATTCTTGATTAGGTGGTGATTAATGCATGGGTGTTGAATATTTGTCAAATTATTTAGTTATTTGTGATAGGTTATACTTTTGTTCCATCTTTAATTTAGAATTGAGGGTTGCAAACCCCAAGGACCCTTGAACCCATATCATCCTTAAAAGAGCGGATATGGGTGAGGAACAACTGTGAATAATAACTTAAGTTAGATCATTTAATAGCCTCATCTTAGAAATAAGGACGTTAATTGAAATAGTGGATTGGCAAAGTTGATACACTTGTGAGGTGTTTGAAAGAACCCACTTGTGAGATTTGGTTAAAGTGGCCATTAGGTATGGGGTCCACTTTTAACCAAAATCACACCTGATAAAAAATTCGACAGCACCATTGAGTCTTGAATGTCAAATTTGATAGGGTAGCATAGTTCATTTGCATTCACGGGAATCCAAATTAATCTCGAGGCATTAGTGGAAACTTTGAATTTTTTCCAATTTTTATTTGGTGAATTCACTTAAGAGACCAAAGTTCACTTAAGCGGAAGTCATTTAAGTGGCCAGCTAGTTAACACCCACCAGCACCATTTAAATTGGTAGAGGATAATCCTTGTTAATAGATTAACTTATGTTGAGGTCGAATCCACGAGAAGAGAAATTATCTTTCTAGTCCTATGGGTGTTAATATTTAGTAAAAAGATACTCATAATGTAAACAAAGTAAAATTCAGGATTTAAAATGGGGGGTTGATTTGGAACAAAGGTTGATCAATGTACATTCAAGTTACCAAACTAAAGGTGACAAATATGATTGAAAATTCAAGATAAGAAGGATCTTGGGATAGGTCTACCTAAGGTCAAGTGCGTGCATGATGATTTGAAGCAAATTCTAGTCATTAACGATATGGTAGGCTTGGTTGAAGGTCCTTGAGGCTAGTTTGTTAACAAAGCCTCAAGAATGTCACTCATTGACCCTTTCGAGTACCTAATGACTGTGTCAATTAAAACCACCTAATACCTAAATTGGGAATCCCTATTTCTAGGAAGATTCCCAAGACATATCTAACTCTCTACTCACCTTTAATTGTAAGATGGTGAAAAGATAGCAAACTACATCCGTTACTGTCCACCATTGCTTTCCCACCCATACCTCTCTTTCAATGATGATATGGGTTCTAAAAGTTAACTTATATTCCTCTTTCAAGGATGATGTGAGCTTTCAAGAATCTGGGGTTTTAACCTACAAATCTATTTTGGGCATTTGGGGGTTTCACACATAAATCCCAACTAATTCAAACAAGCAATACTGGAACCCATCATCAACAAACTAGAATCTACACAAATAAATCATATCCCACACATAATTGCACCTTAATTCAATATAATCCTAAGACAATGAAATTTAGCTACTCATGATGTAAAGAGGAATAAATATACCATAAGATTCATTCAAAACATCCATAATAATGGAGGATAAGAAGTTTCTTCAAATTACACAATTTCACTAACTCAACTTGGAAAATTCAAATGCAAGAGTTTCCCAAATAGCAGTGTTACAAAGTTGCCAAATTTCAATTGTTCAAAGTGTGATATCTCAAATGGGAAAGGGTTTTAGAATTACAGGGGATTTGGGGTCATCTGTGTACAATGATAGAACTGCCCCTGGGCATAAACCCGCCAGGCCGCGATCGCTGAAACTTGTTTGCAATCATGGCTATCATAATCGTGGTTAGATCCTTATGGTTGTGGAGGATGAACAGTATTAACTAGCTGTGCTCGCGGCCCTTAGATCGCGATCGCGTTAACTAAGCCTGATTATGTGTAGGGTCTTCAACTTTGCACTTTCCTTCTCTTTTTGATTCCTTTTCATCCCAAATACACATCTTCCTATCTCATCACTTGTGTACCTATAAAATATAGAAATTAGTATATTCAACTAACAAACTTGTCTCATTCATACCTTCAAATCATAATAGTATGCACAAATTTTGATGTAAATGAGTGGTAAAATCACCACTTATCTATACCCCCAACTTTAACCTTTTCTTGTACTCAAGTAACACTACCTCTTACTTAACGAGACAATTCAAATTTAATCCCATTTATTCAACCTAATGATCACAATGTCTTCACACTTGATTGCTTCCATAAGTAACTTTTTAAACATAGGCAAAGCTATTCTCACGACACCCCTCAACACGAAACACAATCTCAAAAATGCAACGGACTTTAAAGAGCACAAATTAAACAATCACTAACACTCTAATAGTTAGTATCTATTGAATTCAACTCCACCATACTCTTTTTGCCTTATTTTTTGGAAGATGGAAATATCACTTGCCTCAATTTGTTCACATGCCTCCTCACAAGAAGGAAATCCCACACACCAAATTATCTAATATGAAGAAGGGATTTAAATGTCAAACTCTCTCTCACATAAAGACTCTCGATATGCTAAAAAGTACCATACCATAGGCTTGCCTTATTTTTACTAGCCACTACAATGAATACACTTAGTTGGAGATCTCAAAGGGCTTTTTGAGTTTGTAAAGTCGATTCGGGGAAGGGTAGGATATCATTTAGGAACAAAGTGTCTATACGCTCCTTGAACATCTTCATCACACTATTCCATCCAACTTTTGACCAAGGACCACTACTTTTGTTTTCACACTTTACACATGCCTATTTTTGCTACCTTTATTTACCCAACCTTTTCAAGGCATTATTCATTCGCTTAGTTCTTTTGCAATCTTTGACTTATCCTTCTTTTCATTATTCCTTTCTTTTTCACTTTTTCATTGCTTAGATCATAGGCATATACTTACAATTACCTTGGCCCAAGATCATCTCTTCCAAAATTATTACCCCCAACTTAAGCATTTAATCTCAATTTTATTTTTTTCATATTCAAGAAGGGTAGGGTTCCTGAGAGGGAAAAACTGTAAATGGATCAAGGCTTGTAATATGGTTGAGGAAGGCTTGAAGGCTCAAATTAGGTGACTAAGAGTACTATCCTAAGCATGGGTAGGATATTTAGGATAAAGTAGGTTCCTATGTTAACAAAGATGTACTAGAATCATCTCACCAACCAAGCATTATAAAAATTAGACTTGAGAGACTGATGGGGCAAGTTTTAGAAGTATAATTATGCATGAGAGTTAGACAAAAATACTTACTGCACATGGCATGGAAACCTCTCAAAGAGGCTCAATTGCCCTTCCCACTAGAGACAAAATAGAGTATCTAACAATTTCTACAAGCCAAATCTTTAGATTCACAAAAAGTGGTAAAGTATTGTTACAAGGTCGCTCACGTCTATGCCCTTGATTTTTGAATTTTTTTTATGGAAGGGGGTGTTTAATTTGCACTTGCACCACACATAATTTTCTATTTATGACAACAAACCAAACTGGTGTCTCATATTTTGACTTTCATATGGGCAAACCATATGGCTACTCAGACTTTGCCATAGGTATAAATGCAATCCCAGATCCAAAATTCTATAGGTACTCAAACTGCCCCTATATCTATAGCTTCGATTCTACGAGTACTCGGATTTCCCCAACATCTATGGCTAAAAACCCAATCACGATGATTTTTCCTTAAGAATATCATCACTCAATCTATCATAGGGAAATGCCCATCGAATATCATCACAATCAAGAGAAAGATAAATAAAGAAAACAAAACAAAATAAACAGTTAATCCATGAAATATGGGCACCATCAGAGTGCCCAAAAATTACAACCCAAAATGAAAATGAAAATCATCAAAAATAACATCAAAATATCTAAATAATACAGGCTCAAATGAAAAATAATATGGAGACAGGCATCCCTAACTAAGAAACTTGCAGTGTCCTCACTGCATAAGTAATAAAGAATAAAAAAGATAAGGGTGCTCCCTTAAACCACATCAAAGGATGCTCTCACTAGAATCTACATCATCTCCAGCATCCTCAGGACCAAACCACTCAGCTGGGGTCACATCATCGCTCTCTACTCTGAAAAAAGGTAATCTATCTTAGGGTTTTAAGACTTTACAGAGGCCCTTTACCCCCTTCCATATCTTGCTAAAGAACTTATCCCTCTTATTATTCATTATCACCATCTTCTCATGTGAAACCCAGAGCTCTCTGTGAGACTTTGCCAAGGATGAATATGCCCTCTTAAGGCTAACAATAATGGCTCCTTGTATCCTTTGGTCCTCCAAATACTTCTCATAATTAGATCCGGACACATATGAATGATTGGTGGTGGAGGGCTCTCCAGCCCTAGTGGTAATCCCTATATAATCTCCCTAATCGCTCTCAAATAAACATAAATCTCCTCAAAAGGGATGGCTATGGATGGACTACAAGACTTTGGATCCTTACATGTCGACTTAACCAAGTCGATCTTCCTCTTCCTACTTTTTCCTAGTGCACCCTTACCTTAAATTTTAAGAGGGCGCATCCAAGTATCTCCAGGGTAATCCACAACCTCGGATAGCCTACATAACTTAGTGATAAGAGAAGGGAATAAGAGATGTATACCAATATGGTTCTTGAAGAACTTTATATCAGAGACCACAAGTCGACCAAAATTCATAGAAATGCCGTCTAGTATGCAAGCAGCCATCTGGGCCCATAAATCTGGAACTACTGTCATGTGGGGGCAAGGAGAGACCAGGATACAAATGACAGTCAACTAAATCTGGGCCTCGACAGTGAAGTCATTCATAGAGATGTTCCTCTTGGTAGCTGCCTAAGGGACCTCCTTTCCTAGACATAGCTTCTTCGCTAACCAATTCATCGATTCACACACTTTGGCCTCAAATTGATCCATGTATGCATTCGGGAGCCCATAGATGTCATTTATCTCTTCAGCACCAAAGTTCACCACCTTTTCTTAAATCTTGATGACTGGGTCTAAGAAAGATACCACGCTAAGATTAGAGTAGAATTCTAGTACCCACTGCTTATTTGGCCAACAAAGATTTGAGGAAAAATATCTCCATCTAGTGGCCACAATGCCAGAAGTTTTTCTGACTCTTTTTTCAAACATATGCCCTTTCTGAAAGTAGCTTTGTCCTTGAAAGCTCATCATAGTATTGTCGATGGAACTCAAGAGCCATGAAATGAACTTGATCATAATCTCTCATGATGTAAATCTGAAAAACATAAGAGCAACACAACAATACTCATCATTAAACTTTTCATGCATAAACTATGCCATGTTATCCAATTAAGCTCATGGGATGGTTACTTGGTGGGTTTTTGGACAAGAATAGAAGTGCAGGATTTTTGGCCCATGCTGGAAATTAGCCTCAGATATGGTGACCGTGGGTAACTATATCGTGATCGCGTTGCTGTAATCGCGATCCTGTCACTACATTTGTGGTATCTGAGGCAAGATTTTCAACAATACAAAATTTCCAAATTCTTAGCCAAAACATGTTCCAACATAAGATTTAACATCAACATCATTGAACAAGGTTAAAAGACACTGGATCATACCCTTAGAATATGACAACAACTATTTATGAGTTCGTTTGGGTATTTGATTGAGCACTTGGTGTGCACACCATATTTGTCTCAATTTTGAACATAATTTGGGTACTCACGACTTTCCCATAGGTGTGTACACCATTTCAAACAACTAACCACCACACAGGTACGATTCAACAAAGATTTAGAAAGGAAAAGAATAGTTTTTGGGCTTCCTCAAAACATGCATTCTATGACCTACTAATAATAATCAAAGCACAAAATCAAAGCACTTACTATAGTGATGATGCAAAGGGATGCTAAGTGGGTACAATTTGAGAGAAAAGTTGACAAGGGAGTGGAGGGAAATGGGGCATTTAGATGGTCATTTAAATAGACTTGACAACGATCGTGTTCCAAGGTTTTAGATCATAAACAAGCGGTGACCGCGATCGCGGAGGTACGGGACCTGCGATTGCAGTAACTGAGGGCATTTTTGCACCTCTATTTTCCTCTGTTCAACTTATTACTCCATTTTGACACACTTTCCCCTGTTCAGTCCAACATGTAAAAATTTCACCCTTCCTCTTCTCAACTCAGTTAAAAACACTCCAAAGTGCCACAAATGCACAAATTAATTGACAAAATTAAAATATAAGCTACTAAATTAAAAATAAAGGATACAAGCCACTTTTATAGCATTTGTGGGTTGCCTCCCACATTGCGCCTTAGTTATCATCACAGCATGACATCCTTCATATTTTTCAAGTTGGATCCTCAAGGGACCCTTAGTCTCTTTCGCATATTCAATATCTATAATTGACACCACTTGAAGCTCCATGGCTTGTTTCTTCATTTTATATACCCAGAAGGACACTTTGCTATCATGAACTCACCCTCATTTCCCCAATCTCTAAATAGATAATGGCTCTTCCAATAGTAAGGATACATCGACCAAGGTTAATAGGCATCTCTTGGTCCATCTCATAATCTAGAACCTCAAAATCCATCAAAACAATGAATCTATCAACTTTCACCAACACATCAAACAAAACACCAACCAGTTTCTTAATTGACCGATCTTCCATCAAAAGTCTTATCAATGTTGGATTAGGGTTACTTAATCCAATCCTCCAATATATTGCAAAGTTCATGAGATTAATACTCTCACCAAGGTCACATAAATCTCTTTCAAACTTATGTGTCCGATGGTGCATGGAATTATAAAAGCCTCAGGGTCCTTTTTTTTTCCCACTATTAGGATACGCATGATAGCGCAACACCCATGGGTGACTTCAACGACGTCACCTTCAACAAGATTCTTCTTTGACATTAATTTTTTCATAAGCTTTGAATATCCTAGAATCTATTGGATTGCCTAGAGTAAAGAGATATTGATAGAGAGGTTGATAAGCTTATCCATGAATTTCTTAAGCTTTTTATTCTCCTCTTTTCTCTTAAACCTTTGTGGAAATGGATGAGGGATTTGTATAGTGGGCAATGTATCACTTCGTGGCTCTTTATTTTTGACCACCTTTTCATAAAGTTCCATCGATTCTTTTTTATCCCCTTCTCATTGAGATTTTGGAATTTCTTCTTTTGGCTCAACTATAACCCTTTTCTTCATATTCATGTGCTCAATGTTAGGCTCTTTTGCACCCACACTTTCTCCCTCAACTTTCTTCAACTTTCTTTAAATGATCCCTGAGATTTTTGCCACTCCTAGTAATTATTGCTAACAGTTGAGCATCATTTTTTGGGTTTACAATAGTGTCACTAGAGAGGCCTCCCTTTGGTCTAGAATTTAGTTGAGAGGAGATTTGACCAATTTGCATTTCCAGTTGCTTAATAGAAGCAAAGTGGGACATAGCTGTTTGGTTGATTTGTGAAAAAACTCCTTTTAATTCATAGACCTTCTTGTCCATTCCCTCCACTTTTATCAAAATTCTTGCCAAGACATCTTTGATTTTGTATTTATGGGGGTCAACTAGATTTGCATCTTTGTTCTTTTCCCATTCATAAGGGGGAATACTCTCAGTATTTGTACTTCCAATCATGGTCACAATCATGATCTATCCAACCTTGGCTCCCACCTTGCCTTTGATAGGCCATTCGGGAACCCCTTGAATGGTTAGCCAAATACCGAATCTCTTTATCAAGCCTCTTGGCCTCTTCATCATTATAGACCTTAGATGCCATGACGTTCACCAATTTTGTGGGTGAACCCATCATATGTTTTGTTAAAAGCTCCAATTATGTCATTATTTTTTCAATGTTTTCCTTCCTCTCTTCATCTCTCTTAGTTTGCTCTTTATCAACAAAGGAGGTAGTAGGGGATCCTTTTGGTACCTTGAACTCATGGGTGTGCCACCCTCAGTTTTGCTTGTTAACTTTCTTAAGATATTTTGTAGCTTCATGATAAGTCAATTTCACAAGACAACCTCCCACCGCATTATGTACCATGGTTTTGTTGAGTTGATCTAGAGCCCGATAGAAAATTTTGAGAAGCATATTCTCCGGGACTGATACAATCTGGATTAGCTCCAAGACATTCACTAGAAGTCAAGCCCGGGAGGTTCAAAGGATCCAAGGATTGTTCATGAAGTGGAAGTTACTTAAAGAAGCCTCCTTACCATCAAGAGGGTATTATTTGTTGATGATCTCACTCACATTGGTACAAGGATCATTGGAGGATGAAAATGAAGAAACGACAGGGTTAGAAAGCCCCTTGGAAAGGACTTGCGCCGAAGGCGCTTTGGATCCATTTTTTATCCACTCTAGCATTTCAAAAGCAGATCAAAACAGCCCCTAGTGGGATTTTTTCTTGAAATTAGGTCACTTTTGTACCCTAAAATTGTAATAATTAGCCTAAACTATAAATACTTTTGAGGCTAGATCATTCTCTTAGTTTTGCTTGATAATTAAAGAATTGATGAATGCTACTCCATTGAGTGAGAGTATTAGACAACTTTTGTTGAACTTTGGTTTAGAAACATTAGTTTAGAGGGCGTTCATCTCCCTCTTGGTCACTGTAGAAATTAGGTGTTTGATTAGATTGTAATTAAGGGTATTAGAGTTTGACATACTCTTTTGTTCTTAGTTACTTTTTTTCTTGAGTCTAATTATCTATCTTGTCGATTATCTTTACTTTTTCTAATCATCGTTAGTTTTTGTATTTTGATTCTGTTTTAGTTGGTATTAAATTCGAGCTTGATTTCATTCCTACAAAGTCAATCTTGGGTCTAGTCATCTCAAAAAACCAAAATCTAAAAAAAAGGTACTATTCACGTTTTAGGTCTCAGGTCAAATTTTGAGTTTTTTATTTGTTTGTTTTCTTGTGTTTCTAGTGTTAGATTTGCATTCTCTAACACTATTAGAGTCTATATATCATATTCGAGCTAAATCAAAGTAAAATTGAGCCTTATACTATCATTGGAAGCTTAGGTTTGAAGATCTTTAAAGTGGAGTGACGATTTAGAAATTGGTTGCAAGATTTGAAGTTTTTGGTGAAGAATTTGTGCAAAATTACATTTGGAATGAGTTTAGAAGGTCGAAATTAACCTTGGTTAAATATTTTGTCGCATTTCGATCAACAGTTTACGAGATAAGAGATTTTTGAAATTTTAGTGTTCTTGAGTGTTCGTAGAGAACTTCAAATCTTCAAGAGGAATTATAGGAAAAAGGTGGTTGTTTGATCCTCAAAAGTGAAGAAAACGGTGCACAAAAGTGTTTGTACAAACACCTTTTTGATGATTCAAAGGAATATTCCAAAGAGAGGACAAAAAGGGGGGGGTGACCATTGCAGTATAAGAGTGCTTTGAAAGCTGATTTTTGGTCAAGGTGTGCCTGACCTATGTTTTGGATGCTGCCAAAGACCCAACGCAGGCCAAACTAGTGAAGGGGGACTTCTCCTGCATCCAAGGTGCGCCCAACCTGCTGACATAGGCCAAACGTAAGCCAAAGTATTGAGCGAACAACCCTTTGCATCCACTTACTCCCCATCTGCGCCTAAGGTCCCTTGCACCTGTGTTCCATCTGCTGGAACAGGCTGCCCTAATTAAGATCACTCCCTTTTTGATGTGGATCAACTCCAACAACACCAATTCAAGTTCCCAAATGAATATCAACAGTTTTCCAACACAAATTCAAGTCTCAAAACTCATTTCAACACTTTAAAAACACCATTACTCAAGGTTTGATTCTTAGTTTCAATTTCTTGATTCTTAAATCCCTTATTTGAATCGTAAACTTTTCATCAACTAGTAATTCATCTACTAAATTGATTTATTAGTTCTTGAGTCCCATTTCATTCATCGTCCTATTTCTTTCAAGCTTTTATCCTTTTTAATACCATTGTTAATTCTTGATCCAAATGCTTACATCTTTATTTGAGTCCACCAAACAAGAAACCAATCCAACCAACAGTAGAACTTGACACCTCGATTACCACGCAAAGTATAAACCATCTTTCAACCTTTATAATCCAAGTGTGAGGTAAACAAAGGTGTGAATAGTTTGTGAGGTTAATTTATTTAACACTAATATGGTTTTTTTGTTTTTATGAGTGTCTTTCTTTATACGTACAATGGCTATGGAAGGCAAAACTTCGCAAACCATGGATAACCACTCAACTAATGCTATCTTAGTGGCCATTGAAACTCCCAATCATAAAATTGATTTTATGTATGCCAAAATAAATTTACTTGATCTTAAGGTGGATTCTCTTGAAGGGAGTGTATCCCTTATTGGTGAAAGAGTGGATATCGTGGAAGGTTGGCAAAACACATCCCTATCCACATCTCAACACTTCCATGCTTCAACTAGTGCGCATGATCCAAATCCTTCAGTTCATATTTCCTTGGAAAACCGTCACCAAATGATCAATCCACCAATATAAGCACATGATTCCGTTACTCAAGCTACTACATATCCCTAAAACTAAAAGCCTGTTGGACCACTCCAACCTCAATTAAGCCAAATACAACATGATGAATCTCAAACCCAAATACCCCAACCTCTACTTAACCAAATTCCCCCATTCTAAGAACCCCTTAACAAAAAACAACCCATCCAAATAGATGAGAAAGAAAGGGAAGAACAACAAGTAGATATCAGAGAATTCGATGAAGCCAACATATTGGTAGAGAAAATAAGAGGTAGACCAATGAATTAATGAGGTTATTGAGATTGAGGAGGAAGATTTAGTCCAGCGCCTAATCATAGAGGAAACTTTGAAAACCTACCTCAAGGTTATGATAAATAGAACTACTAAGGTAATAGGGATAAAGATATGGGTATCAATTCAATCAAGGTTAGTCTTTCAAATTTCAAAGGAGAAAGTGATCCTGAAGCTTATCTCTCATAGGAGTCCTCTTATGAAAGGATCTTCCAAGTTAATGATATCACCAAGGAGAATAAGAGTTGCTATGCCATAGCCCATTTTGAAGGGTGTGCCAATACATGATGGGATTATGTCAAGAGACTTGGAAATGTGTTGAATGGAGGACAACCCCCTCCATGGGATGCTTTTAAGGTATTCATGAGACCAAGGTATGTTCTAGAGAGGTATAGATATAAGCTATTCGCAAAATTATACAACTTGAGGCAAGGTAGGAAGAGTGTTATGGCCTATTATGATGAATTCAGACAATTGATCTTGAAGCTCGACCATCGAGAAAACGTGAACCATGACATCGTATTCTTCAAGCTTGGATTGAACAAAGATATCTCCTCATGCATGACTATCCACAAGTTTGTTACCATAGAAGAAATATTCCAAGCGACCTTAGAAATTGAGAGGGATATTAAAGAAAGGGAAACTTACAAACCAAAAAGGTAGTCATCTACCAACCCTTAGAGTAAGAGTAAAAAGGTAGAGAAATCAACATCGGAGTGGAACAAGAATAAGGAATACAAGTCCAATGATAAGAAGCCCGTAGAGAAGACCACTCCAAAGTACCCGCCAAGGAATGAAGGTAACAAATATCCTAATCTCAATCCTAAAGGTTTTTAATGTTTTAAATATCAAGGGTGGGGACATAAGGCAAGTGAATATACCAACCAAAGAAATATGATCCTTAGGAAAGGGAAATTGTATTACCTTGGAGTAGAGGTGGGATTGGAAGATGAGAATAATGAAAAAGCCCAAGATGGGGAGGGGTCCCAAGAAGATAAGCAAGTAAAGGAGGATAATGAAGATACTTGGCCTCAAGATGGAGAGTATAAGGTTCCAAATTTTGTTGTGAGGCGTAAAATCATTAGTAAGGCAATAGATAACCCCATTCAAAGGAAGAATCTATTCCATACTAAATGTCTTATAAAGAAAAATGTATTCTCTTTGATCATTGATAGTAGAAGTTATGCTAATATGGCTAGTGCTACTTTGGTTGATTTCCTAAAGTTGCCCATAACCAAACATACCATACCATACAAGCTTCAATGGTTAAATATTTGTGGTGAGTTGAAGGTGACTAGGCAAGTTGTGATTTGGTTCAAAGTCAAGAATTATTGTGATGAGGTGCATTATGATATGATACCTATGCAAAATTGTCATCTCTTACTAGGGAGACCGTGGCAATATGATCATTCAAGCAAGCATGATAGAAGGACCAATCAGTACTCTTTTAAGTTGAATGGTTGAAAATTCACTCTCCACCCTCTTTCGCCATCTCAAGTGAATGAGGGTCACTAAAAATTGAGAGAATTAAAAGAGAATGATAAGAAACAAGGTAAAAAGAAGGACCAAATTGAGAGTGGGATGAAGAATAGGAGAAAAGGAGGCTGAAAAGGAAGAGTCCCTTGGTGATGTTGGCTAGGAACAAAGATCTTTTCAAAAAGCATGATGACAAAACACCCATGCTCCTCCTAGCCCATGATTTTCATTCTAAATACTCTACTTATCCTATAACCTATTATATTTCCCTTGTTTTTTCAGGATTATGGAGATGTGTTTCCAAAGAAGCTTCCCCAAGGATTACCCCCACTTTAGGGAATTGAGCATCAAATTGATTTTGTGTCGGGTTCTCAATTACCCAACAAATTAACCTACCAAAGTAATCCAAAGGACATAAAAGATCTTCAAATGCAAGTTAAGGAACTCCTCAATAAAGGATACATCAAAAAAAACATGAGTCCATGTGCGGTTTTGGTATTGCTAGTGCTAAAGAAAGATAGAACATGGTGTATGTACGTTGATTTCTAAGCCATCAATAAAATAACGGTAAAGTATCGCTACCCAATTCCCCATTTAGATGATATGCTTGATGAGTTTAATGGTTCTTATGTGTTTTCTAAGATAGATCTTAGGAGCGAGAACCACCAAATCTAAATGTAACTGGGTGATGAGTGGAAGACCGCATTCAAGACCAAGTTTGGTCTATATTAATGGTTTCCTTTTGGCCTCACCAATGCTCTTAGTACCTTTATGAGGTTGATGAACCATGTGATAAAACCATTCATAGGGAAGTTTGTTGTGGTATACTTTGATGATGTTCTAGTTTATAACAAATCCCTTAAAGAACATGTCTTACATTTGAATGATGTGTTTGAAGTACTTAGAAAAGAGAATTTGTATGATAATATTAAAAAATGTTCTTTTGGTGTGAATGAAGTTGTTTTCTTGGGATTTGTTGTGATCTCAAGAGGATTTGAGGTGGATGAATCTAAGATAGACGCCATCAACAATTGGCCAACTCTGAAATCTATTGGTGAAGTAAGAAGCTTCCATGGGTTGGCTAGTTTTTATAGGTAATTTGTCAAAGTATTTAGTACCATCATCGCTCCCTTAACCGAGGTGATCCATAAGGATAAACATTTTAAATTGGGTGATGAGCAAGCCAATGCATTTGAATCTTTGAAGGTTGTGCTGAGCTCTGCCCCCTTATTGCAATTACTAAATTTTAATATGATTTTTGAGATTGAATATGATGCAAGTAAGGTAGGAATAGGTTCCATCTTAATGCAATATCATAAACCTATTGCCTATTTTAGTGAAAATCTCAAGGGCGCAACTCTAGATTATTCCACCTATGATCTAGAGTTATACACCTTGAGTAATTGGCAACATTATTTGTGGCCCAAGGAGTTTTTTATTATAACCGATCATGAGTCCTTGAAACCTCTCCGATCCTAAGATAAACTCAACAAAAGACATGCCAAGTGGATTACTTTCATAGAGACTTTTCCTTATGTAATTCAATACAAAATAAAAAGGAAAATATGGTAGCCGATGCACTGTCTAGGAAGCATGTGCTTATCTCTACATTGTATACTAAACTAATGGGGTTTGAGAGTCTAAAGACAATGTACCCTGAGGACCCCAAATTTTCTCAAATCTATTAAGATTGTGAGACATGGGGTAGGGAAAAGTGGGTGAGGGATAGTTCTTCTATGCCCTACTCCAAGTTTGATGGTTTCTTATTCAAAGGAAAAAGGTTGTATGTACCCTCTAACTCATGAAGAGAATTTTTTGTAAGAGAGGCATATGATGGGGGTATGATGGGTCACTTTGGAATTGACAAGACCTGGAATCCTAGAGGAACAATTCTATTGCCCCAAGATGCATCAATATGTTGCTAGAATTTATGGACAATGCATGGATTATTGAAGTGAGAAATCCCACCTGATCCCTCAAGGATTATATACCCCACTACCCACTCCCCAATGCCCATGGCTTGACATCTCTATGGATTTTATTTTGGGATTGCCTAGGACAAGGAGGGGTAGAGATTGCATTTTTGTTATGGTTGATAGGTTCTAAAAAATGTCTCATTTTATTCCATGTCATAAAATTAATGATGCTTCTACTGTGGATTCTTTGTTTATTAAGCATGTGATGATAGGCGATATTACGTGCCTATATCAATATATTTTGCCCATATTTATGCCATGTTTTGAGAACAAAGTATATATTTCATGCGCTTTTAGTCCTTTTTCCTGTTAGTGAGCTAACAAACATGATTAGCAAAGTTTCAGGTATAAATGATGCAGAAATCAGCATTTTATGGCTTACTTGACGCCAAAGAAAGCTCACGAAGGAAGGAAAGGGAGCTTGAACGCCTAAAGGACCAAATGTGATGCATGGAAAATCTGTCCCGGGCTAAAACAACATTTCTGAAGACTTTGGGGACTTGCAGTAACTTATTTGGATTAGGATAATGATACATTAACCTAGTACAATTGGGTTAAGTATTTCATTAGTTTATTTGGATTAGGATAATGATACATTAACCTAGTACAATTGGGTTAAGTATTTCATTAGCTTAGTAGGAGTTGGTTAGATATTTCATTAGCATAGTAGGAGTAGGATATGGGTATTATAAATACCCTATCATGCTAGAGATTTTTATACATCTTCTTATATTCCTCCCTTAGTGGAGAGATACATTCTACTTCTCAATTCCGAATTCTTCCATTAATTCTATTTTTCTTCTTCTATTCATTTATTCTTAATTTCCGCAACAAGAGAAACGTTACTTTGCTAAGGAATTCACGCCTAAACACCTACCACTTGTGCTACACGAAATTAATCAATCTTGTGGTATAACAACAATGTCAATCGTGATCTCCTTCGCATTCATGGGTAACTAAACTTCTCTGTTGGGGTTATGGAAGCCAACTGAGATACTATCTATTGCTGTGAGTTTGTGAGTTTGTGACACGTATGATGCTTATATCATTATTCTCTTTATCTTAATCTACATTCTTTGTGGTTGCAAACGCAAGAATACGCCAGTATAACATTTAACTTGTTCGAAAGAAAGGTTATTTGTCTGGAAAAGAGATAGTGTCAAGGTAGTAGGGTCCCATCCTAAATTCCCTATTAAACAGTTAGTGCCGTAACTGGATTAACCTCTTGGAGAATTCGTACCGTTAGACACGCTTTAAGATCGAAAGAGTTAAAGTGAAATAATCCTCGAATAGGTCGAAAGACGCCTGGATTTACCATAGAATACAATTCTCTATAAGCACATGCATGTCGGAATTCTACACACTCATAGTCAATAGAGACGTATAACTCAGGAGGTGGACATAACCCCAATGCTTCAATTCTCATTGTTTACAACTTACGTAACAATCCTTCTATTTTTACTTTGCTATTTTCATCTTTTACTTTATTGTTTTGGTTACACATTACAATCACCCTTCTTACGAGACTTGCACTAAAAGTTTAGTAATTTTGCTTACTTGTTGGCCAAGCTATTCCCTGAGGGATCGATACCCAACCCAGGTTGGGTTCTATATTTGCTAACGACCGCTTTACACTCCTACGAGAGCTGTAGATTGAGCGTTATCAGCATGTTTTCAAAATAAATGGAATTCGTCAGACCATTGTTAGTGATAGGGACTCTAATTTCCTTAGTCTCTTTTAGAGGTTGTTGTGGGGTACGCTTGGCACCAAATTTCTTTTCTCAATATATTGCCACTCATAAATTTATGTTCAAATGGAGGTGGTAAATAAAACTCTAGGTTCTATGTTGTGCAGCTTAGTTAAAGGAAAAATGGCCTCTTGGGAGGACCACCTACCTCTAGTCGAATTTACTTATAATCTTGTTATCCATTTAGCTATTGGTATGACTCCCTTTGAATGTATTTATGGTTTTAACCCCCTTACCCATTTAGATCTCACTCCTTTTTCTTTTAATATTGTGATAAGCTTAGATAGAGATAAGAGAGAGTAAACCATGAAGAAGTTGCACGAAAAGGTGAGAATTCACCTTGAGAAGAAGAATCAAGAGATGGCCAAAAGAGTAAACAAGGAAAGGAAGTGGCTTGTGCTTGAACCGGGTGATTGGGTGTGGGTGCACCTTTGGAAGGATAGGTTTCCAACCCAAAGAAAATCCAAATTGATTCCCCGTGGTGATGGTCTATTTCAAGATCTTGAAAGGATAAACAACAATGCCTATAAAATTGACCTTTCTTCAGAATATCAAGTACACAATACCTTTAATGTGTGTGATCTTTCACTCTTTGACATGATAGAAGATGATCACCCTTTAGATTTGAGGTCAAGTTCTACTCAAGATAGAGAGGATGATAAAATCTGAATTAGCTCTAAGCCATTCACTAGAAGTCAAGCCCGAGAGCTTTAAAGGATCCAAGGATTGTTCATGAAGTGGGAGGTACTTGAAGAAGACTCCTTACCATCAAAAAGGTATTATTTATTAATAATCACACTTGTAGTGGTCCAAGGATCATTGGATGAGGCAAGCGAAGGAAAAAAGGGGCTAGAAAGCCCTTTGGAAACGACTTGCTCCCAAGGCGCTTTGGATCCACTTTTGATCCACTCTAGCATTTCAAGAGCGGATCAAAACAGCCCCTAGTGGTCCTTTTATTGAAATTGGGTCACTTTTGGGCCCTAAAATTGTAATAATTAGCCTAAACTATAAACACTTTAGAGGCTAGTTCATTCTCTTAGTTTTCCTTAATTATTAATGAATTGATGAATGCTACTCCATTGAGTGAGAGTATTAGACAATTTTGTTGAACTTTGGTTTAAAAACATTGGTTTAGAGGGAGTTCATCTCCCTCTTGGTTACCATAGGAATTAGGTGTTCGATTATATTGTAATTGAGGGTATTCGAGTTTGACATACTTTTTTGTTCTTAGTCACTTTTTTTCTTGTGTCTAATCTATCTTGTCGATTATCTTTACTTTTTCTTATCATCGTTAGTTTTTTTATTTTTATTCCGTATCAGGGACCTCGTGGTTGGGACATTGCATGAGTTTTCCATTGAATCTTTCCCACAACTCGTACAAGGGTTCTCCATTCAATTGCCAAAAGTTAGTGATTTATCATGCAATTGTAGCATCTTGGATGGTGGAAAGTACCAGTCAAGAAAGGCAACAGTGAGTTCATCCCATGAAGTAATTAATCCAATCGGACCAGATCAAAGCCACAATACCACCTCTTCCACTAGAGAAAATAGGAAGAGGCACAACCAGATGAAATCTTGGGTTATGTGTGTAATATAAAAGGGTGCACACACTTCTAGGAAATTCTTCAAATGCAAATTAGGGTCCTTATGGGCTTGCCACCACAAAAGTACCTTCATTTATCACATATGCATTATGACACTTGTGACATGAAAGACTCTATTCCCATGAGTAGTTGGGATACAGATAGCACTTGTTCGCACAACGTCATCAAGTTACTCTTAGTCATCAAGAGGACCGTCGAAGGACCCAGGATGACTTGCTTTGTAAGTCACAGTTTCCTGAACACTATGGAGATCACCTAAAAGGAAACAAAAATAGAAACAAAAATAAATACACACCACTATGATATACTCTAAGCAAAAATAAAAACACACACAAGTGAAAACTAAATTTCACTCCCCGACAACAATGCTATTTTGATTAATGCTCACATATACCATTTAAAGTGGTGGAGGAAAATCATTGTCAATAGCTCAACTTATGTTGAGGTTGAATCTGCGAGGAGAAAAATTAACTTTCTAGTCCTATGGGTGTTAATAGTTACTAAAAGATACTCATAATATAAATAAAGTAAAATACATAATTTAAAAAGGGGTATTGATTTGGAACAAAGGTTGATCAATGTATATTAAATTTAACAAACTAAAGGCGACAATTGATTGAGAATTCAAGATAAGAAGGATCTTGGGATTATGTCTACTTAAGGGCAAGTTGATTATAGGTGCATGATAATTTGATGCAAATTCTACTCATTAACAATATGGTAGGCTAGGTTGAAGGTACTTGAGGCTAGTTTGTCAACAAAGCCTCAAGAATGTCACTCATTGACCATTTTGAGTACCTAACGAGTGTGTTAATTAAAACCACCTAATACCTCAATTGGTCATCCCTATTTGTAGGAAGATGACCAGGACATAGCTAACTCTCTACTCACCCTTATTTGTAACATGGCGAAGAGATAGCAAACAACATATGTTATTGACCACTATTGCTTTGTCACCCATATCCCTCTTTCTAGGTTGATATGAGTTTCAAAAGTTCACTCATATCCCTCTTTCAAGGATGATGTGAGCTTTTAATAATTTAGGGTTTTCACCCACAAATCCACTTTGGGATTTGTAGTTTTCATCCACAAATCCCAACTACTTCAAACAAGCAATAGTGAAACCCATCATCAACATACTAGAATCTATATAAATACATCATAGCCCATACATAATTGCACATTAGTTCAACATAATCCTAAGACAAGGAAATTTAGCTACTCATAAAGTAAAGAGGAAGAAATATACCATAAGATTCATTCAAAATATCCATAATAATGGAGGTAAGAATATTCTTAAAATTACACTCTGATTTCACTAACTCAACTAGGAAAATTCAAATAGAAAACTTTCCCAAATAGTAGTTTTACAAAGTCGTCAAAGTTTAATTATTCAAAGTGTGATATATCAAATGGGAAATGATTTAAGCATTATAAGGGATTTGGATCAGCTGTGTACAATGACAGAACTGCCCTTGGGCATAAATCCGCTAGGCCACGATCGCTGCAACTTATCCATGATCACAACTACTGTGACCACAATCAGATCCTCATGGTTATGGAGGATGACCAGTCTTAACTGGCTGTGATTATGACCCTCAGACCACGATCACGGTAACTAAGCCTGATTATGTACAAGGTCTTCAACTATGCACTTTCCTTCTCCTTTTGATTCTTTTTTAACTCTAATCCACAACTTTGTATCTCATCACCTGTATGCCTGCAAAATATGGAAATTAGTGTATTCAACTAACAAACTTGTCTCATTCATACCTTCAAATCATAGTAGTATGCACCAATTTTGGATGTACATGAGGGGTAAATTCATCACTCATCACTAGCCGATCACTTTATCAACAAGGCTCACCCAACCACGTTGTTGAATCAAAGTCTGTCTAGTAAAATGGATGATGCTTAAGTGGAAGCTCGTCCACTAAAGTGGAATGGCCAGAATCATCTGATACCACTTAAGCGGTACTATGCCTCTTTAGCAGTGCCGCTTAAGCGGCACCCGGGAGGGCATTAAATTCCCTTTTTACTTAATTTATCCCATTTTCTCACAAGTATCAAGAGTCAA
Organism: Capsicum baccatum var. pendulum; assembly: GCA_030864225.1. Lineage (NCBI taxonomy): Eukaryota > Viridiplantae > Streptophyta > Magnoliopsida > Solanales > Solanaceae > Capsicum > Capsicum baccatum. The sequence goes on from CM061550.1 coordinate 109,937,403, forward strand.
AATCCCTAGAATATGTGTGATATTGGGATATTAATCATTTGGATATCAGGAGGTAATTATGTGGTCGAAATAATTAATTCTTCATCAAAATCCTTTAAGTTTCCATCTAATTCTTGGTTTAATTCCTTAATTTAGTTGCAAATTCCTAGATTCTTTTTAGTTATGTGTCATTTGAGCTCAAAATTGACTCATTCTTGATCATAGTGGGACATATTGATGGTTTTAAAAGTGCAATTTCGTAAGCAACCCCCACATGGAATTTTGACTTAATTTTGAATCCAAAGCAATAAAAATACAATATGGGCCTTGTTGTTCTCGTATTAATGAATAGATTACCATTTTGATAATATGACATCATGCGAAAGCTTCGTGAAAGGGGAAATCATAAATTCAGCAGACTTTATTGGGCTTTCTTCAACGTCCAGGTAAGATAGGCTTACTTTTCTACTAGTTTGAGCTTAATTTTAATATTGATGCAATAATATGCTATTTTTAGGTATGGAATTAGGTGTTGGAAGAACTCTTAAGGTAATTTGGATTATTTAGTCGATTAAGGGACAATAACTTAGTGTTAGTTGACTTAATTACCCATTTCTTAGGAAAATCTTACTTTCGTAGAATGCAATAAGGCTTATTTAGTAATATGTAGTGGGATTTAACACCTTAGCCTAGTTCAGGGTAGAATTTGATTTAAAATGGACCTCCGAGGTTAGACATGGGGCCTTTCGACCATCCTAGACTATGATCATATTAGCTCCTTATAAATTTATCAGGCCTTTATATGTTATCTTATTTTCACTTATAAGACCTGGGAGGATTTGGTGTTGTGGGTTATTCTAGGTGGTACTTGAGACATGTTAAAATTGATTCAAGTCTGGTAAATTATGATATTTATTACTAATTCAAACAAAATTTTTGATGGTTTTTCTAAGAGTTAGAGAGCATGTTTGAGTGTTTTTGAAGTGTAGTTCTTGTTCTTTATGTTATGCATCTTGAATGAATTTGATTATTGAAGAAAATTACATATTTAGTGTTGGAAGGCCTGGGGACAGTGAAGTCTTAGGTGGGGCGATCACGACTCAACAGTTCGGAATCACAGCACCTGAGACCTATCTGACCGGGTCCTCAGTTGTCACGATTGTATGATCTTGTCTCATTGTCTCATGTTCATGCTTGCATAAGTTATCACTTCGTAGTTCTATATGTATGATTGTATCATGAACACTTCAAGCGAGTTCCAAATTCTCAGTGTGAATCAGCACCTTATCTATAATCTATATCTATAATATATCACAAGTGTGAAGACCCTTAGAAAAGTGATTTGAACTTTTTGCCCTTCACTAAAATGGTTTGCAATAGACAAAATCGTCTTTTCATCTTTTTTAATTATTATACTATTAAATTACGAACTCCTAAAATATATGGAAAGAACTCTAATCAAATAAATATATAGAAAGAAATTAGAATCCTAAATTGCATAAAATATATGAATCCTAAATTATTTATGAGTCTAAAATATATGGAAAGAAATTAACGGTCCTAAAATATATGTAAGGAATCACATTTTATTTTAATTAAATATATAAACTTGACATATACGTTCCAGCCCCATGGATTCAAATTCTTTTTTACCATTTTCATCTAGAAAAATTAGGAAAAAATCTTTTCCAAACTAAAATAGACTTAATCTGACTATTTTCTTAGTTATTATTTCAAACCTCACTCCTAAATTTATGGACAAATAAAAAGACAGATAATCCTTAATTATGTATGGCAATTGATATGGCCGCTATCTTATACCTACCACAAAGGATAACTCTTGCTACTTTTCAATTGAAATTGATGCACAAACAATGACGAAAAAGTGTCCACCAATAAAATATTACAAAGGAACAGTCAAAACAAAAATTTCCCAATTTCCACCAATGTAATTGCTGATACGATTGTAACTGTCCAGCTAGCAATTTTAGGGTTATTTTCACTCTAAAAATTGTTTCCATTCTTTTTCTTAAGTTTATGTAAAATTTTTTTATTAGGTTTAATTGTATTAATATCTCTATTATTATATACTTTTTTTTGTAGTTATAAGTGGTAGATGGACGTTGATCAACTTTGAGGTATTCTTTTATGTAAAGGTTGATATCTCGATTATCATGTGTAAAGGTTCACCTAATATCTTAAAAATTGCATTATTTTGTTGTAGTTTCTGATTTGTTACTGTTGTTTTTTTGCTTAATATAAGTGGTAGATGGATGTTCAATCGAGATTTGAGGAAATTTTTGTGTAAAAATTTGGTTTAATTTTATTATGACATCTCTATTATCGTATCATTTGTTGTAGTTTACATGTAGTGATAAATGTCGACTGTCTTTGGGGAATATTTTATATAAAGGTTAATATCTCGATTATTGTATTATTTTGTTATAGTTTATGATGATTATCATATTGTTGTTTATGAGATTATCCCTTTTTTTCTACTTTCATTACTTCTGTTAATATTTTGGTCTAGCGAAAGTGTTCTTGTATTTTTCGTTTGTCCTTCGCTTACAGTAATCTACAGTTCTGTTACTAGATATCTTTTTGATATTTTAATTTTTGAAAGTAATAATGATATCATATAAATGAAGAAACAAATAGAATTTCATATGAATTTTTATCTCATCTTCAACTTTCATTCCAGGGCCATATTAAGTACAGTGGATACATAGCTCCAACTTATTCCAATATATCACCGTGCCACTTTCCCATTGAAAATGCTAATATAAGTTATTGTTTAAGTTATTTTCATATAAAAAATTGTATTTATTTTTTAATAATTAGAATACTTATCTTTCATTATTTCTTTTTTCAATACCTTTGTGCATGAGGTTTCGATAATAGTTTTTTAAAAAATTTCATACTATTGAAGTTATCGTAGGGCAAGGAGAGAACAAAATTCATGTAAATCTTACTCATCATACATAGATTAAGAGGTTTTTCTAAAGATCCCATTTAAAGTATTATGAGATTAGTTTGTAATGCAACTTTCAGAAGAGGAATTCTATGAATATTAGGAATGCAAGGGAAATATGAATTTAAAATTCCATGTCATCATTACGTCTGCATTATTTAGGGTCTGATCATATTTTGTGTTTGCATTTACGGTAATACTAGGTAGTTCTTAGCTTTTCTTTTTTCTCTCTTTGCAGATTTTTACTATGTATTATTTTGATTGTCCATAAATTTAAATCATAGACCGCAAGTCTTTAAAGTTATTGGAAAGTGGAGACAAGTTCAATTGATTATTCCTGACCAAAAAAAAAACTAGACTTCTTACCTACAATTAAGAAGGGGTGTCTTGGCATAACTGGTAACGTTGCCTCCATGTAACAATGAGTTCATGGGTTCAAGCTATGAAAATAATTTCTTGCAAAAATGCAAGGTAAGGTTGCATATAATATACCCTTGTGGTTCAGTCCTTCACAGACCCCATACATTGTGAGAGGTTTAGTACACCGCACCTAAGTAACCTTTATTTGGATAAAGATTCTCATTTTCTTACTAGTGAAGTACATCAAACCTATAGTTATGTTAGAGTTGCATGTAGTGTTGAAGTACAACTTCAGAAATTTTCTCTTTGCTGCATTAACTAGGACGATTGACAGTAATCTACTGCTGAGATAAAAAATTTGACAAAGCTAATTTTTTTGTTTGTTAGAGCTTAGCTATTGTGTAGTTATAGAATGTGCGATTAACTCTTGCAAGATCATTCATTGGTTTTGCCGGATAGACTCTATCCTTATGTTGCAATCCAATCCTTTAAAATGAAATATAACACACCCATAGTCAAATTAAAAAAAGAAATCTACTGCTGAGATGTTGTTGATGTTTTGCTTTTTTTATACCACAATGTTTTCCTAATTTTATCAAAACTTAAATGTCTTTTCGGGTAAAGTCTTTATTGAACATGGCTCAGAACTGCGACTAATCTCGCGTGACAAGGTCGGTGCTTGCTGGATGTCATGCTGATCATATATGCTCATGTATTTACATATGCTTTATTTGACCTAGAATGTATTTTAAAAAGGGACAACATTAGGCAATAGATTTTAAGATGAGACAATATTAGGCGATGATAGTTTGTACATGAGTCTTTTGGTATACTTAATTGACTAAGTAGGGATATTCTAACTCGTGAGATATTTTCTTAAGTAGGGATATTCTAACTCATGAGATATTTTTTAATGGAGTGCTATTTTATCCCACGCTTCATATGAGATAGTAATTCTATCATTTTAGTAAAAATGATGGGATAAAGTAACTATACCTCATATCAAACATAGGATAAAGTTAATTCCAAACTTTATTCAGTGGCTATTTTCCTTATTTGAGTGCCAAACAATCATAGGTTAAAAGCTTATTAACCCATAAAATAAACTTACGTATAGTATACATAGCTTTTCAAATAAAATTTCACTAAAGCTCTTAAATTTTCAAGGTTGATGTGTGATTGTTGATATTGAAAAAAAAAGCATGATAATTGTGAATTTGGAAGTGAAGGAACTAAAATTAGAATGAGTTTTTAGTTGAACTTCTATGAAAAATATCTTCATTTATTGAGTTAGATATATGGGACAACATTCACATTTTAATGAATATAAACTTTTATTTTATTTAGTGAAGGAGTAACTTACGCTAATAAAATTTAATTTATAATTTTAATCAATATATTTTTAATCAAATTCAAATAAATAAGTAATGTTTGATGTGATATACACGTGCAACTCACGTATCATGGACTAGTAGTAAGTTAAGGCAAGTCAACTCAGAAATCGATTTCATGATAGAAGTTTCAATGTTTCAGCTCAGTTATATCCTTTCTTGGAAAACATATTATGTCCACGTTATTCCATACCTCTAAGGATTTAACAAGTTCCTATCCATCATTCGAGGACTAATGATTCCAAGGGGGAGTAATGTAACACCTCATATTTTTGCACTAGAATTCCAACCGTCGTTCCTATGTGTATAAATTTTAATCTCATGATTTGTATGTTAATATATATGTCATGATCATTGTCCTAGTTTATGAAGTGCTCTCGAAGTGAAATATGTTCATAGAATTTACTTAGAACAAAGTTGAGCTAAGAAACTTATATTCGTCCAGAGTTTGGTGTTAGATTCTACAAGGGTCAACTTTGAAAGTGTATAAATTTTAATGTATGTAGAATTTTCTAGCTAAAGACCTACCAAATTTTAGGTAATTAAATCAGCTTTCCAATGATACTAATTTTGCCTTAATCTGATACCCAAGTGAAAAGTTATAGCATTTTTCGATGTGAAATAGTAGGTCACTGCAATTACACCGCTCAGTTGTGCCTATAGTGGTTGAACCAATACCTCTCAATAAGAATCCTCAAAATTGGAATTGTCCAAAACAGTAGGTCACCACTATTACACCACTTGGCGGTACCTATAGCGGTGGAACCAATAGCGCTCAGCTCAACAAGAAGCCTCAAAATTGGAATTGTCCAAAACAGTAGGTCACCACTATTACACCACTCGGTGGTACCTATAGCGGTGGAACCAATAGCGCTCAGTAGTGAACCTCAAAATTAGGATTTCTGCTTAAATTTTTAATTCTGAGGGGCAGTCTTGTCTTTTTTCATCTCAACCCAGGTCGTAAAAATATGATTTTAAGCATCCATTAGGGAATTATTTGCCTTTATTCTCCTATTTTACTCTCAATAAAAAACCCTAATCAATCCTCTTCAATATCATCCATTCCATCACCTCCTCTTCAAGAAAAAAACCAAGAATTTAGGGTTCCTAATCCAAGAAGTTCAAGAAAAGTATTCAAGAACATTTCCAAGAGTTCAAAGTCAAGATTTTACATCAAATCAAGCATAATAAGGTATGCGGGGTTATGAACAAGGATACTCCTTTCATTCTTGTGCCCAAAACTAGCTTTTAAAGATGAATTTGCATGAATTTACATGAATTTATGTGAATTGCAATTAAGGTTCATACCCAAAGTATCTTGTTTTGAATTATGGATTTATAAAGTAATTGAAGTATGAAATTCCATATTTGTCTTGATTTAAAGGACTCTCTTTTATGATTTGAGCACCATGAGTATGATTTGAGACATTGATTACAGATTTTGAATTGAGTTTAAGCATGATATTGTTGAAGTATTTCAAGAAGTATATTGAGAATGATGTTTTTCTATGAATCTCACATAAATTTAAAGAATGGGTTTTATGCCCTAAGTTTTAGTATTGATATTTCAAGAAGATTATGCTCTTAAGCACCTTATGATTAGTGTATATTCAAATTTTAAGCAAGATTTTGATCTTTTGATCCTTATCTAAGATATGGAATCCACATAGTTAGTTTTTATTACAGTTTAAAACAGACAGATGCATAACTGGTTTTCATTACAAACCCTTATGCTAGTTTTAAGGTGGATTTCCTATAGAAAGAGCATACAGATTAAAAGGAGTAGTATTTAGCACTGAGTTGGGTATGATTTCAAGGTCTAATGCCCCAGAACTATGCACCACCATAGGTTTTAATACCCCTAGTGGGTTCAGTATATTGATCATTCTAGCTAGGTTCTATTTTGATGGCAAGGGTAGAATAACTCTACCAACGTGGGTAAGAGACGTTGGACTCCATGATAGCTCATATGATTTATGTCGGTTAGAAGAACCTCCCTAACAAAAAAAAGAATAACATAAAAGTTTTTAGAAGAAAATCCTTAATTCCTAAGTCCTAAAATAGAATAATAGAACAATTTTTAAAAACTAAGTGTAAAGGCTCACAAATTTACCCAGATATTGTCTTATAAAAGACGTCAGTTATCAGATTTTATCTTTTTGTTTACAGATACAAAGATGAGTCCTTTTACACTTAGCCTACATGATTTGAAAATAGACTTAACTTCAGTTCTACTTATTCCACTAGCAGAAAGAGTAAAGGTACAACTTTTAGAACTAAGTGTTATGACTCATAAGATTTATACAACATGTTTTATCATTTAGGATTCATGATATTCAACTTTCAGTTATTCCAGCCAATGTGAGTCATTTATACTTAGCATACATCCTTTTACAAGTTTATATGAACATTGAGATATTGTTTTACTTATGCATTCATACCCACATGCTCAGTACATTCCGAAAGTACTGATCCACATATACGTCTATGTGCTACATTGTTTAATGATGTAGGTACTAGTTCAGTTGTATTCCATGGATCACAATCAGACAATTGTAGATTCCAGCCAACAGATAATGAGTACTCCTACTTCGGGGACTTCAGTAGGATGTTATTTATGTACTTTATTTTCTTACTCACATGTATTGATTAGTGGTAGTTGGAGTCGCGCCCCAGCTACCTATAGTCAGTATAGTAGAGGCTTCATAGACTGTTAGTAGAACTAATGTATTTGATTGTAGTTTTTTTTGTATAAGCAGAGTTGTAATCATTTTTTAAATAGCTTTGTATTAATTAGATTCAGAAAAGATTGATCTTCCACTTATTTTGTTCAGATTTATGTATTTTATTCAGTTTCCCATGATTTATGCCAGTACAAGGGCTAGCTTAGGATCACGTGTGGTCCTAAGAACCATGTGACGAATAGGGATAGTCTCAGTTTGTTACATTATCACAGAGCATAAGGTCCATGCCATGCTACTTATCGTGAAGCACAAGGTCCATGCCACGTAAATATCACGGACCCTCACTGTTTCCTAATGAAAATGCTCATACCTTCTTGCTCGGGTATCGAATTAGGAAAAATTGGATGCGTTGGAAAGATTACTCAATTAAATATAATTTGGTGGATTTTGAGGTAAAAAATTCCACATATTTCAAAGTTCTACACGTTCAAATTTGACCCTTGTAGGGTTGAATACCAAAATTTGGTCGATTTAGAAGCTCTTAACTCAACTTTGATCGAAGTGTTTCCCATCAACATTTTTAACCTCAAAAGCACTCTTCACACTAGGATAATGTTCATGACACCTATATTCGTATACAATTCATGGGATTAAAGGTTTTACATGTAGTAATGACAATTCAAATTCTCGCCCAAAAATATGGGGTGTTACATTGTCTCTCCCTTGGAATCAATCGTCCTCAAATAATGGGTAGGAACTTATTAAAGCTTTAGATGTATGGAATAAAGTATGTAACTTAACATTATGATTATCTCTCAACAGAAAACGTTTAGGAATCTAAAGAAAAGGGCTTCATGGCATCGCTGAATAAATTATGTAAGCACGAATCATGAGACAATGATACTAAGGTCTTACAAGGGGTAAAAGACCTAAATACCCTCACCCCATGTGAAAAATCAAAATTGGACAAAATTTTACACCTCAGTGTGGAATGCTGCCTATCGTGGAGGCTAACCTCCATGCCACATCACTTATTGTGGAGACTAGCCTCTATGAAATGACGTTATCACGGAGGCTTACTGCCTTGAAATTCAAAAATAGCCCCGAACCTCATCTAAAAATTCAGAAACTCTTTTAATATGCCTAAACATATTTTAAGTCAAAGTCAATGTTTCGAACATAGGAAGGCCAAAATAGAAATGCTCAAAATTTTGAGGGTGTTACAAATATCTGACAGATAGTTAAAAACTTATCTAGAAGCTTGTGGGGTATTGCAATGTTTGAGTTGGAAAACTTGCAAAACTGAGATCATGCACCAAGCACTTATGATCGGAGACAAGATGCATGAACTGAATTTAATTCATAATTTGCATGGATATAAATAAAGTACCACATGGAATAGCCATACTAATGAAACTTCAGAGAGTAAGACTAGATGGAAAGATGAAAAACTATAGGAGGTTATCTGTCTGATTGCTTGTAACACCCCAATTTGCTAAACCGAAATGCTACACAGTGCTCATAACCCCGAGGGACAACAACCTAACCCATGACTGATATCTGTACCTGTATACTGCAAATCATGAAATAATAATATGGAATACATAGAACTGTAAGGCCATAAGAGTCAAATAAATAAACCACGTGGGTAAAAATACCTAAAACAACTAAATCTGAACGTAAATTTGAAAATAAATCTGAAAGCCTCTAAACTATCTGAATAAGGAGTTGAAGGAACATGTCTCCAACTAACTCCGTAAAACTGAACTAAAAAAATAAATAAATGTATCAAATCATATTGTCCTCGAATCAATAAGGACTCACTGTGTCTCTGCGACTGGAATGCTACCGCTACTGCTGGGCTGGAGCTCGTGTCTCGGAACCCATGGTGTAACATGAAAAGAAAGCACCATAGCAAAAATGTGTTAGTATAACTGGAGTACTGAGTTTACGAGGAAGGTAGGCTGAAAATAAAGGGTTTCATGCATGAACAACACTAACTGACCAATATGAGCGTGGGAGTGCAAACACACATATATAGAAACTGGGACCGTGAATACATGATATCATGACCTGTAAGCTAATACATGGTTTACTGATAACTGTTATGACTGATACTAAAACTGATAACATGGACGACTGTATCTGAAAGTCTAGTATATACTGAAATCTGAAGAACGCCTTGAGTTCTTTTACTGAGACTGATATTAAAACTATGGGAAGTAGTGTTTAACCGACATGCCCTATGTATGCCATTATGGCTAAGCTGGGGTCCAATCTCTGCCCCGACTGGAGGGGTGTCAATATCGTGAAACGCATAAGGACAGCCTGTGAGTGACCCTTATTTGGCGGGTACTCAATGAGAACGGTGAGAACCCTAAACTGACGGGTTAAGTCACCTTATCTACCCTAATCTGACGGGTTAAGATGTCTCAACGTACGCTCGCTACGTAGTTATGGAACACAAGGATGACTACTAAGAATCACACCCTGAACTGGCGGGTGAGTTCCCATCCTTGGATTCACTCGGTGCTAACCTCTACTCCCATTTGGAGGGACTGGACATGAATAACTGACTGTGCATAACTTAATCTTACTGAATTTTGTTGACTAATGGAATATTACTGAAAACTGACAACTGACTAAGATCATGAGGTTTTCCTGAGTCACATGACTGACTGAAGTCTATGGAATCATAGCTTGAGTTCGGATATCATGAAACATGACATGGATCTAGACAAACAACTATAGTTTTCGGGTACAAGTACCCCCAGGACTTTATGGAAGAAAACTAACACACATGACTGACTTGATCATAAGATTAGAGTCCATAATTTATAATATCATAAGTAGGGATCTCATACTAAGCATGGTTATCAACAATGTATTGCATGGAAAGGATTTCATATCACATGGAAGTACTTGCACAATCTTAATATCATGTTCATTGCATAATCATATTGGCAACACATACCAATAGCATGGAAGTTCATGTGGATTGCATGGTTATCATACATCTTGTTCATAAGTAGGATTTGCAAGTAAACATAACATAATCTCATAAAAATAGTTCATGATTATTCCAACAACATTTACAAGGCACATTATCAACGTAGAAGTCATTGGAACGTAAGGGCATATCATGAATCCTTCACTTAGTCACAATTTAGCTATATTGTGTGATTTCTAGTTCCTTAGGCATTTTATCAAACACCTTACATGCACATCTTAAGCATAGGTGAAATCATCAAATTATACATCATGAACAACCAAATTTACATGTTTCCAACTCATATAATATCATGAATTCAGCAAAAACATATAAAGATTCCATCTTGGGAATCCCCCAATATCAACAACATGATCATCAACACCCAACAATATATAAATAATACTTTATAATGAAAAATAGGGTTTTTGAGCTTTATGGATGAAATGGATCCATAAATCAACTCACGCATACCTTAGAAGGAAAGATTCTTGATGATTGATGGAGGAATTTCCTTGAAATCAGATCCTCAAGCTTAGTTACGCAACCCTAGTTGTTTTTCTCTTTTAGTGCTCTTGGATGATGAGCATTGAGATGATAATAGGGTTGTAATATGTTTAGAAGCTATATATTTCATAGGGTTAAGTTTAGGGACGTGTAAGGAGTGTTAAAAGACTTAATTATCTTTAAGATAACTCAAAACAGAGTGCTTTTGGTACCTAGAATTAGGTAGAGCCCAAGTGATTACCTAAGCTAGGTTAGGCGGCGCCTAACCAATCACCTATGCTTGGGTTGGGTGGCGCTTAACCAATCGCCTATGCTTTCTGTCTCTCATGAAAATGGGCATAACTTTTCGCTCGGGTATTGGATTAAGTTAAAATTGGTATCATTGGAATGATAATTCGATTATCTACAATTTGGTGGGTCTAAATCAGACAAAATACAACATTAACATCGAGTTATACTCGTTAAAATATGACCCTTGCAAAATCGAACACTAAAACTTGATGGATTCAAAAACTCTTAGCTTATATTACCTTAAGTCACTCATATGAACATGCTTAATGCATCATAAGCTATCCTATCACTAGGATATTCATTGTAAGTCATGTACTCAAGTATGAATCATAGGATAGGATATTTCATACATAGGAATACTTATTCACTTCCTAGCTTAGAAACATGCGGGGTAGTACATTGTTAAATTGAATTATTGGCTATATGGACTAACTCATAGTAAAAGTTTATACTCAATTAGAGTATTTATTCAACACTCTTTGTTAGAAGTTCTATTTATATTAGAGAGTACAAAATTTTGGGAATGATCTAAAAAACATATCTGAATAAGGAATCGTAACATGTCTACAACTCTATAGCATAGACTATAGGCCTATCAAAGATAAGCAAGCTATTCCTTAGGAAATGCAACTGCTAATTTTCAAGCTTATCCACACTTCTCATATACTTCCTCAACTATGATTTCTCTCTCTTAAATACTACCCTTTATTTGATGCCACTTATAATCTTCACCCTGTTCAAGCCTACTCAAAGTCATAGTTACAAGACATAACACCATAATCCTAGCCTAAACCACAAATTCAATATCCTATGTTTTTTCACAGCTCTCATCTCTAGAATAATACTACTTACCACCTCAATAACTAATTTCAACCTCTTACTAGGAATTTTCTAACGCACAATGTATTTATCTACTTATATACCAACATGACATTCGAGACTATTATTATAACCACATATGAACTTCTAGGAAACCACCCACCAAATAATTTTTCCAATATTCTCTAATACCTCTATCAATAACAACTTTCAATTGCTATCCCCAAGAAGACACACCTAGAATTTTTCAACTAACTATGACATATACCAAAAGCTTTACGTCAATATTCCTTCACACATTGGATAAAAAACCATACAATAATATTTCCCTAATAAGGATCATTTACTCTTTCCTATCTTAACCATTATTCATCTTTTTTCATCTCCATTATCATTACATAAGGAGAGGTCACTGAAAAGTTAAAACATGAGGAACTGAAGCATGAAAGAATACTATATATAATGGTGACACTTAAATGAGGCCTTAGGAATAGAGTATCAATTACATGAATTCATTAAAGAATCAAAACTGAGGACATACATGCCATAATATAAATTTTACAGGTCATTAAGGGTGTACCATGAGTTCGAAGAACTAAGCATACTATAAAACATAAGTACATTATTTATGAGCTGCATGACCTAAATTTGGAATTCATAAATTCAAGGAACATGAGTCGTACTTCTAAGTGAACTGGAACTCTTTATACTAGGAACTGGTAGCGTACATGATTCTATGGAAAGTGCATGAATATGAGCTATGACCATAGAGCTGACTTGTAAGGCATGGGTAGATATCGTGAAGACTGAAGTACAAAAATTTGTATTGAGAGAAGAATGGGTTGGGTGCCTTCCTCCCCTATTATTGTTCTAGAATTCACTAGCATCATTACCAAAATAGGAAAACCTGACTTAGGTCCTTGATCTATCATCTCCCCCATAGATTTCAGCCATCGTTCTAAGTCCGTGGACCCCTTTAATAAACTCTAAAATGAACTAAAACCACTCTAATCTAGATTCCAAGATATAAAAATACATATAAATAATAAATTCACCCTGAAAGACGATGTCTTAAACTGTAAAACCTACTGCTAGTACTTCTTTCTAAGATACAACTCTTAACTTTCTAGAGCCCCAATAGTTATCATATAATAACTTAAAAACTTATTAACTTAGAATCTTTGGGAGTATCACCATACACTGAGTTCACACCATCTAGAATTTCAAACTCTTCTTTCTATTAGATCAATCATCCTAAATTCAAACTTAGATTCTAGCACTTAACATGGAAATCTACAAAACTTTTCATACACTAAACCCAGTTATTACTATGACATAGGAATCATAAAACACTAATCCACACAAAATTTTATGAACATACTCTATCTTATCAATCTCCTCTATCATTGTGGTCACTACCTAATCTCTATCCCAATTAAAGCATTAACATACTCCAAGTCTCCCTTAACTTACAAATCTCTCTCAAAGTGCTATTAAATAAACTAAACAAGACCTTTCTAGCTCCATGGTTACATAATCTACTACATTACGATAAACACTGGCCCCACTTTACTGCTACTAAACTTTTATGTTTATGCTTCTAACTCTAGATCATATGCTATCATAGAATTCTAAGAAGGGATCTAAGGGAACATCTGGATTTAGTTCAATGCATGATTTTTTATAAATAATATTGAAATATTTCAAACTTTTGAAATTAAAGTCACTTATGGCATCCTTTTGAGCCTGCATACAATTGTATAACTGTCTGTCGATATTGTCTGAGAAGACTCTATCAATAGAAATTTAAGCTTGTCTATTTCTATTACCTCAAGAATAAGGTAGAGTTGGCATGAATGGCGCAAGACAAAAATCTGTATATGTTTCTTAGAGAACATCTCTATACCACGATTTGAGATATAAAAGAAGGAAAACATTTCTTAAATACCTTATAGCCTCTCAAAGAAAAGTACAGATGCCTTCGTACTTTTCCATCATACTCTACTAGACACGACTTCATAGAAACCCTAGGACACTTGAATCTTATGCTCTGATACCAAGTTTGTCATGAACTAAGACTACCCTAAGTCATAAAATGGTGCTTAGAACCACAAGTGATCCCAAGCCAACATATGTACTGGAATGATACTTGAGCACCTTATTTAGTATATAATTAAATACTAAATAACTAATTAAAAGCTTAATCAAAATGAGATAAGCTATTTTAATACATAACTGACCAAAGTTTACAACATTGAAGTCTGAGAGAGAAGAACTTAAATTACAAATACTGACTCTGACTAACCATCTATGAAGCCTCTACTATACTAACTCTAGGTAGCTGGGACATTCCTCTAACTATCCCAAATAAATATATAATAATAATGAAAATAAAATACAGGAACTACAATTGACTTGACTCCTTAAAATAAGGGAACTCATAACTTGTTGGTTAAATGCTGTGAACGGTCTAACCCTGATGTATGGGCTACGTCTGGTACCTATATTTTGAAGGAATATAGCCACAAACGCATATATGGGGTTAGTACTTTGTAATGTAGTGAGTATGTGAGACATGTACTAAATCATAAAAATACTTATTGTATGCTTTAAAACTGAGGTCATAACATATTTGCTAAAATGTGCATTTAAATCATGGCTATATGTAAAAGCTATAAGACTTATTAAAATTTCTCTATCATGAGATGAAAACATTTCTGTAAGATGGAAAGTAGTAGAAACATGAGTACAATATGCAAATCTCAAGTCAAGGTTGAATTGGCTGTAAAACTATATTAAGGGTTATGTATGAAGACAAAGCCAAATGCATGAATATATAAAATAAAAATAGGACAAAGTAAAGCATGCGCTAAAATAATTTGTCTAATTGAATAATTGAAAAACTAATAAACAAAACACTTGGTCATACAAACCTAAGTTGATGTGGTTTGAATACTGAACTGAGACTGTGGGAGCCAATATTTAACTGACATACCACAATCTGAGCTAATCGGGGTCCAACCTATAACCCCAGTTGGAAGGGTGTCAGTACCTTGCCACGGGTAGTGATACTTATGGTATAGATCTACAAAGCTGATGTCCTAAAGAACTTAGGTGTCGGTCCTAAACTAGTGGGTGAAATCTCATAACCTATGCTGGCTATGTAGTTCTAGAATGTAGGGACTTCTACTTAAGGTCTCATTCCTATACTAGCGGGTAAGACTTCATCCCAAGATTATCTCAGCACTAAGTATTACACCCAACTAAATTAACATGGATGCATAAACTAGTGCATGCATTGATAACTGATATGCGCAAATCTGGTATTCTGAAAATAATAGTGAATGCATAGTCTGAAGATTTTAAAACCATATAAACTGATCATAATAAGGTAATTTCATAAATAAAGCACAAAAATTCAACAATTGATAAATGCTCAACATAAATATAATAATCTTAATATACTGATACAAACATGGTCTGAATGACTTGTAACTTGAAAATATAAAAATGCACAAACATATAGGTATTGGGTTTTCATAACCCACTAGAACTGAAAATACAATTAAGTACATAATTTCAAAGCAATGATATGATAGAAAATTTCATGACTAAAACTCAAAAACCCAACAATTTCATCAATAAAATATATTATCATGACTAGGGTATGAAAGAATACTTGAAATTATGAGCAAATATTTTTTCATGGTTCAATTCAAGAATTACCTAGAGGAATCATGGAATTTATGCTTTTTATGGAACCCTAGTTATGAAATTCATAAAATTCATGAATAAAAATCATAATTTTTGGCATGAGGATGAAATGAGATACTCATTGAATATCCACATACCCAATTTTTCATGATTTCTTCAAAGGGAACTTGGCTTTGGATCCTTAGAGGTTGAATTCTTAAAGATGATCCCTTATTTGGTGTTTATAAGGATTTGGGAGAAGAGCGATTGTGTAATGTGTGTGTTTGTTGTTATGGAGTGATACAATCATGTTTATATCAGTCATACGATAGTTTAGGACATAAATTACTTGTTTACCCTTCAAAAATTGAAGAGAAATGCGGGTTTTAGCATTTCTGACAAGGTCCATGCCACGCTGCTTATCATGGAGCATAAGGTCTATGCCAAACTGATTATCACAAAGCATAAGGTCTGTGCCAGGTCAAATTGTAGACCCTCACTGGTTTCTCACGAAAATGCTCATAACTTTTTTGTCAGGTATCGGATTAGGCAAAATTGGAAGCTTTGTAAAGAGGACTCAATTATCTATAATTTTGTGTGTCTTGCACTCAAAATTTCTACATATTCTAGTTTTTGTACACATTCAATGTTGACCCTTGTAGGATCGAATGTCTAAATTTGGTTGAATCAAAAGCTCTTAACACAACTTTGCTCTAAGTGTTTCCTATGAACATTTTTCACCTCAAAAGGACTATTCACACTAGATAATGATCATGACACTTATTGTCATACACAATTCATGGGCTTATAGTTCTTACACTTCAGAAAGACGATTCAAATTCTAGCCTAAAAATATATGGCGATACAAATTACTATCTCAGGACTGAAATATGGCTTATTTAATTTCTAGGAATGAAATTAGACACCTTAGCCTAGTTCAGGTAGAATTTTCCTTAGAATGGATTTTAGGGGATCAGAAATGGGCCTCTCTTTCCCACCTTAGGATAATATTATCATTACCTCCTTGTAGACTTTATAAGGATGATGTCTTTTAAATGTATTATTTAGAGCTGAAGAGGTTAGATGCATGATGCTTATGCTAGATTAGTCCTTGGGAGTTGGTACTAGTTTCAGTTTAAGTACAACAATTTATGACCTTAAGACTAGTTTGATTCTGCATTATTCATAATATAAGTTTTGGTTCAAGTCTAGAAAATGACTATATGATTATATGAGTTATAGTTCAAGTCCAACAAATGACTATATGATTATATAAGTTCTGGTTCAATTATTCTAAGTATGATATATCAAATGGGAAAGGGTTTTAGCATTATAAGGGATTTGGGGTCAGCTGTGTACAATGATAAAACTGCTCCTGGGCATAAATCCGCTAGGCTACGATCTCTGTAACTTGTCCATGATTATAACTACCTTGAACACTGCTAGATCCTTGCGTTCATGGAGGATAACCAATATTGATTGGCCATGATCACGCCTGATTACGTACAGGGTCTTCAACTATGCACTTTCATTCTCCTTTTGATTCCTTTGGTGCAAGTAGTATGTATGAATTTTTGATGTAAATGAGTAGTAAATTTACCACTCAGCACCAATCGATCACTTTATCAATAAGGCTTACTCAACCACGTTGAGTAAGTGAAAGTCTGTCTGCTTAAGCGGAAGATGCTTAAGTGGCAGCTTGTTCACTAAAGTAGAAGGGCTAGACTCATCGGGTACCACATAAGTGATACTATGCCTCTTTAGTAGTGCCGCTTAAGCGGCACCTGAGAGGGCATTAAATTCCTCTTTTACTTAGTTTTATACCATTTTCTCACAAGTATCAAGAGTCAAAAGACCGATAATGTGTGGGGTATTGGGATTGGAGATCACGGGGTAATTGTGAGCTCAAAATAATCATTTCTTCATCAAAATCCTTTAAGTTTCTATCTAATTCTTGGTTTAATTCTTCAATTTAGTCTCAAATTCCTAGATTCTTGATGGGTTGATTTTTGTATCATTTGAGCTCAAAATTTACCCATTCTTGAGGGTAAATAATCCTTAAGCATAGTGGGACATATTGACGATTTCAAAAGTGTGATTCCGTAAGTGGCCGCCACATGAAATTTTGAGTTAATTTTTAATCCAAAGATTTAAAAATACAATATGGGTACTATTGTTCACGTATTAATAGATAGATTACCACTTTGATAGTGTGGCATCATGCATAAACTTCTCGAAAGGGGAACTCATAAATTTAACAGACTTTATTGGGATTTTTTCAACGTCCAGGTAAGCTAGGCTTAATTTTCTATTAGGTTAAGCTTAATTGTAATATTGATGCAATAATAAGCTATTTTTGGGTTTAGAATTAGGTGTTGGAGGAACTCTTAGAGTAATTTGGATTATTTAGTCGATTAAGGTACGGTAACAAAGTATTAGTTGACTTAATTACCCATTCCTTAGGTAAGTATTACTTTCATAGAATGCAATAAGGCTTATTTAGTACGTTGTAGGGGGATTTAACACCTTATCCTAGTTCAGGGTAGAATTTGTTTTAAAATGGACCTCCGAGGTTGGACATGGGCCTTTTTGTCCATCCTAGACTATGATCATAGTATCCTTATATATTTAACAAGCCTTTATAAGTTTTCTTATTTACAGTTGTGAGACCTAGGAGGATTTGGTGTTGTGGCTTATTCTAGGTGGGTACTTGAGACATGTTAAAATTGATTGAAGTCCGATAAATTATGATATTTATTACTATTTCAAATGAAATTTTTGATAGTTTTTCTATGATTTAGAGGGCATGTTTGAGTTTTTTTAAAGTATAGTTCTTGTTATTTGTGTTATGCATCTTGAATGAACATGATTATTGAAGAAAATTACATATTTAGTGTTGCACAACTTGGGAACAATGAAGTCTCAGGTGTGGTGATCTCAACTCAACATATTTCAATTTCAGCACCTGAGACCTACCTGATAGGGTCCTCAGTTGTCGCAATTACAATCCATATGATTATGATTACAACACCTAAGGCCTATCTGTAGAGCCTTCAGATATTGTGATCGCGACTCAGCAGAGTGCAACTATAACACCTGAAGCATGTCTGTAGGTTTTCCCAAAATCTTGAACTTCCTTTTTAAACCCCTAATATAATCCTTGAGCCAGTTCTTTAGCTTCATTCAATCACATAACATTATTTTCACATAATGATCTTGATGGTTAGTGCTTGTGTGTTATTTTCAAGTTTCCAAAAAGCTAAGCATGGCCACATTCGAGCAAACTTATTTTCTCACAGCCGACTATCATACCATATACTATGAGAAGCTGGTAAGAAAGAAACTACTCCGTAAGTGGGGTATTTTATTGGAGCAAGGGCCCGAGTTACTCCCAAATTTCTATTAGAGATTGCAGGAAATGGGACGAAGATGTTTTTCCCCAAGCCATGTAAAGATAATGAACAATGGGTGCGAGAATTTTATGCAAACCTCAAAGTTATAAGTCTATCCAACCCAGTCATAAGGATTTGGGGTAAGGTTTTCAAATATAGATTAGAGGCAATCAACGTGCTATATGGGTTGTCAGATTCCAACCCGAGGGAGTTTGAGGCAAAACATTGTGCCCTAGGGATTTGGTTAGCCTAATAGTTGTGCTCCAGAAGAAAAGTCCTATGGGACTCTACAAAAATAGGAATCACCTTGAATGAGTTCCTGGTCGAAGCACATATTTTGTTGACAGTTATCTGCAGTCGTGTCTCCCCAAGCACAAACATAAAAAACATCCCTGTCATGTAGTCCCAGATGGTAACTTACATCTTGGATAATATTTGTTTGAATGTTGGTCTCTTTGTTATTGTGAAGTTTGGGAATTATAAGAATCGAGGCGATCCCATTCTAATATTTCCATCTCTGATCACTGAACTATGCTAGAGGGACAAAGTTGAGGAATATTTAGGGGGCAATTGTATATCCCCAAAGACACCAATTTACCTATTTAAGATGCGTGGTAAAGATACAAGTTCAAAGAGCAAGAAGAGAATGATTAATTTAGGTAAGTCGGTGGATGATGATCTCAATTCTTGGAATTCATCCTCAGTAAGGCTATTCAAGGAGTTGTCTAGTCAGATGTGGATAGTATGGGTCGTGGTCTCTAAATTACCTACAGGGGCAGGTAAGTCTTCCGTAGGTCATTCGTCCTATGTCTCTCAAAGTGACTATGATAGCTTCTTAGATGATTAGAAAATGCAAGGAGCTACCATATCCAAGCTGGAGAAGGCCTATATATTTTTGGCCTAATCATATCAGAAACTGAGCAAATCTCATGTTAAAATAAGGGTGAGGGAAAATAAAAGAGATAAGTTTTTCAAGGGGTGAAGGGCTTGTGGAAAGTCTAAAAACCAAGAGAGGGACTTCCCTCTCCAAGAGTATATGCGGATGATGAGATTCTAGCTAGATAGTTAAGGATGAGGAGCCAAATTCTAATGATACTAAAGAGGAGATAGAGATGGTGGAAGCACATGATGCAGTTATAGAGATCCCTTTTTACTCTTTTATGATTTCATGATATGTATTGAGGATACTACAACTTTTTAGTTAGGTGTGCCCTTATGTTCGTACTTTGTATTCTTAATCCGGTTTGTAATATTTGGATGATTTGATTCTAATTTTATAGATATTTTGGATATTTGGATTATTTTGATGATTTGATTCTTTGGTTTGTCTGTTAGGCATCCTTATCGCCTATGTTATGTAGTGATTCTTAGGATTAATCATTTTTCATTTTTAGATTTTATTTTCCTTTTTGATAGTGATGTTGGATGAGCCTTTCCCTATGATAGATTGAGTGAAGACATTCTTAAGGGAAAATTGTCCTGTTGAGGTGTTGAACTCATAGATACAGGGGAAGTTTTAGTACTTGTGGCATTATGATTTGGGATTGACATGACATCTATGGTGAAGTCTGAGTACAGTGGCTTGCTTGGTGCTACCAATAGTTACTTGCATGGTAAAGTGCAAAATAAGCATCCCTCTCAATCCAAACTTTTTAATGAAAATCAAGGGCATGGAATTAAATGATTTTCTAACAATGTTTTTCCTCTTTTTGTGGCTCCAAATTCTTTAGTTGGTTGTAATGTAATAAATGTCTACTTTTTTTCTTAAGTAGGAAATACAATCAATTCTTCTAGAATAGTCTGCATGCCATGTGTGGTGAGCATTAGTCGAATGATTCTTTTTCTTACTTGTGTTATCTGAAACTTTCCCCATTGGTCTTTCAAACTTAATCTTGATTATGAACAATTGGAGAAATGATCTTGGGCCATCTTTGTGATTTTTCAAAACCACTTTAGCCTAAAAAGCCTTATTGCACGTGAATGATATTCCTAGTTACCCATTTTGAGCCTATTGACCTTTCTTTGGAAACCATGTTACAAGCCTCGAACTATTTGAAATTTATCCCTCTTTTAAACCCTACCCTCATTGAACTTTAAAGTTCTAACTTTAGGCTAAAAGACTAAGTTGGGGGTGGTGGATCTTGGAAGAGGTAATCTTGTGCCACGGTCTTGTAAGTGAGATCCTAAAAGCAAACCGGTAATGAAAAAAGAAAGAAAGCAACAAAAGAAAGAAAAAGTATGTGATTGAAATGAGGAAAGAAATGAAAAGAGAATACTTTTAAAGATGGGTGATCTAAAGTGAAAAAGGTTGGCACATGTGTGATTTAGAAATTAACGGAGTCGCCAATGATCCAAGTTTGATCTAATTAGTGTTATGTGGATTCAAGAAGGGTGTAGTCACTTTTATTCCAAATGCTTATCAACCTTTCCCCGAGCCTATATTACAAGCTTAAAAAGTCCTTTGGGATCTCCAACTAAGTGCTTTTGAGTTAGTAGCCCAAAAAATAAGGGCAATCATATGATATGATACTTGTGTGCACTTAGAAGTTCTTTGTGAGTGTGGCTACTTACATATTCGTTCATTGTTGCATATTTAAAATTTGGTGTTTTGGGACTTCCTTACAGGAGAAGAAAAGTAGACTAAGATAGATTGGTGAAGTTGACATCTTTCGAAAGAAAGACAAAAGAGCATATTTGATTTGCTATTGATAGAAAGTCACTTTTTGAGAATTGGTTGTTTCTTGATTATTCTTAAAATTCCTGTTCACCTTTAAAAAGGTGATGGATTTTGAGGGGAGTGGGGAGGTAGTTTAGTTTGCACTTCTTAGGCTTGTTGCCTAATTATTAGTGCTAATCAAGTTCAAAATCACGATGGCAATATGATTGAGTAGTGTGAGCTTCAAAGTTAGGTAGTCTCATTGAATGTGAAGTAGTGTTTCTTGAGGACAAGCAAAGTCTTTAAGTTGGGGGTGCTGATGACTGGCAAATTTTCCACTCATTTGTATCTCATTTCTTACACACTATGGTGAGTTAATTGAATATATGAGACTAATTATTTATAGAATGCACTAATTTCAAGTGTTTGTGATCTTATAGGGAAATCTGATGAGAAAGGAGCAAAGGCAAAGCTAGAAAAGAAGGAAAGTGATAAAAAGGAATAAATGCTAAAGACATGCTCTAGGATATGACCCTTAGGTGCTGCTATCACACTCTAAGGTTTACGATCCCGATAGTTCTAAGCAGGTAGAAGTACTGTGATCGCAAGCTAATGCCACGTGATTGCAGTTGTCACAATCGCAATAAGGGGATGCGATCATGAACATCAGGCTATTTTGCAAGGGCAGAGATGGAGTTTCACAAGGATCAATTCCAAGATAGAAAAGGAACAACACTTCATATTTCTAGTATCCTATTGTGTTTGGAGAGAAAAATACACTATTATTGAGTAAAAATAATTTGTAGGTGTGTTTCTAAGAGAAAAGGCAAATTTTGACTTTTTGATTGTATTTAAAGCTTGGAGATTATATTCATTTTTCTTTGTATGGATGTATTTAATGCTAATCTTGGTATATATCTTCTCTTTGTTTTCATGAATATCTAAATTTGTCTCTTGGGATTATGCTTGATTAGGTGGTGATTAATGCATTGGTGTTGATTATTTATCCAATTAATTAGTTATTTATGATGGGTTTTACTTTGTTCCATGTTTAATTGAGAATTAGGGGTTGCAATCCTTAATCCTTGAAAGAGAGGATATGGGTGAGGTACAATGGTGAATAATAACTTGAGTTATCTCATTTAATAGCATCATCTTAGAAATAAGGTTGTTAATTGAGGTAGCGGATTGGTGAAGTTGATACACTTGTGAGCTGTTTGAAAAAACTCACTTATGAGATTTGGTGTTTTATTGAAAGATTACCACCAATACCTCTATATCTAGCCTACCCCATACCCTTAACTAAACTTAGATGAATTATTGACAACCCATACATGACTCCTACCTAGGATTGCATTACCCCAAGGCTCCTCTCCATTTAGTAACACTCTTCACTCTTTCAAGCTCACATAGTTTTCAATTATTTTTATGTTTAACATCATTCAGACCAAACTCACTATGAAATTTCTTATGTGGTTTAGTTCCGCACTATAGGTCAACACTTAGTTAACTACCAACACTTGAATGCTTTGAATTGTACGTCTTCACTCGTCGTGTATTCGACCTAGACTCTTAGTTGGGTAAATATATTGACAACAACCGCCTCTTCACATTTCCATCACCCCATTTCTGAGTTTTGAGAGAAAAATACACTATTAATGAGTAAAAACAATTTGTAGGTGTTTTTCCAAGAGAAACTTTGGCTTTTTGATTACATTGAAAGCTTGGAGATTATATTCATTTTGCTTTCCATGGATGAATTAAATTCTAATCTTGGTATATATCTTCTCTTTATTTTCATGAGTAGCTAAATTTATCCTTGGGGTTATGCTTGATTAGGTGGTGAATAATTCATGGGTGTTGATTATTTGTCCATGTAATTAGTTATTTGTGATGGGTTTTACTTTTGTTCCATCTTTAATTGAGAATTAGGGGTTGCAAACCCCAATTACCCTTGAACCTATATCATCCTTGAAAGAGGGGATATGGGTGAGAAACAATTGTGAACAATAACTTGAGTTATCTCATTTAATAGCATCATCTTAGAAATAAGGATGTTATTAAGGTAGTGGATGGGTAAAGTTGATACATGATACACACGTGAGGTGTTTGAAAGAACCCACTTTTGAGATTTGGTGTTTTATGAAAATATTAACACCAATACCCCTAAAGCTAGCATACCCAAAACCGTTAGCTAAACTTGGATGAATTATCGACAACCCATGCATGACTCCCACCTAGGATTGTATAACCCCAAGGCTCTTCTCCATTTGGTAACACCCTTCGATATTTCAAGCTCACAATAGTGTTCAATTATTGTTGCATATAATATCATTCAAACCAAACCCCTCATTTAATTTCTTGTGTTCTTTAATTTCACACTACGTGTTAACACTTAGTTAACTACCCACACTTGTAAGTTTTGAAATCTATGTCTTTAATCCTCATGGATTCAACCCCGACTCTTAGTTGGGTAAATATATTGACAAATACCACCTTACACCTAATTTGAGTGTAAGTTTGAGAGTCATAACTTAGTTTAGTTATCTCACATTTTATTGTATTTAGATCATGATTTAGCTCAGTTAGTTGATAATGCCTACTGAGTACTCATGGCTTTTGTACTTAAACTACACTTTTGTACCTTTTTGATATAGATCCCAGTACTATCTGTTTCCTTTGACGTTGTGATCGTGTTGATCAGAGTTTGAAGATAGGGTGAGCACTTAGATCCATAGCTAACCTTTTCTACATCTTTTATTTTTAGATAGTCTTTGCTACTGTTTTATCTTTGATTTTGGTAGTACTCATATTCTATTAGAGTTTAGGCTCTTATACCAACTTTACTAGGTTATGGGATAGTATTACTCTTCTCTTATTTTCTCTTATTTATGCTATTATTCTTATGATTTATGTCTTGTAGTTCAGTTACTTGTATAATTCTGGCATTTATGGAATTTTCCACCAACAAACCCATTACTTATAGTTCTGTACTATGGTTTGGCTTACCTACTACTGGGATAAATAAGGTGCCAGCATGACTCGTGATATCGATTCATGATAGTAATGATAGAAAGGGTCATTATAGTAGATATCAATTTTCCCATCCTTCATCCCCGAACAATCAATCTAAAAAAATGAGGTAAATATAAAGTGAGGAAAGTGCCTGCATCCTTAAAAAAGTAAGGGTACTTGTCGTGCATATCCTTTTCGGTCTCCCAAGTGGCCTCTTAAAACATAATGGTGCTTCTATTTAACATTCACCGATCTAATTTTCTTTGTCCTCAACTTTCAAAGATCCCTATCAAGAATCGCTATAGATTCCTCCTCATAAGAAAGATTCTTATCAAGCAAAACTGAGTTCCATTTAAGTATGTAATCAATATCCCATGGTTATTCTGAAGATTGGAAATATAAAATATCAAATGGACGTATGATAGGCTTAGAGGCAATGCCAACCTTAAGCTACTGGATCAACATCATCAAGAACCTCAAACAGATTAATGTACTTTAGGCTAAGCTTTCCCTTCTTACCAAATTATAACACTCTGTTTATGGACGACACCTTCAATAACATATGGTCATATAGTTTAAAATATGTATCTTTTACCTTGCAGTCAATGTATTCCTTTTGTCTATTTTAGGATTCCAACAACCTATCCTAAATGAACCTCACTTTCTCTTGAGCTTCCTTTAAAATATATGTGCCTAAGTATTTATATCACCAACCTCAAACTAACATATGGGTGATCTACATCTCCTCCCGTAAGTTCTTCAAATAAGGCCATATCAATACTAGAATGATAGTTGTTGTTAAATCAGAACTAATTCAATGGTAAAATTTTATGCTAATGACCCTCTAAATTATCCACACATGCTCATTGCATATCCTCAAGTATCTAAATAGTCCTCTCATACTACCCGTTAGCCCGAGGGTGAAATGTAATGCTATGATTAAGCTTGGTGCCCAACTCTTCATGTAAATTATGCTAAAATTTTAAAGTAAACTATGTATCTCCTTTGGATATGATGGATATTTGCAACGTATTCATTCTCAAAAGTTTCTAGACATAAATATTGACTTACTACTTTGAGTTTCAATTCACCTTATCTAAAAAGAAATAAGCAAACTTGGTGGCCTTTCCACTATCACCCTAACTAAGTCATACTCCCCAAGGTCTTTGGAAGACCCAGCAAAAAATACATAGTGATCCTCTCCCACTTGTACTTATGAATGGGCATTCTCTGAAGTAAAGTAGGCCTTTGATGTTCGTAGTTCATCTGCTAATATTTATGACAATTGGCCACGTGCTTTACCATATCTATCTTCATTCAAGGCCATCAATTGATATGGTTTGAGTCATGGAAAATCTTGGTTGCACTAGGATGTATAGAGTACTGTGAACCATGATCTACTGCAAGCAAACTCATAATGACATCACCAATCCGAGACATACACAGGAGCCCTCTCACCCTCAATACTTCACATGGATAAATTGTGGCATCTTGATCTTTACCACACACCACTTTCTTATAAATATTCTTCAACTTGCATTCTCAAATAGTTTACCCTTTATTTTATTGAGGAATATTGATCGTACCTCTATACTAGCCAATACTCCACCTCTTACAAAAACTCTAAATTGTATAAACCGCATTGCTAGAGTTTGAACTTCTCTATCCAAAGGTCATCTGGTCACTCTAAATTTTAGCTTAATGTATCTTCCACCATATTGTCCTTTCCCAAATGGTGTTAGATGGTTATAATGACCCTCTAGGTTATTTTCTGCATTTCCATAAATTTTTGCCATTTAGAGCTTTCCTATAGCTGCTCGAAGTCATTTGTGACTTACTGGAGCTAACAGTTCAGTTATTAAGCAATTAATTTAGTTTTTAGGTCTAATTCCATATTTTGAAGTGTTCACTGGTAAAAATTGGCTATTGGGCTAAAAATCAGTCAAACGACATCGTATTCCAAATTTGATAGTTCCATCAGCTCCAAAACATCGATTTTAGGCTAGGGGGACCTTTGTTTGGGTCCCAAGGCATCTAGACTCATTTTGGGATATTGAACAAAAATTAAGAAAAATGGTACATAGGTGTGGGACCCACTTTTTGTTGAAATTACCTCTAATGGAAATTTTAACCACACCATTGATTTTGGAACATCAACTTTGAAGGGGTAGCATAGGTTTTTTGTGTTCATGGGTTTTTAAATAAATATTGAGGGGTCAGTGGAGACTTGGAATTTTTTAAGTCCCCTGTTGGTGCATCCTCTTAACCGCTACTTGGGTCGCTTTAGCAGAGGTCGAGTACGTAGCCAATTTAGTGGATGTCATTAGGCTTTATCCGATATCCAGGTAGGCTAGGTTTACCTTTCTTTTATATTGGGCTTAATTGTAGTATATTTTTGATAATATGCTACATATGGATTGGAAATTAGGTCTTGGAGGCATATTTAGTATAATCTGGATTATTTAACCTATTGAGAAACCATAAATTAGGTATATTTGACTTAGTTACGCATGATTTAGGTAGAATTGTATCACGACCCGATACTTACCCTAGTCGTAACATGGTGCTTAGAACCATAAGTGATCTCAACCTAACTTATGTACTGGCATGATACTTGAGAAACTAATTTAATATATATGTAAATGCTAAATAACTGATCGAAAGCATAATCAACATGAGATAAGCTATTTCAATACATAAATGATCAAAGTTTACAACACTAAAATCTGAGAGAGAAGATCTTAAATTACAAATATTGACATTGGCTGATCATCTATGAAGCCTCTACTATACTGACTATAGGTAGTTGGAACATGCCTTCAGCTATCCCAAATCAATACATAAGAATAATGAAAATAAAATACAGGAACTGTAAGTGACTTGACTTCATAAAATAAGAGAACTCATCACCTATAGGCTGAATGCTGTGAACGGTCTGCCCTTAGTGTGTGGGCTACATCTGGTACCTACATTATAAAGAAGTGCAGACACAAACATATATATATGGTTAGTACTTTTGAATGTACTGAGTATGAAGACTGAGAATGAGTGCATGAATATATAAAATGGATCAAGACCAAGTAAAAGATATACTGAAATAATTTGAAAACTTGAATAATTGAAAAACTGATAAATCGAACTCTTGGTCATGTAAACCTGAGCTGATGTGGTCTAAATACTGAACTGAGATAGTGGGATCTAACATTTAACCAACATGCACAAATTTGAGCTAATCAGGGTCAAAACTACAACCCCATTTGGAAGGTGTCAATACCTTACCACGGGTATTGGCATTGATAATATGGATCCACAAAACTGATGTCTCGAAGGACTAGGGTGTCATTCCTAAAATAGAAGGTGACCCCTAAGAGAGTGTCAGTCCTAAACTAGCGGGTGACATCTCATAACCTGTGCTGGCTACGTAGTTCTAGAATGTAGAGACTTCTACTAAATGAATCAGTACTATACTGGCTGGTGAGCTTTCAACCCTAGGTTTGCTGAGTGCTAAGTATTACTCCCAACTAGCTGACATAGAAGCATAAACTAGTGCATGCATTGATAACCTATATGCTCAAATATGATATTCTGAAAATAATAGTGCATGCATAATCTGAAGTATTTAAAACCATGTAAACTGATCATAATAAGGAAATTTCACGAATAAAGCCCAAAAATTCAACAACTGATAAATGGTCAACATGAATATGATAATCTGAGTATACTGATACAAACATGGTCTAAATGTCTTATAACTTGAAATTATGAAACATGCAAAAACATATTGGTATCGGGTGTTCATAACCCACCAATACCAAAAATATAGTTAAATACAATAGTTTCAAAGTAATGACATGATAGGAAATTTCATGATTAACACTCAAAAATCGAACAATTTAATCAATAAAAAAAGTTGTCATGATTAGGGCACAGAAGAATACTTGAAATTATAAGGAAACACTTGCTCATGGTTGAATTCAAGAATAACATGGAGGAATCATGGAATATATGATTTTCATGGAACCCTAGTTTATGGAGTCATAAATTTATGAATAAAAATTATAATTTTGGGCATGAGGATGAAATTACAAACCTCATTGATTACCCACATACCTAACTTTTTATGATTTCTTGAAAGGGAACTTCGATTTGGATCCTTGGAAGTTGAATTCTTGAAGAAGAACCCTTATTTGGTGTTCTTGAGGATTTAGGAGAAGAGGGACTATGTAATTGATGTTTTTGGGGTTATGGAATGATACAATCATATTTATATCAGTTATAGGATAGTTTAGGATGTAAATAACTTGTTTACCCTTGAAAAACTGAAGAGAAACGCGAGTTTTAGCGTTTCAGAACTAGGTCCGTTCTATGCTTATTATCCCAGAGCATAAAGTCTATGCCACACTACTTATCACAGAGCATAATGTCCGTTCCATGCTACTTATCATGGAGCACAAGGTACGCGCCACATCAAAATCGTGGACCCTCACTGGTTCCTCATAAAAATGCTCATAACTTTTTTCTCGGGTATCAAATTAAGGAAACATTGGATGCGTTGGAAAGAGTAATCAATTATCTAGAGTTTTCTGGATTTTGAGGTAAAAAAAGTCCATATATTTTGGAAGTTTTACACATTAAAATTTGACCCTTGTAGGGTTGAATAACAAAATTTGGTCGATTCAAAAGATCTTAACTCAACTTTTCTCTAAGTGTTTCCCAAGAACATTTTTCACCTCTGATGTTAGGCGTATTTACACGCCTAAAGCACCTTAATTTACCCATATTTTAGCTAAGTTTTGAGGACAAAATATATAATTCCTGCACTTTTAGTCCTTTTTCCTATAAGTGAGCTAACCAACATGATTAGCAAGTTTTCAGGTATAAATGATGAAGATTTCAGCATTTTGTGGACTGTTGGACGCCAAAGGAAACTTCAACGTAAGAGAAAAGGCAGCTTCTGGAAACTGGTGGACTGAAAGTGATGCATGGAGAACTTGTCCCGGGCAAAAACAACATTTCTAAAGATTTGGGGGATTAGCAGTAACTTAGTAGGATTAGGAAAAGTATGCAGTAACCCAGTAGGACTAGGACAAGGATAAAAACCCTATTTCAGTAGGACTAGGACAAGGATGTTATAAAAACCCTATTTTGCTGAACTTTTCAGCATTCACTCATTCATTAATTCAAGTCTTTTTCATTCAACTTCCGCTCCTAATTCACATTACAATTTTTAACAGAGAAAGACTCTAACTCATGGGAAACACCTAGAGGAAAAATGTTAACCTTGTTGTGATGCCACACTCCGCTCTAACGTGAGATCATTCTAGTTTTTCTATTATAATGATGCTTATTGTGATCTCCGTTGCACTCATGAGTAGCTAAACTTCTCTATTAGGGTTATAGAAGCCTTATGAGATACTATCTATTGCTATGAATTTGTGAATTCTTGATACGTATGCTACTTATATCATTACTCTCTTCATATTAATTGAATTCTTGTGGTTGCAAACATATAGAATACGCCAGTATAGCATTAACTTGTTCAAAAGAAAAGTTACATGTCTGGAAAAGAGAGAGTGACAAGGAAATAGGTCTACCAACCCCTATTTAAAAGTTAGTGCCGTAACTGGATTAACCTCTTGGAGAATTCGTACCATTAGTTATACGCTTTAAGCTCGAAAGAGTTAAAGTGAGATAATCCTTGATGGTCGAAAGACGCTAGGATTTACCATAGAATACGAAACTCTATAAGCGCATGCATATCTGAATTCCGCATAACTCATAGCCAATAGATACGTAAAACTCATAAGGTGGACATAACCCTAACTTATAATTCTCATTGATTAAAATCTAATAAACAAAGCTTTCATTTTTTACTTTGGTTACATTAATTCACGTCATAATTAAAATCCCCCCTTTCCGCAGAACTTTCACAAAAAGTCTACTAATCGTTGCATACTTCGTGACCAAGTATTCCCTGTGGGATTCGACACCCAACCCAGTTGGGTTCTATATGTGACGACGACCGCTTACACTCTTACGAGAGCTGTAGTTTGAGCGTTATCAACCTCAAAATCACTCTTCACACTAGGCTAATGATCATGACACTTATATTGATATAAAATTCATGGTATTAGAGGTTTTACATGTAGGAATGATGATTCAATTTCTAGCCCAAAAATATGAGGTGTTACATTGTCTCCCCATTGGAATCATTCATCCTAAAATGATGGGTAGAAACATCTTGAAGCTTTAGTAGTATGGAATAAAGTTAACTTCACATTATGAATTATCGCTTAACAAAACACGTTTAGGAATCTAAAGAAAAGGGCTTCATGGCATCACTAAATAAATTATGTAATCACGAATCATGAGACAATGAGACTTAGGTCGTGCAAGGGGTAAAAGACCTAAATACCCTCATGCCATGTGAAAAAATCAAAATTGGACAAAATTTTACACCTCAACGTGGAATGCTGCCTATCGTGGAGGCTAACCTCTATTCCACACCACTTATCGTGGAGTGTAGCCTCTATGAAATGGCATTATCGTGGAGGCTTACTGCCTCAAAATTTAAAAATAGCCCCAAACCTTATCCAAAAATTCTGAAACTCTTCTAGGACAGCTTATTAACATACCTGAACACATTTTAAGTTAAAGTCAATATTTCAAACATGGGAAGGAAAAAATAGAAATGCTCAAAATTTTAAAGGTGTTAAAAATATATGATGGATAGTTAAAAACTTATCTAGAATCTTGTGGGTTATTACAATGTTTGAGCTGGAATACTAGGAAAACTGAGATCATGCACCAACCACTTATGATTGGAGACATGATGCATGGACTGAACTAAATTCATAATTAACATGGATGTGAATAAAGTATCCCAGGGAATAACCATACTCATGAAACTTCAAAGAGTAAGACTAGATAGAAAGATGGAAAACTATAGGAGCTTATCTGTCTGATTGCTAAACTGAATTATTGTCTATACAGACTAACTTATACTGAAAGTTTATACTCAACTAGAGTATTTCTTCAACACTCTTTGTAAGATGTTCTAGAAATATTAGGGAGTATAGAATTTTGGGCATGATCTGAATAACATATCTGAATAATGAATCGCAACATGTCTACAACTCTATAACATGGACTATAGGCCTATCAAACATAAACTAGGTATGCCTTAGGAGATGTAACTGCTAACTTTCAATCTTATCCACACTTATCAAATACTCCATCAACTATGCTTTTCCTCTTAAATACTACGCTTCATTTGATGCCACTTCTAATCTTTACATAGGCATTGATAATTCCATCTACTAAAGTCTGAGATGAACTAAATTCTATCACCCTATTCAAGCCTACTCAAAGTCACAAGGTACCATACATAACACCATAATACTAGTCTAAACCATGAATTCAATATCCTATGTATTTTCACCGCTCTCATCTAAAGAATACTACTACTTACCACTTCAATAACTAACTTTAACCTCTTACTAGGAATTCGCTAACGCACAATGTATTTATCCATTTATATACTAGAATGACATTCAAGACTATAATTATAACCACATATGAACTTCTAGGAAACTAACCCACCCAATAATTTTTCCCATATTCTCTAATACGTCCATCAATAACAACTTTCAACTGCTATCCCCAAGAAGACACACCTTGAATTTTTCAACTAACTATGACATATACCAAAAGCTTTACGTCAATCTTCCTTCATACTTATAGCCTTAGATAAAACAAACATACAATAATCTTT
This sequence comes from Capsicum baccatum var. pendulum, assembly GCA_030864225.1. Lineage (NCBI taxonomy): Eukaryota > Viridiplantae > Streptophyta > Magnoliopsida > Solanales > Solanaceae > Capsicum > Capsicum baccatum. Next base: position 109,969,924 of record CM061550.1, read on the forward strand.
CCCTAATAAGGAGAATTTACTCTCTCCTATCTCAGCCATTGTTCATGCATTTTCATCTTCAACAATTACATAAGGAGAGGTCACTGTAAAGTTAAAACATAAGGACCTGAAGCATGAAAGAATACTGTACATAACTTTGATACTTAAATGAAGCTTGAGAAATAGAGTATTAACAACATGAATTCATTAAATAGATAGAAACTAAGGACATATATGCCATAATCTGAATTTTATAGGTCATTAAGGTGTACCATGAGTTTAGATTAGTAAAAATACTATATAGCATGAGTACATGAGTCATGAGCTACATGCCCCAAGTTTGGAGTTCATAAATTCATGGAATATGAGTCACACTTCTAAGTGAACTGGAACTCCTTATACTAGGAACTGGGAGCGTATATGATTTTATGGAAAGTGTATGAATATAAGCTATGATCATAGAGCTGACTTGTAAGGCATGAGTAGATGTCATGATGACAGAAGTACATAAATTTGTACTAAGACAAGAATAGGTTGGGTACCTTCCTCCCCTATTGTTGTTCCATAATTCACTAGTATCATTACAAAAATCTGAGATACAACTCTTAAATTTCTAGAGCTCCAATAGTCATCATATAATAACTTAAACACTTACTAACTTAGAATATTTAGGAGTATCATCACACACTGAGTTCACACCATCTAGATTTTCAAACACTTCTTTCCATTAGCTCTATCATCCAAAATTCAAACTTAGATTCTAGCACTTAACATGGATATCTACAAAACTTTTCATACACTAATACCCACTTATTACTATGAGAAGCAATCATGAAACACTAATCCACAAAAAATTTTATGATCATACTCCACCTTATTAATCTCCTCCTTCATTGTGGTCACTGCCTAATCTCTATCTCGACTAAAGCATTAACATACTCCACGTCTCCCTTAACTGAGAAATCTTTCTCAAAGTTATATTGAATAAACTAAACAACACCTTTCTGGATCCATGATTACATAATCTACTAAATTCAAATAAACACTATTCCTACCTTACTACTGCTAAACTTCTAGGTTCATGCTTCTAACTCTAGATCATATGTTGTTATAAAATTTTGAGAAGGGATCTGAGGGAGCATCTAACTTTGACTCAATGAATGATTTTTTATAAATAAGATCAAACTCTTTCAAACTTTTGAACTTAAAGTCACTTATGGGATATTTTTAAGCCTACATGCAATCTCATAATTATCTGTGGAGATTGTCTGAGAAGACTTTATCAATAGAAATTTAAGCTTGACTACTTCTATGACCTCAAAATAAGGCATAGTTGGCATGAATGGAGGAAGACAAAAATTTGAATAACTTTCTTAGAGAATATCTCTATAGTATGATTTGAGATATAAAAGAAGGAAAACATTTTTTAAATGTCGTGTAGCCTCTCAAAGAAAAGTACAGATGTCTCCATACCATTCCACAAGACTCAACTAGAAATGACTTCTAGACACCCTAAGACACTTGAATCTTGTGCTCTGATACAAAGTTTGTCATGACTTGAGCCTAGACCTCATCATAAAATGGTGCTTAGAAACACAAGTTATCCAAAGCTAACATATGTACTGACATGATACTTGAACAACTAATTTAATAAATATTTAAATGCTAAATAACTGATCGGAAGCATAATCAACATGAGATAATCTATTTTAATACATAACTGATCAAAGTTTATAACATTGAAATCTGAGAGAGAAGATTTAAATTGCAAATACTGATTTGATTGACCATCTATGAAGCCTCTATTATACCAACTATAGGTATCTAGGACATGCCTCCAACTATCCCAAATAAATACATGATAATAATGAAAATAAAATATAGGAACTAAAACTACCTTAACTTCTTGAAATAAGGGAACTCATCACCTATTAGTCAAATGCTGTGAACGATCTGACCCTGATGAGAGGGCTATATCTGGTACCTATATTATGAAGAAATATATCCATAAACACATATATGGGGTCAGTACTTTGGAATGTATTGATTATATGAGATATGTACTAAGTCAGGAAAATAATTATTGTATACATTAAAACTGAGGTCATAAGCTATTTGATGAAATATGCATTTAAATCATGGTTGTATGTATAAGCTATAAGACATATTAAAATTTCTATATCATGTAATAAAAACATTTCTGTAAGCTGGAAAGTAGTAAAAACATGAGTACAATATGAAAATCTCAAGTCAAAGTTGAATAGGCTGTTAAACCGTATTGAGGATTAGGTATAAAGACTTAACATCGATGCATGAATATAAAAAACAAAAGTAGGACAAAGTAAAGCATGTGCTGAAATAATTTATAAAAGTGAATAACTGAAAAACTAATAAACCGAACACTTGGTCATGCAAACCTGAGCTGTTGTGGTTTGAATATTAAACTAAGATTGTGGGTTCAACATTTAACTGACATGCCCCAATCTGAGATAATCGGGGTCCAACTTGTAACTCCAGCTGGAAAGTTATAAATACCTAGCCAAGGGTAGTGATACTTATTGGGTGGATCTATAAAGCTGATGTCCCAAAGGACTAGGGTGTCAGTCCTAAATTGATGGGTAACCACTAAAAGAGTGTCAGTCCTAAACTGGTGGGTTAAATCTCATAAACTATGTTGGCTACGTAGTTCTAGAATATAGGGACTTCTACTTAATGTCTCAGTACTATACTAGTGGGTGAGACTTCAACCCTAGGTTCGCTTAGAGCTAAGTATTACTCCCAATTGAACTGACATGGATGCATAAACTAATGATGCACTGATAACTGATATGCTCAAATATGGTATTTTAAAAATAATAGTGAATGCATAGTCTGAAGTATTTAAACCCAGTAAACTGATCATAATAAGGTAATTTCATGAATAAAGCCCAAATATTCAACAACTGATAAATGCTCAACATGAATATGATAATCTGAATATACTAATACAAACATTGTCTAAATGACTTATAACTTGAAAATATAAAACATGCACAAACATATAGGTATCAGGTTTTCATAACCCGCCAAAACTGAAAATATAGTTAAATATATAATTTTAAAGTAATGACATGATAGAAAATTTCATGACTAAAACTCAAAAACCCAACAATTTCATCAATAAAACATATTATCATGATTAGGGTATAGAAGAATACTTGAAATTATGAGGAATTATTTTTTCATGGTTGAGTTCAAGAATTACATGGAGGAGTCATGGAATTTATGCTTTTCATGGAACCCTAGTTATGTAATTCATAAAATTCATGAATAAAAATCATAATTTTAGGCATGAGGATGAAAGGAGATCCTCATTAAATACCCACATACCTAATTTTCATGATTTCTTCAAAGGGAACTTGGATTTGGATCTTTGAAAGTTAAATTCTAGAAGAAAACCCTTATTTGGTGTTCATGAGGATTTGGGAGAAGAGGGATTGTGTACTTGGTGTGTTTGTGGTTATGGAATGATACAATCATGTTTACATCTGTCATAGGAAAGTTTAGGACATAAATGACTTGTTTACCCTTGAAAAATTAAAGAGAAATGTAGGTGTTAGCATTTCTAACAGGATTCATGCTATGCTGCTTATCGTGGAGCATAAGGTCCATGCCACGCTGCTTATCACAGAGCACAAGGTTTGTGCTACGAATCACGGACCCTCACTGGTTCCTCACAAAAATGCTCATATCTTTTTGCTCGGGTATTGGATTAAGGAGAAATTGGATGCTTTGGAAAGAGGACTCAATTATCTATAATTTAGTGGGTTTTGAGCTAAAATATTTCACATATTTCAGATGTTATACACGTTAAAAGTTGACCCTTGTAGGATCAAATATTAAAACTTGATCGAATCAAAAGCTCTAAACTCAACTTTTCTCTAAGTGTTTCCTATGAATATTTTTCACCTCAAAAGTAGTCTTCATACTAGCATAATGATCATGACACTTATGTTCATATACAATTCATGGGATTATAATTTTTACACTTCAGAACGATGATTCAAATTCTAGCCCAAAAATACATGGTGTTATAAATCGTTATCCCAAGACTGAAATGTGGCTTATTTAATATCTAGGAATGAAATTAGCTACCTTAGCCTAGTTCAGGTAGAACTTTCCTTATAATGGGTTTTAGGGGATTAGAAGTTGGCTCTTGTCCAACTTAGGCCAATATTATCATTAGCTCCTTGTAGACTATATAAGTGTGTTATATTTTTTAAAAGTAAATTTAGAGCTTGAAGAGATTGGATGCATGATGATTATGCTAGATTGGTACTTGCGAGTTGGTACTTGTTTTGATTTAAGTCTTGGAATTTATGACCTTAAGACAAACTTGATTCCGCATTATTCATGATATGAGTTTTGATTCAAGTCCAACAAATGACTATATGATTTTATGAGTTACAGTTCAAGTTTGAGAAATGACTATATGATTGTATGAGTTCTGGTTCAAGTTCGATAAATGATTATATGAGTTTTGGTTCGAGTCCGATAATGAGAGTCTATTTATGGAGGTTATGGAATTTGTTTAAGTTTGATGTTTTTGTTATGTAAGGATTCACGATTATGGCTTAGAGATTCAGTTAATTAGTATAATTTTGGTTACTCATTTTCTTTGATTTCACCCTCTGAGATTATGGGGTCTTGCATTGAGTTATTTACTTTCCACACTTACTGGCTTATGGGGGACAGTTTGATAGTGATAGTTATGTGCTATTTTATGTTATTATTCTATATTATTATTTATCTATTTACAGTGTTTGGATAATTAATTCAAGTTTTCTCTTTTACCTTGACTTATTTTATTTATCTCATATTTTTATTATATTTATATTATGATTTAGCTTAGTCGGCTGATGATGCCTATTGAGTACCTGCGGCTTTGGTACTCATGCTACACTTTTGTACATCTTTGGTGCAAATTTGAGTACTAGTTGTCGCCTTTGACGCTGCGATCGTGCTGACTAGAGTTCGAAGACAGGGTGATCTCTTGGATCTGGAGTTATCTTTTCTCCTTCTTCTATTTTTGCTTAGTTTCTTTATATTCGAGATTGATGTATATTTACTATTTTAGTACTAAAATTATTTTGGTTTAGTGTCTTTTGTACCGACAATACTAGGTCGTGGGATGCTATTTTATATCTTATTTGTTCATCGTCTTATAATTATTTTGTGATTTATTATTGTAAGCTCTTACATATTTTCAGTATTTACACCATTATTCCACCAATAATACAATTTCTCTTAGCTTTGGGCTATGGTTTGTCTTACATACTAGTGGGCGTAAAGTAGGTGCCATCATGACTTATAAATCGGGTCGTGACAATGGTTATATAATATTTCTTTAGTAACTCCGTCAACCACCTTTGTCTAAAATTCAAGTCCTTTTGAGTGAAAACATGTTTAAACTATTATGGTATGTGAACACCTCTCACTTAACACCATAAAGGTAATGCCTCCATATCTTAAGTGCAAAAACCATCGGTGCCACTTCCAAGTCCTAAGTTGGGTAATTCTTCTCATAAGGCTTCAATTATCGTAAAGCATAGGCGATCCCATTCCTTTCTAGCATTTACACCACCAAGGCGGAGCATAAAACGTCAGAAATAACAATAATATCCTCACCTTCAACTGGCAAATCAGGATGAGAGCTGTGGTCAAAAGACACTTCAACTTTTGAAATATCTCTTCGCACTTGTTAGATCAAACAAATGGTACCTCTATCTATGCCAGTCTTGTTAAATGAGTAGAAATAGAGGCAAAAGTTCTTAATAGACCTATGATTATATCTAGAAAGGCCAACAAAACTTTGAAACGCCGAACCCAACTCTTGAAAGCTTCAATCTTCTGGGGATCTACCATTACCTCTTCTCAAAAACCACATGCCCTAAAAAGGGCATAGAAGACATCCAAAACTCACATTTAGAGAACTTAGCATAACACTTCTTATCCGACAAAATCACGAAGACTATACGTAAGTGACCCATATATTCCTCTTTACTTTTCATTAAAACAAACTATCATCAATAAAGAAAAATCACAAATGATTTCAAGAAAGACATGAAAATACCATTCATCAAACTCATGAATGCTTTTGGCACATTGGTTAACCCAAAGCACATCACCAGGAACTCATAATGTCCATAACGAGTTTGAAAAACTTTCTTAGGTATATACTAAGGCCAAATCATTAACTAGTGATACACTAACCTCAAATATCTTAGAGAATATTGAAGCACCGTAAAAATGGTCAAATAAATAATGAATTCAGGGTAAAGGGTACTTATTCCATACGGTAAACTTATTTTATATAACTACTTGTAGTCAATACACATTCTTATTCTACCTTTATTGTTCTCAACAAACAATATTAGTGAACCCTAAGGTGAAGCACTAGGATGAATGAATCCTTTATTAAGTAACTCCTGCAACAGAATCTTGAGATCTCTCAACTCAACTAGAGCTATTTGATGTGGAGGGATAGAAATTGGGCGACTGACAAAAGTCAATGTCCTAGTTGAGTCATGCCTGACAATTAGTCGGAAATACTTCCTGAAATTATGACACTATAGGAACTGACTTAATAAAAGGGACCTCTGCACTAACATCCTAAAGATGTGGTAAAAAGGCTAAACACTTCTTCCCAACTATCTTTTTAGCTCGAATAAAAGAAATTATTTTCATAGGTACATACTAATACACACCTTCCCATACTAATTTATCCATCCCAGGCATTCTAAGGTTATAATTTTTACATTACAGTTCAGAACAACATGATATGGGGATAAATAAGTCACAACTAGGATGATATCAAAATCAAGAATATCTAGAATCACCAAATATACCTAAGTTTGAACACCTATAAACATAATAGAACAAGCATAATACACTTGCATCAGTACCACATAATCTAACCAGAGTAGACAAATACACATGTAATTAATGCATTGTCAGAACCCAAATTACAAGTCTTGATGCCATTTACTCTATCCCACTAGTAGGTAAGACAAACTGTACCCAGAGCTATAAACAATGGGCTAATATGATGAAAAATAGCATAAATGTCGAAAATATTCAAGAAAATCTAACAAGCATAAAACATGAAATAATAATAATACAAAAGATAAATATTAGAAATAACAATACTCCACGACCTAGTAGTATTGGTACATGAGACACTAAACCAAAAAAATATGAGTAATATCATAATAAACTATACATCAATCACAAAAATGGAAAGACTAAGAGAAATATAGAACATGGAGAAAAGGTCAACTTCGGCGCTGAGAGCTCACCCCGTCTCTGAACTCTGGCTCGCATGATCACAACATCTACGACGACAACTAGTACTCTGATATGCATAAAAAGGTATAGAACTGCAATATGAGTAAAAGCCATGGGTACTTAGTAGGAATCATCGGTCGACTAAGCTAAATCATAATATAAATACAATAAAATGCGAGATAAATAATGCTAAGTTAAAGTAAGAGGACTAACCTAGAATAATGCTCCAAATAATGCAAGTAAATAAATTATTTAAAATATAAACTTTAAAGGACATATAACTATCACTACAAAATTGCCCCCATAAGCCAGTGAGTGTGGAAAAGTAAATAACCCAATATGGGCCCCTATAAGACCGGGGGTTGTAATCAAGAGAAGTAATAGCTAGAATCATACTAAATAGCTGTATCTTAAAACAATAGCCATGGAACCTTCCATATCATAAACACCAAACTCAAATCAGTTCCATAACCATCATAAATAACCTCTCAGTGATAGACTCAAATCAAAACTCATATAATCATTTGCTAGACTTGAATCGAAACTCATTTCATCATTTGTCAGACTTGAATAGGAATTCATATCATAAATCGCCGCCGAACTCAAACTAGAAGTAGTATCATGTCCTAAGTACAAATCTAGCACAAGCATCATGTATCTAACCTCTTCAAGTTCTAAAAAATATATATTTAGAAGATATACATGCTCATTAAGTCTACAAGGAGCTAGTAATAGTCTTGGCCTACGGTGGGCCAAAAGGGCCCGCTTCTAATCCCCAAAATCCATTCAAAGGCTAATTATATCTGAACTAGACTAAGGTGTCTAATTTCATTACTATATATTGAATAATCCACATTTAGTCCTACGATACCAATTCTACCTAGAGAATGAGTAACTAAGTCAATTATACCTAATTAACGGTTCCTTAGTAGGAAAAATATTCCTAATTATATTAAATAGACCTCCAAGACCTAATTTCCATCCCATATATAGAACATTATCAAAAATATACTATAATTTAGCCCAATCTATGAGAAAGGTAAGCCTAGCCTACGTGGACACTAAAGAAAGCTCGATAAATCCACTAAATCATTGTTTTCCTCTTTTGAAAAGCTTCTACATGATGCCACACTATCAAAATGATAATCTACTCATCAATACAAGAACAACGGTACCCATATTGCATTTTGATGCTTCGGATCCAAGATTACGCAAAAATCCCATGTGGGGTTTGCTTGTGGAATCACATTTTCAAAATTATCAACATGTCAATTGTCTCCCAAATTTTACACATTCTTTAGGGCTCCAAATATTTGAACTTAAAGAAGAAATAGGGAGAAAATCAAGTTAAAATGACATTTAATGCCACCCAGGTGTCTCATAAGCAGTACTTTCCATGTCTGTACCCACCGCTTAAACGGACGAACAACCGCTTAAGCATAGAGGGCCTTGATTAAGCGACCCTCAGCTAGTCAAGTTGGGGTCATGTGAAAGGCCTCCACTTAAGCGACCCAAGTGTAGCTTAAGTAGATGCACTAGCTGGGGACTTGGAAAATTTGAACTCTCCATTGACCTCTCGAGATTCATCAAAAATTTCATGAACACAAATAAACTATGCTACCCTATAAAATTCAGCATTCCAAACTAAATGGTGCAGTCAAAATTTCCATTCAAAATCATTTTGATGAAAAGTGGGTCCCATATCTAAGTGCCATTTTTATTTATTTTTGGCCAATAGTTTGGAATGAGTCTGGAAGCCTTGGGATCCTAACTAAAGGCCTCCTAGACTAAAATCAATGTTCCAAAGATGTAAAATGTAAGAATTGTATACGAGATCATTAGACTAAATTTTTTGCCCAGTAGCTAATTCGTACCAGCGAAGAGTTCAAATTAGGGAATTGGCTCTACAAACCAAATAAACTGCTCGATAACTGGACTTTCAGCTCCAGCAAGTCATAAGTGACTTGGGGCAGCTATAGGAAAGCTCTAAATGGAAAAAATGAGTGAAAATGCAGAAAATGACTTGGAGGGTCATTACAATATGCATTACTAAAAGAACTTTTATCCACGAAAATAAAGGGTTAGAATGTACTTGTAGCCTCAAACAGGTGAAAATACTAGGACCGTATCTCACTTTCGATCTCCCAAGTAGCCTTCTCTATTAGGCGGTGTCTCCACAGAACCTTAACTGCTGATATCTTTCCAGAGCATAACCGTCTGACATCCCTGGCTAATATGAGCATCAGCTTCTCCGTGAAGTTCAATTGCTCATCTAACTGAACTGAGTCCTATAGAAGCACATGCAACACATCGAGAATGTACCGCCTCAACATAGAAACATGTAAAACCAAATAAGCAACAACTCTATCTAGCGGTAAGGCTAACTCTTATGAAAACTCTCCAGCTATGCGAGAGATCTCAAAGGTCCAACATACTTGAGATTGAGCTTTCCTTCCTCTCAAACCTTATCACAACCTTTATGGGTGATACTCAAAAAAATAGCCGATTGCGAACTCTAACTCTTAATGTATGAAGTCTATGATTTGTATAAGCCTTCTGCTTACTATGGATTCCTTCATCCTATCCTGAATGACCCTGACCCTATCCAACGATCATGAAGCAGGATAGTACCACAGGGTCTAATTTTAGAGGTCTTAAACTTTACAATTAGACTCAATAATGCATACCATATAATGGCTCAAATGGTGCCATCTCAATACTTGAATAGTAACTATTAATATATGCGAACTCTACAAAAACTAAGTGCTACTCCCACTGACCATAAAAAGTCATAACACAGGCTTAGAGCATATCTACAAAAATCTAAGTAGTCCGCTCTGACTATCCATTAATTTGAGGGTGGAAGGTTGTACTAAGATCCACTAGAGTACCCAGCTTGTCATGAACCAATTTTGTAGGTCATGATGGTGCATACTAAAACCCCAATAGGAAAGCCAACCCATAGTCCGGAACAGCTAGTAACGGGATACTTAACAATATAAGGAAAAGAATGCAGAATAAATTACATAAAGATCAATTCATAATAGAATCCCAAAACCCGATGGTATAAGTACAAGAGTTTCTAATATTACAAGAGTACAAAAGTGAAATAACAATGGAATTACACTGATACAACTTATCTCTGATCACAATGTATAGATTTGACTAACAAAAAAGAGAGAGATAAGTAGTACTCTAAATGTTAGGAGTTCACTATAAGTATCTGAAATATAGCTGCTCCGCCTGATGTACAATCAATGACAATAACATATACTATGATCTACAGGCTACAGAAGTGTAGTATGAGTACCAAAAAAATAGTACTTAGTAGGCAACTGCCAATTGATCTCCAAAGATAAAATAGATATATACAACATATAAACAGAATGGAAACTATACCCAAGAGTCCAGAAATTCTATGACAAGTCAATGAGATAATAAGGAACAACTATCCTGCTCATGCCTAAGAGTTTAGTATAATAAAACTAAGGAAAATATCCGGATAAACTATCCTATTCAAGCTACATTCAATATACGTTAATTCTATACCATATATCCCTGGTCAATATATGAATAAAGAGAGAAGGAAAGATATATAGTAATATACAAGGAGAAGAAATGACTATAAAATATGAACACCGAAGGAAGGGATATACAGTAGTACCATAGATTCATATAGCTAGACATATATACATATATGTACACATGTAAACCTGAGGTCATATCAAGCATAACCTAGATCATCATATTCTCATGTTAAGGCCTCATTATAATGCTATTATCATTATATGCTATCATACTTAGGGTTTCTAATCTACATGGCTAGACATGAAATAATTATGCATAATAGAACCATCATAAGATAAAAGAGGTCATAGGCATAACTCAAATCTCTATACTAAATTAATGACCAATCTATCATAAGCTAGCCATAATAATGATCATGAAATTGATACCAACAATATCAAAACAACGTGAATAATCAGCTACTCTGGATAACCAAATACCTAGCCAAGCCTATGCGTACTCCCAATAACCCAAAATCAGAAGGTTTAATTAACATACAACAACACAAGGCATACTTTTTACCCATATCTATACAACATTCCCATACCGGCTGATAGACATAGGTGCATACTAGTGACAAGCGATGCTCATGCAGGAATAATGCAAGGTGCATAATCAATATCACAACTCTCCATAACTGTCATCATCATGACCATCATAATCATAATCAACCTCCAACCTTGCCGGGTATCAATATATCATCACAGTATCTTCTGGACGTTCCTGATAATAGATCATCACAGTATCCTCCGACCCTACTCAGCTAAAATAGCTATTTAAAGGACCTTTCCAAGGCCTTTAGAAAGGGTGATCATGAACATACATGTGCTGCAATCACACCCTAGTCCTCTTCTATCACGGTATCTAGATACACTTGATGACAATTGAAACTTGGAATTTGATTAAAAGTTTTAGCCTAGGCCTCGGGATGCATCAAAAATCCATTTTCACAAATGAGATATGAAACCATACTAAATTTGATGTTTCGGATGTGTTGGGGAAGTAAGATTTTCAATCAGAGGTCGTTTCACTGAAGTTTTCTCTCGGTGGCCATTCGGAACCAATGATGACTTCTAAATAGAGAATTCATTCTAAAAAGCATATGAACTGCCCGGTGATTGAATCATTGGTCCCAATGAGTCACAAATGACTTGGGGTAGCTTTGGAGAAGCTCAAATAGTGGAATAAGCATAACTACAGTAAATGACCTGAAGGGTCATTACAATATCCATTACTAAAATGACTTTCACCCCTAAAAGGCAATGAAAAGAAAGAAACTCAATCGCTCGGAGGGATGAAGCACTGGGCCCATATACTCCAGGCATGACTTCCCAAACGACCTCAGCCGAGATAAAAATGCTTCTAAGGAATTTTCAATATGTATCCCCTTTTCCTCCAGCACCCTCATTCTTCTTCCAAACATCCAAAACTCAACTTAACTGCTAACTGGCCTCCAATTGAACCAAGAAAGGTGATGCACACACATTTGAACCACATCATGCTGATACCATCTCTATATCTTCATAAATCAACAAAGGCTCATCCCAGTCAAATCCAAACCAAGTCACAAGTCATGCCACCAAATCCAAATCCAAATATACGCTTCATTTACCATTTAGCATATGCTATCCACTCCATCCAAGAGAAAACTTACTAAAGTCTTACCCACTCAGTCTAATCACAGAGAACTCAATGAACTGAAGCTGATCCGCTGAAAGTCCATAAGGAAAACATGAGAATAAGATCATAGGAAATTCTCTGAGCATACTAATGGAGATAATAAAGAAATGCAATCCCTGTCAATGCTACAACCAGTCTAGATGACCCTCAAACAGAAATCTTAAAGTCCAAGGTATAGCTACTAATCAATTAATACTCTTCCCCAGGATGTCTCATCCACTGGGAATAAAGTTATACTGAATCCAACTCGAGTATATTACTCTCATTTAGTAAATCATCTAAGATTCCCAAGGAAAATTGAAAATTCTAAGTCAAGAATAAAGTAATCAATACAGGGCCTATGAGCTATCATCTGAACACTTATTAACTATAATCCAACTGACGTCAAAAAGATGAAATAGGCAATCATGGAGTAGGCTCAACTATCCTATAAATAAAACATAAACAAAGACAAGTTTAAAATAAAAGTTGCATGCAAACCCTACAACCCTAAGTTGAAATCTCAATACCAAGGCTGAATCGCTCGGCCTCAAATATCTAAACCAAAATTAAGAACGGGTAGGCATTAATTCTCCAAAATCTATCATACTTCCAAATTGCAATTCCAAGGAGTCAACCCCAAAATTGATCCAACAGGACTATATCGATGTCAACTATCTCTAATAAACTTTAGAATTTGAATCTAACATTTTTGAGATAAATATTACCAATCCACAGTCGAGACATATCTAAAGAGCAAAAACCACCATAAGGATAACTGTTGACTAAAATGCAAATAGTTGACTCTATCTTAGCTAGAGGGTACAAAATATGGCCACAACATAGAAATCATGCAAAAGGATAAATCATTAGATGAAATGCAAATAACTCACTTTTTAACTACTGGAGGGCATGAACTATCCAAACATATTCAAAACTTCCTAAGGCTGAAAATCACATCAAAAGTGGCAAAAGCTCTAGAAACTCAGAAAAATGCAACTTAAGCCAAAAACTAAATAATCCAATACTCCATCTCGATAAGAAATAGCTATAGGTATATGTCACCAAGGAGAAAAATCCAGTAAGCCTCATTAGGCTGAACAAATATAAAAATGGGGATTTCCTGAATCCACCCAAAAATTATATCATCAAAGAAGAAATACTGATTGCAAAACCAAGGTCAAAGTCAAAACCACCACTAGAAAATCAACAACTTGAGATAAAGAACTTCCAATTTTCCAACACAAGAAGAGATCATAGGAAAGGCCACCTACCTCTAACTCTCTATCTCACTTAAGCCAAAACCATATTACTAAAAAGGAGAATCCAGTCTCCACATTAATAACAAGGTCAAACCATCACAATGGAACAAACCCAACTAATCTAAGAGGGGAATCCACGATATCTCTGTCTCAATACCTTTATCGGGCGATGAAATAGGCACAAATGAAAAATGGAACTCAAACTAGTCAATCTCACAAATGAGCTATATCGAAAGGGATAGTCAAAAGAAACACCTTCGAAACCCAGGAGGTAAGTCTAAGGGTCTCAAAAATAATAATAGGCCATATAACTAAATTGCCAACTCTAGGGCCATAATCGAGCCAAAAAGGTCAACCTGCCTTTTGATATCATAGTACATCCCTAAATCTATCTAATATAGCTAACCAAGAGGGAACATAGTCAACCTCACCATGCTAGGAGAAATAAATTATCAATCGGGCTATATCTGCTCAAGTCATTAAATAATATCGCAGGAGAATAAAATTCTAACTAGATAACACTAGTCTACACAACTACCCAACAAGAATTTATTACATAAAGTAACAGAATCAAGTGATAAGATCAAGTAATATAAGTAACATCACACAGTGGTAGCAATAGGAATAACAACATTAATATTAACATATTGAATAAGCAGTACCAAAATAAACATCAATATCATGTACCATTCAAGGGTCACAATAAGGCTGATGTGCCAAGATAAAAGGGACTCGAACATAAAAATACACCTATAGGGGAAAATAGTAATAAATCTACTCTATCTATTACTAAAAGAAATAAACTATGGACTAGTAATATAATCATCAATTCAATAACAAGGAACATAGTCACCGATATCAATTTATCAAGGCATATAATCACGAATGGGTATGTAAACCCCAATATATATAGTAAGAGATAAAGGTAGGAAATAAAAGCACACCAATTATGGTGACATCCGCATTCACATGCCTAATGGACATAGGGAAAAAAATAAATCTGAATGGGTCTAACTTAGACCGACTGACTGAATCATCAACTGAGGTGCCACAAATACTATCTCTAACTAAAGATGGCACAACATCACGAGGCCAATCTTAATAAGCTGAATTACTGGAAATCTCATGTTGAGGACACTTCCTAGACTAGCAGCTAGCCTCTCTATAGTCGAACATAACTTTTGAAGCACTAACATAGTGAGAATACAAACTAAGCCCAAATGGCTGGGCAACTGATGCTGTGAGGAATTAGCAAAATTATGTCTATATTTCCAAAATAATAGCCTCTCTCAGGAACTCTAGGCTGGAAAAGAGTACATGCTAACTGTAGCTAATCATTTATCATATATCTGGGGTATTCTATGAACCAATGTCTCATCATGACACAATCAAATCATGATCCAGGAATTCTTCGAGATGCTTCCCTCATAATCCAGAATTGTCATTGATAACGCTCAAACTACACCTATCTTATGAGAATCTAAGCGATCGTTGTCAATATATAACCCAACTAGGTTAGGGTCAAATCCTACAGGGAATATAGTGTGAATCTGAGTTATCTGCGGGTTAATCAACTGATAGTTAGAAGTTTCCTGTGAATGGTTTTTTTTGGAAAGATAGAAAATAATTACTTCTCAATTCAGTATTTGAAGTCAATATGAGAAGGAAAACCAGAGTTATGTTCACTATGAGTATTGGGATTTGACAGACACTAGTAATAGTTAAAGATTCTTGTGGTAGGTAGGAACAATAGACTATCCTTGTCGAAGTTATGTCTAAATGTTTCTCAACCTATTTATACATTTAACCACCTAATTCTCTCCAACTTAGGGAATTTATCTTTCATAACTAGATGTTATCTTAAGTTAATTAATCTTATTATAGCATTAATTATTAAATAGAAGTTTAATACTCCCAAGTCCCTGTTGATACTTCACTTTATACTAGGATTTATTTCTTATCTCAAGCAAATTAATAGTAAGTGAGGCCTATTGTTTGCAACTAATAGTCAGTATGTAAAATAATGGAATTAACAAGAAGTTTCTACCACAATTTGAATCTTGAACACTTAGTTGCGTTACAAACCAAAACCCTTAGATCCCTCAACTCGGGTTAAGGGAATTTAGGTACTCATAATAAAATAATCAAGACAACAAGTTGACTTCATACTTAGATACATGATCATACAACAAGATGAATAGAAACAAGTTTTATCATATTTGATCAAGTAGAAAATCCCAAAAACAATGGTAATAATCTCTCCAAAAATAATTATCTAGTTAAAGTAAAAAAACTATAGGGAAAAATGTTTAAAATATTAGTTCCAAGATGATTAGAAAACCCTAACATATTCTTTAAATACTTCAGTCTAATTATGGGTGCCGTATCTATTACTTATGGGTGCCGTATTTATGTTATGTTATGAAATCCTGTTCTGTGCCTTACTATGTATTTGTGTGGTGTCTCGTGTCTTGACCCGGGGGTCTATCGGAAACAACCTTTCTACTTCTTTAGAGGTAGAGGTATGGACTGCGTACATCTTACCCCCCCAGACCCCACTAGGTGGGAATACACTGGGTTTGTTGTTATTGTAATTATGGAAACAAAATCATAGATCACAGTATTTTCTCGAACAGGCGACGACGTATGTGACGGTTTATCAGGAGTCCGATGGATTATCAGGAATGTCGTCAGCTCCTTTTAACTTTTGATGATATCTTCTTTGGTCTGACGATGAGCCTTGATGGCTTATTAGACATGTGACAACTTATCAGAGATGTCATCACTTTTTCACTTCCATTCCCTACCTAAGCCTAACGAAGAGCTTGATGGCTTATCACACTTCTAACGGCTTATCACAGATGTCGTCACTGATTCCAGCTGAAGTCCATTCCCTGTCTAAGCCTGATGGCAACTCTTATAGCTTATGACAAGGCTGATGACTTATCAGACAAGTCATCAGCTATACTTCCTTCTCTACTTGCTCAAAAATTAACTCTTTTACTCCCATTATTGCTGATTCTCTTGCATCTCAACTTTTACTACAATATCAAAGAGATAACAATAAAAAACAGCAAAAGCTACTTAAGACTTTGCAATTATTCTCAATTAAAAGCCTCAAATGTGTTAGCATCAGCTTACATATTAACACCCTCAACTTAAAATAATTGCTTGTCCTCAAGCAACTAAAACACAACCATGAGGATACAAAGTATATTTAGTAGTCAACCATACATATTATCTCAAAACATCTTCACCATATCTAAGGTCAATCAATTTAAAAAAGCTGTATGTATTATTATTGAAGAACAACAATGCGACAGACAGGAAACAAGATATGGCATCAGTTCAGCAATAACAACCATGCATGCACCAAGACTACACTATCCAAACAAGTTAGCACCTAGTAACATAACAAGTGTGCCCTCACTACAAACAAGTCCCACTTCACTTATATCGTACATCACATATGTAACCATGGGACAACCAAAAGACACTCACTCTCAGAATGAAGTTCTAATCAATGTATACCGAATACCATAGGCTTGCCCTTATTTTCATTACCAAGGTTTTCAGATAGGTCAGCTAGGATCACTATAGGTCTTCTCTTTGGCTTGTAATGTAGGCTAGGGATGGTATGATACTCGATGATATTTAAAGTGACTAAGCCTCCTTGACACTACACTAGCTTCTGGGGTCACATGCATTAACCTTTTTCTATTCTTATCTTTTCTTGATCACACATATTCAGGATGGGTGCGGTCTTTTTTTTACAATTACTTTTTTCACAACTTTTCTTTTCTTTTCTTGTTCTTTTCCACCGCACCCAGCTTTTTATTCTTTTCTTTTATTCTACCTTTCTTCATACTCATTTTACATTATGCACCACTATTATAGCCACCCTCAACTTAGGCTATTTGCCTAAGTTAAGGTGCATAGTATTCAAGGAGGACCAGGGCCAAAATAGGTTCATTATGATATAAATGGGACGGTGATAGGTATCATAAAAAGAAATAAGCTATTCAGGATCGAAATAGGGATCCAGGGATATTATGCATACAGGGAAGGTCATTTAGGTTAAAGTGGGCTAATATCAAAATGGCCTATGATCCTTTCCTAACCCCTATCCTTCAACCTAGGTAAGACTAACCAGGGAAGTTCTGGTTTGAACATACAAAGGGGACTAACTAAAATCTCACACGCACATGGCATACAAGTATATCACAAAGTACTACTTATCCAGTTCATGCAATTGTTTAGCAATGGTTATCAAGTCATTAGAACTAATACCATAGAAAGATGCATAGTGGTCACAATTATATGCAAATCACACAGTTAAGTAATTAAACCATTTGAGAGGTGTTCACAAAGTAACAAAACCAAGTTAACTGCCTCAGGTACTTGTATTTCTCCTAGTCAACTACAAAATATTGCAGCAGTAACTCACCCTACATCCTTAACTTAAAATTAAGGAAAAACTGAACTAAGGGTTAGGGTATACCTGGAGTAGATCAAGTACGGAGATCATGGGTTCCTGACCCTACTGCTGTATCCCCTGCTACCTTATCTCTATCAAAAGTCTCCCCCCGTTTTAACATATTTGGCCTAGAAGTTGTTGGAGGCCTACTATTTGAGGCACCTACGATTCTCGCTCGTAGGGCCTTCTCTCATTTTTTATTATCAACTAGTGACTTGATTATCTCCTTCCTTATTTCTTCTTTTTCAGCCTTCTTTCTCTCCCTCTTCTCTGTTTTTCTTTTTTTATCACTATTATGCCTTTCTCTCTTACCCTTACCTTTTTTCTTGCCCTTCATTTTTTTTCTTCATTGGTTTCACCGTGAGATCAAGTAATGGGATTTCACCCTCAGACTCATCAACAGCTGGATCTGTCAACACCATAAGTTGGTGTTGCTGTAATACCCAAACATCCGCCTTTACCTTGTCCAGGGATACTCTAAATTATGTAAGGTCTGATCCTGACATTTCTCTTAACTGTACATTAAAATAATTTTCTAACTCATCAATCTGATCGAGCAAGGCTCGAAATGGCTTAAATGCGACCTTAATCCTTTTTTCTACCGCAGAGGTAAATTTTTTGGCAAAGAGTTACAACTGAGCCTCGTACCACTTGGCTTGTTTTGCCACTCTCCTAAAATTTATCGGGTTGAATGCAAATTCTGTTGTAGTCACAACAGCTGAAGGATTTGTTTCATTTGTAGGTGCTGAATCTGCTAATGCTGAGGATGTCAGTGCGGTAGCTTCAGAATCCTACACCTCTACATTAGGTGCTGATCTGGTATCTATAATTGGGGGCTCTATTGTAAACCATTACTCCTCCGTCAAGTGTCAGCCTCAGCTAATTTTCATCATATCGGATGGGGTTGTGGGTCTTCTTGATAGGTAATTTATTGTATATCCCTGCAAATTCAGGTACATTGACTGCCTGACACAACCTCATAATTAGACAAGGGAAAAAATATACCGTGTCAGGCCTTGAGACTCGAATTTTCATCTCTTCAGCAATGATTTGTCTGAAGTTCAAGCTGAGTTCAGCCACAAGACTTGTGACTAGTATTGCTCTATCATCTCCAAGGATGTTATCTCCCTCATTAAGAATCAAATGGGTGTTCACTTCACCCTACCAGAACCTTGCCTCTTGAGTTAGAGAGGCCTTGAAAATCCTTTCATTTGGGTTAGTTAGCCATTCAGGTTTCCCTTCAGCTATGAGGGTGGCTAACCAAAACTGTTGATTTGCACGATACTTCAACCAAGTATAGAATGTAGGTGAAGTGGGCTGAGGAGTAAATTCGAGGCCATGAAAAAATCTTTTGATTGTGGTTTCTGAGAGATCCATCATCACACCCTTTACTAGAACTCTATTCAACCAAGGTTGATCTACTGATCTCTCTCTTTATTTGCATATATTCTCCAATTGAGTCTGATAGTTTGCATAGAACTCCTGATACAAGAATGACCATGGGAACACTAAACAAACACCAAAATAGTCCACAAGTTTGAAGAACCGAGGACCCCTTTGGTGACCACTATCGAATTCATTACAATAATAATGAAAACACAATAACAACAAGATATTGAAGGTGTAAATACACCAAAACAGCAACAATATGGCAAGATGGTCAACAAAAACAAGATAGGTACAACACACAGTTTTACTAACAAGAGATAGAAACAGTTACAAGAACACAAACTACTATAAGATTACTATAAAAGTAAAGGGATTGTTAGATAGACTTAATGAAGGTATAATCTTAAGAACCTAAGAGCATATTCCACTCTTGGACCCTTAACACTACACACAATGTTCACCTATCTCTTACGAAGACACAAGGTCAGAATCCACCTCCCAAGCATCACGTTTCTAAGTCATAAGAACAAAAAGAGTGATTCCACACTCTATATGCCTAATTTCGGTTTTGGTGCTCTTTACACTCCAAGTGTGAGATATGGGTCAGTTTGGAGTGTTTTAAGTCCTTCACTTGCACACTCCAAGCCTTGGGTTTATTACATTCTCACATGCGTCTATCTTCGTAGTCATACTTGTATCAACTCCCAAACTAGTGTTGGGCAAAATGAGCTTCCTTCTTTCGCGGTCCATCCCAAGTCATAGTCTTAGAATTTCTACTCCACTTCAGGGTATCTAAACAACCCAGTAGTGATGATCTTCTTTTCTTCATAGATTGGCCTTTTAATGGTCCTTCTTTTAGTTCTAAGAAGCCCATCATAGAAGATTTTATGTGCCTTGGGAATTTGCCACCTAGCGTTGTATCAAACCCCAGGGTTCTTGCATTTAACTTGAGTTCCCCAAATTGGAGATTCTTTATCATCCTATTGCTCAGCAGAAGGGAACTCAGATTTAGGTTGCTCAGAATTAGCATGCTCTGACTTAGGCTCCACAGACTTATAATGCTCAGACTCAAGATGCTCAGAAGCCATACTGTCAGGTGGTGTTGTTGCTTTAGTATCACTTTTTTCACTCTCCTCCTCCTCAACTGGTGGAGGTGGCGAAGGCTTTTTCAGTTTTTTTTCCTTTGCTTCTTAAGTAGTGTCTCCTTCTTCTCATAATCGAATTTTTCATCGAAGAGTCTCCGAGGTACACTCCCCTTTTTCACATTCTTTGTAGGTTTGGGGCTCTTTCCTTTGGGTACTATTATCAGACCTGTAGTAAAAGAAAGCACTCATTTAGCACTCATGATCATACAATTCAAGAAGTTTAGTCATTATAATTCCGCATCCCTCAAAAGAGGTTCATAATTGTATTAGGTCAAAGTTGTGATGACATGTTTGGATAATCTATCACATTTGTGATGACTTATTAGGCGTGTCATCAGCCTTAAATAGAACAAGTTTATTTTTCCCAACTTGTGATGACATAATTTGATAAGCTATCACATTTGTGATGACTTATCAGGCATGTCGTCATCCTTAAACAGAATAGGCTTATTTTTTCCAAATTGTGATGACATAGTCTGATAAGCCATCACATTTATGAAAAGTTATCAAACACGTCATCAACTCAGAATACAACCTCCAACTCAGTTTTAGTCTTGATTATCAAACTATTTTCTTCTTAGAATTGCATGGAGTTGTGTTCTTGAGCTAAACCCTAGGTTCTCATGCACAATGCAACACTATAAACCCTAGATTCCATTTTTCACACAATGGCAAGTTACGCTTGCCTCAATCCCTTTAAAAATAAGATTTATATTAGCTGTATCACTTACCAAATAAAGAGGAGATTTGAGTTATGAGCATACTTGATAGGCGACTTCACTTGGTTACTCGAATGAGAGGAAACAGTAGATGAAAGAAGAGTTCTTTATCTTGATTTCAAACTCACACTCATAAGGAAGAAATATTTGTTTTTACTTAGGAAATCATTTTGAAAAGAGTAAGTAAATAAACTAACTATGGAAGGAAATAAAACTAAAAGAAAAGAAAAGGGATACGCGGGAAGGTGGAAAGGTTTGACTATGGGATGGGTTGCATTTTCAGTAATTGGGTCCAAAATTGTCTGATGGCTTATAAGATGTGTGATAAGTCATCGCGAATGTCATCATCCTTAGGCAAAGTGTTGTTTTCTTTTGAATTTTCTGATGACATATCTGGCGGCTTATCACAATTGTGATAGCTCGTCATATATGTCGTCAGGGTCACTTGGTTGACTCCCTCAATTTTTTACCTGTACCCCTGCATACCTATTCAGTTTATTATGCTTCCTATCTAAATAAATTAAAACAACTTTCATTTAAATATAAAAATTTTGGGTTGCCTCCCCATAACGCCTGATTTATTGTCGTGGCACGACTAGGTTATCTTGACTACTCAGACTTCATCAAGACTCCATGCTGCTACCTCTTTCGCAGCTTCATAAAACACATCCATAATTTAGAAGACACTCATGTCCTTTTGTTGTGTCATGGGTGAGTGCATTTCAAAATTTTCTTCTTTGTCATTGAACTTGAACTTCAACTCATTTAGCTCCATGTCCACTACCACTCCCCCATTTGCAAGGAATGGTCTACCCAAAATGATAGGTACTTCAAAGTCCACCTCATAATATAGGACTAAAAAATTAGTAGAAAGTATAAATTTGGCCACCTTTACCAATACATCATCTAATATTCCTATTGTCCACTTTACAGACCTATCCGTCATCACCAACCACATGTTTATCAGGGTAGGATCCCCTAAACCTAGCTTTTTATACACGGCTAGCGGCATCAGATTTATGCTCTCCCCTAGATCACATAGGGACTTAGCAAAATTGAGAGACCTGATTGTATATGTAATAGTGAATGCTCCAGAGCCGGACTTCTTCTGCACTAAGGATTGTGTAGAAATGGCACTATAGTGGTGGAGATTATCCACCGGCTCATAGCTTACTGCCCTCTTCTTCGTCACCAGATCCTTCATAAATTTAGCATATCCTAGGATTTGTTCAAGTGCCCCCACCAAAGGCACATTTATTGTTAACTGATTCAACAATGCCATGAATTTACTAAATTTCGTGTCCTCAACCTTCTTCTTCAATCTTTAAGGAAAGGGAAGCGGTGGTATTTGGAGAGTTTTTACCATTACTTTCTTTTCCTTTTTTCGGAGCATCATTAGAACCATCCAGCTTCCCAGACTCCACTGGACATTCTTCTTTGGGTTCATCATCTACTTCCATCACATCTTTAACTCCACCTTTGCCAACGGAAGGGCCAGGTAATATCTTGCCACTTCTAGTGGTAATCACCATACATGAGCCATTAGTTTGCGGATTCTGAACCATATAAGTAGGTAACATTCCACTCTTTCTCTGGTTCAGTGCTATGGAGAGTTGGCTCATTTACTGTTCCAGCTGTTTGATCGAAATGGAGTACGAGTGATGATAGGCGAATTTACGTGCCTATATCAATATATTTTGCCCATATTTTAGCCTAGTTTTGAGAACTAATTATCTATTTCATGCACTTTTAGTCCTTTTTCCTATAAATAAGCTAACAAATATGATTAGGAAAGTTTCAGGTATAAATGATGCAAAATACAGCATTTTATGGCTTACTTGACGCAAAAGAAAGCTCACGAACGAAGTGGAAAGGAGCTGGACGCCTAAAGGACCAAATCTGCTGCATGGAAAATCTGTCCCGGGCTAAAACAATATTTCTGAAGACTTTGGGGACTTACAGACACAAAGCTGGATTTTTACCAAGATACATTAACCTAGTACAATTAGGTTATGTGTTTCACTAATCTATTTGGATTATGATATTGTAACCTTACCCTAGTACATTTGGGTCAAGGATTTCATTAGTATATTAGGATTTGGTTATTTATTTCATTAGATTAGTAGGAGTAGGATAGGAGTATTATAAATACCCTATCATGCTAGAGATTTTAAGACATTCATAAATTAATACATTCTTAATTTTCTTCCATCTCTCTCATCTTCCACTACAAACACTTCTAATCTACTCTTCTATTCTTAAATTCCACAACAAGAGAATCGTTACTTGCTACGGAATCACCAAAACCACACGCCTAAACACCTACTTTTCACGCCATCCACCATGCAAAACGTGATATCCTTCGCATTCATGGGTAACTAAACCTCTTAGTTGGGGTTATGGAAGCCGAATGAGTTACTATCTATAGCTGTGAGTTTGTGAGTTCAAGACAAGTATATTGCTAATATCATTACGCTCTTCATCTTAATCTACATTCTTTGCGGTTGCAAACGCAAGAATACGCCAGTCTAACATTTAACTTGTTCGAGAGAAAGGTTATTTGTCTGGAAAAGATATAATGTCAAGGTAGTAGGACACCCTTTCCTATTAAAAAGCTAGTGCCGTAACTGGACTAACCTCTTGGAGAATTCGTACCGTTAGACACACTTTAAGCTCGAGAGAGTTAAAGTGAAATAGTCCTTGTTTAGGTCGAGAGACGCTTGGATTTACCATCGACTACAATTCTCTATAAGCAATTGTATGTTAAGACTCTACACACTCATAGCCAATAGAGACGTATACCTCAGAAGGTGGACATAATCCCAACGATTCAATTCTCATTGTTTCACAACCTACGAAATACTCTCTTTTTACTTTATTATTTTCAGCTTTTATTTCATTACTTTGGTTACTTATTACAATCCCCCCTTCTTACGAGACTTGCACCAAAAGTCTATTAATTTTGCTTACTTGTTGACCAAGCTATTCCCTGTGGGATCGACATCCAACCCAGGTTGGGTTCTATATTTGCTAAAGACCGCTTTACACTCCTACGAGATTTGTAGATTGAGCGTTATCAAAAATTGGCGCCGTTGCCGGGGAATACGAGTGTCAATCAAGTTCGTGATAATTACTAGACCTTTTGGTCAAAGATTCTCGTACTTTTACGTTTAGTCTTTGTTTTTGTTTATTGCAGGTTTTCTTTTAGTGCATGCCCCATACTAGAAGTTCTGGTCAACCGTTATTACCAATCAATCCTGAACCATAACGAATTAGAAGAATGGAAGCACAAGCTGAAATCGACAGGATGGCTGCTCAACACGAGCAATCAAGATTAGCTGCTCTTTCCGCTGCTCAAGTCCAACAACAAAACATTGATAATCCTGGGTGAGCAACAAATCCTGACGATGAAGATTTAGGTGATGACGAGTTACTAAACCCTAGGCATGGCGCTGAAATTGCAACACCTGCCAATCGAAGAGGTCGACAAGCTCGGTACAGATATGATCGCCAACCTTTGCAACCAGCTTTCGACGATGATGATGATGATCTTGATGGTGCCGGATCCACTGGAGCTATAATTCCACCACCATTAGCGCCCGGAGCCAAATTCAATATCACAAGCACCATGATTCAGTTATTACAACTCAAGGGATTATTTGGTGGACTAGCAGGCGATGATCCGAATATACATCTCATCAACTTTATTTCTACATGCAAGTCTTTTGACAATCCTGGTGTTGGTCAGAATGCTATTCGATTACATCTATTTCCATTGTCTCTGTCTGGGGAGGCAACATTATGGTTGAATGGGCAGACTCCTGATTCTATTACAAATTGGAGGCAATTGAGAGACGCTTTCCTAGAAAGATTCTTTCCGCCATCCAAGAGGGCTCAATTGAGAGATGAAATCAGCAACTTTCGTCAGCTTTCCTCTGAAGCTCTTCACGAAACATGGGAGAGGTTCAAAACAAAGCTAACGAGATGCCCAAACCATTACATGACTAATGTTCACCTCATGGAGATCTTGTATAGAGCCTTGAATTCAGTAACTAAACCAGTGGTGGATAATGCAGTTGGAGGTTCTTTTATGGACCTTACCTTTGGTCAAGCAAGCAATATGCTAGATCGCATGACGAAGCAAAGTAGAGCTTGGCATACCAGGGATTCTGAGGTAGCAAGCCCCACTTTATCTATTGGCATGTCTGAAGACCAAAGAAGAAGAGAAGAAGAACGTGAGCAAGACATGGCGCACATGAAAACACAATTGGATCTTCTGACAAAGCACTTATTGTCAGGGAAGACCAAAAAAGTGAAAGTTGTGGCGCTGAAAGGAAGAGACGAATCTGATTCGGAAGAGGAGGCCAACTACTTGAACAATCAGGGGGGTTTCCGTGGGAATGCCCAAGGAAACCAAGGTCGGAACTATTATGATAAATATGGAGGTAAAGACCAAGGTAGTTGGAAGAAAAATAATGAAAATAGTGGTTTGTACGTTCCCCCTGGTAGACGTGATACCACCACATCTAATTCTATGGAAGACATGATGGCTAAGTTATTGAAAGGAGTGGAAGCAACGAGCGCGGGAGTTAAGGAGGTAATCGACGATTTGGCCTCCATGAAGCAACTAGTTGATTCTCATTCCACTTCTATCAAGCAAATAGAGTAGCAATTAAGCCAACTTTCAGCAGCATTCAATCAAAGAAAGGCTGGCACCTTACCGAGCGATACAGTCCAAAACCCAAGGAATGATGGGTCATGCATGGCCATCACTACCAGGAGTGGTAAGGTGCTGGAAACCTCAGCAAAAGGCAAGCAAGTGGTTGACGTAGCAGCAGACATTGACGCCACACCTAGTGACGTTACAAGAGAGCAAGCCGCAACAACTACGTTAAACGTCAAGGATGTTTTACCTAGTGACGTGCAGCCTGAAAAAAATAAACGGAAGCAAGAGGAGAAGAACGCCATGGAGAGAACACTTCCATACCCACCACCACCTTTTCCACAAAGATTGAAGAAGGCGGCCGATGACACTAAGTTCAACAAGTTTATGACTATGTTGAAGCAGCTGACCATTAATGTCCCATTGGTAGAGGCACTTGAACAAATGCCTGGGTATGCGAAGTTTATGAAAGATCTTTTGACTAAGAAGAGGGCATCAAGTTATGAGCTGAAGGATGATGTGCATCATTGTAGTGCAATTGCTACCCGATCGATAGTTCAGAAGAAGGCCGACCCCGGAGCTTTCACGATTCCTTGCACCGTCGGATATTTGGACTTTGCTAAAGCATTGTGTGACTTAGGAGCCAGCATCAACTTGATGCCATTATCAATCTACAAGAAGTTGGGGTTAGGAGATCCTACACCAACTAATATGATGCTTGTTATGTCGGATAGGTCGGTAAAACGACCGGTTGGGATTCTATGCGATGTCTTGGTAAAGGTTTCTTCATTTATCTTTCCAGCAGACTTTGTCATCTTGGATTGTGAAGCAGATTCAGAGGTTCCCATAATCTTGGGACGCCCTTTCCTTGCTACGGGAAGTGTGCTCATAGATTTGAGAGCTAATGAGATTTCATTCCGAATAAATGACGAAGTGGTTCGCTTTGATGTTTGAAAATCAATGAAGCAACCCAGAGATCTGAATGTATTTTCTGTGGATGATGTTGTCTTTGATGACGAAGAAGAGTTACTTGCAGAAGAACAAATTCTTGATGATCCTTTGGAGGTTTTGCTCATGAAAGAAAAGAATGATGATGCTGAAATTTCTGAAGATGATATTTGTGCTCTATCGGGATTAGGAACATATTGTTATACTCCCAAGAAGCTGGATCTTGATCTCAAGAATCGACCCACACCACTAGCTAAGCCTTCAAACGCATGCCATTCGGGTTGTGTAATGCACCAGCCACCTTTCAACGTTGTATGATGTCTATTTTCTCTGATATGGTAGAAGACACTTTGGAGGTATTTAGGGATGACTTTTCAGTTGTTGGTGAGTCTTTTGAAGCGTGTTTGGTAAACTTGAGCATGGCATTGCAAAGATGTGTAGAGTTCAACCTTGTGCTGAATTGGGAGAAGTGCCACTTCATGGTAAAACAAGGAATCGTTCTCGGGCACAAGATCTCCGAAAGAGGAATAGAGGTTGATCGCGCCAAAATCGAAGTAATAGAGAAGCTACTTCCTCCAATTTCGGTGAAGGGAGTTCGTAGTTTTCTTGGCCATGCTGGGTTTTATCGTAGATTCATCAAAGACTTCTCCAAAATTTCTAGTCCATTGTGCAAACTATTGGAGAAAGATGCGAAGTTTGACTTTAATGATGATTGCGTAAAGGCATTCGAATGCCTTAAAGGAAGACTCATTGAAGCCCCTATCATGGTAGCACCAGATTGGACGCTCTCGTTTGAAGTCATGTGTGATGCTAGTGGTGTAGCCGTTGGTGCTGTTCTTGGGCAGAGAAAGGAGAAATTGTTTCATCCTATCTATTATGCGAGTAAGGTCCTAAATGAAGCCCAAAGGAACTACACCATTACTGAACAAGAGCTCCTAGCGGTTGTGTATGTGTTTGAGAAGTTTCTTGCCTATCTATTGGGTACTAAGGTGATCGTTCATACAGACCATGCAACTCTTAGGTATCTAATGACGAAGAAGGATGCAAAACCAAGGCTGATTCGATGGGTGTTGCTGCTGCAAGAGTTTGATTTCGAAGTCAAAGATAGAAGGGGTTGCGAGAACCAAGTGGCTGATCACCTATCTAGACTTGAGAATGAGTATGTGGTGCAACCAGAAAATCAGATTGATGATACATTCCCTGAAGAGGAGATACTAGCGACAACAATGGAGAAATTACCATGGTATGCCGACTTTGCAAATTTCGTGGTGAGTAATGTGTTACCTTCCAATATATCTTACCACCAGAGGAGGAAGTTTATGCATGACGTTCAGCACTACTATTGGGATGAGCCTTATTTGTTTCGAAGATGCGCGGATGGTATCATTCGATGATGTATATCCCATGAAGAAGTGCCTACTATATTGGAAGCATGCCACACTTCGCAAGTTGGAGGACATCATGCAGGGAATCGAACGGCAAGGAAAGTCTTGCAAAGTGGTTATTATTGGCCTACAATATTCAGAGATGCATACGACTATGTGCGAAGGTGTGACCAATGCCAACGTCAAGGTGCTATTTCAAAACACCATAAAATGCCCATGTCCAAAATTCTGGAGGTAGAACTCTTTGATGTGTGGGGTATTGATTTCATGGGTCTATTCGTGAATTCGTTTGGAATGAAGTACATCTTGGTTGCTGTGGATTATGTATCAAAATGGGTGGAAGCTGTAGCATTGGCCGACAACGAAGGAAAGCGTGTTGTAGCGTTTTTAAAGAAGAATATCTTCTCTCGCTTTGGAGTACCTCGTACTATCATAAGTGATGGAGGATCTCACTTTTGCAACAAGCTATTCAAATCTGTATTTGCCAAATATGGAGTCAAGCAACACAAGGTAGCTACACCTTATCATCCCCAAACTAGTGGACAAGTTAAGGTTTCCAACCGCGAGATCAAGCAAATCCTTGCCAAGACGGTTAATGCGAATAGAAAGGACTGGTCTCGAAAGCTAGATGATGCACTATGGGCGTATAGGACTGCATTCAAGACACCCATTGGCATGTCACCTTATCAGCTAGTTTATGGGAAGGCTTGTCATCTACCCATCGAGCTTGAATACAAGGCATTGTGGGCATTGAAGCACTTGAATCTGAATTGGGATGATGTGAAGAACCTGAGGTTGGAGCAGCTGAACGAACTAGATGAATTTTGTCTCCATGCATATGAAAGATTGGATTTATACAAGGAGCGGATGAAGAAGTATCATGATCAGCGGATTGTTCAACGAAACTTCCAAAAAGGTGACATGGTACTACTCTTTAACTCCAGACTCAAGCTCTTCCCAGGTAAGTTAAAATCAAAGTGGTCTGGTCCATTTAAAGTCATTCAAGTCCACTCGTCTGGAGTAGTCGAATTGGAAAACAATGAGGGTGTTATCTTCAAAGTGAATGGCCAACGTGTTAAGCCATATATCAGTCCTCTTGACTCGATGAATGACATGGCCATCACTTATCTCGACGAAGTCTAAGTACTCGAGATTACTACGTCGAGCCACAACAATAAATAAGGCGCTAGATGGGAGGCAACCCATCGTTTTATCGTTTTATTGTTTTATTGTTTTGTCGTTTTATCGTTTCGTCGTTTTAAGTGTTTTTTCTTTTTGATAAATGAAAATCCAAAAATAAGAGTCGTGCCACGACCAAAACTAAGGCGCTTGGTGGGAGGCAACCCATCGTACTAATCGTGTTCATTTGTTTTGAGCTAATATAGGTGCAAGAAGTATTCAACGAGGAGATTGATTTCAATTGACGATTTGGACGCATTGTATGGTAAAGTCGGTAAGTTAGGAATGGTGATGCATAAGTCTATGAATTGAGCCTTTCTCACGTCATAATAGGCTTCGAGGAAGGCTAGGCCTTGGTAAAAATAGGCCACGAACGATGCACAACCTATTCTATAGCCTAAGGACTCGGAATCTAGTGTGCTATACACTATGCGCCGCCTATTCCTAGGTATGCTTTTGACTATGCGCCGCCTATGCTATGGCATTTGAGATACTGAGACCAAATGCCATAGACTATGTGGCGCATATGTCTAGAAATGCCATAGACTATGCGGCGCATATGTCCCATTATGCCATGGACAATGCGCCGCATATGTCATTGATATGCCGAGGGATATGCGCCGCATATGTGGTGATCTTGTCCCCAAATCCGATTGTAAATGGGTCATAACCCGACCCATACTCTTCCTATATAAAGGGGACTTGGTTTTATAACACAACCACATTAGAAACAACCCTAAAGGCGCCGCATATCACTCCAAATCCTCTCAAAATTTTCTTCCTTTGTTCTTCCAATTCACAACAACTTCTCCACAATCTTCAAGCAAGTAAGTACTCTCTTATTCTTCATCCATTTATCGTAAGTACTACGTTGCTATGCTTATTATAATTTGCTAAATCATGTGCGATTGGTGGTGATGTTCATGTGTTTGGATAATTGTTGCAATATCGTGTGATTGAATATATACATAGGGAATTCTTGACTTGTTTCCGACTTGAATTTTGTTTCGATAGCATTGTTATGATAATTGCTGAATTGATATGTCTATGAATAGTGCTTAAGATTGTTGTTTGGATGCTTACATGATAGACTATCCCGGCCATCGGGATAAGGTTATAGTGCCTATTGACTTAGGAGGTTGTGCTTATTGTAGAATAACGATTCCATGTGGTAACCCCTATGTTGTAGTGTTGCTATATCCACCATGAAAGTAGTCCAATGGCTGCAAATAAGTGATGTAATGCTGATTTTCATGTCGGAATACAATCCTAAAACGTATGTCGACGAAATCTGAGTACTCGACCACTTTCACTTCACTGATTTGTGCTAACAAGATTAAGTGTGGGGTGGTACCCCTAGTGCTTGCATATAGATTGTATAAAGTGAGATTGTGCTGCAACTAACATTATTTCTAGTCTCAGGTACAATGGCACCTAAAGCAAAGCAAGGCAAGGAGAAGGCTACCACGTCCCGAAAGGACAGGAAGAGAAGTCGAAAAGACCAAGGAGAATCATCCTCAGCACACCTACCACGCAGAATGTTCGGAATAAAATGGGTTCTTGAGGAAGAAGCCAAAGCATGGTACAGCAGCCGCATCGACTTGATCAACAAGGAGACCTTGGCAAAGAAGGACCCGCGAATGTTGGCTAAAATAATAGCTTTGAAGCTGGATTTCATCTTCCGCGACATGGGAGAGTGCAATCTTGACTTGACGAGAGAGTTTTATGCCAACTGGTTGCCAAACACAACAGGCAACGAAGTCAAAATTCGGGGCCAAGTGTTACAGCTTACAGCGGATTGGATCAACTCTTTTCTTGGCCTACCTTCGGTCGACACAGCACCATACAAAGAGCTGTACAGCAGGCCTCCTTACAGAGCGATACGACACACGCTTTGTGGAAGCAGATCGATGGCAAGATGGGGCAGACATAAGGAAACAGGCCGTCACAACACCTTCCCCTATGCTCCACTAAAAAGGGAAGCAAGAATCTGGATGCGCATTATCAACTCATGCCTTATTCCTGGGACTCAATACACCAAGATATCGAGAGATAGAGTGTGTTTGGTTTATGCGTTGATGACGAATGTCCCTATCAACTTTGGGGCAATCATTCGATCTACCATGAGGAAGGCCAGACTCCACAGAAGGTCCCATTTCACATTCGGCAATTTGTTGACAGCAATGTTGCGGAAGGAGGATATAGAAGAGGAACCACCTGACCACAAACTCCCACATAACCCAAAGAAGGTTGACCTCACCAAGGTCAAAGATGCTGAAATAATGCATGGAGTCAACCTTACTACTGCGGAGAGACATGCTCGTGACGAGAGTTTCTTCCGTCATCTCTATGGCATGACACGATTCACTATGATGAGTGGTGGACGTATTCCAACTGCTGAAGAGCTCCAACAGCTGGACCACGACTACCCAATGAACAGGCATGCCCGAGAGATGTGTGGAGTGGGCCTATATTTTGAGGAACCTCTTGACGATGATGTGCCAACTGATGATGATAGATGCTTGCCTGATTCTGATGATGAGGAGAACTCTGACGATGACTCTTATGATGATTCCAACGAAGGGGGTATGACCCCCGACATTAATGAGGAGTCCGACTAAACCAGGTTCTTCGCATTTATTTTCCACTGAGGGTAGTGTCCCGTCTAAGTGTGGGGTGGCAGAATCTGCATGCTATACTTCCTTGTTTGCACCTATGTTTGTATGTTTGCTTGTTTACTTTGTTTTTTAGTCCATTTTTTGTTTTTTTTTTCGTTTGACGTTTTTTGTTTTTTTAGGAGTAAAATTTTTCTAGCTTCGCATGAAATTATTTTGATAGGCAGCATGAGATTAGAACAAGAGTATGTGCTACAATTGTGACTATTGAGACGTTTAGGCTCTAGTTGTGACTAATTATGTGATATTGTGTGATTCAATTCCTTCACTTGTTGGGTCGAGAGTCTATATTACTTCCAATCAAGTCGACCATGTGCCTTGTGTGTGTGAGATAATAGTATATTCTATGTTTGGGGCTGATGCTAGAACGTGCCTGGTATGTATTCAAAGCGAAAATAAGGAATGTAAGTTTAGGATATGATTTAGCCACTTCTGTGGCAACCTATATTTGTTTATCTTCAGTTTTACCTACCCATGAACATCATCCTAGTTAACCCTTTTTGAGCCTTCAGCCTATTTCTTTGACAACCTTGTATGTAAGCCTAATCCATTTTTTTCAAAACCGTAATTTGATCCAAATTCCTAAGTGCTTTTAAAGTGAAAAAGTCATGTGACAACATAAGAGGAAATTGGGTGAGTATGATGCTTTAAATTGTAATGGTTCTTGAATTTGTTATGAAAAAGGCTATCATAAGAGGTATGTTGTGAAAAGAAAAAAGGAAAAGAAAGCTGAAAAGTGAGTTGTTCTTAAAAACAAAAGAGGAGAACAAGGGTGGTAGAAGAAAAGAAGAAGAAAGGTTGAAAGAAAAAAGTGTCATTGATACAATGTGATGTATTAAAGCGCTTAGGAACCTAGTCACTATTCTTGGCCAAAATAGTCCTACCCGTCCCTTAGCCTACATTACAACCATCTAAAGACCTACTTGATCCTAATCTAAACATTCCGACATTTAGTAGAGTACTACATTAAGGGCAAGCTTATGGTCATTAGTTGCTACATATGATTTTTTTTGTGAGAGTGAGTGCAAGGACACTTTGATACCCATGTTTTAAAAATATGCTATACTTGTGAGTGATTATGGGTAATATATGGTGAGACACACATGGTTGATGAGTTTTGGATAGTTGTATATGATTCTATGTACCTTAACGTTTGCATGCGAGTTGATCACCATCACGAGTCTATGCTTGAGGTTAAATTGTTTCTACTTATAATCGGAAAGCTACTCTTTGTTGATAATTGTTGTGCTTGTCTTGATAAATGTTTTGTGTTGTTGCTGTAAAAACCTTAAGTCGATGCTTAGAAGGACATGATATGTTCGAGGACAAACAAAGCTCTAAGTGTGGGGTGTTGATGATAGGCGAATTTACGTGCCTATATCAATATATTTTGCCCATATTTTAGCCTAGTTTTGAGAACTAATTATCTATTTCATGCACTTTTAGTCCTTTTTCCTGTAAATGAGCTAACAAATATGATTAGGAAAGTTTCAGGTATAAATGATGCAAAATACAGCATTTTATGGCTTACTTGACGCAAAAGAAAGATCACGAACGAAGTGGAAAGGAGCTGGACGCCTAAAGGACCAAATCTGCTGCATGGAAAATCTGTCCCGGGCTAAAACAACATTTCTGAAGACTTTGGGGACTTACAGACACAAAGCTGGATTTTTACCAAGATACATTAACCTAGTACAATTAGGTTATGTGTTTCACTAATCTATTTGGATTATGATATTGTAACCTTACCCTAGTACATTTGGGTCAAGGATTTCATTAGTATATTAGGATTTGGTTATTTATTTCATTAGATTAGTAGGAGTAGGATGGAGTATTATAAATACCCTATCATGCTAGAGATTTTAAGACATTCAGAAATTAATACATTCTTAATTTTCTTCCATCTCTCTCATCTTCCACTACAAACACTTCTAATCTACTCTTCTATTCTTCAATTCCACAATAAGAGAATCGTTACTTGCTACGGAATCACCAAAACCACACGCCTAAACACCTACTTTTCACGCCATCCACCATGCAAAACGTGATATCCTTCGCATTCATGGGTAACTAAACCTCTTAGTTGGGGTTATGGAAGCCGAATGAGTTACTATCTATAGCTGTGAGTTTGTGAGTTCAAGACAAGTATATTGCTTATATCATTACGCTCTTCATCTTAATCTACATTCTTTGCGGTTGCAAACGTAAGAATACGCCAGTCTAACATTTAACTTATTCGAGAGAAAGGTTATTTGTCTGGAAAAGATATAATGTCAAGGTAGTAGGACACCCTTTCCTATTAAAAAGCTAGTGCCGTAACTGGACTAACCTCTTGGAGAATTCGTACCGTTAGACACACTTTAAGCTCGAGAGAGTTAAAGTGAAATAGTCCTTGTTTAGGTCGAGAGACGCTTGGATTTACCATCGACTACAATTCTCTATAAGCAATTGCATGTCAAGACTCTACACACTCATAGCCAATAGAGACGTATACCTCAGAAAGTGGACATAATCCTAACTATTCAATTCTCATTGTTTCACAACCTACGAAATACTCTCTTTTTACTTTATTATTTTCAGCTTTTATTTCATTACTTTGGTTACTTATTACAATCCCCCCTTCTTACGAGACTTGCACCAAAAGTCTATTAATTTTGCTTACTTGTTGACCAAGCTATTCCCTGTGGGATCGACATCCAACCCAGGTTGGGTTCTATATTTGCTAACGACCGCTTTACACTCCTACAAGAGCTGTAGATTGAGCGTTATCAACGAGTTTACCACCTGACTAATAGATGACAGATCGGTCTTCATGGTAGTCACCCCTGAGTTGGTAGCCTTCACTCCCTTTAAAAATTTAGCTATCATGTCCTCCACGAATATCTTTTCAGAACTTGTTGTAGCAGCCTCATGATTTCGAGGAGGGACATATAACCCACTCCTATCATTATTGCTCCTACAATTTCCTTGCTCCTGGTTCTTATATCCAGCCTTGTCATAATAAGTCCGACCTTGATTACCTTGGATATTTCCTCGAAAACCCCTTGATTATTTACATAGTTTGCCTTTTCTGCTGAGTCAGACTCCACTTTTCCATGCGATCCCACAACCTTCACTTTCTAAGATTTACCTGATAGTAAATGATTGGTTAGCAAGTCCAACTGCATTTTTAGGTTAGCCATGTATTGATCATGCTCCTCATCTCTTCTGTGTTGTTCCGCAGTTATACCCACAGAAATAGTGGGGCTTGCTACCATAGAGTCTCTGGTGTGCCATGCCCGACTCTATTTGGTCATTCTCTCTAGAATTTCTAAAGCCTCTAGGAATGTAAGATCAACAAATGAACCACCAACAACATTATCTACAATTGGTTTTGTCATAGAGTTAAGAGCCCTGTACAAAGTCTCCATCAAGTGTATGTCCGTCATATTGTGGTTCGAAAACTGCATCATCTTCTTTTTGAATCTCTCCCAAGTTTTATGCAAGGCTTCAGTTGGGAGCTGTCTAAAGTTACTGATCTCATCCCTCAACTGTTCCCTCTTGGAAGGTGGAAAGAACCTTTCTAGGATTTCTCCTTTCAACTGCCTCTAGTTGGTTATAAAATCGAATGTCAGCTCATTAAGCCACAATATTGCCTCCCCAGACAAAGACAACAAAAATAATCTTAAACAGATAGCATTCTAACCCACTCTTGGGTTATCAAAAGATTTACAAATGGTGACAAAGTTC
This sequence comes from Capsicum baccatum var. pendulum, assembly GCA_030864225.1. NCBI lineage: Eukaryota > Viridiplantae > Streptophyta > Magnoliopsida > Solanales > Solanaceae > Capsicum > Capsicum baccatum. Next base: position 110,006,026 of record CM061550.1, read on the forward strand.
ACCAGATGGAAGTTTGGATCATCCCTAAGAAGGACACCAAACAAACCCTTCAGTTTAAGGAGTTGAATCATAGTAGTCGTAATGCTGATTTTCACTCTATGTGCTAACGGTGGAGGAATAATTTCACCCGTTGCACCTACTCCATCCATTCCATCATCGTCCTTATTAAGGTCATACTGGACCGGCTGGTGATCTTGCCTTTCTCAGAACGGATGGTTCCTATTATCATTATGCTGTACTGGAGTATCTATTTGCTCTGAACACCTTAGGTTACCAGGGTTTAGCAACTCCTCGTCTCCCAAATCTTTATCCTATTGACTTGGATGCCGTACTTGTTGATCGTCATTCTACACATTCACCTGAGCTCTAGCTAAGGCTGCTAACCTATCAGCCTCCTGCTGGTCTGCCATTCGGCTGATTATTTATGGTTCCAGATTAAATGGTAATAATGGTTCTCCGAATCTTCTGGTTCTTGGCATACACCACAAAAGTCCTTCAGCAAACAAAAACAACAAATAAATGTAAAACTAGGAAACTTGACTAACAGTCAATTAGCGCACACAAACTTCAATTTAAAGCCATACTACCCGACAACGGTGCCATTTTTGATAACGCTCAAACTAAAACTATCTTACGAGAATGTAAGTAATCATATTCAATATATAGCCCAACTATGTTGGGGTTGAATTCCACAGAGAATATGGTGTGAATCTGAGTTATCTGTGAGTTAATCAACTGATAGTTAGTAGATTACTAAGAATGGGTTTTTTTTGAAAGGTAGAAAATAATTACTTCTCAATTCAGTGTGTGAAATCAATATGATAAGGAAAACCAGATTTATGTTCACTATGGATGTTGGGATTTGACAGATGCTAGTAACAGTTTTAGATTCTTGTGGTAGGTAGGAACAATAGACTATCCTTGTCAAAGTTATGTCTAAATGTTTCTCAACCTATTTAGACATTTAACCACCTAATTCTCTCGAACTTACGAAATTTATCTTTCATAACAGGATGTTATCTCATGTTAATTAATCTTGTTACAACATTAGTTATTAAATGGAAGTTTAATGCTTCCATGTCCCTGTTGATACTTCACTTCTTACTAGGGTTGATTTCTTATCTCAAGCAATTCAACAATAAGCGAGGCCTATTGTTTGAAACCAATAATCAACATGTAAAATAATGGAATTAACAAGAAGTTCCTACCACCATTGGAATCTTGAACACTTAGTTACATTACAAACCCAAACCCTTAGATCCCACAACTGGGGTTAAGGGAATTTAGCTACTCATAATAAAATAAGCAAGACAACATATTGACTTCATACTTAGATAGATGATCTTACAGCAATATGAATAGCAACAAGTGTTTCTCAGATTTGATCTAGTAGAAATCCTAAAAACAATTGTAATAATCTCTCCAAAAATAATTGTCTAGTTAAAGTCAGAAAACTAGAGCGAAAAATGCTCAAAATGTCAGTTCCAAGATGAGTAGAAAACCCTAACATATGCTTTAAATACTTCAGCCTAATCATGGAAACAAAATCATCGATCACAGTATTTTATCGGACAGGCGATGATGTGTGTGATGGCTTATCAGGAGTCTGACGGCTTATCAGGAATGTTGTCAGCTCCTCTTAACTTTTGATAATCTCTGCCTTGTGATGATGATGAGGATTGATCAATTATTAGACATGTGACGACTTATTGGATATGTCATCACTTCTTAAATTCAAACTCCATTCCCTACCTAATCCTAACGATAAGACTGACGACTTATCATATTTCTGACGGTCTATCATAGATGTCATCACTGATTCCAGCTGAAGTTATTCTTTGTCTAAGCTTGACATCAAATCTAATAGCTTATCACAAGGATGATGACTTATCAGAAAAGTCGTCAGCTATACTTCCTTTTCTACTTGCTCAGAAATCAACTCTTTTACTCCCATTATTGTTGATTCTCTTGCATCTCGACTTTTACTACAATATCAAAGAGAAAAAAATAAAAAATGACAAAAGTTTCTTAAGACTTTTCAATTATTCTCAGTTAAAAGCTTCAAATGTGTTAGCATCTACTCATACATCAGTCTTTGTAGCTCAAAAATCCATACCACATTTCGCAAGTCCGATGGGATTCTACCCACTCTGATCATCATTTCTAATTTAAGAAATACTCATAGTATGGAATACTATCTGCATATAGATGATGGGATACATGTGAAGTTGAACTCTACTGGAGGGATCCTCACTCTCGACTAAGATACCAATAACACTATTTTGATGGCATGCATCTTGACGCTATTTCCATAAGTCTCAATACTTGTTCTTTCTATGGTCCTCTAATAATCAACACCTCAAGTGAGGGAAAATTCGGCTAATATCAAGTGATATAATGCCAAATGGAGTAAAAGTACTAACCCTCTAACACATCCATGCACCCATGTTCAGCTCAAAAGGATGTAGCATAGGAAAATGTATGGACCACATGAGAAATCCAATCTCTTGCTCAAAATTGGTAGAGAACCCTGATGAACACCAACAGACTCAACTCTGGTTTGAGAACTGCTTGATGAATCGAATGTCATCCATGGTTGAGAGAGATTTACAACATGCCTTAAATTTCCAGTGCTGAACCTCGAGTCTGGCATTTGATTATGAGTTATATTGTATATTATATATGTGGCCTCTCGTTATTAATCACTATGTCTAGTTTGAATTTGACACGTGCCCTCTTGTTATTATCTATCACTACTGATTTAAGTTTGGTATGTAGCCTCTCGTTACTACCCACTAGTGCCGGTTTAAGACTAGTGCACATTTGGGTGACTATCATGATTTCTTGGGATTGGCTCAATTACAAATTATTTAAGTTTATTTTCTTTAATTGCTAGTTTTGTGTCCCGCTGGCTTATGGGGGTACGGTTGGGGTTAATTGTCTTCTTTAGTGTGCCTAGCGAGCTTATGGGGCCCCATTTAGGTTATGTTAGTGTGCCTAGCAGGTTTATGGGGGCCTAGTTAGGTTATATTTGATTTGTCTGTAATTACGATGTTATTTATTTTCTATATCACTTACATTTATTCCTTTATCTTATTGGCATACCTTGGAAGTTGCTTACCTTTCTATCCCTTTTTTACTGTTGACTTAGATTAGACCCTCGCATTGTAGTTATACCTTTTATGTATTGAGCTCAGTCGGCCGATGGTGCCTACTGAGTACCTATTTCTTTGGTACTCATACTACACTTTTGCATTTTTTCCCTGATATAGATCCAAATAGTAGCAATAAACATTGACGTGATTACTACCTTCCAGTACTGATTTGGAGCAGGGTGAGCTTACTGTCGTTTGAGGCTGATCCTCCTCTATCTACTCTAGTTTAGTCTTTTGTACTCAAGATTGCTTGTATATATTAGGTGTATTTTGGATTCTCTTAAGTAATATGGGTATATTTTAGTAGTGGCTCTAGTAGTGGCCTTACCATGTCTTGAGAGGGATTCATTTGTGTATTTGGTCCTTGTCCATCGCTCGTTTTAGTAATGAGATATGTTTACTTTCTGTTAGTTCCTTGTTATTACTATTGCTATCATTATAAGTGATCTTTTCTGATTTCTGCCTATTAACCCATAACCTATTATTCTGGTCTATGGTTTGGCTTGCCTACTGGGGGATAAGGTAGGCGCCATCACAACTTGAGAAATCGTGTCGTGACAATATGGTAGTACCATATATTCTTATAGCTAGACATATATACATATGCAAACCTAAGATCGTATCACGAATAACCTAGATCTTTATATTCTCATGTTAAGACCTTATTATCATACTATCAACATTCAATGCTATCATACTCAGAGTTTCTAATCTACATGGCTAAGGATAAAATAACTGTGCATAATAGTACCATCATAAGATAGAAGAGGTCGTAGCCATGTTTCAGATCTCGATACCGGGTCAATGACCAATCTATCATAAGATAGCCATAACAATGATAATAATAATATCAATAATATCACGAATAACCGGCTACTCTGGACAAGTAAATACCTAGCCGAGCATATGCGTACCCCCACCTCCCCAGACTCTAAAGGATCAATAAACATACAATAACACAAGGCATATTCCTTACCCATATCTATGCAACTGTCCCATACCGGCTGATAGACATAGGTGCATACTAGTGATAGGCGATGCACATGTAGGAATGAATGCAAGGTGTACAATCAATATTATAACACACCATAACTACCATTATCATGGACATCATCATCGTAATTAACCTCTGGCCTTCCTGGGTATTAATATATCATCACAGTATCCTCCGACCCTGCCCAACAATATATCATTACAGTATCCTCCAACCTTGCCAGGTATTAGTATCATCACAATAGTCTTCTTTGTCCCTGCCGGGTATCAACATATCATTATAGTATCCCCTGATACTGTTGGCTATCAATATATCATCAAAGTATCTTCCGTGCTTACCGAGTATCAATATCATCACTATTAGCATAACAAAACAACATATACTAATATACTCGTGAACATAATCATATCACCATAAAGTATCTAGCTAAAAAATACTTCCCAACTACTCGTTATTAGCTAACAAATGCTATTATAATTAAACCACTAGTTCGCTAGTCGTCACATAACCTCTATCTATTATTCGAGAAATTATCCTTATTCAAGGGATAGAAACTAACCATTACTTAATTAAATAGACAACATCTAACATCTAATCAAGGTTCATCACTAAACCATAATCGCCATTTATCTACAATTCCATATTATCAACTAAAAGTCATATAACTGTTAGCCGTTATTATACAACCCATAACCAATTATCACCTAACCATCTTTTATTAATTAATACCATTCATTAACTAACCATCATTAACCAACTAATCCTCATTAACTAATCATTAATCAACCATTTAGCAACTATTCATTGTTATTAACTAGCCACCTCTTATTACCAATATGACGTATTATCTAGCTTCTCTAACACATAAATCCTTATTTAACAATTAATCGACATTATCAACTTAGTTTTCAATACCACTAATATTCGCCTATGCTAAACCTGACATCATTATTAGACACATATCAACCATTCATAACTACCATATTTCAACTAAGTAAGATTCATTAACTAATACATTTTATTCCTAGCCACGATGTGCTATAGTCTCCTAATAGATAATTAACTACCACATAGCTTAATCCCTTAATTAAGAAGAACAATCATACAATCATATTTCATCTAGAATCATAAAAGTTACCGATATAATAATCATGAAAATACCAAATCCATGGATTCCATTACTAGTATCCAATCAATAAAGTTGTAAGCAATATACCACGTCTTCCTCCACCCCATACCAGAGAGATGCATATATAAATTATATATATGAATCCCTAAACTATAATCATATCCCTTACAATGATAAGAACTTCTCGAACATCCAATTGTATCATAACACAACCCTTGGCCTAATAATATATCTGAAATAATCACAATATCATAATCATAACCATTGGCCCATTGCATATTCAGAACTTATACAAACAATCATATTTATAGGCCGTAGCATATCTCTAGTCATCTCACATATAGAAGGCATCTCACATTTAGGAGGCATAATATAGATAAACATATAATCATCTCTTATATAGAAGGCATCTCATATCTAGAAGGCATATCAATAAGCATGTAATTATCTCTCATATAGGATATCTTATATCAATAGGTCATACATCATGACTATGAGAAATATCATATATCTAGGACAATTTTCATATCTAATAGGAATATTGGATCTATAGGCCTAGCAATCATAACTAAAAAGGAGATAACATCTCTATAGGCACAATAATCATATATATGAGGAAAAGGAATCTCTATAGGCCAATATTATATCTAAGAGGAAATATTATCTCCATAGGCAAAACATCATCTAAGAGAAAAGTAGCATCTATATAGGCCACAAAACGTATCTTGGAGGAATATCATCTCTAAATACCCAATATCACTTCCATAAGGAGTATCATAGCCATTGATCAAAAGGCCACAATTGTAATATTAATACAAGTTACCAAGTTACGAAGTAACCTTATAGTAAGGCTTAGTAGCCTCATCTATGTCTAAGATCTGCAACAAAGACTACAAGGCTAACACGAGTCTTGGCCTAAGTTGGCAGGCCGATCCCACTTCTAAGCCTCAATTTCCATAGTAGTCACACCATGACCCAAACTAGGCTAAGGTATCTAGTCCAGCTTTTAGATTTTAGCTAGTAAGCCATATTCAAGCTTAAGATAGGAGCTTGAACTATAAACAAGTGTACTCCAATAAACTCTACCCAAGTTACGGTTTCAAGACTACTACACTAGTCCAATAAGATTAAATCCACAATCCTCACTTCAAATGCTAAAACTACATCCAAACCATAGCATCACATCATAGCCACACTAACTAACCTAAACTATAGAGGAAAAGTGATAGAGTTAAAAGGGGGTATATATATGCATCTTATGGGTCCATAACCCGCATCTAATATCCCGACATCACAACAAAAGCTAAGTTATTCTACTCATTATCAAGACTATCATCTAATTCACATACAATATATTTCACACATCATCTATGAAAAAGAGTAGACATAAGTTTACCTCGAGGCCAACCCACAAAACCTCACATCATGAACTATATGATCGACTTTACTTCATAATACCCAAAATACCATCACATTAATGATGAGTGGTGATTTTACCACTTATTCACACTCATTATTAGTGAATATTACCTTGTTTTAAATGAGTAAATGAGTCATGATTGTGATTAAATACACTAATATCCACTCTTTATAGTATACGAGTTGAAAGATAGAGATGTGGATTGGAGCTTGAAATGATAAAAAAAGAGCTGAAAAAGTGTAGCTGAAGACTTGCAGTGAAAGAGCCTCAGTTACCTCGGTCGCGGTCTATTGGTTTGGTCGCAGTCAGTCAAGATGGTTAATCAATCACGATCGCAGAAGTTAATCATGGTCGCGTAGCCGCGGTCGCCGCCAAACTTGCGCGATTGCATCTTGGCAGAAATGTTCACTCTAAGGGCAAAACTATAATTACATATGCTGATCCAAATTTGAACAAAAATATTCAAACCCTAGTTTCATGTATCCTTCATTCTATCACATTCCATATTCCCCAATTTTCAAGGTTTAGTTGTAGAGTAGTTCATAGACTCCATTTTTTGGAGAAGAAAATATTGTATAAAGTTTGGTTGAAGAATACATTGGAGATTTTCTAAGGGGAAGATTTTCTCATTTCCATTGTTTATATTGTGGGAGAGCCAAGTTTGAAGTAACATTCCCTTAAATCTTCAACAATTCAATTCAATGGAGATTATGGGTATATCTATGCTTATTTATCTTATGTGTAGCTAAATCTCCTTCTTGGGTTTATGTGTGAATAGGGGTTAAAGTGTTTGTAGGTTGTTATTGTTAGCCTCTATTTTATAGACCATGTTTATGGGTTATATCATTGTTATGATAACTTGGTTGGGATTTGATGGGTGAAAGATCCAAATACCTACATGGGTTTGATGAGTGAAAGCTCTACGCTCTAGAAAGCTTAAGGTCACCTTCGAAGAAGGGTTTTGGGTGAAGCTTAGGAATCCATATCATCCTGGAAATAAGGATGTGGATACCAAAGTAATGATAGGCAGTTATGTGTGTAGTTTGCTAAATTCTCAATATCTTAGAATAAGGGTGAATGTGAGGTTGACTATGTCATGAGTATCATCCTAGAAATAGGGATGCCTAGATTGAGGTTGTGATTAACAATTATTGAACACACCTATTAGGTATTCAAAAGAATCAATGGGTGAAAGTTTGGTGGTTTGTCGAAAGGCTAGCATCAAAATCTATAACCAAGCCTACCCATATTTGGTTCACTTAATTGATGTTAATAACTAGCTCCCACATGTCACTCCTTATTAATGCATAATCCCAAGATCCGTGCATATTTGTTAAAACACTAATTATTCATAGCCCCGAATTTATACTAGAAAAACCTAAAAATATGTATTATTGTAGGTAGTCACCTCCCCTATTTTATCTTTTTGTAATATTTTTTTGAATTTAACTTGTAACTATTAATTCAAATAAATTTAATCGCCACTCACATTGTTCTTCATGGATTCGTCCCCAACTCCAAAGATGGGTAATTATATTGACAATGACTGCCTTGCACTTAAATTGATATGTAACTAACAAAACCAAAATCTACACATCAAAACAAGTCTAATGATACCCATGTTGCACTATTGTGCTTTGGGTCCAAAAATGACACTAAAACCCCCAAGTGGGACCCACATCTAGAAAATGAGTTTTCAAAACTAACTCACTCTTCAAATACCATTAGGGAGTTATATCCCTCAAGAACTTAGTGCAAATCACCCATATTTTGGGCTAAATCAAGCTTCAAGCCACAAGCCATTTGGGGTTTTGGGCCAGGAAATCAAGAATTCAAAACTAAAATTAAAGGATTCATACCTTTGATTGAATGTTAATCATGATTACGCAAGTAATCCAAGAACCTAATCAACTCCCAGGACTCCCTTTAAGGCCTATACTCTATATTAGGGTTTTGGACCTCAAGAAAATGGAGAAAATATAATGGCCAATTCTAGGCCAAAATATCTACTTAAAGAATCCTTCCTAGGCCCTCAGGAAGAATGATCACAAATATAGGCATGCCGCAATCGCGGTCATGCAATCGCACCCTAGTCCACCGCAATTACAATATTTAGCTACACTTGATGATGGTTGAAACTTGGAACTTGATTCCAAGTTCTTAACAAGGCGTCGAGATGTATCCGAAATCCAATTTTTGTAAACGAGATATAAAACCATACTAAATTCGACGTTCTAGATGCCTTGGCAAAGTTGGGTTTTCAATCTGAGGTTGTTTCACTAATTTTTTTCCCGATGGCCATTTGGAACCAACGAATATTTCCAAATAGAGAATTGGTTCTAAACACCAAATGAACTGCCTGGTGACTGAATCTTTGGTCCTAACGAGTCACAAATGACTTGGGGAAGCTATGGAGAAGGTCAAATAGTGGAAATAAGCATAGATATAGATACTGACCTGAAAAGTCATTACATAACTTCTCCTAAGAAGCTCACCAGAAGCTATAAGTAAATACCAAACCCTAGTATTAAATGATAGATATAGGCACACCATGCAAGCATACTATCTAATAAACATAGATACGGGCTAACCTCTTAGCATTTAAAGACATTTGAATAGATATAAAGTGTGCTGACTTGGTAAACCGATCTGTAATAACCCAAATACCATCAGAACCATGAGAGGGATAGGGCAAACCACTAATGAAGTCCATGGTAAGACACTCCTATTTCCATTTGAGAATGGGCAATCTCCGAATGAAGCCACTAGGTTCCTTATGCTCGTCCTTCACTTGCTAACACCATGGGAAATGAGATACAAAGTCCACAACATATCTTCTCATGCCACTCCACCAATAATGCTGCCTTATATCTCTATACTTCTTAGTTATACCTGGGTGAATGGAATATCAATATCTGCAGCTGTTAGCCTATCGATTGAATCAAGTCACCAAATATCAAAATACAAATGCAACGATCATATCCCAGAACACCCTTTAAATCTATAGTAGCCCTCTTGGACTCACTACTAAAAACCTGATCACAGATGATGCAAAGTCATATCCTTAAATTGTTGACTCCAGATCTGCTCAAATAAGGTAGAACTTTTCTCAACACTAGAAAGAATCCTTCTGGGGTAAAATATCAAGTTGCACCCTCAAGTTTGCTAAGGACTGGACATCTTCTGCTAACGACCTCTGAAAAACTAAGATAGAAGCCAATCTGCCCATACTAACTGGCTTCTAGCTTATAGCTTCCGCTATGACATTGACCTTGCGCAGTTTATATAGAATAAAGAGGTCATAATCCTTAAGAAATTCCATCCATCTATGCTATCGATAATTAGGGACTTTTGTGTCACAAGATGTTGAAGGCTATAATCATCCATGTAGATCTCACAATGCATGCCATAAATATAATACTTCCAAATCTTAAGCACAAAAAATACTGCCGCCAACTCTAAATCATGAGTAGGGTAGTTGTACTCGTGTACCTTTAACTGCCTCGACACATAAGTAATTACTCAATCCTACAACTTCAACACACAACCCAAGTAAATACCGGGAGCATCATAATATACGGTGAATCCTTCACCCTCAATAGAAAGAGCCAATAAAGGAGAAAAAGTAAGAAATCCCTTAAGCTGTGAAAAGGTTGACTCACACTCCTTAGACCATTGGAAGGAACCTATTTTAGGTCAATCTGGTCATCGTCTCTGCAATAGTAGCAAAACCCTCAAGGAACCGCCTATAGTAACTAGCCAAACCAATGAGCTACAAACCTCAGATGGATATGTAGGCCCAGACTAATTATGAATAGCCTCAATCTTTATAGGGTCCACCATAATCCCATCCTTAGACACCACATGTCTTATGAATGTCACCAACTCAAGATGAAAGCTACACTTTGAGAATTTGGTAAAAAGCCTATGATCTCTCAAAGTCTAGAGCATAATCCACAAATGCTGCATATGCTTCTCCCAACTTCTCAAATACACTAGGATGTCATTCATAAAAATCATCATGAAAGAATACAAATAAGTCCTGATTACATAGTTCATCAAATCCATAAATACCATTAAGGCATTGGCAAACCTAAAGGACTTCACTAGGAACTCATAATGACCATAACTAATCCTAAATGCTATCTTTGGGATATCGTTAGCCCGAGTCCTCAACTGATGGTAACCAAACCTTAAGTCAATTTTAGAGAACACCACTACTCTCTGAATCTGATCAAATAAATTATCAATATAAGGCACATGATACTTATTCCTTTACATTACCTTATTAACCTGCCTATACTCAATACTCATACGCCAAAGCTATCTTTATTTTTCACAAACAAGATAGGAGCACCCTAAGGCGATACACTTGGTCTAATAAAAACCTTACCAAGAAGATCTTAAAGCTAAAAAAATGGCTCCTTAAGCTCGATTGGAGCCATATGGTAAGGTTCCATGGAAATAGGTCAGGTGCCCAGCCAAGATCAATAATAATCTTAATATTATGCTTACAAGGGAGACCAAGTAGATTGCTAGGGAAAACAGAAAAAAACTCATGGACTATACGAACAGAGTCAACCAAGGGACTCTCTATACTAACATCATAAATATAAGTGACATAAGACTTGCAACCCCATGGAATAAGTCTCCTAACCTATACATAAGAAATAATCCTTATTGGCTCATGACTAATAGATCCATGCCACACAATCGGGGTTATGCTTGGCATAGCTAAGGTAATGGTATTGGAAAAACAATCAATAATGTATGATAGGGGGATAACTAGTCTACACATATAATCACATAAAAATCCATCACGTCGAAAATAATAAGACTAGCCTGATATCAAACTCTCGAATAGTGACAACACAAGATCTATAAACTCGATCCACTACTAAAGAATCACTCTTGAGAGTAGACACACATAACAACGCCGAGAAATAATCCCAAGATAACTCTAACTGTGGTGAATAATAAGAAGATACATAATAATATATGTATCCTAGATAAAATAAAGCAAAAGCTGGATGATGGCATACTGAAATCATACCTGTAATAACAATACCAAAAGACTCTGCCTCGGGTTTAGTAGGTATGATATACAATTGACCATGCCTTCCTTGGTAAGATCTATATGTATCTTTTATCCTACCTACCTACCTACCTTCCTACCTACGAGCACCATGAGGACCACCTCAATGACCATAAATACCACCTCTAGTTAGGGGCAGTAATGCCATAATCAACTAAATACTTTGAGTTACTGGAAAAACTACCTCATGCCTGGGATACTCTTTGTAGAAATGTCCAAAGGCCCCACAACCATAACACACCCCTAGTGCTGTACTGAACCCAGAAGATTCGACTGACCCAGAGTAACTACCTCGACTTGAATACCCAAAAATGAACCTTTTGAAGGATGACTACCACTCTTGATAGTACAATTACTATAACTAAACTGGACTATATTGGTAATTTAACGTATGACATAAACCGCTCGACTTTGCTGACCTTGATACTGATATGGATGACTTGGAGGATATCTACCATGAGAACTATTACATATATACTGTAAGCCACCGTAACTCCCACTAAATTTGCCTTGATATTATGTCCTCTTATCACTGTCCCCTTAGGCCTTGTGATGCATGTCCTCTATAACCTAAGCATAATAAGAAATTTCAGCAAAAGATCTATTAGCAAAAACTAAACTCTGTGTATCCATGCCGAAAAAAGTCTCAGCCCCCCAAAAAATTACCAAACCCACTCATACTCGATCGGTAAGATAGATATAACATACCTATCCAACTTATAAAACCAAGCATCATACCCCATAATAGTGTTAGAGCAATTCTCCAGCCTTGAGAATTGATCTTTAAGACTGCGACGCATATATTTTTCTAAAAAGTCCTCGAAGAACTTTCTATATATCAATGGGAGAGATACAACTGGCCTAGAAACCAAATGAACTCTCCACCAATGTCGACCCACCAAATCTAACTTAAAAGTAGTGTAGTCTACACCATAAGTCTCAACTAGGCTCAAATTATGAAGTGTATCCTTGCAAACAACTAAGAACTCATAATCTTAACTTGGGGAGTAGAAGCTACAGGCTGCATCCCTGCGTCAGTACCACTTTGATCCACAAAATGTTCACCATTATAAAATGCGCCACTAATTAATCCCAAGAGATGAACCAATGCATACCAGAACACTAAAGAAGAAATAAACCTCGGTGGGGACTATGATTGTCCTTATCCCATCATTGGTTGGGGTAGAGGAATCTTTGGCATGGGAGTTAGAATAGGGTCTAGTGAAGGCCCCTATTCTAATCTAGGAATAGATATGCATCTCTCATTTATCCCTCATATCTAGGTCATCCACGAACTGTAATAGGATCCCTAGTCGTGGACTCGGGGTCCTTATCTTGTGTAGCAGTAGCAAATGTTCTAGCCATTTGGCCAAAAAGTGAAACTAAATAAATCTTAAAAACCAACTTAGACTCCTAGCATGAAATGTGTGAATTAATTGAAGATCTCTTAAGAATGACCCATAGCCTCCTGAAGATAAGAAACAAATGTCATCATTCTAACCCACGAGACTCTACTAGACACTTTTTATTATATCAACAATACTGGTGAACCTAGCACTCTGATACTAATTTGTCATAATTTAAATTATGAGTCTTCATGACACCTACTCAATCCCACCACCAGGTAACCCAAACCATAGCCTAAAGCTATAAGCAATGGGTTAATTTGGTGAAAAATAGCATAAATGTTGGAGATATTCTAGATAATCTTACCAGTAATAAAATGTAGAATAATAATAATATGGAAGATAAATAAGATAAATAACAATACCCCACAACCTAGCAGTATCAGTTCAAAAGCCACTAAACAAAAAGAATATGAGTACTATCATAGTTAACTATATATCAGTCTAAAAGATCGAAAGTCTAAGAAAAATACAAAAGATGAAAAAAAAATGTCAACTCCGGCCCTGAGAGATCACCTTGTCTCTAAACTCTGGCTCGCATGATCACAATGCTAAAAATGGAAATGAATTCTTGAATCTACACCAAAAAGGTGTAGAAGTGTAGTATGATTACCAAAGCCGCGGGTACTCAGTAGGCGTCATCGACCTACTGAGTTAAATTATGATATAAATATAATAAAATGTGAGATACATAATGCTAAGTCAAAGTAAGAGGGAAAACTTGGAATAATTCTCCAAATACTATAAGTAAATAAATAATCTCAAATAATACCATTAAGGACACATAACTATCACCACAAAATCGGACCCCATAAGCCAGTATATGTGAAAAAGTAAAAAACCCAATATGGGCTCTCTTAAGCCTGATGAAATCAAGAGAAGTAATAACTGGAATCATACTAATTAACCATATCTTGAAACCATAATTGTGGATCCTTCCATATCATAAACACCATACTCAAATCGGTTCCATAAACGTCATAAATAACCTCACAAACCAAAACTCATATAATAATTTGCCGGACTTGAACCAAAACTCATATCATCATTTCCCAAATTGAATCAAATCCAATATCATAAATGGCCAACTCAAATTGAAACTAGAATCATCTCCCATGTTCCAATCTAGCGTAAGCATCATGTATCTAACGTTTTCAAGCTCTAAAAAAATTTACATTTAGATGATATATACATCCACTAGGTCTAGAAGGAGATAATAATAGTCTTGGCCTAAGGTGGGATGGAAGGGCCCATTTTTAATCTCTAAAATCCATTTGAAGGCCAATTCTAACCGAACTATGATAAGGTATCTAATTTTATTACTAGATATTAAATAAGCCACATTTAATCCTAAGATAGTAATTCTACCTAAAACAATGAGTAACTAAGTCAATTATACCTAATTACGATTCCATAATAGGCTAAGTAATCTATGTTTTACTAAATACACCTCCAAGACCTAATTTCCATCCCATATCTAGATCATTGTCATAAATATACTATAATTTAGCCCAATCTATGAGAAAGGTAAATATACTGTTAGTTTGTTTTGTGTACCATACTAGTTTGTATTTGCTTACATTTTGTATTTATTATACTGTTATTAGTCCTAAGCTGGGGGTCTATCGGAAATAGCCTCTCTACTTCTCTTGAGGTAGTGGTATAGTCTGCCTACACTTTACCCTCCCCAGACTCTTCTAGGTGGGAATACACTGGGTAGTTGTTGTTGTTGTTATTTTCCTTCTGAGAAGCTTCCGCACAATGACACACTAACAAAATAATAATCTACTTATTAATATGAGATTACCGGTACCCATATTGCATTTTCATGCTTTGGATCTAAAATTCTGAAAAAATCCCACGTGGGTCCTGCTTACAGAATCACATTTTTAGAACCATTAACACATCCCTCAACTCTCAAGGAAATTTACCATCAAGAATGGGTAAATTTTGAGATCAAATGGTGCTAAAATCAGCCCAACAATAATTTAGGGATTTTGGGAGAAATACAGAAATTAACCTTGAATTTAATGGAAACTTACCAAGAATTAGAGGAAGAAACGAGTAATCACAAACTCCCCATAATTTCTTAATAAATGTCTTTCCAATTTTCCACACTCTTTTGGGATCCAAGATCTTTAAGTAGTGGAAAATGGGGAGAAAATTGGGCTAAATAGGCTCCAAGTACTGCTAAAGTGGTACCTGCCATTCCTGTTCCCTCTGCTTAAGAGGAACAACAACCAATTGTGACCTTTAATTAAGAGGAGACAGCCTTGATTAAATGACCCTCAGCTGGTTAAGCTTGGTCACTTACACAATTGACTGGCTTCTTAAGCGGCCTCCGCTTAAGCGACCCAAGTGTCACTTATGTGGATGCTACTGCACTAGTGCAGTGGTGCACCGGCTCGGGACTTCAAAAATTCTAAGTCTCCACTGACCCCTTAAAATTTATTCAAAATCTTATGAATGCAAACAAACTATGCTACCTCATCAAATTTGAAATTCCAAACTCAACGGCACAGTTAAAATTTCAATTTGATATTATTTCGATGAAAAGTGGATTTTCCATACCTAAGTTCCATTTTTATAAATTTTTGGCCAATAGTACAAAATGAGTTTGAAAGCCTTGGGACTTAACCAAAGATTGCCCTAGCCTAAAATCTACATTTTAGGGCTGATGGAACCATCAAAATTGGCATACGAGGTCGTTAGACTAAAGTTTTTGCTTGGTAGCCAATTTTTACTAGTGAAGAGTTCAAAACAGGGAATTAGCTCTAAAACCAAATGAACTGCCTAGTAACTGAACCGTCAGCTCTAGCAAGTCATAAATGACTTGGGGCAACTATAGGTATGCTCTAAATGGAAAAAATAATTTAAAATGCATAAAATAACCTGAAGGGTCATTACAAGCATATTACTAATCATGTCGAAGTCCAAGGCAAATCTAACATATACATAAGAATAAGTACAACCCAAATGAAATAAGATCATAGCCATTCAATCACAGATGAGAATAGTACCAGTAATGACAACATCTACAAAATCTACATCAGGTTTGCCTAGAAAGACATAGCAATGAAATCTATATTAATTTAAGCAATCTCTCTGATCAGATGAACACCACTTTTCCCTGAATTATCACCACCTTGATTTTCACCATGATCAACCTTATGATTACCATACCTATTCTATGGATGACCTTTACCATTACCACATCCACCTCTACCATCTAGAACTATTTTTCTAAACACTGGTGACCCTGAAGAATAGCCTTCCCACCATAAGAAAAACCCTTTCAGAAGTGCCTAGCACCACCACACATAAAGAAAGCTCAATCTATAGAGAACCTGAAATTAGAATAATACAAATCCCCTTGGCTTCTCACAATTAAAGACTGTGGAGCAATCCCTAATAGACCCCTTGTAAATGCTAGGAGAGCTGTGTGTATTGGGCGATCTTGGTAAAACTAATAACTATAACCCCTCGAGTAAGAACTGCTGAAGTTACCTATATTCTAGGCTTTCTTCACTTCTTTCTTTACCTATACAAATTATTTGACTCCTTATACAGTTTCCACATAATCAGCAATGTCATTGATAAACTTTGCAATAAAAGTCTTGTACACTACTAGAACCTACAAATTTGTGTTCAAGCCATTCACAAAGAGGCAAATCCTCTCCTCTTCAGTACCTAAAATATATTAGCATATTAAGACAAGTCATGTAAGTTATGTTGATAGGCTTCCACAAATATACTGCCATGCTTAAAGGCTAGAAACCCATCATTCTTATGGTTACAAAGAGTAAAAGATACATATTTCTCTAAGAATAGAGTATGGAATAGAGTATATATCAACTAAGGTAAAGTTGGAGATTGAAATTCCATATAAGCCCCTACAACTACGTTTTGTCATCCTATAGTTGGAAGGGTAGAAATTTAAAACCATGCTGCTCCATATTGTCTATTTTATGGAGCTTATCATAACAATCAACAATGAACTCGAGGTCATCCTGTATCTCAAAACCATCAAAGATTGGAGGTTTCATCTTCATAAACATAGTTAACATATCATGTTTAATGCTAGTCATGACAGGCCTAAATCGTACAAAAAAATCTTCCGTTCTTGAGACCTAATCTATCCTAGATGCACTACTAGTAGCAAGATAAACTCTTAGAAATTTAAAAGCAAGCACTTTAGGCATAATTGTTGTACATTTCATACCACTAAGGAAAGCAAGTTCCAACTGAATCACCTCAGATGACATCGGTGGAGAATCTGTACTTAACAAAATTGTATTGACTCCTCATGTTCAAAAAACTATCCATGATGGTCCTAGAGTAGGGGTCACATCTTAGATCTTTCTCAATATAGATTGGATACTGCTTGAGCTCCATCACTGGTGGGTGTTACTTTATCTCCCCCTCTTTTCCTACCCTTTATTTTGTCTGTAATCAAAGGCTTTGTAGCTAGAATAGTTGGTGCTGAGTAGCTGCTCATTCCCTATTGGCTCTCATATTCACCATCTATGAACAAAATAATGAAGAGGTCAGATACCAAGTTGGATTAGCCGATACCAATTGAAATTAAGTTATAGCATGAAAAAAGAAAGAAAATGATAACTTTCTAAAGTCCTATATCCTCTTGAAGAAAAGTAAAGATGTCTCCAAATCATTCCATGAGACTTTACTGGACTCATATTGGTATAATAAGATCAGCGAACCTAGGGATCTGATGCCAACTCTATCATAACCCAACCTATTGCTAGTGGCACCCATACTATCCTTTTAATGGGAGAGCCATATAACCCTAGTTTCCCAATACCAATACTTAATAGATCTTAAAAATGAATTAAAAAATCCATTAATAACCAAATGACTCAAATAATTCTAATAAATAACAACTGCAAAAATACCAAATATCTAAAATAACCCTAGAAATTAAAAGTCATTATTCCAAAATATCTAATAAAGTCAAATTATGGGTACACCTAAAAACAAAAATAATGAAAATGTCTATGCCAAAAAGTCATTATTCAAAAATATCTAATAAAGTTAAATTACGGGTACACCCAAAAACAAAAATAATGGAAATGTCTATGCCAAAAACAAATGAACAAAAATAATAAGTTGGATGACATATGAATACTCAAAATATGTAGCTTACCCCTATATCAGTATGATCATTTTCTATAGCTAAGGTCTTATCAAAGTTTTTAAAATATGCTCTGCACTCATCAAGTAAAAAACACAGGTAGAACAAGTTCAAAGCAACTATGTACTTGTAGGGTCATCGGCCAACTCAAAATAATAAATATGAACATATAACTAACACTTTGTATACTATTATAACCAAGTAACCGTTAGCATTTATACCTCCATTTAATCTTCCACAACAATACCAAATAATTTAGACAAGTATAAGATAATACAAATAAGTCATCAAATCAATACTATGACTAACAACAATAAACTCAACCTTACCATAGTTAACCTTTAGATATATTTATATAAATATTTAAACGTTTTTAGTATGTCAATAGCTTAGACCACTCATGGATCCAAACAACAATAATATCATCAATCGATTCACTCAAAGAACCCTGAATATCAATAACTATATAGCCTGGTCTACTCATGGAATGTAAAACTCACCAATACCATGTACATGTATGCTATGGGTCTTATGGTAGACCACTATCCATGACCTTTAGGGGACAAGCTCAGTCCATACACCAAATAACCCAGACATCTACTGCCTACCACCCTTATCTTAAACCAATGTTAAATCACCCTCATTCTAATGTCCCTACCCTTATAATCCCCAAGTCCCACCAATTCCTTGACAATGAACTTTACCAATTCATATAACAATAACAAATCATATCACAAAAAGTACAATCACAATAAAAGAAAAAACAACCACACTTGCACTGTAAATTAAATCTTTTTACAAAATATTATTTTAGGTGATTAAAAATTTGTAAAATTATACAACAAGTCTACATTTATAGCATTCCTTGCAAGAATTAGACAAAGAGGTAGTTAATATGAACACATAAGCTAAACTGAGCCTCAACTATAATTCAACCATAGTCTACCTCGATCCAAGCCATAAACTTGCTCAAGCAAACTTGACCTCTTCCCATTCTTGGAATCTCAATTTGATTGTGGTCTAAAAATAAAAATATAACCCATATTCAAATAAGGACCTAACATTACAAGGATTATAACCTAATCAAAAACCCCAAGCCAAAATAATGATCATTTCCACATTCAAGGGATTTTTTCCCATTAGACCACCATAATTTTACCAAATTCATAATTATAAAGGTAAATTATAAAATACAAGCATAGTTCTTATATATTTAATAAAAACTCAAGAGTTTCACCCTATTTTCACTAATTTAAATAGAAATTTAGCCTAGCCAAGTCAAATCCTCCTCATACTTAAAACCTAGTGATTCTAAGGATTAATCTTTAAAAAACTAGTTAAACAAGTGGAATTACTCACCTCAACAAAGTATTTTGGTTGAAAATAGGTGAAATTACCTTACCCAGCTCATGCAACAATATAGAATGAAAAGAACATTAAAAGTTTCTATTTAATAGTGCTTGTCCTGCTATAACAACCTAATTCCTACTATAGTGACATCACTATAATGGGATTCACCCACTATGGGGGGAATAACCAAAGCTAACTCCTACTCTAGTAGGAATATATTTGTTATAGTAGACCAGTGGTAACAACCTGTCTCCTACTGTAGCATCCTAGGCAAGGCAAGGATTTGACAATCCCAGAAATTTCTCTATTTGTCAACACACTTCAAGATATTGACATTCCAAGATAACCCCTCTATGTCAATTACGTTAACTAGAGTTTAGCTAACCCAAATTCAGTTCCAAGAGTTTCCATAGACTCCTTAACATCTTATCTATCATAATATGGCCTCAAATTATCAAAACACCAACCTATCCATTCCTAGATTAATCTAGACCACACTATAGTTGGATTTCATCCAAGACTAGCTAACCTAGCATAAAAATTCAATAACTTTATTTTGGGATAATGTTAACCTAAATTTTGCCATGCTATTTAAAAAACCACAAAACATCACAAAATAAAAAATATTTCATTCCTAGACATACTGGTTTGACAACTATACCGCAACCAACAAGAAATGAAGCACGACAATAAAAACTCATGATGACTATGGTATACCCTATCCCTAACTAAAAAATAATGCACTATCCCAAATGTATCATTAATGTAAAAATAAGGGGTGAATTCATATCTAGGTGCCCTAGGCGCCAAATCATTCAGTGTCAATATGGGGGGCCTCAAAATGGGCCCACTCTCATTGTTAGTGGCCCTAACAGTGTACAGGATCCTCAAATCAATAGTGGCATCAACGGTGGTTGGTGCCCTCAATGGTGCTTTTGGTGTAGGAACAACACTCTTACTCAAAGCAGTTCTATCTATAGCCATCTCATCAACAACTTGGCAGCTTTCAACTCCCAAATCCATCGCACAGACCTTTTTTGGTAGTTCTGTGGCAGAATAAACACTGGCCGCCTTGGCCACCTTAACTTTCTTATTACTCTTCCTACTCCTTTTTTGTATTCCTCAGACTCTTACCACCAGCCTCCTCAATACCTTTTTCTTTTACTTTGTCCTAAATATGCAACACCTACTACTTAATAATCTATTTAATGATAGGCATCAAAAGGAAAAGTTTCATATGCATATCCACTATGGTGGCTTGAGGAGCAGCCAACTCATCATGTATCCCCTCTATATTTGTGGACTGGAGATTCACCATCTTTTGATTGATCATTCTCTCAAACCCATTAAATCGTGTTTGTATGCCTCTCAACTCATTCATGGTCTCTTTCTGCACCCATGGCTTAACCCTGTCCCCTATATTCCTTACTTTCTTCTCAACTATGCCTAACATCTTTAGCACTCCAGCAATGAATGCCCATAAGACTAAATCATAGCCAATAGGGGTTAGCCTAAAATAAATGGTCTCACTATAGAAGGTGAGTTGGAGGTTGGGAGGTATCTGTTATTTCTAAAGCCTAAGGCTTAGGCTGGGTAGCCTCAGTAAGGCTTCCACAAATATTAGTGGACTCTAGAGTATCAATGCCATGCCTACCATAATGAAATGCCTCTCTAAGCAATGTGGCTCTCACATTCTCAACCTTGTAGACTAGGTTAGCAATATCTTGGATCAACCCTGCGTTAGTAGTTTACTGTACCTTAAAGAACTGATCAACTCTCAAGATCTATGGCACTCCCTAATATAGACATAACTGAGTTAGCATGCAAGGGAATGCTAAAGATGTTTCTATGCTCACTATCAGGTGGTGAATCTCTCAAGATAAAATATTAGCTGCATCAATCTCGTAGCCCTCCATAATGCCCGCTACCAGGGCAGCTTTGTATGGACTTAGTACATTGTCCCCATTTGTGGGACTCAACCTATACCATATAAGTGTCCACCTTGGCATTGCCATTAAAATTTAAACCACCCTTTGTAATCCAAGACAAAGGGTCAAATCCTCTTACCACACACAAAGTGTCCTCCTGCTTTGTAGCCATAATCTTGGCTATCCACCAAAAGTGAGAAATCTTTTTATATGAACCAATCTATTTTGTTTTCACTTTTAATATCTTAACCACACGGTAGTCAATCTCAGTAGTGTTGCCTGACAACTAGAACTCTGGCCTATGTAGGACTCTGGAAATAGTCTGAGTGGATATATTTATCGAAACACCTCAAATCATCACTATCACTAAGGGGTCACCACCCTTACACAATCGCCCTTATGCATAAAACCTCTGAAGATACATCTTATAAAATTCATAGAACTCTCATACTAATTTTGGATAGTAATAGCTTGGATATTTGGTCATCCACTCAAAGTAGTACTATCAGAACTGGGCGTCGAAGTCAAGCATCTCAAACATGCCTATGTGCTCAACTTGGTCTCTAGGTAGAACCCTCTCTTAATTTTTCTAGTAGAATAGTTTATGACACTCTCTATCTCATATAAGTCCTGTATTTTAAGGTACCCCTATTGGTTAATGTTGGGCACTAGGGCAGTCTCTATCTATAGTGGTGCAATAAGTGGAGGAGGTGGGATCTCAACTGGGTTATTTCTAGATTTACTTTCTTCCTCCTTTCCCTCATTCTCATCCTCAGGACTAGACTTATCCCTGACTCACCATCCTCTTCAAATTGGGAATATGAGTGGGGTGGTGATTGGTTAGCATTTTTTATCCTTGGCTTGGACTGGGTTGGTGTGTCTTCCTCTGGAGTAGATTTTTCCCCTTATGTAACTTCTTCTTTGGCTCCACCTCCCTTCTAATGGGGTACTTCTCCATTGAAATAGTTGACTATTTATCATTAGTGGGTTTATTTTTAAGACGATGAGTACGGGTGAAGCCTACTTTTTGGGGGTTAGCTTCTTGGTGGAATTATTCTTAGGTTACATTGGTACCTTTTAAAGAACATGTATTAGTTAATCCTAGAAGAGGAAAGAAAAACAAGAAAAAATACATAAGTATTGTAGGGGATGGGCACCCTATGAGTCAAGGTATGACTTATTATCATAGTTAACAATTCGTTAAGAGACTCGTTGGGTGGAAAGGTACCTAAGGTTGTTTCACTGGATAGGTAATGAGTCCTCCTGATAAGTCATTGTGTTAGACAATGACTCATCACTAATAAGTGTTACCTGACTAGAAACTATTTCTTAGAGCATTACTCTTCCTTGTCATCATGAGTCCTCACCACGAGTCCTTTAGTGGTACAACAACTCGTAAGGTGAGTTGTGGTGTGACCATTAACCAACTTCCACCTAGCACCTCTCTTCCCAGTGGCTAAGAGTCACGTAACGACTCATTAGGAAACCCTATGAGTCATTATGAGTCCCGTAGCCTCTAGTTCATGGGTGCTTAAGTTGTTGAATTCTTATTTCTACATACCAAGTAATCCCCACTTGTTTTACTGAGTTTGACAACTCCAAATTTATCCTCAAATATAATATTTAACATAAAATTTGATTTATTCACATTGTTGTTTATACCTATTATGATTCTCAAGAACAAGAGGGTTTCAACATGAAAAACATAACTATTGACAGTGAACCCATGCAATTTCTACCATATCTAGGTATGAATTTAAGAGATAACAAGTTAAAGCATACTACTTACCTGATTTCTTATTTCAAATTCCTAGAAAATTAATGGATTTCCGCCCTAGTTCTTGAAAATTCAAATATGGGAAAATTTTCTCTTTGATTGTGATAATAAGGAATGAATTTAGAATATATGAAAGTGTAGTTGGCTGGTTTTAGTAATGGAGGAGTCTCAGCCGTTTCAAATGGAAAGATCAATAATTAGAATAAATTACCCATTTAAATCATTTCTTTTTGGTTGGGTTGACCCATTGTGCATGCAATGTTGGGCCTGACAATGAGTCAATTTAATAGGTCATTGTCATTGATAATGACTCATAGACTCCCTCCATTGTGACTAGAACCTTAATCTGGTCTTCAGTCATAACGACTCATTGTGATGAGTCGTTGTCACTGATAACTATTTATTTTGGGAGTCATTATGACTCTAGAGACTACTTGACTGAGGGTGTCCTGGGATCCATCTCCTATGACTCTGGTAATGAGGCATCATGATATACAACAACTCGTGAGGTCTCTCGTGAGGACCAGGAATGAAAAAATTTTCTAGTCATATTCTGAAATCTCCAGCCGTGCACACTGAACACACAAGTTACCTAATAATTTAATAAGTACAAAGAATGGGTTTTCTCCCATGCAACACTTGATTTAACATCGTGGCACATTGTGGCTAAGTTGGATACTCAGAATATAACAAGTAACCTATGGCTTGCATCCCATACAACACCTGATTTAATGTCTGATGTGCTATAGAAATATAGTACTTCTAATGCTTAAAATGAGGAAAATATGCAAGTTTCTAAGTTTTTTTTGTTAGATATGATGAGTTTTGGGTATGTTTCATAGATGTTTTGGATGCTCAGTTTGTGAAAAAGATGAAAAAGGTGTTTTTTGCTACTTTTTGGAGCAATTATGTATATTTGGGACACTTTTTGGCTTGTTCGTGATCAAATATGTCAGAGAATTGAAGAAAAGCTAAAAGGATGATTCCCGACACTTACTAAG
This sequence comes from Capsicum baccatum var. pendulum, assembly GCA_030864225.1. Lineage (NCBI taxonomy): Eukaryota > Viridiplantae > Streptophyta > Magnoliopsida > Solanales > Solanaceae > Capsicum > Capsicum baccatum. The sequence goes on from CM061550.1 coordinate 110,030,433, forward strand.
TCAAGATGTATACCTCAAGTAGGACCCACAGACCGGAAGTAAGCAAACCAAGTTCGAGAAGTTCAAAATTTGAGGCCTAACATATAGGATTTTTTTAATCTTGGTACCTACGTCCTGTACCTGTGCCCACCCTGCTGACAACTGGTACTACCTGCGCCTAGGGTCAAGGCGCAAGTTGGGGCCATAACTGTCCACTGAACCTATTTTTATCTATTTCATTTGAGGCTTTGGTTTTAGGATTTCCTCATATTCTATAAATACCCTTTATGTGTTTTTAGTAGGATTTACACACTTTTAATACTTACAAATATATGTTGATTCTAAGATTCGATTTTGATGTTGGGATTCTCTTGTATTGACTTCAGTTGATTAGTTCAATCATGGTTGTGTGTTTCTCGACTTCTTACTATTGAGATTTCATCTATGCTTTAGATTATGAATGTTTTTGATTAATTCACAAGCATGAATGGCTAGAAACCCATAGCTAGGGTTATGGAAACCCTAACAGATTGACAAAGTAGGGGAAGTGTTATTGTTATATTGATCAGATACTCATGCATGTATTGCTTTATCTTCATTATAACAGTTTTCTTAATGGATGCACATGTTATGATCCCGCCTAGATTATTTCTACTTAGTTCTAAAGAGGAGTAGTTACTAGGAAAACATAAGACAATAGTAATTTGGAGTTTAACTATTGATCCACGCTTTTATCTTTTATCCTAGTAAGATGGTTAGGTTTTATATAATAACTAAAGACTCAAAAGGTAATAGTTAACTGGGATCAAGATAAGGGTAAGTAATGCAATATCCTGAGACTCAATAGGTGAAGTGTGAAATCCTTCTACTCGTCCAAAATACTGTAGAAGGTACATAACTTATCGATTCTACTTGCAAGGCTACAGAGTTGAGAAGCCAGGAAGAACATAGTCCTAGTGTTAACCTACGAATAATTACAATAGAATTTAATATATATACTTTCTCGATATTACTACATAAAACCCCCCATTTAGTTTTACAGTTCTGCCCTTTGACTATAACTACTGAGATCCACAATTCCACGTGTTCCCTTGGGATTCGAACCCAAACCTTGTTGGTTACTATATTTTGATAGAGACCATATCACTTTTTGAGAGGAAGTCTAATATGGATGTCATAAAAATTTTGGTGCCATTTCCCGGGAATACAGTGTTGATTTGTGAATTAAAGTAGTTGTAGGTTTTAGGTTATTATTTTTGTTTTTGTTCTTTGTTGGTCATATGCCAGTGTATGCCTAACATACAGAGTAGAGGCAATCCCTTAAGCCAAATGAATTCAAATCTATAGAGGATCCTACAATCACCTAGTAGGATGTCAGAGCAGAAAAGAGATGATCTTCTTGAAGGGGTTCGTGATGTTGTACCACCCCCTCTTCCCGAAGGAGTACAGGATATGGTTGATTGTTGATAATGCTCAACTTACACGTCAATATAAGTTCAAGGTAGTCATTGCCAATATATTTAATGAAATAAGAGTTGGGGTAGAATCCACGAGGAACAATGTGAGTAACGATTGAGTAAGTCCAAAATAGTAGTTGCTTGCTAGATTCAAACCTATAGTACAAAATGGTTTGGGATTTTTAATGTTTTCTAATGTAAGAGTAATTCTTGGTATTATAAGGGACTAATTCTAGACTAAGAATAATTAGAGTATAATCAATTAAAATAGATCTTAGGATTATGCTTTCCTAGGGGCAAGCTATACTTGGGAACATGATAATTCTATGCAAATTGTAATTGATGATGAAGCGGTAGGCTAGGTTTAAGTTATTTAAGGCTTGTTTATCAACAAAACCTCAAAGATTTCACTTATTCACCCTTTTGAGTACCTAACAAGTGTATCAATTAAAGCTACCCAATACCTCAATTGGGTATCCCTATTTATAGGATGATGCCCATGGTATAGTTAGCTTCACAATCACTCTTATTTCTAAGTTAGTGAAATTTTATCACGCTACACACATAATTGTGTATCATAGCTTTGGTCTCCACACCCCTCTTTCAAGGATGATATGACTTCCTAAAGTTCAACCGAAACCCTTCTTTCAAAGATAGCCTTAAGCTTTATAGAGTTTGGAATTATCATCCATCAAACCCATTTAGTTATTTAGGGATTTCACCCATAAATACAAACCTATTCAATCAATAAACAATAGAACCAATCATCAACAAACTAAATTACTTACAAATATATCACAACCCATGCATAATTGCATCCTATTCAAACATAATCCCAAGAGGTAGATCTAGTAAATTATAATAAAAATAAACACAAATAAACCAAGATGTCTATTAACGTTGTTCATAGGAAAAATAGAGGGAAAATCACCCTTTACACTTGAATGGATCATCAATAGAGAAAGCCAAATCTACACTTGGAAGTCACTCTAATGTCTTTTTAGTTCAAATTAGTACAAATTTGAGCTCCAAGCTCCAAGAAATTATAAAACCTTAAACTAAGGATGGGACGTAGGGTTGCAGAATGATGGATCTAAATATTCCATAGAATGAGGGGATTTTGAGCCTTAAATTGGATTTGGGGTCGGCTGGCCAAAATGACATTTCTTCCCTTGGGCCATTTTCTATCCTCACGCGATCATGGTTGGTTAACTATCTTGACTCGACGCGATCACGTGCGTCAGCCCTCGATCGTGATAACTAAGGGCTAGATCCTGATCCATATTCATCTTGTCTAGCTCTTGCACTTCAATTCCCTTTGTCTGCTCAAGTTTGCTTTTTTTCTTCTCAGCACTTGTACACTTGCAAAATATGGGAATTAGTACTTTTAACCCAAATATGTCTCACTTTTGTAGTCAAATCATTGTAGTGTGCCCAAATATTTAGTGCAAATGAGTGGTAAATTCACCCCTCATCAACACCCCAACTTAAAGCCTTGCTTATCCTCAAGCAACGCTACCACTAACTTTGTGACAATGGACTTTTATGCCCAAATTAGATGACCCAAATGATCATGATGACTTTAAGTTGATTACTACCACAAATAGCTCTTCAAACACGGGCAAGACTATTTTCACGACACCCCTCAACATAACACATAATTTTCAAGGATGCAAAAGACTTCAAATAGCAATCATTCAACAATCACTTATACTCAAGAAATAATTTCTTTTTGACCTCAAATACATTTTTCCATTTTTGCCTTATTTTTTGAGAGATGAAAAAATCACCTACCTCAACTTGTTTATATGCCTCCCTACAAGAAGGAAAATTCCACACACCAATTTTATGCATATGCAACAACGAATTTAAGTATGAAACTCTCTCTCTCTCTCTCTCTCAAGAACTCTCGATGTTATCAAGTACCATGACATAGGCTTGCCCCTATTTTAAATCGCCACTACAATGAATGAACATTGTTAGATATCTCAAAGGGCTTTTTGATCTAGTAACTTACGTTCGGGGTAGGGTAGGATATTATTTGGGAACAAAGTGATTATACACTCCTTGAAAATCTATATTATACCCTTTTTTAAAATTTTTTATACTTCAACTTTTGACCATCGACCACTTCTATTATTTTCACCCTTTAAGTATGTGCCTACTTTTACTTCCTTGATTCACCCATCTTTTAGTAAGAATCTTCTTTTCACCTCTGTGCCTTGTGCATTTCATATTTTTCTTTCCTTTCCTGGGTTTTTTGTTTCCTATTCATTTGTTCTCAAAATTTAGCTCCTAGGCACTTACTTACATTCTTGTGGCCCGAAGTTACCTCTTCCAATCTTAGCCAACCCCAACTTAGAATTTTAACTTTAATTTGTATTTTTAAGTCCAAAGAGGATAGGTTTCAAAAGAGGGATAAAAATTTAAGGCTCACAGCATGCAATGTGTTTGCTAAAGAAAGGTCCAACAGCTCAAAGAGGGTGACTAGGGGTAACATCTATGTACGGGTAGAATTTTTAGGCTAAAGTGGACTTCCAATGTCGCAAAGATGGCCTAAGATCATCTCCCTAATTAAATACAATCAAAACTAGCCTTGAAAGACTAATGGGGCAAGTTCGAGATATTACAAGTACACATGAGATTTAGACAAATAAGCTCACCACATATGGAATGCAAATTCACCAAGAAAGCTTAATTTCCCCTCACGCTAGAGACAAAAAATAAAGTATCTACCAATTTTTACAAGTCAAAATTTTGAAGTTACAAAAAGAGAAAAAGAATTGTTATAATGTCACTTATGTCCATGCCCTTGATTTTTGAAAATTTTTGGATAGAGGGGGGTGTTTAATTTCCATTTGCACCATGCACAAGTTGCTAACCATGGAAACAACCCAAGACTTGGTCTCACATTTTCGATTCATATAGGTGAACCAACCATATGGCTACTCAGACTCCTCCAATGGTATGTGTGTAATCCCAAATAAACAATATCATATGTACTTAGACTTCCCTTGTATTTATGATCATAATACTATGGGTGCTCATGCTTCCCCTATAATGGCTCTAAAATTAATCATGACGCTTTTTCTTAGAATTTAGTCAAACAATCTGTCATAGGGAAAAGTTTTTCCACCATCATTATCAAAAGAACAAGAAAACTACAAATGAAAATAATCAATTCACAAAATTTCCATGCTTCGTGTAAATAAGTTTAAGTATTGCAAGCCAATGAATACACACAAGTGTAGGGTCACACACCCTAACTTAAGGACTTATAGTGACCTCACTATACAACACAATAGCATAAGAAGGGTTAAAGGGCTCCTTGAAACCGCATTGATAGCCATGTTGAAAGCTCAACATAGAGGCACGGATAGATTGGTGTGATCATGATACCGTGATCTTGGTACTCAACCTGTGATCGCGGTAACTAAGTCCATTCCCTCCTCTACTTTACCCTATTCTCCTGCATGGTTGCTATACTTCAAACCTTGGTTATCCTTTGTTTTTGGCTTCCAACCTTCCCAAAACACCTACAAAATATGAAAATTATATGAATTATTCCAAAAACTTATATATACAAAAATATGAAAATAATGGGTTGCCTCCCATTAAGCACCTTATTTATCATCGCAGCACGACACCTTTTTAATCCTTATTTGTGCCTCCACTTAGAGGATTTGAACCTTTTTTTGAAATTTCGATCATTCCATCTTCGAGTCTCTTTGGGAAAAAGTAGGGGCATGATGACACATGTTCTATAACACTACTATGAAGACTTGAACCGTTTGCCCAATTTTGCATTGAACTTTCATGTGGGATCATTGCAAAATGGTGAGAGCATTCGAAGGCCACTAATTGGACATAGATATTTAATCTTCTTAGACTTAAAGATTGGAGTCTTAGCATAACCCTTTTGGGAAGACAAACTCTAAGATATAAGGAAATAGTTCATTCTCACCCTCATTCAACATTTGCTTGGGTGGATCAATTGTCATTAACTCCACCGAGCTTAGTGTTGAGAAGTGGTTAGAATGAGGTTTTTTTCCTAATTTTATAGTTGTTTCCATTTTGGTATCCTCACCCCAAAATGTACTATCATCTTCATAGGGATTTTCTTGGCTTCTTCTTCCGACTCTAACACCATTTCTTTCTTTTTGGCATCATCTCTTATGTTTAGTTTGGTTGGCTGGGAAATCAATGAGGGTTTTTTAATATCAGTCTAATTTAGAGAGTGGACATGGTTGTGGTGTTTGAATGATTAACTTCTGTTCCCACATCTTCTATCTTCAATATTTCCTCTCTAAATGCCTTATTGGATTAGAGTATAAGAGTTTCTTCCTCCTCCACTGTTGTTGTTAGCTCCAAGATATGTTGAACTATTGCTTCAACACTACTATTTCTGTAATTTGTTCTTCCCTTTTTTCATAATAAGACCTATCAAATCCCTAAAAAGAACTATCATTTGGGTTAGCATAACAAGGGGAAGAGGCTTTTGGCTAATCACTCCAATGTCGTAAACCATCCTACGATGATTTCACCTGTTCCAAGATAAGTTGAAGCATTGTTTAAATACCATTATTTCTATTTCTTTGTTCTTTCTTTTTTTTCATCATAAGCCAATCCAAATCATAAGAAGAACTAGCAGTCAGGTTAGTATAATAGGGGGATGGGGCATTTGGATAATCACTCCAATGTCCATCTAGACCACCATATAGAGAACAAACAAACTCCCTATAAGATCAGGATGGTGCACAAATCTCTCTCCAGGAAGCATATATAATATTTTGCCAAAAGTAGGGTCCATTACAATATGGATATGGATGTCACAATAGGATTCCAACCACTGATCTCACATTCATTCCAAGATGCCATGTAACAAGTAAAAAAGTAAAAATCTACCTAAGATAAGAAACAAAAGAAAATAACAAACAAATATTTACAAGTTTGAACCAAAGCAAGTAAGCTAAAATTCCAAACAAACTTAATGCGCCACATTATTCCCTGACAACGGCGCAATTTTTGATAATGCTCAACTTATTCATGAATTTAAGTTCAAGTTGGTCGTTGTCAATATATTTACCTAACTAAGAGTCAGGGTTGAATACATGAGAAATAATATGAGCAGGGATTGAGTAAGTCCAAAATAGTATTTGCTTGCTATATTCAAACCTATGGTACAAAATGGTTTGGGTTTTTTCAATGTTTGCTCATATGGGAGTAATTCTTGGGCTTCTAAGGGACTAATTTGATACTAAGAATAATTAGTGTATAATCAATTAAAATGGATCTTAGGATTATTCTTTCCTAGGGGAAAGCTATGCATGGGAATATGATAATTCTAAGCAAATTCTAATTGTTGATGATGTGGCAGGCCAGGTTTAAGGACTTTGAGGCTACTTTTTTAACAAAACCTCAAACATATTACTCATTGACCCTTTCGAGTACCTAACTAGTGTGTCAATTAAATCCACCAAATATCTCAATTGGGTATTCCTATTTATAGGATGATACCCATGGTATCATTAACTTCACATTCTGAAAATTTAGTAAACTACATATAACATTGTCTATCATTGCTTTGGTCTCTATATCCCTCTTTCAAGAATGACGTGACTTCCTAAAGTTCACCCAAAACCCTTCTTTCAAAGATGGCCTTGAAATTTGTAGAGTTTAGAGCTTTCATCCATCAAACACATTTAGGCATTTGGGGATTTCACCCACAAATCCCAACCTACTCAATCAAGCAACAATAGAACCCATCATCAATAAACTAAATTCCAGACAAATATATCATAACCCATGCACAATTGCTTCCTATTCAAACATAATCCTAACAGGTAAATCTAGTAAATCATTGTAAAATAAATACAAATAAGCCAAGCTATTTATTAAAGTTGTTCATAGGAAAAATAAAGAGAGGGCAAACCATCCTTTAAACTCGAATGAATCCTTAATAGAAAAAGCTAAATCTACACTTGGAAGTCATTCTAATATTTTCTTAGCTCAAATTAGTATAAATTTGAGTTCCAAGCTCCTAGAAATTACAAAACCCTAAACTAATGATGGGGTGTAGGGTTGTAGAATGATGGATCTAAAGATGCCCTAGAATGAAGGGATTTTGAGCCTCAAATTTGATTTGGGGTCAGCTTGTAAAAATGACATTTCTTCCCATGGGCTATTTTCCACCATCACTCGATCGTAGGAGATTGATTACGATCGCAGTTGGTTGACTAGCTTGACTTAGCGCGATAGCGGGTTGACGCTAGCGATCGCGATAACAGAGGGATAGATCCTAATTGCACATTAGCTTGTCCAACTCTTGCACTTCAATTCCCCTTTTGATCCTTTTCTGCTCAAGTTTGCTTCTTTTCTTCTCAGCACTTGTACAACTACAAAATATAGGAATAAGTATATTTACTCCCAAGTACATATTCCTTTTCATTCAAATCATAGTAGTGTGCACAAATATTTAGTTTAGATGAGCGGTAAATTTATCCCTGATCAATTATCAGACTGGTGAGATGTTAACTTAAGAAGAGAACAAGAGGACAACAATAGAAGAAGCTTAACAATTAGCTCAGGAGGTTGAGCTAGCTGAGCAGAGACAAATAGCTAATTGTTGATCAACACTTGGTGGAAACAAGAAAAGAGCTAGAGGTGCCCGTGTTCAAGTAATACCAATATACCAATATATGGAACCATACATAGATGATGAATAGGACATGGGATATGTTGAGCCAACAAGGATTGGAGCCATAGTTCCTCCTATTTTACCCCCAGGCATCAATTTTGACAACACGAGCATAATGATCTAACTCTTAAATATAAAGTGTGTGTTTGCAGGTCTGTTTATAGATTATGAAAACTTGTACCTTGACAATTTCCTCGAGATCTATAGTTTGTATAAAAATCCAAGGGCGAATTAGGAAGAACTTAGACTGAGGCTTTTTCCTTTCTCACTTATAGAAAAAACATCTTTATGGTTAGGGGAACTGCCAAGAGGCTCTATCACTACATAGAATGAGTTATGCTGGAAATTCTCAAATAAGTTTGTTCCTCTATCTAGGATGTTGCATCTTAAGGATGAGATTTACAATTTAAGGCAACTGCAGCTAGAATCTATGTATGAGGCATGATTCAGGTTCAAGAAGAAGTTGAGGATGGTGCCCAACCATCAGTTGTCAAGGATGAGCTTATTGGAGAGATTTTATCAAGCCTTGACCATCAGCTATAGAGCCATGAAATACACCATATCTAGAGTAGCTTTTATGCGGCTACACTAGACGACAACTTTAGAGATGATAGATCAGATTACACTCACTAACAAAGGGTAGAAAAATCAGGAGTATGAGAGGGGATCTGGCATATATGATATTAGTGCTTCTTACGACCATAAAGTAGCTGATGATTCAATAACACAAGAGATTATGTTGCTAAGAATTGGTTTAGGGGTACTAGTAATGTAGATTGTAGCAATAACTTTTGAGAAAGTAAATGCAGTAGCAACACAGGGGTCATCTTCCAAAGTTTATGAGTCAAAATTAGAGAAGGATGCATATTATCTAGATCATTAGTTAGCGGGTTTCCAAGCTCAAGGGCAACGAAACCAAGGTCGGGACTACTATGAAAGATACCAAGGCTATAACAGAGAGCGAGATAGTGACTTGAGAAAGATGGATGACTACAAAGAGAAAGAAGATAGGTACATTCTATAAGGAAGGCGACATGCATAATCTAGAATGGAAAAAATGTTGGCTAAGCTGGTAAATGGTCAATAAAATGAAGAGATCAGCCATGAGGAGATTAAGTATGACATTTCATGGTTGCCCTAGAAGGTCGAGTCACATGCCACTACTATCAAGCAGTTGAAGCACCTATTTGGGCAGATGTCAAGAACTCTAAACCAGAGGTATTCGGGTACCCTTTTGAGAAATACTGTACAAAATCTAAAAATAATGGTCTTGTACTTCCTATTACCATAAGAAGTGGTATCACTTCTATGGATCCCCCACTACTTGCTTCAGAAGATGATAAAGATAAGACATCTACTATTGAGTCCAAAAATGTAACGGGTGATAAAGGTAAAGCTACTGAAGACAAAGGTAAGGGTATGGTCATCAAGCCAAAAGTCAGACAAATTTTGAGACCACCTCACCCTTTTATTAGAGATTGAAGTAAAAGAAAGAGGAAGGTAAGTTCAATCAATTCATTAAGATGTTGAAAGAATTGAGCTTTAACACACCTCTTCTTGAGGTGTTAGTGACGATGCCTGGATAAACTATGTTCATAAAATAATTTGCCTAGTCGCGACTGCACCATTGTAGTGTAGTTACGACTAGGTCTCTGGCATAAAAAGGTGATCTCATAGTATTCACTATACCATGAACTATTGGGTCATCCCAATTTTCTAGAGCCTTATGTGACTTAGAAGCTAGCATTAATTTGATGCCACTAGCCGTATTCAATCAATTGTGCTTGAACCCTCTGGAATCAACTTTGGTGGGTCTATTGATGGATGACCACAAAGTGAAAAAACTTATGGAAATATCATTTAATGTGACTGTGAGAGTGGATAACTTCATATTTTTAGTTGACTTTGTCATCCTGGAATGTGAGGTTGATACCAAGATGCCCATTATATTGGGAAAACAATTTATAACCACAGGAAGAGCTATGGTTGACATGGAGAAGGTGAGCCAAAATTTAGAGTAAATGGTGAGGAGGATATATTTAACATTCAAAAGTCAATGAATCAACCAACCAACATGAGGGTAGTGTTGGTGATTGATTGTATTATTTACCCTGGAGGATACTCCTATGGGTATCTTAAAGAATTTTTAGTAGTCAAGACACCCACATCGTGTCGCAATATCAAATCAAGTGTTGCATAAGAGGTAACCCATGGGTATTGGTGAAGTCTGAGTAACCAAGACAGCCACGTCGTGTCACGACATTAAATAAAACGTTGAGTGGGAGGCAACCCATTGTCACTAGTGTTTACGGTTTTGTTGTTTTTCCTTTTTATAGTTTTTAGCTATTATACTTACCCAAAATATGGTAAAGTCTCTACAGTCAATGATTTTTAGGTACATATGGCACTTAAATCTATGAAGAAGAAGATGACTGGTACCTTGAGGAGACGGGCAGAGTCTCTTAAGCCCAGTAGTTTTGTAAGGGAGTACTCGAGACAGTGATGTAGAGATAATGAAATTAGGGTGACATGTAGAGTTACTAGAGGTAAGATGAACTAGGGTACTCTGACATTTATATCCCAACCAAGGATGAAGTAAGCAAAGATGTCTACCCTATACACTCCTCCACTAAATAATGATCATGATAATGAGGATACAGATTCTTAGTCTACTCCACAGGTTGCTACTCAAGACCCTAGTCTAAGAAAATATCCTAGGATTCACTCGAGAAGGTAGAGAAGAAGGAATCATCAGTGATGCCCTAGTCTGAATAGGGTAATGCTACTCAGGTACAACAATCAGAGGTACTCCAATCTGAGGAGGGATCAGGGAAGGCTACCCACGATGTATCACTACAGCAGGGAAAGAGTCCCATACCCACATATTTCTCAGGGGCACCTCATGAGGATGGATATTTGAGGTGGTGTGTGGAAGGGATGCAGGAAATATTTGATATTAATAGTCATATTTGTGAGGCAGGCCAGCCTACACAAGTTATTTATAAAGAGCGTTAGATTAATTTATCAGGGGTAAGTCTAGTACCATAGTTATAGGTTGTATTTAATTGATATCAGTTAGAGTGGATGACTAGATCACTCGGTTCTTATATCTCGACTATGGTGCATGAACTGTATTCATCCTATCGAGCTACAATAGTTCTTCCTATGTGGAGAGCTCAAGTCTTGGTGAGATTCACAAGGCAACCTTATCTTGATAATACACTAGTTTGAGAGATCAGAGTTAATATTTCAGTAGAGACTATCGATTGAGTTATCTTCGGCCCAAATTATATTACTCCTGCATCTACAGCAAAATATGACCACATACTTAGGATCACACGTGATCAACATATCATACGGGAGGTTGACCAGAGATAAGAGAGGGTTGAAATGGCTAGGTGGATAGCCCATTATATTTTACCTTTGGGTGATGCGACCCTATGGATTGAGGGTCATTGTGTAATAAAAAAGGGCCTATTGACATTTAAGGCCAAGATTTTGTAGTTGTTGATCAGATACCGACTAATACCCACTACTTCAAATTATAAGTTGACTTGGGTGGGAGCAATACTATTTGCTTGTATGATTGACGAATATGTTGTTAATTTTTCTACCATTCTCCAATATGAGTTGCATAATAGAGCATATGGGTAGTTAACTAATCGTCCATTCCCTTGTATGATTAAGAGGCTGTGTGATAAGACTGGTGTACTTGAGATGCCAGGAGTGGATAAAAGGGTAGTTATGATGGCGACTGTGCAGACAAAGACTATGAAGGGTCTAGTACCTCCAGACCTTCCTAGGAGATCTTTAGAGCTAGCAGTAGTACCTAGGGTCCAGACTGAGGGCCCAACAGTTTCCATAGATCTTGCTGATACATATCAAGAGGATGTTCATGTTAATATTAATATAGAGATAGAGGAGCATAGAGAGGATCCAGATTTGAGTACACAGGGCAAGGGGACACCAGCTACTTCTTCTTCATACCCGAATTTGACCTTAAAGTCCATGGGTAAATCTTTAGAGCCTACTCACCTATCCAGTATAGCTCCTACTATATGTATGATTACTATATCTAGCATGTTTTTCATAGAATAGTGCATAACTAGAGGGCCACTTATACTAGGTTAAGGGTTGTTGAGATCGAGATGACTACCTTCTATGAGCAAATATGATCATGGGTTTAAGAATAAACTTGAGAAAATAGAGGCCAGCTGGGAGAAAACACAGAGAGCTGCACTATCTGAGCTACATGTCAACTTTCAAACAAGGCTTAATGAGTTTGAGAGATGGGTTACAACCCTATTCACAAAGACAGATGCACCTAATCTAGCCCAGATAAGGGAAGAGTTTAATATATAACAAGAAGAGGTACACTCTCTTATATGAAGTAGTGTAGCATCCCTCCCCCAGTTATAACCCCAGTGGTATAGATATTACCTTTACAAACACCAAGATAATTTAATTTTTTCATGGAGGATGATGAGGAGGTCCCAATAGTTATGGCCAAAAGAGGTCATAATTGAGACTTGAAGGATCCTGATATGCCATATAACCAGGGCGTTAAAAGGGCGAGACATGATTTGATGGAGACTACATTTGTTGATAGGCAGAGGTCCACTGCTATAGCAGTGAGTGCATCATATAGTAGTGTCCCACCACCACCACTGCCTCCACCAACTGCTTTTCCCCCATCTGGGATGCTCATGATTTAAGAACCTAGTGCATCCCAGGTATTTTCTCACTTCTCTTTATTTTACTTTATTTTAGCACATGAAGGATAATGCACAATTTTTAGACTTGGTGGGCATTTTATGTTGATATGAGTTTTTATCACCGTGCTTCTTTTCTTGTTGGACGTGATATGGGGTAGAACTGATATGTCTTAGATAATTTTGTGACATATGGTGTTTTATTTGGTATTGTGTTTTGATTTTATGTAATTAGGAGATTTTTAAGTATTTAGGGCAGTAGTCATATTTTGATTGATTTTTGATACCTCTCTAAAATTTTATTTTTAAGAACTGTGTGAATGTATATATGTGTGAATATTGTGGATCTTGTTATGAAATTAGGATTAGACACATGATAATCACTTGGTAATAATTGCATGAACTAGATAGGCAGTAGTTGGCAATATTGACGCTGTGCTATGTGTGTGTCAGATACTACCTAGTTCTTTTTGTGTGTTGATTTCAGAGCTTGCCTGGTTAGTCTTGCCTAGGTTAAAAGATAGTCAGTTGGGACAGGATCATAGTTTATTTTTAATTTTAGTCCACTTTTAGCCTAAATGACCTTCCATGTGTAAATTATATCACTTAATCCTTATTTTGAGCCTTGTAGACTATTTTTGTTGTTTCACCTATTCACCTTCCCATTGGAGCTATAATGAACTTATTTGTGGACTTGGTCTTCCTTTGATATTGTGTACTTCAACTCAAGAAAAATGCCTAAGTTGATGGTGGCTATCATAGGGCTGCGTAGTGTAAAGTAGGTATGAAGAAGGGCAAAATAAGAGTAAAAGTTAGTATGGCTGGGTGTGGTAGAATTTTTTTTGTGAAAAAGTAAAAAAGAAAAAAATAAAAGACCACACCTAACATGAATGTGCAATAAAGAATAAAAAGGGAGAAATAAGGGTGGAATAAAAGGAAATTGGCTAGTAAGTAAGACATGAAGGTTAGTGTAGTTCCAAGGTGTTTTAGCCACTCGATATGTCCATATGTACCATACCAGCCCTTAAGCCTACATTACAAGCTGAGAAAAGTCAGACAGTGATTCTAACTTGACTATCTAAAAACTAAGGTAAAGAAAATAAGGTCAAGCCTATGGTATTTGACAAGCATTAATTAGAAATATTCATCAGAGTGTGAGTGTCTCTTGACTGTCCTTATACCTACATGCTTTATTTCATATGAATTAGTGGGACATCCTTGTTGTGAGTGCCCAAGAGTAATATTGCTAGCTATTTGCTTGTTTCAGGTATTGTAACTTGTAAATATGAGTGGTTGTCTGTTGCAAATATAATGGCCATACCTTGATCCCATTGTGTCACATTGTTGTGCTTCATGTTTACACATAATTGGTTTTTAAAAAACAATTGGAGAGGGTGTTGTGTTATGAATTTTATGTGTTGACTGAATGCCTTGAATAGCTTATATTCTCCTAGTTAAGTGTTTTTTTGGGGTTTTGTTGCCTGAGAACATGCAAACATTCTAAGTTGAGGGTTTTGATATGCTATAGAAATAAACACTTTTGATGCTTAAAATGAGGAAAATATGCAAGTTTTTGAGGTTGTTTTGTTCAATATGATGTTTTTTGGGTATATTTTGCAGGAAATCATGTTTTGGATGCTAAGTTAATGAAAAAGATGAAAAAGGTATTTTTGGCCACTTTTTAGAGAAATTATCGATGTTTGGGACTTTCTAGATTTTTCATGATCAAAGCATGTTAAAGAATTCAAGAAGAGCTGAAAAGATGACTCCCAAAACTTACTAAGTTAAGATGTGGACCTCAAGTAAGACCTACGCACTGAAAGTAAGCAAAGCAAGTGTTAGAAGTCTAAAATATCGAGAGCTGACCTACAAGATTTTTTTATCTTGGTACCTGGCCCTGCACTTATGACCACCCTATTGAATGCAGTTACTACCTGTGCCTAGGGTTAGGGTGCTTATAGGGGCGATAAGTAGCCACCGACCCTATTTTATCATATTTCATTCGAGCTTTGATTTTAGGGTTTCCTCATTTACCATAAATACCCTTTATGTTTTTTAGTAGGAGTTACGCACTTTTGATACTCACAAACATATGTTGATTCAAATAATTAACTTAGATCTTGGGATTCTCTTGTATTGACTTTAGTTGATTAATTCAGTCACAGTTGTGGTTTTTTTTTAATTCTTATTATTGTAATTTCATTTGTGCTTTCAATTAGGAATATTGTCGATTTATTCACAAGCATGAGCTGCTAAAAACCCATACCTAGGGTTGTGGAAACCCTTACAGTTAAACGAAGAAGGATAGGGATATTGCAGTTCTGAACCGATGCCCATATATGTATTTTTGAATCATTGTTATAATAATTTACTTAATTTGAGCACATGTTAGGATCCCATCTAGATTATTTCTACTTACTCCAAAAGAGGAGTAGTGACTAGGAAAATATAAAGCAATAGTAATTTTGAAACATCCTAGTTTCTAGACCATAGAAAAATTCCTAGAATTCTAGCCTTTGTATCCAATATGACTCATGGGTATGACCCATATACAAGGGTACTAATAGTATGGTCCAGTTGTGTGCTAACCAGCGTTGTTTGGTGGGATAAATTTTTGTCATTGGAATTGTTACAACTTGAATGGTACAAGTCATATAGTTGGATACAGATAATTTGGTTTGGGTTTTCCTCAGCTTAATCTTAGAATTGGTAGCTTAAGTTGGATCTGAGTATGAGTGGATCACCATAAGTCGTAAGCCATGGTATGAGTCCTTCCCATGACTCATATGTTGGTCAGTGTTCAAACCTCCTATATTCTATTCTGCTAGGGGTACGATTTATGGGTACTAGTCATAAACTTGAATATGACTTGGTTTTAGGTGTGTCATACCTGGGACAATATTTGGTCAAAGGAAGAAATCCTATGGTATTAGAGGTGGGTACTATTCGTACAGGTTGGGTATAGCTCATAAGGGTCAGTCATACCCTATGATGGGAATTTAATGCAGTTTAAGTATTCGTAATTTAGACATTTTCCCACTTAACCTAATAAGGTCCCATGACTTATATTGCACTTGGAAGGATATTTTCCCTGTTATTCTATTCTTAAACACTTGGAATATACTTTAAATCCTCTTTAGATTTCTTGGGCAAAGGAAGCTAGGGTTTAATCTTAAGGAGTAAATTGGGGCTTGTCTTGGTGCTTTCTCTCCATCATCATCTTGGTTTAAGGTATGTTCTCTTCCCTCAGTGTTAGTTCTAACTAGAGGCATGATTTTACACAATGTTTTCATGATTTAAATATTGTATGATCTTGGGTTTTCCAATATTATTTGTGGGTTTTGGTTAAAAATGCTTGGTTATGGTTTTCCTATGTTTTAATTATGTTTTTGTATGCATTAATGGTGGTATTAGATAGTTGGTTGAATAGGAATACTTCTTTTATAATGGACTTGGGTTTTGGAAATACTATGCATCGAATGTTTTTGATAATATGCCTATAACAATGTTTTCACTATAATATTGGTTTTTCAATGATACTTTTGTTTGGTTTAAACATAGTAATGGAACCTAAATGATATGAATGGTTTAAATGATTTTGAATGGATTGAAAAGGCCTTGGTGGCCATAGTTTTAGTTAAATCATGTGGGGTACATGGAAATTCTCTAAGGATTGGCTAGGGACAATACTTACAAGTTATTTTTGGTATGCTGATACCACTACTAATAACCTCGGTTAATAATAATGAAATAATGGTTTAGTTGGAAAATGGTTTTAATTGGGCTTAATAGAGAGATGTGTAGCAAAACTATGGAAGGTAGAGGTCCCAGGGGGATCTAAACTAAAAACTCATATTTGCCAATGTGAGGATTGGTCCTAGTGACTGCGTGCATGATGCCACACATTATATTTGGGGGGATGTACTACTCATCCCAGGTTTTCTTCCCTGGTCATACGACTTCATACACTGGGGCCCTTCAACAGGGGTAGTTAAACCTATATAGCCCGTGGGTAGTCTAGGAAGGCAAAGATATACATCCCAGGTAATGGTTTTATTGGCATACTATACCCGATCCCCTTTGCTGGCATGGTTATATATATAGGTATGGTTGTGTGCATATGGATGGTTTTTACTTGGTTTTATAAATTGTATTATTCAACCTTTATCCTTATTTTATGCTAGCGTTCACCTGTTAACCCATCTTTGGGCTCCATATCCTGGCACGATATAGGAATCGGCCATTCCACTCCTCCTACTTAGCAGTTTGGACCTCAGTGTCAATATTTAGATTTAAGTGGTGAGCTTTCATCTATTCAGAATTCTACATTTCATGGATATTATTTCATACATTTACTTATTTATGGATATTAGTTTTGGATATAGTTAGGGGCATATCCCAACCAAATTTTGGTATTTTTTTACTTGGAGGCTTTGTGGCACTACTATGGGTTTGCATGGGCGGAATCAGTATTGGTGTCGTCCTTAATATTAGCATTGTTATTGGGGCTGACATCATTAGACATAATTTCTTACTATTTTATCATATTTATTTTGGGATGAATCATATTGTGTTTTGGGACTCGTTTGGTTATGACCCTTGGTTCGGTATTTGTTTGGCTTGGTGGTTTGGTTGGTATGGTTTGGAAGACGGGATAACTTGGTAAGGTTGGTCTAGGAATAGACCTATCCCAAAGTCAGCCCTTTTCTAGTTATCCTATCTGTGATATGTTTAAAATTCAGCCAACTCAGGACAGGCGACTGGATGTTTAAATGGGTAATGGGGGTGGTCCTTAAACCCAGTTAGACCTAGGACACCCATTACAACAAGACCTCAGGTCAGGTTGTGTCAAGTTGGTATCAAAACTTTAGGTTCATGGTCAATTAAGAGTCCTCAAAGATGTGTCTGGTAGAGTCTCTTTAAGGGTGTGTAGCGCGCTACACTCAGATGAGATAGGCTACAGGACTTTAGGAATGTATCACTTTCTTGGTATTTTATTTTCAAAATTGGTGTCTAAGTCCTGGAATTCCTCATTAATCCTTGGTTGTTCATTTTTCAGGTCATGCCTCGATGATATGGAACACAAGAAAACTCTTCAGTCCTATTTGGGGACAATCTTGATGGGTTACATCCTATATGTAGAGTTTGTCTTTGATCTTAGGGTCCTATCCTTTATAGTTTTTGAGTTCCTCTGGTTGCTACTAGTCCTCCTCAGGGTGAGGTGACTAATGCAGAATTTTGCCAGACTGTTCATACTATTGCTCAGTTGTTTACTACTCAGGCTGCACGGGATGCATTTTATGGGTTATGTTTTAAGGCCAAGAGGGTTGGTTAATTTATGAAATAAAATCCTCCTACTTTTACTAGTGTGAAGGTGGAGGAGGATCCTCAAGGTTTTTTGGATAAAATGGAGAAGATATTCAAGGTGATGCAGGCTACAAATGTGGAAGGTGTAAACATTACAGATTATTAACTCAAAGATATTGCATACTAATGGTATAAAAAATGGGATAGGGATAGAGGTGATGTGGGGGAGCTATCCTTATAGGATATCTTTTCTATATTATTTCTTTCCTAAAGAGTCAAGCGAAGCAAAGATGGAGGAGTTTGTGAACCTTAAGCAAGGGACAATGTATGTCAAGAAATATGCCTTGAAATTTCACCAGTTGTTAAGGTATGCTCTTTATTTGGTGGTTGACATAAGATCAAGGATGGGAAAGTATCCTTTTGGGATATCTTGAGATTTGATCTTAGATAGCAAGATTGCTTTTCCGATCAAGTATATTAACATTTTGAGGTAAGTTTTCCATATGTAGTAGGTGGAGGATGAGGAAAGGAAACAAGTAAAGTTTAGAAATAAGAAGAGTAAGAGGAGCAGGTTTTTAAACAAAGGATGTCTTAGTCACAAGGTGGTTGAGATAGAGGAAAATGGCCGAATAAGAAGTGGGGATTTTTGGTTCCTTGTCTACTGCTCACTCTCCTTACCTAAGGCAGTTGGGTGATAGGCGTCCCTAAGGTAGTGACAATTTCTGAGCATAGGGGGCCCAATCTCAGGCGAGTGAGGTCTAGTTAGTTTTTTCATGTTCTCTTAGCTGGTTCTATTGTCATTTTCATTAAAAAAGGGACAAGTGTTTTAACTATGTCTAGCCACTCCATATGCTCAAGCATTGTCCAGTTCGTAAGGAAGCTTTGGGAGTGGTCAAACTCTAGTTTCTTTTTCTTCTACTCTTGCGCCCAGTGGTGCGGATTCAATGTCTGCTCCTTCTTTTGGTACCGTCACTGGCTGGAATATATTATATGCTCTTTCATCTTGGTAGGAATCTGAGGCATCACCTAATGTCATTATTGGTATGTTACAACTCTTTTCTTGTGACCTGTATTGTTTGCTTGATCTGGGGTCCACTCTTTCTTATTAACCCCATTTGTGGCTGTATGTATTGGTTTTGATCTTGAGTTTTTTTTGTATCCTTTTTTGTTTCAACCCCGGTAGGTGACTTGGTTATTTTTTAGAGAGTCTATTTGGGGTGTGTGGTATTTTTTCATGCTAGGCAGACTTTGGTGGATTTGTATAAACTTGATTTAGTGGATTTTAATATTATTCTAGGGATAGAATGGTTACACTCTTGTTATATGTCCTTAGATTGTCAGACCCATAATGTTGTCTTTAGGTTTCCTGGTGAACCAATTATAGAGTTGGAGGGTGGTTCCCTAGCTCCTGAGGGGTTATTTGTTATCTTAAAGATTGGAGATTAATCTTCAAAGGTTGTCTTTATCACTTGGTCTGAGTTAAAGATTCCAACTAAGAAGGTCCTTTCTTATATTTAGTTTCGATGTTAAATGGGTTTCCTAAGGTCTTGCCAGATGATCTTCCCGTTGTTCCTTCTAAAAAGAAAATCAAGTTTGGTATAAATCTAGTTTCGAAAACTAGTTCAATTTCTATTCCTCCATATAAAAAGGCTCCAACTGAGTTGAGGGAACTTAAGGAGCAACTTAAGGATCTTCTGGATAAGGGTTTATTCGTTGTAGTGTATCCTAGTGGGGTGCACCGATAATGTTTGTGCACAAAAAGAATGGTTCCCTTCGGATGTGTACATTAACTATCGGTACTTGAATAAGGTAACAGTCAATAACAAGTATCTTCTTCCAAGAATAGATGACTTGTTTGATCAGTTTCAAGGTGCGAAGTTCTTTTCTAAGATAGATCCTCGGTCTGCGTATCATTAGCGTAAGATTAGGGAGGATGATATCCCTAAGATGGCTTTTTATACTCTGTATATGCACTTTGAATTATTGGTGATGTCATTTGGTTTGACTAATGCCTTAGTGGCATTTACAGACTTGATGAGCAAAGTTTTCAAGAAGTTCTTGTATCTCTTCATTATTATGTTTATTGATGACATTCTGGTTTATTCAAAAAGTGAGGTACATCATGTTAATTATCTATGTGTGGTATTGCAGACCTTAAAGAAACAACAGTTGTATGCTAAGTTCTTCATGTTTGAGTTTTGGTTAAATGCTGTGACTTTTATTGGTCATATTATTTATAGCGAGAGGATCATGGTGGATCCACAAAGGGTGGCTATTGTTAGAAGGTGACCTAGACTCACGACTCCAACTGATATTCGGAGCTTTTTAGGTTTGGCTGGGAATTATCGATAGTTTGTGGTGAGCTTTTCAATGATATATGCTCCTTTGACTAAGTTGACTCAGAAAAAGGTGAAGTTTTCTTGGTCGTATGCTTGTGAGGGAATTTTCAAGAAGTTGAAAGATAAGCGAACCTCAGCTCTGGTTCTGACATTTCCTGAGGGTAGTGAGGAGTTTTTCATTTATTGTGATGCATCTAAGGTGGGACTTGGTTATGTCTTGATGAAACATGGGAAGGTGATTGCCTATGATTCTTCGCAGTTGAAGGTGCATGAGAGGATTTATCGTACTCATGATTTTGAACTATTGGCGATGATTTTTGCTTTGAAAATATGACAGTATTATCTATATGGAATGCTCGTAGACATCTTTTATGGTCATAAGAGTCTACAGTATATTCACTTAGAAGGAGCTACATCTCAAGCAAAAGAGATGGTTGGAGCTTCTCATAGACTATGACATGAGTCTTCACTATCACCCAGGTAAGGCTAATGTGGTTGCTGATGGTCTAAGTAGGTTATCCATGGGGAGTTTGGCTCAAGTAGAGAAAGGAAAGCAGGAATTGCTGAAAGATAATGACCACTTGGCAAATCTTGAAGTTTTTCTTTTGGACTCCACGGATGGTGGTGTGATGGTACATGAAATGGTTAAATCATCTATTGGTGCAGAGATTAAGGAGAAGAAAGTTATAGATCTTGTCTTGATAAAAATCAAGAGTAATATGGGTATGCAGAAGGTGATGGTGTTTGAGATCAGTGGAGATAATACTTTATGGTACTAAGGAAGGTTATGCATTCTTGATGTCGATGGTTTGCATCAAAGGATCTTGGCTGAGGTGCATCAATCGCACTATGTTCTACATCCTAACTCGATAAAGATGTATCATGATCTCAAGGAGATGTATTAGTGGAATGGTATAAAAAGGGACATGTCTAATTTTATGGCCAAGTTCTTGGTGTGTAAACAAGTTAAAGTTTACCACATAAGACCTAGTGGGTTGTATCAAGAGCTTATTTTGCTGGACTAGAAAGGGTAGGTAATCAAAATAGATTTTATTACTAGTCTTTCTCGGTCTCAGAATCAATATGATTCGATTAGGGTCATCATAGATAGGATGACAAAGTCTGCTCGCTTCTTGCCAGTGAGGACTACCTTTTTAGTGGAGGATTATGCAAAGTTATATATCTTCAGGAGATTGTGAAGCTGCATGGGGTACATGTTTTGATTATCTTTGATCGTAGTACATAGTTTTCATCTCATTTATGGCTGTCTTTTCAGAAGGGATTGGGTACTGAGGTGAGTCTGAGTACTGCTTTTCATCCTCAAACGGATGGGCAAGCAGAAAGAACTATTTAGAGAATGGAGGATATGTTTCGAGCATGTGTGGTTGATTATGGTGGCAATTGGGTTGAGTATCTACCTTTTGTAGAGTTTTCTTATAATAATAGTTATAATTGTAGTATCGGTATAGACCCTTTTAAGGCATTGTATGGTAGGAGGTGTAGATGTCCTATTGCTTGGTTCAAGCTTTGTTAGGTGAATATGTTTGGTCTATATTTGGTGTATCAGGTTATGGAAATGGTGAAGGTGATTTGGGATAGGCTTAAGGCTACCCAAAGTTGCCAAAAGTCCTATGCAGATGTAAGGCATAGAGACTTGGAGTTTGAGGTTGGGGATAAGGTATTTCTCGAGGTATTTCCCATGAAGGGAGTAATACGGTTTGCCAAAAAGACGAAGGTCAGTCCCTAATATATTGGTCCTTACGTGGTTTTGTGAAGAGTTGATAATGTTGCTTATGAATTGGAGTTGCCTTCTAGTTTTAACTCCATTCATTCCTTATTTAATATCTCCATGTTGAGGAAGTACCTTGGTGAATCTTTTTTGATTGTTTCTTTTATGGGGTTGGGTATCTAGAACTCTCTATCTCATGAAGAGGTCTTTGTTGAGATCTTGGATAGGCAGGTGTGTTAGTTGTGAATCACGAATGTGGCTTCAGTTAAGATTTTGTGGAAGCACCATAAGGTTGAAGAAGCTACATAGGAAGTGGAAGAGGACATAAAGTCCAAGTAACCACATTTGTTTTCTACCCTTGGGATTTGTGCAAAAGGTTTGTGTCTTCAACACATCTTTATTTTCTGAGTTAGTTAAAGGAAAGATTAATTTCTTTGCCTCTTTATTTTCAAACTTTGTTAAAGATTGGAAATATTTTTGATAATGGAAATGACTCATGTGTGTGGTTAGCCTTACCTTGCCTGTCATTCGAGGAAAAATGTTTCTAGCAGGGGAGATTGAAACACCTTGGTTTCTGAACCTTAGAAAATTTCTGGGAATTTTGGTCTCTGGACCCAATACAAGTCATGGGTACAAGCCATATGCTAGTGTCTGAATAGTATGGTCCAGCCGTATACTAACCAGTGTTGGTTGGAGGAATAAATTTTGGTCATTGGAATGGGTACAAGTTTAATTGTTGGATATGGATCATTTGGTTTAGGTTTTCCGTAGATTAATCTTAGACTTGGTAGCTTAAGTTGGATATAAGTACGAGTGGCTCACCATGAGCCGTAAACCAGGGTATGAGTCATACCTTAGAGTTATATGGTGGTTAGTGTTCAAACATCCTGGATTCTATTCTGCCATAGGTATGATTTATGGGTACTAGTCTTACACTTGACTATGACTTGGGTTTGGGTGTGTCATTCCTTGGACAATGTTGGGTCCAAGAGGTAAAGCCTAGGGTACGTGAGGTGGGTACCACTTGTGCAGGCTGGGTACAACTCATAAATGTCAGTTATACCCTATGACAGGAATTTAATGTAGTTTAAGTGAGGCAATTTGGACATTTCCCTACTTAACCTAATAAGGTCGACACCCGATTATTATATTCTTAAACAATTGGAAAACACTTTTAAATCCTCTATAGAGTTTTTGGGCACTGAAAGCTAAGGTTTCATCTTAAGGAGTAAATTGGGGCTTGCCTTGTTGATTTCTCTCCATTATAATCTTGGTTTAAGGGATGTTCTCTTGCCCCATTGTTAGTTCCAACTAAAGGCTTGGTTTTACACAATGTTTTCAAGATTTAAATGTTGTATAATCTTGGGGTTTCTAATATGATTTGGGGGGTTTTGGTTATAAATGCTTGCTTATGGGTTTTCCATGTTTTAATTATGCTTTTAGATGCATTAATGGTGGTTTTGGATAATTGGTTTAATGGGAATGGTCCTTTGGTAATGGCCTTTGGTTTTGGAAATACTATGCCCCCAATGTGTTTGATAAAATGCCTATAACAATCTTTTCACTATAATATTGGTTTTTCAATGGAACTTATGCATGGTTTAAACTTGGTAATGGAAACCTAATTGATATGAATGGCTTAAATGGTTTTGAATGGATTGAAAAGGCCTTGGTGGCCATGGTTTAGGTTAACTGGAAATCATGTGGGGTACATAGAAATCCCTTAAGGATTGGCTAAGGACAATACTTGTAAGTTATTGTTGGTGTGACAATATCATTACTAATAGCCTTGGTTAATATTAATTGAATAATGGTTTGGTTGGAAAATGGTTTTAATTGGGCTTAAAAAAGGGATATGTAGCAAAGCCGTAGAAGGTGGAGGTCTTAGGGGGATCTAAAATAGAAACTCATATTTGCCGATGTGAGGTTTGGTCCTAGTGACCGTGTGCATGATGTCACACTTTATATTAAGGGGGATGTACTAGTCCTCCTAGTTTTTCTTCCTTGGTCATGCGGATTCATGCACTGGGGCCCTTTCAGCAGGGGGAGTTGAACCCATATAGCCCATGGGTGGTTTAGGACGACAAAGCTACACAACCCAAGTAAATGTTTTAATGGCATACAAAACCCGGTCCCCTTTCCTGGCATGGTTAAATATATATGTATGGTTGTGTGTATATGGATGATTTTTACTTGGTTTTATAAATGGTATTATTTTATCCTTATACAGATTTCATGCTAGCGTTCAGACACTAACTCATCTTCAGGCGTTATATCCCCACGCAATACAAGAACTATCCATTGGACTCCTCCTGCTTAGCAATTCAGACTTTAGGGTCTGCATTTGGATTGAAGTTGTGAGCTTCCATCTATTCGAAAGGCTCCCTTTCATGGATGTTATTTCATACATTAACTTATTTATGGATATTGGTTTTGGATATGGTTGGGTCATGTCCCAACCGAATTTTGGAATTGTTTTGCTTAGATGCTTTGTGGTACTGCTATGGGTAGGCATGGGCAGGATCAGTATTGGTACTAGCCTTAATATTGGCATTGGTATTGGGGCTGACATTATTTGTCATATTTTCTCACTGTTCCATCGTATTTTATTTTGGGATTGACCATATTATGATTTGGAACTCATTTGTTTTTTTTTGGTTTATGGCCTTTGGTTCGGTATTGGTTTGGTTTGGTGGTTTGGTTGGTACAGTTTGGCGGATGGGATGAGTTGGTAGGGTTGGTCTTCCTTGTCAAGTTAAACTATCTGTTATATGTTCAAAATTCAACCAACTCAGGAAAGGCGGCTGGAGGTTGGGATAGGTAATGGGGGTGGTTTCCCGTCCCAATTTGACCTGGGACACCCATTATGACAAGGCTCCGGGTTGGGTCGTGTCAAATTTGGAGTTTAAATGTTGATCCATTCTTCTAGGTCTTATCTTAGTAAGATGGTTAGGTTTCATCTAATAACTAGAAACTTAATAGGTAATATTTAACTGGGATCAAGATAAGGGTTAGTAAGGAGACATGCTGAGACTCAAAAGGTAAAGAATAAAATCCTTTTACTCATCCAAAAATCTGTAGAAGGTACATAACTTATAGATTTTACATGCAAGGTATTAGGTTGGTTCAACAAAGTATTATAACCCTACGTAGTTGAGAAGCCAGGGAAACACAGTCCTAGTGTTCACCTATGACTGATTACAACCGAAGTAATATATTTACTTGCTCGAGCTTACTACATAAAATGCCCTATTTACTTTTTTGGTTCTACCCTTTGACTACAACTGTTGAGATTAAAAATTCCATGTGCTCCCTAGGGATTTAAACTCAACCGTTGTTGGGTTACTATATTGTGATAGCTACCGTATCATCTTCTGAGAGGTGGTGCAGTTTGGACATCATCAATGTCGCAGTATGATGTTTGGTATTTCTATTCATTCTAACATAATATCCTAGACTTTTTAGCCTTGTTTTGGGGATGATTCTTATGCTATATGTGTTTATAATGATCTAAATGAGCACTTATGTGTCCAAGTATGTGTTTACAATGTTTAATTGTGTTTTCACATGAGTATTGATTCAATTCGACCATTTAGAGTTCAACCAAGAAAACTAGTGTTACTAGCTTGAGTTAGGTGTTGTCTAGTATCTTGTGTTGGTTCTAATGTGTCTTAATGAGTTTCTAAGGTTGTTATTATTTATTTATTTATATGTGAAACAACTTAGTTATAATGTTCAAGGGTTAATTGGATCAAGAAAAGAGTCAAAACAATGAGTTAAACCTCAATGTGAAATTAGCCTATGCCTAGCTCGTGTTTCTAGTTCATCGTTGAGGATGTTGTATTTTTTTGAGCTCTAAATTGTTTTTTTTAATACTATAGGATGCTTGGTGATTGTAGTATTATTATATATTAAGGATATAAAAGCTTCAAATCAAGTGGAAACAACTTAAAAAGGCTCAGAAATGACCACGGAAGCACAAGACACAAGATGGATGCAATTTGGATACCCAAAATGTATAGGGCGCGTGTAGGCTTTTGGAAGGTCTAATTGACATGGTCAAAACACCAATAGATTTATAAGTGGCCCCATTTTGTGACCCATAGGTGCGTGTAGAATTTGGTAGAGTTTAAGGAGGCGCCGCGATGCGGTGAAATCGCTGTGAGATTCTGGAAATTGACAATTGTCGATTGGCTGGACACCGCGATACGGTGGCCATCAAAAACGGAATAAAAACTGCCCAGATGAAGGTTAATCAGGTGGAAACCCAATCCAATTCAGTTTATGACTTGTTTACTATAAATATAACGTGTTAAATCACATTTTAATCTTCTTGAAACCCCTAGATCGCTTGGAACAACATTGGAGGCTACTAAAACTTCTTTTTAGGTTTTTATTTCTTTAATTTAGATTTATTTATTTTTTAATTGTTCATACAATTATTTGGATGTTGATTATGACTATGAGTTGCTAAAAACCCTTTTTCCGTGGTTGAAGCCAAGAACATGAGTATTATTGCTATGAATTAAGTTTGTTTTCTTTGTTGACATTATTGTTTTTCTTTGCTAAACACTATTGTTTGTTTCTTTATTCTTGTTTTAATTATTTTGTGGATTTATCACCCTTAGAATACATCAATTGTCAACCTTGTGAACTCGAGAGAGAGAATAGGGCGATAGATTATGGTAATAAGCAGAGTATGGTTCTTGATTCTTTATAAAATAAGAAACTTGAATTAGTATCTAGGACAGGAATGTACTTAGATACCCTACTTGATCCATACGTAGGATGATATTCGTTAAGAGCTTAAGTTAACTATTACATCCCCGCTCAACAATGTAGGTGTAAGGTTCAACTTAGATAAAACAATAGAGGTTGGGAAACCGTAATCATTCAATTATCCCTATGAATCAACAATCAAGATAAGCAAGTTAACCAATGAAATCTAAAAGCATAATATGATTGTTCAGAGTGCTTCAACCCTAGGTTTTCTCTTATTGATTGTCTCAAGACCTTTACTTACAACATTGTTTCGTTTTAATCTACAATTTCCAAACTCTTTATTTGATTACTGTTGTATCAATTGAATCTAAATTATGAACTGAAATAAAATAATTGCCAAATCAAGTCTCTGTGGGATTGATAACTCGATTTTCTTGGAGGATACTATATTACTTGGTAGACCACGTACACTCGCGTGTGCGCTTGGGCGTTGTCACTGTGGGATTGATAACTTATTAGGATTTTCCATACAGTGCTTCACCTTGTCGTGAACCAAGACTACCCCTAGTCTTAATACTATGCCTCAGGTCATAGGTGACCCAAGCTAACCATGGCTGGACATGCATTAGAATAATGAATATAGTAAATAAACACTAGACATAAGATAACTCAAATAAATGGTGGAAACCATAATAATGTAAAACTGAATACCTAATAAAACTGGAAATAGAACAAAGAACTATCTGATAACCAATAATGCTGAAAATCTAAACATTTGTCTAAAGGACTCTACTCATAATGGGTTGTTGGGACAAGCCCCTCACTATCCATAACTGACTGAAATTGAAATAAACTGACAAGAAATCAAAGAATTGTTAACTATTACTTGAATGATGAGGACTCACCATTTATACTAGATTTAACTATTTTGAGGCTTGATCACCCTTAGAATACATCTATTGTCAACCGTGTGATCTCGGAAAAGGGAATAGGGCAATAGAAAATGGGAATAAATAAAGTATGGTTTGTTTTCTTTTATAAAATAAGGAAATGAAATTAACATCTTGGTCAGGGATGTACTTAGAAGTCTCACTTGTTTCACACATAGGATGATATCTTAAAGAACTTAATTGGATTATTATTTCTCCACTCAACGCTACTGTTGTAAGGTCCAAATTAGGTAAAACATTAGAGGTCGGGAGACCATGATCATGCAATTAACCTGTAATACCCCATATTTAAAAAACTTAACTTATCTCTTAGTTCATGAGTCATCCTATATAATATTTTTAAAATACTACGTATTTTTCAGTTTAGATCCTGCCAATGTGTAGAAAATTTAGTTAGCTTCCCAATGATATAAAATTTGCCTAAATCCGATAATCGGATAAGAAGTTATGGCTATTTTAAGTTTTAGTCATTAAACACCATCATCCAGGACAGTAGGGCATCGCGGAATATGTCAAAATGGAAATTGTCAGTTTCCAGTGAAGTATAGCGATATCGGTGAGTCACACCACAACCAATTTTCCCAATTGTCCATTTCCAGTGTACTAGCACTATTCCATCGTGTCGCGGTGAACTTTTAGGTCCCAACCAAAGTGGGAATGAGATACCACCGTGTCACGCCAGCATGCATTTTCCCATTTGGCATTTTCCAAACACACGGTGCGATAGCGCCGCATCGCGCCAGGTACCTATTTCGAAAAATTTTGATGAAAATTAAATATTTCATCTAGGGTTAGAATTATCTTTTCCCATGATTTTAAAACACCCAGATACTGGATTTAATCCCAAAAAACATTTTAAGTCATTACTCACTCAATTTATCCTTAAAGTGAAACCATTCTCTATCAAAACTACAAACCCTAGCTTCAAAAAACCAAGAGCAAACTCAAGAAATTCTTCAAGTACCTTCGAGATCTAATAACCCAAGGTATGTTAGGTGTTCATCTATGGGTTCTTTTCACCGATAGATTCCACAAATCCATTTTCAAAATACAAGATTGTTGAATTATGAACTTCAATGCTTGAATTGAATTCAGTTCATGTTCCTATTATTTTTGGGTTTTAGTCCATGATTAAATACATGCTTTTATGAAATTAATCATTGTATGCATTTAATTACATGATCTTCATTATAAACCCTTCAATTTGAATGTTGATTGATGAAGCTATGATGACTATATGTTTTGATTATTGTGTAACCTAAGCATGCTCTCTAAGTGTTTGATAAAGTGCCTATGTTAATGAAATAGTACCATTATAACACGATAGAATATATTGCCCATTCATGCATAAGTATATGCATTATAAGTGTTTGATTAAATGCCTCTATGAGTGAACTATGGACTAATGTACATTGTTATAATTTTCAAGAGTATATTATGATTTATTTTTTTATGCTATCGAGTCCTGGGGGTATTTAATACCTGAAATTTAGATGTGTACCTAGTGCCAATGTCAGTTACAAAATCTCAGACATGTCACGATCAGTAGTACTCTCAGTCAATTATAGAACTCAGTAGAACTCAGTCAGTTATCGAACTCAGAAAAACTCAGTAAGATCAGTATCAGTCCAGTCCAGTTTAGTATACTCAGTTCAATGTCTTTTAGTTGGGAGTACGTTTCAGCATTGAGTGAACCCAAGGATAGGGGCTCACCTGCCAGTAGAGGGTGTGATCTCTAAAATAAATCCTTGTGTTCCAGAGCTATGAAGCCAACATAGGTTGAGACATAAAACTTGCTAGTTGAGGGTGGATGAGGTGTTTTAACCTGCCAGATGGGGCTTCCACGTTCTCATTAGAGTACCTGCCAAATGATGGTAACTCTTTAATGTCTTTACTCGTGGCATCATACTGACACCCTTATAACTGGGGTCACAGGTTGGAGTCCAACTCAAATATCTTATTTGGGGTATGTCATTTGAATGATTACCTCCCACAGTCTCAATTTTACTCTTCAAAATAGAACTCAGTTCAGTTTTACAAAATCAAGACTATCAGATACCATTAACCAGTATCAGTAAATCAGTTATCAACAACTTCAGATATCAGTTACTCAGTATCAAAATTTAGGACATAGCTTCAGACAAGCTTAGTCATAATATTTATTTATTTGCACATTAGTGTATACTCAGTATTTATAGTAGTATCAGTTATCCATGTACTCTCATGTTTAGTTACTCTATATCATACAGTTAGTTATTGTTCATGCATATGAACCCTTGCACTCAGCCTTACCTTATCTAGCATACCAGTACATTTCACATACTAATGCATACTCTTTCTTTGCGCTATGATGTCTCATATCATTGGTTCGAATGCTCAGGTTCTCGACTGCACATAGATAGATTTAGATTCAGCTAGCAGTTGTCGATTAGCAATGAGTTCTCATTATTTGAGGATATTCTTTTATTTCATTATTATAGCAGACTTAGTATTTAAATAGATAGAGTTAGTTGGGGGAATGTCCCATCAACTCCACTTTCAGACAGTTTCAATTAGAGGCTTTTCATACTAGTTTTCAAGTGGCGTTCATTTTTACAGATTGTTGTTTCATTTGATACACCTTAGTCGTATTTATAGATTTTGAACCTTATGGAATTTCAGCATATTTTTTGTATTTATTATAGTATCATATTTTAGTGCTCACAACAGATATCAGTCATGGGTTACCTTATGGTCCTATGAGGTCGTAAGCACCGTGTAGCATTCAGGGTACAAACTCAGGCGTTACAAACTTGGTATTAGAGTATTAGGTTCAACAGTGTCCTAGGTAGTCTAAAGGCCGCATCTGGTAAAGTCTTATGCATGGGTATATAGCGCACCACACTTATGGACAGGAGGCTATGAGATGTTTTAAGAAATAGTTTCCCTTCTTTCAGTATTCATGTCGTGCGAGTGAGCATGTGCTCAAGTTAAACTCTCAGTATAATCCATTTCCTCCTTTTCGTTTAAAGAACATGCCTCCCAAAAGAGCTAATGAAAGGAGAATCAAAAATCAGTCAGCACCTCAGCCCATTTAGGCAGATCCCCTAGACGAGCATGTCTCCCATGTAGAATTCAGAGTTGTATTCACTACTTTAGCCAATTCTATTGCAGCTTAAAATGAATGGCCAACTACTATTCCAACTAACCAAGTGGCCTATACTTTTTCCGCGAGAATTTGGGACTTCACCCGAATGATGACAAGGTGTTAGAGTTTATAAATCTTAGGCAGGGCAGTATGAGTGTGAAAGAGTATTCCTCAAGTTTACTCAGATACCTAGGTATGCTCTCCATATAGTAGCAGACAGTAGGTCCAGAATGAGTAATTTGTAGCTGGGGTGTCAGATAGTGTGGTTAAGGAGTGTAGAACTGTGATGTTGATTATGGAGATAGATATATCCAGGATCATGGTCCATGCTCAATGGATAGAGGAGGCTAAGAATAGAGAAAGAGAGAGAGAGAGGTAGAACATGAAGGCAAGAATAGGTAGCTTTAATTTCAATCAGCCTAAGTCAGAGGGCGGTAACCATTCCTAGTTTCATCTAAAATCTTCAGTTCTAGGTCCATCCTCATCTAGTGCTCTAGTACCTAAGTTCAAAAATAATAACATCGATAGGGAACCAGGCTCTAAACCTCAGGGCAGTGTCAACAGTGCTCGAATAAATCCTCTTTGTTAGTATGTGTCAAGAACCATCAGGGTGTCTACAGAGCTGGTAGTGATATTTGTTTTAGGTGTGGCAAGCCAGGCCATAGATTCAGAGATTATCCTCAGCAGGTTCTCAGGGTCAACATACTCTTTCTTCAGCTCAGTCAGGTCGCCCGAATTAGTAGGGTGCTGATTTTAGTGCCACCAGTGGGAAACACCCAAATAAGCTTTATGTGCTTTAGTCTAAATAAGATTAGGAATGTTCTCCTGATGTGGTCACTGGTACGTTACAGATATTCCAATATGGTAGGAGCTTTTCTATCTTTTGTAACTCTTTGCATGACAGTCAACTTTAAGTTGGACTATAAATATTGGCAGTACCTTTCTTAGTGCTTACCTTAGTAGATAAATCCGTTCAAGCAATATGAGTATATAGAAATTACTCGATTACAGTATTTAAGAAAATTCCCTTAGTTAATTTCAGCAATAGAGTCGTTCTATTTCAGTTTCCTTATGGACCAATCATTGAATGAAGGGGTAGTACCTTAGTTTTAGTTGATCTAAGTTTGAATCTCTATATTGAACTAGTAGAAAGAGATGTTGAGAATTCTAAGTTAGTCTTTGTTGAGGTTGCTATATGATGATTTTTTGGGCAATAGTAACCTAAGAATCATGTTTCAGAAAGAAGTACTAGCAGTGGACCTTACATCATTAGGAGTAGTCGTTCAGAATGAGTTTAGTGTTTATGAGATTTTCATATCTTAGACTCTGGAGAAAAGTGGTTTCAGTTTGATTTAGAGTTTATTAAGTGCCTCACGGTCTTAGAATAATGACTTTAAGCTAAGGGGGAGATGGTAGCACAAGTAACCAAGTGAGTCTTTCAGATTTTTGTGGTAATGCTAGTATGTGTAGAAAAGTAGTGGG
This sequence comes from Capsicum baccatum var. pendulum, assembly GCA_030864225.1. Classification (NCBI taxonomy): domain Eukaryota; kingdom Viridiplantae; phylum Streptophyta; class Magnoliopsida; order Solanales; family Solanaceae; genus Capsicum; species Capsicum baccatum. The sequence goes on from CM061550.1 coordinate 110,062,934, forward strand.
AGAGGTTGATGCCCAACCTGTCCTTATATTAGTGCAAATTTTTGCACTTCAACTATCATGATATCTAATCACGCAGTACATGTTAGATCTATGATCCAAGCCCATATTCATGCACATCAACGAATATCATGTATGCTTATAGTTCCTAATATAAGGAGTTCCAGTTCACTCAGTGTTTTGAATCATGTTCCATGAAAACAAAAACTCCAAACATAGGTCATGAAGCTCAAGGCTAATGTACTCATGCTCTATAGTGTGCTCAGTTCAGCATTCAGTTCCAAACTCAGTCCGATTTCTTGTTTACTTCACCAACAGATACAGTTATTAGTTATTCAGTATTTTAGAATCATTCCATGCGCTTAGTCTTGAATTCCTATATAATACCATTTTCATGAAATTCATGCTCAGTTACCTCATGTTCTTCAGTCAACCCTTACGTCAGATGCATAGTACTGTATAGTTTTAGTCCAGTAATTTTGGTTAAGTACAATTCAATATTACATGACCAACATCTATCTATCAGTCATCTAGTTAATCAAATAAGTTAGTATGTTTATGCATTCGGCCTTAGTGCCCATGAGAAAAATTTTAGTAGCCCCAAGTGAAATACGGTGTTGAAGTAGAAATTATAGTTCAGGGAATATTTGAGAAATATGGATAATATGGCAATCTAGTAGTTTCAGTGTATGAGGCATGGTAACTCTATCTTAGATGACATTTCATAGGACTTTCCACATATTACAGAATTATATCTATCACACAATTTGTTAGCAAGATGTTGTATTCAGACCATGCCAAGATTTCCTTGTTGCCTAAAGTTAGTAGAACTTTATAGAAAGAGTGTCAAGAAATGCTTCAGTTAAGTATAGATTTTCAGTATGAGATAGTCCGTGCAACTATCAATTTAGTTTAGTAGTCAGGCGAACAAGTTCATATATTTTCCCATCTTTCCTTCTAGTCGTACTATCTGAAGTCTAATGAATGTAACCATTCTAAGATAGAGCAACTAGGTAGTTGTATTTTCATCCCATTTTATGTGTCATGCCTCAGTTTTTTATCCTCGATATTTAGTCACAAATCAGTTTATAGGTTCCCCGTGTATCGTCTTAGTTTTCTCAGAATCCCAGCCAAGTAGTATTCTTTGGGGGACATAATGTCCCAAGGGGGAGATGCACTATAAACCCCCCGAGTTTTCATGACCTAAGTCTTCCATGCTCTTTTTACGTAACGAATCTAGTTTGGAGTAGTGAGTACTCCTAATTTAACCCTTAAGTCCCAATCGCAATCGTAAACCATGTAATCAAGGAATCAGTTCAATTAATGATATTCAGTTCATGTATCATGTTTCAGGCTCAGTTCTGTTCTCATATTACCATTCATGCATGCTCAGTAAATGATCTTGAGTTGACATCTGTGTCTGTATTCTTGAAAATCTCTCCCATAAAGGGGGTGAAGAGATTCGACAAAAAGGGAAAGATCATCCCCGATACGTCGATCCTTACAAAATACTCAATAGTTTTGGAAAGTTAGCTTACGAGCTCGAGTTGCCTTCAGATCTAACTTAAGTACATCCATTATTCCATGTATCCTTGCTAAAGAAATGCATTGGTGACCCAACAGTCATAGTTCCATTAGATCATGTAAATATTCAGAATGATCTGTTTTTCAAAGAGGTTCAGTCTAGATCCAAAATTATTAGATTCACAGACTGAAGGAAAAAGAAGTTCCCTTGGTCAAAGTTCTTTGGAGAAATTAGTCTATTGAGGGAGCTACTTGGGAAGTAGAAATGGATATACAGACCAAGTATATTCACCTCTTCTCCGCAACCTCAGATCTATCATAAGGTAACAATGTTCCTTATCTTTACTCAGTTCCATTTTCATCTATAATTACAACTTTCTATCCATTACCGTTGCATATTCATTCATGCATTTATGAATCAGTCCAGTCATGTACTCATGCATCAGATATGCATGTTCAGTATAAAAACCCATCTTGTCAATAGCTTCAGTCATAAATTCCATGCATCAGATATGCATGTTTAGTATAAAAGCCTAGTTTGCTAGTAGTTCAGTCATGTAGTAATGCATTAGATATGCATTTTCAGTGTGTAAACTCAGTCTATCAGTGTCCCAGCTTAATCAGTCTCATTCGACGATGAATGTTCCCACGGGGGAGATATTGTAATACCCCATATTTTAAAAGCTTAACATAACTACCAGTTCGTGAGTCATCCTATATTTTTTTTTGAAATAGTAAGTATTTTTATGTTTAGAGCCTGCTAATATGTAGGAAATTCAGTTAGCTTTCCAATAATATAAAATTCACCTAAATCCGATAACCGGGTAAGATGTTATGGTTGTTTTAAGTTTCAGTTGTTAAACACCGTCATTTAGGCCAGTAGCATATCGTGGAGCATGTCAAAATGGTAATTGTTAGTTTCCAATGAAGTACCTCGATACCAGCACATCACGTAACAACTTATTTTCACAATTGTCTATTTCTAATGTACCTATGCGATTTCATTTCTTTGCGATGAACTACCAGGTCCCAATCAAAGTGGCAATGTGATACCACCGCATCGTGCCACCATGCATTTTACCATTTGGAATTTTCCAGAGACACGACGTGATAGCGCTGCGTCGTACCAGGTGTTTATTTCAGAAAATTTTGATAGAAATTAAATGTTTTGTCTAGGATTAAAACAATGTTTTTCCATAATTTTAACACACCCAAATACGGGATTTAATCTATAAAAACATTTTAAGTCATTACTCACTCAATTTATCCCCAAATTAAAAGGATTCTGTCTCAAAACTACAAACCTAGCTTCATGAAACCAAGAGCAAACTGAAGAATTTCTTTAAGAACCTTTAAGAATGAATAACCCAAGGTATGGTACGTGTTCATCTATGGATTCCTTTCACCCATAGAGTTTACGATTCCATTTTCTAAATACAAGATTGTTAAATTCTGAACTTCCATACTTGAATTGAATTTAATTCATGTTCATGTTATTGTTGGGTTTTAGTCCATGATTAAATTACATGATTTTGTGAAATTAATCATTGTATGCGTAGAATTACATGATCTTTGTGATAAAAAAATTAATTTACAAGTTGATTGACGTAGCCATGATGACTATATATTTTGATTATTGTATAACCTAAGCATACTCCCTATTTATTTGATAAAATGCCTATGTGAATGAAATAGTGCCATTATAACATGATAGCATGTATTGCCCATTCATGTATAAGTAGATGCATTACAAGTGTTTGATTAAATACCTCTATGAGTGAACTATGAACAAGTGTACATTGTTATGATTTTCAAGAGTATATTATGATTTATTTTTTTATGCTATCGAGTCCTAAGGGTATTTAATACCCAACAATTTAGCAGTGTGCCTAGAGCCAGTGTCAGTTACATAATCTCAGTCATGTCATCATTAGTTGTACTCTCAGTCAATTATAGAACTCTGTAGATCTCAGTCAGCTACTAAACTTATGAAAACTCAGTAAGCTAAGTATCAACCTAGTCCAATTCAGCAAACTCAGTTCAATTTCTTTTAGTTAGGAGTAGAATTCAGCACTGAGTGAAAACAAGGATGGGGGTTCACCTGCCAGTAGAGATTGTGATCTCTAGAAGCAATCCTTGTATTCCAGAACTACGTAGCCAGTATTGGTTGATACATCAAACCTGCCAGTTGAGGGTTGATGAGGTGTTTTAACCTGCCAGATAAGGGTTCCACCATTCTCATTAGAGTACTTGCTAGATGAGGGAAACTCTTAAGTGTCTTTACCCGTGGCACTGTACTGACACCCTTCCAACTGCGGTCACAGGTTGGACCCCAACTCAGTTATCTTATTTGGGGTATATCGGTTAGATGATTACCTCCCATAGTCAGAGTTTCAGTCTTTAGAATAGAACTCAGTTCAGTTTTATAGAATCAATACTGTGAGATACAATCAACCAATATCAGTAAATCAGTTATCATTGGCTTCAGATATCAGTTATTCAGTATCAAAACTCAAGACTTAACTTTAGAAAAGCTTAGTCTCAGTATTTATTTCTGCACACATTAGTGCATACTCAGTATTTACAGCAGTATCAGTAATCTATGTAAACTTTTGTTCAGTTACTCTATATCATAGGGTCAGTTATTGTTCATTCATATGAACCCTTGCATCCAGCCTTACCTTATCTGATGCGTACTCTTTCTTTTCGCTATGATGTCTTATATCATAGGTTCGAACGGTAAGGTTCTCTACCGCACATAGATAGATTTGGATTCAGCCAGAAATAGTAGATTAGTAGTGATTCCTCATCATTTGAGGATATTATTTTGTTTCACTATTTTAGTAGACTCAGTATTTTAGTATTTTTTGGTTAATTTTATATGTTATTAATAATCATGTAATAATGGACCAATCTATCAAACAATAAAAATTCAGCCTAACACTATTCACCAGACTCGGCCCAACCTAAATACAAATAGAAAACAAATAAAAGAAGAAGGGTTTCCAAAAACATTTTAGTTTCCTAATCCTCATCTCAAACCCATTGCCTTTTACTCTGCTGATCCCTTTCTCTGAACTGATCCACCTTCGGATGATGCTATGATTAATTTACATTGTAGCTCCTACATCTTTATTTCCTTTTGCATTTAGCTTGCACAAGTAAGTACTATGTTTCCCTCTATCTTTTACTCGTTCATTTCCCTATTCAACTAAGTACCAAGGCTCTCATCTCATTACTGTACTTTGAATTAACAAAATAAAAGTTTTTAAGCAAGTGAGAGAAAATTGATCTACTTATATTTTTTATAATAGCTGAGTATGCTACCCTCTTCTTGCTTTGCTATATATTTTCTGGGTGTACTTAAATTGACTCGACCTTCTCTTTCTTGGAGCCCATAGATGTTGTAGATCTGAAGATATATACTTGCTTGGTTGCTTTCTTGTACTCGCAGATATTTAAATACTCTCCTCTATGTCAGGTTTATGAAGCTTCATCCATTCCATCTACTCCTCCATAGCGCTGAAAACTCTTTTTGTTGAATGTAATATCTTAAGAATAGTACATGGACTTTTTTTGATTCTGTAATCTTCTGTATATAAATTATATGTAAATTCTTAATCTTAAAAGTCCTTATACCCCTCATTATTTAGCTGGTATAATCCTTAATTATGGACTCTACCATTTGTCACTATTTAATATGGCTTTACCTCTTTTTTCTAATTGTTGGTAACTTGTGAGGGTGAAAGCACATGTGTCAATGGCTAAGTTGGCTAGATGATCAGCTAGTTGATTGCCCTCCCTATAAATATCCTGATAGTGCACTTGATTTTTTTGCATGAATTTGTGTATCTGCTTAACTGTATTTGCTATGTTCTATGGGAAATTCCATTCATTTGTCAACACCTTCTACAAGAGTAATAAATCCATCTGAATGATAATCTTATTATGCTGTGTTTGTGAAAAATGTTTAGCAGCATATAAGATTGCATTAGGCTCTGTTTGCATATTATCTGCATAGTGCTGTGATTCTCCCTTAGCATATATGAAATCTCCATTATTCTTATCCCTCAAACTAAATGCATAAGATCTACCTCCTTCCCCCCCCCCCTCACAGCTTCATTTGTGTTGTATTTGACCCAACCCTCCTCTGGTGCTTTCCAAAGTACGGGAATAGCCTTTACTTTTTTTTCAACATTCCAAATTCTCCAATTATATGAGCCCATTCTATTGGAAATTCCAGTGCTGCTTTTCTGATCTTCCAAAGCATTCTAATATTCCTTGTAACATTATATATAACCCTCAATCTTGTGTTTTCCTTATCCTCATGTTTCTTCCTATTCCATCTCCCCCACAGCTCCCACAAAGTCATGCTAGGTATAGAAGAGTATGAAGGCTATTCTGTCCCTTTTACTTCTGCATTCCACCAATGCAAAATTGTTCCTCTAAGAGTTAAATTATGAATATGAATCATTGAAAAAGAATAAAAGTAAGACCAATTATTGTTAGCATAAAAAGAGCTCCTGAAGATATGAGAGATTGTCTCCACTTCAAGATTATCACAACACCAGCACTTAGATGGACCCCGCATCTCCCATCTCCTAACTGTATCATCCATAAGAATTCTTCTTATCCATAGCCTCCACGTGAAAAACCATATCTTAAAAGGTAAACCTTTCACCCATATCCTCTTATAAGTATTGTCTATCTCTTCCCTATTCCTTATATAATGCCAAGCTCATTTGACTGTGAATAAATCTTTTTGTTCAATACTCCATATAGGACTATCTTCCTCTTCATCTGATGAGGGAATGACTTTGTTAATAACATTATTTGCTATCTCTTCTATGAATAATGTTCTAATTAACTATTCATCCCAAGTACTATATCTTATCAAATCTTTTACCTGCTTATTCCATCCTTGCTCCTCATCACCTCCTTCCATTATAGAATATAAATCTCCTTGTCAAATCCAGTTATCTAACCATATATCACAGTTTTCTTGCTTTACTTGCGACATAATTAAATACTCCACCAGATCTCTTTCCATTAGCATCTTCTTCCATACTTGTGATCCTCCAGTACCTGTTTTCCACATTACTAGTTTTGGATACTCTTTGCTGCAATATTTATTAAACATAAAATCCCTCCAAATTGATTTAGTGGTCCTAAAATTCTACCAAAATTTATAGAAAAGAGCCATAGAGATATCAGTAATCCTCTTAAATCCCTAACCTCCTTCCCCTTATGGTAAACATACAGGTTGCCATTTCACCTAATGTCTCATCTTCTCTCCAATTTTGCTACTCCAAACAAATTAACCTAGCATTCTTTGGATAACATTCAATAAATTCATGGGAGGGTTCATTACTGACAAACAATGTATAGGGAGGCTCTGTAACACATGCTAGATCAACATAACTCTTCCTCCATAAGATAACAGTTTACCTTTCAAAGTCTTTACCTTTCTAGCAATTCTGTTCATTAGCTGCTCATAGTATTCCTTCTTCTTTCTCATGTAGAAAATAGGACATCCTAAGTAAATAAAAGGAAATTCTCTTCTCAGAATGCCATTAGCCACTTCTAATAGGACCCCTACTTCATTAGAAACCCCTTTGTACAAATATATTTCACCCTTATCTTTGTTAATTTTCTTCCCTTATACTTCCTCACATTCATCTAAAACTGCAGTAACAAACTTTAAAGATTTCACTTTAGCTTTTCACGGTATGATTTTATCATCTGATAAAGCAAAGTGATTTAATATTAGGCTTCCTCTTGGCATACCAAACAATTTGAAGTCCTTATTCTGCATCAGTTTCTTCAGTGACCTTGACTATAATAAACAATTTTGGTGACAAAGTATCCCCCTATTTTAAGCCTCTTGTAGATCTAAAGAATTCCTTAGTATGACTATTTAGAAGTATAGAATACCAATTATTTTTGAGTAATCTAAAGACCATATGAACAAGAATCTCTAAAAACCAAATGTTCTCAACACCTTTGTTAAGAAAAGCCATTCCACTCTATCATATGTTTTCATCATGTCAGGCTTAATTACCATGTTAGGCAGTTTACCCCTCTTTCTTATTTTTGATACAATTTCCTGAACTACCTGGACATTTTCAGCAATACTTCTTCCCTGAACAAAGCCTGCCTGTTCTGGTGAAATTAATTAAGGAAAAACTCTTTAAATCCTCTGATGAACAATTCTTGAAAAATCCTTTTTGAAAAATTTACTAAGAGATATAGGAATCAAGTCAGAAAAATTGTTCACTACTAACTTCTTTAGGAACAACACCAAATTTGTATGAGTAATGTATCTAGGAAGTTGAAATCCACAGAAGAAAGTCGTTACCATTTTGTGAATGTCCTGCTTAATAATCTCCTATACATCTTGGTAAAATGCCTGTCATCCCATCTGGACCTTCTACACTATTTCTATTCAATCTCATCACAGGTTCTTTGATTTCATCCTCATCTGGTATTCTCATTTCATCTTTTTTCTGTTCTTTAGTCACCAACTTTGGTATTTCTTATAGAATGTTGAAGTCTTATGCATCTTTTTATTTGGTAAACTGGTTCTAGAAAAAAATAACTGCATCCTCTGATATGACCTGTATTTCTTCCAACCATTCAACATTTTCATTTTGAATTCTACTTTTCGTGAGCCTGCTTTTCATTCCATTAACAATAGTGTGAAAGAATTTAGTATTCCTCTCACCTTTCTTGAACTATTCATACACAACTTTCTATCTCAAAAAATCTTCCTCCCTCTTCAATTGTATGTTCAGTTCAGCATGACCCTTAAATAAGTTAGCTCTATTTACGCTACTAGGATTCTCCTCAAATTGTTTTTCTCTTACCCTAATAATATCTTCCAGAGTTTCAATTTCCTAAAAGATATTAGCAAAATGTTCTTTATTCAATTTAGCTACAGGTGACTTGGTGTTTTTCAATTTATTTTGAAACACTATGAAAAGATTTCCTTCAATCTGTAAATCCTAACTATGTTTAATCACTTCCAAATATGTTTCCTCCTTTAGCCAAAAATTTAAGAATCTAAAAGATCTGACCATCTGCTCACTCTCTGTTCTGCATTGAACTAGTAAAGGAGAGTGATCTAATCTACTCCTAGCTAAAAGTTCCATTTCCATCATCTGAAAAATATTTTATAGCCTATCATTGCACAAAATCCTATCTAATCTATTGAATATGCAGTCCTCATTTGTTCTCCCATTTCACCAAGTGAATTTACTTCCCTTAAACTAAAATTCTTCCCTATTACAAAAACTGATCCACTGATTATAGTCATGAGTTTCATAAAATTTAATAGGTAACCTACACAAATTTTCTTCCACACTTCTTATAAAATTTAAATCCCCTCCTATTAGCCAATGCATTTGATAAGTATCAGACAGACCAATTAAAGAATACCATAGTAATAATCTCTCATTTTTATTACATTTAACATACACTAAAGTAACCAAAAATGAAATAACTGCATTTTAATTCGCAACTGTCAGAGTGAATCACTCCTCTTCATCTTTCACAACACTATATTCCACATTCTCTTCCAAGAAAACCCAAATTTTTTCGGATACATTTAAAACAACATGTTTCATACCTAACCTTCTTCTGTACTCCTCAATATGGTGACCATATTGAAATGGTTCCAAAAGTCCAATAAAGTAAAAATGGTATCTTCTTGGAATTGTTATTAGTCTAGTAAGGTCCTGTTGGGTGTTAACTGACCTTATGTTCCAAATCAATGCATTCATTTGGACTTAGATTTAGCTGTATGACTCCTTGAATGCATTGTTGATGATTTTGCCTCTGGTACACTTGTATTACCACTCTTTTCTTATTTTTTATTCATCTTTACTTCTCTTTCAAAGCCTCTTTTAGTTTAGCTAACAGATCTGCTGCCATATCCACCTAATTGATATTTTCATCCAAGGCATTCTTATCAAGATCTTCCTTTGTTTGATTACTAATTTCCATTAAATATTGAACCCGTATTACTATGGGTGTGATCCCATCTAATACCATCAACTCCTTTAACTCTGCATCATACACCTGCAGTTATATTTTCTAAGCTATATTGGCTATTCTTCCCCTATATAAACTATACTTATCCTCTTCATCATGTACATAGTGAACTGCATTTTGTGTTGTGTTCTCCTTACTTCTATCATTACTCTTATCCATGACTTTGCTTGAGTTACTCTATTTCTTTAAACTTGTTTGAACTTTACCACTATTCTTTACTCCTTGCCAATTTGAATTACTATCTATTGCCTACTGATTTATTAGCTTTACTTCTATTGCTTAAACCTCTTGACTAACTTCTGTACCTTTACCAAAACTTCTAGGAACCCAATCTTTGGTGCTTATCCCATCTCCACCTTCTTTTTTATCAATTTCAACATTTTCTGCATTGTCTTTGTTGTCTTTATTCTTATTGTATGCATCTTCTAAAGCTTTAAATGTATTTGACATCTCCAACTCCATTTCTCCATTCTCATTGACCTCTCCCAATATATGACCAAATCTATTTCTCCTATATCTAATTTTCCTTATGAGCCACTAAAAATTATTAGAGGTTTCTCTCCTTGCCTCTTACTGATTATGTAGTTGCTTTCTTTATGCGTTTTTCTTTTTTTATTCATCTTTGATTCTTTCTCCTTTTTTTTCTCCTTATGTTTGTCACATAAATCTGGATGTTTGCTACATAGTTTTGTTCATCATGTCCCTATAAACAACATTCTGTACAATACTTTGGCATGTAATCATACTGAATTTGGACCCATTTGTATTTGATTTCACATCTAACTTAATTTTTTTCATTAATTCAAATCCTTTGAGGTAATTTTGCTACTAAATCCACCTCCACTTTTACTTATGCACAGCTGGGTCTAGTGTTATTTTTAGTTTCCATATCCACTGTAAGTGGTTTACAACCTGCAGACAAAATACAAAATATTGAATCTCTTGCAAAAAAATTGGGGGTAAATTTAGAATTGAGATCCAAGCTACTGCCACCGTGGTTTCAACATCTGGTTCAAACCATGGATCCAATTTCAATGCCCTCATACATTTTCAGCCTTAATAATACATGCCTATCATCCAAAAATCTAATAGTACATTGACCTTTGATTCCACATTGAGCTGGAATGGTTTTACGAAGAACTTCAATATGTGGCTTACCATATGAGAATTTACCAATGATAAAATATTGTAAATTCTCTTGCATGATCAGATTCCGCAGTTCTGATGATTTACATGTAATTGTAGGCTCTCCATGGAACATAATAATAGGCTTAGGAGAAACCCTAATAATATTAGTATCGACCACTTTAAGGTTGAATAGATCTCCATACTTCTAAGAATAATTATATTTTTGATTATTTTGATTACTTTCTTCAATACTCCTACAGTTACTTTTATCTGGTGGGATATCCCCAAAGGGTATGGTGGACATATTGGTCGGCGATGAATTTAGTATTAGTCAGCGATGATATTAGGGTTGAATAGGAAATAATCTATAGATGCAAAGTTCTTGAAAACATGCATTCAGTAGTTACAGATTACAAACTCTCTTTCAATTACTCTTGCACCAATTAAATCTAAACAATGAATTAAAATGGAATCGTTGTTTAATTAAGTCCCTATACGATTGATACTTGGCATTATTTAAGTCACTTTATGACTTGTTATACCATGTACACTTGCGTGTGCGCTATCAAGTTTTTTGCGCCATTGTCGGGAACTTGTAAATTAGCAATTGTTTTATTTTTAGTTTTGCATTTTTTGTTTATCTGGTGTTTTCTATGTTTGGTCTTGGTTTTGTACTTGCAAGAAATAGGTTTCAAAGTAGTAAGCTAGCAAGGGATAAGGATTTGGTTGAACCAAGTCCCACACCCAAACAACGCTTTCATAAAAAAATAGGGAGAAACAATCCTTCTCCCCCAAATTTTGTAAATCTAAGACGATCAAGAAGATCCTGCTCCAATTGATAAATAACTAGAAGCCCATAGGACAGTTAGAGAAGTGGCAATCCCACTTCTAACCAATTTAACCTCTATATTTAAGACGTTGGCAGCTAGAGGCCAATTTGAACTTAAAAAAGATGTGGTACAAGTTCGGATTAGCAGTGGACAGTTCACAGGGTTTTCACATGAAGATCCATAGGTCCACATGCGAAATTTCCTTGAAATAAGTGATACATTCATTCCCGTAATTGTGAATGAATAATATGTGAGGATGGTGCTTTTCCTCTTTTCACTGTTGGGGGAAGCAAAAAAGTGGTTGAATGCAGAGCTGAAAAATTAAATCACATCATGGGACGACATAACTCATAAATTCCTTATATGATTTTTCCCGTCTGGCAAGACTACAAGACTTCGTAGTGAGATAGTGCGCTTCAAGAAGAAGAAAGATGAGAATCTATATCATGCTTGAGAGAACTTCAAGGCACTTCTTCGAGACTGTCTGCACCATCAATAGTACAATGAGGTTCTTTCATATACTTTTGTAGAGGCTCTTGATCACAATACAAAAATATTGCTAGATTCAGTTGTAGGTGGTTAAGCTCTTGAGATGACATATGATGAACTGTACACTTTGAAAAAATCTATTGCTCGAGGGAATCTAGAGTGGCATGGTAATGCATACAACATGAAGCTCTTGAGATGACATGTATGTAAGAAATATTTAGAGTCCTAACTATGGTAATGCATACAACATGAAGTGGAAATATCATCCACTAAATCAATTATGGATCGCGCAGTAGCCACAACAATTTTAGCAACAACAGGCTCAACCAAATCAGTCAACTAGCAACTTGGAAAAGATAATGAAGTGTATTCGAGGACATAGTTGGCAGCTGATGTAAAAAAATAACAGGCGACATAGAAAAGCTTAGAGTTGCATTTGGGGCAGTTACAATAGGCACTGAATACCAAGCCTCAAGGTAGTTTGCCAGCAGATACAGAAAATCCAAAAAAAGTAATGGCAATTACTTTGAGGACTAGTAAAGAGCTTCATCGATAACTTCCACAGACAACTAAGGAGGTAGATGTTGATTAGACTCCCCAATAGGTATCCAAAAATATTGTTGAGAATTTGAGGAAGTCTGAGTACTCGAAAGAAGTGAAGAAAGTCCCATAATTACCATTTCTGTAAAAGCATACAAAGGCAGAAGAGGATATGAGTTTCAAGATGTTCTTTCACATGTTCAGAGAACTCTATATTAACCTTCCTTTTTTAGATGTTTTGCAAAATATGCCCAAGTATGCTAAGTACTTGCGGGATGTGGTGGCTAATAAGTTAAATTGCAGGATGTAGAAGCGGTATCACTCATTGTGGAGTCTAGTTTTATGGTCTCAAAAGATGCCAAAAAAGCTTAAGGACCTAGGGAAGTTTACTCTCCCCATTAAGGTTATAAACAGCAAGGTGGTGCAACCACTTAGTAATGTAGGGGAAAGTATCAACACGATACCCTATCTTTGTTCAGCAAATTAGGTTTGGGGAAACCTAGATCAAGCTCTGTTCTACTACAGCTGGCAAATAGGACCATAGCCCTTCCCGAAGGAGTGATATAGGATGTCCTAAAAAAGTTTGGTAAATTTATTATTCCTGATGACTTTATCATGTTAGATTTTTAGGAAGAAGAACAGGTACCAATCAACTTTAGGAGTCCATTCATAGAAATAAAAGAATCATTGATTGATGTAAGAGAGGGTACTCTCAAAATGATGTTGGAGGACAAAAAGGCAGTTTTTAAGGGTTATAAATCACATAACACACTATTCCACTATAAAAACTTGTGCATAATTACTATTATTGAAGGGGATAAGTGTGGGGTGGTTATTCCATCAAGGACCTCTTCAGACTACCTCGTTGGGCTACCTAAGCCACTACCACCACACCTGATATAATGCATATTAATGAGCCTGAAATGGATAAAGTTAAAAAATTTGTTACCCTTTAAAAACAACACCAAAGAGGGGTGAAAAGAATAAGAAGATGGAGAGCAAGAGCAGCATACCAATCTAGGGGTAAATGAGGAATTACTTCTACTGAGGATTTTCTTTTTATCACTTACAAGAGAAGCATCTTTATGGTTAGGGGAATTGCCAAGAAGCTCTATCACGATTTGGAATGAGTTACGCAGGCAATTCTTAAATAGGTTCTTTCCTCTATTGAGTATATTGAAGTTTAAGGACGAGATCTATAAGTTTAGGTAATTGCAGTCAGAGTCTATGTAAGAGACTTGCTTCAGGTTTAACAAGAATTTGAGCTTTGTGCTAAATCATTAGTTGATAGGGAAAGGCTTATCAAAAATATTATACAAAGACCTGACCATTAGTTCATGAGCCATGGCAGACACCATCTCTAGAGGAGATTTCATGAGACTATGTTGTGAGGCAGCTTTAGAGATGTTAGATAGAATCTCACTCACAAATCGAGGGTGGCAAACTTGGGAGGATAAAAAGGGATTTGGTACTTTTGTTATAGGTGCTTCCTGTGACCAGAGAGCAGCTGATGATACAGTAGACCAAGAAATTGCATTACTAAGCACCAATTTAGTGGTGCTAGATAAGCAGTTTATAGAGGCTAGTTATGAGAATGTGACCATAGCACCAACATATGGGACAACTTCCAAAATGTACAAGTCAGAATTAAAAGAGGAAGCTAACCATCTAGATTAATAGATGTAAGGTTTCCGAGCCCAAGGTCAGTGGAACTAAGGTTGTAACTACTATAATCGGTATATAGACCATAGAACAGATAAAGATGTTGACTGGAGGAAAAAGGAAGACTACAGAGAGAGAAAAGATAGATACATTCCACCTGGTAGATATGATGTAGAATCTAGAATAGAGAAGATGCTGGATAAGTTTTTGAAAGGTCAGGAAATAAGTAAACTAGCATCAGGGAGATTAAGGTTGATATTTCAGGGTTATCCCAGAAGGTTGAGTCATATTCCACTACCATTAAGTAGTTGGAGCTTTAGGAAGATGTCAGCGACTCTAAACTAGAGGTAGCCAGGTACCCTTCTGAGCAACACAGTGAAAATTCCAAAATATAATGGTCACGTACTTGCTATTACCACAAGGAGTGCTATCACTACTATGGACCCCCACTACCTATTATAGATGATTCTGATGATGAGGCACCTACTGCTAAGTCTAAAAAGGTAACAGGTGATAGAGGTACAGTTGCTAAAGATAAAGGTAAGGGTTCAGTCATTGAGCTAGAATCCAGAAAGATTCTAAGACCACCCCCACCTTTTCCTTAGTGATTGGTGCAGAAGAAAGATGAAGGTAATTTCATGGGATTTATTAAGACACTGATAGAACCAGGCTTGAACATACCTCTTCTTGATGTGTTAGAGCAGATGTCGGATACGCTATGTGTATGAAACAGTTGGTCACAAGGAATAAAGGAGCAACTTATGAGGATGTTGAGGGTGTGCACCACTGTAGTGTAGTCACAAATAGGTCTTTGGCATAGATAAAAGTGACCCCAGAGCATTTACAATACTATGAACTATCGGGTCATAAAGATTTGCCTGAGCCTTATATGATTTAGAAAACAACATTAATTTGATGTTGTTAGCTATCTTCAAGCAACTAGAATTGAAACTTCCAAAAATAACGTTGATGCGACTATTGATGTTTACCACACAGTGAAGAAGCCTTTGGGAATCTCTTTTGATGTGATCGTTAGGATGTATAAATTCATTTTCCCAATTGATTTTGTCATCTTGGACTGTGTGGTTGACACCGAGATGCCTATTATTTTAGGAAGACCATTCATAGTAAAAGGCAGAGCTATGGTTAATGACATTTCCCTAAACCAAGCCATGTTGTGTGTGTATTTGAAGCCCAACTTGGACCGGAGATCGCCTTCTCGACCCAACCTAACCATCTATTCAATTAAAAATTATCAGATGAACTCCAACCTAATATCAAAGTAGCAGAAAAATAAATCAAATAGTCAATACTTAGACAATTTATCTAACATTTCATTAATTAAAACAATCTAGCCAATATACCCAAGTCCACAGTCATCAACAAAACCTCTACAAATCCAATGTTTAAAACATTTTGGGACATGCCCCCAACAAAAGCCAACACTAATTTAAAATAAATTGTCGATGACTTAAAGTAAAACACTATGAAATATATAGCTTTTAGATAATGGAAGATCACCACTTCAATGTCAACCCACGATCTACCCGAACAATTGGTCACTGCATAGAAAAAAGAAAGTAAAAGCTCTGGAACCTATGTAGCATGGGAACATAGCATTCGGAGACAGTTAGCAATTAGAGTGCTAGCATGTATCTCAAACATAAGGATAAAATAGCACATTAGTTCAAACCAAGTCAAACCGTCATGTGAAATTAATTTAACATTAACATAGGCTTATATGAAGATACACATACATATGTTTCTATATAGCACTCCAAGTCATAGAAATGATCATAACAATCATTCTTAAAGACATTCATCCATGAGACATGGACTGAAGAGCTTTCAACCTATCACCTTACCAATTTAAGAACCTTAAACTTCTCTCTTACATTAGTCAAGGGGATCTGAACTTCAAACCAACTTAACCAATTAAATTAAATTCATTAAGAACAGGAAAAAAACCATAGGATATTTCAATGGGCGAGGGACTCTAACCACAAGCCATTTCATTGGGAAAAGGACTCCAACCATAAGCTATTTTATTAGGCGAGGTATTCCAACCACAATCCATTTTACTAGGCAAAAGACTCCAACCACAAACCATTTCATTGGGGGAGGGTCTCCAACCACGAGCTATTTCATTGGGCGAGGGACTCCAACCATGAGAAATTTCATTGGGAGAAAAACTCCAACCACAAGCCATTTCATTAGGTGATGAAATCCAACCATAAACCATTTCATTGGGTGAGAGACTCAAACTACAAGACATTTCATTGGGTGAGGGACTCAAAACATAAGTCATTTGATTGGGCAAGAGAGTTAAACCATAAGACATTCCATTCCCATTATTAGTTATCATTTGAAATCTTAACCCCTTTTAGTTCATGCATTAACATCAATAAAGTCTATGTCACATTTAAGGGCTTGAACCTTTTACCTACATCAACACCATATGGGACCATAAGGTCGTCAATAGATTATTCATAGATTAACCAGTTAATTAGGCCAATGTCTTTATTAAAATCATCATTCAATTCAAATTATAATCATCAAGACCCTTACAGACCGTTCAAGCTTCATTAAACTTTCTATACAATAATTTATTTCTACATACAATTAAACTTCATATTTATTGAAATAAACCACTTTCATAAACATCAACCAACATGGCCATAATTTTACTAATTATAAGGCTAACAATACCATTACCATACCACTTCTGAAACATTCATATTTATTGTACCATCTCACCATCTAAAGTCATAAATTAATCTATTACATGATCAACAAGGTTCTTATCAACCATTTACCAAGCATTCATATCCATGATGAATCAATACATGGCAAACAATGCCTTTGCCAACCACTTATCAAGTATTCACATTCATTATAATAATGTTATATCACATTTATGTTCAATAGGTCAATACCATAGTTCAATGACTATGACTAGACATTTTATTTAGATATTTTCACAAATACCTTGTGTTTATACCTTTATCAAGGCCATGTTCATGTTAGAATTCATTAATATTAGGTTTAATCATGACCCATTTGTTAAACTAGAATTAACAAACACCCACATATGCAAACCACAACTAATATCATATATAACCACAAGTCTAAGAAAGAGCAAACATTAGTCATTATTTGACAATGAAAACCCTTTTCATTTGATGTTAAAATTACCATGTTCTCTTACTAATCCAAGTGTGAAATACATGGTTTTTGAGTTATTTAGTAAGGGAGAGAGATACACACCTCAAACAAGGTGAACCACAAGAAAAACTTGACTCCTCTTGCCCACAAGATGAACTCCCTTGAAAACCTAGCCTCCAAATCTTCCAAAGTGTTTGAGAGAGTGTTTTCGATGTTTGATCCACTAAAAATGTGTTTTAAAAGGCCATATAAATTTATATTGTGAGGGGAATTAGGGTTTTTAGTTTAGGAAATGACCCTAGGCCCTTAGTAAAATCTTCAAATTGGCCACAACGATGGCTATGACTTACTTGAGTCAACTATAGCATAGTGTACGAGTCTTACCCAAATTTTTACCCTAGGCTCCACCTAGGTCATTGATGAGTGGTGATTTTACCACTCATTCTTACTTAACAATCATAGACAGTACCTTGGTTTGAAAGAATTAGTAAGACATATTTATTAGTGAATGAACTAATATCCACTCTTTGCATGTATAGAGTAGAAAGCCTAGAAAGATATGGATTTGAACTTGAATGAGTCAAAAGAGAGTAGGAAAGTTCAGCTGAAAACTTGGAGCAGGAACTGGCCTTAAATACCATGGTCGCGGTCTACTAATCGCAGTCATAGTAGTCAAGTAGAAGTTAATCAACTACACTCATGGAAGTTAACCTTGGTCGTGGTCAGACTAGCGTGACCACAACCGAGAAAAAAAAGTAGCCTAGGGGAAAAATTAGAAATGCACATGGATGTTCCCAATTTTGATGAAAGACTCAAATGCTAGCCTCATGGAATTATATTCAATCTTCTCCAACTTTTAGGTTTTAGCTTTTGACCCCATAAGATCTATTTTTGGAGAAGAAAATACTGTGTAAATTTTTGGTGAAGAATACATTGGAGACTTTCTAAGTGGAAAATTTGCTCACTACCATTATTGATATTGTGGGAGAGCCAAGTTTAAAGTAACATTCGCTTAAATCTTCTACAATTTATTTCAATGGAGATTATGGATATATCTATGCTTATTAATATTAAGTATAGCTAAATCTCCCTCTTGGGCTTATGTGTGAATAGGTCTAAAAATATGTGTGGGTTGTTTTTGTTAGCATCTATTTGCTAATTTATGTTTATGGGTTTTAGCATATCTATGCTAATTTGGTTAGGACTTGATGGGTGAAAGCTGCAAATACCCATAATGGTTTAATAAGTGAAAGCTCCAAGCTCTAGAAAGCTCAAGTCCATCTTCGAAAAAAGGGTTTTTGGTGAAGTGTAGGAATCCATAGCATCCTTGAAAGAGGAATGTGGAAACCAAAGTAATGATAGAAAATTATGTGTGTAGTTTGCTAATTTTTCACTATCTTAGATATAAAGGTGAATATGAGGTTGACTATACCATGTATATCATCCTAGAAATAGGGATTCCTAGATTGAGGTTGTGGTTAGAAGTCGTTGAACACACCTATTAGGTATTCGAAAGAATCAATTGGTTAAAGTTTGGTGTTATGTCGAAAGACTAGCATCAAAATCTATAAACAAGCCTACCCATATTTGACTAACTAAATTGATGTTGAGTACTAACTCCCACATGTCACTTCCTTAGTAATGTATAATCTAAAGATCCATGCTTGATTGTTAAACTCTAATTATTCATAGTCCCGAAGTTATACTAGAAAAAACCAAAAAGGAAATACTAGTGTAGGAACCTATCTCCCCCATTTTATCTTTTTGTACAATTTGTTTGAATTTAACTTGTATCTATCATTTCAAATTAGTTTGATCATCACTCACATTCTTCCTTGTGGATCGTCACTCACATTTGATCTTCAAGAACCTTTAAGAACTAATAACCCAAGGTTTGTTAGGTGTTCATCTATGGGTTCCTTTCACCTATAAAGTCTACGAATCTATTTTCAAAATACAAGATTTTTTAATTATGAACTTCTTTGAATGAATTGAATTGAATTCATGTTCATGTTATTGTTGGGTTTTAGTACATGATTAAATTACATACTTTTATGAAATTAATCATTGTATGCATAGAATTACATGATCCTTATGATAAAACCTTTAATTTGTAAGTTGATTGATGTAGCCATGATGACTATATGTTTTGATTATTGTATAACCTAAGCATGCTCCCTATTTGTTTGATAAAATGCCTATGTGAATGAAATAGTGCCATTATTACATAATAGCATGTATTCCCTATTCATGTATAAGTAGATGTATTACAAGTGTTTGATTAAATGCCTCTATGAGTGAACTATGGACAAATGTATATTGTTATGATTTTCAAGTGTATATTATGCTTTATTTTTTTATGCTATAGAGTCCTAGGGGTATTTAATACCCAAACATTTAGCAGTGTTACTAGAGCCAATGTCATTTAAATAATCTCAGTCGTGTCATGATTAGTTGTACACTCAGTCAATTACAAAACTCTGTAGATCTCATTCAGTTACTGAAGTAAGGAAAACTCAGTAAGATCAGTATCAATCTAGTCCAAATCAGTATACTCATTTCAATGTCTTTCAGTTGGGAGTAGGATTCAGCACCGAGTGAACCCAAGGATGGGGGTTCACCTTCCAGTAAACAATGTGATCTCTAGAAGCACTCCTTGTGTTCCAGAACTATGTAGCTAGTATTTGTTGAGACATCAAACCTTCCAGTTGAGGGTTGATGAGGTGTTTTAACTTACTAGATTAGGATTCCACCATTCTCATTAGAGTACCTTCCAGATGAGGGCAACTTTTAAGTGTATTTACCCATGGTATGATAGTGACACCCTTCCAACTGGGGTCATAAGTTGGACCTCAACTCAGTTATCTTATTTGGGGCATATCGGTTAGATGATTACCTCCTATAGTCCCAGTTTCACTCTTTAGAATAGAACTAAGTTCAGTTCTACAAAATTAGGATTATGAGATACAGTCAACCAATATCAGTAAGTCAGTTATCATTAACTTCAGATATCAGTTACTTAGTATCAGAACTCAGGACTTAGCTTCAGACAACCTTAGTCTTAGCATTTACTTATATACATATTAGTAGATATTTAGTATTTACAATAGTATCAGTCATCGATGTACTCTTATGTTCAATTACTCTATATCATACGATAAGTTATTATTCATGCATATGAACCCTTGCATCCAGCCTTACCTCAACTAGCATACCATTATATTCCACGTATAGATGCATACCCTTTCTTTCCTCTATGATGTCTCATATCATAGGTTCAAACGGTAAGGTTTTCTACCGCGTATAGGTAGATTTAGATTCATCCAGAAGTAGTAGATTAGTAGTGAGTCCTCATCATTTGAGGATATTATTTTATTTCTTTATTTTAGTAGACTCAGTATTTTAGTTTTTTTTTTTAGGTTAATTTTATATGTTATTAATAATCATCTAATAATAGACCAATCCATCATACCATAAAAATTCATCCTAGCACTATTCACCAAACTCGGCCCAACCCAAATACAAATAGAAAATACATAAAAAAAGAAGGTTTTCCAAAAACATTTTAGTTTCCACCTTCTGATGATGCTATGATTGATTTACATTGCAGCTCCTACATCTTGATTTTCTTTTGCATTCAGCTTGTACAAGTAAGTACTGTGTTTCTCTCTAGCTTTTCCTCATTCATTTCCCTATTTAACTAAGTACTAATGCTCTCATCTCATTACTGTACTTTGCATTAACAAAATGAAGGTTTTTAAGCTAGTAAGGGAAAATTGATCTACTGAGATTTGTTATAATAGCTGAGTATGCTACCCTCTCTTGCTTTGCTTTATATTGTTTGGATGTACTTAAATTGACTCGACCTTCTATTGCTTGGAACCCATAGATGTTATAGATCTGAAGATAGAGTCTTTCTTAGTTGCTTACTTGTACTCACAGATATTTAACTACTCTCCTCCATGTCAGGTTTCTGAAGCTCCACCTATTCCATCTACTCTCCTATAGTACTAAAAACCCTTTTTTTTAAATGTAATAGCTTAATAATAGTACATGCACTTTATTTGATTCTACAATCTTCTGTATATAATTTACATGTAAATTCTTAATCTTGAAAGTCCTTCGGTCCCTCAGCATTTAGTAGGTATGATCCTTAATTGTCGACTCTGCCGTTTGTCACTATTTAATATGGCTTTACCTCTTTTTTCTATTTGTTGTTAACTTGTGATGGTGAAAGCACCTATGTCAATGGCTAAGTTGGCTAGATGATCATCTAGTTGATTGCTCTCCCTATAAATAGGTTGATAGTGCACTTGCTTGTTTTGCATGAATTTGTGTATCTGCTTGATTGTATTTGCTACATTCTATGGGCAATGGCATTCATATTTCATCACCTTCTGCATGATTAATGAATCCATCTAAATGATAATTTTACTATGATGTATTGGTGAACAATGTTTAGCTGCATATAAGATTGCCTTAGGCTCTGCTTGTCTATTATCTGCATAATGTTGTGGTTCTCTCTTAGCATATATGACATCTCAATTATTCTACTCCCTCAAACAAAATGCATAAGAGCTACCTCCTTCCTCCCCTCTCATAGCTCTATCTGTGTTGTATTTGACCCAACCCTCCTCTAGTGCCTTCCAAAGTACTGTAATAGCCTTCACTTTTTTTAACTTGCCAAATTCTCCAATTATATGAGGCCATTGAATTGTAAATTCCAGTGCTGGCTTTCTAACCTTCAAAAGCATTCTAAGATTCCTTATAACATTATATATAACCCTCAATCTTGTAGTTTCCTTATCCTCATGTTTCTTCCTGTTCCTTTTCCCCCACAGCTTCCATAGAGTCATGCTAGGTATAGCAAAGTGTTAAGGCTATTTTTCCCCTTTTACTTCTATATTCCACCATCTCAAAATTGTTCCCCTCAGAGTTAAATTGTGAATACAAATCCCTGCAAAAGACGAAAGCTAAGACCAATTCTTGTTAGCATAAAAAGAGTTCCTAAAGATATGACAGATTGTCTCCACTTATGGATCATCACAACACAAACACTAGATGGACCCTGCATCTCCCATCTCCTAACTATATCATCCATAGGAATTCTTCTTCTCCATAGCCTCCAAATGAAAAATATATCTTAAAAGGTAAACCTTTCACCCACATCCTCTTATAAGTATTGTCTATCTCTTCCCTATTCCTTATATAATGCCAAGCTCATTTGACTGTGAATAAAAATTCTGGTTCAATACTCTATATAGGCCTATCTTACTCTTCATATTATGAGGGAATCACTTTGTTAATAACATGATATTCTATCTCTTCTGTGAATAATGTCTAATCAACTCTTCACCCCTAGTACCATCTTTTATCAAATCTTTTACCTGCTTATACTGTTGTTGCTCCTCATCACCTCCTTCCATTATAGAATATAAATCTTCTTGTCAAATCTAGTTATCTAACCATATATAATAATTTTATTGCTTTAATTGCCACCCAATTAAATGCTCCATTAGATCTCTTGCCATTAGCATCTTCTTCCATATTTGTGATCCACCGATACCTGTTATCCATATTACTAGTTTTGGATGCTCCTTGCTGTAATATTTATTAAACATAAAATCCCTCCACTTTGATTTTGTGGTCTTAAAATTCCACCAAATTCTATAGAAAAGAGCCATAGAGATATCAATAATCCTCCTAAATCCCAAACCTTCTTCCTCTTGTGGTAAACATATAGTTTGCCATTTTACCTAATGTCTCCCTTCTTTACAATTTTGCTACTCCAAACAAATTAAGATAGCATTATTTGGATAACATTCAATACATTCATGGGAGGGTTCATTACTGACAAACAATGTATTGGGAGGCTCTATAACACATGCTTGATCAACACAACTCTTCCCCCATAAGATACAATTTACCTTTCCAAGTCTACACCTTACTAGCAATTCTGTTCATTAGCTGCTCATAGTATTTTTTTTCTTTCTCATGTATAAAATAGGACATCCTAAGTCAATGAACGGGAATTCTCTTCTCAAAATGCCAGTATCCACTTCTTCTAGGACCTATACTTTATTAGAAACCCCTTTGTGCAAATAAATTGCACTCTTATCTTTGTTAATTTTCTTCCTTGATACTTCCTCACGTTTATCCAAAACTGTAGTAACAAACTGTAAAGTTTTCACTTTAGCTTTGTACAATATAATCTTATCATCTTTAAAAGAAAATTGATTTAATTTTGGGCTTCCTCTTGGCATCCCAATGAATTTGAAGTCCTAATTCTACACCAGTTTCTTCAGTGACCTTGACAAAACCTATTTTGCTATAATAAACAATTCTGGTGACAAAGTATCCCCCTATTTTAAGCCTCTTGTAAATTTGAAGAATCCTTTATGCTGACTATTTAGAAGTATAAAAGACCAATTATTTTCTAGTAATCTAAAGACCATATTAATTAGAATCTCGGAAAAACCAAATGTTCTCAATACCTTTGTTAAGAAAAGCCATTCCACTCTATCATATGTTTTCTTCACGTCAAGCTTCATAACCATGTTAGGTGGTTTACCTATTTTTCTTATTTCTGATACAATTTCCTGACCTCCTGGACATTTTCAGCAATACTACTTTCCTGAACAAAACTTGCCTATTCTTGTGAAATTAATTAGGGTAAAACTTCTTAAATCCTCTCATGAACAATTCTTGAATAAATCTTATTGAAAAATTTACTAAGAGAAATAGGATTCATTTCAGAAAAATTCTTTACTACTAACTTCTTTGGTAACAACACCAAATTTGTATGAGTAATGTATCTTGGAAGTTGAAATCCACAAAAGAAAGCTGTTACTATTTTGTGAATGTCCTACTTAATAATCTCCAATGCATCTTTGTAAAATGCCCCCGTCATCCCATCCGGACCACTTTCACTATTTCTATTCAATCCCATTACAGGTTCTTTGATATCATCCTCATCTAGTATTCTCATTGTATCTTTGATATGTTCTTTAGTGACCAACTTTGCTATTTCCTCCAGAATGCTGAAATCTTCTTCATCTTTTTGTTTGGTAAACTGGTTCTAGAAAAAATTAACTGCAACCTCTGATATGTCCTGTATTTCTTTAAAGCATTCACCATTTTCATTTTGAATTATACTTTTTGTGAGCCTGCTTCTCATTCCATTAACAATAGTGTGAAAGAATTTAGTATTCCTCTTACATTCCTTGAACTATTCATACCCAACTTTCTATATGAAAAAATCTTTTTCCCTCTTGAATTGTATGTTCAGTTCATCATAAACCTTAAATAAGTTAGCTCTATTTACTTTACTAGTAACGTATCTTCTTTGAATTGTTATTAGTCTAGTAAAGGCATGTTGGGTGTTAACTAAACTTATGTTTAATCACATCTAAACATGTTTCGTCCTTTAGACAAAAATTTAAGAATCTAAAAGATCTGACTTTTTTCTCACTCTCTATTCTGTATTGAAATAGTAAACAAGAGTGATTTGATCCACTCCTAGCTAAAAGTTCCACTTCCATCATCCGAATAATCTTTTCCATCCTATCATTGCACAAAATCCTATCTAATCTCTTGAATATGTAGTCCTCATTTGTTATCCCATTCCACCTAGTGAATTTATTTCCCTTAAACTAGACTTCTTCCCTATTACATAAACAGATACATTGATTAAAGTCATGAGTTTCATTAAATGTAATAGGTATCCCACCCAACTTTTCTTCTACACTTTTTATTACATTAAAATCCCCTCCAATTAGACAATGCATGTGATAAGTATCAGATTAATCAAATAAAGAATCCCATAGTAATAATCTCTCATTTGTATTACATTTAACATACACTAAAGTAACCAAAAATGAAATACCTGCATTTTAATTGGCAATTGTAAGAGTGAATTACTGCTCTTCATCTTTCACAACACTATATTCCACATTCTCTTCCAAGAAAGTACAAATTTTTCCAGGTACATTTAATAAAACATGTTTCATACACAACCTTTTTCTGTACTCCTCAATATGGTGACCATCTTGAAATGGTTCCATAAGTCCAATAAAGTAAATAACGTATCTTCTTTGAATTGTTATTAGTCTAGTAAAGGCCTGTTGGGTGTTAACTAAACTTATGTTCCAAATCAATGCATTCATTTGGACTTTGATTTAGCTGTATGACTCCTTGTATGCATTGTTAATGATTTTTCCTCTATTACACTTGTATTGCCTTTCTTTTTCTTCTTTTTTATTCCTCCTTGCTTCTCTTTCAAAGCCTCTTTTTATTTAGGTGACAGATTTGCTGCCATATCCACCTAATTGATATTTTCTTCCAAGGCATTCTAATCAAGATCTACCTTTGTTTGATTAGTAATTTTGAGCAAATTTTGAACCTGCATTGCTATGGGTGTGATCCCATCTAATACCATTAACTCCTTCAACTCTGCATCATACACCTACAATTATATTTTGTCGGCTATATTAGCTATGCTTCCCCTGTTTAAACTATGCTTATCCTCTTTATCCTGCACATAATGAACTATATTTTCTGTTGTGTTCTCCTTACTTCTATCATTACTCTGATCCATGACTTTACATGACTTACTCTACTCCTCAAAACTTGTTTGATCTTCACCATTATAATTTACTCCTTACCCATTTGAATCACTATCTATTGCCTGCTGATTTATTACTACTATTTCTTGAACCTCTTGACTAACTTCTGTACCTTTTCTAAAATTTCTAGGAACCTAATCTTTTGTGCTTATCCTTTCTCCACCTTCTTGTTTATCAGTTTTAACATTTCCTGCATTGTCTTTGTTGTCTTTATTCTTATTGTATGCATCTTCTAAAGCTTTAAATGTATTTGACATCTCCAACTCCGTTTCTCTATACTCATTGACCTTTCCTAATATATGACCAAATCTATTTCTCCTATTTCTATTCTTCCTTGTGAACCCCTAAAAATTATTAGTGCTTTCTCTCCTTGCCTCTTGCTGATTATATACTTGCTTCCTTTATGTGTTATTCTTTTTTTTTTCATCTTTGATTCTGCCTTCTTTTTTTCCTCCTTATATTTGTCATATAATTCTTGATGTTTGTTACATAGCTTTGTTCATCATGTCCCTATAAACAACATTCTGTACAACACTTTAGCATGTAATCATACTGAATTTAGACCCATTTGTATTTGATTTCATATCTAACTTTATTTTTGTCATTAATTTGAATCCTTTGAGGTTATTTTGCTACTAAATCCACCTCCACTTTTACTCATACATAGCTGGGTCTAGTGTGATTTTTAGTTTCCATATCAACTGTAAGTGGTTTACCAACTACAGAGGCAATAAGAAATGTTAAATCTCTTACAAAAATATCGAGGGTAAATATGGAATTGAGATCCAAGCTACTGCCACCGTGGTTTCAACATATGGTTCAAACCATCGATCCTATTTCAATGTCCTCATCTTCTAGTAATTATCCATTGATCCAATGTAAAAAGCTACAGTCAATAGTAATTGAACATAATCCTCAAACATTTTCATCCTTAATAATACATGTCTATCATCCAAAAATCTAATAGTACATTGACCATTGATTCCTTATTGAGCTAGATTGGTTTTACGGAGAACTTAAATATGTGGCTTACCATATGAGAATTTACCAATGATAACATATTATAAATTCTCTTGCATGATCAGATTCTGCAGTTCTGATGATTTACATGTAATTGTAGGCTCTACATGCAACATAATAATAGGCATAGGAGAAACCCTAATATTATTATTATCGACCACTTTAGGGTTGAATAGATCTCCATACTTTGAACTACAATCATCTTTTTGAAAATTTTGATTACTTTGTTCAATACTCCTACTGTTACTTTTATCCGATGGGATATCCTCACCGGGTATGGTGGCCATAATGGTCGGCGATAAATTTAGTATTAGTCGGCGATGAGATTAGGGTTGAAGAGGAAATACTCTATAGATTCAAAGTTCTTGAAATCATACATTCAGTAGTTACAAATTAGAAGCTCTCTTTTAGTTACTCTTGCACCAATTGAATCTAAACAGTGAATCAAAATTGAATCATTGTTTAATCAAGTCCGTATAGGATCGATACGTGGCATTTCTTAATGCACTTTACTACTTTGTAGACCATGTACACTAGCGTGTATGCTTGGTCTTAGTTTTGTACTTGCAAGAAACAAGTTTCAAAGTAGTAAGATGGAAAGGGCTAAGGATTTGGTTGAACCAAGTCCCGAACCCATACAACGCCTTCATAAAAAATGGAGAGAAACAATCTTTCTCCCCCAAATTTTGCAAATCTAAGAAGATTAAGAAGATCCTGCACCAATTGATAAAGGACAAGAAGCCCATAGGACAGTTAGCAAAGTGGCAATCCCAATTTTAACCAATTTGACCTCCCTATTTAAGATGCCAACAGCTGGAGGACAATTTGAACTTAAACAAAATGTTTTACAAGTTTTGATTAGCAGTGGACAGTTCACAGGGCTTTCACATGAAGATCCATAGGTCCACATGCAAAATTTCCTTGAAATAAGTGATACATTCATTATCACAGGTGTGAGTGAATATTATGTAAGGATGACTCTTTTCCCCTTTTCACTATTGGGGGAAGCAAAAAAGTGGTTGAATGCAGAGCTGGCAAATTCAATCACATCATGGGATGACATAACTCAAAAATTCCTTATATGAATTTTCCCGTCTGGAAAGACTGCGAGACTTCGTAGTGAGATGGTGTGCTTCAAGAAGAAGCAAAATGAGAATCTATACCATGCTTGGGAGCGCTTCAAGGCACTTCTTCGAGACTGTCCACACCATCAACAATCCAATGAGGTTCTTTACATACTTTTGTAGAGGCTCTTGATCACAATACAAAAATATTGCTATATTTAGCTTTAGGTGTTCAAGCTCTTGAGATGACTTATGATGAGCTGTACACCTTAAAAAACCACATTGCTCAAGGGAATCTAGAGTGGCATGGTGATTCTAGGAGTGCCACAAAGAAAGTTGTAGGCTTGTTGAGGTTGACTAATATACTACTTTATCAGCTTAGGTTGCGGCATTGCAAAATATGATAAAAATTCAGTTCAGCAACCTAAAATTATGAGCTGCACAAATATGGTCACAATTAATGCTATCTAATAGGTTGTAAGTTGGTGTGAAGTATATGGAAATAGTAGCCATACAGCTGCGATGTGTGCATGAAATCTAGAATCTGCGATGTATGTAAGAAATATTTAGAGTCCAAATTATGGTAATACATACAACATGAATTTGCAATCACATCCACTAAATCAATTGCGGAACGCCCAGTAGCCATAACAATTTTAGCAATAATAGGCTCAACCAAATCAGTCAACTAGCAACTTGGAAGAGATAATAAAGAATATTCGAGGACATAGTTGCCAACTTATGTAAAGAAATAACAAGCGACACAGAAAATCTTAGAGTCCTAGTTGGGAAAGTTATAAATGGAATTGAATACCAAGCCTCAAGTTAGTTTGCCAGCAGGTATAGAAAATCCAAAACAAGTAATGGCAATCACTTTGAGGAGTGGTAAAGAACTTTATAAAGAACCTCCAAAGGCAATTAAGGAGTTAGATTCTGATTAGACTCCCCAACAGGTATCGGAGTATGTTGTTAAGAATTTGCAGAAGTCCGAGTACTCAAAAGAAGTGAAGAAGGTCCCATAATTACCGTTTCTGCAAAAGCATATAAAGGCAAGGAAGGATGCATATTTCAAGAAATTCTTTGACACGTTCAGAGAACTCCATATTAACCTTTCTTTTTTAGATTTTTTTAAAAGTATGCCCAAGTACACTAAGTACTTGCAGGATGTGGTGGCTAATAAAGTTAAATTGCAGGATGTAGAAGCGGTAGCACTCACTGAGGAGTCTAGTTTTATGGTCTCAAAAGATGCTGAAAAATCTTAAGGACCCAGGGAAGTTTACTCTCCCCATTAAGATTATCAACAGCAACGTGGTTCAAGCACTTAGTGATTTTGGAGAAAGTATCAACTTGATGCCCTGATCTTTGTTCAAAAAATTGGGTTTGGGGAAATCTAGATTGAGCTCTATTCTACTGCTGTTAGCAAACGGGACCATAGCCCATGCCGAAGAAGTGATAAAGGATGTCCTAAAACAGTTTGGTAAATTTATTATTCCTAGTGACTTTATTATGTTAGATTTTTAGGAAGAAAAAAAGGTACCAATCATCTTTGGGAGTCCATTCTTATAAATGAAAGAATCCTTGATTAATGTAGGAGAGGGTACACTCAAAATGATGTTAGAGGATGAAGAGGCAGTTTTAAGGTTTATAAATCACATAACACAATATACCACTATAAAGGCTTGTGCATAATTAGTATTATTGAAGGGGATAAGTATGGGGTAGTTAATCCATCAAGGACCTCTTCGGACTACCTCATTGGGCTTCCTAAGCCACTACCACCATAGCCCGATATAATGCAAATTAATGAGCCTAAAATGGATAAAGTTGCAAAATTTGTTGCCCTTGAAAAGACACACCAAAGAGGGTGAAAAGAATAAGAAGATGGAGACCAAAAGAAGCATACCAATCTAGGGGTAAATCAGGAAGTATTAAGACTGAGTATTTTTTTTTCTCACTTACAAGAGAAGCATCTTTATGGTTAGGGGAATTGCCAAGAGGATCTATCACGACTTGGAATGAGTTACGCTAGCAATTCTTAAATAGATTCTTTCCTCCATTAAGGATATTGATGTTTAAGGATAAGATCTATAATTTCAGGTAGTTGCAGTAAGAGTGCATGTTTGAGGCTTGCTTCAGGATTAAGAAGAAGTTGAGCTTTATGCTAAATCATTAGTTGATAGGGAAAAGCTTATCAGAAATATAATATGAAGACCTGACGATCAGTTCATGAGGATCTCTAGAGGAGATTTTATGAGACTACGTTGGGAGATAGCTTTAGAGATGTTAGCTCGGATCTTACTCATAAACTAATGGTGGAAAACATCGGAGGCTAAAAGGGGATTTTGTACTTATGTTGTAGGTGCTTCCTGTGATAGAAAGCAACTGATGATATAGTAGAGCAAGAAATTGCATTAATAAGCACCGATTTAGGGGTGCTAGCTAAGCAGTTTATAGAGGCCAGTTATGAGAAAGTGAATGCAGTACCAGCATATGGGACAACTTTCAAAATGTACGAGTCAGAATTAAACTAGGAAGCTAACTATATAGATCATTAGATGGAAGGTTTCTGAGCCCAAGGGTAATAGAAATAAGGTCGTAACTACTATAATAAGTATAGAGACCATAGAACAAATCAAGATGGTGACTGGAGAAAGATGGATGACTACAGAGAGAGAAGAGATAGATATATTCCACGTGGTAGACGTGATGTAGAATCCAGAATGGAGGAGATGGTGGATATGTTTTTTAAGGTTCAGGAAAATTAGTAAACCAACATCAGGGAGATTAAGGTTGATATTTCAGGGTTAACCCAGAAGGTTGAGTCACATGCCACTGCTATTAAGCAGTTGGAGCTTTAGGAAGATGTCAGCAACTCTAAAATAGAGGTAGCCAGGTACCATTCCGAGCAACACAATGAAAAATCCAAAATATAATGGTCATGTACTTGCTATTACCCCAAGGTGTGGTTTCACTACAATGGACCCCCACTACCTATTACAGAAGATACTGATGATGAGACACCTACTGCTAAGTCTGAAAAGGTAACAGGTGATAGAGGTACAGTTGAAACCACCCTCACCTTTTTCTCAGCAACTGGTGCAGAATAAAGATGAAGGTAATTTGAAGGGATTTATTAAGATACTGATAGAACTAGGCTTGAACATACCTCTTCTTGATGTGTTAGAGCAAATACCTGGACATGCTATGTTCATGAAATAGTTGGTCATGAGGAAGACAGGAGCAACTTATGATGATGTTGAGGGTGTACAATACTACAGTATAGTCACAACTAGGTCTTTGGAATAGATAAAAGTTACCCCAGAGCATTCACTATACTATGCACTATCGGGTCATAAAGATTTGCTTGAGCCTTGTATGATTTAGAAGCCAACATTAATTTGATGTTGTTGGCCATATTCAAGCAACTAGGATTGAACTTAAAAAAATAACATTGATGAAACTATTGATGTAGATCACCTCCTCAACCGAACCTAACCATCTATTCAATGAAAAATTATCAGATGAACCACAACCGAATATCAAAGTAGCATAAAAATAAAGCTAATAGTCAATACATAGACAATTTATCTAACATTTCATTAATAACAACAATCTAGCCACTATACCCAAGTCCACAATCATCCACAAAACCTCTACAAATCCAATGTTTAAAATATTTTGGGACATTCTCCCCAAAAAAGCCAACACAAACTCAAAATAAATCGTCTATGACTTAAAGTAAAATACTATAAAATGTATTGCTTTTGGATAATGGAAGCTCACCACTTTAATATCAACCTACAATCTGCCCGAACAATTGGTCACTATATAGAAAAAAAAAGAAAAATCTCTGGAACTTATGTCGTATGGGACATAGCATCCGGAGGAAGTTAGCAATTAGAGTGCTAGCATGTATCTCGAGCATAAGGATAACATAACACATTAGTTCAATCCAAGTCAAACCATCATATGAAATCAATTTAACATTAACATGGGCTTATATGAAGATATATATACATATGTTTCTATATAGCACACCAAGTCATGGAAATGATCATAACAATCATTCTTAAAGACATTCATCCATGAGACATGGACTAAAGAACTTTCAACCTTTCACCTTACAAATTTAAGAACCTTAAACTTCTCTGTTACATTAGTCAACGAGATCAGAACCTCAAACCAACTAAACTAATTCAACTAAATTTATTAAGCAAAGGACAAGAACCATATGACATTTCATTGGGCGAGGAACTCCAACTACAAGACATTTCATTGGGCAAAGGACTCCAACCACAAGCCATTTCATTGGGTGAGGGACTCCAACCATAATCCATTTTATTAGGCGAAGACTCCAA
Organism: Capsicum baccatum var. pendulum; assembly: GCA_030864225.1. Classification (NCBI taxonomy): domain Eukaryota; kingdom Viridiplantae; phylum Streptophyta; class Magnoliopsida; order Solanales; family Solanaceae; genus Capsicum; species Capsicum baccatum. The sequence goes on from CM061550.1 coordinate 110,095,387, forward strand.
CCACAAACCATTTTATTGGGCAAGGGACTCCAACCACGAGCTATTTCATTGGGTGAGGGACTCGAACCATAATCCATTTTATTAGGCGAAGGACTCCAACCACAAGCCATTTTATTCGGTGAGGAACTCTAACCATAAGCTATATCATTAGGTGAGAGACTCCAACCACAAGCCGTTTCATTGGGCGAGGGACACCAACCATAAATCATTTTATTTGGTGAGGGAGTCCAACCATAAGCTATTCTATTCCCATTATTAAATATCATTTGAACTCTTAACCCATTTTAGTTAATGTATTAACATTAATTAAATCCATTTCACATCTAAGGGCTTGAACCTTTTACCCACATCAACACCATATGGGACCATAAGGTATTCATGGGAATATTCATAGATTAACCTGTTAATTAGGCCAATGCCTTTATTCAAATCGTCATTCAATTAAAATTATAATCATCAAGACCCTTACAAGCCATTCAAGCTTCATTAAACTTTCTATACAATAATTTATTTTGACAAATAATTCAAGTTCATGCTGAGGGAAATAAACCACTTTCATAGCCATCAACCAACATGGTCACAATTTCACTAATTATAAGGCTAACAATACCATTGCAATACCACTTCTTAACCATTCATACTTATTGGGCCATCTGACCATCTAAAGTCATATATTAATCCATTACATGATTAACAAGGTTCTTATCAACCATTTACCAAGCATTCATATTCATTATGACTCAATACATGGCAAACAATGCCTTAGCCAACCACTTATCAAGTATTCACATTCATTATAACAATATTATACCTCATTTATGTTCACAAGATCAATACCATAGTTCAATACATCATTAATAAATGACTAGGCATTTTATTTAGATATTTTCACAAATACCTTGTGTTCATACCTTTATGAAGGCCAAGTTCATGTTAGAATTCATTAATATTAGGTATAATCAAGACACATTTGTTAAACCAGAAACAACAAAAACCCACATATGCAAACCACTACTAATATCATATATAACCACAAGTATAAGAAATAGCAAACATTATTCATCATTTGACAACAAAAACCCTTTTAATTTAATTTTAAAATCACCATGTACTCTTACTAATCCAAGTGTCAAAAAATGGTTTTTGAGTTCTTTAATAAAGGAGAGAGATACACACCTTAAACAAGGTGAACCACAAAGAAAAACTTGACTCCTCTTGCCCACAAGATGAACTCCCTTGAAACCCTAGCCTCCAAATCTTCCAAAGTATTTGAGACAGTGTTTTGGATGTTTGATCCACTAAAAAATACATTTTAAGAGGCCATATACGCTTATATAGTTAGTGGAATTAGGGTTTTCGGGTTAGGAAATAACCATAAGGCCCTTAGTTAAAGCTTGAAATTGACCACTACGATGGCTATGACTTACTTGAGTCCGCTGTACCATAGTGTACGAGTGTTACCCTAACTTGTTCCCTAGGCTCCACCTAGGTCAATAATGAGCGGTGATTTTACCACTCATTCTTACTTAACAATCATATACAGTACCTTGGTTTGAAAGAATTAGTAAGACATATTTGAGAGTAAATGAACTAATATCAACTCTTTGCAAGTATAGAGTAGAAACGCTAGAAAGATATGGATTTGAGCTTGAATGAGTCAAAAAAGAGCAGGAAAGTCTAGCTAAAGACTTAGAGTAGGCACTGGCATCAAGTACCGTGGTCTACTAACCACAGTTATTGTAGTCAAGTAGAAGTTAATCAATTACGCTCGTGAAAGTTTATCGTGGTCACGACCAGACTCACGTGACTATGAACAAGCAAAAAAAAAACAACTCAGGGGAAAAACTAGAAATGCACATCGATGTTCCCAATTTTGATAAAAGACTCAAATTCTAGCCTCATGGAATTATATTCCATCTTCCCCAACTTTTAGGTTTTATATCTTGACTCCATAACCTCCATTCTTGGAGAAGAAAATACTGTGTAAATTTTTGGTGAAAAATACATTGGAGACTTTCTAAGTGAAAAATTTTCTCACTACCATTATTGATATTGTGGGAGAGCTATGTTTGAAGTAACATTTGCTTAAATCTTTAACAATTCATTTCAATGGAGATTATGGGTATATCTATGCTTATTAATCTTATGTATAGCTAAATCTCCCAATTAGGGTTATGTGTGAATAGGGATTGAAATGTTTGTAGGTTTTTTTTGTTAGCATCTATTTGGTAATTCTTGTTTATGGTTTTTATCATTTCTATGCTTATTTGGTTGGGATTTGATGGGTGAAAGCCGCAAATACCCACAATGGTTTAAAGAGTGAAAGCTCCAAGCTCTAGAATATTCAAGGACATCTTTGAAAAAAGGGTTTTAGGTGAAGTGTAGGAATCGATATCATCCTTGAAAGGGGGATGTGGAAACCAAAGTATTTATAGACAATTATATGTGTAGTTTGCTAATTTTTCACTATCTTAGATATAAGGGTTAATGTGAGGTTGAATATACCATGTATATCATCCTAGAAATAGGGATTCCTAGATTGAGGTTGTGGTTACAAATTGTTGAACATACCTATTAGGCATTCAAAAGAATCAATGGGTTAGAGTTTGGTGTTTTGTTGAAAGACTAGCACCAAAATCTATAACCAAGCCTACCCATATTTGACTAACTAAATTAATGTTGATTACTACCTCCCACATGTCACTTCCTTAGTAATGCATAATCCCAAGATCAGTGCTTGACTGTTAAACTCTAATTATTCATAGCCCTAAATTTATACTAGAAAATTCCAAAAAAGAAATACTAGTCTAGGAACCTATCTCCCTCATTTTATCTTTTTGTAGAATTTTTTTGAATTTAACTAGTATCTAACATTTCAAATTAATTTGATCATCACTCAGATTGTTCCATAAGGATTCGACCTAAATACAAAGTTCGGTAAATATATTGACGACGATCGCGTTGCACTTAATTTGACGTGTAAGTTGAGCTTTATAAAAAGTAGCGCCGTTGTCGGGGAACAATTTGGTGTTTTGAGTTAGTTTGGAATTTTAGTTTAGTTTGAAGTTTTAGTTACTTGCTTAAATTTAAGATTGTACATATTTGTTTATGATTTTTCTTTGTAGGTAGATTTTAATTAGCTTATGTTTTTCTCTATGGAATCTTCCGAAAAGTATGATGTTGGTAATTTGGATTCCTACCTTAATGACCCATGTCCAATATAAAAAGTTCCACACTTTAGGAAAGACTATAACTATACTCCTTATTGGGAGTATAGGTGCTTGTTGTGTAGTGGTTGAGATAGACATTAGGATGATTGTACGAATTCCCCCTCTCCCTATGGTACTAACTGAATTGTTAGTTCTTCTTATGAGATTGGTAGGTCTTATGATGAGAATATGGAGGATCCAAAAATTGGACCCATTGGTTTTGGAGTATTACTTCAAACTATTTTGGATCAGTTGGTTATAACTGGGATTATGCACAAGACTTGCATAAAGCTTATGGGGTATTTAACTAGGCATATTTCAAGGCAAGGGAATTGGGCATGGACATCATTTTAGCAAATTTCCCAACTTGGCCCATTACCCAAGAGAAGGTTTATCAAAAAGAGAAACCAAGCTATGATAATGATCTTGGTAGTAAGGACTCCTTAGAGACTTCCCAATTAACCAAATCAAATAAGGAAGAAGAAGACAAAATAAACGGAATGGTGTTAGAGTCTCAAGAATAATCAAGGTAAATCTTTTATAATGACTCTAGCTCATTCCAAGATGAAGATGATTTAGAGAAAACAATTTAGAGATTAGGGGTTAGACCTCATTCAAACCACTTCTCAATATTGTGCTTGAAGGATATGATGATAATCCATCTACCTAGGAAAATGGTGGATTATGGGGAGAAGGAGTCTGATTCTTATATTTTAGAGTTTGCCATTCTAAAAGAGTACATGGAACCCCATCCATCAGTGGACAAGATGCTCAACTTCTAAAGTACAAGGAATGGCCTATTGATGTTCTCACTTTTACTCAAGGATCCAAACCATATGTTTGATGTAATATTGGGTAAAAGGTTCAAATCTTCAAAATAGCAAGATCAAATCTTTCTTTTCATTTCATCACCTCTTCCAAGTTTCATATTTGAAGATATGGATCCTTTTTACCTCCACTGCTCATTGCATATTGAGTGAAATTTGAGATGTAAATTCAAATCTTCTACATGGAAGTGTAAAGAGAAGTGGAAGGAGCGTCTTGCTATGATATTAAACTAGGAACCCGATGGGAGACAACCCATCACTCCAATAAAAGTGGATGATATCCTTTAGATTTATACATGTTATAGTAGATTTTTTTTTGTTTTTTGCATGCATAATATATGAAATGTGGTGCTAAGAGAAATTTGAGTGACTTTGGAAAAGAAATGTGTGAAATTGGCATGATTGGAATGAATAAGAAGTTTAGGAAACGTAATTATTTTGTCTTAGTTACCACGACCATGCTCCACTTCACCATGATTGCGTAACTTTGATTGAGATCGCGGATGACTCAGATTAAAAAAACCATCTGAATGCCATTTTCCCATATGCCTTCTTTTCAAATTTTCTCAAAATTTCCCTCAAATTTATGTCTTTACAAGAGTATTCAATGTTTGTTTTGAAACCTTTGATGTCATTTACTTGGTATATAGTGTCAAACTCCCTTACTCTCATTGTTATTGTCGGCTTGGGACTTATTGTTTAGAAATGGGCCTGAAATAGTGTTTATAATGCCAAAATCATGCTTGTTTGTGTTGATTGTTGTGTTTAGCTATTGGAGGGTATGTATATTCCATTTGGGATAGTCTTTAATATCTATATTTTAGCCTAAAACTTTTGAAATTGACATGTATACTTTGTGTTCAATTTAATGCCCCAATGAGTTCAAGGTGAATTCTTTCAAGTTTAGGACTATAATCATGCAATGTAGGCTTGATTTCCCTGATCATGATGTTTTTTTCCCTAGTTAGAACACAAAGTTGGGGTTAAAATTATGTATATTGAGTGATGTGTAGAACTGTCAATAGTGGTCTCTGGTACCGTAATCGCGGTCCCAATGACCTTGATTGAAACATCGTGATTGTAGTGATTACTCGACGATCACCATACCTGAAAGCAGTGTCTTCAGAAACTAAAAAGTTCTACATAACCATTTCTTCCCCCAAAACCTTCTATAACATTCTCGGTTGCATTTATTTATTTGATGTAGTACTTATTTTGTATGACAATACTGATGATGTCCTAAGTGTATTTCTAATAGTATCTAAGCCTCAGAGATGGAGGGATTTCACAATACTAGGTTCATGACCCCAAAATGTCAAAACCTTTACAATGCGGATTTGCACAAGACTATGTTACTCCCTGTAAGGGGTATTAACTTAGAAAAAGTTTGAGGAAACGTTCCTAAGATTTCATGCCAGCCTCACTCAGACTGGGTGGCTATGCTTTCCCCTAGAACTCTATGTTGCTAATGAGGTTTGGATGCGTGAATTCTATGCTAACTTGATCGTAGTTTCTTTCATAAACCCAGTGATGGCGATTTAGGGAAAGCAAGTGAACTTTTTGACAGAGTGGATAAACAATGTGTATGCACTCCCAAATGCAGACATGGAGTAGTTTCATGCAAAATCATATGAGCCAGGGACCTAGATGGCAAATATTTTATGTCTAGGTAAAGATGTTCCCTAGGCCACCACCAAGAGAAATATTCTGATGAATGATTTCACAGCCGAGGCCAAACTTTGGCTATATATTATCTGTTGTTGAGTATTGCCATACATTCACATGACCATTGATACAGACATACGAGCTCGGATGGTGACCTATCTTCTCTTAGGCATCACCATGAATATGGGAACTATTGTGCATTCAGAGTAGAGGTACTTCATAAATCATGGAGGTACACATCTTCTTTTTCCTTCCCTTAATACAGAGCTATGTAGGAGGGAACAGGTGAAGGAGTAAGCAATAGATACCAGGGTGCTCCCAGGGCCCTATATCTTCCCACTTAAATTTAGAGGTCAGGTACTCTAGGGCAAGAAGAGGAAAGCACACCCGATAAATTAAACAAAGAGGACACAGGCTCTTGTAGGTCTTCATCAGCCAACTCTCTCCATAAAATATCAGGTAAGATGTGGGTGGTTAAAGATCTACTGTCTAGACTACCTCAGGGACCGAGAGAGTCTTTCTCTGCTCGTCACTTATACATAGGTCAGTGGACTATGAGAAATACAAAGAGGAGTAGAAGAATTAGGGAGCCACTATTTGCCATTAGGAGAGAGCTTATTCAGCCTTAGCTGTATCACATTGGGATCTCCAGGAATCACATAAGTAAATGGTGAAGAAAGAAAAGAAGTGAGATAAATTATTTAGAAAGCTGTGGAAGGGGGTGAAGGGTATCTTTAAGGTGCTCAAACACAACCATCGACCACCTTCACCTAGGGTCGAGAGTGATGATGAGGTCCCCGCTGAGTGGTATGATACTGATAATGGTGGAGATGATGCAGGTTCTGCCGGAGAGAGTAGTTCTTGAGGATAATTAAGGGAGCACCCTTTTCTCTTATCTTATTGATTAGGCAGTGATAAAGCTCAAAGTACAGCTCTCGTAAGAGTGTAAGCGGTAGTTGTCAAATATAGAACCCAACTGGGTTGGGTTTTTAATCCCACAGGGAATACTTGGTCACTAAGTAAGCAAAGATTATTAGACTTTTGGTGAAAGTTTCGTAAAAAAAGGGGGGATTGTAGCGTGAATTTAAGAGTATAAAAATAGTAACGTAAAAACGGAAAATAGAAGAGTAAAATGGATTGCTTGGTTGGTTTTGATCAATGAGAATTGAGAGTTAGGGTTATGTCCACCTTATGAGTTATACTTATCTATTGACTATGAGTTATGTGGAATTCAGACATGCATGCGCTTATAGAGAATCGTATTCTATGGTAAATCCAGGCGTCTTTCGACCATTAAGGATTACTTCACTTTAACTCTTTCGAGCTTAAAGCATATCTAATGGTACATATTCTCCAAGAGGTTAATCCAGTTACGACACTAACTTTTTAACAGGGGTTGGTGCCCTATTACCTTGACATTATCTCTTTTCCAGAAATGTAACTTTCCTTTCAAACAAGTTAATGCTATACTTGCGTATTCTATATGTTTGCAACCACAAGAATTTATATTAAGATGAAGAGAATAATGATATAAGCAGCATACGTGTCAAGAATTCACAAACTCATAGCAATAGATAGTGTCTCATAAGGCTTCCATAACCCCAATAGAGAAGTTTAGCTACTCATGAGTGCAACGAAAATCACAATAGACATTATTATCATACCAAAATAAGAGTCTAACATGAAGTATGCTTTGGTAGTGCTTGTGGTGTGAATTCCTTGCAAGTAGCGTTCCTCTTGTTGTGAAAATTTAGAAGTCGATGAAGAGAAAGTAATAAGAATTAGTTGAAAGAGAATGAATTGAAAGTGTTGAATGAATAATAAAAAGTAATTGATTGAAGAAGTATGAAGTCTGAAAAACTTCAGCAAAATAGGGTATTTATAATACCCATATCCTATTCCTACTAGGCTACTGCGTACTTATCCTAATCCTAATAAGTTACTGCATCATTATCCTAATCCTACTAAGTTACTGCTGATCCCCAAAGTCTTTGTAAATGCTGTTTTTGCCCGGGACAGGTTTTCCATGCGTCACTTTTAGTCCCTAGGCGTCCAAACTCTGCTTTCCTTCTTTTGTGAAGCTTCCTTTGGCGTCAAGTTATCCATAAAATGCTGAAATCTTCATCATTTATACCTGAAAACTTGCTAATCACGTTTGTTAGCTCACTTACAGGAAAAAGGACTAAAAGTGCATGAATTATGTATTTTGTCCTCAAAACTTAGCTAAAATATGGGTAGATTATAGAACTTTAGGCGTGTAAATACGCCTATCATCAACACCCCACACTTAAAGCTTTGTTCGCCCTCGAACAAAATATCATGTCCTTCTAAACATCTACTTAGGGTTTCATAGTAACAACACAAAATATTCATCCAGACAAGCATAACAATTATTAACAAAGAGTAGTTTTCTAATCACTACTAGAAACAAGTCAACCTCTAATATAGACTCATAATGGTGGTTAATTTGTATTCAAGAAGTTAAGGCACAAAGAATCATACACGACTATCCAAAACTCATCAACCATGTGTGTCTCAAACAAGATATTACCCATAATCACTCACAAGTTTTGCATTTTTAGAAACATGGGTACAATATTCTTCTTGCTCTCACTCTCACAAAGAATTCATATGTTGCAACTGATGACCATAGGCTTGCCCTTAGTGTAATGCTCCACTAAATATCAAAATGCTAAGCCTAGGATCAAATAGGTCTTTTACAGGTTGTAATGTAGGCTAAGGGACGGGTAGGACTATTTTGGCCAGAAATAGTGACTATGTTCCTAAGCGCTTTAATACATTGCATTATTCCATTTATGCTTTCTTTCAAACAACATTTCTACTTTCTTTTAATCTAGCACCCTTTCTCACCTCTTTTGTTTTTCAATTTTGAACAGAATTAAATTTTTATTTTTCTTTTCATTTTTCTCTCTTTCCTTTCTCTTTTTTTTATAACATACCTCTATACTAACCATTCTTTTTCATAACGAATTCAAGTACCAATTCACTTTAAGGCACTACTCTCACCTAATTTCCTCTTATTTTATCACATGACTTTGAAATTTGGATCAAATTATGGTCTTGAAAAAAAATGGATTGGGCTTACATATGAGGCTGTCAAAGAAAATAGGCTTAAGGCTCAAAGGTGGTTATCTAGGATGATGCCCATGGGTAGATAAAATGAAGGTAAACAATCATAGGTTGCCAAAGAAATGCCTAAATCATCTCCTAAACTCACACTTTTTATTTCGCTTTGCATACATACCAGGCAAGTTCTAGCATCAACCACGAACATAGAATATACTATCATCTCACACACACAAGGCACATGGTCAACTTTATTGGAAGCAGTATAGACTCTTGACCCAACGTATGAAGGAATTAAACCACATAGATATCACACAGTGAGTCACACTTAGAGCCTAAACGTCTCAATAGTAATGATTTTATCACAGACTCTTGTCATAATACCATGCTGCCTATCAGAACAATTTCATGCAAAAAAAAAAAATTTGACTACTAAAAAAATAAAACAAATAAACAAATAAAACAAATAAACAAAACAAATAAACATAAATAAGCAACTGCAGAGAAAAAAGTATAGCCTACAAATACCAGCACCCCACACTTAGACGGGACACACTATCCTTAGTGGAAAATAAATAAGAAGAACCTGGATTAGGCGGACTCCTCCTCTATGTCTGGGGTCATACCCCTTTCATCAGAATCATCATAGGAGTCGTCGTCATCCGAATTCTCCTCCACGTTGGAGTCTATCATTCGACGATCATCATCGGTTGGCACATCGTCATCAAGAGGTTCCTCAAAGTACCCACCTACTCCACACATAGCCCTTGCATGCTTGTTCATTGAGTAGTCATAATCCAACTGTTGGAGCTCTGCAGCAGTTGGAACACGACCTCCGCTCATCATGGTAAACCGAGTCATGCCATAAAGATGGCGAAAGAAACTCCCATCCCGAGCATGACGTTCTGCAGTGGTAAGGTTGACGCCATTCGTGGATTCAACATCTTTAACCTTTGTGAGGTCAACCTTCTTTGGGTTGTGTGGAAGTTTATGATCAGCCGATTCCTCTTTGATGTCTTCCTTCCTCAATATTGTAGTCAACAGATTGCCAAAGCTGAAGTGGCACCTCTTGTGCAGCCTAGCCTTACGCATTGTAGATCGAATAATTGCCCCAATGTTGATAGGGACATTCATCCTCAATGCGTACACCAAGAAAACTCTATATCGTGTTATCTTTGTGTACTGTGTCCCTGGAATCAGGCAAGAGTTGACTATTCGCAACCATATCCTAGCTTCCCTATTTAAAGAAGCATATGGGAAGGTGTTATGCCGACTGATGTCCTTGTGTCTGCTCCATCGTGCCATAGATCTTGTTATGCACAATGTGTGTCTAATGGCCCTCTACGGAGGTCTGTTATACATCTCCTTGAGTGGTGATGGATCAACAGATGGCAAACCTAGAAAGGAGTTGAAGAACACCGCATTTAGTTGCAGAACTTGGCCCCGAATCTTTACTTCACTCCCTGTAGTTTTTGGTGACCAGTTGGCATAGAATTTTCATGTTAGATAGATATTGCATTCTCCCATACCTCGGAAGATGAAATCAAGATGTAACGCCATTATCTTGGCCAACATGCGAGGTTCTTTCTTTGCTAGGCTTTCCTTGTGTATCAACTCCACATGAACATATTTTTTTTCTTTATTGTTCCTATATCACTCCTTTCCTTGCTCCTCTAGGACCCATTTGATTCCAAATATGCGGTGAGGTATTTGCTGCGAGGAGGATTTACCTTGCTCTTTACGTCCCCTTTTTTGGCCTTTTTGTGAAGTGGTTGCTTTTTCTTTTCCTTGTCTTGCTTTTGGTGCCATTGTACTTGGTTGATGGCCTCGGAAGATGTTCTTGCAAAGTAAAAGATCAAAAAGGAAAATTTTTGAGAGAATTTGGAGAGGTAGGCGGCGCCTAGGTTTGGTTTGCAATGCATTTTTGTTCTAAGACTAAGGTTTTATTTATAAGACAAGCTTGGGTCGGGTTTTGACCCATTTGGAATCGGATTTGGAGACAGAAAGTGAGTATAGGCGGCACCTAATGCTTTGCCTATGCTTGGAATAGGCGACGCCTTTTGCAAAGCCTAGTTGGACATAGGATCTGGCATAGGCGGCGCCTATGCTATGGCATTGTTGGGCATAGGCGGCGCCTATGACATGGCATATGAGATTCAGAGACAAAAGGCTTTTGCATAGGCGGCGCCTATGCTATGGCATTGTTGAGCATAGGCGGCGCCTATGCTATGGCACTCTAGAATTTGAGAGCTTAGGCCATAGCATAGGCCTTGCCTTGTTCATGGCCAAGATTTACATAGGCCTTGCCTTGTTCTTTGCCTATATTTTCATAAGCAATGCCTAACCCATAGCCTTTTGCTTCTTTATTCCTAACTTACCACCTTCAACATGCAATACTTCCAAATCAAAATTTGAAACCAATCTCCTCATTTACACCTCTTGCACCTACATTTACTCAAAAACAACAAAAACAATTAGAACGATGGGTTGCCTCCCATCAAGCGCCTTAGTTTTGGTCGTGGCTCGACAAAATCCTAGGAAAACAAAAACAACAAAAACAATTAAAAATGATGGGTTGCCTCCCATCAAGCGCTTGATTTATTGTCGTGGCACGACATAGCTATCTCGATTACTTAGACTTCATCGAGATAGATGGTGGATCATTTTCTGAATAGATTCAGACGATAATGAGGCATTTTATTAGGCATGCAATCTTCTTCGAGATGACCCTTGTGCATACATATCCCAGGAGGGATACCAATTATATCATCAATAGTCCAACCCATAGCTCTCTTGTATCTCTTCAGAGCAGAGATGAGAGCCTCTACGTGCTGTTCACTTAAATCATCCACAACACTCACCGGAAGTGTATTACCACTTCCCAAGAATGCATACCTGGGGAGCTCTTTCGATTCTAGCCCTGGTGGCTTTTCAATGGAAGTCTTCACTGTTGGTGACGGTTGATTCTTAAGATCAATGTCCAGCTTCTTAGGGACATGAGAATAGGACCCTATTTCTTTTAGAGCACACATAGTTTCTTCATGTTCTTGAGCCTCCTCCCGCTCAAAATTCAGCAGCTCATCAGGTAGTGACTCATCAGTAAGCTATTTTTCTACCGATAATTCTTTGTCATCCTTATAATTAACTTTAGTTAGAGAGAACACATCCATATCTTCGGGATGCTTCATTGCTTTGCATACATCAAAATGGACCACTTCGTCGTTCAATTGAAATAAAAGCTCATTAGCTCTCATGTCAATAAGAACACTTCCAGTTGCGAGGAAAGGGCATCCCAAGATTATGGGAACTTCAGAGTCTACCTCACAATCCAAAATAACGATGTCCTCCAGAAATATGAATGAAGAAACCTTCACCAATACATCACATAAAATACCAACAGGTCGTTTTACCGACCTATCAGCCATCACAAGCCTCATATTGGCTGGAGTAGGATCACCCAACCCTAAATTTTTGTAAATAGATAGTGGCATCAAGTTGATGCTGGATCCTAAATCGCATAATGCCTTGGCAAAATTCAAAGATCCGACAGTCCAAGGAATAGTGAAGGCTCTGGGGTCGGTCTTCTTCTGAACTAGTGATCTGGTTGCAATTGCACTACAATGATGAACAACATCTGTCAACTCACCACTTGCTGTCCGCTTCTTTGTTAAAAGATCCTTCATAAATTTTACGTAGCCAGGCATCTGTTCTAGTGCCTCAACAAATGGAACATTAATGGTCAGCTGTTTTAACATTGACATGAATTTATTGAACTTGGTATCATCAGCTCTCTTTTTTAATCTTTGACGAAAAAGTGGTGGTGGAAGGAGAATAGTTTTCTCCACGACTTTCTTAACATCTTGCTTCGGATTGGCAATCTTTTCGGGCTGTGGACGCTGAGGGGTGACGTCTTTGACGTCTTCTTCAGCTTCTTCGGCAGTTGTTGCATTATTTGTGGTATCATCGGCCACTTGCTTGCTTTGGGCTGAATTTTCCAGCACCTTACCACTCCTGGTAGTAATGGCCATGCATGTTCCATCGTTCCTTGGGTTTTGCACTGTGTTGCTAGGTAAGGTGCCAGCTTTTCTTTAATTTAATGTGGCTGAAATTTGACTCAATTGTTGCTCCAGCTGTCTTATTGAAGTGGAATGTGAGTCAACCAATTGCTTCATTGAAGATAAGTTATTTATTACCTCAGTTACTCCCGTGCTGGTTGCCTCCACTCCTTTCAACAACTTAGTCATCATATCATCTATGGACATATTTCCAGACCTAGATGCAGTGGCATCACGTCTTCCTGAGGGAACATACAGACCACTCTTGTCAGTCTTGTTCTTCCAACTTCCTTGATTACGGTCCTTGTTTCCAGATTTATCATAATAGTTCTGACCTTGGTTTCCTTGGGTATTGCCTCGGAAACCCCCCTGATTGTTCACGTAGTTGGCTTCTTCCTCAAAATCAGATTCCTCTCTTCCTTTTGACGCAACTGCTTTGACTTTTTTGGTCTTCCCTGATAATAGATGCTTTGTAAGAAGATCCATCTGTGTTTTCATGTGCGCCATATCTTGATCACGTTCCTCCTCTCTTCACCTTTGTTTTGTAGTTATGCCAATAGATATAGTAGAGTTTGCTACCTCAGACTCCTTGGTATGCCAAGCTCTACTCTGCTTTGTCATACGATCTAGCATACCACTTGCCTCATTAAATGTAAGGTCCATGAATGAACCACCCGCAGCATTATCAACCACTGGTTTTGTTACTGAATTCAAGGACCTGTATAATAGCTCCATCAAGTGGACATTGGTCATATGATGATTTGGGCACCGCATAAGCTTCTTCTTGAACCTCTCCCATATTTCGTGGAGAGCTTCAGTTGGAAGCTGTCAAAAATTGCTGATCTCATCTCTCAACTGTGCTCTCTTGGATGGCAGAAAGAATCTTTCGAAGAAATCATCTTTCAATTGCTTGCAATTTGTAATAGAATCAGGAGTCAACCCGTTCAACCATAGAGTTGCCTCCCCAGATAGAGATAATGGAAATAAGCATAGCCGAATTGCATTCTGTCCATCGCCTGGATTGTCAAATGACTTGCATGTAGAGATAAAATTGACCAGATGCATGTTCGGATCAATACCTGCAAGTCCACCAAATAGTCTCTTGAGCTGCAATAACTGAATCATGGTGCTAGTGATGTTGAACTTGGCTCCAGGTGCCAAGGGCGGAGGAATAATAGCTCCTGTGGCACCAGCTCCGTCCAGGTCGTCATCATCATCATCGAAAGGCATCTACATAGCGCGGCGTTCAGGCCTAAATCTGTCTTGACGATCTCTTCATTTGGTCGGTGTCGTCACCTCAGCATCACACCTAGGGTTTAGTAGCTCATCATCACCTAGGTCCTCATTGTCAGGATTTGTTGCCCGCCCAGGGTTATCAATATTCTATTGATGTACTTAGGCAGCGGCTAACGCAGCTAGTCTAGCCTTCTTCTGTTGAGCAGCCCTTCTCTCAATATCATGTTATGCATCCATCCTTCAAATAAGTTGTGGTTCAGGGTTTATGGGTAATAATGGTTGTCCCGAACTTTGAGTATTTGGCATGCACTGAACAAAAACCTGCAGAAAACAAAAACAACAACTAAAAGTAAAGTACAAGAATCTTTGATCAAAGGGTCTAGTAATTATCACAAACTTAGTAGACAACCATAGTCCCTGGCAACGGCGCCAAAATTTGATAACGCTCAAACTACAGCTCTCGTAAGAGTGCAAGCAGTCGGTAAAATATAGAACCCAACTGGGTTGGGTGTCGAATCCCACAGGGAATACTTGGTCACTAAGTAAGCGAAGATTATTAGACTTTTGGTAAAAGTTTTGTAAAAAAAGGGGGGATTGTAGCGTGAATTTAAGAGTATCAAAATAGTAACCTAAAAATGGAAAATAGAAGAGTAAAACAAATTGCTTGGTTGGTTTTGATCAATGAGAATTGAGAGTTAGGGTTATGTCCACCTTATGAGTTATACATATCTATTGACTATGAGTTATGCGGAATTCAGACATGCATGCGCTTATAGAGAATCGTATTCTATGGTAAATCCAGGCGTCTTTCGACCATCAAGGATTATTTCACTTTAAATCTTTCGAGCTTAAAGCGTATCTAATGGTACAGATTCTCCAAGAGGTTAATCCAGTTACGACACTAACTTTTTAACAGGGGTTGGTGCCCTATTACCTTGACATTTTCTCTTTTCCAGACATGTAACTTTTCTTTCGAACAAGTTAATGCTATACTGGCGTATTCTATATGTTTGCAACCACAAGAATTTATATTAAGATGAAGAGAATAATGATATAAGCAGCATACGTGTCAAGAATTCACAAACTCATAGCAATAGATAGTGTCTCATTAGGCTTCCATAACCCCAACAGAGAAGTTTAGCTACTCATGAGTGCAACGGAAATCACAATAGACATTATTATCATACCAAAATAAGAGTCTAACGTGAAGTATGCTTTGGCAGTGCTTGTGGCGTGAATTCCTTGCAAGTAGCGTTCCTCTTGTTGTGAAAATTTAGAAGTCGATGAAGAGAAAGTAGTAAGAATTAATTGAAAGTGTTGAATGAATAATAAAAAGTAATTGATTGAAGAAGTATGAAGTCTGAAAAACTTTAGCAAAATAGGGTATTTATAATACCCATATCCTATTCCTACTAGGCTACTACGTACTTATCCTAATCCTAATAAGTTACTGCATCATTATCCTAATCCTACTAAGTTACTGCTGATCCCCAAAGTCTTTGGAAATGCTGTTTTTGCCCGGGACAGGTTTTCCATGCATCACTTTTAGTCCTTAGGCGTCCAAGCTCTTTTTTCCTTCTTTCGTGAAGCTTCGTTTGGCATCAAGTTATCCATAAAATGCTGAAATCTTCATCATTTATACTTGAAAACTTGCTAATCACATTTGTTAGCTCACTTACAGGAAAAAGGACTAAAAGTGCATGAATTATGTATTTTGTCCTCAAAACTTAGCTAAAATATGGGTAGATTATAGCACTTTAGGCATGTAAATACACCTATCATCAGGCAGTAGGGATATTTCTAGGTTTTTACTTGGGGGTACTTGGCCTCTATCCATAGTTTTTGGATGTGCTTGGTATTATTTTGATGACATTCTGGATGATATTTTTAATTTTGTTTTGAGATGACATTTTTTATATTATTTTTTTAGACATTTTATCTAGAAACTCTGATGGTGTCCACGTTTTATGGATTAACATGTTTTTATTTTATCTTTTGTGTTCTTTTAAATTAACTTTTATTTTGATTTTGGTGATGTATGACTAGCTTTACCCTATGATGTATAGAGTGACCATATTCTTAAGGGTAAAGCATCGTGTTTGGGTTTGAGGCACAGATGCAGGGGAATTCTGAGTATACATAGAATAAATGTCAAAAAATACAAGGGAAGTCTGAGTACCTGTAGCATGGTAAGTTGCAAATTTGGGATCATGTTATACGTTATTTGCTAAGTCTAAGTAGTCATATGGTTAGTTCCCCCATTTTAAGCCAAAATGCGACACTACGACTTTGGTTGTAGCCATAGTTTAGCAAATGGTGCATGTTTCTAATTCAAAATGAAAAAACCCCTCCATCCAAAATGTTTGAAAAAAAAATCAAGGGCATAGACGTGAGCAATGTTGCAACAAATCCTTTTCTCTTTTTGTGGCTTCATAAATTTCTGGACCTGTGAATAGAAATAGATACTCTTGTTTGGTCTCTAGAGGGAGGCTTATTTGATCTCCCTTGGCAAATTTTGCATGTCATGTGATGTGAGATTTTGGTATTCATCTCTTGTACTCTTATGTTATCTAAAAAATTGCCGCAATAGTATTTCAAAGCTAATCGTGATTATGTGTGGTTAGAGAAATGACCTTTGTCCGTATTTGTGATTTTGGAGCCCACTCTAGCCTAAAAGTCCTACTCGTGAACAAAGGAAATACTTAGTTACCCAATTTGAGCCTTTGGATCTTTCTTTGGCAAACATGTTATAAGTCGTAAACCATTATTTTTATCCCTCTTTTGAACCATAGCTTCCTTGAACTTGATCATGGAACTTAAGGCTAAGAGCCTAAGTTGGGGGTGGTAAAAATTGACGGAAGTAAGTTTGGGGCCACGATGTGGTATGATAAATGCCTTATGTTCTTTAGAATTGTAAACAAAGGTTTAGAAAAAGAATGGATACAACAAAGTAATGAATTGCACAAAAGTTATAAGAAAAGAAAATAAAAGAAAAGTGGTAAACAAATGAAGAGAAAAATAGGCATACAAAAAGCAATCCTATGGTATGATACTTATTGCGTTAAGATTTCTTTTCTAAGGGAGAGAGTTGTTACACTTAAAATTCCTTGTTTTATATTTTATAGCTTGGTGTGTGAAAATTCCCTATCTTGTGAGGATGCTATGTAAATAAGTTGAGGTGAGTGATTTTTGTCATCCACCAAGTAAGGAGGAAATTGGAGTATAGTTAGTATTAGTCAATGGTTGAGCCACTTCTAGAGAATTGGTTTTGTTGCTTCGTTTCTCTTTAGAGTCTTAATCATCTATGAGTGTTGCATTTTATAAAAAGGGTTGTAGTGGAAATTAGCTTAGCCCATGTGCAATAAGATACTTATGGTTGCAACTAAAGTTTAAGTCATTATGATATTTAGGGCATATAGATTGGGCATAAAGATTATGTCTCTTGATAAGAGCTGGTGTTGCTTGAGGACAAGCATATGCTTTAAGTTGGGGGAGTTGATGACTAGTGATCTTACTACTCATTCTTACTCAACAATCATATACATTACCTTTGTTAGAATGAGTTAATGAGGTATATTTATGAGTAAATACAATAATATTCTCTCTTTGCAGGTATAGAGTTGAAAAGCTAGAAAGATATGGATTAGAGCTTAAAATGAGTGAAAAGGGAGAAGAAAAGTACAACTGAAGACTTGGAGCAGGAACAGGACTCAGGTAATGCAGTCGTGGTCCGTTGACTGCGGTCATGACAGTCAAGCAAATGTAAATCAACTGCAATTGCGGAAGTTAATCACAGTCGCGTAGCCGTGGTCGCGGCCAGACTAGCACGACCACGGAAAAGTAGCCCAAGGGAAAAACTTGAAATGCACGTGGATGTTCGCAATTTTGATAAAAGACTCAATTCCTAGCCTCATGAAATCATATTCCATCATCCTTAATGTTTAGGTTTTAGCTCCTGACTCCATAATCTCTATTTTTAGAGAAAAAATATGGTGTAAATTTTGGGTAAATAATAAATTGGAGAATTTTTAAGTAGAAGATTTGCTCACTACCATTGTTGATATTGTGGGAGATCCAAGTGTGAAGTAACATTTGCTTAAATATTCAACAATTCATTTTAATGGAGATTATGGGTATATTTATGATTATTTATCTTATGTGTATCTAAATCTCCCTCTTGGGGTTATGTGTGAATAGGAGTTAAAGTGTGTATAGGTTATTATCGTTTTCATCTATGTCGTAATTCAAGTTTATAGGTTCTATCATTGCTATGCTAATTTTGTTGGGATTTTATGGGTGAAATACCTAAATACCCACATAGGTTTGATGAGTGAAAGCTCCAAGCTCTAGAAAGCTCAAGGCCATCTTCGAAAGAAGGTTTTGGGTAATGTGTAGTAATACATATCATCCTTAAAATTGGGACGTGGAAGCTAAAGCAATGATAGAAAATTATATGTGTAGTTTGCTAAATTTTCACTATCTTTGACATAAGGGTAAATGTGAGCTTGATTATACCATGGGTATCATCCTAAAAATAGGGATGCCTAGATTGAGGTTGTGGTTACAAATTGTGGAATACACCTATTAGGTATTCGAAAGAATCAATGGGTGAAAGTTTGGTGTTTTGTTGAAAGACTAGCATCAAAATCTATTATGAATCCTAACCATATTTAACTTACTAAATTGATGTTGAATACTAACTCCCACATGTCACTCCCTTAATAATGCATAATTCTATGTCACGTGCTTAATTGTTAAAATTTAATTATTTGTAGCCCCAAATTTTTACTATAAAAATCCAAAAAAGAAATACTAGTGTAGGAACCTATTTCCCCCATTTTATATTTTTGTACCATTTCTTTGAATTTAACTTTTATCTATCATTGCAAATTAATTTGATCGCCACTCACATTGCTTCTCGTGGATTCGACCCCGACTCTAATATTGGGTAAATATATTGACGATGACTGCCTTGCACTTAATTTGACGTGTAAGTGTAGCGTTATAAATCATCTACACTAATCATGGTACAACTTCACACCATTGAGTCTTATCCAAAGGGTACGACTTGGACAATAAACCATTCCCATGCCCCGTACTCAAATTAGTCAACTTTTTATCAAGTTCCAAGCACCTTATGACTCACACAGGTATGACTTGTACCTCAAGGTACGACTCATACCTTAGTGTACGACTAAGGGAAGGCCAATTCGTATTGTAGTGTAAACCCCCAGGAGTACACCCTGGATGCCATATGGTGATTACGGTCACAAGTGACCATAAGCTAACCCATGAGCTGGTACCTGCTGTGAGCACTTAATAAAACTTATAATATTGACATGTGCAAAAATTAATTGAACAATTCCATAATGTTTTATTTTCTGAAAACAACACAACAAAATCCACAAAACTGAAACATATGCGGAAATACTAAAATTTGACTGATAGGACTGACAAATTAGCTAACTATCTGAAGTGTCTAAAATCCTCTAAACTGACTGAGGAGTTGATAGGACAAGCCCCCAACTAGATCTGACTGACTAACTTAAAGGAAATACAAAAAGAATCATAATAGGTCCTCAAAACATGAGGATTCCCCACTGCTGCTGATGCTGCTGATAAGATGATCTGTCAAAGCGTATTCAGGAAACTGTGCGTCTGAACCTATCATATTAAATATCATTATGCAAGAAACAAGTGTGCAGTCACTACATTAAATGTACTGGTATATGATATGAAGTTAGGCTAAAATGTACGAGTTTATATGAATGAAGTAAATGTTGACCGAATGACATTAGATAACTGATGCATAAAATATGTGAAAGCTGTAAAATCTAAGAAGCTGTAAAAGCTGTAAACTGAAATACTAAAATCTAATAACTGAATAGTTGATAAACTGTATGCTATGGTTAATGTAAACTTGAAATTGAACTCTGTACTGAATACTGAACAGAGACCGTGGGTGGTATTATCTAACCGATATGCCGCATTCAAAGCTGATTGGGGTCCAACCTGTGACCTCTGTTGGAAGGGTATTACTGCCGTGACATGGGTAGTAACAATGTCTATGTGGACCACTAACCTACTGAAGAACTAGGGTATAAAGCCTAAACTGATGGGTGGTCCCTGGGCAGTGTCAAGCCTAAACTGACAGGTGACCCCTAGGTGGGAGTCAAGCCTAAACTGAAGAATGACTCCTCATAACCCACACTGACTATGTGGTTCTGAAATACATGGACTGCTATAAATTACTTTGCCTAACTGATGGGGAAACCTCCATCCTATATTTACTCAGTGCTAAATCCTACTCCTAACTAAAAGACACTGATTAATAGACTAAACTAAGCTTAATTGAGCCAACAATTGAACATAGTGCTAACTGAATGACAAGGCTTATGAATTATCTGAAACTATTCTGAAAATACTGAAAAATTATGAAACAGCTAAGTAATAGGTCTCCATAACCCTCCAGGACTAAATGTAAATATAAATAAAGACACATGCAAGCTTTGACAACGATAATTGGGAATCATTACTTGAAAACCATCACTTTGGAATTTTATACAACACATGGAGATCAATTCTTTAACATGGGGATGCTTTTAAACATGATCAGATAGCACGATACAATGACAAAATTATAAACTGAGAATTTATTCTGAATCGCATAAACATATTACAGAAACTACAACATTTAAAACATACTATAGTCCATTTTGCGTAAAAACAATTGTAATCATGACTTGAAATCAAATTGCCAACATATTGATGAACATTTTTCAACTTTCAAACGTGTATAGGCTATTTCTATCAAAAACTCTAGGAAACATAATACAAGATCTACATTCATAAGAGTTTTATGTAGATAATTCATACCTTAATTGATGAATTTGTGAAGGTTCTTGATTATTTTCTTGAAAACTAAGCTTGAATCCCTTGTTTCTTTTGAAGAGGCTAGGGTTTGTTCTTGAGAAAGAATGCTCTATTTTGAGTGAATTTGAGAATAGAATGACTAATTATGCCTTTTGGGACCCTTAATCACGTGTTTGTCACACAGAATAAAAACTGGAAAAATAATGGCAGGCGCTGCGGTCTCTGGACCGGCAGTCTAAAACCCACGTTGTGGGCTCTGCCATGGGCACTACCGTAGCCACCCATAGCAGTGAATTGGAGGGTGCGCAACGAGCTTATCCCGGTGCTGCCACTATTTTGGACTTCCAAATATGCCTTTACGCCCGTTCAAAAATCTTTGAAACTCATCCGAGATATACCTTTGACATCCCTGATCATTAATCAACTTAAAAATTAACTTTCGGAGGTCATAAAGGTCAAAAATACAATCAGTGAAGTTTAGGGACTTTAGAAATGACTACGTCCTAACACAGTGAAATTTTCTTACTCTTGGACCCCTTTTACATAAAATAGTAAGCTGGATTAGGTTAAGATCTTACGGGGTCTTACATGTGGATAGTATATTTCCTCCTAGGCTTCTCAAGGTACGAGAGGGGAGGTGAGAGAGGGTATGAATAGCAACCTAGGGTACGAGTGACACACCTAACTGTACCTTGGTTAGAATGCATCCTTCAAGAGACTTTTCCTAATGTCCAAAGCCTAGGTGTTTCAATTCACCCCCACTCGGATACTTCACCTGCGAATGATGGGTAAGGTAAGGATAAACACAAGTTAACACATTATCACACATCAAAACAACCTCTAAACAAGTTAGACCAAGGCATACCACTATGATATAACATTTATCACATTCAGTCTTAATCAACAATTCATTTCATTGTCTTCGGGATTCAAACCAATCATTTATCAATTCGATGATTAGGGACTTGAATGCATTGTCTATCAAACACATACATCAAGTAAAGAAGATTAACACATACCTCGATCATGAGTTTCCAAAATGGGAAACGAATGCGGATACTTGGACTTCATGTCCTCATCCAACTCCCAAGTAGCTTCCTCGGACTATTGGTTCCGCTATAGAACCTTCACTGAAGCAACTTTTTTCACTCGTAACCGGAAAATTTTCCAATCTTGGATCCTCACTGGGATCTCCTAATAGGACAAAGAGTCTAAAATACCAACAACCAAGGAAGGGTCACCCACACATCTTCGCAACATAGACACATGGAAAACTAGGGTAATGGAGTTCAATCTAAAAGCTAACTCGAATTAGTAGGCAACATTGCCAATCCTTTTCAAAATCAAATAAGGATTAATATAATGGGGATTAAGATTCCTCTTTTTACCGAATCTCATCACTCCCTTCATGGGAGACACCATCAAGAATACCTAATCTCCCACACTAAAACTTAAATTGCTATGCCTCATGCCCGCATAGGACTTTTTGCAATTTTTAAGCGGTCTTCATCCTCTCACGAATCACCTTCACCTTATATAAGTCTTGGTGAACTAAATTTGGGTCGAGCAACTAACCTTCACCAACTTTCTACCGCGCACTAGGAGAACAACATCTCTTACCATAATACTCTGTAAAAGCCTCCATGCAATGCTAGAGAGCAAATTTGATTCAACTTATAGCTTCCCAGAGACCCAGCACTACGATTGCTTGAGTCTAGATATGCACAACCACTTTTATGATTAAGCCTATTTAAAGCTAAAAGGAGTTAACTTAAGCCACCGGGCTCTACTCATTACATCCATCCCAAATACTACTCTGCTCCATTATTATTATCATAAGAAAACCACAAGTAAATGACATAGGAAAACTATAACCAACTATTATATCCACAATCACCAACATATGATTGAAAATCCAGAACCATAACACTTCTATGCCATTAAAAAATTCATACACATGCTTTCCCAAACCTCTTAATCACCAAACAGGACTGTTGGTATATTTACCAAGCACAATATTGAAGTCTACCACTTACATACCATGTCATATGGGCATCTCAAACCCAACTTTTATCGAAGATCACCCCATCAACCCAACAAAAATATCTATTCAATTCGTAAGTCTCGGATGAACTCTAACCGAATATCAAAGTAGCAAAAAAATGAAGCTAATAGTCAATACTTAGACAATATCTAATATTTTATTAATGACAATAATCTATCAGATATACCTAAGTCTACAGTCATCCATAAAACCTCTACAAATACAATGTCCAAAACATGTCAGGACATGCCCCTGATAATAGACAACACTAAGTAAAAATAAATCAAGTCTATGAATTAAAGTAAAAGATTATGAAATTTATGCCTTCAAGAGAATGGAAGCTCATCACTTCAATGATAACACACGATCTGCCCAAATACTTAGTCACTGTGTAGAACAAGAATAAGAAGCTCTAAAATCTATGTCGCATGGGACATAGAGTCCGTCTGTAGTTAGCAGTTAGAGCGCTAGAATGTATCTCGAGGATAAGGATAAAATAGCGCATTAGTTCAATCCAAGTCAAATTGTCATATGAAATCACTTATACATTAACATATGCATATATGCAGATATATATACATATGTTTATATATAGCATACCAAGTCATGGAAAGGGTTATCGAAATCATTCATAAAGCATTTATTCATGAGACATAGAGTGATGAACTTTCAACCTTTCACCTTACCAATTTTAGAACCTTAAAATTCTCTGTTAGATTAGTCAAGGGGAGATGAAACTCAAATCAACTCAACTAATTCCACCAAATTCATTAGGTAAGGGATTTCAACCATAACCCATTTCATTTGGCGAGGGACTCCAACCATAACCCATTTTGTTAGGCGAGAGACTCCAGCCACAAGACATGTTATTGCTATTAATAGAAGATATTTGAACTCTTAACACCATTTAGTTCATGCATTAACATCCATTCAATCCATTTCACATTTACGTTCGTGAACCATTTACCTACATCAACACCATAAAGGGCCATAAGGTATTCATAGGAATATTCATCGATTAACCACTTTATAAGGCCAATTCTTTTATTCAAATCATCATTCATTTCAAATTATAATCATCAAGACCCTTACAAGCCATTCAAGATTAATTAGCCTTTTTATACCATAATTTAGTTCCACAAATAATTCAAGTTCATGTTTGTGGAAATGAACTCTTTTCTTAGACATCAACTAGCATGGTAATAATTTAACTAATTACCTGGATAACAATACCAATACAATACCATTTCTCAACCATTCATTATTATTGGGACATTGTATCATCTAAAGTCATATATTAATCCATTACATAATCAATAATGTTTTTACCAACTATTTACCAAGCATTCATATTCATTATGACTCAATACATGCCAACAATGGCTTTACCAACCAATTATCAAGTATTCATATTAATTAAAACAATATCATATCCCATTAATGTTCACTAGAACAATACCATAGTTAAATACACCATTAATATGTGACTAGACATTTTATTTAGACATTTTCACAAATGCCTTGTGAGAATACCTTTATCAAGGCCAAGTTTATTGTAGAATTCATTAATATTAGCGTTCATAAAGACTCATTTGTTAAACCACATTCAAAACATAAGCACATATGCATACCACCTCCAATATCATATATAATCACAAGTCTAAATAAGAGAAAACATTATTCATCCTTTGACAACATTTGATTTTAAAATCACCTTGTACAATTACTAATTCAAGTGCGAAATACATGGTTTTTGAGTTATTTAACAAGGGAGAGAGATACATGACTTAAGCAAGGTTATCCACCAAGAAATACTTGACTTCTCTTGACCCAAGATGAACTCCCTTGAAACCGTCGCCTATAAATCTCAAAAAGTGTTTGAGAGAGTGTTTTGAATATTTTATCCACTTAAAAATGTGTTTTAGGAGGCCATATACACTTATATGGTAAGGGAACTTAGGGTTTTGGGGTTAGGAAATGACCATAGGGCCCTTGGTTAAAATCTAGAAATTGATCATGATGTTGGGTATGACTCAATTGAGTCAACCATTCCCTAGGGTATGAGTGGTACCCTAACTCATACCCCAGGCTCCTCCTAGGTCATATACACTGATCATGGTATGAATTCTCACCATTGATTCATATCCAAAATGTACAACTTGGACCCAAACCCCACCATGTATCATACCAAAAATAGACCATTTTTGATCAAGTGCCAAGCACCTTATGATTCACCTAGGTATTAATCGTATCATAGTTAATGATTAAGGGGAGGATAATTCATATTATGGATAGTATATTACCCTCATAGTCTTCTCAAGGTATGAGTGGAGAGGTGAGAGAGGGTATGAATCATACGCAAGTGTACGAGTGACACACTTAATCATACTGTGGTCAGAATGTATACTTTAAGAGACTTCTCCTAAGGTTCAAAGCCTAGGTGTTTCAGTTGACATGGAAAAGGGTGAGCTAAAATTTTAAGTCAATAGTGAGGAGGTGATATTCAACATCAGAAAGTCTATGAAGAATCCAACTAACATAAGAGTAGTTTAGGTGATTGATTCGATTAATGACCCTAGAGGTTATTCCATGGGTATCTTGATGAATTCTGAGTAATCAAGATACCCCATCGTTCCACGATGTTACATAAATCTATGCATGAAAGGAAAACCATGTAATTGTTAAATTAAGCATTGAGTGGGAGGCTACCCACTATATTTTAGTGTTTAAACTTTTGTTGTTTTTGGTTTTGTTGGTTTTTAGCTGTTGGACCTTACACTAAATACGATAAACATTTCTACATTCAATGATTACCAGGTAAGGAACTATGTGATCAACCCATCATGGTCACAAGTTCCACATAGCAAGTTGAGTAATAAAAAGAAAGTTAGAATTTTGAGGAAGAAAAATGATAAGTTATGGACTTTGTCACCTAATGTTACTTTTGGGACCTAAAACTTAGGTTGAGATGTGATAAGTATCTGGCAAAATGTCAACACACCAAACCCGGGTTGCACAAAGGAAGACTAAAAATTTTAGCCCAGCACCTGCGGGCCACAGGTGCTAGCCGTGCCTAGGACCCGACAGTGGGTACAGGGCACAACTACATGCCGTAGGTAGAATAAAATTTAGGCCCACTTTTTAATTAAAATATTAGGCCCAACTATAGCCCCCACCCATACATAAACATTCTTACTCTCATTCTAAACCTCAAAACTTTAATTTTCTCTTTTTGTTCAAACATCCCACTTATAACATAAACTAACCCAACACTTAAGAAAATGCAAAATTGACACTTGTTTAAGATACCAACTTTTCCCAATGTGCTAAAAACAAATTTTAACCTTGGTTTTGATTGAGTTCTTTGTTATTCTCTTCTAGATTATAATATAATAGGTAACTTTATTAGCTCCTAATGGTTATATATTGGCTTATTTATTATAAAAACTAGTTGATATACGTGTTTCATTGCTAAATATATTGAAAATATGATAAATGTATGAGGGAGCCTTGAGGTATCCTAAAATCTGAATGTAGTGCCTTGTTTTGAATTAAAATTCAAAGTTTTGGCCCTAACCGGAGGTTGAACTTGAAAGAATAAAAGTATTACCACGAGTTGAGCATGTTTATTTTCTTTGAAATTATGATTATTGATTAGTATGTATACATTTGAATCCTTGGGATTTCAAATAAGTCATAGGGGTGTGAAAATTGAGGAACAATTCAAGCTTTTCAAACTTTGAGTTTTTCTTCAATTTTTGATATCCCTCACTTTAGTTAGAGACTAATATCTGATTTTTGAGATTTACAAGGAACCAAAAATTATAAAGAAAAAGGACATTATATCGCTGAGATGGGCAGAGTCTCTTAAGCTTAGTGGTTGAGGAGGGGAGTTTTTGAGATAACATCGAGTTAATGCTGCAGTTTCTATGAAACATAGAATCATGAGAGGACAAACTCATTAGGTTACTTAATCAGCTGCAGCTTGGCCGAGGATGAAGCCTGTAAGGATATCACCACAAAAATGAGGAGGTAAAGTTTGAGTCCACTCAAAGATAATGATGAAGATAAGTAGGTAAAGTTTGAGTCGACTCCATAGCTAATTCTCAAGTCCCCCAGTCTGAGGAGGGTACAACACAGGCTTCCCATAATGTATAGCCATAGCAGATACCACATATACCGCAGGTGCACCTCCCGAAGAGGGATATCTTAGGTGGTATGTGGCTGGGATACGGGATATTATGATATTGACAGTTGAGTTTGGGAGCTAGGTAGGCCTACGAGATGTATCTATAAGGAGTATCGAATTAAGTTATTAGGGCTAGACTAATTACCACACCTTTGGGCAATATTTGGCAGGTATCAGCTGTAGTGGATGATTGGGCCACTCAATTCTTAAAGTACGACAATGGTGCAGGACTTTTATACATCTTATAAAGACACCATAGTCCTTCCTATGCGCTATCACCCAGGACAGATCTTATTTGCATTATATGTACAAATTGATCGCATACTGGTTACAGGGGTTAAAGTTCATATTAGAGAGGAGAATATCCACAGGGTCATGTTTGGCCCAGAGTACATCACTCCTGCATATATAATTAAGTGTGACCATAGACTAAGGATCGAACAAAATCTTCATATTATTTAGGATACTAAGCATATAGTTGAGAGGGTTGAGATGTCTAGGAAGATATTCAGTTAAATTTCTCTATCAGGTAATGAGGCCCCATGGATTAAGGGGCCAGCCATGATTAAGAAGGGAATATTAATGCTAAAGGCTAAAATTTAGTGGTTGTTGATTAAATATTTCCTGGTATCCACTAATTCAAATAATACATAGATATGGAAGGCAACTGCACTAGTTTTCTTCTTAATGGCTAGTTATGATATTGATTTTTATACCATTCTCAGGTATAAGCTACACAATAGAGCCTTTGGTGAGCTGACTAACCTTTCATTTCATTGTATGATCCAGAGGCTATGTGATGAGGAAGGTGTGCTTGGGTTACTAGGTATTGATGAGAGAGTTACTACCACTTCGATTATACAAATAAGGACCACAAAGGGTCTAGCATATACAACCACTTCTAGGAGATTTAGACAGTGTGCAATAGTACCACATGACTCATATAAGGGGCCGACAGTTTTCATAGAGCCTGATGAGGCACATATAGATAATGCAGGTATTGGTGTAGATATAGAGATAGGGGAGTAGTAAGGTTCTCTAGATTTGGATACATAGGGTGAGGGAACACATTCTACTTTTTATTCCACCCCAGCTTCAATCTGAGAGCCGGTTAGTGCATCTGCACAGCCTCCTTTACTATCTGCTACTGCTACTACAATAGACATAATTACGACATCCAGTAAGTTTTTACAGAGCCTAGTGGTGACCAAGAGCCTACATCTACATAGTTTAAGGTTGTCGAGATCGAGATGAATACCCTCTAGTTTAAGGTTGCCTCCACTAGATTATATGTCTCCATCTGAGGACGCTCCTGACTCGGGCACATAGTGCATCCCTAGTATCTTATCACTTCTCTATATTTTTTTGTAGACTTTGGTATGATTGTAGAATCGGCATATCTAGGATAATTATGTGTCGTATTATGTTGTTTTTATGTAATTAGAAAATTTTGAGTATTTAGGGTAGTAGTCATAATTTGACTGATTTTTGATAACTGTCCAAAATTTTATGATTTAGAACTATGTTGATGTACATATGTGTGAACTTTATTGATCTTGTTATGGCATTAGTTTAGGAACCTGAAACCATTTGCTGACAATTTCATGAACTGAATTTGTAGTAGTTGGTGATATTAACTCTATGTTATGTGTGTGTGATACTACCTAGTTTCATTTTGTGATAAATTTAGAACTTTCTAGGTTAGTCTTGCCTAGGTTGAAGGATAGTCAGTTAGGAAAGGATGATAGGCCATTTTTTTATTATAGTCAACTTTTAGCCGACATGACATTCCATGTATGAATTATATCCCTTGATCCCAGTTTTGAGAATTGTAAGCCTATTTTATCCATTCACCTTC
Organism: Capsicum baccatum var. pendulum; assembly: GCA_030864225.1. NCBI lineage: Eukaryota > Viridiplantae > Streptophyta > Magnoliopsida > Solanales > Solanaceae > Capsicum > Capsicum baccatum. Next base: position 110,124,430 of record CM061550.1, read on the forward strand.
CTATTTGTATTATAGTCTACATGTTTTTGCCCTATTCCTCCTTTGAGGGCTCATACCTCAACACAAGTAAAAAGACTAAGTTGAGGGTGGCTATATCATTGGAGTGCATAGTGTAAAATAGTTATAAAGAGGGGTAAGATGGGTGTGGTAATAAGAAAAAGAGAAATGAAAAAGAAAAAGAGGAAAATTTAGAAAAAGTTAAAAAGAAAGAATAAAAGACTATACCCAACCTAAATGTGCAATAAAATGTTAAAAGGGAAAAATGAGGGTGGAATAAAAAATGAAATTGGATAGTGAGTGAGACCCTAAATTTAGGGTAGTGCCAAAGAGGATTAGTCACTTTAAATGTCCATATATATCACACTAGACCCAAAGCCTACATTACAAGGTGATAAAACTCTTATAGTGATCCTAACTTAACTATCTAAATGCTAAGGTAAAGAAAATAAGAGCAAGCTTATGGTATTTTACATACATTTATAGAACTTCTTTTTTGAGTGTGAGTATCTCTTGATCTTCCCTACATTGACATGCATAATTTCATATGAGTGAGTGAGATATTCTTGTTGTGAGGGGGCTTGATTCATGTTTCTGGCTACTTGCTTGTTTTGGGTAGTGTAATTTATACATATTAGTGGTTTTCTGTGGTTAGTGTATTTACCACATCTTGATCCCATTACGTGACCTTATGTGCTTCATATTCATACATAGTCTGATTTGAAAAGAGTTATAGGAGGGGATGTTATGATATGAACTCAAGTAACAACTGACTACCTTGAATATCTTAGATTCTCTTAGTTAAGCACCATTTTTGTTTTGCTAAGTTTTGGTTTCTCAAGGACATGCAAACATTCTAAGTTGAGGGTGTTGATTTGTTATATAAATATAACACTTGATTCTTAAAACAAGGAAAATATGCAAGTTTCTGAGTTTTTTTTGCTAGATTTGATCTATTTTGGGTATGTTTTGTAGAAAATCATAATTTGGATGATACGTTTGTGAACATGGTGAAAAGGGTGTTTCTGGTCACTTTTGGAGCGATTATGGATATGTGGGATGTTTCCAGCTTGATCGTGATGCATGTTTTAGAGTCGAAGAAGAGCTGAAAAACTGACTCCCGACACCTACCCAGTCAACATGTGGCCTCAAGTAGGACCTGCATACTGCACGTACACAAAGAGGATATCAAAAAGTCAAAATCCCGAGAACTAAATATTGAAGGATTTTTAATCCTGCTACCAGTGCCTACTACCTACTCCCTTCGCCTGGGCCGCAGGAAGTTCCTGTGCCACTCTAGACCGCAGGTATAGGAAGTAGGAGGACACCAACCCAATTTTCTTCTATTTCATTTAGGCATAGTTTTTAATCTTTCGTCTTGTACTATAAATACCTTTTATGTACCTTTTAATCAGAGATATACAAGCTATGCCATTTTAACTTAGAAACATATTTCGATTTAAAGACCAATCTTTTATATTAGGATTTGATTGTATTGTGTTTAATTGATTATTTAGTTTACGGTTGTGGGTTTTCTTTCATCTTATCATTGTGATTTTATATTTTATTTCCAAATGAATGTTATTGATTTTATCTTAATCATGAGTGGCTAAAACCCATAGCTAGGGTTGTGGAAACCCTGGAAAATTGATCAAGTAGGGGAAGTGCGATTTTTAATGTAAACCAATACCTATGGCATGTATTGCTTTATCTTTGATATGATTGATTTCATAGTTGGTGCACGCATTAGGATCTCACCTAGATATTGCTACTTACTCCAAAATAGGAGTAGTGACTAGGTAAAGATAAAGACAATAGTAATTTAGGAGTTAATTTTTGATATGTTGTAGTATAACAGAATATAGTGAATGGCCGTTAGCTTCCATCTAATAACTTGAAACTAAAAAGGTGATAGTTAACTAGGATCATGGTAAGGGTTAGTAACATGACACCTTGAGACTCAAAAGTTAAAGGGTGAAATCCTCCTACTCGTCCAAAAGACTGTAGGAGGTACATAACTTATCGATTCTGCATGCAAGGTATTCGATTAGTTCGAAACCATACATAAACCTACGGAGTTGAGATTCCAGGGGTAACACAACCCTAGTGTTAACTTATGATTTATTTCAACAAAGTTAATATTGTTCTTTGCTCGAGAATACTACAAACAAATCCCCCCATTTACTTTCTTGTTTTGACCATAGATTGTAACCAACGATATTTGTCAAACCACGTGTTCCTTTGGGGATTCGAACCCAACCTTAGTTGGGTTACCATATCTTGAAAACGGCCATATCATCACCTAAAATGAGGTATTGGTTGGATGTCATCATACTACCCTTATGTCAGTTGGTTGCTTGATTGACTTTTGAATGTTGAATGTAGCCTCCTAACTATTGAATCTTAATTTCAGCCCACCGTTATCCATGTCTACCATAGCTCTTCTTGTGGCCATAACCGATATTCCCAATATAATGGGTATCTTAGTGTGAAATCATAATAACATCTACCATACAATGCACTCACTATCTAATTGTACACATTGATGCTGTCACTATCAAAATTCATTATGACTGCTTCTAATCTCTCAACCCTAATTATCTCTTCAATGGGCACAATTAGTTCATCATCATCTATAGTTTCAATCACGAACACCACTCTCATACCCTTCGACTATCACAATGATTGACAAATATTAAAAGTGACTTAGGCCATACCTGTAGCTAGGAAAATCCAGGTAGCCTTAAAAGTGACAATTATTATAAGTGACTTAGGCCCTACCTGTAGCTAGCCCTACCTGTACCCTTCAACTAAGGCCCTACTTGTAGCTAGGAAACTCCACACTAAGATAATATAGAATTCAACTTCAAAGATCATAAAGTCTTCCAAAAATATGGAGGATACAACCTTTAGCAATACATCACACAAAATGCCAATTGCTTTCTTGATAGTCCATTCAACCATCAACAACCATACATATGTAGGTTTGGGTGCCCCAAAACCTAACTACCTATATACCACAAAAGACATGAGATTGATTCTAGCTTCCAAATTGCATAACGCATAATAGAAGTTGAAGGATCTAATATTGCATGGAATAATGAATGCTCTTGGGTCCTTCTTTTTCTCAACCAATGATGGGGTAGACAGAACACTACAGTGGTGCAAATTATCGGCTGAATTAAATCTCATTGTGAACTTCTTAGTGACCAAATCCTTTATAAAATTCACATAGCCAGACATATTCTCTAAGGCTTATACAAGAGGAATACTAACCGACAGTTCTTTCAGCATTGACAAGAAATTTTGGTACTTCCTTTTCTCTGTTTTCTTCGTTATTCTTTAGGGAAAAAAAGGGGGATGTCATGGAATGGTCTTCAACACAAGCTCAACTTCCTTTTTATTTTCTTAATTTTTCTCCATACTCTTACCATCACCTATTGATTTGTCTATCTCTGCTTTAGGGGTCTCATCAATATTAACACTATCACTTTTTAGCTCATCAGCAATAGGCATATGGGGTCAACTATTGTCTTACCACTTAGAGTGGTGATGGTAATATAGTTAGCATCATCTTTGGAATTCTAAACTATATTTATTACAAGGGTGCCTGGCAACCGCTGATTCAAGGTTACTGATATTTGACGAAATTGGTGCTCCAACTATTTGATCACAGTATTATGTAATTATACTTTCTAGGTCAAACCTGAGATATCTGCCTTAATCTTTTTAAGGTATGTTTTCTGACTTTTCGGACACTTTACTAGCTTAATCAACATAGCCTACATCTTTGATTCACTATCAGGGCTACCTATGGAACATATACACCACCATTCTCTTTGTAATCATCCTTTTTTCTCTAATCAACATCACTGTCTTAACTTCGATCTCTGTACCTTTCCCCATAATAGTTCTGACTTAGGTTCGCTTTCCCCTTGGCTTGGAAGCTCATCAACTCTCTATCTAGATATTTTTCCTCTTCTTCTAAATCAAAATCATATGATCTATAGTCCTTACCCTATGAGACCACTGTATTCATCGCCATTAATTACATTTTCAACAACCCAACCTTAGTCCTTAGCTGAGTAAACTTTTGTACCACTGTGTCTTCAAAAACTTTGTACCTATTAGAGGTCCAAATATAATAAGTTCAGAACCTCTCTTGTCCTTTGAAGTATGCAACCCTCGACTAGTAAGAGTGATCTAATCTAAAATATCTAATTTTTCCACCCATTATAGGCGCATGAATGCTCCACCAGTAATTGTGTCTGCCATAGTTCTAGAACTAGTGTTCAAGAATCTACAAAATATTTTAAGTAAATTCTACATCAAAATACTATGGTTAGGCACCATTATTAACTACTTTTTAAATCAAAACTAGGCCTCATACATTGATTCAAAATACAACTACTTGAAATTATATATCTCATCCTTCAACTATATCATTTTGAATAGAGGAAAAAACAATTTAAAAACTACCTCAACAACTTATTCCAAGTATTTTTGACCCACAAAGAAGTTCCCTTAACCATAATGTAGCTTCACTAGTTAGAGAGAATGAGGAAAACCTTAGTCTTAGAGCTTCCTGATCCCCCCTAGGAATAGTGTATGATAAGAAAATATCAATAAAATTAATAAGGTTCATGTTTTTATAATTAGTGGGTAAGCCCACAAGCATATCCTTCAGATTCAATAGCTTGATCATCGAACTAGTGATATCAAACTTCACATTCGGTTGTAATGTAGGAGGAATGATAGCTCCTCTATCGATAGGATTAACATGTCCCATGTCCTTCTATGGATCATCATATTTTTGTAATTATTTATAGGTCAGGAGTACTTGAGCTCTACACTTTATAATTCTATCTCAATTTCCATCGAGTTATACTCAATGATCTGCCCCATGTGTTTGCCTCGCTAGCTCTGCCTCCTGAGCTATATGATAGGCCTCTGTATCCCTTAGTCTATTGGATTCTTCTAGTAATATATTAGTACTATGATCTATAGTCTTATGAGGAACAACATGCAGAGGGGGAGGCATAATATTTGGGTTATCCCGAACCCTTCAAGATTTCCTTCTCATACGTGTTATGTCATCCTACAAATGGGAGGTAGGATTCTTTTTATCTCAAAATTATTAGGGACTAAGAGATTGCCTTGACTCCTTGTTCTAGGAATAACTAGCATATTCCCCATGAAGAATATAAAAATAAAATCCAAAAGCTTTAATGATTTCAATTATCAATTCCTCAACCATATTCCCTATTAATGACATCAAAATTTGATGTTGCCTAAACATACAACTCTGCCATGTATAATGCAATCGATGTCAAATATAGTAACCCAACTAAGTTGGGGTCTAACCTAGAGGGAATAAGCAAAAGAATCTCTCAAACTTACTAAAATAGTCGGGTAGTGTTGACAAGTAAGTGGGGGGATTTGTTGTAATCATTAAAGAGTAAGAAGAATTGGATGCTTTTGGTTATAAATAATCTTAAACAAACACAAGGCTTGTGTTCTCACTGGCTTCTAAAAATGTAGGTTTCTCGTGCACAATCTAACTATCTCAATATTACACAAGAAAAATCTGACAATATCAGTATCACCAACTATCCTGTGCACTCATTAGTAAGTTTCACCCATCACCTTGTGAGTCTCAGGTCATTTCTTACTTACTATTTCCTTTCATCCCAGTTTAAACTTCACCTTGTGGGTATCAATTTATTTGAAGAGGGTTGATAGTCTCAAATCACTATTGTAATATTCTTTTCCCTATCTCAAACTCCCTTACGAGGATGATCGAAAACACAGGCAAGTTCCTAGCTTTTATAGAAGCTAAAAAGGCGATTAATAAAAGAATATCACATAGATGGAACAACACTGATCTTAACGATACTCACACTTCCCTTACTTCATTAATATACCAGGGTTCCCATAACCCTAGGTAAGGAAATTAGACACTTATGGTTGATCAAAAATTCATGGAAATCAATAAAGAAAGTATCAAATCAATTGCAAATTAAAAGAATAAAATCCAAAGTCTCAAATTAATTACACAACCAAAAACCAAGAAAAAGAGTATAAATTATGTAAAAATATGTCAAAGTACGTAAGATATTACATAAGGACCCTAATGGTATTTATAAAGTCTCAAAATAACAATGAAAACGTAACAAAAAAATAGGAAAACTAAGTTTGTAGTGGTAACCCCTTTGGTAATGAGTCATTTTCTTAATGATGACTCGTTAGGTGCTACTATTGCTCTCTTATGTCATCAGTTATCATATTGTGTTTTCTCTCATAATGACTCATTGTCTTTAAGTTATTGTCACTCCAATAAATTTTTATTTTTAATACTTTTAGTTCTATTATTAGAATGACTCCTCATAAGGAGTCATTATTAGTCGTAATGAATTTTGGTCCTCACCCGTCTCCACTGGAACCTCAACTTGTCAACTTTTAGGATTTTTCTCTTATGGTCAGTAGGATTCTTACTACGTATTATTGTCACTCATAACGAGTCGTAGATAATCTTACATTTTACTCCTAAAATCAGACTGACTCACTACTAACATAACAACTTGGGCTATGATCCATTAGGTGACTAAATGACTCATGGCATAGTCAACACTTCAATGGAGATTTTTCATCCTTTTCTTATCCATTCCACTTTACAACCTAAATTACCAGAAACACACATAAAATGCACATCAATATATGATACAATAACCTAAGTAAGAGCATATTTTCATTATTTTAAGCATTAAAACTGCCATGAAATCATGGCACATCAGATAGATACAGTTAATAATATAGTATTTTTTTGAGATTTAACATGTTAAGCCTTTGGGTACATAGTCAGATGGAAAAAATAATAATAACAAGATTATGTTCAACTAAATGATTTAAATAAATATGCTATCAAACTTATTTGCTCCTTACATTTTCCAAGAGTAAACTTTCATATAAATTGGGTATAGTTAAGGGTTATAAATATGTTAGCCAGTTAAAAACAAGGTATGTATAACTGACGGGTGAGATGAGAATTAGTAGGAATTAAATTAGATTATTTATGAGTTCATAATAATATGGGAGAGTCATTTATGAATGGAGAGAAAGGTAATGGCAGACCTAAGTGTAGTAAAATGTATTGGTTGGTAAAAAAAAGTTGTAGGAGAATACATACATGGTTGTGGTTGGTTGAATGTCATCATTGTTGTTAGGGTCGGGTTAAATAATAATAAAAATGAGAGAGAATGATATGTATCATCTAGGATGGAGGTCACTAAATAAGGAAAGTATATGAATTAGATCACAAATAGCATTTTGGCATGTGGGTGGTAGGCTAGGGTGCTTGAGAGATAATCAAAAGTATGCGTCGTTGGGTGTCTTATAGAAGGGGTACTCTAAGTGTTCTCGTAAATGCTTATAAATGTGTGAGGGATATGAATATATTGATATGGTTCTGAATAATCTTCACTATTATTGGGATTATGAGTGTAGTAAAGATTTCCTTTACTATCTGCTTATATGTGAATTGAGCGTTGTGATTATTTTTGACACCACTTGAGATATTCTAACTGCATAAGGCATATTATATTTGCATATGATATTAATCATGTCATAAAGATAAAATAGTGATGTTCATGATGTTGATTGATAATGTGATGTTTATGATGAGTGATGATATGATGACATAGATGATATTATTAAGTTTATGATGATGATGATGCTGTGAATAATATTGATGATAATGTTGAATAATGATGATATGATACACACATATTGCATGCATGCATTCATTATATTTATGAAGTTCCTATATATGTCTGTTGAGAAGAACCTAATTATGCAACCTGATTAACGTAATTGGCATATTTATAATTAAACATACATAAAAATAAAAACTTCTGACTATAGTTAGTTGTATTTTAGGTCATAGGGTTATAAAGAGTAATAGGGATACTCGATCAAGTGCCTAGTATGCTAAAATAGGGAGATTTGTAGCATTGCTAATAATTTTCTAGAAGTAAACTCATAGGATTTATTAAAGAAAGACAAGATGAGACTTAGGAAATATAAGGATTATTTTTCAAAGAATAAAAAAATACAAAATTATTAAATGACATATATGTCATGGAGATGTTGAGAGCATATGTCAAAGACTAGGTAGAAGGGGTTTGCTATAAGGATCCTTACTTGGTGTCATGATCTTTTTCTTATTTGCTATTATTGGTATTTGCTTATAACCTTGGCCAACTGATAATACGTACAATATGTGTAATTGTATTCATACTACATTATTTATAATTCTTTTTGGGGGTATAGCCATGTTGTAGGTCAGTTAGAATTTCTATAAAAGCAACAATGATCACTCTTTACCAACTCATGTCCTTTCACTTTCATATGGGTGTTGTGTCATAGTTTTTCATATTATTATTTTAGTGATAATTTACCAATTTAGACTATGTTTTGGGGAAAATTTGTTAATTATTTTATGCATTATTTTATCCACAAAATATAGTAAACAAATTTGATTTCTAATTAAAGGATTTTCTTCTTTATAGATTATTTTATTTATCTTCTATATTAATTAAATGGTTGGATGATAAGGGTTCTCCTATATAGGGTAGAGTTGAGCAAGTGACCCAACTAATCCATTATCTGGGTTAAGAAAAGATGGTATTTGAGCCTAATTTACTGGTCTTTCACTATGAGAAAAAATGTTGAGTATCTTCTTGCAGATTGGTGTATTGATATCCATATCAAATTTGTAGGAAGCTATAAGGCATATGGGAAATTAGTGTAATTTTCTTTTCTCCTATCATGCTAATTTAGTGTTTTCTCCCCAAGTTGAGTCCAATAAGTGTCTATAAGATTCCAATTAATATCTCAACCATTACAATTTGTACTAGTTATCCCAATTAGAATCTTGAAAATGTTTAGGAGGTTGAAATAATATTATTCTTATTTGTAGGGATCAATAAGAGGACTAAGATTTGTATGTTCATGCAAAATTTATGTTTAAGGTTGTGAAGACTATAATTTTAGTACCATTGGTAAGTGTAACTTTTTCATTAGCTGATTAAATAGGCTAATTAGTAAAATACTTCTGCCTTAAATGTATCATTGTATTGTGATAGCATATTACCTAATTCCCTGTATGAATTATTACCATATTTATTTTATCATTTCGTTGTTGTGTAAGTGATTATTATGTATGATTTGGAGTGAATTGTTGAAGAGGGACTTAGGGATCATAAGGATCATATGTGATTTTGATGTATACCTTTATTTTTGTGATTTGAGACACATTTATTATCTAAATGATTTTAAGTATTCCTTAGTTTCGATTTGTATTGTAACATATTATTAGGGTACCTTACTACTTTGATGTAGAGGTGTTGTTGTTTGTTAGTTACATTAGATAACTAAAAAGGGAATTACTTGTGTACTTAATCAAGTTGAGGGACTGAAACTGCACTAACAATGTCTTTGAGTTACGAATCTAATCATTCCAAGTATAAAAATTTCTAAGACGTGAGGGATAGAGTTAATAAAAGTGTTTATGGGATATCATGGCGTTAGAAAGGACCTGAAATAGGTGAAAAATGGAGCCGCTTATGGATTGAAGGATTTTTCTTCTTTTATGGATAATTTTATTTAACTTTTGCATTAATTAAATGGTTAGTAAAGGGTTTACCTATCCAGGATAGAGTTGAGTAAGTGTCGCATAATCGTGTTGATGTGAATATCATGTTTAAGGTAGTGAATACTGTAATTATTTGTACATTGGTATATAACTCCTTCATTAGTTGACTAGCTAGGCTTATTAGCAAAATACTTGTTCTTTAAATATTTCATTGATTTATGATAGCATTCTACGTGTATTCCCTATGAGTATTATTTTCACATTAATTTTATTTTTTCTTTGCTGGTAACGGTCAAACACCTTATGTATAAGTGATTATTATGTGTCATTTGGAATGAGTTGTTGTAAAGGGACTCAGGGATCATTAGTACCAAGTGCGATTTTAGGATATGTCTTTATAATTTTGATTTCAGAGACTTCTCATTTCTATGTGATTTGAGGCATTACTTAATTTCTATAGGGTGGTGTTGTTGTTGGTTGGTTAGCTGTGGCAAGTAAAATGCAAACTATTTGTGTACTAATAAAGTTTAGGGATTGGAACCTCACTAATAATTTCTTGGAATTACAAATTTAATTATTCAAAGTATGAAAATTTCTAAGATGTGAGGAATAGAGGTAATAAAAGAATTTGTGGGATATCATTGGGTGACAAAGGACCTGAGACTAGGTGAAAAGTAGAGACACTAATGGATTGAAGGATTTTTATATTTTTGAAGATCATTTTATTTAACTTCTGCATTAATTAAATGGTTAGGTGGTAAGGGTTCTCCTATCTAGGGTAGAGTTGAGTGTCGCACGATAATGTTGATGTGAAATCTTGTTTAAGGTAGTGAATACTATAATTGTTAGTACCATTGGTAACTATAACTTCTTCATTAGTTGACTGGCTAGGCTTATTAGAAAAATAATTGTGCTTTTAATGTTTCATTATGTTATGATAGCATGCAACATGTATTTCCTATGTGTATTATTATCACATTGATGTTATCACTACTCTACAATGTGATGGATGAACTCCTTGTGTGTTAGGTATTATTAGTTTGATTTGGAATGAGTTGTTGTAAAGGGACTAGGTTATCATAAGCATCGGGTGTGATTTTGGGGTATATAGTTATTTTTATGATTTGAGACATGTCTCATTTCTATGTCATTTGAAGTATTTTTTAATTTATATTTGAACCTTGAAGAATTACCTTGGTACCTTGCTATTTTAATGAGGAGGCAGTGTTGTTTATTAGTTACTTAATGGAAGTAAAAAAGAATTTCTATTGTACAAAATCGAGTTGAGGGATTGGAAACACAATAACAATGGCTTGGAGTCACAAATTTAAGAATTCTTCGTTTACAAATTGCTAAAATGTGAGGGATGTTGGTAATAAAATTGTTTGTGCAATAGCATAATGTGAGAAAGGACCTTGGAATAGGTGAAAATTGAATCCACTGGTGGGCACCACCAAGGTGATGGTTTTACCTCTTCAGCAATGTTACTGCAGCTGCTCCTTGCCATTTCCATTATACTATTTCAATGGCACTTTTCCCATTGCAATAGCACAACTGCAGTGGCTCAAGGAAGTAAACTACAAAGGCCTCCCCTTTGGTTGCAATTTTTTATGCATTGTAAAAACAACCATGTGTTTAAATTATTAAAGCTAGAAATCACTTTCAACATGTTCAACATGGTAAGTATTTTTACTAGGGAGGCTAGAACAATAGAGGTCCTAAATATAAAGCTAGTATATTGCATGATACATACCCTAAATAAGGGAAATCCATATCCAGATAATAGTAATAAAATAAAGAGTAGGGGAGGGGGAAGGGAATATAGCCAGTGTCATTATGCCTAAGGCTCAAAGAATCTGAGCTCTTCTTCTCTATTTTGTTAGGAAATAAGAACTCCTCCACATCCTTCTTTTAAAACTTTGATGGCTTCTTGGTGGTGGAGGCATACTTTAACTTCAACTACATAACCTTCCATATTCTGACCAACATGAGCTCAAGGGAGTAACGCTTCACCTTCTCCTAATTTAGCTCCATTTAGAGAACAATATAGGCTCGGGCTATGTTTAGTGGTGCAGTAGAAATTGAAGGATCAAAAACCGATAGAGGAATAAGGGACCACCCTAAATAACCCTATATAGGTACAAGGTTGGCCTCTCAACCCCCAACATATGCATGAGCATAGGTGTAAAGTGTGTCAGACTCCTTGGCCCCTTTATCCTAGCTTCTCTCACCCTCGTCCCCAACTTTTCTTTTGTTCTTTCCTTCTCTCTATGAACCCCTACCCCTCAATGGGTTGATTGCCACATCATACTCCACTAAGGTGTAATAATGCTCCTTGGGCATATCCATCTTCTTGCATAACTTGATAATTAGGGGTAAGAAAAGATCCCTCGTAATCCTTTCCCCGATATAGAAATACCACCACTCATCATTCCTACACACCCCCACATTTACATAACCTACCAAAAGAGCACAGGACTTAACCAAAACTTTGTGAAAGATCAGATAGTCATATTTCTCAAAGAACAAATCCTTCGGGATACCGGGTATTGCTAAACCTAAGCCTTTACTGAAAAAAATATGTACTCTTAGTCCCCTAGAGACCAAACTAGTTCACTTTACCATTATGAACCTCCGCCTCAAAGACACTGGCCACTCACTTAAAGTAAAACTCTCTGAACATGGCCTCAAAGAAACATTAGAGGTGTCCAGGGCCTCTAAAGTTTCATTGATAGTAGAAGTATCCACCAGAACATCCTTTCTCCGAATGAGAATAGAAAGGATAGGAACCAGCCACTCTCCAGTTAGGAGTTTAGAATAAAAATACCAAACCATAACCAAACTACACTCAAGGATAGGCTGCATTAGCATTGTAATACCTAGTATTTCCTTACCTTAATATTAACTCTCAGTTCATGAGTTCTCCAATATAAAAAAATTTAAATGCTCATTATTTTTCATTTTAGAGTCTACTATTGCATAGGTAATTCAATTATATTTCTAACGATACAAAATTCTCCTAAATCCCATAACCGAGTAAGAAGTTATGGCGATTCTAAGTTGCAATCGTTAAACACCGTCATTTTGATCACTAGTGCATCACGGAGCCAGTCTAAATGACAATTGTCAATTTCCAGTGTGAATCTGTGATCACACCATATCACGAGGGCTTCCAATTCCCAATTGTCCAATTCCAATAAGGGACCGCAATATTAGCACGTTGCGCCAAAGACCCAGTTTACATTTGTCAATTTCCAGTAAAGAAAAACTATTATACTACATCGCGCCAAGCTTCCAGGTTTCATCCAAGGAGGAAAAAAGATACCACTGCATCGCGCCACCATGCATTTCCAGTTGGCAATTTCCAAAGAGAAGGCATGACAACGATTCATCGCTCCAAGGGTGAAAATTGGGATATTTTAGTTAATTCTGAGAATTAATTTCCACGTGATTTTAGGACTTTTTCCATCATTCCAGTTAGCCTAAACACGGGTTTAAAGCCCTAAATAGCCTATTATCCCACTATTTGCTCACTTATCTCAATAAATAAAAGCTTTCTCTCAAATACAAATCCTAGCTTCAAGAATCAAGGTCAAAACACAAGTTTTCTTCAAGCACCTTCAAGGATTAATAACCCAAGGTATGTTAGGTGTTCATCTATGGGTTTATTTCACCCGTAGAGTCCACAAATCCATTTTTAATATACAATATTGTTTAATTATGAACATCCATGCTTAAATTGAATTGTAATTCATGTTTATTTTATTGTTTGGTTTTAGTCCATGATTAAATTACATGATTTTATGAATTAAATCATCATACATATTGAATTAATTAATCTTCATGATAAATCCTTCGATTTTCAAGTTGATTGATGTAGCCATGATAACTATATGTTTTGATTATTGTATAACCTAAGCATGCTCCCCATGTGTTTGGTAAAATTCCTATGTGAATAAAATAGTGCCATTATAACATGATAGCATGTATTCCCCATTCGAGTATAAGTAGTTACATTTCAAGTGTTTGATTAAATGCCTCTATGACTGAATTATGGACAAATATACACTGTTATAATTTTCAAGATTATATTATTCTTTATTTTCATGCTAATGAGTCTTGGGGGCATTTAATACCCAAAAATTTAGTTGTGTGCCTATATCCAGTGTCGGTTACAGAATCTAAGTCATATAATGATTTGTAGTTCTATTAGTCAGTTACAGAACTCAGTAGAACTCAAACAGTTACCGAACTCAGGAAAAATCATTAATCTCAATTTTAGTCCAGTCCAGTTCAGTATAGTCAGTTCAGTGTTTTTCAGTTAGGATTAGGATTCAACACTGAGTGAACCCAAGGATGGGGGTTCACCTGCCAGTAGAAGGTGTGATATCTAGAATCAATCTTGCATTCAAGAACTACAAAGCCAATATAGGTTGAGATATCAAACCTGCTAGTTGAGGGTTGGTAAGGTGTTTTAACATGCCAGATCGGGGTTCCATCATTCTCATTAGAGTACATGCCAGATGAGGTTAACTATTCAATTTCTTTACCCTTGGCACGGTACTGACACCCTTCTAAATGGGGTGACAAGTTTGATCTAACTCTGTTATCTTATCTTATTTATGGCTTATCTGTTAGATAATTACCTTCTACAGTCTCAGTCTCAGTCTTCAGAATAGAACTTAGTTAAGTTCTACAGAATCAGGACTATTAGATATAGTTACCCAGTATCACTAATTCAGTTATTAGTCACTTCAAATATCAGTTACTCTATTTCATAATTTAGGACTTAGCTTCAGACAAGCTTAGTCACAGTATTTATTTATATGCACATTAGTACATACTCAGTATTTAATGTAGTATCAGTTATCCAAGTACTCTTATGTTCAGTTACTCTATATCATTTAGTTAGTTATTGTTTATTCATATGGATCCTTACATTCAATGCTACCTTATCTAGCATAACATTACATTCTACGTACTAACACATCCTCTTTTTTTGTGCTATGATGTCTCATATCATAGGTTTGGATGCTCAGGTTCTTGACTACGCATAGATAGACTTAGATTCAGCCCACAGTAGTAGATTAGCAGTAAACCCACATCATTCAAGGATATTCTTTTATTTTATTATTTTAGTCAACTCAATATTTCAGTAGATGGAGTTCGTTGTTGTCCCATCAACTCCACTTTCTGATAGTTTTAGTTAGAGGCTTCTTAGACATATTTTCAGACAGTGTTCAGTTTTACATATTATTATTTAAGATAATTTGAAACTTATGTCATTTAACCCTATTATTCCGCAATTATTATAGTATCATGTTTCAATGCTCACAACAGATATCACTCATGGGTTAGCTTATGGTCCTTCAAGGTCGTCGACACTGTGTAGTGTTTGAGGCACAGATTCGGGGTGTTACAAACTTGGTATCAGAGACTAAGGTGAATAGTGTCCTAGGATGTCTGAAATACGCATCTAGTAAACTCTTGTGGATGGGTGTGTAGCGCTCCACACTTATGGATAGGAGGATAAGAGATGTTTTAGGAAATGTTTTACTTATTTTAGTACTCATGTCATGCGAGTGAGCATGAGATAAAGTTAAAATCTTAGTGTAATATATTTTTTATTTTTCTTTACAGAACATGCCTCTCAATAGGACTAACAAAAGAAAAACCAGAAATCAGTCAGCACCTCAGCCCGTTCAGGAAGATCCCCTGGATAAGCATGTCTCCCATGCAAAATTCAGAGCTACATTAACTACTCTATCAAATTCAGTAGAAGCCCAAAACGAATGGCTAGCTGCTATTTCTGCAAATCTAGTGGCCAATACTGATGCATCCAGGATTTGGGACTTCACCCTAATGAATCCTTCTCTATTCTCAGGATCTAAGCCAGAAGAGGATCCATAGGAGTTCCTTGATCAGGTTTTGAAAGTCACAGGTATCATTGGAGTGATTTCGAGAGAGTGTTCTAAGTTAGACACCTATCATCTATAATATATAGCTCATACATAGTTTAAGTAGTGGAAGGTAGACAGAGTTACAGATGCAGAGCCCATAGAGTGGGAAGAGTTTACTACTGCCTTTCTAGAGTGATTCTTTTCCTTACAGCTAAGAGAAACCAAGGTGTTAGAGTTCATTAATATTAGGTAGAGTACTATGAGTGTGAAAGAGTATTTCCTTAAGTTTACTCAGTTAGCCAGATATGCTCCCTATGTAGTATTAGACTGTAGGTTAAGAATGAGCAAGTTCATATCTGGGGTGTCAGATAGTGTGGTTAAGAGTGCACAACAATGATGTTGATAATGGGTATAGACATATCCCGACTCATGGTATATGCTCAGTAGATAGAAGAGGCTAAGATCAGAGAGAGAGATATGAAACAAAAGAGCTAAAAGAGGTAGCTTCCACTTTAAACAGCCTAAGTCATAGGGTGGTAACCGTTCCCAGTTTTGCCTAAAATCTTATATTTAGGCTCCGTCCGTAGCTAGTGCTCCTGTACCTAAGTTCAAAAATTTTAACAGCGATAAGGTGTCAGGCTCTAAATCCTAGGGTAGTATCACCAGTGCAAAAACAAATCCTCTTTGTCTAATATATTGTAGAAACTACAAGGGTGTCTGCAAAGTTGGAAGTGATGCTTGTTTCGGGTGTGGCAAGCTAGGATACAAAGTTAAAAATTATCCTCATTAAGGTTCTCGGGGTTACCATACTCACTCTTCAGCTCAGTCAGGTCGGCCAAATTAGTAGGGTACCACTTTCAGCGCCACTAGTAGGCAACGCCCAACTACACTTTATGCACTTCTGTCGAGACAAGATTAGGAAAATTCTCCTAATGTGGTCACTGGTAGAATACAAATTCTTTATTTACATGTATATGCCTTGTTATATCCAAAAGCTTCTTTATCTTTCTTAACTTCTTACATAACTGTTAACTTCGGAGTCATTCTAGAAATCCTAGCAGATCCTTTCTCAGTTTCTACCTAGTGGATAAATCTATCATAGTTCGACGGGTATATAGGAACTATACATTTATGATATCTCACAAAGTTACTTTAGTAGACCTTATAGATCTTGAGATGAAATATTTTAATGTCATTCTCGGTATAGATTGGCTCCACTCATGTTATGGCTCAGTGGATTGTAGAAATAAAATAGTTCATTTTGAATTTCCAAATGAACCATTCCTTAAATGGAGGAGTAGTACCACAACTCTTAAGGGTTTGTTGATTTCATACCTTAGAGCAACAAATAAGATATCCAAGGCATGCATCTACCATCTTTTACGAGTAAAATGTTTAACTCAAAAACTCCTAGTCTTGAGTTAGTTCCAGTGGTAAATGATTTCTCAGATGTGATTCTCAAAGATCTTCCTAGAGTTTCTCCCATTGGGGAAATAGACTTTAGAATAGACCTTCTTCTAGAAACTCAGTGTATATCTATTCTGCCATACAGAATGGAACCAATAGAACTCAGAGAGTTAAAAGAGTATTTGAAGGATCTCCTAGATAAGGGATCCATCAGACCCAGTATTTTCCCGTGGGGTGCACCTTTCTTATTCATGCATAAGAAACATGGTTCTCTCAGAATGTGTATTGATTATCGTTAGTTGAATAAAGTTATAGTCAAGAATAAATATCCACTTCTCAGAATCGATGATTTGTTTGACCAACTTCAGGGTTCCAATTACTTTTCTAAGATAGACCTTATATCAGTCTATTATCAGCTTAGAGTCAGAGAGTGTGACATTCCAAAAATAGCTTTCAGAACCTAGTATGGTCACTTCGAGTTTCTAGTCATGTCTTTTGGCCTTATAAATGACCTAACAACTTTCATGTACTTAATGAATCACATGTTCAAACATTACTTGGGAATGTTCCTTTTAGTCTTCATCAATGACATTCTTGTCTATTCTCGTAGAGAGAATGATAACGCAGAACACCCTAAAATTATACTTCAAACTCTCAGAACTCATCAGTTGTTTGGGAAATTCAGTAAGTATGAATTTTCGATAAGGTAAGTAGCATTCCTTGGTTAAATTATTTTTGGTGATGGAATTAGAGTTTATCCTCAAAAGACTAAGATAGTGAGAAATTGGGCTAGACCTATCTCTCCATCAGACATCAGGAGTTTCTTGGGTTTAGCTTGCCATTACCGTCAGTTTTTTGAAGGTTTTTCATCCATTTCATCCCCCATGTCCAGATCGACTCAGAAGAAAGTCCAGTTTTAGTGGTCTAATTCTTATGAGAAGAGTTTTCAGGAGTTGAAGACTCGACTCACCTCAGCCCAGTTTTGACTCTACTAGATAGTTCAGACAGTTTTGTTGTATACTATGATGCATCTAGAGTAGGTTTGTGTTATGTCCTCATACAGATAGGTAAAGTCATATCCTACGCCTCTAGATAGCTTAAACCACATGAAAAGTATTGTCTGACTCATGATCTCGAGTTAGCCGCTGTAGTGTTTGCCTTAAAGATTTGGAGGTATTACTTGTATGGGGTACATGTTGATGTGTTCACTGACCACAAAATCCTTCAGTATGTGTTCTCTCAGAAAGATTTGAATTTGTGTTAGAAAAGGTGGTTAAAGTTATTAAAAGATTATGACATGAGTGTTCTGTATGATCCGAGCAAAGCCAATGTAGTGGCTAATGCTATAAGTAGATTGTCTATGGGTAGTGTTTATCATGTTGAGGATAGTAAGAACAAGTTAGTTTAGGAAGATCATCAGCTTGCCTGATTAGGTGTCTGCTTAGTCGATTCATGAGAAGGTAGTGTGTGGGTTCAGAACAGCTCTGAATCCTCTATAGTTTTTGAGGTGAAGGAAAACTAGGATAGAGATCCTAGTCTTGTTAAGCTAAAAAAAATTAGTCAGAGATTAGCAAGTAGAGATTTTCTCCTAAGGGGGAGATAGTGTGTTGTGTTGCTAGGGTTGTTTATGTGTGCCAAGTGTAGATGACTTGAGGCAACAAATTCTTGTAGAAGCTCATGGTGTGCATTACTCAATTAATCCAAGGGCCACTAAGATGTATCGTGATCTATGGGAGATCTATTGGTGGAATGGGATGAAGATGGATATTACAGAGTTTGTAGCTAAATTCTCTACATATCAGCATTTAAGATTAAGCATCAAAAGCCTAGTGGGTCCATGCAGGAGTTAAGTATTCCCACATGGAAATGGGAAGAAGTGAACATGGACTTTGTGACAAGTTTTTCTTGTTCTTGTCATCATCATGATTCTATTTGGGTTATCATACACAGGACGACCAAATTAGTTTATTTCTTGCCAGTTCATACTTCCTATTCAACCAAGGACTATGCCAAACTCTTTATTAGAGAGTTGGTCAGGATACACTAAGTTCTAGTATCGTTTATCTCAAATAGAGGTACTCAACTTACCTCTTATTTCTAGAAAGTATTCAAAAAGGGTCTTGGTACCCAAGTTCATCTCAGTACAACCTTCCACCCTCAGACAGATGGTGAAGCAGAAAGGACTATTCAAACTCTAGAAGATATGCTAAGAGCATGGGCTATCGATTTTAAGGGTAGTTGGGATGACTACTTGACTTTGATCAAATTCGCATAAAATAACAACTACTATTCCAGTATTCAAATGGCCCCATATGAGGCTCTCTATGGTAGGAGATATAGATCTTCAATCGGTTGGTTCGAGATAGGTGAGACCTCAGTAGTAGGGCTTTACCTAGTTTTTGATGCCTTAGAGAAGGTTCAGTTAGTCAGATAAAGACTTAAGGCTGCCCAGAGATGACAAAAATCCTATCCAGATATGAGGAGAAAGGATCTCGAGTTTAAGATCGATGATTTTATGTTGTTGAAAATCTCTCCCATGAAGGGGGTAAAGAGGTTCAGCAAGAAGGGAAAGCTAAGTCCTCGATATGTCAGTCCTTGTATAATCCTCAGTCATTTTAGAAAGGTAGCTTATGATCTTGAGTTTCCTTTAGATATATCCTTAGTGCATCCAGTATTCCATGTCTCCTTGCTAAAAAAATGCATTGGTTAACCAGTGGTCATAGTCCCCTAAGAGCATGCAAATATTCAGAATGATCTCTCTTTGAAACATGTTCTAGTCCAAATCCTCAATCATCAGATTTGCAGATTGAGGAACAAAGAAGTCCCCTTAGTCAAAGTTCTTTGTCCGAATCAGTCAGTTAGGGGAGATAGTTGAGAAGAAAAAGAAGATATACGGACCATGTATCTTCACCTCTTCTTCGTAACCTAAGATATAGCTTAAGGTAACAGTCGTCCTTAGCTTTACACAGTTCTATGTTCAGCTATAATTAGAAATTCGTATCCATTACCATTGCATACTCAGTGATGTATTCATGAATTAGTTAAGTCATGTATTCATGAATCAGATATGCATGTTCAGTATGAAAATTCAGCTAATCAGTACATCAGTCATGTATTCCATGCATCAGATATGCATGTTTAGTGTAAAAGCTCAGTTAGTTAGAAGTTCAGTCATGTAATCATGCATCAGATTGGCATGTTCAGTGTGTAAACTCTGTCTATCAGTTTCTCGACTTAATTAGTTTTATTTGAGGCCGAATGTTCCCAAAGGGAGATATTGTATTATCCCGTAATTCCTTAGCTTAAGATTAACTCTCAGTTCATGAGTTATCTAACAAAAAAAATTTTGAAATGCTTATTATTTTTTGGTTTAGAGCTTGCATTTCATGGAAAATTCAATTAGCTCTCTAATGATATAAAATTCGTACAAATTCGATAACCGAGTAAGAAGTTATAGCGATTCTAAGTTCCAGTCACTAAACACTATCATTTCAATCACTAACACATTGCAGAGCTAGTATAAATGACAATTGTCAATTTCCTATGTGACTCTGTGATCTCACTGCATCGCAGAGATCTTTGATAATGCCCAAACTACAGCTCTCGTAAGAGTGTAAGCGGTCGCTGTCAAATATAGAACCCAACTGGGTTGGGTGTCGAATCCCACAGGGAATACTTGGTCACTAAGTGTTGCAACTATTAGTAGACTGTTGGTCAAAAATTCTATGGAAAGAGGGGATTCAATTATGGCATGAATTAGTGTGCACAAAGTAACGAATAAAACGATTTGTGTAGTGCGCTTTAATAACAGAGAATGATAAGTTAGGGTTATGTCCACCTTATGAGTTCTACGTATCTATTAACTATGAGTAATGCGGAATTTAGACATGCATGAACTTATAGAGGTTCGTATTCTAATGGTAAATCCTAGTGTCTCTCGACCATCTAGGATTATCTCACTTTAACTCTCTCAAGCTTAAAGTGTATAACTAACGGTACAAACTATCCAAGAGGTTAATCCGGTTAAGGCATTAGCGTGTAAACAGGGGTTGGTAGCCCTATTTCCTTGTCACACTCTCTTTTCTAGACATGTAACTTTTCTCTCGAACAAGTTAATACTATACTAGCGTACTCTATATGTTTGCAACCACAAGAATTCAATTAAGATGAAGAGAGTAATGATATAAGTAGCATACGCATCAAGAATTCACAAACTCATAGTCATAGATAGTATATCACAAGGCTTCCATAACCCTAACAGAGAAGTTTAGCTACTCATGAGTATAACGGAAATCAACGAAGATATCATCATCATACCAAAACTGTAATAATATTCGCGAGGGGATGATTTTAACGTCAAAGAGGGATGACGTTTTTCCTCTTGGTAGTTTTTCTCAAGAGAGCCGTGTTTCTCTATAAAAGTCGAATGAAAAGAAAATATAGTCGAATGAATAACAATCAATCCATGCTGAAAAATTCAGGAAATAGGGTTTTTATAACATCCTTGTCCTAATCCTACTTGGTTATTGCTGCACCCCTAAGTATTAAGAAATACTGATTTTGCCCGGGATAGATTCTCCATGTATCACATTATGTCCACAAGCTTCCAAAAGCTGCCTTCCTTCTTACGTAAAGTTTTTCTTTGCTGTCCAAAGGTCCACAAAGTGCTGAAATCTTCATCATTAATACCTGAAAACATGCTAATCATGTTGGTTAGCTCACTTACAGGAAAATGGACTAAAAGTGCAGGAATTATATATTTTATCCTCTAAACTTAGCAATAACATGGGTGAATTATGGTGTTTAGGCATGTAAATATGCCCAACATCACCACCCCACACTTAAAGCTTTGTTCGTCCTCGAACGAAATATTATGTCCATGCAAACATCTACTTAGGATTTCACAGTAACAGCACAAAATGTTCAACAAGACATGCACTACAATCATTAACAAAGAGTAGTTTTTTTTATTACTACTAGAAACAATTCAACCTCCAACATAGACTCGTGATTATGGTTAATTCGTGTCCACAAGTTAAGGCTAAAAAAATCATATAACACTACCCAAGACTCATCAACCATGTGTGTCTCACACAAGATATCACCCATAACTACTCATAAGTTTTGCATTTTTCGAAAAATGGGTACAAGATTCTCCTTGCTCTCACTCTCACAAAGAATTCATATGTTGCAACTGATGACCATAGGCTTGCCCTTAGTGTAATGCTCTACTAATATCAGATTGCTAAGCTTAGGATCAAATAGGTATTTACATGTTGTAATGTAGGCTAAGGGACATGTAGGACTATTTTGGCCAAAATAGTGACTATGTTCCCTAAGCGCTTTAATACACTACGTTATGTCATTAACACTCTCTTTTAAACAACCCCTCTAATTTCCTTTCATCTACCACCCCTTTTCACCTATTTGGTTATTCAATTATAAACATAACTATCTTTTTATTTTTCTATTTCTTTTTTTTTTGATTATTTTCTTTTTTTTTTTTATAAAACACCTCTATGATAGCCATTCTTTTTCACAACAATTTCAAGTACCAATACAAACTGAGGAATCACTCTCACCCAATTTCCTCTTATTTTGTCACATGACTCTACAATTTAAAGCGCTTAGGAATTTGGATCAAATTATGGTCTTGAAAAAAAATGGATTAGGCTACATATGAGGCTGTCAAAGAAAATAGCTAAAGGCTCAAAGGGGGATAACTAGGATAATGTACACAGGTAGGTAAAAAGAAGGTAAACAATCACAGGCTGCCAAAGAAATGCCTAAATCATCTCCTAAACTCACACTCTTTATATCGCTTTACACACACCAGGAAAGTTCTAGCATCAGTCACAACACAGAATAGACTACAACCTCACACACACAAGGCACATGGTCAACTTTATTGGGAGCAATATAGACTCTTGACCCAAAAGATGAATGAATTCAACCACACAATTATCACACAGTGAGTCACAATTGGAGACTAAACGTCTCAACAGTAATGATTTTAGCACAAACTCTTGTCATAATACCATGCCGCCTATCAGAACAATTTTATGCAAATCTAAACTGACTAATTACAAATAATTAACACAAACAAACATAAATAAATGTAGGCAAAGAAGTACAGCATATAAATACCAGCACCCCACACTTAGATGGGACACACTGCCCTCAGTGAAAAATAAATAAGGAAAACCTGATTAGTCGGACTCCTCTGCTATGTCTGGGGTCATACCCCCTGCGTCGGAATACTCATCAGAGTTGTCATCCTCAGAGTTTCCTAAAAATGTATCCCACTTGATCCAAAAGTGCGTTCAGGTATTTGCAACGAAGAGGATTCAACTTGCTCTTTTTTTCCACTTTTCTGACCTTTCTATGAGGTGGACACTTTTTGTTTTCCTTATCGTCCTTTTTTAGGCCATTCTACCTGAGATCCTAATAGAGTCATGTTAGCTTCATCTCGGAAGATTCAGTTGAAAAACAAACAGTAATGGAACCACCCTACACTTAATTTGTTGGGATAGACTAATTAAGTTAGTGATGTCGATTACTTAGACTTCGTCGACATATATTTAGGTGATATGTTCCAACAACATGTTTAGCACAATCATATTTTCATGTAATCTTAACTACACTTTCATGTTTGGATTAATGCATTTTTTTAACAAGACTACCACATAGAGATCGTATCTTAGAAATAATCACAACATCTTATGCTTGTAGTCAATCATGATCGGTATCTCGATGAATGATCTATTCAAACATTCAAGCTTTCAACTTTCAAGATTATGCATTAACTTCACAATTTCGATTACACAAAAGTATGACAGTGTATAACAATCAAGTTCAAGTCGGAACAAAGTCAAGAACACCCATACATATTCTTTCACTCAACTAGATGTATCATTACAAACTAACCATATTCCAATCACCAACACCACTTCAAGATCTAACAAATCATTATAAACGTAGAATCTCAAAAACTACGGAATATAAAAGAAGAACTTACTTGGAGATGGACTCGGAAGATGATCTTGCAAGGTTAGATGAGCAAAAAGAAAAGTTTTGAGAGAGTTGGAAAGGTTAGGCGGCACCTAGGTTGATCAAACAAGTGAATTTTGTCTTAAGGTTGAAGTTCTATTTATAGACCAAGGCTTGGGTCGGTTTTGATCCATGAAAAATTGGGTTAGGGGCCAAAAAGTAAGGTTAGGCGGCGCCTAATGCTTTGCCTATGCTTAGCATAGGCAGCGCCTTTAGCAAAGCATAGTTGAACATAGGCGGCGCCTATGCTATGGCATAGTTGGGCATAGGCGGCGCCTATGCTATGGCATAGTAGATTCATAGAGCTTAGGCCATAGCATAGGCCTTGCCTTGTTCGTTGCCTAGATTTGCATAGGAAATGCCTAACCAATAGCCTTTGCTCCTTCATTCCTAACTTACCACCTTCAACATGACACACTTCCAAATCAAAATTTTGGCTAGATCTTCTCCTTTATACGTCTTGCACCTACACTTACTGAAAAACAACAAAAATGATTAGAACGATGGGTTGCCTCCCACCAAGCGCCTTAGTTTTGGTCGTGTCTCGACTCTTCTTTTTTGATTTTTATTTAACAAAAACAAACTCCTAGGAAAACAAAACGATTAAAAACAATGGGTTGCCTCCCATGTAGCGCTTGATTTATTATCGCGGCACAACATAGTTATCTCGATTACTTAGACTTCATCGAGATATATGGTGCATCATTTTCTGAATGGATTCAGACGACACTGATGCTTAATTGTGGGCATGCAATCTTCTTCGAGATGACTATTATGCATACATATCCTAGGAGGGATACCAATTATATCATCAATAGTCCAACCCATAGCTCTCTTGTACCTGATGAGAGACTCTACTTTTTACTTACCTAAATCAGCTGTAAGAATCACCGAAAGTGTATTTCCACTTCCTAAGAACACATACCTTAGATGACTGGGCAGCTCTTTTAATTTTAGCACTGGTGGCTCTGCAATGGAAGTCTTCGCTGTTGGTGACGGTCGATTCTTACGATCAAGGTACAGCTGCTTAGGATCATAAGAATAGGACCTTATTCCTGTTAGAGAACAAAGGGTTTCTTCATATTCTTCAACCTCCTTACGTTCAAAATTCAACAGCACAACAGACAATGGCTCAACAGTAAGATGCTTCTCTACAGATAATTCCTTGTCATCCTCATAATAAACATCAGCTACAGAGAACACATTCATATCGTTGGGCTGCTTCATTGATTTGCATACATCAAAATGGACCACTTTGTCATTCATCCGAAATAAAAGCTAATTAGCTCTTAAATCAATAAGCACACTTTCAATTGCGAGGAAAGGGCATCCCAAGATTATGGGAACTTCAGAATCCACCTCGCAATCCAAAATAACAAAGTCTGCACGAAAAATGAATGTAGAAACCTTCACCAATACATCATATAAGATACCAACAGGTCCTTTTACCAACCTATCTGCCATCACAAGTCGCATATTTTTTGGTGTAGGATCGCCCAACCCCAACTTTCTGTAAATGGATAGCGGCATCAAATTGATGCTAGCTCCCAAATCGCACAATGCCTTAGCAAAATTCATAGATCCCACCATGCAAGGAATAGTGAGAGCACCAGGATCTGCTTTTTTCTGTACTAAAGACCTCGTGGCAATTGCACTGCAATGATGAACATTGTCTGCCAACTCATAGCTTTCTGCCAGCTTCTTTGTCAAAAGGTCCTTCATGAATTTCGCATACCCAGGCATCTGTTCCAGCGCCTCCACAAAAGGAACATTAATAGTTAGCTGCTTTAACATAGTCATAAATTTGCTGAACCTGGTGTCATCAGCTTTCTTCTTCAACCTCTGAGGAAAAGGTGGTGGTGGAAGGGGAATAGTTTTCTCCACCACTTCCTTTTTATCTTGCTTCCGATTATCAACCTTTTCAAGAGTGTCATCAGCCTTCTTCTTCAGTCTCTGAGGAAAAGGTGGTGGTGGAAGGGGAATAGTTTTCTCATGAATGCTCTCATTCTGATTTTCAGCTTCTACAGAATCATCATAATCTGCATCAATAACATTCTTCTTTATATTATCAACCACCTGCTTGCCTTTGGATGGATTTTCCAACACTTTACCACTCCTGGAAGTAATAGCCATACATGATCCGTCATTTCTTGGATTTTGCACAGTGTCACTAGGTAAAGTGCCAGCCTTTCTTTGATTAAATGCCGCTAAAAGTTGACTCAATTATTGTTCCAGCTATTTTATTGAAGTGGAATGTTAGTCAACCAATTGATTTATTGATGAAAAATCCTTCTTTAACTCTGTTACTCCCGTGTTGGTTGCCTCTACTCCTTTCAACAGCTTAGCCATCATATCTTCCATGGACATCTTCCCAGAGCCAGATGCCACAGCCTCACGGTTTCCAAGAGGAACATACAAACCACTCCTATCAGTCTTATTCTTCCAACTACCTTGATCACGGTCCTTGTATCCAGATTTATCATAATAGTTCCGACCTTGGTTTCCTTGGGCATTGCCTCGGAAATCCCCCTAATTATTCAAGTAGTTAGCTTCTTCCTCAGAATCAGATTCATCTCTTCCCTATGACACAACAACTTTGACTTTTTCGATCTTCCCTGATAATAAATGCTTGGTAAGAAGATCCATCTGCATTTTCATGTGAGCCATATCTTGATCACGTTCTTCCTCTCTTCGCCTTTGTTTTGCAGTCATGCCAATAGATACAGTAGAGCTCGCTACCTCAGAATCCCTGGTATGCCAAGCTCTACTCTACTTTTTCATACGATCTAGCATATCACTTGCCTGAATAAAAGTAAGGTCCATGAATGACCCTCCTGCAGCATTATCAACCACTGGCTTAGTCACCAAATTCAAAGACTTGTATAATATCTCCATCAAGTGGACATTGGTCATATGATGATTTGGGCACCGCATAAGCTTGTTTTTGAACCTCTCCCATGTTTCGTGGAGAGCTTCAGTTGGAAGCTGTTGAAAATTGTTGATCTCATCTCTCAAATGTGCTCTCTTGGATAGCGGAAAGAAACTTTCTAGGAAAGCGTCTTTTAATTGCCTCCAATTAGTAATAGAATTAGGAGTTAGCTCGTTCAACCATAGAGTTGCCTCCCCAGATAGAGACAATGGAAATAAGCGCAGCCGAATTGCATTCTGTCCAACGCCTGGATTGTCGAATGACTTGCATGTAGAGATAAAATTGATCAGATACATATTTGGATCATCGCCTGCAAGTCCACCAAATAATCCCTTGAGCTGCAATAGCTGAATCATGGTGCTAGTGATATTGAACTTAGCTCCAGGTGCCAAGGGCGGGGGAATAATAGCTCCTGTTACATTAGCCCCATCTAGATCG
This sequence comes from Capsicum baccatum var. pendulum, assembly GCA_030864225.1. Taxonomy (NCBI): domain Eukaryota; kingdom Viridiplantae; phylum Streptophyta; class Magnoliopsida; order Solanales; family Solanaceae; genus Capsicum; species Capsicum baccatum. Next base: position 110,151,803 of record CM061550.1, read on the forward strand.
TCACCATCATCATCAAAAGGAATCTGCACAGCTCGGCGTTCAGGTCTCAATCTAGCTTGACGATCTCTTCTGTTCATAGGTGTCGCCACCTCATTAGCATGCCTCGGGTTTAGTAACTCATCATCACCCAGGTCCTCATCATCAGGATTTGTTGCTCGACCTGGGTTATCAATATTCTGTTGAAGCACTTGAGCGGCTTCCAGTGCAGCTAATCTAGCCTGCTCCTATTGAGCAGCCCTTCTTTCAATGTCTCGTTGTGCATCTATTCTACCAATACGCTGCGGTTCAGGGTTTATGGGTAATAATGGCTGAACCAAACTTCAAGTATTTGGCATGCACTGAACAAAACCTGAATAAAACAAAAACAACAGACAAAATGTAACATTCGAGAAACTTTCACCAAAGGGTCTAGTACCTATCACAAACTTAGTTGACAACTGTATTCCCCGGCAATGGTGCCAAAATTTGATAACACCCAAACTACAACTCTCGTAAGAGTGTAAGCGGTCTCTGTTAAATATAGAACCCAACTGGGTTGGGTGTCATATCCCACAGGGAATACTTGGTCACTAAGTGTTGCAACTATTAGTGGACTGTTGGTCGAAAATTCTATGGAAAGGGAGAATTGAATTATGGCATGAATTAGTGTGCACAAAGTAACAAATAAAACGATTTGTGTAGTAAACTTTAATAACAGAGAATGATAAGTTAGGGTTATGTCCACCTTATGAGTTATACGTATCTATTAACTATGAGTAATGCGGAATGTAGACATGCATGCACTTATAGAGGTTCGTATCCTAATGGTAAATCCTAGTGTATCTCGACCATCCAGTCTTATTTCACTTTAACTCTCTCAAGCTTAAAGTGTATAACTAACGGTACAAACTCTCCAAGAGGTTAATCCGGCTAAGGAATTAGCGTGTAAACAGGGGTTGGTAGCCTTATTTCCTTGTCACACTCTCTTTTCCAAACATGTAAGTTTTCTCTTGAACAAGTTAATGCTATAATGGCGTATTCTATATGTTTACAACCATAAGAATTTAATTAAAAAAAGAGAGTAATGATATAAGTAGAATACACATCAAGAATTCACAAACCCATAGTAATATATAGTATATCACAAGGCTTTCATAACCCTAACAGATAAGTTTAGCTACGCATGAGTATAATGGAAATCAACGAAGATATCATCATCATACCAAAACTGTAATAATCTTCGCGAGAGGATGATTTTAACGTCAAAGAAGGATGATATTTTTCCTCTTGGCCATTTTTATCAAGAGAGCCCTGTTTCTCTGTGAAAGTCGAATGAAAAGAAAATAGAGTCGAATGAATAACAATCAATCCATGCTGAAAAATTCAGCAAATAGTGTTTTTATAACATCCTTGTCCTAATCCTACTTGGTTACTGCTGCACCCCTAAGTATTAAGAAATACTGATTTTGCCCGGGATAGATTCTCCATGTATCACATTCAGTCCACAAGCTTCCAAAAGCTACCTTCCTTCTTACGTGAAGTTTTCCTTTGCTGCCCAAAGGTCCAAAAAGTGCTGAAATCTTCATCATTAATACCTGAAAACATGCTAATCACGTTGGTTAGCTCACTTACAGGAAAATGGACTAAAAGTGCAAGAATTATATATTTTATCCTCTAAACATAGCTATAACATGGGTGAATTATGGTGTTTAGGCGTGTAAATACGACCAACATCAATCTTCCAATTCACAATTGTCCAATTCTAGTAAGGGACCGCGATATTGGGGCATCGCACCAAGGACCCTGTTCACATTTGCCAATTTCAAGTAAAGCAACATGATTATACTGTGTCACCCCAAGATTCCAGGTCTCATATAAGGTGGCAACGCGATACCCCCGCATAGAGCCACCACGGATTTTCCCAATTGGCAATTTCCAGAGAAACGACAAGGTTGTGCTGCGTCACGCCAAGGATGAAAATATGGACATTTCTATTGATTTGAAGATTCAATTTCCATAGGATTTTAGGTCTTTTTCCCTCATTCCAGTGAGCCAAACCATAGGATGGAAGTCCTTAACAACATATTATCCCATTATTTGCTCACTTATCTCAAGAAATAAAAGCTTTCTCTCAAAACTACAAACCCTAGCTTTAATAATCAAGGTTAGAACTCAAGAATTTCTTCAAGCACCTTTAAGAAATAATAACCCAAGGTATGTTAGGTTTTAATCTATGGATTCCTTTTACCAATAGAGTCCACGAATCTATTTTTAAAATAGAAGTTTGTTGAATTATGAACTTCCATGCTTGTATTGAATTAAAATTCATGTTCATGTTATTGTTTAGTTTTAGTCCATGATTAAATTACATGCTTTTATGAAATAAATCATTGTATGTATTTAATTAAATGATATTCATGATAAACCCTTTGATTTTCAAGTTGATAGATGTAGCCATGAAACTATATGTTTTGATTATTGTATAACCTAAGCATGTAAAATGCCTATGTGAAATAAATAGTGTCCTTATAACATGATAGCATGTATTTCCCATTCATGTATAAGTAGATGCATTACAAGTGTTTGATTAAATGCTTCTATGAGTGAACTATGGACAAGTATACATTCTTATGATTTTGAAGAGTACATTATGCTTTATTTTTCATGAAACCAAGTCCTGGGGGTATTTAATACCCGACAATTTAGTTGTGTTCTTAGAGCCAGTGTCAGTTATAAAATCTCAGTTTTGTCAAGATTACTAGTACTCTTAGTCAGCTACCGAACTCAATAGAACTCAGTCAATTATCAAACACAGGAAAACTTAGTAATATTAGGGTCAGTATAGTCATGTTCGGTATACTTAGTTAGGTCTCTTTTAGTTAGAAGTAGGATTCAGCACCTAGTGAACCCAAGGATAGGGGATCACCTGCCAGTAGAGGGTGTGATCAATAGAAGCAATCTTTACATTCCATAACTACATATCAAACGTATGTTGAGACATCAAACCTACCAGTGGAGGGTTGATGTGGTTTTTTAACCTGCCAGATTATGGTTCTGCCATTCTCATTAGGGTACCTGCCAGAAGAGGGAAACTTTTTAGTGTCTTTACCCGTGGCATGGTACTGACACCCTTCCAATTAGGGTCACAGGTTAGACCCCAACTCAGTTATGTTATCTTATTTAGTACATGTTGGTTAGATGATTACCTCCCAGAGTCTCATTGTCAATCTTCAGAATGAAGCTTAGTTCAGTTTTATAGAATTAGGACTGTCAAATACAGTCAACAAGTATCAGTAAATTAGTTATCAGTTACTCAATTTCAGAATTCAGGACTTAACTTCAGATAAGCTTAGTCACAGTGTTATTTATTTGCACATTAGTACAAACTTAGTATTTATAGCAATATCAGTTATCCATGTACTCTCATGTTCAGTTACTATATATCATTCAGTTAGTTATTATTCATGCATATAAACCCTTGCATTCAGCCTTACCTTATCTAGCATACCAGTACATTCCACGACTGACGCATGCTCTTTATTTGTGCTATGATGTCTTAAATCATAGGTTCGTCTGCTCAGGTTCTAGATCGTACATAGATAGACTCAGATTTAGCTAGCAATAGTAGATTAGCAGTGAGTCATCATCATTCGAGGATATTCTTTTATTTTATTATTTCAGTAGACTCAGTATTTCAGTAGATAGTGTTAGTTAGGGGATTGTCCCAACAACTCCACTTCCATAAAATTTTAGTTAGAGGCTTTTCAGACTAGTTTTCAGACAATGTTCAGTTTTCCAGATTGGTATTTCAGACGATATTATTTAGTTATATTTTAGATGTTTTGAACCTTATGGCATTTCATCCTATTATTTCATATTTATTAAAGTATCACGTTTCAATGCTCATAATAGATATCACTCATGGGTTAGCTTGTGGTCCTTCTGGGTCGTAAGCACCGTGTAGCATCCCGGGTACATACTCGGGGCGTTAAAAGCATCTCAAATCCAAAAGACATCAGCTGGTTGTAAAATTCGAGTGTCTCATCCTCCATGTCCCTTATGACAAAAGTCCTCCAGTGAAGGAAACCCCTGTTTTTCTACCCTCGTAGAAACAATCATTGCAAACAAAGGTAGGAGTCTTTGGTATTGGTGTTTGTGCTCCATAATAATTTTGAAAATATTATGATTATAGTACTAAAAACTAAGTCAAGATGCCATGAAAAGGAAGGGAAAACAATAACTTAGAAATTGTTTTGCTAAAAACTACTGCTACGCATTGTAGAATTAGGAAATCTACCACTATAGTGGCACCATCATCCCCAACCAACCCAATCCCCCTTCTATTATAGATTTTTGACTTTTATTTATTCATTGATATTTAATCATAGACCAAGCTTAAGAAAGTTTGTATGAACTCTGTTAAAATAAAATGGGGGTGATTAACACCCAAAATCATTCTGAAATTGTTCAAAGTTATTAGAAAGGGTGACTCTTAATATTTTACCCTTTCCACTCTCAAAAATAAGTATGAACATAAATCTTACATCTAAAACATTACATTGGGAATGTAAGAGAAGCTACCATGCTTGATATTTTAAGGAAGAAGACAACAAAAATTCAAATAATTAAACCAAGAATCCAACCAAAAAACCTCTTTGTACTCTATATTTCATGATTCTATGATAAGTATGTAAAGAAAGGAGAGGAGATGAGAATTTACCTTGATTTTTCATCAGAAAAAGGCTACTTATGAGATTTGACAGAGTTTTTGGAAGAATAGAAGTAAAATAAGGGAAATAAAGTATTTTACCCTATTTCATTATTGTTCACATCTGTGATGATAGTCTTACCACTGCAATGGTGAAATGAAACATTTCCCCCTATGTGACTATTATCGCCGCTATAGCAGCAATCTTACCACTATTGATGTACTTCAATGGCAAATTTTGTGAGGGTTGCATTTTTGCATTTGAATATTCCAGATGTTTTGTAATGTATGAAGTATGTTAAATTAACTTATTATATAAAATATTATAGTAACCTTTTTTTTTATTATTAATAATACTTATGAGTTGGGTTAGGAAGTTCAAAAACTAGTATTGCATAAGTTGGTTAGTTACTTTGAGTTTAATTTTAAACAAACAAGATTTGGTGAAATGTTATGGGTAAATTAATAATAATAAAGGACCTCTCTTGTTTTTGATACCTCCATTCATATTGAATTCTGAGTTAATGTCTAAAATCCTTTTCCGCTCCCCATAAATATTCTTGGAAGAACATTGTGTAAATTGGTATCTAATTTAATGACCCAAATCATTTTTATGACAAAAATTTTCCCAGAAAAACTTTTCTACTATGAAAATCCTCGTTCTCGACTTGATTGAAATTATTTCATAGAAAAAAGTAGGGACCAACATTATTTGGGAAAAAAAATAAAAGATTAAGCCAAGCTCGTTGCCTTTTTCTGCAAGAATCAATCCATCGATGGAGCGGTATCATTGCAGTGGCACTCCAACTATTGCAATGGTAGTTGGGCAATAGTTATCCCAAGAATTAATTTAAATATTCTTTTCATTGATCATCCTTAGGTCATCCCTTTCCTTCTAAAACACCCCAAACAAAATTAAAAACTATAACGATGAGATTTTTGAGGCCACACTCTATGATGGTAATTTTTTAGGCATTTTTGATGGGATTCTAACGTATGAAGAGACCGACAAGCGTGGGACCACTCCCCACCTTCTATTGCAGTGGAGTTTTTCTATAAGATAGGTTATGGTTAATTATAGAACACTAAATCTAGATGCATGTAATAATGGTTGTAATGTTGGGAGATTTCATGAATTAGGCCTTTAATCATGGACTTTAGATGGATGGAATGATAATTACTAGATCTAGTGCAACTGAATGATTTGAATAAATGCATTAGTGAATTGGTTCAATCCATATGTTTCCCAAGAGTATAATTTTATATTGGAGGTAGTTGAGGGTTATAAGCATGTTTGTCATTTAGAAATTAGGTAAGTGTGACCAACGAGTGAGATGGGCGCAAGTGGGTATTAAAGTATGTCATTTTTGAGTTCATAGTAATTCAATAGAGTTGTTTAAAAATAAAGAGAAGGGAAATGTAGAACCTAAGTGTAGTGGAATGTATAAGTCAATTGAAAGAGTTGTAGGAGCATATATACATCGTTGCAGTTGGTTGAATGGCAATGATGTGTTTATGATTAAGATAAAATAGAAGAAAATCTATAGAGATGGAGGTTTGGTGTCCGAGATGGAGGTCACTAAGTAAGGTATGTGTAAGAATTACGGTCACTCATAATATTTTGGACTGGGGTGTTAGGAGAGTGCTTGAGAGATGGCCAAGTGTATGTGTCATTGGGTGTCATCTAGAAGTGGTAGTTTATGCATTTTCGTATATGCCTACAGGTGTATCAATCATATAAATACATAGATAGGGGTATTTATAACCTTAACTATTATGGGGATTATGTTCATTTGACTTTGTGCTTATATGTGAATTGAGAGTTGTGATTATTTTTGGGTACTACCTGTTCTGAGTACACACTGCATATTATATCTACATATGATATTTAACATTACATAAATAATATATTGTGATGTTGATGATGTTGAGTGATGATATGTTGGTGATGAGGTGATAATATAATGATATTTATGATATGGTGATGATGATGTTAAGAATTAATTGGTGATGAGAAAATGACACACATATATTGCATGAATGCATATATCGTATTTATAGAGTGCCTATATTTGATGTGGTGGTGAACCTACATATGGAACCTTAATCTCCATAAGGAAAGTTTCCTAACTTTCCTAACCCTTTACTATCTTGGACAACATAGCCTGTATTCTTGGTTCACTATCACGACTGCTAGTGGCATTTATACACCATCCTTCTCTTTGTAATCATCCTTTCTTCCCCAATCACCATATTTGTCTCAGCTCTAATCTCTATACCTTTCCCTATAGTAGCTCTAACCGAGCTTCCATTGTCCCTTGGATTTGTAACCCACCAACTCTCAGACACAACCCAAACCAGGGCCTTGTTGTAATGGGCATACCAAGTCCAACTAGGTTCGAAGACCACCCCCATAATCCAACCGAACCCACCAAATGCATACCATAAGTTGGCTGAATTCCGAGCATATAACAAGATACAGGTTTATACAATTTCAGACTTTGGGATTGGTCCGTGACCGTGACCAACCCATGCAAGTCCAGCCATATAATACTCAACCAGGAACCATAAGAAAATAATGACCAAATATGAGTCCATAACATAATAGGATGGAATAATCATAAATACAGTCAAACAGTATCTGGTCCAATACTAACGCCAATACTAAGGCTTACACCACTACCGAAACCACCCATACCAACCCATATAAGTTCTACAAAGCCTCTAATCAAAAGTAAGATAATATCCAATTTGGACATGCCCCCAATCGTAGCCAAAAGCAATGCCCATTAAATAGCCAAAGTAAATAAAGACACCCATGATATGAAATGGAGCCCTCCAAAGTATGTATGCTCATTCAATCCAATAGTTGATATCAAAACTAATCACAAAGCAGGAGAAGTAGAATGGTTGGTTCCTTCATCGCGTAGGGATACAGATGCCCAAAGATGGGTTAGCACATGAGCGCTAGCAAATACTCAGGATAAGGATAAAATAATGACAACCTTTATAAGCAAGTAAACCATCATATGTACACACATCCACATACACACATATATATATGAATGCCGTGAAAAAGAATCAAGTTTATCATACCTTCAAACCAATTAACCTGGGTATGTGTAGCTCAACTGTCCTAGACCACCCATGGGAGATTTAGGTCCATCTTAACCCCCTGAACGATCCCCTTCATATGTAGCCGCATGAATTAGAGATACCATAGGTGTAGGCGATTCCCAAGTACCCTTTTCTCTCCATGATACATATATACAAATGTGACTTAGGGGATTCCCACGTACCCCATAAATATCATATATGGTCTCCATGATAAATCCTCATGTTGGCAAATATGAAATTCCAATGTTCGTCCGTTAGACTCGTACCTTCATAGTTAGCTATCACACCCACCATTATTTCCCATTTTAAACCATTAACACACAACCAAAACCACCATTCCATTTATTGTTAACCAAGGATATAAGTAGTGGTATCGTCATACGGAATACAGATTCAAGCAATATACTTAGCCAACATTTAGAGAAGAAGGGATTCCGAGGTATTTATAAATTAAATTATTTAGTGGCTTGGGGGTATCCTATGTAACCCACAAGATGTTCGTTATCATGTTGGCTTTGGGATTCCTTTGTACCCCACAAGGATGTTCAATTAGACCATATCCATGACCACAAAGAACTTACCATTCAATCATTCCAAAACCATTTAAACCATTATACCATTTAGGGTTTCATTACCAAGTTGTACCATGCAATAGTTCCATCAAAAGTCCAACAATATAGTAAAAGCATTCACATAGGTATTTTATCAAATATATTGGGGGCATAGTGTTTCCAAAGAAAAAACCAAGTACCAATTAGACATTTCCCTGTAACCAAAGGTTCAAACCATCATTATAATATGAACACCATAAGTACAAGGGAAAACCAAAACCAACCATTATAACCAAAAAACCCCAACATATATTTGAAAACCCAAAACTATACAACAATTATTCCATGTAAACAATTTATATATAATTCCTTTAATTGGAACTAACAATGAGGGAGGGTTAAAATGGCTCAGATTATGAAGATCACAGAGAAAAATCACACTTGTAATCCCCAAATTGACCTTATTGATGAAACCCTAGACTTCCTTGACCTAAGAGGCTTTGAGAGAGTTTCTAAGTGTTTAAGATTAGAATATTACGGTAAATGATGTCCCAAGAGTGATATAAGTTGTGCGGACTTAAGAGGTTAAGGGGGAAAATGTCCAGATTAACACCAACTTAAACTACATAAAAGTCCCGTAGGAGGGTACGACCACTACTCCCCAACTATACCTTAGGGTACGAGTTGTACCCCTAGTAGAATCTCACCCCCCACATTGACCAACCAACAAATCCAAAGTACAACTTTTACCAATTGTACGATTGGTACATATAAATCGTGTTGTTGGCAGAAGAGAGATACCTAGGTTAAGACATAGGACATCATACGAGTTGCATCATACGAATCGCACCCTATCATATGGCCTTTGTGGAGCTGTCGTACCTTGGACAATATCCAACCCAACCATACTGATCAACATACGAGAGATTAGCCTAAAACCATACACACAGTTACGACTAGTACCCCTAGTTGTATGATGTCTAGAGAGTTCAAAACTAGGGAAATTTCTAGGGATCGAAACCCAGGGTGTTTCAGTCTCCCCCGGTAGAATCGTTTGTCCTGGAATGATGTATAAGGTAGTACAAGCATGATTTACCCCCTAAATACCTCTACTCTTACCTATAACAAACATAAAACAAAGATGCAGGAAAATCAACTTTTACTTTAACAAAGTTTGAAAAAAAGATGTGATCAAGAACAAATACCTTTCTCACGAATATCCGGAGCAAAAATCAAATGTGGATACTTGGACTTTATGTTCTCGTCCGCTACCCATGTAGCCTCTTCTACCTTTTGTTTCCTCTATAAAACATTTACTGAGGCCACATCCTTGGTCCCTAACCGACGATCCTGACTATCCAAGATCATAAATGGGATATCCTCATAAGACATAATTTGAAATACCCAATCCTTCAAAAGGAAAAATAGACGAAGAATCACCTACACACTTTCTCAACACAGAGACATGGAATACCTGATGAAATAATCTCAAATTAGATGGAAACTCCAATTTATACGCAACATTCCTAACCTTCCTCAAAACCACATAAGGACAAACATACCATAGATTGAGCTTCCCCTTTTCCCAAACCACATTACTCTCTTCATAGTAGACATCTTTAGGAATACCTTATCCCCAACCTCAAACTCTATGTCTCTACGGCTTACATCAGCATAAGACTTTTGGAGAATTTCAACATCCTTAAGCCTATCCCACATATCGTTTACATCCTTCATAGCCTGATAAACCAAATCTAGGCCAAACATATCCTCCTCACCAAGTTCAAAGCACCTAATAGGAGATCTACATCTCCTACTATATAATTCCTCAAAAGAGGCCATCCTAATACTAGAATGATAGCTATTGTTGTACGAAAACTCTACAATAGGTAAATTCTAAACCAATGTCTGAATAATCCTCTCTTCTTGCCCATCCATCTGCAGGTGGAAAACAGTAATCAGAATACCCTTAGTTGCTAAACTTTTCTTAAATGACCACCAAAAGTGCGATGAAAACTGTGCACCACAATCAATAATAATCAAAACTGGTACCCCATGCAGCTTCACAATCTTATAAAGATACTATCTCGCATAATCCTCAACTGAAAAATTAGTCCTCACTGGTAAGAAGTGAGCCGACTTTGTCATCCTTTCCATATAACCCAAATCGAATCAAATTGATTTTGAGACCGAGGAAGACCGGTGACAAAATCCATATTGATCACCTCCCATTGCCATTACGATAATTCAATTTCTTGATACAACCCTCTGGGCCCCTTGTTCTAATTTTTTTCTTGTTGACCGCTAAAAGCTCTAAATCATAAGTAGGATAATTCCTCTAATGCACCTTCGACTTCCTTGAAGCACAGTCTATCACCTTCCCATGCTACATAAAAACACAACCAAGTCCTACCAGAGATGCATTACAATAAACCACAAACCCCTCATTACCTTTCGGCAAAGTCAATACAAGAGCTGAAGTTAACTTATCCTTCAGCTTCTCGAACTACCCATAGAAGCATCCGACTAAGAGAACTTTACCTTTTTTTGTGTCAACTGTGTCAATAGGGAAGCTATAATAAAAAACATTCCACACACCTCCTATAATACCCAACCAAACCCAAGGAGCTCCGAATGTTGATTGGTGTCCTATGTCTAGGCCATTTCTTAACCACTGCAACCTATTGTGGATCCAACATGATCCCCTCACTAGAAATAATATGACCTAGAAAAGTGAGAATGTTCAACCAGTATTCACATTTTGAGAATTTGGCATATAACTATTGCTTATTCAAGGTTTGCAACACAAGACTAAGGTGATTGACATATCTATCTCACTTTTATAAAACATCAAGAAGTCATTTATGAACACAAGGACAAATAGATCTAAAAACTAATGAAAAACCCTATTCAACAAATCCATAAATGTCATCGGGGCATTGGTCAACCCAAATGACATCACAAAAAACTTAAAATTCCCATACCGAGTATGAAAAGCTGTCTTAAGGATATCCTCATCCCTAATCTTAATATGGTGATACCTGGATAGCAGATCTATCTTATAAAAGAATTTGGCACCTTATAATTGATCAAACAAGTCATCTATCCTTGGAAGAGGATACCTGTTCTTAACCATTACCTTATTCAACTGCCTATAGTCAATGCACATCCGAAAGGAAACATCATTCTTATGCATGAATGCTACCGGTTCACCCCACGATGATACACTAGGATGGATGAAAACCTTATCCAAAAGATCCTTAGGTTTCTCTTTAAGCTCCTTCAACTCAACCGAAGCCATCCTGTAAGGATTAATATATATTAGACAAGAGTCTAGAACTAAGTCAATCCCAAACTTAATCTCCCAATCCGGAGGAACACTAGTAAGATCATCTGGAAAGACCTCAGGAAACAAATTCACCACCATAACTGAATGCAAAGAAGGACCTTCCGAGTTATGATCTTTAACCCAGACAATATGATAGTGAAACCCCTTAGACATTAATATCTAACCTCTAAGATAAGATATGAACTTCCCGTTAGCAGCTAGAAAACACCCCCCATTAAAAAACTAGTTAACCAGGGAACCTAAAGACAGTCTTACGGGTCCGACAATCTAAGGACGCGCAGAAAGAATGTAACTAATCCATACCCAGGATCACATCAAAATCCATTATGTCTAATTTGTAAAAATCCACCAAAGTCCCCTTACAACCAATAAATACCACACCCTCTATAGACCCTTTTAGAAACCACAAAGTTATTTACTGGGGTAGAAATAGAAAAAAGATCTAAAAAAACCTCAGGACCAAAACCAAAATACACAACCACAAATAGGGTAACATAAGAGAGCGTAAACTTAGGATCAACTAAACAATACACATCACGGGAAAAAATTATAAAAATACCAGTTAACACGTCAAGTGATGCCTTAGACTCTTACTGAGACATAGGAATAGAGAATCGATTTCGGCTTGTGCTAGTACAAAACGTAGGAGCAGATGTAGAAGCGACACCCTTTGGTGCAAAAGCAGATTATAAAGCAACTGCAACCTTATTAACCCTCGAAGAAACCTTACCAACTGGGAAATTTCTAAGAATATGGCCTGGCTAACCACACTTGAAGCACCTATCCCTTCACTCATCATAGAAACCCCAATGTATCCAACCAACAGAACCTATAAGGAGCATATAATAAGGCTGACTGAGCCCCACTAGCCTAAGATTGGGCACCCTATGCCCTAATGTTATCACTATCCTACTGACACCTGTCAACCAAAAGCTTTTGGTAGGGACCACTAGTTGTAAAGAAAGAACCAGAACTTCCCCACTTCTTGTCTGTCCCTTTACCACCATCCCTATAGCTTTGTTTTTGTCCACCCTGCTCAGAAAACCTGAACTTCTTACCCTGTCTTTCCCCTACCTCTGCTTGCTTTATTTTCTTCCCCCCACTTGTGTTATACGAAAAATCAACCTAGAAATATCCATATCCATGATGAGTAAGGAAGTCTTACTTTTAAGGGTGAACTCATAAGATATTCTTGAAGATAATTTTCTTATCCTATCCCTTACAACCAACCAACCAAATGTAAACCCTTAGTTTGCTGAACTTTGAGCATATAACAGGATAACAATTTGTATAATTCTAGATTTTGGGATAGGTCCATGACTGTGACAAACACAAGTAAGTCCAACCATCCAATACCCAACCAATAACCATATCAAAAACCAAAATATTAAGCAAGTACGAGTCCATAAGATAATAGGATAGAACAATCATAAATATAGTAAAATGGTATAATCGCTAATACTAATGCCAATACAGAGGATGACACCACAAATGACACTACCCATGCTAACCCATAATAGTTCCACAAAGCCTTTAACCAAAAGTAAAATAATAGCTGGTTGAGACATGCCCCAAAATATAGAAACAACCATTGTCTATTTAATAACCAAAGTATGTAAAAAAATCCATGGTATGAAATGGATCCTTTTGGAGTATGTAAGCTCACCACTTTAATCTAATAGGTGATCCCAAATTCGATCACTAAGAAAGAGGAGTAGATGGTCCGTTCCAGTATCGCATGTGGATACCATCGCCCGAACACTGGTTAGCAAGTAAATGCTAGAAATTTCTCATGATAACGATAAAATAATGTGAACCTTCAAAACAAAGTAAACTACCATATGCACACACATCCATGCATACTCATACATATATATATATTTATCCATGCCAAAAAAGGAAATCATGTTTAGTATGCCTTCAAAACCATTAACCTAACTATGTATAACTTGATAATCCTAGAACCACCCACGAGCTATTTGGGTCAAGTGTAACCCCCTAAACGAGCCATGATTCGTGTAGTCGTACGAACTGGAGATACCACAAGAGTAGGGGATTCCCAAGTACCATTTCTCTCTAAATAATACATATATACAAATGTGACTTAGGGTATTCCCGTGTACCCCATAAGTATCATATATGGTCTCCATGACCAATCCTCATGTCAGCAAATATAAGTTTCCAATGTTTGTTCATTGGACTAAAACCTTTATGGTTAGCTATCACACTCGCTATTATTTCCCATTTAAAACCATTACGACACAACCAAAACCATCATTCCATTTATTATTAACCAAGGCTATAAGCAATGGTATTATCATACCGACTATAGGTTATAAGTAATGTCCTTAGAAAACCTTTTAGAGAAAAAAGGATTCCTATATACTCATAGAATACATTATTTAGTTGTTTGGGGGATTCCCATGTACCCCACAAGATGTTCATTACCACATTTTCTTAAGGGATTCCTTGTACCCCAAAAGGATGTTGAATTAGACCATATCCATGACAACTAAGACCTTACCATTCAACCATTCCAAAACCATTTAAGCAATTTTCACCATTTAGGGTTCCATTACCAAGTTGAACCATGAAATAGTTCCATTGAAAGACCAACAATATAGTAAAAGCATTCTCATATGTATTTTATCAAACTTACTGGGGGCATAGTGTTTCCAAAGCAAAAACCAAGTACCAATTAGCCATTACCATGCAACCAAATGTTCAAACCATCATTATAATATGAAACTATAAGTAAAAGACATGGGAAAACCCTAACCAACCATAATAACCAAAAACCCAACATATATATATGAAAACCCCAAACCATATAACAATTATTCCATGAAAACAATTCCTAAAACATACATTTAGTTGGAACTAACAATAAGGGATGAGTAGAATGCCTTAGCTTACGAATATGACAGAGAGAAAACACCCATGTAAGCCCCAAATTGACCCTATTGATGAAACCCTAGCCATTCTTGAACTAAGATCTTTTAAGAGGATTTGAGAGAGATTATAAGTGTTTAAGATTGGAATATTAGGGTAAATGATCTCCCAAAAGTGATATAAGTTATGTGGACTTAAGAGGTTAAGAGGGGAAATGTCCAGATTACCCTAAATTGAAACTGCAGAAAATTCCCACAGTAAGGTATGACCACCCCTCCCCAATTGTACCCTAGGGTATAAGTCTTACCATTCACCCAATCATTCCCAATCATATGATTGGTACCAATAAATTATACCCTAGGAATAATAGATTCACCTTAGTTATGATATAGGACAACATACGAGTTGTACACCCTTATGAGTCTGGCACTCTACACACCCCTAAAATAGACTCTACTCGATACTGCTTTATGGTCTCCTAAGTAACCTAGAACCTAGGATCTGATACCAATTTTACATGATCCAACCAGGGGACTTATCGTAATGTGCATCCCTAGGCCGACCGGTACTGGGGACACTCCATTAGCTAACCCAACCTCTAACTGTCGGCCCTGAGTTGACTGAATTTCAAGCATATAAAAAGATTGTGTAACAGCTCACACGAAATTTCTGGGATAGGATCACATTCATAATCTATCCAATTGAGTCCAACCATCCCAAACCAACCGCATAACCATACCAAACCATTCCAAAGGCCATAAACCAGGACATAACCAGGTAAGTCCAAAACATAATATAATTTATCCCAAAATATAATATGATGGAATAGTGAGAAATTATGTCCAATGATGTTAGCCCACCAGCTTATTCCAATTCCAAGGCCGACAGCAATACCGATCCCGTCCATTCTAACCCATAGCAATACCACAAAGCCTCTAACCAAAGGGAAGTAAGAATTCAGCAGGGACATGCCCCTAACTATGAAAAAAAAGAATATCCAATATTAAATCAAAGTGACTAGAAATATCCTTAACGTGAAATAGAAACTTCTGAAATGATGGAAGCTCAACGCTTCAGTCCAAATAATAATCCCCAAGTCAATCACTATGTAGGAGGAGTAGAACGGCCGATTCCTGCATAGCATGGTTATACAACCGCCAGTAGATGGGTTAGCGGGTGAATGCTAGCATGAACTAAGGATACAGATAAAATAATACCATTTATAAAGCCAAGTAAAACCATCCATATGCACACATCCATCCATACATATATATAACCACATCGAGAAAGAGGACCAGGTTTAGCATATATTTAAAACCTTTACCTGGGTTGTGTAGCATTCCCTTCATAATCCACCCACGGGCTATATGGGTCCAGCTCACCCTACTTAAAGGACCCCAGTGCATGTAGCCACATGACCAGGGAATTAAACCTCGCATGACTAGAACATCCCATAAAATATAATGTGACATCATGCACACGGTCATAAAGACCAACCTCACATTGGCAAATATGAGTTTCCAGTTTTGGTCTTCCCAGGACATCCACTTTAGTTGACTTTACTACACATCCCACCATTAATGTCCAATTAAAAATATTACTAAGCAATCAATCAATCTATTTACCATTTATTAACCAAGGCCATTTAGTGGTGGTATCGTCATATCGACCAAACTTGTAAGTACTATTCATAGGCAACCATATATAGCTTTAAGGAGACTTCCAAGTGCCCTTCCATACACCATATTAAACCACTTAGACGATTCCATATACCCCACAAGCATAACAATTTAGCCATTTACCTTTCAAAGCCATTTAAAATATGCATAATTCCTTTACCATGTTTTGAAACAAACATGAGTTCCATTTCCATTTAACTTACATATAGGCATTTTATCAAAACCAACTCCAATTACCATTTAACCATTCTCATGCAATTCAATTATTCAAAACTACTATTATTGCACAAAGCATAATTAAAACTGTAGAAAACCATAACCAACCATATAATATCAAAACCCCCATTTCATATTTGTAAACCAAAAATTATACAATCAATGAAGTCATGAAAAAATTCATATAAACCATAATTTTAGTTAGAATTAATAAGGTGGGAAGAAAACATGCCTTAAGCGAAGATGATGACGGAAAGAAATAACCAAGACAAACCCCTAATCAATCCTCTAGTTGTAACCCTAGATTCCCTTGTCCAAAAGCTTTTGAGATAATTATAGTATGTTTTAGAAGAGTTTCTAATTGTTAATGATTGGATAAATAGGGTAAATAACCTCCCAAGTAGGTTAGAAGTAGTGGGACATTATTTGGAAAAGTGGGTAAATATCAAGAATACCCCTTCTTAAGTTGCACAAAATCTCGTCCAAGGGGTACAATTGTCCTTTAGAAATCATACCCTTTAATACGATTGGTACCCTCCACTTGTATCTTAGCCTCAATCTTTGGATCCAACACTATCTAGCATACGACTCATCCAACCAAGTTACATCCAAATCCCATGTAGCCTCTTCCACCTTGTTGTTCCTCCATAAACCCTTAACCGAGGCCATATCCTTGGTCTACAACAAATAAAACTGCCTATATGAGATCTTAATTGGGATCTCTTCATAAGAGAGAGAGTCTGAGATACCCAGTCCTTCCTAAGGAACAATTGAAGAAGGGTCACTATGACATTTCCTCAAAATGGAGACATGAAATACTAGATGAAACAAACTAAAGTTAGAAGGGAAATCCAACTCTTAAGCTATATTACAAATTTTCCACAAAACCTTATAATGACATACATATCGGGGACTGAGCATCCCATTCTGGCCAAACCACATTACTCCATTTATGGGAGACACCTTGATGAAAACCTTATCCCCAACCTCAAACTCTAAGTCTCTATGCCTAACATCCGCATAGGATTTTTAGTGACTTTGTTTAGCCTTAAGCCTATCCTGAATCACCTTCACCTTCTCTATAGCCTAGTAAACCAAGTCAGGACCAAACATATCTGCCTTACCAAGCTCGAACCAACCAATAGGAGATCTACACATCCTACCATACAATGTCTCAAAAGGGGTCATACTAATTCTAGAATGATAGCTAATATTGTAAACAAACTTCACCAAAGGTAGATACTCAACCAATTGCCACCATAATTAATCACACAAGACCAAATCATATCCTCCAATATATGAATAGTTTTATCTACTTGCCCATCCATCTGCGGGTGAAAACCAGTACTCAGACTAAACTTTGTACCCAACCCTTTCAAAAATATCGCCTGAAGTGAGTGCAAATTGCATGTCATGATAAAAAATAATTGAAATAGTCACCCCATGTAGATTCATAATCTCCTGAAGATACAGCTTCACATAATCCTCCACCAAGAAGGTAGTCCGCACTGAAAAAAAGTGGGCAAACTTAGCCATCTTACCCACAATGAGTCAAATTGAATCATATTGACTTTGGGACAGAGGAAGACCGTTATGAATTCTATATTGACCATTTCTCATTTTAATTCAGGCAAATCAATTTCTTGATACAACCCTCCTAGCTCATGTTCTCAACCTTAACCTGTTGACACACCATGCCCTTGGTCATAAAATCAGCCACATCCCTATTTATGTTATTCCACTAATAAATCTCCTTCAGATCATGATATGTATTAGTTGAGCTGGGATGAACAACATAGGGCAATTTATGCACCTCACCTAAAATACTTTATCGCAATCTTTCAACTTTAGGAACATAAAACCTTCCTTGGTACTGAAAAGTACCATCACCAGTGATCTCAAACACCACAACCTTTTGCCCACCAATATACAATCGAACCATTTTTTGGACCATCATGCCACCATCCTTGGACTCCAAAAGGAAAACTCCAAGATTAGCCAAGCAGTGAATATCCTTCACTAATTCATGCTTTCCTTCCTCAACATGAACCAAACTCTCCATGGATATCATGCTAAGAGCATCAGTAACCATATTAGCCTTACCTGGGTGATAGTGAAGACTCATATCATAGTAACCACAAAGTATCAATAACCACAAAGCATATGATCTGTATCCTTTATCCGTATCCCTGGAAGATTAGACCTAAGGAAGATTTAGACACTATCACCAAACAAGACCATGGTATGATTTCTACCCTGGCTTATGGCTCGAAGTAAAGCACTCATACTCAGATCGAACCGAAGTAACCAAGTCTAAGATTAAGTTAAGGAACCAAATGATCCATACCAAAAAATATGACTCATACTGCTAAGTCTTATCCATTCCAATAAGCAAAATCCATCCTACCAACAAACACTGGCCAGCATAAGACAAGACCATACCTTTCATACCCCATCATACGACTCATTCCCATGATTCATACTGGGTCTAGAGACCAAAATTCTCAGAAATTTTCTAAGGGTCAATACCTAGGGTGTTATAGTCTCCCCCTCTAGGAATATTCGCTACCGAATGATGAAGAAGGTAGAGGTAACCATACGAATAAGTCATTTCCATTATTAATTATATTCCCAATCTTTAACAAAGTTTGTAAAAAAGAGGCAAAGATATTATTCTTTCCTATAGAAAAATCAAAAAATAAATATAAGTTGAAGACATATACCTTTCGCACGAATCCCATGAGTAGAAAACAAATACGAATACTTGGACTTTATATCCTTCACCGAATCCCATGTAGCCTCTTCCACCTTGTTGTTCCTCCATAAACCCTTAACCGAGGCCATATCCTTGGTCTGCAACAAATAAAACTGCCTATATGAGATCTTAATTGGGATCTCTTCATAAGAGAGAGAGTCTGAGATACCCAGTCCTTCCTAAGGAACAATTGAAGAAGGTTCACTATGACATTTCCTCAAAATGGAGACATGAAATACTAGATGAAAAAAACTAAAGTTAGAAGGGAAATCCAACTCTTAAGCTATATTACAAATATTCCACAAAACCTTATAATGACATATATATCGGGGACTGAGCATCCCATTCTGGCCAAACCACATTACTCCATTCATGGGAGACACCTTGAGGAAAACCTTATCCCCAACCTCAAACTCTAAGTCTCTATGACTAACATCCGCATAGGATTTTTAGTGACTTTGTTTAGCCTTAAGCCTATCCTGAATCACCTTCAACTTCTCCATAGCCTAGTAAACCAAGTCAGGACCAAACATATCTGCCTTACCAAGCTCGAACCAACCAATAGAAGATCTACACGTCCTACCATACAATGTCTCAAAAGGGGTCATACTAATTCTAGAATAATAGCTGATATTGTAAACAAACTTCACCAAAGGTAGATACTCAACCAATTGCCACCATAATTAATCACACAAGACCAAAGCATATCCTCCAATATATGAATAGTTTTATCTACTTGCCCATCCATCTGCGGGTGGAAACCAGTACTCAGACTAAACTTAGTACCCAACCCTTTCGAAAATATCGCCTGAAGTGAGTGCAAATTGCATGTCATGGTAAAAAATAATTGAAATAGTCACCCCATGTAGCTTCATAATCTCCTGAAGATATAGCTTCACATAATCATCCACCAAGAAGGTAGTCCGCACTGAAAAAAAGTGGGCAAACTTAGCCATCTTACCCACGATGACTCAAATTGAATCATATTGACTTTGGGACAGAAGAAGACCGTTATGAATTCTATATTGACCATTTCTCATTTTAATTCAGGCAAATCAATTGATTGATACAACCCTCCTAGCTCATGTTCTCAACCTTAACCTATTGACACACCATGCCCTTGGTCATAAAATCAGCCACATCCCTATTCATGTTATTCCACTAATAAATCTCCTTCAGATCATGATATGTCTTAGTTGAGCTGGGATGAACAACATAGGGCAATTTATGCACCTCACCTAAAATACTTTATGGCAATCTTTCAACTTTAGGAACATATAACCTCCCTTGGTACTAAAAAGTACCATCTCCACTGATCTCAAACACCACAACCTTTTGCCCACCAATATACAATCGAACCATTTTTTGCACCATCATGCCACCATCCTTGGACTCCAAAAGGAAAACTCCAAGATTAGCCAAGCAGTGAATATCCTTCACTAATTCCTGCTTTCCTTCCTCAACATGAACCAAACTCTCCATGGATATCATGCTAAGAGCATCAGTAACCACATTAGCCTTACCTGGGTGATAGTGAAGACTCATATCATAGTCCTTGAGAAGCTCAAGTCATCTTGTCTGCCTGAGATTAAGCTCTTTTTGAGTGAACACATACTGTAGACTCTTATGATCAGAAAAAATATCCACATGAACACTATACAAATAATGACTCTTTATTTTCAAAGAAAACACAACCACCAACAACTCCAAATCATTAGTAGGATAGTTTCTCTAATGTAATTTGAACTTCTTGGAATAATAGGCAATCACCTTTCCATGTTACATCAACACATAACCAAGCCCTACCTGAAATGCATCACTAATAACCACGAACCCGTCATTGCCTTCCTACAAAGTCAAATTTGGAGTTAAATTTAGTTTATCCTTCAACTTCTCAAAACTCCCTTCAGAAGTATTTGACCAAAAAAACTTGACCTTTTTCTGAGTTACTTAGTCAAAGGAGTAGCTATTGATGAAAATATTTTAACAAATTGCCTATAATACATGGCTAAACCCAAGAATCTCCAAATATCATATGGAGTTGTGGGTCTAGTCCACCTATTCACTAAAACTACTTTTTATAGACCATAATAATCCCCTCACTAGAAATAACATGACCCAAGAAAGTTACAATGGTAAAAAAAACTCATATTTAGATAACTTGGTATACACCTATTGTTCCTTTAAGGTCTACAACACCATGTGGAGGTTATTAGCATGATACACCACACTCTTTGACTAAACCAGAATGTCATCAATAAACACAATAACAAACAAATCCAAATACTAACAAAAAATTTGGTTCATCAGTTCCATAAATACCGCCAGAGCATTAGTCAACATAAATAACATTGCCAAAAACTCAATGTTCCCATATCGAGTATGAAATGTCATCTTACGGATATCTGCCTCCTTAATCTTTAACTGATGGTACCCAGACTGAAGATTAATATTAGAAAAGAGTTTGGAACCTTGCAACTGATCAAACAAATTATTTATCCTTGGAAGAGGATACTTGCTCTTTGATAGTCACCTTGTTCAACTACCTATAGTCAATGCACATTCAAATAGAACCATCCCAATTAAACATAAACAACATCGGTGCACCCCATAAAGATACACTAGGATGAATAAACCCCATATCTAGAAGATCCTTAAGTTTTTCCTTAAGTTCCCTCAACTCAGTCGGAGCCATTCTATATGGAGAAATTGAAATTGGACGAGTGTCCAAAACTAGCTCAATGCCAAACTCGATTTTCCTATTCGGATGAACACCTAGAAGATCATTTAGAAAGACCTCTAGAAACTTATTAACCACTAAAACACATTAACCACTGTAACTTACTAGAAAGAAGGGCCTTTAAAGTTAGAATCTTTAACGTGGACCATGTGATAAAGACAACCTTTAGAGATTAACCTCAAACCTATAAGATAAGAAATAAAACTCCCTCGAGGAGCTAAATAACAAACCTCCCATTCTATATCCAGCTTACCAGGAAACCTAAAGATAACCCTACGGGTTGGACAATCCGAAGATGTATAAAAAAAAGTGCAACTAATCCATACCTACAATGACATCGAAATTCATTATACCCAACTTAAACAGATCCACCAAGGACTTCTTGCCACCAACATATACCATACACCTCTGTAGACTCTCTGATAAATAACTGAGTCACCAACTAGGGTAGAAATAGAAAAAGGATCTAGAATAACTTTTGAATCAAAACTAAAATACACAGCCAAATAAGGAGTCACATAAGAAAAAGTTAACCATGTATAAAGAAAACAATATACGTCATTAGAGAAATGATGTAAAATACCATTGATGACATCAAGTGATGCCTTAAATTCCTGTCAGGATGCCAAAGCATAAAACCTATTTCGACCAACACTAGAACTAGGATCAGTATAAAAAGTAGATGCTATACCACCATGTGTAGGAGCAGAAGATAAAGCCATAAAAATCTTATTCGCCCTTTTAATAACCTTATAAACTAGAAAATCCTCCCATACTAGAGGTTCACAAACTCCTACATCTTTACTTCCCTCAACTCTTAGGGAAAGAATCAATCTAAGAAGGCCTTTAAAAAATATCCCAGAAGACTAATACTTCCATATTACCCCTATTCTTGTCCCACTCTTCATACCCTTGATATGCAATATCGTTGAGCTAATAAGTTGCAAAGTTTAACCCTTCCACATTGGTATCCTACATCACCCAAAATATCTTTTCCATTTAATCCAAGAAGCCTTGTGGATCCTCCTCTACCTTTACTATAGAAAAAGTGGGAGGACCCATCTTTAAAAATTTTCCAGGACTGAGACACGAAGCTTGAAATTTAATATCAAGAAAGCGACATATTCCTAAATACCTTGTGGCCTCTCTCATATGAGTATGGCATGGAATACACCCCTAAAAGAATCTCTACTCATCATGGATTTGTGGTCTCCCAATTGACCATGAACCTAGGTTCTGATACTAACTTGATACGACTTGACTGGGGGCCTTGACATAATGGATGTCCCATGTCAGATCAGGACTGGAGACCACCCCCATTACCAAAACTAACATCCCATTGCCTACCCTAAGTTGTTTGGATTTCAAGCATATAACAAGATATTATAACAACTCACATGAAGATTCTGGAATAGGATCACAACTGTGATCGACCCAACTGCATCCAACCATCCCTCACCAACTGCCCAACCATACCAAACCATTCAAGAGTCTATAAACATGACCATAACTAAATAAGTTCCAAAATATAATATAATTAATCCCAAAATAAAATATGATGGAATAGTGTGAAATTGTGTCTAATAATGTCATCCCACCAGCTTATTCCAATGCCAACGCCGACACGAATGCCAATCTCGACTAGTCTAACCATAGCAGTACCATAAATCCTCTAACCAAAAAGAAGTAAAAATTCAATTGGGACATGCACCCAACCATGGCCAAAACCAATATCAAAAATAAAATCATAGTGTCTAAAAATATCCATAACTTTAAAGGGAGCCTTACGAAAGTATGGAAGCTCACTAATTTAGTCCAAATATTGATTCTCGAGTAAATCATTGTATAGGAGGAGTAGAACGGTTGATTCTTGCATAGCATAGGTATACATCTCCAGTAGATGCATTAGCGGGTGAACGCTAGCATGATCTCAGGATAAGGATAAAATAATGTCATTTATAATACCAAGAAAAACTATCCATATGCACACAACCATAAATATATATATATATAACCATATTGGGAAAGAAGAGTAGGTTTAGCATGAATTTAAAACCTTTACCTGAGTTGTGTAGCTTTGCCATCCTAATCCACCCACAAGCTATATGAGTTCAGCTCTCTCTGTTGAAAGAGCCCCAGTGTATATAGCCGCACGACCAAGGAAGAAAACCTGGGATGTCTAGTTCATCCCCCAAATATAGTGTGACATCACGCACACGGTCACAAAGACCAACCTCAAATCAAAAATATTAGTTTCTAGTTTTGGTCCCCCTGGACCTCTAACTTCCATAGTTTTACTTCAAATCCCACCTTTAATTCCCAATTAAAACCAATTCAAAGCACCCAATCAATTTATTTACCATTTACTAACCAACACTATTTAGTGATGGTATCGTCGTACCAACCATACTTGCAAGTACTAACCATAGCCAATGATATTTAGGTTAGAGGGGACTTCTAAGTGACCTTCTATTTACCATATTAAACCACTTGGGGATTTTGTGTACCGCACAAGTATAACCAATTAGCCATTTACCTTTACAAGCCCATTAAACAATGACTAATTCCTTTACCAATTTTTAAAATAAGCAAAAGTGCCACTAAAAGTACTCAATGCATTAAAAACATGCTTATCGGTATTTTGTCAAACACATTGAGGGCATAATGTAACTAAAACCAATTTCAATTACTATTTAACCATTTCAATGCAATACAATTATCAAAAATCACCATTAATGCACATAAAGCATAGTTAAAACCATGGAAAACACTAACCAACTATTTTATATCAAAACCTCCTAATTCATGTTTGAAAATAAAAAATCATACAATTAATGAAGTCATGAAAACATTAACATAAACTATGCTTCTAGTTAGAATTAATAATGAGAGAAGATAACATTCCTTAAACCAAGATGATGATGGAAATAAATCACCAAGATAAGCCACAAAGTAATCCTCTTTGTGAAACCCCTGTTTCCCTTTCCCAAAAGTTTTTGAGAGAATTATAGAGTATTTTAAAAGAGTTTCTAAGTGTGAATGAATATAATAATAAGTTAAATAACCTCCTAAGTAGGTTAGAAGTCATGGCACCTTATTAACATAAGTGGGGAAATATCTAGAATAACTCCACTTAAGTTGTACAAATCCTTAATGTACGACTGACCCTCACAAGTCATACCTTCAAATATGATTGGGACCCTATACTCGTGTCCTAGACTCATCCTTTGGATCCAACACTATCTAACATATGAATCATCCAACCAAGTTGTATTCAAAGCATATGATCCGTACTTTTTATCCTTACCCCTGACAGATTAAATCCAAGGAAGATTTAGACACTATCCATGGTACAATGTGCACCCTGGCTTACGACTCATGGTTATACACTCGTACTCAAATCCAACCCAAGTAACCAAGTCTAAGATTAAGTTAAGGAACCAAATGATATATACTCACTAATACAACTCATACCCCTAAGTCTTATCCATTCTAGTAACCAAAATCCATCCCACCAACCAATACGGGTCAACATATAATAGGACCATACCATTCATAACCCATCATACGGCTCGTTCCCATGGGTCATATTAGGTCCAAAGACTAGATTTCCATGATTTTTTTATGGTCAAAATCTAGGGTGTTATAATGACAATGATATTATTGTGAATGATATTGGTGATAATGTTGAAATAATGATGAGATGTTACACACATATTGAATGCATGCTTTTACCATATTTATAAAGTGCCTATGTACGTCTATTGTAGAGAACCTGATTGTGAAATCTGATTGATGTAATTGGCTCATTGATAATTGAACATATGTGAAAATAAAAAAATATGGACTATACTTAGTAGTATTTTAGGTCATAGGATTATGAAGGGTAATAGGGATACTAGGTCTAGTGCATACTATGCTAAAATAGAGAGGTTTGTAGGATTGCCATTAATTTTCTAGAAGTAGACTCATAGGACTGAGTAAAGAAAGACAAAGTGAAACTTAGGAAATATAAGTAATGATTATTTGTCAAAGGACAAATATATACAAAATTATTAAATGGATATAGATCATACAGATACTAAGAGTAATATGTCAAAGAAAAAATAGACAGGGCTTAATATCAGGAACCTTACTTGGTGTCATGATGTTTTTCATATGTGCTAGTATTGTTATTTTCTTATAACCTTGGACAACAAATGATACCTAGTAATACATATGATTACATTGATACTACACTTATTTACACTTCCTTTTTAGGGTATAGCCATGTTGTAGGTTAATTGGAATTTCTATAGAAGAAACAATGATCACTCTTTAACAACTGTTGTCCTTTCACTTTCATATGGATGTTGTGTCATAGATTTTCATATTCTTTTTTAGTGATATTTTACCAATTTATATTAGGTTCTGGGTAAGATTTGTTAATTATATTTTTCATTATTTTATCCACCAAATATAGTGAACAAATTTAATTTCTGAGTAAAGGATTTTCTTTTTTAAAGATTATTTTATTTAAACTATTTATTAATTAAATGGTCTAGTGATAAGGGTTATCCTATCTAGGGTAGAGTTAGGTAGGTGCCCACATAATACATCATTTGGGTTATGACAAGATGGTATTTGAGCCTATGTTATGAGTCTTTCTATATGAGAGCGAATGCCGAGTATAGTCTTGTAGATTGGTGTATTGATATCCACATCAACTTTTTAGGAAGCTATAAGGAATATAGGAAATTAGATTCATTTAGTTCTCTCGTATCATTCTAATTTAGTGTTGTCTCCCCAAGTTGAGTCCAATAAGTATCTAAAAGATTCCAATTGATATCTCAACTATCATAATTTGGATTAGGTAGTTCTACTTGGTATCTTGAAATTGTTTAGGAGGTTGTAATAGTATTATTCTTATTGGTGGGGATAAATAAGAGGCGTAGGACTTGTATGTTGATGCAAAGTTTATGTTTAAGGTAGTGAAGACAATAATTTTTAATACCATTGGTAAGTGTAACTCCTTCATTAATTGATAAATTAGGCTTATTAGAAAAATACATTTGCCTTAAATGTTTCATTGAATTATGATAGAATACTACCTCATTCCATATATGGATTATTACCACATTGATTTTATTATTGCTTTGTTGCTTGATGGCCAAGCTTCTTATGTGTAAGTGATTACTAGGTGTGATTTGGAATGAGTTATTACAAAGGGACTTACGGATCATAAGGATAGAGTGTGATGTTGTGGTATATCTTTATTTTGTGATTTGAGACACATCATATTTGATATGATTTGAAGTATTCCTTAATTTCTATTTTAATCCTAACATATTATTGGGTTACCTTACTGCTTTAATGGGAGGTGGAGTTGTTGGTTTGTTACTTCAGGCAACTAAAAAGGGAATTATTGGTGTTCTTAAGGGATTTAAACTACACTAATAACGGCTCAGATTTAAGAATTCAATCATTCTAATTATAAAAATTTCTAATACATGAGGTATAGAGTAAATAAAAGTGTTTATGGGATAACAACATTCTAGAAAGGACCTAAGATAGTAAAAAATAGGAGCCGCTGGTAGATTAAAGATTTTTTAGTCTTTTAAATATTATTTTATTTAACATTTTCATTATTAACTAGTTGGTAAAGGGTTTTGCTATCTAGGACAGAGCCGAGTAAGTTCTTCACGATCATGTTTATATGAAAATCATGTTTAAGGTAGTGAATTTTATAATTACTTTACCATTGGTCAGCGTAACTCCTTTATTATTTGACTGTCTAGGAAAATTGTCAAAATACTTATGCCTTTAATGTTTCATTACATTATGATAGAATTCTATGTGTATTCCCTATATGTATTATTATCACATTAATTTTATTTTTTCTTTGTTGGGTGATGGTTAAACACCTTTTCTGTAAGTGATTATTAAGTATGATGTGGAATGATTTGTTGTAAAAGGACCCGGGGATCTTAAGGAGTTAGTGTGATTTTGAGATATGTCTTTATAATTGTGATTTAAGATACATCTTATTTCTATGTGATTTGAGGTATAACTTAATTTTGTTATGGATCTTGATAAATTACCAAGGTACCATACTACTTTAAAACAGAGGTGGTGTTGTTGGTTTGTTAGTTGTGGCGAGTGAAAGCGAATTATTTTTGAACTAATTTATTTGATGGACTGGAACCTCACTAAACATTGCTGGGAGTTAGAAATTTAATTACTTTAAGTATGAAAATTGCTAAGATGTTAGGGAGAGAGGTAATAAAAGTGTTTGGGGGATATCATCATGTGAGAAAAGATCTGTTACTAGGTCAAAAATCAAGCCAGTGGTGGATTAGAGGATTTTTCTCCTTTTAAACATCATTTTCTTTAACTTCCGTATTAATTAAATAGTTGGGTGGTTAGGGTTATCCTATATTGGGTATAGTTGAGTAAGTGTCGCACGATTATGTTGATGTGAAATCTTGTATAAGGTAGTGAGTAGTGTAATTGTCAATACCATTGAAAAATGTAACTCCTTTATTATTTTACTAGCTAGCCTTACTATCAAAATACTTGTGCCTTAAATGTTTTATTGTGTTATCATAACATGCTACGTGTATTCCCTATGTGGATTATTATAAATTTGATTTTGTTAGTAGTTTCTTGGGTAATGACTGAACTCTTTGTATGTAAGTGATTATTATATGTTATGGAATGACTTGTTGTAAAGGCACTAGGGGATTTTAAGCACCAGGTTTGATTTTGGAGTATATAGTCATTTTGGTAATATGAGACACATCTCATTTTTCTGTGATTTGAAGTATATTTTAATTTCTATCTGGATTTTGATGAATTACCTAGGTAACTTTCTATTTTACTGGGGAGGCAGTGTTGGTTGTTAGTTACTTTAGGTTGGTAGAAAAGAATTGTTAGTCAACATAATCAAGTTGAGGGATTGGAATCACAATAAAAATTGCTTGGAGTTATGAATTTAAGCATTCTAAGTGTACAAATTACTAAACTGTTAGGGATACAGGTTAAAAAATTGTTCATGGGATAGTATTATGTGAGAAAGAAACTTGGACTAGGTGAAAATCAAAGATAGTGGTAGGCACCACTTTAGTGATGGTTTACTTCTGCAACAATGCTATCACAGCAGCTCCTTGCCACATCCATTAGACTATTTAAGTTGCGTTTATGCCACTACATTAACACTACTTCAGTGGCTCCTAGGCAATAAGCTGCAAGGGCCTTACCCATGTTTCCAATTTTTTAAGCATTGTAAAAATAACCCTCTGTTCATAATATTAAAGCTAGAAATCTCTTTTGACATATACAACATGCTAATTATTTTTACTAGGGAGGCTAGAACAATAACGGTCCTAAATATAAAGATAGTATATTGCATAATACATATCCTAAATAAGGGAAACCAAAATCCAAAAAGTAGTAATAAAATAAAGAGGCAGGGAGGGGGTTAGGGAATATAACTAGTGGCATCATGCCCAAGGCTTGAGGATTCTAATCTCCCCACCTTTATTATAATAAGGAATAAGAACTCCTCCACATCCTTCTTTTACAACTTTGATGGATTCTTGGTGGTGGAGGCACACTTCAACATCACCTGCAAAAACTTCCATATTCTAACCAGTATGAGATCCACGGAGCTACTGTAATACTCTTTAGGATCCTAACTTCGGTTAAGATGTAGTTGCATGATTCAGGGGTCCAAGGCTTGAAATTTTCACTAAGTGTTAAGGATGTAGTCATTTTTAGGAGCCCTAATCATCAATGATTTTTATTTTAGACTTTCCCACCCTGAGACATTAATTTTTGAGTTGATTCATGTTATGGAAGTTAATATATGTATCGGGAGAGTTTTGGGATTTTTGGATGAGGTTTGGGACATGTTTGGATCGCTGAAATATAAACCCAGTGTGGTAACACTACGGCACATTGGTCTCTTCCATGGTTCAGAAGTTCACAAACCATTACTTTCTCCACTAAAGCAAGTGACGCGGTGCATTACTTTCTCCCCTAGAGAGAGAGACATGGAGCATTGGTTATTCCTACATAGCTTATGCAATTAAGTTACCAAGTGGCATGTAAATTATGTCCCTCTACCCAATTCATCCTTAACATGATTTGGAACATCTATAGGGGTATGATGTGTCCCATTTTCTTAAAATCACTCTCACGAAACCCACCTTCTTTTCCATGAAGAAAATTCAAGCCCCTTTCTCAAGAAATAGATAGTTCAAGATTTAAAGTTCAAGAAACCATCTATTAAGGTATGCGGGTATTCATCAATGGGTCCCTTTGACCCATTAATCACAAAAACCTCCTATTTTATTAAAATTTGAGAATTTTTCTTTATTATAAAGTTACATATGTTCAAGATGTGTTTCATTAATGTTTGCCTTGGTAGTTTGAAATCAATTCATGTTTATAAATGATTTCATGAAAAGTTAGTTTATCTTATACTTTGAGTCTCAATTTCCCATATCATATTCAAGTGAATTTCATGTTTTAATATCAAATTATGAACCTAGCCATGTAATCATGTTGTTTACTTAATTTTAACACGTTCCTATTTTCATGTTCATGCTTTTTACATATTTGGTGAAATTTTCATATTTTGGGTCCTTGAACCATGATTCCATACTATAGGTTTTAAGAGTTAATATCGTATTTCATGACCATTCAGTGCTGGCAGGTTATGAACACCCGATACCGATGTGTCCTTACATGATTTTAGATTTTCAAGTAATAAGTCATTTACACTATGAATCCTATCATTTTACTCAGTTGTTATGATCATTTTGAGAACTATAAGTCATTAAATTTAGTTGAAATTAAGTCTGTAGTAGTGTGGATTTAGTTAGGAGTAGGATTTAGCACCAAGTGAATGCAAGTATAGCGGCTCCCCCATTAGTTTATGCAGGGTCCTTAGTAGCAGTCCCTGACTTCAAAAACTATGTAGCCACCATAGGTTATGAGTGGTCAACCTTCAGTTTAGGCTTGATTTCCTCTCAGGGGTCACTCGTCAATTTAGGTTTGACATCTTGGTCCTTTGGGATAACAAATTAGTAGATCTACATAACCAGTGTTTGTACCCATGGCACGGTACTGACACTCTTCCAACTGGGGTTACAGGTTGGACCCCAATTTGATTAGATTGGGTTATGTTGGTTACATGATAGCTCCTATAGTTCTATTCAATGTTTTAATGTATTTCAGCTCAGTTTTGCTTGACCAAACATACATTTTTGCAGTTATTCAGTTATATAGATTTTTGTCTTTGAGATTTAAGATTTTATCCTAGTATCATGTTTATGCTTGGTATTGAATTCTCAGATATTATATGTTCATACATTCATGCTCCGTTGTATCATGCATTTCAGTTAGTCCTTATCTTATATACTAGTACATTCAAAGTACTGACTGTATACTTTTCTTTATGCTATGTCGTCTTATAACATAGGTTCAGAAGATTAGTTTCCTGAATGATCTTTAACAGATCAACATTACTCAGCAGTAGTAGCGGTAAGTCCTCATCAATTGAGGATATGCTATGTTTTTTTACACCTATTTTAGTACACTATTATGTTCAGTCAATCGGTGTTAGTTGTGGGTTTGTCCCATTAACTCCTCATGATGTCTAGAGGCTTTCAAATAATCAGATAATTAGATAGTTAGTTAGTAAATAGTGGCTCAATTTTCAGTATTATCGATTGATATAGACAAATTTGACTATTCATTTACATACATTAATTATCAGATTTTTAGTATTTTATCAGCTTATCTTCCGCATATGTTATATCAGTGTCATTTTATTCAGTGCTCATAATAGGTACCAACTCATTGGTTAGCTTATGATTACATGTGACCATAAGTACCATTTTCGCGATTGGGGGTAGACTCAGGTCGTGACAAAACTTACTGTTAGAGCCTAAGGTTTTGAAGTGTCTTAGAGAGTCTAAAATCCGCATTGAGTAAAATCTTGTGCATTTTTTTAAAGTGTGCCACACTTATGGACAAGAGGCTATGAGATGTTTTAGGAAAGTTTCCCTTCTTTGAGTGTTCACATTTTGTGAAAGAGTATGAGCTCTGTTAAATTTCTTTTTCTAACCCATCCTTCGTTCAATTTACAGATAGTGCCTACCAAAATAAACTATAGAAGAAGGAACTAGGATTAGCCCCCACCAGCACTCGTTAAAAACGATCCCCAAAATGAGCATGACTCTCATGCCGAATTCTTGGCCACTTTCACGACCTAACATATTTTATAGCTTCTCAAAACAACTAGAAGGTTGTTTACCTATCCAATCCAGTGGAAAATACAACAATAGTTAGGATTTAGGATTTCACTTGAATGAATCCCCCTCTATTTTCTTGAGCTATGTTTGAGAAGGATTTGTAGGAGTTTCTTGATATGGTGTAGAAAGTGATAGATATCTTGGGAGTTACTTCGATTTAGAGTGTAGACTTAGTTGCATATTAGTTGCACGGTATAGCTCACACCTGGGTTAAGCAGTGAAAGGAAGACCGAGGTGTTGGCACACGGCTTGTAAAGTGAGAGTAGTTTTCCACAACTTTCTTAGACAGGATCTTTCCCCCATAGTTCAGAGAAGATAAGGTTCAGAAGTTCATTAAATAAAGAAGGGTAATATGAGTTTGAAGGAGTAATCGCTTAACTTTACATAGTTAGTAAGGTATGCTCCTACCATGATGGCAGATAATAGGTCTAGACTGAGTAATTTAATGTCTATTCTATCTGATAATGTGGTCAAGGAGTGTAGTGCCACCATGCCTATTAAGGAGATAGACCTATCTAGATTTATGGTTCATGCCCATCAGATTGATGAAGAGAAAATTAAGGACAAAGAGAGAGAGAATATGAGGGCCAGAATAGGTAGTTTAAACTTCTCTTAGTAAAGGTCGGAAGAAGTTAACCATACTCAATTCCATCCGAAATTTTTAGCCCCAACTCCATCTTCATCTAGTGCGCTAGTACCTAAGTTTAGGTAAGACAGCCGGTGTAGAGCACCAGGCTCTAAGGCCTAGTGTAGTGTAAATAATGGTATTACAAATCCGCTTTGCACAAAATATGGTTGGAATTAGCAGGGTGAGAACTGAGTAGATAGTGATGTATATTTTGCATATGGCAAGCCAGGCCATATGATATTAGAGTGTCAGATGGCTGCTAAAAGAGGCAGAAGTGATTGCCAGAAGGGTCAGTCATATACTTCAACAAAACTAGTAAGTCGCTCTACTAATCATGGTGATACTATAATGGATTGTATTCCCTTCAGACTCACCTGGATTAGGAAAGTTCTTATGATATTATTACGGATACATTAAAACTATTTACCTTTATGTTTATGTTTTATTAGATCCAAAGCTTCACTTCATTTTGTGACTTCATATATAGTCGTCAATTTGGTGTTAGTCCTAAAATGTTAGCATACCCTTTCTCAGTTTCTACCCCAGTAGGTAAATCTATTATAGCCAGACGGGTATACAAAAATCTCTTGATCACAGTATCTCAGAGGATCACCTCAGCTGATCTTGTAAAGTTTAAGATTAGTAATTTTGATGTTATTCTCGAAATAGATTCGCTCCACTCATGGTATACCTCAGTCAATTTCAAAGATAGAATTGTTAAATTTTAGATTCCTAATGAACAAGTTATTGAATGGAGGGGTAGTACTTCAGTGCTTAAGGGTTAGATTATTTCATATAATAAGGCAAGAAAGATGATCCTAGTAGTGTGTTGATAATCTTGTCCTTGTCAAATATTCAAATTCCGAGGCTCCCAATCTCTATTCAGTTCCAGTAGTAAATGAATTTTCAGATATGTTCCTTGAAGATCTTCTTGGAGTTCCTCCTAAGAAGGAGACCGACTTCTGAATAGATATTTTTCTAGACACCTAACCTATCTCTATTCCACCCTATAGAATGGCTCCAACTGAGCTTAAGGAATTGAAAAAATAGTTAAAATATCTTTTAGACAAGGGTTTATCAGGGCTAGTGTTTCTCTATGCAGCACTTCGGTCATATTCGTGCATAAGAAAAATGGTTCTATCAGAATGTGCGTCGAAAACCGTTAGTTGAACAATGTCACCACTAATAATAAGTATCCACTACCCATAATTGATTACTTAATCGACCAACTTTAGGGTGCCAGTTATTTCTCTAAGATAGACCTCAAATTCAGTTATCATCAGTTTTGAGTCAGAGAATGTGTCATTCCAAAGAAAACTTTTAGAACACGGTATAGTAGCTTTGAATTCCTATTTATTTCCTTCATACTAGAAAATGCCCCTTTACCTTTCATGGACTTGATGAATAGGGTGTTTAAGAAGTACTTGGACATGTTCGTCATAGTCTTCAATGATGATATCCTTGTCTGTTCTCATAATGGGAATGATCATGCAAATCATCTGAAGGTTATGTTGCAGACCTTTAAAGATCATCAATTATTTGCTAAGTTCAGAAAGAGTGAATTTTGCCTAAGATATGTAGATTACATTGGCCATTTTGTTTTTGGTGATGGCATCCGAGTTGACCCTCAAAATTTTATGCCAGTAATAAACTTTCATAGACCTATCTCTCAATCAGATATGAAGAGTTTCTTATTTTAGGTTGTCTATTATAGATGATTTATTGAATAGATTTCTTTTATTTTCTCCCACATGTCTTGATTGACCAAGAAGAAGGTTAAATTTTAGTGGTCAGATTCTTAGGAGAAGAGTTTTCAGAAGTTGAAGACTCGACCCACCTCCACCCAAGTCTTGACCTTGCTAGATGGTTCAGATGGATTTATAGTTTACTTTTATTCTTCTAGAGTTTTTATTGGTTGTGTTTTGATGTAGATGGGCAAGGTCATAACCTACGTTTCTAGAAAACTTAAACCCCATGAAAAGAATTATCCCACCCTTAATCTTGAGTTTGCAGTTGTAGCCTTTGC
Source organism: Capsicum baccatum var. pendulum (assembly GCA_030864225.1). NCBI lineage: Eukaryota > Viridiplantae > Streptophyta > Magnoliopsida > Solanales > Solanaceae > Capsicum > Capsicum baccatum. Next base: position 110,186,744 of record CM061550.1, read on the forward strand.
CATTAAGATTTTGAGGCATTATATTTATGGGGTTCATGTTGATGTGGTCATAGATTAAAATAATTTGCAGTATGTAATCATGCAGAAAGATCTAATTCTTTTTCAGAGAAGGTGGCTTGAGTTGATAAAAGATTATGACATGACTATGTTGTATCACTCGGGAATGGCCAATGTAGTGGCAGATGCCCTGAGTAGGTTGTCTATAGGTAGCAGTGACCATGTAGATGATGATAAGAAGGAGTTATTCTGTGAGGTTCATCATCTTGCTAGATTAGGTGTTCGGTTTGTTGATTCAGTAAAAGGTAGTACATGGGTTTTAAATGGTTCGGAATCTTCTTTGGTTGCCACAGTAAAAGAAAAGAAAGAAAAAGATCCTATTTTAGTGAAGTTGAAGGAGGAAGTTAGAGATCAGAAATTAGAGGTTTTATCCTAAGGGGGAGATGGTATGCTTCATTGTTAGGATATTTTATGTGCTCCATGTGTGGATCGTTTTAGGCAGCAAATTTTAGCAAAAGCGCAAGGCGTGGGATACTCTATCCACCTCGGTGCTAGTAGGATGTACTGTGATTTATGAGAAATATATTGGTGGAGTAGTATGACGAAAGCTGTTGCAAAATTTGTGGCTAAGTATTTGAACTATCAGTAAGTTAACGTTGAGCACCAAAGGCCAAGTGGTACACTTCAGGAGTTCAAGATCCCTATTTAAAAGTAGAAGGTGGTGCTCATGGACTTTGTGATAGGATTGCCTAGTACACATCATCAGCATAATTTGATTTGGGTCATTATAGATAGAATGACCAAGTCAACCCATTGTTTGCCAGTTCATACATCATATTTTAGATAAGGATTATGCTAGACTCTCTTTTAGAGAGTTGGTTAAGTTGCATGGGATTCTATTGTCTATCATTTCAAATAGAGGTACTAAGTTTACCTCTCACTTTTGAATGGATTTTCATAAGGGACTTAGTACCCAAGTTCATCTTAGTACAACTTTTCATCCCCAGATAGATGGTCAGGCAGAGAGGACCATTTAGACTTTAGAAGACATGTTGAGGGCTTGTGTTATTGATTAAGGTATTTAGGATGACCACTTACCTTTGATTAAGTTTGCATATAACAATAGTTATTACTTTAGTATTCAAAAGGCTCTATATACGCTCTCTATTAAAGGAGATGTAGATCTTCTATTAGTTGGTTAGAAGTAGGTGAGGCTGCTTTAATTGGTCTATATTCAGTGTTCAAAACAATGGATAAAGTTCAGCTTATTAGAGATGTTGAAGACAGCCTAAAATCATTAGAAATTATTTGTAGACATAAGGAGAAGAGATCTTGAGTTCGAGGTTAGGGACTTGGTCTATTTGTAATTTAGCTGATAAAAATAGTAAAGATATTTGTAAAGAAGGGGAAACTTAGTCATCGCTATTTTAGCCCATATAAAATCTAGAACCATTTTGGGAAGGTAGCTTATGAGCTTCAGTTGCCTACAGATTTGGCATCAGTACATCCGGTGTTCCATGTTTCTTTCATAAAGAAATGTATTGGTGATTTAGTTTTTGTTGTTCCTTTAGAAACTATGGATGTTCAGGATTGACTTTCCAACTAAGAAATCCCAGTTGAGATCCTGAATTGTCAGATTCATAGACTAAGGCATAAAGAAGTTTGCTTGGTTAAAGTTCTATGGCGGAATCAGTCTGTTGAGGGAGCTACTTGGGAAGAAGAATCAGATATACGAGACAGGTACCCTCATTTTTTTTTTTGGAAACTCAGATTCAGCTTGAGGTAATGATTTTCCTTAGATTAACTCTTTTTTGTTCTCTATTTCAGCTATGTAACAAATCTCACGTAATTGTGTATATCTACAAAATCAGTTCAGTTCATTTTCATGTATGATACTTCAGACCCAGTTTTGTAATCATGTTCCAAGGCAAGCATGTTCAATATATAGTCTCAGTTTTCTTACTATTCTCAATCTACCTAGTTTCATTTGAGGATGAATGTTCCCAAGGGGGAGATATTCAGTTTAGTTGTAAGTGTATTCTTAAGGGGTCCAAGGCTTGAAATTTTCAATAATTGTTAAGGACTTTGTAATTTTCAAGACCCCTAATCTTTACAAATTTTTATTTTAGTATTTCCGACCCTGAGACAGTGGGTTTTCAATTGATTCATGTTTAGGGAGGTTAATAGTATGTCTCAGGAGAGTTTCAAGATTTTTAGATGAGGTTTCGAATTTGTTTGGATAGCTGAAACAGTGAGCCAACACATTAAGCCCATGAAACATTGGAATCTCTCATGGTTCCAAGGTTCGCGATGTATTTATTTCTCTCCTCGAGCAAGTAATGTAGAGCATTTCTTTCTCCCCTAGAGAGACACGGCTTGTTGGTTATAACTGCACAACTTCTGCAATTAAATTCCCAAGGAGAACATGAGTCAAATCCCTCAACCCAATTCATCCTTAACACGATTTGGAACTTCCATAGGGGAATTATTTGCCCTTTTCTCTTAAAATAAGTCTCAAGAAACCTTACTCTTTTCCCAAAAACAAAAGATAAGACCATTTCTCAAGAAATCAAGAGTTCAAGCTTCCAAGTTCAACAAACTCTCAAGAAATCTTCAAGAAACCATCTGTTGAGGTATGTGGGTATTAATCAATGGGTTCCTTTTGCTCATTGATCCCAAAACCTCCTATTTGAGTAAAACCTTACTTTTTGGGTGAAATCTTCATGTTTTGGGTTCTTGAACCATGATTCCATACTATATTTTTAAAGATTTGATACCGTATTTTATGACTATTTAGTGTGGGCGGGTTATGAACACCCGATAGCTTTGTGTTCTTACATGATTTATGATTTTCAATTAATAAGTCAGTTACACCATGAATCCTATTATTTTACTCAGTTATTATGATCATGTTGTGCACAATCAGTTGTTACGTTTAGTAGAACCTAAATAAGTACCAGTGTTAGTTCTGTTGGGAGTACGATTTAGCACCGAGCACATACAGGGATGGAAAATCCCACGTCAGTTTAGGCAGGATTGTTAGTAGGAGTCCCTGAGTTCCAAAACAATATATCCAGCTTAGTCTATGAGAGGTCACCCATAATTTTAGGCTTCACTTCCTACCAGGGGTCACTCGTCAGTTTAGGTTTACACCCCAGTCCTTTGAGATAACAAATTAGTGGATCCACAATGCCAGTTTTAGTACTAGTGACATGGTAGTGAAACCCTTCCTATTAGGGTTACAGGTTGGACCCGATTATCAAAGATTGAGAAATGTTGGTTACATGATAGCTCCCACATTTACAATCAGTATTTTATCTCAGGTTTTCTTGACGAAGTATACAGTTTTACAGTTATTCAGTTATACAAATTTGAGTCATTCATATTTTACCTTTTATCTCAGTATCATGTTTATTCTTGGTCATGCATTTCAAACATTATATGTTCATGCATTTATGTACAATTATCAATGTATTTCAATCAGTCCTTATCTGACATACTAGTACATTCAAATTACTAACCATATAATTTTCTTTGTGCTATGTTGTTTTTTAATGTAGGATTGGATGCTCAGTTTCCCGACCATTCTTAGTCAAGTCACAGTTACTCAGCAACAGTAATGGTGAGTTCTTATCTATCGAGGACATATTTTGTTTTTTTACAATTATTTTAGTACCCTCTTATGTTTAATCAGTCGGAGTTAATTGGGGGTTTTTTCCCATTTACTCCTCTCGATGTCTAGATGCTTTCAGATTTTCAGACAGTCAGTTAGTAAACAGTGGTTAAGTTTTCATTATTATCAGTTGTTATAGACAATTTAGACTTTTCATTTATATATATTCAGTATTCAGATTTTCAACATTTTATCAACTTATCTTCTAAATATGTTATGTCAATGTCATTTTAATCAGTGGTCATAGTAGGTAGCAGCTCATGGGTTAGCTTGTTGTTACTTATAATTGTAAGCACCATTGTCTTGAATAAGGGGGTATCCTCGGGCCATCACTGGGACATTTTTTTTGCTCTTAATTTAGCTTCCTTTAGATATTTGTATAGGCTCGGGCTAGAGCAATAGGGCTCCAAGGATCCGAACTCGATAGAGGAACTTGGGACCACTTCTAATAACCCAGTATAGATATAAGGTCAGCCTCCCAACCCTCAAGGGATGCATGAGCATGAGTGTAAAGATTTCCAGAATCCTCGACCCTTTTATCCCTGATTTTCCCACCCTCATCCCCTAACTTTCTTTTTTTCTTTCTTTCTCTCCATGAATCCTTACCCCTCAATGGGCTGACTGACACATATACTCTACTAAGGTGTCATAATCCTCCTTAGAAATATCCACCCTCTTGCACAACTTGATAATTAAGGGTAAGAAAAAATCCCTCACAGACCCTTCACTGTTCTAGAAATACAAGCACTTATCATTGGTATACACACTAAAATTCATACCAACCTACAAAATATCACAAGAGACAACCATAACTTTGTGGAAGATCGTAGTTGTCCTATTTCTCAAAGAATAAATCCTTCGAGATTATTACTAATGCCAAACCTTAGTCTGAACTGAAAAGTATTACTCTTGGTCCCTTTGAGGCCAATTCACTTCACTTTACCCTTATGACTCTCCCCCACCAATACCCTAGCCTCTAACTTTAAGTATAACTTCCTAAACTTGGCCTCAAAGAATCATTGGAGGTGTATGGGGCCTCCAAAGTCTCATTGATAGTAGAAGTATCCATCAAAACATCCTTCCTCCAAATGTAAATAGCAGGGTAGGGAACCAATTACTCTCTAGTTGGGAGTATTGCATAAGACTCATAAACTATAACCAATCTACAATTGAGGATAGGCTACATTAGCATCTCCCATCAAAAAGTATTCAACTTGTTGTTAAATTCTGGTCCCTCATCCTCCATATCCCTCATCACAAAAATCCTATAGTGAATGAAACCCCTATTATGCTTCCCTCATAATAATAATCTTTGCTCGATGAGTCAAGGAATCTTTGATATTAGTGTTTATGCTCCATAATAATCCTGCAAATATTATAAATGTAAGATTGAAAAATAAGTCTAGATGCTATGGGAAGGAAGGAAATGCAAGAACATAGAAAATATTTTACCTAGAAACTACTGCTAGGCGTTACTGCAACATGAAATCGACCACTGTAGTGGTGCCATCACCCCCAACCAATCTAACCCTCCTTCCATGGTAGATTTTTTGAATTTTCTTTAATTTTTTATTTCTAAGCATAAATTAAGCTTGGTAATGTTTGTATTAACTTCATAACACCTAAACGGTGGTGATTAACACCCACAATCATGTTGAAATTGTTCAAAGTTGTTAGAAAGGTGACTTTTAATATTTTCACCCTTTCTATGCTGAAAAATATCTATGAATATCAATTTTACATATAAAACATACATTGGGAACATAAAAGAAGTTACCATGCTTGACATTTGAAGCAAGAACACTACAAATATTCAAAAAATGCACCAAGAAGCCAACTGAAAAACCACTTTCTGCTCTATATTTCATGATTCTATGATAAATATATAAAAAAGGGAGAGGAGATGAGAATTTACCTTGATTTGTCCTAAAAAAAGGTTACCCATGAGAATTGATAGAATTTTCTAAAGAATAGAAGTAAAATTGGGGAAAAAAGTATTTCTCCCTATTTGACTATTATTCACAACTGCGATGATAGTCTTACCACTGCAATGGTGAAATGAAAACTTTCCATCTTTTTGACTATTTTGTGTGGCTATAGCAATAATCATGCCACTGTAACTATACTGCTGCAATGACAAGTTTTATGAGGGTTGCATTTATGAGTTTTTCATACGCTAGATGTTTCGTGATGTATGAAGTATGTTAAATTAACTTGTTATATAAAATATTTTAGTAATTTTTTTTTAAGTATTAATAATACTTGTGCGTTGGGTTAGGAAGTTCAAAGAATATTAATGCATAGGTTGGCTAGTTACTTTAAGTTTAATTATATTAAATAATGATTTGGTGAACTGTTGTGGGTTAATTAATAAGAATAAAGGATAACTCTGGTTTTCGACACGACCATATACATTAAATTCTAAGGTAATGTCTCAAATCCTTTTCCACTCCCCCTAAATAATAAGGGTAGAACATCGGGTAAATTCATATCTAATGTAATGAACCAAATCATTGTTATGTCAAAAATTATCCTAGAAAAATATTGCTACTAAGAAAATCCTTGTTCTAAGCATGATAGGAATGATTTTATAGAAAAAATTAGGGCCCAACATTATTTTGGGACAAAATACTTAAAATATTAAGCCAAGCCCATTGCCTCCTTCGGCAACAATAGATCCACTGATGTTGTGGTATCGTTACAGTGGCAATCCAACCGCTTCAGCAGTATTTGGGCAATAGCTATCCAAAGAATTAATTAAAATCCCCTTTTTAGTTGATCCTCCTTATGCCATCCCTTTTCTCCAAAAATACCCCAAACAAACCTAACACCTACAACAATGAGATTTTTGAGGCCACACTCTATGATGGTAGTTTCTGAGGAATTCTTTATGGGATTCTAATGTAACAAGAGGACGATATTCGTAGGACCACTCCCCACCCTCTATATCAGTGGAATTCTTCTACAAGATAGATTATGATTAATTATGTTAGACAAAGGCTAGATGCCTGTAATAACGGTAGTAGCATCGGGATATTTAATCCCTTAGGCCTTCAAGCATTGACTTTGGATGGACTAAATCATAACAACTACATTTAGTGCAACTAAATGATTTTGATAAAGTATTTATTTAATTGGTTCAATCCATATGTTGCCTAAGAGTATACTTTTATATTGGAGGTAGCTGAGGGTTATAAGTATGTTAAATATTTAAAAATCAGGTAAGTGTGACAGACGAGTGAGATGAGCAAAATGGGGATTAGAGTAAGTCATTTGTGAGTTCATAGGTATTCGATAGAGTCATTTAAAAATAAAGATAAGGGAAACGTATGACCTACGTGTAGGGAATCTATAAGTCAATTGAAAAGTCATAGGAGAATATATACATTGTTGCGGTTGGTTGAATGGCAATGTTATGTTTAAGATCAAGATAAATGAGAAGAAAAAGCTAGATAGAGAGATATGGTGTCCGAGATAGAGGTCGCTCAGTAAAGGTGGTGTAAGAATTAGGGTCACACATAACATTCTGGGCTGGCGTGTGAGGAGAGTGATTGAGAGATAGCCTAGAGTATGTATCTTTGGGTGTTATCTAGAAGTAGCACTTTATGTGATCTCGTATATTCTTATAGGTGTATTAAGAATATGAATGCATAGATAGAGATTTGAATAACCTACACTATTATTCGGATTACGTTCGTTTGACTTTGTACTTATATATGATTTGAGAGTTGTGATTCTTTTTGAGTTCTACCTGAGATATTCTTACTCTATACCGCATATTATATATATATATGATATTAAGCATGACAAAGAGATATTATTTGGATGTTGATGATGTCGATTGATGATATGGTGGTGATAAAGCGATAATATGATGATATTGATGATGTTAATGAGATTATAATAATGATGATACTAAGAATGAATTAATGTTGATAAGATTATACACACATATTGCATGAGTGCATATATCATATTTTTAGAGTGCCGATATTGGTATGTTGAAGTGAACCTGATTATGGAACCTAGTTAACATACTTGACTCATTGCTTATTGAACATATGTTGAAGTGTATATTTCTAAATATACTTAGTTGTATTTTAGGTCATAAGGTTTAGAAGGATAATAGGGATACTCGGTCCAGTGCTTTAGTATGCTGGAATAGGAAGGTCCATAGAACTGTCGGTATTTTGCTAGAAGTATATTCATAGGACTGATTGAAGAGAGATACGATGAGACTTAGGAAATATAAGCTTGTATTGTTTTTCAAAGGACAATGATATCCCTAAATGTTAAATGATAGGTAGGTTATAGGGATGATGACAGTAATATAGCAATGATTAGGTTTAAGGGCCTTAGTTGTCATAACTCATTTTCACGTGGAATGATGTCACCCACATAATCCCACCAGTAGGTTGATGATAGGAGAATTTACACGCCTAAAGTACTATATTTTACCCATATTTTAGCTAAGTTTTGAGGACAAAATATATAATTCATGCACTTTTAGTCCTTTTTCCTGTAATTGAGCTAACAAATATGATTAGCAAGTTTTCAGGTATAAATGATGCAGATTTCAGCATTTTATGGATAACTTGACGCCAAAGGAAGCTTCACGAAAGAAGGAAGGGAAAGCTTGGACGCCAAGGACCAAAAGTGACACATGGAAAATCTGTCCCGGGCAAAAACAACAATTCTAAAGACTTTGGGGACTAGCAGTAACTTATTAGGATTAGGATAATGATGCAGTAACCTAGTAGGATTGGGTTAAGTAATGCATTAGCTTAGTAGGAATAGGATATGGGTGTTATAAATACCCTATTTTGCTAGAGATTTTTATCATTCACTACTACTTTTAATTCTTTCATTAGTTACAATTCTAATTCTCAAATTCCACAACTTACAATTCGGATTCTAATTCTTCCATTAATTCTACTTTTTATTCTTCTTTTATTTATCTATTCAATTCTTAAATTCCACAACAAGAGAAATGCTACTTTGAAGGGGAGTTCACGCCTAAATCCATACCACACCATACTACACGTGATATCTTTATTGTGGTATAATAATAATGTCTATTGTGAGTTCCATCGCACTCATGAGTAGCTAAACTTCTCTGTTGGGGTTATGGAAGCCTTATGAGATACTATCTATTGCTATGAGTTTGTGAATTCGTGACACGTATGCTGCTTATATCATTATTCTCTTCTTCTTAATGCAAATTCTTGTGGTTGCAAACGCATAGAATACGCCAATATAGCATTAACTTGTTCGAAAGAAAAGTTATATGTTTGGAAAAGAGATAATGTCAAGGTAATAGGGCACCAACCCCTGTTAAAAAGTTAGGGCCATAACTGGATTAACCTCTTAGAGAATTTGTACCGTTAGATACGCATTAAGCTCGAAAGAGTTAAAGTGAAATAGTCCTTGTTAGGTTGAAAGACGCTTGGATTTACCATAGTATACAATTTTCTATAAGCACATGCATGTCTGAAGTTCGCATAACTCATAGCCAATAGAGACGTATAACTCATAAGGTGGACATAACCCCAACTCTCAATTCTCATTGGTTAACATCGTACCAATCATTCTTTCTTCTTACTTTGCTAATTTCCATTTTTACTCTATTATTTTGGTTACACGTTACAATTCCCCCTTTTTACGAGACTTTCACCAAAAGTCTAATAATCTTTGCTTACTTATTGACTGGCTATTCCCTGTGGGATCGATACCCAACCCAGTTGGGTTATATATTTGACAACGACCGTTTTACACTCTTACAAGAGCTGTAGATTGAGCGTTATCAAAAATTGGCGTCGTTGCCAAGGAATACGGTTGTCAACTAAGTTTGTGATAATTACTAGACCCTTTGGTCAAAGATTCTCGTACTTTTACTTTTAGTTTTTGTTTTTATTTTCTGCAGGTTTTTATTTAGTGCATGCCCCATACTCGAAGTTCTGGTCAACCGTTATTACCTATCAATCCTGAAGCACAACGTATTGGCAGAATGAAGGCACAACACGAAATTAAAAGGATGGCTGCTCAACAGGAACAGGCGAGACTAGCTGTTCTAGCAGCCGCTCAAGTGCATCAAAATAATATTGATAACCCTGGGAGAGCGACAAATCCTGACGATGAGGAACTAGGTGATGACGAGTTTCTAAACCCAAGGCGTGATGCTGAGATAGCAACACCTGCTTAAAGAAGAGATTGTCAAGCTAGGTTTAGGCATGAACGCCAACCAGTACAACCAGCTTTCGACGATGATGATGATTATCTTGAGAGAGCCGGAGCCACAGGAGCCATTATTACTCCACCATTGGCACCCGGAGCCAAGTTCAACATCACAAGCACCATGATTCAGTTATTGCAACTCAAGGGATTATTCGGTGGACTAGCAGGCGATGATCCGAATATGCATCTGATCAACTTTATTTCTACATGCAAGTCATTCAACAATCCTGGCGTTGGACAGAATGTAATTCGGTTGTGCCTATTTCTATTGTCTCTATCTGGGGAGGCAACTCTATGGTTGAACGAGCTGACTCCTAATTCTATCACTAATTGGAGGCAGTTGAAAGACACTTTCCTAGAAAGATTCTTTCCGCCATCCAAAAGAGCACAATTGAGAGATGAAATCAGCAACTTTCGGCAGCTTCCAACCGAAGCTCTTCATGAAACATGAGAGAGGTTCAAGACGAAGCTAATGCATTGCCCAAACAACCATATGACCAATGTTCACCTAATGGAGATACTATACAGATCCTTGAATTCAATAACTAAACCAGTGGTGGATAATGCGGCTGGAAGATCTTTTATGGACCTCACCTTTGGTCAGACAAGCAATATGCTAGACCAGATGACAAAGCAAAGTAGAGCTTCGCATACCAGGGAATCTGAGGTAGCAAGCCCCACTTTATCTATTGGCATGACTGCAGACCAAAGGAGAAGAGAAGAAGAAATCGATCAAGATATGGCGCACATGAAAACGCAAGTGGATCTTCTTACAAAGCATCTCCTATCAGGAAAGACCAAAAAAGTCAAAGCTGTTGCGTCAAAAGGAAGAGACAAATCTGATTCGAAAGAAGAGGCCAACTACTTAAACAATCAGGGGGGTTTCCGAGGCAATACCCAAGGAAACCAAGGTCGGAACTATTATGATAAATCTGGAAACAAGTACCAAGGTAGTTGGAAGAATAACAATGACAAGAGTGGTTTGTATGTTCCCCCAGGGAGAAGTGATGCCACTGCATCTAGTTCTGCAAATATGGAAGACATGATGGCTAAACTGTTAAAAGGAGTAGAGGCAACCAGCGCGGGAGTAACTAAGGTAATAAATGATTTATCCTCGATGAAGCAATTGGTTGACTCACATTCCACTTCAATAAAACAAATAGAGCAGCGGTTGAGCCAACTTTTGGCAGTACTCAATCAAAGAAAGACTGGCACCTTACGTAGCGACACCGTGTAAAATCCAAGGAATGATGGATCATGCATGGCTATTACTACTCGAAGTGGTAAGGTGCTGGAAACTTCATCCAAAGGCAAGCAAGTGGTTGACGATGTAGCGGACAACGATGATAAGGCTAATGGGGAAAATGCAGTAGAAGACAACCACGACGTCCATGACGTCACACCAAGTATATTGCAGCCTGAAAAGACTGAAATACAGAAGCAAGAGGAGAAAAAAGTTGTGGAGAAAACAATCCCACTTCCACCACCACTTTTTCCTCAAAGATTGAAGAAGATTACGGATGATACAAGGTTCAACAAATTCATGACGATATTAAAGAAGCTGACCGTAAATGTTCCGTTGGTGGAGGCACTAGAACAAATGCCTGGGTATGCGAAATTTATGAAAGATATTTTGACAAAGAAGCGGGAAGCAAGCTATGGTTGAAAGATACTGTGCATCATTGTAGTGCAATTGCTACCCGATCACTAGTTCAGAAGAAGGCCGACCCCGGTGCTTTCACTATTCCATGCACAGTTGGTTTTTTAAATTTTGCCAATGCATTATGCGATTTAGGAGCCAGTATCAATTTGATTCCATTATCTATTTACAAAAAGTTGGGGTTGAGTGATCCTACTCCAACCAATATGAGGCTCGTAATGGCAGATAGGTCGGTAAAACGAGCTATTGGTATTCTATGTGATGTATTGGTAAAGGTTTCGTCATTCATCTTTCCGGAAAACTTCATTATTTGGCTTGTGAGGCAGATTCAGAAGTTCCCATAATCATGGGGCACCCTTTCCTTGCAACAGGAAGTGTGCTTATTGATTTAAAAGCTAATGAGCTTTTATTCCGGATAAATGACAAAGTAGTTCGCTTTGATGTGTGTAAATCAATGAAGCAACCCAAAGAGCTGAGCGTATTCTCGGTGGCTGATTTTTACTTTGATGATGAGAAAGACTTACTTGAAGAGGAGCAAATTATTGATGACCCATTGCCGGTTGTGCTCATAAATGTTGAGCATCAGGATGCTAAAAATTATGAAGAGACTATTGATACTCTAATAGGATTTGGATCATATCCTCATGCTCGCAAAAAGCTGGACCTTGATCTCAAAAATCGACCCACACCACCAGCTAAACCATCTATTGAAGAGCCACCCACGTTAGAATTGAAAGAGCTGCCTAGCCATTTAAAGTATGCATTCTTAGGAAGCGGAAACACACTTCCAGTCATTGTGGTGGAAGATTTGGGTGAGCAGCAAGTTGCAGCTCTCATTGCTATTCTACGGAAGTATATAAGAGCCATTGGTTGGACCATCGCTGATTTTATTGGTATTCAACCTGGGATTTGTACACACAAGATTCAGCTTGAAGAAAATTGCACACCCACTATTGAGCATCAAAGGCGTCTAAATCCACCTATGCAAGAAGTGGTGAAGAAAGAAATTATTAAGTGGTTAGATGCGAGGGTAGTGTATCCAATCTCTGACAGTACATGGGTAATCCCGGTACAATGTGTTCCCAAGAAAGGAGGCATGACGGTAGTAGCGAATGAGAAGAATGATCTTATTCCACTCAGACCCGTCACCGGATGGAGAGTATGCATGGACTACCGGAAGCTGAATTGATGGACACTCAAAGATCACTTTCCAAAGCCATTCATGTACCAAATGCTCAATCGATTAGCGGGAAAAGGCTGGTTTTGTTTCTTAGATGGTTATTCTAGCTTTAATCAGATTTGTATTTCCCCCGAAGACCAAGAGAAGACAACGTTCACATGCCCATATGGTACATTTTCCTTTAAACGTATGCCATTCGGGCTATGTAACACACCAGCCACCTTTCAGCGTTGTATGATGTCCATCTTTTCTGATATGGTTGAAGATACTTTGGAGGTATTCATGGACGATTTTTCAGTTGTGGGCGAGTCGTTTGAATCGTGTTTGGTAAACCTGAGTATTGCGTTGCAAAGATGTGTAGAATTCAACCTAGTGCTGAATTGGGAGAAGTGCCACTTTATGGTTAAGAAAGGCATCATTCTTGGGCACAAAATCTCCGAAAAAGGAATTGAGGTTGATCGAGCTAAAATTAAAGTCATCGAGAAGCTACCACCTCCAATTTCCATAAAGGGTGTTCGTAGTTTCCTTGGGCACGCAGGTTTCTATCGGCGGTTCATCAAAGACTTCTCCAAAATGGCTAGTCCATTATGCAAACTTCTGGAGAAAGATGCAAAGTTTGACTTCAATGAAGATTGTTTGAAGGCATTCGAATGCCTCAAAGGGAAGCTAATTGAAGCTCCTATCATGGTAGCTCCAGATTGGTCCCTACCATTTGAAGTCATGTGTAATGCCAGTGGGGTAGCTTTGGGCGTTGTACTTGGCCAGAGAAGGGAAAAGTTATTCCATCCTATCTATCATGCGAGCAAGGTCCTGAACGAATCCCAAAAGAACTATACTGTCACAAAACAAGAGTTCCTAGTGGTTTTGTATGCTTTTGAGAAGTTTCGTGATTACTTGTTGGGAACCAAAGTGATCATTCATACAGACCATGCAGCTTTGAGATACCTAATGATGAAGAAGGACGCAAAGCCGAGGCTAATTCGATGGGTCTTGTTACTGCAAAAATTTGATTTCGAGGTAAAAGATAGAAGGAGTTGCGAGAACCAAGTGGCTGACCATCTATCTAGACTTGAGAACGAGCATATGGCGCAGCCTGAAATCGAGATTGATGATGCATTCCCTGACGAGGAGATCTTAGCCACGATAATAGAAAAGTTACCATGGTATGCCGACTTTGCGAATTTTGTGGTAAGTAATGTCATACCTACAAATTTACCTTTCCATCAAAAGAGGAAGTTTATGCATGATGTAAAACACTACTTTTAGGATGAGCCATATTTGTTTCGACGATGTGCGGATGGTGTTATCCAGCAATGCATATCCCATGTAGAGGTGCCTAATATATTGGAAGCATGTCACACTTCCCAAGTTGGAGGACATCACGCAGGTAATCGGACAGCAAGAAAGGTATTGCAAAGTGGATATTATTGGCCGTCGATATATAGAGATGCCTACGAATTTGTGAGAAGATGCGACCAATGCCAGAGACAAGGTGCGATTTCAAAACACCCTGAGATTCCCATGTCGAAAATTCTTGAAGTCGAGCTCTTTGATCTATGGGGTATTGATTTCATGGGTCCATTTGTAAATTCGTTCAGAATGAAATACATCCTAGTCGCTGTAGATTATGTTTCAAAATGGGTTGAAGCAGTAGCGTTGGCCGACAATGAGGAAAGTGTGTTGTAGCATTCTTGAATAAGAATATCTTCTCCTGCTTTGGAGTACCACGTACTATCATAAGCGACGGAGGATGTCACTTTTGCAACAAGCTATTCAAATCCGTGTTGGTAAAATATGGTGTCAAGCAACATAAGGTAGCCACACCTTATCACCCATAAACTAGTGGGCAGGTAGAGGTTTCCAATCGAGAGATCAAGCAAATCCTTGCAAAGACGGTAAATGCTAATAGGAAAGATTGGTCTCGGAAGCTGGAAGATGCACTATGGGCTTATAGGACTGCATTCAAAATGCCAATTGGCATGTCCCCGTACCAACTAGTTTATGGGAAGGCTTGTCACTTACCCATTGAGCTCGAGCATAAAGCATTATGGGCGTTGAAGCGATTGAATTTGAATTGGGATGATGCAATGAATCTGAGATTGGAGCAGCTGAAGGAGATGGATGAATTCCGTCTACATGCTTATGAAATATCAAACCTATATGATAACGCTCAATCTACAGCTCTCGTGGGAGTGTAAAGCGGTCGTTAGCAAATATAGAACCCAACCTGGGTTGGGTATCGATCCCACAGAGAATAGCTTGGCCAACAAGTAAGCAAAATTAATAGACTTTTGATGCAAGTCTCGTAAGAAGGGGGGATTGTAATAAGTAACCAAAGTAATGAAATAAAAGCTGAAAATAATAAAGTAAAATGAGAAAGATTGTCACGTTGGTTGTAAACAATGAGAATTGAAGCGTTGGGGTTATGTCCACCTTCAGAAGTATACGTCTCTATTGGCTATGAGTGTGTGGAGTGTTGACATGCAATTGCTTATAGAGAATTGTAGTCGATGGTAAATCCAAGCGTCTCTCGACCTAAACAAGGACTATTTCACTTTAACTCTCTCGAGCTTAAAGCGTGTCTAACGGTACGAATTCTCCAAGAGGTTAGTCCAGGTACGGCACTAGCTTTTTAATAGGAAAGGGTGTCCTACTACCTTGACATTATCTCTTTTCCAGACAAATAACCTTTCTCTCGAACAAGTTAAATGTTAGCCTGGCGTTGGTCTATGCGTCTTCTTTTCTAGACAAATAACCTTTCTCTCAAACAGGTTAGATGTTAGAATGGCGTGTTCTTGTGTTTGAACCGCAAAGGATGTAGATTTAAGATGAAGAGAATAATGATATAAGCAATATACTTGTCTTGAACTCACAAACTCATAGCTATAGATAGTAACTCATTCGGCTTCCATAACCCCAACTAAGAGGTTTAGTTACCCATGAATGCGAAGGATATCACGTTTTGCATGGTGGTTGGCGTGAATAGTAGGTGTTTGGCGTGTGGTTTTGGTGATTCCTTAGCAAGTAACGATTCTCTTGTTGTGGAATTTTAGAATAGAAGAATGAAGAATTAAGAATGTATTGTAGGAAGATGTCTTAAGTGAAGAGTTAATTGAATTGTAAGAATGTGATTAAAAAATCTCTAACATGATAGGGTATTTATAATACTCCTATCCTACTCCTACTAAGCTAATGAAATAAATAACCAAATCCTAATATACTAATGAAATCCTTGACCCAAATGTACTAGGGTAAGGTTACAAAATTATAATCCAAATAGAATAATGAAACACATAACCTAATTGCACTAGGTTAATGTATTATGGCAAAAATCCAGCTTTGTGTCTGTAAGTCCCCAAAGTCTTCAGAAATGCTGTTTTAGCCCGGGACAGATTTTCCATGCAGCAGATTTAGTCCTTTATGCGTCCAGCTCCTTTCCATCTCGTTTGTGAGCTTTCTTTTGCGTCAAGTAAGCCATAAATTGCTGTATTTTGCATCATTTATACCTGAAACTTTCCTAATCACATTTGTTAGCTCATTTACAGGAAAAAGGACTAAAAGTGTATGAAATAGATAATTAGTTCTCAAAACTAGGCTAAAATATGGGCAAAATATATTGATATAGGCGCGTATATTCGCCTATCATCAACACCCCACACTTGAAGCTTTGTTCGTCCTCGAACAAAATATCATGTCCTTCTAAACATCAACTTAGGGTTTTTACAGCAACAACACAAAACTTTCTTCAAGACAAGCACAAAAATTATCAACAAAGTGTAGCTTTCCGATTATAAGTAGAAACAATTTAACCTCAAGCATAGACTCGTGATGGTGATCAACTCGCATGCAAACGTTAAGGTACATAGAATCATATACAACTATCCAAAACTCATCAACCATGTGTGTCTCACAATATAGTACCCATAATCACTCACAAATATAGCATATTTTTCAAACATGGGTATCAAAGTGTCCTTGCTCTCACTCTCACAAAGAATTCATATGTAGCAACTAATGACCATAGGCTTGCCCTTAATGTAGTACTCCACTAAATGTCGGAATGTTAAGATTAGGATCAAGTAGGTCTTTTGATGGTTGTAACGTAAGCTAAGGGACGGGTAGGATCAACTATTTTGGCCAGAAATAGTGACTAAGTTCCTAAGCACTTTAATACATCACATTGTATCATTGACACTTTTTTCTTTCAACCTTTCTTTATTTTATTTTTCCACCCTTGTTATCATCTTTTGTTTTTCAATTTTAAGCACAACTCACTTTTCAGCTTTCTTGTCCTTTTTCTTTTCACAACGTACCTCCTATGATAGCATTTTTTTTCTTTTTCATAACACCTTCAAGAACCTTTACAATTTAAAGCATCATACTCACCCAATTTCCTCTTATGTTGTCACATGACTTATTCACTTTAAAGCACTTAGGAATTTGGATCAAATTATGGTCTTGAAAGAAATAGATTAGGCTTACATACAAGGTTGTCAAAGAAATAGGCTAAAGGCTCAAAAGGGTTTAACTAGGATGATTTACATGGGTAGGTAAAACTGATGGTAAACATGTATAGGTTGCCAAAGAAATGCCTAAATCATATCCTAAACTTACATTCCTTATTTTCGCTTTGCATACATACGAGGCAAGTTCTAGCATCAGCCACATACATAGAATATACTATTAATCTCACACACACAAGGCACATGGTCTACTTGATTGGTAGTAATATAGACTCTCGACCCAACAAGTGAAGGAATCGAATCACACAATATCACATGATGAGTCACAACTAGAGCCTAAATGTCTCAATAGTCACAATTGTAGCACATACTCTTGTTCTAATCTCATGCTGCCTATCCAAATAATTTCATGCGTAGCTAGAAAAATTTTACTCTTAAAAAATAAAATAAAAAAACGTCACACGAAAAAAAAATCACAAAATAAAAAAATTTGGACTCAAAACAAAATAAACAAGAGCAAACATACAAACATAGCATGCAGATTCTGCCGACACCCCACACTTAGACTAGACACTGCCCTCAGTGGAAAATAAAGTCGAAGAACCTGTTTAGTCGGACTCTTCCTCAATGTCGGGGGTCATACCCCCTTTGTCCGAGTCATCGTAAGAGTCGTCGTCAGAGTTCTCCTCATCATCAGAATCAGGCAAGCGTCTATCATCATCAGTTGGCACGTCATCATCAAGAGGTTCCTCGAAATAGACTCCCACTCCACACATCTCCCGGGCATGTCTGTTCATTGGGTAGTCGTGGTCCAGCTGTTGGAGCTCTTCAGCAGTTGGAATACGTCCACCACTCATCATAGTGAATCTCGTCATGCCATAGAGATGACGGAAGAAACTCTCGTCACGAGCATGTCTCTCCGCAGTGGTAAGGTTTACTCCATGCGTTGTTTCAGCATCTTTGACCTTGGTGAGGTCAACCTTCTTTGGGGTATGTGGGAGTTTGTGGTCAGCTGGTTCCTCTTCTATATCCTCCTTCCGCAACATTGCTGTCAACAAATTGCCGAATGTGAAATGGGACCTGCTGTGGAGTCTGGCTTTTCTCATGGTCGATCGAATGATTGCCCCAAAGTTGATAGGGACATTTGTCATCAATGCATAAACCAGACACACTCTATCTCTCGATATCTTTGTGTATTGCGTCCCAGGAATGAGGCATGAGTTGACAATGCGCATCCAGATTCTTGCTTCCCTATTTAGTGGAGCATAGGGGAATGTGTTGTGACGGCCTGTTTCCTTATGTCTGCCCCATCTTGCCATTGATCTGCTTCCACAAAGCGTGTGTCTTATAGCTCTGTAAGGAGGCCTGCTGTACAGCTCTTTGTATGGTGCAGTGTCGACCGAAGGTAGGCCTAAAAACGAGTTGATCCAATCCGCTGTAAGCTGTAACACTTGGCCCCGAATTTTGACTTCGTTGCCTGTTGTGTTTGGCGACCAGTTGGCATAAAACTCTCTTGTCAAGTCAAGATTGCACTCTCCCATGTCACGGAAGATGAAATCCAGCTTCAAAGCCATTATCTTAGCCAACAGTTGCGGCTCCTTCTTTGCTAAGGTCTCCTTGTTGATTAAGTCGACGTGCACATATTTCTTTTCTTTGTTGCTGCTGTACCATGCCTTGGCTTCTTCCTCAAGAACCCATTTGATTCCGAACATTCTGCGTGGTAGGTGTGCGGAAGATGATTCGCCTTGGTCTTTTCGGCTTCTCTTTTTGTCCTTGCGGGTCGTGGTAGCCTTCTCCTTGCCTTGCCTTGCTTTCGGTGCCATTGAACCTGAGACTAGAAATAATGTTAGATGCAGCACAATCGCACTTTAGACAATCTATATGCAAGCATTAGGGGTACCACCCCACACTTAATCTTGTTGGCACAAATCGGTGAAGTGAACGTGGTCGAGTACTCAGACGTCGTCGACATACGTCTTAGGATTGTATTCCGACAAGAAAATCAGTATTACATCACTCATGAGCAGCCATTTGGACGACTTGCATGGTGTATATAGCAACGTTACAACATAGGGGTTACCACATGGAATTGCTATTCAAACAACAAACACCTCCACCTAAGTCGATAGTCACTATAACCTTATCCCGATGGCCGGGATGGTTAATCATTTAAGCATCCAAACAACACTCTCAATCAATATTCATGGCCACATATGTTCAGCAAGTATCACAACAATGCCATTGAAACAAAATTCAAGTCGGAAACAAGTCATGAATTCCATACGTATATAATCAATCACACGATTTTGCAACAATTATCCACACACATGAACATCACCACCAATCTCTCATGAGTTAGCATTTTATAATAAGCATAGTAAAGTAGTACTTACGATAAATAGATGAAGAATAAGAGAGCACTTACTTGCTTGAAGATTGTGGAGAAGTTGTTGTGGATTGGAAGAACAAAGGAAGAAAAATTTGAGAGGATTTGGGATGATATGCGGCGCCTTTAGGGTTACTTCTAATGTGTTTGTGATAAACAACCAAGTCCCCTTTATATAGGAGGAGTATGGGTCGGGTTATGACCCATTTACAATCGGATTTGGGGACAAAATCACCCTATATGCGGCGCATATCCCTCGGCATATCACATGTATATGCGGCCCATTGTCCATGGCATAATGGGACATATGCGCCGCACATAGTATGGCATATATAGGCATATGCGGCGCATATGGTATGGCATTTGGTCTCAGTATCTCAAATGCCATAGCATAGGCGGCGCATAGTCAAAAGCACACCTAGGAATAGGCGGCGCATAGTGTATTGCACACTAGATTCCGAGTCCTTAGGCTATAGAATAGGTTGTGCATCGTTCGTGACCTATTTTTACCAAGGCCTAGCCTTTCTCGAAGCCTATTATGACGTGAGAAAGGCTCAATCCATAGCCTTATGCATCACCATTCCTAACTTACCGACTTTACCATACAATGCGACCAAATCGTCAATTGAAATCAATCTCCTCGTTGCATACTTCTTACACCTATATTTGCTCAAACAAATGAAAACGATTAGTACGATGGGTTGCCTCCCACCAAGCGCCTTAGTTTTGGTCGTGGCACGACTCTTATTTTTGGATTTTCATTTATCAAAAAGAAAAAAAAACTAAAACGACAAAACGATAAAACAATAAAACGAAGGGTTGCCTCCCATCTAGCGCCTTATTTATTGTCGTGGCTCGACGTAGTAATCTCGAGTACTTAGACTTCGTCGAGATAAGTGATGGCCATGTCATTCATCGTGTCAAGAGGACCGATATATGGCTTAACACGTTGGCCATTCACCTTGAAGATAACACCCTCATTATTTGCCAATTCGACTACTCCAGATGAGTAGACGTGGGTGACTTTAAATGGACCAGACCACTTTGATTTTTACTTACCTGGGAAGAGCTTGAATCTGGAGTTAAAGAGTAGTACCATGTCACCTTTTTGGAAGTGTCGTCGAACAATCCGCTGATCGTGATACTTCTTCATCCGCTCCTTGTATAAATCTGATCTTTCATATGCATGGAGACGGAATTCATCTAGCTCGTTCAGCTGCTCCAACCTCAGGTTCTTCACATCATCCCAATTCAGATTCAAGTGCTTCAATGCCCATAATGCCTTGTATTCAAGCTCGATGGGTAGATGACAAGCCTTCCCATAAACTAGCTGATAAGGTGACATACCAATGGGTGTCTTGAATGCAGTCCTATACGCCCATAGTGCATCAACTAGCTTCCGAGACCAATCCTTCCGATTCGCATTGACCGTCTTGGCAAGGATTTGCTTGATCTCACGATTGGAAACCTCTACTTGTCCACTAGTTTGGGGATGATAAGGCGTAGCTACCTTGTGTTGCTTGACTCCATACTTGGCCAATACAGATTTGAATAGCTTGTTGCAGAAGTGAGATCCTCCATCACTTATGATAGTACGAGGTACCCCAAAGCGAGAGAAGATATTCTTCTTTAAAAACGCTACAACACGCTTTCCTTCATTATCGGCCAATGCTACAGCTTCAACCCATTTCGACACATAATCCACAGCAACCAAGATGTACTTCATTCCAAACGAATTCACGAATGGTCCCATGAAATCAATACCCCATACATCAAAGAGTTCTACCTCCAGAATTTTGGACATGGGCATTTCATGGTGTTTTGAAATAGCACCTTGACGTTGGCATTGGTCACACCTTCTCACATAGTCGTGTGCATCTCGGAATATTGTAGGCCAATAATAACCACTTTGCAAGACTTTTCTTGCTGTTCGATTCCCTGCATGATGGCCTCCAACTTGCGAAGTGTGGCATGCTTCTAATATAGTGGGCACTTCTTCATGGGATATACATCGTCGAATGATACCATCCGCGCATCTTCGAAACAAATAAGGCTCATCCCAATAATAGTGCTGAACGTCATGCTTAAACTTCCTCCTTTGGTGGTAAGATAAATTGGAAGGTAACACATTACTCACCACGAAATTTGCAAAGTCGGCATACCATGGTAAGTTCTCCATTGTTGTCGCTAGTATCTCCTCGTCAGGGAATGCATCGCCAATCTGATTTTCTGATTGCGCCACATACTCATTCTCAAGTCTAGATAGGTGATCAGCCACTTGGTTCTCGCAACCTCTTCTATCTTTGACTTCGAAATCAAACTCTTGCAGCAGCAACACCCATCGAATCAGCCTTGGTTTTGCATCCTTCTTTGTCATTAGATACCTAAGAGCTGCATGGTCTGTATGAACGATCACTTTAGTACCTAATAGGTAGGCGCGGAACTTCTCAAACGCATACACAACCGTTAATAGCTCTTGTTCAGTGACGGTGTAGTTCCTTTGGGCTTCATTGAGGACCTTACTCGCATAGTAGATAGGATGAAATAATTTCTCCTTTCTCTGTCCAAGAACAGCACCAACGGCTACACCACTAGCATCACACATGACTTCGAACGGGAGCGTCCAATCTGGTGTTACCATGATAGGGGCTTCAATGAGTTTTTCTTTAAGGCATTCAAATGCCTTTAAGCAATCATCATTAAAGTCAAACTTCGCATCTTTCTCCAATAGCTTGCACAATGGACTAGAAATTTTGGAGAAGTCTTTGATGAATCTACGATAAAACCCAGCATGGCCAAGAAAACTACGAACTCCCTTCACCGAAATTGGAGGTGGTAGCTTCTCAATTACCTCTATTTTGGCGCGATCAACCTCTATTCCTCTTTCGGAGATCTTGTGCCCAAGAACAATTCCTTCTTTTACCATGAAGTGGCACTTCTCCCAATTCAGCACAAGGTTGAACTCTACACATCTTTGTAATGCCATGCTTAAATTCACCAAACATGCTTCGAAAGACTCCCCAACAACTGAAAAGTCGTCCATAAATACCTCCAAAGTGTCTTCTACCATATCAGAGAAAATAGACATCATACATCGCTGAAAGGTGGCTGGTGCGTTACATAACCCGAATGGCATACGTTTGAAGGCAAACGTACCATATGGGCATGTAAACGTTGTCTTCTCTTGGTCTTCTGGTGCAATAAAAATCTGATTATAACCTGAATAACCATCAAGAAAGCAAAACCATCCTTTTCCCGCTAATCGATCTAGCATTTGGTCCATAAATGGCATGGGGAAGTGATCCTTGAGAGTCCAAGAATTCAGCTTGCGGTAGTCCATGCATACTCTCCATCCAGTGACGGGCCTGAGTGGAATAAGCTCATTCTTTGCATTCGCAACCACCGTCATACCTCCTTTCTTGGGAACACATTGTACTGGGCTTACCCATGTACTATCAGAAATAGTATACACAACTCCTGCGTCTAACAACTTGATAATCTCCTTCTTCACCACCTCTTGCATTGGTGGGTTTAGACGTCTTTGGTGTTCGATGGTGGGTGTGCACTTTTCTTGGAGCTGAATTTTATGAGTGCAAATCCCAGGTGGAATACCAAGGATATCCGCAATGGTCCATCCAATAGCTCTAATATACTTGCGTAAAATTGCAATAAGAGCTGCAACTTGTTGCTCACCTAAATCGGCTGCCACTATGACTGGAAGAGTGTTTCCGCTTCCTAAGAATGCATACTTCAAATGGCTTGGCAGCTCCTTTAATTCTAATGTGGGTGGTTCTTCAATAGATGGCTTAGCTGGTGGTGTGGGTCGATTCTTGAGATCAAGATCCAGCTTCTTAGGAGGATAGCGATATGCTCCTAATCCCGATAGAGCACAAATATCACCTTCAGAAATTTCAGCATCATCATCATCTTCTTCCATGAGCAAAACCTCCAAAGGATCATCAAGAATTTGCTCTTCAGCAAGTAACTCATCCTCTTCATCAACGACAACATCAGCCACAGAAAATACACTTAGATCTTTGGGTTGCTTCATTGATTTGCAAACATCAAAGCGCACCACTTCATCATTTATTCGGAATGAAAGCTCATTAGCTCTCAAATCTATGAGCACACTTCCCGTAGCAAGGAAAGGGCGTCCCAAGATTATGGGAACCTCTGAATCTGCTTCGCAATCCAAGATGACAAAGTCTGCTGGAAATATGAATAAAGATACCTTCACCAAGACATCGCATAGAATACCAACCGGTCGTTTTACCGACCTATCCGCCATAACAAGCTTCATATTAGTTGGTGTAGGATCTCCTAACCCCAACTTCTTGTAGATTGATAATGGCATCAAGTTGATGCTGGCTCCTAAGTCACATAATGCTTTAGCAAAGTCCAAAGATCCGACGGTGCAAGGAATAGTGAAAGCTCCGGGGTCGGCCTTCTTCTGAACTATGGATCGGGTAGCTATTGCACTACAATGATGCACATCTTCTTTCAGCTCATAGCTTGCTGCCCTCTTCTTAGTCAAAAGATCTTTCATAAACTTCGCATACCCAGGCATTTGTTCAAGTGCCTCTACCAATGGGACATTAATAGTCAGCTGCTTCAACATGGTCATGAACTTGCTGAACTTAGTGTCATCGGCCGCCTTCTTCAATCTTTGTGGAAAAGGTGGTGGTGGGTATGGAAGTGTTCTTTCCATGGCTTTCTTCTCCTCTTGCTTCCGTTTATTATTTTTTTCAGGCTGCACGTCACTAGGCAACACGTCCTTGACGTTGGAAGTGGATATTGCGGCGTCTTCCCTAGTGGCGTCACTAGGCGTGGCGTCCATGTCTGCTGTTCGGTCAACTACTTGCTTGCCTTCTGCTGAAGTTTCCAGCACCTTACCACTCCTCGTAGTGATGGCCATGCATGACCCATCAGTCCTTGGATTTTGCACAGTATCGCTAGGCAAGGTGCCGGCTTTTCTTTGGTTGAGTGTTGCTGAAAGTTGACTGAATTGCTGCTCTAGTTGCTTGATAGAAGTGGAATGAGAATCAACTAATTGCTTCATGGAGGCCAAATCGTCAATCACCTCCTTAACTCCCGCGCTCGTCGCTTCCACTCCTTTCAATAATTTAGCCATCATGTCTTCCATAGAATTAGATGTGGTGGTATCACGTCTACCAGGGGGAACGTACAAACCACTATTTTCATTATTTTTCTTCCAACTACCTTGGTCTTTACCTCCAGATTTATCATAATAGTTCCGACCTTGGTTTCCTTGGGCATTCCCACGGAAACCCCCCTGATTGTTCAAGTAGTTGGCCTCCTCTTCTGAATCAGATTCGTCTCTTCCTTTTGACGCAATAGCTTTCACTTTTTCAGTCTTCCCTAATAGATGCTTTGTAAGAAGATCCATTTGGGTTTTCATGTGCGCCATATCTTGATCACGTTCTTCTTCTCTCCTTCTTTGATCTGCAGACATGCCAATAGATAAAGTGGAGCTTGCTACCTCAGAATCCCTGGTATGCCAAGCTCTACTTTGTTTCGTCATACGATCTAGCATGTTGCTTGCTTGACCAAAGGTGAGGTCCATAAAAGAACCTCCAGCTGCGTTGTCCACCACTGGTTTAGTTACTGAATTCAAGGCTCTATACAAGATCTCCATCAAGTGGACATTGGTCATGTGATGGTTTGGGCATCTCGCTAGCTTTGTCTTGAACCTCTCCCATGTTTCGTGAAGAGCTTCAGATGGAAGCTGACGAAAGTTGCTGATTTCATCTCTCAATTGAGCCCTCTTGGATGGCGGAAAGAATCTTTCTAGGAAAGCGTCTCTCAATTGCCTCCAATTTGTAATAGAATCAGGAGTCAGCCCATTTAACCATAATGTTGCCTCCCCAGACAGAGACAATGGAAATAGACGTAATCGAATAGCATTCTGACCAACACCAGGATTGTCAAAAGACTTGCATGTAGAAATAAAGTTGATGAGATGCATATTCGGATCATCGCCTGCTAGTCCACCAAATAATCCCTTGAGTTGCAATAACTGAATCATGGTGCTAGTGATGTTGAACTTGGCTCCGGGCGCTAATGGTGGTGGAATTATAGCTCCAGTGGCTCCGGCACCATCAAGATCATCATCATCATCGTCGAAAGCTGGTTGCAAAGGTTGGCGATCATATCTGTACCGAGCTTGTCGACCTCGTCTGTTGGCAGGTGTTGCCATTTCAGCGCCATGCCTTGGGTTGATCAACTCGTCATCTCCTAAATCTTCATCGTCAGGATTTGTTGCTCGTCCAGGATTATCAATGTTTTGTTGTTGGACATGAGCAGCGGCAAGAGCAGCTAATCTTGCTTGCTCGTGTTGAGCAGCCATCCTGTCGATTTCCGCTTGTGCTTCCATTCTTCTAATTCGTTGCGGTTCCGGATTGATTGGTAATAACGGTTGACCAGAACTTCTAGTATGGGGCATGCACTAAAAGAAAAACCTGCAATAAACAAAAACAAAAACTAAACGTAAAAGTACGAGAATCTTTGACCAAAGGGTCTAGTAATTTTCACGAACTTGATTGACACTTGTAATCCCCGGCAACGGCGCCAATTTTTGATAACGCTCAATCTACAGCTCTCGTGGGAGTGTAAAGCGGTCGTTAGCAAATATAGAACCCAACCTGGGTTGGGTATCGATCCCACAGAGAAAAGCTTGGCCAACAAGTAAGCAAAATTAATAGACTTTTGATGCAAGTCTCGTAAGAAGGGGGGATTGTAATAAGTAACCAAAGTAATGAAATAAAAGCTGAAAATAATAAAGTAAAATGAGAAAGATTGTCACGTTGGTTGTAAACAATGAGAATTGAAGCGTTGGGGTTATGTCCACCTTCAGAAGTATACGTCTCTATTGGCTATGAGTGTGTGGAGTCTTGACATGCAATTGCTTATAGAGAATTGTAGTCGATGGTAAATCCAAGCGTCTCTCGACCTAAACAAGGACTATTTCACTTTAACTCTCTCGAGCTTAAAGCGAGTCTAACGGTACGAATTCTCCAAGAGGTTAGTCCAGGTACGGCACTAGCTTTTTAATAGGAAAGGGTGTCCTACTACCTTGACATTATCTCTTTTCCAGACAAATAACCTTTCTCTCGAACAAGTTAAATGTTAGCCTGGCGTTGGTCTATGCGTCTTCTTTTCTAGACAAATAACCTTTCTCTCGAACAGGTTAGATGTTAGAATGGCGTGTTCTTGTGTTTGAACCGCAAAGGATGTAGATTTAAGATGAAGAGAATAATGATATAAGCAATATACTTGTCTTGAACTCACAAACTCATAGCTATAGATAGTAACTCATTCGGCTTCCATAACCCCAACTAAGAGGTTTAGTTACCCATGAATGCGAAGGATATCACGTTTTGCATGGTGGTTAGCGTGAATAGTAGGTGTTTGGCGTGTGGTTTTGGTGATTCCTTAGCAAGTAACGATTCTCTTGTTGTGGAATTTTAGAATAGAAGAATGAAGAATTAAGAATGTATTGTAGGAATATGTCTTAAGTGAAGAGTTAATTGAATTGTAAGAATGTGATTAAAAAATCTCTAACATGATAGGGTATTTATAATACTCCTATCCTACTCCTACTAAGATAATGAAATAAATAACCAAATCCTAATATACTAATGAAATCCTTGACCCAAATGTACTAGGGTAAGGTTACAAAATTATAATCCAAATAGAATAATGAAACACATAACCTAATTGCACTAGGTTAATGTATTATGGCAAAAATCCAGCTTTGTGTCTGTAAGTCCCCAAAGTCTTCAGAAATGCTGTTTTAGCCCGGGACAGATTTTCCATGCAGCAGATTTAGTCCTTTATGCGTCCAGCTCCTTTCCATCTCGTTTGTGAGCTTTCTTTTGCGTCAAGTAAGCCATAAATTGCTGTATTTTGCATCATTTATACCTGAAACTTTCCTAATCACATTTGTTAGCTCATTTACAGGAAAAAGGACTAAAAGTGTATGAAATAGATAATTAGTTCTCAAAACTAGGCTAAAATATGGGCAAAATATATTGATATAGGCGCGTAAATTCGCCTATCATCACTATACAAGGAGCGGATGAAAAAGTATCATGATCAGCGGATTGTTCAACAAAAATTTCAAAAGGATGATATGGTACTCATCTTCAATTACAGATTGAAGCTATTCCCAGGTAAGTTGAAGTCCAAGTGGTCGGGTCCGTACAAAGTTAACCAAGTCTACTCGTCTGGAGTAGTTGATTTGAAAGACAATAATGGTGTTGTCTTCAAGGTGAATGGCCAACGAGTAAAACCTTATATCGGACCTCTCGACTCAATAAATTATATGGCCATCACTTATCTCGACGAAGCCTAAGTACTCGAGGTAACTATGTCGAGCCGCGACAATAAATCAAGCGCTAGATTGGAGGCAGCCCATCGTTTTACATTTTTTTTCCTTTCTTTCGTTCTATTTTGTGTTTGCCTTTGATAAATAAAAATCCAAAAAGAATAGTCGTGCCACGACCAAAACTAAGGCACTTGATGGGAGGCAACCCATTGTTCTAATCGTGTTTGTTGTCTTTGAGCAAGTGTAGGTACAAGAGGCGTAAACAAGGAGATTGGTTCCAAATTTTCATTTGGTCGAATTACATGTTGAAGGTGGTAAGTTAGTAATGAAGAAGCAAAAGGCTATGGATTAGGCATTGCTTATGAAAATATAGGCAACAAACAAGGCTAGGCCTATGTAAAACTAGGCCACGAACAAGGCAAGGCCTATGCTATGGCCTAAGCTCTCGGAATCTAGTATGCCATAGCATAGGCGCCGCCCATGCCCAAGTATGCCATAGCATAGGCGCCTCATATGCCAATTACTTTTGTCTCTGAATCTCATATGCTATGCAAAAGGCACCGCCTATGCCTAACAATGCTATGGTATAGGCGCCGCCTATGCTCAACAATGCTTTGCAAAAGGCGCCGCCTATGCCAAGCATAGGCAAAGCTTTAGGCGCCGCCTATGATCACTTCTTGTCTCCAAATCCGATTTTAAATGGGTCAAAACCCGACCCAAGCCTCTCCTATAAATAAGAGACTTAGTCTTTGACCAAAAACACATTGCAAACCTAGCATAAGCGCTGCCTATAGTCTCCAAATCGTCTTAAAAATTTTCCTTTTGCTCTTTCAACTTTGCAAGAACATCATCAAAAGGCATCAACCAAGTAAGTACTTCTTTGTTCTTCATTTATATTCTGTAAGTACTACACTACTACGCATATTATGAATCGCTAAATCTTGAAGTAGTATTGGTGATTTGAATGTGGTTGATGTGTTGTGATAGAACTAAGTGAGTGAAAGAATACGTAAGAATGATCTTAACATGTTTCCAACTTGAATTTGATTTTGATGCGCTGTCATACTTTTGCGGAATTAACATGGTCAAGAAAATTGCATAATCTTGTCAATAGAAATCTTACATGTTGGAATGACTTGTTCATCGAGACAAGAATTATTGTTGACTACCAACATATGAGGTTGTGATTATTTCTATATTCTATACCTTGATTCAATCCCTATGTAGTAAGTCTTGATATATCAAATATGAAAGTATTGCTAAGGTCACAAGAAGTATGACTGCACTGATTTTATTGTTGGAATATAGCGCCTAAAACGTATATCGATGAAGTCTGAGTAATCGCCAACTTTCACTTCACTAGTCTGTACCAACAAACTAAGTGTGGGGTGGTGCCACTACTGCTTGTTTGTTGATTGTATCCACCGAGATGATTCTAACATGACAATTGTTTTAATCTCAGGTACAATGGCACCAAAAGCAAGACAAGGAAAAGAAAAAGCAACCACTTCACAAAAAGGCAAGAAAAGAGGACGAAAAGAGCAAGGAGAATCCTCCTCGCAGCAAATACCTCGCCATATGTTCGAAATAAAATGGGTCCTCGAGGAGGAAGGAAAGGAATGGTATAGGAACAATAAAGAGAAAAAATATGTTCATGTGGAGTTGATAAACAAGGAGAGCCTAGCAAAGAAAGAACCTCGTATGTTGGCCAAGATAATGGCGTTACATCTTGATTTCATCTTCCGAGATATGGGAGAGTTAAATCTCAATTTAACACGAGAATTCTATGCCAACTAGTCTCCGAAAACTACAGGGACTGAAGTAAAGATTCGTGGCCAAGTTCTGCAACTAAATGCGGAGTTCTTCAACT
Organism: Capsicum baccatum var. pendulum; assembly: GCA_030864225.1. Classification (NCBI taxonomy): domain Eukaryota; kingdom Viridiplantae; phylum Streptophyta; class Magnoliopsida; order Solanales; family Solanaceae; genus Capsicum; species Capsicum baccatum. The sequence continues at coordinate 110,216,554 of CM061550.1, forward strand.
CTTTTCTAGGTTTCCATCTGTTGACCCATCACCATTCAAGGAGCTGTATAACAGACCTCCGTACAGGGCTATTAGACACATATTATGCGGACCACGATCCATGGTACGATGGAGTAGAAACACAGACACCGGTTTGCACAACACCTTCCCATATGCTCCTTTGAATAGGGAAGCTAGGATATGGCTGTGAATAGTCAACTCTTGTCTGATTCCAGGGACCCAGTATACGAAGATAACACGAGATAGAGTGTGCTTGGTGTACGCATTGATGACGAATGTCACTATCAACATTGGGGCAATTATTCGATCTACAATGTGAAAGGCCAGGTTACACAAGAGGTCCCACTTCAGCTTTGGCAATCTGTTGACCGCAATCTTGAGGAAGGAGGACATCGAAAAGAAACCGTCTGATCATAAACATCCACACAACCCAAAGAGGGTTGACCTCACAAAGGTTAAGGATGCTGAAACCACGCATGGCTTCAACCTTACCACTGCAGAAAGGCATGCTCGGGATGAGAGTTTCTTTCGCCATCTTTATGGCATGACTCGGCTTACCATGATGAGCGGAGGTCGTGTTCTAACTGCTGCAGAGCTCCAACAGCTGGACTATGACTACCCAATGAATGATCATGCAAGGGCGATGTGTGGAGTAGGTGTGTACTTTGAGGAACCTCTGGAGGACGATGTGCCAACCGATGGTGATCGCAGAATGCCAGACTCCGACGTGGAGGAGAATTCTGATGACGATGACTCCAATGATGATTCCGACGAAGGAGGTATAACCCCAGATATAGAGGAGGAGTCCGACTAACCAGGTTCTTCTTATTTATTTTCCACTGAGGGTAGTGTGTCCCGTCTAAGTGTGGGGTGCTGGTATTTGCATGCTATACTTCCTTATCTGGATTTGCTTATTTATGTGTGTTTTGCCTATTTATGTTTGTTTGTTTTAATTTTTTTTAGGAAATTCTTTTTTACAAACTTTGCATAAAATTGTTCTGATAGGAAGCATGGTATTATGACAAGAGTCTGTGATAAAATCATTACTATTGAGAAGTTTAGGCTCTAAGTGTGACTCACTGTGATAAATGTGTAGGTTTAATTCCTTCATACGTTGGGTCAAGAGTCTATACTGCTGCCAATAAAGTCAACCATGTGCCTTGTGTGTGTGAGATGATAGTATATTCTATGTTTGTGGTTGATGCTAGAACTTGCCTGGTATGTATGTAAAGCAAAATAAACAGTGTGATTTTAGGAGATGGTTTAGGCATTTCGTTGGCAACCTATGATTGTTTACCTTCATTTTACCTACCCATGGACATCATCCTAGATAACCCCCTTTGAGCCTTTAGCCTATTTTCTTTGACAGCCTCATATGTAAGCCTAATCCATTTTTTTCAAGACCATAATTTGATCCAAATTCCTAAGTGCTTTAAATTGTAAAGCCATGTGACAAAATAAGAGGAAATTGGGTAAGAGTGACGCCTTAAAGTGTATTGGTACTTGAAATTTTTACGAAAAAGAGTGGTTATCATATAGGTGTGTTATAAAAAAACAGAAAAGAAAAGAAAAAGAAATAGAAAAACAAAAAGATAAATTCTGTTCAAAATTGAATAACAAAAGAGGTGCGAAGGGGTGGTAGATTAAAAGAAATTAGAAAGGTTGTTTGAAAGAAAGTGTTAATGGCAAAATGTGTTGTATTAAAGCCCTTAGGAACATAGTCACTATTTCTGGCCAAAATAGTCCTACCCGTCCCTTAGCCTACATTACAACCAGCAAAAGGCCTATTTGATCCTAAGCTTAGCATTCTGATATTTAGTGGAGCATTACACTAAGGGCAAGCCTATGGTCATCAGTTGCAGCATATGAATTCTTTGTGAGAGCGAGAGCAAGGATACTCGTATACCCATATTTCAATAAATATACTATACTTGTGAGTGATTATGGGTAATATATTGTGAGACACACATGGTTGATGAGTTTTGGGTAGTTGTGTATGATTCTTTGTACCTTAACCTTTGAATACGAACTAACCATCATCGCAAGTCTATATTAGAGGTTAAAATTGTTTCTACTAATGATCAGAAAACTACTCTTTGTTAATGATTGCTATGCCTGTCTTCATGACTATTTTGTGTTGTTAATGTGAAACCCTAAGTAAAGGTTTAGAAGGACATGATATTTTGTTCGAGGAGGAACAAAGCTTTAAGTGTGGGGTGTTGATGATAGGCGAATTTACACGCCTAAAGTACTATATTTTAGCTAAGTTTTGAGGACAAAATATATAATTCATGCACTTTTAGTCCTTTTTCCTGTAATTGAGCTAACAAATGTGATTAGCAAGTCTTCAGGTATAAATGATACAGATTTCAGCATTTTATGGATAACTTGACGCCAAAGGAAGCTTCACAAAAGAAGGAAGGTAAAGCTTGGACGCCAAGGACCAAAAGTGACGCATGGAAAATCTGTCCCGGGCAAAAACAACAATTCTAAAGACTTTGGGGACTAGCAGTAACTTATTAGGATTAGGATAATGATGCAGTAACCTAGCAGGATTGGGTTAAGTAATGCATTAGCTTAGTAGGAATAGGATATGGGTGTTATAAATACCCTATTTTGCTAGAGATTTTTATCATTAACTACTACTTTTAATTCTTCCATTAGTTACAATTCTAATTCTCATATTCCACAACTTACAATTCGGATTCTAATTCTTCCATTAATTCTACTTTTTATTCTTCTTCTATTCATCTATTCAATTCTTAAATTCCACAACAAGAGAAACGCTACTTTGAAAGGGAGTTCACGCCTAAAGCCATACCACACCATACTACACGTGATATCTTTATTGTGGTATAATAATAATGTCTATTGTGAGTTCCATCGCACTCATGAGTAGCTAAACTTCTCTATTGGGGTTATGGAAGCCTTATGAGATACTATCTATTGCTATGAGTTTGTGAATTCGTGACACGTATGCTGCTTATATCATTATTCTCTTCATCTTAATGAAAATTCTTGTTGTTGCAAACGCATAGAATACGCCAGTATAGCATTAACTTGTTCGAAAGAAAATTTATATGTCTGGAAAAGAGATAATGTCAAGGTAATAGGGCACCAACCCCTATTAAAAAGTTAGTGCTGTAACTGGATTAACCTCTTGGAGAATTTATACCGTTAGATACGCTTTAAGCTCGAAAGAGTTAAAGTGAAATAGTCCTTGTTAGGTCAAAAGACGCTTGGATTTACCATAGAATACAATTCTCTATAAGCACATGCATGTCTGAATTCCACATAACTCATAGCCAATAGAGACGTATAACTCATAAGGTGTACATAACCCCAACTCTCAATTCTCATTGGTTAACATCGTACCAAACATTCTTTCTTCTTACTTTGCTAATTTCCATTTTTACTCTATTATTTTGGTTACACATTACAATTCCCCCTTTTTACGAGACTTTCACCAAAAGTCTAATAATCTTTGCTTACTTATTGACTGGCTATTCCTTGTGGGATTGATACCCAACCCAGTTGGGTTATATATTTGACAACGACCGCTTTACACTCTTACAAGAGCTGTAGATTGAGCGTTATCATAGGTAGGCCAAACCATAGCTAGAATGACAAGTATTGGGACAGTATGTGGAAAATGGTATAAATGGAAGAGTTTTGCAAGTAATTAATTTACAATCCTACATGCCATGAAATAAAAGAATAACACTATAACTAGAGATAAATAAGGAAAGTGTAACAATATACCATAACCTAGTATGGTCTGTGCAAGTGCCTCTAGCAAGAGAATAAGAGTAGTATAACTAGAAAATACATAATCATCTCAAATCCATCAAAAATAAAAGAATGAGAGAAAGTCAACTCTAGCTCTGAGATATTACCCTCACTTTGAACTCGGACCAACAGTAATACAACATCAACGCCGACAGCTAGTACTAAAATCTATATTAGAAAAGGATGAAAAATGTAGTATGATTACCAAAGTAACGATTAATAAATAGGTATCATCAGCTGACTGAGATAAATGATACTATAAATACAATAAGATGTGAGATAGTAAACAAAGTCAAGGAAAAAGTGCAAATCTGGAATAATGCTTCAAATAATGGAAGTAAAAAACTGAATGAATAATATCAAGAGAACATAACTAACTATAGCATACTGGGCCTCTATAAACCCAAAAGATGCAAGAAGACTAAATAATCAACATGAGCCTCCTTAAGCCCGATAGATACAATCAAGGAGTAATAATAGAAAATATCCCAACAATTAAAATCTTAAAACCACAACTGTGGATCCTCCCATGCAATTAAATAAGGACTTGAATTGGTTCCATAACCATCTTAGTAACCTCTTAATGCTTGGCTAAAACTAGAAATAGTATCTCGCATGGCAAACATAAATGAAAAATACTATCATGAAAACAGAACTCAAACGGCAAGTAATATCATCACAGATGCCGAAATTTAGCCGATCTTAGTATCATAATTTATCTGAATTGTACCAGTGAAAATATTATAATTGTCTAGACTTGAATCATTTTTAATATCTCCAATGTATTAGCCTAAAAAAAATTAGAATACATCTAAATTCTCCTTAGGATCAATAATGTAAATAGAATAATGTATAAAGGCCTATTGAGACTACAAAGAGCTAATAGTAATCTTGACCTAAGGTGGGTCGAAGGGCATACTTCTAACCCCGAAAGTCCACTCTAAGGAAATTTCTACCACTAACAAGAATAAGGTTCCAAATCCTACTATAACATTCTACATACGTCTCGTTAATTCATAAGAAAGCAATACAACCTACGTAATGGGTAGATAGGTCAAATCTACCTAAATACGACTAGCTAACTCACCAAATAATCAAATTTTACTAAATATACAACAAAGGCATAATTACCAACCAAAAACTATCATAATATCATACTGATACTATAATTAATCTTATTCTAAGAAAAGAGTTAGCCTAGCTTATGTGGATGCTAAAGAATGCTTGATAAAGTCTGCTAGATTGGAGATTTCCCATTCTTAGTAGCCTCTTCGTGATGAAATGCTATTAAAATAGATATCTATACATTAATAAAACATAATGATACCTATAGTGCATTTTTATACATCGAGTCAAAAATTGAGTCAAAATCCCATGTAGGGCCTGTTTACGGAATTGCACTTTCATAACCATCAATACATCCCTCTATGCTAAAGATTATTTACCCTAAAGAATGAGTAAATTCTAATATCAAATGATACTTTATTTATCATATCACTGAACTTGGGATTTATGACTAAATCAGAAAATCAGACCAAGAATTTGACAGAAACTTACAAGGATTATGATTGGGAAATGACTTTCCCAAGCTCACCAAAACCCCATGATCACCCAACATTAAATCCCCTAATTCTCTAAAGTCTATAGCGATTTAATGCTATTTGGAATTGAAGAAAATGGGTGGGTCTAAAATATATGCCCTGCGGTTACCGATTAAGCGGTCACTTGGCTGCTAAAGAGATCACTTGACCGCTAAAGTGATAAATGCTAAAGCAACATACTGCTGCTTAAGTGACCCAGGACATTTGTTCAGCCTCTGTTAAAGAGGACAAGGCATAACTTAAGTGGATGGATCGGTTGAACTTGGATTTTTTCATGTTTTCATCAAGACCTCGAGATTCATTCTAAATCTCATGAATGTGAATGAACTATGCTATAAATAGACTATGCTACCCTATCAAATTCAATTTTTCAAACTCAATGGCACCATCAATATTAATATATGAAGTCTTTCGATAAAATATGGAACATACACCCAAGGGCCACTTTTACGAAATTTTATCCAATAGCTCTAAATGAGTTTGAAAGCCTTGGGACCCAAACAAAAGGCTCTCCAAGCCAAAAATATCATTTGGGAGCTGATAGAACTTTAAAAATTGGCATACGAGGTTTTCTAACTTACACTTTACATAAAATAGCAAATACTTACCAGTGAAAATTTCAAAATAGGGAATTACCTCTCAAAACAAAATAAACGACCCTGTAAGTAATATATCTATGGATGAGCTTGCATTTCCTTCTGAACCTCATCATTTCCATCATGGGTGATACTAAAAGGAATACTCGATCTCCACCTACAAATATCAAGGAACAAAGTCTATTATCTGTATAAGCCTTTTGTCTATTCTGAAATGCCCTCAGCCTATCCTGAATCACCCTGAGGCTATCTAATGACTCCTTAATTCAGCCAATACCATGGGTCCAAACCTTGGAGGTCTCAAAATATATTAATGAAGATCGACCATGCCTACAAAATAGTACCTCAAATAGTGCCATCTGATTTTTGAACAGTAGCCATTATTATATGCAAAATCTGCCAATGCTAACTATTTTTCCTAATGACCTCCAGAGTCCATAACACAAGCTTAAAGAATGTCCTCAAGAACCTAAATAGTCTGATCTAGCTATCCATCAGTCTAAGGGTGAAAAGTAGTGCTAAGATCAACATGAGTACCCAAATCCTCCTGAAAAGCTCTCCAAAAGTTAGAAGTAAATATCAAGCCCCTATCTGAAATAACAGATATGGGTACTCCATGCAATCAAACTCTCTCACGAACATAGATAAAGGCTAACCTCTCGACACTAAAGAACATCTAAAAAGAAAGGAAATGTTCCAATTCATTCAATCGATATATGATGAAACAAATGTTTTCGGAACAATGGGAGGTGCAAGGAAAACCTCAAACAAAGTTTATGGTGATCTGGTCCAACTTTTACTCAAGAATGGGCAATCTCTGAATTAAGCTATCAGGACTAAGATGCTTGGCCTTTACCAACTAAAAAACATGAAATAATCTAAAAAGTATACTATATCTCTCTTAATTTTCATCCACCATTAGTGTTGGGTAACGCCCCAAAGTTTTTCTTATCTAAATTTTGTCCCTAAACTATCAAGCATTGGATTCTAGAATTATTTATACTTATTTACCTGTAGAATACCCTAGATTTCAACTTTTAATCACATAGATGACTGAATAATCTTTCCATTGATATAACATTCGTCCAAAACAGACACTCGGTGAAGAAGTTATGGCTATTTTACGTACTAGTCGTAAAACATCATCATTCTGGTGTTTAGCGCATTGCGGAGAGGGTTTAATTAGCAATTGTCAAATTCTAGTGGGACCTCATGATATTGGTGCATCGTCAATGATCCCAACTTCACATTTGTTAATTTTCAATGAGCCACCGTGATAGTGGCACGTCGCGGTAGACCATAAAATCGGGTTCAAGTTTAATTTTTACAACTTCATTCAGAAGTTAACAAGGGTAATTTTGACATTTTACAAGCCTCATAAAATGTCCCAATATAATACTAAGACCTGAACAAGCAGAATATATGACATTCTCAAGATTTTTCGCATAACAAAAACCCTAGTTCTTATACTTCTCCTCCAAAAAACTCAAGATTCAACCGTGGATTTTCAAAATTGACTGAAGATTTGGAAACAAACCATATTATTCAAGGATCATTCCTTATTATTCATAATCTATGTACGTGGGGTTTATCTTAAAAACTACATGCGCTTAAAACCATTAGGGCTTGATTTTTAGATTTTTATGCATGAATTTCAAAGAAGTTTTAGAATGTATGTTCTAAATTATGTACTCCAAATGTTTTAATGTTACTATTGTTTTGATCTTGTGGTCCTATACCCTAAATTGATTTACATGTATATGTATATGTATGGAATTGGTGATTTAAGATCGTTAAGAACTTTGACATGACCACCTTGTACTATTGAAATGCTTGATAAAGAGTAGTTCCTTGCATGTGTTTACATGAGGTTTGAGAAAGAGTTTCTTTGAATTGAATTATTGAAATGGTGGTCACAAAACTTGTATTTTGAAAATATATATTTATGATAGACTAATAATGGCTTAGAGATGTAACTTACAAGTCAATGGTATTACGATACCATATGTATTTATGCCATAACAGAGTATGTTTTCAGATTTTTTTTTTGAAGTATGTTTTCAGAGTATTTTTCAGAGATTAGAAGTTTTGATAGATTTTTAAAAAGGGGCTTAAAGAGGTTTAGGTGGTTACCGGAAGAAGGCGTGAGTTCAAGCAACTTTTAGCCTTAAACCGTATTTTCCAATACAGGTAGATTATTATTGTATGTTGGTGACGACGTGTGATGTAGTAGATTCAGAGACTCCGACCCTTGCAACACATTTAGTTTACGGGCTTCATTGTCTAGTTAATGGCAGTTTCCATATAGCCCATGGAAATTTTTAGAGTTTAGGGTATACAACCTAGCACAGAAGTATCACGGATTTTTCAGAGTTGAGATGATTTTTATAGAGTCTTTAAAATGACCATCTGAATTCTTACTATATGATATACTCATGATATGTTTTATATCTCTCTCATATATGTTGATTTATAAATGATTATTTTGGATATGCTCTGCGTACTAGTACATCTATATTGACCCCCACTCTCCCTACCTCTCAGTTTCTGAGACTCAGTCTATGGGTCTAGATAAGTAGTAGATAATTTAGATAGCTGATTAGATTATGTAGTGGTGAGCCTTCTCTATTATAGAAGGCCCATCTTTTCAGATTACGTCACTTAATACAGTTTTGGTCTATAGGGGGCCTTGTTCCGATTTGAGATAGTTGTCAGATTTTCATGTAGTAGAGATTTTGCAGAACGAGTCAGATGTTATTTAGATGTAGTTGATTTATAGTTTCCATATTTATGTTGAATTCAGAATTGACCATGTTTTCGTAACAAATTATGTTTTGCATCATCTTTTATTATATGAATGTTGTGCATTATTACCAGATAAAGAAGGGCATTCCAGGCCTTCATGGTTCAGGATGTCTTTCACAGCCAGGCATTAGTTTGGGTCATGACAAACTTAGTATCAAAGCACGGTTCTCGTCCCAAAGATTTTGCAAAATCACGTCAGTTACAGTCTTGTTTATGGGCGTGTAGCTGATGATAGGCGAATTTACACGGCTATAGCACTAGATTTTGCCCATATTTTAGCCAAGTTTTAAGAACAAATTATATATTTCATGCACTTTTAGTCCATTTTCCTGTAAGTGAGCTAACGAACATGATTAGCAAAGTTTCAGGTATAAATGATGCAGAATTCAGCATTTTCTGGATTACTTGACGCCAAAGAAAGCTTTACGAAAGAATAAAAGGAAGCTTGGACGCCTAAGGACCAAAAATGGCACATGGAAAATCTGTCCCGGGCTAAAACAACAGTTCTGAAGACTTTGGGGACTAGCAGTAACTTAGTAGGATTAGGATAATGATACATTAACCTAGTACAATTGGGTTAAGTATTTCATTAGCTTAGTAGGATTAGGATAATGATACATTAACCTAGTACAATTGGGTTAAGTATTTCATTAGCTTAGTAGGAATAGGATATGGGTATTATAAATACCCTATTTTACTAGAGATTTTTATAGAGAGAGATAGAGATAGAGGGAGGGATACTACTTCTAATTCATTCTTCTACTATTCCTCAACAATTCTCTTTCTAGTTTTAATTCATCTTTCTACTTCTTCTTCTATTCATCTATTCTTAATTTCCTTAACAAGAGAAACGTTAATCGCAAGAAATCATGCCTAACGCCTACCACACTTGTGCTACACGAAATTCTTATTGTGGTATAATAACAATGTCAATTGTGATTTCCTTCGCACTCATAGGTAACTAAACTTCTCTGTTGGGGTTATGGAAGCCGAATGAGATACTATCTATTACTATGAGTTTTTGAGCTCGTGACACGTATGATGCTTATATCATTATTCTCTTCGTCTTAACCTAAATTCTTTGTGATTGCAAACGCAAGAATACGCCAGTTTAACATTTAACTTGTTCGAAAGAAAAGTTATATGTTTGGAAAAGAGATAATGTCAAGGTAGTAGGGTCCTATCCCCTATTGAAAAGTTAGTGTCGTAAGTGGATTAAACTCTTGGAGAATTCGTACCATTAGACACGCTTTAAGCACGAAAGAGTTAAAGTGAAATAATCCTCGAATAGGTCGAAAGACGCCTGGATTTACCATCGAATACAATTCTCTATAAGCACATGCATGTCGGAATTCAACACACTCATAGCCAATAGAGACGTATAACTCAGAAGGTGGACATAACCCCAACTCTTCAATTCTCATTGTTTTACAACTTAATAAACTATTCTTTTTTTTACGTTGCTATTTTTAGTTTTTACTTTAATATTGTGGTTACACATTACAATCCCCCCTATTACGAGACTTGCACTAAAAGTCTAGTAATCGTTTCTTACTTGTTGACCAAGCTATTCCCTGAGGGATCGATACCCAACCCAGTTGGGTTCTATATTTGCCAACGACCGCTTTACACTCCTACGAGAGCTGTAGATTGAGCGTTATCAGTAGCGCGCTGTTGCCGGGGAATACGAGTTTCAATTAAGTTTGTGATAATTACTAGACCCTTTGGTCAAAGATTCTCGTACTTTTACTTTCAGTTTTTGTTTTTGTTTACTGCAGGTTTTTATTTAGTGCATTCCCCATACTAGAAGTTCTGGTCTACCGTTATTACCTATCAATCCTGAAGCACAACGTATTGGCAGAATGGAAGTACAAGCAGAAATCGAAAGGATGGCTGCTCAATAGGAACAGGAGAGATTAGCTGTTCTTGCCGGCGCTCAAGTTCAACAACAAAACATTGATAACCCTGGGAGAGCACCAAATCCTGACAATGAGGATTTAGGTGATGACGAGTTACTAAACCCAAGGCATGATGCTAAAATCGCAACACCTGCCAACAGAAGAGGTTGTCAAGCTCGGTATAGGTATGATCGCCAACCCATGCAACCAGCTTTTGACGACGATGATGATGATCTTGATGGAGCCGGAGCCACAGGAGCCATTATTCCTCCACCATTAGAGCCCGGAGCCAAGTTCAACATCACAACCACCATGACTCAGTTATTGCAACTCAAGGGATTATTTGGTGGACTAACAGGCGATGATCCAAATATGCATCTCATCAACTTTATTTCTACATGCAAGTCATTTGACAATCCTGGTGTTGGTCAGAATGCAATTCAATTACGTCTATTTCCATTGTCTCTGTCTGGGGAGGCAACACTATGGTTGAACGGGTTGACTCCTGATTCTATTACAAATTGGAGGCAATTGAGAGACGCTTTCCTATAAAGATTCTTTCCTCCATCCAACAGAGCAAATTGAGAGATGAAATCAGCAACTTCCGTCAGCTTCCCACTGAAGCCCTTCATGAAACATGGGAGAGGTTCAAGACAAAGCTAGCGAGATGCCCAAACAATCACATGACTAATGTTCACCTAATGGAGATATTATACTGAGCCTTGAATTCAATAACTAAACCAGTGGTGGATAATGCGGTTGGAGGATCTTTTATGGACCTCACCTTTGGTCAACCAAGCAATATGCTAGATCGTATGACGAAGCAAAGTAGATCTTGGCATACCAGGGATTCTGAGGTAGCAAGCCCCACTTTATCTATTGGCATGACTGCAGACCAAAGAAGAAGAGAAGAAGAACATGATCAAGATATGGCGCACATGAAAACACAAGTGGATCTTCTTACAAAGCATTTATTATCAGGGAAGACCGAAAAAGTCAAAGCCATTACGTCAAAAGGAAGAAACGAATCTTATTCGGAAGAAGAGGCCAACTACTTGAATAATCAGGAGGGTTTTCGTGGTAATACCCAAGGAAACCAAGGTCGGAACTATTATGATAACTCTGGAAACAAGGACCAAGGTAGTTGGAAGAACAAGAATGAAAAGAGTGGTTTGTACGTTCCCCCTGGAAGACGTGACGCCACCACATCTAATTCTGGAAGTATGGAAGACATGCTGGCTAAAATATTGAAAGGAGTGGAAGCAACAAGCGCAGGAGTAACGGATATAGTTAATGATTTGTCCTCTATGAAACAAATAGTTGATTCTCATTCCACTTCAATCAAGCAAATAGAGCAACAATTGAGCCAACTTTCAGCAGCACTCAATCAAAGAAAGGCAGGCACTTTACCTAGCGATACTGTGCAAAACCCAAGGAATGATGGGTCATGCATGGCCATCACTACCCGAAGTGGTAAGGTTCTTGAAACTTCAGCAAGAAACAACCAAGTAGTTGACGAAGTAGTGGACATTGATGATAAGGCGAAAGGAGAAGATGTCGCTGCAACTAATCCTATCATCAACGACGTCAACCCCAATAATTTGCAACCTGAAAAAGCTGAAAAACGGAAGCAAGAGGAGAAAAAAGTCGTGGAGAGAACAATTCCATACCCACCACCACCTTTCCCTCAAAGATTGAAGAAGGTGGCGGATGACACGAAGTTCAGCAAATTCATGACTATGTTAAAACAGCTGACCATTAATGTTCCATTGGTTGAGGCACTTGAACAAATGCCTGGGTATGCGAAATTTATGAAGGATCTTTTGACAAAGAAGCGGGCATCAAGTTATGAGTTGAAAGATGATGTTTATCACTGCAGCGCATTCGCGACCCGATCAATAGTTCAGAAGAAGGCTGACCCCGGTGCTTTCACTATTCCTTGCACCGTTGGATCTTTAAATTTTGTCAAGGCATTATGCGACTTGGGAGCCAGCATCAATATGATGCCATTATCTATCTATAAGAAGTTGGGGTTGGGTGATCCTACTCCAACCAATATGAGGCTCGTAATAGCGGATAGGTCGGTAAAATGACCTGTTGGTATTCTATGTGATGTATTGGTAAAGGTTTATTCATTCATCTTTCTTGTAGACTTCGTTATTTTGGATTGTGAGGCAGATTCAGAAGTTCCCATAATCTTGGGGCGCCCTTTCCTTGCTACGGGAATTGTGCTTATTGATTTGAGAGCTAATGAGCTTGCATTCCGAATAAATGACGAAGTAGTTCGCTTTGATGTTTGCAAATCAATGAAGCAACCCAAAGATCTGAGTGTATTTTCAGTGGATGATGTTTTCTTTGATGATGAGAAAGAATTACTTGAAGAGGAGCAGCTGATTGATGCCCCATTAGCAACTTTGCTTATGAATGGTGAGAGTAAGGATGCTGAAAATTGTGAAGAAGCTATTTGTGCTCTATCAAGATTAGGGACATATTGCCATACTCCCAAGAAGATGGACCTTGATCTCAAAAATCGACCCACACCACCAGCTAAGCCATCTATTGAAGAGCCACCCACGTTAGAATTGAAGGAGCTACCAAGTCATTGTCACGCCCCAAATCCTATTAAGGCGGACTGGCACCCGTTGCCGGTAAGGTTCGGGAGAACCAACCTGTAACAATACATTACCTATGAACATTATAAGTTACTTTTATACTAAATATGCCCTCAAAAGATAAATGGGACTAGCAAGCCAAAAGATGTTATATGACTAGGCCGTTGGAGCCACAATGTCTACGATACAATACATGACCATACTATACTTTACATAGTCTACAAAGCCTATAGACAAGAAACATTATCTTATAAGGGTCGGGACAGGCCCCGGCTCATGATAAGATACAATACAATGCAAAAAGATATGATAAGACTCAAAGCCCCGAAGCAACCTGGAGCTCAGTGACTGCAGTTGATATCCTGTACTCTTACTGGGGAGGTTTATTAGCTTCTGCACCTGCAGCATGGAATGCAGGTCCCCCAACAGGGACGTCAGTACGAAATAATGTACTGAATATGTAAGGCAACATGTACTATATATGAGATAAAAGCTCAAATGAAACCATATACTGTTGTAGGGTAAAAGACCACCTTTATGAATATTGTGGAGTGATGCATCTTATAACAATTATGTTACTTTACTTTTATCACTTGTATAATCTGTGCACAGCATGTAATACAGATGACCAGCTGATCAGTGGTAAATCTATATCAGGATCGACCCATGCTAGGCTTTCCTTTCACACCTGGGATACCCCCTGTAATACTGGGATTGACCCATGCTAGGTGATTCTTTCACCCCTGGGATACCACCCAACAGAAGCAACTGTATACATATATCTTCTTATTACTTATGGTATGAATCTTTGGTGGTCGTAACATTTGAGCTATAAGACTATATGCATGACAAGTGACAAGTATGTGACCATGTAACATCATATCACAATGAAAAGAGTGGGTTATACAATTAGTGAAACATGTAGGACATAAACAACGTATGAACTTTATTTAGCTAAAAAGAAGACTCATATGTCATGGTATCCAATGTATGTATGCAGCAGTGACAATGCTCGAATCTGGACACACAAATACATGTGAAAGAGTGGAGTGGTTATATCGAAGTTTGTAAAGATCTCTATGTGCCAATAAAGACTTTGGATTCCATGCCAAATAATAAGAGATCGAATAGCCTTACATACCTCGACATATCAACTTGTTTTTACCTCGAAATGACTTCTTTTCTTCCAACTATTTATCTACAATATCATGTTTTAAAGCTAGTATTAGCAGCTAATCAATGCATCTGGACAGCCCAATCTCACAAGACACAACACTTTGGCAACAAACGTATAACCATCGACTCAATGGTGTTATTCTGACTTTCTCAATTCTAACTGTCTTCAACCAGTACACATTATCATATACATGATGTATACAGCCTATATTAGCTCTATAACATGCTGTCAACAGTCCATAACTACAACACAGAACCATTTTACAAAACGCTCAACTAAGAAGCACAACATCTCGTCGTCTCCCTACATTTCGTCGTTAACAATTCATACTTGCCCCAACTTTGAACCAGATGCTCCCAACATATATATACATCAAATAAACCTTAACATAGTCACAAAATAGCTCAAAACACAGGGGGAAACGTGAAACATCATCCCCCTCATCAAAACAGTCCAATACCATTTTGGAAGCACATAAGATCATATAAGGATACTTGTTTCCAAAGAACTAGCAAAACAGTCCAGCAACCTTGGCAACCATATACACACTATAACATATTAATAAACTCAACTTTATATCATATTAAAGTAAAAAATCAGGGTAAGAATCGTTCCAAAGCCAAGAAAACCAAACAACAACTTTCAGGACACAAGCTGTCCAGAAATTCCTGCACAGTGCACCAGCCAACTTATCTTGCTTTCCATGGAAAATTCATATCAAGTATATGGTTATTTTTACATACCTTAACTCCCAAGGTGTAGGTCTAATTCAAGAACTCAACAAGTAGCCTTTGGTTTCCTTCCAAGGTGAAGAAATGCCAAGAGAAACTTAGAGAGGAAAGCTGAAATTTTTGGTCTTCTACTAGTTAACCTAAGGAGCTCGGTTTTGGTCCCTTTTTAAGGAGACCTTAGACCGACTTTCTCCTGATATTTGCAGCTGATTAACTCAAGGTTGTAAATGACTAATTTTTCCCTTTCACTTGGGCCTTTTGGATCTCTAAATCAATGGGCTTTAGTGGCCCATTTTCCTTAATCTTTCTTGCACTTTGTTTGGGCCCAATTTTGTTAGTAGTGAATGAATGTAGTTGGGCATATTATATAAAAATCTTGGGCTGAAAATCTTGGCCCAATATAATGCTAAACCATTGGCTTTAATAGCCTCCCTAACTTGGGCTTCGTTTGTCACAAGACTTGGAAAGTTTCGGCGTTAAGCCTTGTCTTCGTTCCCCTTTCTTTTTACTAACATCTAGAATTCAAGTGAGTTCACTTATGAATGAATTATTATCCCTCATGTATATATATATATTTTTAAGCCAACCACACAGGTGACTCACCTGCTAGCTTCCTAAGTTCCATAAGCACGTCAATGATTTTCTCCGTTTAAGGCCACAGTCGTATGTCATTTTATGTGAACATTACTAGTACATGTAAAATGTGGGGTGTTACATCCTCCCCCCCTTAGGAACATTCGTCCCGAATGTTAACATAACTGTATAGTCTAGGCAGGTTTGAATTTCTGGTCACACAACTGTTAATAACATAACTAGTATTCAAACACATACCTATTAATATTCCTCCTCTGTATCTTTTGGTCCCTCCTTGTCTTCAAATAGATGAGGGTATTTGGATGTCATTACTTTCTCCGGTTCCCACGTTATTTCTTCTACTTGGTTGTTTCTCCAGAGTACCTTTACTGATGCCATTTCTTTGTTCCTTAACTTTTTAATTTGGAGATCTAGAATAGCAACTGGTACCTCTTCATAAGTAAGATCCTCTGTGACCTGTACATCTTCTATAGGAGTGATACGAGAGGGGTCACCTATGCATTTTCGAAGCATTGACACATGAAACACTGGATGAACCATTTAAAGTTCCTGGGGTAGCTCTAATTCATATGCAACTTGTCCGACCCTTTTAGTAATCTTATATGGCCCTATGTAACGTGGGCTTAGTTTCCCTTTCTTACCAAATCTCATAACCCCTTTCATTGGTGATACCTTTAAAAATACCCAATCTCCAATAGAGAATTCCAGCCCCCTTCTCCGCATATGATTTATGACGACTTTGGGCTGTTTTTAGTCGTTGTTGTATCACCTTAACTTTTTCCATGGCTTGTTGGACTAAATCTGGCCCGAGCAAGGTGGTTTCACCCACTTCGAACCAACCAATTGGTGACCTACATTTCCTCCCATACAAAGCTTCGTAAGGCGCCATCTTGATGCTCGAATGGTAGCTGTTATTATAGGCAAATTCAATAAGGGGCAAGTGTTCTACCCAGCTACCTTTAAAATCTAATGCACAGGTTCGCAACATATCCTCAAGTGTTTGAATAGTACGCTCTGCTTGGCCTTCTGTTTGGGGATGGAAGGTTGTACTCAAATTCACTTGCGTCCCTAAACTCCTTTGAAAGGACTTCCAAAATTTTGCCGTGAATTGAGCTCCTCGATCAGATATAATAGAGAGTGGGACCCAATGTAGCCTAACTATCTCTTTGAGGTATAATTTGGCATATTCTTCAGCTGTATAATCACTTCTAACTGGCAGGAAGTGCGCTGACTTCGTGAGTCTATCAACTATCACCCATATGGAGTCAAACTTATTAACTGAACGAGGCAAACCAGTTACAAAATCCATATTAGTCATATCCCACTTCCAAGTTGGAATCTCTATACATTGCATGTAACCACCTGGCTTTTGGTGCTCTACTTTGACTTGTTGACAAGTAGGACATTGAGCCACAAACTCTGCAAGGTCCTTTTTCATGCCTCCCCACCAAAACACTCCCTTTAGGTCATGATACATCTTAGTAGATCCTGGGTGGATGGAATATCTTGAATGATGGGCTTCTTCCATTATTCTCCTTCTGAGTCTGTTAACATCAGGCACACACAATCTATTTTGGCAATAAAGTACTCCATCTTGTGTAAGCCTAAACTCCTTCATTATACCTTGACTTACTTTCTCCTTAAGGCATTGTAGAATAGGATCATAACACTGTTTTTCTTTCACTTCCCTTATCAATGAAGAATCGGTAGCATTATGTACAATAATATCCTTTCTTGGAGTTTCGAGTAGACGAACACCCAGATTGGCTAGTTGATGCAGATCCTTAGCCATGCCTTGATTTACCCCTTTCTGATCACTGGTACCCATGAGTGTCTTATGAATTAGAGCATCAACCACCACATTTGCTTTCCCTGGATGGTATAATATATCAATATCATAATCCTTTATTAACTCTAGCCACCTCCGCTGCCTCGAATTTAGATCTTTCTGCTTGAAAATATACTGTAAACTCTTATGATCTATATATATGTCCACGTGCACCCCATACAAATAGTGGCGCCATATCTTTAAAGCAAATACAACCGCTGCTAGCTCAAGATCATATGTTGGGTAGTTTTTCTTGTGTGGTCTCAATTGTCTCGAGGCATAAGCAATCACCTTACCATGTTGTGTTAGTACACACCCCAAACCAACTCCGGAAGCATCACAATACACTGCATATCCCTCTGAGCCTTCTGGAAGCACTAGCACAGGTGCTGAGGTTAACCTGCTTTTCAACTCTTGAAAGCTCCTTTCACATGCATCATTCCATTGGAATTTGGTTTCCTTGTGAGTTAGCTTAGTAAGAGGTGCAGACATAGAAGAAAAACCTTCAACAAACTTTCTGTAATAACCTGCCAATCCAAGGAAGCTTCGAACTTCTGTAGGTGTCGTTGGCCTTGGCCAATCTTTCACAGCCTCTATCTTTTGTGAATCCACCCTTATTCCTTCATCCGATACAATATGGCCCAAAAATGCCACTAATTTTAACCAAAATTCACATTTGGAAAACTTAGCATACAACCGGCGATCACGGAGAACTTTTAGTACTAGTCGTAAATGATTTGCATGGTCCTTTTCTGACATTGAATACACCATAATATCATCTATAAATACTGTCACGAACACATCCAGGAAAAACTTGAATACTCTATTCATCAAGTCCATAAAAACTGCTGGTGTATTCGTTAGCCCAAACAACGTAACAAGAAATTCAAAGTGACCATATCTGGTTCGGAAAGCTGTCTTAGGTATATCTTTTTCCTTCACTCTCACCTGATAATAACCTCATCTCAAATCGATCTTTGAAAAGTATTTGGCACCCTGTAACTGATCAAACAAGTCATCAATTCTGGGGAGGGGATATTTATTCTTAATTGTCACCCTATTCAGTTGTCGGTAGTCAATACACATCCTCAATGTGCCATCCTTTTTACGCACAAATAAAACTGGTGCACCCCAAGGGGACACACTAGGCCTTATAAAACCCTTTTCTAACAAGTCTTTCAGTTGGTCCTTTAATTCACGTAATTTTTCCGAGGCCATTCTATATGGAGGAATAGAGATAGGCTCGATGCCTGGTAATAAGTCAATACAAAAATCTATTTCTCGTTCTGGAGGCAAACCAGGGAGTTCCTCAGGAAAGACATCAATAAATTCATTCACTATTGGAACAGACTGGATAGTTGGTGATTCTGCCTCCATGTCTCTCACTCTAACGAGATGACATATATATCCCTTTGATATCATTTTTCTGGCTTTAAAATAAGAGATAAACCTCCCTTTTGGTGCCCCAATATTGCCTTCCCATTCAAGGACTGCTTCATTTGGAAAGTGAAAGTACACTCTCTTGGTTCGGCAGTCAACGGTGGCATAGCAAGAAGCCAACCAATCCATACCCATTATAACATCAAATTCTACCATTTCTAACTCGATAAGATCAGATAATGTATCTCGGTCCCAGACAGTCACTATGCAGTCACAATAAACTCTTCTACCTATAATTGACTCCCCAGTTGGTGTAGACACCGCAAGTGGTTTATTCAATAATTTAGGTGTTCTACCAAGCTTCCCAGCAACTAATGGAGTAATTTATGACAATGTATAACCAGGGTCAATTAATGCATACACTTTATGTGAGAAGATGGACAATGTACCTATAACCACATCGGGTGAAGCTTCCAGGTTCTGTCGAGTACCTAGAGCATATGTGCGATTTTGGGCCACGCTGGAACTAGCTGCCCCTTTAATACCTCTGCCGCGACCTATAGGAAATTGCTCACCTCTACCTGATGGAGGCACTGATGATGATGATACAACAGCTGATCCAGTAGGTTGTCCCATATCACCCCTGCGTCTTCTTGGGCAATCTTTTATTACATGCCCTGGCATACCACACCAATAACAAACATCCGTTCCCATGCGACACGCACCTATATGATATCTCCCACATTGTCTGCAAGGCTGCCTAGGAGGCATTTGCTGGCTTCCCGAATATCCTGTTGTCCGTGTAGCTTGGCCCTTACTTCTCTGCCCAAATTGATCATTTCTAGACCCTTGAAGTGGTGGTGGAGCACTAGCTGTAGAGTAAGAGGATGATGGCCTGGGTGGCCTATTAGAAAATCGTGGCCTAAACTCACCCTGGGGTGGTGTAAACTGTCCTGTAGATCTGGCCCTCTTGGATTGCCCCCTTTCTATTTCTTGTGCCCTCCTTCTTTGTCTCTGATCCTCCAGTTTCTGTGCAAAAGCTTGCATCCTCGCTATATCCATGTCTTTATTCAAAGAAGCAATGGTACAATCTCTAACCAAATATGAATCCAACCTATCCACATACCGATGGACTCTATCTGCCATAGTAGCAACAACATTAGGAGCGTACCTGGCCAGAGAATTAAATTTAAGACTATATTCCCTCACGCTCATATTCCCCTAATGGAGGTTCAGGAACTGATCTGCACGGGCCTCTCGGATCTCTAATGGCAAGTAATAATCAAGAAAGGCCATTTTGAACTCCTCCCAAGTAGTTGGAGGTGTATCTATGCCTTTGGAATGCTTCCAGGCTTCGTACCACAGTATAGCCACACCCTTCAATCTACATATTGCCAACTCAGCAGCTTCCGAACCACTTACATGCATAACATCTAAGGTGCGTTGGATCTGATCAATAAAATCCTGTGGATCTTCATTTGGATCTGACCCAGTGAATGATGGAGGGTCTAAGTTGAGGAAATCACGTATTCTCGTACTGGCTGCCCTACCTGCACCAACTGCACCTGCAACTGGGCCTTCTTATCTTTGACCTTGGCCAGCAACTATACAAGTCAACAGTTGAACTGCATTTCTCAAATCCTGCACAGAAGCATCAACAGGTGGTTCTCGGGGATTTTCACTACTTCCTGGTACATCAACAGATGGAGGGGTTGAAGATGTCTGTGATAGAGACTCATCTAGAGCCTCACTTTGTCGTCTCGCCCGATTGGGTATACCAACTACCACTTCTACTTCCTTTCCTTTACCTTTACTCTTTCTTGTCTCTGGCATACTTACTGTACAAATTAATTCAGGGGTTAGACATGGTACACTTATAATATTTGGCTCTATGGCACGATCTAAAGAATGAAAAGAAGTGATAACTCCTAAATGCCGCGTAGCCTCTTGTTTATAAATGTGGTGCACAACACATCGATAAACATGATTCTACATAGACACGGCTTTGTAGACTCCCTAGGACGACCCGCTCTGATACCACTTTTGTCATGCCCCAAATGCTATTAAGGCGGACTGGCACCCATTGCCGGTAAGGCTCGGGAGAACCAACCTGTAGCAATACATTACCTATGAACATTATAAGTTACTTTTATACTAAACATGCCCTCAAAAGATAAATGGGACTAGCAAGCCAAAAGATGTTATATGACTAGGCCGTTGGAGCCACAATGTCTACGATACGATACATGACCATACTATACTTTACATAGTCTACAAAGCCTCTAGACAAGAAACATTATCTTATAAGGGTCGGGACAGGCCCCGCCTCATGATAAGATACTATACAATGCAAAAAGATATGATAAGACTCAAAGCCCCGAAGCAACCTGGAGCTCAGTGACTGCAGTTGATATCCTGTACTCTTACTAGGGAGGTTTATTAGCTTCTGCACCTGCAGCATGGAATGCAGGTCCCCCAACAGGCACGTCAGTACAAAATAATGTACTGAATATGTAAGGCAACATGTACTATATATAAGATAAAAGCTCAAATGAAACCATATACTGCTGTAGGGTAAAAGACCACCTTTATGAATATTGTGGAGTCATGCATCTTATAACAATTATGTTACTTTACTCTTATCACTTGTATAATCTGTACACAACATGTAATACAGATGACCAGCTGATCAGTGGTAAATCTATATCAGGATCGACCCATGCTAGGCTTTCCTTTCACCCCTGGGATACCCCCTGTAATACTGGGATTGACCCATGCTAGGTGATTCTTTCACCCCTAGGATACCACCCAACAGAAGCAACTGTATACATATATCTTCTTATTACTTTTGGTATGAATCTTTGGTGGTCGTAACATTTGAGCTATAAGACTATAAGCATGACAAGTGACAAGTATGTGACCATGTAACATCATATCACAATGAAAAGAGTGGGTTATACAATTAGTGAAACATGTAGGACATAAACAACGTATGAACTTTATTTAGCTAAAAAGAAGACTCATATGTCATGGTATCCAATGTATGTATGCAGCAGTGACAATGCTCGAATCTGGACACACAAATACATGTGAAAGAGTGGAGTGGTTATATCGAAGTTTGTAAAGATCTCTATGTGCCAATAAAGACTTTGGATTCCATGCCAAATAATAAGAGATCGAATAGCCTTACATACCTCGACATATCAAATTGTTTTTACCTCGAAATGACTTCTTTTCTTCCAACTATTTATCTACAATATCATGTTTTAAAGCTAGTATTAGCAGCTAATCAATGCATCTGGACAGCCCAATCTCACAAGACACAACACTTTGGCAACAAACGTATAACCATTGACTCAATGGTGTTATTCCGACTTTCTCAATTCTAACTGTCTTCAACCAGAACACATTATCATATACATGATGTATACAGCCTATATTAGATCTATAACATGCTGTCAACAGTCCATAACTACAACACAGAACCATTTTACAAAACGCTCAACTAAGAAGCACAACATCTCGTCGTCTCCCTACATTTCGTCGTTAACAATTCATACTTGCCCCAACTTTGAACCAGATTCTCCCAACATATATATACATCAAATAAACCTTAACATAGTCAAAAAATATCTCAAAACACAGGGGGAAACGTGAAACATCAGCCCCCTCATCAAAACAGTCCAATACCATTTTGGAAGCACATAAGATCATATAAGGATACTTGTTTCCAAAGAACTAGCAAAACAGTCCAGAAACCTTGGCAACCATATACACACTATAACATATTAATAACCTCAACTTTATATCATATTAAAGTCAAAAATCAGGGTAAGAATCGTTCCAAAGCCAAGAAAACGAAACAACAACTTTCAGGACACAAGCTGTCCAGAAATTCCTGCACAGTGCACCAGCCAACTTATCTTGCTTTCCATGGAAAATTCATATCAAGTATATTGTTATTTTTACATACCTTAACTCCCAAGGTGTAGGTCTAATTCAAGAACTCAAAAAGTAGCCTTTGGTTGCCTTCCAAGGTGAAGAAATGCCAAGAGAAACTTAGAGAGAAAAGCTGAAATTTTTGGTCTTCTACTAGTTAACCTAAGGAGCTCGGTTTTGGTCCCTTTTTAAGGAGACCATAGACCGAATTTCTCCTGATATTTGCAGCTGATTAACTCAAGTTGGTCAATGACTAATTTTCCCCTTTCACTTGGGCCTTTTAGATCTCTAAATCAATGGGCTTTAGTGGCCCATTTTCCTTAATCTTTCTTGCACTTTGTTTAGGCCCAATTTTGTTAGTAGTGAATGAATGTAGTTGGGCATATTATATAAAAATCTTGGGCTGACCATCTTGGCCCAATATAATGCTAAACCATTGGCTTTAATAGCCTCCCTAACTTGGGCTTCGTTTGTCACAAGACTTGGAAAGTTTCGGCGTTAAGCCTTGTCTTCGTTCCCCTTTCTTTTTACTAACATCTAGACTTCAAGTGAGTTCACTTATGAATGAATTATTCTCCCTCATGTATATATATATTTTTAAGCCAACCACACAGGTGACTCACCTGCTAGCTTCCTAAGTTCCATAAGCACGTCAATGATTTTCTCCGTTTAAGGCCACAGTCGTATGTCATTTTATGTGAACATTACTAGTACATGTAAAATGTGGGGTGTTACAGTCATTTAATGTACGCATTCTTAGGAAGCGGAAATACACTTCCAGTCATTGTTGCAGCAGATTTGGGTGAGCAACAAGTTGCAGCTCTCATTGCCATTCTACAGAAGTATATTAGAGCCATTGGATGGACCATTGCGGATATTATTGGTATTCCACCTGGGATTTGTACATATAAAATTCAGCTTGAAGAGAATTGCACACCCAACATTGAGCATCAAAGACGTCTAAACCCACCTATGCAAGAAGTGGTGAAGAAAGAAATTATAAAGTGGTTAGACACGGGGGTTGTGTATCCAATATCTGATAGTACATGGGTAAGCCCGGTACAATGTGTTCCCAAGAAAAGAGGCATGACGGTGGTCGCGAATGCAAAGAATGAGATTATTCTACTCAGCCCCGTCACTGGATGGAGTGTATGCATGGACTACCAAAAGTTAAATTCTTGGACACTCAAAGATCACTTTCCAATGCCATTTATGGACCAAATGCTAGATCGATTAGCGGGGAAAGGATTGTTTTGCTTCTTAGATGGTTATTCAGGCTATAATCAGATTTGTATTGCACCCGAATACTAAGAGAAGACAACGTTTACATGCCCATACGGTACGTTTGCCTTCAAACGTACGCCATTCGGGCAATGTAACGCACCAGCCACCTTTCAACGTTGTATGATGTCAATTTTTTCTGATATGGTTGAAGACACTTTGGAGGTATTTATGGACAATTTTTCAGTTGTTGGTAAGACTTTTGAAGTGTGCTTGGCAAACCTAAGTATGGCGTTACAAAGATATGTAGAATTCAACCTAGTGCTGAATTGGGAGAAGTGCCACTTCATGGTAAAAGAAGGAATCGTTCTTGGGCACAAAATCTCCGAAAGAGGAATTGAGGTTGATCGAGCAAAAATCAAAGTCATTGAGAAGCTACCGCCTCCAATTTCAGTGAAGGGAGTTCGTAGTTTTCTCAGCCATGCAGGTTTCTATCGTCGGTTCATCAAAGACTTCTCCAAAATTGCTTGTCCATTGTGCAAACTCTTGGAGAAAGATGCGAAGTTTGACTTCAATGAAGATTTCTTAAAGAATTCGAATTCCTCAAAGGAAAACTCATTGAAGCCCCTATCATGGTAGCAGCAGATTGGTCTCTCCCATTCGAAGTCATGTGTGATGCTAGTGGTGTAGCCGTTGGAGCTGTGCTTGGTCAGAGAAAGGATAAATTATTTCATCCTCCTATCTACTATGCGAGTAAGGTCCTAAATGAAACCCAAAGGAACTACACTATGACAGAACAAGAGCTCCTAGCGGTTGTGTATGAGTTTGAGAAGTTTCGTGCCTATCTATTGGGTACTAAGGTGATTTTTTATACAGACCATGCAGCTCTTAGGTATCTAATGAAAAAGAAGGATGCAAAACCATGATTGATTTCGAAGTTAAAGATAGAAGAGTTTGCGAGAACCAAGTGGCCGACCATCTATCTAGACTCGAGAACGAGCATGTGGCACAACCTGATATCGAGATTTATGATGCATATCCTGACGAAGAGATCCTAGCGACGATAACAGAAAAGTTACCATGGTATGCCGACTTTGCAAATTTTGTGGTAAGTAATGTAATACCTACCAATTTATCATACCATCAAAAGAGAAAGTTTATGTATGACGTACAACACTACTATTGGGATGAGCCATATTTGTTTCGACGATGTGCGGATGGTATCATTCGACGATGTATATCCCACGTAGAGGTGCCTTCTATATTGGAAGCATGCCATACTTCTCAAGTTGGAGGACATTACGCAGGCAATCGAACGGTAAGAAAAGTATTGCAAAGTGGATATTATTGGCCTTCGATATTTAGAGATGCCCACGACTTTGTTAGAAGATGCGACCGATGCCAAAGACAAGGTGCTATTTCGAAACACCATGAGATGCCCATATCGAAAATTCTTGAGGTAGAACTCTTTGATGTGTGGGGCTTTGATTTCATGGGTCCATTCGTGAATTTGTTTGGAATGAAGTACATCTTAGTTGTTGTAGATTATGTCTTGAAATGGGTTAAAGCTGTAGCATTGGACGACAACGAGGGAAAGCGTGTTGTAGAATTTTTGAAGAGGAATATCTTCTCTCGCTTTGGAGTACCACGTACTATCATAAGTGATGGAGGATCACACTTTTGCAACAAGCTATTCAAATCCGTGTTCGCAAAATATGGTGACAAGCAAAATAAGGTAGCCACGCCTTATCACCCACAAACTAGTGGCCAGGTAGAGGTTTCCAATTGGGAGATCAAGAAAATCCTTGCGAAGACGGTAAATGCTAATAGGAATGATTGGTCTCGAAAGTTGGACGATGCACTATGGGCCTATAGGATGGCATTCAAAACACCAATTGGCATGTCCCCTTATCAACTAGTTTATGGGAAGGCGTGTCACTTACCCATTGAGCTTGAGCATAAGACATTGTGGGCATTAAAGCGATTGAATCTGAATTGGGATGATGCGATGAATCTGAGGTTTGAGCAGCTAAACTAATTAGATGAGTTCCGTCTCCATGCATATGAAAGGTCAGACCTATACAAGGAGCAGATAAAAAAGTATCATGATCAGCGGATTGTTGTACGAATCTTCCAAAAGGATGATATGGTACTTCTCTTCAACTCTAGATTGAAGTTGTTCCAGGTACGTTAAAGTCTAAGTGGTCTGGTCCATACAAAGTTATCCAAGTCTACTCGTCTGGAGTAGTTGAATTGGAAGACAATAATGGTGTTGTCTTCAAGGTGAATGGTCAACGTGTTAAACCTTATATTGGTCCTCTTGACTTGATGAATTATATGGACATCACTAATCTCGACGAAGTCTAAGTACTCGAGGTAACTATGTTGAGCCACGACAATAAATAAGGCGTTAGATGGGAGGCAACCCATCGTTTATCGTTTATCGTTTATCGTTTTGTCTTTCTTTCATTCTAGTAATTGTTTTGCTTTTGATAAATGAAAATCCAAAAATAAGAGTCATGCCACAACCAAAAACTAAGGCGCTAGATAGGAGGAAACCCATTGTACTAATCGTTTTCATTGGTTTTGAGCAAATGTAGGTGCAAGAGGTATTCAACGAGGAGATTGGTTTCAAATGATGATTTGGACGTATTGCATGGTAAAGGTGGTAAGTTAGGAATTAAGATGCATAAGGCTATGGATTGAGAATTGATCATGACAAAATAGGCATCGAGCAAGGCTAGGCTTAGGTAAAACTAGGCCACGAACAAGGCAACGCCTATACTATAGCCTAAGGTCTCGGAATCTAGTGTGCAAAGGCATAGGCGCCGCCCATGCTCAAGTATGCTATAGCATAGGCGCCGCCTATGCTAAAGCATTTGGTCTCAGAATCTCATATGCCATGCTAATGGCGCCGCCTATGGTCACTAAAGTCATTGCACTAGGCGCCGCCTATGCTATCAAATGCTTTGCATTAGGCGCCGCCTATACCATGCATAGGCAAAGCTAAAGACGCCGCCTATGGTCACTTTTTGTCTCCAAAACCGATTTTAAATGGGTCAAAACCCAACCCATTCTTTTCCTATATAAAGGGGACTTAGTCTTGAAACATAAACACATTGGAAACTTGCCCTAGGCGCCGAACATACTCTCCAAAACATCTCAAAATTTTTCTTTTTGCTCTCCCACTTCACAAGAACATCTCCAAAGGCTTCAATCACGTAAGTACTCTTTTTCTTCATCTATTTTTTGTAAGTACTACATTGGTATGTCTATTATGAATTGCTACATCTTGAAGAATTATAGGTGAAGTTAATGTGTTTGAATTGTTGATACAAAACCATGTGAGTGAACATATACGTTAGGATGATCTTAAACTATTTCCGACTTGAATTTGATTTTGATGCATTGTTATACTAATTGCAGAATTGCTATAGTCATGAACATTGCATAACCTTGTCACTTGAATACCTACATGTTAGAAGATCCCGTTCATCGGGATAAGACTTATAGTTGCCTACCGACATAGGAGGTTGTGATTATTGATAGAAACTATACCAAGATGTAACCCCTATGTAGTAGTCTTGTTATACCTAACATGAAAGTATTGCTAAGGTTGCAAGAAGTGATACATCTCTTATTTTCTTGTCGGAATATAGCGCCTAAAATGCATGTCGATGAAGTCTAAGTAATCGACTACTTTCACTTCACTAATTTGTATTAACAACCTAAGTGTGGGGTGGTACCCCTACTTCTTGTGTATAGATTGTATATATTGAGCTGATTCTAATAGGAACATTGTTTAAATCTCAGGTACAATGGCACCCAAAGCAAGACAAGATAAGGCTACCACTTCCCAAAAGGTCAAGAAAAGAGGTCGCAAGGACCAAGGAGAATCATCCTCAATTCAATTACCACGCCGCATGTTTGGAATAAAATGGGTTCTTGAGGAGGAAGCCAAGGAATGGTATAGGAACAACAAGGAAGGAAAATACGTACATGTCGACTTGATCAACAAGGACAGCCTAGCGAAGAAGGAGCAGCACATGTTGGCGAAAATCATGACACTAAATCTAGATTTCATCTTCCGCGACATGGGAGAATGCAATCTTGATTTGACACGAGAATCTTATGCCAACTGGTCGCCGAAAATCACAGGCAGCGAAGTCAAGATTCGGGGCCAAGTTCTACAACTCAATGCGGATTTGATCAACTCCTTTCTTGGCTTGGCTTCAGTCGATCCAGCACCATTCAAAGAGCTATACAGTAGACCTCCTTATAGAGCAATTCGACACACACTTTGTGGAAGTACATCCATGGCAAGGTGGAGCAGACATAAAGACACCGGACGACACAACACCTTCCCCTATGCTCCTTTGAATAGGGAAGCACGAATATGGTTGCGTATTGTCAACTCTTGCCTTATTCCTGGGACCCAGTACACCAAAATAACAAGAGATAGAGTGTGTTTTGTCTATGAATTGATGGCGAATGTCCCTATCAACATTGGGGCAATCATTCGTTCTACAATGCGGAAGGCCAGACTACAAAAGTGGTCCCACTTCTCCTTTGGCAACCTGTTGACAACAATCTTGCGGAAGGAGGACATCGAAGAGGAACCAGCTGATCACAAACTCCCACATAACCCAAAGAAGGTTGACCTCACAAAGGTCAAAGATGCTGAAACAACACATGGCGTCAACCTTACTACTGCGTAGAGACATGCTCGAGATGAGAGTTTCTTCCGTCATCTTTATGGCATGACATGGTTCACCATGATGAGCGGAGGTCGTGTTCCAACTGCTGCAGAGCTCCAACAGCTGGACCATGACTATCCAATGAATATGCATGCGAGGGAGATGTGTGGAGTAGGTACATACTTTGAGGAACCTCTTGATAATGATGTGCCGACCGATGATGATCGACGCATGCCAGACTCTGACGTGGAGGAGAATTCTGATGACGACGACTCCTATGAAGATTCCGATGAAGGGGGTATGACCCCCGACATAGAGGAGGAGTCCAACTGACCAGGTTCTTCGTATTTATTTTTCACTGAGGGCAGTGTCCTGTTTAAGTGTGGGGTGGTGGTATTTGCATGCTTTACTTCTCTATCCGCATTTGCATTTATTTATGTTTGTTTGCTTTTTTATTTATTTATGTTTGTTTTTTTTTTTTGTTTTTTTTCAATTTTTTTAGTAGTAAAATTTTTCTTACTTAGCTTCACATAAAATCATTCTAATAGGCAGCATGTGATTATAACAACAGTTTGTGCTAACATCATGACTATTGAGACGTTTAGGCTCTAATTGTGACTCACTATGTGATATTGTGTGGTTCAATTCCTTCATCTGTTTGGGCAAGAGTCTATACTACTCCCAATAAAGTCGACCATGTGCCTTATGTGTGTGAGATAACAGTATCTTCTATGCTTGTGGTTGATGCTAGAACTTGCCTGGTATGTATGTAAAGCGAAAAGAAAGAATGTAAGTTTAGGAGATGATTTAGGCATTTATTTGGCAACCTATAATTGTTTACCTTCTTTTTACTTACCCGTGGACAACATCCTAGTTAACCCCTTTTGAGCTTTTAGCCTATCTTCTTTGACAACCTCATATGTAAGCCTAATCCATTTTTTTCAAGACCAAAATTTGATCCAAATTCCTAAGTGCTTTAAAGTGTAAAGACATGTGACAAAATAAGAGGAAATTGGGTTAGTATGATTCTTTAAGAATGTATTGGTGCTTGAATGTGTTATGAAAAAGAAAGTGCTATCATAAGAGGTATGAAAGGAAAACTAAAAAGTTAGTTATGTTCAAAATTGGAAAAAACAAAAGAGGAGAAAAAGGGTGGTAGAATAAAAGAACGTAGAAAGGTTGTTTGAAAGAAAAAGTGTTAATAATACAATGTGATGTATTAAAGCGCTTAGGAACATAGTCACTATTTCTGGCCAAAATAGTCCTACCCGTCCCTTAACCTACATTACAACCATCAAAAGACCTACTTGATCCTAAGCCTAGCATTCTGACATTTAGTGGAGCAACACACTAAGGGCAAGCCTATGGTCATCAGTTGCTACATATGAATTCTTTGTGAGAGCCAAAGCAAGGATACTTTTATACCCATGTTTGAAAAAGATGCTATACTTGTGAGTGATTACGGGTAAGATATTGTGAGACACACATGGTTGATGAGTTTTGGGTAGTTGTGTATGATTCTTTGGACCTTAACTTTTGAATATGAGTTGACCACCATCACGAGTTTATGTTGGAGGTTGAATTGTTTCTACTAATGATTGGAAAACTACTCTTTGTTAGTAATTGTTGTGCTTGTCCTGACGAATATTTTGTGTTGTTGCTGTGAAACCTAAAGTAATGTTTATAGGGAGATGATATTTTGTTCGAGGATGAACAAAGCTTCTAGTGTGGGGTGTTGATGACAGGCGAATTTACACGCCTATAGCACTAGATTTTGCCCATATTTTAGCCAAGTTTTAAGAACAAATTATATATTTCATGAACTTTTAGTCCTTTTTCCTGTAAGTGAGCTAACGAACATGATTAGCAAAGTTTCAGGTATAAATGATGAAGAATTCAGCATTTTCTGGATTACTTGACGCCAAAGAAAGCTTTACGAAAGGAGAAAAGGAAGCTTGGACGCCTAAGGACCAAAAGTGGCACATGGAAAATCTGTCCCGGGCTAAAATAGCAATTCTGAAGACTTTGGGGACTAGAAGTAACTTAGTAGGATTAGGATAATGATACATTAACCTAATACAATTGGGTTAAGTATTTCATTAGCTTAGTAGGATTAGGATAATGATACACTAACCTAGTACAATTGGGTTAAGTATTTCATTAGCTTAGTAGAAATAGGATATGGGTATTATAAATACCTTATTTTGCTAGAGATTTTTATAGAGAGAGATAGAGATAGAGGGAGGGATACTACTTCTAATTCATTCTTCTACTATTCCTCAACAATTCTCTTTCTAGTTTTAATTCATCTTTCTACTTCTTCTTCTATTCATCTATTCTTAATTTCCGCAACAAGAGAAATGTTACTTGCAAGAAATCACGCCTAACGCCTACCACACTTGTGCTACACGAAATTCTTATTGTGGTATAACAACAATGTCAATTATGATTTCTTTCGCACTCATGGGTAACTAAACTTATCTGGTGGGGTTATGGAAGCCGAATGAGATACTATCTATTACTATGTGTTTGTGAGTTCGTGACACGTATGCTGCTTATATCATTATTCTCTTCGTCTTAACCTAAATTCTTTGTGGTTACAAATGCAAGAATACGCCAGTATAACATTTAAATTGTTCGAAAGAAAAGTTATATGTATGGAAAAGAGATAATATCAAGGTAGTAGGGTCCCATCCCCTATTAAAAAGTTAGTGCCATAACTGGATTAACCTCTTGGAGAATTAGTACCATTAGGCACGCTTTAAGCTCGAAAGAGTTAAAGTGAAATAATCCTTGAATAGGTCGAAAGAAGCCTGGATTTACCATCGAATACAATTCTCTATAAGCACATACATGTCGGAATTCAACACACTCATAGCCAATAGAGACGTATAACTCAGAAGGTGGACATAACCCCAACTCTTCAATTCTCATTGTTTTACAACTTAATAAACTATTCTTTCTTTTTACGTTGCTATTTTCGGTTTTTACTTTAATATTGTGGTTACACATTACAATCCCCCCTATTACGAGACTTGCACTAAAAGTCTAGTAATCGTTGCTTACTTGTTGACAAATCTATTCCCTGAGGGATCGATACCAAACCCAGTTGGGTTCTATATTTGCTAGCGACCGCTTTACACTCCTACGAGAGTTGTAGATTGAGCGTTATCAGTAGCGCGCTACACTTATAAGCAGGAGGCTACTAGGATTTTAATAATGTTTCTCTTCTTTGTTATTTATTTCATGCTTTAGAGTCTAATCTTACCCCTAATCAATGAACTATTGCTTTTTTGAAAACCATCGATGCCTCCCCATCGCACCAACATTAATGCTTAGGATAATAAAGTCTGTCCCAACCATGGGATGTGTACCCGTAATAGAGCTCATAACTCAGAACCTGTTCCTACTCCATGAGTACCTTCTATACCTAATATTTCTCCCAGAGCACCCCGTACAGGGGCCAATTGCTCTCAGCCTCACGAAGGATAGGTTTATAATACTAAATTTAGACAATCTATTCACTTGCTTGCTTAGGTGGTAGCCGAACAGACTCAAAGGTTGACGGATACTGGTTCTATGTATGTTACTTTTAATTATGTAGATGACTGAATTATCTTTCCATCGATATAAGATTTGTCCAAAATGGACACTCGGTGAAGAAGTTATGGCTATTTTATGTACTGGTCATAAAAATCATCATTCTGGTGTTTAGCGTATTGTGAAGAGGGTTTAATTAGCAAATGTCAAATTCCAGTGGGACCTCATGATATTGGTGCAGCGTGGATGATCCCAATTTTACATTTGTTAATTTTCAATGAGCCACCGCGATAGTGGCATGTCGCGGTAGACCCTAAAATTGGGTTCAAGTTTAATTTTTACAACTTCATTCAGAAGTTAACAAGGGTAATTTAAACATTTTACAAGCCTCTTAAAATTTCCCAATATAATATTAAGACCTCTACAAGCAGAATATATGGCATTCTCAAGATTTTTCTCAAAAAAAAAACCCTAGTTCTTATACTTCTCCTCTAAGAAACTAAAGATTCAACTGTGGATTTTCAAAATTGACTTAAGATTTGGAAACAAACCATATTCTTCAAGGATCATTCCTTATTATTCGTAATCGAGGTATGTGGGGTTTATCCTAAAAACTACATGCGCTTAAAACCATTAGGGCATGAGTTTTAGATTTTTATGAATGAATTTCAAAGAAGTTTTAGATTCTATGTTCTAAATTATGTACTCCGAATGTTTTAATGTTACTATTGTTTTGATCTTGTGGTCCTATACCCTAAATTGATTTACATGTATACGTATATGTATCGAATTGGAGATTTAAGATCATTAAGAACTTTGACATAACCACCATGTACTATTGAAATGCTTGATAAAGAGTAGTTCCTTGCATGTGTTTACATGAGGTTTGAGAAAGAGTTTCTTTGAACTGAATTATTGAAATGGTGGTCACAAAACTTGTATTTTGAAAATAGAGATTTATGATAGAATATAATGGCTCAGAGATATAACTTGCAAGTCAATGGTATTACGATACCATATGTATTTATGCCATAACAGAGTATGTTTTCATAGTATTTTTCAGAGACTACAAGTTCTGATAGAGTTTTAAAAAGGGGCTTAAAGAGGGTTAGGTGGTTACCTGAAGAAGGCGCGAGTTCAAGCAACTTTTATCCTTAAACCGTATTTTCCAATACAGGTAGATTATTATTGTATGCTGGTGATGATGTGTGATTATTGTAGCCGACCCTTACAACACATTTAGGTTAGGGGCTTCATTGTCGATTTAATGGCAGTTTCCATATAGACCATGGAAATTTTTAGAGTTGTAGGGTATACCACCTAGCACAGAAGTATCACAGATTTCTCAGAGTTGAGATGATTTTTACAGAGTCTTTAAAATGCCATGTGAATTCTTACTATATGATATACCCAGGAGCTATTTTAAATCTCTCTCATATATGTTGATTTATAAATAATTATTTTGGATATGCTCTGCATACTAGTACATCTATATTGACCCCCCCTCCCTACCTCTCAAGTTCTGAGACTCAGTCTAGGGGTCTAGATAAGTAGTAGATAATTTAGACAGCTGATTAGATTGTGTAGTGGTGAGCCTTCTTTATTATAGAAGACCCATCTTTTCAGATTATGTCACTTAATTCAGTTTTAGTCTATAGGGGGCCTTGTTCCGATTTGAGATAGTTGTCAGATTTTCATGTAGTAGAGATTTTCCAGACCGAGTCAGATGTTATTTAGATGTAGTTGATTTACAGTTTCCATATTTATGTTGAATTCAGAATTGACCATGTTTTCATTTTAGATTATGTTTTTGCATCATCTTTTATTATAAGAATGTTGTGCATGATTACCAGATAAAGAAGGGAATTCCGGGCCTTCATGGTTCGAGATGTCCGTCACAGCTAAGCCTTAGTTTAGGTCATCACAAACTTGGTATCAAAGCACGGTTCTCATCCCAAAGTGTCTACAAAATCACGTCAGTTACAGTCTTGTTTATGGGCGTGTAGCGAGCTACACTTATAAGCTGGAGGCTACTAGGATTTTAATAATGTTCCTCTTCTTTGTGATTTATTTCATGCTTTAGAGTCTAATCTTACCCCTAATCAATGAACTATTGCTTTTTAGAAAAACCATTGATGCCTCCCCATCGCACCAACATTAATGCTCAGAATAATAAAGTCCGTCCCAACCATGTGATGTGTACCCGTAGTAAAACTCATACCTCAGAACGTGTTCCTACTCTATGAGTACCTTCTATACGTAACAGTCCTCCCAGAGCTCCTCGGACAGGGGCCAATCGCACTCAGCCTCATGAAGCAAAGGTTTATAATACTAAATTTAGACAATCTATTCACTTGCTTCAACAGCTGGTACCTGAACAGACTCAAAGGTTGAAGGATATTGGTTCTATGTATGTTACATTTGAAGATATTAGAGTAGGCTAGTTCATGAGAATAAATCCTCCCAAGTTCTCTAGTGCTAAGGTAGAAGATGACCTGCAGGAGTTCGTGAATGAAATAGGAAAGATTTTAAAAGTAATGCATGTTGATCAGGTGGAGGGTGTTGAGCTATCAGCATACCAGGTAAAGGATTTAGAAATCTAATGGTACAACAAGTGGGAAGATATGAAGGGTGACAGTGCTGAGCCTACAGTTTGGGATGAGTTCGTGGAAGCTTTTCTTGACCTATTCTTTTCTTTGGAACTGAGAGAAGCTAAAGTAGAGGAGTTCATGAACCTTAAGCCGGGTAAGTTAAACGTTCAAGAGTATACTTTAAAGTTTAACCAGCTGACCCATTATGCTCCTGAGATGATGAGTAGCATGAGATCCCTAATAAGGAAGTTTTCATTCAGCCTTTCAGATGATCTGGTGCTTGAGTGTCGAGGAGCTATGTTGAATAGGGAAATGAATTTTTCTAGAATGTTAGTCAACAATAGTAAGTTGAGGAGAAGAAGAAGAAGATAGTTGAATCTAGGGAAAAGGATAGGCAAGCAAAGAGAGCTAGAGCAACAGACCAGAGTCATACTCCACAGGAAAGCGGTAATTGGGGCGGCAAATGAAAAAATAAAAAAAATTGGGGTAATGCACAGCCAGTAGATAGTGCTTTGGTATCCAGACCCACATCTGAGCAGCGCACCTAAAATTTTTAGTTTTGTCAGGGGCCGAGGATACAGGGTATGCAGTTTCAGGGAAGTATAGCCCCGACCTCTTGGTCCTATCTGTGATTTGGGAGATGCGGGAGGAATCATCCAGGGAAATGTCTATTTGGAATTTTTGTATGTTATTTATGCGGCCAGCTAGGCGATATCCAGAGAGACTGTCCAGCAGCAAAGAGTAATGTTGGAGAAGCCAAGTCGCAGGAGAATTCATCTACACCACCACCTCAGAAGGGTGCCACTTCAGCTGCCGAAAATGGTCAGAATTGGTTATATGCTTTGACCAATCGCCAGGAGGTAGAGGCCTCACAAGCTGTATTCATCGATACATTGCAAATCATTTCTCATGATGTGTATGTATTAGTTGATCCGGGGTCTACCTTGTCTTATGTGACCCCAAACGTGGTTATTGGTTTTGGGTTTGATCCTGATGTGATTACTAAACCTTTTTCAGTGTCCACCCTGGTGGGAGATTCTTTTGTGTCTAGGAGGGTGTACAAAAATTGTGTTGTGTCTATTTTCAATTAGGATACTGAGGCAGATCTCATAGAACTTGATATGGTTGATTTTGATGCCATCTTAGGGATGAACTGGCTCCATTTGTTCTATGCCACCTTGAATTGTAGGACCCAAAGAGTCACCTTTTCTTTTCCAAATAAGTCGGTGATAAAATGGGAGGGACATTCTCTAGCACCTAGAGGGCATTTCATATCTTATTTCAGGGCTTGTAAACTTATTTCCAAATATTGCTTGTATTATGTTATTCGAGTTAAAAATTATAGTACCAAAAGTCTTCCTCTTCAGTTTGTCCCCATGGTGAATAAATTCCCGAAAATCTTTCTAGATGATCTCTCAGGAATACCACCTAATAGGGAGATAGATTTTGGTATTGATTTATTGCCAGATACCTGTCCTATTTCTATTAAGCCATATAGGATAGCTCTTGTAGAGCTAAAAGAGTTGAAAGAACTGCTAGCAAATCTTCTAGATAAAGGTTTTAGCTATCCTAGTCTGTCTCTCTGGGGTGCACCTGTACTTTTTATGCGAAAGAAAGACAGTTCCCTTCGTATGTGCATAGATTACCGCCAGTTGAATATGGTCATGATTAAAGATAAATATCCCCTTTCGAGGATTGATGATCTTTTTGATCAACTTCTGGGTGCTAAATGTTTTTCAAAGATATAACTTCATTCGGGATATCACCAGTTGAAAGTTAGAGAGTTAGATATTCCCAAAATATCTTTTCGAACTAGATATGGCCATTATAAATTCTTAGTCATGTCCTTCGGGTTGACTAACTCCCCTGCATCTTTCATGGATCAAATAAATAGGGTTTTCCATTAGTGTATGGATCTATTCCTAATTGTATTCATTGATGACATTTTGGTATATTCTAAGAGGGAGGAGGACCATGCCAATCACCTCTAAATCATCCTTCAGACCCTTAAAGATCAAAAATTGTATACACAATTTTCCAAGTGTGAATTATGGTTGAATCCTATTGCGTTCTTGGGTCATATTGTGTCCAGTGAGGGGATTAAGGTTGATCCCCAAAAGATTGAGGCAGTGAGAAAGTGGCCAGACCCTTGAATCCAACCGACATTCGGAGCTTCTTGGGTTTAGCAGGTTATTACAAAAAATTCATTAAAAGTTTTTCTTCCTTAATTGCACCACTTACTAAGTTGATTCAGAAAAAGGTTAAGTTTCTATGGTCTGAATCTTGTGAGAATAGCTTTGAGAAGTTGAATGACAAGTTGACTACTGCTCTTGTTCTAACTCTCCCGGAGGGTACAAAAGGATTTACTTTATACTGTGATGCATCCCAACTACGACTTAGGTGTGTCCTTATGCAGCATGGTAAGTTAGTGGCTTATGATTCTAGGTAGTTGAAGGTGTATGAACGGAACTACCCTATTCATGACTTGGAGGTAGTGGTTGTGTTTTTTGAACTTAACATCTGGCGGCTCTATTTGTATGGGTACATGTTGATATATTTACTAACCACAAGAGTTTACAGTATATTTTCTCACAGAAATCTTTGAATCTCAGGCAGAGGCGATGGTTGGAACTTTTAAAAGATGATGACATAAGCCTGTACTATCATCTGGGCAAGGAAAATATGGCAACCGACACCCTCAGCAGGTTATCTATGGGCAGTCTTTCTCATGTAGGGAAAGAAAAGATGGAGATGGTGAAGGATATTCACCGACTTGAAAATCTAGGAGTGAAAATTTTGGATTCCGAGGATGGAGGAATGGTTGTTCATGAGATAGATAAATCTTCACTTTGTGTAGAAGTTAAAGGAAAGCAGGTTGAATATTCCATCTTGATGTAGATCAAGAAATATTTGGGTCAACAAAATGTAATTTCATTTAAAATTTGTGGTGATGGTGTTTTGAGATACCAGGGTAGATTATGTGTACCTGATGTAGATGGTCTGAGGAAGAGAATCCTTGATGAAGCTCACACGTTGAGGTATGTTATTCACCCTGGCTTTACTAAGATGTATCAGGATTTGAAAACCATTTATTAGTTGAATAATATGAAGCGTGATATGGTTAACTATGTTGCCAAGTATTTGAATTGTCAAGAAGTTAAAGTGGAACATTTGAGTCCAGGTGGTTCTTCTCAAGAGATAGCTTTGCCTTTGTGGAAGTGGGAGATAATTAATATGGACTTCATTACGAGATAATTAATATGTACTTTATTTGGGTGAATGTAGATAGGTTGACCAAGTAAGCTCACTTTCTAGCTGTCAGGACAAATTATTCGGGAGAGGATTATGCCAAGTTATTCATTGCAGAAATAATTCCTTTGCATGGGGCACCTGTGTCCATCATATCTGACAGAGGTACACAGTTTTCTTCATAGTTTTGGAGATCGTTTCAAAAGGATTTAGGTACCCAAGTAAATTTAAGCATGACTTTCCACCCTCAGACAGATGGGCAAGCTGAGCACACCATCCAGACCCTTGAGGATATGTTAAGGGCCGAAGTTATTGATTCTAAAGGTAGTTGGGTAGAGCACTTTCCATTGATAGAGTTCGTATATAATAATAGTTTCCATTCTAGTATTAAGATGGCACCGTTTGAGGCATTGTATAGGAGAAGATGAAGGTCACCAATACGGTGATATGAAGTAGATGAGACATAGATATTTTGGCCTGATCTTGTTTATCAGGAAATAGAGCATGTAAAAGTCATTAGAGAACTACTTAAGATAGCTAAGAGTCTTCAAAAGTCCGACGCCGATGTTAGGAGAAGAGATCTAGAGTTTGAGGTTGGAGATTAGATATTTCTCAAGGTTTCTCCCATGAATGGAGTTATGCAGTTTGGGAAGAAAGGTAAGCTGAGTCCTCTCTATATAGGACCATATTATATTGTGAGAAAGATAGGTGGAGTTTTGTGTGAGTTAGAATTGCCAGTTAGTTTGGGTTTGGTTCATCCGGTATTTCATATATCTATGTTGAAGAAGTGTATTGGAGACCATTCATTAGTATTGTCTGTCGAAGAGATCAAAGTGGTGGACTCCTTATCCTATGAAGAAGAGGCTGTAGAGATTTTGGATCACCAAGTTAGAAGATTGAGGAACAAAGAGATA
This sequence comes from Capsicum baccatum var. pendulum, assembly GCA_030864225.1. Lineage (NCBI taxonomy): Eukaryota > Viridiplantae > Streptophyta > Magnoliopsida > Solanales > Solanaceae > Capsicum > Capsicum baccatum. Next base: position 110,255,716 of record CM061550.1, read on the forward strand.
GCCTCAGTTAAAGTGTTGTGGAGAAACAAGAAAATTGAAGAAGCAACTTGGGAATCAGAAGTTGACATGAGAGCTAGATACCCAAACCTTTTTTATCTAATAGATGATGAAATAGAAGGTACAATGCTTGCCTTATTCTTTCTATGCCTTAGTATGTTTGACATTATACTTTTCTGTATCCCGCGTCAACATTCGGGGATTAATGTTCCCAAGGGTGTATATTGTAACACTCCAAAGTTTTTCTTAGCTAAATTTTGTCCCAAAAATATCAAGCATTGGCTTCTAGTCATAAAACGGACACTCGGTGAAGAAGTTATGGTTATTTTATGTACTAGTCATAAAACATCGTCATTCTGGTGTTTGGAGTGTCACGGAGAGGGTTTAATTAGAAATTGTCAAATTCTAGTAGGACCTCACGATAGGTGCGCGTTGCGGAGAATCCCAATTTCCCATTCATTAATTTCCAGTGAGCCACCACGATAGTAGCGCGTTGCGGTGGCCTATAAAATTGGGCTCCTAGTTTAATTTTTCCAACTTTGTTCAGAAGTTACCAAGGGTAATTTGGACTTTTCCAAGCCTCTTAAAATGTCCAAACAGTATATTAGGACCTCTGCCAGCAGAATATATGACATTCTCAAGATTTTCCTCAAAACAAAAACACTAGTTCATATACTTCTCCTCCAAGAAACTTAAGATTCAACTGTGGGTTTTAAAAATTAGCTGAAGATTTGAAATCCTCAAACCGTATACTTCAAGGATCATCCCTTATTCTTTATAATCGAGGTACGTGGGGTTTATCCTAAAAATTACATAGGCTTAAAACCATTAGAGCATGTTTTTTAGATTTTTATGCATGAATTTCAAAGGGGTTTTGGAATCTAGGTTCTAAATTATGTACTCCGAATGTTTTAATGTTACTATTGTTTTGACCTTGTGGTACTATCCCCTAAATTGATTTACATGTATACTTATATGTATGAAATTTGAGATTTAAGATCATTGAGAACTTTGACATGACATCTTGTACTATTGAAATGCTTGACAAAGATGAGTTCCTTGCATGTGATTACATGAGGTTTGAGAAAACGTTTCTTTGAATTGAATTATTGAAATGGTGGTCCCACAACTTTTTTTTTGATAATAAATATTTATGATAGACTAATAATGGCTCAGAGATGTGACTTGCAAATCAATGGTATGACGATACCATATGTATTTATGCCATAACAGAGTATATTTTCAGAGTATGTTTTCAGAGACTGCATGTTTTGATATAGTTTTTAAAAAGGGGCATAAAGAGGGTTAGGTGGTTACCCGAAGAAGGCGCGAGTACAAGCAACTCGTAGCCTGAAATCGTATTTTTCTGATACGGGTAAATTATAATTGTACCCTGCCGACTGTCGTGTGGCATAGTAGATTAAAAGACTCCAACACTTGCGGTATACTTGGGTTGGGGGTTTCACTGCCGAGTTAATGGAGTTTCCATATATCCCATGGAATTTTTCAGAGTTGTAGGGTATACCACCTAGCGCAGAAGTATTATAGATTTCTCAGAGTTAAGATGATTTTTAAAGAGTCTTTAAAATGCCCATGTGAATTCATACTATATGATATACTTATGAACTATTTTAAATTGCTCCCATATATGTTGATTTATAAATGATTATTTTGGATATGCTCTGTGTACCAAACATCTATATTGACCCCCCTCCCCCTACCTCTTAGGTTCTGAGACTCAGTCTAGGGATCAACATAAGCAGTTGATAATTCAGACAGCTGATCAGATTATGCAGTAGTGAGCCTTCCCAATTCTAGAGTGCCTGTCTTTTCAAATTATGTCACGTAATTCAGTTTTGGTCTACTAGGGGCCTTATCCCAGTTTCCGACAGTTGTCAGATTTTCATATAGTAGTGAGTTCACAGACAGAGTTAGATATTGTTTAGATGTAGTTGATTTATAGTTTCCATACTTATGTTGAATTCGGAATTGATCATGTTTCCATAGAAGATTATTTTTTCACATCTTCTTTTATTATATGAATGTTGTGTATGATTACCAGATAGAGAAGGGCATTTCGGGACTTCATGGTTCGGGATGTTCATCACGGCTAGGCCCTAGTTCGGGTCGTGACATATTTCCTCAACTCGCTATACATCTTAGCTATTCTAGGGTAAATAGTGTATATGGAGCTGTGAGCCTCATGCAATATCAACTAAATCAAGTTATCAACTCTTAGACCAAAATACGACAATCATATCTTAGAATACACTCAGAATCCATGGTAGCCCTTCTACACTCACCCATCATTTCTTGATTACAGATGACACAAAGTCCTCTATTTTCAAACTGATGTCTTCAACTTAGCTCAAATAAGGTATTCCTCACCTCAACACTAGAAAGGTCCACCTAGAGTCTGATATAATATGTCGTACTATTAAGTTGGTTTGGGACTAGATGTCCCACAAAAATTTCCTCTTAGAAACTAAAATAGAAGCCAAGTTACCCATACTCACCGCCTTCTGGATCAGGGCATTCATTATAACATTTTCCTTCAACAACTCTATCCACCTATGCTACCTCAAATTATGCTCTCTTTGAGTCATAAAATGCTGAAGACTACGTGATCATTGTAGAACTCACAATGAAATCCATAACAATAATGCACCCAAATTATAAGAATAAATCTATTGCCGCTAATTCTAAATCATGAGTGGAGTAGTTGCTCTCATCAATCATCAACTTTCTTAATATATGAGCAATAACTTAGCCCTGAGACATTAAGAACAAACCCAAAAAAAACAAAAAATACCACAATATATGCTAAATCCCTAATCCATGACCAAACTACACATCTAATTGAAGATAGAATGGTCGCTGAAAAGTAAAGTAACCCATCTCAGGTTGGGGTTAAACCCACAGGGAATATGTGGACTTATCTCTCTAGTTTGTTAGAATTAGTGAGATGTACTGAATGTAAAGGTTGCGGGGTGGATTGTAGTTGTAATCTCAAACAAGCAACTAAACTTCAAACTTTTGTTGTAAATACTAAGAAATGAACACTAGGCCCCTGGCTTCTAACTAAGTAGGCTTCTTGTTCTTAATACAACTATCAAGTTGTTGTTATGTAGAATTATGTAAGTTAGGTATCAACAAACGTCTCTCTGATACTTTGGTAAATTTCACTCATATTCTCTCAGTCTCAGAGAATCGTGTTACTAACCCTCACCTTAGACCCTAGTTTCAGCTATCGCCTCTAGGTTTTAAGTTGATTAGATGTAAGTTAATTTTCTTAAGTAGATACTATAGGTAATCAAATTTTCGTAACTAACCCCAAATAACGATTATGATCTCCTTTTCCCAATGTCTTCCTCCCTTTTGGGTTTGTTGTCAATACAGGTTGGATCCTAACACTTGAAACCATTAACAAAGCATCAAGTACAAAGAAAACCATAGCGCATAAAACAACAACTAGCTAGAAGGATTGAACACTTCCCCTACTACATTATTTAGCTAGGATTCCCACAACCCCAGCTAAGGGAATATGCCGCTCATATTTGTAATACAATCAACGGAAATCATAATTGAAGACATTCAAACAATGTCACAATAATAAGTAGATAAAACCCTAAGTCTTTAACTGAATAAACAACCAAAATCAATACAAAGCAATCCAAAGATCAAAATCAATTTTTGTAGTAAAATATATGTTTCTAAGTATATAGAGTGCGTCAACCAACTAATAAATGTTAAAATGGTATATATTAGTTACAATGAAACCCTAGGAAACAATTCCCAAATAAAGAAAAAAAATCAAGGTTAGTGGCCACTTACTAAGCCACCTATGTGTCATAGGTGAGACCTTTGGAAATTTCTTTTCTAGGACCTGTTCTGTCACCTACAAACCTTGGGTGGCACCTATGTGCTATAGGTCCCCTTCCTAACTGACAGTCTTCTTTCATGCAATTCAAAGTCTCTGGATCACAATTTCTAACTCGTACTTTGGCACCTATGGGCCATAGGTATCATATACAGGTCATAAGTGCTCACATCTATGGTACGAAACATCAATTTTCACTCTTTTATTTTAGCATAGTCCCAAAACCCAATTTCCTGCAAAATATAAAACAAAAACCCATAATATCTAACAAAACAACCTAAGTAAATTGTATATTTTCATAATTTTATGCATAAAAATTGCTAGGAATCCATAGAATATTAACACCCTCAACTTAGAATGTTTGCATGTACTCAATAAACACATCAAAACAAAACAAAACAAAACAACGACACTTAACTAGGAGAACTTAAAGGTATCCATAACAGTCAATAAACAGTTTAAGCTCAAAAACATTACCCCCTCCTATTTAAACAATTAAAAACCAACAGTGTGTATACATTAAGTACAAAAATGTGACATAATGGAATCAAGATATGGCATTACATTAGCAAAAGAAAGCCATGCATATATACAAGTTAAACAACATTGACAAATAAGCAGGTAGAAATACAAACCATGTGTCCTCACAACAAAGAATTCCCATTCACTGATATAGAATAATGCATGTCAATTCAGGGACACTCAAGAGGCACTCACGCTCACAAGATATGTTCCACCGATGCGCATCACATACCATATGGCTGCCCTTATTTTCTTTAGCTTAGTTTTCAGACAGTCAGGTTAGGATTACTATAGGACTTTATTCGATTTGTAATGTAGGCTTGTGAGATCGTATCACACATATGGATATATTTAGTAACAAATTATCCTTGGAACTACACTTAATTTGGGGTCCACTCAACCAATTCTCTTTTATTTCACCCTTATTTTCCCTTTTTATTCTTTTATTGCACATTCAGGTTCGGTGTGGTTTCTTTTTTTTTTTCTCAATTTTTATTTTTATTTTTCTACCACACATAAACCTACAATTATTTCTCATATTTTACCCTTTTTCATACCCACAGTACATTATGAACCTCTATCATAGCAACCCTCAACTTAGGAAATTTGCCCAAGTTGGGGTGCATAATATCAAAGGAGGACAAGGGCAAAAGTATGTTCATTGTAAAAAAATTGGGAATGTAAAATGTTTAACAAGAAAAATAGGATATAAGGCTCAAAATTCGGATCCAGGGATACTTATTCACACATGGAATGTCATTTAGGCTAAAAGTTAACAAATATAAAAAAACAGCCTATGATTGTTTCCTAATCAACTTTGCTACAACCTAGGAAAGACTAACCAAGCAAATTCTATATTTAACATAGAAAGGGAACTAAGTATCATCTCACACACACATGGCATAAAGTCATATCACATGCTATAACCTATCTGGTACATGCACAAGTTAGCTATGATTATCATTCCCCTAATCCTAATGACATAACAAGATCTGAAATGGTTAAACATTTATACATTCGCACTGTTCTAAAAACTAATTTTTAAGGGGTATCATTTTTCTCAAAAACTAGCAACAAATTTATGTCCAACTCCCTAGATACTCAATAATCTCCTAAATACGCAAAATACAATACAATATGAAACAAAACACGTCACAACACAATTATTTTCCTAAACATTCTAGTTTTATAACCATACCACAACAGAAAGGAAACGAAACACCACGACAAAAACTCACTACGACTATGGTATACCCCACCCTAACTAAAAGACTGGACATTATCCCTAGTGCGTCAAAATAATGTAAATCAAGTTAATGGGGACATATCTGGGAGGCACTAGGAATTCATGTTTGTCACAACAAAAATGACCATAGAAATTGGGTTTTCTACTAAGTAGAACATGATTTAACATCAACTTAGTTTCCTTGGCTACTCAGACTTTGCAAAGGCTAACCTCATCAATTACTTTCACCTCTTTAAGACTACCCAAATAGTGATTCACATGATGCCATTTACTTTGAACAAGGATCTAGCATCACTTTTTAGATCTAAAGCACAATGAGAAAATGTCCTAACCACGGTGAATGGTCTAGACCACCTAGACTTTAACTTTAAAGGAAATAAGTGAAGTCTTGAATTATGTAACAAGACCAAATTACCAGGTTTAAAAACCTTTTTTCTCGGTCTTTCTATCATGGTACAACTTTGTTCTTTCTTTGTATATAGCAGATATCAAGCACAGATCCAAAATTCATTAAACTCATTGACCTTTCTCAACCTCATCTTAGTTGCATCATGCCACTCAAAATCTAGATTTTATAATGCCTATAGTGCCTTATGCTCAGGTTTGACCGACAAGTGACATGCCTTACCATATACAAGCTAATATGGAAAAACATCTATAGGGGTATTGAAAGCTGTCCTATAGGTCCACAAAGCATCTTCTAACTTTCTTGACCAGTCAGTCTTATTGCCATTCAAAATTTTTGCCAATATGGACTTGATATCTCTAATGGAGACCTCAACTTGTCCACTTGTTTAAGGATGATAATGTGTTTACACCCTATGCCTTACACCATATTTGTTAAGAAGGGCCTTACATAAACGATTACACATAGGGACCCACCATCAATGATAATTGCATGTGGAGTACCAAATCAAGAAAATATTTTTTTAAAAAGGCAGTGACACTGCTACCTTTATTGTTTTGAAGTGCAACTTCTTCGACCCCTTTTGAAATATAGTTAACCACCACCAAAATATACTTTATACCATAGGATCTTATGAATGGGACCACATAATCAATCCCCCATAAATCAAATAGCACCAACTTTAAAATAGATGTCATGGGAAGTTCATGGCATCGTGATTTGTTGCCTTGATGCTGGCATGGGTCATAGGCTTATGCAAAATCTTTAGAATCCTTATATATATAATAGGCCACAAAAAATCATACTATAAAATTATCTAGGCTATGCATGTACCACTATGATGACCCCCAATTTGTGATGAATGGCAAGCCTAAAAAATGCTCATCATATCCACCTCAGGGATACATCTACGAAAACACCATTCTCATAGACCCTGTAAAGATATTCTTTATACCAAAAGAATTTCCTTACCTCATACATAAATCTTTTATGTTGCTGATAGGATAGGTTTTCAAGGATAAGATCATTTTCCAAATAGTTGGCAGAATCATCAAACAAGGGATTAAGTATTGAGGTGTTGCCAAGACTCACATATTTAGGAAAACATCATCTATTTCAAGATCTTCCCCTACTTTCTGTATTGCCTCTACCTCAAGACTAGACAAGTGATCAACAACTTAATTTTAGTGCCTTTTCGATCCTTCACCTCAAACTCAAAATCTTGCAGCAAGAAAACCCAATGAATCAATATTTATTTGGCATCTTTTTAGTCATCAGATACCTGAAGAATGCATGGTTTACGTGAACTATGAATTTTGTCCCAATAAAATAGGGCTAAAAATTTTTGAAGGGAAAAACTACTATAAGCAACTCTTACTCTATAACTTTATAGTTCTTCTACATGGGGTCTAATGCCTTGCTGGCATAATATATTGGATGAAAGATTTTATCTCTCCTTTGGCCTATGATAGGACCTAATAGCACTAGACTCACATTGCGCATTACCTCAAATGGTGTAAACCAATCCAGGGACACAATGACAATACCCAAAATCAACCGCTCCTTAAGGAACTAGAAGGATTTATGATATGCATTATCAAATACAAATTGAACCTCTTTCTCTAAAATCTTACATTGAGGATTTGCAGTTTTAGAGAAGCCCTTACGTCCTATAAAACCTTGGATGGCCCAAAAAGCTATGTATACCTTTTAACAAAGATTAGTGGTGGCAATTTAAATTAGCTCATTCTTTGCTTTGTCCACCTTAATACCCTATTTGGAGATCTTATACTTAAGAATAATACATTCGTTTACCATAAAATGGCATTTTCCCTGTTCTCTAGCAAGTTGTACTCTTCATATCTCTGTTGTACGCTGGCCAGATGGGCTAAAATATTATCAAAGAAGTCCCTAAATATAGAAAATAATCTATTGAAACGTCCTTTGTGTCCTCTGCCATGTAAGAAAATATAAACCTCGTGCATCGATAAAAAGTGGCGGGAAAATTGCATAATTTGCATGACATCATTTTTAATGCAAAAGTCCCATAGAGGCTATGAAATTCATCTTTTATTGGCCCTCAAGAGCAATAGTGATTTGATTTTATCCCAAGAAGTCATAAAGAAAACAATACCAACCCCAGACTGTTAGTCTATAAAGCATATGATCCATGAAAGGCACAGGGAAGGGGTCCTTCTGATTCTAAGTATTCAACTTCCTATAATCTATGCAAACTTTCCAACTGGTCACAGGTCTCAAGGGCTCAAGTATATTCTTCATTGGGAACTACTCTAATTCTACCCTTCTTCGACACGCATTAAATCGAGCTAACCCACTCGCCATTTGTAATAGGGTAAACCACTCCAATATCTAACCACATAATAATTTCCTTTTTCCCAACCTTTTACATAGGAGGGTTCAACCTATGCTGATGCTTAATGCAGGAAACACAGTCAAGCTCAAGTTATATTTTTTTAGTACAAATACCTTGTAGAATTCCCATAATACATCTTATGGTCCACCAAATGTCTTTTTTAAACCTCTATAATATGGATATCAATGCTTCAACCGGTGACTCTATGAAATATGCAATAGTAATCACCTATAAGGCACTATTATCCCCCAAGAATGCATACTAAATATGAGATGGGAGATCCATCAATCCAAAAACTAGTGGCTCCTCAATTGAAAGTTTCACAAGAGGCATGGTTCTATTTTTTAGATCAAGATCTCGCTTCATAGGAGCATAATTGCAAAAACCTCTACCATGCAATGCGTTAACAATCTCATCATATTCTTCAATGCCATCACTCTCAAAATTTTTTATTATCGCTTCTAATGCTTTGACCCCAAGTCTTCCTTTAATGGGTACAATCCCTGTATCAATATCATCATCAATAGTGTCTATCACCGGCACTACCCACAAATTATTTGGCTACTGCACTAACTGACACATATCTAAAACTACATTCTAATCATTCTTTATAATTGTTATCTACTCTAACTCCATATCAATCAATGCACTACCCTTGGCTAAGAAGGGTATACCCAATATAATAAGGGCTTAAAAGTCTACCTCATAGTCAAGAAGCATAAAATCATCTGGGAAAATAAGGGATGACACCCTTACTACTATATCATACAATACACCCATTTATTTCTTCACAGATGAGTTATCCATCAACAACTTTAGGGATGTAGGCTTGAGTACCCCTGTCCTCAACAACTTAAATATAACTAGTGGTAATAAATTAAACTTATCTCCCAGGTCATACAAGGCTTTTCAAATGATAAAGGGCCTAGTAGAACACAAAATAGTAAATGCTCCAGGGTCCTTCTTCTATACTATAGGTAAAGAAGAAATCACAATACAATAGTGTACATTATCATTGTGCTCGTCGACCCTGACGAAAAACTTATCATTCTCTCACTATCAATACTTATTGATTTTTCTAACTCTACCTCAAGTGTCTCATCCATCATAGCACTATCATTCCTTGACTCCTCAATAGTAGGAACAAGAATGTCAACAGTAAAAGAACCACTCAAAGTGGAGATAGATACATAATTACCGATGTTTGGATTCTAAACCATGTTTCTAGGATGGGTACTTGGCTGCCTGTGATTCAACATAGTTGACATCTACCAAAAATATTGCTCTAACAGTGTGATTGTAGTGGCATGAAACTCAACCTTATGGTTCATACTTATGATATCAGCTTTAATCTCCTTAAGTCATGTTTCCTAATTTTCTTGAACCTTCACAAATTTGGAGAATAATGCCTCAATTCTCGATTTAGTATCATGGTTACCTAATAGAAAATATCTATCTCTCCTCTCTTTAGAGTCACCCTTTATTCTTCTTTAATAATCATGCTCCCTACTGTGATCTTTTTATCAATCTCCATACTAGTTATGACCTTGGTTTTATTGCCCTTTGGCTAAAAAAAACATTGATTCTTGATGAAGAAACTTAGCCACCTCTTCAAAGTCAGAATCATATGCGCTAGAGGTTGAACTCTGTGAACCTACCGTATTTACCTTCTAAGAATTCACAAATGTCAACTACTTAGTCAATAACATAATATCAGTCCTCTGCTACATAATTTCTTACACCGTAGAATCATCAACTACTTTATCATCATTAGAAGCTCTTATGGCATAAGTGCCAGCACCTCTCTCAGCCTCTCGAGTATGACACGTTAAGTTGGTGAGAGAGATCTGGTCTAAAACCTCAAAAGAAATATCCTAATGTAACCTCATGAATGCTCCTCTAGTGATTGTCTCTTCCATAGTTCAAGAACTTAAGTTTAGAGCTCTATAAAATATATCCCAGCAATCTCATCCCTGAAATACAATGATTGGGTACTATGATCAACTTTTTATTAAACTAGAACCAAACCTCGTACATCGACTCAGAATGTAGCTACCTGAAGTTGTATATCTTGTCTTTTAACAATAATAATTTGGTTGGAGGAAAGAAATAGTTTAAGAATTTCCTGTGGAACTCATTCCAAGTGGTAATCGATCCTCTAGTATGTTCCTCCAACAACAAAGAAGCTTCTTGATTCAACAAAAAATGGAACAAACTTAATTTGAGTGCACCTTGATCTACCCCTGAAATTGTATAAAAAGTACAGATCCCAACAAAATTAGAAAAATGCATTTTGGTGTCATCTTTAGTCGAGCCCAAAAACATACCCTTCAAGTTCAAAAGCTGGATCATGGCACTAGTAATGTAAAATTTCACATTAGGGGATAGTATAGGAGGAATGATAGCTCCTATTTTTATCGGCTCAATGTATCCCATATCATCTTCATCATTGTATGGCTCGAAATACTAGTATGTTTGGATAACTTGATCTTGACCACCTTGAACTCTATCTCAGTTAACTTCAAGTGTTAATCAATGATCAACTGCCGATCATGGCTTGGCTAGCTCTTCCAGTGGAGCCAGCCCAACCTCTTCGTCCCTTCTTCAATTAGCAACTGTCTTTCAACAGCTACTCTAATTTCCAATCAATAATGTTTTAAGGATCACTTACAGTAGGGAGAGGTACTTCATTAGGATCATCCCAAACCTCATCAAGATGGTCTGCACGTATTAGTTCCTTCATCGTATTATTAGGCTATAAGATTCTCTTTTGGTTAGGATTCAATGAGTGTAAGGGATTGCCTTGACTCTATGTGTTAGGCTTACATCTTTGTGCACACAACTAATAATAGAAAAGGAAAAATCAAAAACTTCTACAACTTCAGTTAACAACTCAACACCGTATTCCCCAATAATGCACCAAAATTTTGATCAACACCCAAACTACACCTCCAATTGAACATAAAGTTTTCACTATCATGTAAAGTAACCGAAATTCAGTTGGATTCGAACCCATAGGGAATACATAGATTTGCTTCTATATTTTGTAGGAATCAATAGGAACTACTAAAAGTAAATGGTGAATTTAAAGTAGTAATCTTGAAGAAGTAATCAAACTTGACATCTTTTATTGTAAACTATCATAAACAAACACTAGGCTTATGTTCCTATTGGCTTCTATCTTAGTATGCTTCTCATGATCAATCCAATTATTAAACCACTGCACATGTATAATCTGGTAAGTTAGGTATCACCAATCACCTCTCAACATACTTTGATGAATGTCACTCATCTTCTCTCTATCTTATAGTAAACTTACTAATCCTTACATTAAACTCTAGTTTAAACTATCTCCTCTTGGTCTCAAGTTAATTAGATGTATGTTAATCGTCATAAGTAGATAATGCAAGTAAGTTTATTTTGGCAATTAACCCCAAATAACTGTTTATGATCTCCATTCCCTAATCTTTACATGACTTTTGGGTTACTTATGAATACAGGATTGTGCATAATGTTTGCAACCATTAAGAATGAAATAAGTAAGAAGAAAACCACAATGCATGAATTAACAACTATCTAGAAGTATTGAACACTTCCCCTACATTGTTATTTATCACGGTTTCCTACAACCCTACATAAGGGAATTAGCCACTCATGTTTGCAGTCTGATCAAAGGAATTTATAATTGAAGACATTCAAACAATATCACAGTATTCATCGAATAAAACCAAAAGTCTTTAGCTGAATAAAATACCAAAATCAATACAAAGCAATCCCATGATCAAAATGGAATACTTGAATCAAATATATATTTGTAAGCATATAGTGTGCGTCAACTAACTAAAAAGCATCAAAAGGATATATATAGGTTACAACGAAACCCTAGCAAGCAACTCAAAAACAAAGAAGAAAATGAAGGCTTGTGGCCATTTGTTGTGCCACCTACGAGCCATACATGGAATCTACGATCTGTAGGTGGTCCATGTAGGTGGAACTCTTCCTCCAAAAGCTACTGAACTTTGCTTTTTATGGAACCTACTCTATCACCTACAAAGATTAGGTGGCACCTACAGCTTGTAGGTTCCCTCCATAACTGATAGAGTCTTCTTTTTTGCAATTCTAAGTCTCTAGATCTCAATTTCTTACACTTATGGGTATTAAGTAGCATAAATAAGCCATAGGTGACCACTTTTGTGGACTAAAACTTCAATTTTCGCTCATTTCTTCTAGAATAGTCCCAAAACCTGATTTCCTGCAAAACATAACACAAAAACTAATCATATTTAACAAAACTACCTAAGTAACTTTTGTATTTTCATTGTATTAAGTGTCGAAAGTTCTATGAATCTATTGCACATCAATCCTTCACCCTTAACAGAAAGAGACAATCTAGGAGCTGAAGTGAGAAATCCCTTGAGATTTTGAAATCTCAACTTGCATACCTTAGACCATTAGAAAGGAACCTTCTTTTGAGTCAATATGGTCATCGGTGCTGCAATAGTATGAATATCCTCTGCAAACCGCCAATAGTAACCTACCAAGCTAATAAATCTACACACGTTAGATAGAGGTATAGATTTGGCCCAATCATGAATCACCTTAATTTTCATTGGATCTACCATAATCCCATTCATTGACACCATATGTCCTAGGAAAGTAATATACTCGAGCCAAAACTCAAACTCTAAGAATTTGGCAAAAATCCTATAATCTCTTATTGTTTAGAGAATAATCCTCAAATACTTTATATGATCCTTCCTATTCCTCGAATACGTAAGAATGTCATCAGTGAACATAATCACGACGGATTCTAAGTAACGTCTAAATATTTAGTTCATCAAATCCATGAACACATCTAGGGCATTGGTCATCTTGAAAGACATCACATGAACTTATAATGGCCATAGAAAATCCTAAAGGTTGTCTTTGGAATGTCCTCAACCTAGATCCTCAACTAATGGTAATCGAACCTCAAGTTAATCTTAGAGAACACCCTTGCTCCTTGAAGCTGGTCAAATAAGTTATCAATGCGAGGCATAGGATACCTATTCTCCACTGTCACCTTATTCAAATTCCTATAATCAATACACACATGCAAGGAACCATAACTTTTCTTCACGAACAAGACAGAAGCACCCTTAGTCGACATACTCTCCTGAATAAAGCCATTACTTAGAAAATCTTAAAGTAGAGAATTTAGCTTCTTAAGATTGATAAGATACATATAGCATGGTATCACAGAAATAGGTCGGGTGCTTGGCTCAAGATCAGTAACATGGTCAATATCATGCTCAAGAGAAAGACTAGGTAGATTGGTAGGAAAGATGTAAGGAAAATCACAAACTATAGAAATAGAATCAAGTAAGGACTCTTTCCACTGACATCATAAATATAAACAAGATAAGACTCGCAACCCCTTAATATAAGTATTCTAGACCAAACATAAGAAATAATCCTCGTCTTCATACGGTAAATAGATCCCTACCACACAACCAATGTATGTCGGACATGACTAAGGTAACGGTCATGGAAAAATTATCTGAGACAACATGATAGAGGGATGCCCAGAATCATATCAAAATCCATCGTATCTAATACAATAAGATTATGCTGAGTATAAAAATATTAAATGGTCAGAATTCATGATCTATAAACTCTATCCACTACTAAAGAATCGCCCACGAGAATAGAAAATAATGTAATAGATAAAGAGCCCAAAGACAACTCTAACTATGACGCATAATAAGTAGGCACATATGAATAAGTGAATTCCAATTAAAAAAAAGTAAAAAATGACTAATGGTACACTGAGATCATACCTATAAAATAAGCATCCAAAGACTCTAACTTATACTTACTAGGTAGAACATATAATTGACCTCGCTCGCCTCATAGATGAGTGTCTGACTGACTATCTATCCCACCTTATTGAGGACCTCCTGAGATCCATAAATACTATGTCAACAACCGTGTATACCACCTTTAGATGGGGGCAGAACTTCCCTAATCAGTTGAACACTATGTACTGTAGGTACAACTTCTACCTCTTTTGGGACACACTCTATAAAAATAGTTGAAGGCGTCATAATTATAAAATGGCCCTGATGTTGCACCCTATACATAAGATTCGTCTATCCAAAAATATCCAACCCGGCTAAAAAACCTAGAATATTCCTCTGTTGAAGGTTTTTCACTACTCTAGCCGTGATGATTTCTATAGATAGGCTAATCCTATCAGTAAGATAAAGTGAAATATGAAAGGGCCTACTAGACTGACCTTAATACTTATAAGACTGGTGTTGAATGTACGTACCCTAAGAACCTCTTTGTCTTAACTGTGAACCACTCTGGTTCCCATTGAAACTACACTGATAATATGTCCCTTATCATTGACCCCTTGGGCCTCATTGCATCTTTTCTATGGTCAAAGCATAATAAGAGACCTCAATAAATGATCTTCTTGTAGCAAAAAATCTCTATTTAGCCATTCCCAGAGAAAGTCTTACTCCTAATTAAAATACAAAATTTGGTCACACTCGATCCATAAAGTAGTTGTACCATATCTAGCTAACTTATGAAATCATGCCTCATACTTTAAGAAAGTCATAGAACCATACTCTGATCTTAAGAATTAATCTCCCATATGCTCTATAAGGATACGAGGCATATACTTATCCGAAAAAACCTTAAAGGAATAAGTCTAGGTCAATGGGGGGAAATCCAGCTGGCCTGGAATTAATATAGCCTCTCCACCAATGTGTAATAGCCCAAAAGATCCTAGAAAAGTTCTAGCTATTCGTGGCATGTTTAAAGGGACAAAATTAATTATTTTACACCAAGTACAAGTGACATGAAAATTTTAACACCCCAAGAGTTTGAAAATTTTATTTTTGGCCTTCCCATGTTTGAAACGTAGATTTATGAGTTAAAATATGTTTAGGAATATTAAAAGGGTAATCCAAGAGAGTTTTAAAATTCTTGGAAGAGGTTTGGGGTAATGTTGTACCACAGAGGAAGTATGCCTCTATATTTTCAACATGCCATGGAGGTGTAACTTTGTGATATATAGTGTGTCATAGAGGTTAGCCTCCAGAATACGTTGCATATCATGAAGGTTATCCTCTGCAATATCCACCGTGCCATATTGCATTGTAAAGTTGGGTGGCCTTCATTAAGTCGTGAAGGGCTCTTTGATGATTTCTCCTTCTTAAATACTCAATCATTGACTTAAAATATTAAAAAAAGAATTATTTTCCCTTTTTCATTTAGTTAACAACATTTAATCCTTTCTCACATTCAGCAACAAAAAAAAATGGGTTTCTTCAAGAAATTCACCCTTCTAAAGTCTTAATTTAAAGTTTTCTTAAAAAATTTAGGTATCTCAGGTATGTGAGAAATTCATCAATGGGCTTATATAACCCATTGAGTCCCAAGAATCCCTTACTTTACAAGTATAAACCCTTTTCTCTCCCTTTATGAAACTTCAATGTCAAGTATAAATTCACTCCATTTTTTATTAATAGTTTTGAATACAAACAATGATAATTTATATCCCTATGTGAATTATGTTCTTACATTCTTTATAAGCCCTGTCACCCATATCATCTTTTGTGGACACTAGGTTAATTATCAATTTATGAATTATACATCTCATGATTTACTCACCATCATTATGATTAGTTGTGTCAACTTATGCTAGTGGTTTATGAACATTCGATACCAAGGAAAATAATATTTATCCATATTATCAGTATATAAGTTATTCAGGTTAAGCTTGTACCCTTCAAATTAGAATAATATAATAACGAGAACTTAATAATACCAAATTATGTTAAACAAATAGTAATACTAGTGTAAATTAGTTGGTAGTACCGCTTGGCACTGAGTGTCCGCAAGGAGGGCAGATCACCTATCAGTTAGGCATGAGTCATTTGTGGCATTCCCTACATTTTAAACCTATGGTTCCATCGAAGATTATGATAGTTACCCCATCATTAAAGTCATGATACCTCATCCTTCAAGACATTAACCTTATGGATCCATACTGACAGTTTAAGTACCTGTGGTAAGGTATTGAGACCCTTCCAATTTGGGTTATAGGTTGGAACATAATTAGCTCAGATTAGGGCATGTCGGTTATAGTTAGCTCCCACAGTTTTAGTTTAGTATTCAAATTATAGTAGCTTGAGTTTGCATGGCCAAGTATTTAATTTATGAGTTATTCAGTTATTCAGTCTTACAAGTTATTTTAGTACATGTTTATGATTGGTCTATCATTTGTTTTAATGTTTAAGCATTTATGCTTAGTGCTTATATGTATTTCATTTAGTCCCATATCACATACAATTAAATTCAAAGTACTGACCACATACTCTATTTTGTGCTATATTGATTTCACAATATAGGTTCAGATGCTTAATTAGCAGATCCCACGTAGTCCGTTCCTGTATCACTCAACTGTAGCTTTGGTGAGTCCAAATTAGTCAAGGACTACTCATATTAATTATTATTCTTTTTAGTACCTTATTTATGTTATTTTAGTAGTCATAATTAGTTGGGGACCTATTCGAATAACTTATCATGTTTAGAGGCTTTCAAATAGTTAGACAGTTAGTATGTTTTTAGTAATGACTAATCAAAATATTTGTTATTGTTTTAATGTATATATATTTTTATGAATGATTTCAAAGCAACATCTGATGTTCGGTGTATTTATACACTTTAAAGTTGCTATTCTAGCCTATTTGGCCTTGTTTATGGATATTTCATATGCTTAATGTGGGATGATGAAATAAATAAGCATATAAGTGTTCAAGGATGTGTTTATAATGGTCAAAAGTTTTTCCAAACAAGTGTTGGTTTAAATCGTTCAATTAAAGTTTATAGGAGATAACTAGTGTTACTAGCTTGAGCTAGTGTCGTTCAAGTTTGTCTCTGTGGATTATAGTGTGTTAAATGAGTTCCTTATGGTTTTAATATGTAATATTATGGGTAAAAACTTGTTTAAAGAGTGCCAAAATTAATTAAAATGATTAAAGAGTCAATAATACATTATAGGGTAAAATGGTCGATACTAGTGCTATATTTGAGTTTCTGGCTTGTAATTCTCAACGTTGTGTTGTATGGAGCTCTAATAAATGGTTTTTGACTATGTAGGATTCTTTTAGAGTTGATTATGGTGATATATGGATGTTCCAAAAGTTGGAAATTAAAGGTAAGACAACATCAAAAGATTGGAAGGGAAGGCAAAATAATGTCATGAGCATGGAACAAAAAGTTGGACATTGAACACTTAGCCAATATTTTTGATGTCATTTCAAGTAGCATCATAGAATTATCTGAAATATTTAAAATTCTCTTTTGGTTAAGCTTTCATAAATTGAATCTGAATTGTAAACTAAAATTAAATAGTTTTAAGAACAAGTCCTTGTGGAAACGATATTTTTCTTTCTTGAAGGCCACTATATTACTTGGTATACCACGTACACTTGCATGTACACTTAGGCACTGTCAGTTTCTTTCTATAATTTTTTATTCTTTACTGCATGTGTAAGATCATGGGTTAGCTTTGGGTTATTTTTGTCCTTAAGATTCGTGTCACGACTAGGGATTAGTCTCGGGTTATGATAAACTTGGTATCAGGTCCTAAGTCTTTTAAAGTGTCCTAGGGTGTCTGAAAGCCATGCTTAGTAGAGTCTTATACTTAGTTGTGAAGCAAGCCACACTAATGGGTAAGAGGCTACGAGATGTTTTAGGAAAGTTTCATTACATTCAGTATTCATGTCATACAAAAGAGTGTGAACTCTATTGAATTACATTTTATAACTTGTCTTTCATCTATTTACAAAAATTAACTCCCAGAAGAAATAATAGAAGATGGAATGGGGATCAGCTCATACTACCACCTATTCACGAAGACTATCTAAATGAACATGTTTCTCATGCTGAATTCCGGACTGCTTTCATAGTTTTGGCCTAGACTAAGGCTGTTCAGAATACATTATAGGTTTTTTCCCCAGCTAATTAATTAGTGAGCATGGAAACAACTATGATCTGACACCTCACATGGATGAATCCTACACTGTTAACTAGATCCAAGTCTTAGGAGTATCCACTAGAGCTTCTTAATGGTGTGTAGAAAGTAATAGATATCATGGCTGTTAATTCCAGTGAGAGTTCTAACTTAGCTACTTAATAATTACAAGGAGTAGCCCAGACTATTGCTTCTCATAATAACTAGTAGGTTATTACCCCATCCAATACAGTAGTATGTATGGCAACATCTACAATCTGAGACTTCACTCGAATACATTCTCTATTGTTCTCTAGATCTAAGTTTGAGGAGTATCCTCCAATGTTTATCGATTGTGCATAGAAAGTAATAGATATCAAGGGTGTTAATGCTAGTAAGAGTGCTAACTTATCTACTTACCAATTACAAAGAGTGGGTTATACTTGATTTAAGCAGTTGAAGGAGGACAGAGGTGCTGAGACAAGGCCTATAGAGTGGGATAGGTTTTCTATGACCATCTTAAAGAGATTCTTCCAGCTCAATTTTAGGGAGGCCTAGGTGTAGTAGTTTATAAATCTAATGTAGGATAACATGAGGGTGAAGGAGCACTCAATCAAGTTTACTTAGTTGACAAGATATGCTCTAACTATGGTGGCTAATTCTAGGGTCTCAATGAGTAAGTTTGTGCGTGGTGCATTAGCTGATATAGTTAAGGAGTGTATAAAAACTATGTTGATTAAGAAGATGGACCTTTCTAGATTGATGGTTTATACTTAGAAGATTGAGGAGGAGAAGCTCAAAGAAAAAATAAGACAAACCGAACTGGTAACTTTAATTTCTTCTAGTAAAGGTTTAATGATGTAAATCATTCTCAGTTCTGCCAAAATTTTTTAATTCCAGCCCCATCTCAGCCAGTGAACCAATGCCTAAGTTCAGGCAGGAGAATTGGGATAGCGTGCAAGGCTCTAAGTTTGAGGGTAGCATGAATAGGGGTTGCACCAACTTTGTTTGCTAGAGATATGGTAAGATCCAAAAGGGTGAGTATAGGGTAGAAAGTTATGTGTGTTTTGGGTTAGTAAGATAGGCCACAAGGTAAGGTCTTAGAGGTTCTGTGGAAGGGAAGGAATGACCATTCACAAGGCCAGGAAAATCCATTAACTCTAGCAGGTCGTTCGAATCAATAGGGTGCCACCTCAAGTGCTACCAGTGGGAAATGTTTGAACCTACTTTATGCTCTCTAGACTCAACATAAGCTAGGAGTGCTCTCCTGAAGTGGTTACAGGTACATTACGAGTCTTCTATGACTCTATAGATAGTATTTTGCATTAGAGTTAGTCCCAAAACCATATGAAAACCCTTCTTAGTGTCAAATCTAGTCGATAGTTCTATTACAACCAGTCAGATGTACCAAAATTTCCCTGTCCTAGTATCTCAAAAATTTACCACTCTAGACCTAGTAAAATTAGAGATAATAGATTTTGGTGCCATTCTCAGCATAGATTGGCTTTACTCTTTCTATGTCTTATATAATTTTAGAAATAGAGGTGTCTAGTTTCAATTCCCTAATGAGCCTATTATAGAATTGAGGGGTAGTACCTCAATGCCTATAGGTCAGTTTATCTCCTATCTTAAGGAAAGAAAACTGATATCCAACGGTTGTATTTACCATATGTCCTAGTCAAGGACACAAATTTTGAAACTTCAAATCTTGAGTCTGTTCCAGTAGTGAATGAGTTTCAAGAAGTGTTCTATGAAGATCTTTCTTGAGTTCCTCCCAAGAGGGAAATTGAATTTGAAATAGATCTCCTCCCAGATACCAAGCTTATCTCACTCCCACCTTATAAAAATTCTCCAGATAAGCTGAAGTAATTGAAGAAACACTTGAAATATCTCTTAGATAAGGGTTTCATCAAGCGTAGTATTTCTCTGTAGGGTTCTCCAATTTTTTTTCTGTGCAAAAAACATGATTCACTCAAAATATGCATCGACTATCGTCAGTTGAATAAATTTACAATAAAGAATACGTATCATCTCCCCAAGATTGATACATTATTTTACAAACTTTACGGTGAAAACTGTTTCTCTAGGATAGATCTGAGATCCAGCTATTACTAGCTTAGAGTTAGAAAATGTGACATTCCAAAGAAAGCCTTCAGAACTTGGTATGGTCAGTTCAAATTTTTAGTTATGTTTTTTGGATTAACAAATGCTCCTACAAATTTTATGGACTTGATGAACAGGGTATTCAAGCAGTGTTTGGACATGTTCATCACAGTCTTCATAAAGGACTTCCTTGTTCATTCTTGTAGTGAAAGTGATAACACGACCTCCTGAGGATTGTGTTGCAAACCCTTAAGGATCACCAGTTATTCGCTAAGTTCAGTAAATGCAAATTTTGGTTGAGGTCAGTTGCTTTTCTTGGTCATATTATTTTTGGTTATGGAATTTGAGTTGATTTATGAGTGATACACCCAAATTTTAACTCTGTTACAAGTATGTAAGCGTTCGTTGTCAAATATAGAACCCAACTAGGTTCGGTATCGAATCCCATAGGGCATATTGTGTTACTAAGTATTGTAGTGGTTACTTGACTGTTGATCAGAGGTTCTTCAATAGAGTGTTTTGGTTTAAATCTGAAGTGATAGTTACAATATAAAAATGAATCAATACGTGTATTAATATTTGATTATAGAGAATTACAAGTTAGGGTTATGTCCACCTTGTGCATAGGTGCAATAGAGAGTATACTGCAAGGTATCCGTAACCCTAACAAATAAACTTAGCTACTCATTAACCAAAAGCAAATAACCATAGAATGGTCATCATACCCAAGACTAGAGAATGATCTTAGTGATCACAAATTATAGAACACAAGAGGAGAAAATGTTTTTTCTCCCTCTCCCCCTAAGTTAAGCCGCCTTTTTATTGTTTTAAAAATAAAATCAATCCACTCTAAAAATTCAGCCATAAGTCATTTAATAACAACCTTCTCTAATACATTGCTACTGAGTCCTCAACTATTTAAAAATATTGAGTTTGCCCGAGAAAAAGTTCCCATATATCACATTTAGTCCAAAAGTTGCTTTCCTTTTATGTGAAGTTTTCTCTGCTATCCACGAGTCCCCTGTAATGCCCCACAATTTGGGCTACAATATAGACCATGATTTTGATGCGTTGTTAATCCCGAAGCCATAAAATCCTACACCAATATGGCATGGTAATTATCGTGTAGCATGTGAAATCCACTCAAGCTTGAATTTAGACCATAAAGGTCCTACAACTCAAGGACGAGTCAAAATTATTTTGATCGACTAAGTTTTAGTGGATGTTGTAAAATGTGTCAGCTTCTTTCGACCATAACTCTCTGTATATGAATTAGGGAACCTAGTAGGTGTCAAATGATAGGTATTCGAGTTAGCTTTCCAACGATAACAATTTGGCTAAAATCCGACACCCGAGCAAGAAGTTATGACCCTTCAAAGAAATTAGCGACGCCTAAGCAATCGCCCATGGCCACTGAAAAGCATAGGTGATAGCCTAGGCGGCTCCTATGTGAACATAGGCAATAGCTTAGGCGGCGCCTATGTAAAAATAGGCGATAGCCTAGGCGGCGCCTAAGTGAATATAGGCGATAACCTAGGCAGCGCCTATGTAAACATAGGCAATAGCCTAGGCAGCGCCTATGTGAACATAGGCAATGGGATGGGCGGCGCCTATGTAAGCAATTCTACTGATTTGAACACTCCGTGTGGAGGACAATGTTGTCCTTTTTCACCCTTACTTAGCACTAAAACATGAGATTAGTTCCAAGGACTCCAAAATCATATTCTTTCATCAAAAGTGCTCAAGATTCTCCTTAGGGTTTCAAAAATAAAAATCTAAATAGTTTAAGATTTGACCATAGGTTTTCAAAGATAATTACATATTCAGAATCACCAATTTGTAAGCTTCAAGAAACATCTATTATCCTTGGAAATAGAGGTACGTGGGGTTATCCAAAAATCTCATGGGTGTACTTTTATGAACAAGCATGTTTTTAAATTGGGGTTTTCAATCAAATGCTAATATCTTGCTTTCAATATGATTTCTAAGTCATTTTCTTTATGTAATCGTAATTGTTTGCCTATATACTTCAATGGTTGAAACCATGCATATGTGATTTGAGATTTTCCATGGAAGTTGATAAATATGATTGATAAATTGTTTTCAAATTCCCATGATAATGTTTCGATACTCCATATTATATTGTGATCAACAAAAGAGAGCAGGAATTTAAAATAAATATTGTTCATCACTTGTAAATGATGAAGCACCTTGGTTTTTACATGATTATGCACATGTCAATGTGACATTGATGACTTGCAAGTCGGGTATGACAATACCCTTCAAAATATGATATGTGATTGAAAAAAAAATGAAATTTGAATACATTGATTTTACATGAGAAAGGTGAATGCCCGAAGAAGGCGTTTGAGACACAAGGGCTCATTGTTGGAATAACGTGTTTGCCGATACAGAATATTGGTACCAGGATAAGCAATCTACGTACTTGAATTCATCTCATTCCTAAATTAGGATGATATGTAGGAGCCCGAGCCGAGTGATCTTGGGCACTATCATTGGGTCGAGACACCATGCTGTGTGGTCTTGAGTGTCTCTCTCTCACTTACACTCTAATCTTTGTGGCAACCGAGGTTTTATAGTTGGTTTAAATTATGTAGGGTATTCTACCTAGCTCAGTTGCATTTAATTACTATTGAGAAAAACTATTGCATTATACCCATGTTTTTTCAAATGATTTGATACAAAATTTCTTTATAATGGCTCTCAACTATACTTTGTAAAAATATTATATTTTGTTTTGATATCTCTGCGTGCCTGTACCTTTGTGCTGACCTTCTCCCCCCTCAAATCTCTCAAGTTCAGTGGCCTAGTCTAGGGGTCAAGAGAATCAGTAGAACTTTCAGACAGAGTTGTAGGGAGAAGTGGTGATCCTTCTATGTTTCAGAAGGTCTTATGTCCTGCAGTACTCTTATCTTATATTATTTTTCGGTCTGGTGAGGGCATTGTCCCAGTTTTCAGATAGTTTCTTATTTCAGTCATGTAGTAGAGATTTTGTAGACGATTATCGAGATGTTGATTGAGATTGTGGGACATTATTCCCCGTTATTGTTTTCATATGATTCTTTACCATGTTTCCATTATATTGTGTTTCTTATGCATTAATTTGATCATATGAATTAGGTGCATGATTACCAGACATATAGGGGTGTTTTGGGCCTTCATGGTTTGAAATGCTCATCACGGACAGGCCCTGGTTTGGGTTGTGACAAACTTGATATCAGAGCACGGTTCATGGTCCAAGGGTGTCCGCAAAATCGCATCGGGTAGAGTCTTGTTTATGGGTGTATAGCGCGCAACACTTATAAGAAGGAGGCTTCTAGGCATTTAGGAAATGTTTCCCTTCTTTGTGATTTAGTTCGTGCTTCAGAGTCTGAACTGTCCCCTTATTAATGATCACTTGTGCTTCAGAAAACATAGTTATGCCTCCACATCGTATCATCGATCAGAATTCTTAGTCAAATATGGTCTGTCGCACCTATGTAATGCGGACCCATATTAGGGCTCACACTCTAGAATTTGTCCCTAATCCAGGAGTCCCACCAGTCCTGACCAATCTATCTCAAGCTCTGCGGACTAATGTCAACCGTCCCCTAACTTCTCAGGGAGATATTTCAAATGCAGAATTCAGATGGTGTATTCATATGTTGACACAATTGGTAGCTAACCAAGATCAACGATCGGAAGATGTTGGGTCTGCATCTGTTACATCTGAGGCTACTAGGGTTCGACATTTCATGAAGATGAACCCACCTATGTTCACTGGAACCAAGGTGGAGGAAGATCCATAGGAGTTCCAGGATGAGATGGAAAAGATCTTTAAGGTGATGCATGTGGATGAGGTTGAAGGGGTGGAGTTAGCAACCTATTAGCTCAAGGACATTGCGAGTTAGTGGTATGCCGACTAGGAAGATTAAAAAGGTTAATGAGCTGAGCTCATAGTTTGGGGTGGATTTGTGGAAGTTTTTCTTGATCGATTCTTTCCTCTGGAGTTGAGGGAGGTCAAAGCGGAAGAGTTCATTAATCTAAATCAGAGCAGTATGAGTATCCAAGAGTGCACTTTGAAGTTTAATGAACTAGCCCACTATGCACTAGAGTTGACTAGTAATATAAGAGCCCGAATGAGGAAATTAGTATCTGGCCTTGCTAATGACCTAGTACTTGAGTGCCAGGGGGCTTTGTTGAATAAGGAGTTAGACTTTGCTTCACTGACCGTTCATATACATCAAGTAGAGGAGAAAAAGAAAAATATTTTTGAATCTAGAGAGAAAGAAAGACAGGCTATGAGAGCTAGATCTGTGGACCAGCACCAGAGTCAGCCACAGAGTGGTAACTGGTGGTAACTGGGGTAATAAGTGGTCAATGAAGAAGAAGTTTTGGAATAATGCACAGTCAGCAGCCAGTGACCCAACAACCAGACCACCGACAGACAAACTCTGAGTGTTCAGACTCATCATTGGTCCAAAGCTCTAGGTACATAGTCTCAGGGCAGTGTGGCCCAACAGCGTCGTACTCATTCGCAGTGTGAGGTTTGTGGAAGGAATCATCTAGGGAAGTGCTAGTTTGAGGAGAGAAACTGCTATAATTGTGGCAAAGTGGGTCACTTTAAAGGAGATTGTCTATCTGCTGGAATAAATGTGGGGAGGGGGGCTAAGTTCCAAGCCACCTCCACAACTCTTTTTCCTAAAGGTGCCCCTTCCGCTGCCGGAAGCGGTCGCAATCGGTTATATTCTTTGACTAACCACCAGGAGGCAAAAGCTTTACTAGATGTTATCATCGGTATGTTACAAATCTTTTCTTGTGATATTTATGTATTGCTTGATACCAAGTCTCCTTTATCTTATGTGCCCCCTTATGTGGCTGTTGGTTTTGGGTTTGAGCCTGAAGTTATTATAGAACCCTTCTCTGTTTCTACTCCAGTAAGTGATTATGTTGTTGCTAGAATGGTATATTGAAATTGTGTCGTGTCTATACTTAGTAGGGAAACTATGGCAGTCCTTATAGAACTGGTTATGATAGACTTTGATGCCATCCTTGGGATGGACTGGCTCCATTCGTGTTATGCCACCCATGATTGAAGAATCTAAAAGGTCACTTTTCCTTTCTCGAATGAGACACCAGTTGTTTGGGTAGGGAGTTTTATGGAACCTAGAGGTCACTTTATCTCTTATCTTAGAGCCCTAAAGCTTATCTCCAAAGGGTGTATGTATTATCTAATCTGAGTAAAAGATTCAAAAGTTGGAATCCTTCCTCTGCAGCTAGTCCCTATAGTGAATGAATTCCCAGAAGTCTTTCCCGAAGATCTCCCAGGGATACCCCCTGATAGGGAGATAAATTTTGGCATTGATGTGTTGCCATACACTCGTCCTATATCTATTCTACCATATATAATGGCTCCTGCAAAACTAAAGGAGTTAAAGGAATAGCTTGTAGACCTCCTAGACAAAGGTTTTATTCGTCCTGGTGTTTCTCCATGGGGTGCGCCCGTGTTCTTCATGCGAAGACTACTATCAGCGGAATAAGGTCACGATTAAAAATAAATATTCTCTTCCTAGGATTGACAACCTTTTTGAACAACATCAGGGTGCCAAGTGTTTTTCAAAAATAGACCTTCGTTCGGGTTATCATCAGTTGAAAGTTAGGGATTAGACAAACCCAAGACAACCTTCTAAACCTGATATGGTCACTATGAATTTCTAGTCATGTCCTTCAGGTTGACTAACGCCCCTGCAACCTTCATAGATCTTATGAATAGAGTGTTCCGTTAGTTTCTTGACTTGTTCATCATTGTATTTATTGATGAAATTCTGATCTATTTAAAGAGTAAAGAGGATCACGTCAATCACCTCCGAATTATCCTTCAGACCCTTAAGGAACATCAGTTGTATGCCAAATTTTCTAAGTGTGAATTCTGGTTAGATACTATTGCCTTCTTGGGGAATATTTTGTCCTGTAAGGGGATAATAGTGGATCCCTAGAAAGCTGAAGTAGTGAGAAAATGGCCCAGACCCACGACTCCAATCGATATTCGTAACTTCTTGGGTTTGGCGGGGTATTACAGAAGCTTCGTAGAGAGTTTTTCTTTCATAGCTACTCTGCTTACTAAACTAACTTAGAAAAATTTGAAGTTTGTAAGGTCTGACTTGTGTGAAAATAGTTTTGAGAAATTAAAGGACAAGCTGACTACTGCTCCTATTTTTACCCTTCCCGAGGGTGTAGATCATTTTGTGGTTTATTGTGATATGTGCCGTGTGGGACTTGGTTGTGTATTGATGTATTCTGGTAAGGTGATAGCTTATGTATCTTGGAAGCTAAAGGTGCATGAGCACAATTACCCCACTCATTACTTAGAGTTAGCAACTGTGGTGTTTGCACTTAGAATCTTGAGGCACTATCTCTATGGAGTACATGTTGATAGTTAGACTGACCATAAGAGTTTACAGTATGTTTTCTCACAGAAAGAATTGAACCTCAGGCATAGGTATTGGATGGAACTTTTGAAAGACTATGATATTAGTCTGCATTACCATCTGGTTAAGGAAAATGTTGTTCCCGACGCCCTCAGTAGGTTGTCTATGGGCAACCTTTCTCATGTAGAAGAAAGAAAGAAAGAGATAGTGGAGGATATTCAACGCCTTGCAAATCTGGGAGTATGACTTTTATATTTCGAAGATGGAGGGGTGATTGTTCATGAGTTAGCTAAGTCATCTCTTTGTGCTGAAGTTAAGGAGAAGCATGTTAAAGATCCCATCTTGATGCAAATCAAGAAAGATGTGGGTCAAAAAAGGTTATGCCATTTGAAATTAGTGGCGATAGTATTCTGAGATTTCAGGGTAGATTGTGCATTTCGAATATCGATTGGATACGGTAAAGAATCCTTAATGAGGCACACACTTCGAGGTATGTCGTTCACCCAGGCTCTACTAAGATGTTCCATAATCTGAAAACCTTGTATTGGTGGAATAACATGAAACGTGATGTAGCTAATTTTGTGTCCAAGTGTTTGAATTGTTAGCATGTGAAGGTGGAACACATGAGGTCGGGTGGTACTTCCCAAGATATATCCCTACCTTTATGGAAGTGGGAGATAATAAATATGGACTTCATTACAGGACTTTCGAGATCCCGAAACCAGTATGATTCTATATGGGTGATTGTAGATTGGTTGACCAAGTCAGCACACTTTTTGCCTGTTAGGACTAATTATTCAAGAGAGGTTTATGCTAAGATTTACATTGAGGAGATAGTTAGATTGCATGGGGCACCAGGGTCCATTATATCGAATCGAGGTACGCAGTTTTCATCTCAGTTCTAGAGATTTTTTCAGAAGGGTTTAGGTACACAAGTTAATTTGAGTACAACTTTCCACCCTTAGACGGATGAGCAAGATGAGCGTACGATTAAGACCCTCGAAGATATGTTGAGGGCATGCGTCATTGAATTCAAAGGTAGTTGGGCAGATCACCTAGCAATGGTTGAATTTGCTTACAATAATAGATACTATGCCAGTATCAAGATGGCCCCTTTTGAGGCTTTGTATGGGAGGAGATGTAGGTCTCCGGTAGCATGGTATAAAGTGGGTGAGAATCAATTGTATTGTATTGATCTTGTTCAATAGGCGATGGATAAAGTGAAGATCATTAGAGAACGACTTAAGACTGCTCAGAGTCGTCAGAACTCCTATGTCGATGTTCGGAGAAGAGAACTAGAGTTTGAAATTGGTGATTTGGTATTTCTCAAGGTTTCTCCTATGAAAGGAGTTATGCCGTTTTGAAAAAGAGGTTAATTGAGCCCTCGTCATGTAGGGACATATCAGATTTTAAAAAGGATTGGTACAGTTGCATATGAGTTAGAATTGCCTGCAAGTTTGGGTTTCGTTCATCCGGTATTCCATGTATCCATGTTGAAGAAATGCATTGGAGATCATTCTATGGTATTTATAGTAGAGGGTATCAAAGTGACAGACTCATTTTCTTATGAAGAAGAGCCCACTAAAATTTTAAATCTCCAAGTTCGAAAGTTGAGGAGCAAAGAGATAGCCTCAGTAGAGGTACTATGGAGGAATCAGAAAGTCAAAGAAGCAACTTTGGAGTCAGAAAATGACGTGAGAATTAGATATCCTAATTTGTTTGCTTCGATGAAGGAGGAGACAGAAGGTACTATTCCTATCTTATCTTTCCTAGTCCTTTATTATTCTTACAATCATGTCTGTCTGTATCCCGCATCATCATTCGGGGATGAATGATCCTAAGGGGGGATAATGTAGCGCCCCGCAATTCAGGCTATAATATAGACCATGATTTTGATGCGTTGTTAATCCCGAAGCCATAAAATCATATGCCAATATGGCATGTTAATTATTGTGTAGCATGTGAAATCCACTCAAGCTTGAATTTAGACCATAGAGGTCCTACAACTCAAGGACCAGTCAAAACTAATTTGATCGACTAAGTTTTAGTGGACATTGTAAAGTGTGTTAGCTTACTTTGACCATAACTCTATGTATACGTCGAATTAGGGAACCTACTACATTTAAAATGAAAGGTATTCGAGTTATCTTTCCGATGATACAAATTTGGCTAAAATCCGATACCCGGGCAGGAAGTTATGACCTTTCAAAGTGATAAGCAACACCAAACCAATCGACCATGGCCTGGACAACATAGGTGATAGCCTAGGCGGCGCCTATGTAAACATAGGCTATAGCCTAGGCGGCGCCTATATGAAAATAGGCAATGGGATGGTCGACACCTATGTAAGGAATTATACTGATTTTAAATACTCTGTGTTGAGGACAAAGTGGTCCATTTCCACCTTTACTTAGCCCTAAAACACGAGATTTAGTTCCAAGAACCCAAAAATACATATTCTTTCATCAAAAGTGCTCAAGATTCTTCTTAGAGTTTCAAAAATAAAAACCCAAATAGTTCAAGATTTGATCGTAGGTTTTCAAAGATAATTACATTTTCGAAATCACCAATCCGCAAGCTTCAACAAACATCTATTATCCTTGGAAATAAAGGTACGTGGGGTTATCCAAAAATGTCATGGGTGTAGTTTTATGAACATGCATGCTTTTAAATGGGGGTTTTCAATCAAATGCTAATATCTTGCTTTCAATGTGATTTCTAAGTCATTTTATTTATGTCATGAGAATTGTTTGCCTATATACTTCAATGGTTGAAACCATGCATATGTGATTTGAGATTTTCTATGGAAGTTGATAAATATAAATGATAAATTGTTTTCAAATTCCCATTATAATGTTTCGATACTCCATATTATATTGTGATCAACAAAAGAGAGCATGAATTTGAAATAAATATTGTTCACCACTTGTAAATGATGAAGCACCATGGTTTTTACATGATTATGCATATGTGGATGTGACATTGATGACTTGCAAGTAGGGTATGACAATACCCTTCAAAATACGATATCTGATTGAAAAAAAAAATGAAATTCGAATGCATTGATTTTATCTGAGAAAGGTGCATGCCCGAAGAAGGCGTTTGAGACACAAGGGCTCATCGCTGGAATAACGTGTTTGCTAACACGGAATATTGGTACTAGGCTAAGCGATCTGTGTACTTGACTTTATGTCATCTTGAAATTGGGATGATATGTAGGAGCCCAAGCCAAGTGATCTTAGGCACTATCATTGGGACGAGACACCATGTTGTGTGGTCTTGAGTATCTCTCCATCACTTATACTCTAATCTCGGCGGCAACCGAGGTTTGACAGTCTGTGTAAATTACGTAGGGTATTCCACCTAGCCCAGTTGCATTTCATTACTGTTGAGAAAAACTATTGCATTACACCTATGTTCTTTGAAATGATTTGATACGAAATTGCTTTATAATGGCTCTCAACTATACTTTGTAAAACTATTATGTTTTGTTTTGATATCTCTGTGTGCCAGTACTTTTGGGCTGACCCTCTCCCCTCTCCAGCCTCTCACGTTCAGAGCCCCAGTCTAGGGGTCAAGAAAATCAGTAGAACTTTCAGACAGATTGCAGAGACAAGTGGTTAGGCTTCTCTATTTAGGAAGGTCTTATGTCATTCTGTCCTTTTATCTTATATTAGTTTTGGGTCTGCTGGGGGCCTTGTCCCAGTTTTCAGATAGATACTTATTTCAGTCATATAGTAGATATTTCGTAGACGATTTTTGAGATGTTGATCGAGATTGTGGGACATTATTCCCCATTATTGTTTTCATATGATGCTTGACCATGTTTTCGTTATATTGTATTTCGTCCGCATTACTTTGATCATATGAATTAGGTGCATGATTACCAGACAGATAGGGGTGTTTTGGGCCACCATGGTTCGAAATGCTCATCACGGCTAGGCCCTGGTTCGGTCTGTGACATCCCCAAAGTGCCGTGATCTTCCTCCTTAGTACTTGAAATGTATGATAATCACATAGGTTAGCTCACTTAACTAAAAATAGACAAAAAGTGCAAGAATTATGTATTTTATCCTAAAACTTAGCTAAAACATGGGTAAGTTATGGTGCTTAGACATATAGATACGCCCAACATCACCACCCCACAATTAAAGCTTTGTTTGTCCTCGAACAAAATAATACATCCATGAAAATACCTAGCTAAACTTCACAAGGGCAACACAAAATTTTCAACAAGACATACATAACAATTATTAACAAAGAGTAGATTTTTGGATCATTACTAGAAATAACTCACCCTCCAACAGACTCATTAAGTTGGTTAATTCATATACACAAGTTAAGCTACGAAAATATATAAAAATACCCAAAAATTGTCAACCATATGCGCTCCACAAGAAAGTTACCCATAATCACTCATAATTTTGTGTTCTTAAAAAATATTGGTATAAGAATCAACTTTCTTGCTCTTACTCTCACAAAGAATTCTTAGAGTACAACTGATGACCATATACATTCCCTTATTGTAATGCTCTACTAATATTAGAATGCTAAGGTTAGGATCAAATAGGTCTTTTACGGGTTGTAATGTAGGCTAAAGGGATGGGTAGGACTATTTTGGCCAGAAAGAGTGACGATGTTCCCTAAGTGCTTTAATACACTACATAATGCCATTTAGACCAACTTTTAACAACTAATCTACCTTTCTTTCATCTACCAACCTCTTTTGGTTTCACCCCATTTTATTACTCAATCAAAAACACTATGGTGGGAGTATACAAATCTTTTTATTTTGCATCAGTTTCTTGTTACGCATCCCTATGATAGCCACCCTCAGCTTAGGCTATTTATCTTAGTCGAGGTGCACAATGTCCAATAAAGGATCAGGGCCAAAACAGGTTCATTGTAACATGTTTGGCTACAAATTGTTTTAGGGTAGCACCTTGCCACTCCCAATCATAATATTTTCATGTACCAATAACTGCACTTTGGGGCATCACTTTCACCTTTTTCCTCTTATTTTGCCAAACTCTTAACTCAACTAGATTCTACAATTTAAAGCGCTTAGGAGCTTTTGGATCAAATTATGGTCTTTAAAAAAATGGATTAGGCTACATATGAGGTTGCTAAAGAAAATAGCTAAAGGCTCCATGGGTGTTCAACTAGGACAATATACAAACGCAGGTAAGAAGTAGATAAAAATAAGGGCTGCCAAAGAAATTCCTAAATCATCTCCTAAGTCCACAATCTTTATTTCACTTCACACACACACTAGGAAAGTTCTAGCATCAGTCGCAACAAAGAATATCCAATAACCTTACACACACATGGTAAATAGTCAACTTAATTAGGAGCATTATAGATTCTTGACACAAAAGACAAATGAATTAAACCACAACCAATTATCACAGCACGAGTCACAACTTCGACCCTAAATATTTCAATAGTAGTGATTTAGTACAAACTCATGTTATAATGCCATGCCATTTATAAGAACAATTTCATGAAACATTCTGACTAATTATCTCTTAAGACGGTCATCATCCATCCATCATTGAGAAAAGTGACTAATCACGACTAACTAACTATGACTAAAACAACTGTAGAAGACAAACAATCCATGCAAGTAGTAGGCAATATAGCAGATAAGGCAATCAAGGAGTACTTGTACACTCACCCCATACTAAGAAGGAACACACTGACCTCAGTGTAAATGAATAAGCAAAAACCTAATTAGTCGGACTCTTTCTCTACATTTGGGGTCATACTCCTGGCGTCAGAATCATCATCGGAGACTTCATCACCAGAGTTCTCCTCCATATCAAAGTCTAGCAGTCAGTGATCATTGTCTGTCAGCACATCATCATGTAGAGGTTTTTCAAAATTTACCCCCACTCCACACATGGCTCGAGCATGATCATTAAGTGGGTAGTCATAGTCAAGCTACCGAAGCTCTGCATCAGTAGGCACACGACCCGCATTCATCATAGTGAACCTAGTCAAGCCATACAGATCGCAAAAAAAATGCTCATCTCGAGCATGTCTTTCAGTAGTGGTAAGGTTGATTCCTTTACTAATTTCTTGATCTTTGATTTTCTTGAGATTCACCTTCTTTGGGTTTTGTGGTAACTTATGGTATGCTGGCTCCTCTTCAATGTGCTCTTTCCTTAAAATTGCAGTCAACAAGTTGTCAAAACTAATGTGGTACTTGCTGTGCACCCTTTCTTTGCGCATCGACAGACATATAACTGTACCAATGTTGATGGGAACATTCCTCATTAGAGCATATACCAAGAAGACTCGATCACGCGTGACCTTAGTGTATTGTGTCCTAGGAATCAAGAAGGAATTGACAATTCTTAACCATATGCGAGCTTCTCTGTTCAAGCAAGCATATGGGAAAGTATTGTGATGACCGTTATCCTTATGATGAGTCCACTGGGCCATGGACCTTGATCCACAAAATGTATGTCTGATGGCTCTGTAGGGAGGTTTGCTATAGAGCTCCTTGAGTGGTGAGTGATCCACACTTGGAGTACCCAGGAAAGAGTTGAAGAAATCAACATTCAATTGCAAGACCTGTCATCAAATCTTTAATTCATTTCCCGTAGTCCTTGGGAACCAGTTGACATAAAACTGTCGAATCAAATCAATATTACACTCACCTACGTCACGGAAGATGAAGTCAAGATTTAGTGCCATAATATTTACTAGAATGTGAGGGCAGTTCTTTGCTAAACTTTTCTTTTGCATCATTCCACATGTACATATTTGTTCACTTTATTGTCTCTATACCATTCCTTCCCTTCCACATCTAGAACCCATTTGATCCCAAAAGTGCATCGAGGCACTTGAAGAGAGGATGAATCAACCTGGTCCTTTCTTGCCCTTTTTTGACCCTTTTGTAATATGGATGCTTTCTTCTTTCCCTGTCGTCCTTTTAAGCCATATTACTTGATGATTAATGCTTGATGAACTGTGAAGGTGAGCCTGTAAGATTAGATGCAAAAAGAGAAGAGCTTGGAGAGGGAAAAGGTGTTTGGGCGGCGCTTAGGTCAAAGAAAAATGGAGTGGGTATTTAAGAGTAGAGAATGTATTTAAAAGTTGAGACATGGGTCAGTTTTATCCATTCAAAAATAGATTATTAGGCAAAACTTACACTGATAGGTGGAGACCATGAAATCGTCTAAGCATAAGTAGGTGGCACCTAACGTATCGCCTAAGTAAGGCAGTAAGCATAGGCAATGGTATAGGTGGCACCAAACCTATCGCCTATGTTGACATAGGCAGCACCTAAGCTATCTCCTATGTTGACATAGGTGGCGCCTAAACTATCGCCTAAGTGAGGCAGTGAGCATAGCCAATGGTATAGGCGGCGCGTAACCTATCGCCTATGTTTACATAGGCGGCGCAGAAGATATTGCCTATGTTGACATAGGCGGCGGCTAAATTATCATCTAAGTGTGGCAGTGAGCATAAGCGATGGAATAGGCGGTGCCTATATGCACTTATGTGATTCCTTGAGGTCGCAATGCACCCATACCAGTTGCTACATGCCTTCTTTCCCAATTTCCAAGTGAAATCGAATGCCACACTCAGAAATATGTACATCATCAATAGACTTACCACCTTTGATGTAGTTGATTTTCTCACCAAGTTTAAAACCAATTGTCTCCTTAATGACTGTAATACCTACACTTATTCAGAACAAATAAACAAGATGATTAGAGGGATAGTTTGCCTCCCACTAAGCGTCTTAGTTTCTGTCATGGGTCGACTCTTCATTTTGAATTTTTATTTACCAAAAACAAAAGCCTAGTAAAACCATGGGTTAGATCCTATGTAGCACTTGATTTATTATCGTGGAATGACATAGCTATCTCGATTACTTAGACTTCATCGAGATATATGGTGGCTATAAAATTTATCGAGTCGGTTGGACCGATATATCTTCACTCTTTGTCCATTCACCTTAAAGACACTACCATTATCATTTTCTAACTCTACTACTCTAGATGAGTGGACTTTGCTGATTCTGAATGGACCAGACCATTTAGAATTCAACTTACCTAGAAAAATCTTTAGTCTGGAGTTAAAAAGGAGTACCAAATTGCCTTTCTAAAAGTTCCATTGGATATTCCTTCGATCATGGTACTTTTTCATCCGTTCCTTGTAAAGATCTACTCTTTCTTATGTATTGATATGGAATTCATCCATCTTGTTCAGTTGTCCCAATCTCATATTTATTGCATCATCCCAGTTCAGGTTAAGCTGCTTTAGTTTCCACATTGCTTTATGTTCTAGCTCAATTAGCAAGTGACAAGCCTTACCATAAACTAGTTGGTATGGTGACATTAAAATTGGTGTATTGAACGTGGTCCTATATGCCCATAAGGCATCATCCAACTTCCTGGGCCAATCTTTCCTGTTGGCATTCATAGTCTTAGCAAGGATCAACTTGATTTCCTGCTTTGAGACCTCCACCTGCCCACTAGTTTGTGGGTGGTATGGTGTAGCTACCTTATGTTTCTTAACCCCATACTTTGCCAATACGGCTTTGAATATCTTATTGCAGAAATGTGATCCTCCATCGCTTATGATGGTATAGGGTACCCCAAAAAGAGAG
Organism: Capsicum baccatum var. pendulum; assembly: GCA_030864225.1. Lineage (NCBI taxonomy): Eukaryota > Viridiplantae > Streptophyta > Magnoliopsida > Solanales > Solanaceae > Capsicum > Capsicum baccatum. The sequence goes on from CM061550.1 coordinate 110,291,310, forward strand.
AAGATATTTTTGTTTAAGAATGCCACAACACTGTTACCTTCGTTATCAGCTAGAGCGACTGCTTTAACCCATTTGGATACATAATCGACAAAAACTAAGATATATTTCATCCCAAATGAGATCACAAATGGGCCCATGAATTCAATACCCCAGACATAGAATAACTCTACTTCAAGCATTTTGGAGATGGGCATCTAATGGTGCTTTGAGATAGAACCTTGTTGCTGGCACTAATCATATCTTCTTATGAAATCGTAGGCATCCTTGAAGAATGAAGGCCAATAGTAGACATTTTGCAATACTTTCTTGGCCGTCCAATCACCTGCATGGTGACCTCCAACTTGGGAAGCATGGCTTACTTCCAGTATGCTAGACACCTCTACTTCTGGGATGCACCGCCTAATAATAACGTCAGCACATTGTCGGAAAACATACGACTCATCCCAGAAGTAATGCTTTACATCATGCATGAACTTTTTCCTTTGATGAAAGTAGAGATTCTTAGGAATCACTTCGCTTACCAAGTAGTTTGCAAAATCAGCATACTACGGTAATTTTTCCACCACAGTTGCTAGAATCTCTTCATCGGGGAATGCATCATCAATCTCCAGGTCGTTCTGCACTATGTGATCAATCTCAAGTCTGGATAAATGATTAGCTACTTGGTTTTCACAACCTTTTCTATCCTTTACCTTAAAATCGAATTCTTGAAGTAGTAGCACCCACCTGATTAGCCTTGGCTTGGCATCCTTCTTTTCCATTAGATATCTCAGATCCGCATGATCTGTATGAACCACTAACTTAGTTCCTAATAAGTAAGCACGGAATTTCTCAAAATCAAAAACAACCGCGAGAAGCTCCTGTTCAATGATGGTATTATTCTTCTGTGTTCCATTCAAGGCCTTGCTCGCATAGTAGATTGGACGAAAGAGCTTTTCTCTTTTTTGACCACATACAGCACCCAAGGCTACACCACTTGCATCACGAATAATTTCAAATGTTAGAGATCAATCGGGTGCTACAATAATAGGGGCTTCAACTAGCTTCCCTTTGAGGCATTCAAGCGCCTTCAAGCAATCTTCACCAAAGTAAAACTTCGTCTCCTTCTCTAAAAGTTTGCATATTGGGTTTGCAATCTTTGAGAATTTTTTAATAAACTTTCAATAAAAACCAGCATGACCGAGAAAACTATGAACACCCTTCACAGAAATTGGAGGTGGTAGTCTCTCGATAACTTCAATCTTGTCTTGATCAACTTCAATTCCTTTTTCAGAAATATTATGCCCGAGAAAAATTCCTTCCTTAAACATAAAACAGAACTTCTCCCAATTTAGCACAAGATTGAATTCCACACATCGCTGCTAAGCCATACTCAAATTTGCCAAGCATGACTCAAATGACTCACCTACTACTGAAAAGTCATTCATAAACGCCTCCAATGTGTCTTCAACCATATCTGAGAAAATAGACATCATGCATCATTGAAAAGTGGCAGGTGCATTACATAGCCCAAATGGCATCTGTTTGAATGCAAAAGTACCATATGGGCATGTAAAATTGGTCTTCTTCTGATCTTCAAGAGCAATGCAAATCTGGTTATATCTATAATAACCATCCAAGAAATAGTACCATCCCTTTCCTGCCAATCGATCAAGCATTTGATCCATGAATGGCATTAGGAAATGGTCCTTTAGCGTCCACGACTTTAACTTTTGGTAATCCATACACACTCTTCACCTTGTGACTGGATTAGTGTAATTTGTTCGTTCTTCTCATTTTCCACAACTGTCATGCCGCCTTTCTTGGGCACACATTGTACAGGACTCACCCATTTACTGTTTGAGATTGGGTACACCACCCCTGCATCTTTCCACTTGATGATTTCTTTCTTCACCACCTCTTGCATAGGTGGATTCAGACAATGTTGATGCTTAAGATTGGGTACACAATCTTCCTATTGCTAAATCTTATGCATACATATGCCAGGAGGGATACCAATGAAATCTGCAATAATCCAACCAATAGCTCTCTTGTATCTCTTAAGAACAGGGATGAGAGCCTCTACCTGTTGTTCACCTAAATCAACGAAAATAATAACCGGCAGTGTATTTCCACTACCCAAGAACACATACCGCAAATGACAGGTTAGCTCTTTTCGGTCTAACACCGGTGGTGAAGGTCAATTCTTAAGGTCAAGATCCAGCTTCTTAGGGGTATAAGAATACGACCCCATTCCTGTCAAAGCACAGACAGTTTATTCGTACTCATCAATATCCTCACGATCAAAGTTCATAAGCACAACAGCCAATGGCTCAATAGTAAGTTGCTCCTCCAAAGATAACTCCTTCTCATACTTATAATAAACATCAACTATAGAGAACACATTCATATCCTTGGGATGATTCATTGATTTGTATACATCAAAACATACCACTTCATCATTCATCCGAAATAAAAGCTTATTTGCTCGCAAATCAATAAGCACACTTCTGGTTGCAAGGAAAGGTTGACCCAAGATTATGGGCACCTCGAAATATACCTCGCATTCTAAAATAATAATATCTGCAGGAAAAATAAAGGTAGCCACCTTCACTAATACATCGTACAGAATCCCAACTGGTCATTTTACCGACCTATCTGCCATTACAAAATGCATGTTGGTTGGTGTAGGATCTCCCAACCTCAACTGCTTATAAATGCATAGCGGCATCAAATTAATGCTAGCCCCCAAATCACACAAAGCCTTAGCAAAATCTAAAGATCCAACCGTGCAAGGAATAGTGAAAGCACCCATATCTGCCTCCTTATATACCAAAGACCTTGTGGTAATCGCACTGTAATGATGGAAATTATCTGCCAGTACATAGCTTGCTGCCCTTTTCTTTGTCAAAAGTTCCTTCATGAATTTGGCATAACCTGGCACCTACTCAGTACCTCCACCAAAGGCACATTTATAGTCAGCTGCTTCAGCATGGTTTTGAATTTACTAAACTTAGTATCATCGTAATTCTTCTTCAGTCTCTGAGGAAAAGGGGGTGGTGGTTTTGGAAGAGTTTTCTCCACCACTTCCTTTTCATTGTTCTTCCCATTATCAATCTTTTCAGACTGCTAAAAGGTAGGTGTAGTATCATGAATGACCTCATCCTGATTTTAAACTTCTATAGAATCATCACAATCCGCTTCAACAACATTCTCCTCCATTCTATCAACCACAGACTTACCCTTGGATGAATTTTCCAACACCTTACCACTCTTGGTAGTAATATCCAAACATGATCCATCTTTCCTTAGATTTTGCACAATGTCACTTGGTAAAGTGCTAACATTCCTTTGATTGAATCCTGCCGATAGTTGACTCATTTGCTGTTCTAACTATTTTATTGAAGTGGAATATGAGTCAACCAATTGATTCATTAAGGACAAATCATTTTTTACCTCATCTACTCTCGTGTTGGTTGCCTCCACTCCTTTCAACAGCTTCTCCATCATGTCCTTCATGGAAATCTTCCCAGAGCTAGATGTAGCAGCTTCATGATTTCCAGGAGGGACATACAAACCGCTCCTATCATTCTTATTCTTTCAATTCCCTTGGTCTTGGTCCTTGTATCTGTATTTTTCATAATTGTTCCGACCTTGGTTTTCTTGGCCACTGCCTCAGAAACCTCTCTGATTATTCAAGTAATTTGCTTCCTCCTTAGGATTAGAGTCAGCTCTTCCCTGTAATACAACCAACAACTTTGACCTTTTTTATCTTTCCTAATAATAAATACTTAGTAAGAAGGTCCATCTGCGTTTTCACATGAGCTATATCCTAGTCATGTTCCTCCTTCCTTCGCCTCTATTCTGTCGTCATGCCAATAGATACAGTAGAGCTTCTACCTTAGAGTCACTGGTATGCCAAGCTATACTCTGCTTTGTCATATGATCCAGCATATCAGATGCCTCAAGAAAATTAAGGTCCATGAATGAACCACCCACAACATTATCTACCACGAGCTTAGTTACCAGTTTCAAAGCCCTATATAATGTCTCCATCAAGTGGACATTGGTCATCTGATTTTTTTGGCACCACCTAAGCTTCTTATTGAACCTCTCCCAAGTCTCATGGAGAGCTTCAATTGGAAGCTATCTAAAATTGCTTATCTCATCTCTTAATTGTGCCCTCTTGGATGACAGAAAGAATTTTTCAGTTACCTCTAATTGGTAATAGAGTCAGGAGTTAGCTTGTTTAACCATAGAGTTGCCTCTCCAGATAGAGATAATGGAAATAAGCGTAGCCGAATCACATTCTATCCAACCCCTAGATTGTCAAACAATTTCCATATTGAGATAAATTAATCAGATACATATTCAGATTGTCGCCTGCAAGTCCACCAAATAGCCCTTTGAGTTGCAATAGCTGGATCATAGTGCTAGTGCTATTAAACTTGGCTCTGGGTGCTAAAGAAGGAGGAATAATATCCCTCATGGCACCATGCCCATGTAAGTCATCATTATTGTTATCAAAATCAAACTGCACAGCTCTGCGTTCGGGTCTCATTCTAGCATGGCGATCTCTGTTGACATTCCTGTTCATAGGTTCAGCCAAATACTCTATATGCCTTGGATTTAATATCTCATCATCACGCAGGTCTTCATCATCTGGATTGGGTACCCGACCTGGATTATCAGCATTCTGCTGATTTCTTATGCAGCTGCCAAAGCAGCTAGTCTAGGCTTCTCCTATTGAGCAACTATCCTTTCTGGGTCTCGTTGTGCATCCATTCTGCCAACGAGATATGGTTCAGGATTTATAGGTAATAATGGTTGAACCGATCTCTGCGTATTTGGCATATAATCCACTCAACCTGAAAAAACAAAAACTCTAAAGAAAAAGTAAAATTTTGGGAATCTTTGACCAAAAGGTCGATTAACAAACACAACCTTAGTTGACAACCGTATTCCCTGGCAACTGCGCTAAAATTTGATACGCCCAAATTACAACTCTCTTATGAGAATATAAGTGATCGCTGTCAAATAAAGAACCCAACTAGGTTGGGTGTCGAATCCCACAGGGAATACTGTGTTAGTAAGTATTGTAGTTATTACTGGACTGTTGATTAGAGGTTCCTGAATAGGGGGTTTTGGTTTAAATCTGAAGTGATAGTTACAATATAACAATGAAGCAATATGTGTAATAATATTTGATTACAAGTTAGGATTATGTCCACTTTGTAGCTTTTACTTCTCTATTAACTATGAGTATTAAGGATTTATACATGCATGCACTTATAGAGAGATGTATTCAAATTCTAAATCCAAGTGTTTCTCAACCATCAAGGATTAATTCACTTTAGTTCTCTCGAATCCAAAGTGTACAACCTACTATACGAACTCTCCAAATCATCAATCCTATTCGGGCATTAACGTGTAAAATAGAGGTTGGAAACCCTATTTTCTTGTTACTACTCTCTTTTCCAAACATTAACTTTTTTATCGAACAAGTTATTGCTATAATGGCACATTCCCTATGTTTTCACCCACGAGAATTCAATCATAATGAAGAGAGTAATGACATAAGTGAGTCAATACATCATAATTCAAAAACCCATAGCAATAGAGAGTATACTACAAGGTTTCCATAACCCTAACAAATAAGCTTAGCTACTCATGAACCAAAAGGAAATAACCATAAGAATGTTCATCATACAAAAGACTAGAGGATGATCTTAGTGACCACAAATTAGAGAAAATATTTTTTCTCCGTCTCCCCCTAAGCTAAGCCTGCTTTTTCTTGTTTCAAAAATAAAGTCGACCCCCTCTAAAAATTCAGCCATAAGGCTTTTAATAACATCCTTCTCTAATAAATTGCTACTGAGTCCTCAACAATTTAAAAGTATTGAGTTTGCCCGGGAAAAAGTTTCCATATATAACATTCAGTCCAAAGTGTCGTGATCTTCCTCATTAGTACCTGAAAATCATGCTAATAACATAGGTCAGCCCACTTAACTAAAAATAGACTAAAAGTACAAGAATTATGTATTTTATCCTCAAACTTAGCTAAAACATGGGTAAGTTATGGTTCTTAGATGTATAGATACGCCCAACATCAATGAGTGATGATTTTACCACAATTTCTCACTAAACATTTCTACACATTACATTATTTTTAATGAATTAATGAGACATATTGGTGATAAAATGCACTAAACCCACTCCTTGTAGGCATAAAGTTGAGGAGATCAAAAGATGTGGCTTCGAGATGAAAATTATCAAAAGAGAGCAAGAAAAGTGTAGTTGAAGACTTGGAGCTATAAGGCCTCAGGTAACACGGTCCCAGTATGCTGACCATAATTGTGGTAGTCAAGCAAAAGTCATCCACTGACGATCGTGGGAGTTACCCATGGTTGCATAACCGTGGTCGTAGCCAGACTCGTATGATAGCGACTTAGCGGAAGAAATTAGCCCAAGGAAAAAATGGAAATACATGTGCCTAATCCCAATATGGACAAAATAACTCGAACCCAATAATTATTCTACTATATTCCATCTTGCCCAATTTTTAGGTGTAGCTCTAGAATTCATAGCCTTCATATTAGGAAAAGAAAATACTGTATAATTTTTAGGTGAAGAATACATTGGAGACTTCCTAAGTTGAAGATTAGCTCACTTTCTTTGTTGATTTATGGGAGTGCCAAGTTTGAAGTAATATGCAATTAACCTTTAATAAATTACTTCAATGGAGATTATGGGTATATGTATTCTTATTTATCTTATGTGTAACTAGATATCCCTCTTAGGATTATACGTGAATATGGGTCAATGTGTGTGTGGGTTGTTATTGATTAGCTTCTATTTAGTAGTTCATGTTTATGAGTTTTATCATTGTTATGCTATCTTAGTTTTAGTTTGATCATTGAAAGCCCCAAATACCCATGGGTATTCTGAATGAAATCTCCATTCTCTAGAAAACCTAGAGCCATCTTTGAAAAAGGGTTTTTAGGTAAAGTTTAGGAATCCATATCATCCTTGAAAGAGGGATATGGAGACCAAAGCAATGATAGACAATTGTGTGTGTATGTTTACTATACCATGGGCATTATCCTATAAATAGAGATGCCTAGATAGAGTTTGTGGTTACCAAATGTTGAACACACCTATTAGGTATTTGAATGAATCAATGGGTGAAAGTTGCTTTTTGTTGAAAGACAAGCATCAAAATCTATGACCAAACCAACCCATATTTAACTTACTAAATTGATGTTGATTGCTAGCACAAATATATCACTCCCTTAGTAGTTTATAATCCCAAGATCCGTGCAAACCCGTTAAAACTATAATTATTCGTAGCCCCAAATTTATAGATGAAAACCCCAAAAAGAAACATTAGTGTAAGTACTTATCTCCCTCATATTTATCTTCTTGTAACATTGGTTTTGATTTAACTTGTATCTATTATTTAAGAGTAACTTGATTGCCACTCACATTATTCCTCGTGGATTCGACCACAACTCCAAAGTTGGTAAATATATTGACGATGATCACATTGTACGTAAATTGACGTGTAAGTTGAGTGTCATAAAAAATGATGCCAATGCCGGTGTATGATTTGGTGTATTAAGTTAGTTTGAAATTTTAGTTACTTTCTTGAATTAAAGCTTGTACATATTTGTTTGTGATTTTTTTGTAGGTAGACTTTATTTTATTTTTATATTCTCTTTGCCATCTCATTATAAATATGATTTTGGTAGTTGGGAACCCTATCGTGATGACCCATACCCATATTATGATGTACCATACTTTATGAGAGATTATGACTATGCTTCTTGGAAAGAGATGGATTTACCATCTCAATCTAATAGATAGTATAGTTTTTTTTACATAGTGGTCAAAATAGACATTTGAGTGATGGTCCAAATGCCCCCTCCCCCTATTATAATAACCACATTACTAGTTCTTCTTATGCGATTGATAAGTATTATGATGAGAAGAAGGAGGTGCAACAAATCGGACCGATGGTTCTTTGACCAATATTTTAATCCCATTTTTGATCGGGTAACTATAGCTGGGGAGATTGTGTAAGACTTGCATTAATCCTATGGGGCATTATAATTGGTAAATGTTAAGGCAAAGGAATCGGGAAAGAACATAATTCATGAAAACATTGCAACTATGCCCATTTCCTAATAGGAGGTCAATTAAGAAGAGACAAAAGGCTATGATGATGAGTTTGTTCATGAAGACTCCTCGGTAACTTCCCAATAAACCGAGTCATATAAGGAAGAAAAAGACATAATAAAAGAAATGGTACTAGATTCTAATGAATAATTGAGTTAAATTACTTACGATGACTCTAGTTGATTTTACGGTGAAGATGATCTAGAGGATGCTAACTTGGAATTAGGGATTGGACCCTTGTCAAACCACTTTTAACATTATTCTTAGAAGATATGATGTGGATACATGCCTCCAAACAAATGGTGGATTATGAGGAGAAGGAGTCTAACTCTTATATTTTGGAATGTGACATTCCAAAGTAACATATAGAGCCCCATCCATCAATGGCCAAGGAACATAATTTCTGATGTACAAGGAATTGCCTATCGATATACAATCTTTTACCTAAGGAGCTAATACAAAAAATTAATACAAAGCTGGCTAAAAGGTTCAAGTCTTCAAAAATGGTGAGATCCAGGATTGCTTGTCATTCCCTCCCCTCTTCCAAGCTTCATCTTGAAATATTTGAATATTCTGTCCCTATGTCACTCAATTCATATTGAGCGAAAGCTGGGATAGAAATTTAGCTATTCTAAGTGGCAAAACAAATAGAAGTGGAAGAGGCATCATGCTATGACTTTAAACTAAGAACTCGATGGGAGAAGACCCATCACGCAATAAGAAGTGGCCCGTATCCTTTTATCGATGGGAGGCAACCCATGCATGATAGAACTCATAGTATAAGAGAAAGGCCTGAAATAGTGTTTTTATTTCTAAATACATGTTTAATAGTGATTATTTTTATGGTTAGTATTGTAGTTTGTGTACACGCTAATGGGGAAGTCTTGAGTACCCATACTGTAGCTTGAAGCAGTTTAAGTGATCGTGTACACTATGTGTTTGATTTAATTCCCCAAGGATTTTAATTTGAATTCCTTTAAGTTCGGGGTGGCTACAGTCACACTATCTAAACTTTAATTCACTATTTAAATATTGTCATTCCTTGTAGAAATAAAATGTATAGGTTAAAATTTATCTTGGACTGAAGTGAAGAAACTAGCATGCCTTGTGTCAGGTACCACAATCACAGGCCCAATGACTACAATCGTGGCATTGAGGTTGCGGTCAACTCTCAATGATTTCCATACCTATGGACAGTTAGTGGCGAACATCAAAATTTTTGCACATCCTTTTCTGCCCTCGAAACCTTTCATAACACTACCACTTGAGCTTGTATGTATGATTTAGCATATTTTTGTTACGAATATAATAATATTTGTCTTTGTTGCATTGCTTATAGGTTCTCAGCCTCAACAAATGGGTGATTTCGACAACACCTGATTCATGACCACACTATTCCAACACCTTTGCTATAAGGATTTATATAGGTAAAAGATACTCCCTAAAATGGGGTATTATCTTGGACAAGGTGGAGGAGAAGATCCTATAATTCCATGCCAGACTCACTACAACCCTAAGGATGGTCTTTGCCCCATAACCCTACTATGGCAATGAGCAGTGGGTGCATGAATTCTATGTAAACCTCAACATAGTGTCTCTCATGAACAAAGTAATGATAATACAGTTTATGTGCTCCCAAAAGCAAACGTAGGGCAGCTTTACGCTAAGGCATGTGATCCAAGGACCTGGATGGTTAAAATCTTATGTCCTAGAAACGTAGAAACCTAGTCCATCACCAAAAGAGATATTTTAAAAAAGGACTTCATAGCATAAGCCAAGCTTTGGTTGAACATCATATGCAGCCAAGTATTTCCATGCACCTATATGACCATTAATACCGATTTGCGATCTCGAACGGTGGCTTACATCCTATCTGGAATCACTCGTAATATGGGTGAGATTATTCTTTCAGAGTGGATGTTTTTCCAAAATTAGAGAGGTATGCATCTTCTTTTCCCTTCCCTTATCACTAAGCTTTCTAAGAAGGGAGAAGTAGAAAAATATGCTACAGATACTTAGGTACATCCTGGTTCTCTTATCTGCCCACTCAAATACAGAGGTAAGGATGCCCTAGGTCAGAGTAAGAAGAGGAAGATGGACATAATAAAATTAGTCCAGGAGGCCACACATTCTTGCAAACCCTCTTCAACCACCGCTTTCAATGATATCTTATTTATATATAGGGGGTGAGAGAATTTTATCCAAACTACCTTAGGAACTTGAAGTGCCTTACACTACTAGTCATTGATATATAGAATAGTCTAATTATGAGAAGTACGTGGTGGAGCAGCAGAAGAGGGTGCCATAGTATCTAGTCTGGAGAAAGCCTATTCGACCTTAGCTGCCTCTCATAGGGACCTCAAGGTTTTGCATGAGAAAATGGTGAAGAGATAGAAGAAAAGAGACAAATTCATCACAAAGCTGTGGAAAGGGGTGAAGAGCGTCTTTAAGGTACTTAAATGTAACCATACTGTACCTTCAGCAAGATTTGATAGTAATAATGAGGCACCTGCAGAGTGGTCGGATGATGATTCTGGTGGTTATTATGACGAGTAAGTAGGAGAAGATAGCTCTTGATACATATTTAATGAGACCCTCTTACTCTTACATTCCTGCACTTGTAGTGTGGACACTACAATCTTTTCGTTGGGGATGCCCCCAAATTTGTATTATTTTGGTGTTTTTTGTCAGATATTTATGTTGGTAATTATTTTGGGATGATTCTTTGGATATTGTTTTAATTTTGTTTTTGAAATGATAGATTTTGGGCACCAAATTAGTGCCCACATTCTTTGGAGTATCATTTTTTTATTTTAGTTTTGTTTTGCTTCTTTTACCTTAGCTTTTATTTTGATTTTGATGATGCTTGACAAGTTTTGCGCTATGATGGATTGAGTGATGACCTTCTTAAGGGTAAAGCATCATGTTTGTGTTTTGAGTCATATGTGAAGGGGAAGTTTGAGTACCGATAGCATAGATGTAAAAAATAGAAGGGAAGTCTGAGTACCTATGGCATTAAATGTTGTAAAGTTGGGGTCACTTCGTACACCATTGGCGAAGTCTGAGTATCCATATATGTAGTTTTCCCATGTTGAGCCTAAATGTGAGACTAAGGCTTTGGTTGTAGCCATAGTTTAGCAAACTGTGTGAGAGGGTAATGCAAAATGAATAACCCCCTGCGTCCAAAATTTTTGAAAAATCAAGGGTATGGACATAATCAATGTTTTAACAAAATGGTATCTCTTTTTGTGGATTCATTAATTTTTATGTATGAATAAAAATAGATATTCCTATTTTTTCTCTCGCGGGAGGCATATTTGAGCCCCCTGGGCGTATTTTGAAAGCCATGAGTGGTGATATTTTGTTATTCTTATCCTGTACATTTGTGTTCTCTATAAATTTCCCAGTTAGTCTTTTAAAACTAATTTTGATGTGGTTGAATTAATGAACTTAGGCCACCTTTGTAATTTTTGAACCTACTCAAGCCTAAAAGCCTACCTATGCATAATTAAAATCCCCAGAACCCACTTTGAGCCTTTGGACATTTCTTTGGTAAACTCATAATAAATTTTTTTGTCCCTCTTTTGAACCAAACCTTCCTTGAATTTTTAAATGTAACTTGAGTATAAAATCCTAAGTTGGGGGTGGTAAAGGTTGTTGGAAGGATGTTTGAGGCCAAAAAGTGTTAGTAAAATACTGAATGTGCCTAAGTGTGAAAATAAAGGAATAGAAAAATAAAGGACCAAATAAAGAAATGAATTGCATGATAATTTCAAGAAAAATAGACGAAATAAATGGATAAACAAAGGAAGTAAAAAGTAGGCATGATAAAAGAGAGAAAACAAAGAAGAGTGGCCCATAGTAAAAGGGAAGATTGAAAAGTGTGATGTCGATGTAATAGAAAGGGTGTATCCATATTGTCCTAAATAATATCCTTATCTTTCCCAAACCTATGTTAAAATCTTAAAAATCATTTGAGATCTCTGACCATTTAGTTTCTTTGTAGTGGCGAGTGAAAATAGGGGCAAGCCTATAGTATGAAATTTGTTGCATTGAGATTTCTTTTGTGAGGGAGAGAGTTTTTTCACTTAAAATTCCTTGTTGAAAATTTGCTAGCTTGGTGTGTAAAATTCTATTTCTTGTGAGGTTGGCGTTTGAAACAAAATGAGGCGGGTGATTTTTTCACATTCCGAGTAATAGGGAAAAAAGAGTATAGCTTAGTTGTGGTAAAGAGGAAACCAACTCTATAGTATTAGTTTTTGTTGATTGGCTTCTCTTTAATTTCCTATGTATCCTTGATGTTTGCATCTTATAATGAGAGGTGTAGTGAAAATTATCTTAGCCCATGTGCAATGAGTTATTTTTGGTTGTGACTATAGTTGAAGTCATTGTGAGCTTTAAGGTATAAAGTTTAGGCATAGAGAATTGTTGTCAGATGGTAAGAGGTAGTGTTGCTTGAGGACAAGAAAATTCTTTAAGTTGGGTTGTTGATGAGTGATAATTTTACCACTCATTCTCACTAAACATTTGTGCACATTGCATTGTTTTGAATGAACCAATGAGACATATTGGTGTTAAAATACACTAATATCCACTCTTTGCAGAAATAGATTTGAGGAGATCAAAAGATGTGGATTGAAGCTGAAAATTATCAAAAGAGAGCAAGAAAAGGGAAATTGAAGGCTTGGAGTAGCAAGGCATCAGGTTCCGCAGTCGCGGTCTGCTAACCGTGATCACGGGAGTTACCTATAGTCTCATAACCGCGGTCATAACCCGAGTGAAAGAAATTAGCGCAAGGGTAAAGATAGAAATGCAAGTGGCTGATCCCAATTTTGACAAAGTGACTCAAATCCTATCATCATTCCAGCATATTCCATCTTCTTAAATTTTAGGTTTAGCTCTAGAATTCATGTCCTCTATTTTTGGAGAAGAAAATATTGTATAATTTTTTGGTGAAGAATATATTGAAGTCTTCCTAAGTGACAGATTAGCTCACTTCAATTGTTGATTATGGGAGTGCCAAGTTTGAAGTAACATTCACTTAAGCTTCAACAAATCACTTTAATGGAAATTATGGGTATATATTTTCCTATTTATCGTATGCTTAGCTAGATCCCCTCTTGAGATTATGTGTTATTAGGGATTAAAGTGTGTGTGGGTTTTTATTGATTAGCTTTTATTTAGTAGTTGATGTTTATGGGTTTATCATTTCAATGCGATCTTGGTTAGGGTTTGATGGGTGAAACCCCGAAATACCCACATGGGTAAGATGAGTGAAAGCTCCCTATTCTAGAAAACCCAAAGCCATCTTTGAAAGAAGGATTTTGGGTGAATTTTAGTAACCATATAATCCTTGAAAGAGGGATATGGATACCAAAGCAATGATAGACAATTATGAGTGTATTTTTCTAAATTTTCACTATCATAGACATAAGGGTGAATGTGAGATTGACTATACGATGGGTATCATCCTATACATTAGGATGCCTAAATTGAGCTTGTGGTTACCAAATGTTGAACACACCTATGACGTATTCGAAAGAATCAGTGGCTGAAAGTTTAGTGTTTTGTCGAAAGACTAGCATCAAAATATATAACAAAACCTACCCATATTTGACTTACTAAGTTGATGTTGATTGTTAACACCCACACATCACTCCCTTAGTAGTGCATAATCCTAAGATCCGTGCATACTTGTTAAAACTCTAATTATTCATAGCCCCATATTTATACGAGAAAACCCCAAAAAGAAACATTAGTGTAGGTACTTATCTCCCCCATTTATATCTTCTTGTAACATTGGTTTCTATTTAACTTGTATCTATTATTTCAAAGTAACTTGATTACCACTCATATTTTTCCTTGTGGATTCAACCTTGATTCCAAATTTAGGAAAATATACTGATGATGATCACCTTGTACATAAATAGACGCGTAAGTTGAGTGTTATAATTAATCCTTAAAAGACCAAAGCTGCATGAAACTAGCCAAGGCTTGTTTCTCCATAAGATATAAGGAGTTTTTGCGTTTAGCTGGTTACTACATATGGTTTGTTGAAGGATTTTCTTCTATTGCTTCTTCCATGTCTCAACTAATCCTTAATAAATTTAAATATTAGTGGTCAGATTCTTGCGAGAAGAGTTTTCACGAGTTAAAGACTCGACTAACTGTTGCTCTAGTCTTGATTCTACCAGAGGGTTCTAATGGGTTCATTGTTTATTGCGATGATTATAGACTATGTCTTAGTTGTGCGTTAATGTAGTGAACAAGGGCCATCGCCTATGCCTCTAGAAAACTCAAACCATATGAGAAGAATTACTTGACCCATAATCTTGAGTTGGCAGCGGTTGTTTTTGCCTTAAAAATTTTGAGGCACTACCTTTATGGGGTACATGTTGATATATTCAGGACTATAAAAGTTTGAAGTTTTTGTTCACATTGAAAGATTTAAATCTTTGGGAGAGAATATGGCTTTAATTGTTGAAGGACTAATATATGAGTGTATTGTATTAATCGGGTAAGGTTAATGTGGTGGATGATGCCCTTAGTATATTGTCTATAAGAAGTGTTGCTCATATTAAGGATGGTAACAAAGAGCTAGTCCTTGAGGTTCATCATCTTTCTTGATTGGGTGTTAGGTTGGTTGATTAGGACAAATATTATATATGAATGCAAAATGGTTTAGAGTTTTTTCTAGTTTCCGAGGTAGAGGAAAAGCAAGACATGGATCCTATTTTGGTCAAGTTGAAGGAGGTAGTTTGGGGTCAAAAGGTTGAGGTTTTCTTCCAAAGGGGAGATGTTGTTCTACATTGTCAGGGAAGGTTACATATTTTGACTATGGATGGTTTCATATAGAACATATTAGTATAATCACATGGTGCGCAATATTATATTTACCTAGGAGACACTAAGATATACCATGACTTGCAAAGAGTCTTTTGGTGGAATGGTATGAAAAAAGATGTTGTAGAATTTGTGTCTAAGTATTTGATTTGTCGGCTTCTTAAGGTTGTACACCCAAGGCCTAGTGGTACAGTTTAGGAGTTCAACATTCCCTCTTGGAAGTGGGAGGTTGTTAACATAGATTTTGTTATAGGGTTACCTCATACGCATTGTCATCATGATTAAATTTTGGTTATAGTGGAAAGAATGAACAAGTCAACCTGTTTTTTGCCAATCCATACTATATTTTCAGTCAAGGATTATGCTAAACTCTTCTGATGCAGTTTGTAATGTTGTATGGAGTTCCGCTGATCATAATTTTTGATAGAGCTGCTCAGTTTACCTCTCATTTTATGAAGTCTTTTCATAATAGTCTTGGTACCTAAGTTTATCACTGAATGACTTTTCATCCAAGATAGTCGGTCAAGCAAAGAGGAAGATTTAGACCTTAGAGGATATGTTGAGAGCTTGTTACATCAATTTTATGGTTATTTGGGATAACCACTTACCTTTGATTCAGTTGGCTTAAAATAATAGATATCACTCAAGCATTTAGATGGGCCTATTGGAGGATCTCTATGGTAGGAGGTAAAGATCTCCTATTGATTAGTTTAAGGTTTGAAAGGATACTTTTATGAGGCCAGATTCAGTTTATAAGGCAATGACGAAAGTTAAGTTGATTCAAAAAAGGCCGAAGACAACCCAAGTTCATTAGAAATTCTTTACTGATGTGAGAAAGAGAGATATTGAATTTGATGTTGGTGATTCTGAATATCTTAATATTTCTCCCATGAAAGGGGTAAAGATTTTTGATAAAAAAGGCAAGCCCAACCCCCTCTATGTTGGCCCATATAGGATTCTAAGTTATTTTAGGAAGATAGATTATGAGTTAGAGTTGCCCGCAGATTTAGCATCAGTACATTTAGTGTTTCATGTCTCCCTACTAAAGAAATCTTTTGGCAGCCCAACTTTAGTCGTGCCCTTAGAGTGTGTGGATATGAAATATATCCTCTTCTATGAAGAAGTACTAGTTGAAATCATTGACCATTAGGTTCATAGGTTAAGAAATAAAGAATTTCGGTTTGTTAAAGTTCTATAGAGAATTCAATCCATTGAGTGAGCTAATTGGGAAACAAAAGATATACCATACAAGTTTGCACATATTTTCTCAAATAATTCAAATTCAGCTTGAGGTAATGGTTTCTCTGAAATGGATTTTCTCATTTTCTATCTCAGATATCCAACTATTCTCATATTATAGCATGCATTCATAAATCCATTTCATTACATCCATCATGTTTCAGATTTAATTATTTATTTATGATTTAGCTCATAAGTAGTTAGTGTATTATATCAACCATCCTAGTATCTCATCTCAAATAGTTTCACTTGAGGATGAGTAATCCTAAGGGAGAGATATTGTAATACCCCACAAGATCCTTGATAAGTTCCAGTTATTCGTCGCATGTTTAAAGGGCCCAAAGAAATTAATTCACACTAAGTACAAGTGACATTGCCATTTTAACACTCCCTAGATTTTGAACATTTATTTTTGTCCTTCACATGTCTTAAAAGTATATTTATAAGTTGAATTATGTTTAGGAATGTTAAAATAGTCATCCGGGAGAGTTTTGTTATTTTTGAAAGAGGTTCAAGGTAATTTAGGACCATAGAGGTAGTATGCCTCCACAGTTTTGATGTGCCATGGAGGTGTACCTCCACGATATGTAGCATGTAATGTAGGATATCCTCTAAAATACACAACATGTCACGAAGGTTAGCCAACATGATAGGCACCGAGGCACGCTGCAGTGTAAAATTAGGCAGCCTTCATTATCGGGTGAAGGGATTTTTTTGTCCTTTCTCCTCCTTAAATACCCAATCCACGATTTAAAATATTAAAATAGGAATTATTTGCATTTTTTTTGTCAGTTAGCAACATTCAATCCTCTCTCACATTTAACAGTGAAAAGCAAGGGGTTTGTTTAAGAAATTCACCCTTCCAAGGTCTCAATTCCAAGTTTTCTTTAAGAACTCAAGGAACTCAGGAATGTGGCATATTCATCAATCGGTTTCTCCTATCCATTGATTCCCAAAAATGCCTTATTCTATAAGTATAAACCCTTTTCTCTCTCTTTATTAAATTTCAATGTAAAGTATGAATTTAATCAATTTTTTAAATAGTTTTGAAAACTAAATATGACAATCTGTTTTCCCATGTGAATTATGTTCTTACATCCTTTATAAAATCAGTCACCCATATCATGTTTAGTTGAAACCATGTAAATTATTAATTTATGAATTTTCCATCTCATGATTTACTCACCATCATTATGATTAATTGTGACAACTTGTGCTAGCAAGCTATGAACATCCGATACATAGAAATCATGTTAACCCATCTTATTAAGTTGCAGGTCATTTAGATTAGGCTTGTATCATTAAATTTAAAAATAATATCATGATGAGAACTTATGAATACCAAATAATGTCAAACGGATAATAATTCTAGTGTAAATTAGTTGGGAGTAACACTTAGCACAAAGTGAATGTAAGGATGACGACTCCCGCGTCAGTTAGGCATGAGTCATTAGTAGTAGTCCCTAAGTTCCAAACCTACAGTGCCACAGTAGATTAAGAGGTTTCCACCTAAAGTAGAGGCATGACACCTTGTTCTTTGAGACATCAACCTTGTGTATCTACACCTTTAGTGCTAGTACCCATGACAAGGTATTGAGCCCTTTTCCATCTGGGTTACAGGTTATACCCGCTTAGCTTTGATTGGGGCTTGTTGGTTTTAGTTAGCTCCCATAGTTTCAGTTCAGCATTAAAATTATAGTAGCTTAGATTTGCATGACCAAGTGTCTAGTTTAACAGTTATTCAGTTATTCAGTTTCGCAGATTATTTCAATACATGTTTATGCTTGGCCTTTCATTCATTTTACATGTTCTTGCATTCATGCTCATTACTTTTATGTATTTTAGTTATACATATCTCACATACCGGTACATTAAAAGTAATGACCGTATACTCTTTTTTTCTCTATATTGATTTCACAAAATAGGTTTAGACACTCAGTTACCATATCCCACGTAGTTCGTCCCTATATCACTCAACTACAATGGGAGTCCTCATAAGTTTTGTACTATTCATATTATTTATAATTTTTTCTAGTACCTTATTTTATATTATTTTATGAGTTAGAGTTAGTCGGGGACCTATCCCAAAAACTCATCATGTTTATAGGCTTTCATACAGTCCGATAGTTAATATGGTTTCAGTAAAGACTATTCAACATCTTTTTTATTGTTTTAAAATTCATATATTTTCATGAATGACTTCTAAACAGTATCTTGTTATTTTCTTTCAGTCTTTACAGAATGCTCTAGATTGTGGGTTAGCTTGGGGGAACTTGTGGAATTAAGAATCATGTAAATATTAGGGGATAATATCAAGTCATGACATAATGTCTAGCATATAGTTCCAACTAAAAGGTAGTGTAGTTAACGTTGTGAGTCTCAACTAGGCCTAAATTATAGAGCCTAACATTTCACGCAGTCAAGAACTCAAATACATCCTCACTTGATATCCTAGGAAACCTAGGTGAAGTTAATCTAAAAAATGTACCTAATATCATCTACTCCTTAATATATTTAGTAGCTTGCATGTCTATCAATTGAACAACCATCAGTGCTAGAGGTATCTCAACTCTGGGGGTCATGGATATAGGCAATACCTCTACCTTAGTACTAATCTAATATGTAGATTGAGCACCATTAGATGGTGCAACAAAAACCAAACACAATAGCTGGTCTAAAGTATCTTTGAGCAACAACGACGAAATAAATTCTGATAGAGCCTGGGATTCCCCCTAGCCTACTACTAATTGGTGTGGAGGAATCTATATTATGAGAGTAAAAATAGTGTCAAGTGAAGGCTTTCTATTCGGATATCTAGCAGGGACTGCAATTCTTTTCTACCCCTGACCTCTAGGTCATCCATGTCCTTTGGTATGATTTCTAGTTGCGGAATCGGGGTCCTCGTCTCCCATGGAAGAAGCTCGGATTCTATCCATCAGTGAAAGAGTAAAACTAAATAATTTATAGAAACCAAAGAAGAGTTTTAGCATGAAATAAGTGAAGAGAGTGAAGAGATCCTAAGAATTTCCTATAGCCTTATGAAGATAAGAAATGAATGTCATCATTTTTATCTGGGGGACTATGCTAGACACTTGCTCTTGTACCAACAATACCGATGAACCTACGCTCTAATACTTATTTTTCAAAACCCAATTACATGAGTCATGATCGCACCTACTTAATTCCTCCAGTAGGTAAGCAAAACCATAACCTAAAATGACAAATATAGGGCTAGTTGATGGAAAATTGAATAAATGCCAAAATCATGCAAGTAACAAAGTTAGAAGCCATGAAATATAAGGATTACTATATAACTTGTAATACCCTAAAAAATCAAAACCAATATTAGCACCATGTTTCAAGATCATTAATAGTATATCATGGTTATTTTATAGTTTTATGAGTAAGTTATATGTATATTAAGGCTTCAAATAACTCTAAGATCTTAGACAAATCAAAACATTCCTTACCAATTGAACTCTTTGGAAGGATATTATTTTAGTCAGATTCAAATAAGCATATGTATCATCATACTAGGAATTTTTGAGCTAATTACCTACCATCATATAGATAACTGAATTAGCTTTCCAACAATATCAATTTCACCCAAATTCAATATCGGAACCAAAAGTTATACCAATTTTACTCCGGCAGTCCACCAGGCAAATGAGTGACGACATGAGCTGACGACTTATCACAAGTCTAATGGCTTATCAGCCAATGTCGTCAATCTTAGATAGAAACCCAAAAATTCCAAATCCCAGGTGAAAACCTGGGCTTATGGGCTATCACAGATCTGATGACTTATCAGCCATGGTCGTCAGCTGATAATTTCAGCAATTGGGAGGTGATTTTGTGGGGGTATTTTGGTCTTTTTCCCTCACACTTAACACGGTATTAAATACCTGATAAGGATATTATCCCATTAGTTTTTCATTCTCCTCAAGAACAAGAACATTCTCTCCTAAAGGGGTTAAACCCTAGTCAAGAAAAATCAATAAAAAGCCTAAGGAATTTTTCGAGAAACTTTAGATATCTTTCAAGATCAAGCTTTAAGGTATGCGTAGCGTTCATCCATGGATCCCTTTCATCCATGGAACTCAATAATCATGTTTTAAATAATAAATTGTTATTATGTTGTTGTGGTATGATTATGTCCATGTTGATGGTTGTTATTTGGGTTTCAAGGTAGTATTGTAATGTATTTTCATGAAGTATGTGAGCATGTTAGATGAAATCCATAACTTTGGGTGACATAGACTGTTAAATTTATAAGTATACCTGATGTTAGGCGTATTTACACGCCTAAAGCGCCTTAATTTACCCATATTTTAGCTAAGTTTTGAGGACAAAATATATAATTGATGCACTTTTAGTCCTTTTTCCCGTAAGTGAGCTAACCAACGTGATTAGCAAGTTTTCAGGTATAAATGATGAAGATTGCAGCATTTTATGGATAACTTGACGCCAAAGGAAGCTTCACAAAAGAAGGAAAGCAGCGTTTGGACGCCTATGGATTGAAAGTGACGCATGGAAAACTTGTCCCGGGCAAAAACAGCATTTCCAAAGACTTGGGGATCAACAGTAACTTAGTAGGATTAGGAAAAGAATGCAGTAACCTAGTAGGATTAGGATAAGTATGTAGTAGCTCAGTAGGAATAGGATATGGGTGTTATAAAAACCCTATTCTGCTGAACTTTTCAGCATCCATCCATCCATCCATTGATCTAACCAATTTTTGCCACCCTCATCCTTATTCCTCCCTATTCGATACTTTTATCTTTTCTTCTTAAATTGTTGTTGACATTATTTTTATCTAGTCGAATTTTAATTTTCATAACAAGAGAAGCGCTATTTTGCAAGGAATTCACGCCACAAGCCCTACCAAAACATACTTCACGTGAGATTTTTATCTTGGTATGCTGATAATGTCTATTGTGATTTCCGTTGCACTCATGAATAGCTAAAATTCTCTGTTAGGGTTAGGGAAGCCTTATGAGATACTATCTATTGCTATGAGTTTGTGAATTTTTGATACGTATGCTGATTATATCATTCTTCTCTTCATCTTAATATAAATTCTTGTGGTTGCAAACATATACAATACGCCAGTATAGCATTAACTTGTTTGAAAGAAAAATTACATGTCTGGAAAAGAGAGAATGTCAAGGAAATATGGCACCAACCCCTGTTTAAAAGTTAGTGCCGTAACTGGATTAACTTCTTGGAGAATTTGTACCATTAGATACGCTTTAAGCTCGAAAGAGTTAAAGTGAAATAGTCCTTGATGGTCGAAAGATGCCTGGATTTACCATAGAATACGATTCTCTATAATAGCATGCATGTCTGAATTCTGCCTAACTCATAGTCAATAGATACGTGTAACTCATAAGGTAGAAATAACCCTAACTCTCAATTATCATTGATTAAAACCTACCAAGTACTCCGTTTTACTCTTCTATTTTCCGTTTTTACTCTACTATTCTGTTTACATCATTTGCACGCACAAAATCCCCCCTTTATTCGCAGAACTTTCATCAAAAGTCTACTAATCGTTTCTTACTTAGTGACCAAGTATTCCCTGTGGGATTCGACACCCAACCCAGTTGGGTTCTATATTTGACAACGACTGCTTACACTCTTACGAGAGCTGTAGTTTGCGCGTTATCAATACCTATGCCCAATGTTGTGCATGTAAAGTGTTTGATAAAATGTCTAAAATGATAAAAACCATGTTTTCATGACTTAATAGTTCTTACATGAGAAGTCCATGCGATATCCCTTATGATTCAACATGAATTCCATACTATTATTGTGTATTGATTATTGTGATAAGGAATTCCCATGACCTTGAAGTTATGCAATTATTTACATGTTATATGCATTCCCTTCCATGTATAACACGTTGAGGACAATTTGTAGTACGAAATCCCCTATTTATGGTATTATGAATTGTGGATTTTATTCCTATGATCACGATGTGTCGTGTATGTCAGTTTCCTTCTATCGAGTCCTTTGGGTACTTACAATTAAATTTATAGGACTGATCCCAGGAGTCACCCTCTAGATTAGGAATAACTCCACAACAGTTGTCTTTACCAGTGGCATTATATTGACACCCTTACAATTGGAGTTATAAGTTGGACCCCAGACTAGATAGAAAGGGGAAAGTTGGTTAGATAAACACAGTAATATATTGTTAGACTTTCTCACTCATCAGTGACTCAAATGTCAACATCAGTAAACTCAGTAGTCAGAACTCGGTATTCATTCCTATCACGATGTCATTTATAGTTACGTATGCATACATATATTCTCACATTCATGTTAGTCATTCAATTAGTATTGTTCATCCATGTGAACCTTATTACATTCAGCCTACCTCACTTGCATACCAGTACATTCAAAGTAATGATATATTTGTGCTATGGTCTATTATACCATAGGTTAGAAGCATGAGCTCTGGAGCATCAGTAGTATCCCAGTTCAACAGTCAGAGTTAGTTGTGAGTCCTCATCATTTGAGGACATGATGATTACACTACTATTTCAGTTTTTAGTCTATTTCAATAGTTAGAGTTAGTTGGGGACATGTCCCATCAACTCCTTATTCAGACAACTTTAGAGGCTTACAGATTATAGTATATTCAGACAGTTATCTCAGTTGTTTTCATATTATTATAACCTATTTTCACTTATGTATTAGTATTAAACCTTATGTCCTTTCAGTCCATGTTTTTATATTATACAATGTTTTATGCAGTATACAGGTACAAATATTAGTCATGGGTTAGCTTGTTGTCCTTTGGGGTCATAAGCACCGTGTGGCATTCTAATTCAAAAAATTTGGTCATTCCATAACTGAAGATATAAAAAGAAAAGAGTACCAATATCACATGACCTAATACAGTCGGGACAAGAGCCTCTAGCAAAAGAATAAGAGTACAATAAGTAGTAAATACACAATAGTCTCTAATAGAAAGACCATCCCTTTAATGATCCTCCCTGTGATTTCCTTGATTTCCATACGTTTCTAAAATTTTGAGCCTTCTCGCAATGGATACAGGTTAATTATGACTTTTTGAAACTATCGGTTCGGTGATTGAACAATTTGTATAGATTTTAGGCTCATTTCTCTATTTTAAAGTTATCTCTATTTAAGATTTAGTCTTCAACAAAAACTCCTTGTAAATGACCTCAATCGAGAATTCCAATATTTCCATCATCTCTAGAATGTAGATTTTAGGCTAGGTAGACCTTTATTCTGGGTCTCAAGGTGCCTGGGTTTATTTTGACCAAGTGGTCAAAAAGTTGAGAAATTGGAAATTTAGGTGTGGGACCCATATTTCATCGAAATAACCCTGAATGGAATTTTTGAGTGTTCTATCATATATTGAACATCAAATTTAGTATTTTTACATAGTTCATTTGTGTTTACAGGGTTCAAAGAGAATCTTAAGCACCCGAGAGAAGTCCATTTTGGACTTAGGAAATTTGGTGCAGTTGGAATCTGATGTGACCATAATCGTAATACATAAATTTTGATTGCAAAATGATATTTATGGGTTAAAAGTTAAATTTATTCACTCTATATATTTTATGTTCTTTTTTCCTAAACTGCGATCACGACTTCTAGTACGACCTGTACATATTGTGTTAGTGATACTCGAGTCGCGATAGAGACACCCGAGCACCTAGATTGGGTATAGATACCCCTTTAAAGCTTATTTTTGGAAATTATCCACACATTACTATAGAACTTAAACACTAACAAAGAGATTAACTGGATTGAATCTTATAGATAACTTGGGGAGCTCTGTTATTCATTTTTCTGTGACTTCCCCCTTGAATTCATGGTAAGATTCCTTCAATTTCTTGACAAATTCTTAAAATTTTGGGCTATGAATTCCTAAACTCTAAAGGTTGATCTGAGACCCAATTTGTGCTCTACTTTTAAGCACAACTTTCTTGCCATTCTAGGGACCTCTTGACAAGTTCAATTTTTGATTCTATTTATGGCCCCCATGGACCCATTCTTGACCTAAAATTTTACTCGACTCATTATATGGTAGTATGGGTTTCCTTTGACTTCTATGGTATTTAGATTACAATTTTTATAGCATAGTATCATTTTGAGTTTGTAGAGTGAAGTCAGACGTTTTGTTGACGATTTAAGGATTCGCGGTTCAGCTTTGAGGTAGGATTCAATCTATTCTTCTTCACAAGACAATGTGTTATGTATATTGCACATGAATGTGAATTCAATCAATCTTAACATTCACATTCATGTTAATCTCCAAGGGGTGCCTCTACCATCTAGTATGTGTTAATCTTATGGTTTGATGATGTTTTTCCAAGTTCAATTTAATGGTTTTTTATGTTATAATGTGGGTTTGTACATGTATTTTCATGGGAATGGTTAATTGATTCTTAGTTTTGATATTAGGAACTATATGCCCTCAACATGTTTGTTAAAATGCCAATGATAATGTTTTTATCACATAGTTTGACATTTATGGAAAATTTTGCATTGCATAATATGGTAACGGAACCCTAAATGGTTTTATTGAATTAAATGATTTGGAAAAGCCTTGGTGGCCATGGTTTTTCTTGATTATAAATCCTATGGTGTACATGGAAATCCCTTAAATATTGGCTAATGACATTTCTTACAAACTATACTCGGTATGATAATACTACTTCATAATGCCTTAGTAGTTATTTTCCTGAATTGAGGGTTTGATTATGTATCAAAGGTTTTAATTAGGAAATAATAGCTCGTTGTGATTGCTAACCATGAAGGTATGAGTCCAATGGATGGACACTAGAAACTCATGTTTGCAGACATGAGGTATGGTCTAGGTGAACATATACTTATGGGTTTATACTTGTAAATATGTATCATGGATGAAAAAGAGTACACGTGAATCACTGGCCCCTAAGATATCTTTGGTTCATGTGGCTAGATGCATTGTGGCATATTTAGGGGGTAACACTAGAACCATATAGCTCGTGGGTGATTTTAGGATGACCAAGCTACACAACTCAGGTTAAGGTTTTAAATGCATGATAAACTCGATTCCCTTTCACGGCATGGTATATATTTGTATTATGTTATCACATATGATTATTTACTTTTGTTTTACTTATGTCATTATTTTATTCTTATTCTTGAGTACATGCTAGCATTCACTAGCTAACCCATCTTCAGCCAGTGTATCCCCATCCGATGCCATAACTAATCATACTACTCCTCTATCTCACTGATCTTAGATTCGGGGACAACTTTGTGTTCGATTGAAGTAGTGAGCTTCCATACTCTAGAAGACTCCATTTCATGCTTTGGTTAGCTTTTCTTACTTTTTTTATTTCTTGAAATTTTTTTTTGGCTATGGTTGGGGGCATTTTCCAATTGGATATTCTTGGATTTCAGTTAGAGGCTTTGTGTGACTACCATGGGCAGAAGCGATGTTGGTATTGGTGTAAACCTTAGTTTATATTTTTGTATTGGGGCTGACAATGGTTGGATGTTTGGTTGGATGTTTTGATGGTTATGATTATGGATTTTATTAAAATCTTTGAACATTTATTGTACTATCTTGTTATATGTTTAGAATTCATCCGACAAAGGGTATTAGGCGGTATGGTTTGGTATTGGGGGTGGTCCCCGATACCAGATTGAGATAAGGCACCCAACAAGAGTAGGCTTTGGTTCGAGTGGTGTCAGTGACTTAGCCTTTATTATTAACGTTTGGGGATTAGACTTGACCCATAAGAGGAAGTATTTGTTATATTTCAAAGATCCTATTGGCATCTTTATAGATTGAATAGAATTTTTAAATGGTTATGATATGATGCTAGACTTGGGATGTAGTATAAGTGTTGGAAGCGTGGTTTGAATGATTATTCTTATTTGGGATATTTTAGTGATCTTGAAATCATACTTTAGGTGGAGTTGACTCACAAATATGACTATTTATAAAGGTTTCAGATATGTATGTGCGCCTAAGGCCATGATTATAATGTAACTATTCAAGAATCATTATTGGGCCCAAGGCCTGTTATTATATCGGTTGGACATGTGAGAAGTGTTTATAATTTAAAAGGATGTGGTGGTAGTTTATAAATATGTTGATGTTTATTGTTCCATTGTATGAATACTTGGGATGGAATGCATAGACTCGTTACATTCATGAGCAATAAATAAGTAAATGATACAATTCTAACTAAAATATGTTTCTATTACTGATTTTCCTAAATAGTTGTTGAAGCCCACTTTTCACCTTAAAACGGAATTCTACATACCAATAATTTCACTATCTTAATGAATAACCTATGTCTGTAAATAAATTTGGAAATAATGTTTTAAATATTCGACCGAGATATATTCTAGTCTATGATTCTGACAATACTATTTACTCCGGTCGTGGGAGATTCCAACCCTTTCTACATTTTTATAATGATTTAGTCCTGAAGCTACCCCGGGCAATGGATTTACGGATTTTCAATGTTTTAAGCCATGACATAAGTTCGTGCAGCTATTATATAACTATATACACATCTCTCTAGTATGGGACAGAGGAGGAGGATGGTTTGATGATATGATTTTCAGGTAAAACCCAATGATTGATGATATCGATCATGTAGTTAAGGTTGAGGCTACTGATTATATATTTATAGATTTGAGTATATATTTATCCATTTGAGTTTGAATATTTATTATATATTATTCGATTTCAGTTTGTATATTAATTATATATTTACTTGTTCAACTCTGAACATTAATTATGATACTGATGGTATGATATTATATCTTGGTATTTATTCTTGCATTTGCATCGCCTATCACCAGTATGCACCTATATCTATCATTCTTGTGGGGAGTTTCATAGATATAGGTGATGATTATGGCTTATGGTGTATTTTATGTTGATTGAACCTTCTATGTTTGGGGCGGTGGGGGTTCGTGAAAGCCATAGTTAGGTATTGTTTTTCTGGATGAGCCGATTACTAGTGTCGTCATTGCTATTGTTATTATTATTGTTATGATCATTGTTATGGCTAGTGTATGATAGATTGGAAGATGATTCAGTATCGAGATTTGAGGTATGATTCTGGCTTAATTTTCTTATGATTATATTACTATGCATTATTATCTAATGATTAGAAATATGGATTAAAAATCCTTATGTATTCTAGTACTATTTCCTTTTATGATTAAGAGGTCTTACAATTCTACACTGATGACTTAGGCTATACCTCAAGTTTAACTTATTTATATATAAGTGTATATCTATCTATATGTAACTATGGTGTTATAGTACATCCCTTCCTTCCATTTGTTCAGATTGCATATTCATTTCTTGGCCTTGTATACTTATATATATATATCTTCCCTTTGCCCTTATTTAGTATATTAGTCAGTGATATATAGTATAGTTTTGAGACACTTGATTATGGCTGGAACAGGATAGTTAATCCTTAATAGTTCCTTAGCCTTATTATGTTAGTTTCTTAGGCATGAATAGGATAGTTTATCCTTATTATCTCATTGGATTTATTATGTGGTTGTTGGACATTTGGAAGTAGTTTCCATTCTATTTATATGTTATATGTATCTGCATTATATTTGGAGCTCTGTTGGTATTTGCTTACTGAGTACCACATATTTGGTACTCATACTACACATCTGCAGCCTGTAGACCATAGTATGGGTTATCATCGGTGTTTTGTGCATCATGCGGAGAAGCCATGGTTCAAAGATAGAGTTAGTTCCTGACTTTCGGAGTATTACTTTCCTCC
This sequence comes from Capsicum baccatum var. pendulum, assembly GCA_030864225.1. Taxonomy (NCBI): domain Eukaryota; kingdom Viridiplantae; phylum Streptophyta; class Magnoliopsida; order Solanales; family Solanaceae; genus Capsicum; species Capsicum baccatum. Next base: position 110,319,350 of record CM061550.1, read on the forward strand.
CTCTTATGAACTAGACTAGTCTCCATATTGTATTTAGAGATGGTTGTTTCTGTATATTCATTTAGTACCTCATTTATATCCTTCTTATGTTAGAAGCTCTTATACTAATTCCACAACTTTTGGGATTAGCTTATGTAGGTTAGTCTTTATTTCATCTATTCCACATTCTTCCCTTCATTCTTATGGGTAGATCGTTACTAGAAGTTCTGGACTATAGGTTTGGATTGCCTATTGGTGGGTTATAGTAGGTTCCATCATGACCAGAGAATATTGGTCGTGACAATCCCAAAATTGCAGAAGGAGAGAAAGTCAACTGCAGCTTTGAGATAAAGGCATATACGCAAGGAACCATCCTTTTCTTAACGAATAAGATAGGAGCACCCAAAGGGGACTCGCTCATACTAATGATACCTTGCCCTAAAGATCCTAGGTCTCTAAATTCAACATCTTAAGCTCAGTAGGTGCCATAGAAATTGGTTGGATTCTACTCAAGATCAATAATAAACTCAATATCACACTTAGGGGGAAGATTATGTAGATTTGTAGGGATAACATCAAGAAACTCACGGCCTATAGGAACAAATTCAAGTGATGGACTCTCCACACTAACATAACGAATATAAGCAAGATAAGACTGGAAACCCCTTGAAATAAGTCTCCTTGACCAAATATAAGAAATAATCCTATCGGCTCATAGATAATAGATCCCTGCTACACAACCGAAGATATGATCGGGCATAGCTAAGGTAATATTCTTGGCAAAACAATCCAAGACAATACGACAGGGTGATAACCAGTATATAAATAGAACACATCTGAATAACGCATGTCTAATACAATAAGATTAGACCGAGTAACAAAATCTCACACAGTCATAACACATAATCTATTGACCCTATCCACTACTAAAGAATCACCCACGGGAGTAGATACACATAATTCCATGGATAAAGAATCCCAAGAAAACTCTAATTGCAGCGCATAATAAGCAGATACATAAGAATAATGTTATCCTTGATAAAATAAAGCAAAAGTTGGTTGATGGAACACTCAAATTATACTAGTATTAATAGCATCCAAAGAATTTGCCTTGGTCCTAGCAGGTACGACGTACAACAGACCACGCCTACCACCAGACTAGGCTCCTAACTAATCTCCTATCCTACCTGCTAGAGGACTTCCATAAGAACCCTGGGGAACACCCAAACGACCATGCATACAAACTATAAATGGAGAAGAACTTCCCAAATTAGTGGAACACTCTGAGCTGCAGGAACCATCGCTTTAATAATGGGGAAATCTCTCAAGAAATGACCAAGGGCCCATAACTATAACATGCTTCACGCACTTAACTGAAACTAAAAGAATCAGATGACCCAAAATAACCACCACCACGAAGATACCAAAAATATAAAACCGTCAAAGGTTGACCACTTATTTGGCTAAGATGATCAGTATAACTAGATTGGCCTCCATTGGTAATATAAAATATAGAATGAACGATACCACAAGGTTGACTCTGATGCTAATAAGGCAGACACGAAAGGTACCCACTCATAGAACTAATGCCTTTGAATTGTGAGACACTATGATTCCAACTAAAACTACCAAGTAATACATCCTCTTATCTCTACCCCCTTGGGCCTTGTGATGTATCTCCTCCATTACATGTTCATGATCAAAAAGTTCAGCAAAAGATTTAGCAAAAACAACTGAACACTAATTGTCTATGCAAAGAGGAAGTCTCATTCCCCGTCCCAAGCATCAAACCAGCTCATACGTGATCGATAATATAATAGCAGCATTCTTAGCTAGCTAAGGAAACCGACTATCATACTCTTAACAGTCATGGAGCCCTGCTCCAACCTCGAGAAATGTTATCTCAGACGATCTCTAACAATTCAATACATATAATTCTCCAAGAAAACCTCATAAAATTGAGTCTAAGCCAAAGGGGAAGATCTAATTAGCATGGAAACAAGATAACCTCTTTACCAATGTCAGGTCACAAAATCTAGCTTAAAAATAGTGCAATCCACAACAGGAGTCTCAACTAGCTCCAAATTAAAGAGCCTATTCTTGGAAAAAATGAAAAACTCATAAGCGTCCTTGCCCAGTGCATCAAAAAACCAAGGCGGGCTCAACCACAATTATCTACCCAATATGTTTTACTCCTCAATAGACATTTTATGTTGGACAACCACTAGTTAAGCAACCTGCGGTGTAGGAGGGACCTTAACTCTAGGAGCCACAATTACAGGACGCGCCCCCTCCTAAGTACGATTTTGATCTACAAACTCTATACCATCATATGGTGAACCACCAACTAATCAAAATAGTTGAACCTATGCATCTCTGAGAAGTAAAGAAAAAATGAATCTCGGTGGATGAATCTTTGATGCAAGTGCAGGAATAGGGTCTGGTGAAGGCCCCCTCACCTAATTTCCCTCCTGGGTTACCTCTCTCGACTGTACTTGACCCCTATGTCATCCACAAACTACAGTAAGTTCCCCAGTCACAAACTTATGGTCCTCATCTCATGTAGCGATAGCACGTATCCTAGCAATCTGTAAAAGAGTGAAACAAAAGAAATCTTTAGAAACCATCTTCGACTCTTAGCACGAAATGAGTGAAAAAAGTGATTATCTCCTAAGAATATCCTATAGTCTCTCAAAGATAAGAAATATACGTCTTTGTTTTGATCCCCAAGACTCTTCTAAATACTTTCTATTTTACCAAAAATATTTGCAAACCTAGTGCTCTGATGGTAATATGTCATGACCCGATTTACGAGCCATGATGGAACGTACTCTTTCCTACTATTAGGTAAGACAAACTATAACTCAATGCTAATAGATATGGGCTAATTTGGTGAAAAATGACATAAATACCAGAAATTTACGTGTAAAGATTTAAAATAATAAACCAATAAAAATATAGTAGGACGTAAGATAAAATAAGAGTAACCATCCCATGATCTAGTAATGTTTCTACAAATACTCTAATCCAAAAAATAACCAAATGCAGACCCCCATAAGCTCAAACAATGCAATCAAAGAAAGTAAATAACAATAATTACATTAACAAATCACATCCCAAGCCATAATCATGAATCTATCCATGCCATAACATACGGTATATAACCTCTGAATGTTGAAATCCAATCAGAACTCAAGATTATTATCATTTGTTATACTTAAACTAGACCTCATATCATCAATTCCCATACTTTAATAGAAACTCAATATCAACTCCCAAGGACCAATCTAGCGTATATATATATATATATATATAAATATCAAGTATCCAACCTCTTCAAGATCATATTTATACAACATAAAGGGTATAACACGCTTATAAAGTCTACAAGGAGGTAATGAAAGTCTTGACCTATGGTAAGCTAAAGGGGTACACTTCTAATCCCCAAAATTCATTCTAAGACAATTTCTACCCTAGACTATGCTAGGTATCTAATTTTACAACTAGATAAAAATTATGCCACCTTTTAGACCTAACATAGCAATTCTATATAAAGCAGGAGCAACAAAGTTAACTATGCCTAACTTACAATTCCTTAAAAGGGTAAATAACCCATAAAACATTAAATAAACCTACAAGACCTAATTCTCATACCACATCTCATAAATTATAATAAATATACTATAAATTATACCAATCAATGTGAAATGTAAATCAACCCAACCTAGATGTGGAAGAAAGCCCGGTGAAATCTGCTAAATCATTGATTCCCCTTCTAAGAAGCTTGTGAATGATGCCACGCCATCAAAATCATAATCTACTTGGAAAAATAATAACAATGGTACCCATATTGCATTATTATTCTTCGTGTCCAAAATCATGTAAAAAACTCATGTGGGGCGTGCTTGCAAAATTGCACTTTCGAAATAGTCAATGTGCCCCTCAATGCTAAAGAAATATTTACCCTTAAGAATGGATAAATCCAAGCTCAAATGATGCTAAAATCAAAAGAAATGATCTATGGATTCAAGAAATAATTGATAAATTCAAAATGATATTAATGAAAACTTACCAAGAATTTGGAGAAGAAATGAGTAATTTAAGCCCACCAACACTTCAAAATAACCTACTAAAGTTTCTCCCAAGTTTCCACACTTTCTAGGATTTTTTACTTAAGAGCTTGTATAAAAAAAATGGAGAAAAACGGACCAATTGGGGAATTTAAAACCTTCTAGTTGCTATTAAAGTGGTGACATAATCCGAACCAGGAACTAGTTGTGTCGAGCACCTCAGGTCTGATCGGGACTAGAGACTGCCCCCAAAACCTAACCATAACCTCCCTACACCCTATGTCGAATGAATTTTGAATATATTTAAATATATTCAAATATATGTATATATATTTCAGGATCGAATAGAAGAATCATAAATCAAATACATCTAAATGGTGTAATCCCCAATACTAATACCAATTTCAAGGCTGACACCAATACTGACATCCCCCATGACCAAAGTAGTCAGACAAAGCTTATATTCAAAAATCAAAACAACATCCGGTCAGTAAATTCCCCTGACCATAGCCAAAACCAAAGTCTAGAAATTAAACAAAGTATGTAGATCTATCCATAACATGAAATGGATTCTTCCCGTGTATGAAAGCTCACCACTTCAATTTGAAACAATTGTCCCCGAATCCTATCAATGAGAAGGAGGATGAGTATGGTTGGTTCTAGCATCGCGTGGTGATACAACGCCCAAAAATGGGTTAGTGGGTGAATGCTAGCAAGCACTCAGGAGTAAGGATATGGTAATGCCAATATTTAAAACCAAGTATATAACCACACGCAAGCACATCTATATATATATTATTATAATTATATAAATATTCCATACTGGGAGAGCGAACCAGGTTTAACATGCATTTAAAATCTTTAACCTGGGTTTTTGTAGCTTAAAAATCATAAAACCACCTATGAGCTATAGCATCCAGTGTTACCCCTAAACGTGCCCCAGTGCATATAGCCACATGAATTGGAGATATCATAGTGGTTGGAAATTCTCGTGCACCCTTAACCCTCTATGATACGTATATACAAGTATAACTTGGTGGATTATGGTATGTCCCATAAGTATATGGTCTCCATGACCAAACATCATGTCGGAAAAAAAGAGTTTCCAGTGTCCGTCCATTGGATTCACACCTCATTGGTTAGCTATCACAACCCGCCATTATGGCCCAATTTAAACCGTTAGCACAAAACCACACCACCAATTCTAGATTTATTACCAAGTCTTTTTAGATTGATATCATTATACCGACTATAGCTTGCAAGCGATGTAATTACCCAACACATAGGGATTCCAATGTACCCAGTAGTTTCCATTGTCAAAATCACTTGGGGTATTCCCATGTATCCCAGAAGGTTTTGCATTTAAACAAGAGCTATAACCACAAAGGCCTTACCATTTAACAATTTAAGCCATTCAAACTAACATTAAGTTCCATTACCATATTATGCAATGCAAAGTTTCCAATGAAAGTCTAACTATGTCACAAAAGCATTCTGATAGGCATTTTAACAAACATGCTAAGGGCATAAGATTTTCAAAATCAAAATTAAGTACCAATTGACCATTCCAATTCAACTAAATGTTCAAAACAATAAATAGAATATGAAAAACCATAAAAGATATGGGAAAACATTATCCAAACAAGATCAACCAAAACATCAACATATATTTCCAAACAAAAAATATTACCACAATTATGCTATAAAAACCATTAATTAAAACATGCTTTTAGTTTAACTAACAATGAGGGATGAATAACATGCCTTAGATACCATAAAAGACGGAGACATTTTCCCTTCAAAGCCCCTAATTAGATCACCTTGAAGAAACCTTATCTTGACCCAAAAGTTTGAGAGAGGTTTAGGAGTCCTTAAAGTGTTTTTGATTGAAAATGATAGGGTAAATGGAGTTCAAATAGGGTTCTAACTTACTGGGTAAAACTAAGTTCAGAGGGAAAATATCCAGAATACCCCCAAATTAAATTTTGAAAATTCCCAAAGGAGGGCACGACTATCCCACCCAAATCAAACCCACAACATACATGTGGTACCCACCACTAGTACCTAGATAGAATGTTGGACATCAAACACTGTCCACCATATGACTCCCCTTACCCAAGTCATTCCCACATCATACGAGTAGGACCCCCAAACAGTATCCAAGAAAGAATCAGAGGAGTTGAACATTAGACAACATACGAATTGGACTATAGCACTCATACCATCTCTATATGACCTTTATGACTTTCATTCTTGTCTTGGACAGAAACCAACAAAAACTATACTAAGTAACACATGACCAAAACACCTAAATTTTATCCATGTCATACGACAAGTACCCTAAAGTAGTTTAAAGTCTAGAAGCTCAAACTCATGAAATTTATAAGGGTCAAAACTCAGGGTGTTTCAATTCTCCCCACTTAAATCATTCTTTCCTTGAAGAAGGAACAAGGTAGCACAAGAAAGAATAAACCCCCAAACATGTCTATCTGTACCTTTAAGAAAAAAATAGAGATACCTAGGAATCAACCTTTCCTCTTATAAAGTTTGAAAACAAAGACGTTAAGAAGAATAAATAAATTCCACATGAATTTCTAGAGCAGAAAAAAAGGAATGGATACTTGGAGTTGATGTCCTATTTAGCTTTCTGTGAAGCCTCTTCAATCTTATGTTTCCTCCATAGAACCTTTACTGAGGTTACATCTTTAGTCCTCAACCAACGAACTTGACAATCTTAGATCTCAACTAGAATCTCTTAATATGATAGAGAATCCAAAATATTAATATCCTTTATAGGCACAACATGCGACGGATCACCAATACACTTCCTTAACATAGAAACGTGAAATACTTGGTCAATGGAGCTTAAACCAGAAGACAGCTCCAACTAATACGAAATATTGCCAAGCCTCCTCAAAATCATCCATTTACCAGGGATTGAGCTTCCCCTTTATTACCAAACTGCATCACTCCCATTATGGGAGACATCTTCAAGAACACTCTATCCTAAACCTAAAACTCCTACTCTCTCTGCCTTATGTCCGTATAGGACTTTTGGAAAATTTGGTCAGCCTCAAGCATATTTCGAGTCACTTTTATCTATTTCATAGCTTGGTGAACCATGTTCCGGCTAAACATGTCTGCCTCACCAAGCTAGATCCACGTAATAGGAGATCTACACCTCCTACCATACAATGCTTCGAATGAAATCATCCTAATACTAGATTGGTAACTATTATTATAAGAAAACACCATAAGAGGAAAATACAAAACCCAACTACCACAACAATCCATCACGTAAGAACAAAGTATGTCCTCCAATGTCTAATCTTAGTGACGAAACCTTTCTAGAATGACCGCCAAAAGTAAGATAAAAATAGTGTCCCATAATTTGAGATGATAGAAATAGATACCCCATGCAACTTCACAATATCTTATAGGTTCAACCTCGTATAATGCTTAGCTGAGAAGCTAGTACACACTATTAAAAAATAAGATGACTTTGTCATCTTATCTATTATGAACCAAACCGAATCAAATTGATTTCGAGACTGAGGAAGATCGGTATTGAAATTCATATTTATTACTTACCACTTCCACTCAGGAAATTCAATTTCTTGATAAAACCCTTTGGTCCTCATGTACCCAACTTTCACTTAACACACGATATATTTGGAAAGAAAATTAGCCAGATCCCTCTTCATATTATTCCACCAATACATTTCTATAAGGTCATGATACATTTTCTTCAAATCAAGATGAACAACATAGCGTGAGTCATGTGCCTAACCCAAGATCCTTTTACGCAAACCATCACTGCTAATCCAAATAGGCAACACCTTTGGCCACCTGTATTTTCCTTGATCCTCATCAACATAGTATCCAACACATGTTTCTCCTTGATTTCGACAACAAGTGATGAGTGCTCTACTTCCTGTACCAATATATTACCATCCTTGGAGTCTAAAATACAAACTCCAAGATTATCCAAATAGCGAATATTTTTCATCAACTCCTATTTCTCCTTATTCGCATGAGCTAGGCCCCCTCATGGATAACATCCTTAGAGCATTATTAACCACATTAGCTTTACTTGGATGGTAATGTAGACTCATGTGCTAATCCTTGGGTAGCTCAAGCCATCTCTTCTGCCTAAGATTAAGTTCCTTGTGAGTAAACATATACTGCAGAATCAATCCAAATATCACAACCAACAACTATAAGTCATGGGTCGGATAATTCTTCTCATGTACTATCACCTGCCTAGAGGCATAGGCTCTTACCACTCCATGTTGTATTAAGACACAACCAAGTCCCATATGACACACATCACAGTAGACCATAAACCCATAAATACCTTTAGGCAAAGTCAAGACCGAAACTGAGGTTAGCCTATACTGTAGCTTTTCGAACCCCCCCCCCCCCACAAGCAACAAACCACAAAAACCTTACCTTCTTCTAAGTCAACTTAGCTAACGGGGAAATTATAGTTAAAAACTCTCAACAAACCTCTTGTAGTAACCAACTAATCTAACAAGATCTAAATATATATTGTAGTGGTAAGTCTAGTCCACTTCTTCACCACTGTGGCTTTCTGTGGATCTACCATGATCCCCTCACTAGATATGATATGACCTAGAAAAGTCACAATGTTCACCCAGAATTCATATTTTTAAAATTTAGCGTACAACTGCTACTCTTCCAAAGTATTTAATACAATGAGGAGGTGATTCGCACGATCCACCTTGCTCTTTGAATACACAAAAATGTTATCGATGAAGACAATAAAAAACAAGTATAGAAACTGACAAAAGACCCTATTCATTAAATCCATGAAAGTCGTTGGGGAATTAGTCAACCCAAAAGACATAACCAAGAACTCAATATGTCCATACAAGGTATAAAAATGTATTATATGCCATCACCTTTTTCAACTTCTGATAATCAACGTACATTCGAAGGGAATAATTCTTCTTACAAATAAATAACACTGGTGCAACCTCGGGGACACACTAGGATGAATGTAAACCTTATCAAAAAGATCCTTGAGTTTCTCCATAAGATCCTTCCTCTCGGCTGGAGCCATTCTATATGGAGGAATCGAAATCAAACGAGTTTTTGAAATAAGATCAACCCCAAACTCAATATCCCTATCCGGAGGAACACCAGGAAGGTCATCAAGGAAGACCATAGGAAATTCATTCACCACAAGGATAGAACACAAAGAAGGACCATCTGAGATATAATCTTTAACATGAACTAGATTATAGAGGCACCCCGAAGAGATTATCTTAGAGCTCTAATATAAGATATAAACTTACCCTTAGGATCTACGGAACCACCCTCCCACTCAATAACCATTTTTAAGGAATTTAAAGACATCCTCATAGGTCTGGCAATCGAGAGCATAATAGAAATAGTAAAACCAATCCATCCCTAATATGACATAAAAATCCACCATATCAAATTCAAAAAAATCCACCAAAGTTTCCTTACGACCAATAGATACCACACACCCTCTATAGACTCTTCTAGCAACCATAGAGTAACCTACTAGGGTAGAAACAGAAAAAAATTTGAAACAAACTCTGGACTGAAACCAAAATGCATAACCACAAATTAGGTCACATAAGAGATAGAGGACCCCAAATCATGTAAATAGTACCCATTATGGGAAAAGAGTTCCAGTGTGCCATTTACAACATTAGGCGATGCCTCAAACTCTTGTCAGGTAGTAAGAGCATAAAGATAGTTTTGATCATTATGAGAACTAGATGGGGCACCTTTGGTGCTTGAGCTAATGATAAAGCAACTACAGCCTTGTTCACCCCTAAATTAACCATACCAATAGGACAATTTCTAAGCATATGCCCTGGATGACCACAGTTAATGCATATGTCCCTTCCTCCATCACAAAAACCCTGATGCAATATACCATAAAACCTGCGAGGAGGATATAATAGATTTGAATGGACCCCACTAGCCTGATATTGGGAATCATGTTTACTAAATTTGTCACCACCCTTAAAAGGCCTATCATCTTATGGCTTTGGGTAGGGATCACTTGTGATTGAGTAATACCCTGAATTTCCCCACTTCATCTTGGGCTACTTACTACCATCCCTACCGTCTATTATTGGCCACAACTATAATCAAAGAATCTAAACTTCCTGCCTACCTCTTCCCTATCGCAGCCTGCTTTTTCTTTTCTTCTTCTACCTCTTGTATGTACATAATCAAACCTAGAGATATCCATGTCCTTGATCAACAATGCAGCCTAACTTTCTAATATCATGTCTTGGGATAACTCAAAAGAGAACTTTCTCATCATGGACCACATACTAGAAACTATATCCGAAGCATATTGAGACAACTCGTGACACTTTTAGGCATACACCTTGACAGACATCTTGTTTTGCCTCAAATTTACAAACTCTTCCACCTTTGCTTTCCTGAACTCTTGAGAAAAAAGGTGGTCTAGTAAAGAACTATAAAAATCTTCCGAAGAGATAAGTTAACATTATTACCCTTTGCTAGATCCCATTCCTCGTACCATTAGTACGCTACATCCTTAAGTGATAGGCGACATCCTCATACCAGAGTATCCTGATAAACCTTAACACCCTCATAGTTCGAAGGGTTCAACCTCATGAACTTTTAAAACCTTAAGGCCTCAAAACATAAAGTAATAGGAACACTATACTAAGACAAAGTAGCTACCAATTATGCCAACATATGAATAGATTGATAAAACTCAGAATTAGCCACTTTAGACTGAGGAGTTTGAGATGGACAAAAGGGAATTAGTGGAACTTCAAAACATTATAGAATCGGAACCCTAGACCGAGTATAGACCCCATAAGTAGAGCAGGTCCTATCACAATTGTCCTCAATTGAGATAAAAGAGTTTACGTGAGCTTCAAATCATCGATGAGGTATGATCTAACAAGGGAACAAACAAGAGTTAGAGGAGAATTCAGGACCTTCAACTCTATAGCTCAATAATAGAACACAAGAAAAAGAAATATTCCTAAATGACTTATAGCCTCTCTGTTATGATTGTGGCGCACTATACACCATTTAAAAAGACTCTACTCAACACTACTTTATGGACTCCTAACTGTCCATGACCCTAGGGCTGTAATATCAATATGACATGACCCAAACTAGAGCCTAGTCATATACCGCTCCTCAGGTCATACCAAGATTTGAGACTGCCCCTAAAACCCAACCATAAGCTTCATACACCCTATGTCGGATGAATTTTGGCTATATATATCTATCAAGATAGAATAGAACAATCATAAATCAAATACATGCAAAAGTTGTCAACTTAAATACAGATACCGATGCAAAAAATGACACCAATATCAACACCGCCCATATCCAAAGTAGTCAGACAAATCATCTACACAAAATCAAAATGAAATCTGAGTGGGACATTTCCCCGACCTAAGAAAAATCCAAAGTCCATGAAATAAACAAAGTATGTAAAGAAATCCATAACATTAAATGGATTCTTTTAGAGTATGGAAGCTCACTACATCAATAGGACACAAGATGCCCCTGAATCTAATAAATGAGCAGGAGGAGTAATATGGCAAGTTCCTACATCACAAAGGGATACAACACCCAATGATAGGTTAGTGGGTAAATGCTAGCATGCAAGAAGAAGTAAGGATGAGATAATGCAAATATAACCATTTGCAAGCACATCCATACAAATTATTATCTATTCCATGATGAGAATGGGAACCTGGTTTAGCATGCATTTACAATATTTAACATGGATTTTTGTAGCTTAGTGGTCCTAAAACTACCCATGAGCTATGTCGGTCACATATTACTCCCTAAATGGGCCCTAGTGTATGTAGCCATATAATCTAAAGATATTAAAATGGTCGAGGATACTCGTGTACCCTGCACCTTCCATAATACGTATATACAAATATAACTTCAGGTATTTTCATGTAACCTACAAGTATATGGTTACCATGAACAACCCTAAATTTGGTAAACATGATTTTCCAGTGTTAGTCTATTGGACTTACTCATTTTTGATTAGCTATCACAACTCGCCATTATTGCCCAATTAAAACCATTAGCACAAAACTAAACCACCAATTCCATAGTTTATTACAAAGGCTTTATGGAGTGGTATCGTCATACTGATTATAACTTGCAAGCAATGCCATTAGCCAATACTTAGGGATTTATATGTGCCCTATAGTTTTGATTATCAAAATCACATAGGGGATTCCCATATACCCCATAGTTTCCATTTTCAAAATCACTTGGGGGATTGTCATGTACACCTCAAGGTTTTACATTTAAACCAGAGCCATGACCACCAAGGCCTTACCCTTTAACCGTTTAAATTGTTCAAACCAACTTTAAGTTGAATTACCATATTATACAATACAAAGTTTTCAATGAAAGTGCAACTATGTAACATAAAGCATTCTCGTAGGCATTTTAACAAACATTTTAAGGGTAGAAGATTTTTTTTTTCAAAAAAAACAAAGTACCAATTCACTATTTCCATGCAACCACATGTTCAAAACCGTAATTAAAACATTAAAAACCACAAGAAAGACATGGGAAAACATTATCCAACCAATATCAACCAAACCCCCAACATATATTTCAAAACCCAAAATATTATCATAATTATGCCATAAAACCCATTAATCAAAACATGCCTTTGGTTGAACTATCAATGATGGAGGAGTAACATACCTTAGATATCCAATGAGACGAAGAGATTTTCCCTTGAAAGCCCCTAATTGGATTATCTTGAGGAAACCACAGCCTCGTTATTAAATCAAAAGGTTGAGAGGGATTTGGGAGTGTTTAAAATTTTTTGGATTTAAAATGACTGGGTAAATGGAGTTCTAATACTATTTTATTTCATGGTCTCAAAATAAGTTAAGAGGGGAAACGTCTTGAATACCCCCCAACATGAACTATATAAATTTCTTATAGGAGGTTATGACTACCAACTCCCCAAATTATGCTCACTACATACAAGTAGTAGCCACCACTCATACCTAGAAAGAATGTTAGACCTCACACACTATCCATCATAAAACATCCCTTGGCTAAGTCATACCCATACCATACTTGTGGTACCCCCAAACTTTATTCAAGGCAGAATCAAAGGGGTTGGACACTTGACAACATATAAATTAGACTATACCACTCATTCCATCTCCATATGACCTTTATGATATCTATTGGTACCTTCGACAGAAACCAACCAAAGCCACACAGAGTAACATATGACCATGACACTTTAAAATGTATCCATATCATACGACAAGTACCCTCAAGTTGTATGATGTTCAAAAGAACAAACTCAACAAATTTATAATGGTCAGAACATAGAGTGTTTCAAGCGAGAATTGGGCCGCTTTAGCGGTCACCACTAAAGCGTCCATGTGCTGCTAAATTGGCTTCTACCCAGGCTTGGATGACTGCTTAAGAGAACAAGCCGATAACAAAGGGACATGCACTTTACTAGTTAACTTCCAAGTCTCTGCCAACACCTCGAGATTCATTCTAAATCCTATATATGCAATTGAACAATGCTACCCTATTAAATTCCACATTCTAGACTTAATAGTATGGTCAAACTTCCATCATAGGTTATGTATATTATAAGTTGGTCCCATACCCAAGTGCCATTTTTACCAATTTCCAACCAATATCTTAGAATGAGTCCAAAAGCTATAGGAGACAAACCAAAGTTCCACCTTGCCTAAATTCTAGGTTCAAAAGATGTTTGAACTGTCAGAATTGGTATACATGGTCCGTTGACTATAGTTTTTACGTAGCCAATTCTAACATGCAAAAGACTTCAAATTAGTGAATTGTCTCTAAAAAATAAATGAACTACCCGATATCCAAGTTAGCTCCATCAAGTAACAAATGGCTTGGGGAAGCTATAAGAAAGCTCTAAGTGACAAAAATGTGCAAACATTTTTAAAAAGAATTAGAGTGTCTCTACAGTAACCTCTCAATGCATGACTCAAACCGATAATAGTATCTTATATGCCGAACTTGAATTAGAAATAATATCATGATTACTAGAATCAAACTCTAAGTAATATCATAATAGATGCAAAACTTGAATCAATTTTACTATCACAATTTACTGAACTTGAACCGATCTTAATATCCTAATTTGTCTAGCATTGAACTAAACATAATACCTCCCAAGTGCAAACCTAGAACAAGTCAAAATATATCTAAATCCTTCTTGATATCAAGAATGTAAATAGGATAATGAGTAAAGTCTTATTGAGTCTACAATGAGCTAATAGTATACTTGGCCTAAGGTAGGTTGGATGGACCTACTTCTAACACCAAAAGTCCATTCTAAGGCAATTTTTACCCCAAACTAGACTAAGGTTCCAAATCCTACTACAAAGTTCTATACAACTCTCATTAATTAAAAACATAGTAATTCAACCTAAGGAATGGGTAGGAAGGTCAAATCTACCTACATACAGTTGGCTAACTGGTAAAATAATCTGAATTCACTAATATACAAACAAGTCCTCACTCCCAATCCAAAAGTAGAATAATATCATACCAATACTATAATTAAGCTCAATATTAAGGAAGAGTAAGCCTATCCTACCTGCACATCGAAGAATGCCTAATAAGGACTATTAGATTGAAGATTTCCCTTTTTGAGAAGCCTTCGCATGATATCATTCTATAAAAAGAATATCTATATATTAATACAAGAATGATAATACTAGTATTACAATTCTATGTATTGGGTTCAAAATTGAGTCAAAATCCCATGTGGGGCTTGCATATTCATTTTCATTTTCAAAACTCTCAACACACCCCTCTATGCTGAAGGATCAATAAACCTTAAGAATGAGTAAATTTTGAGCTCAAATGATACAACTTATGAATCATCAAAGAACTATAGATTTATGACTAAATTATAGAATCATACTAAGAATTTGAAAAAAAACTTACTGGAATAACGATGAAGAAATAATTTTCTTGAGCTCGCCAACATCTTACGATCATCCAAGAGTAAATATCTCAATTATAATATATACCTAGGGCCTTAATGCTATTTGTACTTGGATAAAATAGGAAAGGTTGAAATAAATTCCGTCCAGTTAATACTTAGGTAGGCAATAATTTAAGCGACATAGGGTCGCTTAAGCGACGTCCAACATTTGGTCGTCCATCACCAAAATGAACAAAACATTGCAGTCATATATCCACTAAAGTGGTATAGGTGGGAAAATACTTGGATGCTAAATTGACCAATTAGATACTAAATCAACCTCTACTTAAGAGATTAAAGGTCCACTTAAGCAGATGCATCAACTGATTCCATACACAAACTTAACTTAGATTTCATCAGGTTTCCAACAACCCAATGTGATTTGCTCAAAATATGGTGAACAAAAAAAATATGATACCCTCTATACTTTGAAATTTTAGACTCAATAGTGAAATTAAAATTTGCATCTTGAGTCATTCAATATAATGTGCCCCCGGACCCAATGGCCATTTTTACCAAAATTCATCCAATATGCCGAAATGAGTTCAAAAACCTTCGAAACAAAACCAAATATCCCTATAGCTTAACATTTATGTTCAAAAGCTAATGGAATTATTTGAATTGGCATAAAAGGTCATTAATCTAAAGTTTACACTATGTAGCCAATTATTACTAGTGTAAACTTCAAAATAGAGAATTGGATCTAATTATCAATGGAACTACCTGTTAACTAAACTGTCAGCTCCAACAAATCACAAATGACATAGGGCAGCTATATAAAAGATCTAAACTATGAAAAAGTTTTGATAAATAGACAATGATTGAGAGGGTCATTACATTAGTTTTTAAAACCTTACTTGATGTCGTGATTTCCTACTTATTTGTTCTTATAGTTATTTGGTTATAACCTTGGTTGGTTTATGATACCAGGAAGTACATGAAGTTGTACTTAAACAATATTTACTATACTACCTTTTAAGGGGAATAGTCATGTATCCGTTCAGTTGCTGTTTCTATAAAAGTAACAAAGATTAGTCTTCAATAACTCTCGTCCCTTTACTCTCATATTAATTTATGTCTTGGATTTTCCTAATCCATGTTTAGTCCTCTTGTACTAGTTTAGATTAGGTTTATGTGAAGCTTTGCTAATTATTTTACCGTATTATTTTTATTTACCAAAAGTATTAAGTAGACATTTATTTATAATTAATGAATTTTTCTTCTTTTAAAGATTATTTTATTTAACTTCCACATTAATTAATTGGTTGTGTGGTAAGAGTTCTCCTATCTAGGGTAGAGTTGTGTAAGATCCCACATAATCCATGATTTGGGTTATGACTATTGATGTTACCTCTTAGTTTACTAGTGTTCTAATTTAGACCAACTAAGATAATGCCTTAAAATATTTTGAGCTTTAAATTGAAAAAGTACAAAGAGATAGGGAATTAACAGAACATCTATATGAAGTTATCATGAATTTGAATTTTAAAAAAAAAGCCTTTGAAAATATTTTCAATGAACAAGGGTACACTTATACTTCCTCTTCTCCACATAGCCCTCAATAAAATAGGTGGTTGAATGAAAAATTAGGACCTTTCAAGAGAGGATAATAACTATTATTTGTAAATACTTTCTACTATATCATGTTTGGATAGAAGTGGTAAGTACTGGATGTCAAATTTTAAACTAGTGTCTTATCAGACCCTTTCTACAAAAAAATCTCGATGATTTATGGAATTGTTAGGAATCAAATATTAGAGTACTTTTACCCATTTAGATATAAGTGTTTCATTAATAATAATGGTAAGGACAACATTCCATTTGGATTCAAACATTTTGTTCATAATAATGGCAAGGAAAACATTGCTATGTTTAATCCATAAAAACAAGGGCCTCAAGCATAAATTCAGCCAATGTTTCCCTCATATCAAAAATTGAGCCCATGAAAATTGATGAAGACTTACGTGATACTGAACGGATAAAGGCAATGCAAGAAGAATTGGTCCAATTTGAAAAGAATAAAGGGTAGACACTGATCCCTAAACTAGAAAAGACCTCTATTATTAGAATTAAGTGGGTGTTTAGGTATAAGTTGAATGAAGCAGGAGAATTAGTTTGAAACAAGGCACATCTAGTTACTCAAGGTAAATCACAATATGAAGGAGTTGACTATGATGAAACATTATCTCATATTCTAAGGTAAGAACCAAATTGAATATTTCTTGCATATGCATATAATCAAGATATTAAATTATTTTAAATGGATATTAAAGGTGCTTTTCTAAATTTCTTTATTAAAAGAGAAATTTGTAGGACAACCTCATGGTTTTGGACATCCAAAATTTTATTATTGTGTCTTTAAACTGTCTATAGCACTTTATGGTCTAAAATGGGATTCTAGCACTTGGTATGATAAATTCAATACCTTTTTAATTGATCACAATTTTACAAGACAAAAAATTGACACTACCTTATTCATAAAAATAAGATCTTCTATAAATCTTATTTTTTTGTTAATAAAAGTAGGCATGTCGGTCTAATTATATTAAAATAAGAATATGTACAAACATCGGGCCCAAACCAATCCAAGATCTAAGAAAAGGAAAAACAAAAATAAACATTGAAAAATTAAAAAGCAATAAAAGTGAAAGTGGAACCTAGAGAGGTTTAGAATCAACATATTTAATTGGAATCTCAAATATGCCGTTATAACTAATCATCAATCTTCAAATCCTCTTACCGACGTGGACTTCAATGTTCTTCAGGTAAGCATTAATCCTTGAAATCAACCATATATATTGTTAATCTTCAACAAATAGCCAAGATAAGATATAACACATCATACCTTTAGATCAATTACACTTTAGTTCACCTAAATCTCTTATCCAGTGTTGTGTAAATAAAACCTATTGTAGTTAACTCTAAATGGTGATTTGTATCTCAATTCGGAACCATAATACTTCAGATCCACAAAATTGATACTTGATGCAAAATTATGAAAATTACTTGTTATTATCCCTATACTAAGAAATTAATATTAAGAAATATTAATACCACCTTCATATATGTTTAGGCATTTGTACTACTTAATACCCTTACAAACTAAAATATACCATAAGAATCAATATCTACTTGAGATGTATGTACTATATCAATAGTAATCCATTTTTCTTTCTCCTAAATGAGATTATTGTTGAGTGTGGGATTTTGTTGTTGCACTAATTTGTACACAATCTAGTGCTTTCTTCCTAATTATCCTATTTTTCACATGAAGAGTACACTGCATATCTAGAATTAACATGCTTCTTACTTCACTTGGTAATGATTCAAAAGAATTGAATTCTTGTTTACCCACAAAATTAAAACACTAGTTAATTAACACAATCTACCAAAACATTCCCTCTCTTTAGGTTTGTTGTATTTGAATTAGTCCTCTTTCCATCAACTCGTTTGTCCTTCTTATCAACACAACAATAGTATCTCTGCTAAAATTGGTGGATCTATTTCTAAAATAAATAGGATACTTATTTTCTACAAAATATTCACACCTTTCCTTCAAAGCCTTAGCTTCAGCTTCTATTAATGTATACTCATATAGCTAATACCATTTAGCATACAACATATCTCCATCACCATTCCTTATGTTGAAATCTAAAAAATAGGCCTACATTCCCTTTAGAAGCTCCATTATTGTTACATTTGAACCATAACTAAGTTGGATTAATCCATTTAATTAGAATAGCTTTGATTTGAGGCTTGTAGTTCTCTTGAAAATCCACTAATTGAGGACAAGGTTCAGGTACTTCATTTAGTCATAGATATTGTATTAATGTCGAACTATGAAGATTTTTGCTAATCTCATAGATAACCGTTTTCCAAAATATAAAACCACCAAGATTTATCTTGTTTCTCCTTTTTAAAAGTTCCTAACATATAATCCCCAGATTATATGAATAATAGGATTAAGCTTACCAAAGAATTTGTGTTCTACCACTTTGTAATTGTTTTGGTGCCATTGATTAAATTTCCATTTTATTGTTGTACAAATTGCAAAATACTCTAATGTATTAGTAAAAAAATCACTACCAATGAAAATAAGATGAGACTAGGTTAATACAACATCTATGTAACACATCATCAACTGGTACCTCAAACTTCCATAACCTCCACATAAAATTATTTTTTAATGGAACACCTCTAGAACAGATCTTTGACATATTTTTAGAGTAAATATTCTCTTGCCTTACTAGTTGTAATGCACTAGATGTAGCGAATTTACCACTTGCAACTAGAATCCATTGTGCAAAATTCCAAGGAGATACTGATTTACACATGATAATATTATTAGTAATATATTACAAAATATCAACAGGTAGTAATTCCTCAAGTTTCTAAATCTTTCAATTCTCCCCTATCATAAAAGTATCAATATCCCCTACATTGTCATCAATTAAAAAGCCTTGCTGAAATACATGATTCTAATCTCCTAATTTAGAGCAATTGTCAAACCAAATGTTTAAAGAACCAATAGAAAGATCCCACTAGATTACCTGTTTTATTGAATCCCTAGCTTCTAACATCTTATTACATTTTGTAACACATTTTCCATTGAATCATATTTGGAGTAAGTATTTTACAATGCTTATTCTATAAACAATCATTCCATATAAATCTTTAGTTGTGAAAACCCATCATAATTTTAATAAATAATGGTTTTGAAACTTCAAAAAAAGATCTAAACATAACTCTTCCTTCTTCCTTAGGGTAACATATCTTATCCCAATCAACCTAATGCTTACTCTTACCTTTTTATACTCTATTAAAATTTGTTGAAGATCATCTTGATGAGTCAGTAATTTATGACTTACTTAACCTAATATTAGAGAGAAAACATGTCTTTGATTCTAAATTGAAACACTTTTAACATTGATTTAGTTCTTAGTGTAAATTCCTAGAATTTATCAAAAAAAAAAAAAAGAGCAAAAAGAGAAAAAAAGATGAATGACTGAAGCAAAAATTAATGAAAGGAATAAAAATACACTTTGATGCTTCATTGAAGTGACTAAAAAATTGCTGAATGGGTGCTTCCCTTACTATTTCAAATAGAAAAGGGCTAAGAAACAGAGAAGCAAAATGGCGATGTAATGAACAGTTTGGTGTTACATTGAACCAATAGAAACGCAAGCCCCACATTGTCAAAACAAACAAAAGCAAAATCATAGAGCTTGTCATTTTGATAAATTGGTGAGAAAAGTATAATTTGGCACATCCCCGATTAGTTCATCTATGGACTCTACTCAGCCAAATTGCTAAGCTGTGGCATTTCTATAATTATGTGGCCCACTTTTCTTATGCTACTTAAGCCTTTTTGACCATTGAAATCCTATGTTTTTCTAATTTTTCTTACTTAATCTAGTAATCAAACCCTAATATTGGGATTTACTACTTTTATCTTGGAATTTAAAGTTTTCTAATAAAATATTTGAATTATTTGGCAAATATCTATGGAGAATTTTCTTCTTCTTCTTCTAATTTTTCTTACTACACATTATGTATAATTGAGTGTTGATTGTGTATGGGTAGTGATTATTTATCTTTGTATTAGATTGTGTGGTATGATTTTAGCTAAACCTCTATGCTGGAATTGTTAGATCGAGGTTGAAAACTTAGTATATGCTTGGATATTTTGTATTACATGAAAATGGGTACAAGAGTGAGAATTTTGTCTTACGACACTTGAGATACACTCATTTAAGTGGTAATGTTAGTGATAGATTAACCACCTAGAGGTAAATAGATATTTGGTAGTTTAGAAATTTGGGTTTTCTAGAGATATCCATGTGAAATTTTGTTATGGATTAAAAGATCAATTCCAACATCTAAAACCATGCCTAACCATAGCTACAAATTGTTTATTAGGTGTATTTTAACTTACCCATACATAGAATCCTCCTCATGAAGGTGAAACCCCAAGTGTTCTAATTATAACTTATTAGATTACAACATTATTGCATTCAGTTTTGGAAAACTTATCATTGATACTATTAACTTGATACCTAAATTGTTCAGAAAAATTCCCCCAATTTACTTTATTGTTCAATTTTAACATTACATAAAAATCAAGAGTTGCTTGTGACACTTGAGAGTAAAGACAATACTTTCATTCCATGTGGATACAACCCTAACACTTGTTGGGTAAATACAACCCCAACCCCAGCATTCAGTTTTTAATTTATCAGATATGTACAAATAATAAATATAAAGGGATACTTTGAATTGCATTGTTTATCGAAGACATTTTTCCTCCAAATGACAATAATTTACCCATATTATTTTTAATCTCCATTTCACTTTCTTCATCAAATCATTGTGGTATGCCTTCCTCCTTCTAACATGGGTGATATTACACCCAAAATAGATAAAAGGAATAACCCTAAAAAAAAGCTAGTAGTTTCTTTTACATCATTAATTAGAACAATAACAACCACCTTCTTATACATATAAAAATTCTTTAGGATCTATTTATGAATTTCTCAGAAAACTCCTAACACTCCTAAAGTACAAACATGACCAACTCTAACAATATTTATCAACAGAGGCGAATGTGTGTAACAACTTATTTCATTATTATAGGTTTTTTATGGTGTAAATGTTTGAGTAGAGTTTGCCTTAGGATGTGATTTGTTTAATCTAGGGTAGGATGGTTTCAAGAAATTATTTATTGTTTTGATGATTACATATTTTTTGTGATGTTCATGTAGAATTCAATGGATTTAAGATGATGTTATATGATCCAAGAGGATTATTAATCCATAGGAATGCTCGGAAAAATATTTGGGTAGATAGAACTTTGATTATAGAGTTTGCCATAATAAGACAAATCCTATTATCAACAAATAATGCATGCATTGTAAAAAGGAGGAAAATAAAAATTTCCCCTGAGTTATTATTTTTCCTCTAATGAGTGGTGAATTTACCACTCCTTTACATCCAAAATTCATGGACAATACTATTATTTCAAGGTATGAATTAGACAAGTTTGTTAGTTGAATGCACTAATTTTCACATTCTATAGGCATACATATGATGAGAAAGAAAGAAGTGGATTTGAGTTAAGAAGAAACCAAAAAGAGATGAAAAATTCACAACTGGAAAATCCTACGTAGGAAAAGTCTCAGTTACCGCAATCACAGTCTGAGGGTCGCGATCGCGGCCAGTCAACTTTGGTCAGCCTCAGCGATCGCGATGATATAATGGAATTCGTGGTATCTACGATTGTGGACATTGTGCAGTGATTGCAGCTTGGTGGGTTTATACCCAGGGGCAATTCAGTCATTGTGGACAACCGATCCTAAATTCCTTATAATTCTAAAACCCTTTCCTATTTGATATTCAACACTTTGAACAATTGAATTTTGGATAATCTGTAACCCTACTAATTGATGAAACTTTTGCATTTGAATTTTCCAATTTGAGTTTGGTGAAATTGAATCAAAACTGAAAAATATTCTTATTTTTCATTGACATGGATGCTTTGGATGAACCTTTTGGTATATCTATTCTCTTTAACTTTATGGGTAGCTAAATTTTCCCGTTTTATGGCCATATTGAACTAATGTGCATTTATGTATGGGTTGCAATGTATTTGTGTAGATTTTAGTTTATTGACAATGGGTTTCACAATTGGTTTGTTTAATTAGTTGTGGTCTGTGGGTGAAAACCCCAAATGCCAAAAATCAATTTGTGGGTGAAAACCCCAAGTTCTTAAAAGTTCACATCATCATTGAAAGAGTGATATGGGAGAACCTTTTGAGCTCATATTATCCTTGAAAGAAGGATATGGGTGACAAGAAAATAGTTTACAATAGTAGATAAAGTTTGTTCTCTTTTCACTATCTTAGAAATAAGGGTGAGCAGAGAGTTAGTTATGTCTTGGTCATGTTCCTAGAAATATAGATGCCCATTTAAGGTATTAAGTGGTTTTAATTGCTACACCCGTGACGTACCCAAAAGGGTCTATGGGTGATAATATTGAGGTTTTGTTGGCAAACTTGCCTAAAGAAATTTCAGCCTAGGCTACCATGTCATTGATGACTAGAATTTTCACCCAATCGTCATGCACCCATACATTACATTCCCTTAGGTAGACATAATCCCAAGATCCTTCTCATATTGAATTTTGCCTCACAATCATTGTCGTTAGTTGTTAGCTTGAATAGACATTGATTAAAACACTTTCCTAAACCAATTCCACCCATTTTATTTTATGCATTTTACTTTATTTTCTTTACGGGTATCATCTTAGTAACTATTAATACCCATAAGATTATGATACACCCAAATTACAACTCTCTTACGATAATGTAAGCGGTCTCTGTCAAATAAAGAACCCAACTAGGTTGGGTGTCGAATCCCACAGGGAATACTGTGTTACTAAGTATTGTTGTTATTACTGGACTGTTGATCAGAGGTTCCTGAATAGGGGGTTTTGGTTTAAATCTGAAGTGATAGTTACAATATAACAATGAAGAAATATGTGTATTAATATTTGATTACAGAGAATAAAAAGCTAGGATTATGTCCACCTTGTAGCTTTTACTTCTCTATTAATTATGGGTATAAAGGATTTATACATGCATGCACTTATAGAGAGATGTATTTGAATTCTAAATCCAAGTGTTTCTTAGCCATCAAGGATTAATTCACTTTAGTTCTCTCGAATCCAAAGTGTACAACCTATCATACGAACTCTCCAAATCATCAATCCTATTAATGCATTAACGTGCAAAATAGAGGTTGGAAACCCTATTTTCTTGACACTACTCTCTTTTCCAAACATTAACTTTTCTATCAAATAAGTTATTTCTATAATGGCACATTCCCTATGTTTGCAACCACAAGAATTCAATCATAATGAAGAGAGCAATGATATAAGTGGATCAACACATCATAAATTCAAAAACCCATAGCAATAGAGAGTATAATACAAGGTTTCCGTAACCCTAACAAATAAGCTTAGCTGCTCATGAACCAAAAGGAAATAACCATAAGAATGTTCATCATACCTAAGATTAAAGAATGATCTTAGTGTCCACAAAATATGGAAAGCAAGAGGAGAAAACGCTTTCCCCTTCTCACCCTTAGCTACGCCACCTTTTCTTGTTTCAAAAATAATACCGATACCTCTTTCATAATAATTCATCCATAAGGCTTTTAATAACATTCTTCTCTAATAAAATGATACTTAGTCCTCAACTATTTAAAAATATCAAGTTTGCTCTGGAAAAAGTTCCCATATATCACATTCAGTCCAAAATCTACTTTCCTTTTATGCAAAGTTTCCTCTGCTATCCACAGGTCCCCCAAGTCCCATAATCATCCTCATTAGCACCTGAAAAGCATGTTAATCACATAGTTCAGTTCACTTAACTAAAAATAGACTAAAAGTGCAAGAAATATGCTTTTTATCCTCAAAACTTAGCTAAAACATAGGTAAGTTATGGTGTTTATACGTATAAATATGCCCAACATCAGATTAGAAGACTAATTCCACTCTTCTATGATTCGACCTCAACATAAGTTGAGCTTTATTAACAATGATCATCCCTTTTCCAAACTATGGTATAGGTGAGCGTTAATCAAAATGGTGTCATTTTTAGGGAGAAATTTAGTTTTCACTTGTGCATTGTTGATTGTTACTTTGGGTATACCATAGTGGCGTATTTATTTTGGTTCTTTTTTCGTGTCCTATTAGGAGATCTCCATAGTGTCCATTGAACTATGTGTTTAAAATTAATTATGCGAGGTCTTTTGACGGTCCATTAATGATAAGGAGAAACTAAATGATGTTGGATGTGCAAGTGCCTTTTGTAACCCGCCTATTCAAGGGAATACAGTATTTCTCGTCGTGAGTGTTATGTTACTTATGCTCCAATTGAAGGGAATATTAGGGGGGAAAACTTATGAGGATCACAACATGCATTTGAAAAATATCTTAGAAGTGTGTGCACCTTTTGATATTGCAAACATAACCCAAAAGTCTTTCTGATTGCGCCTCTTCCCATTCTTTCTAATGGGTAAGGCGGTAATATGTTTTCTATCTCTCCCAGATGGTCAATTACTTCATGGAATAAACTTATCATTGCCTTCCTTAACTGGTATTTCCCACCATCCAATATTATATAATTCCATGGTAAAGTCACGAGCTATCATCAATTGAATAGAGAACCTCTTAATGAGGTATGGGAAAGATACAATAGGAAGATCAAGTAATATCCCAACCACGAGGACTCAGAGAATATGATTCTCCAAATATTCTACTGGTGTTTAGATTAACTAAACAAAACGATGGTAGACAATGTTTTGTAGGGCTATCATGTGAAGTTGACTTATCATGCAACTACAAACTTGCTAGAGAAAGTGAACAAGCGAAACCACGGTGGCACACATGTAATACCATGGTACTAAAGGGGTCCCCTACTACCTCCTTTGTTGATAAAGAGAAAAAGAATAGAGATAATGACAAGAGGAAAACATGGAAAAAAATGATGCAATTGGAGCTTCTAACTAAGCCTGTGATGTGAGCACCCATTAAAACAGTGAATGTCTTGGAAAATAAGGCCTATGATGATGAAGTAGAGAAGAGGTTTGATGAAGATATTTGGTATTTGGCTAACTATACAGGGGGGTTCCCCCCAGCCTATCAAAGGCAAGGTAGGAACAAAATTTGGATAGATCATGATCCTGAAAATGATTGGAGGGATAAAGATCGAGAGTATTATCGTTATGTGCCCTCTTATGACCGGGAAAAGAACAAAGATTCAAATCCCATTTATCCCGTGAAATACATAATCAAAGATGTCCTAGAAAGAATCTAGATTAAAGTGGAGGGTACTGACAATATGGTTTATGAATTGAAAGGTGAATTTCTGAAAATAAACCAAATGGCTGTGTCCCGCTCCGCTACATGTAAACAATTAGAAATACAAATTAGATAAACATCCTCTCAACTAAATACTAGACCAAAGGGGGGTCTTCCTAGTGATACTATTGTGAACCCAAAAAAAGATGCTCAAGTTTTAAAAGTAGTCACACGGAGTGGCAAGACCCTTGTTGACAATTATAGGGAAGTTGTGGGAGAGAGTGTAGGTGAGAAAGAGACCAAGATTGAGCACATGAGTCTAAAGAAAAAGCTTATGATTGAGTCAAAAGAGAAATAATAAAATCTCAAGAAAAAGGTGATGAAAAAGAACCAGTGGAACTTGATGAAGAGGTGGTCAAAAATAATGTGTCGTTAAGTGATACATTTCCCACCATGAAAATCCCTCATCCATTTCCACAAAGATCTAATAGAAAAGAGGAGAACGACAAGCTCAAGAAGTTAAAGATAAGCTTAGTAACCTCTCTATTAATATCCCGTCACCTGAGGCTATCTAAGTAATTTCAAGGTACGCTAAGCTTATGATGAAAAAAATCTTGTTAATGGTGACACCATCAAAATTTAACATGTGTGTAGCACTATCATGCATAGTATAGAGCGGAAATGAAGGAAGATCTAGCGGACCTTACAATTTTATGCACCATCGGGACACATAAGTTCCAAAAGTTTTATGTGACCTTGGTGCAAGTATCAATATCATTCCCTTTGTAATTGACATGACCCAAACTAGGTCTTAGTCATGTCGGGCATCTCAAGTCTGACCCAGATCGGAGACCTTTCCCAAAACCCAACCATAAATGCCCTACACCCTATGTTGTGTGAAATATATGGAAAAAAGTACATAACCATAACCAACAAAATATCCAATAAAATATCCAAACAATGTCATCACCCTTGCCAATACCAATACCAAGGCTGACACCAATACCGATACTGCCCATGCCCATAGTAGTTCAACAAAGCCTCTATCTGTAAACCAAGAACATAAGATCGGGACAAGACCCTGACCATAGCCTAAACAAAGTCTAAGAAAAAAAAAATAATGTAATGAAGTCAATAGCATGAAATGGAGACTCCCAGACTTTGGAAGCTCACTACTTCGGTCTGATACAAAGCTATCCTCGAATCTAAATCACTGAGTAGGGGGAATAGTATAACCGGTTCATACATTTCGTGGGGATACAGTGCCCGAAGATGGTTAAAATGTGAACTCTAGCTTGTTCTTAGGAATAAGGATAACATAATTCCATTATATAAAACCATATCAAATAACCATATAAAATCACATACATACATATATATACCATGCCAGGAAAAGGAAATGGGTTTAGCACACATTTCAAAATTTAATGGGATTGTGTAGCTTTACTGTCATAATCTACTCACGGGCTATATGGGTCAAATTTTACCCTCTGAACAGGCCCCAATATGTGTAGCTACACGAACTGGAGATATGATATGGCCCAGGGATTTCTATGTACCCTTCGCTCTCTATGATACATATATACAAGTATAAAGTTGGGGGATTACCGTGCACCCCTAAATCATATGGTCACCAAGACCAACCGTCATGTCAGAAATAATGAGTTTCCACTATCTGTCCA
Organism: Capsicum baccatum var. pendulum; assembly: GCA_030864225.1. Taxonomy (NCBI): domain Eukaryota; kingdom Viridiplantae; phylum Streptophyta; class Magnoliopsida; order Solanales; family Solanaceae; genus Capsicum; species Capsicum baccatum. The sequence goes on from CM061550.1 coordinate 110,346,980, forward strand.
TCGAACTACACCTTCTGGATTACTTATCACAACCCGTCATTACTTCCATTTAAAATATTTAGCATGTAACTAAACCACCAGTTCAAGAGGGTTTTTATCAAGGCATTATGAAGTGGAATCTTCATACCAACTATCGCTTGCAAGCAATGTAACTAGCAAACACTTAGGGTATTCCCATGTACACAACAAGATTTACAATTAAACTAAAACTATGGCTATCAAGGCCTTTCCAATTAATTTAATATCAGACATAACAATTTAGGTTCCATTACTATTTATACAATGCAAAGGTTTCGAGATTAGTCAAGCTATGTGACAAAATATTTATCATGGGCATTTAAACAAACACGTTGAGGGCATATAGTTTTCAAAGCAAAACCAAGTTTTAATTTACCTTTCCAATGCAACCACATGTTCAAATCATAATGACAATATCAAAAATCATAAGTAAAGTATGGTAAAACATTATCCAACCATAAACAACCAAAAACATCCAACATCTATTTCAAAACAAAAACAAGAAGATAATAATACAATGAAAATCATTCATTAAACATTATTTTAGTTGAAATAACAATGAGGAAAGAGTAACAAACCATAGACACCAAGGATGACAGAGAGAAACCACCCTTTAGAGAATCAATTGATTTCCTTGAAGAAACCCTAGCTTATTCATGAACCAAGAGCTTAAGAGAGTTTTAGGAGGAAAAATTTTCAAAATACCCCCAACTTAAATTGTAAATATTCACTCAGGTCGGTACGAGTTGGGCTTCCAACTCATCACCACATCATATGACTCATACCATCATGTCATAACCAGAATAGAAAGTTGGACACCACATTATGTAATACCCCAATTTTCTGAACCAGAATGCTACACGGTGTTCATGACCGTGATGGACCACAAGCTAACCCATGACTGATATCTGTACCTATATACTGTATAATATAACATAAAATACTAAAACATAAACATGAAAGTCCATAAGGTTCGAACTAAATAAACTTCTGATAACAAAATATCTAAAAAAGGTATAACAACACCAAAACAAGTCATAAATACTGAAAAATAATGAGATCAAAATATCTAATTTGACATCTAGTCTGAAAGTGTCTAACTGAACTGAATAAGGAGTTCAAGGAACATGTCTCCAACAAAATCCATCTAGCAACTGAATAGTAAATGTAGCAATAATCATATCGTCCTCGAATGAGAAGGACTCACTACAAACTTTGAATATTGGAATGCTACTGCTGATCTGGAGCTCATGCCTCAGAACCTATGGTATAACATAAGAGAAAGTGCTATAGCGTAAATGTGTCAGTACATCTAAATGTACTCAGTATACGAGTCAGGTAGGCTAAATGCAAAGGGTTATATGCATGAACAATGCTGACTAATATGAACGTGAGAATACATGCATGTATACAGAACTGTAACAGAATAGATGAACGACTATTTCTAATAGTTTGAATTATGAAGAATTGGTCTGGTTGACTGAGTCTGACAGTCCAGAAGTTGAATACTAACATCATGAATTTTGATAATTGATATGACTGATACATGAGTTCTAAAAACTAATATAACTTATATAACTGTGATGAGTGGTATAACCGATGTAACTAATACTAAGCGACAATATCTGATAGTCTACATTGTAATGGAACTATCTGAGTTTCGTTCTACTTAGAGTAACTAAATCTGAGATCAGTCCTATCGAGGAGGTGATCATGAGTATACTGTTAGTATGGATGATTTAACTTATTCTGAGATCAGTCCTATCTAGCGGGTGATCTTTAAATCTAATAATTCTGATATTGATTAATCATAGTCGAGATAATTCCAGTCTAATGGGTGATCTTGAAGTCTATTTATAATAATAAGGATTGATTGTCTATAACAGTACTTAATCTGTACTACTGAACTGAGGTGACTGTATCTAAGATTCCTGAATCTATAATTAAAACTGTGGGATGTGTTCATCTAACCGACATGCGCCAAGCTAAGCTGACTGGGGTCCAATCTCTGCCCTGACTGGAAGGGTATCAGTACCGCACCACCAGTAAAGACATCTATTGTAGAGTCAGTCCTAATCTAGTCGGTGACTCCTGGGATCAGTCCTACACATATAAATGATCTAATGGGTGACCCTTGAGTATGTCAGTCCTATCTAATGGGCGAAATCTCATACCTACGCGGGCTATGTAGTTCTAGAACTTAGGGATTGCTTCTAAATATCTCAGTCCTAATCTAGCGGGTGAATCCCCATCCCTACGCTCACTCGGTGCTGAATTCTACTCCTATCTTAATGACACTGAAATAAATAACTGGGCTGAACTGAATAACTAAACTAAACTGATTAACTAAACTGATACTGATTAACTAGACTGATAATAGTGGTATTGTTTAATTGAGGTAAACTATGTTTACTAGATTTCAATGACTAACAGAATGTACTGAGTTCTGAGGACTGATTAAGAGTACTTAAATTACTAAGATTGACTTTGAATACTGAGGTTATAGATATTACTGAGTACTGATATCACAGAGATTACTAAACTACTGAGATTACTAAGGTTACTGGATTCTCCTCAGTCACATAACTGACTAAATTCTATTAATCATGGCTTAACTGAGAGTATCGTGATAGCATGACTTGGCTCTAGGCACAAAACTATGTTTTTGGGTATGAATACCCCAAGGACTCAATGGAAGGAAATTAACACAACATGACTGACTTGATTATATTATACTTCATGTAGTTCTTCAACATTTTAAGCATGATAGGGAATGCATTCATATATTTCATGTAGATATAGTATATCTCCATTATCATACATGCTCCATACCACAACAATAGAGACACATCAAAATCATGGAAATGATACTGAAGTATATAACTAATATAAATTTGTCATTTAGATATCATGGAACCATGTAAACATGAATTTCTAGCATCCTAATCATTTTATCAAACACCTTGCATGCATAATATTGAGCATAGATGTACTTAACAAATTTAGAAATCTTAAACCACCTAAATTCATGGGTTTCCAACTAACTATTCACATGATTCATGAAAAACACATCAAGACACAACCTGGAATCCAAACACCAATCATTAACATGAATATAGTCATAAAGGATCAAGGAAATCACAATTTATAATTTAAAACATGATTATTGAGTTTTATGGATAAAAGGGACCCATGTATGAACACTACGCATACCGTAGATTAAGAATTCGTGAAGATTGACGGTGAAATTTCCTTGAAATAGACTCTTCTACGAAAACCCTAGGGCTTGTTCTTGAGAGTTTTTATCTTGAGAGGAAATGCTAATCTTGTGGTTGAGAAAGTATGAGAGAGCTTTTTGAGATGTTTAAATAAAGAGAATGGAAGATAATACGCTCCTTGAGGGTTATACGTCATGGGAAGTGAAGAAAAAAGAACAAAATATCCTTACTAAAATAAATTCCCAATTGCTCAAAATCATAGCTGACGACATTTGCAACAGGGCGTCAAAAATGTGATTAGCCATAAAAAATGTCATCACAGAGGAGCTGGAATTAATGGTTTCTACCTGAGTCTTATGACATTTGTGACAAGGCATCAAAAATGTGATAGGCCATCAAAAATGTCGTCACACAGGAGCTGGAACACCGTACAAAATATTATCACACAGAAGATGGATTCTGCCTAAGGCTGATGAAATTTTTTACAAGGCATTACAAATGTGACAGGCCATTAAAATTGTCATCACACAGTTGCCAGCCCAACATGCTGGAGTAAAATAGGAATAACTTTTTGCTCCGATATAGGATTTAGGCAAAATTGATGTCGTTGGAAAGTTAATTCAAAGATATTTCTTTTGATATATATTATACCACCCAGTTCTTCATAAGAAATGAGTTATGGTTGATTAAAGTTGACCCAAGTTTTGACGCTCACTAAAATTTGAACGATAAGAAAGCTTTAAACTTGTACTTGAGTTAGGGGTCCTATATGATCTAAATTCATTCTCAAATATATTCCCATACTACATAATTGATTAACAAACTAAATTTACATAGGATTTGAGGCTTTTAAAATATCTATGCATAGGAATGATGGATTTTCATCCTAGTCCCAAATGTAGGGTATTACAATATCTCCCCCTTGGGAACATTCATCCTCGAATGAATTGGCTGAGATGAGGCAAAAGACAACTAACACAAATATATAGCATGAATGACTGATCATGATTTCATGGATGATATGACTGAAAACTGAGCATATTATACTGTACACGCATATCTGATGCATGGGTAGCTGATTTATTAATGTAGGACTGAGTGTTATGATAAACTGAGTTTCTCAAACTGAGAATGCATATCTGATGCTTAACTGATAAGTTGAATCCATATATATCTGATACATGATTATATGACTGACATGATACATGAATGCATGACTGAAAGTACTAATAAGCTGACCACACATAACTAATGCGTAAATACATGACTGAACTGATTCACAAACATGTGACTGAACATACAATGGTAAAGGAACTAAGATTGAACTAACATGAGAACATGACTGATTCTTCTACGTGACATATGGACTGAACATCATGAATTGAACTAAACCTCTAAATACTTGACTTACAGCCAGTGTCTAACTTGAAGGTTAACTTATGAGTACCCTCTAATCTAGACTGAATTCGTTATGCAAGTAGAAATTGAAGGATCTAAGGCATGCAAGCATTAGGAGAAAGTCGGGTATCTCCCCCTTGAGACGCTATGTCCCTCTAAGAACACTTACCTTGCAGAGATACTGGGTGATGCACAGGGTATCTACGAACTAGATTATAACAAAACATTGGGAGTCTAAAACTAATGCATGATGAATGAGATGAACTGAACTTGAAACTACTAGGAGGTTCTACCTTGAAATAGTTACATTCTCTTAGATTTTGGATAGCATGAATAGATGCAAGGATGAGAAAACAAGTTATAAAAATTTGACTGCTCGATTGCTAAACTGACTTGTTGGCTTTACTAGCTAACTCATACTAAAACATATGCTCGAATGACAGAAAGATATCTAACAATACATGCTATGAACATGAAAGACTGGTAACATACCCGAATCTAAGTCAGGGAAACTTTCTGGATTAGGACAGGTCTAGAGTACATAAAGTCTATTCTAACACTGACCACTGTTGGTACCTTGCTGACGTAACTCCTTACCTCTCTGTGCTAGAACTCTGCACTCTCGTATCCTGTGGCCTAGCTTGGCATACCTAAAGCATACATCACTGCCTACCATACATACACCTAGATGATTGCACCTAGATGATTCTTACCACACTCTTTGCAAAGCAGATAAGTAAGACCTCTATTTTTACTACCCTGGGCCTCGGATCCTACAATCTATCATAAAGGTCATATCTAGACTTAGGTGTTGGTACACTAGCTGAGGATAGAGAAGGGACTGAAAATTTCTGACTATACTAAGAAAGGTTACCACACTGTGACATAGGCTGAGCAAAGCTGAAACTACTTGTCCTTGCTCTCTTACTCTATCTCTCTGTCATCATAATTTTTTCTCCTCTATCTGCTGAGCATGTGTCATAAGTCTTGCTAAAGTTATATCACTATTCAACATGGAAGATCAGCACTCGTTTCCCATACTATCATTCACCCCTGACATGAACTTACTCATCTTAGCTCTACCATCTGCAATCACATGAGGGGCATATCTGTCTAATTGAGTAAACTTTAGAGAATACTCCTTTACCATCATACTACCTGCCTGAGGTTGATGAACTCTAGTACCTTAGCTTCTCTATGATCTAGCAGAAATAATCTATCAGGGAAAGCAGAGGCAAACTCCTCCCACTCTATAGGGCCTGCATCATATAACATTTTTGACTTCCACAGCTTGTACCAAGTATAAGCAATATCCTTTAATTTGTATGCAGCTAAGTCAGCACTCTGAACTATAGTAACCCCCATAACATCTGTCACCTTTTGAACCTAATCTAGGAATTCCAATGGGTCCTCATCATACTTACGCCCTGTGAAGGAAGAAGATTTCATTCAAGTAAGTCCCGAATTGTAGCTGCAGCTGAATTGGCCACTGGGTTGGCCAAAATGAGTGATGAATGTGGCCCTAAACTCTACATGAGAAACATGATCGCCCATAAGGTCTTTGGGCTAAGGGCTGACTCATTAATGTTTCTTCTTTCAGGAGGCATGTATGTAGAAGAAAGGGAGACATGGATTAGACTGAGATTATGCTCACTAGATCGACATGAATACTGAAAAAAGGGAAACTATTCCTAAAACATCTCATAGCATCTACTAGATGCGGCTTTCAGAATTCCTAGGACTCTATTAAACCTTAGGGTCTGATACCAAGTTTGTAACACCTTAATTTTTTGAACCGGAATGCTACACGGTGCTTATGACCCCGAAGGACCACAAGCTAAACCATTACTGATATATATACCTATATACTGCATAATATACAATAAAATATGGAAAAATAAACATGAAAGGCCATATGGTTCAAACTGAATAAACATATGATAATAAAATGTTTGTAAAAGGTATAACAATACCAAAACAAGTCATAAATACGAAAAATAATGAGATTTGAATATATAATCCAACATCTAGTATGAAATCCTCTAACTGAACTGAATAAGGAGTTCAAGGAATATGTCTCCAACTAACTCTATCTAGAAACTAAAAAGTAAATGTAGAAATAATCATATCGTCCTCGAATGAGAAGGACTCGCTGCAAAATCTAAACACTGGAATGCTACTATTGATATAGATCTCATACCTACGAACCTATGGTGTAACATAAGAAAAAGAACCATAGCACAAATGCGTCAGTACGTCTGAATGTACTGAGTATACGAGTGAGACAGGCTAAATGAAAGGGTTATATGCATGAACTATGCTGGATAATATGAACGTGAGAATACATACATGCATAAATAACTATAACTGAATAAATGAACGACTATTTTTGATAGGTCGAATTATGAAGAACTAGTTTGGTTGACTGTGCCTGATAGTCCTGAAGCTGAAAACTGATATCATGAATTCTAATAACTAATATGACTGATAGATGAGTTTAGAAAACTGATATAACTATGATGATCGGCCTAACTGATGTAACTGATATTGAGCGACTATATCTGACAATCTAATTTCTGATGGAACTATCTGAGTTCTGTTCTACATAGAGTAACTAAATCTGAGATGAGTCCTATCTAGCGGGTGATCATGAGTATATTGATAATAAGGATAATTTGACTAAGTCTAAGATCAGTCGTATGTTGCGGGTGATCTTTAAATCTAATGATTATGATACTAATTAATCATAGTTGAGATTAGTCATGTCTAATGGGCGATCTTGAAGTCTATTTATAATGATAAGGATTGATTGTCTATAACAGTACTGAATCTGTACTACTGAACTGAGGTGACTGTATCTAAGAGTCCTGAATCTATAACTGAAACTATGGGATGTGTTCATCTAACTGACATGCCCCAAGTTAAGCTGACTGGAGTCCAATCTCTGCCCTGACTGGAAGGGTATCAGTACCGCACCACCAGTAAAGACATTTGTTGTAGAGTCATTCCTAATCTAATGGGTGACTCCTGGGATCAGTCCTAAACATATAAATGTGCTAACGAATGACCCCGGAGTATATTAGTCCTATCTAACATGTGACATCTCGTACCTACGCTGGCAATATAGTTCTGCAATTAAGGAATTACTTCTAAGAATCTCAGTCCTAATCTTGCGGGTGAGTCCCTATCCCTAGGCACACTTGGTGCTGAATCCTACTCTCATCTAAATGACACTGAACTAATTAACTAGGCTGAACTGACTAATAGAACTGAACTGATTAGATGAACTAATGTTGATTAACTAGACTGATACTAGTGGTATTTTTTAGCGGAGCTAAACTAAGTTTACTGGATTCCGATGACAGACGGAATATACTGAGTTCTGAGGACTGATTGAGAATACTGAAATTACTGAGATTGACTTTGAATACTGAGGTTATAGATATTAGTGAGTACTGAGATCAATGAGATTACTCAACTACTGAGATTCCTTAGGTTACTAGATTTTCCTAAGACAAATGAATGACTGAATTCTATAGATCATGGCTTGACTGAAATTATCATGATAACATGACATGGCTCTAGTAACACAACTATATTTTCGAGTATGAATACCCCTCGGACCCGATGGAAGGAAACTGACACAACATGACTGACTTGATCATAAGATTGGAGGCCATAATTCACACTGCCATAAATAGGGGATATTATACTTCATGTAGTTCTTCAACATCTTAAGCATTGTAGGGAGTGCATGGATATATTTCATGTACGTATAGTATATCTCCATTATCATACATGCTTCATACCACAATAATAGCAACACATCAATAGCATGGAATTTTTATTGAAGTATATAGCTAACATGGACTTGTCATTTAGATATCATAGAACTATGTAAACATGAATTTATAGCATCCTAAGAATTTTATCGAACACCTTGCATGCATAATATTGAGCATAGGTGTACTTAACAAATTTAGAAATCTTGAACCACCCAAATTCATGGGTTTCCAACTAACCTATTCACATGATTCATGAAAAACACATCAAAACACAACCTTGAATCCAAACAACAATCATTAATATGAATATAGTCATAAAACAACAAGGAAATCACAATTTATAATTTAAAACATGATTCTTGAGCTACATCGATGAAAGGGACCCATGGATGAATACTACGCATACCTTAGATTAAGAATTCGTGAAGATTGATGGCGAAATTTTCTTGAAATCCTCTTCTATGAAAACCCTAGGGCTTGTTCTTGAGAGTTTTGATTTTGAGAGGATACCCTAATCTTCTGGTTGAGAGTGTATGAGAAAGCTTTTTGAGATGTTTAACTAAAGAGAATGGAAGATAATATGCTCCTTGAGGGTTATAAGTCGTGGGAAGTGAAGGAAAATGACCAAAATACCCCTACTAAAATAAATTTCCAGTTGCTGAAACTCATAGCTTACGACATTTGTGACAAGGCATCAAAAATGTGACAAGTCGTCAAAAATATCGTCACACAGGAGATGGAATTGATGATTTCTGCCTAAGTCTGATGACATTTGTGACAAGGCATCAAAAATATGACAGGCCATCAAAAATGTCGTCACACAGGGGCTAGAATTGATGGTTTCTGCCTAAGTCTGATGACATTTGTAACAAGGCATCAAAAATGTGACAGACCGTAAAAAATGTTGTCCCACAGGAGCTGCAATTGATGGTTTCTGCCTTAGTCTGATGACATTTGTGACAAGGCATACAAAATGTGACAGGCCTTAAAAAATGTCATCACACAGAAGCTAGATTGTTCCTATGGCTTACGACATTTTTGACAAAGCGTCATAAATGTGACAGACCGTCAAAATTATCGTCACACAATTGCCAGCCCGACATGTTGGAGTAAAATAGGAATAACTTTTTGCTCCGATATCATATTTAGGCAAAATTGGTATCATTGGAAAGCTAATTCAAAGAATTTTCATTTGATATATAGTAAACCACCCTGTTCATTATATACAACGAGTTATGGTTGATTGAAGTTGACCCATGTTTTGACGCTCACTAAAACTTGAACTATTGGAAACCTTTCAACTTGTACTTGAGTTAGGGGACCAATATGATCTAAATTCATGATCAAATATATTCCCACACTACATAATTGATTAACACACTAAATTTACATAGGATTTGAGGCTTTTGAAATATCTACGCATAGGAATGACAGATTTTCATCCTTGTCCAAAATATGGGGTATTACAGATTCTATCCAACATACGACTCCCTTTACCAACTCGTTACCAAACCATTGGACTACTATCATTAAGTTGTATCCATGACAGGACCTTAATGCTAGTCACTAGACAACATAAGATTAGAGTTCATCTCACTTATCGCATCATCATATGACTCGTACCCATCAAGCTGTAACCACAACAAAAACTCAACCACCACTCACTGGAAATCTTATGTGTTAGGCCGCCTAACCCGTACGCAAACCATATGAGTCATATGGTGTGTAATTATAAGGACAGTGAGCTTAAAGATCATGAAATTTTTAAGGTCCAAAACAAAAGGTGTTTCAATTCTCCCCAACTCCGATCATTCGTCATCAAATTATGGGAAAAGGAAGTACTAGCATGATTAAATCCCCAAACGTCGCCGCTCATACCTTTAAAATAGAACAAAGGAATTCAACTTTTTACCTTTAACAAAGAGGTTAGCAATCAACACACACCTTGAGCACAAGTTTCTTGAATGGGGAATAGTAATTGACACTTGAACTTCATGTCCTATTCAACTTCCCATGAATCCTCTTGTATCTTGTGGTTTCTCCATTGAGCCTTTATCGAGGCTATGTTCTTAGTCAACAACCGGGGAACCTGATAATAGAAGATTTAAATCGGGATCTCCTTATAAAATAGGGAATCCAAAGTACCCATATCCTTGATAGGCATAATTTGTGATGGATCATCTATACACTTCCTCAAAATACAAACATGAAATACCGGGTGAATAGATCTAAAACTAGAAGGCGATTCCAACTCATATGCAATATTACCAACCCTCTTCAAAATCTAGTACAGACAAATATATATGGGCCTGAGCTTCCCCTTCTTCAAAAAAGGCATCACACTCTTCATGGGAGAAACCTTTAGGAAAACCATATCCCCAACCTAAAACTCCAACTTCATACACCTAAGATCCATATAGGATTTTTTGTGACTTTCGACAGCCTGAAGCCTATCACAAATAACCTTTACCTTTTCCATAACCTGTGAATCAAATCAGAGGTAAACATATCCGTCTCACAAACTTCAAACCACCCAATAGGAGATCTAAACCTCCTACCATACAACACCCCAAACAAAGACATCCAATACTGGTATTGTGGCTATTATTATATGCAACCTCTACAAAAAGAAAACTCTCAACTCGACTACCACCATGACCAATCACGCAAGCATGAATCATATCCTCTAATATCAAAATAGTCATTTTTGGTTGCACATCCGACTGCAGGTAGAAACCAGTACTTAGACTCACCTTAGTCCCGAACCCTTCCTGAAATGACCACCAAAAGTGAGATGAAAAATATGTACCGTCATAATAGATGATCGAAATAGGTACCACATAAAAATTCACAATCTCTTGGTGGTTCAACCTCGTATAGTGCTCAGTCGAGCAATTTGTTCGCATAAGTAAGAAATTAAAAGACTTCATTATCCTATCAATGATGAACCAATCAAATTATAAATGATTTTGATACCAAGGAAAATAAGAAATATAATCCATGTTGATCATTTCCTACTTCTACTCTGGAAACTCAATTCCTTTATAAAATCCTTTGGGCCTCATGTTCTCAACTTTTACTTAATGTCACACCATGCACTTAGCAAAAAACTAGCCATATCCCACTTCATATAGTTCAACCAATACTTATCCTTAAGGTTAAGATTTATTTCTGTTGAACTAGGATAAATGTCATAGCGTGATTCATACACCTCATCCAGGATCCTCTCTCACAAATCATAAATATCAGTAACAAATAACCTCTCTACATATTATAAGGTACCATAACTGCTAACATCGAAGGCATCATATTTGGTCTACCTACATCACCCTTGATTTTCATTAATATACGGTCTAACATCTACTTCTCCTTGATTTTAGTACCAAGAGATGACTATTCCACCTCCTGTATAAACACGCCACCATCTTTTGAGACCAAGAGATGAACTCCTAGGTTAGCCAAATGGTGAATATGTTTCACCAACTCCCACTTCTCTTTCCTATGTGATCCAGACATCCCATGGATTATCTGCTAAAAGTATCAACAACCACATTAGCTTTACTTGGATGCTAGTGAAGACTCATCTCGTAATCTATAATAAGCTCAAGCCATCTCCCTTGCCTGAAGTTAAGATCTTTCTATGTAAACCCATACTGTAGGCTTATATGATCAGAAAAAACATTTATAACCACACTATAAATATAGTGACACCATATTTTCAACACAAACACCACAAAGAATAACTCCAAGTCATGAATGAGATAATTCTTATCATGCACCTTTAACTGTCTAGAGGCATAAGCTATCATCTTGCCATGCTCATTGAAATACAACCAAGCCCCATATGGGATTATTCACAATATACCATAAATCCACCCATGCATTGTATCATGCTGAAGATTATAGGTGAAGTTAGCTTATACTTCAACTTTTTAAAAATACCCTCACAAGAATCTAACAACAAGAACTTTACCTTTTTCTGTGTAAATTTAGTCAAAGGGTAGCTATAGAAGAAAAACTCTCCAAAACCCTCCTATAGTAACAAACTATACCCAAGAAACTATGAATATCGATTGGAGTTGTAGGTCTAGGCCACTGCTTAAGAAATACAACTTTATGGGAATCAACCATGATTCTTTCACTAACAATTACTTAGCCCCAAAAAGTGACGACATTAAACCAAAACACACATTTTCAAAATTAGGCATACAACTACAACTCTTTTTGGGTCTGCAACACTACATGGAGGTGATTAGCAGATTCACCTCACTCTTCAAGTACACTGGGATATTGTCTATGAACATAATGATGAACAAATTAATAAATTGAGAGAAATCAATTCATCAAACCCAAGAATGTTGTAGTGGCATTGGTTAACTTTGAAGACATAACCAACAACTTAAAGTACCTATACCGAGTATGGAAAGTAGTTTTATGATATCGACCTCCCTAAATATTAACCACTGTTTCTCGGATCAATTATCAATCTTGGCAAAAAACTTAGCACCCTCAATTTGTAAAACAAATTATCTATCCTTCGAAGAGGGCAGTTATTCTTTACCATCACCTTAATTAATTACCAGTAATCAATACACATCAAAAAGGAACCTCCTTCTTATGCATAAATAACACTGGTGCACCCTAAGGGGACACACTAGGATGGATGAAACTCTTGTCCAAGTGATCCTTGAGTTGCTCCTTAAGCTCCTTCAACTCAGCCAGAGGCATTATATATGGAGGTATAAAAATAAGACAACTGTCCAAAATATGATTAATCCAAAAGTAAATCGCCCTATCAGGCAGGACACTAGGAAGGACATTAGGTAAGACCTCAGGAAATTCATTCACCACCGAGATGAAATTCAAATAAGGACCTTCCTACTTAAAATCTCTAACCAAGACTAGCTGATAGATACACTCCTTAGAGATCAACCTTCAAGATTTAAGATATGATATAAACTTCCCCTTAGGATTTAGGGGACCACCCTCCTATTGAATAACTAGCTCAACAGGGAATTTAAATACAACCCTATGGGTCAGATAATCTAGAGAAGCATAGAAGAGGTGTAACTAATCCATCCCTAATAATATAATAAAATCAATCAAATCTAATTTAAATAAATCCACTAGAGTCTCCCGACCACCTATAGATACCACACAACCCCTATAGACTCTTCTAGCCACCATAGATTCACCCCCCAAGGTAAAAATCAAAAAAGGGTATGAAACACACTCGAGACCAAAACGAAAATGCACTACCACAAATAGGGTCTCATAAGAAAGGGTGGAACCTAGAAGAAGTCAACAGTACACATCACGACAAAAGAGTTTTAACATACCCATCACAATGTAAAGTAATGCCTTACAATCTTTGTTACTGGTGAGAGAACATAGTTGGTTCTGACCAGTGTTGTAACTAGATGGTGCACCCTTTTATGCTAGAGATGATGAGGATGACATAAAATGCATAAAATAGGGTAGACCTTAATTTATGATTTTCAATGCTAAATCCTTGTTAATTATACTTGCATGGTAGTTCACTCTTGTAAATAGTTTACATGCATGTGGGGAAGTCACGAGTACCAAAATTGCATTTGAAATTGAGAAATATGTAATGTGCACATAAATTGCTTGATCAATGGTCCAAACAAGCTCATAACTAGTTGTTTTCACATTTTGGGGCATATTTGAGTGCTTAGGAACTTAGTTTAATGTTTTTAATGATAAATTCCTATGTTGGAATGTGATTTTTCCCTAAAATTTGTATTTTGAACTATGTAAAATTTGGCCAGCTTTGGCCTCAAATACTAGGATTACGACTTAGTGACCTTTGATCACCATATTTGAGGCTGATTTCTAGCCTGTGCCAAAAATTCTACACTTCCAAATCTGGTTCAAAAAATTCCAAATAACCATCACATGAGCATTATTAGACAACATATCATAGTTTTTACCTGAAAATATTAATGTTGAGTATTGTTCTATTATTCGCATAATTTTTTAGGTGTACATTATGGGAGATTATGATCAAGTTTATTTCATGGCCCTAGAGTGCCACAACCTGTACTATGGTGATCTTCCAAAAACTAAGCTACTTTCGGAGAGGAGCATCTATTTAGTGAAGGTGCCAAAATAGCATTCGACATTTCATGATTAGCTTATAGCCGCAAGGTGGAGATGTTTTCCCGCAGATCCTTGTAGGGAAAATGAGCAGTGGGCATGATAATTCTACACTAATATTAGCATAGTATCTTTCTCAGATCCAATTATTAGGATTGGGGGAAAGAAAGTAAACATTTGAGCTAAAGAGATAAATGATATCTATGGGCTCCCAAATCTAAACATGGAATAATTTCAAGCAAAAAGGTGTGAATTGGTGATTTGATGGTGGAGAAATTATGAACTAGAAAAGAGGTTTCATAGGTGGCTACCAAGAGAGGCATATCAATAATTGAATTCACCGTTGATGCCCGAACTTAGTTGGCCATCATTTATAGTTAGTTTTCTCCATGCACTCATATGACCACGATTCTAGATTTATAGTTCCAGATGGTTGCTTTCATACTAGATGACATTTCTTTGAATGTTGGTAGTCTTTTAATCTCTAATATAAAGTTTTTCAAGAATAATGATGGAACACATATCTTATTTTATTCTCTTATTACTGAGATGTGTAAGAGATTCAGAGTTGTGTAATATTGGGAAGACACTTGGGTACGCCCTGGCACACCCATTTATCCTCTTAAAATTTAAGGTGAGGGTTCACCAGGTAAGGTCAAGAAAATGAAGATCAACTAAGGCAAGTCAACATGTAGGCAGCCAGAGTTTTGTAGGGCATCCATATCCCCATCCTTTGAGGGGATCACTATTTATTTTTGGGTGATTGCGAGATTGTGTTAGGATTGCCTTAAGGGCCGAGAGAGTCGTCCACCACCCGCCATTCATATGTGGCCCATTTTGATTATAAAAAGAATTTTATGGATCAGTATACATAGGGAGACATAATTTATAGGCTTGATAGGGCCTACTCAGCCTTCGTAAAGTTTCACAAAAAACTCTGGCACTCACATGAGAAGATGAAGAAAAGAGAGATAAAAAGGGACAAGTTCTTTTACAAGATGTTGAAGGGGGTAAAGGTACTTTGGAATATCCTAAACCCCTGATATAAACTTACTTCCTTAAAAATTTAGAGTGATGATGAGGTCCCAGTAGAGTTGTTGGTTTGGATGATGCTAGAGATGATGCAGAGTTTGAGGAAAAGAGCCACTCTTGATGTGGTTTTAGGGAGCACACTTTCCTCTCTTTATGATTTATTGTTTATTTAGTGAGGTCACTACAAGTTTTTTAGTTGGGGTTCCTGCTCCATATTTTTTATTGGTCCTGTATTATAGAGATATTCCTTGATGTTTTTTAGTTCATTTTGGGTGATTTTTATTTTTATGGGTTGTAATATTCGAGCACCCTGATGGTCCCCATATTTTATTGATTAGTTGTTTGTTTTATTTTTAGATTTCTACTTCATCTTTATTTTGTTTATGGTGACATTGAATGATCCTTTCCTATGATAGATTGAGTGATGACATTAAAAAGGGAAAATTATCATGATTCCGTTCTGAGACATGAATGCTGGGGAAGTCTGAGGACCCATAGCATAAGAGTTACAAATGTATATGATGTTTGAGTACCCATAGCATAAGAGTTATAAATGCAAGGAAAGTATAAGTACTTGTGGTATTTTGGATTTGGGATTGCATGTATACCTATGGTAAATTCTGAGTAGCCATACGGTTTACCCTCAAGGAAGATGAAATGAGATACGATGGCTTATTTTGGTGCCATAAATAGAAAATTATGGATGGTGCAAATGCGAAGCAAGCAGCCTCCTCCGTAAAAAAATTTATGAAAACCAAGGGCGTGGACATTAATAATTTTTTAACTATAATTTACCTCTATTTGTGACTCCAAAGATCTTACCTTGTAGAGGTTGATAAGTACTCTATTTTTTCTCTAGTGGGAAGAGAAATTGAGCGCCCTTGAAGAGCTTGGATTCCATGTGTGGTCAACATATTTATTGAAATCTCATGCATACTTGTACCATATAGAACTTGCACCGTCAGTCTCTCAAGGCTAATTGTAATTATACATTGTTGGTGAAATGATCTTAGGCTATCTTTGTGAATATTGGTACTCTCTTTAACATAAATATCCTACCCATGCATAGAATAGTACCATTAGTTATGCACTTCGATCCTTCAATCCTTTCTTTGGTAACCACATTAAATTCCTTAAATCATCAAAGTTTTTCCCTCTCTTGAACCCTACCCTCCATGAACATGAAAAATTATAATCGAGGCTAAATACCTAAGTTGGGGGTAGTAAGTTTGGAAGAGATGACCTTGGGATAATGTAATGTAAATGGATGCCTATGATTTAAGTAATGAAAAAGTGAAAAAGAAAGAAGTAGTGAAAAGAAGAATGAGGCACAGATTTCAAAAGAAATAAGAGAAGGAAAGATGCCTTCAAAAATATGGGCAAATCAATGTAGCTAAAATAGGAATATGTACAGTGTGAAAATAAAAGAAGTGGTCCATTGTACAAAGTTGGATGGAATAGTGTGATGTAGATATTAAAGGAAGGTGTAGCCACTTTGTTCCTAAATGATATCCTACCCTTCCTCAAACATCCCTTGATGGCATTGTAGTAGCGATTAAAAGAAAGGGTTAGCCTATTGCATTGTACTTGTTAAAATTGAGAGTCTTTGTGAGAGAGATAGTTTAACACTTAAATCCCTTGATGAATATTTAATACTTTGGTGTGTGTTGGATTTCCCATCTTGTGAGGAGATATGTAAACAAATTGAGATGGGTGATATTATCATCTTTCGACAAATAGGGAACAAGTAATATAATGGAGGTTAGGTCAAAAGAGAGTCACTTCTAGGTGATTTTTGCATAGTTGTTATTTAAAGTCCTTTGCATCTTTGAAATTGCATTTCATGTTTAGGGGTGTCGTGAGAATAACTTTACCCAAGTTTGAAAAGCTACTTGTCGTAGCAGTGAATTTTAAAGTCATTGTGATCATTAGGGTGTATAAATAGGTTTAATTTTGCATTTTCTCATTGATTAAAGAGGGATTGTTGCATGAGGATAAACAAAATTTTAAGTTGGGGGTGTTAATGAGTGGTGAATTTACCACTCATTTACATCAAAAATTCATGAATACTACTATGATTTGAAGGTATGAATGACACAAGTTTGTTCGTTGAATGAACTAATTTCCATATTTTGTAGGTATATAGGTGATAAGAAAGAAAAATATGGATTCCAGCCGAAAAGGAACTAAAAAGAGAGGAAAAGTGCATAGCAGGAAAACCCTACCCTGGACAAGGATCAGCCTTATAGTGCTAAAACCCTTTCTTATTTGGTATTCTACACTTTGAACAATTGAATATTGGATGAATTATTACCCTACATATTGGGGAAACTTTTATGTTTGAATTTTCCTATTTGAGTTTTGTGAAATTAAAGAATCTTCTTATTTTCCATTACCATGGATGTTTTGAATGAACCTTTTGGTAAATCTCATCCCATTAACTTTAGGAGTAGCTAAATTTTCTTGTCTTGGGATTATGTTGAACTAAGGTTCAATTATGTGTGGGTTTTGATGTATTTGTGTAGATTATAGTTTGTGGATGATGGATTTCACTATTGCTTCCTCAATTAGTTGGGGTTTGTGGGTGAAAACCCCAAATGCCTAAAATGGATTTGTAGGAGAAAACCCTATATTTTTAAATGCTCACATCATCCTTGAAAGAGGGATGTGGGTGAACTTTTTTAGCTCATATCTTTCTAGAAAGAGTGATATAGGTGACAAGACAATAATGGACAATAGTAGATATAGTTTGTTCTTTTTTCACTATCTTAGAATAAGGTTAAGTAGAGAGTTACTTATCTTTGGAATCTTCCTAGAAATAGAGATGCCCAATTGAGTTAAGAGATGGTTTTAATTGCTAGATTTGCGAGGTACCCAAAAGGGTCCATGGGTTATAATCTTGAAGTTTAATTGACCAACTAGCCTAAAGAAACATCAACCTAGCCTATCATGTCATTAATGACTAGAATTTGCACCCAATCATCATGCACTGATACATAACTTTCCCTTAGGTTGACATAATCCCAAGATCCTTCTGATATTGAATTTTCACTCACAATCATTGCATTTAGCTGTTTGCTTGAATATACTTTGATAAAAACACTTTTGAAAACCAGCTCCCCATATTTTAATTTATTTATTTTACTTTTCTTTACACTACCGGTATCGTCTTAGTAACTATTAATACCCCATACAATTACAAGAATAATTCCATTTTTTAAGGATCCGACCTTAAAATAAGTTGAGCTTTATAGACAATGATTGTCATATATCAAAACTATGGTTAAGGTGAGTGCTAATCAAGCTCCTTTATAGAGGCCCTCGGCTTATTATAGTGGGATAGCTACAGCGGTAGAGGACAATTGTATTAGTCCACAACTTTATGTGAGGAACCACTATAGTAGGCATCATAATGTTTAATGACATGAGTTCTATGTTCTTTTGTTATTTTCATCCATAATTTATTCTAGGGATGTAAGGGGAAATTTTGTCTATTTTCATGTGATTTCAATTGTTTATGAAAGTTAATTCCACCTTACTTTCATATATTAACTATTAAGACTTATAACAGGGCCTCGCCATGATGGGTATCTCAATTCCCACGTGGACCGGAGATTACCCCATTCACCTAATCAAACCAAACACAGCATTCCCCATTGTCGGATGAATTCTAAATGTATAACAAGTTAGAATGCAAGAAGCTTAAAGACAATCAAAACAAGTCTTTAACTGGTGAACGATGACCGGCCAAACAACCGACCAACACCTCCTAATATCCTCTGTAATACATACACAACCTTCTAAACAAAGAACAAAAATCAGTCATGGTCGGGACATATCCCCGACTCTAACTATAACACCTTGGGTTTTGAACATTAGAAATATTCTTGGAATTCTGGTATCTTAACCCAATACGACTCATGGTTAAAAGTCGTATGTTGGGGTATAGATGGTAAGGGCAAGTCGTATGCTGACTAGTGTTTGTTAATGAGATGGATTTTTATTACTGGAATAGATACGACTTAGGGGTACGAGTCATATTGATGGGTAATCATTATTTTTTGCTATAACTTAATATTTGACTTGGTTACTTAGGTTGGATTTTAATATGAGTGGCTCATTGTAAACTATAAGCCAGGGTACGATTCATACCATGGACTTGTATGGTAGATAGTGTCAAAATCTTTCTTGGGATTAATCTACTAGGGTTATGGATAAAGGGTATGGATCGTATGATTCGGATATGAACTGGTTGGATGATTTGGAAACAAGAAAACATTGGATCCAAAGGTTTATCATAGGATATGAGTGAAGGGAAAGATTCAGATTAAAGGGCACGACTCGTGAGGGTCAGTCATACCCCTATGATGGGATTTTGTGCAACTTAAGTGGGGGTATTCTGGATATTCCCCCATTTATCCTAATAAGTTCCCAGTACTTCTAACATATTTGGGAGGTTATTTAGCCTATTATTCATTTCATTAACAATTATTAACTCTTCTAAAACACTCTATATTACTCTCAAAAGCTTCAACGCAAGGGAAGCAATGGTTTCAACTAGAGCATTAATTTGGGGCTTGTCTATGTTATTTATTTCCATCATTATATTTATTTAAGGCATGTTCTCTTCCTTCATTATTAATTGTATTTAAAAGCATTCTTTTTATGAATTCTTCTTATGACATCATGGATTGTATGATTTTTGTTTTCAAATATGATTTGGGGGTTTTGATATTAAATGGTTGGTTGTGATTTTTCCATGGTATTAATTATACTTTACATGCATTAATAGTGTTTTTTGTTAATTGGATTGCACGGTAATGACTTAATGGTTGGAATTGGTTTTAGTTATATTATGCCCCAATGTGTTTGTTAAAATGCTTATAATAATATTTTCATTGCATTGAGTACTTTTAATGGAACTATTGCTTATTTTAAATCTTGGTAAACAAATTATGCATGGTTTAAATGGATTGGAAAGATGAATGGATAAAGGGATATGCATGTGAGGTATGTAGAATCCCCCAAGTGGTTTAATATGGTAAATGGAAGGGCAATTCGAAGTCCCATTATACCGATATATGGTTGGCTATGGATAGTACTTGTAAGTATGGTCGGTATGATGATACCATAACTAAGTGGTGTTGGTTAATAGAAATTAAATGGATTGTTTGGTTGCTTGGTAATGGTTTTAATTTGGTAATACTGGCAGGATGTGTAGTAAAGCCATGGAAGGTGGAGGCCTCAGGGTGACCAAAACTGGAAACTCCTTTTTGGTAATGTGAAGTTTATCGTGGTGATTGTGTTCAATATGTCACATATATTTTTTGGGATGTACTAGTCATTCCATATTTTCTTCCCTGGTCGTGTGTCTACACGCACTAGGGACCTTTCAGCAAGGGGAGCTGAACCCATATAGCTGAACCCCGAATCTGGTACCCGAAATGGCACACGATGCTCATAACCTCGAAGTACCACATGCTAACCCATGATATATATTTGTAATTGAGCACTACATAACATACTGTATAAATGTGGAATAAAAGGCTAAAAGGCCATAACGTTCAAAATCTGATAAAACATAAAATCTGGAGATATGGTATATCAATACTAAAACGCTTGAAAATAACTGTCTGAACATACTAGTATGAAAGACTCTAAAATTTTTGAATAAAGAGTTGATGGGACATGTCCCCAAAAAACTCCAACTTCAAAAATTAACTAAGTACTGAAATAATGAATTATTCAAATAATATCATTCTCGAATGATGAGGACTCACTACTTGTCTATCTACCGAACGGTTGATCTGCTAAAGATGCTCTGGAGCTCTTCTTCTGAACCCATGGTGTAAAACACCATAGCACAAAAAAAAATATGCGTTAGTACGTGAGAATATACTGGTACACAAGTGAGATAAGCTGAATGCATGGGGTTCATATGCATGAACAACACTAATTGACTAAATAACATTAACGTGAATATGTAACTGTAAATGAGATCATGATAATACTGAGTACTAGTCTAAATACTGATAATATGTGTTTCGTATAATTGATATACTGCTAATTAAGTGACTATGTATGATAGTCCTAAATTTGATCGAACTAGCTGAGTTTCGTTCTGAACTTAATGATTGTATCTGCCAGTCCTAAATCTGAAGAACTATCTAAGTTCTTTTACTGAGATGAAGACTGAGACTATGGGAAGTAGTCATATAACTGTCATACCCCTTTTAAATATAGATTTAGGGTCCAATGTATAGCCTAAATTGGAAGAGTGTCAATACTGCGCCACTGGTAAGGATAAGCTGTGAGTGACACTCATCCGGCAGTGTCCCCAAAGGAGAATAGTAGGACCCTCAACTGGTAGTGTTAATCTACCTCATCAACCCTCAACTTTCTGTGTTGATATCTCAACCTATGCTGGTTGTATAGTTCTTGAATACACGTATTACTTCTAATGGTCACACCCTCAACGATCAGTGTGTGCCCTTATCTCTAGGTTTGCTCAGTGCTAAATCATACTCTCAACTAAATAGACAATGAAATAATTATACTGAGATAAACTAGACTGCGTTGACTGAGTTCTGTGGACTGACGGAATGTTACTGAATTCTATTAACTAACTGAGTTCATGAGATTTAAGAGTTTTCCTGAGTCATGTAACTGACTAAATTCTACTGATCATAGCGTAACTGAGATTATTATGAACCTAACAATGGCTCTAGGCACACAGCTTAATTGTCAGGTATAAATACCCCCAAGACTCAATAGCAAGAAAGTAATTTATGGTACAAGTTTGTAAACACAACAATGGATATACATATATCCATAATTCATTGACTAATACATTTCATCAAAAAACTTGACATGTATTAACTTGTACAAGAATGGGGATTTCATATTATCTTACTATAATAACACTTTTTCCTTCACATAAGCATTTAATCAAACACATAGGGAGCATACTTTGGTTAAACCATGGTCAATGCATCTAATTATCATGGTTGCATAAACAAATTTGCAATTTAAAGGGTTTATCATGAATAGTATTCAAATCATCACATACTAGGATCAATTATTGGAACATGTAATTTAAAACATAAATCAAAACTCAGCAACTACATGGACATGAATTTCAATTCAACTAAATAATGAACATTCTTAAATACACAATCTTTGGAATTTGAAAAGAGATTCTTAAGCTTAATGGGTGAAAGGGGCTCATTTATCCACACTTGACATACATCAAAATCTTGAATCTTGAAAGTTAACTAACGTTTCTTAAAAGTTCTTGTATTGGTAAATATAGATCTTAATGTTTTCTTGATGGTTCTTAAACTTGAAGAATTTGGATTTCTTAGTTTATTGAAGAAGGGTTTGGATCTTGTTCTTGGGGATTGATCTTTTAGCGAAACCCTAATTTGGTGTTGTAGATGAATAATGAAGTTATGATCTTTGGTCTGGTATAATTAGGTGTTAAAAAGGGTTGAAAACACCCAAACATCCTTATAAAAATGGCTTTAAATTGTTGACCGAGATCTATAATGGCTTGGGCGATAGTCCGTCGCTAGATCGATGGTTCGTCAGTCTGTCCATTGTAGTCTAGTTAGAAAATGGGTTGCTACCTTATTGGCGATGGTCTGGGCGCCAGTCCATCACTGGCGTGATGGTTCATTTCTCTGTTCGTCATTGTTAGATCAGAAGATGGTCTTACTATCTTAGTTGCGATAGCTTGGGCGATGGTCTGTCTCTAGATCAATGACCTGTCGACCTTCCTGTCGTACTAGGCCAAAATGTAATCTTTCTACGTTTGTTACGATAGTTTGGGAAATGGTACTTCGCTAGCTCGATGGTCCGTCAACCATTCCATCGTGCCTGGCCAAAAGGTCAACTCACTACCTCCGCTGCGAGGAGTTAGGTGATGGCTTGTCACTAGATCGACGGTCTGTCGGCCCTTTCTGTTGCACCTGGGCGGTTCAGAATGCTTTTTGTATTTCGGCCATAACTTTCTAACATAACACCATATTTAGGAGTATTTGGTATTGATGGAAAGCTTATTCAATTTTCCACATAACAAAAAGTCAAAATCTTGAAAATTCCATGTGTATAAATGTAGATTTATTTTTTAAAGCATGTCTTTAACATTTTTTGGATGATTTTAAGCAAGGTAGAAGTGTGGGGTATTACAATATCTCCCCTTTGGGAATATTCATCCTCAAATGAGTCTGATTGAGATGGGAGAAATGATAAGATAAAGTACATACTGAACATGAACAACTAAAACATGACTAGATGACTGAAATTACTGAGATTCATGTGATCATGCATATCTGATGTATTTTTTTACGACTGAGATGATACATGAATGCATGATTGAGAGTACTAATAAGATGATCACACATATCTAGTGCGTGAATACATGACTAAAGTAACTCATGAACATGCGACTAAACTTTAATAGTAAAGATACCAAGTTTGAAATAAAAAATGAGCCTAGTTTATAACTGAAATTTGAACCATAAGATGAGTGAACTTAAGGAAATCTATTACCTTGGGCCAAGTATAAATTAGAGGAGAAGAGGTGAGGATACTTGGCCTGCATATCTGCTTCTTTTTCCCAAATATCTCCCTTAATAGACTGATTCCTCCAAAGAACTTTGATTGGGGGACTTCTTTGTTCGTCAGTCCGTGAATCAGATAGTCAAGGATTTCGAATGGGATTTCCTTATAAGAGAGACTATTCTAAATCTCTACGCCCTCAACAGGGACTATGACTTCTGGGTGCACTGAAGCTAGATCTGAAGGCAAATCGAGCTAATAAGCTACTTTGCCAGAGTGACTGATAATTTTGAAGGGACCTACATAAGAAAGACTGAGCTTTCCCTTCTTTTCAAACCTCTTCACTCCATTTATGGGAGAGATTTTCAAATAAACATGATCACCAATCTCAAACTGTAAATCTTTCTTGACCATATCTACGTACGATTTCTATCGGCTCTGAGCTGTCTTGAGCCTCTCTCTAATTAACTAAACTTTCTCTAAGGTATCGATGACTAAGTCAGGCCCTACTACTACAACCTCGCCGACTTTAAAACAAACGATTTGAGATCTGCATCGCCTATGATAGAGAGCTTTTATGGAGCCATCTGAATACTAGAATGATAGTTATTATTGTATGCAAACTCAATCAAAGGAAAGTGGTCATCCCTACTAACCTTGAAATAAATTGCACACTCCCTTAGCATATCTTCCAAAGTCTGAATAGTCTTTTCTGCTTGATTATCTATCTTGGGGTGAAAGGTTGTATTGAGATAAACTCAGTACCAAGACCCTTTTGGAATGCTTTCCAGAAACAAGAGGTGAACTGGGTACCTATATCTGAGACAATAGACAATGGAAAACTGTACAATCTGACCAACTCCCTGATACAGAGTTTGGCATAATCCTCTGCTCAATAAGAGGCATGAACTGGAAGGAAATGAGCTGATTTGGTTATCCTATCTATAATGACCCAAACTGAATCATACTAAAGATGAGTTCGAGGTAAACTCATTACAAAGTTCATGATCACTCCTTCCCACTTCCAAGTGGGAATATTTATATCCTACATGGACCCACTAGGATTCTGATGCTCAACCTTAACTTGATGACATGTAGAACACTTAGCCACAAACTCTGCAATATCACTTTTCATCCCACTCCACCAATTGATTTCCCACAAATTACTGTACATCTTAGTGGCCCCTGGATAAATTGAGTAACGCACACCACACACTTTTTAAAGAAATTATTACCTCAAGTCATCTACACCTAGAACAAATATATGATCGTGACAATGTAATACCCTATCTCCTCATTGGGAGAAAACCTCTACTTTCTGATCTTTGATTAACCCTTTCAACTTCACTAGACTGGGATCTCCATCTTTCTTTTCCTTTACTTTGGAAACTAAAGATGATTCTGAACTAGTCTAAACCCATAATAATTCTAGGAGTATGCATGAGCTGGAACATATGAACATAACTGATACTGTAATGTGATACTTGAACTGAATAACGTGAATTGAACCAAGCCCATGAATGTATGGCTTCTGACTGAGATTAGAATTTGAGGGTCAACTTACAAATACACCCTACTCCAATCTGGGTTTATTACGTAATGACAAAAATAGAAGGTCTAGGTTATTAAAATTTAGGGATTATAGTGTATCTCCCCCTTGGGATACTATATCCCTCTAAAACCCTTACCTTACTAAGATACTGGGAAAATTTAGGCGATGCATAGGGCACGTACGAATTGAATTGTTACTGAATTTCTAGGATCTGAAACTAAGGCATGATACATGAATTAAGCTGGACACTCCTCTACCTAGTTGGTTTATATCAAAATGATTACATTTATAAGACTTTGGATAGGGTGGCTGAATGAAAAGATGGGAACTCGTAATATATGAATTTGTCCATCTAACTACCAATCTGAATTACTGGTTTCACGGATGAACTAATACTAAAACTTATACCCAACTATACATTCCACCTTATTGAGACACTTCTTTTGAGGCTACTGAATATATCAACATGGACGCTGAGCATGAATGCATGAACATACTAACTTATACGATTAACTGCATGAATGATAACTGAATACTAGGCATATAAGAATGAATTATTCTTTGTTTGAATGGATGGACTAAAATTACGGATCATTATACATATGAGGTAAGGACTGAAGGTGAAATGTGAGATAACTAAGCATGTATTCGTGAAAACTGTATTATCTGAGAATGCAAGCCCAAGTGTATAACATGATTTTGAAACATTATATAAACTAATGTACTGAGATATTGATAACTAAGAAATGATAAATGTATGCTATGGTCGAGCAAATCTAAAATTAAACTGAGATACTGATCTAATTACTGGACAAAAGCTAAGACTGACACTATAACTAAGACTGTATTGAAGACTGTAGCTAAGACTATAACTAGGACTAGAGGCTGGTTTCGGATAGCTGAGGGTTAGACTGGTACTAAAGTGCTGAATTTGGACGGCTAAGTAACTAATAGCTAAAAGCCATGGTTCTGTAGGGCTATCTGAGTCCTTCACTAAATATTGGTTACTGAACTTACGTCATAACTGAGGCGTGAGGAATAGAGCATCAACACCACAAATTCATCGAGGGATCTAAACTAAGGATATACATGATATAATTTGAGTTTGGCTGATCATTAGGAGTGGATCATGAGTCATGAGGGCTGAGCATACTATAAATCTTGAATTGAGTGCATGATTCATAAGCTTCATAATCTGGGTTTTGTTGTGTTCATGGAACATAATTCGTAACACTAAGTGAATTGGGATTCCTCATACTAGGAACTGGAAATGTATCTGATTCTATGGAAAGTGCGTGAATGTGAGTTGTGTTCATGGAATTGAAACATGAAGCATGGGTAAGTATCGTGTTGGCTGTAGCACAAAACTATGCACTGAGATAGGAACGAGTTGGGAATTACCTTCCACTATTGATTTCCTACACATACTGGCATTACTACTAGAATTTGAAGGCTTGACATTTATGAGAAATCATATTCAAACTGTTCCTGTATACCTATCTGGCAATGATAGAATGGCCCATTGAGGTGGAGACTTAGGAGGGTTCTATTAATATTTGATATGACCTTAAGATTGATTTTTATGCACAGAGTTACAAATGAAAAGAAGCTCATGGATCTAAATGTGCATAAACATGTAAATGAGAGATCAGTAACATACCATTGACTGCATCAAAAGAACTTTCCAGATCTTATCGGGACTGAAGTGTATAAAATCTGCTTGGGAATTGCACTGGAATTCTCACCCTACTGATTCGAGCGATCGGAATTGATAACACTCAACTTACATGTAAATTTAGTGCAAGGTGGTCATCGTTAATATATTTACCAAAATTATAGAGTCGAGGTCAAATCCATAAGGAAAAATGTGAGTGACTATTAAACTAATTTGAAACTATAGCTACAAGTCGAATTCAAACAACTGGCATAAAAAGATAAAATGGGGGCTTTGGACATTAGCCAATAATTGTTGGTCACTTTAGTTACAGTGTTCGTAATCAAGAGTGTATGAAAAACTAGAATTATGTTCACTAGGGGTTTTGGTACTTGACAGATGCTACTAGTTGTTCAAAATTATCATGGTAGGTAAGACAACAAGTAATTTTTATCGAAGTTATGCTTAAATTCTCTCGACCTACTTAAGCATTAAATTACCTAATCCTCTAAGACTTCGGGAATTTATAGTCACTGCCCCGATTTTACCCCAGGTTAACCAACCTTGTTACAACGCTGATTATGAAATGGATGTTTAGGGTTTCCAAGTCCCAGTAGATAATTCACTTCCCTCTATATTTGATTTCTTTCTTAAGAAAATCGAAGAAGGTGTTATCTATCATTTGCAACCAACAGACAATAATCAAAACATTAGAATTATCAAGAAGTCCTACCGCCTTTCGAATCCTGAATACTCAGCACCTTATCAAGACCTAACCCTAGATCCCATAATTTAGCTTAAAGGAATTTATCCTCTCATAAAGTAATAATCTAAGCAACTAAATGAATTTATTATTTGAAAGATAAACTTACCACAGGATGAATAGAAACTAGAGATTCTCCACTTAAATCACAAAGGAAATCCCAAAATAATGATTAAATTCTCTTCAAAGTAATTTCTTTTTCACGCCAAGAAGTTAGAGAGAGAAAATATCAAAGTATCGTGTCTCAAACCTCAAGGTTCAGAACTCTGAAGAAAATACTCAATCCATTGGAGAGGTGCTCAAAAATTACAAAAACATGTTAACTACCTAAGGTTCTTGTATTTCTCCTAGTCTACTACAACATTTTACAACAAATCACAGTACCCCAAAACATGCCGGCTCTACTAGTAACAAGACTCCATGGAAAAGAGGCACGATAACAAAAATCCCAAGAGCACATCAGCACCCAAAAGTAGTCCCACCCTCAACTTATAATCATACATTGTCCCCAATGCGTCAAACCAAAACAAGAGAGTCAGAAACATACCTGTGGTGCCATGGGTGCAAAGATCTGATGTCAATCACGTAATACTAATACAAACAACAAAATACCTTGGGTTGCTTCCCAAGAAGCGCCTAATTTAGTGTCGCGGCATGACTAGGTTATCTTGAATATTCAGAATTCATCAAGATACCTTAAAAGTGCTTCATACTTTATCCCTCCAATTAGATAATTTGAATTTAACCCCCAACATAGAGTCCATCTTCTTGCCTCGATCATAGGAGGTGGAACAAAAATTAAGAAGTCGAGTAATGGATTGAGCTTTGAAAACCACTCGGTCTTAAAGTGAGGTGTGTTTTTATGTTGCTTATCAAGTTAAAATAAAGAATATAGGGATCTTGTTTCTCATGTTCACACTCTTCTACTATTTTAGATGATTCCACAGACAAGATATCATTTTAACATAATGTGGAAAAACGCACAGAGTGAGGCCCAAATACTTCTACTTCAAAACTTACACTATCTACTACACACTCACTTTCATTCACATTCTTAATGTCAGTCTCAAGATCAAGATGAAAATCGAGTGGTTGTGATTCTTGAGTTTTCTCCTCAAATTGGCTTATGTCCCCCTCATATTCTTCTTTGTTTAACCACTATAAATATAGTGGGAGTGGTAACTCTTTTATCTTTGACCACAACTATTCATGATTCTCTAAGATTCGTTTCATCAATTTGTTTACTTGAATCGTGAAAACACACATATCTTCAGTATGATCACTTTGACCATAAGTGAAACACAAAGTTATAGTAAGTAGGACAGTATCCACATCATATTGTGAAGGTCCCATTCGTGAACTTCCAGGTAAATCTAGATAGCAAGCCTCAAAATATGGTCCCCCATAATTATAACAAGAATCATCATAAGAATCGTCATCAGTTAGAAAACCATCTATCCTGGCTAACATCTCAAGAAAGATGTGAGAAAAATAAAAGCAAAAGAAAATAAAAAAAAATAAACAAAATAAATATTGACAAGTTTGAATTCAAGCAAGTAAACTAAAATTCCAAACCAACTCAATACACCAAATTGTTCTCCGAAAATGGTGCCACTTTTGATAATGCTCAACTTATGAGTCATTTCAGTACAAGATGGTCATTGTCAATAAATTTACCTAACTTTTGGAATCGGTGTTGAAAAAACAGGGAATAATATAAGTGGTGATTAAGCTAATTTGAAACTATAGCTACAAGTTGAATTCAAACAACTAGCATGAAAAGATAAAATGGGCGTTTTGGTGATTAGCCAATAATTGTTGGTCGTTTTAGTTATAGTGTTCGTAATTAAGAGTTTATGAAAAACTAGAATTATGTTCACTAGGGGTTTGGGTACTTGACAGATGCTACTAGTAGTTCAAAATTCTCACGGTAGGTAGGACAACAAGTTATCTTTATCTAAGTTATGCTTAATTGTCTCTCAACCTACTTAAGCATTTAATTACCTAATCCTCTCCGACTTAGGGAATTTATATTTACTGCCTAGATTTTACCTCAGGTTAACCAACCTTGTTACAAAGCTGATTATTAAACAAAAGTTTAGTGTTTCCAAGTCCTTATTGGTAATTCACTTCCCACTATATTTGATTTCCTTCTTAAGAAAATTAAAGTAGGTGGTATCTATCATTTGCAACCTGCAGAAAATAATTAAAACATCAGAATTATCAAGAAGTCCTACCGCCTTTCGAATCCTGAATACTCAGTACCTTATCAAGACCTAACCCTTGATTTCATAATTCAAGTTAAAGTAATTTAGCCGTTCATGACGTAATAATCGAAGCAAGTAGATGAATTTATGCTTTGAAAGATAAACTTACCACAAGATGAATAGAAACTAGAGATTCACCGATAAAATCACAAAGGAAATCCCAAAATAATGATTAAATTCTCTTCAAAGTAATTATTTTTTTAAGCCAAGAAGTTAAAGAGAGAAAATATCAAAGTATCGTGTCTCAAAACTCAAGGTTTGGAACTCTGAATAAAACCCTAAATAAGTCTTTAAATAGTTCACCCTAATAATGGAAACAAAATAATAAATTTAAAAAATTCCTCGGATTAGGTGATGCCGTTTATGATAGCCTATCAGGAGGCTGATGACTTATCACAAATGTCGTCAGCTTCCTTTATGTTTTGGTACTCGCTGCCTAACAGTGATAACAATGATGACACCTTATTAGCTCCTTAACGACCTATCATAAATGTCATCAAGGCTTTTTCTCAGCTCTAATGTTCTGCCTTAGGCTGACAAAAATCTTGACGACTTATTAGCTCCTTCATGTCTTATCACAAAATATTGAAACAACTTTTAACTTAGGCCAATTCTCTGTCTACTTCTGACGATGAAGCTGATAGCTTATCACAGGGCTGATGGCTTATGATAAATGTCGTCAGCCACACTTCGCCTTTATTTACTTCAGATTTCAGCTCATTTGCTTTCATTCTTGTCGGTTCTCTAGCATCTTAGATTCTACTGCAAAATCAAACATAGAGCAATCAAAAACAACAAAAGTTGCTTAATACTTTACAATTTTTCTTAGTTAAAAGCCTCAAAAGTGTTAGCATTAGCTCACACATCAGGATAGAGTTGAAGGACGACTGTGCTGACTTCGTGGACTGGGCTTAGGACAGTCTCAAACTTTGTGGAATTTCATACCATATCCAAATCACATACCAGTTCTAGCACTACACACACTATTATGATTCTAACTACACTCTTTGCAAAGTAGATAGGTGATATCACCCAAACTACAGCTCTTGTAAGAGTGTAAGCGATCGCTGTCAAATATAGAACCCAACTGGGTTGGGTGTGGAATCCCACAGGGAATACTTGGTCACTAAGTATGAAACTATTAGTAGACTGTTGGTCGAAAATTCTACGGAAAGGGGGGATTTGAATTGTAGCGTGCAATAAGGTAAACAAGTAACGAATGACACGATTAATGTAGTAGGATTTAATCACAAAAAGGAATAAGTTAGAGTTATGTCCACCTTATGAGTTCTACGTATCTATTAACTATGAGTTATACAGAATTCAGATATGCATGCACTTATAGAGGTTTGTATTCTAATGGTAAATCCTAGCGTCTCTCGACCATCAAGGATTATCTCACTTTAACTCTCTCGAGCTTAAAGCGTATGACTAACGGTACAAACTCTCCAAGAGGTTAATCCAATTACGGCACTAACTTGTAAACAGGGGTTGGTAGCCCTATTTCCTTGTCAAACTCTCTTTTCCAAACATATAACTTTTCTCTCAAAAAAGTTAATGTTATATTGGCGTATTCTTTATGTTTGCAACCACAAGAATTTAATTAAGATGAAGAGAGTAATGATATAAGTAGCATACTTATCAAGAATTCACAAACTCATAGTAATAGATAGTATTATCACAAGGCTTCCATAACCCTAACAGAGAAGTTTAGCTACTCATGAGTGCAACGGACATCACAATAGATATAATCATCATACCACAACCTAGAATAATCTTGGCGATGGAAGTGATATGGTGTCAAAGCCCTAAAACGTTTTGCCCTAGCTGTTCTTCTCAAGAGAGCCGAGTTCTCTATTAAAACTTACAGAATCTGTAACTTGAATAATAGTAAAATTCAAATGAAAGAGTAATAATTTTTGAAAACGAATTGATGAAGAAGAGAAAGAATCGAATGAATTGATGAAAAGAGAAAAGAATGCTGAAAAATTCAGCAAAGTAGGGTTTTTATAACATCCATATCCTAGTACTACTAAGTTATGCATCCTTGTACTAATCCTACTAAGTTACTGCTGATCCCCAAGTCTTTAGAAATACTGTTTTTGCCCAGAATAAGTTTTTCATGCATCACTTTCAGTCCACAAGCTTCCATAAGTTGTCTTCCTTCTTACATGAAGTTTCCTTTGCTGTCCATCGGTCCACAAAATGCTGAAATCTTCCTCATTTATACCTGAAAACATGCTAATCACGTTGGTTAGCTCACGCACAGGAAAAAGGACTAAAAGTGCAGGAATTATATATTTTGTCCTTAAAACTTAGCTAAAATATGGGTAAATTATAGTACTTTAGGCGTGTAAATACGCCCAACATCAACACCCCACACTTAAAGCTTTGTTAGTCCACGAACAAAATATTATGTCCATGTAAACATCTACTTAGGGTTTCACAGTTACAACACAAAATGTTCAACAAGACATGCACAACAATCATTAACAAAGAGTAGTTTTTTGATCGCTACTAGAAACAATTTAACCTCTAACATAGACTCATGATGATGGTTAATTCGTATCCACAAGTTAAGGCACAAAGAATCATACAAAACCACCCAATAATCATTAACCATGTGTGTCTCACACAAGATATCTCTCATAATCACTCACAGTTTTGTATTTTTCGAAACATGGGTATAAGATTCTCCTTGCTCTCACTCTCACAAAGAATTCATATGTTGCAACTGCTGACCATAGGCTTGCCCTTAGTTTAATGCTCTACTAATATCAGAATGCTAAGCTTAGGATCAAATAGGTCTTTTACAGGTTGTAATGTAGGCTAAGGCACGGGTAGGACTATTTTGGCCAGAAATAGTGACTATGTTCCTAAACGCTTTGATCTATCACATTATGCCATTAACACTCTCTTTTATCAACCCTGCTACCTTTTTTTCATCTATCACCCCTTTCACCTATTTTTCCATTCAAACATAACTATCTTTTTATTTAATCATAAACACAATTTATCTATTTGTTTTTCTATTTCTTTTTCTTTTCTTTTCTCCTTTTTTATAACACACCTCTATCATAGCCACTCTTTTTCATAACAAATTCAAGTACCAATACACTCTAAGGCGTTATTCTCACCCAATTTCCTCTTATTTTGTCATATGACTTTACAATTTAAAGCACTTAGGAATTTGGATCAAATTATGGTCTTGAAGAAAAATGGATTAGGCTTACATATAAGGCTGTCAAAGAAAACTGGCTAAAGGCTCAAAGGGGGTTAACTAGGATAATGTCCACGGGTAGGTAAAAAGAAGGTAAACAAGTACAGGTTGCCAAAGAAATGCCTAAATCATCTCCTAAACTTACACTCTTTATTTTGCTTTACACACACACCAGGCAAGTTCTAGCATCAGTCACCAACACAGAATATACTATTATCTCACACACACAAGGCACATGGTCAACTTTATTGGGAGCAGTATAGACTCTTGACCCAACAGATGAAGGAATTAGACGGGACACACTGCCCTCAGTGGAAATAAATAAGGAAAACCTGATTAGTCGAACTCCTCCTCTATGTCTGGGGTCGTACCCCCTGTGTCGGAATCATCATCAGAGTCGTCATCCTCAGAAGTTCCTCAAAATGTACCCCACTTGATTCTAAGAGTGTGTCGAGGTATTTGCAGCACAGAGGATTCGACTTACTCTTTTCTTCCTCTTCTCTTACCTTTCTGTGAGGTGGACACTTTTTTGTTTTCCTTGTCGTCCTTTTGAGGCCATTCTACCTTAGATCCTAATAGAGTCATGTTAGCTTCATCTCGGAAGATTCAATCAAAAAAAAAAACAATAGTGGCACCACCCCACACTTAATTTGTTGGTACAAACTAATTAAGTGAATGATGTCGATTACTCAGACTTCATCGACATACATTTAGGTGATATGTTCCAACAATATGTTCAGCACTGTCATACTTTCATGTCATCTTACTATCCTTTCCAACTCTATTTCATGTAATCTTGACTTTACTTTCATGTGTGGATTAATGCACCTTTTGAACAAGACTACTACATAGAGATCGTATCAAGTTATGGCATAGAAATAATCACAACATCTCATGCTTGTATTCAATCATGATCTTTATCTCGATGAATGAGTCATTCAAACATCCAAGCATTCAACTTTGAAGAGTATCCAATTAACTTCACCATTTCGATTTCACAAAAGTATGACAGTGTATCAAAATCAAATACAGGTTTGAACCAAGTCTAGAACACCCATACGTATTTTTTCACTTACTTAGTTGTATCACAACAAATCAACCACATTCAAATCACCAACACTACTTAAAGATTTAATAACTAATTATAGGCACAATATTGTAATTCTTTCGGAATATAAAAGAAGAGCAAATAAGTACTTACTTGGTTGATGGCCTCGGAAGATGTTCTTGCAAAGTTAGAAGAGCAAAAAGAAAATTTTTGAGAGATTTTGGAGAGTAAAGGCGGCGCCTAGGTCTAGCAAACAATGTGATTTTGTCGTAAGGTTGGAGGTTTATTTATAGGACAAGGCGTGGGTCGGTTTTGACCCATTTAAAATCGGTTTAGGAGTCCAAAAAGTAAGCATAGGCGGTGCCTAATGCTTTGCCTATGCTTGGCATAGGCGGCGCCTTTTGCAAAGCCTAGTTGGACATAGGCTTTGACATAGGCGGCGCCTATGCTATGTCATTCTAGATTTAGAGACAAAAGGCTTTGGCATAGGCGGCGCCTATGCTATGGAATTGTTGGGCATAGGCGGTGCCTATGCTATGGCATTGTAGATTCAGAGAGCTTAGGCCATAGCATTGGCCTTGCCTTGTTCGTTGCCTTGATTTACATAGTCCTTGCTTTGTTCCTTGCCTATATTTGCATAGGCAATGCCTAACCCATAGCCTTTGCTTCTTCATTCCTAACTTACCACCTTCAACTTGAACCATTTCCGAATCAAAATTTTAGACCAATCTCCTCCTTTATATATATTGTACCTACACTTACTCAAAAACAACAAAAATGATTAGAACGATGGGTTGCCTCCCACCAAGCGCCTTAGTTTTGGTTGTGGCTCGACTACAAAAACAAATTCCTATTAAAACAAAACAATTAAAGACGATGGGTTGCCTCCCATCTAGCGCTTGATTTATTGTTGTGGCACGACATAGTTATCTCGATTACATAGACTTCATCGAGATATATGGTGCATCATTTTCTGAATGGATTCAGATGACGCTGATGCTTACTTGTAGGCATGCAATCTTCTTCGAGATGACTCTTGTACATACATATCCAAGGAGGGATACTAATTATATCATCAATTGTCCAACCCATAGCTCTCTTGTACCTTTTCAGAGCAGAGATGAGAGCCTCTACGTGTTGTTCACCTAAATCAGCCACAACACTCATCGGAAGTGTGTTTCCACTTCCCAACAATGCATACCTTAAGTGACTGGGGAGCTCTTCCGATTCTAGCACTGGTGGCTCTTCATTGGAATTCTTCACTGTTGGTGAAGGTCGATTCTTAAGATCAAGGTCCAGCTTCTTATGGGCATGAGAATAGGAACTTATTCCTATTAGAGCACAAGCAGTTTCTTAATATTATTCAACCTCCTCACGCTCAAAATTCAACAGCACATCAGACAATGGCTCATCAATAAGCTGCTTCTCTACAAATAATTCTTCCACATCTTCATAATAAACATCATCTACAGAGAACATATTCATATCGCTGGGCTGCTTCATTGCTTTGCATACATCAAAATGGACCACTTCGTCATTCAACTGAAATAAAATCTCATTAGCTCTCAAATCAATAAGCACGCTCTCTGTTGCAAGGAAGGGACACCCCAAGATTATGGGGACTTCAGAGTCCACCTCACAATCCAAAAAAACAAAGTCTGCAGGAAAGATAAAGGTGGAAACCTTCGCCAACACATCATTCAAGATACCCACAGGTCGTTTTACCAACCTATCTTCCATTACGAGCCGCATATTGGTTGGTGTAGGGTCGCCCAACCCCAACTTTCTGTAAATGGATAGCGGCATCAAATTGATGCTAGCTCCCAAATCGCACAACGCCTTAGCAAAATCCAATGATCCAATCGTGCAAGGAATAGTAAAAGCACAAGGATCTGCCTTTTTCTGAACTAGCGATCTTGTAGCAATTGCACTGCAATGATCAACATTATTTCCCAGCTCATAGCTTACTGCCCGCTTCTTTGTCAAAAGGTCCTTCATGAATTTAGCGTACCCAGGCATTTGTTCTAGCGCCTCCACCAAAGGAACATTAATAGTCAGTTGCTTCAACATTGTCATGAATTTATTGAACCTGGTATCATCAGCTTTCTTCTTCAGTCTCAGCGGAAAAGGTGGTGGTGGAAGGGGAATTGTTTTCTCCACTTCTTCCTTTTTATCTTGCTTCTGATTATCAACCTTTTCAGGCTGCAGACGTCTAGGGGTGATGTCATGAATACACTCTTCAGCTTCTTTTGCCACTTCACATTCTGCATCAATAACATTATCCGCTACATCATCAAGTACCTACTTGCCTTTGGACGGACTTTCCAACACTTTACCACTCCTGGTAGTAATAGCCATACATGATCCATCATTCCTTGGATTTAGCACGGTGTTGCTACGTAAAGTGCCAGATTTTCGTTGATTGAATGCCGCTGAAAGTTGACTCAATTGCTGCTCTAGTTGTTTTATTGCAGTAGAATGCGAGACAACCAATTGATTTATTGAAGACAAATCATTCTTCACCTCTATTACGCCCATGTTGGTCGCCTCCACTCCTTTCACCAGCTTAGCCATCATGTCCTCCATGGACATCTTTCCAGAACTAGATGCAGTGGCGTCACAGCTTCCAGGAGGAACATACAAACCACTCCTGTAAGTCTTATTCTTCCAACTACCTTGATCGCGGTCCCTGTATCCAGATTTATCATAATAGTTCCGACCTTGGTTTCCTTGGGCATTGCCTCGAAAACCCTCCTGATTATTCAAGTAGTTAGCTTCTTCCTCAGAATCAGATTCATCACTTCCTTGCGACACAACAGCCTTGAATTTTTCGATCTTCCCTGATAATAAGTGCTTGGTGAGAAAATCCATCTGTGTTTTCATGTGAGCCATATCTTGGTCACGTTCCTCTTGCCTACGCCTCTGTTCTGCAGTTATGCCAATAGTTACAGTAGAGCTTGCTACCTCAGAATCCCTGGTATTCCAAGCTCTACTTTGCTTTGTCATACGATCTAGCATATCACTTGCCTGAATAAAAGTAAGGTCCATGAATGACCCTCCTGCAACATTATCAACCACTAGCATAGTCACTGAATTCAAAGATCTGTATAATATCTCCATTAAGTGGACATTGGTTATATGATGGTTTGGGCACCGCATAAGCTTCGTCTTGAACCTCTCCCATGTTTCGTGGAGAGCTTCAGTTAGAAGCTGTCAAAAATTATTGATTTCATCTCTCAACTGTGCTCTCTTGGATGGCGGATAGAATCTTTCTAGGAAAGCGTCTTTCAGTTTCCACCAATTAGTAATAGAGTCAGGAGTTAGCACGTTTAACCATAGAGTTGCCTCTCCAGATAGAGACAATGGAAATAAGCGCAGCCGGATCGCATTCTGTCCAACCCCTGGATTGTCAAAACCCTTGCATATTGAGATAAAATTAATCAAATGCATATTCGGATCATCTCCTGCAAGTCCACCAAACAACCCTTTGAGTTGCAATAGATGAATCATGGTGCTAGTGATATTGAACTTGGATCCGGGAGCCAAGGGCGGAGGAATAATAGCCCCTATGGCACCAGCTCCATCCAGATCATTATCATCATCATCAAAAGGACCCTGCACAGCTCGACGGTCAGGTCTCATTCTAGCTTGACGATCTATCCTCTGTACAGGTGCTACCACCTCATCTGTACTCCTAGGATTTAGTAACTCATCATCACCCAGGTCCTCATCATCCGAATTTGTTACACGACCTGGGTTATCAATATTCTGTTGATGCACTTGAGTGGCTGCCAATGCATCTAATCTAGCCTGCTCCTGTTGAGCAGCCCTTCTCTCAATATTATGTTGTGCATCCTTCCTTCCAATAAGTTACGGTTCAGGGTTTATGGGTAATAATTGTTGTCCCAAACTTTGAGTATTTGGCATGCACTGAACAAAAACCTGCAGAAAACAAAAACAACAACTAAAAGTAAAGTACGAGAATCTTTGACCAAAGGGTCTAGTAATTATCACAAACATAGTTGACAACCGTATTCCCCGGAAACGGCGCCGAAATTTGATAACGCCCAAACTACAGCTCTCGTAAGAGTGTAAGCGGTCGCTGTCAAATATAGAACCCTACTGGGTTGGGTGTCGAATCCCACAAGGAATACTCGGTCACTAAGTATGCAACTATAACCTAGAATATTCCCACAGGGAATCAACGGTCACAATAGATATAATCTTCATACCACAACCTTTAATAATCTTGGCGATGAAAGTGATATGGAGTCAAAGCCCTAAAACGTTTTGCCCTAGCCGTCCTTCTCAAGAGAGCCAAGTTCTCTATTAAAACTTACAGAATCTGTAACTTGAATAATAGTAAAAGTCAAATGAAAGAGTAATAATGTCTGAAAACGAATTGATGAAGAAGAGAAAGAATCGAATGAATTGATGAAAAGAGAAAAGAATGCTGAAAATTCAGCAAAGTAGGGTTTTTATAACATCCATATCCTAGTCCTACTAAGTTACTGCATCCTTGTCCTAGTCCTACTAAGTTACTGCTGATCCCCAAGTCTTTAGAAATAATGTTTTTGCCCGGGACAAGTTTTCCATGCATAACTTTCAGTCCACAAGCTTCCAGAAGTTGTCTTCCTTCTTACATGAAGTTTCCTTTGCTGCCCATCGGTCCACAAAATGCTAAAATCTTTCTCATTTATACCTGAAAACATGCTAATCACGTTGGTTAGCTCACTTACAGGAAAAAGGACTAAAAGTGCAGGAATTATATATTTTGTCCTTAGAAGTTAGCTAAAATATGGGTAAATTATAGTACTTTAGGCGTGTAAATACGCCCAACATCAATAGGTAAGATCCCTGCTCGCACTACCCTGGGTTTTGAAGCCTGGTGCCCCCTTATAACTATCAATCTTGAACTTAGGTACTAGTATACTAGCTGGAGATGGAGCTGGAACTGAGGATTTTGGTGGGAAATTAAAACAGTAACCACCTTCTGACTTAGATTGAGCAAAATTAGAATTACCTATTTTTGCTCTCTTATTTTCTCTCATCCTATGCTTCCCCACCTTAATCTTCTAGGCATAAATCATATGCCTAGGGGGAATAAGAGCCTGGTGATTGCTCTGAGCTACTACTGAGTATGATAAAGTAAGGGACTCAGTTCTGAATTCTCCATGAAAGATATGCTCGCCCGAGGAATCTTCCTTAACAGGCGAAAGTGCTAACTGACAGAAAGAGGAAGATTAGAATTAGAGTTTAAGTTTTAGCCTATGCTCATTGGCACGATATGAATACTGAAAGAGGGGAAACTATTCCTAAAACATATTATAGCCTCCTGCACATAAATGTGGCACGCAATACACCCATGCACAAGACTCTACTAGATGTGGCTTTTCAGACTTCTAATGAAACTATTAGACCTTATGATCTGATACCAAGTTTGTAACGCCTTGAATCTAGTACCCAGAACACCACACATTGCTTATGAACCTGAAGGACCACAAGCTAACCCATGGTTGATATTTGTAACTGAGCACTGCATAACAAATAATATAAATATGGAATAAAAGGATTAAAGGCCATAAGGTTCAAAATATGATGAAAACATAACATCTGGAGATATGGTATATCAATACCAAAATAACTGAAATAACTTTCTGAACATGTTACTCTGAAAGCCTCTAAACTGTCTGAATAAGGAGTTGATGGGACATGTCTTCAACTAACTCCAACTGCTGAAATAAACTAAGTACTGAAAGAATACATTAGTTAAATAATAACATCCTCAAATGATGAGGACTCACTACTAGTCTGTCTATGGAATGGCTAATCTAATGAGGGTACTCTAGATCTCGTGCTTCTAAACCTATGCTATAAAATACTATATCACAAAAGAAAAGTATGCATCGGTATTTGAGAATGTACTGGTGCGCAAGTGAGGTAAGATGAATACATGGGGTTCATATGCATAAACAATACTAATTGACTGAATAACATGAACATAAAAATACATGCATGAATACATAAATGTAAATGAGATTGTGATAATACTGACTACTGAATCTGAATACTGATAACATGGGTTTTCTATAACTGAAATACTATTAACTAAGTGACTACGTCTGACAGTCCTGGTTCTGATGGAACTAGATGAGTTCTGCCCTGAATAAAATAACTGTATCTTACAGTGCTAAATCTGAAGAACTATCTAAGTTCTTTTACTAAGACTATGACAGAGACTATGGGAAGTAGTCATCTAACTGACATGGCTTTTTTCTGTATAGATTTGGGGTACAATTTGTAACCCCAATTGGAAGGGTGTCAATACCACACCACTGGTAAGGACAAGCTATGAGTGACACTAATCTAGCAGTGTCCCCAAAGGAGAACGATGGGACCCTCAACTACCAGTGTTAATCCACCTCATCAACCCTCAACTATCAGTGTTGATGTCTCAACCTATGTTGGCTACATTGTTCTGGAATGTATGTATTGCTTCTAAGAGTCATACCCTCAACAGTCAGTGTGTTCCATTATCCTTAGGTTCGCTCAGTGCTAAATACTACTCTCAACTGAATAGACAGTGAACTAATTATACTGAGAAAAACTGGACTAGGTTTATTGAGTTCCGTGGACTGACGGAATTTTACTCACTTCTGTTAACTGACTGAGTTCATGAGATTTTTGAGTTTTCATGAGTCATGTAACTGATAAAATTCTACTAATCATGCCATGACTGAGATTATCATGAAACTGACACTGGCTCTAGGTACACAGATAAATTATCAGGTATAAATACAGCCAAGACTCGATAGCATGAAAGTAATTCATGGCACAAGTTTGAAAATACAATAATGACTATACATATATCCATATTTCATTGACTAAGGCATTTCATCAAAACACTTGACATGTATTAACTTGTACATGAATGGGCATTTCATCTTATCATACCATAATTATACTTTTTTCTTCACATGGGCATTTAATCAAACACATGGATTGGAAAAGAGATTTGAAAAGAGATTCTTGAGCTTTCATAAATACACAATCTTTGAAATTCGAAAAGAGATTCTTGAGCTTCATAGATGAAAGGATCCCATGAATCAATACTTGATATACCTCAAAAGCTTGAATCTGAAAAGATAACTAACATTTATTGAATGTTCTTGGATTGGAAAACACAGATCTTAATGTTTTCTTGATGGTTCTTGAACTTGAAGAATTTGGATTTCTTTGTTTCTTGAAGAAGGGTTTAGATCTTGTTCTTAGGGATTAATCTTTGAGAGAAACCCTAATTTGGTGTTGTAGATGAATAATGAAGTTATGAGCTTTGTTATGGTATAATTATGTTTTAAAAATGATGGAAAAGACCTAAACACCCTTATAAAAATGGCTTTAATTTACTAAACAATATCGGTGATTCCTTCGGAAACAGTCTATTGCTGGATCGATGGTCCGTCCGTCTATCCATCCTAGTTCATAACGCTCAAATTACACTCTTGAATGGACCTAAGTGATCGTTGTCAATATAAAACCCAACTAGGTTGCCGTCAAATCCTACAGGGAACAATGTGAGTGGCGATTAAACTAGTTTTAAACTAAAGCTACAAGTTAAATTCAAACAAATGATATAAAAATATAAAATGGGGTTCTTGGAGATTAGCAAATAATTTTTGGTCACTTTAGTTTCATTGTTTGTCAATCAAGAATTTATGAAATAACCAGAATTACGTTCACTAGGGCTTACGGTACATGACAGATGCTAAAGGTGACTCAAGATTCTCATAGTGGTTACGATGACAAGCTATCTTTATTGATGATATCCTCGAATGTCTCTCGACCTATTCAAGTGTCTAATTTCCTAATCCTCTTAGACTTAGGGAATTGCTACTCGCTATCTAGATTTTCTCCCATGTTAATCAACATTGTTAGAACGCTGATTATTGAATGAATTCTTTCTAAGTCCCTGTTGATAATTCACTTCCTACTGTTTATGATTTCTTTCTCAAGAAAAGTAGAGTAGGTACACCTACTATTTGCAACCAGCACACTTTCATTATAATCTCAAAATTATCAAGACATCCTAACACCTCTTAAATCTTGAGCATTTAACACCTTATCATGACCTAACCCTAGATCCCATAATCCAGATTAAAAGTGTTTTGCCACTCATAATGCAAGAAACAAGTATTCAAATTTAATTCATAACTTAAAGGATTAACTTACAATGATGAAGAAAATCATAAGTATACTTTGAATTGAATCACAAGACAAAACTCCAAAATATTGGTTTTTGAGAGAGAGAGAGAAATATCATATATTGCATCTTGCAGGATATGACCGATCATGGTATCACACATCAACATCCTCAACTTAAACAATTTCTTGTCCTCAAGAAACCAAAACATAACCAAGAGTATACAAAGTACAAGTTGGCAGCTAACTACTCATATTAGATGTGAATACATGCACCATCTCCAAGGTCAGTCAAATTAAGAGCAACTGTGTCTATTATTGAAAACACCTATGCATCTCACGAGGATCAATATATGGCACAAATTTTAGCAATAACAACCCAGCACATACCTAAATCACACTATCCAAATAAGGCAGTGATTAGCAACATACCTAATGTACCCTCACTACAAAGAAATCCCTTTTTCACTCATGTCAGGATTTACATACATAAATATAGGGATAAATACAAAACTCACTCTCAGAATGAAGTTCCAACATTGTGCATCAATGACATAGGCTTTCCCTTATAGTCAGTACCCAAGTTGTCAAACAAGTCAGTTAGGATCACTATAGGGCTTTTATTAAGCTTGTAGCATAGGCTAGGGGATGGTATGATACTCATGGATATTTTAGAGTGACTATGCCTCCTTGAAACTACACTAAACTCTTAGGGTTTTAACTCCCAACCTTCTTTTTTCCTCTATTTTATTGATCACACATGCCCAAGATGGATGCGATATTTCCAATTATCACATTATCTTTTACACAACTTTCTAATTTCTTATTTCTTTTTCACCGCACCCAACTTTTTATTTTTTTCTTTTATTCCTCCTCTCTTCATACATATTTTGTATCATGAACCCCTATGATAGCCACCCTCAACTTAGGTTGTTTGCCTAAGTCAAGGTGCACAATGTCCAAGGAGGACCAGGGCCAAAAAAGGTTCATTGTCATGTAAATAGGAAGGTTAGAGGTATCGTAGAAATAAATACGCTAATAAGGCTCAAAACAGTGATCAAGAGATATTATACACATAGGGAAGATCAGTTTGGCTAAACTGGGCTAAAATAAAAAAAATGGCCTATGATCCTTTCTTTACTCCTATCCTATGACCATGACAATAATAACAGGGAAAGTTCTAGATTCAACACATAACGGGAACTGAGTAAGTCCTTACACACACAAGTATCTCGCATATCACTACTTATCCAGTTCATGCACTTGTTTAACAAAGGTTATTTAGTTGCTAGACTAATCCCACAAAAAGATAAACAGTGGTCACACATGGATGCAATTCACATAGTAATATATCAGACCAATGGAGAGGTGCTTAAAAATTACAAAAACAAGTTAACTGCCTTAATTACTTGTATTTCTCCTAGTCAACTACAACACATCAAACAATAAGTGTAATACGCCTACATGCCGGCTCTACTAGGAATAAGA
The DNA here is from genome assembly GCA_030864225.1 of Capsicum baccatum var. pendulum. Classification (NCBI taxonomy): domain Eukaryota; kingdom Viridiplantae; phylum Streptophyta; class Magnoliopsida; order Solanales; family Solanaceae; genus Capsicum; species Capsicum baccatum. The sequence goes on from CM061550.1 coordinate 110,391,304, forward strand.
GTTCGGGGAAAAGAGGTACAACAACAAAAACCCCAGGAGGACATCAACACCCGCAAGTAGCCCCAATACCCTCAACTTAAAATCATGCAATGTCCCCAATGCGTCAAACCAAAAAAAGAGAGTTAGAAAAATACTTGTGGCACCGTGGGTGCAAAGAACCTCTTAACATGTACTAAGATGACTTTAAAACCTGATCATGTAATGATTTGCGGGGGACTATAACCTCTCTAATCATGAAATAATAATGAGAGGGACTCTAACCTCCCTGGTCTCTTTGGACCTCGCATTGGAAAACACAATTTCATGTGTCGGGCACTCATACCTCTATTTTCATGACTCAGTTATATAACCCTTATTCGAGACAACTTAAAATATTTATAACAGAATACCATTGATGAACCACATTTCACATTAAGGAATACATTATTGGTATCGTCACCAACTACGCTTGCAAGTCGATGATATTATTCCAAAACAATTTTCTATTAACATAGGGAAAATAACTCCCTTTATTCATTAATACAAGGTGGGGGTTATACCGACTCCCTTTATTAATTAAATCATACCATTGTGTTTCAAATACCTCTATGACATAGTTCAAGACTAGTTTAATTTTACAAATTCCCACATTTCTCATAGCTCGAAACCAATTTAAAACTATGAGGTTGGGGCCATAACCACTTCAAAAATCCCAAGTTTGGAAGAATCACAATTCTCTAGTTCATGCACCCATCAGTTCATTTGTATGTGAGGCACCATTTCAAATTCAAGTCCAATATTGAAAGGTTATTTCTGATGGTTATGGAATCTATTTAAGTATGGTGTTTATGGTATGTAAAGATCAGGGATTAAAGTTTTTAGATTCAATTTATTGGAAAATTTACTTCAATTACCGCTTTTTGATTATATTCACTATGCTTATAAGGACTCACATTGGGTCATTTGCTTTTGTTACAACTTTTGGTCTTATTGGGGCCTAATTATGCTAGAAATAGTTATGTTCTTTAAATAACATTTATTCAGTTTTTTACATTTACTATTTGGAGTATTGTTCTAGGTTTTCCCTTTTTCCATTGACTTAACTTATTATCTCACATTTTATTGTATTTATATTATTATTTATCTTAGATGATCGAAAATGGCTACTGAGTACCCATGGCTTTATTACTCATATTACACTTTTTTACCTTTACAATTTTAGATTCAGTACTATCTATCATTATTGATGTGGTGTTTATATTGGTCGATGTTTGGAGATAGGGTGATCTCTCAAAGCAGTACTTTTCCTTCTCTCCATATTTTATTTTTTATCGCCTTTCATTCTTAGGTTGTTCTATACTTACATTGATAGTACTTTTATTCTTTTGTTAATTTCTCTTTTACCATCCTTACTAGGTCATAGAATGTTGTTACTCTTCTCTTCATTTCTCTTTAGTCATGTTATTATATTTATGTATTATGGCTTATAATCTAGTTACTTGTATAATTTCAAAATTTAAGTTATTTTTCTCCAACTAAAATATGGCTTGTACTTTAAGGCTATGATTTGTCTTACCTACTTGTGGGATAAAGTAGGTTCCATCTTAACTCAGGAAAACAGGTCATGAGAAGTTAGTATTATAACTAGGTTCACCAGTATTGCCTGTACAAGAGCAAGAGTCTAATAGGGTCCCATGGTTCAAAATTATGACCTCATTTTCTTATATTTTGGAGGCTATAGGACAATCTTAAGAGATCTTCACTTCGTTCACTCATTTTGTTCTAATATTCCTTGTTGATTTCTAAGATTATTTTGTTCTTACTATTCATACATGTTACTTCTATGAGAGATAAGGACCTTGAGTGTACCACTTGAACTCTTATCAGATGGCTAGACTACCTAGAGGTTAGGTGAAGATGGTATATGTAGCCCCAACTAGAGATAAGGATAAGGAGTCTTCACCAAACCCTATTTTAGCTCCTACAATATAGATTCTTCCACCCATGCAGTGGTGCACCAGGGGATAGCCCAGGCTTTACCAGGGTTTATTTCTTTATTATTGTTGAAAGATGCTCTAGTTCATATATTCATCTTGGTTGGTATGCATCATATCATGGTGAAAAGTATATGAATCAAAGTGTCATCAAATTAGAGGCACAACCTATAGCTATAGACCCAAAAGTTGAGATACCTTCAGCGCTGGTAGTAGCTCGGCTGATGATCACCCAGGATGTTATGTCTATTGAGGAGAAAAAGATGTAGGGTAAACTCTTGATATTTACTGTACAAATATTTTTTTGGGCACTTGGCAAGGAAACATTTGAGTTCATGATTGCTTATAAGGATATGCTCCGTAATGTTGGCATAGTAGAGACTTATGGGGTCAATTATACTACCTTCTATTTGGATTTGGAAGTTCGACATTAGTAGTGTAATACCCCACATGTTTCTAAGCTAGGAAGTGAATAAGTATTCCTATGTATGAAATCTCCTATCCTGTGATTAATTCTTGAGTACATGACTTACAATGAATATCCTAGTGATAAGATAGCTTATGATGCATTAAGGATGCTCATATGGGTCACTTAAGGTAATACAAGCTAAGAGTTTTTGAATCCATCAAGTTTTAGTGTTCGATTTTTCAAGGGTCATCTTTGAAAGAGTATAAATCGATGTTAATGTTGTATTTTGGCTTATTTAGACCCATCAAATTGTAGAGAATCGAATTATCTTTCCAACGATACCAATTTCACCTTAATCTAATGCCCGAGAAAAAAGTTATGCCCATCTTCGTGAGAGACAGTAAGCATAGGCGATTTGTTAAGCGCCGCCCAACCCAAGCATAAGCGATTGGTTAGGCTCCACCTAACCTAGGTTAGGGAATCACTTGAGCGTCGCCTAAGTCGATTCCAGGTGCCAAAAACACTCCGTTTTGAGTTATTTTAAAGGTAATTAAGTCTTTTAACACTCCTTACACGTCCCTAAACTTAACCTTACCAAATATATAGCTTCTAAACATATTACAACCCTATTATCATCTCAACGCTCAACATCCAAGAGAACTAAAAGGGAAAAAAACTAGGGTTGCATAATTAAGTTTGAAGATCCAATTTCAAGGGAATTTCTCTGTCAATCATCAAGAATCTTTCGTTCTAAGGTATGCATGAGTTGATTTATGGATCCCTTTCATCCATAAAGCTTAAAAATCCTCTTTTTCATTATAAATTATGATTTCTATATTGTTAGGTGTTCATGATCATGTTGTTGATATTGGGTGATTCCCAAGATGGAATCTTGATATGTTGTTGTGAATTCATGATATCATATGAGTTGGAAACATGTAATTTTAGTTGTTCATGATGTATAATTTGATGATTTCACCTATGCTTAAGTTGTGCATGTAAGGTGAAAATTCTTAAGGAACTAGAAATGATGCAATATAGCTAAATTGTGACTAAGTGAAGGATTCATGATATGCCCTTATGTTCCAATGACTTCTATGTTGATAATGTGCTTTGTAAATGTTGTTGGAATACTCATGAACTATTCTTATGAAATTATGCTATGTTTACTTGCAAATCCTACTTATGAACAAGATTTATGATAACCATGCAATCCACATGAACTTCCATGCTATTGGTATGTGTTGCCAATATGATTATGCAATGAACATGATATTAAGATTGTGCAAATACTTCCATGTGATATGAAATCCTTTCCATGCAATACATTGTTGATAACCATGCTTAGTATGAGATCCCTACTTTTGATATTATAAATTATGAACTCTACTCTTATGATCAATTCAGTCATGTGTGTCAGTTTCCTTCCGTCGAGTCCTGGGGTTACTTGTACCTACAAACTATAGCTTTGTTCCTAGAGCCATGTAATGTTTCACAATATCCGAACTCGAGCAATCATTCTATAGACTTCAGTCAGTCGTGTGACTCAGGAAAACCTCATGATCTTAGTCAGCTGTCAGATATCAGTAATATTCCACCAGTCAATGGAATTCAGTAAAATTAAGTCATGCACAGTTAGTTATTGATGTCCAGTACCTCCAGATGGTAGTAGAGGTTATCACCGAGTGAACCCAAGGATGGGAGCTCACCCGCCAGTTTAGGGTGTGATTCTTAGTAGTCATACCTATATTCTAGAACTACGTAGCCAGCGTAGGTTGAGGCATCTTAACCCGTCAGATTAGGGTTGATAAGGTGGCTTAACCCGTCAGTTTAAGGTTCCCACCATTCTCATAGAGTACCCACCATATAAGGGTCACTCACAAGCTGTCCCTACCCATGGCACGGTATGGACACCCCTCTAGTCGAGGCAACAATTGGACCCCAGCTTAGCCATAATGGCATACATGGGGCATATCGGTTAAACACTACTTCCCACAGTTTCAGTATCAGTCTCAATAAAAGAACTCAGGGCATTCTTTAGATTTCAGTATATTCAGGAATGTCAGACACGGTCGTCCTTATTATTAGTTTCAGTATCAGTCGTGACAGTTATCAGTAAACCATGTATTAGCTTACAGATCATGCTATCATTTATTCACGGTCCCAGTTTCTATATATGTGTGTTTGCACTCCCACATTCATATTACTCAATCAGTGTAGTTCATGCATGAAACCCTTTATGTTCAGCCTACCTTCCTCGTATACTCAGTACTCCAGTTGTACTGATGCATCTGCGCTATGGTTCTTTCTTTTCATGTTACACCATAGGTTCTGAGACACGAGCTCCAGCCCAGCAGTAGCAGTAGCATTCCTATCGCAAGGACCCAGTGACTCCTCATTGATTTAAGGACAATATGATTTGATACATTTCTTTATTTCTTCAGTTCAGTTTTACAAAGTTTGTTGGAGACATGTTCCTTCAACTCCTTATTCAGATAGTTTAGAGGCTTTCAGATTTACATTCAGATTTAGTTATTTTGGATATTTTCACCCACATGGTTTTATTCAGTTGAACCTTATGGCCTTATAGTTCTATGTATTTTGCATTATTATATTATGATTTGCAATATATAGGTACAAATATTAGTCATAGGTTAGCTTGTGGTCCCTCGGGGTCATGAGCACCGTGTAGCAATCCGATTCAATAAATTGGGGTGTTACAAACTTGGTATCAGAGCCTAAGGTTCAATAGAGTCCTAGGAAGTCCGAAAGCCGCATCTAGTAGAGTCTTATACATGGGTGTGTTACATGCCACATTTATGTGCGGGAGTCTATAAGATATTTTAGGAACAGTACTCTTTCTTGATTATTCATGTCATGCTAGTAAGAATAATCACAAGTTAAACTCATAGTCTAATCCTATCTTCTCTTATTCCAGGCCATGGCCTCAAAGAGAAGAAACCAGCCAGGTCCTCAGCCCGAAGATCCTTTGGGCGAAAATGTTTCCCATGCATAGTATAGAGAAATATTTACCACACTTGCTCAGTCCATGGCTGCACAGAATGAACGGCCACCAGTCATTTCGGCCAATCTATTGGCCACTCCCAAAGAAGCTAGGGTTTGGGACTTTACCTGAATGAACCCTCCACTTTCCATGGGTCTAAGTCTGATGAGGACCCTCAGGAGTTCATTGACCAAGTCCAGAAGGTCATCTACATCATGGGTATTACTTCTATTGAGAGTGTTGAGTTAGCCGCCAACCAGTTACAGGATGTTGCTCATGATTGGTACAAACATAAAAAGTCTATGAGGTTAGATGATATAGGCCCTATCGAGTGGGAGGAATTTCTCACAGCCTTCTTAGACAGATTCTTTCTCCAAGAGCTGAAGGAAGCCAATGTTCTTGAGTTCATCAACCTCAGGCAGGGGAATATGATAGTTAGGGAGTATTCTCTCAGATTTACTCAGCTAACCAGGTATGCTCCTTATGTGGTAGCAGAAAATAGAGCTAAGATGAGCAAGTTCGTGTCAGGGGTCAATGATAGCATGATAAATGAGTGTAGGTCTGCGATGCTGATCGGTGATATGACCTTAGCCAGAATCATAACCCACATCAAGCAAGTAGAAGAGCAAAAGTTTAAGACTAGAGAGAGGCAGAACAAGAGAATAAGGTCAGGTGATTTCAAATTTGCTCACCCCAAGTCAGATGGAGGAAACTATTCACAGTTTTGCTCCAAGTCAGCCATTCCATCTCCTTTCTCTACCAGTGCTCCAGTGATGAATTTCAGAGACGACAATAGAAATAAACCAGGCTCTAAATCTCAGGGAAGTGTTAGCAGTGCCCGAATGAATCCCCAGATAGGAGTAGAGGTTAGCACTGAGTGAACCCAAGGATGGGAACTCACCTGCTAGTTCAGGGTGTGATTCTTAGTAGTCATACATATATTCTAGAACTACATAGCCAGCGTAAGTTGATACATCTTAACCCTTCATATTAGGGTTGATGAGGTGGCTTAACCCGTCAGTTTAGGGTTCCCACCATTCTCATTGAGTACCCGCCAAATAATGGTCACTCACAGGTTATCCTTACCCGTGGCATGGTAGTGACACCTCTCCAGTCAGGGTAGAGATTGGACCCCAACTTAGCCATAACGGCATACATAGGGCATATCAGTTAAACACTACTTCCTACAGTTTCAGTAGCAGTCTCAGTAAAAGAACTCAGGGCGTTCTTCAGATTTCAGTATTTACAGGACTGTCAGATACAGTCGTCCATGTTATCAGTTTAAGTATCAGTTATGATAGTTATCAGTAAACCATGTTTTATCTTATAGATCATGCAATCATGTATTCACGGTCCCAGTTTTTATATATGTGTTTGCACTCCCATGTTCATATTAGTTAGTCAATTTTGTTCATGCATGAAACCTTTTATGTTCATCCTACCTTCCTCGTATACTCAGTACTCCAGTTCTACTGACGCATTTTTGCTATGGTGCTTTCTTTTCATGTTACACCATGCGTTCCGAGACACGAGCTTTAGCCCAGCAATAGCAGTAGCATTCCAGTCGCAGGGACACAGTGAGTCCTCATTGATTAGAGGACAATATGATTTGATACATTTATTTATTTCTTCAATTCAGTTTTATGCAGTTATTTGGAGACATGTTCCTTCAACTCCTTATTCAGATAGTTTAGAGGCTTTCAGATTTATATTCAGATTTACGTTCAGATTTAGTTGTTTTGGGTATTTTCACCCACATGGTTTTATTTAGTTGAACCTTATGGCCTCACAGTTCTATGTATTCCGCATTATTATATCATTATTTGCAGTATACAGGTACAGATACCAGTCATGGGTTAGCTTGTGGTCCCTCGGGGTCATAAGCACCTTGTAGCATTCCGATTTAGCGAATTAGGGTGTTACAAGTAGAGAGGTTATCATTATTCTAGGCCAAATAGATCTCCCCTATGGACATTGTCTCAGTTATTTGGGGTTTTTATGGAGAAAAATATTCCCTGTAGCCTAAGAAAGCATCTGAGAGATCAGCTCTTTTGATTAGAGTAGGTTTCTATTACCATTTTAGATTATGAGACTAGATTTCATAATTTAGCCAAGCATGCTACATCTATCATACCAAAAGAGTATGAGTAGATTTGATGTTTTGTTTTGCAATTTAGCTTTCTTTTTGCATGGCTACTTAAAGTTTGGTTGCTATAGATTGATCTTTTATTAATGTTTACGATAATGCTTAGATTATAAAGGATATACATCACAAATCCTACGGAGAATGTGATAAGAGGTCGTGGTACCAAGGGAGTTTTAGTTGGAGCCAGAGTGTCACAGTTTAGAAAAAGTAGTTCTCAAGGTAGGTACCCTCCACTCTAGTCTTATCCATATTAGGGTTAGTCTAGTAGGCCCATTTATTTCGTACTTTAAATTATTGATGGAGGTCAGCGTATCTAAAATAATCATCCTGGCGAGGGTAGTGGTTAGCTTTCGAAAGAGGCATATTATGGGTTTTCTAGTTGATATTGTTATTTTGGGTATGCCAGATTTTTTGGGTACTATGCAGCACCCGATATGTGTTATGAATATGCGGTCTTTGAACATTTATCTAGAGAGTGTCCCAAGTATGGGGAAGTTAGGCCTGCAACTCATAGTGTTCCACCAATTAAAGTAGCGTTGCCCATGAAAAGGTCAAATATTCATCTAAAATATGAACCAAAAGGTCAAATCTTCATCTAAAATCTGAAAAGAATCTAGTCATGGGGTGCTTATAGGACAAACAATCTTGAAACAACAATCTTTAATTGGGGTCTAATGACCCAAGAATTAAACTCATGTTAAAACATCTCAAAATTCATACTTGGTAATGCAAACATACATAAATAATCTTAAAATTTCGAAATTTCAGCAATATTCATGGAAACATAAACATAATAATGTATTTCAACTTCTAAATCATGGAAAATCTATAATCTTGCAAATAACGATAATGGGCATAAACCCTGACTTTTATTTTATTGGAAATCTCATAAATTTCAGTAAATTTGTAATTCAAATTTATTTTGGGCACAAGGATGAAAAAATTATCCTTGTTCAAACCCCACATACCTTAATTGATAATCTTTGATGAAAGGCTTGAATCTTGAATCCCTATTGATGCTTTGGAGCTGAATACTTAGTGTTCTTGTAGTGGGAATCCGTAAATTTCGACTATCTTGGAGAATTAATGAAGGAATTCTGAGTTTCTTGGAGAGGAAGTATGATAAACAATGGTTTTACTTTGATGAGAATGATGAATAGGGCATAATGTGCTTTGATAATTGATAAATCTTATATTTTTGGATGTTCATTTAAATACTTAAAAAAATTTGGAAAACATACTTTTTCCCGATCTGGATGGCCACCGCGACACGCTACTATCGCGGTGGCCCACTAGAAATTCAATAACATTGATCATACATAAATCTTTAATTTGGGATGTTACATTGTGTTCTTTGTAAACCTCAAATGCCACCTCTTCATCATTTCACCTCATCTTGAGCGTGCCTTCTCTAACATAAATCAAGGCCCTTCTAGTTGCTAAGAATGGATGTGCCAAGATGAGTGGTACCTGTTCATCTACCATAAAATCAAGAAAAAATAAATAATAGGTATGATTAATTTACCAACCTTTATGAGGATATCCTCTATTACTCCTTTTGGATAGACACGGATCCATCTGCGAGCTGCAAAACCATGGTGGTTGATCTAGGCTCTCCCAAGCCCAATATTTTAAACAGTGATAGAGGTATCATATTTATGCTTTCCCCTACGTGATATTATGCATAAAACACTTTACTTCCAATTTGATTAGGGATAGTAAAATTCCCCTGATCTCTCAATTTCTTGGGGATTTTCTGTGTAATCATAGCGCTAAAATCTTCAGAGAATGTTATTACCCCCACATACTACAATTTTACCGTATTTTCCACCATATCCCTCAAGTTCTTTGCATACTTTGGCATACTTTACAAAATATCCAAAAGAGTTAAATTAATATGAAGCTCTCTGAATGTGTTAAAGAACTTTTTGAACATTGCATCCTTCTTTTCTTTTATTTGTCTCTGAGTGAATGGTAGTGGTGGCATCTTCTTCACTTCTTCTGTAGCAACTTTTTCTTTGAAGTACTCAGACTTTCTTAAATTTTTAGCATCTCTATCATTTACCTGTTGGGTCACTATATCAGCATATACCTCCTTTGTTGCCTTAGGAGATTCTCCTTGAAGCTCCTTACCACTTCTCAAGGTGATTTCTATAACCTACTTTGGATTTTCTGTATCTGCTGGCAACCCACCTTGTGGTCTAGTATTTAATGCTTGCTGGTTTTTCCATACGTGCATCTCTAAACTTCTTGTGGATGCTTGCAAATTAGTCAAGTCTGCAGCAAACTATTCCTAATTATTTGAGAGTTGTTTCATCATCTTCTCTATATTGCTAGCTGACTTATTTGGTTGGGCCTGTGGCTGTGGGGCATTCCATGTCTGATCTAGTGGCTGAGTCTGCAACTTTATGTTTTAAGCATTACTATAATTTGTCCTTTGAGCATTGCCTACATACATCAGAGATTCTAGATTTGAAGCACTCATAGCTACTGAATGGCCACTATTTCCACATGCCTCACACCAACCTGTAGCTTGTTGGATGGCATTGATTATGGCTGTAGGTTGTGTTGCTCCCACCTTCTTGCTACTGAATGATGTGTTGATCCAATTTTGTAAGGCAGAAACCTATGCTGCTAGGGTTTTGAATTGGTCCACCTCTAATACACCAACAATTCTTTTAGTGGCACTTTTAGAATCTGAATGCCACCTTTGATTTCTTTGTGCTATGCGGTTCAGTAATGTGTACAACTCATCATAAATAAATTATAGCGCTTCACCACCTAGAGGTAAATCTAGAAAAATCTTCGTATTGTGATCAAGATCTTTAACAGAAGAATCAGCATGTACCTTGTTGGACTACTGATGGTGTGTAAAATCCTGAAGAAGAGCATTTAAGCATTTCCAAACATGATAAAGGTTTTCATTAGGCTTCTGTTTGAAGCTCACTAAAAACATGATAAAGGTTTTCATTAGGTTCTCAAGTTCGTCGGAATTAGGACTGCCATTCCCTAACTGTCCTTCTGGCTGCTTGTTGTTCAGGCATTAAAAGAGTATACTCTTCACCTTCTTGGATTTGTAAAATTCGGGGGAGAAAGATTGCTTCTCTCCTGCATTGTTGGAAAAGTTGTTTAGGTTCAGGGATTGGTTTGACCAAATCCAGAGCCCTTGCTTGTTTATTATCATCCAAACTGTTTCCTGCAATGTAAAAGCCAAGACCAAGAATAAAAATACCAAATAAACCTAAAAGTAAAACTAAAATAAGTAATTGCCAAAATACAAGTCCCCGAAAATGGCGCCAAAAACTTGACAGCGTCCAAGCGAACACGCAAGTGTACTTGGTACACCAAGTTGTAAAGTGGCCTAATGAAAGTCAAGTATCAATCCTATAGAGTCTTGATTTGGCAATGATTTGATTTTAGTTCACAATTTAGATTCAAGTGATGCAAGAGTAACCAAAATAGAGTTTGGAGTTTTTAAATTGCAAGTAAAATAAGCAAAGCGTAAATAAAAGGTCTTTACACAATCAATTGGAGAAAACCCAGGGTTGAATCACTCTGAAAAATCATATTATGCTATTTGATTTCATTTGTTAACTTTCTTATCTCTGTTGTCGATTTGTAGGGTTAATTGCAAAATTATGATTTTCCAATCTCTAATCCTTTACCTAAGTTGAACCTTACAAATTCATCGTTGAGAAGGGATGTAATAGTTCACTTAAGTTCTTTACAAGTATCATCCTACGTGTGAATCAAGTACGGTATCTAAGTTCATCCTTATCCTATATACTAATTTGAATTCCTTATTTCATAAATAAATACAAACCATACTCTACTTATTACCATGTTGTATCTCCATCTTCCCTCTCCCGAGTTCACAAGGTCGATAATATATGTATTATAAGGGTACATAATCCTTAAAATAGTAAAAACAAGAATAAACAATCAACAAATAGTGATATGCAAAGAAAATAAACTTAATCCATAACAATAACGCTTATGTTCTTGACTTCAATCTCAGAAAAAGGACGTTTAGCCACTCATAGTAATAATCGTAGTCAAAATATTGTAATTAACAACTAAAAATATGTATAAACTAAATAAAATTAATAAAAATCTAATTATAAAGTTTCAATATTCCTTGATCTCCAAAATAAATCAAAAGATATGTAAAAACGTGATACAACATGTATATATAGCATAAGGGTAAGTCAAGTCCGTGTAGAAGTCAATTTAGCATGAAACACCCAGGGGTGGAGTGGAGCATGCGGCTCACCCTATATTGCATAGGAATAGAGCATGTGACACATTCTAATCGCATGATGCCTCTGGAATTAAAGAAACAAAATCACTAAAGAAAAACTACTTATGTTGATCTTTATTTAAAGATATATTGCATGATGTAACTAACATTGGATAACACGTGCAACACATGAATAAAATTACTAGTGAGTAAAAAGTATGAAAATATCACAAAGTTAAAATATTCTAATTGATATAATATATGAACATTCAACCAGTCAAAATCATCTTCAAATAGTAATACTTTAGTATTTAATAAATCTCAATGGAACTATAAGTAGCTATTCAAAGCTAAACCACTAAGTCAATAAGAATTACAATTAGATAAATTATGATATCGAGAGAGTGAACCTTGCTATTCCAATATTATATATTCTCCTTGGTTTAAGCTGCAACATGAGAGGCTTATTGCAATACCTGATCAAAAGTTGAGGGAGTGAAGTATGTTTACTTAAAAAAGTAGAGTCTTTCATTGTGAAATAACAATGAATTATAAATTTTTCGATGAAGAAATAAATAATTTGTGATTATAAAAGAAAAATTTAAAAGTAATGTTATTTTCTTCCATCTCTTCGCCTCCACAACCCTGTTTCATACCACCATGAGTTGTTACCCTGATAAAGAGATAATGTAGATTAAGCTTTTTTTCTGCCACAATAGGGATATTTAACTTGGTTCTCAGGTCTTGATGGAGCATCTTTAAAGTATTCATAAACACTTGAGGATTGTCTCCAATATCCTTATAAATAGACATGAGAGGTGGACATGTGTTATAATACAGGGATGCGACTGGGTAGCACAAGAATTTTTTCAGCATAAAATGATGTCTTTTTCAGAAGAAACATGAATTAAGTTTTATAAGAAGTAAAAAATCAGTGAGTGGGTGAGGGTAATGGAGTTAGTGTATTTGTATCACCATGAAAATGTCCTTGAAATAACTAAATAAAGAATTGGATTCCTATATTTATTGGCGTACTAACTTTGACTAATCAAACATGAAAATATTGAATTAAAAGAAATCTTTCTAATTAAATATCCTTTATTTCATTCTTGTTGGAGAAAATGTTACTCCATCTAAAAGCTAGTATAAAATTTATGAGGTGGATAGAGTCAACGTTAAAGAAAAAAAGTAATAAAGCAAAGCCATTTAGTTGATCTCTATTTTATGATATTTGGCATGATGCAATTAACATTGGATAACACGTGCAAGACACGTTTCCAATGGCTAGTTAGTAAAAAGTATAAAAATAGTACAAATTTAAATATATGCTTATTGATGAAATATATGCAAATTTAGAAAGTTGGAATCATCTTCAAATATAATACTTTAGTATTTAGTAAAGCTCGATATAAATTCAAGTAGAAATTCAAAGCCAAACTATTAAGTCAATGAGCATTAAAATTAAGATAAATTATGATATCTAGATAGTGAACTTCACTATGAAAATATTATATTTCTCCTACTTAAAGCTGCAACATGAGAGATTTGCTGCAATACATGATCACAAGTTAACAGAGTGCAGTATGTTTCATTGAAAAAATAGTCTTTCATTGTGAAATAACAATGGATTATAATTTTTTTGAAAAAGGAATGAAGAATGAGTCACTATAGAAGTACAATTTAAAACTAATGTTATTTTCTTTCATCCTTTCTTCCCCCACAACCTTTTTCATAACACCATGAATAGTTACCTCAATAAAGAGATAATGTAGATTCAACTCTTTTCCCCACAATAGGAATTTTCAACTTGGTTTTCATGCCTTGATGAAATATTTTTAAAGTAACCATAAACACATTAGTATTGTCTGCATATCATTATATATAAATATGGAAGGTGGATATGAGTGATAAATTGAGGGTACAACTCTAGAATTTTGTAGCATTAGATGATATCATTTTCACAATAATCTTTAATCAATCTTTATAAAATCTAAAAAAGTATTTGGGTGAATGAAGATAATGGGGTTAATATATTTGTATCACTATGAAAATATCATTGAAATAATAAAATAAAGAGCTTGTTTTCCTATATTTGTTGGTCTTCTAATTTTGATTAATCAAACATGAAAATATTAAAAAAAATTCTAATTGAATATGTTTTCATCTTAATCTTGTAAGAGAAACTATTTCTCCATTTAAAAGTTAGTATAAAATCTATAATGTGGATAAAGTCAACATTAAAGAATAAAAATCACTAAAGCAAAACTATTTATGTTGCTCTCTATTCAATGATATTTTACATTATGAAACTAACATTGGATAATACATGCAACACACGTGTCCAAAAATAATTTGTAACAAGTATTAAAATCTCACAAAATTGAATATATGCTAATTTATAAAATATATGAAGATTTAGCTAGTAGCAATCATCTTCAAATTGTAATACTATAGCATTTTATAAAGCTCAATGGAAATATAAATACCAATTCAAAGCTAAACCACTTAATCAGTAAGCATTACAAATAAGATAAATTATAATATCAAGAAAGTAAACTTTACTATGAGAATATTATGTTTTCCCCTCAATTGAAGCTAAAACACGAGAGGTTTGCTGGAATACATGATCATAAGTTGAGGGAGTACAACAGGCTTCATGAAAAATTAGATTCTTTAATATTGAAATAACAACGAATTATAATGTTTCTGAACATGGAAAGAAGAAATTGTGATTGTAAAAGGAAAATTTAAAACTAATGTTTTTCCTTCCATCTTTTGTCCTCTATAATTTTTTTTATACCACCACGAATGATTACATTGATAAAAAGAAGTTGTAGATTTAACTCTTTTTTCTCCCACAATAGGGATCTTCAACATGGTTCTCATGTCTTGATGGAATATAGTTAAAGTATACATTGACATAGGAGGTCGATAAGGGTTATAATTGCAGGTGCGACTGTGGGTAGCATAAGAGTTTTTATCAAAATATGATGTCATTTCCATAGTAATCTTTAATGAAGATGCAAAAGAAGTAAAAAATAAATGAGTGAGTGAGGATAATAGGGTTAGTTTATTTGTATCACTATAAAAATATCATTGAAATAACTAAAAAATGATCTTTTCTTCTACATATATTGGTGTACTAACTTTGACTAATCAAATATAAAAAAAAAATCTAATGAAATATCTTTTCATTTTATTCTTGTAATAGAAATGTTACTCCATTTAAAAGATAGTATAAAATCCATAAATTGGATAAAATCAACATTAAAGAAAGTTAATTGATAAAGTAAAGATATTTATGTTTCTCTCTATCTTATTTCTTTTTAGCAATAAAATTTTGAGTATCCTAAAATAGCATATTTATATGTATATATATATCTAGTTAGAATGTCAACTTTTTTGTTTTGTAAACCAATCAAGTTAAACCCAATAATCAAATGATTTTCTAGGAAAATACTTATGTGTCACGACCCAAATCAGGGCCTAGTCATGATGGGTATCTCAAGCCCACCGTGGGCTGGAGACCACTCCTCTAGCCTAACCTCCAGAGCATAATAAAAGTAAATTGCAAGAGCCAGCCAAAATACATAATAATGATAGATAAGTCTAATAAAGTATTAAAAGTCAAAACACAATGACAAAAACATCCCAACACTATCCACAAAAGCCTCTAAACGTAAAGTACCAAATCAGGTCGGAACATTTCCCCGACCATGAAAAGTGAAAAATCACAATTCCCATAATCTAAAAAGAAACCTAATGAAATGGTAGGGTTTTTCGAAAGTTGGAGGCTCACCACTTCATAAAAACTCAACCGATGTACCACACCACCTAACGCTGCACATGAGTAACAGAAAATCCCACATACCCAACATCATTTAACAATTCAGTGTCCAAGGATAATTAGTAGAGTGAGCATTAGCATATAACTCAATGAAAGAGGATAAATTAATTCCATTCCCAAAAACCAGTCAAAACCATATGCACAACATTCATATATACATATATAGGATGCCGGAATAGAGAGAATGTCCATGAACATGATAGTTAAAATATTAACCTGAACTGTGTAGCTCGCTCCATTCTAAATGGACCCATAACCTATATATGTCCAACTCCCCTACTAAAAAGGCCCCAATACATATTAGTCACATGTACCGAGGAAATTGAGAAAAATTCTTGATACACCAAGGTGATAGCCATCCAAAATATAAAGTGTGCACCAGGCACACGGTCACATGCACCCCCATGTCAGCAAACGTGACTTCCAGTATTGGTCCCCCCGAGACTACACCTTCATGGTGAACTACACAATTTCTTTTAAGTCCAAATTAAAATAGTTTACACATAATCCCAACAATTAATCAAGGAGCCTTTTATTAAGACATTTACCAACTTGGTATCTTCATACCATTATGCTTTCAAGCCAATATAATTATGCCAAATCAATCCACATAACCATATGACTCCCAAGTTCTATTTAATAACCTACAACCATGGACACCAAGGGAATTTCAAATACATTTTTACTATCTATTATCTTTATTATGCAATGCATTGTTCCACAAATAAGTTAAATCATGCAAATACCATATTTAAACTAATATTATAAAGGTGGGTTGAGGTTAAATGCCATTATCAAGCCAAAGACCCTTCAATTTAGGGGAAGAAATGTTACACATTCCAATCATTATAATTATGCACCCATTCAGGCCCAAAAACCATTAACTAAAGTATAACAATACATTTAAACCATGAAAAATACAATTCGTTTGATAACCATCAAATGCCCTGAACCCCTTTTTAAACCCATCAATTAAAATTACATAAACAATGATTAAATATATGCCATAAAATAAAATTTGTGTTAGGGATAGGAAACATGGCTGAAATATAGAGGAAATCGAAGAGGAATCAAAGTTAGGAGCCAAATCATTGCCTTTCTAGTAAGAGCCTAGTATCTCTTGCCTTGGGAGTTAAAGAGGACAAGGGTAAGTTTAATCTTGATAACTAATGGCAGAGAAATCCTTTGAGTATTTTTAAGCCATGAAAAAAGTGTGAACGGAGGAAAATACCAAAAAGACCCTGATTAAAATATACAAGAAAAATCAAAAATAGTCATCATGGCTTTGGTAGAGACCTATGAGGTCTGACCATGAGTCGTGACCAAGAGGAATGAAAATCTTGTCCCATATTATTATGACAATGAGTCCCTCACAATGACTCATTTTTTCTCAAAACGAGTCGTATGTTGGAATCATTGTTAAGGGACTAAGTCTAGGCTTTCTTACTGCCATGGAAATGAGTCCTCCTAATGACTCTTGATTTATAGAAATTAGTCAGACTTTGATTGCTATCACTGCCAGTTGGACACCACTTCAGTAACTTGGCTAATTCAATTATACATCTCTTGGAGGGTCTAAAGCTCAAGAAGTTTGGGAGTTACATTACCCCTATCCCCTCCCTCTTTTAGGATTATTTGTCACCGAATGATAAGTTAGGGTACCTATAGCATGGTATCAGAAAAAATTCAAATAGAATCCAAGGAAAAATTTGAAATGTGATTAGAGGAAAACGAAATGCATACCTTAATCACTTCCATTCTCTACTGGAAAAAGAATAGGTATTTGGCTTTCATATCATTTTTATATTCTTATGTAGCTTCCTCCATATTTTGATATCTCCAAAGCACGTTTATCGAAGATACATCCTTATTTATCAATCTACAAACATGCCTATCTAGAATTTTAAACGGGACCTCCTTATAAGACAACAAATACATGACACCAAAATCCTCAAAAGGAACTATCAAAGAAGGATCACCCATAAACATTTTTAGCATAGACATATGGAATATAGGATGAATTGAAGCCAAGCTCGCTGGAAAATCTAACTCATAAATGACATTCATAATTCACTTTACAATTTGTTACGGACAAATGTAATGACGACTGAGTTTCCCCTTCTTCCCAAATATCATTGCTCCTTTCTTTGGATAGACCTTCAAGAACACCCAATCACTAACACAAAACTCTAACTCCTTCTGCCTTACCTCCGCATAAGACTTCTACAACTTTGAGCACTCTTAAGTCTTTCTCTAATCACTTTTACCTTCTCCATGGCTTGGTGAATGATGTAAGTACCAAACAACCTAGTCTAACCGACCTCAAACCATCCAATACAAAACCTATACGTTCTACCATAAAGAGCCTCAAAAGGGGCCATCTAAATGCTATAATGATAACTGTTATTATAAATGAACTAAATAAGAGGTAAATGGCCAACCCAACTACCTTTAAAATCAATCACATAGGCCCTTAGAATATACTTCAAACAGTGAACAGTATGCTTTGCTTTTCCATCCGTTTGAAGGTGGAAAGCGGTGTTAAGATTCACCTAAGTACCCAACTTTTCTGAAATGACCGTTAAAATAAGGAGGGAATTGCGTACCTCGATCTAAAATAATGGTCATAGGTGCTCGATGCAACTTAAATATTTTTGTAATACCCTAAGAGTACACCCTGGATGCCACAAGGTGCCTACAGACCCAAAGAACCACAAGCTAACCCATGCTAGAACCTGTTGTGAGCATAGAATAAAATAACAAAGAACATATGAATAATTAAATTAAAAATACCATAAGGTTTTAAATACTAAAATAATACTAAATCAAAATACTAAAAATGCCTGTCTGGAAATAATACTATAAGACTATCAATAACAACTGATAACTGAATAACTAAATAAAATTGTCTGAAAGCCTCTAACTGATTGGCTGTGGAGTTGATATGACAAGTCCCCTACTATTTCCAACTAACTACTGAACTAATCTAAAATAAACATAAATGGTCCACGGAACATGAGGAATCGCCAATGCTACTGTTTTGGATGAACTGAATAGGTCTAGGTGCGGTTGGGAACCTGAGCATTAGAACATATAGTATGAGACATCATAGCACAAGAAATGAGTATGCAGTTAATACTTTTAATGTACTGGTATGCTACATGAGTTTAGAATGGCATAAATGGTTGATATGCATGAATATTACTGAAAAACGGATAGCATAAGATAACTGATGTATAGTATGCAAGAAATGCTATATAATCTAAGAATGCATAACCAAGCATATAGCATGATACTGGAATTATATGTAAACTAAAATGCTGAAATATTGATGTTGAACAAT
Organism: Capsicum baccatum var. pendulum; assembly: GCA_030864225.1. Classification (NCBI taxonomy): domain Eukaryota; kingdom Viridiplantae; phylum Streptophyta; class Magnoliopsida; order Solanales; family Solanaceae; genus Capsicum; species Capsicum baccatum. The sequence goes on from CM061550.1 coordinate 110,410,266, forward strand.
AAATAACTATATGTCATGGTCTAGAAAGTTTGAAAACTGAACTCTATACTCAATACTAAACTGAGATTGTGGGAGCTATCGTCTAATCGACATGCTCTAATAACTTAAATTTGGGTCCAACCTATAACCCCAGTTTGAAGGATATTAGTACTGTGCCACGGGTACTAACACTGACTGTGTGCATCCACTGAACTGCCATCCAAAAGAACTAAGGGTCACCTTCAACTAAAAGGGCCCTAATGGGATATATGTCAACCCTTAACATATAGGTTAACGTCTCAACCTATGTTGGCTACATAGTTCTGGCACGTAGGGACTGCTGCTACACGTCACACCCTTAAATGGCAGGTGAGCCACCATCCTTGGGTTCGTTCGATGCTGAATCCTACTCCCAACTAAATTGAATCTAACTAACTAGACTGAACTAAGCTGACTGACATGATGCACTTACTAAACTGATAAGACTTTAATATATTCAAAACTCTTCTGAAAGTATTTAAACTAAGTAAATAGCTATGTTTTTAGGTATTGACAACCCCCAAGACTCGATGGTAATAATAAAAACAAATGAGAGCATTTGAAACCATAATACAACTTAGAGAACATCATAAATAGTCATTCTTCAGAATTCATTTATGAGGCATTTCATCAAACACATGGGAGTCGTGAGTTAAAGCTTGGAATTTGTTTAATACATATGATAGTAACTCAACTTCAATACTAAAATCATGGTTTAGGGATTTCAACATGAAATTTTCATTCTTCAAACATGTCAAGAATAATCCCAATAGAGAACACTTGTAAACATGGTGTAAGGTTAAAATTCATAGAAGTTCACAGATAATATTCATAAATAAATGTTAATATCATAATTGAACTTGAAAATGGGGTTCTTGAACTCCATGGATAAAAAAGGTCCACGAATCAACATCTAACATACCTTATTTGAAGAATTCGTGAAGGTTCTTGATGGATTTCTTGAGAATTAAACTTCAATATTAAAAGGGCTAGGGTTTGTTCTTGAGTGGAATTGCTGTTAATTTTTGGTGAAATATGAATTATAAGGCAAAGATGCTATTTTCGGACCTAAATCTCATGTTAAAGTGAAGGGGAAAAGACGAAACTACCTTTCTACATTTAAAATCTAGAACTGCAATGTCGATTAAGGATTCACCGTGAACTGGTGATTCCCTCATCGATATACTTACCAAGATGCGGTGCAATCGCAGTGAGTAACTTGAAATGACCATTGATGATTTGCCCTTCACAGCAATACGGTGGCACCTTCACCACTATACTCACTGCGATGTGGTCTAATCGCGGTGAGTTGCTGCCTGGAAAATTTAAACATGGTCCAAACCTTATCCAAAAAACTCTAAACTTACTCGAGACATACTACTTAAACCCCTAAACTTGAATCAACTCAAAAATCATCATCTCAGAGCTCGGAAGGTCAACTTAAAATTCCTCAAAGTTAAAGGGGGCACAAATGTCTAAGTCCCTCAACACATAGTCTTATTTTTCATGTTCTAAGCATATTATGAAAGAAATAAGGGATGAGAAGGACGTAGAAACGTACGGGGTATTACAATATCTCCCCTTGGGGATATTCATCCTCGAATGAGACTAATTAAACGAAGGATACTAAGGGACTGAGATTACAAGTTGATTATGCATAACTGAAAATGCGATTACATAACTGAGTTTGAACATGGTGATTGACTAAACTAATTCATGAATTCATGCAAAAACATGATCATAATTTTATGGTTGGAACTGACAATGAAAAAGAGGAACTCCAAGTAAAACTGTTACTTTTAACTGAGTATGAGTTTGCGGAGAAAAGGTGAGGGTACTTGGTACACATGTCTGCTTTTGCATCCCAAGTAGCTCCCTCAACGAACTAATTCCTAGAAAGAACTTTAACCAAGGGAACTTTTTTGCTCCTTAGTCTACAAAACTGGCAATCTAAGATTTCAATGGGAGTTCTTTAAAAGAAATGACGTTCTGAACATCAAGGATCTCTAAAGGGACAACAACCCCTAGGTCACCAATACATTTCTTTAATAAGGAAATACATAACACCGATGCATGGATACAAAATCTATAGTCAAATCAAGCTTATACACTACTTTCCCAAAATGACTCAAGATTCTGAAAGGGCATACATTTCGAGGACTGAGCTTCCCTTTTTTACAAATTCTCCTTACTCCCTCAATGGGAGAGATTTTCAAGTATACAAAATCACCAATATCAAATTTGAGATCCTTTCTCGTCACATTTCCCTAAGGGTTTTGTCGGCTTTGGGCTGTCTTAAGCCTCTCCCTGATCAAATGAACTTTCTCCATAGCATCGAACACTAAATCTGGTCTTATCAATGCAATCTCTGCTACCTCAAACAAACCAATAGGAGATCTACATCTCTTCCTATATAGAGTCTCAAAGAAAACCATCTGGATACTCGAATAGTACTTGTTGTTGTAGGTGAACTCAATCAATGTCTAGTGATCATCCCAACTTCCCTTAAATTCGATAACACAAGCTTTAAACAAGTTTTATAAGATATGAATGGTCCTCTCTACCTGACCATCTGTCTGAGGGTAAATGGCCATAATAAGATAAACTTGGGTACCAAGACCTTTCTAAAAAGCCTTCTAGAATTCAGAGGTGAACTGAGTACTCCTATCGAAAATGACGGATAATAGAACTCCATGCATTCTAACCAACTCTCTAATATAGAGCTTGGCATAGTCCTCAGCAGGAAAAGAAGAATGGGCTAGCAAGAAATAGGTTGATTTGGTTAGCTTGTCCATAATGACCCAAATTGAATCATGCTAACGACGAGTACAAGGCAAACCCATCACAAAGTCCATGTTCACCTCTTCCCACTTTTAATTGGGATTACTACACTTTTGCATAGTGCCACTAGGCTTCTGATGCTCAATCTTAGCCGGCCGAGAAATAAGGTACTTAGATACAAACTCTGCAATATCACTCTTCATATCACTCAACTAATAGATTTCCAAAAAATCACAATACATCTTAGTGGACCCTTGATAAATAGAGTATTGCCCACTATGCGCTTCTATAAGAATTCGTTGTCTCAACCCATCTACGCATGGCACACACAGTCTACACTAGCAATGAAACACACCATCTCACATAGGGAGAAAACCTCTACTATATGATCTTTGACTGACTTTTTTGACCTTACTAGACTGGGATCCCTTTATTTCTTTTCCTTCATTTTGGCAATCAAACAAGATTCTGAACTACTCGACACCCAAATACTACCCTCAGCTGACTCTACCAAACGAATACCTAATCTATCCAACTGATGAACCTCCTGAACCAACTGCTTCTTATCATTTTCAAAATGAGCCACACTACCTACAGACAATCTACTATGAGCATCTTCCACTACATTGGCCTTTCCCAAATGATACAAAACACTAATATCATAAAACTTCAACAATTCTAGCCACCTTTTCTGATGAAGATTTAACTCTCTCTACAAAAATACATACTATAAATTCTTGTGGTCTGTGAACACATCAATATACACCCCATACAGATAATGACTTAAAATTTTCAAGGCAAACACAATGGTTGATAACTCAAGATCATGAGTAGGTGAATTCTTTTCATGATGTTTAATTTTTTTAGAGTCGTAAGCTATAACGTTACCTCTCTCAATCAAAACACAACCCAAATCAACTCTGGAAGCATCACTATAAACCAAAAATCCATCTGGACTATCAAGCAACATCAAAATTGGGGCTGAGGTTAGTCGAGTCTTTAACTCCTGAAAACCCTTCTCAAAAGAATTTGACCACTGAAGCTTGACTTTTTCTTTGTCAATCTAGACTAGGGGGATGCACTAGATGATAACCCTTCAACAAACCGTCTGAAATAGCCATCCAAACCCAATAAACTCCTGATATCTAATAGATAAATAGGTCAAAGTCAGTTTCTCACTACTTTAGTCTTTTAAGGGTCAACTCTAATGACATAACTAAAAATAATCTAGCCAAGGAAGGCTACTAATCTTAGCAAAAACAAACACTTACCAAATTTAGCAAATAGCTGATGAACTTTAAGAGTCTGCAATATGATTGTGAGATTGTCTGCAAGATAGTTTTTATTACGGAAATAGAGAAGGATATTATCTATGAAGACTATGACGAGCATGTCCAAGTACTGTTTTAACACCTAGTTCATCAATTCCATAAAAGATGTTGGGAAATTGGTAAGACCAAATAACATTACTAAAAATTCAAAGTGACCATACCAAGTTCTACAAGCTACTTTTGGAATGTCACATTCATTGACTCTGAGTTGATAATAGTCGGATCCGAATCCTATCTAAGACAAATAACTGGCACCCTAAATTTGATCAAACAAGTCATCGATTCTGGGGTGTGGGTACTTATTCTTGATAGTGACTTTGTTTAGCTAACGGTAATTGATGCACATTCTGAGAGAACCATCTTTATTACGCACTAAAAGTAATAGAGAACCCCATGGGGAAACACTGGGCCTAATGAACCCATATATTAAAGGCCTTTTAATTGCTCTTTAAAATTTTTGAGTTCAGTTGGAGCCATTCTATATGGCAGAATAAAGATAGGCTCGGAATCCGATAGAAGGTCTATTCCAAAGTCAATTTCCCTTTCGAGAAGAACTCTAGAAAGGTCATTGTGAAACATATCTAGGAATTCCCACAATAATGAAATTGACTCAAGACTAGGAGTATCAAAATTGGAGTCTTTAACTCGAACAAGATGGTAGACACACCCCTTAGTTATCATCTTCCTAGCTCTAAGGTATTAAACAAGCTGACCCCTAAATGTTGTAGTACTATCCTTCCATTCTAGGACTGGTTCATTCAAAAAGTGAAAATAAACAAACTCTTTTACTACAATATACTTAGGCATAGCATGAGTGCAGCCAATCCATGCCTAGGATGACTTCAAAATGAGTTATCTCTAACTACTCAAGATCAACTGATGTGACTCACTGGGATATTGTATACCTGTATAGCTATAATAGAAATAACTACAGGGGTGGACACTTAGAAGGGTTCTGCTAGAGTTTTAGGACTGACACCAAATTAACAACTATATAGGGAGTTATTGAAGAAAGAGAAGCTCTGAGGTTTAATAAATCATAAATATGTAAATGAAAGACTTGTAACATACTAGTAACCACATCAAGAGAACTTTTCTATTCTTGTTAGGACTAAAGTTAATAAAGCCTATTTGGGCACTGCCCACTCGTGGCACTAGAAGCGATACCCTGCTGAGTTGGGCGAGTTAATGAAACTAGAGGACGAATCAATTGATCTTACTAACCACTCTGTGGGAAGTCCCTGACCCTAAGTTCAATGTTGCCAAATCCAAAGCATATATCACTTTCAGCTCTACACAAACCCTGATGGTTTCTATCACATTAATGCAAAGAGGATTTGTGCGACCATTGTTCACACTTTAGTTGGGTTTAGGTCCTGGAGCCCTATCTTGATTATTAGTTATGGGCTTCGACACTGGCGTACTAGCTACAGATAGAGCTAGGTATGAAGATTTATAAGGGAATTAAGGATGGTTACCACCCTCCAACCTCGGCTGAGCAAAACTAAATCTACTCGTTCTAGCTCTATTATTCTCCATCTTTCTTTCCTTACACTTTTACTCCTCAATCTGTTGAGCATGGACTATCAACCTAGATAAGTTAATCTCCTAAATCAACATCACGGTCCCACACTCCTTGGCCGCGCTATCAGTTACACCAGAGAAAAACTTACTTATCCTAGACGTACCATCAGACATAATATTAGGATCATACCTAGCCAGCTGAGTAAACTTTAGAGAATACTCCTCCATACTAATGGTTCCCTGCCTTAGATTAACAAATTCTTGTACCTTAGACTCCTTTAATTCCAAAGTAAATAACCTATCTAGAAAAGAAGTAGAAAACTCCTCCCATTTAACTGGTCTTGCATCTGCCCCTCTATCTTCCTTCTACTACTTATACAAGGTGTGAGAAATATCCAGCAACTATTAAGAACCTAAATCTACACTCTCACTATAAGTCACACCCATAATATCAATTACCTTATGAACCATGTCAAAGAAATCCTATGGATCCTCTAACTTAGATCTCAAAAATAGAGGAGGGTTCATTTGGGCGAAGTTCTGAATCCTAGCTATAGTATTATTAGCCACTAAAATGGTTAGGAGGCAGCCGTCTGATTATTCAAGCCTTCTACTAAGTGAGCTAAGGTAGTGAATGCCTCTCTAAATTAGGTAGAAAATACAGGTTTATTCAGGGGATCTTCCTAAACAGGTAGAGGTGCGAGTTGATTCTCGTTTCTCCTTTCGTTAGTCTTTCTAGGAGACATGTTTTGTAAACGGAAAGGAAATTTGATTAGAAACAGAGTTTAAATTGAGATCATTCTAATTCACACGACATGAACACTAAAAGAAGTAAACTTTTCCTAAAATGTCTTGTAGCCTCTAGTCCATAAGTGGGGGGTGCTTCACACCCATGCAAGTAAATCTACTCTAACATCATTTTCGAACTTCCTAGGACACTATAAAACCATAGGTTCTGATACCAATTTTGTAATGACTCGAGAGTACACCCTAGACGCCACATGGTGCCTACATCCCTAAAGGACCACGAGCTAATCCATGCTGGTACCATCTATGAGCAATGAATAAAATAAGAGAGAACATGTGTGGAATTTAACTAAAAATTCCATAAGGTTTTAAATACGAAAACAATACTGAATCAAAATACTAAAAATATCTATCTGAAAACAATACTTAGACTGTCAATAACAATTGATAACTGAATAACTGACTGAAAGTGTTCGAAAGCCTCTAACTGACTGGCTTTGGAGTTGATAGGACAAGTCCCCAACTAACTCAAACTAACAACTAAAATTTATTGAAATAAACATAAATGGTCCCTGGAATATAAAGATTCACCATTGCTACTGCTGCGGAGGCACTGAGGAGGTCTAGGTGCGGTTGGGAACCTGAGCATCCGAACCTATGATATGAGACATGAGAAGACAAGAAATGAGTATGCGATCAGTAAGTTGAATGTTCTGGTATGCTAAATGAGGTTAGGTTGTACTGCACAGTTGTAATGTATAAATGATACTGACCAAACGTATAGCATAAGATAACTAATGTATAGTATACGAGAAATGCTGTACAATTTGACAATGCATGACTAAGCATATGACATAATACTAGAATCGTCTGTAAACGGAAATACTAAAATATTGATGCTGAACAATTTATAATTGTATGCCATGGTCAAGCAAGTATGAAAACTGAACTCTGGACTGAACACTTCACATAGACTATGGGAGTTATTATCTAACTGACATTCCCCAATAAGGTAAATTGGGGTTCAACCTGTAACCCCAGTTGTAAGGGTGTCAGTACTATGCCATGGGTAGCTACATTGACTATGTGCATCCACCAAAGTATTGTCCCGAAGGACTAAGGGTCACCCTCAACTAGAAAGGCTCTAATGAGATATATGTCAACCATCAACTGCAAAGTTAACATCTCAACCTACGTTGGCTGCGTAGTTTTGGAAAGCAGGGACTACTACTAAAGGTCACACCCTCAACTGGTATGCGATCCCCTATCTCTGGGTTAGCTCATGCAGAATTATCCTCCCAATTGAATTGACTCTAATTACTAGACTGAACTGAGCTGACTGACATGATGAACTGACTGAACTGATAATACTCTAATATTTTCAAAACCTTTATGAATGTATTTAAACTAAGAAAACAACTAAGTTTTTGGGAATTCATAACCCCCAGGACTCGATTGTAATACCAATAAGAACACATGGATAGGAACATTTGAAACCATAAAACAACTTTGAGGACATCATAAATAGTCATTTTTGAAAATTCATCTTTGAGGCATTTCATCAAAAACATGGGGGCCGTGAGTGAAAGCATGGAATTTGTTTAATACATAGGATAATAACACAACTTAAATACTAAAATCATGGTTTAGGGATTTCAACATGAAATTTTCATTCTTCAAACATGTCAAGAACTAATCCCAACGAAAAAACACGTGTAAACATTCTATAAGGTCAAAATTCATGGAAAATCATGGATAAAATTCATAAATACATGTTAATTTCACAATTGAACTTGAAAATAGGGTTGTTGAACTCCATGGATAAAAAGGGTCCATAAATCAACACCTAACATACCTTATTTGAGGAATTCGTGAAGGTTCTTGGTGGATTTCTTGAGAATTGAACTTGAATGTTGAAGGGTCTAGTGTTTGTTCTTGAGAGGAATTGCTTTTAATATTAGGTGAAATATGAATTAGGAGGCAAAGATGTTGTTATAAGACTTAAATATCATGTTCAAGTGAGGGGAAAAGACACAACTACCATTCTATATTTAAAATCCAGAATTAGAATGTCGATTAAGGCTTCACCATGACAAGGTGATGCCCTCATCGATATACTAACCACGATGCGGTGCAACCGTGGTGAATCATTGTAAATAACCATTGTTGATTTACCTTTCACCGTGAGGCAGTGGCTCTTTCACTGTTATACTCATTGTAATGCGGTCTAATCGCGGTGAGATGCTACCTAGAAAATTTAAACGTGGTCCAAACCTTATCTGAAAACCCAAAACTTACCTGAGACATGCTACTTACACCCCTGAAGAAGAATCAACTCAAAAATCATTGCCTCAGAGCCCGAAAGGTCAACTTAAAAATCATCGAAGTTAAAGGGGGTAAAAAATTACTATGTCCCTCAACACTTGTCTTATTTTTCAGGTTCTAAGCGTCTTAAGAAAGTATTAGGGGCTGAGCTGGTCTAAAAAGCCACAATCCAGGAACATCAATATAAGTTACCAACTTATAAAGTAACCTTATTATAAGGTTTACTAGCCTCATCTATGTCTAACATCCACAACTAAGTCCACAAGACTTAACACAAGCTTAGGCCTAAGTAGGCCGAACGATCCCATTTCCAATCCATAATTTTCATAATTAGGCACACCATGCCCCAAACTAGGCTTAGGTGTCTAGTTCATCTTCTAGATGTGAAGTAAGCCATATTTAAGCTTAATATTGCAACTTCGAATATAAACAAGGGTACTCAAGTCAACTCTACCTAACTTATGATTTCAAGACTACCACACTAGCCCATAAGGCTAAATATACAAATCATGCTACAAAGGATAAAATGATATTAAAAACATAGCATTATATCATATCCATGTGATAACTAATCTAAACTAAAAGGGGAAGGCAATAGGTTACAAAAAGTTTATAAACATGCTATCTTACGGGTCCAAAACCCACATCTAATTCCCAAACATCAACAATCAAGGCCAAGTTATCCTACTCATAGTCAAGCCTAACATCTATATTCAAATGCAACATATATCATACATCATCTATGAAGAAAAGTAGACAGAAGCCTACTTCCAGGCTGAACCGCAAAATCTCACTTCATCCACCACATGCTCGCCTTCACTTTTCAATCCTCAAAATACCATCGCATTATCAAAACCATAATCTACTCATCAACACAAGTCTAATGATACCCATATTGCACTATTGTGCTTCTGGTCCAAAAATAACACCAAGTGGGTCCCACACACAAAAAATGAGTTTTCGAGACCAACCCAATGTTCACAAATGAATAAGGAATCATAACCTTCAAAGAATGGGTGAAAACTAAACATACTTTTGGATAAGATCAAGACCTAAGATAAATTGGGGTTTTGGATCCAAACTAAGAAATTCAAGCATGAATTCAAGAAATGCATGCCTTAATCTTGAAGATAATTGTGATATAAGATGATAATTAAAGTCCGAATTCACCCCCATGACCAGTTTTTAGTTATTACACTCATTTTGGGGTTTCTAGGTCTAAATAGTTAAGGGGAAATGACCCAAATGCATCTTGGGGCCTTTATATTGTCCCTACAGGTACTCAGATGTCGCAATTTCACAATCTTGACCGCGATCACGGTTGCACCAGATGACAACAAACTCAAAAATAAGTTTTTGACCCTCGAAACTCATCTAGAATCCAAATAACATGATCAAATAGTTAATTTTTAGTGTAAACCACATTTCAAACCCATTGGAATCATCAACACTTTCATCGGAGATCGTTTATGCAATAAGTGGGGCCTACACCTATAGTTCATCACTTTATCTGCTCAATAGCCCAAAATAAGTCCATAAGCCTTGGGACCTGAACCAAGGGTCTCCCTAGCTTAAAATTAATGTTCCAAAATAATGGAAAAGTTGGATTTTCAATTTGAGGTCATTTCAAACAAATGTTGGTCTCACACCCATTCTTTCTAATTTTCAACTTTCCGACAAATAGGTCGAAATGAGCTCGAGTGCATTAGGACACGAACCAAAAGTCTACCTAGGCTAAAATCGGTATTTCAGATCTACTGGTATAGTCAAAATTTGAATCTGAGATCTTTTTAATAAAGTTTTCGCTCGGTTGCCATTTTGAACAAATGAAGACTTCAAAGTAGTGAATTAGCTCTAAAAATAAATAAACTGCCCGATAACCGAACCGTTAGTCCAAATAAGTCATAAATTACTTAGTGCGTCTATGGAGAAGATCAAACAGTGAAGGTAAGCATAAATATGGAAATAACCTGAATGGTCATTACAATATCCACTATTAAAAGAACTTTTGTCCCCGAAAGTCAACAGACTTAAAGAATCTCAAAAGCTCGCAAGAATGATGTATTGGGCCTGCATGTTCCAAGCATGACTTCCCAGATAACCTCAGCAGAGAGAAAACACTTGCAAGAGATTTCACCACAGGTATCCTTTTTCAACTAGCACTTTCATTCTACTTCAAAAATAGTCAATTCAACTTAACCGCTAGCTGGCCTCCAACTGAACAGAAAATACTGATGCACGCACATCTGAATCACATTAATTTTATACCATATCTATATCCACATAAATCAACAAAGGCTCATCCAAGACAAAAAGAAGACCAAGGGATGAGTCATAAAACCGACTCCAAATCCAAAAATAACCTTCCTTTACTTTGTTGCACCTGCTATCTGCTCCACACAAGGAGGAAAATCACTTGAGTCTCGTCCACATAGTATCATCAAAGAGAACTCAAAAAATTGAAGATGATCCATAGAAAGTCCATAAGTAAAAAATGAATATAAGCTCATAAGGAATTATCTAGGTATAAAAATAAAGACAATAACGGAAAGCAATCTATGTCAGTGCTGTAACCAATCTGGATGAAAATAAAACTAAAATCTTGAAATATAAAGTATCATTACACATCAATAAATATTGCACTCTAAGATATCTCATCCACCACGAATGAAGGCATACTAAATCCAACTTGAGAATATTACTCCCGTTGAGTAAACCATCCAAAATTTTCAAGGAAACTGAAACTCAAGGTCAAAACAAAAATAACCAATATGAGGCCCATGGGCTATCATCTAAACACTTATACACTATAATCCAGTCGAAGTCTAGAAGACCAAATAGGCCACCATAGAGTAAGCTCAACCAACCTATAAATGTAAAAAACAAGTCCAAAATAAAGGCTGCACTACAACTCTGCAACACTAAAATGAAATCTCGCTACCAATCTTGAACTACTTAGTCTTAAATATCTAAATTAACCTAAAAATGGGTAGGCATTAAACCTCCAAATCTATCATACTTTTAAATTTCCATTCGAAGGAGACAAAATCCAAAACTTGACCAATAAGGCTATATCAATGTGAACTATCTCAGATCGACTCTAGTATCCAGATCTAACATATCTGAGATAAATCATACCAAGCCATAGTCGAGACATATCTAGAAATAAAAATCACCACTGGGATAACTACTGACTATTAACACAAGCAACAAGCTACATATTAGCTGGAGGGAATGAAACATAGCCACAAAATAGGAGTCTTGCCAAAGGATAAATCACTGGTTGAAAACACTATAACCCACTCTATATCAACTAGAGGGCATGAACTATTGAAACATTATCAAAACTTCTCAAGACTGAAAACCATACCAGTGACGCCAAAAACCTTAGCAACTCGGAGAAATACAACTTAAGCTGGTAACTTACCAATGCAACAATCCATGTAGGCAAAGAAATAGCCACAGGCTCATATTCAAGCAGAATCACCCCACCAAGACTTACTAGGCTGAACAAATTCTTAAACGGGGATTTCCTAAATATACCCAAGAACATCATTGAAGAAGAAATACCAATCACAAAACAAAGGTGAAAATCGTGACCACCATTAGAAAACCAACAACTCAAGATAAATAGTTTCTAGTTTTCCAATATATGAATCTATCACAGGAAAGGACACCCGCCTCTAACTTTCCAACTCCACTAGGAAAAACCACATCACAACGATAAAGGAGTATCCAATCTCCACACTAATAACAAGGCAATCCATCACGAGGAAACAAATACAACATACCAATGAGATGAATCCACAACATCTCAACATCAATATAAAAATTTCTATTCGCTGAAGAAACAACCACAAATGAAGAACAGACCTCAAACTCGCTCATCTATCAAACGCGTTATATCAAAAGGGATAGCTAAAAAAAAATTTTTCAAAACCTAGGAGGCAAGTCAAAGGATCTCAAACTCAAAATTAGGCAATATAACTAAATTATCAACTCAAATACCATGAAGTACCATGGAAGGTCAACTTACATTCGATACGATAACACATGCCCAAATTAATCAAATACAGCTAACCAAGAGGGTACACAGTTAACCTCGCCGCGCTAAGGGAATGAAATCAATAAATCGATCTATATCTACTCAAGCCATCGAATAATGTCACCAGAAAATAATAGTCTAACTAGATAACATTAATCTTTATAGCTACCCAACAAGGATCAAATTCATCATGTAACAACATCAAGTAATAATATCAAGTGATAGTAATAACGTTTTGCAGTGGTAGCAATAGCAATAACAATATCAATATCAACATACTGAATAGTTAGTACCAAAATAAACAACAATATCATCTACCACTCAAAGACAATAAAGGGAAAATATTCCACGATAAATGGTATTCAAATCCAAAACCACGCCTATCAGGGGAAAACATCAACATAGATCTAATCCATCCACTACTAAAAGAAATAAACCACAGAGTAGTAACATAATCATCAATCCAATAATAAGGCACACAATGACTGATATTAATTTGTCAAGCCATATAATTATTAATGGGTATGAAAACCCCAATACACATAATAATAGATAAATACGAGAAATAAAAGCACACCAACTGTGGCAACATCCACAGTTATATGACAGATGAGCATAGGGCAAATATATCTTAAAGGGTCTAAATTAGATCGATCGAATAAATCATCAACTGAGACGCCAAACGCACCATATCTAACTGAAGATGTCAAAACATAACAAGCTAATATAACTAAGCTAAATAAATGGAATCTCATGTCAGGGATACATCCTAGATTAGTTGTCCGTCTCATTGCGGCCTTTGCAATTCCCTAAGCATCAATATGGAGAGAACAAAAATTGAGCCCAAATGGCTGGCAACTGACACTGAGAGAAATTTGTGAAATTGTGTCCAAGCTTCCAAAATCATAACTTTTCTTAAGAACTCTAGGCTTGAATGAAATACTGGCTAATTTTATCTGATCACCTATCTCATACCAGGGGCATTCTCTAAACTACTGTCTCATTACAACACAACCAAACCAAGATCCTAGAATACTTTGATATACTCCCTCTCATAATTGAAAATGGTTGCCTTGGCTTAGAGAACCATACCATACTCTGCAAGTCTGAGGGGACTCTTCCCAAATCCTTTTTGGCTGCCGCTGAGGATCTTCTATATCCATCTCTGACCCTCTAGTCAGATATTGCGTTGAAATTCTACAAATGTGTGTTAAAGTCTTGTCTACTTCTATTAACAATTTCCTATCGTCCTCACTGATAGAATAGAGTCAAAGAATATGTTCAAGGTTTATAGAAATATCGACATAGATAAGGAGTCATAAAGTGAATTTTCTAAAATTTCACTGTAGCCTCCCAAAGATAGGTTATAGACATCTCTGCATTGATACGCAGGACTCTACTAAATGTTAAATTTTGCACTAATACCCCAATAAAACCTAGGCTCCATTACCAATTTATCACGACCCAATTTTCTCAGGTTATGATGGCGCCTACCATAACCCACCAGTAGGAAAGCCAACCTATAGTCCGAAATGCATAGTAACAGACTACCCATTAATATAAGGAAAAGAATGTGGAATATCTGAAGCAAAGATCAATTCATAGAAGAATCCCAAAAGCTTATAGTATTAGTACAAGATCTTCAATTATAAAAAGAGTACAAAAGTGAAATATTAAGAGATATACGCTAATACAACTTATCTCTAAATACAACATAGAGGCTAGTATAATAAATAAGAGAGAGATAAGTAATGCTCTGAACGTTCGGAGGTCACTCTAAGTCTCTGAACTAGGGATGCTCCGCATGATGTAGACATTAACAATGATAACTCATACTATGACTGCAGGCTGTAGAAGTGTAGTATGAGTACCAAATAATGGTACTCAGTAAGCTATAGCCAACTGAGATCCAAAGATAAAGAATCTATATACGACATATAAAAAGATTGAAAACTACACCCAAGAGTCCAAAAATCATATGACAAGTCAATAAGATAATAAAGAACAACTATCGTATTCATGTCCAAGAGGATAACATAGTAAAACTAAGGAAGAATCAGGGTGAACTATCTTGTTCCATCTACATTTAATATATATCAATGTTATACTGTATATCCCAGGTCAATATACAATAAAGAGCAAAAGAAAAATTTATATAGTAATATACAAGTTGATGAAATGACTATACAACATGAACAATGAAGGAAGGGATACACGGTAGTATCATAGCTTTATATAGAAAGATATATATATATATATAGGTACCTATACATAAAAATATGAGGTCATCTTAAAGCATAACCTATATCATTATATTCTTATTTTTACACCTCATTATAATAGAGTCGGGATTCAAATCCTATGATAATCGGGGTTTCTAATCCACATGGCTAGACATGGAATAATTGTGCATAATAATGCAATCATAAGATATGAGAGGCCGAAGACATACCTCAAATCCCAATACCGGATCAATGACAAATTTGTCATAATAACCATAATACAAATCATAATAATGATAACAACAATATAAATAACAATGTGAATAAATGGCTAATCTAGACAACTAATATCCTAGTCGAGCCTAAGCGTACCCCTACCACCCCAAAATGTGATAGTTCAATCAATATACTATAACACAATGCATATTTTTCACCCTTATCTTTGCAACCATCCCATATTAGCTGATAGACATAGGTACATACTGGTGATAGGGAATGCACATACAAGAATAAATACAAAGTACACAATCATTGTCACAAATCATCAAAGCTTTCCTCATCTAGACCATCATCATTGTAATCAACCTTCAGCCTTGCTGGGTTTCAACATATCATCAATATATTATCTAACCTTGTCGGGTATCAACATCATTACGATAGTATCCTCCAGTCATGCCGGGTATCAATATAATCATAATAGTATCCTCTGACCTTGTCGGGTATCAACATCATCATAATATATCCTCCAGCCTCACCGGGTATAAATATCATCTCAATAGTATCCTCCGGCCTTGCTGGGTATCAATATCATCATAATAGTATCCTCCGATCTAGATTAGCATCAATATGATCACAATTACCATTACTGAATAGGATACACTAAAATACACATAAATATAGACATATCACCATAGAATTTCTAACTAGTCAATACTTCCTAACTACTCGTTATTAGTTAACCAACACTCATTTTATTAGAATTACTAGTTCACTAGTCATCGCATAACCTCTAGTTATTAGCCTAAACATTATCCTTCACATAATCCTTACTCATGGGATAGAAACTAACCACTAGTTATTAAATATCCAACATCTATCATCTAGTCAAGGCTCATCACTAAACCAAAACCACCATTTATTAACCATTCATTATTATCAACTAATCATCTTATATCCATTAATCGTTACTAGACAACACATTACTACTTGTGAGCTAACCGTCCTTTATTAACTGACATCATTCATTATCTAACCATCATTAGCTAACATATTTCAACTAAGCAAGATTTATTAACTAATACCTTAGATTCCTAGACATCAAGTGCTATAGTCCCCTAATAGACAAGTAGTTACCATATTGCTTGACAGTATAAAAAGAAGAGTAGTCATAAGATCACATTTCATCTATAATCGCATTATTAGTAGTGGTAAATAATCATGAACGTACCAAATCTATGCATACTATCACCAGTATTCAATCAGTTAAATAATACCCATCATACCATGTCTTGCTCCGTCCTATACTACAGAGATATGTATACAAACATATACATATTCATATTCATGAACTATTGTCGCATTATTCATAATGATAAATACTTCTTTGCTATTCAATCAATATCATAACACGGCCCTTGTAACATTTATTTATCCAAAATAATCAGAACATCATAATCACGGACTTAGGCCCACACACATGTCCCAGACTCATATCAATAATCATATTTATAAACCATAGCATATCTTTAATCATCTCACATATAGGAGGTATCTCACATATAGGAGGCATAATATCGATAAGCATGTAATCATCTATCACACAAGAGGCATCTCATATCTAGGATGCATAATATATATAGATATGTAATCATCTCTCCCACAAAAGACATCTCATATCTAGGAGGCATAATATTTATAGGCATGTAATCATCTCTCACACAAGAGGTATCTCACATCTAGGAGGCATAATATATATAGGGATGTAATCGTCTATAGGATATCTTACATCAATAGGTCATACATCATGAATATGAGGAATATCACTTCTTTAGGCCAATTTACATATCCAAGAGGAACATCGTCTCTTTGGGTCCAACAATCATAACTAAAGGAAATAGCAACTCTATAGGCCAATTATTAAGTCTAAGAGGAAATAGCATCTCTATTGGCCAATAATAAAATTGAAGAGGAAATATCATCTCTATAGGCCAATCATTACGTCTAATAGGAAATAGCATTACTATAGGCCAATCATCATGTCTAAGAAGAAATAGCATCACTATAGGGAAATCATCAAGTCTAAAAGGAAATACGATCTCTACAAGCCATATAACATATCTAGGAGGAATATCATCTCTAAATGGGAAATATCACTTCCACAAGGAGTATCATAACCACAACTAAAAAGCCACAATCCAGGAACATCAATACAAGTTACCATGTGATGAAGTAACCTTATTCTAATGTTTACTAGCCTTATCTATGTCTAACATCCGCAACTAATTCCACAAGACTTAGCACAAGCTTAGGCCTAAGTAGTTCAAACGATCCCATTTCTAATCCATAATTTACATAAATTGGCACACCATGCCCTAAACTAGGCTAAGGTATCTAGTTCATCTACTAAATGTCAAGTAAGCCATATTCAAGCTTAATAATACAACTTATAATAGAAATAAGGGTACTCAAGTCAACTCTACCCAACTTATGGTTTCAAGACTACAACACTAGCCCAATAAGGCCAAATATAACAATCATTCTACAAATGCTAAAACCATGTTCAAAACATAGCATTATAATATATCTATGCTATGACTAATCTAAACTAAAGAGAGAAGGCAATAGGATACTAAAGGTTTATAAATATGACATCTTACTAGTCCAAAACCCTCTTGTAATTCCCAAACATCAACAATGAAAAGTTATCCTACTCATAATCAACCCTAACATCCATATTCAGATGCAACATATATCACACATCATATGAAGAAAAGTGGAAAGAAGCCTACCTCAAGTCCAAATCGTAAATCCTTACTTCATACACCATATGTTCGTCTTCAGTTAACAATCCTCAAAATTCCGTCAAACTATCAAAACCATAATCTATTCATCAACACGTGTCTAATGATACCCATATTGTACTATTGTGCTTTGTATCAAAAAATGAAACCAAAATCGCAAGTGGGTCCCACATATGGAAAATGAGTTTCCAAGACCAACCCAATATTTACACATGAATAAAAAACCATTTCAAGAAATTCATACCTTAATATTAAACATAATCATGATACAAGATGTTAACTAAGCACTCAAGTAACCCCTCGTACACTCTTAGTGCGATTGTGGTGAAGCAGATGACAACAAACTCAAAAATATTTTTTTGACCCTCGGAACTCATCTGGAATTCAAAGAACATGATCCAATAGTGAGTTTTGAGTTGAAACCACATTTAAAACCCATTGGAATCATCAAAAATTTCATAGCAGATTGTTTAGGAAAATAGTGAGGCCCATACATATAGTTTCATCACTTTTTATAAAATCCGTTCAGTAGCTAAAAATAAGTCAGGGAGCATTGGTTCTTGAACCAAAGGTCTCCCTAGCCTACAATTGATGTTCTGGATGTGATGGTGAAATTAGATATTCAATCCGAAATCTTTTAAACCAAATATGGATCTCACACCCATTCTTTCCAATTATCAACTTTCCAATCAATAGGTCAAAATGTGTTTAGGTACATTGGGACCCAAACCAAAGGTCTACCTAGAATAAACTTGATATTATAGATCTGCTGACACAGTATTAATTTGCATCTAAGATCATCTCACTAAAGTGTTTTCTCGGTGGCCATTTGGAACTAATGAAGACTTCAAAACAGGTAATTGACTCTAAGATCTCCATTAAGTCATGGATCATCTTTATCATAATGGGATGAACTATATACCTCAACTCATGAACCTCAACTAAAATCCTTCCACGCAACCTACCAATACTGGGAACACATAATCTACCTTGGTATCTCAGGATACTATAACCACAAATATCAAAGGGAATCACTTTCTGTTGATAAACACCATCCTTCATCTGCATGAAGATGGGATTCAAAACTTGTGTCTCCTTCCACTCTATACCAAATAATGATTTTACCACCTCTTGAATAATCACCCCTCTATCCTCGAAGTCTAAAAGATGAACTTCAAGATTAGCCAAAGAGAGAATATCCTTCACCAAACCTTGTTTATCCCCCTCCATATGAGATAATTTTCCCATGGATAACATGCTAAGAACATTAGCAACCACATTAGCTTTACTAGGATGATAATGGTGAATCATGTCATAATCTTTGAGAAATTCAAGCCACCTCTTTTGCCTGTAATTTAACTCATTTTGGGTGAACACATATGAAAGGTTTTATGGTAAGAATATATATCAATATAAACTCCATACAAGTAATGGTACCAAATAGTTAATGAAAACACCAAATCTAATAATTTGATGTCATGATTCAAATAATTCTTCCTATGAACATTCAGCTGCCTAGAAGCATACGCTACCATCTTGTCATGCTGAACTAAATCACATCCTATTCCCACTCGAGATGAATCATAATACACAATGAATCAATCAATACTCTTGGGTAGGGTCAAGATCAGAGTTAAAGACAATTTATACATTAATTTCTCAAAACTACTCTCAGAAGTATCAAACCACAAAAACTTTAACTTTTTTTGAGTCAACTAATTCAATGGAGTAGCAGATGAGAAGCACTCCCTAAACTTCCTATAATAACTGGAAAAAGATCTGAATATCGGTTGGTGCCATAGGTCTAGGCCACTTCTTAACCACCACCACCTTTTGTGGATCCACCATGATCCCTTCAAACGAAACAACGTTACCCAGAAAAGTAACAACATTTAACAAGAACTAACACTTGGGAAACTTCGCATAAAATCATTGATCATTAAGAGTGACTAACACTATATAGAGGTAATTGGCATGATCCTTCTCAATCTTGGAATACACTAGAATATCGACAATGAACATAATGATGAACAAGTCAAGAAATTGACTGAATTGATTGTTCATAATCCATAAATTCCACTGGGGAATTAGTCAACCCAAAATACATGAGCAAAAAATCATAATGGCCTTATCGGGTATGGAAACATATATTAGGGATATCCACCTCCTTGATATTCAATAGATGATAACACAACAGAAGATCAATCTTACAGAATTATCTATCACCCCGAATCTAGTCAAATAGGTCATCAATCCTAGAAGGTGGATATTTATTCTTCATAGATAACTTAATCATAGAATGACCCCAACCAGGGCCTAGACGTAACGAGCATCACAATTCTAAAGAGGATCGCGGACCAACCCCTTTACCAAGCTAAGCAGATCATCATACGTTAGAAAGGACTAAATTCTGAAGATATAACAAGATATCATGCTTAAAAACTTAAAAGATATTTAAGGGTTGCCAAAGACCGACAATCGATAGCCGATAACCAATAACCAATTACCAATAACTAATACACAAGTCCTTAGTAATATCCACAAAGCCTCTACTAATCTTAAAGATAATATATGTTAAGACATACCCCTAACTCTGAAAATGACAATAATAATGTGAACTCTTTAATTCTAGTTTATGGAAGGACATTGATAGAATTATGAAGCCTTCCAGAGAATAAAATCTCACCACTTAACAACAAACGATCGATAAACTGAGACAATCCACCTCACACTACACATAAAAAATGAATTATATCCAGTGTCTGCATTGCATGGGGATACAATGTCTGGAGATTATTAGTGGGTTGAGCACTAGCATGTAACTCAGAGATAAGGGATAAAATAATGCCATGAACGATAATTCAAAAGTCATTAAATTCCAAAACACATAATTATATAAATATGTAAACATGTCATACCAGGTAAGGGATAAAGGCTTAGCATGAAGTTAAACTTTATCCTACACTTTGTAATTGAACCATCATAAACAGGCACGCATGAGCTATATGGGTTCAACTCCCCCAACTTAAAAGGCTCTAGTGTGTGTTAGACGCATGAACTGCAGATAACAAGGAAGACTAGGTAATTCACCAGTACGATGTCAATCCAAGATATAATTATATCAATAGTGAGAAGTGTGCATGTGGTCATCAAGACCAAACCTCACATTGGCAAACATGATTTTCCAGTATAAGTGATATAAGATCCACACTTTCACGACTTAGCTACACAACCCCCACTAAAAATAATTTAAAATATGTTTCACATAACACATTTATTTAACTAAGGATTTAATCATTAAGGCACTGTATGTGTATCATTATACCCTTAAACTTGCAAGATTAACTTTATACAATAACAATCCCATTAACATGGGGAAATGCGTAGACCCCCTTTGGTCATTAAATTAAATTGGAGGAATACCTCGACCCGCTTGTGCATGTTTCAATTCAAAATGTGGCCAACAAGGCCTTTAAAATATATATTCATTGTTTACCATGTATGCACTGCAATAATATTAATGACTATTTCAAACCAAATGACAATTTCACCATTCAAAGGCATTTACATAAGTGAGTTAAGTTGAACACAATTATTCAAAACCAATCCAAAATTTAAGACATAAATTTAGGGGATTACCTTGACCTCCCTTTCTATTCCCACACTATGCACCCCATTATTTAAGAAACATTCAATTCAAAGAAGGAATAACTCATGAAAATCATGGGAATATATTCAAGAATCAACCATTCAAGAACCCTAAACCATATCAAAAAAAACATTCAATTCCATACAATTTAAACTATTTAAAATGTACAATTTTAATAAACTTTGAATTAGGGAAGAGTAACATGCCTGGATTATCAAGGTTTATGGACAGAAAGCAGCCCTTGATCCTTTAGATGAACAACTACTTAGAAACCCTAAGTATCTTCACCTTTCAAAATTAAGAGAGTTTTAGAGTGTTCTTTGAGTACTAAAGGGTTGAAAATAACATCCAAAGGGTGATTTATGGTTGTGGGTATTAAGGGGGTAAAGTGGAAAATGTTCTAAGTGCCCTTA
The DNA here is from genome assembly GCA_030864225.1 of Capsicum baccatum var. pendulum. Classification (NCBI taxonomy): domain Eukaryota; kingdom Viridiplantae; phylum Streptophyta; class Magnoliopsida; order Solanales; family Solanaceae; genus Capsicum; species Capsicum baccatum. The sequence goes on from CM061550.1 coordinate 110,432,341, forward strand.
ATTAAAAATTAAAAATTTACCCGAAGTGACTACGAGTCACTATACAACTTGTAGGGACTCACTATGACTCATTACCACATGACCTGGTCTGGATAATAGATGAGGGACCCCTTTCTTGTAACTGATGTGTGAGCTATTGCTATTATATTTAAGGTTTTTAACTAAGAATAATTGCGAAGTCTTAAGCAACTTTTGTCTTTTTTGATTGGTTTATGTTTTATTTTGCAGTAAAAGGTAATATGATAGAGAACCAACAAGAATGGAAACAAAGGAATTGAAATCAGAAGTAGAAAGAGGCAAAAGTGTGGCTGACGACATTCTAATAAGTCGTCAGCCCTATGATAAGCTATCAGATTAATCATCATCCATAGATAGAGAATTGGCCTAAAATTTAAAGTTGTTATGACATTTTGTGATAGGACGTCAAGGATCTGATAAGTAATCAAGAATGCCGTCAACCTAAGGCAGCACATGAGAACTTAAGAAGAGACTGGAAGACATTTTATGATAGGTCGTTAAGGAGCTGATAGGGCATCACTTTTTTTCGTCGACGGTAGGCAACAAGCACCAAAAGCATAAAGAAAGCTGATGACATTTGTGATAAGTCGTCAGCCTCCTGATTGGCTATCACAAATGACATCACCTAATCTTAGGAGTTTTTAAATTTTATTAATTTGTTTCCATAATTAGGGTGAACTATTTACAGCCTTGTTTGGGATTTTCTTAGGAGTTCTGGACCTTGAGTTTTGAGCAATATATTTTGATTTTTTTTCTCTTTAACTTCTTGGCTTGAGAAAGAAATTAGTTGGAAGAGATTATATTAACTATTTTAGGATTTCCTCTATGATTTAATCTGAGAATCTCTAGTTTGTATTAATCTTTTGGTAAGTTTATCTTTCAAAGCATGAATTCATTTATGTTTTTCGATTATTACGTCATGAGTGGATAAATTCCTTTAACCTAAATTATGGGATCTAGGGTTAGGTCTTGATAAGGTGTTGAGTGTTCAAGATTAGAAAAGTGGTAGCACTCCTTGATGATTCTGATGTTTTAAATATTGTCTGTTGGTTGCAAATAATAGATACCAGCTGCTTTGATTTGCTTGAGAATGAAATCAAATATAATAAGAAGTGAAGTATCAACAGGAACTTGGAAATAATCCATTTAGTAATCAAAGTTGTAACAAGATTGGTTAACTTGAGGTAAAATCTGGGCAGTGTATATCAATTCCCTAAGTTCGACAGGATTAGGTAATTAAATACTTTGGTAGGTCGAGAGACATTTAAGCATAACATCGAGAAAGATAAGTTATTGTCCTGCCTGCCATGAGAATCTTGAACCACTAGTAGCATTTGTCAAGTACCAAAATCCCTAATGAACATAATTCTGGTTTTTTCATAAATTCTTGATTACTAACACTAAATCTAAAGTTACCAACAATTACTTGTTAAACTAAAAATTCCCTTTTCTGGAAATATCCAAATATCAGTTGATTAAATCACAAATGACTTATGTTCACACCATTTTCCCTGTAGGATGCGAAACCAACCTAGTTGGGTTTTATATTGACAACGATCACTTATATTCTCATTAGACAGGTGTAGTTTGATCATTATCAAAAATGGCACCATTACCAAGAATACGGTTTTAAACTGAAGTTTATGTGCGCAAATCAATTGTTAGTTAAGTTTCCTAGTTTTACTTTGTTAGTTAAGTTTCCTAGTTATACTTTTATTTGCTGTTTTTGTTTATTACAGGATCTTTATAGTGTATGCCAAGAACCACAAGTTTCAATGTACCATTATTACCACCTAATCTAGAACCACAATGATTTGGAAGAATGGATGAACAACAAGAGGCTGACAGATTAGCAGCCTTACCTAGAGCTCAGGTCAATGTGCAGAATGTCGATCATAAAGCACGACATGAAAATCCTAAGGACAAAGATTTGAGAGACGAGGAGTTGTTTAATCATGGTAACCTAAGGCGCACAGAACAGATAGTTACACCAGTATGGTGTAATGAAAGAAGAATTATCCATTCTGAGAAAGACAAAAGTACCAACCGGTCTAGTATGATCTCAATGATGATGATAATAAAATGGACGGAGCAGGTGCAATGGGTGTAATCATTCCTCCACCGTTGGCACTTAGATCTAATTCAACATTACTAGTACTATGATCCAACTCCTCAATATGAAGGGATTGTGTGGTGGCCTTCCTAGGGATGACCCGAACCTACATCTAGTGAATTTTTTCACCATCTATAAATCTTTTGATAACCTAAGAGTGGGCCAAATTGAGATACAGTTGAGATGGTTCTAATGGTCTATGTCTGGGTAGGCAACATTGTTGCTATATGAGTTGACACCCGATTCTATAACCAACTGGAGGCAGTTGAAAGGAGCTTTCATAGAGAGGTTGTTTCTTCCTTCCAGGAGGGTACAGTTGAGGGATGAGATCAACAAATTTAGGCAGCTTCCAACTGAAGCCTTGCATGGAACCTGGGAAAGATTTAAGAAGAAGCTGACACAGTGCCTGAACCACAACATAATGGATATATATTTGATAAAGACTTTGTACAGTGCTCTTAACTCTATTAAAAAGGCATTTGTTTATCTTACATTCCTAGAGGCTTCAAAGATGCTGGACAGAATAACCAAACAAAGTTGGGCATGGCATACCAGAGACTATGGTAGCCATCCCCACTGCTTCTGTGGGTATTATGCAAAAGAACGCAGAAGAGAAAATAATCATGACCAAGACATGGATCACCTTAAAAGATAGATAGACTTGCTCACCAAGAACTTGCTATCAAGCAAGATTTAAAAGGTGAAAGTTATAAGATCTCAGGATAGGATTGAGGCTGATATAGATGAAGAAGCTAACTATATTAATAATCAGGGATGTTTTTGAGGAAATAACCAAGGGAATTAAGGTCAGAACATTTATGATAAACCTAGTTATAAAGATAGGGAGCAGGGAATTTGGAGAAATAATAATGACAGGAGCGGGCTATATGTTCCTCCGGGAAATCGTGAGGCTGCTTCAACAAGTTCTAAAAAGATATCCATGGAGGACATGATGGCTAAGTTATTGAAGGGAGTAGAGGAGACCAAATCTGGTGTAACCACCATGAAGACCGATCTAATATTCATCAGTTATTTGGTGCATTCATACTCCACCACAATGAAATAGTTAGAGCATCAGAGGAGCCAACTCTTCATAACACTCAACTAGAGGAAGAGAAAAATGTTACTAAGTGATACAGTCCAAAATCGGAGAAATAATGGCTCATGCATGGCTATTACCACTAGAAGTAGTAAGATATTACCTGGCCCTTCTTTGGGAAAAGTTGTAGTTGATGAGGTAGTTGATGTTGAACCAGAAGAAAGTGTTCTAGTGGAGTCTGAGAAGCTGGATAATTTTGATGATCCTTTGGAAAGAAGTAAAGAGAAGGAGAAGGAGGTAGTGCTGAAAACTATACCAAGACCACCACTTCCCTTTCCTCAACGATTTAAGAAGAAAACTAATGATGCAAAATATATTAAATTCATTAAAGTACTCAAGTAATTGACAATAAATATGACTTTAGTTGAGGCACTTGAGAAAATGCCAGGATACACAAAATTCATGAAGGACCTTGTAACAAAGAAAAGAGTGGTGAGCTATGAATTGAAGGGTAATCTCCATCATTATAGCACTATTTCTACAAGGACCTTGGTACAAAAGAAGACAGACTAGGCGCATCACTATTCCCTACATAATTAGGACTGTGGAATTTGCCAAAGCATTAAGTGATTTGGGAGAAAGCATTAATTTGATGTCGGTGGCTATTTATAAAAAGTTAGGACTGGGAAATCTCATACCCACTAACATGTGACTCGTGATGGCATACAGATCAATAAAGCGACCTATTGGCATTTTGTATGATATGTTGGTGAAGGTATCCAACTTTATATTCCCTGTAGACTTCATCATTCTAGATTATGAGGTGGAATTCGAGGTGCCCATAATATTGGGCCAACTTTTCTTTACAACCGAAAGTGTGTTTATTGATTTGAGAGTGAATGAGCTCTTATTCATGATGAATGATGAAGTACTGTGGTTTGATATGTGTAAATCATTGAAGAAGAATGAAGAAATGAGTGTGTTCTCAGTAGTTGATATATATTATGAGGACGAACAGGAGGTGTCAATAGCTGAGCAACTTGTTGTCAAACCCTTGGCCGCAGTAATGATGAATTTTGATAGCGGAGATTTTTGGTAGTATGAATAGACTATTTGTGCTTTGTCAGGAATGGGTTCATATCCTTATGACCCTAAAAATCTAGATCTTAATCTTTATAATCGACTAACAGCACCAACCAAGCTATCTATTGAGGAGCCACCAGTGTTGGAATTGAGAAAACTTCCTGGGCACTTACTGTACATGTTTTTGGGCTACGAAAAGATGCTACCTATTAATATTGTGATGGATTTGGGCGAGAAATAGGTAAGCACACATATTTAAGTAGTTTAGAGGCATAAGAGAGATATAGAATGGACCATCATAGATATTATTGGCATTCCCCCTGTCATCTGCATGCATAATATTCAACTTGAGGAAGATTGTATTCCAACCATAGAGAATGAACACCGTTTTAACACAATAATGCAAGAGGTGGTTAAGAAAGAGATTATTAAGTGGTTGGATGCAGGAGTGGTTTACCCTATTTCTGAAAGCAAATGGGTGAGCCCAATTCAATGCATGCCCAAATAATGGGTCCTGACTATGGTTGCAAATAAAAGAAATGAGTTGATTCCACTCAGGCCTGTGACTAGGTGGAGAGTTTGTATAGACTACCGCAAGCTGAATTCATGGACTTTGAAAGACCACTTCCCAATTCTCTTTATGGACTAAATGTTTGATGGATTAGCTGGAATGGGGTGGTATTGGTTCTTGAATGGGCATTCAGGATACAACCAAATCTGTATTTCTCCAAAAGATCAGGAGAAGACGACATTCATATGTCTATATGGCACATTAGCATTTAAAAGGATGTCGTTTGGGCTATGAATGCACCCATCACTTTTCAATAGTGTATGATGTCTATCTTCTCAGATATCGTGGAGGACAACATAGAGGTATTCATGGATGATTTCTCTGTGGTTGGAGAACCTGAGTATAGACTTGCAATGATGTATAGAATTCGATTTGGTGCTTAATTGGAAAAAATGCCATTTTATGGTAAAAGAGGGCATCGTTCGTGTCCATAAAAGTTTGAAAAAAAGGATAGAAGTTGATCAAGCAAAGGTGGTAGTTATTGAGAAACTACCACCTCCCATTTCAGTAAAGGAAGTGCGTTGTTTTCTTGGACATGCTGGCTTTTATCGTAGATTTATAAAAGACTTCTCGAAGGTTGCAAATCCACTTTGCAAACTTTTGGAGAAAGAAGTGAAATTTTCTTTCGATGATGAATTCTTGAAGGCATTTCAATGCCTTAAAAAGAAGCTGGTTAAGGCCCCTATTATTGTTGCACCAGACTGGTCAAAACCATTTGAGATCATGTGTGATGCAAGTGGCGTTGCCCTTGGAGCTGTATTAGGATAAAATAGGGACAAACTATTTCATCTGATATATTATGCCAGGAAAGCACTAAATGGTGCACAAAAGAATTAAATAGTTATTGGGTAGGAACTTTTGGCAGTAGTGTATGCTTTTGAGAAGTCTAGGTCTTATCCACTTGGGACCAAAGTGGTGGTCCACATCGACCATGCAGCCGTGAGGTATTTGATTAGATAGAAGGATTCAAACCCAAGGTTGATTAGATGGGACCTGCTACTACAAGTATTTAACTTTCACGTCAAAGATAGGAAAGTTTGTGAAAATCAAGTTGCAAATCATCTGTCTAGAATGGAAGGTGAACGGGTAATTAGTGATGAAATAGAGACAAATGATCCATTCCCAGACGAGGAGATCTTGGTTGTTGCTGTGGAACAATTTCCTTGGTATGCTGATTATGCTAATTATGTTGTAAGTGAGGTCATCCTAGAAAATCTTTCCTTTCATCAAAGAGAAAAATTCTTCCATGATGTGACACATTACTTCTGGGATGAGCCTTATCTTTTTTCGTTATGTACGGATAATATTATAAGGAGATATGTGCCGGAAGTGGATGTATTGTGAATATTGGAAGCATTTCATGCTTCCTTAGTTGGGGGTGACCATGCAGGTGACCGAACGGATAGGAAGGTATTACAGAGTGGTTACTATTGGCCAATATTAATAAAGGATACCCATGAGTTTGTTCTTAAATGAGATCAATGTCAGAGGCTTAGGTCAATCTCCAGAAGGCATGAGATGCCTTTGACTAAGATGCTTGAAGTGGAATTATTTGATGTATGGGGCATTGATTTAATGGTCCCTTTTGTAAGCTCATATGGGATAAAGGACATTTTTGTTGCTATCGACTATATCTTAAAATAGGTTGAAGTTGTTACCTTGTCTGACAATGAAGGAAAGAGAGTTGTTGCTTTTCTAAAAAAAAAAATCTTCTCTCGCTTTGGTGTACCACACACTATTATAAGTGATGGAGGATCTCATTTTTGCAACAAAGTGTTCCGAACAACCTTAGAAATATATGGGGTGAAACAGTATAGAGTAGCCACTCCATATTACCGACAAACTAGTGGGCAAGTGGAGGTGTCAAATCGAGAGATTAAAGCCGTCCAAGAAAAAACAGTAAATGCTACCCAAAAAGATTGGTCTCAAAATCTTGATGATGCCTTGTGGGTATATCGGACTGCTTTTAAGACACCCATTGGTATGTAACCATTTCAGCTTCTCTATAGAAAATCATGACACCTATCAATATAGTTGGAGCACAAGGCCTTATGGGCACTCAAAAGGATGAATTTGAGCTGTAAGGAAACAACAAAGCTGAGACTGGGATAGAAGAATGAGATGGATGAATATCATCTCAGGGCATATGAACGAGTAGACCTATAGAAAGAAAAGATTAAAAAGTACCATGATTGAAGGATAGAGAGAGGAGACTTCCAAAAGGGTGATTTGGTGCTTTTGTTCAATTCTAGACTTAAACTATTCCCAGGTAAGCTTAAATCCAAGTGGTCAGGCCCGTTTAGAGTTAGTCAAGTCTACTCATCTGGAGTAGTAAAACTTAAAAATAAAGATGGCAACACCTTCAAGGTGAATCGGCAAATAGTCAAGCTTTACATTATTCAGAAAGAATTGATGAAAGGTGTCAATACTATCTATGTCAACGAAATCTAAAGTAATTAAGATAACTGAGTCATGCTGCGACATTAAATCAGGCGCTACATGGGAGGAAACCTATGAACCTCTGGATTGATCCATTACAGGTATACTCTAACTCTAAGTTTAGATTTTCTTTGACTTTAAGTTGAGGGTGTAGGATAAATTTGTTTTAAAATTTTGTAGTCAACTAGGAGAAATACTTGTACTTGAGGCAGTTGAATTGTTTTTGTGATTTTTGTACACCTCTTCAAGTGGTCGACTACTTTAAACTGAGTGATTTGCATTTAAGTGTGACCACCGTGCATCATTGTATGGCATTAGTTCTTGTAAAATAATAATCATTACTATATAGTGGCGAGATCTGAATGAGTCATAGCTTATGATATACTTTGTCATATTTGTGTGAGCAACTATTAAGTTCCCTTGGTGTGCTGTAACCAGAACTTGCTCGGTTAGTCTTACCTAGTTTGAAGGATAGGGGTTAAGAAAGGATCATAGGCTATTTTGATATTAGCTCACTTTAACCTAAATGACCTTCCCTATGCGTATAATACCTCTTGATCCCTGTTTTGAGCCTAATTAGCCAATTTCTTTTTGTGACACCTATCACTTTCCCATTTAGATCACAATGAACCTTTTTTGGCCCTGGTCCTCCTTGGACACTTTGCACTTTGATTTAGGAAAATGGCCTAAGTTGAGGATGACTATCATAGGGGTGCGTGATATAGAATGAGTATGAAGAAAGGTAGCATAAAAGAAAAGAAAAAAAAGCTGGGTGCAAATGAAAAGAGCAAGAAAGAGAAAAATTGTGAAAAAGATTAAGTAATTGAGAAAAGACTACACCCATCCTAAATAAGTGTGATCAAGAAAACAGAAGAGCAGAAAAGGTTAACGAATGAAACCTTAGAAAGATAGTGTACTGTCAAGGAATCTTAGTAACTTTAAATACCATCAAGTATCATAAAATTCATATCCTACATTACAAGCCTAAGAGAAGTCCTATAGTGATTCTAGCTGACATATCTAAAGATCGGGGTAATGAAATATGGGAAAGCCTATGGTACTTGACATACATGGATTGAAACTTCATTCTGACAGTGAGCATTTTGATTGTCCCCATGGTTACATATATAAATTCTGAGATGATGAGGGGGATTTATTTGTTGTGACGGCACACAAGATATATTGCTAAGTACTAACTTGTTTGGAAAGTGTAATACTGGTAAATGTATGGTTAATGTAGCTGAATTAATGTCATAGACTGATGTATGTGCGTTGCATTGGTGTCCTTCATTGTACTTGATATGACTGACCTAGGAGATGGTGAAAGTGTTTTGACATAATGTGGATGATTGACTGGCAAATATGACTTGTATTCTCTTAGTTGTGTTGAGTTGCTTGAGGGCAAGCAATTGTTTTAAGTTGAAGGTGTCGATATGTGAGCTAATTCTAACACATTTGAGGCTTTTAAATAAGAATAATTTCAAAGTATTAAGCAACTTTTTTCATTTTTGACTGGTTTATGTTTGATTTTGCAGTAAAAGATAATATAATAGAGAACCAAGAAGAATGGAAGCAAAGGAGTTGAAAATAGAAGTAGATAGAGGCAAAAGTGTGGCTGATGATATTTCTGATAAGTCGTCAGCCTTGTGATAAGCTATCATATTCATCGTCAGCCATAGATAGAGAATTGGCCTAAGATTGAAAGTTGTGATGACATTTTGTGATAGGTCATCAAGAATCTTATAAGTCATCAAGAATTTCGTCAACCTAACACAGCACTGATAACGCTCAATCTACAGCTCTCGTGGGAGTGTAAAGTGGTCGTTAGAAAATATAGAACCCAACCTGGGTTGGGTGTCGATCCCACAGGGAATAGCTTGGCCAACAAGTAAGCAACGATTACTAGACTTTTAGTGCAAGTCTCGTAAAAAAAGGGGATTGTAATGTGTAACCAAAATAATAAAGTAAAAACTAAAAATAGCAAAGTGAAAAGAAAAGAATGCTTCGTAGGTTGTGAAACAATGAGAATTGAGGAGTTGGGGTTATGTCCACCTTCTGAGTTATACGTCTCTATTGGCTATGAGTGTGTTGAATTCAGACATGCATGTGCTTATAGAGTAGTATTTGATGGTAAATCCAGGCGTCTTTCGACCTATTCGAGGATTATTTCACTTTAACTCTTTCGATCTTAAAGCGTGTCTAACGGTACGAATTCTCCAAGAGGTTAATCCAGTTACGACACTAACTTTTTAATAGGGGATGGGACCCTACTACCTTGACATTATCTCTTTTCCAGACAGATAACCTTTCTTCGAACAAGTTAAATGTTATACTGGCGTTATTCTATGCATCTGCAACCACAAGAATTTGCATTAAGATGAAGAGAATAATGATATAAGCAGCATAGGTGTCTCGAACTCACAAACTCACAGCAATAGATAGTATCTCATTCGGCTTCCATAACCCCAAAAGAGAGGTTTAGTTACCCATGAGTGCGAAGGAAGTCACAATAAACATGATCATTGTACCCCAATAAAGATTTGCACGTTAGGTGTAAGGGTGAGGATGGCGTGAAGTCCTTTGCAAAGTAACGTCTCTCTTGTTGTGGAATTTAATAGAAGAATAGAAGAAGAATAAAAATAGAATTAATGGAAGAATTAGAATTGTTGGAATAGTAAGTGAATAAATAAAAATCTCTAGCAAGATAGGGTATTTATAATACCCATATCCTATTCCTACTAAGCAAATGAAATACTTAACCCAATTGTACTAGGTTAATGTATCATTGTCCAAATCCAAATAAACTAGTGAAATACTTAACCCAATTGTACTAGGTTAATGTATTATTATCCTAATCCAAATAAGTTACTGCTAGTCCCCAAAGTCTTTAGAAATGTTGTTTTAGCCCGTGACAGATTTTCCATGCATCACTTTTGGTCCTTTAGGCGTCCAAGCTCCCTTTCCTTCCTTCGTGAGCTTTCTTTGGCTTCAAGTTATCCACAAAATGCTGAATTCTGCATCATTTATACCTGAAACTTTGCTAATCATGTTCTTTAGCTCACTTATAGTTAAAAGGACTAAAAGTGCATGAAATATATAATTTGTTCTCAAAACATGGCACAAATATGGGAAAAATATATTGATATAGGCGTGTAAATTCGCCTATCATCAACACCCCACACTTTAAGCTTTGTTCGTCCTCGAACAAAATATCATGTCCCTCTAAACATCAACTTTAGGGTTTCACAGCAACAACACAAAACATTCGTCAAGACAAGCACAACAATTATCAACAAGGAGTAGTTTTCCGATCATTAGTAGAAACCATTTAACCTCTAGCATAGACTCGTGATGGTGGTCAACTCATATTCAAAAGTTATGGCACAAAGTATCATGTACAACTATCCAAAACTCATCAACCATGTGTGTCTCTCAATATATTACCCATAGTCACTCACAAGTATAGCATATTTTTCAAACATGGGTGTCAAAATATCCTTGCTCTCGCTCTCACAAAGAATTCGTATGCAACAACCGATGACCATAGGCTTGCCCTTAGTGTAATACTCCACTAAATGTGAGAATGCTAAGATTAGGATCAAATAGGTCTTTTTATGGTTGTAATGTAGGCTAAGGGACGGGTAGGACTATTTTGGCCAGAAATAGTGACTAAGTTCCTAAGCAGTTTCATACATCACATTGTATCATTGACATTTTTTTTCTTTCAACCTTTCTTCTTTCTTTTATTCTACCACCCTTGTTCTCCTCTTTTGTTTTTCAATTTTAAGCATAACTCACTTTTCAGCTTTCTTTTTCCTTTTTCTTTTCATAACATACCTCTTATGATAGCACTTTCTTTTTCATAACTCATTCAAGCACCACTACAATTTAGAGCATCATACTCACCCAATTTCCTCTTATTTCGTCACATGACTTTTTCACTTTAAAGTACTTAGGATTTTGGATCAAATTATGGTCTTGAAAAAAATGGATTAGGCTTACATATGAGGTTGTCAAAGAAAATAGGCTAAAGGCTCAAAAGGGTTAACTAGGATGATATCCATGGGTAGGTAAAACGAAGGTAAACATGTATAGGTTGCCAAAGACATCCTAAATCATCTCCTAAACTTACACTCCTTATTTTCGCTTTGCATACATAACAGGCAAGTTCTAGCATCAGTCACAAACATAGAATATACTATTAATCTCACATACACAAGGCACATGGTCGACTTTATTGGAAGTAATATAGACTCTTGACCCAACAGGTGAAGGAATTGAACCACACAATATCACATAGTAAGTCACAATTAGAGCCTAAAATGTCTCAATAGTCATAATTGTAGCACATACTCTTGTTATAATCTCATGCTGCCTATTAGAATAATTTCATGCGAAGCTACGTTAAAAAAATTTACTACTAAAAAAAAAAAAACGAGAAAACTAAGCAAACAAACATGAATAAATGCAAATGCGGATAGAGAAGTATAGCATGCAAATACCATCACCCCACACTTAGATGGGACACACTGTCCTCAGTGGAAAATAAATAAGAAGAACCTGGTTATTTGGACTCTTTTTCTATGTCTGGGGTCATACCCCTTTGCATCGGAATCATCATCAGAGTCGTCATCCTTAGAAGTTCTTCATAAGTATCCCACTTAATTCCAAGAGTGAGTCGAGGTGTTTGCATCGAGGAGGGTTCTCCTTGCTCTTTTTTTTTGCCTTTTTGTGAAGTGGTAGCCATATCTTTGCCTTGTCTTTTGGTGCCATTGTACGTGATTGGAGCCTTTGGAGATGGTATTGTGAATTGAAAGAGCTAAAAAAAGAAAAATTTTGAGATGATTTGGGTAGATGTGCGGCGCCTTTAGGTCAATTTCCAATGTGGTTATGTTTCAAGACTAAGTCCCCTTTATATAGGAAAAGAATAGGTCGGGTTTTGACCCATTTACAAACGGTTTTAGAGACAAAAATGACCTCTATGCAGCGCATAGTACTTTGCATAATCATAGTATAGGTGGCGCATAGTGTAGTGCATTTAGGGACATATGCGGTGCATAGTGTATAGCATTTAGGGACATATGCGCCGCATAGTGTATGACATTTGAGATACTGAGACCTAATGCTATATCATAGTCGGCGCATAGTGTATAGCACACTTAAGCATGGGCGGCGCCTATGTCTTTGCACACTAGATTCCGAGAACTTAGTCTATAGTATAGGTTTTGCATTGTTCGTGGCCTAGTTTTACCTAGGCCTAGCCTTCCTCGATGCCTATTTTGGCATGAGCAATTCTCAATTCATAGCCTTATGCATCTTAATTCCTAACTTACCACCTTTACCATGCAATATGTCCAAATCGTCGTTTGAAACTAATCTCCTCATTGAATACCTCTTGCAACTACATTTGCTCAAAACCAACAAAAATGATTAGAATGATGGGTTGCCTCCCACCAAGCGCTTGATTTATTGTCGCGGCACAACATAGCTATCTCGATTACTTAGTCTTCATCGAGATAGATGGGGCATCGTTTTCTGAATGGATTCAGACGACGCTAATACTTACTTGTAGGCATGCAATCTTCTTCAAGATGACTCTTGTGCGTACATATCCCAGGAGGGATAACAATTATATCATCAATCTTCCTACCCATAGCTCTCTTGTACCTCATCAGAGTACAGATGAGAGCCTCTACATGCTGTTCAGTTAAATCATCCGCAACACTCTCCAGAAGTGTATTTCCATATCCCAAGAACACATACCTTAGATAATCGGGGAGCTCTTTCGATTCTCGCATTGGTGGCTCTTCGCTGGAAGTCTTTGCTGTTGGTGACGGTTGATTCGTAAGATTAAGGTACAACTGTTTAGGAGTATGAGAATAGGACCTTATTCTTGTTAGAGCACCCATAAGTTCTTCATAATCTTCATCATCCTCATGCTCAACATTCAGCAGTGCTGCAGCCAATGGCTCAACAGTAAGATGTTTCTTTACAGATAATGCTTTCTTATCCTCAAAAGATACGGAGAACACATCCATATCGCTGGGTTGCTTCATTGCTTTTCATATATCAAAGCGGACCACTTCGTCATTCAACCAAAACAAAAGCTCATTATTCATCATGTCAAAAGGCACACTTCCAGTTGCATGGAAAGGACGTCCCAAGATTATGGTAACTTCAGAATCCACCTCGCAATCCATAATAACAAAGTATGCAGGAAATATGAATGAAGAAACCTTCACCAACACATCATTCAAGATACCCATAGGCTTTCTTACCGACCTATCAGCCATCACGAGCCTCATATTAGTTGGTGTCGGATCGCCTAACCTCAACTTCCTGTAGGCGGATAGTGGCATCAAATTGATGCTAGCACCCAGATCGCACAATGCCTTGGCAAAATTCATAGATCCAACAGTGCAAGGAATAGTGAAAGCATCGGGGTCGGCCTTTTTCTGAACTAGCGATCTTGTAGCAATTGCGCTGCAGTGATGAACATCATCTTTCAACTCATAACTTGCTGCCCGCTTCTTTGTCAAAAGATCCTTCATAAATTTTGCATACCCAGGCATTTGTTCAAGTGCCTCCACCAATGGAACATTAATGGTCAGCTGTTTCAACATAGTCATGAATTTGCTGAACTTCGTGTCATCCGCCACCTTCTTCAATCTTTGAGGAAAAGGTGGTGCTGGGTATGGAATTGTTCTCTCCATGGATTTATTCTTCTCTTGCTTCCGTTTTTTAGCTTTTTCAAGTTGCAATCTGTTGGAGTCGACGTCATGGCCGTTGTGGCCTTTTTCTATGGATGCTTCTTCTGTCGCCTTATCATCAATGTCCACTATTTTGTCAACCACTTGCTTGCCTTTTACTGATGTTTCCAGCACCTTACCACTTCGGGTAGTGATAGCCATGCATGATCCTTCATTCCTTGGATTTGGCACAGTGTCGCTGGGTAGAGTGCCGGCTTTTCTTTGATTAATTGCTGCTGAAAGTTGACTCAATTGCTGCTCTAGTTGTCTTATTGCAATGGAATGTGAGTCAACCAACTGATTCATTGAAGATAAATCGTTCTTCACCTCAGTTACGCCCATATTGGTTGCCTCCACTCCTTTCAGCAGCTTGGCCATCATATCTTCCATAGAGATCTTTTTGGAATCAGACGCCTCAGCCTCATGATTTCTAGGAGGAATATACAAATCACTCCTGTCTGAATTATTCTTCCAACTACGTTGATCACGGTCCTTGTATCTAGATTTATCATAAAAGCTCCGACCTTGGTTTCCTTGGGTAATACCTCGAAAACCCCCCTGATTGTTCCAGTAGTTGGCTTCTTCTTCTAAATCAGATTCGTTTCTTCCATGTGATACCACGGCCTTAACTTTTTCGGTCTTTCCTGATAATAAATGCTTTATAAGAAAATCCATTTGTGTTTTCATGTGCGCCATGTCTTGATCACGTTCTTCTTTTCTTCTCTTTTGTTCAGCAGTCATGCCAATAGATAAAGTGGGGCTTGCTACCTCAGAATCCCTGGTATGCCAAACTCTACTTTGCTTTGTCATCCGATCTAGCATATTGCTTGCCTGACCAAAGGTGAGGTCCATGAATGATCCTCCAGCCGCATTATCAACCATTGGCTTAGTCACCGAATTCAAAGCTCTGTATAATATCTCCATCAAGTGGACATTGGTCATATGATGGTTTGGGCACCGCATTAGCTTTGTCTTGAACCTCTCCCATGTTTCGGGGAGAGCTTCAGTTGGAAGCTGTCGAAAATTGGTGATCTCATCTCTCAACTGTGCTCTTTTGGATGGCGGAAAGAATCTTTCTAGGAAAGCGTCTTTCAATTGCCTCCAATTTGTAATAGAATCAGGAGTCAGCCCATTCAACCATAGAGTTGCCTCCCCAGACAGAGACAATGGAAATAAGCGTAGTCGAACTGCATTCTGTCCAACGCCAGGATTGTTGAATGACTTGCATGTAGAAATAAAGTTGATCAGATGCATATTCGGATCATCTCCTGCTAGTCCACCAAATAATCCCTTGAGTTGCAAAAGCTGAATCATGGTGCTAGTGATGTTAAACTTGGCTCCGGGTGCTAATGGTGGAAGAATAATGGCTCCTGTGGCACCAGCTTCGTCCAGATCGTCATCATCATCATCGAACGGTATTTTCATAGCTCGGCGTTCAGGCCTAAACCTAGCTTGACGATCTCTTGTCTGCATGGGTGCCGCCATCTCAGCAGTATGTTGTGGGTTTAGTAGCTCCTCATCGCCCAGGTCCTCATCATCAGGATTTGTTGCACGGCCTGGGTTATCATTATTATGTTGATGCACTTGAGCAGTTATCCTTTCAATTTCACGTTGTGCATCCATTGATGCACTGAACAAACCTGAATAAAACAATAATAACAACTAAAAGTAAAAGTACGAAAATCTTTGACCAAAGGGTCTAGTAATTATCACAAACTTAGTTGACACTCGTATTCCCCGGCAACGGCGCCAATATTTGATAACGCTCAATCTATAGCTCTCGTGGGAGTGTAAAGAGGTCGTTAGCAAATATAGAACCCAACCTGGGTTGTGTGTCGATCCCACAGGGAATAGCTTGGCCAACAAGTAAGCAACAATTACTAGACTTTTAGTGCAAGTCTCGTAAAAAAAGGGGATTGTAATGTGTAACCGAAATAATAAAGTAAAAACTACAAATAGCAAAGTGAAAAGAAAAGAATGCTTTGTAGGTTGTGAAACAATGAGAATTGAGGAGTTGGGGTTATGTCCACCTTCTGAGTTATACGTCTCTATTGGCTATGAGTGTATTTAATTCAGACATGCATGTGCTAATAGAGAATTGTATTCGATGGTAAATCCAGGCGTCTTTCGACCTATTCGAGGATTATTTCACTTTAACTCTTTCGAGCGTAAAGCGTGTCTAACGGTACGAATTCTCCAAGAGGTTAATCCATTTACGGCACTAACTTTTTAATAGGGGATGGGACCCTACTACCTTGACATTATATCTTTTCCAGACAGATAACCTTTCTTTCGAACAAGTTAAATGTTATACTGGCGTTATTCTATCCGTCTGCAGCCACAAGAATTTGCATTAAGATGAAGAGAATAATGATATAATCAGCATACGTGTCACGAACTCACAAACTCACAACAATAGATAGTATATCATTCGGCTTCCATAACCCCCAATAGAGAGGTTTAGTTACCCATGAGTGCGAAGGAAGTCACAATAAACATTATCATTGTACCCCAATAAAGATTTGCACGTTAGGTGTAAGGGTGAGGATGGCGTGAAGTCCTTTGCAAAGTAACGTCTCTCTTGTTGTGGAATTTAATAGAAGAATAGAAGAAGAATAAAAATAGAATTAATGGAAGAATTAGAATTATTGGAATAGTAAGTGAATGAATAAAAATCTCTAGCAAGATAGGGTATTTATAATACTCATATCCTATTCCTACTAAGCTAATGAAATACTTAATCCAATTGTACTAGGTTAATGTATCATTGTCCAAATCCAAATAAACTAGTGAAATACTTAACCCAATTGTACTAGGTTAATGTATTATTATCCTAATCCAAATAAGTTACTGCTATTCCCCACAGTTTTTAGAAATGTTGTTTTAGCCCGGGACAAATTTTCCATGCATCACTTTTGGTCCTTTAGGTGTCCAAGCTCCCTTTCCTTCCTTCGTGAGCTTTCTTTGGCGTCAAGTTATCCATAAAATGCTGAATTATGCATCATTTATACCTAAAACTTTGCTAATCATGTTCTTTAGCTCACTTACAGGAAAAAGGACTAAAAGTGCATGAAATATATAATTTGTTCTCAAAACATGGCACAAATATGGGCAAAATATATTGATATAGGCGTGTAAATTCGCCTATCATCAAGCACATGAGAACTGAAGAAGAGACTTGACAATATTTTGTGATAGGTCATCAAGGAGCTGATAGGGCATCACTTTTTATCGTGACAAGGAGGCAGCAAGCACCAAAAGCATAAAGGAAGCTGATGATATTTTTGATAAGTCGTCAGCCTCCTGATAGGTTATCACAAATGGCGTCACCTAATATGAAGAATTTTTGAATTTTATTATTATGTTTCCATAATTAGGGTGAACTATTTAAAGACTTGATTAGGGTTTTCTTAGGAGTACCGGACATTGTGTTTTGAGTAATATACTTTGATTTTTTTTTCTCTTTAAATTCTTGGCTTGAGAAATCAATTAATTGGAATAGATTATATTCATTATTTTGGGATTTCCCTTGTAAGTTAATCTGCAAATCATTAGTTTCTATTCATCTTGTGGTAAGTTTATATTTGAAAGCATGAATTCATCTAGATGTTTCTATTACTACGTCATTAGCATCTAAATTCCATTAACCTGAATTGTGGGATCTAGGGTTAGGTCTTGATAAAGTGTTGAGTGCTCAAGATTCGAAAGGTGGTAGGACTCCTTGATGATTCTGATGTTTTAATTATTGTCTGTTGGTTATAAACAATAGATACCACCTGTTTTGATTTTCTTGAGAAAGAAATCAAATATAGTAGGAAGTGAATTATCAATAGGGACTTGAAAATACTTCGTTTAATAATCATCGCTGTAACAAGGTTGGTTAAGCTGAGGTAAAATCTGGGCAGTGAATATCAATTCCCTAAGTCTAAGAGGATTAGGTAATTAAATTCTTAGGTAGGTCGAGAGATATTTAAGCATAACTTCAATAACGATAACTTTTTGTCCTACCTACCGTGAGAATCTAGAACCACTATTAGCTTCTGTCAAGAACAAAAAGCCCTAGTTAACGTAATTCTTGTTTTTTCATAAACTCTTGATTGCGAACACTGAATCTAAAGTAACCAACAATTACTTTTTAAACTAAAAACCCCCTTTTCTAGAAACATCCAACTATCAGTTGATTAAATAGCGAATGACTTATGTCCACACCATATTCCCTATGGGATTCGACCCCAACCTAGTTTGTTTTATATTTATAACGATCGCTTACATTCTCATTAGAGAGGTCTAGTTTGAGCGTTATCAATAACCCTATGAATCACATCCTGTGACTCATTCTGATACCTTATGACTAATAAGGTCAAAAGTCACTGTTAAGACAAAATAATTTGGGCATTGTACTACTTTGGAGTCATTATGACTCGTAACCCCTAGTCGTAGTCACAAACAAAAACTCCGGGCCAACATACTAGCTTGGATATGATTGGGTCCTTCAGACTCGTAATAACCCGTGACAAATTATTGGGAGGGTCGTCATCTGAGTAGTAAGTCGACAAACTCTTAAATTTTCAAGGACCAAAATTCGAGATATTTTACTCTCCCTCCTTTAGGATCATTCATCCTAGAATGACGAGACATAACATCCCTTGCATGATTTAACACAAAATACAAACACACTTACCTTTTACAAACACATATAAAAAAGATGTTAAGGAGTACGCATACCTCAAGCCTATTTATCTGAAATAAGGAACAATAACAGATATTTGAACTTTATGTCCTCTTCTGCTTCCCAAGTAGATTCCACAAAATTTTGGTTCCTCCATAGAACCTTGACTAAATCTACCTCATTTGTTTGCAATCAATGGACTTGCCAATCGAACATCTTAACCAGGATCTCCTTATACAATAAGGAGTCTGGAACACCAACACCACCAACACTTTCTAATGAACCACCAAGGAAGGATCATCCACGCACTTCCATAAAGTCAAAACATGAAAAAATGAGTGATTGGAACCCAAAAAAGGAGGAAAATATAACTCACAATCCACATTAACCACTCTCTTTAAAATTAAATAAGGGCCCACATAATGGGTACTGATCTTTCCCTTCTTTCAAAACTTCATCATACCCTTCATGAGAGAAACCTTCAAAAATAGCCAATCGCGCACTTCAAATTCTAACTCTCTTCGGCTATGACTGCATAGGACTTTTGGTGAATTTGGGTTTTCTTAAGGCTGTACCAATATCCTTCACCTTCTCCATAGCCTGAAAAACAAAATTAGGACTGAACAACCCAGCCTCGCCAACCTCAAACCACCCAATAGGAGATCGACACTACCTTTCTTACATAGCTTCAAACATGTCCATCCTAATGCTAGAGTTATAACTCTTATTATAAGCAAACTCGGTGTGATGTAAATGATCAACCCAAATTCCACCAAAGTTGAGCACAACAACTTGAAGCATATCCTTTAATGTCTTGATGGTCTTCTTTACTTGTCCATCTATTTGGTGGTGGAAACTACTGCTAAGGCTTAATTTAGTCCCCAAACTTCTCTTAAAAGAATGCCAAAAGAGAGATGAGAAGTGCATACTGCAATCAGATATAATAGAAATGGGCACACTATGCAACTTGACAATTTCCTAAATGAACAACCCTACATAATCCTCTACCAAATAGTTAGTCTTCACTGGCAAGAAATGAATGGACTTCATAATCCTATCAAGGATGACCCAAATTGAATGAAACCGATGGTGATATCATAGAAGAACGGTACAAATATCCATATTAATCATTTCCTCTGTCCATATGGGTAACTCAATTTATTGAAATAATCCACCAGGCTTTAAGTGCTCTACCTTCACTTGTTGAAACACCATACACTTGGCCATAAAATTTTCCACATCCCACTACATGTTATTCCACCAACAGATCTCTTTAAAGTCATGGAACATCTTCATCAAACAAGGTGACTAGGGTACCTCAACTAATGAGCCTCAAATAAGATCCTCTCTCGCAGCCCATCAGCATTGGTTATGTGCAACCTACCTTGGTATCTCTTGATACCATCACCACCAATCATAATAACTATCACTTTCTTCTAGCCCATATCATCATTAATCTGTATCAAGATTGGAACCAAAACTTATTTGTCTCTCTCAGTACTAAGGGGTGACTTCACCACCTCTTGCACAATTGCACCACTATTCTTAGAGTCCAAGATACATACCCCAAGATTTTCCAAATGGTGAATATCCTTCACAAAACCTTATTTCTCCTCCTCCACATGAGATACGTTTCCCATGGAAAACATGCTAAGAACATTAGCAACCAAATTAGCTTTACTTGGATGATAATGAAGACTCATTTCAAAATCTTTCAGAAACTCAAGCAACCTCCTTTACTTGTGATTTAACTCGTTCTCGATGAACATATATGAAATATTTTATGGTAAGAATGCATAATGGCACCAAATCTGTACTGAAAACACCACATCTAATAATTCCATGTCACGAGTTGAATAATTCTTCTCATGATCTTTCAGCTGCTAGAAGCATACGCCAACTCTTTGTCATGCTGAACCACCACGCGTCCTAGTCCCACTTGGGATGCATTACAATACATAATGAATCAATTAGTTTTCTTGGGTAGGGTAAAGATCAAAGAGAGAGAAAACTTATACTTCAATTTCTAAAAACTACTCTCACAAGTATCAAACAACAGAAACTTTACCTTTTTCTGAGTCAACTTATTCAATGGAGTAGCAATAGATGAGAAGATCTCCACAAACATTCTATAATAATTGGCTAAACCCAAGAAGATCTAAATATCAGTTTGAGTCATAGCTATAGGCCACTTCTTAACCACTACCTCTTTTTGTGGATCCACCTTTATCCCTTCACAAGAAAAATATGACCCTGGAAAGTAACAACATTTAACTAGAACTCACACTTGCGAAACTTAGCATACAACTATTGATCATTAAGAGTCCTCAATACTATATAGAGGTGATTTGCATGATCCTCCTCAATCTTAGAATACACTAGAATATCATCAATAAACAAAATGACAAACAAGTCAAGAAATTGAACGAATAGCCGGTTCATTATCCATAAATTCCACTGGGGAATTAGTCAAACCAAAAGACATAACTAGAAACTCATAATGTCCATATCTGGTACAGAAAGAGGTCTTAGGGATATCCATTCCCCAAATATCAAATAGATGATAACATGACTAAAAATCAATCTTAGAGGAGCATCTAGCACCTTGAATCTGGTCAAATAGGTCATCAATCCTAGAAGGAGGATACTTATTATTCATAGTCACCTTATCTATATAACGACCCGAACTAGGGCATAGATGTGACAGGCATCACAAATCTAAAGAGGACCATGGACCACCCCCTTTACCTAGCTAATCAGATCATCATACCTTAGTAATGACTGAATTCTAAGCATATAACAAGATATAATGCTTATCAACTTTTGAGATATTTCAGGGTTGCCAAAGATGGACAAACGATAGACGATAACCAATAACCAATTACCAATAACTAATACCCAACTCCATAGTAATATCCACAAAGACTCTACTAATCTGAAAGACTATCTAGGTCAGGACATTTCCCCGACTCTGACAATGACAATGACAATGGCAATGTTAATGTGAATTATTTAATTCTAGTATATGGAAGGACATCGATGGAATTATCAAGTCTTCCAGAGATTAAAAGCTCACCACTTCAGTACAAACGATCGATGAACTGATCTAATCCACCTAACACTACACATAAAAGTACTAGTATCTTTGATGATAGGCGAATTTACACGCCTATAGCACTAGATTTTGCCCATATTTTAGCCAAGTTTTGATAATAAATTATATAATTCATGCACTTTTAGTCCTTTTTCCTGTAAGTGAGCTAACTAACATGATTAGCAAGTTTTCAGGTATAAATGATGCAGAATTCAGCATTTTATGGATAACTTGACGCCAGAGAAAGCTTCACGAAAGGACGAAAGCAAATCTTGGAGGCCAAGGACCAAAAGTGGCGCATGGAAAATCTGTCCCGAGCAAAAACAGCAATTCTGAAGACTTTGGGGACTAGCAGTAACCTATTAGGATTAGGATAATAATGCAGTAATTTATTAGGATTAGGATAATGAAACATTAACCTAGTAGGATTGGGTTAAGTAATTTATTAGCTTAGTAGGAATAGGATATGGGTATTATAAATACCCTATTTTGCTAGAGATTTTTATTCATTCCACAAAATTCACCCATTCCACACAATTCACCAATTCTACACAATTCCCCCATTCCATCAATTCCCATCCATCCATCCATCAAAACAATTCCCGTTATTAATTCATTGTTGACATTATTTTTCATCTATTCAATTCTTAATTTCCACAACAAGAGAAACGTTACTTGCAAAGAAAGTCACGCCTACCACACTATTACTACACGAAATATTTATTGTGGTATAATAACAATGTCTATTGTGATTTCCTTCGCACTCATGGGTAACTAAACTTCTCTGTTGGGGTTATGGAAGCCATATGAGATACTATCTATTGCTATGAGTTTGTGAGTTTGTGACACGTATGCTGCTTATATCATTATTCTCTTCATCTTAATGCCAATTCTTATGGCTGCAGACGCATAGAATAACGCCAATATAGCATTAACTTGTTCAAAAGAAAAGTTATATGTCTAGAAAAGAGATAATGTCAAGGTAATAGGGTCCCATCCCCTATTAAAAAGTTAGCGCCGTAACTGGATTAACTTCTTGGAGAATTTGTACCATTAGATATGCTTTAAGCTCGAAAGAGTTAAAGTGAAATAGTCCTTGTTGAGGTCGAAAGACGCTTGGATTTACCATAGAATACAATTCTCTATAAGAACATGCATGTCTGAATTCCGCATCACTCATAGCCAATAGAGACGTACAACTCATAAGGTGGACATAACCCCAACTCCTCAATTCTCATTGTTTTACATCTTACTAAATATTCTTTATTTTTAGTTTGCTATTTTTAGTTTTTACTTTAATAATTTGGTTACACATTACAATCCCTCCTTTTTACGAGACTTGCACTAAAAGTCTAGTAATCGTCGCTTACTTGTTGACCAAGCTATTCCCTGTGGGATTGATACCCAACCCAGTTGGGTTATATATTTGACAATGACCGCTTTACACTCCTACGAGAGTTGTAGATTGAGCGTTATCAAAAATTGGCACCGTTGCTGGGGAATACGAGTTTCAACTAAGTTTGTGATAATTACTAGACCCTTTGGTCAAAGATTCTCATAATTTTACTTTTAGTTTTTGTTTTTGTTCTATTCAGGTTTAGTTGACAGAATGGATGCACAATGTGGCATAGAAAGAATGGCTGCTCAACAGGAGCAGGCTAGGTTAGCTGCATTAGCAGCTGCTTAAGTGTATCAACAGAATATTGATAACCCAGGTCGTGCAACAAATCCTGATGATGAGGTCCTGGGCGATGAGGAGCTACTAAACCCACGGCATACTACTGAGGTGGCGACACCCATTCTGAGGAGAGATCGTCCAACGCGATTGAAGCCTGATCGCCGAGCTGTGCAGATTTCTTTTGATGACGATGATGATGATTTGGATGAAGCTGGTGCCACAAGAGCCATTATTCTGCCACCCTTGGCACCTGGAGCCAAATTCAATATCACTAGCACCATGATTCAGCTTTTGCAATTCAAGGGATTATTTGGTGGACTAGCAGGCGATGATCCGAATATGCATCTGATCAACTTTATTTTTACATGCAAGTCATTCGACAATCCTGGCGTTGGACAAAATGCAATTCGACTGCGCTTATTTCCATTGTCTTTGTCTGGAAAGGCAACTCTATGGTTGAATGGGCTGACTCGTGATTCTATTACATATTGGAGGCAATTGAGAGACGTTTTCGTAGAAAGATTCTTTCCGCCATCCAAAAGAGCACAATTAAGAGATGAAATCAGCAACTTTCGGCAGCTTCCAACTGAAGCTCTTCATGAAACATGGGAGAGGTTCAAGATGAAGCTTATGAGGTGCCCAAACCATCACATGACCAATGTCCACCTAATAGAGATACTATACAGATCCTTGAATTCAATAACTAAACAAGTGGTGGATAATGCGGCTGGAGGATCATTTATGGACCTCACCTTTGGGCAGGCAAGCAATATGTTAGATAAGATGACGAAGCAAAGTAGAGCTTGGCATACCAGGGATTCTGAGGTAGCAAGCCCTACTATATCTATTGGCATGACTGCTGAACAAAGGAGAAGAGAGGAAGAACGTGATCAAGATATGGCACACATGAAAACACAAGTGGATCTTCTTACAAATCATCTATTATCATGGAAGAACGAAAAAGTCAAAGCCGTTGCGTCAAAAGGAAGAGACGAATCTGATTCGGAAGAAGAGGCTAACTACTTAAATAATCAGGGGGGTTTCCGAGGGAATACCCAAGGAAACCAAGGTCGGAACTATTCTTATAAATCTGGAAACAAGGACCAAGGTAGTTGGAAGATCAAGAATGAAAAGAGTGGTTTGTATGTTCCCCCTGGAAGACGTGACGCCACCACATCTAGTTCTGGAAGTATGGAAGACATGTTGGCTAAAATATTGAAAGGAGTGGAAGCAACGAGCGTAGGAGTAACGGAGGTAGTTAATGATTTGTCCTCTATGAAACAATTAGTTGATTCTCATTCCACTTCAATCAAGCAAATAGAGCAGCAATTGAGCCAACTTTCAGCAGCACTCAATCAAAGAAAGGCCGGTACCTTACCTAGCAACACTATGCAAAATCCAAGGAATGAAGGATCATGTATGGATATTACTACCAGGAGTGGTAAGGTGCTGGAAAATTCATCCAAAAGCAAGCAAGTGGCCGAAAATAAAGAAGATGAGGATGCCATAGACAATGACCAAGACGTCCATGACGTCGCACCGAGTATGTTGCAGCCTGAAAAGACTAAAAACCGGAAGCAAGAGGAGAAGAATGCCGCGGAGAGAACAATTCCATACCCATCACCACCTTTTCCTCAAAGACTGAAGAAGCAGGCGAATGATACAAGGTTCAGCAAATTCATGACGATGTTAAATCAGCTGACCATTAATGTTTCGTTGGTGGAGGCACTTGAACAAATGCTTGGGTATGAGAAATTTATGAAAGACCTTTTGACAAAGAAGCGGGCAGCAAGCTATGAGTTGAAAGATACTGTTCATCATTGCAGCGCTATTGCTACCCGATGACTAGTTCAGAAAAAGGCCGACCCCGGTGCCTTCACTATTCCTTGCACGATTGGATCTATGAATATTGCCAAGGCATTGTGCGATTTGGGAGCAAGCATCAATTTAATGCCACTATCCGTCTACAAGAAGTTGGGGTTAGGCGATCCGACACCAACCAATATGAGGCTCGTGATGGCTGATAGGTCGGTAAAACGACCTGTGGGTATCTTGAATGATGTGTTGGTGAAGGTTTCTTCATTTATCTTTCCTGCAGACTTCGTTATTCTGGATTGTGAGGTGGATTCTAAAGTTCCCATAATCTTGGGATGTCCTTTCCTTGCAACAGGAAGTGTGCTTATTGACATGAGAGCTAATGAGCTTTTGTTTCGGTTGAATGACGAAGTGGTCCGCTTTGATATATGCAAATCAATGAATTAGCCCAGTGATATGGATGTGTTCTCTATAGCTTATGAGGATAACAAAGCATTATCTATAGAAAAGCCGCTTATTGTTGATTCACTCTCTGATGTGCTGTTGAATTTTGAGCGTGAGAAGGCTGAAGAACATAAAGAAACCACTTGTGCTCTAACAGGAACAAAATCATATTCTCATGCTCCTAAGAAGTTGGACCTTGATCTTACGAATCAACCTCCACAAACAGCGAAGACTTCCATTAAAAAACCACCAATGGTAGAATCGAAAGAGCTACCAAGTCACCTAAGGTATACATTCTTGGGATATGGAAATACACTTCCGGAAAGTGTTGCGGATGATTTAAGTGAACAACACGTAGAGGCTCTCATCTCTGCTCTGATGAGGTACAAGAGAGCTATGGGTAGAAATATTGATGATATAATTGGTATCCCTCCTGGGATATGTATGCACAAGAGTCATCTCGAACAAGATTGCATGCCTATAAGTAAGTATCAACGTCGTCTGAATCTATTCAGAAAATGATGCCCCACCTATCTCGATGAAGTCTAAGTAATCGAGATAGCTATATCGTGCCGCGATAATAAATCAAGCGCTTGGTAGGAGGCAACCCATCATTTTTAATTGTTTTTGTTTTGTTAGAATTTAGTTGAGCCACAATATAAACTAAGGCGCTTGATGGGAGGAAACCCATAGTTCTAATCGTTTTTGTTGTTTTTGAGTAAGTGTAGGTGCAAGATGTATAAGGAAGAAGGTTGGTCTTGAATTTTCATTTGGAAGCGGTGCATGTTAAAGGTGGTAAGTTAGGAATGACGAAGCAAAAGGATATGGATTGAGCTTTGCTCATAAAAATATAGGCATCAAAAAAGTCTAGGCATAGGTAAAACTAGGCCACGAACAAGGAAAGGCCAATACTATGGCCTAAGGTCTCGGAATCTAGTGTGCCATAGCATAGGCGCCGCCCATTCTCAAGTATGGCATAGCATAGGCGCCGCCTATGCTAAAGCCTTTTGTCTCTGAATCTCATATGCAAAGTGAAAGGCGCCACCTATGCTCACTAAAGGCTTTGCAATAGGCGCCGCCTATGCTCGCCAAAGGCTTTGCAAAAGGCGCCGCCTATGGTCACTTTTTGTCTCCAAATCCGATTTTAAATGGGTCAAAACCCGACCCAATCTTTTTCTATAAATAGGAGACTTAGTCTTGAAACACAAACACATTAAAAACCTAACTTAGGCGCCGCACATAGTCTCCAAATCTTCTCAAAACTTTTCTTTTTGCTCTCCCACTTCACAAGAACATCTCCAAAGGCTTCAATCACGTAAGTACTCTTTTGTTCTTCATTTATTTTTCGTAAGTACTACGTTACTATGTCTATTATGAATTGCTAAATCTTGAAGAAATATTGGTGATGTTAATGTGTTTGAATTGTTGATATACAACTAAGTGAGTGAACAAATACGTAAGGATGATCTTGACTTGTTTCCAACTTGTATTTGATTTTGATTCACTGTCATACTTTTACGGATTTGACATGGTCAAGAAAATTGCATACTCTTGTCAATAGAAAGCTTACATGTTGGAATGACTCATTCATCAAGATAAGAATTATGATTGACTACCAACATATGAGGTTACGATTATTTCTAGATGCTATACCTTGATTCAATCTCTATGTAGTAGTCTTGATATATCAAACATGAAAGTATTGCCAAGATTACAAGAAGTATGACTGCACTGATTATATTTTTGGAACATATCACCTAAATGTATGTCGATGAAGTCTGAGTCATCGATATCATTCACTTAATTAGTTTGTGTCAACAAATTAAGTGTGGGGTGGTGCCACTATTGTATGTTTGTTGATTGAATCTTCCGAGATAAAGCTAACATGACTCTATTGAGATCTCAGGTACAATGGCACCAAAAGACAAGAAAAGCAACCACTTCACAAAGAGGCCAGAAAAGAGGAAGAAAAGAGCAAGGTGAATCCTTCGTGCTGCAAATACCTCGACGCACTCTTGGAAACAAGTGGGGTACTTATGAGGAATTTCTGAGGATGACGACTCTGATGATGATTCCGATGAAGGGGTTATGACCCCAGACATAGAGGATGAGTCCGACTAACCAGGTTCTTCGTATTTATTTTCCACTGAGGGCAGTGTCCCGTCTAAGTGTGGGGTGGTATTTGCATGCTATACTCCTTTATCCGCATTTGCATTTATTTATGTTTGTTTGTTTTTGTTTTTTTTCGTATTTCATTTTTTTTAATAATAGTTAAAAAAAATTTAGTTAAATTTTTAACTTCGCATGAAATTATTCTAATAGGCAGCATGAGATTATGACAAGAGTTTGTGCTAAAATCATGACTATTGAGACGTTTAGGCTCTAATTGTGACTCACTATGTGATATTGTGTGGTTCAATTCCTTCATCTTTTGGGTCAAGAGTCTATACTACTCCCAATAACGTCGACCATGTGCCTTGTGTGTGTGAGATAATAGTATATTCTATGTTTGTGGCTGATGCTAGAACTTGCCTGGTGTGTGTGTGAAGCGAAAATAAGGAGTGCAAGTTTAGGAGATGATTTAGGCATTTCTTTGGCAACCTACACTTGTTTACCTTCTTTTTACCTACCCATGGACATTATCCTAGTTAACCCCTTTGGGCTTTGAGATGAAATTATTCTAATAGGCAGCATGAGATTATGACAAGAGTTTGTGCTAAAATCATGACTATTGAGACGTTTAGGCTCTAATTGTGACTCACTATATGATATTGTGTGGTTCAATTCCTTCATCTGTTGGGTCAAGAGTCTATACTACTCCCAATAAAGTCAACCATGTGCCTTGTGTGTGTGAGATAATAGTATATTCTATGTTTGTGGCCGATGCTAGAACTTGCTTGGTGTGTGTGTGAAGCGAAAATAAGGAGTGCAAGTTTAGGAGATGATTTTGGCATTTCTTTGGCAACCTACACTTGTTTACCTTCTTTTTACCTACCCATGGACATTATCCTAGTTAACCCCTTTGAGCTTTGAGCCTATTTTCTTTGACAACCTCATATGTAAGCCTAATCCATTTTTTCAAGACCATAATTTGATCCAAATTCCTAAGTACTTTAAATTGAAAGAGTCATGTGACAAAATAAGAGGAAATTGGATGAGTATGAGGCCTTAGAATGTATTGGTGCTTGAATTTGTTATGAAAAAGAATTGCTATCATAAGAGGCGTGTTATGAAAAGAAAAAGGAAAGGAAAACTAAAAAGTTATTTATGTTTATAATTTAAAAACAAAAGAGGAGAAAAAGGGTGGTAGAATAAAAGAAAGAAGAAAGGTTGTTTGAAAAGAAAGTATTAATGGCATAATGTGATGTATTAAAGAGCTTAGGAACATAGTCACTATTTCTGGCCAAAATAGTCCTACCCGTCCCTTAGCCTACATTACAACCTGTAAAAGACCTATTTGATCCTAAGCTTGGAATTCTGACATTTAGTGGAGCATTACACTATGGGCAAGCCTATGGCCATCAATTGCAGCATATGAATTCTTTGTGAGAGTGAGAGCAAGGATATTTTTATACCCATATTTGAAAAATATGCTATACTTGTGAGTGATTATGGGTAATATATTGTGAGACACACATGGCTGATGAGTTTTGGGTAGTCGTGTATGATTCTTTGTGCCTTAACCGTTGAATATGAGTTGACCACCATCACGAGTCTATGCTATAGGTTAAATTGTTTCTACTAATGATGGGAAAACTACTCTTTGTTGATAATTGTTGTGCTTGTCTTGACGAATATTTTGTGTTGATACTGTGAAACCCTAAGTAGATGTTTATATGGACATGATATTTTGTTCGAGGACGAACAAAGTTTTAAGTGTTGGGTGTTGATGATAGGCGAATTTACACGCCTATAGCACTAGATTTTGCCCATATTTTAGCCAGGTTTTGAGAACAAATTATATAATTCATGCACTTTTAGTCCTTTTTCCTGTAAGTGAGATAACGAACATGATTAGCAAGTTTTCAGGTATAAATGATGCAGAATTCAGCATTTTATGGATAACTTGACGCCAAAGAAAGCTTCACCAAATGAGGAAAGCTAATATTGGACACCAAGGACCAAAAGTGGCGCATGGAAAATCTATCTCGAGCAAAAACAACAATTCTGAAGACTTTGGGGACTAGCAGTAACCTATTAGGATTAGGATAATAATGCAGTAATTTATTAAGATTAGGATAATGATACATTAACCTAGTAGGATTGGGTTAAGTAATTTACTAGCTTAGTAGGAATTGGATATAGGTATTATAAATACCCTATTTTGCTAGAGATTTTTATTCATTCCACACAATTCACCCATTCCACACAATTCACCCATTCCACACAATTCCCCCATTCCATCAATTCCCATCCATCCACCATCCATCCATTCATCAAAACAATTCCCGTTAATAATTCAGTGTAACACATTATTTTTCATCTATTCAATTATTAATTTCCACAACAAGAGAAACGTTACTTGCAAAGAAAGTCATGCCTACCACACTATTACTACACAAAATCTTTATTGTGGTATAATAACAATGTCTATTGTGATTTCCTTCGCACTAATGGGTAACTAAACTTCTCTGTTGGGGTTATGGAAGCCATATGAGATACTATCTATTGCTATGAGTTTATGAGTTCGTGACACGTATGCTGCTTATATCATTATTCTCTTCATCTTAATGCAAATTCTTGTGGCTGCAAACGCATAGAATAACTCCAGTATAGCATTAACTTGTTTGAAAGAAAAGTTATATGTCTGGAAAAGAGATAATGTCAAGGTAATAGGGTCCCATCCCCTATTAAAAAGTTAGTGCCGTAACTGGATTAACCTCTTGGAGAATTTGTACCATTAGATACGCTTTAAGCTCGAAAGAGTTAAAGTGAAATAGTCCTTGTTGAGGTCGAAAGATGCTTGGATTTACCATAGAATACAATTCTCTATAAGCACATGCATGTCTGAATTACGCATAACTCATAGCCAATAGAGACGTACAACTAATAAGGTGGACATAACCCCAACTCCTCAATTCTCATTGTTTTACATCTTACTTAATATTGTTTATTTTTACTTTGCTATTTTCAGTTTTTACTTTAATAATTTGGTTACACATTACAATCCCCCCTTTTTACGAGACTTGCACTAAAAGTCTAGTTATCGTTGCTTACTTGTTGACCAAGCTATTCCCTGTGGGATCGATACCCAACCCAGTTGGGTTATATATTTGACAACGACCGCTTTGCACTCCTACGAGAGCTGTAGATTGAGCGTTATCAATCTTCACTACTTATATTGCATAGGGATATAATGTCTAGAGATTATTAGTAGGTTGAGAACTAGCATGTAACTCAGGGATAGGGGATAAAATAATGCAATGATCCATAATTCAAAAGCCATTAAATTCCAAAACATATAATTATATAAATTTAAAACTATGTTATGCTGGCTAAGGTAAAAAGGCTTAGCATAAAATAAAACTTTGTCCTAGACTATGTATCTCAACTATTATAAATAGGCACCCACGAGCTATATGGGTTCAGCTCCCCTTTTTTGAAGGGCCCTGGTGCATGTTAGATGCATGAACAGGAGATAATAAGGAAGACTAGGGAATTCCACAACCCAACGTTAATCCAAGATACAATTATATTAGTAGTGAGAAGTGTGCATGTGGTCATCAAGACCAAAACTCACGTCGAAAAGCATGAGTTTCCTCTATAAGTCATCCAAGACGCACACCATCACGACATAGCTACAGAACCCCCACTAAGCTCAAATTAAAATAAGTTTTACATAACCCATTTAATTAACTAATGATTTATCCACTAAGGCACCCTATGTGTATCTTTATACCATTACACTTGTAAGATTAACTCTATGCCATAACAATCATATTAACTTGGTGAAATGCATCGACCCCTTTTGATCAATAAATTAAATTGGAGGAATTCTTCAACCCCCTTGCGCATGTTTCAATTCAAAATATGGCTAACAAGGCCTTTAAAATCTATATTCCTTATTTAACAATGTATGTAATGCAATAGTATGAGTGATTAATTCAAACCAAGTGACGATTTTACCATTCAAAGCCATTTACATAAGTAGGTTAAGTTGGACACAATTATTCAAAACCAATTCCAAGTTTAAGACATAAATTTGGGGGATTACCTCAACCACCCTTTCAATTCCCTCACCTATGCACCCAATTATATAAAAAAAATTCAATTCTAATAATGATCAACTCATGAAAACCATGGAAAAATATTAAAGAATCAACCATTCTAGAACCCTCAAACATATCAAAAAACACATTCAATTCCATACAATTCAAACTATTTAAAACACACAATTTTAATAAACTAAGAATTAGGGAAGAGTAGCATGCCTGAAATATCAAGATTTATGGACAGAAAGCAACCCTTGAGCCCATTGATGACCAACTTCTTAGAAACCCTAAGTATCTTTACCTTGGGAAATTTAGAGAGTTTTAGAGTATTCTTTGAGTACTAAAGGATTGAAAATAACGTCCCAAGGGTGATTTATGGTTGTGGGTATTAAGGGGGTAAATTGGAAAATGTTCAAAGTGCCCTTAATTATAAGCTGAAAAATTATCGCCAGTGACTACGAGTCACTATACGACTCGTAAGGACTAACTCTAACTCATTACCATATGTCGGAGTCTAGATAATAGATGAGGGACCACTTTATTTTAACCTTATGAATTGCATTGTATTACTCATTCCGATACCCTACTACTCTTAGGGTAAAAGTCATAGTCAAGACAAAATACTTTGATTGTCATATTAGTTTGGAGTCATTATGACTCGTAATCCCCAGTCGTAGTCACAAATGGAAACTCTGGTCCAACATACAAGCTTGTCTAGAATTGGGTCCTTAAGACCCGTAATAACCCGTGACAACTTATAGGGAGGGTCATCTTTTGAGCAGTAAGTCTAGAAACTCATAAATTTTCAAGGAGAGAAATCCAAGGTGTTTCATCCTCAAGCATGATTATCTAAAATGAGGAACAATAATATGTATTTGGACTTCATGTCCTCTTCTGCTTCCCAAGTAGCATTCTCAAACTTTTGGTTCCTCCATAGAACCTTAACCAAATCCACCTCCTTTGTCTACAACCAAAGGACTTGTGGATTGAAGATCTCAACCAGGATCTCCAAATACACTACGGAGTCCGAAGAACCAACACTTTCTAATTAACCACCAAAGAAGGATCATCCACTCATTTTCACAAAATTAAAACAGGAAAAACCGAGTGAAAGAAACCTAGAATAGGAAGAAAATATAAGTCATAAACCACATTACCCACTCTCTGTAAAATTAAATAAGGGCCCACATAATAGGTACTGAGCTTCCCCTTTTTTCCAAACTTCATAAATCCCTTCATGAGAGAAACCTTCAAAAACAACCAATAGCCCACTTCAAATTCTAAATCCCTATGCATCATGCCTGCATAGGACTTTTGGTGACTTTGGGCGGTCTTAATCATGTACCAATCTCCTTCACCTTCTGCTTAGCCTGATAAACAAAATTAGGACCGAACAACCCAGCCTCGCCAACCTCAAACCACCCAATAAAAGATCAACACCACCTTTCTTAAGTAGCATCAAATGTATCCATCCCAATGCTAATTTGATAACTCTAATTATAAGTAAACTCGGTGTGAGGTAAATGGTCAAACCAACTACAACCAAAGTTGAGTACACAAAACCGAATCATATACTTTAACATCTGAATGGTCCTCTCTACTTGTCCATCTGTTTGAGGGTGGAAACCGATGCTAAGGCTCACCTTAGTTCCCAAATCTATCTTAAAAAAATACCAAAAGTGAGATGAGGAATGCATACCACAATCAGATATAATAGAAATGGGCACACCATGCAGCTTGATGATTACCTGAATGAATAACCCTACATAATCCTCTACCAAATAATTAGTCTTTACTAGCAAGAAAGAAGTGGACATCATAAACCCATCAACGATGACTCAGATCGAATCAAACCGATGGCGATATTGCAGAAGAATGTTAGCAAAATCCATATTAATTATTTCCCATTTTCACATGGGTAACTCAATTTATTGAAATAATCCACCAAACCTCAATTGCTCCAGTTTCACTTATTGACACACCATACACTTGGCCATAAAATTTGCCATACCTACTTTATGTTATTCCACTAATATATCTCTTTAAAGTCATGGTACATCTTCATCAAACCAGAATGAATAGGGTACCTAAACCCATGACCCTCAAACAAGATCCTCTCTTGCAGCCCATCAGTATCAGTTACACGCATCCTATCTTGGTATCTCAAGAAACCATCACCACCAATCACAAAAACCATTACTTTGTGCTATCCCATATCATCCTTAATTTATATCAAGATCAGATCAAAAACTTATTTGTCTTCCTCAGAACCAAGAGGTGATGTCACCACCTCTTGGACAATTACACCACTATCCTTAATGTCTAAGAGATGTACCTCAAGATTTGCCAAATGGTGAATATCTTTTACCAAACCTTGCTTTTCCTCATCAACATAAGATAAGCTCCCCATAGACATCCTATTAAAATTATCAACAACCATGTTACCATTACCTAGGTAATAAAATAGACTCATGTCTTAGTCCTTGAGCAACTCAAGTCATCTTCATTGTCTAGGATTTAAATCCTTATGGGTGAAAATGTATTGAAAACTCTTATTGTCTAAGAAGATGGCAATTGGAACCCCACACAGGTAACGGTGACAAATATTAAAAGTGAAGACTAACAGTAACAAATCCAAGTCATGAGTCTGATAGGTCTTATTAAGCACCTTCAGCTACCTAGAAGCATATGAAATCACCCTACCATTTTGCATTAATACACAATAAAGTCACACATGGGATGCATGATATTGGGTGTATTTATGCATTCTAGTGTTACTATCCTAGCTTATTTAGTCTTGTCTTGAGAATAATTTGTTTGCTTTATTTGTTAATAATATATAAATAAGAATATTAGTGTCCAAGTACGTGATTACAATGTTCAATGTGTTTTCCAAACATGTTTGTAATTAATTGAGTCATTTATAGTTCAACCGAGAAAACTAGTTTAACTAGCTTGAGCTAGTTGTGTGTCTATTTGATTTTGTTGGATTCTATTTTGTTTAAGAGGTTTAAATTGTTTTAATGGTGTAACTTGTTTATAATGGACAAAGTTCGGATCAAATCAAGAGCCGAAATAATAAGTGAAGATCATGGAAATTAGCCTTGTTTTAGCTGGTGTTTTAATTTATCATTGAGCATATTGTGTTATTTTGATCTTTATTATGTGGTGTGTGATATTGTAGGAGGATTTATCAGCTGAATATGGTGATATATTAATTATAAAAAGCTTAAAATTTATTGGAAATACACCAGAAAAGGCATGGGAAAAAGGAGGGTCGTGCAACACTTAACAAAAATTTTTTAGGCTACTTCTAGTAAGTCGATGCCATGCCAATGCATCACGTTTCCATTTACAATACAGACATCAATGAGATAATCCATGAGTCATAGTGGATTTTTCATTCATGGAAAAAAATTTGGGAGTTCTTTGCCAACACGGAGTCTCATTGTGAATATAATAAAGTGCATTTATATTATATGAATTTGCTTGTGGGGAATCTTTTGGGGATAAGTGAAATTCTCGAATCCTAAATGGATTATTATTAATATATGATATATACCCACTTTGTTAGTAAATTGTGGGGGGTGAATTTTGGTGGACAATATTAAGCGGTGAAACGTATTTGGAGAAAAAGAGGAAATTGCTACACGTAACTTTGGTTTTTATTATTTTTTTATTTAGATTTTAATTTTTCATAACATGTATCCAATTATTGGGATATTTCTTATGAATATTATTGGGTAAAACCCTCTTTCCAGGGTTAAATCTAGGAACATGAGTACAATTGTTTTGGATTAAATTCGTTGAATTTTACTTATAATTATTGATTGTTTGTTTATTCTTGATTTAATTATTTGGTGGATTGATTGCTCAAAATATACATTTTTTGTCAACCTTTTGATCTCGGGAGAGGGAATAGGGAGATGGAACCTGTGAATAAACAAAGTTCGGATTTTTATCCTTTTATTAAATAAAGAATTAAACTTAGCATCTAGGATAGGGATGTAGTAGATTTCTTACTTCATTCAAACGTAGGATGATAGCTTTAAAATACTTAATTAGATTATTACATCCTCAATAAACATTGTAGTTGTCAAGTCCAAATTAGATAAATGGTTACAAGGTCGGGAGATCATGATGATACAATTAACCCTACGAATCAACAACAAAGATAAGTAAGTTAACGAATTAAGTTCAATAAAATAATATGATTTTTTGAAGTACTTTAACCTTGTGTTTTGTCCCATTGATTTTCTCAACTACTTTACTTTACGCATCATTTTCTTTAATTTGGTTTATAATATTCCAAATGCTTTTTGGTTAATCTTGCACTAAATTAATCTTAGAAGTTAAACTAGAATTAAATCATTGTTAGATCAAGTACCTATAGGATTGACACTTGGCTACTTGAAGGCCACTTTACCACTTGATAAGACCATGTACACTTGCGTTTGCACTTGGAAGGTGTCAAGTTTTTGGCGCCATTGTTGGGGACTTATAATTTGGCAACTGTTTATGTTAGTTTTATTTTTAGATTTATTGGTGTTTTTACTCTTGGTCTTGGTTTTGTATTTGCAGGAAACTGGTTTAAAAGTAGTATGCTGGCAAAGGATCAGAACTTGGTTGAACCAAACCCAAAACTCAATAAACTTTACCATCAATAAAGGAGAGAAACAATCCGCCTCCCTAAAATTACTCAAAGCATAGAAAACCAAAAGAGTCCTACCATAATAGTTGTTGAACAATAAGCACAGAAGATAGTTAGGGAAGTGGCAGTCCCACTTCTGATAAAATTTACTTCCCCAATTCAAAGACCAACAGCTGAGGGGAATTTCGAGTTAAAGAAAAACATGGTGAAGCTTCAAATCAATAGTGGACACTTTGCAGGGCTTTCACACAAGGATCCATAAGTCCACCTACAGAATGTCATTGATCTTACAGATACATTCATTCTGACTGGTGTGAATATAAATTATGTGAGGCTGACACTTTTTCCACATTCACTGTTAGGGGAAGCAGAAAGATTGTTTAATACGGAGTCGGACAATTCAATAACATCATGGGATGGTTTAGCTAGAAAGTTCCTTATCAGATTCTTTCCATCTGGAAAGACTGCAAGATTTCGTAGTAAGATACTGAACTTTAAGAAAAAGCCAGATGAAAATCTATATCATGCTTAGGAATGTTTTAAGGCTCTTCTTTGGGATTTTCCACATCACCAATTTTCCAATAAGGTACTTGCTCATAGCTTTATAGAAGCAGTTGATCATAATACGAAGATTTTGCTCGGTTCAGTCGTAGGTGGTCTAGCACTGGAGTTGACTTATGCTGAGTTGTACACATTGTTGAACCTTATAGCATAAGGAAATCTCTAGTGGCACTCAGATTCTAGAAGTGTCACAAATAGAATTGCAAGTGTATTAGAGGTGGACCAATTTACAACCTTATAAGCTTAGGTTTCTTTTTTACAAAATTTGATAAATACTTAGTTCAGCAAGATAAAATTGGGAGAAACACAATCTTCATCCATAGTCAATGTAATCCAACAAGTTGTAGGTTAGTATGAAGTCTACAGAAATAGTAGCCATTCTGTAACCATGTGTGCTTAAAATCCAAAATCAGTAATGTATGTAGGCAGTGCTCAAAGAAAAATTTATGTTAATGACAACAACATAAAGTTATAGGCTCAGCCATGGAATGCTCCACAGCTACAGGATCTATCAAATCAGCCAACTAGCAACAGATCTTAGCTGGTCAAGCACAAATGGCTGCAGTTATGAAAAATCAACAAGCAGAATTAACAAATAAGAAAGCAGCCTAGAGAAGCTTAGAGTTGCAATTGGGGAAGTTAAAACAAGAATTGAATACTAGGCCTCAAGGTGGCTTACCAGAAGATGCAGAAAATCCAAAACAAATTATGTCCATCACTTTGAGGAGTGGTAAAGAGCTTCAAGGAGAACCTCTAGAGGTTACTAAGGAGGTAGATATAGATTTTACTCCCCCACAGGTAAATGATAACGTTGCAGAAAAATTGAGGAAGTTTGGGTACTTGAAAGAAAAAACTGTTGAAGAAGTGAGAAGATTCCACCACTTTCTTTCCCACAGAAGCAAACAAATGAGAAGTAGGATTAATGTTCAAAAAGTTCTTTGACATGTTCAGATAGCTTTATATTAACTTATCCTTGTTAGATATTTTACAGTGTATGGCCAAGTACGCTAAGTACTTGAGGGATGTGGTTGTTAACAAGGTAAAATTACAAGATATGGAGGCAATAACACTCACTAAACAGTATATTTTGGTAGTCACTCAAAAGATGCTGAAAAAGCTTAAGGACCCAGTTAAGTTTACTCTTTCTGTTCAGATTAGCAACAATGAGGTGGTGAAGGCACTTAGTGATTTAAGGGTAAGTATCAACTTGATGCCCCTATCTTTGTTCAACACATTAGGCATGGGGAAGTCTAACCTGAGCTCTGTACTACTGCAGCTACCAAAGGAGACTATAGCCAATCTCGAAGAAGTGGTTGAGGATGTGCTCATAAAAGTTGGTAAATTAATTATTCCTACTAACTTTATTATACTTAATTTTGAGGTAGACGAATACGTACCAATCATTTTGGGACGTTGATTTTTAGTGAAGAGTGGAGCTTTAATTCATGTATGAGAGGGCATGATAAAAAAGAGGTTAGACGATGCATAAGCGGTATTTAAAGTTTACAAACCACTAAATGTACTCTCCCACTATAAAGACTTATGCATGATTACTATTGTTAAAGGGGATGAGTGTGAGGTGGTTAGACAGATAAAGACCTTTTCTAACACCCTTATTAAGTGGCCCGAGGCTCTAATACCACTGTTTACCAACATGATGAAGGTTGAAATTGAAAGAAATATTGACCTTGAGAGTGCAAACTCAAGAGATCAGAAATGAAAGAGTAAATGGCTCCCAAATGAGAGTAAAAGGATGAAGAAATTTTGTTGATTTGAGTAAGGTCGTGCCGCAACACTAAATCAAGACCTTCTTGGGAGGCAACCCAAGATAATTATATATGTTTTATTTTTAAGTTTTTAGTTTTTTATTTCATGTAGTTTTTGTTTTTGATTGAGTCAAAGGTTGATGGGAAGTTTAAGTACCGGAAACCTGAGCTAAGAAGCATGGAAAATACTGTGTGCGGGGTCCTGCATATCCCATTAATGCAAAAATATGCTTCTAGCTAGGCCTAGAGGCCTCAAGAGTATTTCTATCTCTTAGTTTTCTATTTACTTTGGGTACAAAGTAGATTTTTGAGTGTGGGTGGGGAAATTCCTAATTTTTCGCTCAATTTAAAATTTTTTGTGTAAGATATTGTTGTTGGTGCTATTTTTTTATTACATGATGCTATTTTTTTTTAGTAAAAACATGTTGATTGAGTGAATTGGTACTTTTCAGACTCCTAGACTCTTGATTATGACTCTTGTACTTGGCTTAAAATTTGAATTAATGCTATTGTCTGGCTGGGAGTCTATGATAATACTATGGGATTCTAACATGTGGCATGTGTGATGTGAGGTATTATGTTTATTCCTTGTTGCATATGATGTCTAGAAATTTCCAGATGTTTTTGCAAAGAGAAATAAAGAATGTGAGTTTAGGAAATGATTTAGGCATTTCTTTGAGAGCCTTGTTTAGTACGTTCTTTTTTGACCTACCCTTGTGCATAATCCTAGTTAAACCCTATTGAGACTTTAGCTTATTTTCTTTGGTAGCCTCATATGTAGCCTAATTCCCTTAGTTGATGGACCTTAATTTAATCCAAAAAAGCACCTAAGTAATTTAATTGTAAAATAAATAAGTAAGGAATGTGAAATTCAAAAAGTTGGAGAAAGGTAAAATTGATGCTCTAAGTTAATAGTTATTGGTGTTTATATTTGACTTGGGATGGTTGGGAAACATGGGAGAGGTTCAAGATGAAGCTTATGAGGTGCCCGAACCATCACATGACCAATGTCCACCTAATAGAGATACTATACGGATCCTTGAATTCAATAACTAAACAAGTGGTGGATAATGCGGCTGGAGGATCATTTATGGACCTCACCTCTCCGCGACCGCCAACCACTAAAATGATGCATTTTTACGACTAGGTCTTAAATTAGCCATAACGTTTCACCTGGGTATCGAATTTGGAAAAATCTTATATCGATGGAAAGTTTATCAGATTTAACATATGATAGAAAGTCGAAATTATGGAAATTCTATATGGTTAACACGATACTCACTTAGGAAGCCATTTGTCAATCTTTTAGGACAAAAATCACACCTCACTCGACATGCCCTAAGGCTCAAACTATGAGGGAACTTTGCGGTACCTTACAATATCTCCCCTTTGAAACATTCATCCTCGAATGTCTTTAGTTAGGCTAGGAATACAGGAGAAACAGAGTACACATAGCTGAAACAATTACTAAATAGTTCAAGATCTTTCTAAACTCATGAATACTCCAGAAAATGAATGAACTCAAACAAGGATAGATGCATAGCTGAACTTTAGATTAGAAGAGCAGAATCAAGGAAGAATATACATTTGGATTGATCTGAACTCGCGGAAAAGAGGTGCGGGTACTTGGCTCGCATGTCTGCTTCTGCCTTCTAAGTAGCACCCTCAACAGACTGGTTTCGCCCCATCACTTTGACCAAGGAAACTTCATTGTTCCTCACCCTACAGACTTGAAAGTCTAGGATCTCAACAGGAATTTCATCAAAGGAAAGACTATCCTGAATATCAGCACTCTCTGAAGGATCAACCATAACAGAATCACCAATATATTTCTTGAGCATGGAGACATAAAAGATAGGATGAACGGGTGACAATTCTAAGGTCAACTCAACCTTATAGGCCACTTTATCAACATGACTCAATACTCTAAACTGGCCAACATAATGAGGACTCAGCTTTCCCTACTTACCAAACCTTTTAACCTCTTTCCTGGGTGAAATCTTCAAGTGCACCAAATCACCCACCTTAAACTCAAGTCTCTCCTCCTCACATCGACATAAAACTTTTGATGACTTTGAGCCGTTTTTAACCTCTCTCTAATCAACTTAACTTTCTCCATACCTATAAATACTGTATCAAACCCAATTGCGGCAGCTTCACCCATTTTAAACCAACATATGGGTGATTAATACGTCCTACCATACAAGGCCTCAAACGTTGCCATCTCAATGCTAGCATGGAAACTATTATTATAGAAAAACTCAATCAATGGCAAATGCTCATCCCAACTACCTTTGAAATTGAGGGCGTATGCTCTCAACATATCCTTCAGGCTCTAAATAGTCCTCTCAGCTTGACCATCTGTCTGTGACTGAAAAATTAAGGTCAAAAGAACTTGGGTGCCAAGACCCTACTGAAATGCCCTCCAAAATAGAGAAGTAAATTGAATACCCCTATCTGATATGATAGACAAGGGAACTCCATACAGCCTGACGAACTCCCAGATATTCAATCTAGTATAATTCTCAGCCGTATAAGATGTATGTATGGGCAAGAAGTGTGCGAACTTAATCAACCTATCCACAAAAACCCAAATAGAACCATAGTGATGGCGCGAAAGAGGCAACCCAATAAAGAAGTGGGTATACCAAACTCTTGCATCACACCACCCGGCCTTTGTTGCTCTACCTTAACCTATTGACACATTGCATTCCTCTCTACAACCTCGGCTATATCCTTCTTCATACCATTCCACCAATAAAATTTCCAGAAATCACGGTACATCTTGGTAGTGCTGGGATTTGGAACTACTCTACACCAACGTACTCCCCTCCGCTGAATCAAGTAATCTAACTCCCAACCTGGCCAGATAATGCACATCACGAGCTAACTCTCTCTTATGATCCTCTATATGTGCAACACCACTCATAGATAATCTTCTAAGGGCATCTGCCACTACATTATCCTTGCCCGGGAGATACAACACACTTATGTCATAATCTTTCAACTACTCCAACCCCCTTTTTTGCCTAAGATTCAACTCCTTCTGGGTAAACGCGTACTACAGGCTCTTATGATCAGTAAACACATCAATGTGGACAGCATAAAGATAGTGTCTCTAGATTTTCAAAGCAAAGACCATAGAAGCTAACTCAATGGGAAGTTCTTTTTATGCGGCTTCAATAGTCTAGATGAATAGGCTATAACCTTACCTCTCTGCATCAAGACATACCCCAAATCAACTCTAGTAGTATCATAATACACCACAAAACTATCAGTACCATCAGGCAAAGTCAACACAGGGGCTGAAGTGAGTCGAGTCTTCAACTCCTAAAAACTCTTCTCATTGGAATCAGACCACTGGAATTTAAATTTCATTTGGGTCAACTGGGTCATACGTGACACAATGGAAGAGAAATCGTCAACAAAACGGTAGTAATAGCCAGCCAGACCCAAGAAACTCCTAATTTCAGATAGAGGGATAGATATAGGCCAATTTCTCACAGCTTCTGTCCTTAGGGGATCGACTCTAATACCTTCAACCGAAATAACATGACCCAGAAAGGCTATAAACCTTAGCCATAATTCAAACTTACTGAATTTGGCAAACAAATAGTGATCTCTAAGAGTTTGCAAGAAAATTCTAAGATGATTCACATGGTCATTCTCATCACGGGAGTACACAAGGATATCATCTATGAATAGAATGACCAATATATTAATGTACTGGTTGAACACTCGATTTATGAGGTCAATGAAAGTTGTTGTGGAATTGGTTAGCCTGAAAGACATGACTAGAAACTCAAAGTGACCATAAAGGCTTCAAAAGGCCATTTTTGGAATATCACATTTCGTCACCTTAAGTTGATGTTAGCCGAATTTAAGGTCTATCTTGAAGAAATAACTTGCACCTTGCAACT
The DNA here is from genome assembly GCA_030864225.1 of Capsicum baccatum var. pendulum. Taxonomy (NCBI): domain Eukaryota; kingdom Viridiplantae; phylum Streptophyta; class Magnoliopsida; order Solanales; family Solanaceae; genus Capsicum; species Capsicum baccatum. The sequence continues at coordinate 110,475,163 of CM061550.1, forward strand.
GATTGAACAGGTCATGAATTCTTGGAAGAGGATACTTATTTTTGACTGTGACATTGTTTTGTTGATGGTAATCAATGGACATACGCAAAGATTCGTCCTTTTTCTACACAAACAACATAAGTGCGCCCCAAGGAGAAATACTAGGTCTAATGGAAACTTTATCTAAGAGATCTTTGAGTTTCTCCTTTAAATACTTAAGATCTATGAGTGCCATATGATATGGCGGAATAGAAATAGGTTGAGTGTCAGGAAGAAGGTCAATTCCGAACTCTATCTCTCTATTGGGAGGTACCCCTGGGAGATCTTCTGGAAAGATATCTGGAAACTCATTAACAATATCGACTGACTAAATAGTTAGAGCCTCAGACTGAGTGTCTTTGACTCTAACTAGGTGTTAAATGCACCATTTGGATATTAACTTTTTGTTTTTGATTTAGGAGATAAAATGACTCTGGGAGATACCAAACTCCCGGACCACTTAATCACTGGTTCATTAAGAAAATGATACTTGACCACATGGGTACGACAATCTATAGACACGTAGCAAGAATGAAGCCAATCCATACCTAGAATGAGTTCAAAATCTACCATATCTAACTCTATCAAATCAGCGGGTACAACTCTATGAAGCATAGTAATAGGGAAACCTCTATACACTTGTTTAGCAATAACTAACTCTTTAACTAGAGTAGAAACTAGGAAGAATCAAGAATCTTTTTTGGACTTATTTTGAAATTCACAGCTACAAGTGGGGTCACATAAGAGAGAGATTTAACCTGGGGTACAACAACACATACACATCTAGAAAAAAGACACAGAGCATACCAGTAACAACATCAGGAAAATCCTCATGCTCCCGATGGGGTGGTAAGGTATAGAACCTTTTCTGGCGCTGACCACCACTAGTGCTAGAAGAAGCGCCTTCAGTAGGTGTAATACCCCAAAAAATTTAAACCAATATTAGAGCCATGTACCAAGATCATGCATAGTACATCATGTTTATTTTATAGTTTTATGAGTAGGTTATATGTATATTAAGACTTCAAATAACTCCCAGCTATCAGACGAATCAAAACATTCCTTACCAATTATAGTCAACTTCAAATGATCATATCTCTCATTATACTTAGAATTTTTGAGCTCATGAATTATCAATAGATATATAATTGAATTATATTTCCAATGATACCAATTTTGCATAAATTCAATATCGGAGCAAAGAGTTATTCCTATTTTACCCCAACATGTCAGGCTGGAATCAGTGTCACGACATTCGTGGTAGCTTACCACATTTGTGACGCCCTATCACGAAGGTCGTCAGCCTTAGGTAGAAACCAATTCCTAAGTGACGACATTCATGGTAGCTTACCATATTTGTGATGCCCTATCACAAAGGTCGTCTGTCTTAGGCAGAAACCAGCCCTAAGTGATAACATTCGTGGTAGCTTACCACATGTATGACGCCCTATCACGAAGGTCGTCAACCTTAGGTAGAAACTAGCTCCTAAGTGATGACTTTTATGACATATTACCACATTTGTGATGCCTTGTCAAAAATATCATCATCCTTAGGCAGAATCCATCTTTTGTGTGACGATATTTTTGATGGCCTATCACATTTTTGATGCCTTGTCATAAATATCGTTAGGCTTAGGCAGAAACCATCAATTCCAGCTCTTGTGTGACAATATTTTTGATGGCTTTTGACACTTTTTTGATGCCTTGTCATAAATGTCATCAGCTATGATTTTCAGCAACTGGGAATTTATTTCATAAGGGTATTTTGGTATTTTCCTTCACCTTCCACAACTTATAACCCTAAAGAGGAATAATTTTTCTCATTTTTCTCTCAAGATCATCTCCTTAAGAGCAAGCCTAAGGAATTCTTCAAGAATCTTCAGAAACATTAGATCTCTTTCAATATTCAAGAACTAAGGTATGTGAAGTGTTCATCTATGGATCAAATCCTTTCATAGAGATCAAGAACCATGTTTTAAATATTATTTTGTAAACTTTTTATGGTGATATAAGTATGTACATATTGACGATTATTGTTTTATGTTTCAATGTGATGTCTAAAGGTGTTTTCATGGAATATATATGTTTGTTAATTGAAAACCATGAACTTTAGGTGGTTTAATATGGTGGAAGTATGAAACTCACCTTTTCCTAAAAGAATGCATGCAATGTGTTTGATAAAATGCTTAGGATGCTAGAAATTCATGTTTGTATGGTTCTATGATGTCTAAATGACAAGTCCATGTTAGCTATATACTTCAATATGAATCCCATGCTTTTTATGTGTTGCTATTATGGGGGAATAAATCATGTAAGATAATGGAGATATACAATATGTACACGAAATATATCCATCCATTCCCTACAATGTTTAAGATGTTGAATAACTATATGAAATATGATATCCCCTACTCATAATATTATTAATTGTGGACTTAAATCTTATGATCAAGTCATGTCATGTGTGTCAGTTTCCTTCTATAAAGTTCTGGGGGTATTCGTACCCGAAAACTATAGTTGTGTACCTAGATCCATGTCATATTTCACGATATACAAAATCAATCCATGATTTAGTAGAACTCAGTTAGTTATGTAACTCAGGAAACCTCATGGTCTCATTCAGTTATCATATATCAGTAGTATTTCATCAGTGAACGGAATTCAGTAAGTTTCACTTATGTACAGTCAATTAAATCATGTTCAGTCTCTTCAGATGGGAGTAAGAGTTAGCACCGAGTAAACCCAAGGATGGAAACTCACCTATATAGGAGGGTGTGATTCTTAGAAGTCATCCTTACATTCCAGAACTATGTAATCAGCATAGCTTGAGACATCGCAGCCTATTATATGAGGGTAGATGAGGTGGCTTACCCTGTTACATGAGGGTTCCCACCGTTCTCACTAGAGTTACTTGTTATATGAGGGTTGCTCACATGTTGTTCTTACCAGTGGCGCAATATTGACACCCTTCTAGTCAGTGCAGAGATTGGACCCCATCTTAGCCATAATGGCATATATGGGGTATGTCGGTTAAACAACTACCTCCCATATTTTTAAACACACTCTCAGTAAAAGAACTCAAATAGGTCTTCAGATATCAGTATACCAGGACTGTCAGATACAGTCAAATTTAGTTATAGTGCGAAACTCAGATAGTTCCATCAGATTTAAGACTGGCAGATACAGTTACCCATGTTATCAGAACTACAGTTTCAGCCATGTCAGTTATCAGTAAACCATGTATTCGCGTACAGATCTACCTATCACATACCCATGATCTTAGTTACTATGTATGTATGTTTACACTCTCACATTCATATCAGTCAGTCAGTTAGCATTGTTCATACATGTCAACCATTTTGTATTAGCCTGCCTCACTCGTATATTCAGTACTCTAGTTGTACTAACACATTTGTGCTATGGTTCTTTCTTTCATGTTACACCATAGGTTCAGAGACACGAGCTCCAGATAAGAAGTAGCATCTATTCATAGAGTTGTAGTGAGTCCTCATCCATTCAAGGGTGATATTATTTTATTTTATTTATTTATTTTAGCTCAGTTTTGCTAGACATAGTTAGTTGCAGACATGTTCCTTCAACTCCTTATTCAGACAGTACTTAGAGACTTTCAGATTCAGTATTTAGACATATGTTCTGATTTGATTTAGTCTTCAGCTATTTTGGGTATCTTTCAACCATATGGATATTTTGTTTTGACAAATTCTTTATTCAGTTGAACCTTATGGCCTACATGTTCATTTTTTCCGCATTATTATGTGATATATATGCAGTGTACAGGTATAGATATAAGTGATGGCTTAGCTTGTGGTTCCTCAGGGTCATGAGCCCCGTGTAGCATTCTGATTCAAAAAATTAGGGTATTACAAACTTGGTATCAGAGCCTAAGGTGAAATAGAGTCCTAGGAAGTATGAAAGTTGCATCTAGTAGTGTCTTGTACCTAGGTGTGTTGCGCACCACATTTATATACAGGAGGCTATGAGATGTTTTAGGAATAGTTCCCTTTCTTCACTATTTATGTTGTGCCAGTAAGAATAATTTCAAGTCAGTATCTCAGTCTAATCCACATCAGAAGATTTAGTCAAGTTAGAGATGACTGATTTTGATGTCATTCGCGACATGGATTGGCTTCATTCATGATATTCCATAGTAAACTGCAGAAATAGGATAGTTCAGTTTTATTTCCCAAATGAGCCCGTCCTAGAGTGGAAGGGTAGCACTTTGCCTTTCAGGGGTTAGCTTGTTTCCTACCTTCGGGCAAGGAAAATGATTTCTAAGGGGTGTGTGTATCATCTTGTGCATGTTAAGGATTCCAGTTCTAAATCTCCTAGTCTTGAATAAGTCCCATTGTTTAATGAATATTTAAGCATATTTCCTAAAGATCTTCCAGGAATTCCTACCGAAAGGAAAATAGACTTCGGTATAGACCTTTTTCCAGATACTCAGCCTATTTCTATTCCGCCATACAAAATGGAACTAGTAGAACTCAAGGAATTGAAAGATCAGTTAAAGGATCTCTTATATAATTGATTCATTAGGCCCATTATATCATCATGGGGTACACCGGTCTTATTCATGCGCAAGAAAGATAGTTCTCTCCGAATATGTATTGATTACCGTCATCTCAACAAAATCACGGTCAAGAACAGGTATCCGCTGCCTAGGATAGATGACTTGTTTGACCAACTTCAGGGTGCCAGTTATTTCTCCAAGATATACCTCAGATCAGGCTATCATCAGCTCAGATTTAGAGAATGTGACATTTCGAAGACAGCTTTTCATACTCGGTATGGTCACTTTGAATTTCTAGTCATGTCCTTTGGTCTTACCAATGCCTCTGCAGCTATCATGGACTTGATGAACCGGAGGTTCAATCAGTACTTGGACACATTCTTCATAGTCATCATAGATAATATTATGGTCTATTCTGGCGTAGAGCATGATCATTCAGACCATCTCATAATTGTTCTTCAGACTCTCAGGGATCACCAGCTGTTCGCCAAGTTCAGTAAGTGCAAATTTTTGCTAAGATCAATAGCATTCCTTGGCCACATTGTTTCTAGTGATGTCATTAGATTAGATCCTCATAAAACTAAAATGGTAAGAAACTGGCCTCGCCCTGTCTCTCCATCAGATATCAGGAGTTTCTTGGGGTTGGCTGGCTATTACCGATGTTTTGTTGAGGGATTTTCTTATATTATATCTCCTATTTACAGATTAACTCAGAAAAAAGTCATGTTTCAGTGGTCAGAACCTTGAGATAAGAGTTTTCAAGAGTTGAAGACTCGACTAACCTCAGCTCTAGGTTTAGCACATCTCGACGGTTGTGATGGATTTATAGTATATTGTGATGCATCCAGACTAGGTTTAGGTTGTGTCCTCATGCAGAATGGTAGAGTCATAGCCTACGCCTCCAGATAGTTAAAGCCCCATGAGAAGAATTATCCTACTCATGACCTTGAGTTAGCAGCAGTTGTCTTTTCCTTAAAGATTTGGAGGCATTATCCATACGATTTTCATGTAGACGTTTTCACAGATCATAAGAGCCTTCAATATATCTTTTCCCAAAAAGATCTGAATCTTTGTCAGAGAAGGTAGTTAGGGCTCTTGAAGGATTATACATAAGTATCCTTTATCATCCTACCAAGGCTAATGTAGTGGCCGACGCACTCAGTAGACTGTCCATGGGTAGTGTTTCCCATGTTGAGGATAGTAAGAAGAAATTAGCTCAGGAGATTCATCAACTTACCAGACTAGGCATTTCTTAGTCGACTCTTCAGAGGGTGGTGTATATGTTCAGAGTAGTTCAGACTCATCTCTAGTTTCTGAGGTGATAGAGAAGCAAGATAGGGATCCTAGCCTTGTCAAGCTAAAAGAGTCAGTTCAGAGTCAGGAAGTAGAGGTTTTCTCCAAAGGGGGAGATGGTGTTCTTCATTGTTAGGGTCATCTGTGTGTTCCTGGTGTAGATGACTTGAGGTAGAGAATTCTTGCAGAAGCGCATGCTGAGTGATACTCTATTCATCTAGGGGCCACTAATATGTATTGCGACTTACGGGAGATCTATTGGTATAGTAAGATGAAGAGGGACGTCACAAAGTTTGTGGCGACGTGCTCTACATGTTAGTAGGTTAAAATTGAGCATCAAAAACCTAGTGGTTCCATGCAGGAATTCACTATTCCTAATTGGAAGTAGGAAGAAGTGAACATGGACTTCGTGATAGGTTTGCCTAGAACACATCATCAACATGATTTAGTTTGGGTCATTGTAGACAGAATGACCAAGTTAGCTCATTTCCTTCCAGTTCGTACCTATTACTCAGCCTTGGATTATGCCAAACTCTATATTAGGGAGTTGGTCAGATTACATGGTGTTCCACAATCTATATTCTCAGACAGAGGTACCCAGTTCACCTCTCACTTCTGGAAAGCATTCTAAAAGGGTCTTGGTACCCAAGCTCATATCAGTAAAGCATTTCATCATCAAATATATGGTCAAGCAGAAAGGATCATTCAGACTCTAGAAGATATGCTAAGGGCATGTGCAATTTATTTCAAGGGAAGCTGGAATGACCACTTGCCTTTGATTGAGTTTTCATACAACAACAGCTATCACTCCAGTATTCAGATGGCTCCATTCGAAGCTCTCTATGGTAGGAGATATAGGTCGCCGATCAATTGGTTCAAAGTTAGTGAGACTGCATTCATAGGGCCTATCTTAGTATTCGATGCCTTAGAGAAAGTTCAGTTGATCAGAGAAATACTTCGGGCTACTCAGAGCCGACATAAGTCTTATGTAGATATTCGTAGAAAGGATCTCGATTTCGAGGTCGATGACTATGTCTATCTCAAGATCTCTCCCATCAAGGGAGTGAAGAAATTCAACAAGAAGGGAAATATCAGTCCCAGATATGTCGTTCCCTTCAGGATTCTCAGTTGCTTCAGCAAGGTATCCTATGAGCGCAAATTGCCTTCAGATCTAGCCTCAGTTCATCCAGTCTTCCATGTCTCTTTGCTCAATAAGTGATAGGTGACCTAGCAGTTGTAGTCCCTATTCAGAGTGTTGACATTTAGAATAGCCTCTTTTATGAAGAGATTTTAGTCAAAATCCTCAACTATCAGACTCGTAGGCTAAGGAACAAAGAAGTCCCTCTAGTCAAGGTTCTTTAGCGAAATCAGTCCATGGAGGTAGCTACTTGGGAAGCAGAAGCAGACATGCAAACCAAGTACCCTCATCTTTTCTCCTCAAATTCAGACTTAGTTTGATGTAACCATTTTCCTTAAGCATATTCAGTTACATGTTCAAAATTTTAGTATAAAATTTGTATCAAGTATCAGTGCCAGCTTATCATGCATTCATAAGTTCAGCTTATCAATTATGCATCAAATATGCATGTTCAATTCGGATATATTCATTTTAGAATAAAATTTAGTCCTAAAATTATGTTCCAGTTGAACATGATCAGTGTATGCGTCGTTTTATCTTTTCTCCCCTCTTAAGCAGTCATCATTCGAGGATGAATGTTTCTAAGGAAGAGATATTGTAATACCCCGAAAAATCCAAACCAATATTAGAGCCATGTACGAAGGTCATGCATAGTAAATCATGGTTCTTTTATAGTTCTATGAGTAGGTTAGATGTATATTAAGGCTTAAAATAACTCCTAGCTATCAGATGAATCAAAACATTCGTTACCGATTGAATTCTTGAGAAGGATATTGGTATAGTCAACTTAAAATGAGCATATCTCTCATTAAACTTGGAATTTTTGATTTCATGACCTATAAACAGATAGATAATTGAATTATCTCTACAACTATACCAATTTCACCTAAATCCATTATCAGAGCAAAGACTTATTCCTATTTTACTCCCGTATGTCAAGCTAGAAATAGTGTGACGACATTTGTGGTAGCTTACAACATTTGTGACTCTCTATAATGAAGGTCGTCTGCCTTAGGCAGAAACTAGCTTCCAAGTGACAACATTCGTGGTAGTTTACCACATTTGTGATGTCCTATCACGAAGGTCATCAACCTTAGGTAGAAACCATCTCCTAAGTGATGACATTCTTGGTACCTTACCACATTTGTGACGCCCTATCACGAAGGTTGTCAGCGTTAGCCAGAAACCAGCTCCTAAGTAATGACATTCATGACATCTTACCATATTTGTGACACATTATCAAAAATGTCATTAGCCTTAGGCAAAATCCAGCTTCTTGGTGACGACATTTTTTATGGCCTGTCACATTTTTGACTCCTTGCCATATTTTTTTGACGCCTTTTCACAAATGCCGTCAGCTATGATTTTCAGCAACTGGTAATTTATTTTATAAGGGTATTTTGGTGTTTTCCTTCACCTTTCATGACTTATAATCCTAAAGAGGCGTAATTTTTTCCATTGTTCTTCTGTTAAGCATCTTAGAAACCCTCTTTTACACTCTCAACCACAAGATTAGGGTTTTCTCTCAAGATCATCTCCTCAAGAGCAAGCCTAAGGAATTCTTCTAGAACCTTCAGAAACATTAGATCTCTTTCAATATTCAATCACTAAGGTATGCGTAGTGTTCATCTATGGATCCAATCCGTTCATATAGATTAAAAACCATGTTTTAAATATTATTTTGTAAGCTTTTTGTGGTGATATGAGTATGTACATGTTGATGATTGTTGTTTAAGTTTCAATGTGATATCTAAAGGTGTTTTCATGGAATATATATGTTTTTATGTTGAAAACCCATGAACATTAGGTGGTTTAATATGGTGCAAGTATGAAACTCACCTATGCCTTAAAGAATGCATGCAAGGTGTTTGATAAAATGCTTAGGATGCTAGAAATTCATGTTATTATGGTTCTATGATGTCTAAATGACAAGTCCATCTTAGATATATACTTCAATATGAATCCCATGACTTTCATGTATTGCTATTGTGGTGGTATAAAGCATGTAAGATAATGGAGATATACAACATGTACACGAAATATATCCATGCATTACCTACAATGTTTAAGAAGTTGAATAACTATATGAAATATGATATCACCTACTTATGATATTATGAATTGTGGACTCAAATCTTGTGATCAAGCCATTTCATGTGTGTCAAGTTCCTTCTATCAAGTACTGGGGTATTCCTACTCGAAAACTATAGTTGTGTGCCAAGAGCCATGTCATGTTTCATGGTATACAAAATCAAGCCTTGATTCAGTAGAATTCAGTAAGTCATGTGACTCAGGAAACCTCATAGTCTTAGTCAGTTATGATATATCACTATTATTCCATCATTCAACGGAAGTTAGTAAGTTCCACTTACGTACAGTAAGTTAAATCATGTTCAGTATCTTCAGATGGGAGTAAGAGTTAGCACCGAGTTAACCCAAGAATGGGAACTCACCTGTATATGAGGGTGTGCTTCTTAGCAGTCATCCTTACATTCCAGAACTATGTATCCAGCATTGGTTGAGACATCATGGCCTGTTATATGAGGCTAGATGAGGTGGCTTAACCTTTTATATGAGGGTTCCCACCGTTCTCACTAGAGTTACCTGTTATATGAGGGTTGCTCATATGTTGTCCTTACTAGTGGCACAGTATTGACACCCTTCCAGTCAGGGCAGATATTGGATCCCATCTTAGCTATAATGGCATATATTGGGCATATGAGTTAAACAACTACCTCCCATAGTTTCAGACTCAATCTAAGTAAAACAACTCAGATAGGTATTTAGATATCAGTATCCAGGACTGTCAGATACAGTCAAATTCAGTTATAGTGCAGAACACAAATAGTTCCATCAGATTTAAGACTATCAAATACAGTCGCCCATGTTATCAGAACTACAGTTTCAGCCATGTCAGTTATCAGTAAACCATGTATTCGTGTACAGATCTAGCTATCACGTACCCACGATCTTAGTTACTATGTATGTATATTTACACTCTCACGTTCATACAAGTAAGTCAATTAGCATTGTTAATGCATGTAAACCCTTTTGCATTAGCTTTTCTCACTCGTATACTCAGTACTCCAGTTGTACTAACGTATTTTCTCTATGGTGCTTTACTTTATGTTACACCATAGGTTCATAGACACGTGCTCCAGATAAGCAGTAGCATCCAGCCGCAGAGTTGTAGTGAGTCCTCATCTATTCGTGAGTAATATTATTTTATTTTATTTAGTATTTCAGATCAGTTTTACTAGTCGGAGTTCGTTACAGACATTTTCCTTCAACTCCTTATCCAGACAGTAATTAGAGGCTCTCAGATTCATTATTCAGACTTTGTTCAGATTTGATTCGGTCTTCAGCTGTTTTGGGTATCTTTCAACCATATGGACATTGTGTTTCGACAAATTCTTTATTCAGTTGAACCTTATGGCCTATATGTTCATATTTTCTGCATTATTACGTTATATATGCAGTGTACAAGTACAGATATTAGTCAGAGGTTAGCTTGTGGTCCCTCAAGGTCATGAGCACCCTGTAGCATTCCAATTTGGAAAATCGGGGCATTACAGTAGGGATGGGATAGAATGCAGAGTTGGTGCAGTAGCAGCCTCTGCTAGAGGTCGGGCATCTCTGTTCCCCTATCTAGCATCGAGATAATATCTAAGTCTATGGCCCTTCTTTCCACAATCAAAACAACCCCTCACATCCCTAAAACACTCCCCAACATTATTCCTACCACATTTAGCACAAAGAGGATAATGAGGCCGGTTACCAACACTATTTTGCGACCCAGACATGAAAGAACTGCTCCCTTGCTCTGTCCTACCTCTAGGCACGGGATAACTAGATTATGAAGGCACAGGAATAGATGGTCGTCTCTAAAACTAGGGGTGGTTCTCTCCATGGAACCTAGGCTGGCTAAACTAATGCTACTCAGATCTAGCCCTCTTGCTACCCCTCATTCTATCTTTTTCTATAAGCTTATCTACCTCTACCTGTTGGTCATACGTCATCAACCTAGACAGATCCATATCATTGTACAATATCTCATCCCTACACTCCATCAGTACTATCTGAAAAACACCGGTCACAAACTTATTCACACTAGCCCGGGTGTCAGAAATCAAATCAGGAGCATAATTGGCCAACTGACTGAACTTCAAGTAGTATTCCTTAACAGTCATGGAGCCCTACCTCAAGTTCATGAACTCCTCAATCTTTGCCTCCCTCATCTCAAGTGGAAAGAACTGGTCCAAGAAGGTATCTTGGAACACTTGTCATATCACAGGAGCGACATTATCACCTCTACCCTTCTTCCATGATACAACCCAAACATAAGCAATGTGCTTCAGTCTATAGGATGCTAACACAACACTTTCTTCTTTTGAAACCTGCATCACATCAGTGATCTTCCTCACCTTCTCCAAGTTCAACTGGGGGTCCTCGTCCGCCTTGGACCCATAAAACTCAGGCGGATTCATCCACATAAAGTCACGAATCCTATCTATGGCTATATCACCACCCTGTTGATTAACAACTGGGGCCTGGTTATTGGCCTAACCATTTGCGGTGAACGCTTGGGCTAACGCCTGGAAGGCCTCCCTAAATTTAGCATGGGACACCATCTCATTCAAAGGATTAATAGGTGGGGATTGCTCATCGTTGTTTCCGCGGACATTCGCTCTTTGAGGAGGCATTTTCTGAAAATAGAAGAGCACTAATCATTAGATATGAGGAACAACTATAGGTATGATAGAATCTGAAAGAAGAAACAACTTTTCTTAGAAAATCTCGTAGCCTATTGGTCATAGATGTGGCATGCTACACACCGATGATCAAGACTCTACGTAACGTAGCTTTCCAGACTCCCTTGGAATTCTTAAAAACCTTAGGCTCTGATACTAAGTTTGTAATGACCCAAAATCGTCTCCTAAGATATCACACGATGCTTAAGGCTACAAGTAGCCCTAAGCTAACCCTTAGAGCCAGTTTCTAGCAATAACACTCAATTCAAGATGAAAGAGATTCAACACTCACATAGTCATATCACATAAAAGGAAATACGGGAAAGATACTTTGTCCATATGACCACAATATAGAGAAACCTCAATAAAACCACAATACCAAACCGTCAACACATCACATGTATAATACTAGTCTGAAAAAACCTCTATGAATTAAAAACTAGAGGGTCGTTGGGACAGGTCCCCAACTGACTCGAAATGAACTGAAGGTAAAACATAGTCTCTCAAATATAGAAAATATATGAAGACCGATCCTCGACCCATGAGAACTTGCCACTGCATAAAACATACGCAAGGTTTTCAAAGAATCACAGATGAGGCTAGGACTGAGCACCTGAACCTACATTATAAGACAATGTAGCATATAGACATATATGTGAATCAATTTTAGAATGTACTGAGTATGCGGGGGTGAATGAATATGCATAAAAATAGTATCGATCTTTTTCAATCAAATCATGTATGCAAAATGAGATGACTCACATGGCTTGAACAAGTATAAAATATAAAGCTCATAAATTATGTAGAATGATGCATGGAACACAAATCTCATGAGTCATCGCTCTTTAACCTTAAAAACAGAAATTTCTCTTATTCTCAATACCCAAAGTCTAAGGGACTTTGAACAATTCTTTGAACTCATGCATATGTCTCATGGAGAGTAAAAACCTCTTCAATTCTTAACATTTCATAAGTATTTTGAACTCTTATACTTGGAATTCGGAATCATATAACTTGGAAACATATTTGAAGGCATTTCATTCACCTTAGGAAAATATCTAATTTCAAGCTTTAGGAAAATCATTCTATCTCAAATAGAAAAGTATTGTAGCTCAAGGAAATAACTTATCTCAAAGCTTTATGAAAAGTACTATATCAAGGGAAGATACTTTAATTTAGGGAAATAACCTACCTCAAGAAAGCAGTTTAATTAGGGAACAACTTTGTAATTCCACCATTTAGGAAAATAACTCATAGGAAGGGAAAAAAAGCATCAAATTTCAAAGATTAAAAGGTTAGGGGAGGTTATCGTAACCGACATAAATCATACAATCTACATGAAGTCCAAAATTTTGTCCTCCTAGGGAGGAGACCCTACATTGGGGAGGAGCGCCATACTCTTCTCAGGGAGTATAACCTAGGTCTAGTGATCACTAAATGAAACTCGGCCTCAGGCCCAATCATAATCATCATAAACTCAGCCTCAGGCCTAACCTATGGTGGTACGTAGTTTTGGGGTAAGAAACCATAGTGACTTGCCCGCTCGGTGCTAAGTACTACTCCCTTTAGATTATCTGTGCTCATCTCAAAAAATGCACTTTTAGAATAATCTCATGGTACACCACGAACCTAATAATCAAATCGATAATCTCATATAATGAAGTGGATTTCAAAGCTTTCGGACCATTAGGTCAATTCATTTCTCAATCATCTCAAAATACTCAAAATATGGGTGCTTATAGCACAAGAGTTCATAATTTCACAAGTCTGAAAAAGGGCTTACTAACTCATAGTTCAATCTCAAGTTAAAGCTTATCAAAAGAATAATATATAAATCATGTAGAAATCTGGGAATTTCAGCAATATATCTCGAAATCTCAATTTAGTCATATGCTTCACCACCTCAAACATTGAATATATTAGCTTATTAAGGAGTAAAATCATGGGATTTATACCCAGCTGTAAACACTCAAGAAAACATGTAGAAATCATGCCATTTAACTGTTAATTTATGGGAAATATCAAGGTAATGCATTCCATAATAATGGGTGAAAACCCCCAATTCAAATTCATGTAAAAACCCTATAAATTTCAGCAAAATCATGATGTAAATAATCTTTTAAGGCACAAGGGTGAAAGGGTTACCCTTGTTCAAAACCCCACATACCTTGAATTAGAAGCTTTGAATGAACTCTAACTTCTGGAACTCTATTCAAACTCTTTAAAGAGGGTTTTTAAGGCCCTTGACTTGGGAACCTGAAATCTTGACTCATTTAGAAAATCCATAATTGATTCTTGAGATTATTCGAAGAGGTTTTGGATACTTAGGGTTTTTTATGAGAGAAAACTTGAGAAAAAACTCATTGAATGCTTGCAAATGACTTTGATTTGGTGTTTGTACGGTTTCATAGGCTTGGGAAGAGTCTAAAATTCCCCTTTTAACATTTGTACGAAGCTAAAAAAAATGAACTGGGAACCCAATTTAAGGGGTCACCGCGATGCGTCACTTATCACGGTGGCTCACTAGAAATTAAAAATTGGCAATATGGTAGTCACCGTGATGTGGAGCCATCATATTTTCCAACTGGTTGGGACGTGGAACCTTAGTGTGATACGCCAACATCATGGAGTTCCACTGGAATTTAAAATTCTCAAATAAACCCTCTCCGCGATGTGCCAATCACTAAAATGATGCAGTTTTACAACTAGGTCTTAACTTAGCAGTAACTTCTTACCTAGGTATCGGATTTGGAAAAATCTTATATCGATGGAAAGCTTATCATATTTCCCACATGATAGAAAGTCAAGATTAGGGAATTTCTATATGGTTTACATGATACTCACTTAGGAAGCGATATCTCAATCTTTTAGTGCCGAAATCATGCCTCACTCGACAATCCCTAATGCTCAAACTACGAGGTAACTTTGTGAGACCTTACAATTCCATACTTGATTCAAATGTAGGATTATAACTTTAAAATACTTAATAGGATAACATACATACCCGCTCAATGATGTAGTTGTAAGGTCCAAATTAGGTAAACGGTTAGAGTTTGCGAGACCATGATCATGAAATTAACCCTACGAAGCAACAACTAAGATAAGAAAGATAACGAATCAAGTTCAATAACATAGTATGATTGTTCGAGGTTCTTTAACCCTGTGTTTTCTCCCATTGATTGTCTCAAGTACTTTACTTTACGCATCGTTTACTTTTATTTACAATATTCCCAATTCTTTTTGGTTACTCTTGCATTAAACTAATCTTAAAAGTTAAATGAGAATTGAATCGTTGTTTGATCAAGTCCCTGTTTGATTGAAACTTGGCTTATTGAAGGCCACTTTACTACTTGATAAGACCACATACACTTGCATGTGTGCTTGGGAACTGTTAATACATCACAATAAACCCTGAAGCCATCAGTGCCCTCGGGTAGGGTCAAAACAAGAGGAAAACTAAACTTATCCTTAATATCTCAAAACTGTTCTCGCAAGCGTGACACCATAAAATCTTCTTCTTTGACAAAGTAAATCTAGTCAACGAAGTAGCAATCAAAGAGAAAATCTCCACACAGCTCTTATAAGTGGGAGTCATGGGTCTAGGCCACTTCTTAACCACAACAACCTTTTACGAATCCATATTATCAGCTTACTAGAAACAATATAACCCAGAAGTGCAACAACATTCAACCAAAACTGACACTTTAAAAATTTAGCATATTAACAATGATCCTCGAGAATCTATAAAACTATTCGTAGGTGCTCGGTTTGATCCATCTCACCCATAGAATATACCAAAATATCATTAATAAATACATTTACAAACAAATCCACAAACCTACGGAATACCTGATTCATAAGATCTGAAAATGTTGTCGCGATATTAGTCAAACATAAATACATCACCAAAAACTCAAAATGATCATACCTAGTTCAGAAAGCAATCTTAGAGACACCTATTACCCAAATCTTCAGCTGATGATAACCCTATCAAAGATCAATCTTAGAAATGTACTTTAGCTACCTTAAGCTGATCAAATATATCATCAATCCAAGGAAGAGGATACTTATTCTTCATAATCACCTTATTTGGCATGGGATAATATATAAACATTCAAAGGGAACCATCCTTCTTTCTCATGAAGAGAACCAAAGCACCCCACAGAGCAATACTAGTGTGGATAAAACCCTTGTCAAGAAGACCTTTCAACTACTCCTAAAGTTTTTTCAACTAAACTAGAGCTATTTTATGAGAAGTGATAGAAATAGGATGAGTGTCTGATCAAAGACCAATCCCAAAATCAATTTCCCTATCTAGACGAACACTTGGAAGGTCATCATCAAAAACCACAAGAAATTCATCAACCATGAGAATATACTGTAATGAAAGACCCTATGAGTTAGAATCTTTAGCCCAGATGAAATGATAAAGACACTCCTTGGTAATCAATTTATAGTATCTAAGATATCAAATGAATCTTCCCTTAGAAGCCAGGGAACTCCCTTACCACTCAATCATGTGTTTATTTGGGAATTGGAAATTCCCTTTCAGGTCGTAAAATCAGGAGACGCATAGCATGAGTGCGACCAATACATATGCAAATTCACATCTAAATCTAACATGTCCAAATCTGTTAGATCCACTAGTGTCTCCCTATAACATATAGATACCACACAATCCCTAGAGACTATTCTAGCCATAACAGAGTCACCCACTATGATGGACACAGAGAAGGGATCAAGAATACACTAAGGATCAACTAATAAAGGGTAGAACCGAGATCAAGAATACAATATACCTTATGAGAGAAAGTTTTAGCATACCAGTAACAATATCAAGAGAAGCCTATGATTCATAATGGTTGGATAAAGCATACAGACAATTCCGACCAGTGCTGAAGCCATCAGTAGCACCCTTTGGTATAGGAGCTAACAAATAAGCAGCAAGGGAACTTATTATCCCCAGTAGAAAAAGTGAATGAAGGATAGTTCTTTTGAATATGCCCAGGTGGCCACATGTGAAACACTAATTCCTCTCCTTACCACAAAAGCCATGGTGAAACTGTCCACAAAATCAACAAGGAGGATTAGATAAAGCTGACTCGTCCCCACTAGATTGGGATTGGTCACCTTTAGCCTTAAATCCACTGCTTCTATTAAAATGGTGATCACCAAATAACTTGAGATATGGAGCACTAGTCGTGGAATACGAACAAAAATTCCCCCTTCTTCTTAGACCAATGCCTAACACCATTCCCACTATTTTACAGACCTCAACTCTACTTTAGAGAATACAAACCAAAATTTCCCCACTTCTTCTTAGACCATAGTCTACCATCTTTCCCACTATTCTATTGATACCCATTCTGCTCAGAGTATAAGGATCTCTTACTTTGCCTCTCCCCTATATCACCTTGTTTTTTTCTTATCTTCAACCTATTGTATATACACCACAATCTTTGAGATGTCTATTCCACTGTTTATCAAGGCGGCCTTGCACTCCAACACCACCAAGTATCGAGACAAAACAAAGGCAAACTTCCTTATCTTATCCCTCAAGATGGACACTAGTTAGGAGCATAGTGGGGCAACTAATAAATTTTAGGGAATATGCTTTCATAGTCATCCTACCTTGTTTTAGATTCATTAACTCTATAAATTTTGCCATTCTCAATTCCTGAGGAAAGAAGCAACAAGAAACACACCTGAAAAATCATCCCCCAAAGTAAACTCAGCATATTGATGTTCTATAGAAATATAGCACTTACAATGCTTAAACTATGAGAACATGCTTAAGTCTATTTTGTTATAGTTGATATGTTTTTGGGAGTGTTTTGTAGGAAATTAAGGTTTGGATGATTAATGTAAGAGGAACTTTGAAAAGTGGATTGAATCGAAGTTAAAAACCCATTTTAATCCTATACTTCCTAAGGTACTACTTTTTCCTAATGAACCATAAGTAGTCTGTACAATTCATATCCCTGTTAGAACTTACAAGTTGTACCTCAGAAAGATTTTACATAGCTTCAGCAGTGATTCAGTGTTTTGGCCATAATTTTTCACGTCGATACTAGATTAAGGCTAAATTGGTATTGTTAGAAAGCTAATTAACATTATATATAATTTTTGGGTCTTGATATTAAAAATAATAAGTACAATAAAGTTATTTATGGTTGAAGATGATGATAGCTAGATATTTCACAAAAAATTAATCGTTAAGCGATATTTTTACATGCCTACAAGATTAGAACTATATGTGATAAAAATATATACCAAAATTCATCAAAAATCTCTGTGAAATAGTTAAATTGTCAGCTAAATAAGAATTGAAAGTCTGGGTATAACTCATATGATACAATCATACGAAGAACAGTGTCCAAGAACAAGAAAAGAAGAAGTCCTGGGTGGATACGAGTTAAGGCCACAAGTCGTATGATCAATGTACGACTTGTGAGAATGAGTTGTAAAAAGATCATAATGTTGATACCTTGGGAGATGAGATACTATAATGCATGCATATGGGTCCTACGACTTGTAAGTAGACTATATGAGTCATGGACCAGAGTTGTACCTTGTGATGACTTAAGTGTCCTATCCCCTTCTAGTTAGGATTTGTTTTCTGGATATTCCATATATCCCAATTATACTCCTATAATGATTTTTAGTCCTATTATGTATGGGAAAATGTGTTTTCTTATTTTATTTAAGATCTTATTAATAGTCTTTTCCTATTTTATTTAGGAGTTGATTTCAAGGGTTTTCCAACTTTAATCGGGATTTGTTTTTTGTAATCTAAAAATACCCTTTATGCTTTATTTTATTTATTCATCATTCAAAAATCATTCATTCAATAAAACATTCTCCTATTTTGAAATTCATCATGTATTGATTATTATTCTTGGATTTGTTTTGTTTGTTATTCAATTTAAGACTTTTGGATTTATCCCTCATTGTTTAGAGATTTATTTTGTAACTTTGTCTGTGAATTCCATGATCGATCTCATAAATATCAGTGGCTAATTCCCTTATCTAGGGTTGTGGGAACCCTGACAGATCATCTATATAGA
This sequence comes from Capsicum baccatum var. pendulum, assembly GCA_030864225.1. Classification (NCBI taxonomy): domain Eukaryota; kingdom Viridiplantae; phylum Streptophyta; class Magnoliopsida; order Solanales; family Solanaceae; genus Capsicum; species Capsicum baccatum. The sequence goes on from CM061550.1 coordinate 110,493,961, forward strand.
AAAAGTGGGATATTCAATTGTTCTAGGGTTTTTGTATGTATCTTAGTTCTCCTTTATATTAATTAGCCTCAAGTAGTTGCAGATACTTGAGATAGCCTGTATTTTCATCCATTCGGTAACCAAGAAGCTTACGATTAGGTAACGAGAATTAAAATAGTTGTATGATAACCAAGTATGAATGGGGTCATAACAAGGGGAAACAAGGAGACACTCTGAAGTGATAACCAAGTCAAATGGTGAAATTATTCTTCTAGATAATACTTAACTTATAGGTTTTGCATGCAGAATAATAGAATAATTGGGTTGAACACGAGAAATTTATGCAGTTGAGAACCCAAGGGGGAACACAGACCTAGCTTACATCTTGTGTCGCTTACAACCAAAAACAACCAATTCTTTTCTTCCACTTTATTTTATTTTAACAAATTCCCCCACTTTTTTACTTTGACGTATTGACTAGTGGTTTCAACAAATTTGAGAAAGATTTCTGATATATTCCCTTGAGATTTGACCCAACCTATTTGGGTTACTATATTCTACAATGACCTTTTTATCCTTCAAATTGAAGGTGTATTTCGGTCTACATCTAATTTTGGCACCGTTGTCGGGGAATACAGTCTTGAAATTCTTAATTGAATTTTTGGAGCTATTAGGTTTATTTTCTTTTGTTTTTGTTTTATTTTTATTTTTATTTATTATTGTTGACCTACTCTTCTTGAGATAAAATCCCTTCAAGAGGAACTATTGAATATTGCTAGACTTCTAAAAAGCCAACTTGAGGAGCTAAAATTGAAAGTGATGGAGTGCATCACTCTTAAAGAGTGCATATTAGTGTTGTGTGGGGATGCAAAAAAAACTGTAAATCCTGAATTGATGCATGTTGGACCTCATTTGAAGCATTTTTCCATATTGAGTTTGGATAGTCAGATTTGATCGAGCCAACCAAACACAAAAAAAGTGCATGAAGGAGGAAGAATATATGTATATTCTTAAATTTGCTAAGCCATAGTACAAGAACTACATTCCTTGCATAAGGGGAAAGAAGTACAACATGCTACATGAATTTCCTTGGTCCTTTATTTTTATACCTACACCCCTTGAGCATAATGGGAAAAAAAAATTAGGGTTGAAATTCATAAGTTCAAAGTAGAAAGAGAAATTTGATGTCCAACTATTGGGGTACCTTGATGAAGTTTGTGTAATCAAGGTACCCATGGACTTGATAGGGAAGTATGAGTACCCAACAAAGTCCAATCATGCCGTAATATGAAATCAGGCACTGCTTGGGAGGCAACCCAAGATATTTTTTAATTTGTATTTGAATTGCGTGATTGACGTCAGATCTCCACATCTATCATGCCATAGGTATGTTTTCAACTCTCTTTTTTCAATTTGATGCATTGGGGACAATGAATGATTTTAAGTTAAGGGTGGAGATACTTGTAGGTCTTGATGTCCTCTTAGGGTTTTTGTTATCGTGTCTCTATTCCCTGGAGTCTTGTTCCTAGTAAAGCCAACATGTTTAGGCGTATTTTGTTTTGTTTTGTGATTTTTTGTGATTAACTATGAGAAAAATAAGTATCTAGGAAAGTTGACATATTTTTGTTAATTTTTGAGATAAATGAAAAATACATCTCCAATCATCTATTTTTTAATAGGGTGATATGTGTATATATGCGACTATTGTGAATCTTTTTATGGCATTAGTATTAGGGACATAATAATCATTGCAAACTATTGCATGAATCAGATAGGTGGTAGCTTGCAATATTGACTATGTGCCATGTATGTATAAAATGCTACTTCATCCCCTTTGTATGATAAATCCAGAACTTTCTCGATTGGTCTTGCTATGTTGTAGGATAATGGTTAGGAAAGGATCATAGGCCGTTATTTATGTTAGTCCACTTTTATCCTAAATGACCTTCCCATTGTGAAAGTATATCCATTGATCCCTCTTTGGAACCTTATAGCGTATTTTTGTTACACTTATTACCGTTCCATTTGTATTACAATGAACCTATTTGGGCACTGGTCCACCTTGGACATTGTGCACCTCAACTCAGCCAAATAGCCTAAGTTGAGGGTGGCTATCATAGGGGAGCATGATGTGAAATGAGTACGAAAAAGCATAAAATAATAGAAAAGAAAGGTTAGGTGTGGTGGAAAATAAAGAAAATTTGTGAAAAAAAAAGAAAAATAAAGACTAAAAGACCACAGCCAACTTGAATATGCTTTAAAATAGAATGGGAGAAATAAGGATGGAAAATATAAAGTGGAAATTGGTTAAATGTGGATCCCAAAAAATTAATGTAGTGTCAAGGAGACGGTCACTTTAAATATTCATACGTATCATACAGCCACAAGACAACATTACAAGCCGAAGAAAAAGAAATATAGAGATCCTAAGTTAACTGTCTGAAAGCTTAGGTAGTGAAAATAAGGGCAAGCCTATGGTATTTGAAATTCATTAATTAGAACTTCTATTTTAGAGTAAGTTTCTATTGAACGTCCCCATATTGACATGCTCGATTTCAAATATGAGTGAGGAGGGACTTCTTGATTGTGAGTGCACATAGGTTCTATTGCTAATTTCGTACTTGTTTGGGTAGTGTAACTTGTATATATGCATGGTTTTTTTTACTAATATAATGACATCACATGATTTCTTTGTGTCATATTATTATGCTTCATTAATACACACAATTGGTTTTAAAGTGATTTAACTTGGAGAGGTAATGTGTTTTAATCTAAAATTGATGATTGACTTCCATAGGCATCTTAGTTTCTCTTTGTTAAGCACCGTCATGCTGTTTTTTAAAATTTTTGTTTCCTGGGGAATGCAAAGTTGTAAGTTAAGGGTCTGGATCTGATATACAAATATAGCACTTACGATGCTTAAAATTTGAGTACATCCATGTACTTAAGGCTATGTTGTTATATTATATATGTTTTTGGAGTGTTTTGCAGGAAATTAAGTTTTGGTTGCTAAATGCAAGAGGAACTATGAAAACTGGATTGAATCATAGTTAAAAACCCATTTTAATCCTCTACTATCCAAGGTACTAATTCCTTCTAATGACCCAAAAGGAGTCTATAAAATTCATATCCCTGATAGACCTTACAAGTCATACCTCGAATAGATTTGACACAACTTTAGCAGTGCTTCAGTATTTTGTCCATAACTTTTCACCGTGATATCGAATTAAGGAAAATTGATATTGTCGAAAAGCTAATTCAATTGTCTATCTGTTGGTGGGTCTTGAGATCAATAATACAAAGTGTATCTTTTGGTATACTTGTGGGTCTTGATGTCCTCTTAGGGTTTTTGTTACCGTGTCTCTATTCCTTGGAGTCTTGTTCCTAGTAAAGCCAACATGTTTAGGCGTATTTTATTTTGTTTTGTGATTTTTGTGATTAACTATGAGAAAAATAAGAATCTAGGAATGTTGACATACTTTTGTTAATTTTTGAGATAAATGAAAAATACATCTTCAATCGTCTATTTTTTAACTGGGTGATATGTGTATATATGCGACTATTGTGAATCTTTTTATGGAATTAGTATTAGGGACAGGATAATAATTGTAAACTTTTAGATGAATCAGATAGGTGGTAGCTTGCAATATTGACTTTGTGCTATGTGTGTGTAAAATGCTACTTAGTTCCCTTTGTATGATAAATCCAGAACTTTCCCAATTGGTCTTGCTATGTTGATAGATAGTGGTTAGGAAAGGATCATAGGCTGTTATTTATATTAGTCCACTTTTATCCTAAATGACCTTCTCATTGTGAAAGTATATCCATTAATCCCTCTTTGAAACCTTATACCGTATTTTTGTTACACTTATCACCGTCCTGTTTGTATTATAATGAACCTATTTGGGCACTGGTCCTCCTTGGACATTATGCAACTTAACTGAAGCAAATTTCCTAAGTTGAGGGTGGCTATCATAGGGGTGCTTGATGTGAAATAAGTATGAAGAAGGGTAAAGTAAGAGAAAAAAATGTAACGCTGGATGTGGTGGAAAAAGAAAAGAAAAAGAAAATAATTTTTTTGAAAAATAGAGAAAAAGAAAGACTAAAGGACCACACCCAAATTGAATATGCTTTAAAATAGAAAGGGAGAAATAAGGATAGAAAGAAATAAAGTGAAAATTGGTTAAATGTGAACCCCAAAAAGTTAATGTAGTGCTAAGGAGTGTAGTAACTTTAAATATTCATATGTATCATACCAGCCCTAACCCTATGTTACAAGCCAAAGAAAAGTTCTATAGTGATCCTAACTTAAATTTTCGAAAGCATAGGTAAAGAAACTAAGGACAAGCCTATGATATTAGACATGTATTCATTGGAATTTCTTTCATATAGAGTGTGTCTCTTGATCGTCCCCACTTTGACATGCTCGATTTCATGTTTGAGTGAGGAGGGACTTCTTGATTGTAAGAGAACATGGATTGTATTGCTAGTTGCTTACTTGTTTGGGTAGTGTAACGTGTATATATGTATGGTTGTTCACCACTAAAATAATGACATTACTTGATTCCTTTGTGTCACATGTTGTGCTTCATTAATACACACAGTTGGTTTTAAAGAGTTTGAACTTGGAGAGCATAATTTGTTTTGAGATAAAATTGTTGATTTACTTCCATAGGTATCTTATGTTTCTCTTGGTTAAGCATCCTCATATCATTTTGTTATATTTTTTGTTGCCTGAGGACATGCAACATTTTATGTTGAGGGTCTTTAGGTAAGATAGAAATAAAGAACTTATGATGCTTAAACTATGAGAACATTCATGTACTTAAGGCTATGTTGTTATATTTGATGTTTTTTTGGGAGTGTGTCGCAAGAAATTAGGTTTTGGATGCTAAATACAATAGGAACTATGAAAATTGTCTTAAATCAGAGTTAAAAACCCATTTTAAGCCTCTACTACCCAAGGTATGACTTACTCCGAATGACTTGTAAGTAGTTTGTACGATTCGTATCCCTAACAGACCTTACAAGTCGTTCCTCGAAAAGATTTAACACATCTTCAACAGTGCTTCAGTGTTTTTTCCATAACTTTTCACCCCGATATCAGATTAAGGAAAAATTTGTATTGGTCGAAATTTAATTCAATTGTCTATTTGTTGGTGGGTCTTAAGATAAAAAATATTAAGTACACAAAAAGTTATGAATGGTTGAAGATGATTATAGGTAGACTCATCACAAAAAGCTAATCGTTAAGGGATTTTTTCACATCCCTATAAGCTTAGATCTATGTGTTATACAAATATGCTCCTAAAGTCATAATAAATATTTGATAAAGTTGAAGTGTTAAAAGAATATGAACTGAAAATCTAAGTATGACCCATATGATACAGCCGTAAAAAGAACAATATCCAAAAGCAAGGAAAGAAGAAGTCTCGGGTGGATACGAGTGAAGGAAACGAGTCATATGATCAAGTTACAGCTCGTGAGGATGAGTTCTAAAAAAGATCAAAATGTTGAATCCTTGGCAGATGAGCTACTGGAATGCATAGGACTGGGTCCTACAACTCATAATAGACCATACGAGTTGTGGACCCTAGTCGTACCTTGTGACGACTTAAGTGTCCTGTCCCATTTTATTTAGGATTTCATTCCTAGAATTTCCATATATCCCTATTACACTCCTATAATGTTTTGTAGTCCTATTATGTATGGGTAATTAAGTTTTTCTATTTTATTTAGGTTTTGATTTATAGTTTTTTCTTATTTTATTTATGAGTTGATTTCTAGAAATTTCCTACTTTAATTAGGATTTGGTTTTTGTAATATATAAATATCCTTAAGCTTTGTTTTATTTATTCATCGTTCAACAATCATTCATTCAATAAATCATTTACCTATTTCAAAATTTATCATGTATTAATTATTATTCTTGGTTTGATCTTAGTTTGTTATTCAATTTAAGACTTTGGGATTCATACCTCATTATTTGGAGATTAATTTTGTAATTCTTTCAATGGATTCCATGATCAATCTCATAAATATGAGTGGGTAATTCCCTTAGCTAGGGTAGTGGGAACCCTGGCTGATTATCTACATAGAGAAAGTGGGAGATTCAATTGTTCTAGGGTTTCTATATGTATCTTAGTTCTCCTATGTATTAGTTTGCCTCAAGTAGTTGCAGGCACTTAAGATAGCCTGTATTCGCATCCATTCGATAACCAAGAAGCTTGCGATTGGGTAGAGAAAATTAAGGCAGTTATATGATAACAAAGTATGACTAAGGTTCTAATAAGGGGAAAAAAAGGGGACACTCTGAGATGATAACTAAGTCAAAGGGTGATATTTATCTTCTGGATAATACCTAACAAATATCCCTTTTTAACTTTTATGCATTGGTCGATGATTTCAACAAATTTGAGAAAGATTTCAGACATATTCCCTTGGGATTCGAACCCGAACTAGTTAGGTTACTATATATGGCAATGGCTGATTTATCCTTCAAATTGGAAGTGTATTTTAGTTGACATCAATCATCATCCCTAAACTGATCCCACTCCTCATATCACTTGTATGCCAAATCCTTCAAGTGATAAATACAAAACTCCACCCCTTCTAAATTAGTAGTACTCATCATATTAAAAATCCTCTCCATCCCATCTATGAACCCTTGAGGATCTTCTCCAAACTCAGAGCTAGTAAAGTTCAGAGGATTGAGCCTCATAAACTGCCCAACTCGAGTAACCTCAAAAGAACTCACAGTAGCACCTAAGGTCCCAAAAATTGTGACTAAGATATCACCAACTAGGTCAAATAATTAATGAAATGGTGGAACTCACCATTAGTAATATCTCCTTGAGGTGACTGGGCAAGGATTTCACCTGTGAGAGAAGGATCAATGGGGATCGGTGGGACTCCAGGAGGGAAATCAGAAGTAGTGACCCTTGACCAAGTCTGAACTCAAAGAGTAGGATGATTTCTTTACACATTTTACTCAAACGGGACAAAGGAGTTTCCACTAGCATCAGATTGTTTTGAAGGTATGATCTAAAAAGAGAACAAATAGGAATTAGAGGAGATTTTAAAACCCTAGACCCCATAGCTCAAGCGTAGATCACAAGAAGGGAAAACATTCCTAAATGCTTTGTATATTCTCCCTCATAAGTGTGGTATGCAACAAACCCATAAAAGAAACTCTACTTCACACGGCTTTGTGGACACCCAAAGACACCAATCCTAGGCTTTGATACCAACTTCTTCATGACACAAAATAGGGGCTGTCCTGACGATCATCCCAAGTCCAATAAGGACAGGGGACCACCTTTTTTACCAAGCTAAATAGATCATTATACACTAGCAATGGCTGAATTTCGATTAGATAACAGGATATCATGATTATCAACTTGAAAGATATTTAAGGCTTATCAAGAACCGACAATCGATAGCCGGTAACCAATAACCAAGTCTGCAGTAGTATCCACAAAGACTTTACTAATACAAAACACAATTTAGGCTAGGACATGCCCCTGACTTTACCAATGCTAATGACAATGTTAATGTGAACACTTTAATTCTAGTATATGGAAGGAGACTAATGGAATTATCAAGTCTTCCATAGAATGAAAGCTCACCCCTTCACCGCAAAGGACCGTCAAATTGAGTCGATCCACCTAACACTACATAAATAAAGAAGAAATATCTCTGGTGTGTGCATCGTATAGGAATAGAACATCCGAATATGGTTAGTGGGTTGCACACTAGCATGTAACAAAGAGATAGGGGATAAAATAATGCCATGATCCATAATTCAATAGTCATTCAAATCCAATGCACATAATCATATAAATATATAAATATGTTGTGTCGGGAAATGGAACAAGGCTTAGCATGAATTAATACTTTATCCTAGAATATGTAGCTCAACCGTCATAAATAGACACCCACGGGATATATAGGTTTAGCTCCCCCAACTAAAAGATTTCTAGTGTATGTTAATCATACAAATCAGAGGTATCAAGGAACACCCAGGAATGTCCGACCCTACTTTAATCCAAGATACAATTATATCAATATTGTAATTTATGTATGCGGTCATCAAGATCAAACCTCATGTCAGCAAACATGGGTTTCCAGTAAAAGTCATCCAAGACCTACACCTTCACAGCTGACTTACACAACCCGTATTAAACCAAAATTAAAATAATTTTCACATAACCCATTTCTTTAACCAAGGATTTAACCGTTAAGACACCCCATGGGTATTTTCATACACTTACATTTTCAATCTTAACTCTATGCCATAACAATCACATTAACTTGGGGGAATGCCTAGACCCCCTTTGTTCATTAAATCATATTTAAGGAATTCCTCGACCCTCTTATACATATTTCAATTAAAATTAGGGCCAACAATGCCTTTAAAATCCATATTCACATGTTTAACCATGTATGTAATGCAATCGTATGAGTGAGTAATTCAAATCAAGTGGAAATTTTACTATTCAAAGCCATTTACACAATTGAGTTGAGGAGGCACAATTATTCAAAACCAATTCCAAGATTAAGAGATCAATTTGGGGGATTACCTTGACCCCTATTTAAATTCGCACACCCATGAACCCCATTAGTCCAAAAACATTAGATTTAAAGAAAGAACAGCTAATGAAAACCATGGGAAAATAATACAAGAATCAACCATTTAAAAACCCTCAACTATATCACAACTCACATTCAATACCATACAATTTAAACTATTTAAAACACATGTTTTTCATAAACTATGAATTAGGGAAGAGTAACATGCCTGAAATACCAAGATTTATGGAGATAAATCAACCCTTAATCCCTTGGACGACCAACTTCCCGTAAACTATAAGTATCTTTATCTTGGAGAATTAAGAGAGTTTTAGAGAGTTATTAAATTGTAAGACCCTGCAAAATTTCTAATCTTAATTCATTCATTTAGGCTAGTCAAGGGGTCTCAGACTTAAAAAATTATAGAAAAGTTCCTAGACATAGTTTATTTTTGTCCTTCAAAAATTGACAATCTCAGTTCGTTACCATAATGTCCCTTAATTGCCAATATTTATGTTGATTCATGATCAGAGAGGTTGATAGGTGTTCTCGGACAAGTTTCAAATTTTTAGACCACGTTTGGTGTCCTAAAATAGTGGACCAATGTAATCTTAGTCTGCTGCATCATCATCACATTGGTTAACATTGTTGTAGGTTGCCAGAGTCAAAACTACTGAGTCTTAGCATGATTATGGCACAACGCGTCAGGTATTGCGTCGATTCCATCGACGCACCGTATCACCAATCGCATCGATGCCAGTTTTTAGTCATTAAATGGTCGTATCTTTAAGGGAAAAAGGGACAATTTCCTACCACTATATAAGCGTATAACATTAGATTAAACAAGGTTTTCACCAAAATATAGTTGTTTCTCTCAAATTCCCTCAAGAACAAGCCTAAGGTTTTCAATTAAAGGTTCTAATCCATAAGATTCCACCGTTAATCTTTCAGAAACTTCCATCAAAGGTATGTAAAGTGTTGATTCATGGGTTTCTTTCACCCATGAAGCTCAAGAAGCCCTTTCAAAAATATAAATTTTGAATTCCATGTTATGAATTGAATCATATCCATGTTTATGTTGCTGTATGATTACCAAGTTGAAATCTTTAATATAGATAATGAATTTATGTTAGTATGTGGTTGGAATTATTATATTTGAAGTGAATAATGTTTCCATGATGTATTAATTTAATGTTCATTCCTAAGCCTTAAGTTATGCATGAAAGGTACTTGTTAAAATTCCTATGTGAATAAGAATATTGCTTTATGATTCAATTGTGACCAAATTGATGAATCCATGCTTTACCTTTATGTTCACAATCATCCCATGTTATTGTTATACATTGTAATAGTTTGGTGGAATGCTCATGAGATTAGACTTATCAAATTATGACATGTTTATATGTAATCCTATTCATTAGTAAGCTTATGACCTATAAATAATTCATGAAAATATCCAATATTTGTACTATGAATTGTTGACTATGGTCGTGTGTTCAAGAAGCATCATGTCTTACCAATTTCAGGCTATCGAGTCCTGGGGGGTACTTGTACCCGATAATTTTATTGTGTGCCTAGAGCCAGTATCAATTTTATGAAAATCTCAATCACGCCATGATCAGTATTTCAACTAGTTACATGACTCGGGAAAACTCAGTAATATCAAGAGCTCAGTCAGTTAACAGAATTCTGAAATATTTTGCCAGTCCATAGAATTCAATGAACTCAGTCCAGTTCATCTCAGTATAATCAGTTCAGTGTCTATTAAGTTGGGAGTAGGATACTGCACCGAGCGAACCCAAGGATGAGGGCACACACTGACAATAGAGGGTGTAATCCTTAGATGAAATCCTTGCATTGTAGAACTATATTTCCAGCATAGGTTAAGACATCAACACTGACCGTTGAGGGTTGATGAGGGGGATTAAAACTTCCAGAAGAGGGTCCCACCATTATCCTTTGGGGACACTGCCAGATGAGGGTACCTCACAGCTTGTCCTTACAAGTGGTGTGGTATTGACACCTTTCTAATTGGGGCGACAGATTGGAAACCAACTATATATAGAAAAGGGGCATGTTGATTAGGTGACTACTTCCCACAATCTCAGTCTTAGTCTCAATAAAAGAACACAGAAAGTTCTTTAAATTTAGGACTGTCAGATACAGTCACTCAGCTCAATATGAAACTCAACTAATTCCTTTAGAATACGGACTACCAAACACAATCATTTAGTTAACAGTATATCAGTTATACCAATTTCATCTAATCATTAATCAGACTCAGTAGTCAGTATTATCACAATATTATTTACAGTTAAGTATTCATGTATGTATTCTTACGTTTATGTTATCAGTCAGTTAGTATTGTTCATGCATATGAACCCCATGCATTTAGCCTACCTCACTTTGCATAACAGTACATTCAGATGTACTGACACATACTTTTCTTCTATGCTCTGGTGTTTTATACCATAGGTTTGGACGCTCACGTTCTCGATCATACTTGGCTTTAGATTTGGCCAGCAGTAGTAGCTTTGCAGTGAGTCCTCATTATTCAAGGATAACAAGATTATTTCATTATTTTAGTTTTAGTAGATAGAGTTAGTAGGGGACATGTGCCATCAACTCCACATTTTTCAAACAATTTAAAGGCTTCCAGACTAACATGTTCAGATAATTTATTTCATTTTGATATTGATATACCATGTTTTCAGATGTTATGTTTTTATCAGATATTTGAACCTTATGACCTTTCAGCCCTTTTATTCCGTATTTATACAGTATATTATGCGATGCTCAGTTACAGATATTAGTCATGGGTTAGATTGTGGTCTTTCGGGATTGCTAACACCATGTAGCATTTCTGGTATTAGATTTTGGGCATTACAAACTTGGTATCAGAGCCTAAGGTTCAACAGTGTCCTAGGAAATCTGAAAAGCGGCATCTAGTGGAGTATTGTGCATGGGTGTATTGCATGCCATATTTATATACGAGAGGTTATAAGATGTTTTAGGAATCGTTTCCCTTCTTTTAGTATTCATGTCATCCCAGTGATCATAATCTCAAATTTAACTTTTAGTCTAATCCATTTCTCCCTTTTCTCTTATAGAACATGCCTCCTAAACGAAGAAACAAAAATTAGTCAACCTCTTAGCCTATCCAAGAAGATCCCATGGACGAACATATTATCATGCAGAGTTTAGAGTTGTATTCACTACTCTTGCTAATTTAATTACTACTAAGAATGAACGACCAACAGTCATTCTAGCTAACCTAGTGGCCAATTCAGCTGTAGAAGGATTCGGGACTTCATTCGAATGAATTCTCTATCCTTCTTCAGGTCTAAGTCAGATGAAGACGCTTAAGAATTGCTTGATCAGGTTTAGAAGGTTACAAATATTATGGGTGTTACTGCTAGTAAGAGTGCTCAGCTAGGTGCATATTAGTTGCAGGATACGGCTCACACATGGTTCAAGCAGTGGAAGGTAGAGAGGGCTATAGATACCGGGCCTATTGAGTAGAAAGAGTTGGCCACTACATTTCTAGATATATTCTTTCCCATAGAGCTGGGAGAAGATAAGGTGTTAGAATATATAAACCTCAGGCAGGGTAACTTGACAATAAAAGAATATTCTCTTAAGATTACTCAATTAGAAGGATACGTTCCTCATGTAGTAGCAGACACCAGGGCTAAGATGAGTAAGTTTGTTTTTGGAGTGAATGATAATTTGGTCAATGAGGGCGAATCTGCGATGTTGATTAGTAAGATGTACATGGACAGGCATATGATCCATGCTTAAAAAATTAAAGAGAAGAAGATCAAGATAAGAGAGAAGCCAAATAAGAGATCAAGGACAGGTAGTTTCAACTTTGCTTAGCCTAAGTCAGAGGGTGGGAATCATTCTCAGTTCCTCCCATAGTCATCCATTCCATCTCCTTCCCCAGCCAGTGCTCCAGTGCCAAAATTTAGAGATGGCAACAGGGATAGGGTGCCAGGCCATAAACCTGAAGGCAGTGTTAGAAATGCCCGCACTCATCCTCTTTGTCAAACTTATGGTAAGAACCATCATGGTATTTCCAGTGCTGGCGGAGATATCAATTTTTAATGTGGCAAGCCAGGCCATAGAGTTAGATATTGTCCCCATTCAGTCTTTTAGGGTCAGCATAACCGTTCTTCAGCTTATTTCGATCACCGAAACTAGCAGGATGCCACTTCTAATGCCACCAGTGGGCAACGCCCAATCAGAATTAATTCTTTTCACTCCCGATAGGATTAGAAAAATTCTCTTGGTGTAGGTACTAGTACATTATTGATCTTTTATTTACATGTTTACGCTTTGCTAGATCCAGGAGCTTCTTTGTCTTTTGTTACTCCTTATATAGAAGTTGATTTCAGAGTCAGTCCTAAAATTCTAGCAGAGCCCTTTCCAGTCTCTAGCCTAGTGGGTTAAGCTATCATATCCCGGTGGGTATACAGGAACTGTCTGATTATGGTATCTCAGAAAGTTACATCAACAGACTTAGTCGAATTAGAGATGACTAATTTTGATGTCATTCTCGACATGGATTGACTTCATTCTTGCTATGCCACAGTCAACTGCAGAAACAAAATTATCTAGTTTTAGTTTCTGAATGAACCTATCTTAGAGTGGGGGCGTAGAACTTTAGCATTCAAGGGTTAGTTTTTTTCCTACCTACGGGTAAGGAAAATAATATCTAAGGATATGTCTATCATCTTGTTATAGTTAAGGGCACTAGTTCTAAAACTTCCATTCTTGAATCAGTCCCAGAAGTGAATGAATATTCGGATATCTTTCCTGAAGATCTTCCAGGGATTCTTCCCAAAAGATAAATAGACTTTGTCATAGATCTTCTTCTAGATACTCAGGCAGTATCTACTCCGCCATGTAAAATGGCACCAGCAGAACTCAAAGAATTGAAGAACAATTAATGGATCTCCTGGATAAGGGATTCATCAAAACTAGTGTGTCCTTGTGGGGCACACTAATCTTACTGTTGTGAAAGAAAGAAGGTTCTCTCAGAATATTGATTGATTACCATCAGCTCAATAAAGTCACGGTCAAGAATAAGTGCCTACTTCCCAAAATTAATGACATATTTGACCAAATTCAAGGTGCTAGTTACTTCTCTAAGGTAGACCTCAGATCAGGTTATCATCATCTCAGAGTCAGAGAATGCAACATTCTAAAAATAGCTTCCTAAAATTAGTATGGTAATTTCGAATTCTTAGTCATGTTCTTAGCTCTTACCAAATACCCAGCAGACTTTGTGGACTTGATGCACCAAGTGTTCAAGAAGTACTTGGACATGTTCATGATTGTCATCATAGATGACATCCTTATTTTCTCCCGCAGTAAGTGTGATCATCCAGAACATCTCAAAATAGTGTTGCAGACTCTCAGAAATCATCAGTTGTTCACCAAATTCAGTATGGACAAATTTTGGCTAAGGTAAGTAGCCTTCCTTAGTCATATCATTTTTGGTGATGGAATTAGAGTTGATCCTCAAAAGACCAAAGCAGTAAGAAACTAGCCTTTCCCTGTCTCTTCATCATATATCAGGAGTTTCTTGGGTTTGGCTGGCAATAATAGATGGTTTGTTGAGGGATTTTCTTCAATTGCATCCCCTATTTCTAGATTGACTCAGAATAAAGTCAAGTTTCAATTATCATATCCTTGCGACAAGAGTTTTCAGGAGTTGACGAATCAACTCACCTCAGCTCTAATTTTGGCTCTTCCAGATAGTTCAGATGGGTTCGTGGTGTACTGTGATACATCCAGAGTGGGTTTGGTTTTTGTCCTCATGCAGCATCATAAATTCATAGCCTACGCCTCCAGATAGCTTAAACCCCATGAGAAGAATTATCCAACTCATGATCTTGAGTTAGTAGCCGTAGTTTTTGTCTTAAAGATTTGGAGGCATTACTTGTCTGGGATGCATATAGATGTGTTCATAGATTATAAAAGCCTTTAGTACATATTCTCTCAGAAAGATCAAAATCTTTATCAGAGAAGTTGTTTAGAGCTCTTGAAATATTATGACATGAGTGTCCTTTATCATCTGGTCAAGGCCAATGTAGTGGCTGAGGCTCTTAGCAGACTATCCATGGGTAGGGTTGCTCATATTGGGATAGTAAGAAGAAGTTAGCTCAGGAAGTCCATCATCTTGCCCACTTGGTGTTCGCTTAGTCGATTCTACAAAAGATAGTATATGGGTTCAGAATAGCTCATAGTCATCCCTAGTTTCCGAAGTTAAGGAAAAACAAGATAGAGATCCCAATCTAGTCAATTTGAAAGAACCAGTCAGAGATCAGAAAATAGATATTTTCTCCCAAGGGGGAGATGGTGTTTTGCATTGTCAGGGTCGTCTCTGTGTGCCGGGTGTAGATGACTTAAGGTAGTGAATCCTTGAAGAAGTGCATAGTGCACGATACTCTATTCATCTAGGGGCCACTAAGATATACCACAACTTGTGGGAGATCTATTAGTTGAGTGGTATAATGGGAGATGTTGCAGAGTTTGTGCCTAAGTGCTCTACATGTTAGTAGGTTAAGATAGAGCATCAGAAGCCTAGTGGGTCTATGTAAGAGTTTAATAATCCCACTTGGAAGTGGGAATAAGTGAACATGGACTTTGCATGGGGTTTTCACCATAATCTTCATCAACATGATTTAGTTTTAGTCATTGTAGATAGGATGACCAAATCAGCCCATTTCTTTCTAGTTTATTCCTCTTATTTAGCCGAGGATTACGCCAAACTCTATATCATGGAGTTGGTTAGATTACATGATCTAGGTATCCCAGTTCACCTTAGTACGAACTTACATCCCCAGATAGATGGTCAAGTAGAAAGGACCATCCATACTTTAGAAGATATGTTGCAAGTGTGTGCAATTGATTTCAAGGGTAGTTAGGATGACCACTTTCCTTTGATTGAGTTTGCATACAACAACTGATATCATTCCAGTATTAAGATATCTCTATTTAAAGCTCTCTATGGTAGGAGATACAGATCTCTTTTCGGTTGGTTTGAGGTGGTTGAGGCCATAGTAGTAGGGCCTAACTTGGTATTCGATAACTTAGAGAAGGTCTAGTTGATCAGAAAAAAGCTCAAGACAACTCAAAGCCAACATAAATCGTACACAGATATACGCAACAAAGATCTCGAGTTTGAGATTGGTGATCATGTTTATTTGAAAATATCTCCCATAAATAGAGTATGGTGGTTCTGAAAGAAGGGAAAGCTCAGTCCCCAATATGTCGGTCCCTTCAAAATTCTCAGTCACTTCGGCATGGTAGCTTATGAGATTGAATTGCCTTCAGATCTAGCCTAAGTCCATCTGGTGTTTAACATCTCCTTGTTTAAGAAGTGCATAGGTGACCCAACATTTGCAGTCCCTATAGAGGGCGTAGACATTCAGAACAACCTCTCTTATGAAGAGATTCTAGTAAAAATGCTTGACTATCAGACTCATATACTGAGGAACAAAGAAGTCCCTCTAGTCAAAGTTCTTTGGGAGAATTAGTCTGTTAAGGGAGATACTTGGAAAGTAGAAGTAGACATGCGGACAAAGTATCCTCACATCTTCTCCGCAAAATTAGACTCAGCCTAAGGTAATAGCTTTCCTCAAGTTTATTCAGTTTCATGTTCAAATTTCAGTTATAACTTGGTATTCAGTTTTATGCTCAAATTCCCATTATAAACTTAGTATCAACTACCATTGAATATTAAGTCATGTGTTTATTCATCATGTAAGTCATGTATTCATGCATCAGATATACATGAACAAGTGAATTAGTACTCCCATTCATGCATCCATGTATTAGCTCAGTCATGAAATCATGCATCAGATATGCATGCTCAGTATGAATCTCAGTAAATTAGTAATGTCAGTCATGTACTCATGTTTCAGTTGTTCATGATCACTATATACTTTAGCTTATCATTTCTCCCATCTCAGTTAGTCTCACTCAAAGAAAAATATTCCCAAGGGATAGATATTATAAGACCCCGTAAAATTTCTAAGCTTAATTCATTATTTTAGGCTTTTCAGAGGTCTCAGACTTAGAAAATCCTAGCTAAGTTCCCAGACTTAGTTTATTTTTGGCATTCAAAATTTGGAAATATCAATTCATGACAATAATGTTCTTAATGGTCCATATATTTGTTGATTCATGATTAGAGAGGTCGATAGGAGTTATCAGGTAGGTTTCAGATTTTTTGAATCTCATTTAGACCACGTTTGGTGTCCCAAAATGGTGGACCAATGTGATCTTGGTGTGCCATATCACCTATCACATTGGTTAACATTTTGTCTTAGCACAATGATGGTGTGATGCGTCAAGTATCATGTCGATTCCATTGACGTGCTGCGTCACCAGTCACATCAATGCCCAGTTTTTATTCATTAAATGTCTGCATCTTTAAGGGCAAACGGGGCAATTTCTAACCCTATATAGTCCTATAACACGAGATTCAGCTAGGTTTTCACCAAAATAAAGTTTTTTCACGCAAATTCCCTCCAGAAGAAGTCTAGGGTTTTCAATTGAAGGTTTGAATCTGAAATATTACACCGTTAATTTTCAACAAACTTCTATCTAAGGTATGTAAAGTGTTTATTCATGAATTCCTTTCGACCATGAAGCTCAAGAAGCCCTTTCAAAAATATAAATTTTGAATTCCACGTTATGAATTGAATCATATCCATGTTTATGTTGTTGAATGATTACCAAGTAAAAATCATTAATACAGATAATGAAGGAATGTTAGCATGTGGTTGGAATGCTTGTATTTGAAGTGAATAATGTTGCCATGATGTATTATTTTAATGTTCATGCCTAAGCCTCAAGTTATGCATGTAAGGTGGTTGCTAAAATGCCTATGAAACTAAGAATTATTCTTTATGACTCAATTGTGACCAAGTTGATGAATCCATGTTTTACCTTATGTTCACAATGGACCCCATATTATTGTTATGCATTCTAATGGTTTGGTGGAATTCTCATGAGATTAGACTTATGAAATTATGACATGTTTATATGTATTCCCATTCATGTGTAAGCTTATGACCTACAAATACTTCATGAAAATCTCCAACGTTTGTACTATTAATTGTTGACTATGGTCATGTGTTCAAGAAGCGTCATGTCATGTCAGTTTGAAGCTATCGAGTCCTAGGGGTAATTTTACCCTAAAATTTAGCTGTGTGCCTAGAGTTAGTGTCACTTTAATGAAAATATCTATTATTCCATGATTAGTAGATTCACAGTCAGTTTTAGAACTCAGTAGAATTCAGCAAATTACATGACTCAAGAAAACTCAGTAATCTCATAAACTCAGTCAGTTAACCGAATTAAGAAATATTCCACTAGTCTATGAAATTCAGTGAAGTCAGTCCAGGTTATCTCAGTACAATCATTTCAGTGTCTATTTAGTTGGGAGTAGGATACAGCACCGATCGAACCGAAAGATGAGGGCACACACTGACAGTAAAGACGTGATCCTTAGAAGCAGTCCTTGCATTCCAAAACTATGTAGCCAGCATAGGTTGAGACATTAACACTAGCAGTCGAGGGTTTATGAGGTGGATTAACCCTGCCAGATGATGATCTCACCATTCTCCCTTAGGGACACTGCCAGATGAAGGTCACTCACAACTTGTCCTTACCAGTGGAGCAGTAGTGACACCTTTCCAATTGAGGTTACAGATTGAATCCCAACTCTATACAAAAAAGGGTCATGTTGGTTAGATGAATATTTCCCACAGTTTTAGTCTTAGTCTCAATAAAAGAACTCAGATAGTTCTTCAGATTTAGGACTACCAGATACAGGCACTCAGCTTAGTACGGAACTCATCTAGTTCTATCAGAATCAGGACTGTAAGACACAGTCACTCAGTTAATAGTAAACCAGTTATACAAGACTCATGTTATTAGTATTTAGACTCATTAGTCAGTATTATTATGATCTCATTTACAGTTACACATTCATGTCTGTATTCATACATTCATATTATTCAATCAGTTAGTATTGTTCATGCATATGAACCCCATGCATTCAGCCTACCTCACATTGCCTACTAGTATATTCAGACGCACTGAAGCATACTTTTCTATTACACTATGGTGTTTTAGACAATAGGTTCGGATGGTCACGTTTCCAATCGCACTTAGCTTCAGATTCAGCCAGCAGCAGTAGATTTGCAGAGAGTCCTTATCATTCAAGGATAACATAATTATTTCATTATTTTAGTTTTAGTAGACAGAGTTATTTGGGGACATGTCCCATCAACTCTATAGTTTTTAAACAGTTTAGAAGCTTTTAGACTAATGTGTTCAGAAAGTTTATTTTAGTTTGGTATTGATTTACCGTATTTCCAGATGTTATGTTTTATCAGATATTAAACCTTATGGCCTTTCAGCCCTTTTATTTTGCATTTATACAGTATGTTATCCAGTGCTCAGCTACAAATATCAGTCATGGGTTAGCTTGTGTTCCTTCGGGATTGCTAGCACCATGTAGCATTCCGGGTATCAGATTCGGGGAATTACATAAGCAAAAGCTAAAAAATTATCGCCAGTGACTACGGGTCACTGAATGAATCAGAAAGACTCACTATGGCTCATCACCATGAGTCATATTCTAGATAATATATGGTAACCCTATGACTCACTATGAAACCATACTACTCATAGGGTCCATGTCATAGTCCAAAAAAATACTTTGGGCATCACACTAGTTTCACTGCGGGTGGGGCCATATAACTCATTTTGACTCTTTATTGACTCATAACCCTTAGTTGTAGTCACAAATAAGAAATCTAGGCTATCATATTTTCCATGCTATGATTGGGTCCTTAATACCCATAATGACCTGTGATGACTCGTAGAGAGGGTTTTAGTCTAAGCATGAAGTCTAGAAACTTAGACCATAATCTAGGGGGTTCTCTTCTCCCCCATTAGGATCATTTATCCTCGAATGATAAGACAAGGCATCTAGTAGCATGATTTAATACAGAATACAACAAAACTTACCTTTAACAAAGATGGAAAAAAATGATATTAAGGAATACACATACCTCAATCACAATTATCTAGAACGGGGAACATTAACAAGTATTTGGACTTTATGTCCACTTGGTCTTCAAATGTAGTTTCTTTAAACTTTTGGTTCCTACATAGAACCATTACCGAAGCCACATTATTTTTCCTCAATCGAAGGACTTGCCGATGCAAGATATCAACTGAAATCTCCTCATAAAACAAGGAGTTTGAAACAGAAACACTTTCTAATGGAACCACCAAAGAAAAGATCCTTCACGCACTTCCTCAATATTGAAACATGAAAAATAAAGTGAACGAAACCCAAACAAGAAGGTAACTCTAACTCATAATCCACATTACCTACTCTCTTTAAAATAAAATAAGGGCCCAAATAATAAGGACTGATCTTTCCCTTATTTACAAACCATATCACTCTTATCATGGGAGACAACTTCATGAACACCCAATTGCCCACTTCAAATTCCAAATCCCTTTTCCTGACATCCGCATAGGACTTTTGGTGACTTTAGGCAATCTTAACCTATCCCGAATCACCTTTACCTTCTCCATGGCTTAATAAACCAAATAAGTACTGAACTACCCAGCCTCGCCAACCTCAAATGACCCAATAGGAGGTTGAAACCCCTACCATACAAAACCTCAATCAGAACCATCCTTATGCTAGAGTGATAACTATTATTATAAGCAAACTCGATGAGAGGTAAATGACCAGCCCAACTACCACTAAAGTCAATCTTACAAGACCAAAGCATATACTCCAACATCTGAATGGTCCTCTTTACTTGTCAATCAACTTAGGCGTGGAAAGTTGTGCCAAGGCTAACCATAGCTCCAAAACCTCTCTTAAAAGAATGAAAAAAGTGAGACTAGAACTACGTACCACGATCAAATATAATAGAAATAGATTCCCTATACAACTTGATGATTTCCTGAATGAAAAATCTTCAATAATCCTCTACCACATTATTAGTATTTACTACAAAGAAATGAGGGGACTTAGTCATCCTATCACCAAAGACCTAAATCGAATTATAGTGATGAAGAGACCACTGAAGACCAATAGCAAAATATGTATTAATCACTTCCCTTTTCCACACAAGTAACTAAATTTCTTGAAATAACCCAACAGGCCTCAAGTTCTCCACCTTCACTTGTTGACACACCTTACCTTGGCCATAAAATTTGCCACATCCTACTTTATATAATTCCACCAATAGATCTCTTTCAAGTCATGGTATATCTTTGTTTAACCAGGATGAACAGTGTACCTCAACTAATAAGCCTCAGCCAAGATACTCTCTCGCAGCCTATCAAAATCGGGTACATACAACCTACCTTTACCAATATAAAAACCATCACTTTCTGCTTTCCCACATCATCGTTAATCCACATCAAGATAAGATGCAAAACTAGTTTCATCTTTACCTCAGTACTAAGAGATAAATTTATCACCTCTTACACAATCACACCTACATACTTGGACTCCAAGAGACATCACCAAAAAATTCCTAAAAGGAGAATATTCTTCACCAGACATCTCTTCTCCTTATTAATATGATATAAGCTCCCCATTGAAAACCTACTAAGATCACCAACAACTATATTTGCTTAACCTAAGTGATAATAGAGACTCATGTCGTAGTCCTTGAGCAACTCAAGACATCTCCTTTGCCTGAGATTCAAATCCTTTTTGGTGAACATGTATTTCAAATTTTTATGGTCAGAGAAGATGTCAATGTGAACCCCATATAGGTAATGGCACTAAATCTTCAAAGCAAAGACTACCACCAACAACTCAAATTCATGAGTCGGATAGTTCTTCTCATGCACCTTAAGCTGCCTAAAAGCATATGCTATTACCATACCATGTTGCATTAATATACAATCAAGTCCCATACGGGATGCATAATAATAAACTACAAATCCCTCAGTACCCTCTGAGAGGGTCACAATAAGGCAGAATTCAATATATCCTTCAACTTTTCAAAACTATCCTTACAAGGATAAGACTATAGAAAATTCTCCCTCTTCTAAGTTAGTCAAGTCAATGGAGCAGCAATCAAAGAGAAACTCTTAACAAACCTCCTATAATATTCGACCAAGACAAAGAATCTCCGAAATTTGATTGGAGACATGGGTATAGATCACTTCTTAACCACTGCAACTTTTTGTGTATCCTGCCAAGATCCCTTCACTTGAAATAATATGAACCAAAAATGTAGCAATATTCAATAGAAACACACTTGGAAAATTTAGCATACAAACGCACATCCTTGAGAGTTTGCAAAAACTTTACAGAGTTGACTAGTATTGTAATACCCCATAATTTTTCTAGTTCAGTTCAAATTCTAGTGTGTGAAGTGTTTAGTACGTAAAGAATGTTCATAGAAATACTCAGAGTTAAGTTGAGCCAAGAAACATAAATTCGTCTAAAGTTTTGTGTTCGATTCTACAAGGGTCAACTTTCAAAGAGTATAAATATTTATGTATGTTTAATTTTCCAGCTCAAGACCCACCAAATTATAGATAATTGAGTCATGTTTTGAACAATACCAATTTTACCTTAATCTGATACCTAGGTGAGAAGTTATGGCATTTTACGTGATGTTGTAGTTTACTGCGATTATATCGCATTGTGGTGAGCCCATAAATCAAAATCATCCTTTCTAGTATCTCACTATAATTTGCTTGTGTCACGCAAGAAATCGTGGTAGAATAGGTAATGCATCGCTGTGAAATACAAGTTTGCACTCATCCATTTCCAGTGACACAACGAGA
The DNA here is from genome assembly GCA_030864225.1 of Capsicum baccatum var. pendulum. Lineage (NCBI taxonomy): Eukaryota > Viridiplantae > Streptophyta > Magnoliopsida > Solanales > Solanaceae > Capsicum > Capsicum baccatum. The sequence continues at coordinate 110,516,374 of CM061550.1, forward strand.
TTGCACCGCATCATAGTGAAGTAAAAATTTGCACTCGTACATTTCCAGTAATGCAACGTGATACCACTGCATCGCACTAAGGTGCAAAATCTTACTCTAGTCACAATTTTAAATTTCAGAAGGGCACTTAAGTCAATTACTCTCACCCTAATTTGTGAAAATAGATGATTTAACCTTATTCTAAGAATATTACACTTTTTACTCACCAAATTTCTCTCTAATAAGGCCTTAAATGTTCAACCTTGATTCCAAGAAATCAAAAGTTCACCATTCTTTTTCCAAGATAACCAAGAATTCAAGTTTTCAGGGTCAAAAACTTCTAGAAGAAGCTTCAAGAACATCGTTAGGAATTCAAAGTTCAAGATTTTGCATTCAAAAAATCGAATAAGGTATGTGGGCTTATGAACAAGGATAATCCTTTCATCCTTGTGCCAAAAACTAGTTTTAGAGTTGAATTTTACATGAAATTATATGAATTTTAGTTTAGGGTTTGATACCGAATTATCATTGTTCAAAAATGTTGATGTTACAAGTGATTTAAATGTTGATTTATATGTTTCCTTTTACATTTTTATGCATATGGCATAATTTTACGGGTTGAGAATTGAATTTCATTATCTTGACTAGAATTATTAACGAATTGTAAGCTTTTACTATTGAGCATGAACTTTGTGATGATTTGATATGAGTTTAAAGCATGAGTTTTATGCTCTAAGTATAAGTATTTGATATTTCAAGAAGATTATACTTTTAATCACCCTAAGACTAGTTATATTAAGATTTTGAACAAGATTTGATCTTTTGATCCTCAACTAAGATATGGAATGAACACAGCAAGGTTTTTACAGTTTAAAGTAAATAGATACATGACTTGTTTTTATTATAAACCCTTTTGTTAGTCTTAAAGTAGATTTTCTACAGAATGAGCATATAAATTAAAGGGAGTAGTATTTAGCACCGATTTGGGTATGCATCCTAGTTAATATGCCCCAAAACTAAGAGCCAACATAGGTACAGATTCAAATCATTCCCATGTATATGGATGATAGATACAGATCGTGATCACTTAGCTCAGGTTATACTCCTTGGCAAGAGTATGACACCTTCCCCCAAAGTGAGGTTTTCCCTTGTGAAAACTAGACATTGGACACTATGACAACTAATATAATGTATGTTAGTTAAAAGAACCTCTGTAAACTAAATTCTTAATAATTGAATAACAGAACAACTTTTAAAAAACTAAGTGTAAAGGCTCACAAATTAACTCAGATGTGGTCTTACTTAAGATATTTCTTATATAACTTCAACTCTTAGTTTTCATATTATAAAAGTGATTCCTTCCTACACTTTGCATACATGATTTGAAAACTGATTTAAAGTACAAACTTATAACCAAGTGTTGTGGCTAACAGTATTCATATAGTATATTTTGTCATTCATGATTTATGATTTCATCTTTCAATTACTCAAGCCAAGGTAAGCCATTTTTACTTAGCATGCATTGTTTATGAGAAACATATGCATTCCATCACTATTTCACTTATGCATTCACCCTCATAGCTCAGTACATTCCAAAAGTATTGATCCACATAGATGTATGTGTGATATATTATTTAATAATGTAGGTTCAGGTTCTCAGTTCCAATAGTGTGATTGATCTCGAGCATCTCTATCTACATCCTGATAGTTAGTGAGTCCGCATAGTTTAAGCAACCTAGTTAATCAGATTTCCACCTTTTCAGAGTAGTTTATTCAGTTATTTCAAGTCAGATCAAGTTAGCTGGGGGTCTGTCCCAATGACTCTCTAATTAGTAGTGTTAGAGGCTTATCTAACTATTAGATACATTTTAGAATTATCATGTTGGTTATTCAGATTTCCTAGTTAAATGCTTTCAAAAATTATGTTTAGTTAATTCTAGTTTAGTTCAGGCAGTACTCAGTAAATCAATATTATTTTTCATGCATAGATTCCTCTATTATGAGTTACAGCTTTAGTAGAAGGCTTAAAGGGTTAGCTTTAGACTACTAATAGTCTTGAGCGCCATGTGATGTCTTGGGACACATTTTTGGGGTGTTAAAAACATGGTATCAAAGCCTAATATTTAAAGAGTCCTAGGGAGTTAAACAAGTCGTGTTACATAGAGTATTAATCATGGGTGTGAAGCGCTCTACATTTATACGTAATAGGCTATAAAATGATTTAAGAAATCATTATTTTTTACATGATATATCATTCTTACAATGTCTCTAGATGCTTTTAACTTGTGCTCTTACGTAAAAGAATATGCCTCCTCGCTAAGCTGATGCACACAGAAATGATAACCAGCCACTCTAGCCTGCTGACCCTCTGAATAAGAATGTATCCCATGCTAAATTTTGGGCTACCTTTTAGCTGTTGGTCCAAGATGTGATTGCCAATGTTAATGGAAACCATAAGGTTGTAGTCCTATTTTAACAAAATGGTGATTTAGCTGTAGCCAGAATTTGTGACTTCATGTGAATTAATTTTCCTTAGTTTATTGAGTCAAAAGAAGGTGAGGACCTACAGATTTACTTAGATAAGGTGAGAAAGATCACATAAATTATGCATTTTACTAAGGAGGAGAGTGTGGAGTTGGCTTTCTATAGGCTGAATAATATGGCGTATGATTAGGTGGTAATTTAGAAGAATGGTAGAGGTAGAAATTAGCTCCTATAAGTAGGCAAGTGTTTTAGGATGAATTTATAGACAAGTTCTTTCCACATGATTTGATAGAAGCTAAGGTAGAGGAGTTCATGAACCTGAGATAGGGCTTGATGTCAATGAAGGAGTACTACCTTATGTTCAATCAGTTGTCTAAGTATTCTTCTGACATGATGGCCAACCCTAGGTCGAGTATGAGTAAGTTTGTCACTTGAGAATTTGGTTTGGTGGTTATAGAGTGTCAGACTGCCATGCTTATTGGGGATATAGATCTTGCTAGGCTGATAATTCATGCTCAACAAATTTAGGTAGAAAAGTTGAAGGGGGGAGAGAGAGAGGAAATACGAAGGCTAGAACCTAGCAGTTTGACTATGGCTAGACAAGGTTAAAGGGGAAAATCATTAGTAGTTTTAGGGTTGCTTATCTATGTGAGTGACATCTTCATCCAGTGCTCCCACACCTAGAACCATGCAGGAGCCGTGGGGTAGAACTTATATGGCTTGGTATTAGATTTATGTAGGTGGAAACCCCATTTATCCTTCATATGCTAAGTATGGTAAATCATCTTGGTGAGTGCTTGTTAGGACAGAAAGGTTGTTATGGATTTGGAAAGTTGGGTCATGGAATCAAAGTATGTTCGCATGTTAAGCAGGGATGTTTGTCCCCAGACTTAGGATACTAGCATACCAGCTCCTCTAGGTTGACCAGTCCCTCCTCAGGGTGAATTATCCAATACCTGTGGTAGTCAGTGCTAGAATCAGTTCTATACTTTACTACCACATCAGGAGGAGGAGAGTTCACCAGATGTTGTTACTAGTATTCTTTGTGTCTTTCATCTTGACATTTATGTATAGTTGGACCTCGAATTGAATCTCTTATGTGACCCGGTGAGTTACAGTGAATTCTGGGGTAGGTCCTAAAAAACTCCCTAAACCCTTCTTAGTTTCCACCTAGTAGGTGAGTCGGTTATTGCCAAATGAGTCTATAGAAAGTGTCCTATCACTGTCCTACAAAAGATCATATTAGCATATCTGATAGTGTTAGAAATGGTCAACTTTGACATTATTCTTTGTATGGATTATTTCTATTCCTGTTATGCATCTATAGATTGTCGCACTCGAGCAGAGAAGTTTCAATTTCCTGATGAACCAGCCTTTGAGTTGGAAGGTAATTCAGTGTCCCCCGAGTCATTTCATATCCTATCATAAAGCTATAAAGTTGATATCAAAAGAGTGCATCTAACATCTAGTTCATTTCAAAGACAATAAGTCTGAGGCTTCAACAGTTCAGTCAATCCGCGTAGTCAATGAGTTTCCTAAAGTTTTTCCAGAAGATTTGCTGGGGGTACCAATCGATAGGGAAATAAAATTCGATACTGACTATCTTTTAGATATTTATCCCATCTCTATTCCTCCTTATCAGATGGCCCTTGACAAGCTTAAAAAGTTCAAAGAGTAGCTTAAAGACCTCTTAGATAAGGGTTTCATAAAGCCTAGTATCTCTCTATGGGGCACTCCCATCCTAATCATATGTAAGAAAGATAGTTCTCTCCGAATATGTATTTACTACCGTCAATTGAATAAAGTCACAATCAAAAAAAAATATTCTCTTCCTAGGATTGATGACTTATTCGACCAACTCTAAGGTGTAAGTTACTTCTCTAAGATAGAAATTAGATCCAGCTATAATCATCTTAGAGTAAGGGAATGTGATATTCCAAATATAGCTTTCGAAACCTGTTATGGTCATTTTAACTTTCTAGTTATGTCCTTTGGGCTGACAAATACACCAGCAGCCTTCATGGACTTGATGAACAGAGTGTTCAAATATATTTGGATATGTTTTTCATAGTTTTTTCCAATGATATTCTTGTCTATTCTTGTAGTGAGGACGACCATGCAGACCATCTTAGAATTGTGTTGTAAACTCTTCGAGATTCTTGTTGTTCACCAAATTCAGGTAGTGTGAATTATTCTAAGATCAGTAGCTTTCCTTGGCCATATTATTTCTCGTTACGACATTAGAGTCCATCCCCAAAAGACTGAAGTAGTAGGAAATTGGCCTAGACCCATCTTTCCATTAGATATCAGGTGTTTCTTTGGTTTAGCTGGCTCTTATAGATATTTTGTTGAAGGGTTTTGGTCTTTTGTGTCCCCTATGTCTAGATTGTCCCATAAGAAAGTTAAGTTTCAGTGTTTAAATTCCTGTGAGAGGAGTTTTCAAGAGTTAACGGCTCGACTCACTTCATCCCCAATTTTAGTGCTGCCTGATCATATAGATGGATTTGTTGTCTATTTCCATGCTTCTAGAGTTGGTCTGGGTTGTGTTTTGATAAAGAGAGGTAAGGTTATAGCCCATGCCTCTAGATAACATAAGCCTCACAAAAATAACTACCCTACCCATGATCTTGAGCTACCTGTTGTTGTATTTACATTGAAAAATCGGAGAAAATATCTTTATGGGGTGTATATTGATGTATTCACGGACCACAAAAGCTTACAATATGTGTTTAGTCAGAGAGTTAAATCTTCGTCAGAGAAGATGGTTAGAATTGTTTAAAGATTATGATATGATTGTGTTATATCATTCTGGCAAGGCTAATATGGTGGCAGATGCCTTTAGTAGACTGTCTATAGGCGGTGTTGCGCATATGGTGAATGATAAGAGAGAATTAGTTCAAGTAGTTAATCGGTTAGCTATATTAGGTATGGGGTTGGTTGAATTAGCTGAGGGGAATATTTGGGTTCAGAGTAGTTCATAATATTCTCTAGTTTCTGAAGTGAAAGAGAAGCAAGAGAAGGACTTTAGTTTGGTCAAACTGGAGGAGTCACTTAAAGATCAAAAGGTTTTCTCCTAAGGGGAAAATGGTGTTTTGAGATACCAAAGTAAATTATGTGTGCCATACGTTGACAATTTAAGTCAGCGGATTATAGAAGAAGTGCATAGTGCGCATTACTCCATTCACCCAGGAACCACCAAGATGTACCACAATTTGTGGGAAGTCTATAGGTGGAGAGATATGAAGAAAGATATCTCATAATTAGTGGCCAAGTATGCTATTTTCTAATAGGTTAAGGTAGAGAACCAAAGACCTAGTGGCATGTTGCTGGAGTTTGGTATCCCCACTTGGAAGTGGGAAGAGGTGAACATGGAATTTGTGACAGGACTATCCTATTCGCGTCATCAGCATGATTCGATTTGGGTTATTATAGATAGATTGACCAAATCAGCCAACTTCTTGCCAGTTCACATGTCCTATATAGCTAAAGATTATCCTAAGTTGTATATTAAAGAGTTTCTCAGATTGCATGGAGTTTCCTTGTCCATAACTTTAGATAAGGGTACTAATTTTACCTCTCAATTTTGGAAAGCCTCTCAAAAGGATCTTTGTACCCAAATTAATCTCAGTTCATCTTTTCACCCTTAGACAGATGGTCAGGAAGAGAGGAACATTTATACCCTAGATGATATGTTAAGGGAATGTGTTCTTGACTTCAAAGGTAGTTGGTATGACCAATTTCCATTGATTGCGTTTGCCTACAATAACAGTTACCATTCTAGTATTCAAATTGCCCCATTTGAGGCTCTTTATGGGAGGAGATGTAGGTCACCAGTCAGTTTATTTGAAGTGGGTAAGGCTGTTTTGATTGGGATAGATATGGTGTTTGAAGTAATGGAGAAAGTCCAATTGATTCGAGAGATATTGAAGGCAGCTCAGAGTTATCAAAAATCTTATGCAGACTTAAAGAGGAGAGATCTTGAGTTTGAAGTCGATGACTTAGTCTATTTGAAGTTTCAACCCATGAAGTGGATGAATGTAACACCCTGAAATATCATACCAAGACGCCACACGGTACCTAAGGCTACACGTAGCCTCAAGTTAACCCTTTAAGCCAAAACACTACCCTTGGGTTCCAACACAACAACATACACGCTACGCTAACGATATATATAAGTACATATCATATCACATTGCACATGGAATGGAATATCGTTAGACTGTACATATATGGAATGTCTATACACAAGCCAACCCAACAATACACTAGTCTGACATAGCCTCTATACAATAAAATCAATGACCCATTGGGACAAACCCCCAACTCACTCAACAGACCAAAGGGATCACAAAACAATAGCACTAATACTAGCAACTTTGTCCTCGAACTGTGAGGACTCACCACTAAAGGAACGTAGATGCGGCACTCGGATATCACTGTCGCAGCTGTGGCTGAGTACCTGAACCTACATCATGGTAAGAATGTAGCCCATAGAGAAATATGTGGGTCAGCACAAGATACATACTGAGTATGTGGGGGCGCATGCAAAATATAAATAATATCATAAATTTCATAAAAACATACATACGGACCATAATGACACACTTGGCTTGAGTAACATTGAATTATGCAACTCATAGCATCTTAGATAGGAAACGTATGAGAAAAAAGTCATAAATCATTATAGATCATCATAGGCAACTTGACCTACCACATCAAAACTCTGAGTGAATCGGTATTTCAATAAACATGACTCTTATGGATAGGGGAGTTTCCTATAACCGACAACCCCATGTGAGCTACGTGGAATACTATCGTTTTAAACCCCCATTGGCGGGAGAGTCATACTCTTTTCCAGGGAGTACGACCTTAAAATTGTAATAATCACAATCGGGCTCTCTGGCCATTAATATCATCATCAAACAACCCTACGGTGGTATATAGGTTTTGGTAGATACCAAATTTCCCTCTCGGTGCTAAGTACTACTCCCCGACAAGATCAGAACGCATTAGGAAATCCACCACAACAACACAGGGGTCTATCATAAAGACCAAATCAAATCCCTTTCTCATTTATCAAATCATATGAATTTGTGGATTCCTAAATCAACACATTTTACCTCAAAATATTTTAATCTTCCTCAACATCAATAAGGTATCAATGCATTGAACCATAACCGACTTGACATTGGGACAAGGATATGAAGACTCCATACATAATATTTTCAACAATTTAACTCAGCAAAAACATCCGAAAAATACCAAGACTCATTGCAACTTCCATATCAACATTTCCCAATTTGCCATCCAACTCTCATTTAAAGGTACTTGAGACATCAACCCATAGTACGGATATATAATTTCCAATATCAATTATAAATTCATAAAAAGGAAATAGTGGAATGATAGTATAAATCAAGGCTTAACAAATTAAATCATCATACTCTCATAATCAAATACTTTTTGGACATAATTCCATCTTAACATCATACACAGATCGGAAAACATAATCCCGTAGCTCATGGACAATAATATAAGATATAAAACCATATTTCCAATTTATGGTAAAACATGTAAAATCTCATGTGAATGTAATTCAACAAAAATACCAGGCACAAGATCGAAAGGATAATCTTGTTCAAAAGCCCACATACCTAAAAATGGAAGATGAATATGGACATTCGACTTTGGAACTTTATTCATAAAAATAAAGGGTGCTTCTCCAAGACCTTAACATGATCAACTCGAATCCCAAATCAATTTGAAATTTCTACGGTTCAATCAAGAGACATAGATGGATGAAATTTGGAGTAGTAAGGTTGGGGTTTGAGCCTTAGGAAATTTTGGAGAAAAATGAGCTATTGAATGCTCTTAATGGACTCAAATCCATGGTTTACCCAGATGGATTGGAGTGGAAATGACCAAAATACCCTTAAAAATCAAATAATGCCAAATATGTCCTTTGGTGGACTGTATTAGTTGGCTGAAGTAGATCGACCATAACTTTTTGCTCCGAAGGCCAAATCGGATGAAACCAATTTAATTGGACATAGAACTTTCAGAGCTTTCTGTTGATATATAGTAGCTCACCCAGATCATTAAGTACAAGGAGTTATAATCATTTGAAATTGACCCTAAAATTCTCCTGGCCTCAGTATTTTTTTCCTGCACATTTATTGTTTACCACTATTCACGGTTAGATCAAAATGATCATAACTCATCGCTCGAGTGTCCATTTTGGATGATCCATATATCGGTGGAAATATTATTAGATGCTCTACGCGATGACGGGTTGCATATCCAGAAATTTCTTATAGAAAAATTATTAATCACAATAGAGAACAGAATTCAACATGTTTTCGTCCGATATCTTCATGAAAAAATTTTCGGAGGCATCACATCATCTCCCCCTTGGAAACATTCATCCTCGAATGTTGATAGGTAGGTCAAGAATACTATGTAAATGAGTATATAGAGAAGAATCATCTTGCCCAAGCATATAGCACATAAGCCAAGATAAACATAGCAATAAGGATTAAATCAAAAGAGCACGATACCTTTGACATGCTTAGGATTCGTAGGAAAGAGGTGGGGATATTTGGCGCGCATGTCCACTTTGGCTTCCCAAGTAGCACTCTCCATGGATTGATTTCGCCAAAGCACTTTAACGAAAGGAACTTTCTTGTTTCATAGCCTACGAACTTGAAACTCAAAAACCTCAACCGGAATCTCTTTATATGAAAGAATATCTTGAATACCTGAGCTTTCGGAAGGATCAATAACAAAAGAATCACCAATAGACTTCTTAAGCATAGAAGAAACATGGAAAACTGGATGGACGTTTGATAACTCCACGGGAAATTCAACCTTATACTCTACCTTCCCAATGCGATCCACAATCTTATAGGGACCAATGTAACGGGGACTTATTTTCCCTTTCTTCCCAAATCTCTTCACCCCTTTCATGGGTGAAACTTTCAAGTAGACTAAATCAGTAACATTAAATTCAAGGTCTTTCCTCCTTACATCTGCGTATGATTTTTGATGACTTTGCGAGGTTTTCAACCTTTCCCGAATTAACTTAACTTTCTCCATGGCCTTGAACACTGCATTCGATCCAGTCGCGGAAGCCGCACCAACTTCAAACCAACCAATGGGTAATCTACACCTTCTACCAAAAAAGCTTCAAACGGGGCCATTCCAATAGTAGCATAAAAACTATTATTGTAAGCAAGCTCAATTAATGCTAAGTGCTCATCCCAACTACCTTTAAAATAAAGAACACAAGCCCTCAACATATCTTCTAAAGTCTGAATGGTTCGCTTGTCCTGACCATCTGTTTACGGATGGAAAGCAGAAATTAAATGAGTTTGGGTACCGATACCCTTTTGGAAAGATTTCCAAAACAAAGAGGTAAACTGAGTACCTCTGTCAGAAATAATAGCCAAAGGGATTCCATGAAGTCTGATGATTTCCCGAATATATATTCTAGCATAATCTTTAGTTGTATACAATGAATGCACTGGCAAGAAATGAGCTAATTTCGTCAGCCGACCTACGACAACACAAATTGAATCATGATGGCAAAGAGAAGGAGGCAAACCTACTATGAAGTCCATATTCACTTCTTCCCACTTCCAAGTAGGAATGCTAAACTCTTGCATCACGCCACTAGGCCTTTGATGCTCTATTTTAAACTGTTGACACGTGGAACACTTTACCACAAATTCTTCTATGTTCCCCTTCATACCGTTACACCAATAGATTTCCCACAAATCATGGTACATTTTGGTAGCACTAAGATGGATGGAGTATCGCGTACCATGCGCTTCCGCCATAATCCTCTGCTTCAAGCTATCAACATACGGAATACATAATCTTTCTTGAATTCTCAAAATGCCATCTCCCCCTTGGGAGAAAACCTCCACCTTTTGGTATTTAACTGACTCTTTTATCCTGACCAAGTTAGGATCCCTGTCTTTCTTCTCCTTTATTTCTGAAACTAAAGACGATTCGGAACTGCTTTGCACTCCTATACTAACCTCAGCATCACCAAACAATCTAACCCCCAATATAGCCAAACGATGTACCTCACGGGCCAACTCCTTCTTACCAATCTCCACATATGCTATACTACCCATGGACTTCTGACTAAGGGCATCTACTACTACATTGGCCTTGCCCAGATGATATAGCACGCTCATATCATAATTTTTCAATAGTTCTAACCATCGTCTCTGCCTAAGATTCAACTCCTTTTGGGTGAATACATACTGCAAGCTCTTATGGTCCATAAGGACGTCGACATGGACACCATACAAATGATGTCTCTAGATTTTCAAAGCAAAAAACACGGCAGCTAATTCAAGGTTATGGATAGGATAATTCTTCTCATGAGGCTTTACCTACCTGGAAGCATGAGTTATAACCTTGCCATTTTGCATCAATACACAAACCAAACCAACTTTGGAAGCATCGCAATACACCATAAAACCATCAACACTGTCAGGAAAAGTCAACACAGGGGTTGAAGTGAGTCGATTCTTCAACTCCTGAAAACTCTTCTCGCAAGATTCGGACCACTGGAACTTCACTTTCTTTTGGGTCAAATGGGTCATAGGAGACGCAATAGATGAAAACCCTTCAACAAAATAATTATAATAACCAGCTAGACCCAAGAAACTTCGGGTATCAGAAGGAGAAATAGCTCTAGGCTAGCTCTTTATAGCCTGTATCTTTTGAGGATAAACTCTAATACCTTCAGAAGAAACAACATAACCCAAGAAGGATACAGATTTCAACTAGAACTCACACTTACTGAACTTAGCATAAAACTGATGAGTTTGAAGAGTTTCCAACATGATTCAGAGATGATCCGCATGATCACCCTCACTTCGAGATTAAATAAGAATATCATCAAGGAACACTATTACAAATAAATCCAGATATGTCCAGAATACACGGTTTATAAGATTCATCAAAGTTGTTGGAGCATTAGTTAACCCAAAAGACATCACTAGAAATTCGAAATGACCGTAACGAGTTTGGATGGCTGTCTTGGAGATATCACATTCCCTAACCTTAAGTTGGTGATAACCGGATCTGAGGTCTATCTTCAAAAAGTAGCTCGCACCTTGCAATTGAATAAATAAACATCAATTAAAGGAAGTGGATATTTATTCTTCATAGTAACCCTATTAAGCTGCCGGTAGTCAATACACATCCGCAAATAACCATCTTTCTTACGTACAAATAGGATAGGTGCACCCCACGGGGACATACTAGGTCTGATTAAGCTTTTGTCTAAAAGATCTTTCAATTGCTCCTTCAACTCTTTAAGTTCCATGGGAGCCATGCGATACGGGGGAATGGAAATAGGATGAGTATTAGGAAGAAGGTCAATCCCGAACTCTATCTCTCTATCAAGAGGTACTCCAGGGAGATCTTCCAAAAAGATATCAAGAAACTCATTAAAAACATTAATTGACTGAATGGTTGGGATTTCAGACTTAGTGTTTTTAACCCAAACCAAATGGTGGATGCAACCCTTAGAAATAAACTTCCTAGCTTTGAGATAGGATATGAAATGACCCTTTGAAATCATAGAACTCCTGAACCATTCAAGGATAGGTGCATTAGGAAACTGACACTTGACCGCATGGCCACGACAATCAATATAAGCATAGCATGAGTAAAGCCAATCCATACCCAAAATGATATTAAAGTCAACCATATCTAGCTCAATCAAATCAGCATACCTAACCCGATGAAAACAGTAATGGGACATTTCTTATACACCCGCTTAGCAATGACAGACTCTCCTACTGGAGTAGAAATGAAAATAGGCTCAGAAATTAGTTTAGGATTGTTTTAAAATTTACAGCAACCATAGGTGTCCTTAAGAAAAACTAAAATCGGGGTCCGTCAACAAATAGACATCAAAATAGAAAACACGGAGCATACCAGTGAAAACATCAGAAGAGTCCTCCTGCTCCTGATGAGGTGGTATAGCATAGAAATGATTTTGGGGTTGACTGCCAATAGTACTAGATGAAGCACCCTAAGGAGGAACTAGACGGGCTGCGGAAGGCGGGGCACTGGTAGCCTAACGTTACGGACGGGCATCAAGACTCCGCTGTCTAGCATACGGGCAGTCTCTAAGTATGTGGCCCAACTTGCCACACCCAAAATAGCCCTGCTGCCACATATAACACTCCCCAAAATTGTCTTTACCACACTTAGTACACGAAGAAGGTGGAAGTCGGTTGCTTATACTATCTTGTGATTTGGAAGGTACCAACCTATTTTAGAGCTCTTGCCTACCACGATTTATGGGATCACTAGTTGAGGAAGGCGCAGGTATAAATGGATGTCTCTGAAACTAAGGGCGGCTCCCTCCGGATAATCTAGTCTAACCAGACTCCTATTGCTTTGATCTAACTCTCTTAATCTCTTTTACTCTTTCTCTTTTTTTTATCTTGTCTGACTCAATCTGTTGTGCATGAATCATTAACCTAGGAAGATCAATCTCCCTGTTGGTCATAGAAGATCTACATTCATTCACCACATAACTCGACACCCCAGTTAGAAACTTGCTCATACTAGTGCTCAAGTCATCCATCTTATTGGGAGCATACTTTGATAGTTGATTAAACTTAAGACAATACTCTTTTACCGACATGGAGTCTTATCTCAAATTCATAAACTCCTATATCTTATCTTTCTGTAACTCAAGAGTAAATAATCTATCCAAGAAAGCATCTTTGAACAACTGCCAAGTCACCAGAGCGGTATCTTCCTCTCTAACCATATTCCACATCTGCACCCAGTCATAGGCAACATCCTTCAACCAATAAGAATCCATCTCCACACTTTCTTCCTCGGTCATGTGCATAATCTATATAATTTTCTTTATTTCATCAACATACATCTATGGGTCCTCACCTGCTCTCGACCCATGAAACTTCGGCAAATTCATCCGTATAAAGTCATAAATTTGTGCTACTACCAAATTATTTTCCTGCAGATGTAGTGCATTGGCCTGAGTATTGGCGGTAACTTCCTGGGCTAGCATCTGAAAAGTTGCCCAAAATTCAGCATGGAATACAGTCTTATGTAATGGATCAACGGGTTGAGGTTGGTTGTTGTTTCTGCGAGTTCGACGTGGAGGTATTTTCTATCATAAGAACACATGAATTAACAATAGAAGAAAATAGTTGTAAGAATGATAGACTCTTATAGAAAGAAAGAAATGACTTTTTTCTAGAATGCCCCGCAGCTTCTTGATCATAGGTGTGGCACGCTACACACCGATGCTCAAGACTCTACGTAATGCGGCTTGTCAGACTCCCTAGGACTCTTCACAACCTTAGGCTCTGATACGAAGTAAGTAACGCCCTAAAATATCATCCTGAGATACCACACAGTGCCCAAGGCTACACGTTGCATCAAGCTAGCCCTTTAAGCCAAAACACTACCCTTGGGTTCCAACACAACAACATACACTCTACGCTAAGGATATATATATAAGTACATATTATATCACATCCCACATGGCATGGAATATTGTTAGACTGTACATATATGGAATGTCTATAAACAAACCAACCTAACTATACACTAGTCTGACATAGCCTCTATACAGCAAAATCAACGAGCCATTGGGACAAACCCCCAACTGACTCAACAGACCAAAGGGATCACAAAACAACAGCACTAAAACTAGAAACTTGGTCCTCAAACCATGAGGACTCACCACTGAAGGAATGTAGATGCGACACTCGGATATCACTACCACGGTTGCGGCTGAGTACCTGAACCTACATCATGGTAAGAATGTAGCACATAGAGAAATATGTGGGTCAGCACAAGATATGTATTGAGTATGTGGGGGAGCATGCAAAATATAAATAATATCATAAATTTTGTAAGAAAGTACATACGGACCATAAGGACACACCTGGATTGAGTGATATTGAATCATGACACTCATAACCTCTTAGATAGGAAATTTAGGAGAAAAACCTCATAAATTATTATAGATCATCATAGGAAACTTAACTTACCACATCAAAACTTGGAGTGACTTTGTATTTCAATAAACATAACTCTTATGGAAAGGGGAGCTTCCTATAACCGAAACCCAACATGAGCTACGTGGAATACCAATGTTTGAAACCCCCATTGGCGGGAGAGTCATACTCTTTTCTAGGGAGTACGACCTTAAAACTACAATAATCACAATCGGACTCTTTGGCCAATAATATCATCATCAAAAAACCCTACAGTGGCAATAGGTTTGGGAAAATACCAAATTTCCCTCTCGATTCTAAGTATTACTCCCCAACAAGCTCAGAACGCGTTAGAAAATCCACCATAATATCACAAGGATCTATCATAAAGACCAAATCAAATCACTTTCTCATTTATCAAATCATATCAATTTGTGGATTCCTAACTCAACACATTTTAGCTCAAAATACTTTAATCTTCCTCAACATCAACAAGGTATCAATGCATTGAACCATAACCATCTCGACATTTGGACAAGGATATGAAGACTCCATACATAAAATTTTCAAAAATTTAACTCATCAAAACCATCCAGAAAATACCAAGACTCATTGCAAATTCAATATCAACATTTCTCAATTTTCCATCCAGCTCTCATTTAAAGGTACTTGAGACATCAACCCATAGTAGGGATATAGAATTTCCAATATAAATTATAAATTCATAGTAAGGAAATAGTGGAATGAAAGAATAAATCAAGGCTTAACAAATTAAATCATCATACTCTCATAATCAAATACTTTTTGGACATAATTCTATCTCAACATCATACACATATCAGATGACATAATCCCATAGCTCATAGACAATAATATAAGATTTAAAACCATATTTCCAATTAATGCTAAAACATGTAAAATCTCATGTCAATGTAATTCAACAAAAATATTGGGCACAAGATCGAAAGGATAATCTTGTTCAAAGCCCCACATACCAAAAAAGGGAATATGAATATGGAATTCCAACTCCGGAACTTTATTAACTAAAATAAAGGGTGCTTCTCAAAGCCCTTAACATGATCAACTCAAATCCCAAATCAATTTGAAATTTCTACAGTTCAATCAAGAGACACAGAAGGATGAAACTTGGAGTAGTAGAGTTGGGGTTTGAGCCTTAGGAAATTTTGGAGAAAAATGAGCTATTGAATTCTCTTAATGGACTTAAATCCATGGTTTACCTGGATGGGTTAGAGTAGGAATGACCAAAATACCCTTAAAAATCAAATAATGTCAAATTTGACCTTTGGTGGACTATTTTGATAGGCTGAAATAGATCGACCATAACTTTTTTCTTCGATGGAGAAATTGAATGAAACCAATTTTATTGGAAAGAGGACTTTCAGAGATTTTTGTTGATATATAGTAGCTCACCCAGATCATTATGTACAAGGAGTTATGATCGTTTGAAGTTGACCCTAAAATTCGCCTGGCCTCAGTATTTTTTTCTGCACATTTACTGTTCAGCACTATTCAAGGTTAGATCAAAATTATCATAACTCATCGCTCGAGTGTCCGTTTTGGATGATCCACATATCATTGAAAATCTTATTTGATGCTCTACGCGATGATGGGTTGTATATCTAGAAATTCCACTTAGAAAAATTATTAATCATGATAAAGAACAGAATTCAACACAGTTTTGTCTGAAATCTTAACGAAAAATATTTCTGGGGCATCACAGTGAAGATATTTGGTTAAAAGGGGAAGCTTAGTCCCCAATATGTTTCCCTATAGGCTATTGATTCATGTAAGGAAGGTAGCATATGAGCTTGTGATACCTGTAGACTTGTTATCAGTTAACCTAGTGTTGCATACATCCTTATTAAAGAAATGTATGGATGATTCCGTTTTTGTTGTCCCTCTAGAAAGAATAGATATTCTGAATAGCCTTTCATACAACGAACTTCCAATAGAGATTCCTGATCACCAAATCCATTGATTAAGCAACAAAGAAGTTCCCTTGTTCAATGTTCTTTGGTGGAATCAGTCTATTAAGGGTGCCACATGTGAAGAAAAAGCAGACATGCAAAAAAAGTATACTCACCTTTTCTCCATAAACTCAGATTCATCCTAAGGTAACAGTCTTCCTTAGCTAATTACTTTTTCAATCTCAATTTCAGCCATGTAATTCCAGTCTCAGTTTCATCCATGTGATTATCTTTATGTAATTTCATGTATTTACAGATTAGTTCAATCACTCACTATGGTTTAGATTCAGTCATCCAGTTCTATTAACGGTTGTGTACGCTAGTATGAAGTCTTAGTTCCTCAGTATCCTCATCTTTACTACTCTCATTCAAAGACGAATGTTCCCAAGGTGGATATATTGTAATACCCTATACTTTTCCTAGTTCATTTCATCTTCTAGCGTGTGAAGTATTTAGTATGTGAAGAATATTCATAGAAATCACTTAGAGACAAGTTGAGTCAAGAAACTTAGATTTGTCCAACGTTTGGTGTTTGATTATACAAGGGTCAAATTTAAAAGTCTATAACACTTGATGTTGATAACGCTTAATCTACAGCTCTTGTTTGAGTGTAAAGAAGTCGTTAGCAAATATAGAACCCAACCTGTGTTGGGTGTCGATCCCACAGGGAATAGCTTGGCCAACAAGTAAGCAAAATTACTAAAATTTTGGTGCAAGTCTCGTAAAAAGGGGGGAGTCTTGTCGTGCAAGTAATGTAAACAAAAGCTGAAAATAATAAAGTAAAGAGAGAGAGAGATTGTTACGTGAGTTGTAAATAATGAGAATTGAAGCGTTGGGGTTATGTCCACCTTTTGAGGTATACGTCTATATTGGATATGAGTGTGTAGAGTCTTGGCATACAATTGCTTATAGAGAATTGTAGTCGATGGTAAATCCAAGCGTCTCTCGACCTAAACAAGGACTATTTCACTTTAACTCTCTCGAGCTTAAAGCGTGTCTAACGGTACGAATTCTCCAAGAGGTTAGTCCAGTTACGGCACTAGCTTTTTAATAGGAAAGGGTGTCCTACTACCTTGACATTATCTCTTTTCCATACAAATAACCTTTCTCTCGAACAAGTTAAATGTTAGACTGGCGTATTCTTGCGTTTGCAACCACAAAGAATGTAGATTAAGATGAAGAGAATAATGATATAAGCAATATACGTGTCTCGAACTCACAAACTCACAGCAATAGATAGTATATCATTCGGCTTCCATAACCCCAACAGAGAGGTTTAGTTACCCATGAATGCGAAAGAGATCACGATTGACATTATTATTATATCAGAATATTGGTGAATGGCTTGTAGCTCAAGTGATAGGCGTGTGACGTGATTCCTTAGCAAGTAACGATTCTCTTGTTGTGGAATTTAAGAATAGAAGAAGAATAGAATTAATGGAAATATTAGAAGAGTTGTAGAATTGTTGTGGTGGAAGACCAGAGGTATGGAAGAAGATTAATTGTTGAATGTATCTCTCCACTAAGGGAGGAATGTGATTAAAATCTCTAGCATGATAGGGTATTTATAATACTCCTATCCTACTCCTACTATGCTAATGTAATAAATAACCAAATCCTACTAAACTAAGGAAATACTTAACCCATTTGTACTAGGTTAATGTAACATTCTCCTAATCCAATTAAACTAATGAAATACATAACTCAATTGTACTAGGTTAATGTATCATTGTCAAAATCCAGCTTTGTGTCTGTAAGTCCCCAAAGTCTTCAGAATTGTTGTTTTAGCCCGGGACAGATTTTCCATGCAGCAGTTTTGGTACAGGTCCCCAAAGTCTTCAGAAATGCTGTTTTAGCCCGGGACAGATTTTCCATGTAGCAGTTTTGGTCCTTAGGCGTGTAGACTTCCTTCCCTTCCTTTGTCAGCTTTCTTTTGCGTCAAGTAAGACATAAAATGCTGTATTTTGCATCATTTATACCTGAAACTTTACTAATCATGTTCGTTAGCTCATTTATAGGAAAAAGGACTAAAAGTGCATGAAATATATAATTTGTTCTCAAAACTAGGCTAAAATATGGGCAAAATATATTGATATAGGCGCGTAAATTCGCCTATCATCAACACCCCACACTTGAAGCTTTGTTCGTCCTTGATCAAAATATCATGTCCTTCTAAACATCAACTTAGGGTTTTACAGCAACAACACAAAACATTCTTTAAGACAAGCACAACAATTATCAACAAAGAGTAGCTTTCTGATTATAAGTAGAAACAATTTAACCTCAAGCATAGACTCGTGATGGTGATCAACTCGCATGCAAACGTTAAGGTGGATAGAATCATATACAACTATCCAAGACTCATCAACCATGTGTGTCTCACAATATAGTACCCATAATCACTCACAAGTATAGCATATTTTTCAAACATGGGTATCAAAATATCCTTGCACTCACTCTCACAAAGAATTCATATGTAGCAACTGATGACCATAGGCTTGCCCTTAATCTAGTACTCCACTAAATGTCGGAATGTTAAGATTAGGATCAAGTAGGTCTATTGATGGTTGTAATGTAGGCTAAGGGACGGGTAGGACTATTTTGGCCAAGAATAGTGACTAGGTTCCTAAGAACTTTAATACATGACATTGTATCATTGACACTTTTTTCTTTCAACCTTTCTTCTTTCTTTTATTCTTCCACCCTTGTTCTCATCTTTTGTTTTTCAATTTTAAGCACAACTCACTTTTCAGCTTTTTTTTCTTTTTTCTTTTCACAACATACCTCTTATGATAGCACTTTCTTTTTCATAACACATTCAAGCACCATTACAATTTAAAGCATCATACTCACCCAATTTCCTCTTATGTTGTCACATGACTTTTTTAATTTAAAGCACTTAGGAATTTGGATCAAATTACGGTCTTGAAAAAAAATGGATTAGGCTTACATACAAGGTTTGTCAAAGAAATAGGCTAAAGGCTCAAAAGGGTTTAACTAGGATGATGTCTATGGGTAGGTAAAACTGAAGGTAAACAAATATAGGTTGCCAAAGAAATGCCTAAATCATATCCTAAACTTACACTTCTTATTTTTGATTTGCATACATACCAGGCAAGTTCTAGCATCAGCCACATACATAGAATATACTATTATCTCACACACACAAGGCACATGGTCGACTTGATTGGAAGTAATATAGACTCTCAACCAAATAAGTGAAGGAATTGAATCACACAATATCACATAATGAGTCACAACTAGAGCCTAAACGTCTCAATAGTCATAATTGTAGCACATACTCTTGTTATAATCTCATGCTGCCTATTAGAATAATCTCATGCGAAGCTAAGTTAAAAAAATTTACTACTAAAAAAATCTTAACTAAAAAAATGAAACAAAAATAAAACAAAAGCAAACAAACATAGATGCGAGTAGAGAAGTATAGCATGCAATACCACCACCCCACACTTAGTCGGTACACTGTCCTCAGTGGAAAATAAATAAGAAGAACCTGGTTAGTTGGACTCATCCTCTATGTCTGGGGTCATACCCCTTGTATTGGAATCATCATCAAAGTCGTCATCCTTAGAAGTTCCTCATAAGTATCCCACTTAATTCCAAGCGGGAGTCAAGGTGTTTGCAGCGAGGAGGGTTCTCCTTGCTCCTTGCGGCCTCTTTTCTTGCCCTTTTGGGAAGTGGAAGCCTTTTCCTTGCCTTGTCTTTCTTTAGGTGCCATTGTACCTGAGACTTGAAATAGTGTTAATGGTAGCACAATCCCAATAGATACAATCTATACACAAGCAGTAGGGGTACCACCCCACACTTAGTTTGTTGCTACAAATTAGTGAAGTGAGAGTGGTCGATTACTTAGACTTCATCGACATACGTTTTAGGAGCTATATTCCAACAAGAAAATCAGAGATGTAACACTTCTTGCAATCTTTTCAATACTTTCATGTTAGATATATCAAGACTACGACATAGGGATTACATCATGGTATAGTTTCTATTAATAATCACAATCTCCTATGTCGGTAGGCAACTATAAGTCTTATTCCGATGAACGGGATATTCTATCATGCAAGTATTCAAGTGACAAGATTATGCAATGTTCATGACTATAGCAATTTTGCAAGTAGTATAACAATGCATCAAAATCAAATTCAAGTCGGAAGTAAGTGAAGATCATCCTAACGTATATGTTCACTCACTTGGTTGTGTATCAACAATTCAAACACATGAATATCACCAATGCTTCCTAAAGATTTAGCAATTCATAATAGGTGTAGTAATGTAGTACTTACAAAGTATAAATGAAGAACAAAGTAGTACTTAGTTGGTTGAAGCCTTTGGATGATGTTCTTGTGAAGAAAAAAAACAAAAGAAAACTTTTTGATATGATTTGGAGACTATAAGTGGTGCATAAGCTAGGTTTCCAATGTGTTTTTGGTTCAAGACTAAGTCTCATATTTATAAGAAAAGGTTGGGTCGAGTTTTGACCCATTAAAATCAGATTTGGAGACCAAAAGTTACCATAGGCGGTGCCTAATGCTTTGCCTAGTTGAGCAGAATGCCATAGCATATGCCATGCATTTATTTAAGAATGCCATAGCATATACCATGCATTTACTTAAGAATGCCATACACTATGCGGCGCATTGTCTATGGCATTTAGGGACATATGCGCCGCATAGTCTATGGCATATGAGATCCTGAGACCTAATGCCATAACATAGGCGGCGCATAGTCAAAAGCACACTTAGGAATGGGCGGCGCATAGTGTATAGCACACTAGATTCCGAGACCTTAGGCTATAGGATAGGTTTTGCATTGTTCGTGGCCTAGTTTTACCTAGGCCTAGCCTTCCTCGATGCTTATTTAAGCATGAGTAATGCTCAATCCATAGCCTTATGCATCCTTATACCTAACTTACCACCTTTGCCATACAATACGTCCAAATCATCCGTTGCAACCAATCTCCTCGTTGAATACTTCTCGCACCTATATTTGCTCAAAACCAACGAAAACGATTAGTACGATGGGTTTCCTCCCACAAAGCGCCTTAGTTTTGGTCGTGGCACGACTCTTATTTTTGGATTTTCATTAAAAACAAAACAAGTACTAGAATGAAAGAAAACGATAAACGATAAATGAAAAATGATAACGATGGGTTGCCTCCCATCTAGCGCCTTATTTATTGTCGTGGCACGACATGGTTACCTCGAGTACTCAGAATTCATCGAGGTAAGTGATCGATCATTTTCTGAAAGGATTTAGACGACAATGAGGCTTACCTGTGGGCATGCGGTCTTCTTCAAGATGGCTCTTACGTTTCCCCGGAGAATCTCCAATTATATCATCAATAGTCAAACCCATAGCTCTCTTGTATCTCTTCAGAGCAGAGATGAGAGCCTCTACGTGCTGTTCACTTAAATCATCTGCACTCTTCGGAAGTATATTTCTACTTTCCAAGAACACATACCTTAGATAATCGGGGAGCTCTTGCGATTCTAGCATTGGTGGCTCGTCAATGGGAGTCTTCACTGTTGGTTGATTCTTGAGATCACATTTCGGTTGCTTAGGAGTATACGGCTCTGTTTTTGTTAGCTCACCCATAAGTTCTTCATTGTCCTCATGCTCAACATTCAGTGGCGCAGCAGACAATGGCTCAACAGTAGGCTGTTTCTCTATAGATAATGCTTTCATATACTCATGATGTACATCAGCTACAGATAACTCATTCATATTGCTGGGCTGCTTCATTGCTTTGCATATATCAAACCGTACCACTTCGTCATTAATTCGAAATGAAAGCTCATTATCTTTCATGTCAATAAGCACACTTCCAGTTGCAAGGAAAGGACGTCCCAAGATTATGGGAACTTCAGAATCCTCCTTACAATCCAGAATAACGAAGTCTGCAGGAAATATGAATGAAGAAACTTTCACCAACACATCATTCAAGATACCCACAGGTCGTTTTACCGACCTATCAGCTATCACGAGCCTCATATTGGTTGGTGTTGGATCGCCTAACCCTAACTTCTTATAGATGGATAGTGGCATCAAATTGATGCTAGAACCTAGATCACACAATGCCTTGGCAAAATCCAATGATCCAATTGTGCAAGGAATAGTGAAAGCTCCAGGATCTGCCTTCTTTTGAACTAGTGACCTTGTAGCGATTGCACTACAATGATGAACATTATCTGCCAAGTCATAACTTGCTGCCCACTTCTTTGTCAAGAGATCCTTCATAAATTTCGCATACCCAGGCATTTGTTCAAGTGCCTCCACCAATGGAACATTAATGGTCAGCTGCTTTAATATATTCATGAATTTGCTGAACTTTGTGTCATCCGCCACCTTCTTCAATCTATGGGGAAAAGGTGGTGGTGGGTATGGAAGTGTTCTCTCCATGGTTTTCTTCTCCTCTTGCTTCCGTTTTCCTAAATTTTCAGGCTGCACAGTGCTGGATGTGGCGTCCTTGACGTCAGGAGTAGTGGCTGGGTTATCTTCTCCTTTTGCGTTGTCATCCATTTCCGCAACTTTGTCAATCACTTTCTTGCCTTTTCCTGAAGTTTCCAGCACCTTACCACTTCTGGTAGTGATGACCATGCATGACCTATCATTCCTTGGGTTTTGCACAGTATCGCTAGGTAAAGTGCCGGCCTTTCTTTGGTTGAGTGCTGCTGAAAGTTGACTGAATTGCTGCTCTAGTTGTCTAATTGAAGTGGAATGTGAATCTACTAATTGTTTCATGGCGGACAAATCATTAATTACCTCCATTACTCCCGCGCTCATTGCTTCCACACCTTTCAATAATTTAGCCATCATGTCCTCCATACTTTCAGAATTAGATGTGGTGGTGTCACGTCTTCCAGGGGGAACGTACAAACCACTCTTTTCATTCGTGTTCTTCCAACTACCTTGGTCTTTGATTCCAGATTTATCATAATAGTTCCGACCTTGGTTTCCTTGGGTATTCCATCGGAAACCCCCTTGATTGTTCAAGTAGTTGGCCTCCTCTTCCGAATCAGATTTGTCTCTTCCTTTTGACGCAATAGCTTTAACTTTTTTGGTCTTCCCTGATAATAAGTGCTTTGTCAGAAGATCCAATTGTGTTTTCATGTGCGCCATGTCTTGCTCACGTTCTTCTTCTCTTCTTCTTTGGTCTGCAGACATGCCAATAGATAAAGTGGGGCTTGCTACCTCAGAATGCCTGGTATGCCAAGCTCTACTTTGCTTTGTCATGCGATCTAGCATATTGCTTGCTTGACCAAAGGTGAGGTCCATGAAAGAACCTCCAGCTGCGTTATCCACCACTGGTTTAGTTATTGAATTCAAGGCTCTATACAAGATCTCCATTAGGTGAACATTAGTCATGTGATGGTTTGGGCATCTCGCTAGCTTTGTCTTGAACCTCTCCCATGTTTCATGAAGAGATTCAGAGGGAAGCTGACGAAAGTTGCTGATTTCATCTCTCAATTGTGCTCTTTTGGATGGCAGAAAGAATCTTTCTAGGAAAGCGTCTCTCAATTGCCTCCAATTTGTAATTGAATCAGGAGTCAGCCCATTCAACCATAGTGTTGCCTCCCTGGACAGAGACAATAGAAATAGACGTAATCGAATAGCATTCTGACCAACACCAGGATTGTCAAAGGACTTGCATGTAGAAATAAAGTTGATGAGATGCATATTCGGATCATCGCCTGCTAGTCCACCAAATAATCCCTTGAGCTGCAATAACTGAATCATGGTGCTTATGATGTTGAACTTGGCTCCGGGCGCTAATGGTGGTGGAATTATAGCTCCAGTGGCTCCGGCACCATCAAGATCATCATCATCATCATCGTCGAAAGCTGGCTGCAAAGGTTGTCGATCATATCTATACCGAGCTTGTCGACCTCTTCTGTTGGCAGGTGTTGCAGTTTCAGCGACATGCCTTGGGTTTATCAACTCGTCGTCACCTAAATCCTCATCGTCAGGGTTTGTTGCTCGCCCAGGATTAAAAATATTTTGTTGGTGTACTTGGGCGGTAGCAAGAGCAGCTAATCTTGCTTGCTCGTGTTGAGCAGCCATCCTGTCGATTTCAGCTTGTGCTTCCATTCTTCTAATTCGTTGTGGTTCAGGATTGATTGGTAATAACGGTTGACCAGAACTTCTACTATGGGGCATGCACTAAAAGAAAAACCTGCAATAAACTAAGGGTCTAATAATTATCATGAACTTATTGACACTCGTATTCCCCGGCAACGGCGCCAATTTTTTATAACACTCAATCTACATCTCTTGTTTGAGTGTAAAGCGGTCGTTAGCAAATATAGAACCCAACCTGGGTTGGGTGTCGATCCCACAGGGAATAGCTTGGCCAACAAGTAAGCAAAATTACTAAACTTTTGGTGCAAGTCTCGTAAAAAGGGGGGAGTCTTGTCGTGCAAGTAATGTAAACAAAAGCTGAAAATAATAAAGTAAAGAGAGAGAGAGAGAGATTGTTATGTGAGTTGTAAACAATGAGAATTGAAGCGTTGGGGTTATGTCCACCTTTTGAGGTATACGTCTCTATTGGATATGAGTGTGTAGAGTCTTGGCATGCAATTGCTTATAGAGAATTGTAGTCGATGGTAAATCCAAGCGTCTCTCGACCTAAAAAAGGACTATTTCACTTTAACTCTCTCGAGCTTAAAGCGTGTCTAACGGTACGAATTCTCCAAGAGGTTAGTCCAGTTACGGCACTAGCTTTTTAATAGGAAACGGTGTCCTACTACCTTGACATTATCTCTTTTCCATACAAATAACCTTTCTCTCGAACAAGTTAAATGTTAGACTGGCGTATTCTTGCGTTTGCAACCGCAAAGAATGTAGATTAAGATGAAGAGAATAATGATATAAGCAATATACGTGTCTCGAACTCACAAAGTCACAGCAATAGATAGTATATCATTCGGCTTCCATAACCCCAACAGAGAGGTTTAGTTACCCATGAATGCGAAAGAGATCACGATTGACATTATTATTATATCAGAATATTGGTGAATGGCGTGTAGCTCAAGTGATAGGCGTGTGACGTGATTCCTTAGCAAGTAACGATTCTCTTGTTGTGGAATTTAAGAATAGAAGAAGAATAGAATTAATGGAAAGATTAGAAGAGTTGTAGAATTGTTGTGGTGGAAGAAGAGAGGTATGGAAGAAGATTAATTGTTGAATGTATCTCTCCTCTAAGGGAGGAGTTAATTCTCTCCACTAAGGGAGGAATTAATTCTCTCCACTAAGGGAGGAATGTGATTAAAATCTCTAGCATGATAGGGTATTTATAATACTCCTATCCTACTCCTACTATGCTAATGAAATAAATAACCAAATCCTACTAAACTAAGGAAATACTTAACCCATTTGTAATAGGTTAATGTAACATTCTCCTAATCCAAATAAACTAATGAAATACATAACTCAATTGTACTAGGTTAATGTATCATTGTCAAAATCCAGCTTTGTGTCTTTAAGTCCCCAAAGTCTTCAGAATTGTTGTTTTAGCCCGGGACAGATTTTCCATGCAGCAGTTTTGGTCCTTAGGCGTGTAGACTTCCTTCCCTTCCTTTGTCAGCTTTCTTTTGCGTCAAGTAAGCCATAAAATGCTGTATTTTGCATCATTTATACCTGAAACTTTACTAATCATGTTCGTTAGCTCATTTATAGGAAAAAGGACTAAAAGTGCATGAAATATATAATTTGTTCTCAAAACTAGGCTAAAATATGGGCAAAATATATTGATATAGGCGCGTAAATTCGCCTATCATCAGATGTATGTAGAATTTTTCATCTCAAGACCCACCAAATTGTATATAATTAAGTCAGCTTTCCAAAGATATTAATTTCTCCTTAATATGATACCCAGGTGAGAAGTTGTGGCATTTTTCATGTGAGGCAGTAGCTTTCTGCAATTATATCGCATCGAGGAGTGCCCCTAAATCACAATCTTCCTTTCCAGTAGCTCACAAAAATTAGCCCATGCCGCGCCAAAAATTACGGTGGAACAGGTAACGCATCGCAGTGAAGTGCAAATTCGCACACATCCATTTCTAGTGACGCAACACAATAACACCGCATCGCGGTTAATTGAAAATTTGCACTACTCCATTTCCAGCAATGCAACGCGATAGTACCGCATCGTACCGAGGTACAAAATTGAACTCCAGTCACAATTTTAAATTTTAGAAGGGAATTTAAGACAATTACTCTCGTCCTAATTCATGAAAATAGAAGATTTAACCTTATTCTAAGCATATCATCTTTTTTATTCACAAAATTTCTCTCCAATAAAATCCTAAAGCTTCAACACTGAGTCCAAGAAATCAAAAGTTTAACCATTCCTTTTTCAAGATTACCAAGAATTCAAGTTTTTGGGTTCAGGTACTTCAAGATGAAGCTTCAAGAATATCGTTAGGAATTCAAATTTCAAGCTTTTGTATTCAAATAATCGAATAAGGTATGTGCGCTTAGGAACAGGGATTCTTTTCATCCTTGTGCCAAAAACTAGTTTTAGAGTTAAATTTTACATGAATTTTTGTTTAGGGTTCATACCCAATTGTAATTATTCATAAGATGTTGATGTTACAACTGATTTAAATATTGAGTTGTATGTTTCCTTTCACATATTTATGCGTGTGGAATGATTTTACGGATTGAGAATTGAATTTCATTATCTACACTATAATTGTTAAAGAATTTCAAGATTTTATTATTGAGCATGATCTTTGAGATGATTTTATATAAGTTTAAAGCATGGTTTTTAAGCCCTACGTATAAGTATTGATATTTCAAGAAGATTAAGCATTTAAGCACCCAAAGACGAGTTTATATTCATATTTTGAACAAGATTTGATCTTTTGATCCTTGGCTAAGATATGGAATCCACACAACTAGTTTTATTACAGTTTAAAGTAAACAGATGCATGGCTGGTTTTAATTATAAACCCTTATCTTAGTCTTAAAGTGTATTTACTAAAGAATGAGCATATAAATTAAAGGGAGTAGCATTTAGCACCAAGTTGGGTATGTGTCTTAGTTCACATTCCCCTGAACTATGAGCCAACATAGGTACAGATTCAGATCTTTCCCATGTATATGGATAACAGATACAGATTATGATCACTTAACTCAGGTTATACTCCTTGGCAAGAGTATGATACCTCTCCCTAACATGAGGTTTTCCCTTATGAAAACTAGACGTTGGACACTATGATAGCTCACATAGTGTTTGTCGGTTCGAAGAACCTCCCTAAAACGAACTCTTAAAACTAGAATAAAAAAATAGCGTTTAGAAAACTAACTGTAAAGGCTAAAAAATTTACTCAAATATCTTCCTACTTAAGACATTACTTAGAGAACTTCAACTTTTAATTAACATATAATAAAAGTGACTCCTTCCTCCTCTTAGCATGCATGATTTAAAAAAAGATTTCAAGTACAAACTTATAACTAAGTGTGGTGGCTCACAGTATTCATGTAGTTTATTTTATCATTCATGATTTATGATTTCAGCTTTCAATTACTCAATCCAAGGTGTTTCATTTACACTTAGCATGCATTGTTTATGAGAAAGATATGCATTTCATCACTATTTTACTTATTCATTCACTCCCATATTCTCAGTATATTTCAAGAGTAGTGATCGACATATATGTTTATGTGCTACATTGTTTAATAATGTAGGTTCAGGTGCTCAGTTCCAGCAGCATGATTGACAGCGAGCATCTCTATCTACATCCTGACTGTTGATGAGTCCTCATAGTTCGGGGACCCAGTAAATTAGATTTCCAGCCTTTCAAAGTGGTTTATTCAATTATTTTCAGTCAGTTCGAGTCAACTAGGGTATGTCCCAGGGACTGTCTTGTTAGTAGTGTTAGAGGCTTGCCTAACTATTATATATATTTCAAACTTCTAGTGTCGGTTATTTAGATTTCCTAGTTAAACACTTTTAGACATTATGTTCAGTTAATTCTAGTTCAGTTCAGACAATATTCAGTAGTTTAGTATTGTTTTGCATGCTTATATTCCTGTATTATGAATTACAACTTTAGTAGAAGGCTTGAAGGGTGAGCTTGAGACAACTCATAGTCAAGAGCACCGTGTGGCATCTTAGGACCCATTTTCGGGGCGTTACAGGTATGATCCGCCTCCCCCTTGGAATATACCAAAATATAATCACTAATCATAATTACAAAAAATTCAAAAAATTGATGGAATACCCGATTCATAAGGTTTATAAATGTATTTAAGGAATTAGTCAAACCAAAATACATTACCAAAAACTCAAATGACCATACCTAGTTTAGAAAAAAGTCTTAGGGACATCTACCTACCTAATCTTCAGCTGAGGATAACCTAATTAAAGATCGATCTTAGAAAAGTATGTAGCTCCCTAAAGCTAATAAAATAGATCATTAATCCTAGTAATAGGATATTTATTCATTATAGTCACCTTGTTTAACTTGCGATAATTTATACACATTAGAAGGGACCCATCCTTCTTATGCATGAAGAACACCAGAGCACCTACGGAGAAATATTAGGGTGGATAAAACTCTTGTCAAGAACATCTTTCAACTTCTCCTTGAGTTCTTTCAACTCACCTAGAGCCATTACATAAGAAAGGGTAAAACTAGGATGAGTGTCCGGAAGAAGATCAATCCCAAAATCAATTATCCTATCAGGAGAAACACCAGGAGGATCATCAGGGAAAACCTCATGAAATTTGTTAAACATGAGAACAAATTGTAAAGAAGGACCCTTCGATTTAAAATCTTTATCCTAGACGAAATGATAAAGACACTCCTTGGAAATTAATTTCTAGGCTCTAAGATTTGAAATGAATCTTCCCTTAGGCACTAGGGAACTCCCTTCCCACTCAATCACCGGCTCATACAGGAATTAGAAATTCACCTCTTGAGTCCTACAATAAAGAGAAGAATAGCATTAGTACAATAAATCCATTCGCAAAATTACATCAAAATCTAACATGAAAAACTCTATTAGATCCATTAGCATCTCCCTACCACCGATAGATACCACACAACACCTAGAGACTCTACTGACCATAATAGAATACCCACTGGGGTGGACATAAAAAAAGGATCAAGAATACACTCAGGACTAAAACCAAGATGAATATCCACATATGTGGTCACATAAGAATGAGTTGAGTCTAGATCAATAAGCCAATATACATCACCAGAAAAAAGTTTTAATGTACCATCAACAACAAAAAGAGACACCTCTAAATCCAGATGTTAGGGAATATCATACAAACAATTTTGGCCAGGGTCAGAGAAAAAAATAGAACCTATTCGTGTAGGATCTAAAGAAGCAGCAATCGGTACCTTATTAGCATAGTAACTGTAATGCCTCAAAGTTTTGCTTAGCTAAATTTTGTAACTAAAATATCAAGCATTGGCTTCTAGAATGATTTATACTTATTTCCCTGTGGAATCCCTTAGATTTTAACTTTTCATTTCATAGATGATTGAATAAGTTTTTCATCGACATAAGATGCATCCAACACGGACACTCGGTGAAAGAGTTATGGTTAATTTAAGTCCTAGTCATAAAACACCATCATTCCTGTCCTTGGCGCATTGTGGAGAGGGTGTAAATGGCGATGGTCAATTTCCAGTGGGACTCTGCGATGGTGGCGCATTACAGAGTGGGTCAAATTCCCATTCGTCAATTTCTAGTGAGCCACGGCTATAGTGGCGCATCGCGGTTGCACATGAAATTGGGCTGCCAGTTTTATTTTAATACAGGTCTCATTAAGGGTATATTGGGTATTTTCCCACACGCTTATTAGTCCAAAACATAAGATTTCAACCCCAATTGAGCATATTAATCATATATTCTCCAAAAATATTCAAAAACACTCTCTAGGGTTCCATATTGATAATCCAAATAAATCAAGATTCAACCGTGGGTTTTCAAAACAAATTAAAGATTTGGAATCCCCAAGTCGTGGGCATCGAGAAACATCCTTTAAAATTCTAGATAGAGGTACATGGGGTGTATCCTAAAAACTACATGGGCTTAAAACCATTAGAGCATGATTTTTAGACTTTTATGCATGAATTTCAAAGGGGTTTTGGAGTCTATCTTCTAAATTTCGTACTTCAAATGTTTAAATGTTAGTATTGTTTTGACCCTGTGGTCCTATCCCCTAAATTGATTTACATGTATACGTAGATGTACGGAATTTGAGATTTAAGATCATTGACAGGATAAATTATAAACTCCCTCTCATGTATTAAATTAAAGATTATGGTTTTATGATTTGAAAGATGTTTTTGTAATATTATAGCTTTTGAGCATGATTTGAAATTTTTGAGAGGGTGTTTCTTGATATAAATGTATTATTGGGTTTACGAGAAAGAATTTCATGTGAATTTAGAACTTTGACATGACCACGTTGTACTGTACTACTGAAATGCTTGACAAAGATGAGTTATTTGCATGTGTTTACATGAGGTTTGAGAAAGAGTTTATTTGAATGGAATTATTGAAATGGTGGTCCCAAAACTTGTATTTTAAAAATAGAGATTTACGATAGACTAATAATGGCTCAGAGATATGACTTGCAAGTCAATGGCATGAAGATACCATATGTATTTATGCCATAACAGATTATGTTACATGTTTTTAGAGTATGTTTTCAGAGACTGTATGTTTTGATAGAGGTTTAAAAAGGGTCTTAAATGGGGTTAGGTAGTTACCCGAAGAAGGTGCGAGTTAAAGCGACTTTTAGCATAAAACTGTATTTGCCGATATCAGTAGATTATTATTGTACGTTGGCGATAGCCGTGTGGTGTAGTAGATTCAAAGACTATGACCCTTGTGGTATACTTGGGTTGAGGGATTCGCTGCCGAGTTAATGGTAGTTTCCATATAGTCCATGAAATTTTTTAGATTTTTAGGGTATACCACCTAGCGCAAAAGTAACACAGATTTCTCAGAGTTGAGATGATTTTTACAGAGTCTTCAAAATGCCCACGTGAATTCTTACTATATCATATACTTATGAAATGTATTAAATTGCTGTCATATATGTTGAATAATAAATAATTATTTTAGATATGCTCTGCGCACTAGTACATTTGTATTGACCCCCTCCCCTTACCTATCAAGTTCTGAGACTCAGTCTAGGGGTCCAGATAAGCAGTAGATAATTCATACATATGATCAGATTGTGCAGTGGTGAGCCTTCTCTATTCCAGAAGGCCTATCTTTTCAGATTATGTCACTTATTTCAATTTTTGTTGAGGGACTTGTCCCAGTTTCAAACAGCTGTAAGAATTTTATGTAGTAAAGATTTTGCAGACTCAGTGTGATGTTATTTAGATGTAGTTAATTTATAGTTTCCATACTTTTGTTGAATTCAAAGTTGACCATGTTTCCGTAACAAATTATGATTCCGCGTCTTCTTTTATCATATGAATGTTGTGCATGATTACCAGATAGAGAAGGGCATTTCGAGCGTTCATAGTTTGGGAGGTCCATCATGGCCAGGCCCAAGTTTGGGTCATGACAGTAACAACATATCCTGAAGGATAGTTCCTCTGAATATGGCCAGGCTAGAAACATTTGAACACCTATTCCTCCCCTCATCACATGGTGCAACTGTCTATAAAATCTACAAAGAGGATGGGATGGAGCAGATTGGGCCCTACTGTCCTGAGATTAGGAACCTTGTTTCTTTAACCCACTATTGCTATGAATAGTAATCACTAGACAACTTATGATATGGAGAACTAGTCGTGGAATATGAACCAGAATTCCCCAATTTTTTCGTTGACCATTGCCTATCATCTTTTCTACTATTCTGCTGACCTTCACTCTGATCAGACTATCAGGATCTCTTACTTTGCCTCTCCCCTATCTCGGTTTTTTTCTTCTTCTAATCTTAAGCCTACTGCACATAAACTACAAACCTCGAGATGTCCATGTAATTATTCAACAAGGATGCGTTGAACTCCAATACAAAATCTCGAGACAAACCCGAAGCAAACTTCTTCATCTTAGACATCATGATAGACAGTAGCTCAAGAGCATAGCAGGACAACTGATCAATTTTAGGGTATAACCTTTCATAGTCATCTTACCCTATTTTAGATTCATGATCTCCTCAGTTTTTTTCTCCCTCAACTCTTGAGGAAAGAAGCGATCAAGAAATGCACTTGAAAAATCATGCCACAAAGCTAACTTAGCAACATCACCCTTAGACTGATCCCACTCCTCTTACCACTAGTACGACACATCTTTCAACTAATAAGAAGTGAACTCCACACCCTTCAAATCAGTAGCATTCATCATATCGATAATGTTCTCCCCATCTCGTCTATGAACACTTTAGGATCTTCCTCAACCTTAGAGCCAATAAAGGTCGAAGGATTGAGCCTCATAAAATTCCCAAACCAAGTAAACTCAGCATAACTCATAGATTCACCAGTAAGACCCAACTGATATGACTGAGATGTCACCAACTAGGTAAACAGATGAATGGAATGGCAAAACTGAACATTAGTAATATGTCCTGGACCTGACTAAGCAGGGATATCACAAATGGGAGAATAACCAGTGGTGATCGGTGGGACTACACAAGGGAAATCAAAAGCAGTGACCCTATATTGGATCTGAATTCCATGAGTAAGATTATTTCCATCAACATTGTCCTCATTTAGGACAAACGAGTTTCCACGAGCATCAGATCTTTTGGGATGAATGATCTGAAAAGGAAATGGGAATTTGAGGAGATTTTTACACCCTAGACCCTACAACCTAAATGTAGATCACAAGAATTGGAAATATTTCTAAATGCCTCATAGCCTCTCCCCTGTAAGAGTTGTGCGCTACACACCCATAAAAAGACTTTACTTGACATGTCTTTGAGGACATCAAAGTCACCAAACCTAGGACCGGATACCAACTTTGGCTTGAACAAAACCAGGGCCTGAATCCCAAGTACAATGAGGATCAGGGACCACCCCTTTTACATAGCTAAACAGATCATCATACACTAGTAATGACTGAATTCCAAATATATAACAAAATTGCATGCTTAAAAACATAAATAATATTTAAGGTTTGTCAACAACCGACAATTGATAGTATATAACCAATAACCAATAACCAATAACTAATAGCAAAGTCAACAGTAATATCCAAAAATCCTATAGTAATCCAAAAAATAATCTAGGCTGGGACATGCCCATGACTCAGATAATGACAATAACAATGTTAATGCAACCTTTTTAATTCTAGTTTATGGAAAGAGACCGATGGAATGATTAAGTCTTTCGGTGAATGGAAGCTCTCCATTTGACAACAAATGACCGATGAACCGAGCTAATCCACCTAACACTATGTAGAAAAAGTAAAAGTATCTCTGATGTCTGCATCACATGGAGATACAACGTTCGAAAATGGTTAGTTCATTGAGCATTAGCATGTAACTTAGGGATAGGGGATAAAATAATTTCATGATCTACAATTGAAAAGTCATTCAAGGTAATGAACATTATCATATAAATATATCAAAATATCATGCTACGAAAGGGAACAAAGCTTAGCAGTAGTAAAACTTTATCCTAGAATATGTAGCTCAACTATAAAAAACAAGCACCCACGGGCTATATGGGGTCACATCTCCCTGCTGAAAGGGTCCTAGTGTAAATTAGTTACAAGAACCGGAGGTATCAAGGAAGTCCAGAGAATGCCCCGACCCCACTTTAATAAAAGTTAAAATTATATCAATAGTTTGCACTGTGGACATGGTCATCAAGACGAACCTCACATCGGCAGACATGAGTTTCTAGTATAAGTTATCCAAGAGCCACACCTTCATGGCTTAGATACACAACCCCTGTTAAGCCCAAATTAAAATACTTTTAATATAAAAAATTTATTTAACCAAGGATTTATCAGTTAAGACACCCTATGGGTATCATCATACCCTTATATTTTCAAAGCTTAACTCTATGCCATAAAATCACATTAACTTGGGGAGATGTCACGGCCCCCTTTGTTCATTAAATCAAATTGGAGGAATTCCTTGACCCTCTTGTGAATGTTTCAATTAAAAACATGGAAAACAAGGCCTTTAAAATCCATACTCATTGTTTAACCATGAATGTAATGTAATAGTATGAGTGAGTAATTTAAATCAAGTGGAAATTTTACCATTCAAAGATATTTACACAAGTAGGTTGAGGGGGCACAATTATTCAAAACCAATTACAAGTCTAAGAGATCAATTTGGAGGATTACCTTGACCCCCATTTCAATTCCCACACCCATGCACCTCATTAGTTAAAAAATATTCAATTCAAAGCATGAAACAACTCATGAAAATTACGGGAAATTAATTCAAGAATCAACCATCCAAAAACCATCAACCATAGACAAACCTATATTTAATTCCATTAAATTTAAACTATTTAGAATACATGCTTTACATAAAATATAAATTGGGGAAGAGTAACATTCCTGAAATGCCAAGATTTATGGAGATAACTTAACCCTAGATCCCTTGGATGACCAACTTCCTGGAAACCATAAGTATCTTGACCTTAGAGAATTTAGAGAGTTTGAGAGAGTTCTTTTAGTACTAAAAAGTTGAAAATAATGTTCCAATGGTATTTTATGGTAGTGGGTATTAAGTGGGTATAGAGGGAAATGTCTAGAGTGCCCTTAATTAAAACCTAAAAACTTATCGCTAGTGACAGTGAGTCACTGTACGACTCATAAGGACTCAATACGGTTTTTCACCACGAGTCGCAATATGGATAGTAGCTGAGGGACCCCTTTATTCTAACTATATGACTCACAGCCTACGACACATTATGATATCCTGCATCCCGTAAAGTCAAAGTAGTAGTCAATAAAGAATACTTCAGGCATCACATTACTTTCACTATGGATGGGACATATGATTCGTTTTGAGACTTTATGACTCATAATCCCTAGTTGTAGCCACAAACAGAAACTCCAAGCCAATATACTGGCCAAGCTATGATTAGGTCCTTAAGACCCGTACTGACTTGTGACAACTCATAGAGAGGGTAGTCATTTGAGCAGTAAGTCTGGAAACTTAGAAATTTTCTATGACCAAAATCCCTGGTTTTTCAATTTAACTTGTGGTAGTCTATGCATATTCGAAGGGACCCATCCATCATACGCATGAATAGGATAGGAGCGCCCGACGTAGACACACTACAACAGATAAAATCTTTATCAAGATGATCTTTCAACTGCTACTTTTTTTCTTTCAAGTCAGTAGGAGCCAATCTATAAGAAGGAATAGATATAGGATGAGTATCTGGTAGAAATTCAATCCCAAAATCAATTTCCCTATTAGGAGGAATACTCGGAAATTTATCAAATATGGGAATAGATTGCAACAAAGGAACCTCTAAGTTGGAATCTTTAACCTGGACCAAATGATAAAGACACCTCTTGGAAATCAATTCTAGGATCTAAGATAAGATATGAACCTTCCCTTAGGCGCTAGAGAGCTCTTTTTCCATTGTATAACTGGCTCATTTGGAAATTTGAAAAGGACCTTACGGGTCTTACAATCTACAAAGGCATAGCATGAATGGAGCCAATCCATCCCCAAGATTATATCAAAATCAACCATATCCAACTCTATCCAGTCTACAAAGGACTCCCTACCACATATAGATACAACACAACCCCTATAAACTTTTCTAGCCATAGTAGAGTAACTCACCGGGGTGGACACAGATAAGGGATTAGAAATACATTCCAGAAAAAAAATGAATAGCCACATAAGGGGTCACATAACAAAGAGTAGTCCCCAGATTAAACAAGAAATACACATCAAAAGAAATAAGTTTTAGAGTACCAGTGACAATATCAGGAAAAGAGGGAACTAGAAGCATCACCCTTTTGGTGCAGGAGCTGAAAAAGAAGTAACAGGGACCTTATTAGCTACAGAAGCAACCCTTGAAGGATAATCCTGCTTTATGTGACCAAGCTTACCATACTTAAACCACTTATTCCTTCCCTTATCACATATCCATGATACACTGATAACGCTTAATCTACAGCTCTCGTGGGAGTGTAAAGCGGTCGTTAGCAAATATAGAACCCAACCTGGGTTAGGTGTCGATCCCACAGGGAATAGCTTGGCCAACAAGTAAGCAACGGTTACTAGACTTTTAGTGCAAGTCTCGTAAAAAGGGGGGATTGTAATGTGTAACCGAATTATTAAAGTAAAAATTGAAAATAGCAAAGTAAAAAGAAAGAATATTTCGTAGGTTGTGAAACAATGAGAATTGAAGCATTGGGGTTATGTCCACCTTCTAAGTTATACGTCTCTATTGGCTATGAGTGTGTAGAATTGTGACATGCATGTGCTTATAGAGAATTGTATTCGATGGTAAATCCAGGCGTCTTTCGACCTATTCGAGGATTATTTCACTTTAACTCTTTCGAGATTAAAGAGTGTCTAACGGTACGAATTCTCCAAGAGGTTAGTCCAGTTACGGCACTAGCTTTTTAATAGGAAAGGGTGTCCTACTACCTAGACACTATCTCTTTTCCAGACAAATAACCTTTCTTTCGAACAAGTTAAATGTTATACTGGCGTATTCTTGTGTTTGCAACCACAAAGAATGTAGATTAAGATGAAGAGAATAATGATATAAGCAGTATACGTGTCGCGAACTTACAAACTCACAGCAATAGATATTAACTCAGTTGGCTTCCATAACCCCAACAGAGAGGTTTAGTTACCCATGAATGCAAAGGAGATCACGATTGACATTGTTATTATATCACAATATTGGTTAATTGCGTGTAGCTCAAGTGATAGGCGTGAGGCGTGATTCCTTAGCGTGGTAACGGTTCTCTTATTGTGGGTTTTAAGAATAGAATAAAATAAGATTAATGGAAAGATTAGAAGAGTTGTAGAATTGTTGTGGTGGAAGAAGAGAGGGATGGAAGAAGATTAATTATTGAATAGAAGATGAATAAAAATCTCTAGCATGATAGGGTATTTATAATACCCATATCCTAATCCTACTAGGTTAATGGAATACTTAACCCAAATGTACTAGGTTAATGTAACATTATCATAATCCAAATAAATTAATGAAATACATAACCCAATTGTACTAGGTTAATGTATCATTGTCCAAATCCAACTAAGGTACTGCAAGTCCCCAAAGTCTTCAGAAATGTTGTTTTAGCCCGGGACAGATTTTTCATGCAGCGTTTTTGGTCCTTAGGCGTGTAAGCTCCCTTTCCTTCCATCGTGAGCTTTCTTTTGCGTCAAGTAAGCCATAAAATGCTAAATTCTGCATCATTTATACCTAAAACTTTTCTAATCATGTTCGTTAGCTCACTTATAGGAAAAAGGACT
This sequence comes from Capsicum baccatum var. pendulum, assembly GCA_030864225.1. NCBI lineage: Eukaryota > Viridiplantae > Streptophyta > Magnoliopsida > Solanales > Solanaceae > Capsicum > Capsicum baccatum. Next base: position 110,554,269 of record CM061550.1, read on the forward strand.
AAAAGTGCATGAAATATATATTTGTTCTCAAAACTAGGCTAAAATATGGGCATAATATATTGATATAGGCATATAAATTCGCCTATCATCAACACCCCACACTTGAAGCTTTGTTTGTCCTCGAACAAAATATCATGTCCTTCTTCACATCAACTTAGGGTTTTACAGCAACAACACAAAACATTCTTCAAGACAAGCACAACAATTATCAACAAAGAGTAGTTTCCGATTATTAGTAGAAACAGTTTAGCCTCTAGCATAGACTCGTGATGGTGGTCAACTCGCATGCAAAAGTTAAGGCACAAGGAATCATATACAACTATCCAAAACTCATCAACCATGTGTGTCTCACAATATATTACCCATAATCACTCACAAGTATAGCATATTTTTCAAACATGGGTATCAAAATATCCTTGCTCTCTCTCACACAAAGAATTCATATGCAGCAACTGATGACCATAGGCTTGCCCTTAGTGTACTACTCCACTAAATGTCAGAATGTTAAGATTTGGATCAAGTAGGTCTTTTGATGGTTGTAATATAGGCTAAGGGACGGGTAGGATCAGCTATTTTGGCCAGAAATAGTGACTAAGTTCCTAAGCACTTTAATACATCACATTGTATCCTTTACACTTTTTTCTTTCAACCCTTTCTTTCTTTTATTCATCCACTCTTGTTCTCCTCTTTTGTTTTTCAATTTTTAAGCATAACTCCCTTTTCACCTTTCTTTCCACAACATACCTCTTATGATAGCACTTTCTTTTTTCATAACACATTCAAGCACCATTACAATTTAAAGCATCACACTTACCCAATATCCTCTTATGTTGTCACATGCCTTTTTTTTCCTTTAAAGCACTTAGGAATTTTGGATCAAATTACAGTCTTGAAAAAAATGGATTAGGCTTACATACAAGGTTGTCAAAGAAATAGGCTAAAGGCTCAAAAGGATTTAACTAGGATGATGTCCATGGGTAGGTAAAACAAAGGTAAACATGTATAGGTTGCCAAAGAAATGCCTGAATCATCTCCTAAACTTACACTCCTTATTTTCGCTTTGCATACATACCAGGCAAGTTCTAGCATCAACCACAAACATATAATATACTGTTACCTCACACACACAAGGCACATGGTTGACTTGATTGGACGTAATATAGACTCTCGACCCAACAAGTGAAAGAATTGAACCACAAAATATCACATAATGAGTCACAACTAGAGCCTAAACGTCTCAATAGTCATAATTGTAGCACAAACTCTTGTTATAATCTCATGCTGCCTATTAGAATTATTTCATGCGAAGCTAAAAAAAATTTACTACTAAAAAAACTAAGCAAACAAACATGAATAAATGCAAATGCGTATCGAGAAGTATAGCATGCAAATACCATCACCCCACACTTAGACGAGGCACACTGTCCTCAGTGGAAAATAAATAAGAAGAACCTGGTTAGTCAGACTCATTCTCTATGTCTGGGGTCATACCCCTTGCATCGGAATCATCATCAGAGTCATCATCCTTAGAATTCTCCAAGAGGTTAGTCCAGTTACGGCACTAGCTTTTTAGTAGGAAAGGGTGTCCTACTACCTTGACACTATCTCTTTTCCGGACAAATAACCTTTCTTTCGAACAAGTTAAATGTTAGACTGGCGTATTCTTACATTTGCAACCGCAAAGAATGTAGATTAAGATGAAAAGAATAATGATATATGCAATATACGTGTCACGAACTCACAAACTCACAGCAATAGATAGTAACTCATTCGGCTTCCATAACCCCAACAGAGAAGTTTAGTTACCCATGAATGCGAAGGAGATCATGATTGACATTGTTGTTATACCACAAGATTGAGTAATTTTCGTGTAGCTTAGGTGGTAGGCGTGTGGCGTGAATTCCAAGGCAAAATTAACAATTCTCTTGTTGCGGTAAATAAGAATAGATGAATAGAAGAAGAAAAATAGAATTAATGAAAAGATTAGAAGAGTTGTAGAATTGTTGTTGTGGAAGAAGAGAGGGATGGAAGAAGATTAATTGTTGAATAGAAGATTGTTAAAAAGCTCTAGCATGATAGGGTATTTATAATACCCATATCCTAATCCTACTAGGTAAATAAATATCTAACCAAATCCTACTAGGCTAATGGAATACTTAACCCAAATGTACTAGGTTAATGTAACATTATCATAATCCAAATAAACTAATGAAATACATAACCCAATTGTACTAGGTTGATGCATCATTGTCCAAATCCAACTAAGTTACTGCAAGTCCCCAAAGTCTTCAGAAATGAAGCTTTAGCCCGGGACAGATTTTCCATGCAGCGTTTTTGGTCCTTAGGCGTGTAAACTCCCTTTCCTTCCTTCGTGAGCTTTCTTCTGCATCAAGTAAGCCATAAATGCTGAATTCTGCATCATTTATACCTGAAACTTTGCTAATCATGTTCGTTAGCTCACTTATAGGAAAAAGGACTAAAAGTGCATGAAATATATAATTTGTTCTCAAAACTAGGCTAAAATATGGGCAAAATATATTAATATAGACGTGTTAATTCATCTATCATCAACACCCCACACTTGAAGCTTTGTTCATCCTCGAACAAAATATCATGTCCTTCTACACATCAACTTAGGGTTTTACAGCAACAACACAAAACATTCTTCAAGACAAGCACAACAATTATCAACAAAGAGTAGCTTTCCGATTATTAGTAGAAACAGTTTAGCCTCTAGCATAGACTCGTGATGGTGGTAAACTCGCATGCAAAAGTTAAGGTACAATAAATCATATACAACTACCCAAAACACATCAACTATGTTTGTCTCACAATATATTACCCATAATCACTCACAAGTATAGCATATTTTTCAAACATGGGTATCAAAATATCCTTGCTCTCACTCTCACAAAGAATTCATATGCAGCAACTGATGACCATAGGCTTGCACTTAGTGTAATACTCCACTAAATGTCAAAATGTTAAGATTAGGATTAAGTAGGTCTTTTGATGGTTGTAATGTAGGCAAAGGGACAGGTAGGATCAGCTATTTTGGCCAGAAATAGTGACTAAGTTCCTAAGCACATTAATACATCACATTGTATCCTTTACACTTTTTTCTTTCAACCCTTTCTTTCTTTTATTCTTCCACCCTTGTTCTCCTCTTTTGTTTTTCAATTCTTAAGCATAACTCACTTTTCAAATTTCTTTTCACAACATACCTCTTATGATAGCACTTTCTTTTTCATAACTCATTCAAGCACCATTACAATTTAAAGCATCATACTCACCCAATTTTCTCTTATGTTGTCACATGACTTTTTCACTTTAAAGTACTTAGGAATTTGGATCAAATTATGGTCTTGAAAAAGTGGATTAGGCTTACATACAAGGTTGTCAAAGGAATAGGCTAAAGGCTCAAAAGGGCTTAACTAGGATGATGTCCAAGGGTAGGTAAAACAAAGGTAAACATGTATAGGTTGCCAAAGAAATGCCTAAATTATCTCCTAAACTCACACTCCTTATTTTCGCTTTGCATACATACCGGGCAAGTTCTAGCATCAGCCACAAACATAGAATATTCTATTATCTCACACACACAAGGCACATGGTCGACTTGATTGGAAGTAATATAGACTCTCGACCCAACAAGTGAAGGAATTGAACCACACACTATCACATAATGAGTCACAACTAGAGCCTAAACGTCTTAATAGTCATAATTGTAGCACATACTCTTATTATAATCTCATGCTGCCTATTAGAATTATTTCATGCGAAGCTACGTTAAGAAAAAATTTACTACTAAAAAAATGAAAAAAACTAAAACAAACAAACATAAATGCAAATGCGGATAGAGAAGCATGCCAGCACACCCCACACTTAGACGGGACACACTGTCCTCAGTGGAAAATAAATAAGAAGAACCTGGTTAGTCGGACTCATCCTCTATGTCTGGGGTCATACCCCTTACGTCGGAATCATCATCAGAGTCGGCATCCTTAGAAGTTCCTCATAAGTATCCCATTTAATTGCAAGAGTGAGTCGAGGTGTTTGCATTGAGGAGGGTTCTCCTTACTCTTTTTGGCCTCTTTTCTTGCCTTTTTGTGAAGTGGTAGCCTTATCTTTGCCTTGTCTTTTGGTGCCATTGTACCTGAGATCTCAATAGAGTCATGTTAGCATCATCTCAATGGATACAATCTATAAATAAGTAGTAGAGGTACCACCCCACACTTAGGTTGTTGGCACCAACTATTGAAGTGAAAGTGGTCGATTACTCAGACTTCATCGACATACTTTTTAGGAGCTATATTCCAACAAGAAAATCAGAGATGTATCACTTCTTGCAACCTTTCCAATACTTTCATGTTAGGTATAACAAGACTACTACATAGGGATTACATCAAGGTATAGTATCTATCACAACCTCCTATGTCGGTAGGCAACTATAAGTCTTATACTGCTAAACGGGACATTCTAACATGTAAGTATTCAAGTGACAAGATTATGCAATGTTCATGACTATAGAAATTCCGCAAGTAGTATGACAATGCACTAAAATCAAATTCAAGTCGGAAACAAGTTAAGATAATCCTAACGTATGTGTTCACTTACTTGGTTGTGTCTCAATAATCCAAACACATTAACATCACCAGTACTTCTTCAAGATTTGGCAATTCATAATAGGTGTAGTAACGTAGTACATACAAAGTATAAATGAAGAACAAAGTAGTACTTACTTGGTTGAAGTCTTTGGATGAAGTTCTTGTGAACAAAAAGAGCAAAAGGAAACTTTTTGATAGGATTTGGAGACTATAGGTGGTGCATAAGCTAGGTTTCCAATGTGTTTTTTGTTCAAGATTAAGTCTCAAATTTATAAGAAAAGGTTGGGTCGAGTTTTGACCCATTAAAATCGGATTTGGAGACCAAAAGTGACCATAGGCGGTGCCTAATGCTTTGCCTAGCTGAGCAGAATGCCATAGCATATGCCATGCATTTTGAAAAGCATTTAGTGACACTATGCGGCGCATTCTTAAAATCATTCTTGACCATATACGGCGCATTGTTAAAAGAATATGAGATTCAGAGACCAAATGCATTAGCATAGGCGGCGCCTATGCTATAGCATACTTGAGCATGGGCGGCGCCTATGTCTTTGCACACTAGATTCCGAGACCCTGGGCTATAGGATAGGTTTTGCACTGTTCGTGGCCTATTTTTACCTAGGCCTAGCCTTCCTCGATGCCTATTTTGGCATGAGCAATGCTCAATCCATAACCTTATGCATCACTATTCCTAACTTACTACCTTTACCATGCAATACGTCCAAATAAAAATTTGAAACCGATCTCCTTGTCGTATACCTCTTGCACCTACCTCAAACAGAAATAGAGTCCTACTAGGTTAATGGAATACTTAACCCAAATGTACTAGGTTAATGTAACATTATCACAATCCAAATAAACTAATGAAATACATAACCCAATTGTACTAGGTTAATGTATCATTGTCCAAATCCAACTAAGTTACTGCAAGTCCCCAAAGTCTTCTGAAATGTTGTTTTAGCCCGGGACAGATTTTCCATGCAGCGTTTTTGGTCCTTAGGCGTGTAAACTCCCTTTCCTTCCTTCGTGAGCTTTCTTTTGCGTCAAGTAAGCCATAAAATGCTGAATTCTGTATCATTTATACCTGAAACTTTGCTAATCATGTTCGTTAGCTCACTTATAGGAAAAAGGACTAAAAGTGCATGAAATATATAATTTGTTCTCAAAACTAGGCTAAAATATGGGCAAAATATATTGATATAGGCGTGTAAATTCGCCTATAATCATACACTTACACACATAAATTACAAAAAGGATAAGACGGGACCGACTAAGCTTCATTGGCCAAAGACTGGGCACCGTATGCCCTAAATCTACTGTTAGTCTGAAAGAAACGATCACAAAAGGGCTTAGGGTATGGAGCACTAGCAGTAGAATAAGAACCAAAATTTTCCCACTTCTTCTTCGACCACTGCCTTCCATCCCTACCATTATGATGATTGCCTCCTCCCTATTCAAAATACCTAAATTTCTAACTATGTCTTCCCCCATTTCTACTTCTTTCGTATTCTCTTACTTAACTTGCTGGGTGTACACTACAAGTCTAGAGATATCAATGTCCCTATTCAACAAGGAGGCCTTGCTCTCCAAAACCAAAAAATGGGACAAGCCTAAGGCAAAATTCTGCATCCTCTCCCTCATACAATAATAACAACAACAAACCCAGTGTATTCCCACCTGGTGGGGTCTGGGGGGGGTAAGATGTACGCAGTCCATACCTCTACCTCTAACGAAGTAGAAAGGCAAATCCTCAAGCTAGGTTTAGGCCTGAACGCCGAGATATGCAAATACCGTTCGATGATGATGATGACGATCTGGACAAAGCTGGTGCCACAGGAGCCATTATTCTTCCACCATTAGCGCCCGGAGCCAAGTTCAACATCACTAGCACCATGATTCAGCTTTTGCAACTCAAGGTATTATTTGGTGGACTAGCAGGCGATGATCCGAATATGCATCTGATCAACTTTATTTCTACATGCAAGTCATTCGACAATCCTGGCATTGGACAGAATGCAATTCGACTATGCTTATTTCCATTGTCTCTGTCTGGGGAGGCAACTCTATGGTTGAATGGGCTGACTTCTGATTCTATTACTAATTGGAGGAAATTGAAAGACGCTTTCCTAGAAAGATTCTTTCCGCCATCTAAAAGAGCACAGTTTAGAGATGAGATCATAAATTTTTGACAGCTTCCAACTGAAGCTCTCCATGAAACATGGGAGAGGTTTAATACGAAGCTTATGCGGTGCCCAAACCATCATATGACCAATGTCCACTTGATGGAGATATTATACAGAGCTTTGAATTCGGTGACTAAGTCAGTGGTTGATAATGCGGCTAGAGGATCATTTATGGATCTCACCTTTGGACAGGCAACTAATATGCTAGATCGGATAACGAAGCAAAGTAGAGCTTGGCATACCAGGGATTTTGAGGTAGCAAGCCCCACTTTATCTATTAGCATAACTGCTGAACAAAGAAGAAGAGAAGAGGAAAGCGATCAAGATATGGCTCATCTGAAAACACAAATGGATCTTCTTACAAAGCATCTATTATCTGGGAAGACCGAAAAAGTCAAAACTGTTGCGTCAAAAGGAAAAGAGGAATCCAACTTTAAAGAAGAAGCCAACTACTTGAATAATCAGGGGGGTTTCCGAGGCAATGCCCAAGGAAACCAAGGTCGGAACTATTATGATGAATCTGGATACAAGGACCGCGATCAAGGTAGTTGGAAGAATAATTCAGACAGGAGTGGTTTGTATATTCCTTCTAGAAATCATGAGGTTGAGGCGTCTGGCTCCGAAAAAATGTGTATGTAAGATATGATGGCCAAGCTGCTGAAAGGAGTGGAGCCAACCAATATGGGCGTAACTGAGGTGAAGAACGATTTGTCTTCAATGAATCAGTTGGTTGACTCACATTCCATTGCAATAAGACAACTAGAGTAGCAATTGAGTCAACTTTCAGCAGCAATTAATCAAAGAAAAGCCGACACACTACCCAGCGACATTGTGCCAAATCCAAGAAATGAAGGATCATGCATGGCTATCACTACACAAAGTGGTAAGGTGTTGGAAACATCAGCAAAAGGAAAGCAAGTGGTTGACGAAGTAGTGGACATTGATGATAAGGCGACATAAGAAGCATCCGCAGAAAAAGGCCACAACGGCCATAACGTCGACACCAATGGATTGCAACCTGAAAAAGCTGAAAAACGGAAGCAAGAGGAGAAGAAATCCATGGAGTGAACAATTCCATACCCACCACCACCTTTTCCGCAAAGATTGAAGAAGGTGGCGGATGACACGAAGTTCAGCAAATTCATGACTATGTTGAAACAGCTGACCATTAATGTTCCATTGGTGGAGGCACTTGAACAAATGCCTGGGTATGCGAAATTTAAGAAGGATCTTTTGACAAAGAAGCGGGAAGAAAGTTATGAGTTGAAAGATGATGTTCATCACTGCAGCGCAATTGCTACAAGATCGCTAGTTCAGAAAAAGGCCGACCCCGGTGCTTTCACTATTTCTTGCACTGTTGGATCTATGAATTTTGCCAAGGCATTGTCAGATCTGGGTTCTAGCATCAATTTGATGCCACTATCCATCTACAAGAAGTTGGGGCTAGGCAATCCGACACCAACCAATATGAGGCTCGTGATGGCTGATAGGTCGGTAAAACGACCTGTGGGTATCTTGAATGATGTGTTGGTGAAGGTTTCTTCATTCATCTTTCCTGCAGACTTCGTTATTCTGGATTGTGAGGTGGATTCTGAAGCTCCCATAATCTTGGGACGTCCTTTCCTTACAACAGGAAGTGTGCTTATTTACATGAGAGCTAATGAGCTTTTGTTTTGGTTGAATGACGAAGTGGTCCGCTTTGATATATGCAAAACAATGAAGCATCCCAGCGATATGAATGTGCTCTCTGTAGATGATATTCATCATGAAGATAAGAAAGCATTATCTGTAGAGAATCAGCTTACTGTTGAGCCATTTTCTGCTGTTAACCAAATCCTACTAGGTTAATGGAATACTTAACCCAAATGTACTAGGTTAATGTAACATTATCACAATCCAAATAAACTAATGAAATACATAACCCAATTGTACTAGGTTAATGTATCATTGTCCAAATCCAACTAAGTTACTGCAAGTCCCCAAAGTCTTCTGAAATGTTGTTTTAGCCCGGGACAGATTTTCCATGCAGCGTTTTTGGTCCTTAGGCGTGTAAACTCCCTTTCCTTCCTTCGTGAGCTTTCTTTTGCGTCAAGTAAGCCATAAAATGCTGAATTCTGTATCATTTATACCTGAAACTTTGCTAATCATGTTTGTTAGCTCACTTATAGGAAAAAGGACTAAAAGTGCATGAAATATATAATTTGTTCTCAAAACTAGGCTAAAATATGGGCAAAATATATTGATATAGGCGTGTAAATTCGCCTATAATCATACACCTACACACATAAATTACAAAAAGGATAAGACGGGACTGACTAAGCTTCATTGGCCAAAGACTGGGCACCGTATGCCCTAAATCTACTGTTAGTCTGAAAGAAACGATCACAAAAGGGCTTAGGGTATGGAGCACTAGCAGTAGAATAAGAACCAAAATTTTCCCACTTCTTCTTCGACCACTGCCTTCCATCCCTACCATTATGATGATTGCCTCCTCCCTATTCAAAATACCTAAATTTCTAACTATGTCTTCCCCCATTTCTACTTCTTTCGTATTCTCTTACTTAACTTGCTGGGTGTACACTACAAGTCTAGAGATATCAATGTCCCTATTCAACAAGGAGGCCTTGCTCTCCAAAACCAAAAAATGGGACAAGCCTAAGGCAAAATTCTGCATCCTCTCCCTCATACAATAATAACAACAACAAACCCAGTGTATTCCCACCTGGTGGGGTCTGGGGGGGGTAAGATGTACGCAGTCCATACCTCTACCTCTAACGAAGTAGAAAGGCAAATCCTCTCCCTCATAGAAGAAACAAATTCTTGAGCATAACAAGATAACTGATGAAACTTCAAGGCATATTATTTCTTAGTCTTTTTGCCTTATTTCAAATTCAAGAACTGCTCAGCCTTTGCCTCCCTTAACTCCTAAGAAAAGAAAAGTACTACAAAATGCATCCCACAGAGTTGGCCTAAGATTATCTCCCTTTATCTGCTCCCACTCCTTATACCACTAATATGCCACATCCTTCAACTAGTATGCGGCAAACATAACACCTTTAAAGTCAGAAGCTTGCAAGACTCTAAAGATCATTTATATCTCATTAATGTAATTTTGAGGATCCTTCTCAACTTTTGAATTAGTGAAATTTAGAGGACTCAACATCAAAAACTGGCCCATTCTAGTGACCTCAGAAGATGAAGCAACAGAAGCAACTTGCTCAGTCTGAGAGGCCACAAACTGGATAAGAAAATTGATCAACTGATGAAACTCAGCATTAGACATGTCACCTAGAGGCATTGTGGCAAGAGTATTATCAGTCCAAGAAGCCCAAGGAGGATTAGTAGGGACTAGTGGAACTTCACAAGGGAAATCAGGAGCTGGACCCCTGAATTGCATCTAAACTTCATAAGTAAGATGATATGTGTCCACATTGTCCCTAAGTGGCACTAAAGGATTTTTCCTAGTATCAGATATTTTAGGAGGCATGATCTGAAATCCGAACAAATGGGAATTAGAGAAGATTCAAGACGTTAGGCTTTGTAACCCAAAATAGAACAATAAGAAGGGGAAATATTCCTGAATATCTCATAGACTCAACCATATAAGTGTGGCACCCTAATAATCCATAAAAAACACTCTTCTTGCACGGCTTTATGGATAACCAATTGATCATAAACCTAGGATCTAGTACTAACATTGTCATGATCGAAACTAGGCCTGTCCATGACAGGTATCTTAAGTCCACAGTGGATTAGAGACAACCCCTTTTACCTAGATAAATAGAACATATTAAACATATAATAAGAAAGCATACTCGGTCCACAGTATCCACAAAGCGTCCATGACAAAACCAAATCAAACCAATCTTTGGACATGCCTCTAATGATAGCCAAAACAAGTCAAAAGAAAATCCTATATAGAAGATAATCCAAGAAGTAACAACCTTCTAAAAGAAGGAGGCTCACCACTTTAAGCTCATTAGTGATAACCTAAAAATCCTGTCACTGCACAGGAAAAGTAGAAGAATCTCAGATTTTTGCATCACATGGGGATACAGAGTCCATAGACAGTTAGCAGGTTGAGCACTAGCATGTAACTCAAGGAAGGGATAAAGTAATTCCATCATCAATAGTATAAAGTCATCCAAATCTAATGCTCACAATAATAGACATATACATATACATAACTATAACCTATTGGGATAGGGAAAAGGATTGATATGAACTTTTTAAACATTAACCTAGACTATGTAGCTCAATAGTCATAAGGAGACACCTATGGGCTATATTGGTTCAGCTCTCCCACAGCTAAAAGGGCTCCAGTGTTTGTAGGCACACAAACCAGATAATAATCATATGTATTTATGTACAATGGGGGACTCGAACCTCCCAATCATATATCAAGGGTGACTTAAGCACCCAAACATTTAACATGGGGTACTCGAACCACCCGGTCATAAGAAAAGGGACCCAAACCCCAAGCTATTTATACCTATGCACTAGCAAATACGGTTTTCTGTATTGGTCTCTCAGGATCTCTACTTTCATGGCATGGTTACATAACCCTCTTTAAACCTAGTTAAAAGATTTTTCACACATTCCCATTAATTGAACCATAATAGTCTTTAATGTATACACTATTGGTATCGTCATACCAATTACACTAGCTAGGTAAAATCATCATGCCAATATAATTCCATTCACTTAAGGAAAATAACCCCCTTTGTTCATTAAATCAATGTGGGTAAATGCCACGATCCCCTTTGTTCATTAAATCAAAACATTATGTTTCAATAACCTTTATATATCATGAAATAGTACTAAAAGTAGTTCTATGCAAGTATACTCATATTAAAAGACACTTTCACAAGATTTGGTTGGCGTTATAGCCATTTAATTATCCAAATTTACAAAATTGGGGGAAACCATGACCCTCTAGTTCATTCAACATGCCCATGCACCCCACATGCTAAAACCATCAATTCAAACCATACGTGATTCAAAAAAGCCATATGAAAAGCAATCAATTCAATAATGTTCAATAAACCTTAACCCACATTTAAAATCATCAATTAAATCACATGGGTACAATTATAAAAACATGATTTTGATAAAATAAGACTGGGGAATGAGTAACACGCCTAAAGTACGAAGACTTATGGAAAGAAAACAACCCTTGATCTATTGATGACCAACTTATTGAAACCCTAGCCTTGTCTTTGGATGGGGAGTTTGAGAGAGTAAAGAGAGTGTTTGATATGTTAAACTATTGAAAATAATGCCTCTTTGATGTTTTATGTATGTGGGGCTAAGTGGGGAAGAAGGGAAATATCTAAAGTGCCCTTAATAAAAAAGCTGGAAAACGATAGCCATTAATTATGGGTGACCTTAAAACTCATATGGTCACCCTATGACTCGTGATATTTATTCGTAGGATGGACAACATCCATGGGCACCAACACTAGTCTGACTACGAGTCATGCCCTATAACTCATATTCAGACCTTATGATTCGTGAGGTAAGATTATAGACAAGATAGAAACTATGGCCACCTTTACTGGTTAAGCTATGAGAACCACTATATTACTCGTAATATGTCTTGATGACTTACTGAGTACCAATCATGACCAACACAGAGATTAAGGAAAGCACACTGTTGGGCTATGATTTAGGGTTCTAGGACATGTACTGACTCCCTAAGACTTGTAAGGAGAGTCGGAGTATAGGTAGTTAGTGTAAAAATTCAAGAATTCTAGGGGTAAAAATCTGGGGTGTTACAAATAATTTATTTAATACTAGACAAAACTGACTAGAGTGTACTTATATTTTTCTAGCATTCACAATTTTTTCACGACCTAAGCCTGGCCGTGACAAGCATCTCAAGCCCATTGAGGGCCAGAGATAACCCCTAGCCTTACCTGAAGAGCATAATAAAAGTAAATAGTGAAAGCCGACCAAAGATAATAAGAAAATAAATAAATCTAAAAGAAAATTTTAGAGTCAAAATAGACAGCAATGGTGTCCCAATGCTGTCCACAAAAGCCTCTAATCCATGAATCTAGCTAAGTCTAGACATTTCCCCGGCTATGAAATGGAAAAATCCATAAGTACTAGTATAATAAATGAAAATCTAAGATAGTGACTTAGCATTTCAAAATATGGAGGCTCACCACTTCACAATCGATCTATAGGAGTTCCAAATTACCTAACTCTCTATAGGCCCACAATAAAATACCTCAAAACCTAAATGATTAAATGATGTAGAGTCTGAGGACTGTCATTAGTACTGGCATACAACCCAAGGGAAGGGAGAAATAAATGCAGTTGCCAAAAATCCAGTCATAAACCACACGCACAACAACTTCTACATAAATATAGGATGCCAGGATAGGGGCAAGGGATATGAAATGTGCACATTTAAAACACTAGTCCTAAAATATGTAGCTTATAATGACTTTTTAAGTACCTACGGGCTATATATGTGTGGCTTGCCCTAACGGAAAGGCCCTAGTCCATGTTAGCCACATGTACTGAGGAATGGATAAAGACACCAAGGTGATAGCCATCTAAAATATAATGTATACATCAGACACAATAGTGATATAGACCCACAACGTATGCAAACGTGGTTTCCATTGTTGGTCCCCCTAGGACTACACCTTCACAGTGAGCCACACAATTTTTTTAAGCCCAACGTAAAACAACTTGCACATAAACCAACTATTAACCATGGAATCTTTTATTTGGGCATTTCCAACTTGGTATCATCATACCAATAGACTTGTAATCTTGTCAAGACTCAAGCCTGAGCATAGCCATAATGGGAATCACAAGCCCACCATAGGCTGGAGATAACCCCTATAGCCTTACCTCAAGACCACAAATAATGTAAACAGTAGAAGACAACCAAAGTAATAAGATATGTGTAAAACCAAAGGGAATTTAATGAGTCAAAATAAGACATCAATGACATCCCACTCTTGACCACAAAATCCACTAATCGAATAATATCAACTGAGTTGGGACATGCCCCCGACTCTGACAAAAGAAATCTGTAAATACTACAAAATAAATGGGACAAAAAGAATGATTAGTCCTGCTTATAGATAGAGGCTCACCATTTCACAATTGATCAATAGGAGTACCAAACCACCTAACACTTCACATGATAAACAAAAAAGTCCTTTGAACCTACATCATCAAATGTGTAGCATTTAGGGAAGGTCAGTGCAGCAAGAACTAACATGCAATCCAAGAAAAGGGATAAAATATTTTATTTACAAAAAATACAGTCACAAACCATGTGCACAATAATATACATATATAGGATGTAGAGATACGGACAAGTGTGATAAGATATGATAGTTTAAAACATAGCTAAACTATGTAGGTTGTACTGAATTTACAAGCATATAAGGGCTATATCAGTTCGAGTCCCCCCACCAGAAGGGCCTCGGTCCATGAGTAAATATCTTTTAAATTGTGGTTTAAGTCATGGGGTAGGTTTTGAGGTGAGTAAAAGACAAAAATAACCCTAAAAACAAAAAAAATTGCACGAATTTCTTAGGTGATAACTAAGTTGACAACCCGTTAGTTTGATGACAACTTGTCAACCTTGTCGTCAATGTCTAGCAGGATTGGCCATTTACTGGTTAAGGTTGATGACTTGACTTGACCTCTTTTCACCTAGTTGACAACTCATCAACTTAGTCTTCACCTAGTTGACACCTCGTCAGCTTAGTTTTCACCATCTGACAAGTAGACACTCCTAAGTAAAATAAGCATAACGTTCTACTTCAATATCAAATTAATGTGAAATCTGATGAATTGGAAAGAAGACTCGAAGATATTTCAATTTGTATAGAGTAGGACATCTAATTAGTTATAATATAGGAGTAATGTTCATTGGAAGTTTACCCAAGCTGAAACATCCACTACAACTCAATCGGTAGAAAAGTTCTCAACTTGTCTTTGAGTTAGGAGATTTTTATGATCTCAATTCATCTCCAAAGATGTTCCCACATAATAGAATTGATCACCCCACATATATAGACATAGAATCATTGGGTTTAGGTATTTACTTATAGGAATGATGGTTTGAATTCTAACCCAAAAATAGAGGGTGTTACGTTATCTTACTCATGGAATCATTCCTCCTCAAATGATGGGTAAGAACTTATTGAAGCTCTAGAAGTACAGAACAAAGGATGTAACTTCACATTAGAAATTCTCCTTCCACAAAACATACATATGAACCAAGATAAATGAGCTTCGTGACATCACAAAGTAAAATGTGTAAGCACGACTCATACGATAACGAGACATGACATAGAATGATTTTGGGCATGAGTTCTATGGAACATTATCATAACAACATAAGGCATGACATTTCCAATAATCATTGATCTAATAAAGGTTTTATATAAGGCCCATAATGAGATTTTTGTTAGACATAAGAATAGAAGCATTCACCACCTCAAATGATACGTATACTAAACCTTAAATATAACCACACTTTTCAACTATGCTTTTAGCTATGAATACCACACTTCACCATTTCTATCATATAAGTTCCATTCAAAACACAAAACTACAAGAGGTTGAGTCTTACTACTTATTTCTTTCATGTTGAAACCTAATCTAGAGTCAGAAGGTTCTAGCTTTAGCTATGGGAACCTATACTTTCCAACCCTCTATAAATAATACCCATCTAATCACTATAATTAAACAATCTCAAGTCTAATTCATGGAGTATCAGCCACATAACCCAATGGGTTATGTATATATAAATCACAGCAGTCAAGCCTATCTTTACCACACCTAGTTTATGGATACCCACGTATAAAATCACCAAATTCAATCACTCTGACAAAGATTTTCACCATATCACCCCTTACTAACTATTTAACACAATCAACATTTATCTCCCTCTTCCCTCTTCATTTATAACCATATCTCGAGTAGTCACCCTAAAATTTTCACATTATAGAATATGTACTCTCTCATCTAAAACATCAATGCTCCTAATAGTAACTATCATCATAACAAAACAAAAGTCATTAAGGGACTAGAGTACAAGTATCAAGAATGGGAGGGTTACTTCTAAATTATGACTCCTATTTGTCGTACTACACAAGGTGAGACACGTGAAATGAGATAGGTACAATAGGCACAAAATACTTCATATCAACCACCTAGATCATAAATAACAGGTCGTTCAAGCATAAATATAACAAGCATAAGTTCTTCAAACTAGGCACAGTAAGAAACAAGAGTACATAAAATGATTCATATAACATATAGCTGAGATTTAAATATTCAAGGAATAAGACATCGATTTCCTCTTGAAGCTAATGCTTTTTATTCTAAGAACTGAGAATGGTCATAATTTTAGATAAATAGTATCTTTAGTCTATAAAATGACATTAAAAGAGTTGGTAACATATAGATACTAAGTTTCTTAGAACTAAGAACAAAATGAAATATGAGTTTATGGATTATGAGTGTCATAACATAGATCTTGAATACATAGAAGCTTGGATTTCTCAGAATCTTTATTGTATCTAGTTCAGGGGTTTGAGCATGAACATAAGTTGCATAGAAAATGTGGACCTTAGGAATATGCACAATTTTACTACATAAGGCATAGGTAGAATGCCATCTTAAGACGAAGTCAGAGGAATTTACTAGGATAAGAATAGATTTGTCATGACCATTCCTTGACACTCAACAGTATGAGAAAATTCAAGATCTTCCTTTGTTAATAATTTCCCTCTTTGCTCAAAGGTAACTATCCTAAATTTAAGTACATATCCTCTTATTAAATCTCAAGCACAACACTCAACATAAGGGAATATCACCATATACATGAATGCCAAACTCCCCTGGTAATCATAATCTAAAGGCACTACCTTTCAAGAATACTACTCTTAACTTTTGCAAGGATCAATAGGCATCACCCTATAACTCATACTCTCATAAGCATACACCTCTACACTTCTCTAACATATGACCATTCATTCTCCACTCCTTAATATGCTAGCATTAAACCTCTAATTGTATAATCTCACAATTAAACATTTTTAAAAAAATTAGGGCCCACATTGTCTATCTATATTTTCCTCAATTCAGCTCTCAGATACACCATATTAAAACTCCCTATACTTCTCCATACTATGACATTCAAGAACATTGACTAGGTACATATGGCACATATACACTTAAAACATCATCAAACAACATGCTACCTGGGGTTTAACTTATGCATATGCACCTAATGCTCCTATCCATGTATTGATCTAGCCAACATTTCTAATTCTATTCTAGTCTTCAGGTATAAATATCACAGTTATCTGCTCAAATTTTTCATAGCTTATAAAACTAAGCTCTTTCACACATCAAACCAAGCCTACTAATTTACTCCCATAATTCTCATATCACTATCCTTGAGCTAATATTCTTATCGTCACAATCAACATCTAAATTTCATTCTCACCATCTATTACCAATCATGAATTGCTAATGAAACATCCCACATACTGTACTAGTCCATCAAATATATTACAAGTTAATCAATCTAAACTCCTTATTCCACTTAACTATGGCCTACAGGAACATCTAATTCTCAACATTACTACTAAGCCTTAAAATTTACTACGTGTATTACTAGCTAAAAAAACAAATGACTCTCGATGAAGTATGACTACATAATTAGGATAGTCGATCATAATCTCATAACATAACATATTTTTGTCTATTAGGATATTCTCCTCCATCACAATGCATCTACTTACCCATGCCTTCTCTTAAACTACTTTAAAAATTCTATAAAAAACATTGAGACTCCCTTTCTAGGATTTCCTCATTTCACATAAATTCTAAACCATCATCACCAATCACTTTCTCTACTAACTAACATAAAACCTATAAGTCTTTCAACAATCATTGCCAATCACCATAAGAGCACACCACCCCAACACTCATTTAATGGTACCTAAATACTACAACCTTTGTCACTCAAAAGTTACCCTCACTCTGGCTTCTAAACTTTTGACTCCATATCACTAAGTTGTGGATCATCTTACTACTCATAGGTCATAACATCCAAGTTTATACAACCTCTTGGGTTGGAAATACTATCCTAATATTCAGATATATGTTTTTCCCTCCTTAAGTAAGATGTTTGATATAATGTTTTGTTGAAAAAGGACTAAATATGCCTCTTAACTCGGGTTGAAATGCATAATTCATGAAGATAGAGGTATACCCTTGAATCCATAAACCTTGATGTACTAATGGACTTCTTTCAAGTCCTTGTGTCATTTCATAACCTTTTGATGACTCATCTAAAAAGGACAACATCATCAGGAATCTAAGAGTTTGCACTTTTATTGCCTCGATAATGAGTCATAGACCACAATCTTTAAGCAAGCGAGAAATTTGGATAACTTTCATATGGACAATACCATTGCACGATCTAGATTTTAGATGAACAAGAAACATTTCCTAAAGGCCTCATAGCCTCCACCTTCTAAGTACGACACTCTATACATACATAAAAAGGACTTTACTTAATGTGACTTTGTGGACACCAACGACCCTGAACCATGCTTTGATACCAAGCTTGTCACGACCCCACCCCAAATATGGTCCTACTCGTAACAGGCATCTTAAGCCCAACAAGGGCCAAAGATAATACACTTAGCCTTACCTCAAGAGAACAATAAAATAAATAATGGAAACTAACCAAGTTAATAAGAGAAAGTACAAAATTTAAAGGAAAATTTGAGAGTCAAACAAATAAAATAATGGTAACCCAATACTATCCACAAAGCCTTTAATCCAAAGATTTCCAACTAAATAGGGACATGACCCCGACTATGCCAAAAGAAAACCAAAATTTCTATAATAGTAAATGTAACTAAAGGAAATCGGGCATTTAAAAAAGGGGAGGGCTCACCACTTTAACAGCTATACAATCGAGATACCAAACCACCTAATGTTGCACAAGGATAAAATAAAATCCCTTAGAACATACATCATAAAATGATATAGCATCTAGGGATGGTCAGTACAATGAGTAATGGCATGCAACCTAAAGAAAAGGATAAAATATATTCATTTATCAAAAATGTAGTAAAAACCACAACCATAACAATTATTTATGTATATAGGATGTCGAGATAGGGACAAAGTACATATTACATTATCATTTGAATACATAATCTTAAACTATGTATCTCGTATCGACCTAAAGGCACCTACGAGCTATATGAGATATATGAGTCTGGCTTCACTACAAAAATAACCTAGTCCATGTTAGCCGCATGTTCCAAGGAATGGCTAAAGACACAAAGGTGATAGACATCTAAAAATGTAATGTTTTCAACCAGCACAATGGTCATATAGACCCCTAACATCGGCAAACATGGTTTCAAGTGTTGGTCCCCCTGGAACTATACCTTCTGATGAGCTACATAATTCTTTTTAAACCCAGATTAAAACAATTTTCTCATAAACCAACCATTAACCATGGAATCTTTTATATAGGCATTTTCCACCATATTAATCATCATACCAATATCCTAGCAAGGTATTATAATTATACCAAACAAAAACCATTTAACTATTAGACTCCAAGTTCAATTTTAAAATAAAAAATCATAGCCACCAACGACATTCAAAAACCATAGACAACAAGGTCATTCCAAAATATTTTATCCATTATCCATTAATGTAATACAAAGTTTCAAAAATAATTAATCATGTAGAATGTTTGTTCAAAACCACATTAACAATGTGGGAAGAGGTTCATATCATTACATGCCAAAATTCATCCATATTAAGAAAAACCAAATCACCAAATTCACCATAATAACAAATGCACAAATTTAGTTACAAATCCATTATTGAAAGCTTGAATATTCCATTTAGAGTAAAGAAAAAACAATGCAAGATTATCATAATCAAAAGACCATCAACCCCAGTTTAAACACATCATTTGAAACATATAAATATGGGATAAATTGATTTAAAAGTATAAAATTCAAATTAGGGAGATTTCAACATGCCTTTTATATGAACTAAATTTTTGACACCTTGAATTTGAGCCTTGGAAGTTGAACCTTGAGAAGAAACCTTAGTTTTATTTCTCTTGAGAGTAGAGAAGAGAAAGAGAGAAGAGAAGCTAATATCTAATGAAAAAAATAGTATTTAAAGTATGATTTAAGTTATGGGAGTAGGTCTTGAGTTTAGTAAAAGACCTAAATTCCCCTAAAAAAACAAAAAAATTACAGGAATTTCTTCGTTGACAACCCATTGATTTATTGACAATTCGTCAACCTAGTGGTCAATCTCTTGCTGGATTTGGCCATTTACTGGATAAGGTTGATGACTTGAGTTGACACCTTATAACCTAGTTTACAACTTGTCAACTAATCACACGTAATTAAAAACTCATCAACTTATTTTTCACCTTCTGACAGACATACACTCTTAAGTAAAATGTGCATAACATTCTACTCTGATATCGGATTACGGTGAAATCAAATATGTTGAAAATAAAAATAAAGAATCTTTCATTTTGCATATAGTAATACATTTAACTCATTTTATTCTAGGATTAATGTTCGTTGGATATGATGTGTCATCGAAATAAGACACTTTTGATGCTTAAAACCATGAAATTATGCTTGTACATAGGTTATTTTTGTTGATAGGATGTGGTTTGTTGCTTGTTACAGGTGAAATGAGTCTATCATAGTGTTGGACTAAAATTGAAAGAAAAGTACCTGAAAACACCAAGTTGCAAAAGGTACGAGTCACCCCATGAGTTGTAAACACCTTATACGGCTCGAAGGCTAACTCATAAGAACAACAGAAACCAAAGCCAAGAATAAAAACCAAGTGTAGAAAATATACGCTAAAGAGGACGAGCGGTAAGATGAGGGTATAAGCCATATCATGAAGTCGGACATACATCAGAAACCAAAGAAGCAAATCAGAGTTGAAGTCTCAGAAAAAGATGAGTCAGAATGATTAGTATGACTCATATAGATAATATGTAAGCAAACTAGTATTCAATAGATTGAAGGAAGAAGCCAAGGTGGATATGAGTGAAGGCCATGAGTCGTATGATCAAGGTACGACTTATGAGCAGAAGTTATAAGAAGAGCATAAAGTTAAAGCCATGAAGATTAGACACGAGAGTGGATACGAGAGGCATAGTACAAATTGTAAGAAGAAAATATGAGTGGATGAGTGATTCGTACACTATACCGACATAAATTTTCCATTTCCATTTTTATTACGATTTCTAAGTTTTTTTGAGATACTTTAAATACCCTAGGGTTTGTTTTTTATTACGTTGCATAATTTGATAATAATTTCACTACTTTACAATTATTCTTGAGATATTGGGTTCTTATTCAATTGAAGACTTGGGATTTTATTCACCTAATTCTTGTTCTATTAATTACCTGTTTTATTCATTGATAATCAAAGATTCTTATATGAACATGAGCAACTAATTTCCCTAACTATGGTTGTGGGAACCTTGGCAGATTAACTACATAAAGGAAGTGGGAGATTCAACTATTCTAGGGTTTATGCATGTATCTTAATCTTCTTCACAATAATTGACCTTAGAGATACTATTGAAGCTTGAGGATAGCCTATATTTGTGAACGTCCTCAAAAGAAAGTTTATGATTAGGAAAAGAGGATCAAGACAGTAATTTAAGATTTACTTCTATCTTATTATTATTACATCATCTCATCTAATCACTTAACACTCAAAAAGTGAAAGTGAACTAAAGTCATAGACAAGGGTCAATATGGCGACCCCTTGAGACTCACAAGGTGAAGGGTGAGATTCATCAACACGTTCCCAAGATGGTTGATAATACATATCTTGTCGACTTGACATGCAGACCAGTAGAATAGGGGGATTGAACATGAGAAATTTATGGAGTCGAGAAATCAGGGGGAACACAGTCCAAGTAGTTGTCTTCTATTATTTATAACTCAAAGCATTAAAGTTTGGTTACTACTTACTAATTACTTCCAAAATACCCTATTTACTTTTTCACGTTGCTCATGAATTACACCAAGTTAAGAACTATTCAGCATCTTCTTTGTGAAATTGACCCCAACCTAGTTGGGTTACTATATTTTTCATCGACTGCAGCATACTTATTTTGGAGGTTATTTTTGGGCGACATTAAATTTAGGCACCATTTCTAGGGAAGATGGTTTGAGTACTTAATTAAATTGGTGAAGTGCGTGAGTTTTATTTTATGTTCTGCTTTTGCATTTGTCAGTGTATGTCAAACACTAAAAGAAGAGGAAATTTCTTACTCTCTTTTGATGCTGATCAAAAAAGAATTCTTCAAACAACAATAAGAATGTCAACAAAAGTTCATAATCGTGTTAAAGACCCCCTCACCTGTTGATCCTAATGCAACACTATAACACCCTAAATTTTTAGGATAGACTTTGAACTGTCGTTCCTATGCGTGTAAAATTTAATCCCATTATTTTTATTTGAATACATGTGCCATGATATTTATCCTAGTATGTGAAGTTCTTATGAGGTGAAAAATATTCATAACAATCACTTAGAGAAATGTGAGCTAAGAGCCTTTGATTTGGTCAAATCATAGTGTTTGACTCCACAAGGGTCGATATTAAATGTAAATAACATTTTAAATATATGGAATATTTAAGCTCAAGCCCCACCAAATGATGTATAATTGAGTTATCTTTCCAATGATACAAATTTCTCCTTAATACCATACCCGATCAAAAAGTTATGGCCTTTTCTATGAAAGGTATTAAGGGTCCGCGATTTGGCCGCGGTGTGTTGCTATCTCCATGCGATATGGGGCACGATGCATTTATCTCTACACATGATATGGGATGAGATGCAGATCTTATTCCCTTTATATTTTATCTTCTTAGGGATCAAGGGGGACTTTGGTCCTTTCCCTTCAACCCCAAACGTCCAAGGCATGAATTAGAACACCCAAAAGGGTATTATTTTCCCATATTCCCCAAAATTTCTTACATAGAATCCCTTCTCTTCCCAGGAATGAAATATTCAACTTCATCTCCAATAATTCAATTATCCAAGCTCCAAATTCAAGTTTTTCTTCAAGGATTCAAGCTTCAATTGCAAGAATTTATCTAATTAAGGTATGTGGGAGGTCATTCATGGGTCCCTTTCACCCATTGACCCTAAAAACTTTTATTTGATTTAAAAAGATGAGTTTATTTTATATTAAATATGCATATGTTCAAGAAGGGTTTTTTATGTTTTTGTTAGTGATTTGAACTCAATTCATGTCCAAGTATGACTCCATGGATAGTTATGTTATCTCATGCTTCAAGTTTTAATTTTTCATGTCATATTCAAGTGAATTTCTTGTTGAACCCCTAATATATGAGTTTAGTTGTATAATTATGTTGAATTCTCATATTTAACATGTTCCTATGTCCAAGTTTTGATTCTCATATGTTTGGTGGAATATTCATATTTTGGGTCTTTGAACCATGATTCCCATCCTACAGTTTTAAGTTTTGATATCTCACATTATGGTTATTCAGTTATGGCTTGTTATGAACACCCGATACCTATGTGTTTACTCATGGTTCAGATCTTTCAAGTAATAATTCAGTGAATACATGAGTCTTATTATTTACTTAGATATTTATGATCATGATGAACACTATCAATTATTACAAATAATGTTCAATTAAATATAATTTAGTTCAGTAACAGTGTCTATTCAGTTAGGAGTAGGATTTAGCACTGAGAAAACCTAGGGATGGGGGATCACCTACCATTAGAGGGTGTGACCCTTAGTAGCAATCACTAAGTTATAGAACTACATAGACAATGTAGGTTTGAGATGTCTTCCTACCAGTTATGGGTTAAAACAGATCTCATGAGGGCACCAGCCAGTAGAGGGTTACTCTTTAGTCCTTCGAGACACTAGTTTAGTGGATCCACACAGCATGTATTAGTAGCCATGGCACAGTACTAACACCCTTCCAACTGGAGTTACTAATTTCACCCCGATTAGTTGAGATTTGGCATGTAAGTTACGTGATACCTCCTACAGTTTAAGCCCATTTATTCAGAATAAGTACAGTTCAGTATTACATGATCATTATTCAGATTGTAGTTAATTAGTTATAGATACCAATGACTTAGTATTCAAATATCGGTTGATCAGTATTTAAATGATAGTTATTGAGTATTCAATCATTATCTATTTAGTGTTCGTAAATTAGTTAGTCTATATTGAGATATCAGATACCCAATATATAGGCATTAGTTATCCCTATACTTAGATTTCAATCATTCATTCAAATAGATAACAGTTATTAAGTTAATCATATTAGCCCATTACATGTTATGTTTAGTTTTGTATGTTAATGCATTCATTCTCAGTATATCGGTATATTCAGATCCTTAAGTTATGTCATTTTCCATCCCATAGCTTCAAACCTATAGTTCATACATGATCCTCAGTATAGTTTTACAACATGTTAAGCTTTACATGAGATGTATATATAGTATTCATGTTTTATCGCTTCCCAGCTTCAGTTCTACTTATTCTACAAAATTAAATATTTAAGAAACTAAGTGTAGTGATTCACTAGCTAATCAGATCATGTTTGTCACACATGTTTAAAGATACTTCAGCTTTCAGTTTATTTTAGTGACATGGTAAGTCTACTTGTACATAGCATGTATGTTTTAATATTTTGTATGTAATAAGATTAACATATTGCATACACCCCAACATACTCAATACATTGCAAAGTACTAATCCACATATATGTCTATGTGTTTCATTGTCTCATAATGACGGTACAAGTTGTAGCCTACACACCAGAATTAGACAGTTTGCAGCTTCCATCTAGTATGTGATAAGTTCTCCTAATATCGAGACTCAAGTCAATTATAGTTCATATATTGTATTTATTCATATGTATTGATTAGTGATAGTTGGTGGAATGTACTAGCTATCTATAGTCAGTATAGTAGAGGCTTCATAGAGGGTCAGTTAGAGTCATGAATGTAAATTCCAATTCTCTCTTTACTTTTATCAGGTTGTAAATTTTATTAGAATTATATTATCCAAATTATATCATGAATATGTTTCCGCACCACAAACTTAGCTATTTTATATATATTAATTCAGATGCTCAAGTATCATGCAGTTCATGTGTTAGCTTAGGATCACTTGTCATTCTATGAACAATGTTATGACTAGAGGGTAGTCTCGAGTAATGGCAAACTTAGTATTAAAGCCCAGAGTTCAAGTATTGTAGGGTGTCTATGAAGCCATGTCTACTAGAGTCATGTAGAAAGGTATAGAGATGTCTGTACTTTTCTTTGACAGGCTTCAGAGCATTTAATAAAAGTTTACCTTCTTTCATGTCTTAGATCATGCAGTCGAGGTATTGTCTAAGGATCTTATTCATATTCTTATGTTAATCCATTCATGCCAACTCTGCCTTATTCTTAAGGCAATAGAAATAGCTAGCTTAAATCCTTACGGATTGAGTTTCTCAGAAAATCCCCATAGATAGCTATGGGATTGCGCGTAGGCTCAAAAGTATCCCAGCAGTGCTTTTACGTTCTAAAGTTTGAAAGATTTCATTTATGTTCATGAAAATCATGGACTAATCTAAGGGAATATATGCCCTAAAATCCCTTCTCAGAATTCTATAACAGCATGTGATCTAGTGTTAGAAGCATGAACCCAGAAGTTTAGCAATAGTAAAGTTGGGATAGTGTTTATTTGGATTTAGTAGATTATTTATCCACGGGGCTAGTTGTATGAAAGGTGAATCAATAGTCTTGAAATTGTGTATGCAAGAATTTAAGTTGGTGATTAGAAATTAAGTATGTTGATGTGTGTATAGTCTATATGTGTACCCAAGAAAATATGGGATTTTATTATTTCTAAGTTTTAACAGTGTGTACTCTTAGATAGTACCCTTGAGATGTTAAGTGTTAATGAGGCTATGTAGTATATGATATTCTTATCATCTAACTTATGGGTTATAGGTTGATGATGTTAGGTATGTATGTGTAATGATAATTCTCATGGTTTAGGGAACAAATATAAGTTTAGACATGTGATATTAGTAGGCTATGAAGGATGTTAGTATGTTTCATTAAACATTTGAGGATATCCATGTTAAGTGTTAGAATCTAAGATTGAATTATGGATGGTTAAGCTAATAGAAAAAATAGTTACAATTCTAGATGGTGTTAACTCAGGGTATGATGATACTTATGAAGATTTTAAGTTAATTAGTGTTTGAGTTATTATATGATGACTATTGAGACTATAGAAAAATAAGATTTGTATCTTAGAAGTAAGTACTAGCAGCGAGTTTTAGACTTTAAGGTATAGTCTTTTAGGTTGAGTTTATCATTTATGCTTATTGTTATATCTCGAACTCTGGAGTAAAGTGATTGCAATTTAGTTTAGATTTTAGGGGTCCAAAAACTTAGAATGATAACTTTAATCTATGGGGGAGATAATAGAACAAGTAACCAAGTCAGGGTCTCAAATTTTAGTAGTAATGCTTGTGTATTGTAGAACATTAGTAGGGGAGGAAGATGTCTGGCATATTCTTCTCTGAATGAAATGTTTGGCACTTCAGTTATCATGACATCTACTCATGCCTTACATGTCAACCCTATGATCATAGCTTATATTTAACCACTTTCTATAGATCATGTACGCTTCTAGATCCTTGTATGAGGAGTTCCAGTTCACTCAGCAGTGTGAATCACATTCCATAAATTTATGAACTCTAAAATCAGGTCATGTAGCTCATGACTCATGTCTCATTCTCTACAGTATGCTCAGTTCCAGGTACTCATGTTACACTCTTAATAATCAATGAAATTCAGATTATGTCATGTATGTCCTCAGTTTTAATCTCTTTAATGAATTCATGTTTTTGATGTTCTATTCCTTAGGCCTTAGTTATATGTCAAAGTTATGTATAGTATTCCTTCATGTATCAAGTCCTCATGTTCTAACCTTTCAGTGACCTCTCCTTATAAAATGATATTGGTGATGAACAATTATTTAGATGAGAGAGAGTAAATATTTTATGTTGGTGAAAGATTTTTGTATGCTTTTTTTTGTAAGGCTATAAGTTTTAAGAAATATTAAGGTAGAGCTTTTGATATATGTCATGATCAGTTAAATTTTTGTGCGTGTTTTCTTAGGGACACTGCATGGAAGTTGTTTTTTATAGAGGTTTAGAGAATATGAGGAAGGTGCTTTTATGGGTTGTCTAGGAGTTTATATGCGGTTATAATGGAAGGCTTGAATGTCATGTTTGTATATAAGTGGATAGGTGCATTGTGTGCTAGTGAATTCTTAGTAAAAGGTTGAATTTAGTTATTAAAGGGGTAAGAAGAATTATTCTTGAGATGATAAGTTGTGAAAATGCATAGGGTATTGAATTCATGGTTTAGACTAGTGTTATTGTGTTATGTGCAGTACCTTGTGATTTTGAGTTAGGCTTGAACATAGTGAGGGGACATAGCTCAACTCATACTTTGGGATATGATTGAGCATTAGAAGTTGCATCAACTAAGGCCTAGTAAGTTTTATAGCCCTGCATTCCATGTTATAGAGTTATAACCATATTAAGATTCCTTACTCAAATCTTATTTAGAACACTCCAGTGGAGTATAAGCTATCAGTATAATTCAGTTCGTATAGCCAACAATTCAGTTTAGCAGTCATATAGATAAACCCCTATTGTTTTCCATGTTTCCATCTAGTTTTACTATCCGAAGTTTCATGAATATGGCTATTCTATGAGGTAATTTGTTTGCATACATGTAAGTTGCAATTTTAGTTCAGTCCAACCATTATGTTTCGGATTCAGCTATTTAGTCATGACTCAGTATATAAGAATTCAGTACATGATATCAGTTTTCCAAGTATTCCAACTTAGAATGTGTAATACCCTTTGTATGATCTTAATCTCATTATCTCATGATTCGTACTTACATAAGGTACATAGTTATACCAAGAAGCCCTTCTCTCTTGATTCTTTTATGTATTTTTATTGAGAGAGAGTTCCTAATCAAAATTTACATACTTTATTCAATCCTTAGTAACTCTTGGAATTCTATTGCATCAGTTATTATTTCGCAGTTCTGTATGTATGATCATATCATGAACATTTCAAGTAAGTTTTAAACTCTAATCATGAATCAGCTCCTTAAAGTAAATAGAGTCAAGTTAGCTCAAAAATCAGTTTCATGATAAAGATATAACATTTCAACTCATCTATATCATTCATTACCAGATATTTCCTGTGTATATTTGCATACATCTAGTTCCTATCTATCATTCAAGGATGAATTATTATAAGAGGGTGAAAATATATTACCCCATATTTTTAAGCTAGACTTTGAACTATCGTTCCTATGCCTGTAAACTCTAATCGCATGATTGGTTTTTGAATACATGTGTCATGATCTTTATCCTAGTGTATGAAGTGCTTAATACGTGAAAAATGTTCAGAAGAATCGCATAGAGCAAAGTGAGATAAGAGCCTTTGATTTGGCCAAATTTTGGTGTTTGATTCCACAAGGGTCGACTTCAAACCTGTATAACTTTTTATATACGTTGAAATTTTTCTCTCAAAACCCACCAAATTAAAGATAATTCATTTAGCTTCCAAACTATACCAATTTCACCTTAATCTGATCCCTGAGAAAAAATTTATGGCCTTTTAATGAGAGGCGGTAAGGGTCCAGGATTTGGCCGCAATGTGTTGCTCTCTCCAGGCGATATGGGGCATGACGCGTTGCTTTCTCCAAGTGATATGGGACATGATACAGAGATTCTTCCCCCTTTATTTCATCTTTTTAAGGGTCAACGGACACTTTGGTCCTTTCCCCTCAACCCCAAACATCCAAGGTAGGAATATTTGCCTATCTTCCTAAAGATTTCTCACGTAGAAACCCTTCTCTTCCAAATAACGAAATATTCAACTTTCTCTCCAAGAATTGAAGTATCCAAGCTCCAAATTCAAGTTCTTCTTCAAGGATCAAATCTTCAATTGCAAGAATTCATCTAATTAAGGTATGTGGGAGTTCAGTCATGGGTCCCTTTCACCCATGGAGCCCAAAAACCTTTATTTGATTTAAAAAGAGAAGTTTTATTATATCTTGAAGATGCATATGTTAAAGATGGGTTTATTTTATGTTTTCCTTATTGATTTGAATTCAATTCATGTCCAAGTATGACTCCATGGATAGTTATGTTATCTCATGCTTTAAGTTTCAATTTTCCATGTCATCTTCAAGTGAATTTCCTGGTAAACCACAAATTTATAAGTTTAGCCGTGTAATCATGTTGATGTCTCATGTTTAATACATTCCCATGTTCAAGTTAATGATTATCACATGTTTTGTGGAATGTTCATGTTTTGGGTCTTTGAACCAGGATTCCTATCTTACAGTTTTAAGTGTTGATATGATGCTTTATGGTCATTCAGTGCTGGCGAGTTATGAACACCCGATACTTATGTGTTTACTTATAATTCAGATCTTTCAAGTAATAATAAGTGAAACCATGAGTCTTATTATTTACTTCGATATTTATGATCATGATGAACACTATAAGTTATTAGAAATAATGTTAAGTTAAACTTAGTTTAGTTCAGTAATAGTGTCAGTTCAGTTGGGAGTAGGATTTTGCACCGAGCTGTAATACCCGGTATTTGTCAAGCTTTACTTAACTCTCAGTTCATGAGTTATCTAATATGAAATTTTTAAATACTCAATATTTTTCAGTTTAGAGCCTTCCATTGCGTAGCAAATTGAATTAGCTTTCCAAAGATATAGAATTTGCCTAAATTTGATAACTTGGTAAGAATTTATGGTTATTTTAAGTTTCAGTTGTTAAACACCATCATTGAATCCAGTAGCGTGTCGCGGAGAATGTAAAAATGGCAATTGTCAGTTTCTAGTGAGGTAACATGATATCGGCATATCGCGCCACAACTTATTTTCACAATTGTCCATTTCCAGTGTACTAACGTGATTCCACCAAGTCGTGGTGAACTTTCAGGTCCCAACCAAAGTAGCAACATGATACCACCGCATCGTGTCACCATGCATTTTCCCAGTTGGTAATTTCCAGAGACACGGCGTGTGTTACGCTAGATGCCTATTTGGGAAAATTTTGATGGGAATTAAATGTTTAATGAAGGGCTAAAACAGTCTTTTCCCATGATTTTAACATTCCTAGATACGGGATTTAATCCCTAAAAATGTTTTAAGTCATTAGTCACTCTATTTATCCCCAAATTAATTGCATTCTCTCTCAAAACTACAAACTATAGCTTCAAGAAAATAAGACTAATCTCAAGGGATTCACCAAGAACTTCAAGAAACTCATAAATTAATGTATGTTAGGGGTTCATCTATGTGTTCCTTTCACCCATAGAGTCCACGAATCTATTTTCAAAATACAAGATTGTTGAATTATGAACTTCCATGATTGAATTGAATAAAATTCATGTTGATGTTATTGTATGGTTTTAGTCCATGATTAAATTACATACTTTTATGAATTTAATCATTGTATGTGTTGAATTATATGATCTTCATGATAAACCCTTCAATTTGCAACTTGATTATTGAAACTATGTCAACCCAAAATGTTTATGATCTAATGATTCAATTATGCCTCCCCATGAGTTTGATAAAATGCCTATGTGAATGAAATAGTGCCCTTATAACTTGATAGCATGTATTCCCTATTCATTTATAAGTAGATGCGTTACAAATGTTTGATTAAATGCCTCTATGAGTGAACTATGGACAGGTATACATTGTTAAAATTTTCAAGAGTATATTATGCTTTAGTTTTCATGCTATCGAGTTCTAGGGGTATTTAAAACCTTACAATTTAGCTGTATGCCTAGAGCCAATGTCAATTACAGAATCTCAGTTATGTCATGATCTGTAGTACTCCCTGCCAATTACTAAACTCAGTAGATCTCAGTCAATTACAGAACTCAAGAAAACTCAGTAAACTCAGTATTCAGTCTAGTACAATTCAGTATATTCAGCTCAGTGTCTTTCAGTTGGAAGTAGGATTCAGCATCGAGAGAACCCAAGGATGGGGACTCACCTGCCAGTAGAGGGTGTGATCCTTAGAAGTAATCCTAGCATTCCATAACTACATGGTAAGTGTAGGTTGAGATATCAAACATGCTAGTTAAGGGTTGATGAGGTATTTGAACCTGTCAAATGAGGGTTCCATCGTTCTTATTAGAGTATCTTATAGATGAGGGTAACTTTTTAGTTTTTTTACTCATGGTACGGTACTGAAAACCTTCCAATTGGGGTCACAGGTTGGACCCCAACTCAGTTAACTTTTCTTATTTGGGGCATGTCAGTTAGATTATTACCTCCCACAGTCTCAGTTTCATTCTTTAGAATAAAACTCACTTCAGTTCTACAAAATTAAGACTGTCAGATACAGTCAACCAATAACAGTAAATCAATTATCAGTAACTTCAGATATCAGTTACTCCATTTCAGAATTTAGGACTTAGCTTCAGACCAGCTTAGTCACAGTATTTATTTCTATGTGCATTAGTGCATACTTACTATTTACAGCAATATCAGTTATTCATGAACTCTCACATTTAGTTACTCTATATCATACTTTCAGTTATTGTTCATGCATATGAACCTTTGCATTCAGCCTTACCTCATCTAGCATACCAGTACATTCCACATACTGACGCATACTCTTTCTTTATGCTATGATGTCTCATATCATAGGTTCGGACGCTCAAGTTCCTAAGCGCTCATAAATAGACTCAGATTTAACCAATAGTAGTAGATTAGCAGTAAGTCCTCATCTTTTAAGGATATTCTTTTATTTTATTATTTTAGTAGACTCAGCATTTTAGTACATGGAGTTAGTTGGGTGATTGTCCCATCAACTCCACTTTTAGATAATTTCAGTTAGAGGCATTTCAGATATTTTTCAATTTTATAGATTGTTATTTTAGACGTTAATTTATCAGTATTTTAGATGTTATGAACCTTATGGAATTTCATCCTATTATTCTGCATTTATTATAGTATCATGTTTAAGTTCTCAAAGTAGATATCAGTCAAGGGTTAGCTTGTGGTCCTTTGGGGTTGTTAATATTGTGTAGCATCCAGGGTACAGACTCGAGCCGTTACACGAGCGAACCCAAGAATGGGGGCTCACCTTCCAGTAGAGGGTATGACCCTTAGTAGGAATACCTGAGTTACACAACTATCTAGCCAGTGTAGGTTTGAGATATCTTCCTGCCAGTTGAGGGTTGACACAGATCTCATAAGGGCACCTGCCAGTTGAGGGTGACTCTTTTGTCCTTTGGGACACTAGTTTTTTTGGATCCACACAACCAGTGTTAGTTCCCATAGCATGGTACTAACACACTTTAAACTGGGTTATAGTTGGACCCCGATTAGCTTATATTGGGGCATGCCAGTTACATGATACCTCCCACAGTTTTAGTCTAGTTATTCAGACTAAGTACAACATAGTATTATATGATCAGCATTTAGAAAGCAATTAATTAGTATATAGTTACCAGTTAATTAGTATTCAGATGTCAGTTGATCGATATTCAAATGACAGTTATTCAGTGTTCGTAAACTAGTTGGTCTATATTTATATATCAGTTACTCAGTATATAGACATTAGTTATCCTTTACTTAGATTTCAATCATTTAGTCACACAGGCATCAATTATTCAGTTAATTAGATCAGCTCAGTGTATGTTATGTTTAGTTTTATATGTTTATACATTTATTCTCAATATATTGGTAAATTCAAATCCACGAGTTATATCATTTTCCATCCTATTATTTCAGACTCATAATTCATACATGATCCTTAGTATAGTTGTATGGTCCCTTTACTGTACTTAGACTATTTCCATATGGTGCATTACAACTGAGGAGGTAAGGTCACGCCCAATTGTAGGTTAATGGGAAGAGAGTAAATGAGTACATAGTAAATACTAAGAAAATTGATGTAATTTTTAAAATGACCTTGGTGAGTCATGAGTAACCAAGTCAATTTTGTCATACCTCGATGTTAAATCAAGTGCTACATGGGAGGCAACCCATTAATCTATTTGGTGAAATCTGAGTATCCAGCTTAGCCAAATAGTGCCACGATATTAAATCAAGCGTTGCATGGGAGCCAACCCATATTCTTGTATTTGTTTCATTATAAGATAATATGTTTGTTCAATGTGTAGGACTAAGAAGGGTAGAAAATATCCAGAGAATTTGAAAAGGTTTTGGTCAAACAGATACTTTGCCAGTCGTATCTAGATGATACTACTCATAAGTAGGAGTTGTATAGACTTGGAAGAAAATTAAAAATCAGTAAAAAGATTCTTCAATGGATATGATTCGCAGAGCGAGTCTGACCCCTAGGCACGACTCATCACATTGAGTCGTATCCACTCCAGAACCCAAGTAAGGTTCAAGGTCTATACGAGTCAAATGCAGGACCTGTAAGCCTAGGTACGAGTCGTATACATAACTCATACCCAAGCTTACCAGGTTGTGGGTCAACCCTACCTATAACTATGATTTAAATAGAATCTAGGAACCTAAAATCGGGTACCGGACATCTGAAACAACCCTATACCAATAAAAATTCCATCTTTGCATGATTTTCAAGCTCCAAAGGTACGCAATATCTTTGAATTATGCACCAACTTACCCAAATTATTTACTTGACATTACCTAAGAACAAATTTTGAAGAAAAATGGTTTGAAATTAGTGAGAATACAAATTCACCCAAGAAAGTAAGTTTTCAAACTCAATCTCACTATATTTCAAGTAGAAATCATAAATGTGACCTATTCCTAACTTGATTTAAGTTGTAATTACTTGGTTGTTTCAAATTGGTACCTTATTTGTTACGTTTAGGGTAGAAATAGAAGTTGGGAGAGAATGTGGGTTTAGGTATTGATATTTTGTATGTTGTGTGGTTAAAATTGGTTGATATGCTGCAAAAAAAACTATCATGGGTAGTTTGGGTATTTACTATGGATTCAAACATTATAATTGGAAATCTATATTGTTGTAGATACAAGGTTTTAAGCATTGGAAACAGCCTCTAGCATAAATGCAAGGTAAGGGTGTGTACGATACACCCTTGTGGTAGGGCCCTTCCCCAGACACCGCGCATAGCGGTAGCTTTAGTTCTCTGGGTTGCCCTGTAGATACAATACCCCATAAAACTCATACACACTAGTACGGGGTCATAATGGGACTCATACTCACTGACCACATGGAATTCTAACAAGTTTAAGGTTCTAGAATCGATACGACTCATACACTTAGAGTCGTACTGACCTGGGAGTAATAGAATTTTAATTAAATATTTCTGGTCTGCTTATGAATATTGGTAAAGGGTCATGCCTTGATAGTGTGACTAGCTAGGAGAAGTCATAAGGTGACCAGTGAACAGTTGTTCATGCACTGTGTAACATAGGACTAGGCCATACGAGTCATACCCAGTCAATACGACCAGTATCCTCCACTCGTACCTTTACCTTGACATGTATACCGAACTTTAGTTTTAAATTTTTCGTTGTTTTTATTTAGTTAATAATAATGAGTGATTGATGGTACCATGCCTCCAAAGAACGCTTCTTCACTCAAACAAGTCAAATAAGGAACTAAGAGGGGACCGATTATGAACTCAGAATCTAGTGGTTCTGAGTTTGATGTGTCAACCAACAATAGCGGTGAACTTTATGAAAACTCCTTAAAGGGAAATGTTTCCCAAAAAAGGAAGGTGGCTGACATAGGAAAGGGAAAGAAAGTTGCAGCCCTAGAGGAATCAGCACCTCCACGAGGCCTGAAAAGAAAGAACCCCATGGTCTCTCCTTCACATACACCACCACCATTTGATGATGATG
The DNA here is from genome assembly GCA_030864225.1 of Capsicum baccatum var. pendulum. Classification (NCBI taxonomy): domain Eukaryota; kingdom Viridiplantae; phylum Streptophyta; class Magnoliopsida; order Solanales; family Solanaceae; genus Capsicum; species Capsicum baccatum. Next base: position 110,589,082 of record CM061550.1, read on the forward strand.
AGGAGGATGAATCTAGTTCAGAAAAGGTAAGTTCTAGGAATGTTGATACTATAGAGAAGTGAATGAGGTACCTTTGATAGCCTGGCAGGACCCCGTAGTTATACTTTCCATTGCCCCAGTGCCCTTTGTTAAATGATGGAGGTACCTCGAGATGTAGGAGACTTTCAACAGTGGGTTAATCAGACCTCAAGGTGGAAAAATAAAATGTTATTATATCTTAATTAGAGGTTGATCACTACCACGATGTCAGAGATACCTCAATTTGATGAGCGTTTCCAATAGTGTAGGTTCGAATGGATGACGAGAGTGCCTGGGAAATATAGTAAAGTATTGGTGAAAGAATTTTATCCTACATACAAGGGAAAACTTCAGCGACAAAACCCACAAGGTCAGTTATGGAAGGGTGGAGACCTTGTAACTTTTCTTACTATTCAGGGAGTATAGATAGACATTTTATCACGTACCATTAGTCAGTTATTATATGGAACAGAGTATAAAACTCTGATTAATACTAAGGAGATGGACTATTAGATGGAAGAAATAAGAAAGACAACTTGGAGTTTGTTGGGGTTGGAGGATAAAATGGCGTTGTTTAGGTGGATTGTACAAAGTATATCTTTGAATGGACAAAACACATTTGGGTAGTATGAGGCCCTGGGTTCATCTCACAGAAATTAAGAAGAATACCCTCAACTTTAAGGGTAAAGTATTAAGGACACTAGCCTGGAACAGTCTAAATCCAACTATGGGTGATAATGTTCTAAGCCTAGTTCGGGTAGCCATGATAGCCAAAATTATAGTCAGTTATAAGTTTGATATTAGTGTATTTTTAGCTTGGGAGTTATGAGACCGGGCAGTAGTTGGTAAGAAATCATTATTGGCGTATCCATGCATATTCCCATAGATGTATCTGACTGTGAAAGTACTGGAACTCCCTCATATAAATGAGATGTTAGAGGCCATAAGAACTACAGATTTGGGCTTGATTCAAGATGTAGCCAACCCTTTGGCCCAGAAGGCAAGACAGGCAGTTAATTTTATGGAAGAAATATTTTGATAGAGCAATGAGGCTGAAAATTTTGAGGCTAATGAGGAATAAGCGTAGATAGAGACTTCATATACAGATGCAATGTGTTCTTCTAGTGACCCTTCTTCAGTTCAGTATATGCCACCCAATCCATGAGGTATGCCTTGTGGACTTGTTATGATTTCATAGGTGATGTGGATAGAGGTTATAATAAGGTTAACCATATTGGAGGAAAGACTGGGTCACATGGAAGGAGTCATGAAACCCTAGCTTGATGCATATATTTATGAGTCTGGATAGATGGGTCCAGAGTAGACTGGATACCTTTGAATCGAGGATCACTCAATAATTTAGTAGTGATCGGACACCTAGTTTTTCTAATATCAAATATGAGGTTATGAAAATTAAGAAGATGGTCATAGACTTATGTGATAGACCAATTGTTTCAAACTCTGTATTTGAGATAGTGATTCCTATAGTTCATATGCCAAACATATAGGTGATCCCTAAGTTGGTACATGCACCAGTTGAGGAGACCAAAGAGAAAAGAAAAGAAAGAAAGAAAAAGAGGAAAGAAAAAGGGAATTTGAGAAAAATGATAGGGACAAAAGCATATAGGATGAGCTGGACCAACAAATAAGGGTCCATGAGATGGCATCTAGAGTTGACGGTTCAAGGCCTCCAGTTATTGATATTAAGGGGGACGGTGTTGAGCCCCCAATTTTGGTTGTTGATCTAGTCCTAGTAGCTGATGGGACGAGAGCTGAGGACAGTAGGACACAACATGAGAGCCCACGTGCTAAAATTGATCAGCTGGCACCTTGAGGGACAGGTATGACCTATCATCCTTACTCTATATTGTTTTAAACACTGAGGGAAGTGCATTGATTTTTAGTTAGGGTGGGGTTATTTTGAATATCTGGGAGTAGCTGGAAAGTACAAGTCACTAAAAGTCTAATATGACTTGCAAGTTTGGAACTGACAGGTGAGATAGGAAGAAAATCAACGCCTATGGCAAAAAATTATTTTTATTGTGATTTTTTGAGAGATTTTGAAAATTTTATTTGCATTTATAATGAAAATTCTTATTTTGATTGATTTGGGGATTTAGAAACACTGTTGATTTGAAATAAATACGTGGAGTATCTGTGTTAAATAAAATTGTGTGTAACACATCGCATTTTTGGGCTAGACTTTGAAGTATCGTTCTTAAGAGTCTAAACTCTAATCCTATGAATTTCTTTTGAATATACGTTTCATGATTTTTATCCTAGTGTGTGAAGTTCTCTTGAAGTGAAAAATGTTCATAGGAATTGCTTAGAACAAAGTTGAGATAACACCCTTTGATTCGTCCAAAATTTGTTATTTGATTCTAAAATTATTGACTTTAAACTTGTATAACTTTTGATATACATGGAATTTCTTAGCTGAATATCCACCAAATTATATATAATTTAATCAGCTTTCCAACGATACCAATTTTAACTAAATCCAATACCCGAGAGAAAAGTTACAACCATTTTTGTGAGAGGCAGTAAGTGGAGGCGATATGCCCGCGCCACCCGAGTTATTGCGCCAGGATAGAGGAGGTGCCATGGGGCATATTCCCATGGGCAAAAGGGAGCGTTTCCTGGTCCATTCCCCCTCTATTTTCAACTACTTAGGGGTCAAGGGACACTTTGTTCCTTTCCCCTTAACCCCAAACGTCCAAGGGATGATTTATAACACCCAAAAGGGCATTATTTTCCCACTTTTCATCATCAAAACCTTACGTAAACACTCCCTTTTCCCACCATGAAAAAATTTCAAATTTTCTCTTAATAACACAAGGATTTAAGTTTTGAATTTAATATTTCTTCAAGAATCGAAGAGTTAAAGCTTCCTAGTTCAATAAACCTTCAAGAAAAAAAATCAAGAGTAAGGTTTCTTTCACAAGTTTATTATTCAAGTCCCAAGATTCAAGCTTTCTTCACAATACAAGAAAATTAAGGTATGTGGACTTATGAACAAGGATACTCGTTTCATCCTTGTGCCCAAAACTAGTTTTAAAGTTGAATTTACCTAAATTGCAATTAGGGTTCATACCCAACCTATCTCTTTTTGAGTTTATGTATTTATAAAGTTATTTAAATGATAAATTTCATACTTATGCTCATCAATTAATGTTTTGATATAAATATTTTCAATTGAGTTTTAAGAATGATATTATGTTTCAAGTTATGTGAAAGAAAGCATGAGATTTAAAGGATTTAAGGGCATTAAGATTATGCATGCTCAAGTTTTGATCCATAAGATTCATATTGTGATTTTGATTTCATTATCTTGACTGAAATTAATGAAGTATTTCAAGAAGAATATTGAGCATTAAGTATTATTTTGATTTGACATGAATTTGAAGCATGGGATTTTAAGCCCTAAGTTTAAGTTTTGATAATCAAGAAGACTATTATTTGAAGCACCCTATGATTAGTTTGTATTTAGAATTTAAGCAAGATTTGATCTTTTGATCCTCAGCTAAGATGTGGAATCCACATAGATATCTTTGATTACGGTTTAAAATAGACAGATGCATAATTGGTTTTCATTATAAGCCCTTATGCTATTTTTAATGTAGATATCTTACAGAATAAGCATATAAGTAAGGGAGTACTATTTAGCACCGAGTTGGGTATGTTTCTCAGTTCACATGCCCCAAAACTATGAGCCAATGTAGGTTCAGATTATTCCCATTTTTATGGATGCTAGTACAGATTATGATCACATAGCTCAGGTTATACTCTTTGGAAAGAGTACGACACCTTTCCCCAACATGAGGTTTTCCCCTTACGGGAAAATGACATTGGCCATCATGATAGCTTACATGTTGTATGTCGATTAGAAAACCTCCCTAAATTTAACTCCTAAAATAGAATAACAAAATAGATTTTAGAAACTAAGTGTAAAGGATCACGATTTTATTTAGATATTGTTTTACATTACTCATTCTCTATTAGATTTTAGCTTTAGTTTACAGATATAAAGATGAGTCTTTTTACAATTAGCCTGCATGATTCAAAATCAGACTTAACTTCAGTGCTACTCAATTCATTATCAGAAAGAATAAAACTATAAATTTTAGAACTAAGTGTTATGGCTCACAATATTTATACAGTATTCTTTATCATTCATCATTTATGATTTTCGGCTTTCTTTTATTCAAGCCAATATTAGTCATTTACACTTCTTATGCATTCTTTACAAGCTATATGAACAATTGAGTTATTGTTTTACTTATGCATTCACCCCCACATGTTTAGTATATTCCAAAAGTACTGATCCACATATACATCTATGCGCTACATTTTTTAATAATACAGGTACCAGTTCATTTTTAGTCCATATGTCATGATTAGACAGTTGCAGATTCCAGCTAGCAGATGATGAATTCTCCTACTTCGAGGATTTCAGTGAGATATTTTTTATGTACGTTACTTTCTTACTCATATTTATTGATTAGTGGTAGTTGGAGGCACTTCCCAGCTATCTATAGTTAGTATTGTAGAGGCTTCACTGATGTTAGTTAGAGTCAATTATGTAATTTTATTTTTGTTCTTCATTTTTATCAGAATGTAAAATTGTATCATTATTGTATTTTGGCTAGATTTTATCATGATTATATTTTCGCACAGTAAACACAGTCATTTTATACATATTTAAATCAGTTACTTAATAGTATTCCAAAACAAGAGTTAGCTTGGGACCCGTTGTGGTCCTAAGCACCGTGTGACGACTAGAGGGTAGTCTCGGGTCATTACATTGTGGTGAAAAATTGACTCCTCTAAAACTTTTGGTTAACTGTGTGATATTTATATATGTATAAGGTTGTTATGAATACAAAAAAGATATTAGGATTAGGGATAGAACATTTAGGGACATACATCTACATAACTGGATAGCTAGTACTTAGTAATGTAACCCTGTGCAAGTGCATGTATGGTATACTAAGTTCCCAGTGTGTTCAAATCTAGAACTTAGTTTTTTTTACCTAGGTCTAGGATAGTTAAGTTGGAGACGATTATAGGACCTTTTTGTGTGAGTCCACCTAAGCCAAAAATTCCTTACATAAATAAGTATGAATCCTTTTATCCAAATATTTGAGCCTAAATAGACCAATTTTGTTGAATACACCAACTTTACCTTCTCGGCTTCCTTACAATGAACCTATTTTGCCCTAGACCTTTATGGAAACTATGCACCTCAACTCAGGAAAGTCGCCTAAGTTGAGGGAGGCTATTATAGGGGCGCATAGGAAAAAATAAGTATGGAGAAAATGTGTAGAAGAAAAATAGTTGAAACTTGGACAGGTGTAATGCGAATAAAGGAAAGAAAAGTTGAAAGGAAAATAAAAAGAAAAAGAAAAATAAAAGTGAGAAAACTGCACCTGTCCTAATTTGAATATGCTTGAAATAAAAAGGGAGACATAAGGGTGGAAATAAAAGAAAAAGTGGAAAAATAAGTGGACCCCAAGAAATGCGTAGTGTCCTGGAGGCTTAGTCATTGAATAAATTCTAACATATATCATACTAGTTCCACGCCTACGGTACAAGTCAAATAAAGTCCTATAGTGATCCTACCGTGACTGTCTAAAAACTTAGGAAAAGAGCATAAAGGCAAGCCTATGGTATTTGGTGGAAATCAGTGATAATTCTTTCTGAGCGTGATAGTCATTTGTTATATCCTTTAATAGATTAGTTTATCCATACGGAGATAAAATAGGATTTCTTTTACTGTGGGCATATATGGGCTCTATTGCCAGGTTGCTAGATAGTTTGGTGAATGTAATTTGTGTCTATGCCTAGTTTCTTTTGCTTATGTAATGCAATCATCGAATTCCCTCGTGTTTATACTTGTGCTAAATTGTTATACACAGTTTGAGTCTTTAAAATTTAAAAGTTGGAGAGTAAATTCAAAAGCACTGCCATGGGTAGCTTAAGGTCTTCCTATTTAAGCATCATCATATGATGGGGTATGACTCCTATGATGCTGGTAAGAGTTAAGGAACGAGTCGTACGAACTGCAGACATAACTTTACCTTTCCCATTTTTATTAGGATTTTTATGTTATTATGAGATACTATAAATACCATAGGGTTTAACTTTTATTCAGTTACACATTCATACAATACTTTTACATGCTTTACAATTATTCTTGGGATTTAGGGTTCTTATTAAATTCAAGACTTTTGAGTTTATTTATCTTATTCTTGTTCAATTAATTACATGTCTTCAGCAGTGATAATCATGGATTCTAGCATAAAAATGGGTGGTAATATCCTTGACTAGGGTTGTGGGAACCCTGGTGGATTATCTACGTTGAGGAAGTGTAATTTATTCTAGGGTTTATGCATGTATCTTAATCTTCTTCTTAATAATTAATCTTTGAGATGTTGTAGAACCTTGAGATAGCCTGTACTTGCATTCATCCTTACAAGGGAGCTTGTGATTGGGAAAAAAAGATTATGAAAGTGATTTGGAATTCACCTCCATATTATAGTCCCCGCAATCTCATCTAATAACTTGATCTTATAAGGTGATAATGAACTGTGGTCGTAGAAATGAGCAACAAGGAGATGCCCTGAGACTGAACTGGTAAAGGGTGTGATTTATCTTCACGTTTACAAAATGGATGATAATACATATCTTCTAGACTTTACATGCAGAACAACAGAATAAGTTGGTTGAACATGAGAAATTTACGGAGTTAAGAAGCCAGGGGGAACACAAGCCTAGTGTTCTTTTTCTATTCTTTTCAACTCAAAAGCACTCAAGTTTTTGTTACTACTTGTGATTGATACAAAATTCCCATCATTTACTTTTCTTCACTACTCGTGAAATACATCAAATCAAGCAACTATTTAGCATCTTTCCTGTGGGTTCTACCCCAACCTAGTTTGGTTACTATATTTGGAATTGATCGGAGCATACTTCTATTGGAGTTAGATTTAGGCGACATTAGCAACCAAGTAAGGTTCTAGGTATGTACGAGTTAAATAAAAACCTATAAGCCTGCGTACAATTAAAATAACTCATACCCAAGATTACCAGGTAAGGGTTTGAGGGTCAACCGGGCCCAGAACTTGATTTAAAAGCCAAAAGGCACCCAATACGGGGTACTCGATATCCAAAAATATACCCACCTCCATTTTTCATTGATTCTTTCTCTTGTAATGCACAAAATCAATAAAAACACTTTGAATTAGTTACCAACTTGCTAAAATTCTTCACACTGCACGAACTAAGCACTAATTGAGGTAGAAAAATCAAAAACTCGAGCAACCTACATTCTTAAATACTCAAGTAAGTATTTCAATTTAATTTCTCTATTTTTCGAGTTAAAAATGCAAATGTGAGATATTCTAGACTTTCTTGAAGTTGAATTTACTTGTGGATTAAAAATCAAAACCCTAGTTCATAGGATTTGAGTTGAAAATTGAAATTGGGGGTGTACTTGATTTTAGGTGTTGATATTGTTTGTTGTTTTTACCAAAACTGGGTGTTACTTCTACATAAAGTAGAGGGTAATTTGGGAAATTTGTGTTGGCGTCAACAATAAAGTTGTACTTCTATGTTACAATGGATATGAGACCTCTTATGACTCATACCCATAGGTAATGAGTCATAACATGAATCGTACCCACTGACAAAAGTCTAACTAATTTGAAATTCTAGTATGGATACAACTTTCCTAAACGAGTCGTACCCAACCCATATGACTCATACACTTAGATCGTAAGGACATAGAAAGTGGTCAAATTTTAGAGTTTTGTTTCTGGATTGCTTACCAGTATTGGTAATGAGTCGTACCCTATTCTTACGACTCGTTATAAGGAATCTTAAGTAGGCCAGTGAACATCCACCTACACACTGCGTATCATATGACTCGTTCATATGAGACATACCCTGTCAATATAACTAGTACCCCCTAATCTTACTTCAGATAGAGAAAGCACACTGACATTCATTTCCTAGATTTTGCTTTCTTTTCTTTATTTGCTTGCAAATTAATGTGTAATTTCAGGTATCATGCCTCCAATAGGTGTTTCTTTTTCCAAGAAACTGGCCAATAAGGGAAAGAAAAATGCACCATCTTTAAGTTCTGAATCCCTGAGTCATCGAGTAGTAGTGGTGATGTAGTTGAAAAAAATGCACCATCCTCAAGTTCAGAATCCTCTGAGTCATTGAGTAGTAGTGGTGATGTAGTTTAATTCCAAGTGAGACGATAGGCTAAACCAAGGGGAAAAAGACCTACTCGGGGAAAGAATGTAGCAATTTCAAAGGCCAAACCTCTACTGGGACCAAGTGCAAATAACCCTAGTACCTCTCCTCCATACTCACCTCTATCTTCAGAGGTAGAGCATGTTAAATCCAGCTTTGAATAGGTAAGTTCAGATAATGCTAATTCTATAGAAGATGTTAATATGCCACTGATTGATGTGCAATACCTTCCACTAGCCCTTACATCTTCTCTTGTGCCCACCGTTGAATGGTGGGGGTACCCTAATATATATACTACCTATAATAATGACCTGAGCAAACTCAAGAATAGAAAAATCAAAATAATCTTATACCTCAAGAGACGTTTGATTACTACAAGGATGGAAGAGTTGTCAAGGTTTGAGGATCAGTTCAAATAGTACGAGTTTGAGTGGATGACCAGAGCGCCATGCAGATACAGTCCTACATTACTGCGGGAGTTTTATGCCATGTACAAAGGAAAGTTCTAGAGACAATATCCACAAGGCAAGTTATGTAGAGGTGGTGACCCCATTGCCTTGTTATTCATTCAAGGAGTGCGAGTAAATATCTGCACACACACTATTTCTAAGTTCTTATATGGACTAGATTATTAGCCTTCGATAAACACTAGTGAAATAGATTATCTTCTAGAGAAGATACAAAAGATTACTCAGAAATAGATGGTGTCGGATGAGAAGATGGGTTACTTCGGGTGGATTGTTGGGCGTATAACGTCGAATAGTGAGGAAGCAATGTGGTTGGTGGGTGGCCTGGGTTTCATTCCACAAAAAATAAAGAAACATACACTTAATTTTGAGGCAAAGGGTAGTGGACACTAGCCCAACACCGGTTATGTCCCACTACTATGGACAACGTGTTGAATCCAGTTCGGGCATCTTAGATAGCCAGATTCATAGCCATCTATGAGTTTGATATATGAGAGTTTTTATCATGGGAGATGAAGGAATGAGCTGTAGGTAGTGAGAAGTTGCTGCTAGTATACCTATAACACCCTGGATACCAAATGATACCTATGACCCCAAAGGACCACAAGCTAACCCATTACTGGTACCTGCTGTGAGCACTGAATAATAATACTAAAATAATGCAGAAGTTAGGCTGAAAATCCATAAAGTTTATAAGCTAAATACTATTGAATATAACATCTGATAATAATATCTAAAACTGAATACTATCTAAACTAGTCTAGTTTGAAAAGCCTCTAACTGGACTTTCTGAATGTGGAGTTAATGGGATAAGCCTCCAACTAACTCCGACTACTGAAATACTGAAGCTGTTAAAAATAAGGAAATAAAGTCATATCTTCGATAGATGAGGACTCATTACTAAAGTTGATGCTATCCAAATCTGTCTAAGCATGGTTGGGAACCTGAGGATCCAAACCTATGATATGAGACATCATAGCACAAAGAGAAAGTATGCATCAGTACGTGAAATGTACTAGTATGCTAGATGAGGTAAGGCCAAATGCAAGGGTTCATATGCATGAATAGTTACTGACTGAATGATATGAAGTAACTAAATGAGAGCACATGGAATACTAAAACTTCTATAAATACTAAGTATGTAATGTTGCACATATACATATATACTGTATCTGAGATTTTTACTGAAATTGAGTCTGAGTTCTGATAACTGAGTTACTTATTACTAAGTAACTGATATCTAAGATTATTGATAACTGTATTAATGATAACTAGGTGACTATTTCTGACAGTCCTAATTCTGTAGAACTAAACTGAGCTGGGTGACTATGTCTGACAGTCCTGATTCTGTAGAACTGAACTGAGTTCTATACTAAGTCGAATACTAAAATTAAAACTATGGAAGGATATCATCTAACCTACATGACGATTTCTAAATAGATTGGGGTCCAACATGTAACCCCAGTTGGAAAGGTGTCAGACCATGCCATGAGTAAAGACAAGGCGAAAAGTCACCCTCATCTGGTAGATGCCCTGAATGAGAATAGTGGTACCCTCAACTGGTAGGTTTATATCTCAACCTACGATGGATATGTAGTTCTGGAATGCAAGGACTACTACTAGGGATCACACCCACTACTGGCAGGTGAGCCGCCATCCTTGGGTTCACTCGGTGATGAATCCTACTCCCAACTAAATTTGATGATTATTATATTGAGCTGAACTAGAGTCATACTGAGTTTCACTAAGTTTTGTAACAAACTAAGTACTAATCTTCATGACATTACTGAGACTATTCTATAACTACTGTAGCTCTAGGAAAACAGCTAGATTTTTGGTTACTGAATACCTTCAAGACTCGAAAGCATGGAAAGTAAACATGGCATGATCTTGAAAAGAATAACCATAGATAATTATTAATAACACATTCACCTAGGGATTTTTTCAAACACTTTAGATACATGAACTTTTACATGAATGGGACCATATGATGACATGTCATGATTTAACTATTCATTTCAGATAAGCATTCTATCAAACACTTCGGGAGCATGGGTATTTCACATAATAGTAGTTAACACATGAGCATCATAGATACAATAATCACTTGTAATTTCAAGGGTTTAATATGTAAATCATATAATTCACCACACATGCTATTTTAATTTCATGAAACTTGTAGTAAATCATGAAGTGAAACCTAAATAATATCATGAACATGAATACAATAAAATTTAACATGAAATTCATGAAAAGCAACAACTTGTAGTTTTAAAATAGGTTATTGAATTCCAAGGGTGAAAGGAAATCCTTGAATGAACACCTAACATACCTTGGTAATAAAATTCGTGAATATTAATGGTGTGTTCTTAAAGATTGAAGTTGAAATTGGATGCCCTAGGGTTTGTTCTTGAGAAAATTTGAGAGAGAGTGAGTGATTTAGCCATTAGTGTAGGTTAATCTCATGTTTTAGAGATGAATAAAATTAGAAAATGACACAAATACCCCTCTGGATGCGGATATCTTATTACTGAAAACATGCCCAGCAATGCGGAGACTGATGCACCGCATTAGTGGTGTTGACACGATGTCCATCATGATGCGATGGTCGATGTGATGCATCAATATCACATCGGCTCACTAAAATTTTGCACTGAATGCTGGGGAAAATATCCGTCGATGCGATGGGCAATGTGACGCATCGAGATCGCATTGACACACTATCTTGGACACCCAAACACATTTCAAATTAGGTATAAAAAATTTAAAACTCACCCGAAGTGACCTATGAACATACCTGATCATGATTCAATCCAAGGATTGGCATTTTAAGGTCATAAGGGTCACAAAATAAGATCTCCAAATTATGAAGGCTAAGAATGATTCTAATTATAAACACTTAGCTCAAATTTCTAAGTATGGGACCTCTTTTCATACTCTAAAGGACTGATTTAAGCTAGGATTTTTGTGGGGTCTTACATTACCTGTGCATGGTTACTCAGATATATTTGTCTGTGAGGGTATATGAACTCTCAGGTATTGATGAGATGATAGAGGCTACAAATGCCATAGATTTAGGGCTGATCCGAGATACAGCCAGGCCATTGGCCGAGAGGTGAGGCAAGCAAAAGATATGATTACAGAGATGTATAGATAGAGTGGTCAGACAGATACTACTGATGCTACTAAGGCAGGTGGACAAATTGAGACCGCACAGAATTTGGATGCAGCGGGTACAGATAATGCCCCACCTCCAATGCAGTCTATACACCTTCTCCCGAGGGGTATGCCATCAAAGTTTATTATGATTGTGTAAGAATAGTGGACTGAGGTGATTACGATATTGGGCACATTGGAGGCCATGCTTCAAAATATGGAAGGGGAAATAAAGTCTTGGGTTGATACTTAATTAGAAAACTAGGATAAATGGGTGCATCTGAGGTTGGATGTATTTAAGAAGAGGATCACCCAATAGTTTAGTAGTGTCCAGACCCTGGATGTTACGGAGGTGAAAGCTGAGGTGGCTGAGATTAAGAGAATGGTTGTAAAATTGTATGATTGACCGGTTATGTCAGAGCCAGTGGTTAAGATAGTTGTTCCCATGCTCTATATTGATAATATTTGAGCTATTCCGGACTCGATAGAGGAGACATAAGAAGAAAAAAAGAGGAAGCATGCTGAGAAAGAGTCTATGAAGAAAGCTATAAGAGATAGCCTGCAGACCGAGATGAGATAGATGTTGGAGCTGGTGGTTCGTGAATGGTATTTATTAATTTTGAGGAAGACGGTGACATAAACTCACTGAGTTATAGACCATTAAGAGCACCGGACACCATCAGTGCCACTGTTGTTTACTTAATCTCAGTCGTTAAAGGGACTCATGAGGATGTTTGGGACCTGAGTTGAGGGATCACATGCTGATGATGTATGAGATGGCACCTTGAGTGGCAACTTATGTTCTCGATCCCTTGTAATTCATTTTTACAGGCATAGAAGACAGTGTATGCGCTTTAAGTTAAGGGTGGGGGTCCAAGTTTCCATGGGCTATACCTACCATGTATTAAAACCTATGGCCTTAATTTTAAAAATTTGTAGATTCGCCATGTTTTATGTTTTTATTCATGTTGCCTTTGTGTATTATGTGTTGTAAATATCTAAAAATAGGAGGAGAATTTAAATTTGTTGCAGTTGATGTGTTTTTAATGAATATGCTGAAATTATGCTATTTTTGAAGAATATAGTGCAAAAATTTTAATACCCCTCCTAGAATTTTGTTGAACTGTGTGATGTGTATGTGTGTGAGACAACTGTGAATCGGATAAAGGCATTAGGATTAGGGATAGAACAACTAGGACAAACAAGTGCATAACTAGATAAGTAGTACCAAGCAGCGTAACCCTGTGCGAGTGTGTGTAAGCTATTATTGAGTTCTCAATATACTGGAATCTAGAACTTTCCTGATTGTTTTTACCAAGTTCCAGGATAGTTGAGTAGGAAATTACCATAGGCCATTTTTGGTTTAAGTTCACTCGAGCCTAAATACCCAACCAGATAAATTATGTATCCCTTTGATCCAAATATCTTGGCCTAAACTAACCAAGTTATTTTGTTTACACTAATTTCACCTTCCCATTTCTACAATGTACCTATTTTGGCCCTAGTCCTACTTGGACACTGTGCACTTCAACTCAAGAAAATCACCAAAGTTGAGGGTGGCGATTATAGGGGTGCATAGGGAAAAGCGAGAATGAAGAAAGAAGTGCATAGAGAAAAAATAAAAAAGGTGTGGTGTGGCAAAAATAAAATAAAAGAAAAGAAAGAATTTGAAATAAAAGAGAAATATAAAGTGAGAAAATCGTACCTATCCCGGTTTGAATGTGTTAAAATAGAAAAAGAGACATGAGGTTGGAAATAAAATTGAAGAATAAGTGGAAAATAAAGTGAACCCCGAATAAAGCATAGTGTCAAGGAGGCATAGTCACTAAAAATCCAAAAAAGATACCATACCAGCCCCTAACCCTACATTACAAGATGATTAAAGTCCTTAAGTGATCATGTATTGACTATCCAAAAACTCAGGAAAAGAGCATATAGGAAAGCCTATGGTATTCTGTATACACCAGTTACACTTCTTTGTGAGGGAGAGCATTGTTTGTTATATCCTTGAATAAATAGATTAATCTTAACTGAGAGTGAATGGGATTTCTTTGACTATGAGTGCATATGGGTTATGTTGCTAGGAGGATAGGTTGTTCAATTAATATGGGTTGAATATGTTTACTTGATTATTACTAATGTAATGCCATCATCAAATTCCTTTGTGTTTCTCTGTCAGCTAAATTGGTATGCATTATTTGAGTCTTGAAAAGTTAAAATTATGAGGGGAATAAAATGGTTGAAACTTGAATTGAAAAGCCACTACCATAGGTATCTTAGGATCTTCCTGTTTAAGCATCATTGTGTTTTGGGAAAGTTGGTGATTTTTGTTTTGCCTAAGGACACATAAACTTCTAAGCAGAGGGTGTTGATGTGTCGTGGAGACACGACACTTTCGATGCTTAAAACCATGAAATTGTTCTTGTACATAGGTTATTTTGGTTGATATAATGTGGTTTGTTGCTTGTTGTAAGTGAAATAGGTCTATTATAGTGTTAGACTAAAATTGGAAGAAAATGACCTGAAAAAACCAGGTTACAGAAGGTACAAGTCACCTTACGAGTCATAAATGACTCATACAACTCGGAGACTGACTTGTAAGCAAAACATAAACCAAGGCAAGGAATAAAAACCAAGTGTATAAAAGATACGACTAAGAGTATAGCTGTAAGATGAGGGTACAAGTTGTATAATGTAGTAATACATAGGGAAGAACCTAAGGAAGCAAATTAGAGTTCAAATCTCAGAAGAATACAATTTGGAAGTCTGAGTACGACTCCTATGGGCATACTGTAAGCAAAATAGTGTTTAATGGATTGAAGGAAGAATCTCCAAGTAGATACGAGTGAACGCCATAGTTGTATGATTAAGGTACGACTCATGAGTAGCATTCATAAGCAGAATAGAAAGTTGAAGCCTAGAATATCAGAAACTAGAGTAAATAGATAGGCATAGTATGTCTCGTACGAAGATGGTACAAGTGGATAAGAGATTTGTACCCTATGTTGGAATAAGTTTTCCTTTTGTATTTTTATTATTTAGAGATACTATAAATACCCAAGTGTTTATCATTTATTACGTTACGCACTCTGACAATAGTTTCACTACTTTACAATTATTCTTGAGATTTTGGATTTTTTTCACTTGAAGACTTGTGAATAACAATTAATTACATATTTTCTCTATTGATAATTGTAAGACCCCGCAAGATCCTAGATTAACACAGTCCTTTTGCAATCTTATTTTGTGACCCTTATGACCTTAAAATGAAGATCCTTGGATTTAGTCATGATCAGGTGTGTCCATAGGTCACTTTGGGTGAGTTCTGGATTTTTTGAACCTCATTTGAAATGTGTTTGCATGTCCAAAATAGTGGGTCAACGCGATCTCGATGCATCATGTTACCCATCGCATCGACAGATATTTTCCCCAACATTCAGTGGAAAATTCTAGTGAGCTGACACAATATCGATGCATCGCGTTGTCCATCTCATTGACAGATTAAAAGTCTGCATCTAGAGGGGTATTTGGGACATTTTTCCTACCTCTATTCTACCCTTTAACACGAAATTAAACGATCTTATGGGAAAAAATTACTTATTCTCTCTCAAATTGATCAAGAACAAACCCTAGGGCATCAAAATTCAAATTCAAACTTCAAGAACACACCATCAATATTTAGAATTTGATTACCAAGGTATGTTAGGTTTTCATACATGGGTTTCCTTCCACTCTTAGAGTTCAAAAACCTCTTTTTAAAACTACAAATTGATTACTTACATGAATTTTATGTTGAATTTGATTGTATTCATGGTCATGATATTATTTGGGTTTCAATCCATGATTTACAACAAGTTTCATGAAATTAAAATAGCATGTGTGGTGTATTATATGATTTGATGTTAAACCCTTGAAATTACAATTGATTATTGTATCCAATATGTTCATGCATTGACTATTATTATGTAAAATAACCATTCTCCCCAAGTGTTTGATAGAAAACCTATGTGAATTGAATAGTGAAATCAAGACATGTTATCATCTGGTCCTATTCATGTACAAGTTCATGTATCTCAAGTGTTTAACAAAATGCCTAGGTTAATGTATTGTTAATAAGTATCTATGGTTATTTTTTCAAGATCATGACATGCATTACTTTCCATGCTTTCAAGTCTTGGGGGGTATTCAATACCTGAAAATCTTGATGTTTACCTAGAGCTACAGTAGTTAGATAATAGTCTTAGTAATGTCATAAATAGTTGTACTCAGTCAGTTATAGAACTCAGTGAAACTCAGTATTAGTCCAGTTCATCTTAGTATAATAATCAATGTCCTCAGTTGGAGTAGGATTCAGCATCGAGTGAAACCAAAGATAGGGACTCACCTGCTAGTAGAGGGTGTGATCCTTAGTAGCAGTCCTTGTGTTCCTGAACTACGTATCTAGCGTAGGTTGAGATATGAACCTGCCAGTTGAGAGTTGATAAGGTGTTTTACCTGCCAGTTGAGAGTACCACCATTCTCATTCAGGGCACCTACTAGATAAAGGTGACTCTTCATCTTGTCTTTACATGTGGCACAGTACTGACACCTTTCCAATTAGGGTTATATGTTGGACCACAATCCTTTCGGAGCGGGGCATGTCGGTTAGATAATTACTTCCTACAGTTTCATTTTCATTATTCGACTCAGTATAGAACTAAGTTTAGTTCTACAGTATCAGGACTATCAGACATAGTCACCCAGTTAAGTATAAAACTCAGTTCAGTTCTATAGAGTCAAGACTCTTAGAAATAGTCACCCAATTATCAGTAATACAGTTATTTATACTCTCAGATATCAGTTACCCAGATATTAGTTACTTATTTATCAGTAACTCAGATAGCTAAACTCAGATTCAGTTTTAGTAATAATCTTATATACAATATATATGTATAGGTGCAGCATTATATACTCAGTATTTATAGTAGTTTCAGTATTTTATGTGCTCTCATTCTGTTACTTCGTATCATTCAATCAGTTACTATTCAGACATATGAAACTTGTATTCATTCTTACCTTATCTAGCATACGAGTACATTCCATGTACTAATGCATACTTTCTCTTTGCGCTATTATGTCTCATATCATAGGTCCGAACGCTCAGGTTCCCGACCATGCTTAGACAGATTCGGCGAGAAGTAATAGTTTTAGTAGTGAGTCCTCATCTATCAAGGATATGCCTTTGTTTTAGTATTTTTAGTATCTTTAGTATTTTAGTAGTCAGAGTTAGTTGGGGGCTTGTTCCATCAACTCCATATTCAGACAGTTAAGTTATAGCTTTTTCAGACTAGACTAGTTTAGACAGTATTCAGTTTCAGATATTATTATCAGATGTTATATTTAATAGTATTTAGATTATGAAACTTATGGCATTTCTACCTAACTTCTGTATTATTTCATTATTATTATTTCATACTCACAGTAGGTACCAGTCAAGGGTTAACTTGTGGCCCTTCGAGGTTGTAACCACTGTGTGACATCCAGGGTGTAGACTCGGCGCGTTGCAACCTTGGTATCAGAGACTTAGGTTAAACAGAGTCCTAGAGAGTATTAAATTCACGTCTAATAGAGTTCCATGCAAGGGTGTGTAGCATGCCATACTTATGGACAAGAGGCTATAAGGCCTTTTTAGAAAAAAATTTCCTTTTTTCAGTATTCTTGTCGTGCGGGTGAGTATGAGCTCAAGTTAAACTCTAAGTCTAATCCATTTATCCCATTTTGTTTAAAAAGTATGCCTCCCAAATGAACCAACAACAGAAGAACTGGAAATCATCCAGCACCTCTGCCCATTCAGGCAGATCCCCTCAATGAGCATGTCTCCCACGAAGAATTCAGATCAGCTTTCACCACTCTAGCTCATTCTGTGGCAGGCCAAAATTAACGCCCAA
Organism: Capsicum baccatum var. pendulum; assembly: GCA_030864225.1. Classification (NCBI taxonomy): domain Eukaryota; kingdom Viridiplantae; phylum Streptophyta; class Magnoliopsida; order Solanales; family Solanaceae; genus Capsicum; species Capsicum baccatum. The sequence continues at coordinate 110,606,912 of CM061550.1, forward strand.
TCACCGTTCAGGACAACCGAGTGTCTAGTATTGCTGCAGCTAGAATTTGGGACTTCACCCAAATGAATCCTCCATTATTTATAGGGTCTAAGCTTAAGGAGGACCCACAGGAATTCCTTGACATGGTGTAGAAAGTCAAAGATATCATGGGGTGACTTCCAGTGAGAGTGCTAAGTTAGTTGCATGTTAATTACAGGATGTGTCTCATACATGGTTTAAGCAGTGGAAGGCAGATAGGGGCACAGATGCAGGGCTTGTAGAATAGGAAGAGTTCACTACTACTTTCCTTGATAGGTTCTTCCCAATGGATTTGAGGGAAGGTAAGGTTTTGGAGTTTATTAATCTTAAATAGGGCAACATAATAGTGAAAAATTATTCTATCAAGTTTACTCAATTAGCCAGATATGCCCCTCATGTGGTAGTAGATAGCAGATCTACGATGAGTAAGTTTGTGTATAACTGTGTGGTCATGGAGTTTAGGACCACAATGTTGATTAAGGAGATACATATATCTAGGCTCATGGTCCATTCTCAGTAGATAGAAGAGGCTAAGTATAAAGAGAAGGAGAGAGAGAATAAGAGAGCTAGAACAGGTAGCTTCAACTTCACTCAATCTGAGTCAGAGGGGGGTAATCATTCTTAGTTCCACCCAAAATCTTCAGTTCCAACTCCATCCTCATCCACTGCTCCAGTGCCAAAATTTAGAGATGACAATAAAGATAGAGTACCAGGCCCTAAACCCCAAGGTAGTGTTAGCAGTGCAGGAACAAATCCTCTTTGTCAGAGATATGGTAAAAAACATCAGGGTGTCTGTAGGGCCGACAGTGAAGTTTGTTTTATGTGTGGCAAGCCCGGCTACAAAATCATAGAATGTCCTCAGTCAGGTTCTCAGGGTCAGTACAATTATCCTTAAGCTTAGTTCGATCACCCAAATCAGTAGGGTGCCTCTTCCAGTACCATATGTGGGCAATACCCAAATAGGCTTTATGAACTTTATTCCTAATAAGATCAGGAGAGTTCTCTTCATGTGGTCACTGGTATGTTAATGATTTTCCATTTACATATTTAAGCTTTGCTAGATCTAGGAGCTTCTTTATCCTTTGTAACTCCTTATATAGTTGTTGAATTTAGAGTCAGTCTTGAAATCCTAGCAGAGCCATTCTCAGTCTCTACCCTAGTGGGTAAATATATCATACCCCAATGGGCGCACAGAAATTGACCGATTATGGTATCTCAAAAAGCTATATCAGCAGACTTAGTAGAGCTAGAGATGACAGATTTTGACATCATTCTCAGTATGGATTGGATTCATTAATGCTATGATTCAGTTGACTGTAGAAATAAGGCTTTCTATTTTTAGTTCCTGAATAAACCTATCCTAGAATGGAGGGGTAGTACTTCAGATCTTAGGGGTCAGCTTTTTTCTTACCTTAGAGCGAGAAATATGATATCCAAGTCGTGCGTTTACCATCTTGTTTGAGTTAAGGATTCTAATTCTGATACTCCTAGTCTTGAGTTAGATGTAGTAGCATCTGAATTTCTAGATGTGTTTCTCAAAATGTAAGAGGGAAATCGACTTTGAAATATACCTTCTTTCTGATACTCAGCCTATTTCCATCCCACCTTACAAAATGGATCTAGAAGAACTCAAAGAGTTAAAAGAACAATTGAAGGATCTCTTAAATAAAGGATTTATTAGGCCCAGTGTCTCCCCATGGGGTGCACTAGTTCTCTTCGTGCGTAAGAAAGATGGTTCTCTCAAAATAATATTGCTACCATTAGTTAAACAACGTCACGATCAAGAACAAGTATCCATTTCCCAGAATTGATGACTTGTTTAACCAACTTCAGGGTGCCAACTACTTTTCTAAGATAGACCTCAGATCAGGATATCATCAGCTCAGTGTCAGAGAATGTGACATTTTGAAATCAGCTTTCAGATCTCAATATGGTCACTTTGAATTCCTAGTCATGTCATTTGGTCTTACCAATGTCCTAGTAGTTTTCATGGACTTAATGAATCGCTTGTTAAAGAAGTACTTAGACATGTTCATCATAGTCTTCATTGATGACATTCTTGTCGACTCCAGTAGTGAATATGATCATGTAGACCATCTCAGAATAGTGTTACATACCCTCAGAGTCCATCAGTTGTTCACCAAATTCAGTAAAAGTGAATTTTGGATAAGGTTCGTATCTTTTCTTATTCATATCATTTCCGGTGATGGCATTAGAGTTGACCTTAAAAATACTAAGTATAGAGAAACTTGCCCAAACTTATCTCTCTATCACATATCAAGAGTTTTTTGGGTTTGGCTGGCTATTACCGATGGTTTGTGAAATATTTTTCGTCTATTTCATCCCCGATGTCCATATTGACTCAGAAGAAAGTTAACTTCTAGTGTTCAGATTCTTATGAGAAGAGTTTTTAGGAGTTGAAGACTCGACTCACTACAACCCTAGTTTTGACTTTATCTGATGGTTCAGATGGGTTTGTCATTTATTATGATTCTTCTAGAGTTGCTCTGGGGTCTGTTTTGATGCAGAGAGGTAAGGTCATAGCCTATTTCTTTAGATAGCTTAATCCCCATGAAACGAACTATCCCACTCATGATCTAGAGTTAGTAATCGTAGTATTTGCCTTAAAGATTTAGAGGCATTACTTGAAGGGAGTACATGTTTATGTTTTGACAAATCATAAAAGCTTGCAATATGTGTTCTCTTAGAAATATTTAAATTTGCATTAGATAAGGTGGTTAGAGTTGTTGAAAGACTATGACATAAGTGTTTTGTATCATCTGGACAAGGCCAATGTAGTGGTTGATGCTCTCAGTAGGATGTCTATGGGTAGTGTTGCTCACATAGAGGATAGTAAGAAGCAGTTAGTTCAAGAAGTTCTTCAGCTTACCCGAATTGGCGTACGCTTAGTCAATTCAGCAGAGGATAGCATATAGGTGCTGAAGAATTTGGAATCATCTCTGGATTTTGATGTAAAAGAAAAGTAGGATAGGGATCCCAGTTTAGTTAAACTAAAAGAGTGAGTTAGAGATCCAAAAGTAGAGTTTTTCTCCCAAGGGGGAGATGGTGTGTTTCATTGCCATGGTAGACTATGTGTGCCATGTGTGGATGACGTGAGACAATTGATTCTTTCAAAAATATGTGGTGCGCACTACTCGATTCACCCAGGGGCAACCAAGATGTACCACAACTTGCGGGAAGTCTATCGGTGGAGTGGGATGAAAAGAGATATTGCAGAGTTTGTAACTAAGTACTCAACATGTCAGCAGGTTAAGATTGAGCAGTAGAAGCCTCGTAGGTCTATGCAAGAGTTGAGTATTCCCATTTGGAAGTGGGAGGAGGTAAACATGGATTTTGTGATGGGTTTGCCTCGTACTCATCTCTAGCATGATCTGATTTGGGTCATTATGGATAGGATGACCAAATCAACTTATTTATTACTAGTTCATATCTCTTATTTATTCAAAGATTATGTCGATCTCTATGTTACAGAGTTGGTCAGATTGCATGAAGTTTCATTGTCCATCATTTCAGATAGAGGTATGCAGTTCACCTCTCATTTCTGGAAAGCCTTCCAAAAGGGTATTGCTACCCAAGTTCTCCTCAGCACAGCCTTCTACCCTTAGATAAATGGTCAAGCAGAAAGGACCATTAAGACTCTGGAAGATATGTTAAGAGCGTAAGCCATTGACTTTATGGGTAGTTGGGATAACCACTTTCCTTTGATTGAGTTTGCATATAATAACATCTATCATTCCAGCATTCAGATAGATCCATTTGAGGCGCTCTATGGAAGAAGATGTAGATCTCCCATTGGTTTGATTGAAGTGGGTGAGGCCACAGTGGTAGAACCTGACTTGGTATTTGATGCCTTAGAAAAAGTTCAGTTGATCACAAAAAGGCTTTAGATAGCTCACAACCGATAGAAATCGTATGTAGATGTTGGAAGAAAAGACCTTAAGTTTTATATTAGTGATTATGTGTATTTGAAACCTCACCTATGAAGGGAGTGAAGAGGTTTGGAAAGAATAGGAAGCTCAATCCCTGATATGTCGGTCATTACCGAATCCTCAGCCTTTTTGGAAAGGTAGCTTATGAGCTTGAGCTGTATTCATACTTAGCTTCAGTGAACCCAATGTTTCGCGTCACCTTGCTTAAGAAATGAATTGGTGACCCAGTAGTTGTAATACCTATAGAGGCTATAGATGCTTAGAACAGTTTTTTTATGAAGAAATCCTAATCGAAATTCTTGATCATCAGGTTCGCAGACTGAGGAACAAAGAAGTTCCTCTAGTTAAAGTTTTTTGGCAGAAACAATCCGTGGAGAGAGCTACTTGGGAAGGATAAGTAGATATATGGACCAAGTATCCTCACCTCTTCTTTACAAACTCAGACTTAGCTTAAGGAAACAATTTTTCTTAAATTTACTCAGTTACATGCTTAGATTACATTTACAAACTCGGTACCGGTTTCAGTTACATAACATCCTCATATCATGCATTCCATTATGAAATAGCTCAGTTATGTGTCATGTCATCAGAATTCAGTCATGCTTCAGTTATGCATTTTCAGTATGAAAACACAATATATCAATAGTTTTAGTCATGTAATCACGCTTCAGTTGTTTATGTTAAGTATGTAAACTTAGTCTATTAGTATTATCAACTGAGTTAGTCTTATTCGAGGATGAATATTTCCAAGGGGGAGATATTGTAAGACCCCACAAAATCATAGCTTAACTCAGTATTTTAGAGCATGAAAAGAGGTCCCAGACTTAGAAATTTCAGCTATGTGTTTATACTTAGAATCATTTTTATCCTTCATAATTTGGAGATCTTATTTTGCGACCCTTATAACCTTAAAATATAGATCCTTGGATTGAATCATGATCAGGTGTGTCCATAGGTCACTTCAGGTGAGTTTTGAATTATTTGGACCTCGTTTGAAATGTGTTTGGGTGACCAAAATAGTGGGTTTGATGCGGTCTCGATGCATTGCATTGGCCATCGCATCGATGAATATTTTCACCAGAATTTAGTGTTAAAATTCCAGCAAGCCAACGTGATATCGATGTATCGTGTCATCCATTGCATCGACACCATTGATGCAGTGCGTCAGTCTGTGCGTCGCTGGGTACAATTTTAGTAATTAAAAACCCGCATCTGGAGGGGTATTTGGGAAATTTTCCCCACCTTTATTCTGCCATAAAACACGAAATTAAACTATTCTAGGGAAAAAATAACTTATTATCTCATAAATTTCTCAAGAACAAACCCTAAGGCATACAAATTCAAATTCAATCTTCATGAATTTTATTACCAAGGTATGTTAGTTGTTCATCCAAGGGTTTCCTTCCACTCTTGGAGTTTAAGAACCTCTTTTTAAAACTAAAAGTTGATTGCTTTCATGAATTTGATTGTATTCATCTTCATGATATTATTTGGGTTTCAATCCATGATTTACTTCATGTTTCATAAAATTAAAATAGCATGTGTGGTGTATTATATGATTTACATGTTAAACCCTTGAAATTACAATTGATTATTGTATCCAAGATGTTCATGCATTAACTTTTATTATGTGAAATAACCATTCTCCCCAAGTGTTTGATAGAAAGCCTATGTGAATTGAATAGTGAAATCATGACATGTCATCATCTGGTCCCATTCATGTACAAGTTCATGTATCTCAAGTGTTAGACAAAATTCCTATGTTAATGTATTGTTAATAAATATCTATGGTTATTTTTTCAAGATTATGCCATTCATTACTTTCCATGCTTTCGAGTCTTGGGGGAATTCAGTACTTGAAAATCTAGTTGTTTACCTAGAGCTTTAGTAGTTACAGAATAGTCTCAGTAATGTCAGAAACAGTAGTACTCAGTCAGTTATAGAACTCAGTGAAACTCAGTATCAGTCGAGTTCAGCTCAGTATAATAATTAGTGTCTTCAGTTGGGAGTAAGATTTAGCACTGAGTGAACACAAGGATGGCGTCTCTCCTATAAGTAGAGGGTGAGATCCCTAGTAGCAGTCCTTGCATTCCGAAACTATGTATCCAGCGTAGGTTGAGATATCAACCTACCAGTTGAGGGTTTATAAGGTGCTTTACCTGCGAGTTGAGGGTACCACTGTTCTCATTCAGGGCACCTGCCAGATGAGGGTGACTCTTCAGCTTGTCTTTACCCATGGCACAGTATTGACACCCTTCTAACGGGGGTTACATGTTCGACCCCAATCCATTTATAAAGGGGCATGTCGGTTAGATGATTACCTCCCATAGTTTTAGTTTCAATACTTGACTAAGTATAAAACTCAGTTTAGTTTGATAAAATTAGGACTATCAGACACAGCACCCAGCTTAGTATAGAACTCTAGTAAGTTTTACAGAATCAGTACTGTTAGAAACAATCACCCAGTCATCAGTAAAACAGTTATTAGTAAATCTCATATATCAGTTACCCATATATTAGTTACTTAGTTATCTATAACTCAGTTATCAGAACTCAGATTCAATTTCAGTAATAATCTCAGTTACAGTATATATGCATATGTGTTGCACTAAGTATTCTATATGCTCTCATTTAGTTACTTCATATCATTTATTCAGTTATTGTTTATGCATATGAATCCTTATATTCAGCCTTACCTCATTTAGCCTACCAGTACATTCCACATACTGACACATACTTTCTGTTTGCGCTATGATGTCTCATATCATAGGTCTAGACGCTCAGCTTCCCAACCATGCTTAGACAGATTCGAATAGTAGTAGCAGTTTTAGTAGTAAGTCGTCATCTATCGAGGATATGCCTTTATTTTTGTATTTTCAGCAGCTTTAGTATTTCAATAGTCTGAGTTAGTTGGGGGCTTATCCCATTAACTCCACATTCAGACAATTTAGTGAGAGGCTATTCAGACTAGACTTGTTCAGATAGTATTCAGTTTAGATATTATTATCAGATGTTATATTTACTAGTATTCAGATTATGAATGTTATGGCTTTTCAGCCTAACTTCTGCATTATTTTAGTATTATTATTCAGTGATCACATCAGGTACCATTCAAGGATTAGATTGTGGTCCTTCGAGGTCGTAAGCACCATGTGGCATTCGGGGTGCAGACTCGGGGCATTACAATGATCATGTATTCTTGCATGAACATGAGCAGCTAATTTTCTTGACAAGGATTGTGGGAACCTTGGCTGATTAAATATGTGAAGAAAGTGGGAGATTTATCTATTTTTGGGTTTATTCATGTATCTTAATCTTCTTCACAATAATTAACCTCAGAGCTACTGCAAAAGATTTGGGATATCTTGTATTTGTGAATGTCCTCACAAGGGAGTTTGTGATTAGGAAAAGAGGATTAAGACAGTAAGATTCTCTTCCATCATATTATTATTCCATCATATCATCTAATCACTGGAAACTCAAATGGTGAAAGTGAACTGAAGTTATAGACAAGGGGAAATAAGGTGATACCTGATACGCCTAAATTACAACTCTCGTGAGAAAGTGTAAGCGGTCCCTGTCAAATATAGAACCCAACTGGGTTGGGTGTCAAATCCCACAGGGAATACTCTGGTCACTAAGTATTGCGATTATTAGTAGACTGATGATCGAAGGTTCCAAGGAAAGGGAGGTTTTGGTTTAAGTCCATAATAATACTATTAGTGTAACGAACGAGACGATATATGTAATACTATCTCATAGAGAATGACAATTTAGGGTTATGTCCACCTTGTAGTTTCTACTTCTCTATTAACTATGAGAAATACGGAATTTATGCATGCATGCACTTATAGAGAGACGTATTCTAATTCTAAACCCAAGTGTTTTTCAACCATAAAGGATTTATTCACTTTAGTTCTTTCGAACCTAAAGTGTACAACAAATTGTACGAACTCTCCAAGAAGTTAATCCTGTTAGGGCATTAACGTGTAAAATAGAGGTTGGAAACCCTATTTTCTCATCACACTCTCTTTTCCAAATAGTAACTTTTCTCTCTAACAAGTTATTGCTATAATGGCGTATTCCCTATGTGTGCAACCACGAGAATTCAATTAAAATGAAGAGAGTAATGATATAAGTGGATTACACATCATAAATTCACAAACTCATAGCAATAGAGAGTACACTACACGGTTTCCATAACCCTAACAGATAAGCTTAGCTACTCATGAATACAATGGAAATCAAAATAGACATAATCATCATACCAAAACTTAGAACAATCTCGGCAATGGAGATGACTAGCGACAAGAAGAGAGAAACGTGTTTCTCTCTCTCCGTTGCTCTTTTAAGCCGTTTTCTCTGTTAAAAAACTATTACAGAATCTGAATAATGAATAATGAATGATAATGCTGAAAAATTCAGCAATAAGGTTTTTAATAACATCCTTGTCTAATAATTTGCTACTGCATCCTTAAGTATTTAAAAATATTGAGTTTGCCCGGGACAAAGTTCTCATGCATCACATTCAGGCCCAAATTACAACTCTCATGAGAAAGTGTAAGCGGTCGCTGTGAAATATAGAACCCAACTGGGTTGGGTGTCGAATCCCACATGGAATACTATAGTCACTAAGTATTGCGATTATTATTAGACTGTTGGTCGAAAATTCCAAGGTAAGGGGGGTTTTGGTTTAAGTGCACAATAATACTATTAGTGTAACGAATGAGATGATATATGTAATACTATTTAATCATAGAGAATGACAAGTTAGGGTTATGTCCACCTTGTAGTTTCTACTTCTCTATTAACTATGAGAAATACGGAATTTATGCATGGATGCACTTATAGAGAGACGTATTCTAATTCTAAACCCAAGTGTTTTTCAACCATCAAGGATTTATTCACTTTAGTTCTTTCGAACCTAAAGTGTACAACAAATTGTACGAACTCTCCAAGAAGTTAATCCTGTTAGGGCATTAACGTGTAAAATAGAGGTTGGAAACCCTATTTTCTCGTTACACTCTCTTTTCCAAATAGTAACTTTTCTCTCGAACAAGCTATTGTTATAATGTCGTATTCCCTATGTTTGCAACCACGAGAATTCAATTAAAATGAAGAGAGTAATGATATAAGTGAATTACACATCGTAAATTCACAAACTCATAGCAATAGAGAGTATACTACACGTTTCCATAACCCTAACAGATAAGCTTAGCTACTCATGAATACAATGGAAATCAAAATAGACATAATCATCATACCAACACTTAGAACAATCTCGGCGATGGAGATGACTAGCGTCAAGAAGAGAGAAACGTGTTTCTCTCTCTCCATTGATCCTCTAAGCCGTTTTCTCTGTTCAAAAACTATTACAGAATCTGAATAATGAATAATTAATGATAATGCTAAAAAATTCAGCAATAAGGTTATTAATTAAATCCTTGTCTAATAATTTGCTACTGCATCCTTAAGTATTTGAAAATACTGAGTTTGCCCGGGACAAAGTTCCCTTGCATCACATTCAGTCCAAAAGCTGCCTTTCCTCTTATGTGAAGTTTTCCTTTGCTGCCCACAGGTCCACAAAGTGCTGAAATCTTCCTCATTAGTACCTGAAAAGCATGCTAATCACATAGGTCAGCTCACTTAACTAAAAATGGACTAAAAGTGTAGGAATTATGTATTTTATCCTCAAAACTTAGCTAAAACATGGGTAGGTTTTGGTGCTTGGACGTGTAAATACGCCCAACATCAATACCTTGAGACTCATAAGGTAAAGTTTGAGATTAATCAACATGTTCACAAGATGGTTGAAAATACATATCTTGTCAACTTTACATGTAGAGCATTAGAATAGGGGGATTGAACACAAGAAACTTTTGGAGTTGAGAATCCAGGGGGAATACAGTCCTAGTGTTCATCTTATATTGTTTACAACTCTAAACATTCAAGTTCAGTTACTACTTACTGATTAGTTGCAAAATCCCCCATTTACTTCTCCGCACTGCTCGTGAATTTTATCAAGTTAAGCAGCTATATGGTATCTTCTCTATGGGATTAACCCCAACTGAATTGGGTTACTATATTTGTCATTAACCGTAGCATACTTCTTTTGGAGGTTAGTTTTAGGAGATATCAGGAAGTTGTACCAAATAGAAACATCCACTAAAACTCAATTTATAGAAAAGTTCTCAACTCATCTCTGATTTAGGAGATTTTTGTGATCTCAATTCATCTCCAAAGATGTTCCCACACGAAAGAATTGGTCATCCCACTTATATTGACTTTTAATCTTAGGTTTAGGTCTATACAGGTAAGAAGGATAGTTTAAATTCTATCCAAAAAATGTAGGTTATTACAAAACTTCCATTTATGCAAAACCAAAACCATTTAAACATTAGAATCCAAATTATGGCTTAAAATCCAAAATCATAGCCACCATGGATATTCAAAACCTTTTTATCCTTATTTCCATTTAATGTATTGTAATGATTTCAAAATATTAGTTACACGATGTAAAATCCTTATTCAAAACCAAATTAACAATGTAGGTTGAGGTTAATGTCATTACCATGCCAAAATTCATTCATAATGGGAAAACCCAAATCACCAAATTCACCATTTTAACAATGCTTGAAATTCAGCTACAAAATCCATCAATTACACATATAAAACCCATTAAAACAATGAAAAATATAATGTGTGTTAACAAGAAAAACCCCTCAACCCCAAAATATTCAATCATTCCAAAAGACCAAAATACCATGTTAAATAATGCACTAATACCATAATTAAAGTAAGAAGTATACAAAATGCCTGAAATATTGAACAATTTGAAGAGGAATTGAAGTTTAGAGCCTGGAGTTATGAATTTTTGTAAAACCCACGTGTTCTCTTTCCTTGAGAGTTAAAGAGGAGAAAAGCGATGATTCATCCTAATCACTGAAGGCTAAAGAGTAAATTGGGTGTTTTTAAGTCAGTTAACGGGAAACAGACTAAAAGGCCCCAACCCCAAACTTAAAAAATAAACATGGTAATTTTTACATTACAGCGTGGCATTTCCTTATCGAGGTGCTTAGCCAGCTTTCCACGATCCTATCCGAAAGATTAAGTGGTATGGCATGCCACTATCGCGGACCATCACTGCCTCAGTATCTCAAAATAACCCCTAAATCCTTTTGAAAATTGTTAAACTTACCCCATAGACTCCTTTAAAATAACTTTTAATGATTCAAGTCAAAAATTATTATTACACACGTAAGAGGGTAAAAAATAAATTGATTAAAAATTATCTGGGGTTTTACATTACCCTCTCTCCCTTTGGATCATTTATCCCTGAATGGGGAGTTAGGATATTTTTAGTATGATAATAAAGAGAACACAATAGAATTCATGGAAAAATAAGATATGTGACAAGAGGGGAAATAAAACTCATACCTTAAGAATTTTTGTCCAATATGGGGAATAAGAACGGGTACTTGATTTCCATATCCTCTTCTAACTCCTAAGTAGCCTCTTCCACCTTTTGATTCCTCCAATGCACCTTCACCAAAGCAATATCTTTTGTTCTCAATTTTAGAACATGCCTATCTAATATCTTAACTGATATCTCCTCATAGGACAACCAATCGTAAAACCTATATCTTTAACGATCACAATTAAGGAAGGGTAACCCACATATTTCTTAAGCATGGACACATGGAAAACAAGATGAACCGAGGCTAAATTCATAGGTAACTCCAATTCACAAGAAACATTCCTAATATTTCTTAAAATTTGATATGAACTTATATAACAGGGACTGAGCTTTCCTTCATTCTCGAATCTCATGACTCCTTTCATCAGAGAAATCTTTAAGAATACTCAATCATTCATTTCAAACTGCAACTATAGCTTCCTCACATCTGTATAGGACTTTTGGCGACTTTGAGTAGTCTTAAGTCTTTTTTATCTATTCACCTTTACCTTCTCCATTGTAGGTGAACCAAATCAGGACCAAAGAATCTAGTCTTACCCATATCAAACCATCAAATAGGAGACCTTTACCTTCTACCATAAAGGGCCTCAAAAGGAGTCATCTAGATACTACAATGATAACTATTATTATAAGAAAAGAAAGTTAGTGATATATGGTAAATCCTACTTTCTTTAAAATAAATTATGTAGGCCATTAGCATATCCTCTAAAGTATGAATAGTACGCTATACTTATCCATCTATTTGACCATCGAAAGCAGTGCTATGTTCCACCAAAGTACCAAATCCCTTTTGAAAAGAACACCAAAAATGAGAAGAGAACTACGTACCTCAGTCAGAAATTATTAAAACTGGCATTCCATACAACTTGGCTATCTCCTAAATGAGCAACTTAGCATAATACTCTCTCTAGTAGTTAGTCCTCGCAGGTAGCAAGTGAGAAGGCTTGGTCATCCTATCTACAATGACTCAAATAGAATCAAAATAGTCTTCCAACCACAAAAGAACCATTATGAAATCCATATTAATTATCTCCCACTTCTACATGGGCAATTCTAACTCTTGCAAAGTACCATCTAACCTTAGATGGTACACCTTGACATTTTGACAAACCATAGACTTGGAAACAAAATTTTCCACATCCTTCTTCATATTATTTCACAAATAAAATTTATTTAAGTAGTGATACATTTTTGCTGAACTCGGATAAATCATATATCTAGACTTATGAGCTTTAGTCAGGATCCTTTCTCGCAAGCCATATATTTTAGGAACACACAAACTACCTTGATATTTCAAGATGTCATCTCCACCAATCTCAATCTCCATCACATTTTGCAAACCCATATCATCTTTTGTTTGCATAAGTATGGGATCCAAAAAATGCTTCTCTTTGACCTGAGTCCCAAGAGATGATTTAACCCCCTCCTAAATGCTTCCCCTCCATCCTTGATGTCCAAAAGGTGAACTCCTATGTTTGCAAGACAGTGAATATCCATCACCAAAACCTTCTTATCCTTCTCAAGGGACAAAATCCCCATAGATAACCTTCTAAGAGCATCAACAACAATATTAGCTTTACCTGGATGGTAGTGCGGGCTCAAATTATAATACTTAAGCAACACGATCCACGACTTCAGCCTGAGTTCAATTTCTTCTTTGTAAACACATAGTACAAACTCATATTATTGGAATTAATATTCACGTGCACCCCATATAAATAGTAACACCAAATCTTCAAAGTAAAGAACATAGTCACCATCTCTAAGTCATGAGTTGGGTAATTCCTCTCATAAACCTTAAGCTGTCGGGAAGCATAGGCTACAACCTTACCATGCTTCATCAAAACCCTACTCAACCGTACACTGGACACATCTCAATACATAACAAACCCCTCAGTACCCTCAGCTAGGGTTAAGACAGAAGAAGAAGTCGACTTATCATTCAACTTATCAAAACTACCTTTACAAGCATTAGACCATAAAAACTTTACCTGTTTGAGTTAGTTTCATAAGTTGAGTGACAAAAGATGAATAGCTCTCAAAAAATTGTAAGACCTCACAAAAATTTTGACAACTTTTATTTTGACCCTCCGACATGCATAATATCAAATTTTGACTTGAATTGTCATAAGGGATGTTAAGAGGGTATTTTGGGAATATTTTGGAATTCTTAGAGAGGCTTCCTGCCTATTTTAGGACCCCAAGGTAGTAAGTCTCCATAATAGTAGTGTGCCACCCAGCATGGCTTCCGTGATAAAGGCATAGCATAGAGGCTAAGCTTTATGATAGTGGTGTGCCATACTGCTATAAAAAATCATTTGTTTTTTTTCACTAGTGGTAAGGGGATTTTGATACTGTTACCCTTTCATAACTTTTAAACATAAATTGACCCTTTTCCTTCAGTTTTCAAAGATTAAAGTCCATTATTTTATTCTCTAACACTCCAACCAAGAAACTTCAATGGTTTTACAGAGAATTCAATATTCAAGCTCTAAAACTCTATTTCTTCTTCACAGTCTTTGGTATTTTACACATGTTACTTATCCTTAACTTGAATTTTCCATTGTGGCATCTATCTACTCATTATTCATGTCATTTTAAGTGATGGGTTTTGTTATTGGGTTTAGGGATTTTGATGGTTATTACCTGAATTGTTTCTCATATGATATAAATGTGTTGTTTATGCTTTAATTGATAATTTTTTTAAGCCAAATAGGTGTATTATTTTAATAATTAGAATGGGAAACATGGTTTTCCCCTAAATTGATGTAAATTTTTCTTGATAATGGCATTAACCTCAACTCACATTTATGACTTTGGTTTTGAATATGGAATTTACATGATTTAACTTACTTTTTGAACATTGCATTGCTTTAATGGATAATGGGTGGTAAAAATGGATTTGGAATTCCCTTGATGCCAATGGTTTGGATTTAAATGGAACATGGGAGTGAAATAGTTAAATGCATTAGTTTGGCTTAATTGAATTAGTATGCAAGCATATTATCATAATGATACCAAGTTGGTAAATTGTTAATGGTTGGGTTTATGTGCAAACTATTTTAATTTAGGCTTAAGGAGAATTGTGTATCTCATGTGAAGTTGTAGTCTCGGGAGGACCTACACTGGAAACCATGTTTACCGATGCGGGGGTCTATGTGATGTATGCTTGATGCATATTTTAAATATTGGGATGGTTATTTCCTTAGTGTCTTTAGACCTATATCAGTTTTCTTATTTCATCCAGCTAACATTTACTAGGTAATTTTAAGAAGTGGAAGTTGGACCAATATAACCCGTGTGTACTCTAGGATTCAGCGAGCTACACAATTCAGACTAATGCTTTAAACTCTCATGTTCATGATCCTTCTCCCCCTCCCAACATCTTATATATGTATATATAAATATTGTGCATGTGATTTTTGTACTAATTTTGGTAAATAATATTATTTTATTCCTTTCCCTGAGTTATATGACAATAACCACCCCATTGACCATCCCTGGAAGCTGGATTATTTCATGATGTAAGTTTTGAGGACTATTCTATTGCTGTTATTTAGTGTTACGCAATTTGGTACTCTTGTGGATCTACTGTGAATGGTGAGCCTTGATCTTTTAAAGGCCCGCTCATTTGACTTGTTTTCTTTATTTATTAGTATCTCTTTTTGGATTCTTTTTGGTCATAGTTGGGGAATATCTAGAATTAGTTCGATATTTTATTTTTAGAGTCTTTTATGGATAGTGTTAGGATGATTGGTTTCCTTGTTTAGACTCTTAGATTTTATTTGATTCGTCTATCTTATTTACTATTTTTAGTTGGTTTCTACTATATTCTTTTATTTTGCTCTAAAGGTTAGGCTAAGAGGGTGGTCTTCGGCTCATAGTTGTCATGAGATACCCATCCTGACTAAGCGCTGCTTTAAGTCATGATAAGCTTAGTAGAAGAATGTGATTTAGGGTATTTGGGTATCCATAAAGCCAAGTCAAGTAGAGCCCATTTTATGGGTTTGTAGGGCACCACACTTATAAGAGGGAGGCTACAAGGAATTTAGGAATATTTTCCTTTATTGTGTTCTCTTTTGGGCTATAGACTCTAGTTATATTTAAACCTCTCTAACTTATAGTTTTCTTGCATTTTATTTTATGCCTCCCTGAAGATTTGATAGTCGTTGGAACTCTATTGGAACCTCTGTCCCCCAGAGGAAGTTGTTGAGGGAACTTGGAATGCTTGTGAATTGACGAATTGGTATAGGGTCCCTTCTCCTGACTATACTACTCCATGTGGCATTCCTCTAGTCCCTAATATTCCTTCTCGGGCTTCCTAAGATGGTGACACTGATGCTTAGTCACCTTAGGGAGATATCTCTAATGTAGAGTTCCATCAGTCTATTCATATGGTTGCTCAACTGGTAGAATTGCAGTTTCATTAGTCTGATCATATTGGCGTTGATGTTAGGTCATTTGAGGTCACTTGGGTTTAATAAATTATGAGGTTTGATCTCCCATCCCTTATAGGCACTAAGGTTAAGGTGGATTCACAAGGTTTTAGTGATAAGATAGAGAATATTCTCAAGGTTATGCATGCTACTAATTCTAAAGGTATAGAGTTTGTTTTATATCAATTCAAAGATATAGCTTACTAGTGGTAAGAGAAGTGACAAATAATTTATAGTGATTATTCTGAGTCGACAATGTGGGGTGAGATTTTAGGTGCTTTTCTTAATCACTTCTTTTCATAGGAGTTGAGAGAAGCTAAGAAAGAATAATTTATGAAATTGAAGCAGGGTAAGTTGAGTGCTAAGGAGTATGCTCTGATATTCCAGCAATTGTTCCATTATGTTCTAATGTTGGTGTCTAATATGAGGTCCAAGATGAGGAAGTTTACTTTAGGGTTTTCTCATGTTTTGGAATTAGAGTGTAAGGTTCCTATGTTAAATGATGTTATGGATATATCCAAGTTAATAGTCTATAAACAATAGGTAGACGATGAGAAAAAGACAAGTAGAGATGAGAGAGAGGCACATCATGAATTTTATATATTTAGAGCTTGGTAATGGTAATTAAAATAGTAGGAAAGATACTAGATAGTGGGCTAAGAAGAAGAATTAGGGAAATTCTTATTCAATAGTTAGTAGTCCTTATCCTAAGCCTTCTAGTGATCAATGTTTTAAGGATAGCAAATCTCCTAAGGTATAGGATGACCAGTCTCAAGTTAGTGGAGCTTAGTTAGCCCCACTTTATCCCCTTTTTTTATTTTATGGGTAGCTTCACCATGGTTATTGTGAGGAGGAAATGAATTTGTGTTTAAATTATGGTCACCCTAGTCATCTGTGGTGAAATTTTCCCTAGATAAAGTTTCCAATAGATCTAATAAGGTTTCAGTTGTAACTTCTTCAGCTCTTGCACCTAAGGGCATTAATTCTGGTACTGGCACAAGAAGAAATCGTCTCTATGTAGTTGCTACTCATCAAGAATTTGAGGCATCCCTTATTTTTCACTAGTATGTTACATCTCTTCTATTGTGATGTTTATTCTTTGAGCGAATTGGGTTCTACCCTATATTATATGACCTTTTATGTAGTTGTACACTTTGTTTTTGGTCTTGAAAATATTTTCAACACCTTTTTTGTATCTACTCATATGGGTGATTCCATTGTTTCTAGGAAAATCTACAATAATTATGTAGTGTCCATCTTTCATAAGGAGAGATATTGGTAGATTTGATAGAACTTGGTATAGTGGATTTTGTTGTAATAGTAGGGATGGATTTGTGTTTTACGTCTGTAGATTGTAGGATTTGAAAGATCAGTTTTCAGTTTCCTAATGTACCAGTGATCGAGTGAGAGGGGAGTTCCTTAACGTCTAAAGGAAGTTTATTTCCTATCTTATAGCTCAAAGTTTATTTAAAAAGGGTGTCTGTATCATAAAGTTTGGTTAAGGATTCAAATATTGGAAGTCCTTCTTTGTAAGCTGTCCCCGTGGTTAATGAATTCCCTAAAGTTTTTCCCGATGATCTTCCTGGAACTCTTCCCAATTGGGACATAGATTCGGGATTGATCTTCTACCTAATGCCTATCACATTTCTAATCCTCCATATAGGATTTTTCTATCTGAACTAAAAAATTGATGGAGTGGTTAAAGGATCTCCTTAATAAGGGCTTCATCCATCCTAGTGTTTCTCTGTGGGTTGCTCATGTGCTTTTCATGTGAAAGAAAATTCTCTTTGGATGTATATAGACTATCATCATTAAATAAGGTCATAGTGAATAATAAGTATCCTCTCCCTAGGATTGATATCCTCTTCAATAAACTATAGGGTGCTACTCAAAGATTAATCATCATTCGGGCTATAATTAGTTAAAAATAGGGAGGTTGATATTCCCATGAATTCTTTTCAAAACTAGTACGTCCATTATGAGTTCTATGTTATGTCATTTGGGATGTCTAATGCCCCATCTTCTTTCATGGATTTTATGAATCGGGTCTTTAGGAAGTTTCTGGATTTTATGTTATAGTTTTGATTTATGACATCTTATGTACTCTAAGAGTGAGGAGGATCATGCCAATCCCCTTCGAATTGTGTTTCAAACTTTTAAGGAATGAATATTGAATGCAAATTTTCTAAGTATGAATTCTAGAAAAGTGTTGTGACCTTTTCGGGCCATGTTATTTCTAGTGAAGGGATAAAGGTGGATCCTCATAAAGTTGAGGCAGTTAAGAAGTGGCTTAGACCCACGACTCAAACTAACATTAGGAATTTTTTAATCTTTGTTGGGTATTATAGGAGGTTGGAGGAGAGTTTCTCATCTATAGTTGCTACACCGACATGGTTGACTCAGAAAAAGATTTTGTTTTTGTAGTCCAATGCTTGTGGGGGTAGTTTCGAAAAGTTGAAAGATACGTGGATTTCTATGCCAGTTTTGACCCTTACTAAGGGTACTGATATGTTTGTTGCATATTGTGATATGTCCCATCTGGGATTGGGTTGTGTCTTAATGCAACATAGTAGGATTATGGTCTATTCTACTAGGCAGCTTATGGTTCAGGAGAGGAATTACCCATCACACAACCTCAAGTTGGCGACTATGGTCTTTGCTTTGAAAATTTGGCGCTATTATTTGTATTGGGTACATGTAGATATTTATACCATAAGAGTATGTTGTGTGTATTTATGAAGAAGGAATTGAAGCTCAGGTAGAGGCAGTGGCTCGAGCTACTTAAGGATTATGACATAAGTCTATAGTACCATCCAAGTAAAGTTAATATGGTTAATAATGCTCTTAGCAAAATGTCTATAGGAAACTTATCTTATGTTTATGAGGATAAAAGAGGGCTAATAAAGGATATTCATAGGTTGGCTAACTTGGTAGTTTATCTCTTGGACTTTGAGGATGGAGGAGTAATTGTTCAGGAAGTTGTTAAATCATCTCTTGGTTCTAGGTAGGTGAGACTAGGTTGTTTGATCCTGATTTGGTTCACCAAGCCATTGAGAAGGTAAAATTTATTGGGGAAAAGCTTAAGACTAATTAATGTCACTAAAAGTCCTATGCGAATTTGAGGCGAAGGTAGTTGGAGTTTAAAGTAAAAGATTAGGTGTTCTGTAAGGTTTATCCTATAAAAGGATTCATAAGGTTTGGGAAGAAAGGGAAGCTCAGTCCCTTTTATATTGGTCCGTATAAAATTTTAAGGAGAATTGGGAATATGTCTATGAGTTAGATTTACCAATAAGTTTGGCTCTATTCATCGTGTTTTTCGTGTGTCTATGCTGGAAAAGTGTGTGGGTGACCTCTCTTTGATAGTACAAGTTGACAATGTTGGTGGTTTAGATTATCTGTCTTACGAGGAAATCCCAGTTGAGCTATTGGATTGGGTAGTCCACAGATTACAAAAAAAGGACATAGTTTCGATGAAAGTCCTTTGGAGGAATTAAAAGGTGGAATAAGCTACATAGGAAGATGAAGGAGATATGGGAACAAAGTAACCATTCTTATTCCCCCGTGTTGGATGATAATGCTTAAGATATTCTTTTCATTCTCCCTCTTGTCTTATTCCAAATTTGTCCTTGGATTATACTGCATTCTTCCTATTATCGTGCTAAAAATGTCCTAACCTTATTCAGGGTTGAATGATCCTAAGGGAGAGGGGATAATGTAAGACCCCACAAAATTTTTGATAATTTTTATTTTGACCCTTCCGCATGCATAATATTAAAATTTAACTTGAATTGTGGTAAGGGGTATTAAAAGGTTGTTTTAGAATAGTTTTGGAATTTTCAGAGGGGGGTCAGAACTATTTTGGGACCCCTAGGTAGTAAGCCTCCGCGATAGTGGCATGCCATACCACTTAGCTTCTGTGATAAGGGCGTGGCATGGAGCTAATCTCTTTGATAGCAGCGTGCCACGCCACTATGAAAAAATTATTCATTTTTAAATGTATCTTTTTATTCTTTAGTTGATGATTTTTGGGGTTGAATGGGTGTATTGGTTTGATGATTGGAATGGGAACATGGGTTTCCCTCAAATAGATGAAAATTTTGCATGATAATAGCATTAACCTCAACCCACCATTATGGCTTTAGTTTTGAATATAGATTATTCATGATTTAACTTTCTTTTGAAACATTGCATAGCATTAAAGGATAATGGGTCCTAAAATGGTTTTGGAATGCCCTTGGTGGAAATGGTTTGGATTGTAAATAGAACTTTGGAGTCAAATGGTTAAATGCACTGGTTTTCATAATTGAATTAGCTTGCAGGCATATTTGTATGACAATACCATGTTAGTAAATGCCTTAATAATGAATCCTAGGTTAATGGTTCGGTTTATGTGCAAACTTATTTAATTTGGGCTTAGAGGGAATTTGTAGCTCACCATGAAGGTGTAGTCCCGATGGTACCTACACTAGAAACCATGTTTTCCAATGTGGGGGTCTATGTGACAATGTTCTTGATGCACACGTTATTTTTTTGGATGGCTATCACCTTGGTGTCCTTAGCCTTTTCTCTGTTACCTCATTTCGTGTGGCTAACATGCACTGAGGCCCTTCTAGCAGGGGAAGCTGGACCCATATAGCACATGGGTTCCTTTACGACAGAGCAAGCTACACAATTCAGTCTAATGGTGTAAAATCTCATGTTCATGACCCTTGTCCCTCTCTCAGCATCATATAAATGTGTATATAAATATTGTGTATGTGGATTTTGGACTAGTTCTTGTAAATGGCATTATCTTATCCCTTTCCATGATTTACATATCAGTGCTCGCCCCACTGACAATCCTTGGACATTGCATTGTTTCATGATGTAGGGTTTGAGGTTTTTTCTATTTCTCATGTGCTGCATTTGGTGATTTGGTCCTCCCGTGGACCTTCTGTGAAGTGGTGAGCCTCCATCTATTGAAAGGCTTGGTCATTTCACTTGTTTTATTTATTTCTTAATATTTCTTTTTGTCCATAGTTGAGGGAATGTCCCAAATTAGTTTTGTATTCTAGTTTTAGAGGCTTTTGTGGACAGTATTGGGATGATTGGTTGTCTTGTTTAGACTTTTAGATTTCATCTGATTCATCTATCT
Source organism: Capsicum baccatum var. pendulum (assembly GCA_030864225.1). Taxonomy (NCBI): domain Eukaryota; kingdom Viridiplantae; phylum Streptophyta; class Magnoliopsida; order Solanales; family Solanaceae; genus Capsicum; species Capsicum baccatum. Next base: position 110,627,927 of record CM061550.1, read on the forward strand.
CATTTACTATTTTTGGTTAGATTTCGCTGTATTCTTTTATTGTGCTTTGGAGGTCAGGATAAGGGGGTTGTCTCGAGATACCCATCATGACAAGGCTCTGGTTAGGGTTTGACTCGACCTGAACCAAGGCCTGGTCATGAAGAGTATCTCAAGTCCAACAAGGACTGAAGGCCTCCCCTATCACCCAAACTATAGACCACCTTACACCCATGTCGAATGTATGCCGAACATATAACAAGATAAGAGTACTTGAAATTAAAGATATTATGATATGTGTAAAACCAAACTAACCAACAACCAAACCATCCTAAGTCCACAGAATTCCAGCAAAGCCTCCACCAAAATAAATATCAATAAAGTGTGGAGATAAGCTCCTAACTATAGCCAAAAACAATATCCAATAGTCTATAACTCAAAAGAAAAACATGATCCAAAAATAGATCCTTTCGAAGCATGGAAGCTCACCACTTTAACTCAACTCTCGATTAATCCTCAATCACTGAGAAAGAGAAGTAGAAGTATGGTAAAATCCTGCATCACGTGGGGATATGATAACGCTCAATCTACAGCTCTCGTAGGAGTGTAAAGCGGTCGCTGTCAAATATAGAACCCAACTGGGTTGGGTATCGATCCCACAGGGAATAGCTTGGTCAACAAGTAAGCAACGATTACTAGACTTTTAGTGCAAGTCTCGTGAAAAGGGGGGATTGTAATGTGCAAGTACTGTAATCAAAATAGTAAAGTAAAACCAGAAAATAGCAAAGTAAAAAGAAAGAATGTTTAGTAAGATGTAAAACAATGAGAATTGAGAAGTGGGGGGTATGTCCATCTTATGAGTTATACTTCTCTATTGGCTATGAGTTGTGCGGAATTCAGACATGCATGTGCTTATAGAGATTGTATTCGATGGTAAATCCAAGCGTCTTTCGACCTAAACAAGGACTATTTCACTTGAACTCTTACGAGCTTAAAGAGTATCTAATGGTACGAATTCTCCAAGAGGTTAATCTAGTTACGGAACTAACTTTTTAATAGGGGAGACCCTATTACCTTGACATTATCTCTTTTCCAGACATATAACTTTTCTTTCGAACAAGTTAATGTTATACTGGCGTTATTCTATGCGTCTGTAGCCACAAGAATTTGCATTAAGATGAAGAGAATAATGATATAAGCAACACATGTGTCACAAATTCACAAACTCATAGCCTTAGATAGTATCTCATAAGGCTTCCATAACCCCAACAGAGAAGTTTAGTTACCCATGAGTGCGAAGGAAATCACAATAAACATTGTTATTATACCACAATAAAGACTTCGTGTAGTAATAGTGTGGTAGGCGTTAGGCGTGAATTCCTAGCAAAGTAACGTTTCTCTTGTTGCGGAAAATAAAAATTGAATAGATGAAAAATAATGTCAACAATGAATTAATAAAGAGAATTGTTTTGATGGATGGATGGATGGTGAATGGATGGGAATTGATGGAATGGGCGAATTGTGTGGAATTGCGGAATGTGTGGAATGAATCAAAATCTCTAGCAAGATAGGGTATTTATAATACCCATATCATATTCCTACGAAGCTAATGAATTACTTAACTCAATCCTACTAGGTTAATGTATCATTATCTTAATCCTAATAAATTACTGCTAGTCCCCAAAGTCTTCAGAAATGTTGTTTTTGCCCGGGACAGATTTTCCATGCGCCACTTTTGGTCCTTGGCGTGTAAGCTTTCCCTTCCGTCTTTCGTGAAGCTTTATTTGGCATCAAGTTATCCATAAAATGCTGAATTCTGCATCATTTATACCTGAAAACTTGCTAATCATGTTCATTAGCTCACTTACAGCAAAAAGGACTAAAAGTGCATGAAATATGTAATTTGTTCTCAAAACTTGGCTAAAATATGGGCAAAATCTAGTGCTATAGGCGTGTAAATTCGCCTATCATCAACAACCCACACTTAAAGCTTTGTTCGTCCTCAAACAAACTATCATGTCCATCTAAACATCAACTTAGGGTTTCACAGCAACAACACAAAATATTCGTCAAGACAAGCACAACGATTACCAACAAAATGTAGTTTTCCAATCATTAGTAGAAACAATTCAACCTCCAACATAGACTCGTGATGGTGGTCAACTCATATTCAAAAGTTAAGGCACAAATAATCATACACAACTACCCAAAACTCATCAACCATGTGTGTCTCACAATATATAACCCATAATCACTCTCAACTATTGTATATATTTCGAACATGGGTATAAGATTATCCTTGCTATCGCTCTCACAAAGAATTCATATGCTGCAACTGATGACCATAGGCTTGCCCTTAGTGTAATGCTCCACTAAATGTCAGAATGCTAAGCTTAGGATCAAATAGGTCTTCTACAAGTTGTAATATAGGCTAAGGGACGGGTAGGACTATTTTGGCCAGAAATAGTGACTATGTTCCTAAGCGCTTTAATACATCACATTATATCATTAACACTTTTCTTTCAAACAACTTTTCTACTTTGTTTTATTCTACCACCTTTTTTCTCCTCTTTTGTTTTTCAATTTTAAGCAACTTTTCAGTTTTCTTTTCATAATATACCTCTTATGATAGCACTTTCTTTTTCATAACAAATTCAAGCACCAATACATTCTAAATCATCATACTCACCCAATTTCCTCTTATTTTGTCACATGACTTTATACTTTAAAGCACTTAGGAATTTGGATCGAATTATGGTCTTGAAAATATGGATTAGGATTACATATGAGGTTGTCAAAGAAAATTGGCTAAAGGCTCAAAAGGGGTTATCTAGGATGATGTCCATGGGTAGATAAAATGAAGGTAAACAATCATAGGTTGCCAAAGAAATGCCCAAATCATCTCCTAGACTTACACTCTTTATTTTCGCTTTACATACATACCAGGCAAGTTCTAGCATCAGCCACAAACATAGAATATACTATTATCTCATACACACAAGGCACATGGTCGACTTTATTGGGAGTAGTACAGACTCTTGCCCCAACAGATGAAGTAATTGAACCACACAATATCATATGGTGAGTCACAATTAGAGCCTAAACGTCTCAATAGTCATGATGTTAGCACAAACTCTTGTTATAATCTCATGCTGCCTATTAGAATGATTTTATGTGAAGCTAAGTAAGAAAAATTTTACTACTAAAAAAATTGAAAAAACAAACGAAAAACCAATTTCGAAAAATAACAAACTAAGCAAAAAAACATAAATAAATGCAAATGCGGATAGAGAAGTAAATCCTGGCAAATACCACCACCCCACACTTAAATGGGACGCTGCCCTCAGTGGAAAATAAATACGAAGAACCTGGTCAGTCAGACTCCTCCTCTATGTCGGGGGTCATACCCCCTTCGTCGGAATCATCATAGGGGTCGTCATCATCAAAATTCTCCTCCACGTCGGATTCTGGCATGCGTAAATCATCATCGGTCGGCACATCATCATCAAGAGGTTCCTCAAAGTATGTACCTACTCCACACATCTCCCTCGCATGCACATTCATTGGATAGTCATGGTCCAGCTGTTGGAGCTCTGCAGCAGTTGGAACACGACCTCCGCGCATTATGGTGAACCGTGTCATGCCATAAAGATGACGAAAGAAACTCTCATCTCGATCATGTCTCTCCGCAGTAGTAAGGTTGACGCCATATGTTGTTTCAGCATCTTTGACCTTTATGAGGTCAACCTTTTTTGGGTTATGTGGGAGTTTGTAATCAGCTGGTTCCTCTTCGATATCCTCCTTCTACAAGATTGCTGTCAACAGGTTGCCAAAGGTGAAGTGGGACCGCTTGTGTAGTCTGGCCTTCCGCATTGTAGAATGAATGATTGCCCCAATGTTGATAGGGACATTCATTATTAATGCATAGACCAAACACACTCTATATCTTGTTATTTTGGTGTACTGTGTCCCAAGAATAAGGCAAGAGTTGACAATACGCAACCATATTCTTGCTTCCCTATTCAAAGGAGCATAGGGGAAGGTGTTGAGTCGTCCGGTGTCTTTATGTTTGCTCCACCTTGCCATGGATCTACTTCCACAAAGTGTGTGTCGCATTGCTCTATAAGGAGGTCTGCTGTACAGCTCTTTGAATGGTGCTGGATCGACTGAAGGTAAGCCAAGAAAGGAGTTGATCAAATCCGCATTGAGTTGTAGAACTTGGCCCCGAATCTTGACTTCGCTGCCTATGATTTTCGGCGACCAGTTGGCATAAAATTCTCGTGTCAAATCAAGATTGCATTCTCCCATGTCGCGGAAGATGAAATCCAGATTTAGTGCCATGATTTTCGCCAACATGCGCGGCTCCTTCTTCACTAGGCTGTCCTTGTTGATCAAGTCGGCATGAACGTATTTTCCTTCCTTATTGTTCCTATACTTTTCCTTGGCTTCCTCCTCAAGAACCCATTTTATTCCAAACATGCGGCGTGGTAATTGCATTGAGGATGATTCTCCTTGGTCCTTGCGACCTCTTTTCTTGCCCTTTTGGGAAGTGGTAGCCGTATCTTGTCTTGCTTTGGGTGCCATTGTACCTGAGATTTAAACAATGTTCCTATTAGAATCAGCTCGATATATACAATCTATACACAAGCAGTAGGGGTACCACCCCACACTTAGGTTGTTGATACAAATTAGTGAAGTGAAAGTAGTCGATTACTTAGACTTCATCGACATGCATTTTAGGTGCTATATTCCGACAAGAAAATCAGAGATGTATCACTTCTTGCAACCTTAGCAATACTTTCATGTTAGGTATAACAATACTACTACATAGGAATTACATCCTGGTGTAGTTTCTATCAATAATCACAACCTCCTATGTCGGTAGGCAACTATAAGTCTTATCCCGATGAACGGGATCTTCTAACACGTAGGTATTCAAGTGACAAGGTTATGCAATGTTCATGACTATAGCAATTACGCAATTAGTATAACAATGCATCAAAATCAAATTCAAGTCGGAAATAGTCTAAGATCATCCTAACGTATATGTTCACTCACATGGTTTTGTATCAACAATTCAAACACATTAACATCACCAATATTTCTTCAAGATGTAGCAATTCATAATAGACATAGAAACGTAGTACTTACGAAAAATAGATGAAGAATAAAAGAGTACTTACGTGATTGAAGCCTTTGGAGATGTTCTTGTGAAGTGGGAGAGCAAAAAGAAAAATTTTGAGATGTTTTGGAGAGTATGTGCGGCGCCTAGGTCAAGTTTCCAATATGTTTATGTTTCAAGACTAAGTCCCCTATATATAGGAAAAGAATGGGTCGGGTTTTGACCCATTTAAAATCGTTTTTGGAGACAAAAAGTGACCATAGGCGGCGCCTTTAGCTTTGCCTATGCATGGTATAGGCGGCTCCTAATGCAAAGCATTTGCTAGCATAGGCGGCGCCTAGTGCAATTCCTTTAGTGACCATAGGCGGTGCCTTTAGCATGGCATATGAGATTCTGAGACCAAATGCTTTAGCATAGGCGGCGCCTATGCTATAGCATACTTGAGCATGGGCGGCGCCTATGCCTTTGCACACTAGATTCCGAGGCCTTAGGCTATAGTATAGGCGTTGCCTTGTTCGTGGCCAAGTTTTGCCTAGGCCTATCCTTGCTCGATGCCTATGCTCAATCCATAGCCTTATGCATCTTAATTCCAAACTTACCACCTTTACCATGCAATACGTCCAAATCATCATTTGAAACCAATCTCCTCGTTGAATACCTCTTGCACCTACATTTGCTCAAAACCAATGAAAACGATTAGTACGATGGGTTGCCTCCCATCTAGCACCTTAGTTTTGGTCGTGGCATGACTCTTATTTTTGGATTTCATTTATCAAAAGCAAAACAAGTACTAGAACGAAAAAAAATGAAAAACGATAAACGATGGGTTGTCTCCCATCTAGCGCCTTATTTATTGTCATGGCTTGACATAGTTACCTCGAGTACTTAGACTTCGTCGAGATAAGTGATTGACATATAATTCATCAAGTCAAGAGGACCGATATAAGGTTTAACACGTTGACCATTCACCTTGAAGACAACACTATTATTGTCTTCCAGTTCAACTACTACAGATGAGTAGACTTGGATCACTTTGTATGGACCAGACCACTTAGACTTTAACTTACCTGGGAACAGCTTCAATCTAGAGTTGAAGAGAAGTACGATATCATTCTTTTAGAAGTTTCGTCGAACAATCCACTGATCATGATACTTTTTTATCCGCTCCTTGTATAGGTCTGACCTTTCATATGCATGGAGACGGAACTCATCTAATTCGTTCAGCTGCTCCAACCTCAGATTCATCGCATCATGCCAATTCAAATTCAATTGCTTCAACTCCCACAATGCCTAATGTTCGAGCTCAATGGGTAAATGACAAGCCTTCCCATAAACTAGTTGATAAGGGGACATGCCGATGGGTGTTTTGAATGCAGTCCTATACGCCCATAGTGCATCATCTAGCTTCCGAGACCAATCCTTCCTATTAGCATTTACCGTCTTCGCAAGGATTTGCTTGATCTCCCAATTGGAAACCTCCACTTGTCCACTCGTTTGTGGGTGATAAGGCGTGGCTACCTTATGTTGCTTGACACCATACTTGGCCAACACGGATTTGAATAGCTTGTTGCAAAAGTGAGATCCTCCATCACTTATGATAGTACGTGGTACTCCAAAGCGAGAGAAGATATTCCTCTTCAAAAATGCTACAACACGCTTTCCCTCATTGTCGGCCAATGCTATAGCTTCAACCCATTTCGAGACATAATCTACAGCAACTAAGATGTACTTCATTCCAAACGAATTCACGAATGGACCCATGAAATCAATGCCCCACGCATCAAAGAGTTCTACCTCAAGAATTTTCGACATGGACATTTCATGGTGTTTCGAAATAGCACCTTGTCTTTGGCATTGGTCGCATCTTCTAACAAATTCGTAGGCATCTCTAAATATTGAAGGCCAATAATATCCACTTTGTAATACTTTTCTTGTCGTCCGATTGCCTCCGTGATTTCCACCAACTTGGGAAGTGTGGCATGCTTCCAATATAGTAGGCACCTCTACATGGGATATACATCGTCGAATAATACCATCTGTACATCTTCGAAACAAATATGGCTCATCCCAATAGTAGTGTTGTACGTCATGCATAAACTTCCTCTTTTGATGTTATGATAAATTGGCAGGTATTAAATTACTCACCACAAAATTTGCAAAGTCGGCATACCATGGTAACTTTTCTGTTATCGTCGCTAGGATCTCCTTGTCAGGGAATGCATCATCAATCTCGATATCAGGCTGCGCCACATGCTCATTCTCGAGTCTAGATAGATGATCGGCCACTTGGTTCTCGCAACCTCTTCTATCTTTAACTTCAAAATCAAACTCCTGCAGCAGCAATACCCATCGAATTAATATTGGTTTTGCATCCTTCTTTATAATTAGATACCTAAGAGCTGCATGGTCTGTATAAACGATCACCTTAGTACCCAATAAATAGGCACAAAACTTCTCAAACGCATACACAACCGCTAGGAGATCTTGTTCTGTCACAGTGTAGTTCCTTTGGGCTTCATTTAGGACCTTACTCGCATAGTAGATAGGATGAAATAATTACTCCTTTCTATGACCAAGCACAGCTCCAACGGCTACACCACTAGCATCACACATGACTTCGAACGGGAGAGACCAATCTGGTGCTACCATGATAGGGGCTTCAATGAGTTTTCCTTTGAGGCATTCGAATGCCTTTAAGAAATCTTCATTGAAGTCAAACTTCGCATCTTTCTCCAAGATTTTGCACAATGGACTTGCAATTTTGGAGAAGTCATTAATGAACCGACGATAGACACCTGCATGGTCGAGAAAACTATGAACTCCCTTCACTAAAATTGGAGGCGGTAGCTTCTCAATGACTTTGATTTTCGCTCCATCAACCTCAATTCCTCTTTCAGAGATTTTGTGACCAAGAACGATTCCTTCTTTTACCATGAAGTGGCACTTCTCCCAATTCAGCACTAGGTTGAATTCTACACATCTTTGCAACGCCATACTTAGGTTTGCCAAGCACGCTTCAAAAGTCTCACCAACAACTGAAAAATCATCCATAAATACCTCCAAAGTGTCTTCAACCATATCAGAAAAAATTGACATCATACAACGTTGAAAGATGGTTGGTGCGTTACATAGACCGAATGGCATACGTTTGAAGGCAAACGTACAATATGGGCATGTAAACGTTTTCTTCTCTTGGTCTTCGGGTGCAATACAAATCTGAATATAGCCTGAATAACCGTCTAAGAAGTAAAACCATCCTTTCCCCGCTAATCGATCTAGCATTTGGTCCATGAATGGCATTGGAAAGTGATCTTTGAGTGTCCAAGAATTTAACTTTCGGTAGTCCATGCATACTCTCCATCCAATGATGGGTCTGAGTGGAATAAGCTCATTCTTTGCATTCGCGACCATCGCCATGCCTCCTTTCTTGGGAACACATTCTACCGGGCTTACCCATGTACTATCAGAGATTGGATACACAACCCCCGCGTCTAATAACTTGATAATTTCTTTCTTCACCACTTCTTGCATAGGTGGGTTTAGACGTGTTTGATGCTCAATAGTTGGTGTGCAATTCTCTTTAAGCTGAATTTAATGTGTACAAATCCCAGGTGAAATACCAATAATATCCGCAATGGTCCATCCAATGGCTCTAATATACTTCCGTAGAATAGCAATGAGAGCTGCAACTTGTTGCTCACCCAAATCTGCTGCAACAATGACTGGAAGTGTGTTTCTGCTTCCTAGGAATGCATACTTTAAATGTCTTGGCATCTCCTTCAAGTCTAATGTGGGTGGCTCTTCAATAGATGGCTTAGCTGGTGGTGTGGGTCGATTCTTGAGATCAAGGTCCAGCTTCTTGGGAGCATAGCGATATGTCCCTAATCCTGATAGAGCACTAATAACTTCTTCACAATTTTCAGCATCCTCATTCTCTCCATTCATGAGCACAACCGCCAAAGGGTCATCAATAATTTGCTCTTCTTCAAGTAATTCTTTCTCATCATCAAAGAAAACATCAGCCACCAAAAATACACTCAGATCTTTGGGTTGCTTCATTGATTTACAAACATCAAAGCGAACTACTTCGTCATTTATTCGGAACGAAAGCTCATTAGCTCTTAAATCAATAAACACGCTTCCCGTAGCAAAGAAAGGATGACCCAAGATTATGGGAACTTCTGAGTCTGCCTCACAATCCAAAATAACAAAGTCTTCCGGAAAGATAAATGAAGAAACCTTTACAAAGATATCACATAGAATACCAACAGGTCATTTTACTAACCTATCCGCCATTACGAGCCTCATGTTGGTTGGAGTAGGATCACCCAACCCCAACTTCTTATAGATAGATAATGGCATCAAATTGATGCTGGCTCCTAAGTCGCATAATGCTTTGGCAAAATTCAAAGATCCAACGGTGCAAGGAATAGTGAAAGCGCCGGGGTCAGCCTTCTTCTGAACTATTGATCGAGTAGCGATTGCGTTGCAGTGATGAACATCATCTTTCAACTCATAACTTTCTGCCCGCTTCTTTGTCAAAAGATCCTTCATAAATTTTGCATACCCAGGCATTTTTTCAAGTGCCTCCACCAATGGAACATTAATGGTCAGTTGCTTTAACATAGTCATGAATTTGCTGAACTTCGTGTCATCTGCCACCTTCTTCAATCTTTGAGGGAAAGGTGGTGGTGGGTACGGAATTGTTCTCTCCACGGCTTTCTTCTTCTCTTTCTTCCATTTTTCAGCTTTTTCAGGTTGCAAATTGTTGGGGTTGACGTCATTGACGATAGGATTAGTTGCAGCGGCATCTTCTCCTTTCGCCTTATCATCAATGTCCACTACTTCATCAACCACTTGCTTGCTTTTTGCTGAAGTTTCCAGCACCTTACCACTTCCGGTAGTGATGGCCATGCATGACCCATCATTCCTTGGGTTTTGCACAGTATCGCTAGGTAAAGTGCCAGCCTTTCTTTGATTGAGTGCTGCTGAAAGTTGGCTCAATTGCTGCTCTATTTTCTTGATTGAAGTGGAATGAGAATCAACTATTTGTTTCATAGAGGACAAATCATTAACTACCTCCGTTACTCCTGCGCTTGTTGCTTCCACTCCTTTCAATATTTTAGCCAGCATGTCTTCCATACTTCCAGAATTAGATGTGGTGGCGTCACATCTTCCAGGGGGAACGTACAAACCACTCTTTTCATTCTTGTTCCTCCAACTACCTTGGTCCTTGTTTCCAAATTTATCATAATACTTCCGACCTTGGTTTCCTTGGGTATTACCTCGGAAACCCCCCTGATTGTTCAAGTAGTTGGCCTCTTCTTCCGAATCAGATTCGTCTCTTCCTTTTGACGCAATGGCTTTGACTTTTTCGGTCTTCCCTGATAATAAATTCTTTGTAAGAAGATCCACTTGTGTTTTCATGTGCGCCATATCTTGATCACGTTCTTCTTCTCTTCTTCTTTAGTCTGCAGTCATGCCAATAGATAAAGTGGGGCTTGCTACCTCAGAATCCTTGGTATGCCAAGCTCTACTTTGCTTCGTCATACGATCTAGCATATTGCTTGCTTGACCAAAGGTGAGGTCCATAAAAGATCCTCCAGCCACATTATCCACCACTGGTTTAGTTATTGAATTCAAGGCTCTGTATAATATATCCATTAGGTGAACATTAGTCATGTGATGGTTTGGGCATCTCGCTAGCTTTGTCTTGAACCTCTCTCATGTTTCATGAAGAGCTTCAGTGGGAAGCTGATGGAAGTTGCTGATTTCATCTCTCAATTGTGCTCTTTTGGATGGCGGAAAGAATCTTTCTAGGAAAGCGTCTCTCAATTGCCTCCAATTTGTAATAGAATCAGGAGTCAGCCCATTCAACCATAGAGTTGCCTCCCCAGATAGAGACAATGGAAATAGACGTAATCGAATTGCATTCTGACCAACACCAGGATTGTCAAACGACTTGCATGTAGAAATAAAGTTGATGAGATGCATATTCGGATCATCGCCTGCTAGTCCACCAAATAATCCCTTGAGTTGCAATAACTAAATCATGGTGCTTGTGATGTTGACCTTGGCTTCGGGCGCTAATGGTGGAGGAATAATGGCTCTTGTGGCTCCGGCTCCATCAAGATCATCATCGTCTTCGTCCAAAGCTGGTTGTATGGGTTGGCGATCATACCAAAATCGAGCTTGTCGACCTCTTCTGTTGGCAGGTGTTATGATTTCAGCATCACTCCTAGGGTTTAGTAACTCGTCATCCACTAAATCCTCATCGTCGGGATTCGTTGCTCGCCCAGGGTTATCAATGTTTTGTTGTTGAACTTGAGCGGCGGCAAGAGCAGCTAATCTCGCCTGTTCCTGTTGAGCAGCCATCCTTTCGATTTCTGTTTGTGCTTCCATTCTTCTAATACGTTGTGGTTCAGGATTGATAGGTAATAACGGTTGACCAGAACTTCTAGTATGGGGCATGCACTGAATAAAAACCTGCAGTAAACAAAAACAAAAAGTAAATGTAAAAGTACGAGAATCTTTGACCAAAGGGTCTAGTAATTATCACAAACTTAATTGACACTCGTATTCCTCGGCAACGGCGCCAATTTTTGATAACGCTCAATCTACAGCTCTCGTAAGAGTGTAAAGCGGTCGCTGTCAAATATAGAACCCAACTGGGTTGGGTATCGATCCCACAGGGAATAGCTTGGTCAACAAGTAAGCAACGATTACTAGACTTTTAGTGCAAGTCTCGTAAAAAGGGGGGATTGTAATGTGCAAGTACTGTAATCAAAATAGTAAAGTAAAAACAGAAAATAGCAAAGTAAAAAGAAAGAATGTTTAGTAAGATGTAAAACAATGAGAATTGAGAAGTTGGGGGTATGTCCACCTTATGAGTTATACGTCTCTATTGGCTATGAGTTTTGCGGAATTCAAACATGCATGTGCTTATAGAGATTGTATTGGATGGTAAATCCAAGCGTCTTTCGAACTAAACAAGGACTATTTCACTTTAAATCTTTCGAGCTTAAAGAGTATCTAATGGTACGAATTCTCCAAGAGGTTAATCCAGTTACGGCACTAACTTTTTAATAGGGGATGGGACCCTATTACCTTGACATTATCTCTTTTCAAGACATATAACTTTTCTTTCGAACAAGTTAATGCTATACTGGCGTTATTCTATGCGTCTGCAGCCACAAGAATTTGCATTAAGATGAAGAGAATAATGATATAAGCAACACATGTGTCACGAATTCACAAACTCATAGCCTTAGATAGTATCTAATAAGGCTTCCATAACCCCAACAGAGAAGTTTAGTTACCCATGAGTGCGAAGGAAATCACAATAAACATTGTTATTATACCACAATAAAGACTTCGTGTAGTAATAGTGTGGTAGGCGTTAGGCGTGAATTCCTAGCAAAGTAACGTTTCTCTTGTTGCGGAAAATAAGAATTGAATAGATGAAAAATAATGTCAACAATGAATTAATAAAGAGAATTGTTTTGATGGATGGATGGATGGATGGATGGGAATTGATGGAATGGGCGAATTGTGTGGAATTGCGGAATGTGTGGAATGAATCAATATAATACCCATATCCTATTCCTACTAAGCTAATGAATTACTTAACCTAATCCTACTAGGTTAATGTATCATTATCCTAATCCTAATAAATTATTGCTAGTCCCCAAAGTCTTCAGAAATGTTTTTTTTGCCTGGGACAGATTTTCCATGCGCCACTTTTGGTCCTTGGCGTGTAAGCTTTCCCTTCCTTCTTTTGTGAAGCTTTCTTTGGCGTCAAGTTATCCATAAAATGCTGAATTTTGCATCATTTATACCTGAAAACTTGCTAATCATGTTCATTAGCTCACTTACAGCAAAAAGGACTAAAAGTGCATGAAATATGTAATTTGTTCTCAAAACTTGGCTAAAATATGGGCAAAATCTAGTGCTATAGGCATGTAAATTCGCCTATCATCAGGATACAACATCTAAAGACAGTTAGCGGGTGAATGTTGAATCAGGGATAAAGATAAAATAATGTCATCAATTCAAACCAAATCATCCAATGCACATAACCATATGCAAATACATATATATTTATATATATATTTCATGATGCGATAGAGAACAGGGTTTAGCATGGACTTTAAAATCTTAACCTGGATTATGTAGCTCAACCGTCATATAATAGTAACCACGGGCTATATGGGGCCTGGCTCTCTCCGCCTGGTCGAGCCCTAGTGCATGTAGCCACATGAACCAGAGAATAATCTTATATATATGCACACGCACGTATGGGATACTGATCGTACTTAGAAGCTCAAATTACAAACAGCAGAGTTAGTGGTGAGTCCTTATAGGTCGAGGACTAAGTTGTTATTTCAGTACATTCTTAGTAGTCGGAGTTAGTTAGGGGATTGTCCCATTAACTCCACCTTCAGAAAGTTAAAGGATTTCAGGAAGATGCTCAGCCTTCAGTATTTATTTACCAGTATTCGATTTTAGTTATGAACCTTATGGTAGTTCCAGCCTAGTTTTTGCATTATTATAGTATTATTACTCAGTTATTGCAGCAGGTACAAGTCATGGGTTATCTTGTAGTCCTTCAGGATTATGAGCACCATGTGACGTCGGGGCTGTAGAATCGGGGTATTACAGAAATACAGTGCATGATAATGTGTAGGGATGCAACTCCGACCCCAAGAAATAATCAATCAATAATCTTTAGCAAAAAAGTATCTCAAACAACATCAGATATCATCCCAAATTATCGCTCAAACATAGTAAGTGGAGCATTTTCATTACTCTAATTACACACAACTAACACATAGAAACTTCAAAAAGGTGTCAAAGAAAGCCTCAATTTGCCTTAATATAAGATCCATGAATAAACCCAAAATCAAAAGAATCAAATTTGAGATTTACACTTTCAATATCTTTCAATCAAGCCCAATATATTGAAGTATTAAGTCTACATGAGGAGAGGAAACAAACGATATTCATTTTTACTAATTCTTACTCTAAAAATCCTAGGCCTAAAATCCAAATTTGTGAAAATTGTAACTATAGAAGAATAACCTCATAGTAAGATCTGGGAAGGCTAAAGTAAATCATGAACTAGTATATTGCCTATAAGACTTGCAGGCAAATCCAACCTTTATTTCATTATTGCATAATAATTGCACTATCATTTTATCAACATTATATTTAATAACATGAAAAATATTTGAAAACCAAAGCTGAATAGGAGAAAACTAAAGTGAAATTTTCAAACAAATGAATTATAACCCATCAATCATTAATCCCAAAGATTGAATCAATAATAGTCTTATCAGTGAACCATAATTTCTCCTCACAGACCCATAATTTCTCCTCACAGACACACGCACACACACATATATATATATATGTGTGTGTGTGTATACCCATACAAATCATAGAGTGTTAAATTCTCACCTGAACACTAAGCCCTCTCGAAGACACAAGAGGTTGGAACTTCCATCAAAATACTATTTCTCTTGTTTGGACTAAGGGTTAACCTAACTCATTACTTATCTCTTTTCATTTATATCATGTTTATGAGGAAATAAAATAATTATGGGCCTATCCCATTATCCATAAATTAAACTAATTATCTAAAATATCCTAAATTCATCTGCAAACCTGTGGAACAATCAAATAAGGAAATTGACAAAAAGAACATTTAAAACCTACTAAAAAAACCTAAAACACCAATTCTATGTATTCTTGTCAAAGTTGATGTCACGGCCCAAACTATGGTCCTGGCTGAGATAATTATCCCAAACCAATGAAGGCTTGAGATGACCCCTTAGCATTATATCTTAAGCATAGTCATCAATATAATTATAGAAATAAACTTAAAACATGAGAGAGTTTGATGAATAACGAAATGAAGTTTGAAACCAAATCCAAATCTAGGAACCATAACCCAATATTATCTACAATCCTTTATCCATAAATCATCTAAAAAATAAGTACATGACCCCGACTATACCAAAAAGAAGGAAATAAAGTGCTAAAACCAAAATGGGCTAAAAATGAGGACTTTTGAATAAGGGAGAGATCACCACTTCACCATGTTCTCAATAGAGATACCAATTCACCTAACGTTGCACAAGGTCACAAGAAAAACCCTCCGAACCTACATCAGAAAATGATATAGCATCTGGGGACTGTCAATACGACGAGTACTGACATGCAATCCAAGGAGAAGGATAAAATATACAATTTACCAAAATTAGTCATAAAGAATGTGTTCAACAATTATTACTACAACGGGATTTTGGGGTAGGGGCTAGGGACATGTTACATGCTCAATTAAAACTTAATCCTGAACTACATAAGGATTAGCATCATCTCTTTACCCACGGGCTATATGTGTCTGAAACTCCCTAACCAATAAGGCCCCAATATATGTTGGCCACACATATTGAGGATTAGTCAATAGTCAACAATAGCTTGAGCCACCATACATATAGACCTTATGTTAAGGACTATCCTTATTTAGAGGATACTATCTGGTCATCCAGTTAAGGTACGACATACCTATGCCAGCAAATACATGTTTTGGGCATTGCTCACAAGGACTTATGCCTTCATGATGAAGCTATGCAATCTCCTTTAGAGTAAAATTAAAACATTTTTCACATAATATTAATGGTCATTCATTAGGCATATTCATATTGGTATCGTCATGCCAAGACTTGCAAACCATTCATATCATGCCAAGAAAACATTATCATAAAACACTAACGACTCCATAAACCTATCATTCAAAATCATGGTCATATTATCATTAAATTACATAAGAATCTTAAGGAAAATCATGAAATTCAACACTTTTGGTATGTTAAAAAAAAGGGGTAGCATCTAGGTTCATAATCTTGATATAAATCTTTTTCAAAGGGTTTGAAAGTCATAACTTCTATTATTCATAATGTTCAATATTCCCAAATAGATGTAATGAAATTCATCTTTTCAACCATTGTGTTCAAATCATCAAAATCCTTTGCAAGTGGTTAGAAATAATATGCAATAGAGGAAAAGTTAAAATTTAATATGTGTAATGACAATTCTCAAACCAAACTTTAGAACATCAATGAATTAACTAAAAACAATGAAAAATTCACACTTTAAAATAGTAATTCATGTAAGGAGTGTTCAACATGCCTTTGTGACTGAGGAAATTTACAATTACTTGAATTCAGAATACTGATAGTGGAATCCTTGGGAAGAACCCTAATTGACATTATTGAGAATCGAGAGGAGGAAGTGCATTGATAATCCTTAATAGTTGATGGAAAATAAGGTTTAAAGGATTTGTAAGGTTGTTTAAAAGGATAAAGGACTGAAAATCCCCCATCCCAAACTAAAATGAACAAGAATTAATGTTTTGGACCCTTGGGCGTGGTATGCCCTTATCGCGCCAGCCCAAGGGCATGGCATGCCCTTATCGCGGTCTAACAAAGGCATGGCATGCTCTTATACAGAGTGACAAGAGTGTGAAACTTTTAATCATGGACCGACAAGAGAATGACAGGCTCTTATCATGGACCTTCACTGTTTTTGCATAAGAGTGTACCACCCCTCCGTGGCACGGCCTTATCATGGACCCTTACTGTTTTATAGGTCCAATGTGTCCCAATATGCGGTCCAAAAAATCGAAAATACTCCCTAAAGTTTCTGTTACCTTACCTCATCATGATCCCTCTTAGAAATCATCATTAAACACACCAAATTAAATTCATTGAAAATCTATGGGGCTAACATTGTTATGCTTATTTTCTTGTGCCTTAGACCCCATAACACCCAGGGTGTTGCAGTTGACAGTGGTCTAACTCAACATTTTTAAAACTTAAGAACCCAACCCATGGTATAAGTTGCTCCCAAACATGTTTCAATTCATACTACTTATCCTCGCAAGTGATAAATCATGTATACAAACCATGGGGAATGACAAAATAGGGAAAACAAGAAATATTCATAAAATGACTAGGAGGGCTGTTAAATTATCCGCCACTAAAACACACATTTATCCTCAAACATAGAGATAAAAAATGATACCTATGTGTCAAAAAGTAGAGAATATCTACTTTATAAGTCAAATTTGATCTCCCATGTAGCCTCCTCGATCGGGCGATGCTTCCATTGAAATTTTACTAAATAAATATTTTTGCACATCAAGTTTCTATTCTTCCTCTCCAAAATGTCTAAAAGATCCTTCTCAAATGCGAAATTATGTTCCAAACATACCGAGTCTCATTGAATCACATGAGAATTATATGGATGGTACCTGTTCAACATGGACACATGAAAAACCAGATGCACAACTCTAAGAATCGATGGAAAATCTAACTCATAAGCTACTGGTGCAACACATCTAAGGACCTCAAAAGGGAAAACTACCTCTAGCTAAGCTTTCCTATCTTCTCAAACCTCATCATGCCCTTCAGGGTTGATACTGTAAGCCGAACCTGTTCACTAATTATAAACTTCAAACCATGAACCTTTTCGTTAGAATAACTTTTGTAACTACTCTAAGCTACCACAAATCAATTCTGGATCAATCTCACTCAATCCATCAAATATATTGACAAATTAGTGCCCTAAGGTCTAATTCCAAAGAAATCAAACTACCCCACTAGAGATCTGTATCTCCTCTAATTCAAACCCGCAAATAGTGTAATTCAAACCCTCAAACAGTGCGATCTGAATATTCGAACAGTAGCTATTATTGCAGGAGAACTCTTCCAATGGAATGAACTGATCCCAATGACCACCAAAGCCTATCACACAATCTCATAACATATCTTTTAACACCTGAATAGTTTTATCTGACTAGCTATTTTCTGTGGATGAAATATTGTACTCATATCTAATTAGATACCTAAGTTATATTCCAAAGCACCCCAAAAGTTTGAAGTGAACTGAGTGCCTCAATCTAAAATAATAGAAATGGGAAAGGCCTGCAGTCGAACTATCTTATGAATATAGATCTGGGCTAACTTTTTTGCACTATAGCTCATCTTCATATGTACAAAATGAAATGATTTGTCTAATCTATCTATGGTTACCTAAATCATTTCAAAATTT
Organism: Capsicum baccatum var. pendulum; assembly: GCA_030864225.1. Classification (NCBI taxonomy): domain Eukaryota; kingdom Viridiplantae; phylum Streptophyta; class Magnoliopsida; order Solanales; family Solanaceae; genus Capsicum; species Capsicum baccatum. The sequence goes on from CM061550.1 coordinate 110,646,141, forward strand.
TCCAACATCTAGGGACAACTAACCATGAAGTCCATAGTGATACACTCCCTCTACTACTCGAGAATGAGCATTCTCTGAAGCAATTCAACCGGTTGTTGGTGCTCAAATTTACCTATTGACCATTAAGACACTTAGCTATAAACTGTGCAATATCTCTTTTCATTCCACACTATTAATAATATTGCATCAGATCATGATACATCCTTGTTGTTCCTAGATAAATAGAACAACGAGAACAATGGGCCTCCTCCATAATGGATTTAGTTAAATCCCTAACTCCAAGAAAACATATTCATCCCTTAACTCTAAAATGACCCTACGAAAACACAACATCATACCAAACATATTCCCAACAAGTGGGGTCTGAGGAGGGTAAGTGTACGCAGTCCATTCCACAACTCAGAGATAAAATAGAGAGGCTATTTCAAATAGACACTCGGTTCAAGATAAAATAGTCTAGAAAACAAATGTTAAATGGAACAAGAAAATAGAAATTACCACTCAAAATATTAACATAAAAAGTACACACTAAGTAATACAACAAACAATAAAAATTTTTAAAATAATCCTAGTACTATTGCTACTAACATGGATAGTAAGCGGAGTCCTCCTACCTACTAGCACTAAAATACTCTTTCTTATTATCCTTCTACTTTAATTGTCCTATTCCACTTCTTCCTATCTAGGGTCATATCCTAGATAATCTAAACCTTCTATATATCATGTCGAATGACCTACCTATAATATTTCTTCAGTCTACCTCTAACTTGCCAGAATTAATCCCTAGACAACATCTCACATCTATATACTGGGCATCCGTTCCCCTTCTTATCAAATGTACGAATTATCTCAACATGATTCCATTATCTTGGAATCCACAAAAGCTACTCCAACCATATCTTCAATAACCTCATTTCTAAACCTATCTTTCACAGTACATCGACACATTTACCGTAGCATTCTTATCTTTGCCACCTTCATCATTCGAATATGAGATTTATTCACTGACTAACACTCTGCCATATACATCATAGCTCATCAAACCATTAATCTATAGAACGTGACTTTGAGTTTAGGAGGAACCTTCTTGTCACACAAGATTCCAGAGATGAGCCTCCATTTCATCCATCCTACCTCAATTCGATGAGTGACATGCTCGTTAATTTCTCCATTACCTTAAATCATAGACCCTAAATACTTAAAACTATCTCTGTTATATATGGCCTAAGTATTAAGCTTTATAACCGTATTATCCTCATATGACTCCTTGCAAAGCTTACACTCCAAATATTCCATCTTGAACCTACTCAACCTAAACCTTTTAGACTCTAGGGTTTGACTCCAATCCTCTAACACAGCATTAACTCCATAATGTACCTCCTCAATCAAGACTACAACATCCACAAAATGAAAACATCAAGACACCTCACCATGTATTTGAAATGTAAAAACATCCATCAGCACAGCAAATAGAAATGGGATAATAATCTATCCCTGGTGTAACCCCATCAAGATGGAAAAATGACCTAAGTCCCTCCCACAGTCTTAACCTGGGATTTGGCTCAATGTTACATATCCTTATTTTCCCTAGCATACAACATTGGTACATCTCCATCCTCTAAGCACTTTGTAAATCCTCCACGGGCCCTCTATCATAGGCCTTCTATAAGTCAATAAACATTATGGAAAGTCTTTCTTCCTCTTTACACATTGGTACACCTATCTCCTAATTAGATGGATGACTTCAATAGTCAAGCATCCTATCATAAGTCTAAATAGATTCTCAAAAATAGTAATAATCCTTCATCCACCCTCTCTAAAACCTTCTTGTATGGATCAACAACATAATACCAGTATAATTGTTGAAATCCTAATGTCCCCCTTCTTCTTATTTAACTGAACTATTGTCCTCCATATCTAATCTTCAGGCATTTTCACCATCCTGAAAATTATGTTTAGCAACTAAGTCAGCTACTTCATACCTACCCCTCTAATGCACTTCCAAAAATACACTAGAATCTCATCTGGCCAAGTCACTCAACTCCTTTACATCCAATGAATAGAACTTTTAACCTCCTCAACCTTAATATGCCTACAATAACCATAGTCACAAAGTATTTAAAAGCAATCTAAATCCCCCCAAAAAATGCTAGAATCCCTTATTTATTTAAGAGATTATGGAATTAAGTATACCATCTTCCCCTAATAAGATCCTCCTTAACCGAAAATTTTTCGTCTGCATCCTTAATATACTTTACTTGGTCAAGGTCCTCAGCCATCCTTTCACTAACCTTGTCTATCCTGTACAACTTTTGATCACAACCTTACCTTTTAATTTTGTCTATATGCTTTTGAAAGCTGCATTCTTAGCCATAGTAACTGTTATCTTTGCCTCTACCTACCAATCTTATACTCCTCCTAATTCTTCTACTTCTTCTTCGCATCCTTACTATCAACTAACCATTGTTTAAGCCTTTTTCTTAGCATATATGTTTTATTTAAGCTCTCTTTCTACTACCAATCTACTTGGTGCAGGCCTAAATGACTTTTTGGGACACCCAACACCTTTCATACTATATTTCTAATGCAACATGGTAGTCTTATCCCACATACTATCAGTATCTCCTCTACTCTGCCAAGCCCTTCTCCCTATAAACTTCTCCCCTATTTCAAGTTCACTAGTCATAGTTAGGATACCATATCTAATCCTTGGTAGGTCACTCATACCCTCCTCCCCCTCTCTATGTTAATCTCTAAGTTCATCTCCCAAAGCCTATGCTGGGTTGAAAGATTCTCACTCAGTAAAACCTTAAAATCTTTACAAAGACCACTATTACCTTTCCTGAGGAGTAAAAGATCAATCTATGTCTTAGCCGCCGAACTATGGAAGATAATAAAGTGAACCTCCTATTTTGGAAAGTTAAAATTAACTAACATCAACCCAAAATCCCAAGAAAAAATAAAAAATAGCACTCCTCATTCATTCCATAAACCAAACCCAAAGCCTCCATATACATCCTTACAACCCCTTGTAGAAGACCTTATATGCCCATTAAAGTTCCTTCCTATGAAAATATTCTCATTACTGGGGACTACCATCACCATCTAATCCAAAGCATCCCTAAAACTATTTTTCTCTTCCTCATCGAAGCATATATGTAATGCATACACACTAATAATATTGAAAAAGACCCTCCATTAAGTACTTTAATCAATATTATCCTATTATTAACCCTCCTAACCTCTACCACGTCCTCTCTAAGCTCATTATCTAATAGGATACCCACACCATTTCTATTCCTCACGCTTCCTGAGTACCACAACTTATAACTGTATACCACCCTTGCCTTAGTACCTACCTATTTGGTTTCTTGGAGACAAGTTATATTAATATGCCTCTTCATAAGAATATTAACTAGCTCTATAAACTTCTTTGATATAGACCCTATGTTTCAAGACACTACTCTCAACCTAGGGTCTCTCCCCTACCTTAGCCTCCAACCCCACACAAACCTATCCTTTCTCAAAGACATGACCGTTTACTAACTCCAACAACCACAACCACAAGAGACCACACAAGATAATATCAATAACTCAATAGATACTAATAACACACACCCTAGGTAAGAATGCAATACCAAAAAAATAAATACCACCAATTTTGCACCAAGTGTTTGACTAGGAATATCAAAAGAATTTAACAAAATCTATGGAAATTACACTAGGATCTAGAAACAAAGATGACTAAAACACCAACAAAAAATAGAACACAACTGACAGTATCAGTAATGAAATTTGAACAAGGTAACACAAAGATATATGATTGTCCCAACTAACTACTACTATGTAATAGAGAAATGGGAACTAGTACTCTGTCATGAATAGACAAGATAATCAACCAAGAAATAAAGAGAAAATGGAACAAAATACAAATATAAAAGATGACAGATAGTAACAGCCACCAATAACCAAGAAAGTTATAAAAACAACTAGAAGAGATAGAGTGAGTACACTTGATTGAATTTAGGGTAGTTTTCCTTATCAAGTCATTAAATTCCTCAAATTTAAGGTAGAAATTGGTCACCAAAATCTTGTCATTATAATTGGAGATGATCTTCTAAATATGGTCTTGTAGTACCTGTAAGGGGTTAGAACGAAAAGAAAAGAAGAAAGAGAAAAGAGAACAACTAAGTCCCTAAATGAAGAAGTAGATCGATGAAAAAGAGAGAAACTAATGAGCAATGGAAATAGAGATAAATTAATATTAGCACATTTTTAAATTTACCAGAGATGAGATTGATGCATCTGATAACTTGATAGAGATGAGATTTGTGCATGTGAGAAGTTGTTATAGATGAGATTGTTGACGATCGAAATTGTATCAGAGTTATAATTACAAGTCAATAGTCTTGTTAACCATCGTCTGTGAATTCCAATTGAGAAATTTTTATGATGTAGAAAATAAATGCTAAAATATGGAAAATAGGAAGTGCCTAAATGATATGTGTTATTGTCAAATGTTTATGCTTTAATGGGCAGATAGTTGTAACTCTCAAAACAGCCTCCTGATCCAAAATTACCTCCTCAGCCTCACCTTGCAAAACTTTATCTTTGATGATATTGAACATATAATTTGAAACTATCGATCTTTAATCTACTCAAATAATAAGGACTTCACCTCCCATTTGTGAGAACTCTACTCGAATTAGAAAAATAAATGTGCATGAAATTATTAGTGAATTATTGAACCTCCATAGATAATGGTCGCTCCTCTACTCTCAACAATGCCAGAATACCTATACTAATTGCCATCTTACTCAAGGCATCAACCACTATATTGGTCTTGTCTTGATGGTATAGAATACTCATGTCAACAATTTTCAACAACTCTAACAACCTATATTGTCTCATATTCAACTCCCTTTTATTAAAGATGTATTGAAGGTTCGAATAATCAGTGCATACAAAAAATTGACACCATACAAATAATATTGCCACAACCTTAACAAAAATACAATTGTTGCTATAAGGAGAAATTAATATAGAATAGATGATTAGACTCTACTGAACGTGAATACAAAAATCATGTCCAATCAGGAGGAACACCTAGAAGATTAGTAGGAAACATATCTATGAACTTGCTAACCACCCTTAATGATTCCAATGGAGGAGTCTCAACACTAATAACACAAACATATACCAAATATAATAGTCACCCTTTCCTAGCTAGTTGCTGGTCCTAAATGAATGAAATTACCCTTTTAGGATATGAATTTTATCACTTTTTCACTCCAACACCAGTTTATTAAGAATCTAAAGTAATAGACTTGCCATGACAATTCAAGAACACATGATAGGGAGAAAACTAATTCATACCCAAAATCACATCAAAATCAATCATATCTAGAATAATCATATTGTACCCTAAAATTGAAATAAATGATAATCAGTACATTCAACCAACTACTTAGGGATCACTTACTGGGTAGAAACACTGATAGGCATGACTATGGACTCATACATTATATCTACTTTAGAATAAAATTATATAGAAACATAGGAGAGAGTAGATTTATAATCTAATAAACAAAAGAAATTTTATAGAAAACTAACATGATACCTGTTATGACTACATTAAAATACACTGCCTCGGGCTTTCCTGAAAAAGCATAGAAATGAGCCCTATTATTTATCAATAAAGCAAATTCTCTACTACCTCTACAACTTTCTTATGGTGTGCCTCTAATTTCCTGAGATCAGACCTAGACCCTAGCTTAGGGGGTTACAACTCTAGTTAGTGCCTAAAGACTCTATTATACTTCATTTGTGTACTAAATAATCCCTTCAAATATGATCTAGTCTACTATACTCATAGTAGAACTTAGGATCCATCAACTATTTAGGATGTCCTAAATGCCCAATGTGGATACCATAGCCTCAAACCCATTAAGTTAAACCCTTTAACGTCTATCTTAAACAATGAGACCCATGACCTAATTACCAACCCTCTGATGTCTGTATAGCTACCTGAATTAGTATACTATAATGGGGGTAAATATTTTGCCTAAATAAACATATACCTCTAGATAAGGTACCACACGACCTGCCTAAAGAGAATAACCTCTTGTTTTTTAGATCCCCATACTTTCTATGGTATAAAAAATCAAACTCCCTTGCTGACTCAACCACCCTCTAATAAAAGCTCTAATCTTTGGTATAAAAATGATAGCCTCCTTAATCTTAAGGTTGAAACATCTCATAAACTTCTAGGTTCTCTCGACCTTGTCTGGCAAGATTACCATAACACAATGGGACAAGGAATAAAATTGGCTCCCATTCTTAGTCACTGAAATAACCTCTTGTATCAAATGTTTAAAATGGTGTCAACATACTTCCCTTAAGATATGAGTAATGAATCTGTCTAGAAAGGCTTATCCAAAAGCAATCCATGACATTATTTAAGAACCTACTAGTGAAATCATTAAATAAAAACCACTACTGCTTGGCAGCATCCCTCATTTGTAATGTAATTTAGTCAACCTTGTAGGACTCAACTATCCTCACACTGAAGAGCCTCTCATGATAGCTAACCAAAAACTGATAAGCATCTTTATTTGGGCCACCCTAAAATTGGGGTGAATCTATCTTTCTAAATATCTTAGATCTATGCATCTCTTAATCTAACATAAAAGCCATATCCCCACCCATAACTCCCACTCTTGGAAATAACATACCATTATACCTAGACACTGGTTGAACAATTAGACCCTAATAGGCTGGGTAAGGCCACTAATATAGGGTCTGGGTGCTCTACTCTAAAAACCCTAGGGTATAGCCATAAAACTGCCACCATATTCTAAACCCTAAGGAATACACAACATTAAAAATAATGTATCCCAAAGTCTTTGAGTAGAAACAAGATATGATGGGGACCGTCCACTACCCACCTCATCGGCTAAAATATGATCATCATCCATATCATCATAAAACTTAAGGGACTATACCTTAGTAGGAACTTGAGAGGTTGAATTTACCCTTTCATTACCTCTGTTATGACATTTATTCATTCCCCTAACATTTTTTCCATGCTTTAGCATGGAAGTTGATCAGAGGTGGATTTATGCACCTTAGTTTTGTTGTTTGGGAATTTTTTAGCCTTTTATGAGGACATCTCTTATGATTAATGAGTAAATATTTGTATAATTGATCATATAAGTGTTAAAATACTTAATTACAATGTTTATGTTGTGTTTTAAAAAGTTTGGAATCAATTTGGACACTTGGAGTTTGGATGAGAAAACTAGTGTTACAAGCTTGAGCTATGTGTTATTCTATTTGATATAGATGGATTCTAGTGTGCATAATGAGATTCTAAGATATGATTGTGTAATTATTAATTTAATAACTTGTTTATAATTTTTAAGATTCACTTGAAACAATCCAAGAGTCAAAACAAAGTTAAAGGTCAAAAGGACAAAACTAGCATTATTAGCTTAAGTTTCTAGTTCATCATATTGGATTGTATATCATTTTGAGCTCTAATACGTTGTGTTTGATGCTATAGGATGCTTTTTTAGTTCATAATAATGATATAATAATGATACAAAATCTGGAAATCATGTAGAAGCACCACCACAAGGCTTGGAAAGGATGGGAAAACACATAGAACAAGATTTGGCCAAAAATAGATGTTGTGTAGTCATTGGAATGCCACGGACCTTAGGCACTGCTTTAGGGTAGTTCCATGGATATCATGACCCGAGGCTACCCCTATACGCAACAACAATGTATACGGTCATAAATGACCACAATCTAACCCATGATCTGGTACCTACTGCGAGCACTAGTTAAAATAGAGATAAACACAAATACGTGGAAGAGAAACTGGTAAAGAACTGCAAATCTGAATATAGACAGTATGACTAAATCACAAGTCTGAAAATATCTGATAAAATACGAAAAACCAAGTTATCTACCGACTAATGACTGATAAGACAGATAAAGATGACTAACTATCTTATTGACTGTCTGAATGTTTGAAAGCCTCTAACTGACTATGGAGTTAATAGGACAAGCCCCCAACTATCTTCGACTGACTGAATGTACTGAACTATTAAAATAAGCTGAAATAAATAGTCATGTCCCTGTGGGATGAGGACTCATCACTGCTATTTCTATTTAATGCTAAAATATCTACGAGCGATAAGGAAATTGAGCATTCGAACCTATGATATAAGACATCATAGCGCAAAGAAGAGTATGCGATCAGTACTTTAAATGTACTTGCATATAAGATGAGGTTAGGTTGATATGCATGGGGTAATTTTCATATGAAACAAGGACTAACTAAATAGCATGATATAATTGAACATGAATGAATGAAAACTATGACATCTAAGAATGCAAGACCAAGCATAAATCTGTAAGCTGAAAGAAGTTTGAAATCTGAAAGACTGTAAAATGTATAACTAAATAACTGAAAGTTTGTAAACTTGGTCAAGCAAACCTAAACTAAAAATAGTATTAAATGCTGTACTAAGACTGTGGGAGGTATCATCTAACCGACAAGCCCTAATCTGTACTAATCGAGGTCTAACTTGTAACGCAAGTTGGAAGTGTGTCAGTACCATACAATGGGTACTAACACTGGCTATGTGGATTCACTAATCAGATATCCTGAAGGACTAGGGAGTCAGTCCTAAACTGGTGGGTGACATCCCATAATCCTAAACTGGCTACGTAGTTCAAAAACTTAGGGACTACTACTAAGGACCCAGTCCTAACTAGAGGTTGAGCCCCCATCCCTAAGTTCGCTTGGTGTTAAATCCTACTCCCAGTTGAACTAACATTGGCACTGAACTAATCTAAACTCAACTAAATTCTATTACATAGCTGATAGTGCTCATCATGAATATGAATGTCTGAGTATAATGATTAGATTCAGGGACAAACTGTCTGAGTACTTGAAAAGCTGAATTCATGTAAATCATACAGGTATGTAGTGTTCATAACCTACTAGCACTAAATGAATTAATAATAATACCATACAAAAGCTTTAAAACCATAGTATAGGATTACTGTTCAAAATTAAACACTTAGGCATTCCATCAAACACGTGAGAGTAAGATGGGAATGTGTAAAGCATGAGAGAATAACATGATTACAAGACTAAAATCATAACTTAGGGATTTAATGTGAAAATTAAAATATTTAAAACATGTAATGGCTCATCCCACTTGAAAACACTTATAAACATAGTTTGTAATTGAATTCACAAGATATTCATAGAGATATTTCAACTTAAACATTTAAAACTTATAATTTAAAATCAAAGGGGGATTCTTGGACTTTATGGGTGAAAGGAACCCATGAATGAACATCACACATACCTCACTAGATAAATTCGTGAAGATTCTTGGTAATTTCTTGAGGTTTAAACATTGAATTCCTTACTTGCTTGATAATGGGTTAGGGTTTGTTCTCGAGGAAAGAGGGCTTCTTTTGAGAAAATTTGTGATTAAAAGAGCAAATAATGCTCTTTGGGGAGTTAAATGTCCTATTATGGACTGATTGGCTAATGGGAAATAACCCAAATACCCTTAATTAATAAGGAACAAAAAGTTTGATGGGTGAGGAAGGGTGCACTACGGGCTCCAGTATGGTGTAGTTGAGGGGGCGCCGCGGGCTCATCCCGGCGTTGCTACTATTTTAAATTTCTAAACATGCCCTTATGCTCGTCCAACAATTTTAAAAATCAGTCGAGATGTACTTTGAACTAACCCGATGATTAATAAAATTAAAAATTGAAGTTCTGAAGTTGTGAAGATCAAAACTAAAATCATCAAAGTTTATTGGTCTTGTAAATGACTAGGTCTTGAACACTTAGCCAAATTTTCAAGTTTTGGACCTCTTTAACATGCAACTGAGAGCTTAAACGAGCTAAGACTTTTATGTGGTATTACAATATCTCACCCTTGGGAACATTTATCCTAGAATAAGACTTTTTAGCTGAGAGTAATAAAGAAAATAAGATCATCTATTGAATATGCACGACTAGAAACATGAATACATAACTAAGTCTAAAACATGATACATGAACTGAACTGAATGTATTCAATGACATGAGATGGATCACATAGATAAAACTGAGAATGGAAAAGAGTTAATCTAAGTAAAATCGTTACCTTAAGCTGAATCTAAATTTTCAAAGAAAAGATAAGGATACTTGGTTCGCATATCTGCTTCCTCTTCCTAAGTGGCTCCCTAAATGGACTAATCTTGCCAAAGAACTTTGACCAAGGGAACATTTTTGTTCTTTAGTCTACAATATAACGATCAAGGATCTCAAATGGGACTTATTCGTATAAATCTGAACATCCATACATTCTAACGAAACAACTACAGATGAATCACCAATACACTTGTTCAACAGGGAAACATAAAACACTTGATTCACTAATGTTAAATCTGCAGGCAACTCTACCTCATAATCTACCTTAGCAAAATGACCCAAGATCTTATATGGGCCAACATAATGGGGATTGAGCTTCCCCTTCTTGCCAAATCTCTTCACTCCCTTCACGGACAAGATTTTTAGGTAAACTAAATCACTAAGCTCAAACTCAAGATCTCTTTTCCTCACATCCGCATAAGATTTTTGGAGGCTTTGGGTTGTCTTTAGCATTTCTCAAATTAACTAAACTTTCTTCATTGCATCAAACACAACATCTGGCCCTATCAAAGCAGCTTCACCTACCTCAATCACACCAATAGGAGATCTGCATCTCCTTCCATAAAGAGCCTCAAATGGAGCCACCTAAATACTGGAGTGATAATTGTTGTTATAGACAAACTCAATCAAAGATAAGGGATCATTCCAACTATCTTTAAAGTCAGTAACACATTCTCTCAACATGTCCTCTAAGGTTTGAATGGTCCTCTCTACCTGACCATCTATATGAGGGAAAAAAGTTGTATAGAGATAAACTTGGGTATCAAGACCCTTCTAAAAAGACTTCCAAAATTGAGAGGAAAACTGAGTACCTCTATCTGATATGATAGACAATGTAATCCCATGCAACCGAACCAACTTCCTAAGATAGATCTTGGCATAATCCTCAGCTGAGTAAGAAGTATGAACTGGCAAGAAATGAGCTAACTTGGTCATTCTATCTATAATAACCCAGATCAAAACAAGCTAATAATGTATACGAGAAAAACTCATCACAAAATTCATGTTCACCGCTTCCGACTTGCAAGTGGGGATACTAAACTCCTGCAATGTGCCACTAGGACTTTTATTCTCAACTTTAACCTGCTGACAATATGAAGACCTACCTAAAAACTCTACAACATCCCTTTTCATACCATTCCTCCAATAGATTTCCCATAAGTCATGGTATATCTTAGTAGCTCCTGGATGGATAGAGTATCGCACACTCTGTGCTTCTATAAGTATTCGTTGTCTCAAGAGATCAACACTTGTAACACATAACCTTCCCTGGAAATGCAACACGCTTTATCCCTCTTAGGATAAAACCTTTACTTTTTTGTCCCTAATCTCCTCCTTCAACTTAATCAAACTTGGATCTCTTTCTTTTTTTCTTTCACTTCAGAAACCACCAAAGATTTTAAACTATTCTGAACCCATACACTACCTTCTCCAGAATTAATCAACCGACTACCTAATCTAGCAAGCTGATGAACCTCACTGACTAACTTTTTCTTATCCTTCTCAACATTAGAAACACTACCCACAGACAACCTACTAAGGGAATCTGCTACTATATTGACCTTGCCCGAATGATACAACACACTCATATCATAATCTTTCAGAAACTCCAACAACCTTCTCTAATGAAGATTTAAATTTTTTGTGAGAACACATACTGTAAACTTTTGTGATACGTGAACACATCAACATGAACCCCATAAAGATAATGCCTCCAAATTTTCAAGGAAAAAACAATAGCTGCCAACTCAAGATCATGGGTAGGATAATTCTTTTTATGGGGCTTAAGTTGTCTAGATACATAGGCTATGACCTTCTCTCTCTGCATCAGTACACAACCAAGAACAACTCTAGATGCATCACAGTAAACCATAAATCCATCTGAACCATCTGGCAAAATCAATACTAGAGCAGAAATAAGTCAAGTCTTCAACTCCTTAAAACTCTCCTCTAAAGAATCTGACCACTAAAACTTGACTTCTTTTGAGTCAGTTGAGGAATGGGGGATACAATTAAAAAAACCATTCAATAAACCATCTGTAATAGCTATCCAAACCTAAGAAACTCCTGATATCTGATGGAGAGATAGGTCTGGGCCAGTTCCTCACTACCTCGGTCTTTAAGGGTCAACTCTAATGCCATCATTGGAAATAATATTGTCAAGAAAAGCTACTGTTCTTAGCCAAAATTTGCACTTACTAAATTTTGGCAAACAACTAATAAGATCTAAAGGTCAGCAATAAGATTCTAAGATAGTTTTCATAATTATTTTCACTACGGGAATAGATAATAATATCATCAATGAAGACTATAATGCACATATCTAGGTAATGCTTTAACACTCTATTCATCAAGTATATGAAAGTTGAAGGGGAATTCATTAGTCCAAAAGGACATAACTACAAATTTTAAGTGACCATACCGAGTTTTGAAGGTTGTCTTCAAAATGTCACATTCTCTGACTTTAAGCTGATGATAACCAAATCTAAGGACTATCTTAGACAAATACCTGGAACCCTAAAGCTGGTCAAACAAGTAATCAATCTAGGGAGTGGATATTTATTTTTTATTATGACTTTGTTCAACTGACGGTAATCGATACACATTTTGAGAGAACCACATTTATTATGCACGAACAAGACTGGAGCACCTCATGGGGAAATACTTGTCTTGATGAATCCCTTATCCCATAGATCTTTCAAATTCTTAAGCTCAGCTAGAGCAATTCAGTAGGGTGGAATAGATATAGGTTTGGTATCTAGAAGGAAATTTATTTCAAAGTCAATTTCCCTTTTAGGAGGAACTTCGAGAAAGTCTTCAGGGAACACATCTGGAAATTCCCTTAATACTAAAACTGACTTGAGACTAGGAGTCTTTGACTCAAATTAGACGGTATAATCACCTTTAGATATCATTTTTCTTTCTTTAAGATAATAAATAATTTGACCCCTAAGCACTGAAGTACTACCCCTCCATTCAATAATTGTTTAATGGGGTAACTAAAACTGGATGAATCTATTTCTGCAATCAACTGAGGCATAACATGAGTGGAGTCAATCAATCCTGAGAATGACATCAAAATTAGTCATCTCTAACTCCACGATGTCAACTGAAGTAACTCTCTAAGATACTGTAACTAGGCAGTTCTTGTATACCTGCCTGACAATAATGGAGCTACATACTAGAGTAGACACTGAGAAGGGTTCTTCTAATAATTCGGGACTGACACCAAAATCGACTGCTATATAAGGAGTTACAAAGGAAAGTACGACTCCAGGATCTAAAAAAAGCATAAGCATAGAGATGAAAGACTTGCAATGTACTCGTAACCATATCAAGAGAACTTTCCTAATCCTGTCGAGACTGGAGTGCATGCAATTTGTTCTGGTGCTAACCAATGGTTTCACTGGATGTGGCGTCCTGCTGAGTCGGGCAACCTACTGGAGCTAATGACAGATTGGACTGGCCTTGTTGGCACAGATACTCTCCCCTATGAGAAACTACTGGGCACTCTCTAACCCTATGGCCTGGCTTTCCATACCGAAAACACACATCACTACCAGCCTTACACATACTTTGATAATTCCTATCATATTTTTGCAAAGAAGATTGGTACGATCACTTTTCACGCTACCTTATGACTTAGAGCCTAGTGCTCAATCCTAGCTGTCATTCCTAATCTTTGGCACTGGAGCACTAGTTAAAGATGGAGCTGGAGCTGAGAACTTCTGATGGAACTAAAAATAGTTTTCACTCTCTAACCTCGGCTGAGAAAAGTTAAAACTACCTATTCTAGCCTTCTAATTCTCCTGCATTTTTTCTTTATACTTCTCTTCCTCAATTTGTTGAGCATAAACCATAAGCCTAGAAAGGTCTATCTCCTTAATCAACATAGTAATCTAACAATAGATACACCTGATACAAACTTACTCATTCTAGACCTATTATTAGCCACTATCGAAGGAGCATACCTCGCCAGCTTAGTACATTTAAGCGAGTATTCTTTACACTTATATTACTTTGCTTTAAGTTAATGATCTCCTACACCTTAGCTTCCCTTAACTCTAAAGGAAAGAACGCACTTAGGAAAGTCATGGAAAACTTCTCCCATTCTACAGACCTTGCCTCAACACCTCTATTCTCCTTTCACTGCATATATTAGGTGTGAGCCATATCTTGCAATTGCTATGCAGCCAACTCTTCACTCTCACTCGAAGTGACACCCATGATATCTTTCACTTTCTAAACCATATGAAGAAACTCCTGTGAATCTTCTTCAAACTTTGATCCCTAAAATAAAAAGGGATTCATTTAGGTGAAATCCAGAATCCAACTTGCAGTTGTATTTTCCACTAGATTAGTTGGGGTAATACCTGTTAATTGTTCTGAGTAGCTACTGAGTAAGTTAAGGTAGTGAAAGCAGCTCTGAATTCAGCGTGAGAGACATGCTCATTCAGGGGATCTTTCCTGAACAGGCGGTGGTGCGAGTTGGTTCCCATTCCTTCTTTCGTTGTTTCTTGTAGGAGGTATTATCTATAAATAAAACAAAGGATGATTTCGAAAAAGAGTTTAAATAGAGATCCTACTCATTCACACGATAAGAATAATGAAAATAAGGAAACTTTTCTTAACAAAATTCGTAGCCTCTTGTCCATAAGTGTTGAACGCTTCACACCTATGCACGAGACTTTACTTAATGCAACTTTCAGACTCCTTAGGATACTTTAAAACTCTAGGCTCTAATACCAATTTTTTTCATAACCTGAGGCTACCCCTTAGTCGCAACCACGGTGCTTATGGTCATAAATGACAACAAATTAACCCATGAGTTGGTACCAACTGTGAGTACTAGTTAAAATAGAGATAAAAATAAATGCATGGAAGATAAATTGGTAAGGAACTACAAATCTAAATACTAATAGTACGACAAAATCACAAGTCTAAAAATATCTAACAAAATATTAAAAACACAGTTGTCTATCTATAAATGACTGATAAAACTGATAAAGCTGACTAGCTATCTTACTAACTTTCTGAATGTTTGAAAGCCTGTAACTGACTATGGAGTTGATGGGATAATCCCTCAACTAACTCTGACTAACTAAATGTACTAAACTACTGAAATAGGCTAAAATAAATAGTCATGTCCCCGATGGATGAGGACTCACCACTGCTGTTACTATGCAATACTGAAATATCTATGAGCGTTCAGGAAATTAAGCATCCAAATTTATGATATAAGACATCATAGTGCAAAGAAGAATATATGGTCAGTACTTTGAATGTACTGGTATATGAGATAAGGTTAGGCAAATATACATGGGGTACTGTATATGAAATAAGGACTAACCGAATAGCATGAGATAACTGAACATTAATGCATGAAAATTGTGACATCTGAGTATGCAAGACCAGGCATAAATCTATAATCTAAAATAAATCTAAAATTTGAAAGATTGTAAACTGTATAATTGAATAACTGAAAGTCTGTACACTTGTTAGAGTAAACCTAAACTAAAAACTACACTGAATACTATACTAAGACTATGGGAGGTATTATCTAATCGACATGCCTAAATCTAAGCTAATTGGGATCCAACCTATACCCCAGCAGGAAGGGTGTTTGTACCGTTCCTCGGGTACTAACACTGGAAGTATGGATCCACTAATCTAATGTCCCAAAGGACTAGGGAGTTAGTCCTAAACTGGTAGGTGATCCCAAATATAGTGTTAGTCCTAAACTGGTGGGTGACATCTTATAATCCTATCTTAGCTATGTAGTTATGGAATGTAGGGACTGCTTTGATGGACCCAATTCTAATTGGTGTTTAAGCCCTCAATCCTAGGTTCGGTCAGTGCTAAATCCTACTTCCAGCTGAACTAACATTGATACTGAACTAAACTAAACTTAACTACATGTTATTATATAACTGATAGTGCTCATCATGAATATAAATGCCGGAGTATACTGGTAAGATTAATGGATTAACTATCTGAGTACTTGAAAAACTAAAATCATGTAAATCACATAGGATCAGGTGTTCATAACCCACCGGCACTAAATGAATTAATAATAATGCCATATAAAAACTGTAAAACCATAGTAGGGGATTATTGTTAAAAATCTAAACTTAGGCATTCCATCAAACACATGAGATTTTTGAACTTAAGCATAGGAATGGTAAAGCATGTGAGAATTACATGATTACAAGACTAAAATCATCAGTACTTAGGGATTTAGCGTGAAGATTACAATTTTTAAAACATGTAATGGCTCATCCCATTTGGAAACACTTTTAAACATAGATTGTAATTGAATTCACAAGGAGATTCATAGAGATATTGCAACTTAAATATTTAAAACTCATAATTTAAAACCAAAAAGGGATTCTTGGACTTCATGGGTGAAAGGAACTCATAAATGAACATCACACATACCTCACTAAATGAATTCGTGAAGATCATCGATAATTTCTTGAGGTTTGAAGCTTTAATTCCTTGCTTTCTTGAGAATGGGTTAGGGTTTATTCTTGAAGAAAGGGAGGCTTCTTTGAGAAAATCTTTTCTTGAAAGAGCAAATAATGCTTTTTGGGAAGTTAAACCTTGTGTTATGGACTAATTAGGTGATGGAAAATAACCCAAATATCCTTAATTAATCAGGAATAAAAAGTTGGATGCGTGAGGGGGTATGCCATGGGCTCCAGTGCAATGCAGTAGAGGGGGCACCACGAGCTCATCCTGGTGATGCTCCTATTTTGGATTTCAAAACATGCACTTACGCTTGTCCAAAAATTCTAAAAATAACCTGAGATGGATTTTGAACTACCCTCGATCATGAATATTCTTAAAAATTAACGTTCTGAGGTCGGGACGATCAAAGCTAAAATCATCGAAGTTTATGGGTCTTGGAAATGATTAAGTCCTCAACACTTAGCCAAATTTTCAAGTTTTAGACCCCCTTAACATGCAGCTGAGAGCTAAAATGAGATTAGACTTTTACGGGGTATTATAATGGGATTGGGGGATCCTAAGAATTAAATTCCCATATCTCACCACAATAAGGGTGGGACACAGACCCTAGGAACCACAATATAGGTGTGGCACGCCACTATGTCAAAATGGATAACTTGTGTCCTCCCATAAATAGGACCCTTAAACATTATATTTTTGACCTTGGATGACCTTGGGACTTTTAGAGAGGCTGGAGAACAATTCAATTAGGGTTTTCATTCCATTTTGTTGTTTTTTTATGGATTTTAACATGTATTAAATCATCATGATTGCAATTACGTCCATGAGCTGCTAAATGTTGTTTTCCGAGGTTAAGGCAAAGAACTTGATTGGTCTTGTTATAAATTAACTTAGTTTTTATTATTTATCATATTTGGGTGTTTATTTATCCCTTTTATTACTATTTTAAGGATTTGTGACCCTTAGAATACATCAATTGTAATCTTGTGAGCCTGAAAGGAGGAACAAGAGGATAGAACATAGGGTAAATAGAATAGGATTGTAATCATCTACATAATAAAGTTATAATTTGCATTTACTATAGAAATATACCTATGTAACCTATTTTATTCACTTACGGGATGAAATATGAATGCAATTAACTTAGTTCTCATATCCCCGCTCCGTGATATAGTTGTGAGTTTAAATTAGATAGATGATTAGAGGCTCGAAAGACCATAAACATAAATAAACACCGTGAATCAACAACCAAGATAATTAACCTAACCAATGAAGTTCTATAGCATAGTATCATTGTTCATATAGCCTTAACCTTCCCCATTGATTGTCCAACACTTTACTTTACCGCATTGTTTTAGTTTACAATTAGTCATAAATTTCAAACTCTATTGGATACCTATGCATCAAGTAAATCTTAATAGTTAAACTTGATTGCACCTATTCAACTCACCATGATAGGTAATTCTAACACCCTGAATCAAAGATAATAACTCAAAAGTAATGAAAGTGGAACAAAAAGAAGAAAATCATCTTTGAAATATTCTCAAGAAACTTTATAATTGCTTATCACAAGGGATATGGTGCAAGGGTTGAGTGAGAAATACTAATTTTATAAGAAAATGAGATTCCTAAAATTCCTATTTTGAGGAATCTTCAGGTAGGGTGTAAGACCCATAAAAGTTCTAGTTTAATTCAATCCCATATAGCTTATAATAAGGGGTCTCAGACTTAGAAAAAAATTTAGCTAAGTGTTAAGACTTAGAATCATTTTTAGACTTCGTAATTGGAAGATCTTATTTACGATCTTTCTAGCCTTAGATTATCAATTTTTAAATTGATTCATGATCAGGGATGTTAATAGGTCACCTTGGGTGAGTTTTAGAATTTTCGGACGTTGTTTGAGTCATGTTTGGATGACCAAAATAGAAAGCCAACGTGATATCGACACGTCATGTTGGCTATGGCATCGACATCAAAAATGCAACACGATACGGCACCTGTCGCATTACTGGGTACATTTTTCTCATTTAATTATGACTTTCCAAGGGTATTTAGATCGTTTTTCCCTTGCACAATTTATCCAAAACATGAAATTAAGTTTCTAAAAGGGCAAAATACATTCATTCTTCACAAAATCTCTCAAGCACAAAACCCTAGGTTCATTAAATTCAAGTCCAAGTTTCAAGAATTCACCAACAATTTCCATGAATTCAACAATCAATGAATGTTAGGTGTTCATTCTTGGGTCTCCTTCCACCCTTGGAGTTCAAGAACTATTTTTAAAACTTGAATTATGATTCCTATGTTATGAATTGAATTATGTTCATGTTTGTATTGTTGTATGGGCTTCAAGTTAAGATCTTTTATAAGTTTCATGAAATTTAGTTAGCATGTGTCTTGAATTATGAATATCTCATCTACAAACCCTTGAATTTGTAGGTTTCATGCTGTAGTTATGATGCCCTATACGGTTAGTTTTCATGTACATCAATCATGCTCCCCAAGTGTTTCATAAAATGTCCATATAAGTAAATTATACATGGTAATCCTATTGTTATGTTGCTAAAGTTGTGATATGAGTTTATCAATTATGCTATTGAGTCCTAGGGCTATTTATTACCCAAAATCTAGTTGTTTACTTAGTTTCAGTAGTTATAGAATCATCCCAGTAAAGGTTAAGAATAGTAATACTCATTCAGTTAACAGAACACAGTGATCTCAGTCCAGTTCAATCGGTCAACATGATCAGGGTCAGTTCAGTCAAGCTTAGTACAGTCTAGTGAAGAAGATCACCCAAATCATCCATGTGTCTGAAAAGGAGAGTGTTGAGTTGGCACCCTATAGGTATAAGGATTTTGCTCATGATTGGGTAGTGATGTGGAAGAAGAGTAGGGGGGATACAGCTCCCATGACTTAGCAGATATTTCAGGATGATTTAGTCGATAAGTTTTTCCCCCTTGAGATGAGGGAATATAAGGTAGAAGAGTTCATGAACCTATGGTAAGGATCCATGACAGTGAAGAAGTATCGAATTAAGTTTAATCATGTGTCTAAGTATGCCCATGAGAAGATGGTTGACCTTAGATCAAGCAAGAGTAAGTTTGTGACCTGTGTGTCTGAATTGGTGGTTAAGGAGTGTAGGACTGCTATGCTCAATAGAGACCTGGATCTTTCTAGATTAATGATGCACGCTTAGCAGATTGAGGAAGAAAAAGATAAGGGGAGAGAGAGAGTAAATAAGAAAGCCAGAACAGGTAGTTTTAGTTTTTCTCAGCCAGGGTTGCAGGCTAGTAATCGTTCTCAGTAGAGTCAAAAGTTTTCAATCCCAACTATATCCTCAGCTAGTGTACTAGTAACAAATTCTAGAGATGGAAATCTTGATAAGGAACCAGGCTCCAAAGCCTAGGGTAGTGTGAGAAGTGAGCGTACCTATCCGTTTTGTGAAGAATGTGGTAAGAACCACTTAGGTGCATGTAGAGCAGGCAGTGAGGTATGTTTTCATTGTGGTAAGCAAGGACACAGGATATAAGAGTGTAGAGTGCTAGTTCAAAGGGGTAAATATTTGCGTCAGTAGGGTGCTTCTTCCAGTACTACTAGTGGCCAGCGTCAGAATAGATTTTGTGCACTCCAGACCCGTCATAATTCTAAAAGATTCCTTAACATAGATTTAGGTACGTTATAAATCCTTCATCTTCATGATATTCTTTTTTAGATTCTTGCTCCCATTTGTGCTTAAGTTTTCAGCATAAGTTAGTCAGTAAGGCCAGCAATTCATTATAGCAGTCAGATTCGTATAGTTTGTCTCCCATCTTTCCATTTAGTCATACTATTAGAAATCTCATGAATGAAACTATTCCAAGATAGAAAGTCCCACTAGTTATAAGATTATCTTAGTTTATGTATCATGCATTAGGTTCAGATTCCAGATGTTCAGTCATAATCCAGTTTATAGGTCCCTTATGCATTGCTTCAGTTTTCCCAGTATCTCAGTAAACTAAGCGTTCTTAGAGAAACATAGTGTCCCAAGGGGGAGATACTTTATAATTCCCCGATGCTCATGTCCTTAAGCCCATTCGGTTGTATGTTCGAATGTTTCTTACAAAGTCAGTGTCAGTTATCATTGTATAATTAGTCATCCATTCGACAGTCAGCTCAGTCAGATATTCGTGCATTAGATATGCATGTTCTGTAGAAGAAGCTCAGGTTATTAGTAATTTCAGTCATGGTTTCATGAGAATAGCTCAATCAAGTATCCATACATCCGATATGCATAATCAGTATAAAATTTCAGTATATCAGTAGTTCAAGTCATATAGTCATGTTTCAGATGTTCATGTCCAGTAAGTATGTTCAGTCTTTCCATATTTTTAGTCTAGTCAGTACCATTCGAGGACGAATGCTCCCAAGGGGAGATGTTGTAAGACCCCACAAAATTCCAAGCTTTACTCATCCCGTTAAAGCTTACAAAAAGGTCCTAGACTTAGATACTTCAGCTAAGTGTTTACACTTAGAATCTTTTTTTCTAGCGTTCATAAGTTACCAATCTTGTTTCTCAACCCATACGACCCTTAAATATCGATCTTTAAGTTGATTAATGATCAACTATGTTAGTAGGTGTTCCCGGTCAACTTTTGGATTTACAAACCGCGTTTAGACCATGTTTGAGGTCTCAAAATAGTAGACCAACTCAATATTGGCATGCCACATTGCCTATCGTATTGGTTAACATTGTTGCAAGTTGTTGGAGTCAAAAGTACTGAGGCTCGACACGATCATGATGCAATGCATTGGGAATCGCATCGATACCATCGATGCATTGCGTCGACCAATGCATCGGTACCCAGTTTTCTAGTTATTAATATAGTCGTGTCCCCAGGGTTATTTCAATCTCTTTTCCACTCTTATATAACCCTAAAACACATGATTCTGCCATATTTCACCCAAATTATAGTAGTTTCTCTCAATTTCTCTCAAGAACAAGTTTAGGCTTTCCAATTGCAGATCCAAATTCAAGAAAATTCCACCATCAATCTTCATAAAATCAAGCACTAAGATATGTTATATATTGATTCTTGGGTTATTTTCACCTAAGACGATCAAGAATCCTTTTCTAAATTCAAAAATTATGTATATTTATGAGTTTTCATGATTCATGTGACTTGAAATTGAACTTCATGTTGTTATTGAGTTTTAATTCATGTTTTGTTTACAAAGTTCCAAGCTTTGATCCTAGTATATGATATTTATATAATATTCATGAAAAACCCCTTCAAGATGCATGTAGATTGATGTAACTATATTAATTAGGTGTATTGAATAAAGTATGCTCCCCATATGTTTGATAAAATACTTATGTGATGGAAATAGAGTCTTTATAGCATGTTGACAAGAAATTCCTAATTGTGCATAAGTTAATGCATGACAAATGTTTGTTGAAAGGCCTTAATGAATAAATTATGATATGTTGCATGCATTTCTACTCATATGCATTCCTTATTGAATGAATTATGAGATAATAGTATGCACTCCGTAGACATTTACATGTTTAAGACTTCCAAGTGCTTGAAGAGATGCCTCATTAATTGTGTTGTTAATGATAGCCTATTACCATGTTATATGTGAATTGTCCTGTCTTGTATTATTTATGTTATCGAGTCTTGCGGATATTTATACCCGACAAATTAGTTTCTTGTCTAGAGCCAGTTTTAGTTTCACGATAATCTTAGTCATGCCATGATTAGTAGTACTCTCAGTCAGTTATACAATTCAGTAAAACTCAGATAGTTACAGAACTTAGGAAATCTCAGTAATCTAAGAATCAGTAGAATTTTAGCTTCAGATCAGTAATAGATTCAAAACTCAGTAATATTTCGTCAATCAACGGAACTTTGTGAATTTAGTTTAGCTCAGTCAAACAAGTACAATCAGTAACAACTTAGTCAAGACTAGTATGAATTAGTAATTAGTTCAGTGCCTTCCAGTTGGAGGTAGGATTCAGCACCAAGCGAACCTAGGGATGGAGGCTCACTCGCTAGATATGACTGAGGTCCCTAGAAGCAATCCCTAAGTTCTAGAACTATATATCCAGTGTAGGCATAAGATGTCACCCGTTAGATGGGACTGACATACTCGGGAATCACCCGCTAATACAAGACTGATCTCAGGGGTCACCCACTAGATTAGAACTTACTCTATAGTAGTTTCTTTACCCGTGGCACGGTATTGAAACCCTTTCAGCTGGGGTTACAAGTTTGACCCTACTAGTTCAAATTCAGGGCATGTCGGTTAGATGACTACCTCCCATAGTCTTAGCTTTAAAATCAGTCTCAGTAAAAAAACTCAGCTTAGTAGCATAGATTCAGGACTGTTAGATACAATCACTCATTAGTATTATCAATGGATTTAGAGATCAGCCGCTAGATAGGACTAATCTTAGATTTAGTCAAGCAATATCAGTATCAGTACCAATAGATTCAGAGATCACCCGTTAGGTAGGACTGATCTCAAATACAGTCAATTCGTATCAAGTACCATTAGATTTAGAGATCACCATCTAGATAGGACTGATCTCATATTTAGTTAGTCATCTTCATTATCAGTATAATCATAGATCACCCACTAGATAGGACTAATCTCAACCTCAGTCAATTAGATATCAGTATCAGTAGGCTTAGTTATCATAAATCCAGTTATTAGAATTCGGTATTCAGTGTTCCTATGATTTTAGTTATAGTTTGTGCATTCATGCATATATCCTAATTTAGTATACTTCAATTATTTAGTCAGTATTTTTCATGCATATGAACCCCTGCATTTAATCTTACATCCTCTACCATACCAGTATATTCTATCATACTAACGCATACTTTTCTGTGCTATGGTGTTTTATATACCATAGGTTCAGAAGTACGAGATCCAGAGCACCCTTAACAATTCTGATTCAGTCAGCAGCAGTAGACGTAGCAATGATTCCTCATCATTCGAGGATAATCTTTATTTTATTATTGCACTAGATTCAATATTTTAGTATTTCAGGATTATGAGCACCGTGTAGTGTTCGGGTACCATACTCGGGCATTACAAACTTGGTGTCCGAGCATAAGGTTCAACAGTGTCCTAGGAAGTCTGAAAACCTCATCTAGTAGAGTCTTTTACATCGCTGTGTTGCGTGCCACACTTATGTACATGAGGCTATGAGATATTTTAGGAAAAGTTTCCCTTCTTTCAGTATTCCTGTCGTGCGAGTGAGCATGAGCTCAAGTTGAACTCTCAGTTTAATCCATTTCTTCCTTTCATTTATAGAATATGCCTCTTCACAGAGCTAATTCCTGTAGAAATGATAACCAGCCACCTCAGCCCATAGACCCTTTGAGTGAGAACGTGTTATATGCAGAGTTTTAGGTAGCTTTTCAGGAACTAACCCAAGCTGTGATGACTAATATTCTGGGTAACCATCAGGTTGCAGCCCCACCTCTGTAAGATGGGGATTTAGCCATAGCCAGGATAAGAAATTTCATGAGAATGAACCCACCAGAATTCTTTAGGTCAATAGTAGGTGAGGACCCCTAGCTTTGTCTTGAATATGTGAAGAAGATCACCCAAATCATGGATATGTTTGAAGAGAAGAGTGTTAAGTTGGCTTCCTATAGGTTAAAGGATATTTCTCATAATTGGGTAGTGATGTGGAAGAAGAGTAGAGAAGAGGATGCAGCTTCCATGACTTGGCAGATATTTTAAGATGCTTTCTTAGATAAGTTTTTCCCTGTTTAGATAAAGGAAGCTAAAATAGAAAAGCTCATAATCCTAAGGTAAGGCTCCATGATAGTAAATGAGTATTGCCTCAAGTACAATCAATTGTCTAAGTATGTCCCTGAGCAGATGGCTGACCTTAGATCAAGCAAGAGTAAGTTTGTGACCGATGTATCTGGATTGGTGGTTAAGAAGTATAGGACTGCTATTCTCAATAGATACATAGATATTTCTAGTCTAATGATTCACGCTCGTTAAATTGAGGTAGGAAAAGCTAAGGAGAGAGAGAGTGCATAAAAAATCCAAAACAGGTAGTTTTAGTTTTTCTCATCTAGGTTTGCAGGGTGGTTACTGTTCTCAGCATAGTCAGAAGTTTTTATTCCCAACTCTATCCTTAGCTATTGCACCAGTACTAAAGTTTAGGGATGGCAATCTTGATAGGACGCTAGGCTCCAAAGCCCAGGGTAGTGTGAGAAGTGAGCGTATCTGTCCGCTTTGTGAAGAATATGGTAATAGCCACCTAGGTGTATGTAAAGAAGGCAGAGAGGTATATTTTGGTTGTGGTAATACAGGCCACAGGATACGGAAGTGTAGAGTGCTAGCTCAGAGGGTTAAAGATTTGAGTCAGCAGGGTGCTACTACTAGTACCACTAGTGGCCAGCGTCATAATAGATTTTATGCACTCCAGACCCATCATGATCCAATAAGATTCCCTAACATAGATTCGGGTACGTTATAAGTCATTCATTTTCATGATATGCTTTGTTAGATCCTTTGCTCACATTTGAGCTTAAGTTTTCAGCATGAGTTAGTCAGTAAGGCCAGCAATTCAGTTTAGCAGTCAGGCAATCAAATCCATATAGTTTATTTCCCATCTTTCCATTTAGTCATACTATTAGAAATCTCAGGAATGAAACTATTCCAAGATATGAAGTCCCAGTATTTGGAAGATTAGCTTAGTTCATGTATCATGCATTAGCTTCAAATTCCAGATGTTCAGTTATGATCCAGTTTGTAGGCTCCTTGTGCATCACTTCATTTTTTCCAGTATCTTAGTAAAGTAAGCGTTCTTAGATGGACATAGTGTCCCAAGGGGGAGATACTTTATAATTTCCCGATGCTCATGTCCTTAAGTCCATTCGATTGCATGTTCAGATGTTTCTTACAAAGTCAGAGTCAATTATCATTGCATATTTAGTCAGGCATTCAAGAGCCAACTCAGTCAGATATTCATGCATTAGATATCCTTGTTCTGTAGAAGAAGCTCAGCTTATGAGTAATTTCAGTCATTCTTTCATGAGAATAGCTCAGTCAAGTATCCATGTATCATATATGCATGTTCAGTATGAAATTTCATTATATCAGTAGTTCCAGTCATATAGTCATGTTTCAGGTGTTCATATCCACTAAGTAAGTTTACTCTATAATTATTTTTGGTCTAGTTAGTCCCCTTCGATGATGAATGTTCCCAAGGGGGAGATATTGTAAGATCCCGTAAAATTCCAAGCTTCACTCAGTCCGTTAAAGCTTAAAAAGAGGTCCAAAACTTAGAAAGTTCAGCCAAGTGTTTACACTTAGAATCTTTTTTTTATCCTTCATATGTTGGCAATATTATTTCTCAACCCATACGACTCTTAAATGTTAATATTTAAGTTGATTCTAGATTTGCTATGTCAGTAGGTGTTCCCGGCCAAGTTTCAGATTTTTCATATTGCATTTAGACCATGTTAGTGGTCTCAAAATAGTAGACCAATCCGATCTTGGCGCGCCGCATTGCTTACCGCGTTGGTTAACATTATTCCAGGTTTCCAAAGACAAAAGTACTGAGGCTTGACGTGATCATGATACGATGCATCAGGAATTGGATTGATTCCATCAACGTGCCACGTCAACCAATGCGTTGGCACCCATTTTTCGAGTTATTAAGATAGCCGTGACCCCAGGGTCATTTCAGTCTTTTTCTCACTCTTATATAACCCTAAAACACGTGATTCATCCATATTTTATCCAAACTATAGTGGTTTCTCTCAATTTCACTCAAGAACAAGTTTAGGGTTTCCAATTGAAGATCCAAATTCAAGAAAATCCCACCATCAATCTTCATAAAATCAAGAACTAAGGTGTGTTAGATGTTGATTCTTGGGTTCCTTTCACCCAATAAGTTTAAGAATCCTTTTCTAGATTCAAAGATTATATATATTTATTAGTTTTCATGGTTCAGAATTGAAATTAAAGTTCATGTTGTTATTGAGTTTTAATTCATGTTTTGTTTACAAAGTTCCAAGCTTTGATCCTAGTATGTGATTTTTATATGATGTTCATGATAAACCCCTTCAAGATGTATGTTGATTGATGTAACCATGTTAATTAGGTGTATTGAATATAGTATGCTCCCCATATGTATGATAAAATATTTATGTGACAGAAATAGAGTCACTATAGCATGTTGACAAGAAATCCCAAATTATGTATAAGTCAATGCATGCCAAATGTTTGTTGAAAGTCCTTAGTGAATGAATTATGATATGTTGCATGCATTCCTACTCATGTGCATTCCTTATTCAATGAATTACAAGATAATAGTATGCACTCCGTATACATTTACATGTTTAAGACTTCAAAGTGCTTGAAGAGATTCCTCATTGATTGTGTTGTGAATGATATCCTATTCCCATGTTATATATGAGTTGTCCTATCTTGTATTATTTATGTTATCGAGTCCTGAGGGTATTTATGACCAACAAATTAGCTACTTATCTAGAGCTAGTGTCAGTTTCATGATAATCTCAGTCATGCCATGATTAGTAGTACTCTCAGTCAGTTATAAAACTCAGTAGAACTCAGATAGTTATAGAACTTAGAAAATCTCTATAATCTCAGTATCAGTTGAATTCCAACTTCAGTTCAGTAATCAATTCAGAACTCAGTAATATTCTGACAGTTAATAAAACTCAGTGAATTTAGTTTAGCTTAGTCAAAAAAGTACTATCAATAACATCTCACTAAAGCCTAGTATGAATTAGTAATCAGTTCAATGTCTTCCTGTTGGGAGTAGGATTCAGCACCGAGCGAACCTAGGGATGGAAGCTCACCCGCTAGATAGGATTGAGGTCCCTCACAGCAATCCCTAAGTTCTAGAACTATGTAGCCATCATAGGTATGAGATGTCACCCATTAGATAAGACTGGCATACTGGGTGATCACCTGCTAGGAAAAGACAGATCTTAGGGGTCACCCGCTAAATTAGGACTGACTCCATAGTAGTTGTCTTTACCCGTGGCACGAAATTGACACCCTTCCAGCTGGGTTTATAGGTTAGAACCCACTATTTCAAATTCAAGGCATGTTGGTTAGATGACTACCTCCCACAGTCTCAGCTTCAGAATTAGTCTCAGTAAAAGAACTCAGCTCAGTAGCACAGATTTAGGACTGTTAGATACAGTCACTCATTAGTATTATCAATGGATTTAAAAATCACCCGCTAAATAGGACTGATCTCAAATTTAGTCAAGTAGTATCAGTATCAGTACCAATAGATTCAGAGATCACCCATTAGATTGGACTGATCTCAAATACAGTCAATTAGTATCAAGTACCATTAGATTTAGAGATCACCCGCTAGATAGGATTGATCTCAGATTAAGTTAGTCATCTTCATTATCAATATAATTAGAGATCACCCACTAGATAGGACTGATCTCAACCTCAGTAAATCAGATATTAGTATCAGTAGGCTCAGTTCTCAAAAATCCAGTTATTAGAATTCAGTATTCAATGTTCCTACGATTTCAATTATAGTTTGTGCATTCATGCATGTATCCTCATTCAGTATACTTAGATTATTTAGTCAGTATTTTTCATGCATATGAACCCCTGCATTTAGCCTTACCTCCTCTAGCATACCAGTATATTTTATCGTACTGACGCATACTTTTCTATGGTGTTTCATACCATAGGTTCAGAAGCATGAGATCCAGAGCATCCTTAGCAGTTCTGATTCAGTCAACAATAGTAGATGTAGTTGTGAGTCCTCATCATTTGAGGATAATCTTTATTTTATTATTGCTCTAGATTCAGTGTTTTAATAGATAGAGTTAGTTGGGGACCTGTCCCATCGACTCCACAGTGCAAACAGTTTAGAGGCTTTCCAGATAGATGTATCAGTATTCAGTTTTTAGTTATATTTCAAATATTTGAACCTTATGGCAAGTTTTTTTCCAATTTTCCATATATTTTTAGTGTATTGTTCAGTGCTCAATTACAGATATCAGTCAAGATTTAGGTTGTGTTCCTTCAGAATTATCAGCATCCTGTAGCATCTATGGTACCAGACTCGGCGCGTTACACAAGTACCAATCATGGGTTAGCTTGTGGTCCTTCGGGGTCATAAGCACCGTGTTACACCTAGGGTGTACTCTCGGGGCATTACATAGGGTTTACTGAGACATGAGATTTAGATTATAAAGGTATATGGGTTGCGAACCCACCATGGGTTCTACCCTAGAGTACTGAGGCTTCGGAGGTGTATAGAAAAGTACCACCATCATTACATTTCATCATTGGTATTTCCTCTTTGTGTTATGTTTCCATGTACTTAGTTTCTATATGTATAATTGTGTAGATTATCTTTTCACTTTTTACATTAGAATTATTAATAGAGATGGCGTGAGTTGTAATTTTGGAACTTTTCTATATGCAGATAACATGCTCGTAGTATCTTTTACATGCTTTTATTGTTTGCTTTGCTCAGTCAACCAATGATACCTAAAGAGTAGAAGTAAACCGTACACACTCCTACTTCTATGTCCTTTCGTTACAAATTACAATTTTAGGGTGACCTATAGTGGTTGATCTCATACCATGGTAGTTACATTATCAATGTACTTGTGCCCTCCAGAGTTCAGGGTTGATTCTAAACCCCCTCTTATTTTATTATGTCTTACTTATATTTGGATACAAACTTGTATATCAGATTTCAGACATTGTATTAGATGTTTTTATCTACTTATGACAATAGATTTTAGGATTTGTAGTATTTCATTTGAAGTTTATGTTATTTATATTTTATGGGTTGACTCCATTCTAGAAATCTCACATTTATGGGTTTTCTTTCATATTTTTTATTATCCTTTCATATGTAAAATTTGGCTTACCTACTAAGTCTTGTCAAAAGTAGGTGCCATCATGACCTCTACATTTGGATCATGAAAATAAAGTGTTCAATTTTCTTACAAGATTAGTGTTTCTCAGTGGTACCATATCTCTTGAATATGTTTAAATGAAAGATGTAATATTCACAACCAATTAGTAGAAAGATAATAATTAATTCAATACAGGTATAAATAAGCTCAAAATCAACTCAATATGATAATAATTCATTATATCATCCCTTGCACAACACCACTGAAATAAATAATCATGTAAGACATCAGTAATATCACATCTAACCCCTCACTCGGGCATCAAAATAATGATAATGCAATTTAATTCTCATCTAAGACCTATAATATCTAGTCAAGACCCCTCTCGGGTGAGATAATAATGAATAAGGAAATTAAATGCACAAACAAGGCCAATAATGTTAGGTCAAGCTCCCACTCGAGCGATAAAATAATAAATGATCACCCAAGTCAGTAATAATGTTCACATAAGTCCCCATACGGGTAACATGACATTATCAGCAATCTAAATAACAAAATGTCGCGAAACTTACACCTAGCTTAAGCTTATAATATAAAATAGATCCATCTTTCCCAAATATGTCAGCATTAGATTAAATTACTCAAAGGATAAACTATGCAAATTAATAACATGCTCTAATAAGAGATCTTAACAACTATTACAAATCTATTGATACTCTAAGTATTTGTTAAGGCTCAATCATTCCATCAAAGAACAATAATAAGATAAATATTCCAATCCCTATGAAGTCACTAAACCACAATCATCACATCAATATCAAATTAATACAATCTAACATCTTAAATAGGTACTCGTTGTCAATTTATTAAAGATCGGTAAGCTATCTATCTACAATCTACTCTATTAGCATTCCAAGTGGCTAGAAAAACAAAGCTAAACTATTATATATGTACAATCCATCAAAATACTATGGTAGTCGTGAAGATGTTTTCCATTTCATCTATGTGGGACCTCCATTCTTAAGTGATCCACAAAACACAAGAGGAAAGACATAATACATAAACACCTTAGAGTAAGTCAAGGTATGTATCAACTTACCTTTAAAAAAGATCTTCAAGTCAAAAAATAGTTCAAAGCATTAATCGAAAGACCTTCTCCCTTGAATCATCACCAACCACACCCAATCTAATCAAATATGACATCTATAAGTCAAAAGAAGACCATGAATACCATATTGATTTTCTTTGATTCCTAATCAAAAATCATTTTAAAAATCGATTTCAAAATACAAGGGTCAGTTAAAGTTTTATTTAAAATCATGTTCCCCATACTCTTAGGGTTCGAAATCCAAAAACTCAAGTAATAACAAGTTGAAATCAGACTTGAAATCGAAGAAACTCCAATTTTGTATTTTACCTGCTAAAAATTCCAAAATTCATTATCAAGCACGGTTTAAAATGAGATATTTTTTAAAAAAATTATATAAATTCATTGACCCATGACACAAGGTCATTAAATCTTTAATATGAATGAAAATCTCACGAAAAAAGGATGGATGATCTTGAAAAATAAATTAATTGAATGTAGAATTACATACTCAATGATTACATGAAGAAACACGTCGTAAGCTTCCTAGCTCATAAAAGTTAATATTTAGTGAAAGGGTGATTTCTAAATTTTATAAAAAGTTTAGATATGATATTCGTTGCTAAAAGCCATTTTAGTCTATTTTTTTAAAGGTGTGCACCAAAGACTTTTATTTTCACTGAAAAGGCCATAAATTTATTTTTCTATAGTTTCTACATAATCATACGAATCTACTCACTTAGTTAAAAGTCAATTTAATACATGTTTGCTCAGTTAGATATTGTTTTGCTCGTTTAAGTGCTATTTCATGCTGCGAAATAAAAATTTAATCTCGACTAATTAAAATTACACCAAACTTTCCAGATCAATCCTATAATTCATGTATGACATTTTTGAATATTTGAATAACTTATCGATCTTTAATATTAATAATGAACCTTTTTACCATTTGATTTTATATAAATGGGTCCAAAGCATAAAAATGATCAAAAACTCATTCAAAACTCACTAGAACCTTCCAAACACAAACCAAATATTCTAATAGACTCTATAAAAAAAAATAATAAAATCTTGAGGCCTCCATTTGATTTTTGGCTTAGGCCACAAATATGCTTGAGCAGCCTCTACCTGTGGCTAAAGAAGTAATGTATTGTTTATTTGTAGAGAGTATCAAGTGATATCTTGATTGCTTTAATAATTTTCATTTGAGTAATTACTTTAGTTTTTTTTCCTTGTTAATTTTTACTAAGGTCCAATAGAGCATTAATTTCGAATTTCATTGTGATTGAGAATATTGATAAGTTAGAGTATTAAAGTCTTTTTACTATTTGACAGAGTATTGATCTTGAAAAAGTAAGAATAATTAAATTTATTCCTAAAATATGTATGAAAATTTCAATGAAAAGCTTCGGAAGCATTCTTAGAAGGAGTAATTGAACTTTTTATTTTTTTCCTTTTCCTCTTTCATAGTGTGTACCAATAAAAAATTATTACTATTTCCTTCAAACATATTTCTCTTGATAAAGAAACAAAGTGAAGAAGTTAAGTAAGCAATTAAGATACTTTGCATGATGCAATTAATATTGGATACCACGCACAACACACGTGTCCAAAAACTAATAAGTAAAAAGTATGAGAATCACATAAAATTAATATATGCATATTGATAAAATATATGAAGGCTCAGCTAGCTGGAATCATCTTCAAATAGCAATACTTTAGCATTTGATAAGGCTTGATGGAACTTCAAGTAACAATTCAAAGCCAACTACTAAGTCAATTGTCATTACAATTAAGATAAATTATGATACCTACAAATGAACTTCTCCTTGCAAATATTATATTTTATCCACAACTGAAGTTGTAACATGAGAGGCTTGCTTAAATACATGATCAAAAGTTGCAGGAGTGCAGTACATTTTCTTAAAAAACTAGAGTCTTTCATTATGAAATAACAATGAATTATAATACTTCTGAAAAAAAGAATGAAGAATTTGTGACTTGAGAAGGAAACATTGAAACTAATGTTATTTCCTTCCATCTTTTCTCCACCACAACCTTTTTCATACCACCACGAGTGGTTACCTCGATAAAGAGGAGATGTAGATGCAACTGTATCTGCGCCACAATATGGGTCTTCAATTTGGTTCTCAGGCCTTGATGAAAAATCTTTAAAAATATCCATAAATACTTTAGAATTGTCCGCAATATCATTATATATAAACATGGGAGGTGGATTGTAATATCCCTTATTTAGAGATTATTATGATTTTAAAAAAAATGAAGAAAATTATGGGCCAAGACCATAAATAAGTGGGCCCTTATCTAAATTAGCAATCTGCCAATATGAATCAAAACCAAAAGTAGCCAAAAGAAAGAAAAAAAAGGAAAACATATCATGGGCATTATCCCGATTGCACGATTGAGGGCATATAAGTTTTTCCAAGTTGAATATTATTTCAGCCAACCATTAGGACATAACAAAAGTAAATTGGAGATACCATTGCACTGAAATAAGCATGAAAAAAAAATGAAATCTTAAGGGTTTAGGGATTACGCAATCAACAAGCCAAGAAAAGAAAAAAGGGGAAAATTCTTGAGAGATTCTTATCGATTTCAAGGTAAATTTCTTAACTTAGTTCATAAATTTGGGTATTATAATTCATGGTTGTAGATTTGGGGTTGAGAGTTTAAGAAGCAAGAGGTTGAAGAGGCATAGAAAATTTGGTAATTCTCATGAACCGAGAGAGTATATAAAATAATGGAATTGTAATTTTTCTAGTTTCAACTTAACCAAAGAATAGTTTATAGACAATAGGGTTATTGGGGTTTAGGATATTGAGAAAATCAACTAGAAGTATGTTCTTATGGATTGAAGCGAATTTAGTATAAGTTGTCTAGTTGAGAGCCAATCATGAAATTTCTATTGTTGGGTAGTTAAAGTAGTTACACTTTGGCCCATACGAAGAAATTAACCCGAGATTGATATGATATGATTATAGATTTAATCCAAGAAAGTGATATGAATCATTCGAGGTGAAAAATTTGGTATTTCGACAAAAGTATTGTGAGTAGTAATCTTACCATAATTTGTGTTTATTAACTTGCATATTTTACACTTGATTTTGATGAACTAATAAGTTACAAAATGCTTTGAAATTGCATGTGGGGCAAGTCCTTTACTTGATATGATATTGAAATGGTTATTTGAGATATGATAATATTAAAGTGACTATTCTTCACTTAAATGAGAAATATATATTTTGCCATGTGTTTTTATTCAAGTTTGCATTTAAAATGATTTGATATAAACTTTAAATGATATGGCATTATTCTGAAAAAAAATGTTTTTATATGAATATCCTATTGTTTATAAAGAATTTATAAATGAGAGTAGACCTTGATTTGAATCCCGTAGCTAACGGAAGGATCGTTAGACCTGGTGCACCTTATATTAGCTGATGATTATTACAGCCCTCACTAGTGGGAAGTTAGAACTAGTATACTGATACTGATATGATATTTGACTCTTTTACGAGGGGTCCACTAATATGGGCTATTCTTGATGAAGAAGAATGCCACACTGATTACATGATTTATTCTTGAAAACCTCCCAAATATGTAATATTTGATATGATATGACACTTTTTGAGTTTATTACTGAACTTTGGTTCAATTGGCTTCCATGAAACAATGATATTGTTTATCATTACTATTTTCTAAATGAGCATTATTTCATGATGTTTTATGACTTGTCCCCATTAAAATAGTTCTGGTTAAGTGCTATTACTCACTGATCTAGCATCTCACCCTATGCTATTATTTTTCAAAGAACGCTGGTGACAGTGAGGATCTCGTTGGCTAGAGGATTTGAGTAGCATATTTCTGGTGAGCCACGCATTTATTCGCGTGGGCAGAAGTTTATTTGTTTGTTATGTTCTATTCCTTAAAAACTCTTAGTGACGTCTTTAGATTTTTTAGTATTCTTTTTGTTATTTTGGTCATGTGGACTATTGAACTTCCTCTCATGTTTTGGAGATAGATTTTATGTTATTATTTGGTGGTTTTGGTGACTTATTCATCATTTCTGGTGGATTATGTTGATGTTATTGATGTGTTGGTTGTGCTGTTGTTGATTTGAGACAGAAAATTTTCTTGTTAGGCCCAAAAATAGAGTAAACTTTGTCTAATTTTTTAGTTTATAGGCAATAAGGTTATTGGGGTTTCAGATATTGAGAAAATCAACTAGAAGTATGTTCTTATAGGTTGAATCAAATTTAGTATAAGTTGTCAAGTTAAGAGCCAATCATGAAATTCCTATTGTTGGGTAGTTAAAGTATTTACGCTTTGGCCTAAACGAAGAAATTAACACGAGATTGGTATGATGTAATTATAGATTTGATCCAAGAAAGCGATACAAATCATTCGAGGGGACAAATTTAGTATTTAGACAAGAGTACTATGAGTAGTAATCTTACCATAATTTGTCTTTATTAACTTGCATATTTTATACTTGATTTTGATGAAATAATGAGTTACGAAATGCTTTGAAATTGTATGTGGGGCAAGTACTTTACTTAATATGATATTGAAATGGTTATTTGAGATATGATATTATTACCGTGAATATTCTTCACTTACAAGAGAAATATGTATTTTGCCATGCGTTTTTATTCAAGTTTATATGTAACATGATTTGATATGAACTCTAAATGATAAGGTATTATTCTGGAAAAAAGTACTTTCATATGAATATCCTATTGTTTACAAAGAATTTATAAATAAGAGTAGACCTTGATTTAAATCTCGTAGCTAACGGAAGGATCGTTAGACCTGGTGCACCTTGTATTTACTGATGACTGTTATAGCCCTTGCTAGTAGGAAGGTAGAACTAGTATACTGACACTGATAAGATATTCGACTCCTTTAGGAAGGGTCCACCACTGTTATGGACTACTGTTGATAAAGAAAAATGCCACACTGATGACATGAATCATTCTTGGAAACCTTCCAAATATGTAATATTTGATATGATACAATGCTTTTTGAGTTTATTACTGAACCATTGGTTCACTTGGCTTACATGAAACAATGATATTGTTTATCATAACTATTTTCTGAAAGAGGATTATTTCATGATGTTTTATGACTTGTCCCTATTGAAATGGTTATGGTTAAGTGTTATTACTCACTGAGATAGAATCTCACTCCTCGTTTTTATTTTTTAGAGAACACAGGTGATAGTGAGGATCTCATTGGCTAGAGGATTTGATTAGCATATTCCTGGTGAGCCCCGCATTTGTTTGCATTGGCAGAAGGCTATTTATTTGTTATGTTTTGTTCGTTCAAAACTCTTAGAGTCGCTCCTTATTCATGTCTTTAGATTTTTGAGTATTCTTTCATTATCTTGGGCTTGTGGAGTATTGAACTTCCTCTCATGTTTTTGAGATGGATTTTATGTTGTTATTTGGTGGTTTAGTGACTTGTTGATCATTTGTGGTGGATTGTGTTGATGTTATAGATATGTTGTTTGGGGTACTGTTGATTTGAGACAGGGAATTTTTTTGTTAGGCCCAAAAACAGAGAAAACCCAATCCAATTTTCTATAGAATTCTAATGAGGCTTGCTTTGGAGTCCTAACCTCCTTAGCTCCGGTCATGATCCTATTTTAGGTCATGTCAAAGCTGGTATTAGAGCCAGGTTAATTCTGTAACTATGGAGCACACGGTAGTTGTAGAATCTCAATTATGGTTATGTTGCTGGCTATTTCTATAATCGTGATTCTATGAGAGCGTGATAGGATGTTTCTTTATTTTCTTTCTCATTCTCCCTTACGTGTGTGATGTTTAAGATCACTTAGATGAGTCTAACTGTACTTATTTTATTAATTGAATAGTTTATAGTACAACTAATGGTAGGGAAAGAAATGGAGCCCACAGAAAGGCTCGAGATAGGGGTAGTAGTGATACCATAAGGAATCACACTACTACTCCAAGAAGTTCAAGAGAACCCACTCTTATGTGTCCTCATACTTTGTTGTGAGATTTGATAGACAACCAGAGATGTTAAATTATCCTTTTCTTGTTCCGACTCATGTGGGAGATTCTTTGTTAGTTGAGTATATGTATCGCGATTGTCAGATTATAGTGAAAGGTAGAGATACCCTTGCTGACCATATTGTACTTGATATGATTGACTTTGATATGTTGATGGGCATGGATTGGTTTTCTCTATGCTATACTACTATAGATTGTCAATGATAGTTTGATTTGAGATACCCAATGACTCTAGCATTGTACTAGAAGGGGATCAAGTTCCAGAAGTTAGTATAGTTATATCTTTTATGAAGACCCAACAAGTATTGAAGAATGGTTGCATGGATATCTTAGCTATGATAAGTGATGATAGTGAGGGAACACTTAGCTTGGAGGAGCTATCTGTTGTGAAGGAATTTTCTAATGTATTTCTTGAGCAGTTGTTGGGTTTAGCCCCAGTACGAGAGATAGACTTCGGTATTGATTTGGCACCTGGCACTATGCCAATATCTATACGCCCATATCGTATGGCACCAGCAGAGTGGAAGGATCTCAAGCAGAAGTTGCAAGACTTTCTAGATAAGATTTTTATCAGATCGGGTGTATTGCCATAGGATGTACATGTTTTATAATACCCCGCAATTTCCCAGCTCAGTTTAGTCTTCAGTACACAAGAATCCCTAGTTAGAATTTTTGTTATAGGTGGAATTTTCCAGACATAGACCCACCATCTTGTGGGAAATTTACTCAGCTTTCCAACGATATAAAATTTTCCCAAATCCGATAACCAGGTAAGAAGTTATGGATATTTTAAGTTTTAGTCATAAAACACCATCATTTCAATGAGTAGTGCGTTGCGCCATAGGTCCAAATGACAATTATTTCCAGTGTGACTCTGTGATCTTACCGCATCGCAAAGGGCCTCCAATTCCCAATTGTCCAAATCCAGTAAGGGTTCGCGATTACCTTGCGTCACAAAAATTTTGAAAAAAATTTTGAAAAATATTAAAGTTTTGTCTAAGGTTAAATTAGTCTTTTTCCATGTATTTAATCTACCCAGATGTGGGATTTAATCCCTAAAAACGTATTTAGGTCATTATTAACTCACTTTCCCCAATTTAAGACATTCTCTCTCAAAGATAGAAAACCCTACCCTCCAAGTTTCAAGAGCAATCTCAAGAATCCCTCCAAGAGACTTTAGGAATTTTAAGATTTAAGATTCCTAGGTATGTTAGATGTTCATTCATGGATCCTTACCTTCCATGGAGCACAAAAATCGCCTTCTCAAAATATAAGACTTTGGATTCCATACTTTCTAGGTTTGAGTTGAAATGAATTCATGTTTCATGTTATTGTTGGGTTTTTGTCCATGATTTAATTACAAGTTTTCATGGAATTATCATTTATGTGTTGAATTTCATGATCTTCATGATAAACCCTATGATGTACAAGTTGATTGATATAGCCATGGTCACCATGTGTGTTTACTATTATGTGACCTAAGCATGCTCCCAAAGTGCTTGTCTAAATGATTAAGTAAATGAAATAGTATCATTATACCATGATAGCATGTACTCCCCATTCATGTACTAATAAATACATCCCAAGTGTTTTTTTAAACATCTTAATGAGTGATTTATGAACATGTAGCCATAGTCATGTTTCCAAAACTTGTGCCATGATTTACTTTTAATGTTATCGAGTCCTAGGGGTACTTAATACCCGACAATCTAGTTATTTACCTAAAGACTTAGTAATTACAGAATAAACTCTGTTTTATCATGAATAGAAGAACTCAGTCAGTTACAGAACTCAGCTAACTCAGTCTAGTCCAGTCCAGTCTAATCAGTTAGTGTCATTCAGTTGGGAGTAGGAACTAGCACCGAGCAACTGTAGAGGTGACAACATATCCTGTCAGGCAGGCAGAGTCATTAGTAGAAGTTTCACACTATAGAACTACATATCTAGCATAGGATGTGAGGAGTCACCCATAGATTAAGGCTTGGCTATCTCCTAGGGGTCACCTATCAGATTAGGCTTGACTTTTTGTTCAAGATCACCTGTTAGATAGGCTTAAAAATAGCAGTATCTTTAACCGAGGCACGGTACTGGTACCCTTCCAACTAGGGTTATAGCTTGGACCCTACTCAGTTTACTTAGGGGCATCTCAGTTAAGTGAGAATTTCTCTAGTTTCAATTTCAGTCTCAATCGTCAGAATAGAACTCAGTTCAATTCTACAAAATCAGGATTGTTAGATATAGTCACTCAGCCATTAGTAATTTAGATTATCAGTAATCTCAAATTATCAGTATATTCATTTATCAGTTATCAGTTATCAGATATTGTTATAGTAAGTACAGTAGTTACAGATCCTCCATGTATGCTAATCAAGCTCTTGCATATAAATCAGTTAGTTATTGTTCATCTGTATAAACCCATGCATTCAACCTTATCTCATTTAGCATACCAGTACATTTCCATGTACAGATGCATACTTGTTTCTTGCGCTATGATGTCTCATATCATAGGTTTAGACGTCAGATTCCTAACCACACATAGCCAGTTCCAGTTATCAACAACAATTATAGTAGTGAGTCCTCATACTCTGGGGATGTTAGATTACTTCAGTACATTCAGTAGTTCATTATTTTAGTAGTCAGAGTTAGTTGGGGACTTGTCCCATAAGCTACATGTTCAGATAGTTAGAGGCTTTCAGACTAGAGTGTTTTAGACAGTTGTTCATTATTTTAGTATTTTATTCATTTTTGATTATAGTATTTTGGACCTTATGGCATTTAATTCCATCTTTCACATTATTACAGTATTTTTATTCAGTGCTCACAGAAGGTACCAGTCATGGTTAGCTTATGGTCCTTCGGGGTCATAAGCACCGTGTAGTAGCCGGGGTACAGACTCGGGGTGTTACAAACTTTATATTAGAGCCAGGTTCAACAGAGTCCTAGGGAGTCTGAAAGTCACATTTAGTAGAGTCTTGTGCATGGGTGAGTAGCGCTCCACACTTATGGACAGAATGTTATGAGATGTTTTAGGAAAAGTTTCCCTTCTTTCAATATTTATGTCGTGCAAGTGAGAATAAACTTAAGTTAAACTCTCAGTCTAATCCTTTTCTTCATTTTGGTTATAGAACCTTTCTTAGTTCTTACCTTAGTAGGTAAATCTATTCCAACTAGACGAGTATATAGAAATTGCTCGATTTTAGTATTCCAAAAAAATCCCTTCACTTGAGTTTAGTAATAGAGTCATTTAGTTTCAGTTTCTTGATGGACAAGTCATTTAATGAAGGGGGTAGTACCTCAGTTTTAGTTGATTTAAGTTTGAATCTCTACATTGAACTAGTAGAAAGAGAATTTGAGAATTCTAAGTTAGTCAATGATGAGGATTGCTATATGATGATTGTTGGGGCAATAGAAAGCTAAGAATCATGTATCATAAGGAAGAACTAGCGGTGGAATATACATTATCAGGAGTAGTCCTTCAGAATTAGTTTAGTGTTTATGAGCATTGTCATATCTCAGAAACAAGAGTAAAGTGGTTTCGGTTTGATTTAGAGTTTATTAAGGGGTTCACAGACTTAGAACGATGACTGTAAGCTAAGGGGAGATAGTATTATAGTACATGGTAGAAGACTATGAATGCTTACAGTTCCTAGTATAAGGAGTTCCAATTCACTCTGTAGTAGGAATCAGGTTCCATAAGTTTAGAAATTCCAAAATTGGGTCATGCAGTTCATGACACACGTATTCATGTTTCCCAGTATAATTAGTTCCCATGTCTCATGTTATACTATTAATGGTCCGTTAAGTTCAGTTTATGTTATGTGTTCCTCAGGCCTCAATAGTGTGTCGAAGTCATTAAGTCGTGCTTCAGCTAGATGGTGTATCATAAATCATCACAGTCTTTCTTAAACCTACTTAGTCCAATAATTAGTACCATTACAAACTTGTTATCAGTTACCATCTTATATGATTCTTATGTCAGTCAGGTATTTTATGAATCAGTTTTAGCCATGTAATCATGCATCAAATATGCATGTTCAGTATATAAGTTCAGTATATCAGACCAGTCACATAATCATGATTCAGTTGTGCATGTCTAGTTAGTACATAAACTTAGTCTGTCAGTATTCTCTCAGCTTAACTAGTCACATTTGAGGATGAATGTTCCCAAAGGGGAGATATTGTAATACCCCATAATTTCCCAGCTCAGTTTACTCTTTAGTACACAAGAATCCCTTAGTAGAATTTTTTTATAGGTGGAATTTCCCATATTTATACCCACCATCTTGTAGAAAATTTATTTAGCTTTCCAACGATATAAAATTTTCTAAGATCCGATAACCGGGTAAGAATTTATGGCTATTTTAAGTTCCAGTCGTAAAACACCATCATTTCAGTCAATAATGTGTCACGCCATAGGTCCAAATGACAATTGTCAATTTCCAGTGTTAACTATGCAATCTCACTGTCTTGTGGAGGGCCTCCAATTTCCAATTGTCTAAATCCAGTAAGGGTATGTGATTACACCGCATCGCACCGTCATCCCAATTCCTAACTATCAGTTTCTAGTGACACGGCGTCATTGCGTCGCGTCGTGCCAGGGTCCCAAATTGGAAATTTCGACCAAAAATAAAGTTTTTCCAAGGTTAAATTAGTTTTTTCTCATGTATTTAATCCACCCAGATGTGGGATTTAATCCCTAAAAACATATTTAGGTCTAAATTACCTCACTTTTCCCTAATTTAAGACATTTTCTCTCAAAGATAGAAAACCCTAGCCTCAAAGTTTCAAGAGGAATCTCAAGAATCCCTCCGAAAATCTTCAAGAACTTCAAGAATTAAGATTCCCAAGTATGTTAGATGTTCATTCATGGATCCTTACCATCCATGGAGCCCAAGAATTCCCTTTTCAAAATGTAAGATGTTGGATTACATACATTCTATGTTTGAATTGAATTGAATTCATGTTTCGTGTTATTGTTGGGTTTTCATCCATGATTTAATTACAATTTTTCATGAAATTAATCATTATATGTGTTGAATTGCATGATCTTCATGATAAATGCTACGATGTACAAGTTGATTGATGTAGCCATGATCACCATGTGTGTTTACTATTTTGTGATCTAAGCAAGCTCACCAAGTGTTTGTCTAAATGCCTAAGTAAATTAAATAGTGTCATTATACCATGATATCATGTACTCCCCATTCATGTACTAATAAATACATCCCAAGTGTTTGTTTAAACGTCTTAATGAGTTATTTATGAACATATAGCCATAGTCATGTTTGCAAAACTTGTGTCATGATTTACGTTTAATGTTATCGAGTCCTGGGGGTACTCAATACCTGACAATCTAGTTTTTTACCTAGACCCTTAGTAATTACAGAATAAACTCTGTTGTATAACAAATAGCAGAACTCAGTCAGTTACCGAACTCAGCTAACTCAGTCCAGTCCAGTCTAATCAGTCAGTGTCATTTAGTTGGGATTAGCAACTAGAACCTAGCGAGTCTCGAGGTAATGACTTCTCCTATCAGGCAGGCAGAGTCGTTAATAGCAGTCTAATACTATAGAACTATATATCCAGCATTGTATGTAAGGATTCACCCATCAAATTAAGGCTTGGCTACCTCCGAGGGGTCACCCATCAGATTAGGCTTTACTTCTTATTCAGGGTCACCCGTCAGATAGGCTTAACCACAGCAGTGTCTTTACCTATGGAATGGTAGTAGAACCCTTCCAACTGTGGTTACAGGTTGGACCCCACTCAATTTACTCAGGGGTATGTCATTTAAGTGAGAATTCCCACAGTTTAATTTTAGTCTCAGGCTTCAAAATAGAACTTAATTCAATTCTACATAATCAGGATTGTCAGATACAATCACTCAGTCATCAATAATTCAAATTATCAGTAATCTCAGATTATTAGTATATTTCGTTATCAGGTATCAGATTCAGTTCCAGTATACTCAGTTACAGTATGCATAGTATGTTCAGTAGCTACAAATCCTCCATGTATGCTAATCCAGCTCTTGCATATTATTCAGTTAGTTATTGTTCATGTATATAAACCCATTCATCTAGCCTTACCTTATTTAGCATACCAATACATTCCCACGTACTGATCACATACTCATTTTTTGTGCTATAAGGTCTCATATCATAGGTTTGAATACTTAGGTTCCTAACCGCATATAGCCAGTTCCAATTATTAGCAGCAGTTATAGTAGTGAGTCCTCACAATTCGAGGATGTTAGATTACTTTAGTACATTCAGTAGTTAATTATTTTAGTAGTCTGCGTTAGTTGGGGACTTGTCCCATCAACTCCATATTCAGACAGTTAAAGGCTTTTCAGACTAGAGAATTTCAAGCAGTTGTTCAGTATTTCAGTATTTTATTCAATTTTGATTATAGTATTTTGAACCTTATGGCATTTTAGTCCATCTTCCACATTATTACAGTATTTTTATTCAATGCTCACATCAGGTACCAGTCATGGCTTAGCTTGTGGTCCTTTGGAGTCATAAGCACCATGTAGCGGCCGGGGTATAGACTCGGGGCGTTGCAAGTTTTGTTTGTAAAAAAAAAGATAGGTCTCTAAAAATATGTATTTACTATAGAAAGCAAACAAGGTAACCATACATAATAAGTATTAGTTGCCTTGTATAGAGGACCTATTTGATCAGTTGCAAGGGGTTGCCTATTTTTCGGAGATTGATCTTTGGCCCGGTTATCGTCAGCTTAGAATCAGGGAAGAAGATATATCCAAAATAGAATTGAGAACTTGATATGGGATTATGAGTTCCTTGTGATGCCTTTTGAGTTAACCAATGCTCCTACTGTGTTCATGACTTGATGAACATGGTGTTCAAGTTGTTTCTGGACAAATTTGTGATAGTATTTATTGATGACGTTCTAATATATTCTCATCGCCAGTAAGAACATGAGAATTATTTGATGACTATATTATAGACATTGCGGGAACATAATCTCTATGATAAGTTCTCAGAGCGCGAATTTTTGCTTGACTCAGTATCATTTTTAGGGTATGTTGTCTCCAAAGATGGTTTCATAGTGGATTCCAAAAAGATAGAAGGAGTATATTAATGGTCTCGACCTACTTCACATACAGATATTCACAGCTTTATAGATTTGGCTAATTACTATAGGCATTTTGTGCAAAAGTTTTCTAAGATTGTCGCGCCATTGACCAGATTGACATAGAAAAATGTGAAGTTTCAATGGACAAAAGAATGTGAGTAGAGCTTTCAAAAAAATCAAAACATATTTGACCACTGCACCAATTTTAGCCTTACCATCAGGTTCTGGATGATTTAAAGTATTTTGTGATGCTTTGAGGGTTGATTTAGGATGTGTTCTTTTTCAACATAATCATGTTATATCTTATGCTTTGAGATAGTTGAAAAAACACGAGTTAAACTATCCTATCCTTGATTTGGCGATGTCCATAGTGGTATTTGATCTTAAGAATTGGAGTCATTACTTATACGGTGTAACTTGTAAGATTTATACCGATCATAAAGGCTTGAAGTACATTTTTCAACAGAGAGATCTAAATCTTTGGAAACATCGGTGGATGGAACTTCTCAAGTATTATAATTATGCTATTGTATATCATTCAGGAAAAGATAATGTTGTGTTTGATGCTTTGAGTAAGAAATATACAGGTAGTTTTGCATATGTATCTCTTAAAAAAAGGTAATTAGCAAAGGATATACAAAAATGTAAAGGCAAAGGTGT
This sequence comes from Capsicum baccatum var. pendulum, assembly GCA_030864225.1. Classification (NCBI taxonomy): domain Eukaryota; kingdom Viridiplantae; phylum Streptophyta; class Magnoliopsida; order Solanales; family Solanaceae; genus Capsicum; species Capsicum baccatum. Next base: position 110,690,637 of record CM061550.1, read on the forward strand.
TAGTTTTGGTGTTGTAAAGTCAGGCATATTGTTGGCTTGTTTGCAAGCTCTATCTTCTTTTGAAAAATCCATCAATTCCACTCAATATAAATATGTGCATTTGTGCAAATTTCAAGATGGGGTCCTAGGAGTTCAAAATAAGATGATGAGTGTTTATTGTGATGGTATTCTTTGAGTAGGTAACCGATTATGTGTACCAACTACTGATAGGTTAAGATGAGTTATTCTTGGGGAAGCTCACAACTCTAGTTATACCTTTCACCCTGGTTCCACTACAATGTATCATGATCTGAAGCGATTGTATTGGTGGAAAGGCATGATAAAAGTTATTGCTAACATTGTTTCTAGTTTCTTAACTTGTCAACAGGTTAAAGTGGAGCAGCAACGACCAGCATGATTATTGCAAGAGATTAGGATTCCGGATTGGAAATGTGAAAGAGCTACCATGGATTTTGTTATTGGGCTACCGTGAACCATTAAAGGTCATGACTCTGTATGGGTAATTGTATACCAGCTTACAAAGTCAGGACACTTTCTGCCAATAAAGACTACATAAAGTGGAGTGAAATATGCTCAGTTATTTATGAATAAAATTTGTCTGACTTAATGGAGTTCCACTGTCCATCATTTCTGACAGAGGGTCACAATTCACTTCACGCTTTTGGAGATATTTTCAAGAAGAATTGGGTAGTCAAGTAGATCTAAGTACTACATTTCAGCCACATATGTATAGACAGTCTGAGCATACTATACGAATTTGGAGAATATGTTGAGAGCTTACATTCTTGGTGTTGATGGAAGTTGGGATACTTACTTACCCTTAGCTGAATTTGCTTACAATAATAGTTTTCAGTCAACCATTCATATGAATCCATATGAAGCTTTGTATTGTAGGCGATGTCCTTCTCCAATCAGGTGATTAAAAGTTGGAGAGGCAAAAGTTTCAGGATCAAACTTGGTACAGGAAGCTATGGACAAGGTCCAATTGATTAGACAAAGGATGCTCAGTGCTCAAAGCAGACAAAAGTCTTATACAGATAAGAAAAGAAGAGATCTAGTGTTCACGGTTAGGGATAAGGTTTTCCTACGAGTCTCTCCTATGAAAAGTGTGATGCGATTTAAAAAAAAGGTAAATTAAAACTGAGATATGTAGGGCCATTTAAGCTACTTGATAGAATAGGAGGTGTAGCGTAATATTTAGAACTTCCTCCTGAGATGTCATTCATATATCCAATGATCCATGTTTCTCTGCTAAGGAATTTTATATCAGATTATTCTCGTGTGCTTGAAGCACCAACCTTGGACCTTGATGAGAATTTAACATATGAAAAGGAATTAGTGGCTATTCTTGGTAGACAAGTAAAAAAGTTATGGTCAAAAGAGTTTAACTTTGGGAAAGTCGAATGGAAAAACCATGCCACTGAAGATGCTACACAGAGGGAAAGAAAACAAGGATATGCGAGCCAAGTATCGTTACTTGTTTCAGTTTATAGTTATGCACTTATTTTAAATTCAGGGACCAAATTTCTTTAGCTAGAGAGAATGTAATATCCCTTATTTAGAGATTATTATGGATTTTTTTAGAAAAAAAAAAAGGAAAAAGCTTTTGTCCAAGACCATAAGAAAGTATCTGCCAATATGAATCAAAACCATAAAAAGACAAAACAAAGAAAAAAAAAAGGAAAACATATCATGGGCTTTAGCCCAATTGCATGATTGAGGACATGTAAGTTTTCCAAAGTTGATATGATTTCTTCCAACCATTAGGACACAACAAAAGTGAATTGTAGCTGCCATTGCACTGAAATAAGCACGAAAAAAAAAGGAAAACTTAAGGGTTTAAGGATTACGCGATCAACAAGCCAAGAGAAGGTAAAAGAGGAAAATTCTTGAGAGATTCTTATCAGTTTCAAGGTAAATTACTTAACTTAGTCCTTAAAGTTGGCTCTTATAATTCATGGTTGTAGATTTAGGGTGGATGGTTTAAGAAGCAAGAGGCTAAAGAGGCATAGAAAATTTGTTAATTCTCATAATCAGAGAGAGTATATGAGATTTGGGGTGAATTGCAATTTTTATAGTTTCAACTTAACCAAAGAATAGTTTATAGGCAATAGTGTTATTAGGGTTTAAGATATTGAGAAAATCAACTAGAATTATGTCCTTATGGGTTAAAATAAATTTAGTATAGGTTGTCAAGTTGAGAGCCAATCATGAAATTCCTATTGTTGGGTAGTTAAAATATTTATGCTTTGGCCTAAATGAAGAAATTAACACGAGATTGATATGATGTAATTATAGATTTGATCCAAGAAAGCAATATGAATCATTTGAGGGGACACATTTAGTATTTACACAAGAGTACTATGAGTAGTAATCTTACCATAATTTGTGTTTATTAACTTGCATATTTTCTACTTGATTTTGATGGAATAATGAGTTACAAAATACTTTGAAATTGCATATGGGGCAAGTCCTTTACTTGATATGTTATTGAAATGGTTATTTGAGATATGATATTATTACCGTGAATATTCTTTACTTACAGGAGAAATATGTATTTTGCCATGTGTTTTTATTCAAGTTTATATGTAACATGATTTGATATGAACTTTAAATGATATGGTATTATTCTGAAAAAAAATACTTTCATATGAATATCTTATTATTTACAAAGAATTTATAAATAAGAGTAGACCTTGATTTAAATCCCGTAGCTAACGGAGGGATTGTTAGACCTGGTGCACCTTGTATTTACTGATGACTGTTATAGCCCTTGCTATTAGGAAGGTGGAACTAGTATACTGATACTGATATGATATTCGACTCTTTTAGGAAGGGTCCACCACTGTTATGGGCTATTGTTGATGAAGAAAAATGCCACACTGATGACATGATTCATTCTTAAAAACTTTCCAAATATGTAATATTTGATATGATACAATGCTTTTTGAGTTTATTACTGAACCATTGGTTCACTTGGCTTACATAAAACAATGATATTGTTTATCATTACTGTTTTCTGAAAGAGGATTATGTCATGATGTTTTATGACTTGTCCCTATTGAAACGATTGTGGTTAAGTGTTATTACTCACTGAGATAGCGTCTCACTCCTTTCTTTTAATTTTTAGAGAACACAGGTGACAGTGAGGATCTCATTGGCTAGAGAATTTGAGTAGCATATTCCTGGTGAGCCCCGCATTTGTTTCCATGGGCAGAAGGTTATTTATTTGTTATGTTCTATTCGTTCAAAACTCTTAGAGTCGTTCCTTAGTCATGTTTGTAGATTTTTGAGTATTCTTTTATTATTTTAGGCTTGTGGAGTATTGAACTTCTTCTCATGTTTTGAAGATGGATTTTATGTTGTTAGTTGGTGGTTTAGTGACCTGTTGATCATTTGTGGTGGATTGTGTTGATGTTATAGATGTGTTGGTTGTGGTACTGTTGATTTGAGACAGGGAATTTTTTTGTTAGGCCCAAAAATAGAGAAAACCCAATCCTATTTTTTGTAGAATTCTAATGAGGCTTGCTTTGGAGTCCTAACCTCCTTAGCGCCGATCATAATCCTATTTTAGTTCATGTCAAAGCTGGTATTAGAGCCAGGTTAATTTTGTAACTATGGAGCACACGGTAGTTGTAGAATCTCAACTATGGTTATGTTGCTGGCCATTTCTATAATCGTGAATCTATAAGAGCGTGATAGGATGTGTCTTTATTTTCTTTCTCATTCTCCCTTACGTGTGTGATGTTTAAGATCAATTAGATGAGTCTAACTGTACTTTTTTTGTTAATTTAATAGTTTGTAGTGTAACTAATGGTAGGGGAAGAAATGGAGCCCACAAAAAGGCTCGAGGTAGGGGTAGTAGTGATACTATAGGGAATCACACTATTACTCTAAGAAGTTCTAGAGAACTCACTCTTATGTGTCCTCATACTTTGTTGTGAGATTTGATAGACAACCAGATATGTTAAATTATCCTTTCCTTATTGCGAATCATATGTTATATTCTTTGTTAGTTGAGTATATGTATCGTGATTGTCAGATTATAGTGAAAGGTAGGGATACCCTTCCTGACCTGATTGTACTTGATATGATTGACTTTGATATGTTGATGGGCATGGATTGGTTTTCTCTATGCTATACTACCATATATTGTCATCCAATGATAGTTTGATTTGAGGTACCCAAAACTCTAGCATTGTATTGGAAGGGGGTCAAGTTCCAGAGGTTAGTAAAGTTATATCTTTTATGAAGACCCAACAACTATTGAAGAAGGGTTGCATGGATATCTTAGCTATGATAAGTAATGATAGTGAGGGAACACTTAGCTTAGAGGAGCTATTTGTTGTGAAGGAATTTTCTAATGTATTTCCTGTGGAGTTGCTAGGATTAACCCCAGTATGAAAGATTGACTTTGGTATTAATTTGGCACCTAACGTTATGCCAATATCTATACCCCCATATCGTATGGCACCAGCAGAGTGGAAGGAGCTCAAGCAGCAGTTGCAAGACTTGCTAGATAAGAGTTTTATCAGACTGAGTGTATCGTTATAGGGTGCACCAGTTTTTTTTGTAAGAAAAAAAAAAGATGGTTTTATAAGAATGTGTATTTACTACAGGAAGCTGACAAGGATACCATACGTAATAAGTATTTGTTGCCTCGTATAGAGGACTTATTTGATCAGTTTCAAGGGGTTGCCTATTTTTTGAAGATTGATCTTTCGTTTGGTTATCATCAGCTTAGAATCGGGGAAGAAGATATATCCAAAAAAGCATTGAGAACTCGATATGGGCGTTATGACTTCCTTGTGATGCCTTTTCGGTTAACCAATGCTCCTGCTGCATTTATGGGCTTGATAAATAAGGTGTTAAAGCCGTTTTTGGACAAATTTTTGATAGTATTTATTAAAGGCATTCTAATATATTCTCGTAGCCAGGAAGAACATGAGAATCATCTGATGACTATATTATAGACATTGCGGGAACATATGCTCTATGTTAAGTTCTCAAAGTTGGAATTTTTGTTTGACTCAGTATCATTTTTGGGGCATGTTGTCTCCAAAGATGGTATCATAGTGGATTCTAAAGAGATAGAAGCAGTACATAAATGGCCTATACCTACTTCACCTACATAGATTCGCAGCTTTATAGATTTGGCTAATTACTAAAGGTGTTTTGTGCAAAAATTTTCTAAGATTGCAGCATCATTAACCAGATTGACATAGAAAGATGTGAAGTTTTAGTAGACAAAAGAATGTGAGCAAAGCTTTCAAAATACTCAAAACGTGTTTGACCACTGCATCAATTTTAGCCATACCATCAGGTTCTGGAGGATTTAAGGTATTTTGTGATGCTTCGAGGGTTAATTTAGGATGTGTTCTAATGCAACATAATTATGTTATATCTTATGATTTGAGACAGTTGAAAGGCATGAGTTGAACTATCCTACCCATGATTTGGAGATCGCTGCAATAGTATTTGCTCTTAAGATTTGGAGGCATTACTTATACGGTAAAATTTGTGAAACTTATATCGATCATAAGAGCTTAAAGTAAATTTTTCAGAAGAGATATCAAAATATTCGGCAACGTCGATGGATGGAACTACTCAAGGATTTTGATTGTGCTATCTTATATCATTCTGGAAAAGATAATGTTGTGTTTGATGCTTTGAGCAAGAAATCTATAGATAGTTTGGCACATGTAGCTCTTGGAAAGAGGCAATTAGCGAACGATATGCAGAAACTTGAAGGCAAAGGTGTTAGTTTTTTTGTTAGAAAGTCAGGGGTATTGTTTTCTTGTGTGAAATCTAAATGTTCTTTGGCAAAACGCATCAAGTCCACTCAATATGAAGATGTGCAGTTGTGCAAATTTTGAGATGGGGTCCTAGCATATCAAAATAAGATGATGAGTGTTGATTATGATGGTATTCTTTGAGTTGATTACTAATTATGTGTACCAACTGTTGATGGGTTAAGATGAGTTATTCTTAGGGAAGCTCACAACTCCAGTTATACCTTTCACCCTAGTTCCACTAAGATGTATCATGACCTAAAGCAATTGTATTGGTGGGAAGGTTTAAAGAAAGTTGTTCCTAACTTTGTTTCTAGTTGCTTGACTTGTCAACAGGTTAAACTAGAGCATCAACAACCAACATGATAACTGCAAGAGATCAGAATTCTAGATTAGAAATGGGAAAGAGTTACCATAAATTTTGTTATCGGGATACTGCAAACCATTAAAGTTCATGACTCTTTATGGGTACTTATAGACCGACTTACTAAGTCATCTCACTTTCTGCTAGTAAAGACTACATATAGTGGAGTAAAATATACTTAATTATTTATGAATGAAACTTTTCGACTTTATAGAGTTCCATTGTCCATCATTTCTGACAGAGGGTCATAATTCACTTCACGTTTTTGGAGATCTTTACAAGAAGCATTAGGTACTTGATTAGATCTTAGTACTGCATTTCATGAACAGATAGATGGATAGTCTTAGCGTACTATACAAAATTTAAAGGATACGTTGAGAGCTTCCATTTTTGGTTTTGGATGTAGTTGGGATATTTACTTACCCTTAGCTGAATTCGCTTACAATAATAGTTTTCAGTCAAGCATTCAAATGGCTCAATATGAATCTTTGTATGGTAGGTGATGTCATTCTCTTATCGGGTGATTTGAAGTTGGAGAGGCTAAGGTTTTAGGATCAGACATGGTACAGGAAGCTATGGATAAGGTCCAATGGATTAGATAGAGATTGCTCACAGCTCAAAGCAGACAAAAGTATTATGTGGATAAGAGGAGAAGAGATCTAGTGTTCACAGTTGGGGATAAAGTTTCTCTACGAGTCTCTCCTATGAAAAGTGTGATGTGATTAAAAAAAGGTAAATTCAGACCGAGATATGTAGGACCATTTGAGATACTTGATCGAATAGGAGGTGTAGCGTATCATTTAGAACTTCCTTCTAAGATGTCTTTCATCCATCTAGTGCTCTATGTTTCTATGTTAAGGAAATGTATATCAGATTCTTCTCATGTGCTTGACACACCGACCTTGCAGCTTGATGAGAATTTAACATATGAAGAGTAATCTGTGGCGATTCTTTGTAGATAAGTAAGAAAGTTACAGTCGAAAGAGTTTATGTCTGGAAAAGTTAGATGTAAGAACCATGCCATTGAATAAGATACATGGGAAGCAAGAAAAAAAAAAGAAATGCGAGCCAAGTTTCCTCACTTGTTTCAGTTTATAGGTATGAACTTATTTTAAATTCAAGGACTGATTTTCTTAAGGTGGGGAGAATTTAATATCCTTTATTTAGATATTATTATGATTTTTTTTTAAAAAGGGAAGAAGTTGGTGGGCCAAGCCCATAAATAAGTGGGCCCTTACCTAAATTAGAAATCTGCAATATGAATCAAAACCAGAAAAAGCCAAAAGAAAGAAAAAAAAAGCAAAACATATCATGGGCTTTAGCCTAATTGCACGATTTAGGGCATATAAGTTTTCCCAAGTTGAATATTATTTCTGCCAACCATTATGACACAACAAAAGTGAATTAGATCTGCCATTCCACTGAAATAAGTACGAAAAAAAAAAAGCAAAACTTAAGGCTTTAGGGATTACGCAATCAACAAGCCAAGAGAAGGAAAAAAGGGAAAATTCTTGAGAGATTATTATCGATTTCAAGGTAAATTACTTAACTTAGTCTATAAATTTGGCTCTTATAATTCATTGTTGTAGATTTGGGGTGGAGAGTTTAAGAAGCAAGAGGCTAAAAGGGCGTTGAAAATTTGTTAATTGTCATAAACTGAGAGAGTATATGAAATAATGGAATTATAATTTTTATAGTTTCGACATAACCAAAGAATACTTTATAGACAATAGGGTTATTGGGGTTTAAGATATTGAGAAAATCAACTAGAAGTATGTTATTAGGGGTTGAAGCAAATTTAGATAAGTTGTTAAGTTAAGAGCCACTCATGAAATTCCTATTGTTTGGTAGTTAATGTAGTTACGCTTTGGACTAAATGAAGAAATTAACACGAGATTGATATGATGTGATTATAGATTTGATCCAAGAAAGCGATACGAATCATTTGAGGTGACAAATTTTGTATTTTGACAAGAGTATTGTGAGTAGTAATCTTACCATAATTTGTGTTTATTAACTTGAATATTTTATACTTTATTTTGATGAAACAATGAGTTATGTAATGCTTTGAAATTGCATGTGGGGCAAGTCCTTTACTTTATATAATATTGAAATGGTTATTTGAGATATGATATTATTACTGTGAATATTCTTCACTTGCATGAGAAATATGTATTTTTCCATGTTTTTTTTATACAAGTTTACATATATCATGATTTGATATGAACTTTAAATGATATGGTATTATTCTAAAAAAAAATGCTTTCATATGAATATCCTATTGTTTACAAAGAATTTATAAATGGGAGTAGACCTTGATTTGAATGTCGTAGCTAACGGCGGGATCGTTAGACCTGGTGCACCTTGTATTTACTAATGACTGTTACAGCCCTCGCTAGTGGAAAAGTAGAACTGGCATACTGCTACTAATATGATTAACTCCTTTATGAGGGGTCCACTGTTATAGGCTATTCTTGATGTATAAGAATGTCACACTGATTACATGATTCATTTTTGGAAACCTTCCAAATATGTAATATTTGATATGATACTATGATTTTTTAGTTTAGTACTGAACCGTTGGTTTACTTGGCTTACATGAAACAATGATATTGTTTATCATTACTGTTTTCTGAAAGAGCATTATTTCATGATGTTTTATGACTTGTCCCCATTAAAACGGTTGTGGTTAAGTGTTATTATTCACTGAGCTAGTGTCTCACTCATCACTATTATTTTTCAAATAATGTAGGTGACAGTGAAGATCTCGTTGGCTAGAGGATTCGAGTAGCATATTCCTGGTGAGCCCCACATTTGTTCGTATGGGCAGAAGTTTATTTATTTATTAGGTTTTGTTCCTTCAAAACTCTTAGAGTCGCTACATAGTCATGTCTTTAGATTTTTGAGTATTCTTTCGTTATTTTGGGCTCGTGGAGTATTGAACTTCCTCTCATATTTTGGAGATAGATTTTATGCTGTTATTTGGTGGTGTTGGTGACTTGTTGATCATTTGTGGTTGATTGTGTTGATGTTATTAATGTGTTGGTTGTGGTGCTGTTGATTTGAGACAGGAAATTTTCTTGTTAGGCCCAAAAACAGAGTAAACTTTGTTCAATTTTCTGTAGAATTCCGATAAGGCCTTCTTTCGAGTCCTAACCTCCTTAACGTGGGTCATGATCCTATTTTGCGTAGTGACATGGATATAGGTGATAATTTGAGTGTGCGACTATGGGTAGCGCAAGACATTTTTTGGTATAAGATGATGTCATTTCAAGAAAAATCATTAATTAAGCTATACAAAAAGTAAGAAATTAAGTGAGTGAGTTTGGATAATGGGGTTAGTGTATTTTATTACGATGAAAATGTTACTGAAATAACTGAATAAAGAACTTTATCTCCTATATTTATTATTGTACTAACTTTGACTAATCAAACATGAAAATATTGAAATAAAAGAAATCTTTCTAATTGAATATCCTTTCATTTTACTCTTGTAAGAGAAAATGTTACTCCATTTAAAAGCTAGTATAAAATCTTTAAAGTGGATAGAGTCAACATTAAAGAAAGAAAATCGATAAAGAAATACTACTTATGTTGCTCTCTATTTTAAGATATTTTGTATGATGCAATTAACATTAGATAACACGTGCAACATATGTGTCCAACGACTAGTTAGTAAAAAGTATGAAAATCTCGTAAAAATTAAATATATGATGATTCAATTAGTTGGAATCATCTTCGAACAGTAATAAATTAGCATTTAGTAAAGCTCGATGTAACTTTAAGTAGCAATTCAAAGACAAACCACAAAGTTAATAAGCATTATGATTAAGATAAATTATGATATCTAAGAAAGTGAAATTCACTATGCCAATATTATATTTTCTCCTCAGTAGAAGTTGCAACGTGAGAGGTTTGATGCAATACATGATCACAAGTTTAGGGAGTGCAATACGTTTTCTTGAAAAACTAGAGTCTTTAATTGTCAAAAAACAATAAATTACAGGGTTTTCGAAGAAGGAATGAAGAATTTGAGACTGTAGAAGGACAATTTAAAACTAATGTTATTTCCTTCCATCTTTTCTCCTACACATCCTTTTTTCGTACCACAATGAATATTTACCTCGTTAAAGAGACAATGTGGATTCATCTCTCGCCCCTTCCTCCCCCCCCCCCCCCCACACACACACACAATAGGGATTTTCAACTTGGTTCTCATACGTTGATGGAAAATCTTTATTCATAAATATTTTGAGATTGTCCGCAATATCCTTATATATAGACATGGAAGGTAGATATGGGTAATAATTTTGGGGTGCGGCCCTGAATTTTTTCAGCATAAGACGATGTCATTTACAAAAGGATCTTTAATTAAGCTGTATAAGAAGTAAAAAATATTTGAGTGGGTGAGGGTAATGGGTTTAGTGTATTTGTATCACCTTGAAAAATATCATTGAAATAAATGTATAAAGAACTTGTTTTCCTATATTTAATTGGTGTATTAACTTTAACTAATCAAATGTAAAAATATTGAAATAATAGAAATCTTTCTAATTAAATATATTTTCGTCTTATTCTAATAAGAGAAAATGTTACCCATTTAAAAGATAGTATTAAATCTATAAAGTGGGTAAAGTCTACACTAACGAATAAAAATCGCTAAAGCAAAGCTATTTATGTTGCTCTCTATTTAATGATATTTTGCATGATGAAACTAACATTGGATAATATGTGTAACACATGTGTCCAAAAGGTAGTTAGTGAAAAGTATAAAAATCTCACAAAATAAAATATATGCTTATTAGTAAAATATATAAAGATTCAGCTAGTTGGAATCATCTTTAAATAGTAATACTTTAGCATTTAGTAAACCTCAATGGAACTATAAATAACAATTCAAAGCCAAATCACTAAGAGCCCGGGATTGTTGTTACAAAACTACTTATTTAAGAAGCACTTTTATAAAATAGCTTTTCAGAAATGTGCTTTTAAAAAAAGCAATTTGTGTTTGATAAATACATTTAAAAAGTACTTTTCATAAACAAATTGTGTTTGGATAATCTTTTTCAAGAAGTGTTTTTTTTTTTTTGAGACAAATGACCACAAAGGACATGTATCAATAGACTTTTACTACTAAATAGAGAAAAAATATTTTAAATATCGATTATAATATTTTAAGTTAAAATCTTATTTTTATTTAATTAAAAAGCTCATACTCTAAATTTTTCAATCAATATTTATATACATAATACATTAAAAATATTAATAATGATAATTTACTTAAATAATTTTAAAATGTCACTTTAAAATTTCAAACAAAAATAAAAATTATTTCATAAATTAAATTATTATTTATGAAAAATTAACGACAAAAATAATTAGTCCTTCATACATCACAAAATTCTCAATGATTCCATCTTTAATTTTATTATGCAATATCTCCATACTAGTAGAAGATCTGTCTTGTATTTCTGAAGGTATACTAGAAGGCTCATCTCCTTCATATATGTAAGCTACATGGTAAAAAAATATGTCACTTTTCATGAATTATTTATTTAAAATTAAATATTCGCGAAAAAAATTATAAGTTTTGTCAAAAATATCATTTATTCTTGTAACGTGATTCATCTGTCATTTGTTATCATTAATAATAAAAAATAAAAAGTTATATATACTTCGGATCATCATTAATGATTTTCTTAAATTTATTTAAAGAAAATGAGTGAAAATAAAATAATAATATATAAACCATAAATAACATGTATATATATATATAAAAATAATATGTATAAATCATAAATACTATGTACATAAATAATATATATATATATATATATATATATATATATTAGTATGTGTATGTGTGCGAGAGTGATAGGGATATTTTAGTCATGACAAAAGTAATTTTCTGCTTCTACTTTTTATGAAAAGCAGAAAGTTTCTGCTTCTTTTCAGTAGCAGAAAAACTTATTCTTCTTTTTAAAAACACTTTTGCAAGTTTACCAAACACCCTTCTTTTAGAAAAAATACTTTTTCTCAAAATAAGTGCTTTTCTTTGGGAAATAAGCAATCCCAAACAGGCACTAAGACACTAAGCATTACAATTAAGATAAATTATGATATCTAGTAAATGAACTTCGCTATACCAATATTAAGTTTTATCCCTAGTTGAAGCTGCACGCGAAAGGCTTGCTGCAATACATGATCATAAGTTGAGGGAGTGCGGTACATTTTATTGAAAAACAGGAGTATTTAATATTGAAATAACAATGAATTATAATGTTTTGGAAGAAGAATAAAGAATTTATGATTGTAGAAGGAAAATTTAAAACTAATGTTATTTCCTTTCATTTTTTTCTCCTCCACAATCCTTTTTATACACCACGAGTGGTTGCCCCGATAAGAAGACCATGTAGATTCAGCTTTTTTCCCCCACAATAGAGATCTTTAACTTGGTTCTCATTCCTTGATGGAACATCTTGAAAGAATCCACAAACACTTCAGGATTGTCCATAATATCATTTTGTATAGACATGGGAGGTTGATAAGGGTGACAATTTGGGAGTGCGACTCTGGGTAGCTCGAGATTTTTTTTTAGCATAAGACGATGTCATTTTCACAAAAATCTTTAATTAAGTTGTATAAGAAGTAAAAAAAATAAGTGAGCGGGTGAGTGTAATACAGTTAGTGTATTTGTATCACCATGAAAATATCATTGCAATAAATGAATAAAAAACTTATTTTCCTATATTAATTGGTGTACTAACTTTGACTAATCAAACATGAAATATTGAAATAAAAGAAATATTTATAATTAAATATCTTTTCGTCTTATTCTTGTAAGATAAAATGTTACTCGATTTAAAATCTAGTATAAAATCTATAATGTAGATAAAGCCAACATTAAGAAAAGAAAATTGCTAAAGTAATGCTATTTATGTGTAATACTCCGATTCGTTGAACCGGAATGCTACACGGTGCTCATGACCCCGAGGGACCATAAGCTAACCCATGACTGATATCTGTACCTGTATACTACAAATCATGATATAATAATGCGGAATACATAGAACTGTAAGGCCATAAGGTTCAACTGAATAAAATTATGTGGGTGAAAATACCCAAAACAACTCAATCTGAAAGCTAAGTCTGAACGTAAATCTAAAAGCCTCTAAACTATCTGAATAAGGAGTTAAAAGAAAATGTCTCCAACTAACTCCATAAAACTAAACTGAAGAAATAAATAAATGTAGCAAATCATATTGTCCTCGAATCAATGAGGACTCACTGTGTCTCTGCGACTGGAATGCTACCACTACTGCTGGGATGGAGCTCATGTCTCGGAACCTATGGTGTAACATGAAAAGAAAGAACCATAACGCAAATGCATCAGTACAACTGGAGTACTGAGTATACGAGGAAGGTAGCTGAACATAAAGGGTTTCATGCATGAACAACACTGACTGACTAATATGAACGTGGGAGTGCAAATACACATATATAGAAATTGGGACCGTGAATACGTGATAGCATGACCAATAAGCTAATACATGGTTTACTGATAACTGTCATGACTAATACTGAAACTGATAACATGGATGACTATATCTGACAGTCCTGTTATATACTGAAATCTGAAGAACACCTTGAGTTCTTTTATTGAGACTGATACTAAAACTGTGGGAAGTAGTGTTTAACCGCATGCCCCATGTATGCCATTATGGCTAAGCTAGGGTCTAATCTCTTCCCCAACTGGAGAGATGTCAATACCATGCCACGGGTAAGGACAGCCTGTGAGTGACCCTTATCCGGCGGGTACTCAAAGAGAACGGTGGGAACGGTAAGCTGATGGGTTAAGCCACCTCATCAACCCTAATCTAACAGGTTAAGATATCTCAACCTATGCTGGCTACGTAGTTCTGGAACACAAGGATGACTACTAAGAATCACACCCTGAACTGGCGGGTGAGTCCCCATCCTTGGGTTCACTCGGTGCTAACCTCTACTCCCATCTGGAGGGACTGGACATGAATAACTGACTGTGCATGACTTAATCTTACTGAATTCTGTTGACTGGCAGAATGTTACTGATATCTGACAACTGACTAAGATCATGAGGTTTTCTTGAGTCACATGACTGACTGAAGTCTATGGAATCATATCTGGAGTTCGGATATCGTGAAACATTACATGGATCTAGGAACACAGCTATAGTTTTCGTGTACAAGTACCCCCAGGACTCGATGGAAGGAAACTGACACACATGACTGACTTGATCATAAGAGTAAAGTCCATAATTTATAATATCATAAGTAGGGATCTCATACTAATCATGGTTATCAACAATGTATTACATGTAAATGATTTCATATCACATGGAAGTACTTGCAGAATCTTAATATCATGTTCATTGCATAATCATATTGGCAACACATACTAATAGCATGGAAGTTCATGTGGATTGCATGGTTATCATACATTTTGTTCATAAGTAGGATTTGCAAGTAAACATAGAATAATCTCATAAGAATAGTTCATGAGTATTCCAACAACATTTACAAGGCACATTATCAACATAGAAGTCATTGGAACGTAAGGGCATATCATGAATCCTTCACTTAGTCACAATTTAGCTATATTGCATGATTTCTAATTTCTTAGGCATTTTATCAAACACCTTACATGCACATCTTAAGCATACGTGAAATCATCAAATTATACATCATGAACAACCAAATTTACATGTTTCCAACTCATATGATATCATGAATTCATAAAAACATATAAAGATTCCATCTTGGGAATCACCCAATATCAACAACATGATCATCAACACCCAACAATATATAAATCATACTTTATAATGAAAAAGAGGGTTTTTGAGCTTTATGGATGAAAGGGATCCATAAATCAACTCACGCATACCTTAGAAGGAAAGATTCTTGATGATTGGCGGAGGAATTTCCTTGAAATCAGATCCTCAAGCTTAGTTATGCAACCCTAGTTATTTTTATCTTTTAGTGCTCTTGGATGATGAGATTGGAGATGATAATAGGGTTGTAATATGTTTAGAAGCTATATACTTCATAGGGTTAAGTTTAGGGACGTGTAAGGAGTGTTAAAAGACTTAATTATCTTTAAGATAACTCAAAACAGAGTGTTTTTGTCACCTAGAATGGACTTAGGTGGTGCCCAAGTGATTGCCTAAGCTAGGTTAGGTGGCGCCTAATCAATCACCTATGCTTGGGTTGGGTGGCGCTTAACCAATCGCCTATGCTTTCTGTCTCTCATGAAAATGGGCATAACTTTTCACTCGGGTATTAGATTAAGGCAAAATTGGTATTATTGGAAAGCTAATTAGATTCTCTACAATTTGGTGGGTATAAATCATCCAAAATACCACACTAACATTGAGTTATACTTGTTCAAAGATGACCCTTGCAAAATCAAACACTAAAACTTGATGGATTCAAAAACTCTTAGCTTGTATTACCTTTAGTGACTCATATGAACATGCTTAATGCATCATAAGCTATCCTATCACTAGGATATTCATTGTAAGTCATGTACTCAAGTATGAATCACAGGATAGGATATTTCATACGTAGGAATACTTATTCACTTCCTAGCTTAGAAACATACGGGGTATTATAATATCTCCCCCTTGGAAACATTCGTCCTCAAATGAGAATTTACTAAGAAGGGATACAAGACAATAGAACCTGAACTGAACATGAAGAACTGAAACTTGATCTCATGACTGACATGCTAAACATACTGAACTCGTGCATATATGATGCACGGACAACTGACACATGAATGCATGACTGAGTATGAAATGGTTAATAGGTACCAATTTTATACTGGAAACATGAACGTGAAACTGAATAAGATTAAGGAGAACTGTTACCTTGAGTTTGATCTGAATTGGTGGGGAAGAGGTGAGCATACTTGGTACGTATATATGCTTCTTCTTCCCAAGTAGCTCCCTCATGAGACTGATTTCGCCAAAGAACCTTGACTAGAGGGACTTCTTTGTTCCTCAATCTACGAGTCTGATAATCTAAGATTTTGACTAGAATCTCTTCATAAGAGAGGTTGTTCTGAATGTTGATGCTCTAAATAGGGACAACAATTGTTGGGTTACCTATGCACTTCTTTATCAAAGAGACATGGAAGACTGGATGGACTGAGGCTAGATCTGACTGGATGGACTGAGGCTAGATCTGAAGGCAACTCAAGCTCATAAGCTACTTTGCCGAAGCGACAAAGAATTTTGAAGGGACCAATATACGAGGGACTGAGTTTCCCTTTCTTGTCGAACCTCTTCACTCCCTTCATGGGAGAGATCTTAATATAGACATAGTTATTGACCTCAAACTCGAGATCCTTTCTACGAACATCTCCATATGACTTCTGTCGGCTCTGAGCAGCCCAGAGTCTCTCTCTGATCAAATGAACTTTCTCTAAGGCGTCGAATACTAAGTCAGGACCTATGATTGAGGCCTCACAAACTTCAAACCAACCAATCGAAGATCTACATCTCCTACCATAGAGAGCTTCGAATGGAGCCATCTTAATAATAGAATGATAGCTATTGTTGTATGCAAACTCAATCAATGGCATGTAGTCGTCCTAACTTCCCTTGAAGTCAATTGCACACGCCCTTAGAATATCTTCAAGAGTCTGAATGGTCCTCTCTGCTTGAACATGTATATGAGGATGAAATGTTGTGTTGAGATGGACTTGGGTACCGAGACCCTTTTGGAATGCTTTCCAAAAGTGAGAAGTAAACTTGGTACCTCTGTCTGAGATGATAGATAGTGGAACACCGTGTAACCTGACTAACTCCCTGATATAGAGTTTGGCATAATCCTCGGCGGAATAACAAGTACGAACAGGAAGGAAATGAGTTGACTTGGTCATTCTATCTATAATGACCCATACTGAATCATACTGATGACGAGTTCTAGGCAAACCCATTACGAAGTCCATGTTAACTTCTTCCCACTTCTAAGTAGGAATGGTGAACTCTTGCACGGAATTACTAGGTTTCTGATACTCTATCTTAACCTGATGACATGCAGAGCACTTAGCCACAAACTCTGCAACATCTCTCTTCATCCCACTCCACCAATAGATCTCCCGTATGTTGCGGTACATCTTAGTGGCCCCTGGAAGAATAGAGTATCGCGCACCATATGTTTCTACAAGAATTCTCTGCCATAATTCATCTACACCTAGAACACATAGACGACCCTGACAATGAAGAACACCATCTCCCCCTTGGGAGAAAACCTCGACTTTCTGATTCTGAATTGACTCTTTGAGCTTGATAAGGCTAGGATCCCTATCTTGTTTATCTTTCACCTCAGAAACTAGAGATGACTCTAAACTACTATGAATGCATACACCACCCTCTGAAGAATTGACTAAGCGAACGCCTAGTCTGGCAAGCTAATGGATCTCCTGAGCCATCTTTCTCTTACTATCCTCAACGTGAGAAATACTAACCATAGAGAGTCTACTGAGAGCATCGGCCACAATATTGGCCTTGCCTGGATGATAAAGAACACTCATGTCGTAATCCTTCAAGATCTCTAACCACCTTCTCTGGCAAATATTGAGATCTTTCTGGGAAAAGACATACTGGAGGTTTTTATGGTCTTTGAAGACATCTACATGAACTCTATAGAGATAATGCCTCCAAATCTTCAAGGCAAAAACTACCGCTACTAACTCAAGATTATGAGTAGGATAATTCTTCTCATGTGGCTTTAACTGTCTGGAGGCGTAGGCTATGACCTTACCATGCTGCATGAGGACACAACCTATACCCACTATGGATGCATCACAATAGACTACAAAACAATCTGAACTATCTAGAATAGCTAGAACTGGAGATGAGGTGAGTTGAGTCTTCATGTAATACCTCGATTTTCTAAACCAAAATGCTACATAGTGCTCATGACCCAGAAGGACCACAAGCTAACCCATGACTGATATCTGTACCTGTAAACTGCATAATATCTCATAAAATATGCAAAAATATGAACTGTAAGGCCATAAGGTTCAATACTAATACATATTTGAAAAATATGGTATAACAATACCAAAAAGGAACATAAATACTAAAGTCTGAACATCTAATCTGACATCTAATCTGAAAGCCTCTAACTGAATTGAATAAGGAGTTGATGGGTCATGTCCCAAACTAACTCCAACTACTGAAATAAAGTAAAAACTGAAATAGAAATGAAATCATCATGTCCTCGAAGGATGAGGACTCACGTCTAACTCTGACTGCTAATCTTGGAATCTATTGCTGATTTGGAGATCATACCTCTGAACCTATGTTGTAACATAAGAGAAAGGACTATAGTGCAAATGCATCAGTACGTCTGAATGTATTGAGTATACAAGTGAGGTAGTCTAAATGCAAAGGGTTATATGCATGGACAATACTGATTGATATGAATGTGAGAGTACATACATGCATACGTAACTGTAACTGAATTTGTGGAGATACGGACTACTGAGTCTGAATACTAACAACATGAGTGTACTGATAATGAGATTCTGAAAGACTGAGTTTATTGATATTGATATGTAAATCACTAATAAGTGATGGATCTAATACTATATTACTGAATACTAAGAGACTAATATTGCATTACTGATTAATGAATGATTGTTTTTGATATTTTAAATTATGAAGAACTGGTCTGATTGACTGTATATGATAGTCCTGAAGCTGAGTACTGATATTATGAGTTCTGATAATTATTGTGATTGATAGCATAAGTGACTATATCTAACAGTTCATAAATTTGAAGGAAACTATCTGAGTTCAATTCTATTTCTGAGTTGACTATATCTGACAGCCCTGATATACTGAAATCTGAAGAGCTATCTAAGTTCTTTACTGAGACTCGGTAGCTATATATGACAGTCCTGAAATTTGTAACTAAGACTGTGGGAAGTAGTTATCTAACCGACATTCCCCAAATACGCTATAATAGCTAAGCTGGGGTCTAATCTCTGCCCCGACTGGAGAGGTGTCAATACCGCACCACTAGTAAGGACAGTTGTGAGAACCCTATACTGGCAGGTACTCAATGAGAACGGTCAGAACCCTAAACTGACGGGTTAAGCCAACTCATCAACCCTAATCTGACGGGTTAAGATGTCTCAACCTACGCTGGCTATGTAGTTCTGGAACACAAGGATGACTACTAAGAATCACACCCTGAACTGGAGGGTGAGTTCCCATCCTGGGGTTCACTCGGTGCTAACTTCTACTCCCATTGAAGGACACTGAACTAAATAACTAAGCTGAACTGAATAACTGAACTGAACTGATTTACTGAACTGATACTGATTAATTGGACTGATACTAGTGGTATTGTTTAGCAGAGCTAAACTAAGTTTACTGGATTCCGATGACTGACAGAATGTACTGAGTTCTGAGGACTAGTTGAGAGTACTGAAGTTACTGAGATTGAATGTGAATACTGAGGTTGCTGAGGTTATTGAGCACTGAGATTACTGAGATTACTAGACCACTGAGATTACTGAGATTTCTGAGTTTTCATGAGTCACATGACTGACTAAATTCTATAGATCATGGCTTGATTGAGAGTATCATAAAAACATGACATGGCTCGAGGCACATAGTTATATTTTTGGGGTACAAGTACCTTTAGGACTCGATGGAAGGAAACTGACACAACTTGAATTTCTTGAGTACACTACCATCAATAAAAATCCATAATATATGAGTGGGGGATTTCATGAAGTACATGGTCATCATAATATCTATCATGAATAGGAATACTTATAATCAAGTCATAAATCTCATATTCTAATATCATGGGCATTCCGACATATATACTATTCATAGAAATTGCATGGAAACCATTCAAGCATAAGGGAACGGCAACATGTAACATTTAGTTCATATTGTAATGATTTAGGGATATTATACTTCATGTATTTATTCAAAATCTCAAACATGGTAGGGAAATCATGGATATATTTGTGTACATAATTTATATCTCTATTATCATACATGCTTTAACCACAATAATAACAACACATAATTTGCATGGAAATTCATATTGGAGTGTATGACTAACATGAACTTGTTATTTAGATATCATGAAATCATGTAAATATGAAGTTCTAACATACTAGGCATTTTATCAAACACCTTGCATACATTCTTTAAGGCATAGGTGGATTTCATACTTACATTCTATCAATCCATCCAAAGATCATGTTTTTCAACTAACAACATAACTTTCATGAGATATACAGTCGCGATACTATTATATAGCAAAAAAAACAAGCATCAACATTGGGTATTATCATATCACCACAATCAACCAAGCTTTTGTAATTTAAAGATTGATTCTTGAACTCCATGGACGAAAAAATCTGTGGATGAACACTACTCATACCTTGGAAGGGAGGTTCTTGATGATTGATGGAGGAATTTTCTTGAAATTGGATCTTCAAGCTTAATTATGAAATCCTAGTTGTTTTTCTCTTTTAGTGCTCTTGGATGATGAGCTTTGAGATGTTAATAGGGTTGTAATATGTTTAGAAGTTATATATTTCGTAGGGTTAAGTTTAGCGATGTGTAAGGAGTGTTAAAAGACTTAATTACCCTAAAAATAACTCAAAACGGAGTGTTTTTGGCATTTGGAATTGACTTAGGCGGCGCCTAACCAATCGTCTAAGTTTGGTTGGGCGGTGCCTAACCAATCGCCTATCCTTACTGTCTCTCACAAAAATAGGCATAACTTTTTGTTCGGGTATTGGATTAAGGCAAAATTGGTATCGTTGGAAAGATAATTCAATTATATACAATTTGGTAGGTATAAATCAGCCAAAATACTACATTAACATCAATTTATACTCATTCAAAGATGACCCTTGCAAAATCGAACACTAAAACTTGATGGATTCAAAAACTCTTAGCTTGTATTACCTTAAGTGACTCATATGAACATGATTAATGCATCATAAGATATCTTATCACTAGGATTCTCATTGTAATTCATGCACTAAAATGCTACTCATAGGATAGGAGGTTTCATACGTAGGAAAAATGGTTTGTCTCCTAGCTTAGAAACATACGGGGTATTACAATATCTCCCCCTTGGAAACATTCGTCCTCGAATGGAAATTAACTGAGGTGGGAAAGATGATAAGATGAAGTATGTACAATACATACACTACTGAAACATAGGTTCATGACTGACATTACTGAAAGCTGAGAATAACATACTGAATATGCATATCTGATGCATGTAAAGCTGATTCATGAATATAAGACTGAGGATTCTAATAAAGTGAGTTTTCTCAAACTGAGAATGCATATCTGATGCATAACTGAAAGGCTGAATCCATGGATATCTGATGCATGATTATATGACTAAAATAATACGTGAATTCATGACTGAAAGTACTAATGAGCTGATCACAGATATCTGATACATGAATTCATGACTAAACTTACTCATGAACATGTAATGGTAAAGGTATCAAGTTTGAACTAAAAACTGAGCATGGAACTGAATACCAAGTTTGGTACTGAAATAAGAACATGAGAACGAGTAAGTTTAAGGAAAATTGTTACCTTGAACTGATAATACTGATAAGTTTAAAATTAATTACTCCTTATGAATGATCGGAAACATGAGAAAATAACTGAGTCTAGGACATGATAGATATACTGAATATCATGATCTAAACTGAATCTTGAAAACATGGAATATGACTGAAGTTGGAGTTTGAGGGTTAACTTATGCGTACCCCTTCTCCAAACTGGATTCATCAAAAGAAAATAGAGCAGCATGTCTATGTCATGAAAGTTTGGGGGTATGATGTATCTCCCCTTTGGAAAACTATGTCCCTCAAAGAATACTGTCTTGGATGAGCTACTGAGGGGAATTGAGGCGATGCACAAGACACATAGGAACTGAGTCATGACTGAATAGCTAGGATCTGAAACTGAGACATAATACATGAACTGAGCTGAACACGAGTGCATAAATACACTAAGTGAATAAATACACTAACTTATCTGATTAACTGAATAACTGATAGATGAATACTGGATCTGCAAAGTTAAACTGTACTTAGTCTGAATAGCTAGGCTAAGATTTTTGAGTTTTATGCATAGGAGATAAGGACTAACTGAGTAGAATGAGGTATCTGAGCATGGATTTATGAATTCTATATTATTTATGAATACGAGACCAAGCGTACGACATGGCTCTGAGGTATTCTATAAACTGGGGTACTGAAACACTGATAACTGACTACTGACAACCTAAATGCTATGGTCAAGCATGTCTGAAACTGAACTGAGTTTCAAATCTGGTTACTGAACTTAAGATGACATTATAACTAAGCCTATAGCTAGTACAGAAGTACTGAATTCAAGGACTGAACACTGATCACTGAGTGTTGGATACTGAAACTATAATTGAGTTGGCAATTGAGTTTTTGATGGCTACATACTGGGGACTGAAATAAGTCAAGGATCTAAATGTACACTTACACTTTGTACTTTCCCAACTTCTAAATACAACCCCTTGCTAGAAATTTACTTGCACATTTATCGTGACATTCAAGCCTATCTTCACAACTACACCCTCATGTAAAGTAAGCATGCAACAATCTTCTCTTATCTAAACAACTGCTCATTACTACACTATTCCATAAGGAGAGTTAACTGGAGGAGTAAATCAGGAGGACCTGAAGCATGAATGGATACAAACTAAACTTAACACATGACTGAAACTTGAGGAATAAAATATCAATAGTTTGGATTTACCAATAAGGTCTGAACTGAGGATATACATGACGTAGTCTAAATGTATCTGATCTGTAGGGGCATAGCATGAGTCATGGAAGCTAAGTATACTGGAAAGCATGATATGCGTACATGAGTCATGAGCTGCATAACCTGAGTCTAGAGTTTTCTGTACTCGTGGGACATGATTCGTAATACTGAGGGAGCTGGAACTGAACCCCTTATATTGGGAACTGAAGGCGTACATAATCTCATGGAAAGTGTGTGATAGTAGATTGTGCTCATGGAACATGACTCGTACTATGGAGTAAAAGGGACTCCTTATGCTGGAAATTGAATTCATACATAATTACGGAAAAAGAAATACATGAGCATGGTTCATGACCATAGAGTTGGTATGCAATGCCTGAGTTGGTTTCGTGATAGCTGAAGTGAAAAACTCTGCACTGAGATGGGAATGGGTCTGGAATTGTCTTCCCTTACTGCTTTCTATACATACTAGCTCTAGTACTGAAATCTGAGGGCCTCGCTTAGGTACTTGATCTACCATCAGATACTACATTATGTTCAACACTTGTCTGTCTTACTAAACACATCATCTGATTCTGTTTCCTCATATACTGCTAATATCACATTCACACCTTCATGCTTAATTTCAAGTCAGTAAACTTAAATTCTTCTTTGTCTGCTAGCACTGTTCAAACCTACTAATTCATGTTGGTACAACTATCCCTATGAATATATAATCTAATCAGACTAGATAATACTATCCCAACTCATCTACTGCTAAACTCTTGTGTCCATGATTAAAATTCTTGGTCTATACTATCGTAGGATTTTGAGAAGGGATCTAACGGCATATCAAAAATTGGATTTGAGTTTACAAAGGAGTTCTTATGATCATAAATAAAATCTGTACAACTTTGGAACATGACTGAACTGAGGGAATATTGTCTGAGCATATGGCAAATCCCATAACTATCTCTAGGGACTGCATGAGAAAGCCCTATCTTTAAGACATGAGCTTCACTGTTTTCGTTACCTTAAAAGTAAGGTAAAGTGAACATGCGGGGTGCATGATATGAATCTACATGGGTTCCTTAGAGAAACTTGCTATAGCACAATCTTGAGACATGAAAGAAGGAAAATTGTTCCTAAAACATCTCATACCCTCCTGCACATAAGTGTGGTACACAACACACCCATGTACAAGACTCTACTTGATGCAGCTTTCAGATTTCCTAGGACACTATTGAACATTAGGCTCTGATACCAAATTTATAACATTCCGATTTTCTGAACCAAAATGCTACACGGTGCTCATGACCCCGAAGGGCCATAAGCTAACCCATGACTGATATTTGTACCTGTAAACTGCATAATATCTTATAAAATATGTAGAAACATGAACTGTAAGGACATAAAGTTCAATACTAATACATATTTGAAAACTATGGTATAACAATACCAAAAAGGGGGACTGATACCAGAAAAGATGGAAACGGCAGATCTGGGGAAGGGGAGTGATGCCATGAACGGCTATCTCGACAGCATGTTTGGTGGTATCTAAATGGGAAAATTGGAGGGGGAGAAGATGCCGATGATTTTTGGGGGGTGATTTGCCGATGGTGGTTGGCTGATCTTCACCAACGAAGTCTTGTGTTGGGTTGCGTCAGGGAGGGAGTTTTTCAGTGGCTTGGGTTGTTGGCTAAAGTTTTGCCATCGTATTTCGCTGGGGAAGAGAGGGTGTTTAGATCAGTGTGTGTGTGTATTTTCTGATGGATTTTGGAAAGATTTTCCGCGTGGGAATGACGTTTACGTCGACTTCTTGCTGGAAAAACCAAGTTTCAAATTTGTTTTTCTTTTTTTTTTTGCTGCTCTCATGTCTGATTCTCTCTCATCTCTCATGCTTTTCTTTTCACTTTTTTTTTACTGATTTTTCATCATTTATTATACTGTGTATAATATAGATGAATTGATGAATTATTATTTTTATTCGTGTGAATTAGTGTGTGAGTGATGTGTATTGTTAAAAAATAGTATCAGTGTGAATGGTGTAAACTGTGAATTCATTTTTGTAAACTAGACAATAATAATACACAACATTTAAACATTCAACATATTTGCATACAAATATAAACACATTTTGTAACTTGAATGCTAAATAATGTTCAAGATCACTTTAACATTCAATTTCATACTTTTTCACAGAGAATTTACAATATAAATGTTACAAAATTAAAATAGAACTTGTTAATGTATTAAAGTGAAAGCCAAACGTCGTCACCGGAAACTTTGAAAGGAATTCTAACTTCAACTTTCTTCTTTTCTTTCCTTTTTGTCTGATATTTTTGTTGTTCTCTGGGTTTTCATATCTTTTTTTTATAGTGTATAATACAGTGTACGTTATTTTTTCTACGGGTGTAAAAAGTCCTTAAAAGCATGGACTCTTGGGGGACCGGTTAAAACTATCAGATAAGGGAGGGGAAATTCAAATTTTGAATCTTTTTTTTAAAATATTTATGGAAGATAATAGTAAAAATAAAAATAATAAATAAATAAAATATTAATAATAAAAATAATTTACTAATAACAAATTAATTTTTATATTTAAGAAAATACAATAAAAGTTTATAAATAGCCAAAAATAAATATAATTAAGATAATACTAAAACTATTAGCTTATTTATTTAAAAAGATATTTTAAACTTTTTGTATTATTTTTTAAAAATTAGAATAAAAATAAAATTAAACATCCCAAAATTAACTTTATTTATTTAATGATTTTTTATCTAAAAATTAATTAAAAATAAAATAAGAAGTAAAATAATATTGGATCAAAAATAAATATTTAATATCAAACAATAAGTTAAAATTCGAGAAGGATCAAAATCACGTGTCTACAAAAAAGATTTCAACTAAGGGATTTCGTACCCTATGGAAACAAAGAAGATGTCAACTAAGGGATGTCGTACCCTATGAAGATGAAGAAGATATCAACTAGGGGATTTCGTACCCTATGGAGACGAAGAAGAAAATTAGGAAATTATTTCCTAAGATGTCAACTAGGGGATATCATACCCTATGAAGACGAAGAAGATGTCAACTAGGGGATGTCGTACCCTATGAAGACGAAGAAGAAAATTAGGAATTTTTTTGTAAGATGTAAACTAGAGGATGTATGTAATGACCTAAGACTACCCCCTAGTCGTTACACAGTGCTTAGGACTATAAGTGATCCCAAGCTAACCCTTATTCTGGCATAATTCATGAGCAACTGAAAAAAACACATATATATAAACAAAAAAACAAAAAATTAATCTTTTCTGAACTTGATCAATACAAAACTACATTAAATTGAATACAACTCTGTTTATACAAAACAAAACTGAAACTGAATATATCAACTATACTGACTGTCTATGAAGCCTCTACTATACTGACTATAGATAGCTGGGACGCGACTCCAACTACCACTAATCAATACGTATGAGTAAGAAAATAAAGTACATGAATAGCATCTAACTGAATTCCCCGAAGTAGGAGAACTCATCATCTACGGTACGAAATCTACAACTGTCTACTTATGATATGCATATTATAGCTGATTGATAACGCTCAATCTACAGCTCTCGTAGGAGTGTAAAGCGGTCGTTAGCAAATATAGAACCCAACCTGGGTTGGGTATCGATCCCTCAGGGAATAGCTTGGTCAACAAGTAAGCAAAATTACTAGACTTTTAGTGCAAGTCTCATAAAGGGGGGGATTGTGATGTGTAACCAAAACAATAAAGTAAAATCTGAAAATAGCAAAGTAAAAAGAGAAGGATTATTACGTAAGTTGTAAACAATGAGAATTAAAGCGTTGGGGTTATGTCCACCTCTTGAGTTATACGTCTCTATTGACTATGAGTGTGTAGAATTCCGACATGCATGTGCTTATAGAGAATTGTATTTGATGGTAAATCCAGGCGTCTTTCGACCTATTCGAGGATTATTTCACTTTAACTCTTTCGAGCTTAAAGCGTGTCTAACGGTACAAATTCTCCAAGAGGTTAATCCAGTTATGGCACTAACTGTTTAGTAGGGAATTTTAGGGGGTGACCCTACTACCTTGACATTATCTCTTTTCCAGACAAATAACCTTTCTTTCGAACAAGTTAAATGTTATACTGGCGTATTCTTGCGTTTTCAACCACAAAGAATGTAGATTAAGATGAAGAGAATAATGATATAAGCAACATACGTGTCACGAACTCACAAGCTCATAGCAATAGATAGTATTTCATTTGGCTTCCATAACCCCAACAGAGAAGTTTAGTTACCCATGAATGCGAAGGAGATCACGATTGACATTGTTTTTACACCACAAGATTGATTAATTTCGTGTAGCACAAGTGGTAGGCGTTAGGCGTGAATTCCTAGGCAAAGTAACGATTCTCTTGTTGCAGAAATTAAGAATAAATGAATAGAAGAAGAAAAATAGAATTAATGGAAATTGTTGTAGAAGAGAAGAATAGAAGAATAAGAGAGGAGTGTCTTTTTTTAAGTGAAGAATGAATGAAAAATCTCTAGCATGATAGGATATTTATAATACCCATATCCTAATCCTACTAAGCTAATGAAATATCTAACCAAATCCTATTAAACAAATGAAATTCTTAACCCAATTGTACTAGGTTAATGTAATATTCTCCTAATCCAAATAAACAAATGAAATACTTAACCCAATTGTACTAGGTTAATGTATCATTATCCAAATCCAAATAAGTTACTGCAAGTCCCCAAAGTCTTCAAAAATGTTGTTTTAGCCCGGGACAGATTTTCCATGCATCACTTTTGGTCCTTTAGGCGTTCAAGCTCCCTTTCCTTCATTCGTGAGCTGTCTTTGGTGTCAAGTAAGCCATAAAATGCTGAATTCTGCATCATTTATACCTGAAACTTTGCTAATCATGTTCGTTAGCTCACTTATAGGAAAAAGAACTAAAAGTGCATGAAATATATAATTTGTTCTCAAAACGTGGCACAAATATGGGCAAAATATATTGATATAGGCGTGTAAATTCGCCTATCATCAACACCCCACACTTGAAGCTTTGTTCGTCCTCGAACAATCATATCATGTCCTTCTAGACACTAACTTAGGGTTTCACAGCAACAACACAAAATATTCGTCAAGACAAGCACAACAATTACCAACAAAGAGTAGTTTTCCGATCATTAGTAGAAACAGTTTAACCTCTAGCCTAGACTCGTGACAGTGATCAACTCATATTCAAAAGTTTAAGGCACAAAGAATCATATACAACTATCCAAAACTCATCAACCATGTGTGTCTCACAATATATTACCCATAATCACTCACAAGTATAACATCTTTTTCAAACATGGGTATCAACATATCCTTGCTCTCACTCTCACAAAGAATTCATATGCAGCAACTGATGACCATAGGCTTGCCCTTAGTTTAATACTCCACTAAATGTCAGAATGTTAAGATTAGGATCAAGTAGGTCTTTTGATGGTTGTAATGTAGGCTAAGGGACGGGTAGGTTCAGCTATTTTGGCCAGAAATAGTGACTAAGTTCCTAAGCACTTTAATGCATCACATTGTATCATTGACACTTTTCTCTTTCAACCCTTTCTTTCTTTTATTCCACCCTTGTTCTCCTCTTTTGTTTTTCAATTTTTAAGCATAACTCACTTTTCAGCTTTCTTTTCCTTTTTATTTTCACAACATACCTCTTATGCTAGTACTTTTTTTTTTCATAACACATTCAAGCACCATTACATTTTAAAGCATCATACTTACCCAATTTCCTCTTATATTATCACATGACTTTATACTTTAAAGCACTTAGGAATTTGGATCAAATCACGGTCTTGAAAAAAATGGATTAGGCTTACATACAAGGTTGTCAAAGAAATAGGCTAAAGGCTCAAAAGGGTTTAACTAGGATGATGTCCATGGGTAGGTAAAACGAAGGTAAACATGTATAGGTTGCCAAAGAAATGCCTAAATCATCTCCTAAACTTACACTCCTTATTTTCGCTTTGCATACATACCAGGCAAGTTCTAGCATCAGCCACAAACATAGAATATACTATTAATCTCACACACACAAGGCACATGGTCGACTTTATTGGAAGTAGTATAGACTCTCGACCCAACAAGTGAAGGAATTGAACCACAAAATATCACATAATGAGTCACAACTAGAGCCTAAGCGTCTCAATAGTCATAATTGTAGCACATACTCTTGTTATAATCTCATGCTGCCTATTGGAATTATTTCATGCGAAGCTAAGCAAAAAAAAATATTTTCCTAAAAACTTAACTAAAAAATGAAACAAATAAAATAAAGTAAACAACGTAAACAAACATAGATAACAAACATAGATAACAAACATAGATGCGATAGTATAGCATGTGATACCGCCACCCCACACTTATACGAGACACTGCCCTCAGTGGAAAATAAATACGAAGAACCTGGTCAGTCGGACTCTTCCTCAATGTCGGGGGTCATAACCCCTCGGAATCATCATAAGAGTCGTCGTCAGAGTTCTCCTCTTCATCGGATTCTGGCAAGTGTCGATCATCATCGGTTGGCATATCATCGTCTAGAGGTTCCTCAAAGTATACACCCACTCCACACATCTCCTGTGCATGCATGTTCATTGCATAATCATGGTCCAGCTGTTGGAGCTCTTCAGCAGTTGGAACACGACCTCCACTCATCATTGTGAAGCGTGTCATGCCATAAAGATGACGGAAGAAACTCTCATCATGAGCATGTCTCTCCGCAGTAGTAAGGTTGACACCATGAGTTGTTTTAGCATCTTTGACCTTTGTGAGGTCAACCTTCTTCGGGTTATGTGGGAGTTTGTGATCAGCTGGTTCCTCTTCGATATCCTCCTTCCACAAGAGTGCTGTCAACAGATTACCAAAAGTGAAGTGGGACCTTTTGTGGAGTCTGGCCTTCCGCATTGTAGAGCGAATGATTGCCCCAAAGTTGATAGGGACATTCGTCATCAAAGCATAGACCAAACACACTCTATCTCTTGATATTTTGGTGTATTGAGTCCCAAGAATAAGGCATGAGTTGACAATACGCAACCAGATTCTTGCTTCCCTATTCAATGGAGCATAGGGGAAGGTGTTGTGTCGTCCGGTGTCTCGGTGTCTGCCCCACCTTGCCATGGATCTACTTCCACAAAGTGTGTGTCGTATTACTCTATAAGGAGGCCTGTTGTACAGCTCTTTGAATGGTGCTGGGTCGACCGAAGGTAAACCAAGAAAGGAGTTGAGCAAATCCGCATTGAGCTGTAACACTTGGCCCCGAATCTTGACTTCGTTGCCTGTGGTTTTCGGCGACCAGTTGGCGTAGAAATCCCTTGTCAAATCAAGATTACATTCTCCCATGTCGCGGAAGATGAAATCCAGTTTCAACGCCATTATTTTCGCCAACATACGCGGCTCCTTCTTCGCTATGGTGTCCTTGTTGATCAAGTCGATGTGAACATATTTCTGTTCCTTGTTGTTCTTGTACCATTCTTTGGCTTCCTCCTCAAGAACCCATTTTATTCCAAACATTCGGTGGGGTAGTTGCATTGAGGATGATTCTCCTTGGTCCTTGCGACCTCTCTTCTTGCCCTTTTGGGAAGTGGTAGCCTTATCTTGTCATGCTTTAGGTGCCATTGTTCCTGAGATTTAAACAATATTCATGTTAGCATCAACTCAATGGAAACAATCTATACACAAGCCATCGGGGTACCACCCCACACTTAGGTTCGTTAATACAAAACAGTGAAGTGAATTCATACGTTTTAGGAACTATGTTCTGACAAGAAAATCAGCGTTGTATCACTACTTGCAGCCATTGCACTACTTTCATGTTAGTTATAACAACACTACTACATAGGGGTTACATCATGGTATATTTATTTTCAACAATCACAACCTCTTAAGTCGGTAGGCAACTATCAGTCTTATCCCGATGAACGGGATAGTCTAACATGTAAGTATCCAAGTATCAAACTTAAGCAATTTTCATAACCCTAGCAATTCCGCAAATAGCATAACAATGCTATTAAAACCAAATTCAAGTTGGAAACCAGTCAAGATTATCCTAACGTATATGTTCACGCACATGGTTTTGTGTCAACAATCCAAACACATTAACATCACCAATAATCTTTCAAGATGTAGCAATTCATAATAGGCATAGCAACGTAGTACTTATGAGAAATAGATGAAGAATACAAGAGTACTTACGTGATTGAAGCCTTTGGAGATGTTCTTGTGAATTGGAAGAGCAAAAAGAAAAAGTTTGAGATGATTTGGAGAGAGTATGCGGCGCCTTTAGGTCAATTTCTAATGTGGTTATGTTTCAAGACTAAGTCCCATTTATATAGGAAGAAATGGGTCGGGTTTTGACCCATTTACAAACGGTTTTGGAGACAAAAATGCCCTCTATGTGGTGCATAATGCTTGGCATAGTCATAGTATAGGCGGCGCATAGTGTATGGCATTTAGGGACATATGCGGCGCATAGGTCATGGCATTTAGGGACATATGCGCCACATAGTGTATAGCATTTGAGATACTGAGACCTAATGCTATAGAATAGGCGGCGCATAGTGTATAGCACACTTAAGAATGGGTGGCGCATAGTGTATAGCACACTAGATTCCGAGACCTTAGGCTATAGTATAGGTTTTGCATTGTTCGTGGCCTAGTTTTACCTAGGCCTAGCCTTCCTCGATGCCTATTTTGGTATGAGCAATGCTCAATCCATAGCCTTATACATCTTTATTCCTAACTTACCACCTTGACCATACAATACGTCCAAATCGTCACTTGAAACCAATCTCCTCGTTGAATACTTCTCACACCTATATTTGCTCAAAACCAATGAAAACGATTAGTACAATGGGTTTCCTCCCACCAAGCTCCTTAGTTTTGGTTGTGGCACGACTCATATTTTTGGATTTTTATTTATCAAAAGCAAAACAAGTACTAGAATGAAAGAAAGACAAAACGATAAACGATAAAACGATGCAATGATGGAACGATGGGTTGCCTCCCATCTAGCGCCTTATTTATTGTCGTGGCTCGACATAGTTACCTCGAGTACTTAGAATTCATCGAGATAAGTGATATCCATATAATTCATTGAGTCAAGAGGACCGATATATGGTTTAACACGTTGGCCATTCACTTTGAAGACAACACCATTATTGTCTTCCAATTCGACTACTCTAGACGAGTAGACTTGGATAACTTTGTATGGACCAGACCACTTAGACTTTAACTTACCTGGGAAGAGCTTCAATCTGGAGTTGAAGAGAAGTACCATATCACCCCTTTGGAAGTTTCGTCGAACAATCCGCTGATCATGATACTTTTTCATCCACTCCTTGTATAGGTCTGATCTTTCATAAGCATGGAGACGGAACTCATCTAATTCGTTCAGCTGCTCCAACCTCAGATTCTTAGCATCATCCCAATTCAAATTCAATTGCTTCAATGCCCACAATGCCTTATGCTCGAGCTCGATGGGTAAGTGACAAGCCTTCCCATAAAATAGTTGATAAGGAGACATGCCAATGGGTGTTTTGAATGCAGTCCTGTACGCCCATAGTGCATCATCAAGCTTCCTAGACCAATCCTTCCTATTCGCATTAACCGTCTTCGCAAGGATTTGCTTGATCTCGCGATTGGAAACTTCTACTTGTCCACTAGTTTGGGGATGATAAGGCGTAGCTACCTTATGTTGCTTGACACCATACTTGGCCAAAACTGATTTGAACAGCTTATTGCAAAAGTGAGATCCTCCATCACTTATGATAGTACGTGGTACTCCAAAGCGGGAGAAGATATTCTTCTTTAAGAACGCTACAACATGCTTCCCTTCATTGTCGGCCAAAGCTACAGCTTCCACCCATTTTGAAACATAATCTACAGTAACCAAGATGTACTTCATTCCAAATGAATTCACGAATGGACCCATGAAATCAATACCCCATACATCAAAGAGTTCTACCTCAAGAATTTTGGACATGGGTATTTCATGGTGTTTTGAAATAGCACCTTGATGTTGGCATTGGTCGCACCTTCTAACATAGTCGTAGGCATCTCTAAATATTGAAGGCCAATAATAACCACTTTGCAAAACTTTTCTTGTCGTCCGATTGCCTGCGTGATGTCCTCCAACTTGGGAAGTGTGGCATGCTTCCAATATAGTAGGCACTTCATGAGATATACATCGTCGAATGATACTATCCGCGCATATTCGAAACAAATAAGGTTCATCCCAATAGTAGTACTGTACGTCATGCATAAACTTCCTCCTTTGGTGGTAAGATAAATTGGCAGGTATCACATTACTCACCACGAAATTTGCAAAGTCGGCATACCATGGTAATTTTTCCATTGTTGTCTCTAATATCTCTTCGTCCGGGAATGCATCATCAATCTGAATTTCAGGTTGCGCCACATGCTCATTCTCAAGTCGAGATAGGTGGTCGGCCACTTGGTTCTCGCAACCTCTTCTATGTTTGACCTCAAAATCGAACTCTTGTAGCAGCAACACCCATCGAATTAACCTTGGTTTTGCATCCTTCTTTGTCATGAGGTACCTAAGAGCTGCATGGTCTATATGAATGATCACCTTAGTACCTAATAGATAGGCACAAAACTTCTCAAATGCGTATACAACTGCTAGGAGCTCTTGTTCAGTAACAGTGTAGTTCCTTTGGGCTTCATTTAGGACCTTACTCGCATAGTAGATAGGATGAAATAATTTCTCCTTTCTTTGTCCAAGTACAGCTCCAATGGCTACACCACTAGCGTCACACATGACTTCGAACGGGAGAGACCAGTTTGGTGCTACCATGATAGGGGCTTCAATGAGTTTTCCTTTAAGGCATTCGAATGCCTTTAAGCAATCTTCATTAAAGTCAAACTTCGCATCCTTCTCTAATAGTTTGCACAATGGACTAGAAATTTTGGAGAAATCTTTGATGAACCGACGATAGAAACCTGCATGGCCAAGAAAACTACGAACTCCCTTCACCGAAATTGGAGGCGGTAGCTTCTCAATAACCTATATTTTTCTCGATCAACCTCAATTCCTCTTGAGAAGATCTTGTGCCCAAGAACGATTCCTTCTTTTACCATGAAGTGGCACTTTTCCCAATTCAGCACAAGGTTGAATTCTACACATCTTTGCAATGCCATGCTCAAGTTTTCCAAGCACGACTTAAAAGATTCACCAACAACTGAAAA
This sequence comes from Capsicum baccatum var. pendulum, assembly GCA_030864225.1. Lineage (NCBI taxonomy): Eukaryota > Viridiplantae > Streptophyta > Magnoliopsida > Solanales > Solanaceae > Capsicum > Capsicum baccatum. The sequence continues at coordinate 110,724,913 of CM061550.1, forward strand.
ATCATCCATAAATACCTCCAAAGTGTCCTCAACCATATCAGAGAAAATGGACATCATACAACGTTGAAAGGTGGCTGGTGCATTACATAACCCGAATGGCATACGTTTGAAGGCAAACGTACCATATGGGCGTGTAAATGTTGTCTTCTCTTGGTCTTCGGGGGCAATACAAATCTGATTGTAGCCTGAATAACCGTCCAAGAAGCAAAACCATCCTTTCCCCGCTAATCGATCTAGCATTTGGTCCATGAATGGCATTGGGAAGTGATCTTTGAGTGTCCAAGAATTCAGCTTTCGGTAGTCCATGCATACTCTCCATACAGTGATGGGTCTGAGTGGAATAAGCTCGTTCTTCATATTCGCGACCACCGTCATGCCTCCTTTCTTGGGAACACATTGTACCGGGCTTACCCATGTACTATCCGAGATAGGATACACAACCCCAGCGTCTAACCACTTGATGATTTCTTTCTTCACCACTTCTTGCATAGGTGGGTTTAGACGTCTTTGATGCTCAATGGTGGGTGTACAATTTTCTTGAAGCTGAATTTTATGTGTGCAAATCCCAGGTGGAATACCAATAATATCCGCAATGGTCCATCCAATGGCTCTAATATACTTGCGTAAGATAGCAATAAGAGCTGCAACTTGTTTCTCACCTAAATCGGCTACCACAATGACTGGAAGAGTATTTCCGCTTCCTAAGAAGGCGTACTTCAAATGACTTGGCAGCTCCTTCAATTCTAACGTGGGTGGCTCTTCAATAGATGGCTTAGCTGGTGGTGTGGGTCGATTTTTGAGATAAAGATCCAGCTTCTTGGGAGCATATCAATATGTCCCTAATCCCAATAGAGCACAAGTAGCTTCTTCACCATTTTCAGCATCCTCATTCTCTCCATTCATAAGCACAACCTCCAAAGGGTCATCAATAGTTTGCTCTTCTTCAAGTAATTCTTTCTCATCATCAAAGAAAACATCAGCCACCGAAAATACACTGAGATATTTGGGTTGCTTCATTGATTTGCATACATCAAAGCGAACCACTTCGTCATTTATTCGGAATGAAAGCTCATTGGCTCTCAAATCAATGAGCACACTTCCTGTAGCAAGGAAAGGGTGCCCCAAGATTATGGGAACTTCTGAGTCTGCCTCACAATCCAAAATAACAAAGTCTGCCGGAAAGATGAATGAAGAAACCTTTACCAATACGTCACATAGAATACCAACAGGTCGTTTTACCGACCTATCCTCCATAACGAGCCTCATATTGGTTGGAGTAGGATTACCCAACCCCAACTTCTTGTAGATTGATAATGGCATCAAATTAATGCTGGATTCTAAGTCACAAAATGCTTTGGCAAAATTCAAAGATCCTACGGTGCAAGGAATAGTGAAAGCTTCGGGGTCGGCCTTCTTCTGAACTATCGATCGGGTAGCAATTGCACTACAATGATGCACATCTTCTTTCAACTCATAGATTGCTGCCCGCTTCTTTGTCAAAAGATCCTTCATAAACTTTGCATACCTTGGTATTTGTTCAAGTGCCTCCACTAATGGAACATTAATGGTCAGCTGTTTCAACATAGTCATGAATTTGCTGAACTTTGTGTCATCCGCCACCTTCTTCAATCTTTGGGGAAAAGGTTGTGGTGGGTATGGAAGTGTTCTTTCCATGGCTTTCTTCTCCTCTTGCTTCCGTTTTTCCACTTTTTCAGGCTGCACCGTGCTGGAGGTGGCGTCCTTGACGTCAGGAGTAGTAGCTGCGGCATCTTCTTATTTTGCGTTGTCATCCATGTCCGCAACTTCGTCAACCACTTGCTTGCCTTTTGCTGAAGTTTCCAGCACCTTACCACTTCTGGTAGTGATGGCCATGCATGACCCATCATTCCTTGGGTTTTGCACAGTATCTCTAGGTAAAGTGCCGACCTTCCTTTGATTGAGTGCTGCTGAAAGTTGGCTCAATTGCTTCTCTATTTGCTTGATAGAAGTGGAATGTGAATCAACTAATTGTTTCATGGAGGACAAATCATTGATTACCTCCGTTACTCCCGCGCTAGTTGCTTTCACTTCTTTCAATAATTTAGCCATCATGTCTTCCATACTTCCAGAATTAGATGTGGTGGTGTCACGTCTACCAGGGGGAACGTACAAACCACTCTTTTAATTCTTGTTTTTCCAACTACCTTGGTCTTTGTTTCCAGATTTATCATAGTAGTTCCGACCTTGGTTTCCTTGGGTATTCCCACGGAAACCCCCTGATTGTTCAAGTAGTTGGCCTCCTCTTCCGAATCAGATTCGTCTCTTCCTTTTGACGCAATGGCTTTGACTTTTTCGGTCTTCCCTGTTAATAAATGCTTTGTAAGAAGATCCATTTGTGTTTTAAGATGCGCCATATCTTGATCACGTTATTCTTCTCTTTTTTTTTGGTCTGCAATCATGCCAATAGATAAAGTGGGGCTTGCTACCTCAGAATCCCTGGTATGCCAAGCTCTACTTTGCTTCGTCATACGATCTAGCATATTGCTTGCTTGACCAAAGGTGAGGTCCATAAAAGATCCTCCAGCTGCGTTATCCACCACTTGTTTAGTTATTGAATTCAAGGATCTATACAAGATCTACATTAGGTGGACATTAGTCATGTGATGGTTTGGGCATCTCGCTAGCTTTGTCTTGAACCTCTCCCATGTTTCATGAAGAGCTTCAGTGGGAAGCTGACGAAAGTTGCTGATTTCATCTCGCAATTGTGCTCTTTTGGATGGCGGAAAGAATCTTTCTAGGAAATCGTCTCTCAATTGCCTCCAATTTGTGATTGAATCAGGAGTCAGCCCATTTAACCATAGAGTTGCCTCCCCAGACAGAGACAATGGAAATAGACGTAATCGAATTCCATTCTGACCAACACCAGGATTGTCAAATGACTTGCATGTAGAAATAAAGTTGATGAGATGCATATTCGGATCATCGCCTGCTAGTCCACCAAATAATCCCTTGAGTTGCAATAACTGAATCATGGTGCTTGTGATGTTGAACTTGGATCCGGGCGCTAATGGTGGTGGAATTATGGCTCCAGTGGCTCCGACACCATCAAGATCATCATCATCATCATCGAAAGCTGGCTGGAAAGGTTGGTGATCATACCTAAACCGAGCTTGTCGACCTCTTCGGTTGGCAGGTGTTATGATTTCAGCATCACGCCTTGGGTTTAGTAACTCGTCATCTCCTAAATCCTCATCGTCAGGATTTGTTGCTCGCCCAGGGTTTTCAATGTTTTGTTGGTGTACTTAGGCGGCGGCAAGAGCAGCCAATCTCGCCTGTTCCTGTTGAGCAGCCATCCTTTCGATTTCTGCTTGTGCTTCCATTTTGCCAATACGTTGTGGTTCAGGATTGATAGGTAATAACGGTTGACCAGAACTTCGAGTATGGGGCATGCACTGAATAAAAACCTGCAGTAAACAAAAACAAAAACTAAAAGTAAAAGTACGAGAATCTTTGACCAAAGGGTCTAGTAATTATCACAAACTTGATTGACACTCGTATTCCCCGACAACGGCACCAATTTTTGATAACGCTCAATCTACAGCTCTCGCAGGAGTGTAAAGCGGTTTTTAGCAAATATAGAACCCAACCTGGGTTGGGTATCGATCCCTCAGGGAATAGCTTGGTCAACAAGTAAGCAAAATTACTAGACTTTTAGTGCAAGAATCGTAAAGGGGGGGATTGTGATGTGTAACCAAAACAATAAAGTAAAAGCTGAAAATAGCAAAGTAAAAAGAGAAGGATTGTTACGTAAGTTGTAAACAATGAGAATTGAAGCGTTGGGGTTATGTCCACCTCCTGAGTTATACGTCTCTATTGACTATGAGTGTGTAGAATTCCGACATGCATGTGCTTATAGAGAATTCTATTTGATGGTAAATCCAGGCGTCTTTCGACCTATTCGAGGATTATTTCACTTTAACTCTTTCGAGCTTAAAGCGTGTCTAACGGTACAAATTCTCCAAGAGGTTAATCCAGTTACGGCACTAACTGTTTAGTAGGGAATTTTAGGGGGTGACCCTACTACCTTGACATTATCTCTTTTCCAGACAAATAACCTTTCTTTCGAACAAGTTAAATTTATACTAGCGTATTCTTGCATTTGCAACCACAAAGAATGTAGATTAAGATGAAGAGAATAATGATATAAGCAACATACGTGTCACGAACTCACAATCTCATAGCAATAGATAGTATTTCAGTTGGCTTCCATAACCCCAACAGAGAAGTTTAGTTACCCATGAATGCGAAGGAGATCACGATTGACATTGTTTTTATACCACAAGATTGATTAATTTCGTGTAGCACAAGTGCTAGGCGTTAGGCGTGAATTCCTAGGCAAAGTAATGATTCTCTTGTTGCAGAAATTAAGAATAAATGAATAGAAGAAGAAAAATAGAATTAATGGAAATTGTTGTAGAAGAGAAGAATAGAAGAATAAGAGAGGAGTGTCTTTTTTTAAATGAAGAATGAATGAAAAATCTCTAGCATGATAGGGTATTTATAATACCCATATCCTAATCCTACTAAGCTAATGAAATATCTAACCAAATCCTATTAAACAAATGAAATACTTAACCCAATTGTACTAGGTTAGTGTAATATTCTCCTAATCCAAATAAACAAATGAAATACTTAACCCAATTGTACTAGGTTAATGTATCATTATCCAAATCCAAATAAGTTACTGCAAGTCCCCAAAGTCTTCAGAAATGCTGTTTTAGCCCGGGACAGATTTTCCATGCATTACTTTTGGTCCTTTAGGCGTTCAAGCTCCCTTTCCTTCATTCGTGAGCTGTCTTTGGTGTCTAGTAAGACATAAAATGTTGAATTCTGCATCATTTATACCTGAAACTTTGCTAATCATGTTCGTTAGCTCACTTATAGGAAAAAGGACTAAAAGTGCATGAAATATATAATTTGTTCTCAAAACGTGGCACAAATATGGGCAAAATATATTGATATAGGCGTGTAAATTCACCTATCATCACTGGTACCTACATTATTAAATAATGTAGCATATAGACGTATAAGTGGATCAGTACTTTTGGAATGTACTGAGCATGTGGGGGTGAATGCATAAGTAAAACAGTAACTCAATGTTCATATAACTTGTAAAGAATGCATGTTAAATGAAAATGACTCACATTGGCTTGAATAACTAAAAGTTTGAAACCACGAATCATGAGAAATAAAGCATAATGTATAAATCTTGTGAGCTATAACACTTAGTTTCTAAAAGATGTACTTTTACTCTTTCTATTAGTGGAATAAGTAGGACTGAAGGTAAATCTGTTTTCAAATCCATACAGTCTAAGTGTAAACGGACTCACCTTGATCATCTGTAAACTGAAAGATAAATCTCATAGCTAATGTCATATGTCAAACAATATCTGAGTAAAATTGTGAGCCTTTACACTTAGTTTCTAAAATCTGTTCTTTTATTCTCTTTAGGACTTAGGAATTAGGGACTTTACGAGGTTATCCTAACCAACATACACCATGTGAGCCATCATGGAGTCCAACGTCATATTTTCCTAAGGGGAAAACCTCACGTTGGGGAGAGGTGTTAGACTCTTTCCAAAGAGTATAACCTTATCTTAGTGATCACAATCTTAGCCCACTATGGGCACTTTAATCTCAATTCTATGGTGGCACGTAGTTCTGGGGCATGAGACCTTTGAAATCATACCCAAATCAGTGCTAAATACTACACCCAATCTGTTACTCAGAACTTTAGGAAATCCACCTTAAAATAACACAAGGGCTTGTAATGAAAACCAATTATACTTCTTTTCTTTAAATCTCAAACTGTATGAACAATGTGGATTCCTTATTTTAGCTTAGGATCAAAAGATCAAGTTTCTTTCTTAAATCTTGGTAAACAGATCATAAGAGAGGGTCAAAATCATAATATGATTGAGACATTAATACTTCAAACTTAGGACTTTAAAACCCATGTTTTAAACTCATACAAACTCATAGAAAAATGCCATGCTCAATATACTTCTTGAAATACTTCAACAATATCAAAGTTGTGAAATCAAAATCATAATAGCATGCTTAAAACTCAATTAGAAATTTGTACAATCATATCACACACTTAAAGATGTGAAGATAGTCATGCATTAGCATTTAAATAACTTGTAACATCATAATCTTTAAATAAGGATAATTGGGTATAAACCCTAAATTGAAACTCATGTAAATTCATTTTTAAAACTAGTTTTGGGCACAAGGATGAAAGGAGTATCCTTCTTCATAAACCCCACATACCTTAATGACGATGAAATTATGAAAAGATTGGACCTTTAAGCTTGATTGAAAGAATCCATGTAGAGAACTTTGAATTTGTAGCTTAACTTCTTGATTCTTGAGAGATGACACTTGGATTTTGTTCTTGGGAAGAGGGAAAGTGTTTTTGGGTCGTAACTTGACTGATTTGGGGCTTAGGGATTGTAAATAATGCATTTAGAAACTCCTTATAGTGATTTGGAGTTGTTATGGATGGTTTAGGGGTGTGAAATGGCTTCAACACCCTTGATATAAGTCAAAAAGGAGTGTTTATGGCACTTGGAAATGACTAAGGTATAGCCTAGTCAATCGCCCAAGCTAGGGTTTGCGTCGTACTGCCCATCGCCCAAGTTTGGTTGGGCGGCGAATTGCCCATCACACACCCTTACTGCCTCTCACAAAAATGGACATAACTTTTTGCTCGGGTATCAGATTGAGGCAAAATTGGTATCGTTTGGAATATAATTCTATTATCTACAATTTGGTGTGTCTTGGGATGATAAATTCTAAGTACATCAAAAGTTATACATGTTTAAATTAGAACCTTGTAGAATCGGATACCAAACTTTGGACGAATCAAAGGTTCTTAGCTCAACTTTGTTCTTAGTGATTCCTATGAACATTTTTCACCTTGAAATGACTTCACACACTAGGATAAAAATCATAAAACTTATATTCACATCAAAATCATTTTTATTAGGGCTTATAAACAATGGTTAGAATTCTAGCACAAAAATACGGGGTGTTACATTATCTCCCCCTTATAATCATTCGTCCTTTAATGATGGGTAGGAAATTATTGAAACATTAACAATATGGAATAATGTGTCTACTAGTGAAGGATATATTTGAGGTGAAATCTAAAAAATTCTATCATGAAGCTGAATTCTGAGATGACTTGACTTTACTGTCCATTAGGAACGGATTCATGCTTGGAGTTTAGAACTCACTTGAGGTTTTAATGATACAATCATACACATATAGCTACGAAGTATTGACTCATGCAAGCATGAACCATGAGACAACGAGAATAAGATTATACAAGGGGTATTAAACTATCTGGGCTGGAATTCTTGGAAAACTGAGGTTATTATCTAAACACTTATGAACTGAGTCATGACTAAATAGATGAATCTGAAACATGATGCTTAGACTGAACTGAATTTGCAACTTGCATGGACGTGAATCAATTACCTCAAGAATAGGAAAGATGGAAAATCGTGGGAACTTATCTGTCTGATTACTAAACTAAATTGTTGGCTATATAGACTGAATTATACTAAAAGCTTATACTTAATTGTAATATTTCTTCAGCACTCTTTGCAAGAAATTATAATAACATTGGGGAAAAAGAATCTTGGGTATGATCTGAGTGAGATATCTGAAGAAGGAATTCTCAGTATAGCTATAACTCTGTAACATGGAACATAGGCTTATTAAACATAAACTAGTTTAGAATTACTAGGCCTTAGTCAATGCAACTACCAATTTCTCATGCTTAGAAACACTTCTCAAATACTCTCTTCAACTATACTTTATCCCCATTAATACCATGCTCACACAGGTTCATATAACTTTATATACTAATGTCTGATCTGAACTAAATTCTCTCACCATGTTCAAACAAAACTTAAATCACAACGTGCTACACATAACATTATAAAACTCGTCTAAACCATGAATTCAATACCCCAAGCATTTTCACAACTTCTCCGCTTTAAGATAATTCTTCTTATCACTTCAATAGCAAAATTCAACCTCTTACTAGGTAATATTTATCGAACAACGTACCCATAACCTTATATACTGATGATAGGCGAATTTACTCGCCTAAAGTGCTTTAATTTACCCATATTTTAGCTAAGTTTTGAGGACAAAATATATAACTCATGCACTTTTAGTTCTTTTTCCTGTAAGTGAGCTAACAAACGTGATTAGCAAGTTTTCAGGTATAAATGATGCAGATTTTAGCATTGTATGGATAATTTGATGCCAAAGGAAGCTTCACGAAAGAAGGGAAGGAGAGCTTGGACGCCTAGGACCAAAAGTGACGCATGGGAAACCTGTCCCGGGCAAAAACAACATTTTTCAAGACTTTGGGGATCAGCAGTAACCTATAAGGATTAGGATAATGATGCAGTAATTTATTAGGATTAGGATAAGTACGCAGTAGCCTTATAGGAATAGGATATGGGTATTATAAATACCCTATTTTGCTATAGTTTTTAGAGACATCATTATTCTCATCATTCACATTCTAATTCATTCATATACAACTCTAAACAATTTGCTTTCAATTAATTCTTATTTACTTTCTCTTCATCTATTCGTCTTAAATTTTCACAACAAGAGAAACGCTACTTGCAAGGTCTTCACGCCACAAGCCATACCAAACCCTACTACACGTGAGATCTTTATTTTTGGTATAATGATAATGACTATCGTGATTTCCCTTGCACTCATGAGTAGCTAAACTTCTCTGTTGGGATTATGGAAGCCTTATGAGATACTATCTATTGCTATGAGTTTGTGAGTTCTTGACACGTATGCTGCTTATATCATTATTCTCTTCATCTTAATGCAAATTCTTGTGGTTGCAAACACATAGGATATGCCAGTATAGCATTAACTTGTTCGAAAGAAAAGTTATATGTCTGGAAAAGAGATAATGTCAAGGTAATAGGGCACCAACCCCTGTTAAAAAGTTAGTGCCGTAACTAGATTAACCTCTTGGAGAATTTGTACCATTAGATACGCTTTAAGCTCGAAAGAGTTAAAGTGAAATAGTCCTTGTTAGGTCGAAAGACGCTTGGATTTACCATAGAATACAATTCTCTATAAGCACATGCATGTCTGAATTCCGCATAACTCATAGCCAATAGAGACGTATAACTCATAAGGTGGACATAACCCCAACTCTCAATTCTCATTGGTTAAACATCTTACTAAACACTCTTTCTTTTTACTTTCCTATCCTCCGTTTTTACTTTGTTATTTTATTACACTATTGTAGCTACAAAATCCCCCCTTTTACGAGACTTTCACCAAAAGTCTACTAATCTTTGCTTACTTAGTGACCAGCTATTCCCTGTGGGATTAGACACCCAACCCAGTTGGGTTCTATATTTGACAGCGACCGCTTACACTCTTACGAGAGCTGTAGTTTGAGCGTTATCAAATTTTGGCAACGTTGCCAGGGAATACGGTTGTCTACTAAGTTTGTGATAGTTACTAGACCCTTTGGTCAAAGATGCTCGTACTTTACTTTTAGTTTTTTTTTTGTTTTCTGCAGGTTTTTATCCAGTGCATGCCCCATACTCGAAGTTCTGGTCAACCATTATACCTTTCAATCCTGAACCACATCATATTGGCAGAATGGAGGCTCAACAGGAAATTGAAAGAAGGGCTGCTCAACAGGAACAGGCTAGACTAGCTGCTCTGGCCGCCGCTCAAGTGCATCAACAGAATATTGATAATCCTAGGCGAGCAACAAATCCTGACGATGAGGATCTAGGTGATGATGAGTTACTAAACCCAAGGCGTGATACGGAGATAGCAACACCTACTAACAGAAGAGATCGTCAAGCTAGGTTTAGGCATGAACGCTGAACCGTGCAACCAGCATTCGATGATGATGATGATGATCTCGATGGAGCTGGAGCCACTGGAGCCATTATCCCTCCACCATTGGCAGCCGGAGCCAAGTTCAACATCACAAGCACCATGATTCAGTTATTGCAACTCAAGGGATTATTCGGTGGACTAGCAGGCGATGATCTGAATATGCATCTGATCAACTTTATTTCTACAGGCAAGTCATTCGACAATCCTGGTGTTGGACAGAACATAATTCGGTTGCGCCTATTTCCATTGTCTCTATCTGGGGAGGCAACTTTATGGTTGAATGGGCTGACTCCTGATTCCATTACTAATTGGAGGCAATTGAAAGACGCTTTCCTAGAAAGATTCTTTCCGCCATCCAAGAGAGCATAGTTGAGAGATGAGATCAGTAATTTTCGACAGCTTCCAACTGAAGCTCTCCACGAAACATGGGAGAGGTTCAAGAAGAAGCTTATGCGGTTCCCAAATCATCATATGACCAATGTTCACTTGATAGAGATACTATATAGATCCTTGAATTCAGTAACTAAACCTGTGGTGGATAATGCGGCTGGAGGATCATTTATGGACCTCACCTTTGTTCAGGCAAGTGATATGCTAGACCGGATGACGAAGCAAAGTAGGGCGTGGCATACCAGAGATTCTGAGGTAGCAAGCCCCACTTTTTCTATAGGCATGACTACAGAACAAAAGAGAAGAGAAGAAGAACGTGATCAAGATTTGGCGCACATGAAAACACAAGTGGATCTTCTTACAAAGCATCTACTATTAGGGAAGACCAAAAAAGTCAAAGCAGTTGCGTCAAAAGGAAGAGAGGAATCCGATTCTGAGGAAGAATCCAACTACGTAAATAATCAGGGGGGTTTCCGAGGCAATGCCCAAGGAAACCAAGGTCGGAACTATTATGATAATTCTGGAAACAAGGACCGGGATCAAGGTAGTTAGAAGAACAAGACTGACAGGAGTGGCGTGTATATTCCTCCTAGACGACGAGAGGCCACTGCATCTGGTTCGAGAAATATGTCAATGGAAGATATGATGGCTAAGCTGTTGAAAAGAGTGGAAGCAACCAGCACGGGAGTAACTGAGGTAATAAATGACTTGGCCTCAATGAAGCAATTGGTTGACTCACATTCCACTTCAATAAGACAGATGGAACAACAATTGAGTCAAATTTCAGCCACATTAAATCAAAGAAAAGTTGGCACCCTACCGAGCGACATAGTGCAAAACCCAAGAAACGATGGAACATGCATGGCTGTTACTACCAGAAGTGGTAAGGTGCTGGAAAATTCATCCCAAATCAAGCAGGTGGCCGAAGATGTCATAGGTAATACAGAAGAAGATGACGCCGTCGAAACTGATGAAGACGCTCATGACATCATTCCTCAACGTCCACAGCCTGAAAAGATCACCAACCCAAAGAAAGAGGAAAACAAAGTCGTGGAGAAAACTATTCCCCTTCCACCACCTATTTTTCCTCAAAGATTAAAGAAGATAGCGGATGATACAAGGTTCAATAAATTCATGATGATGTTAAAACAGCTGACCATTAATGTTCCATTGGTTGAGGCGCTGGAACAGATGCCTGGGTACGCTAAATTCATGAAGGACCTTTTAACAAAGAAGCGGGCAGTAAGCTATGAACCGGCAGATAATATTCATCATTGCAGTGCAATTGCCATAAGGTCCTTAGTATAGAAAAAGGCAGACCCTGGTGCTTTTACTATTCCGTGCACGATTGGATCTATGAATTTTGTTAAGGCATTATGCGATTTGGGAGCAAGCATCAATTTGATGACACTATCCGTCTACAAAATGTTGGGGTTGGGCGACCCTACACCAACCAATATGCGGCTCGTGATGGCAGATAGGTCGATAAAATGACTTGTTGGTATCTTAAATGATGTGTTGGTGAAGGTTTCCACCTTCATCTTTCCTGCAGACTTTGTTATTTTGGATTGCGAGGTGGACTCTGAAGTTCCCATAATCTTGGGATGCCCTTTCCTTGCAACTGGAAGTGTGGTTATTGACATGAGAGCTAATGAGCTTTTATTTCGGTTGAATGATGAAGTGGTCCATTTTGATGTATGCAAAGCAATGAAACAGCCTAAAGATATGGATGTGTTCTCTGTAGCTGCAGTTAATTATAAGGATGACAAAGAATTATCTATAGAAAAGCAGCTTACTGATGAGTCACTATCTGATGAGCTGCTAAATTTTGGGCGTGTGGAGGCTCAAGAACATGAAGAAACTATGTGTGCTCTAACAGAAATAGGGTCCTATTCTCATACTCCTAAGAAGTTGGACCTTGATCTCACGAATCAACCTTCACAAACAGCGAAGACTTTCATTAAAAAACCACCAATGCTAGAATCAAAAGAGCTACCAAGTCACCTAAGGTATACGTTCTTGGGAAGTCAAAATATACTTCCGATAAGTGTTGCGGCTGATTTAGGTGAACAGCACGTAGAGGCTCTCATCTCTGCTCTAAAGAGGTACAAGAGAGCTATGGGTTGGTTTATTGTTGATATAATTGGTATCCCTCCTGGGATATGTATGCACAAGAGTCATCTCGAAGAAGATTTCATGCCTACAAGTAAGCTTCATTGTCGTCTGAATCCATTCAGAAAACGATCCACCATCTATCTCGATGAAGTCTAAGTAATCGAGATAGCTATGTCGTGCCGCGACAATAAATCAAGCGCTTGATGGGAGGCAACCCATCATTTTTAATTATTTTTATTGTTTTTGTTTTCCTAGGATTTTTTTGAGCCACGACCAAAACTAAGGCGCTTGATGGGAGGCAACCCATCGTGCTAATCGTTTTTGGATTTTTTGAGTAAATGTAGATGCAAGAGGTGTAAAAGAGGAGATTGGTTTAAAATTTTAATTTGGAAGTGTTGCATATTGAAGGTGGTAAGTTAGGAATGAAGAAGCAAAAGGATATGGGTTAGGCATTGCTTATGAAAATATAGGCAAACAACAAGGTACGGCCTATGTAAATCTAGGCCACTAACAAGGCAAGGCCTATGCTATGGCCATAGCATAGGCGCCGCCTATGCTCAACAATGCCATAGCATAGGCGCCACCTATGCAAAAGCATTTTGTCTCTGAATCTCATATGCCATGGCATAGGCGCCGCCTATGCCTAACAATGCCATAGCATAGGCGCCGCCTATGCTCAATAATGCTTTGCAAAAGGCGCCGCCTATGCCAAGCATAGGCAAAGCATTAGGCGCCGCCTATGGTCACTTTTGGTCTCCAAATCCGATTCCAAATGGGTCAAAACCCGACCCAAGCTTGTCCTATAAATAGAACCTTAGTCTTAAATCAAAAACACATTGCAATTCACCCTAAAGCGCCGCCTACCTCTCCAAATTCTCTCAAAATTTTTCCTTTTGCTCTTTTATTTTGCAATAACATCTTCCAAGGCCATCAACCAAGTAAGTACTTCTTTGTTCTTCTTTTATGTTCCGTAAGTACTACACTACTATGTCTATAATGAATTGTTTAATCTTGAAGTAGTATTGATGATTTGAATATGGTTGATTTTTTGTGGTGAAACTAAATGAGTGAAAGAATACGTAAGGATGCTCTTGACTTGTTTCCAACTTGTATTTGATTTTGATACAATGTCATACTTTTGCGGAATTGACATGGTCAAGAATATGGTATAATCTTGTAACTTGAAAGCTTGCTTGAATGACTTGTTTATTGCGATGAAAATCATGGTTAACTACAAACATAAGATGTTGTGCTTATTCCAAGCCATAAATTGATACAATATCTATGTAGTAGTTTTATTCAAAGTGATGCATTAGTCCAAAACATGAAAGTATTACCAAGATTACATGATCTAGAATTGAGAAAGGATAGTTAAGATGATACGAAAAGTATGACTGCACTGATTATATTGTTGGAACATAACACCTAAACGTATATCGATAAAATCTGAGTAATCGACATCTTTCACTTCAATAGTTCATACAAACAAACTAAGTGTGGGGTGGTGCCACTACTGCTTGTTTATTGATTGTATCCACCGAGATGAAGCTAACATGACTATTATTTTAATCTCAGGTACAATGGCCCCCAAAGCAAGACAAGAGAAAGAAAAAGCAGCCACTTCACAAAAAGGCCAAAAAAGGGGACGAAAAGAGCAAGGAGAATCCTCCTCGCTGCAAATACCTCGCCGCAGTTTGGAATTAAATGGGTCCTCGAGGAGGAAGGAAAGGAGTGGTATAGGAACAATAAAGAGAAAAAATATGTTCATGTGGAGTTGATACACAAGGAAAGCCTAGAAAAGAAAGAACCCCGTATGTTGGCTAAGATAATGGCGTTACATATTGATTTCATCTTCCGAGATATGGGAGAGTGCAATCTTGATTTAACACGTGAATTCTATGCCAACTGGTCACCAAAAACTATAGGGAGTGAAGTAAAGATTCGGGGCTAAGTTCTGCAACTAAATGCGGAGTTCTTCAACTCCTTTCTGGGTTTGCCATCTGTTGATCCATCACCACTCAAAGAGCTGTATAACAGACCTCCGTATAGGCAAATTAGACACACATTATGCGAAACAAGATCTATGGCACGATGGAGCAGACACAAGGACATCGGTCGGCACAACACCTTCCCATATGCTTCCTTGAATAGAGAAGCTCGGATATGGATGTGAATAGTCAACTCTTGTCTGATTCCAGGGACCCAGTACATGAAGATTACATAAGATAGAGTGTTCTTGGTGTACGTGTTAATGACGAATGTTCCTATCAACATTGGGGCAATTATTTGATCTACAATGTGAAAGGCCAGGCTACACAAGAGGTCCCACTTCAGCTTTGGCAATCTTTTGACCGCAATATTGAGGAAGGAGGACATCGAAGAGGAACCGGCTGATCATAAACTTCCACACAACCCAAAGAGGGTTGACCTCACAAAGGTTAAAGATGTTGAAACCACGCATGGCGTCAACCTTACCACTGCGGAAAGGCATGCTCGGGATAAGAGTTTCTTTCGCCATCTTTATGGCATGACTCGGTTTACCGTGATGAGCGAAGGTCATGTTCCAACTGCTGCAGAGCTCCAACAGCTGGATTATGACTACCCAATGAATGAGCATGCAAGGCAAATGTGTGGAGTAGGTGTGTACTTTAAGGAACCTCTTGATGACGAAGTGCCAACCGATGATGATCGTCGAATGCCAGACTCCGACGTGGAGGAGAACTCTGATGGCGATGACTCTGATGATGATTTCGACGAAGGGGGTATGACCCCAGACATAGAGGAGGAGTCCGACTAACCAGGTTCTTCTTATTTATTTTTCACTGAGGGCAGTGTGTCCCGTCTAAGTGTGGGGTGCTGGTATTTGTATGCTATACTTCTTTATCTGCATTTGCTTATTTATGTGTGTTTTGCTTATTTATGTTTGTTTGTTTTTTTAGTAGTTAAATTTTTAAAAAAAAAAAAAAAATTAACTTTGCATGAAATTGTTCTGATAGGCAGCATGGTATGACGACAAGAGTCTGTGATAAAATCATTACTATTGAGACGTTTAGGCTCTAATAGTGACTCATTATGTGATAATTGTTGGGTCAAGAGTCTATACTAGTCCCAATAAAGTCGACCATGTGTCTTGTGTGTGTGAGATGATAGTATATTCTATGTGTGTGGCTGATGCTAGAACTTGCCTGGTATGTATGTAAAGCGAAATAAAGAGTGTGAGTTTAGGAGATGATTTAGGCATTTCTTTTGCAACCTATGATTGTTTACCTTCATTTTATCTACCCATGGACATCATCCTAGATAACCCCCTTTGAGCTGTTATCCTATTTTTCTTTGACAGCCTCATATGTAAGCCTAATCCATTTATTTTAAGACCATAATTTGATCCAAATTCCTAAGTGTTTTAAATTGTAAAGTCATGTGACAAAATAAGAGGAAATTGGGTGAGAGTAGGCCTTAAAGTGAATTGGTACTTGAATTCGTTATTAAAAAGAATGGTTATTATAGAGGTGTGTTAAAAAAAAGAAGAGAGAAAAATGAAAAGAAAAATAAAAAGTTAATTCTGTTCAAAAGTGAATAACAAAAGAGGTGAGAAGGGGCGGTAGATTAAAAGAAAGTAGAAAGGTTGTTTAAAAGAAAGTGTTAATGGCATAATGTGATGTATTAAAGCGCTTAGGAACATAGTCACTATTTCTGGCCAAAATAGTCCTACCCGTCCCTTAGCCTACATTACAACCTATAAAGACCTATTTGATCCTAAGCTTAACATTCTGATATTTAGTGGAGCATTATACTAAGGGCAAGCATATGGTCATCAATTGCAACATATGAATTCTTTGTGAGAGTGAGAGCAAGGATAATCTTAAGTGAAACCCTAAGTTGATGTTTAGAAGGACATGATATTTTGTTCGAGGACGAACAAAGCTTTAAGTGTGGGGTGTTGATGATAGGTGAATTTACACGCCTAAAGTGCTTTAATTTACCCATATTTTAGCTAAGTTTTGAGGACAAAATATATAACGCATGCACTTTTAGTCCTTTTTCCTGTAAGTGAGCTAACAAACGTGATTAGCAAGTTTTCAGGTATAAATGATGCAGATTTCAGCATTGTATGGATAACTTGACGCCAAAGGAAGCTTCACGAAAGAAGGGAAGGAGAGCTTGGACGCCTAGGACCAAAAGTGACGCATGGGAAACCTGTCCCGGGCAAAAACAGCATTTTCCAAGACTTTGGGGATCAGCAGTAACCTGTAAGGATTAGGATAATGATGCAGTAATTTATTAGGATTAGGATAAGTACGCAGTAGCCTTATAGGAATAGGATATGGGTATTATAAATACCCTATTTTGCTGCAGTTTTTAGAGACATCATTATTCTCATCATTCACATTCTAATTCATTCATATACAACTCTAAACAATTTGCTTTCAATTAATTCTTATTTACTTTCTGTTCATCTATTCGTCTTAAATTTTCACAACAAGAGAAACGCTACTTGCAAGGTCTTCACGCTACAAGCCATACCAAACCCTACTACACGTGAGATCTTTATTTTTGGTATAATGATAATGACTATCGTGATTTCCCTTGCACTCATGAGTAGCTAAACTTCTCTGTTGGGATTATGGAAGCCTTATGAGATACTATCTATTGCTATGAGTTTGTGAGTTCTTGACACGTATGCTGCTTATATCATTATTCTCTTCATCTTAATGCAAATTCTTGTGGTTGTAAACACATAGGATACGCCAGTATAGCATTAACTTGTTCGAAAGAAAAGTTATATGTCTGGAAAAGAGATAATGTCAAGGTAATAGGGCACCAACCCCTGTTAAAAAGTTAGTGTTGTAACTGGATTAACCTCTTGGAGAATTTGTACCATTAGATACGCTTTAAGCTCGAAAGAGTTAAAGTGAAATAGTCCTTGTTAGGTCGAAAGACGCTTGGATTTACCATAGAATACAATTCTCTATAAGCACATGCATGTCTGAATTCCGCATAACTCATAGCCAATAGAGACGTATAACTCATAAGGTGGACATAACCCCAACTCTCAATTCTCATTGGTTAAACATCTTACTAAACACTCTTTCTTTTTACTTTGCTATCCTCCGTTTTTACTTTGTTATTTTATTACACTATTGCACGCTACAAAATCCCCCCTTTTACGAGACTTTCACCAAAAGTCTACTAATCTTTGCTTACTTAGTGACCAGCTATTCCCTGTGGGATTAGACACCCAACCCAGTTGGGTTCTATATTTGACAGCGACCGCTTACACTCTTACGAGAGCTGTAGTTTGAGCGTTATCATATACCAACATAACATTTAAGCCTATCATTTTAACCACATAAGAACTTCTAGGAAAATACCCATAAAAACCTCTTCCTCATAATCTCTAAACTTCTATCATTAACAACTTTCTTGCACTATTCTTAAGAAGACACATACAAAATCTCAACTAACCATGATGCATACCAAAAGCTTAGTCTCAATCTTACTTCACACTTATAGCCTCATATAAAACAAACATTCAACAATCCGGCAACAATCTTTTCTCAACAAGAAATAAAACCAATCTCAGCAACTATTTATCACTACTATCGTCTACCCCTTAATAAAAGCCATCATTCTAAGTCTGTGGAACCCTTTACAAAACTCTAATATAAACTATAATCACTTTACTCTAGAGTTTGGGGGTATAATAATACACATAAATAACAAACTTATCCTGAAAAACTACATCTGAAAGTGTAAAACCACTGCTAATACTTTATTCTTAGATATAACTCTATCTTTCTATGGACCCAATAGTCATCATCTAATAACTTGAATGCTTACTAACTTAGAATCTTCAGGAGTATCACCACACCATGAGTTCATACCATCTAGCCCTTCAACTCTACTTTCTATTAGCTCAATCTTCAATGATTCAAACATAGATTCTAATACTTAACATGGATACTCCCAACCTTTTAACAAACTATACTAACTTCATTCCTGAACACCCCCTTGATACCTACTATTCTTAAATTTCTAGCTTCAATAATCATCATTAAAGACTTAAACTCTCATTATCAAACATATCTACCTCACTAAACAAAAAATCATAGCCTACCAAGATCACACTTCTATAATTATATTTTTCTCCAAATCGTAAAATTCAAAATCATACTTAAAAGACTCAACACTATCTGTTAAGAACACCATGTACTATATACTAACCTGCTTCCACTTAAGAAATTCAAGGGTACTATTAACCACGCACAACACTTAATAAACTTTGAAAATAATGCAGCCCCATAACACCTTGGGCACACCTTTACATCATACCTACAATATTATGTTAAATTTAAAATCAACAAACTTAAATTCTTACATGCGATGTTCAAGCCTACTAGATCACCTCCATATAAATAGCATTACTAATCAAACAATTATTATTTCCACCTTAATAGTCATTCACTATTCCAACTTAGTGTCTTGTGCTAAGCATGATTAACAACCCAACCTCACATACTATTCTCACTTGGAAACTATAAAATAAAATATCAAGAAACACTAGTCCACTAGAACTTCATGACAACAATAATCGGTCATCATCATATGGTGTAACTTATTAAAATCTGCTAGTACATCCTCCTTCTATACATTATGACTATTTACTCATCTATACACCTAAATTACATCCATATCTCTTAAAGCATCAACAAATTTTTTTTTCATAGCCACTTGTACAAGCCTATATTAATAATACTCAACCACCAAATACATCATGAATATCCTATACTTTTCTAACACAATAAATACCATCAATAACTTCTTCTCTACCTTCCACTAAACTAACATACAAGGATATTTTACTCCACTACTAACTCAATCGTATGCAAAAGTTTAGCTATATACATTCAATCAATCACCCTCACCACCTTTCTTGTCACTACACTTCTAAACCCATACTTCCAACTATAAAAAGGTTCATACTATCTCCTCTCATGAACACTATCTGTATTAAAGGGTTAATGGGGAATCTGAATACATATCTTACTCGGTATTAACTGAAGGACTCATGGGGATAAGGA
Source organism: Capsicum baccatum var. pendulum (assembly GCA_030864225.1). Taxonomy (NCBI): domain Eukaryota; kingdom Viridiplantae; phylum Streptophyta; class Magnoliopsida; order Solanales; family Solanaceae; genus Capsicum; species Capsicum baccatum. The sequence goes on from CM061550.1 coordinate 110,744,454, forward strand.
AATAACTTTCAACTTGAGAAACTTATAACTTACTAGCGAGCTCCTCCCAATCTCCTTGTGTGACTTTTGAATTTACTGATAGTAAATTTGAGAGCATCATCTTAAGAGGAATTAGAACTTGCTAATCATGTTATCTCAAGAATATAGCATAGATGGAGAAGTATGGATTAACACACAAATTGACAAAGTTTCTAAAGGAACAACTTTAATGCATGATCTAGAATATGAATGAAAGGAAACTTTCTTAAATGCCTCGTAGCCTCTCGAAGAAATGTACAAACATCTCTGTACTATTCCGCAAGACTCTACTGTTCTGCAAGACTCTACTAGATACGGGTTCACAGAAACCCTAGGACACTTGAACTCTGTGCTCTGATACCAAGTTTGTAATGACCTGAAACTACCCCATAGTCGTTACATAGTGGTTAGAACCACAACTGATCCCAAGCTAACCCTTATACTAGATAACCTATGAGCAACAGAATAAAATACATAAATCTAAAGAAAAATGCAGAAAATAAATCTTTTCTGAACTTTAGCAATACAAAGCTACATTAAGATGAATACAACTCTGCTTATACAAAACAAAACTGAAAATGAATTCATCAACTATACTAAGTGTCTATGAAGCCTCTACTATACTGACTATAGATATCTGGGACGCGACTCCAACTACAACTAATCAATACATATGAGTAAGAAAATAAAGTACATGAATAACATCAAAATGAAGTCCCCAAAGTAGGAGGACTTAGCATCTGTGGGCTAAAATCTACAGCTGTCTGATTATGTTGTACTGTTACAACTGGTGCCTGCATTATTAAATAATGTAGCACATAGACATATATGTGGATTAGTACTTTTGAAATGTACTGAGCATGTGGGGGTGAATGCATAAGTAAAATAGTAACTCAATGTTCATATAACTTGTAAAGAATGCATGCTAAATGTAAATGACTCACATTGGCTTGAATAACTAAAAGTTGGAAATCATAAAACATGAAAAATAAAGCATACTATATAAATCTTGTGAGCCATAAAACTTAGTTTCTAAAAGATGTACTTTTACTCTTTCTGTTAGTGGAATAAGTAGGACTGAAGGTAAATCTTTTTTCAAATCTATGCAGTCTAAGTGTAAAAAGACTCACCTTTATCATCTGTAAATTGAAACCTGAAATCTCATAGCTAATGTCTTATGTAAAACAATATCTAAGTAAAATTGTGAGCCTTTACACTTAGTTTCTAAAATCTATTATTTTATTCTCTTTAGGACTTAGGAATTAGGGACTTTGGGAGGTTTTTCTAACCGACATACACCATGTGAGACATCATGGAGTCCAACATCATATTCCCCTAAGAAGAAAATCTCACATTGGGGAGAGGTGTTAGACTCTTGCCAAGGAGTATAACCTTATCTTAGTGATCACAATCTTAGCCCACTATGGGTACTTTAATCTCAATTCTATGGTGGCACGTAGTTTTGGGGCATAAGACCTTGTAATCATACCCAACTAGGTGTACACCCAATCTGTTGCTCAGAACTTTAGGAAATCCACTTTAAAATTGCACAAGGGTTTGTAATGAAAACTAATTATGTTTCTCTTATTTAAATCTCAAACTGTATAACAATGTGGATTCCTTTTCTTGGCTTAGGATCAAAAGATCAAGTTTCTTTCTTAAATCTTGGTAAATAATTCGTAAGAGAGGCTCAAAATCTTAATCTTTTTTAGATATCAATACTTCAAACTTAGGGCTTTAAAACCTATGTTTTAAACTCATACAAACTCATAGAAAAATGTCATGCTCAATACACTTTTTGAAATACTTCAACAATATCAAAGTGATGAAATCAAAATAAGAAGAGCATACTTAAAACTCAATCAGAAATCTGTACAATCATATCACATGCATAAATATATGAATATAGGCATGCATTTAGCATTTAAATCACTTGTAATATCATAATCTTTAAATAATGATAATTGGATGTAAACCCTAAATTGAAACTCATCTAAATTCATCTTTAAAACTAGTTTTAGACATAAGGATGAAAGAAGTATCCTTATTCATAAACCCCACATACCTTAATGATGATGAAGATGTGAAGAGATTGGACCTTTAAGTTTAATTGAAAGAATCCTTGTACAGAACTTTGAATTTGAAGTTTAACTTCTTGATTCTTGAGAGATGACACTTGGCTTTTGTTCTTGGGAAGAGGGTAAGGGTTTTGGATCATAAATTGACTGATTTGGGTCTTAGGGATTTTAAATAATGCATTTAGAAACCCCTTATATTGATTTGGAGTGATTAGGGACGGTTTAGGGGTGTGAAATGACTTCAACACCCTTAATATAAGTCAAAACGGAGTGTTTTTTGGAACTTGGCAATGACTTAGGCGTCACCTAGTCAATCTCCCAAGCTAGGCTTTGCGTCGTATTGCCTATCGTCCAAGTTTGGCTGGGCGGCACATTGCCCATCGCACACCCTTACTGCCTCTCACAAAAATAGGCATAACTTTTTGCTCCGGTATCAGATTAAGGCAAAATTGGTATCGTTGGAAAGCTAATTTGATTATCTATAATTTAGTGGGTCTTGAGATGAAAAATTCCATATATATTAAAATTTATACACATTCAAAGTGGACCCTTGTAGAATCGGATACCAAACTTTGGACGAATCGAAGGTTCTTAGCTCAACTTTGTTATAAGTGATTCCTATGAACATTTTTCACCTAGAATCACTTCACACACTAGGATAAAGAGCATGAAACTTATATTCACATGGAATTTATTTTTATTAGGGCTTATACGCATAAGAACAATGGTTAGAATTCTAGCACAAAAATAAGGAATGTTACATTTATTCTGTCATGACCCAAGCCAGGGCCCTGGACGCAATGGGCATCCCAAACCACGAAACCCTGAGAGACCTCTCTAACCCCCCCCCCAACCCACTAGTGATATCTGCTTTAGGCCCAGGCCCGCACGACTTTAAAATACGCCCCTAGGGAGTAAGACTTTCTTACTTATATACCCAGTATCCCTTCTGTGTTTTGTCGATGTGGTACTCCTTCTTAAGTTGGGGTGTTACATACACCACCCTTAAGGGCTCAGCATCCTCTCTGAGTTTTGCCCCATCGAATAGTATTTGCCCACACTCAAGACTGAGGTTTTCCCCACATTACTAGGATTTGCCTACACTCAATTGAACTCTAGCCCACATCGATAGGGCAAACACAGGAGAAACTCTGATACCATTCTATCATGAGCCGAGCCAGGGATCTGGCCGTAACAGGCATCCCAAACCACGAAGATTGGATAGACCCCTCAAACTACCCAACCTATTAGTGATATTGTCCGCTTTGTGCACAGGCCCGCACGACTTTAAAATGCGTCACTAGGGAGTAAGGCTTTCTCACTTATATGCTCAGTATCCCTCCTGTGTTTGGTCAATGTGGGACTCCTTTCTAAGTTGGGGTGTTACAATATCTCACCTTATAAAAATGAAGAAGATGTCAACTAGGGGATGTCGTACTCTATGAAAACGAAGAAGAAAATTAGAAAATTATTTCCTAAGATGTCAACTAGGGGATGTCGTACCCTATGAAAACTTAAAGTAGAAAATAGAAAATTTTGTTTCCTAATATGTCAACTAGGGAATGTCATACCCTATGAAGATATAAAGAAGAAAATAGGAAATTTTGTTTCCTAAGATGTCAACTAGGGGATGTTGTACCCTATGAAGACAAAGAAGAAAATTAGGAAATTGTGTTTCCTAAGATGTCAACTAGGGGATGTCATACCCTATGAAGATGAAGAAGAAAATTAGAAAATTGTGTTTCCTAATATGCCAACTAGAGGATGTCGTACCCTATGAAGACGAAGAAGAAAATTAGAAAATTGTGTTTCCTAAGATGTCAACTAGGGGATGTCGTACCCTATGAAGATGAAGAAAAAAATTAGGAAATTGTGTTTCCTAAGATGTCAACTAGAAGATGTCGTACCCTATGAAGAAGAAGAAGAAGAATAAGAAATATAGGAAAGTATAATTAGGATATGTTGTACCTGCAGAGTTAAGTGAGATTTTTTTTCTTTTTTTTTTTCAAAAAAAAGTATGCCCCAGTTTTGGATGCAAGGAACTTTGAAGTTCTTTTTAAAAAAAAAAAAAAATGCCCCAGTATTATACCTTTCAGGAATGTAAAAAACTTTTATTCAACGAGACTAAAACCTATCATAGGATTGCCTACGTATCTTGCGTAGCAAGAATAAGGTCTAACATAGTTCACAAAGAATGTTATTTTTTTTGAAAGTATGTGCTTTGTAAATATTTAGACAATGAAAAGAATGAAATCAACTCATTTCTTGACTTCGATTGATACCAACAATTAGTATTATGCACATAAGTCACCTCAAATTACTTTCACATATGAACCGAGGCCAACTCAAAAGTAATCAATATAGTTTCAAATGGTACCTCAGATATACTTAAGTTTCATACAAGATGTATATGTCTTGCTCCAACTTAAGCATTTAAATTACTCTTATCCTTATGTTTCCCTTACCACAACTAAAGTTCTAATTCACTCACCATAAAAGAGTTTAGATTTTAGGACATTCAAGAAGCACTCACACTCAGAAAGATATTCAATGCATGCAATGAGATACCATGAGCTTGTCCATCATGTAACTATCCACTAATGTGAGAACACTTAGAGTAGGATCTTGTAGGACTTTTTATCGTCTTTTAATGTAGGCTTGGGGACAGGTAGAATGATATTTGGAATGTAAGTGACTAATTCCTCAATGAGCACTGCACTATTTTCATACTGTTGACATTTATTGTTGTTTGATGCTCAATTTTATTTGTTGTGATTCTTTTCCCCTTGGTTTGTACTGCTTCGACTTTGTTTGAATCTTGTACTGGAGCTTTTCCCGCTTTCTTTTCAATAAACGTATTTTTTTGCTGAAGATTCTCCATCTTTGTTGGAGTTTTTTTTTTAAATTGGGTTTTTGCTCCTTCTTCTTTGAAGTCATCTTTTATTTTTGTTCTCCTTGGGCTATACATTTTTTGCCTTTGGCTCCTTTGATCTTGAATCCTTATTTGCAACTTGTACGTATTTAGTGCGCTCAAGGAGGTGGGCCAAAAGAGAGATAGTGCATATAAGCACTCGAAAGGTATATGCTTAGATGTGGTTATCCAAAGAAAATATTTTAGGATCAAAGGGGAAATGTTTGGGATTAATGTCATTTGGTGGGCTGTGGAATGAACAATAGGATCAAAGAAGGCCTACAATCCTTTTCCAAATCAAGTGTATCTCAGAATTTTGCCTCAACAGACATTCATGCCAAGTCTAGATCAATAGAGCGATACCATTGTATTTTCAATCTAAAGCTCATCATACAATAAACATGAAACAGTGAGGTAAGATTTATTTTAAACTTGACTTAGAGAAAGGAAATTTTAGAGGTGCAACTTAAATAAAATTAAAGGTACCAAAAGAATCTAAGCTCACTACCAAGTTGGTCCACTCTACCACGTCTTGTAATTCAACACGTTCTTTTTTTTCATTCATATTTTAAATATGTTCGTATCAATTATTAAGTCAAGATTATTTTATTAAATTCGACCGAACTCAAAACAAGAGTTGCCTACGTATCTTGCTGAAATAAGAATCAGGTCAGACGTAGTTCAGAAACTTAAAATATGAAGCAAGATTATTTTTTTTGAGTTTTTGAATAAGGAAGAAAAACTTTTCTTTCTCTTTTATATTGTTTTCTTGAAATCTTAATAAATACTTTCTTTTCTTTTTTTTTTTACTTTTTTCTAAGGATTTGTTTTTGAAGAAGACTAACGTCCTTTATTATTTTTTTTAAATATCAATAAGATTTTTTTTCAAATGAATGAGGATCACCGAACCCAAGAAGGGTTGCCTACGTATCTCATTAAAATGAGAATCAGGTGTGCGTAGTTCGTGAAACTAGAAACATGAAGAAACTCACTTTTTATTTGATTAATGAAAAGAAAAATGATTTTTTTTAATTTATTAATAATGTTTTTTTTGTAAATTTTTTAAAATGGATTGGTTGATTTTTTTTATAAGGATCAAAACTCTTCTCATTTTTTGTAAGAAAATACAACCTTAGTTTGTAAGGATTACCAAACCCGTGGAGGGATGTCTACGTAGCTCACTGTGATGAGAATCAGGTGTGCGTAGGTCGTGCAGATTGGAGAAAACTTGATAATTTGGAAAACTATTTTTTTCTTTTATTTGTGAAAGCAAACTCCGCTCCTCATTTGGGTTTCGATAAAGAATAGATTTTAAAGAGAAATTTTCACCATCTTTTACGTTAATGGATCCTAAAGCCGACCAACATTCAGAACAACTTGACAGTTAATGCAACTAGTTGCATAGAAAATGGATATTCTTAAATCGAGTACTCTTAGACATTCAAACCTTTGTCGATCCTCCACTAAGCCAAAAATATGTGTGATGCAAATAAAGCGGAGTCTAAGAGGGATAACCATGTCTAAGTTTCAGTTCTACTAGGTTTAACTTGATGGAGGTAGGTGTCTATACTAGTTGTAAAATGAGCGGAAAACTCGAGTCAGCCAAGGATAGCTTACCGGTAGCAGTGCTTTCCGGCCTCACCAATAGTCTTTCACATGCTAAATCATGTGTGACTATAGAATCCTTCCTAGGAGCGTCACCACATCTCTAGTATCTCAAGGCCCGGGAGAGTATACCACATCTTCGAATATAGAGTATCTAAAAAGACTCAGATGATTGCGCGAAAGAAACATTTTATATTGCAATTCAAATAATATCAAAGCGATAAACAATTAGACACATAGAATATTTAGGCCAAAAAATACAATATCAAAAATTACATAAATCCAAACAAGTCAATAGAAAAGCTCAAATTCTGGTTATCCCCAACAGAGTCGCCATTTGTCACACCCCTATTTTTACCGCATCCAACCCCGCTAGGGAGTTGGTTTTAGAGAAAATGGGTTTTTTTTAATTAAAGTGACGTTTTGAAAAGGGATTATTTATTTTACAGAGTCACCACTTGGAATTGAATTTTGGTGTTCCAAGCCACCTTTTTGAATCCATAGTCAAAAGGAAATGACTCTTTATTGGCATGCAAAAATAGAAGACCGAATAAGGAATTTCATTGACCGAGGGGAAGGTATGAGGCACCCCTCAAGTCCTATGATTCTAGCACGGTCTCTTTAATGACTTAAGTCTAGCTTAAATTAATCTCTTGGATATATGATATTTGTTAGCCTAAAATAACTTCTATCTCGCTTTTATTTATTTAATTTAAATTATCTATTATATTAATGTATGGCTTATGGATAGCAGTACTTTTCGATCATACCTCAAGTTTTGATATACTTCTCATGCCTTTAAGGAATTTATGGATCGCTCCCATTTTCCGCAAGTCTAATCAAGATTCTAACATGTTAAAAAAAAATTATCCGCCCCAATTAGATTGGCTTCAAATGGTATGTTTATGTTAGTATAACGAATGATCGATAGTAGTGCTTTCCGACTTCATCATTAACTTTCTCTTGTATATTAAACTCTTAATGTTCTAAAGATCAAGAAACTAAACTTATTCTTTTAATAATTATTCTCTTGTTTCCTAAAGAAGAGACTATACATACAATTTTATATTTCTTAAGCCAACAAACCTACTTAAACCTTAAACCCAGAGCTACAAGCATTCAAGAACCAAATACAAACTATATAACCCAAAAGCTACAAGCATATAATAAGTTAATTGCATTACCAAAAACTAACCCAAATCTAGTTAAAACCTGTTATAGTTATGGACTACTCAATACTGTATATACCCAAGACGGAAGTGAATTATCTGCTATACCATAAATATATAAAACAATTACCACTTACAAAAAGATAACCAAGGGCAACCTATTTTTTGTAAAGTTCTATACGGCACTAGCAGAGATATTGTATGATGAAATTAAACTAGTTATACAAGTTGTGAAGATAGGAATGACCCGAGATATGATCATACCTAAAGATATTCAACAACAAGTTGAAATACCCAAAATAGATATACCAGATTTTTATGCGAATAAAAGAATTATTGAAATATCCACAATTATCCAAGAATTAGCAAATAACTACCTAAACGGGAATCCAATATGGAGTTATTATTTAAGAAACCAGCTAATGATTTATTCAAATTCAAGAGAGTTAAGACAATCAGCTATGGAGGAAGTGCAAAGATGGATTATGACACTACTTAATCCAGAGAAACGGCCAACTACCAGAGCATTTAAGAAAAAATTTATTTCAGATAAATTATTGACCAGATACTGTAAATTAATAGGGCATAAATATCCAGACCATCTATTTTCGAGATGTAACGAAGAAGATAACATTATTCCAGAAGTTCAGCTAGAATAAAAGAAGATAAGGACGCCAGCTGGAAGATATACGACAAAAGATATAAATCAACACGGACCGATGAAGAAATAATAAAAGAAAGGAGACAAAGCATTAAAGTTATGAAAATGACATATGAAGAATGAGATAAGTTCTCTTATCTTTAGATACGTAAATTTTTATGTAATATTTATTAGCTTTTAATAGCTTTGTTGAAGTTTTGGCAAAAAGCCATTATTAGCTTTGTTTATTGTAGGATAGCTTTAAGACTTTCTTTTTGTAAAGTCTTTTCAACTTTTGTAAAGATGACAAATATAAAGTAGCAATAGTATAGAATAGTATACGCATTTTCTCTTTTTAGGTTATAAATAGAAGAAGCATTTGCTAAGTTAAGGAAAGACTTTCTACACGAAAAGCAAGCCTTCTTGTACACAATAAAATTTTCTCTCATATAATCAATAAAAATATTCAGTTTTACACTAAGCTATGGATGAGCAAAGCACAAATTTATCAAATCTACCAGAATAGGTATTTTCATTTATAATTATGAGTAGTTAAATTCATAAATTTCTGACATTCATAAGTATAATAAAATAAGCTCATGTTAGTTACTTTATAGTAGAATTATTCGAAGAATAGCATGTTAAGAAGTTTATTAGCAAAGTGAAAAAGGAGAAGAATTCCTAGAACTATGCCATCCTAAAGGTGAAACAGGTGAGGCAAAGAAGCCGTGATAGGAGAGTAACCAGAGTAAAGGCACTGTTTAGAAAAAAAGTATCTAGATTACCATGCTAATAGTGACCGAAGAACACGTTATTTAAGAATAATTTAGTATATAGTGATCTAAGATGATCATATTTTGTTATGTATATGATTGGAGGGAATATTTTGAAAAATAGCATCATATGAAAAATGAATAATTATTTACCTGATGAAATGATAGATGAATTTAAGATACTTGTTTTATATATACTTAAGGATATAGAGACAGTAGATATAAAGAAAATTATATGGGAAAAGGTATTTGATATTGAAGATGAAAATTGGATAGAAGATGAATTAGAACAAATACACTTAAATGACGATAGCTACTATTCATACCTATATAATTATTATTCAGACGGATATTATACAGATTAAAATGTTATAATATATTAGAAGAGTTAGAGAAAAACAAAGTTGGCTATATGAAGAAATTAATTATAGGAATCAGCGTAAAAGAGGAAAAAGACAATTAGAAAAAAGATTACTTAGAATAAAATTAACCTTAGAAAAAGGAGATATAAATGATAGTTTATATAATACTATACATGAACAACAAATGTTAATGGATCACATAGATAACATAGAATTACATATCAAATATAGTATGATTAGAATAAGTTATTACACAGAAAATTGTAAAATTACAACTACCATAGGATAAAATGATAAACTGTGAATACTTAGAATATTAGAGAAAAGACATGGAGCAAATAAGATTAATAGAAATACTTATGAAAAAGAATCTACTTGACTACATGAAAACTAGAAATATGGAATATATAGTATACCTTAAAAATAATATAGAAGAATTAATAAGGTTAAAACAAATAACTAAAGAATGCTATGACATAACATTTCAACATAGTAAGTTATCCGCACTATCCGCACCCCCCTACAATTGGTATTAGAGCTATGTATTATTTAATTATTCATAAATAGATATGTGTTAATTATGAGAAATATTAATTTAAATGTTAATTATGAGCTATTGATATCTTGTTAACTATGACAAGATCATTTAAAAATACACAGGCTTTTAAAGAAGTTAAAAGAATTTTAAATAGTAATTATTCAGAATATAAGAAACTAAATAAAAAAAAAAGAAGACCCTCATAGGTTAGCTTACTTAATTACTTTGATATCTAGTATTGAGGCAAAATTAATAATCCATTTAAAATCTAGAAGAATGAGATACACACCATCTAATTATGATGAAATCATATTTAGAGATCCACAAAAATATTATAAATATTAATGAATAATATAGACCAATCCCAAAATATAAAGAACTAAAACAAATAGTATCTAAGAAACGAAGAGAATTAAAAATAAGAAAAGAAAGACTACGATATAACATAATTGTTGGAGTATGTCAAAAATCAATAAAAGCACAAAAGGAAGAAATATCATATTTAGAATCACAAATAGATAATCTAGAATACATATTTCAACATGATCTATACACTATTAAGTAGATAAAATGAAAAAAGAAGAATTTATAATAAATGAAAAAACATATGAAAATCACGAAGAATTAAAAATAAGAATAGTATTTTCTAATTTAGGTAGAGATATAAGAAAATAGGTGAACATTTATATTTAATGTTAGGAAAAGAAGAATTAAAATTAGAAGATAAATTAACAGCTATGGCAAGAATAGCAAGAGAAAATGAAGAAATAGACAGGAAAAAAGAAATAGATAAAATAAAACAGCAGACTACAGAAGAAATACGAAAAATAGAAGAAACTAAAAATAATAGGATTGCTGAATTAGAGAAAGAACTACAAATGCTAAAAGATCTGTATGAAAAAGGACAGAAAGAAAAAAGAAGAGGAGGATAAAGAACAAAAATTATTAATTGAGATAAATAAATTTAAAGAAAAATTAGAAAATAAAGAATTAGAAACTAATGAAATAGAAATAAATATAATAGATGTTGAAGAAACAGATAATTATGATTCGGAAGATAGTGAAACATATACAGAAATCTTAACAAATATAGAAAAGTTAGAAATTAATGAAAAACAAGAAGTAATTAATAAAAAAAACTAAGGAAATACAAATACGGAAATAAACACTCTTCATAAAAAGGACGATGAAAAAAATAATACCTAGTACATCAGAAATGAGAAAACCTACATATTATAATAAAGATAGGTTTAAAAGATATAATACAAAGGATAAATATAACAAATGGACACCAAAACAAATAATTAATAAAAAATATAACTTCTTAGACTTAGACTATGTAATAGATGTAGATAAAACGATACAATTATGGATAGGATATATAACAAAACAATTATTAGACAATGGTATAAATATAACAGATACACCAGAATATATAGAAAGAGAACTAATAGGAACAACAAAATTATGGTTTTTAAATTTAACTGAAAAAAGTAAAGTAATTAAACTAACACTTATAGACATATTGAAAAAATATGAAATGGCTATAAGAGATGAATTTAGTAGTATGACAACAGAAGAAGAAGAAGAAGAACAAAACAAAGAAAAAAATGGAAATAGAAATTTAATGTTAAAACTAGCAATATGCAATATGTGACATATAGATGAATATGCGTGTTCATTCAAAGAATACTACTATAATGGAACATACAATACAAAAGAAAGTAAAGAAGTAAGAAGATTATATTTTAGTAATTTACCTGAACCATTTAGTTCAAAAATAATAAAGAGTTGGGATGAAGCAAAAAGAGTAGATACCCTAGGAGCAAGAATAAAATTTCTACAACAATGGTATAAAAATCTATGTGAAAAAATACAGAAAAGAAATAAAAATGGAAAAAATATTAATAAGGAATTTAGCATGTTGCAAGAATAAAATAGCACCCCAATTTGGATTAGAAGAAAAATATTATAAGAAAAGAAAAAGACATAGGAAATATAAGAAGTACAAAAAGTCAAAATATAAGTATAAGAAACCAAGAAAAAGATATTATGTAAAAATTTATAAAGATAAAATACCATACAAAAAAAAGAAATCTATAAAAGAATGTACTTGTTAGAATTGTGGAAAACTAGGACATTTTGCTAGAGATTGTAAAATGCCTAAAGACCCAAAAAATAAACAAATATCAAAAATAAAGATAGAAAATGCAGAATATATGCAAATAGATTATATAGATTACGAGTTAGAAAGTGACGATAGTATATTTAAAATTTCGAAAAATGAAACCGATAATGAAATAGATAGTAAATCAGATGAATTAAATGACTGAAGAAGATATAAAAATAATAACGAAGGAAGAATATTTAAATGAAGAAGGAACAAATCAGAAAATAATATTTGATAATAATATATTTGATGAGATAAAAGGAAAAGAATTAGATTTAAGTGTAGCAAAAATATTTAAAATACCAACAATAAAAAAATATTTAGTAGACGAAAAGAAGAATACTACGTAGTAAGCCAAAAAGAACATGTAATATACTGTAGTTATGCAAAAGGTAGAGCTAGTATACCACTAGTAACAAAAAAGAATAATAAATAAAGAAATAAATGATATAAAAAGTAAATACCCAATAAAATACGTACACCTTGGAGGAACGGAAATATTAATAAAAGCATGTTTTAGAGAAGGAATAGATACACCAATAGAATTATATTTAACAGATGATAAAATTATAAAACCTATAGAAAAAAGTATAATAACTTCTATAAGAGGAAATCTAATATACCAAAAATTTAAATTTATAATAAGTGTAAATTATTCAGTAGCAACAACAGATAAAAACATAGATAAGTCATTAGTGCTATATTGAAAAATATCAGTAATAGAACTAACCCCAGGTAGTAAAATATTTACAACAAGATGTAAAAATCTATATGTATTAACAACAAAACATAAAATAATGGGAAGAAATCAAATTACTAAAATACAAATAGAAAGTCCTTTTGAACAATTTGTAAAAACAATCGATAACAATGATTATAGTTACAAAGACATAGATATAAAAGAAAATTTAGAAATAATAAAAGATAGAATAAGCATAACAAAAAGAATAGCTTTTGAAAATCCAAAATTATCACGATCATCGGAACGAACAAATTATGAAATAACTTCAACAGTTAATTTAACTCAATATTATATAACGGAAACAATAAATGAAAAAGAATATTTAATACTCCTAAATACAGGACAAGAAGAAAAACATATAGCAAAATACCTAGTGAAAAATGAAGAAATAAAATCTAATAGTAATATATGCCTAGATCTACCAAGAATTTTTATAACTATTAAAGATACAACTGAAAAAGAAATAATAATAGGTGTTAGAAAAATAAAAATAGAATTTAAAATAATGGAAGATATTCAAAAAGCAGATGTAATATTAGGGATAAAATGGTTAGAACAGGTAAAACCCTACAATATAGAATATACACAATTAATATAACAAATGGACACCAAAACAAATAATTAATAAAAATTATAACTTCTTAGACTTAGACTGTGTATTAGATGTAGATAAAACGATACAATTATGGATAGGATATATAACAAAACAATTATTAGACAATGGTATAAGTATAACAGATACACCAGAATATATAGAAAGAGAACTAATAGGAACAACAAAATTATGGTTTTTAAATTTAACTGAAGAAAGTAAAAAGGTATTAAGGGCTGATAAAAAAATGAAAGGAACAACAGTAATTAAACTAACACCTATAGACATATTGAAAAAATATGAAATGGCTATAAGAGATGAATTTAGTAGTATGGCAACAGAAGAAGAAGAAAACAAAGAAAAAGATACAAATAGAAATTTAATGTTAAAACTAGGAATATGCAATATGTGCCATATAGATGAATATACGTGTGCATTTAAAGAATACTACTATAAGGCAACATACAATACAAAAGAAAGTAAAGAAGTAAGAAGATTATATTTTAGTAAATTACCTGAACCATTTGGTTAAAAAATAATAAAGAGTTGGGAAGAAGCAAAAATAGTAGATACCCTAGGAGCAAGAATAAAATTTCTACAATAATGGTATAAATATCTATGTGAAAAATACAGAAAATAAATAAAAATGGAAAAAACATTAATAAGAAATTTAGCATGTTGTAAGAAACCAAGAAAAAGATATTCTGTAAAAATTTATAAATATAAAAGACCATATAGAAAAAAGAAATCTATAAAATAATGTACTTGTTATAATTGTGGAAAACTAGGACATTTTGCTAGTGATTGTAAAATGCCTAAAGACCCAAAAAATAAACAAATATCAAAAATAAAGATATAAAATCCAGAATATATGCAAATAGATTATATAGATTATGAGTTAGAAAGTGATGATAGTATATTTGAAATTTCGAAAAATAAAACAAATAATGAAATAGATAGTAAATCATATGAATTAAATGACTGAAGAAGATATAAAAATAATAACAAAGGAAGAATATTTAAATGAAAAAGGAACAAATCAGAAAATAGTGTTTGATAATAATATATTTGACGAGATAAAAGGAAAAGAATTAGATTTAAGTGTAGAAAAAATATTTAAAATACCAACAATAAAAAAATATTTAGTAGACGAAAAGAAGAATACTATGTAGTAAGCCAAAAAGAACATGTAATAGACTGTAGATATGCAAAAGGTAGAGCTAGTATACCACTAGTAAAATAAAAAAATAATAAATAAAGAAATAAACGATATAAAAAGTAAAGACCCAATAAAATACGTACACCTTGGAGGAACGAAAATATTAATAAAAGCATGTTTTAGAGAAGGAACAGATACACCAATAGAATTATATTTAGCAGATGATAGAATTATAAAACCTATTGAAAAAAGTATAATAATTGCTATAAGAGGAAATCTAATATACCAAAAATTTAAATTTATAATAAGTGTAAATTATTCAGTAGCAACAACAGATAAAAACATAGATAAGTTATTAGTTCTATATTGGAAAATATCAGTAATAAAACGAACCCCGGGAAGTAAAATATTTACAACAAGATGTAAAAATCAATATGTATTAACAACAAAACATAAAATAACGGGAAGAAATCAAATTAATAAAATACTAATAGAAAGTCCTTTTGAACAATTTGTAAAAACAATTGATAACAATGATTATAGTTACAAAGACATAGATATAAAAGAAGATTTAGAAGTAATAAATGATAGAATAACGACAACAAAATGAATAACTTTTGAAAAACTAGAATCATCAGGATCATCAGAAAGAACAAATTATAAAATAACTTCAACAGTTAATTTAACTCAATATTATATAATGGAAACAATAAATGAAAAAGAATATTTAATACTCCTAAATACAGGACAAGAAGAAAAGCATATAGCAAAATACCTAGTGAAAAATGAAGAAATAAAATCTAATAGTAATATATGCCTAGATCTACCAAGAAGTTTACTAACTATTAAAGATTCAACTGAAAAAGAAATAATAATAATAGGAGTTAGAAAAATAAAAATAGAATTTGAAATAATGGAAGATATGCAAAAAGCAGATATAATATTAGGGATAAAATGGTTAGAACAGGTAAAACCCTACAATATAGAACATACACAATTAATATAACAAATGGACACCAAAACAAATAATTAATAAAAATTATAACTTCTTAGACTTAGACTGTGTATTAGATGTAGATAAAACGATACAATTATGGATAGGATATATAACAAAATAATTATTAGACAATGGTATAAATATAACAGATACACCAGAATATATAGAAAGAGAACTAATAGGAACAACAAAATTATGGTTTTTAAATTTAACTGAAGAAAGTAAAAAGGTATTAAGGGCTGATAAAAAAATGAAAGAAACAACAGTAATTAAACTAACACCTATAGACATATTGAAAATATATGAAATGGCTCTAAGAGATGAATTTAGTAGTATGGCAACAGAAGAAGAAGACGAACAAAACAAAGAAAAAGATACAAATAGGAATTTAATGTTAAAACTAGCAATATGCAATATGTGCCATATAGATGAATATACGTGTGCATTTAAAGAATACTACTATAAGGGAACATACAATACACAAGAAAGTAAAGAAGTAAGAAGATTATATTTTAGTAAATTACCTGAACCATTTAGTTTAAAAATAATAAAGAGTTGGGATGAAGCAAAACTAGTAGATACCCTAGGAGCAAGAATAAAATTTCTACAGCAATGGTACAAAAATCTATGTGAGAAATACAGAGAAGAAATAAAAATGAAAAAAACATTAATAAGGAATTTAGTATGTTGCAAGAATAAAATAACACCCCAATTTGGATGTGAAGAAAAATATTATAAGAAAAGAAAAAGACATAGAAAATATAAGAAGTACAAAAAGTCAAAATATAAGTATAAGAAACTAAGAAAAAGATATTCTGTCAAAATTTATAAATATAAAAGACCATATAGTAAAATGAAATCTATAAACGAATGTACTTGTTATAATTGTGGAAAACTAGGACATTTTGCTAAAGACTGTAAAATGCCTAAAGACCCAAAAAAGAAATAAATATCAGAAATAAAGATAGAAAATGCAGAATATATGCAAATAGATTATATAGATTACGAGTTAGAAAGTGACGATAGTATATTTAAAATTTCAAAAAATAAAACAGATAATGAAATAGATAGTAAATCAGATGAATTAAATGACTGAAGAGGATATAAAAATATAACAAAGGAAGAATATTTAAATGAAGAAGAACAAATCAGAAAATAATATTTGATAATAATATATTTGATGAGATAAAAGGAAAAGAATTAGATTTAAGTGTAGAAAAAATATTTAAAATACCAACAATAAAAAAATATTTAGTAGACGAAAAACAAGAATACTACATAGTAAGCCAAAAAGAATATGTAATATACTGTAGATATGCAAAAGGTAGAGCTAGTATACCACTAGTAACAAAAAAAATAATAAATAAAGAAATAAATGATATAAAAAGTAAATACCCAATAAAATACGTACACCTTGGAGAACGGAAATATTAATAAAAGCATGTTTTAGAGAAGGATAGATACACCAATAGAATTATATTTAACAGATGATAGAATTATAAAACCTATAGAAAAAAGTATAATAACTGCTATAAGATGAAATCTAATATACCAAATATTTAAATTTATAATAAGTGTAAATTATTCAGTAGCAACAACAGATGAAAACATAGATAAGTCATTAGTGCTATATTGAAAAATATCAGTAATAAAACTAACCCCAGAAAGAAAAATATTTACAATAAGATGTAAAAATCTATATGTATTAACAACAAAACATAAAATAACGGGAAGAAATAAAATTAATAAAATACAAATAGAAAGTCCTTTTGAACAATTTGTAAAAACAATTGATAACAATGAATATAGTTACAAAGACATAGATATAAAAGAAAATTTAGAAATAATAAATGATAGAATAAGCACAACAAAAAGAATAGCTTTTGAAAACCCAAAATTATCACGATCATCGGAAAGAACAAATTATGAAATAACTTCAGCAGTTAATTTAACTCAATATTATATAACGAAAACAATAAATGAAAAAGAATATTTAATACTCCTAAATACAGGACAAGAAGAAAAGCATATAGCAAAATATCTAGTGAAAAATGAAGAAATAAAATCTAATAGTAATATATGCCTAGATCTACCAAGAAAATTAATAACTATTAAAGATACAACTGAAAAAGAAATAATAATAGGAGTTAGAAAAATAAAAATAGAATTTGAAATAATGGAAGATATGCAAAAAGCAGATATAATATTAGGGATAAAATGGATAGAACAGGTAAAACCCTACAATATAGAACATACACAATTAATATAACAAATGGACACCAAAACAAATAATTAATAAAAATTATAACTTCTTAGACTTAGACTGTGTATTAGATGTAGATAAAACGATACAATTATGGATAGGATATATAAAAAAATAATTATTAGACAATGGTATAAATATAAAAGATACACCAGAATATATAGAAAGAGAACTAATAGGAACAACAAAATTATGGTTTTTAAATTTAACTGAAGAAAGTAAAAAGTTATTAAGGGTTGATAAAAAAATGAAAGGAACAACAGTAATTAAACTAACACCTATAGACATATTGAAAAAATATGAAATGGCTATAAGAGATGAATTTAGTAGTATGGCAACAGAAGAAGAAGAAAACAAAGAAAAAGATACAAATAGAAATTTAATGTTAAAACTAGCAATATGCAATATGTGCCATATAGATGAATATACGTGTGCATTTAAAGAATACTACTTTAAGGGGATATACAATACAAAAGAAAGTAAAGAAGTAAGAAGATTATATTTTTGTAAATTACCTGAACCATTTTGTTCAAAAATAATAAAGAGTTGGGATGAAGCAAAAATAGTAGATACCCTAGGAGCAAGAATAAAATTTCTACAACAATGGTATAAAAATATATGTGAAAAATATAGAGAAGAAATAAAACTGGAAAAAACATTAATAAGAAATTTAGCATGTTGCAAGAATAAAATAGCACCACAATTTGGATGTGAAGAAAAATATTATAAGAAAAGAAAAAGACATAGGAAATATAAGAAGTACAGAAAGTCAAAATATAAGTATAAGAAACCAAGAAAATGATATAATGTAAGAATTTATAAATATAAAAGAACATAAAGAAGAAAGAAATCTATAAAAGAATGTACTTGTTATAATTGTGGAAAACTAGGATATTTTGCTAGAGATTGTAAAATGCCTAAAGACCCAAAAAAAGAAACAAATATCAGAAAAAAAGATAGAAAATGCAGAATATATGCAAATAGATTATATAGATTATGAGTTAGAAAGTGACGATAGTATATATGAAATTTCGAAAAATGAAACAGATAATGAAATAGATAGTAAATCAGATGAATTAAATGACTGAAGAAGATATAAAAATAATAACAAAGGAAGAATATTTAAATGAAGAAGGAACAAATCAGAAAATAATATTTGACAATAATATATTTGATGAGATAAAAGGAAAAGAATTAGATTTAAGTGTAGAAAAAATATTTAAAATACCAACAATAAGAAAATATTTAGTAGACGAAAAGAAGAATACGACGTAGTAAGCTAAGAAGAACATGTAATAGACTATAGATATGCAAAAGGTAGAGCTAGTATATCACTAGTAACAAAAAAGAATAATAAATAAAGAAATAAACGATATAAAAAATAAAGACCCAATAAAATACGTACACCTTGGAGGAACGGAAATATTAATAAAAGCATATTTTAGAGAAGGAATAGATACACCAATAGAATTATATTTAGCAGATGATAGATTTATAAACCTATAGAAAAAAGTATAATAACTGCTATAAGATGAAATCTAATATACCAAAAATTTGAATTTATAATAAGTGTAAATTATTTATAAAACATATAGAAAAAAGTATAATAACTGCTATAAGATGAAATCTAATATACCAAAAATATGAATTTATAATAAGTGTAAATTATTCAGTAGCAACAACAGATAAAAACATAGATAAGTCATTAGTGCTATATTGGAAAATATCAGTAATAGAACTAACCCCAGGAAGTAAAATATTTACAACAAGATGTAAAAATCTATACGTGTTAACAACAAAACATAAAATAACGGAAAGAAATAAAATTTATAAAATACAAATAAAAAGTTCTTTTGAACAATTTGTAAAAACAATTGATAACAATGATTATAGTTACAAAGACATAGATATAAAAGAAGATTTAGAAATAATAAATGATAGAATAAGCACAACAAAAAGAATAGCTTTTGAAAAACCAGAATCATCAGGATCATCGATAAGAACAAATTATGAAATAACTTCAACAGTTAATTTAACTCAATATTATATAACGGAAACAATATATGAAAAAGAATATTTAATACTCCTAAATACAGGACAAGAAGAAAACCATATAGCAAAATACCTAGTGAAAAATGAAGAAATAAAATCTAATAGTAATATATGCCTAGATCTACCAAGAATTTTAATAACTATTAAAGATACAACTGAAAAAGAAATAATAATAGGAGTTAGAAAAATAAAAATAGAATTTGAAATAAGGAAGATATGCATAAAGCAGATATAATATTAGGGATAAAATGGTTACAACAAGTAAAACCCTACAATATAGAACATACACAATTAACCATAACCTAGAATAAGAAAAAATATTAATAAAGAGAGCTTTAACATGAAAATATATGTACTTATGAAAATAATAGTAGAAGGATATTATAATAGATACTATATGCCTATGATAGATACAGGAGCAGAAGCCAACTTATGTAGATATAATTGTTTACTAGAAGACAAATGGGATAAGTTAAAAACATCAATAGTAATCGAAGGATTTAATAATGAAGGAAGCTGAATTACCTATAAAGCTAGAAATATAAAAATACAAGTATGGGATAAGATATTAACAATAGAAGAGATCTATAATTATGAACTAACATCAAAAGAAATGATTTTAGGAATGCCATTTTTAGATAAACTATACCCACATATAATAACTAAAATACACTGGTGGTTTACAACACTATGTAAACAAAAGGTAAGAGCAAAAAGAGTTATTAATAAAATAAGAAAGAAAGCTGATTGGATAAAAGGAAGTGAAAAAATCACACAAAAATTAGAAAATATAAAAAATACTGAAGACACAATAGAACTAGTTATATTTTCAATAAATAAAGAAGATAAGGCAGAATTAATTCTAAAAAATTAAGACAATTATACAGTGAAGATCCATTAAAAGGTTGGGAAAAAACATAAAACTATTATAAAAATTAAGCTAATAGACAAAAATAGTATAATAACCGAAAAACCATTAACATATAACTTATATGATTTAAAAGAATTTGAAATGCATATAGATGAATTATTAGAAAAACAATACATACAAAAAATTAATAGTAAACACAATAGCCAGCATTTGTAGTAAATAAACACAGTGGACAAAAAAGAGGAAAAAGTAGAATGATTATTGATTATAGAAACCTAAATGCAAAAACTATGACATATAATTATCTAATACCAAATAAGATATTAAAAATCAGACAAATACAAGGATATAATTACTTTAGCAAATTTGACTGTAAATCAGAATTTTACCACCTAAAGTTAGATGAGATTCTAAGAAACTAACTGCGTTTACAGTACCACAAGGATTTTATGAAAGGAATGTGTTACCATTTGGATATAAAAATGCACCAGGTAGATACCAACATTTTATGGATAGTTATTTCAAGCAATTACCTAATTGTATAGTATACATAGATGATATACTACTATATACAAAAACTAAAGAGGAACATTTCAAATTATTAGAACAATTTGCAGGTATAATAGAAAATTCAGGAATAAGTCTAAGTGAAAAGAAAACAGAAATAATGAAAAATCAAATAGAATTTTTAGGAATACAAATAGATAAAAGTGGAGTAAAAATGCAATAACATATAGTACAAAAAATAATAAATTCAAAATAAGAATTAGATACAAAAAAGAAATTACAATCATTTTTAGAATTAGTAAACCAAGTAAGAAAATATATACCAAAATTAGTAGAAAACCTAAAACCATTACAGAAAAATTAAGGAAGGATGAAGAATATAATTACAACGAAGAAGATAAAAAACAAGTACAAAAAATAAAAATACTTTGTAAAGAATTACCAAAATTACAATTTCTAGACAAAATAAAAAATTTACATATATAGTAGAAGCAGATGCAAGTGAATATAGTTATGGAGCAGTACTTAAATATAGATATGAAGAAGAAAAATTAGAACATCATTGTAGATACTACTCAGGAATGTTTAATCAAACAGAAATAAAATGGGAAATAAATAAAAATGAATTATGCTCATTATATAAATGTTTATTAGCATTTGAGCCATATATTGTATATAACAAGTTTATTGTACGAACAAATAATACACAGGTACGATGGTGGTTAACAAGAAAAATACAAAATTCAGTTACAACAAAGAAAATTCAGAGATTAGTATTGAATATATTAAAATTTACATTTACAATTGAAGTAATCAAGACTATCAAGAATGTTATTGTAGATTACATATCAAGACAAAGCTACCCAAACTGATATTACAGAAGACAATACTCTATGAAAGATACAAAAAATCCTAACTACGCTTTCACTGAAAGTGGATAGTATGGGAAATGAGTTATAAAAGCTAAAGACTAATGAAGTTAAACTGAAGTCTGAAGCTATGACTCAGATAACTCAGCAGTGTGTAGAGAAATATCGATCAAAAGACAATAAAATTCCAGAGATAGAAGGAGACGTTGGGACACTCCAAAAAACCCATAACGTTTATCAATTTACTCCTGCAGGTACAAGCAAAGGAGTTAGAAGGAACCCAAATATGAACTTGAACAAAATATTTCACTATCTATCACCATGCACCTAACCTTATATAAAAAAAGATTATTTTTTAAAAAAAGTAATTTCTCAATTAAGAAAAAATAAGACTTCAATATGTCCCGTCCATGATGTAAGCAAAAATAAGTCCATGGCCAAAGGTTTGTTGAGTTCAAAATTGACAGAGTTTGGCAAAGAAATATGCAAATATACGCTGCAATATATTCATGTACTTAACCTATAAAGTCAATCCTTGTCAACCTTCATCCCCTACATAAATCTCTTCACATATATACTTAAATCTTTTTTAATGTAATATACTCTTCACCGTGATGTATATTTGATACTTCGCTATAGCTTAATTTGCTAAAGAAGAAAAAAAAGCACATCTTCATTGTACCCATAATATTCAAACCTAAAATATTAGTTATCATTATTACTACTAGTCATAATGTGCAGCAATAATAAAGAATGGAACAATATTTTAATCATATTTTGCCGAATAGAAAAGGTGATCATATTAAAGTGATCAATTCAAAAAACATTGAATGGTTAATCCCTCTTAACACTCCAACATGTAAATGACAGAAAAAGAAAAAGATTGCAAATGGGAACGATTGCCACTGTTGATGCATTCTCTTGTAAAGTGCCATCCTTTTTGCACTTGTAACACTGACATCCCCGTTTCAATTTATTTGACCTACTTTATTATTTCATTATTTATATAATGAAATAAAATGGGTGCCAATAATTTTCTATATTTGATAAGATCTATATATGATAAATGATTAAACAAACATGGAAGCATGTGATTTTTATTTTTATAAGTTAATAAAAAATATTTTACCATGCGAAACTTAGATTTATTCACTAGTATAACTCAGAAACCTAAAACTTATGAAAGATTCAATATATGCTCCTCAATATCTTTAACTCGAATAAAAAAAATTAAACATAAAATTTCATATTGACGATGTATATTCAACAAAATGTGATACTATATCATTGGCACCATATACAGAGAGTCATAAGCAAATTCCATGATAAGAGAGGCTTTAAGTACCAAATAATTCATGAAATCATCTAAACATCTATATTCATACTTTGATTCACAATAAAACTTGGACAATAAGTAGTTTAGGATAGGATAAAAACCAGTATGGCGAACTAAATCAAAAGAAAAGCTCTAACGTTGTCGCTGAAAACTTGATCAGGAACCCGAACTCAACTTGTCACACTTTTCCTTTTTTTTTTGTATTTACTTTCTTTCTCTCTTTGTGCGTTTTTTTATACAGAATGTCGTTTTTCCCTTCTCCCCCTCTCTTTTCTTTCTTCTTTTTCTCCTTTTCCATTTGTTTTCTCCCAAGTTTTCTTCTTTGGTTTTCTCTCGTTTTTTCTTTGCTTCTTGTTTTCAATGTTGTCTCTCTTTTTGTCTATTTTCTCCTTTTATTTCTTGCTTTGTCCGTGTGTGTTATATTGTGTAGTGTGTGCATGGGAAGTTGGGGGAGTAGTAAATTTTGAGGTAGTGGGATTGTGGTGTGGGAGAGACGTGGGTTATGGGATATTGGGTAGTTTTAGGTTTCTTCTTTTTAATTAATATTTTAAATAAAATAAAAATGATAAAATTCATTTAAAACTAACAAAAATACAAAATAAGTTAAATAGCTAGTCTTAGAAATATGATTAAGAAATATTAATATCACTAGATTCTTTATTAAAAGTTAAAAGAATAAAACAAATATAATTTAGAAAATTTTCTTTTTTTTCTAAAAATAAATAAATAAATAATAAAAATAAAAAATTTTATTAAAATGAGACTCTATTTTTTGTAATTTTCAAAACTTTTAAAAAAACTTTGTAAAAATAAGATGAAATCATAATATCTAATTTAGACTAAAAATAATATATATATATTTCTAAAAATAAATAAATAAATAAGAAAAATAGAAAAACTTATTAAAATGAGACACTATTTTTTGTAATTTTCAAAACTTAAAAAAAAAACTTTGTAAAAATAAGATGAAATTATAATATCTAATTTAGACTATATATATATATATATATATATATATATATATATATATATATATATATATATATATATATTAAACACTAAAAATGACGTAAACATTCAGTTTGGTAAAAAATTAGGTGTTTACATTTAATATTGACTTTATCCACATTATAGATTTTATACTAGCTTTTACATGGAGTAACATTTTATCTTACAAGAATAAGATGAAAAGATATTTAATTAGAAATATTTATTTTATTTCAATATTTTCATGTTTGATTAGTCAAAGTTAGTAAACCAATAAATATAGGAAATTAAGTTTTTTATTGACTTATTGAAATGATATTTTCATGGTGATGCAAATGCACTAACCTCATTACGCTCACTCACTCACTTATTTTTTACTTCTTATATAACTTAATTAAAGATTTTTGTGAAACTGACATCCTCTTATGCTGAAAAAAGTCTTGTGCTATCCAGAGTGCCCCCCCCCCCCCCCCCCAAATTATTACCCTTATCTACCTCCCATGTCTATATAAAATGATATTGCGGACAATCCTGATGTGTTTGTGGATTCTTTAAAGAGGTTCCATTAAGGCCTGAGAATAAAGTTGAAGATCCCTATTGTGGGGGGAAAAGATCTGAATCTACATAGTCTCTTTATCGAGGTAACCACTCGTGGTGGTATAAAAAGAATTGTGGGGGAGAAAAAATAAAAGGAAATAACATTGGTTTTAAATTTTCCTTCTACAATAACAGATTCTTCATTCCTTCTTCGAAAACATTATATTACATTATTATTTCGCTATTAAATACTATAGTTTTTTTTAATAAAACATACTGCACTCCCTTAACTTATGATCATGTATTGCAACAAGCCTCTAGTATTGCATCTTTAACTAGGATAAAACTTAATATTGGTATAGCGAAGTTCACTTCCTAGATATCATAATTTGTCTTAATTGTAATGCTTATTAACTTAGTAATTTGTCTTTGAATTGCTACTTATAGTTATATTGAGGTTTTCTAAATGCTAAAGTATTACTATTTGATGATGATTCAAACTAGTTGGATCTTCATATATTTTATCAGTAAGTGTATATTTTATTTTGTAATATTTTCATACTTCTTACTAACTACCTTTTGGACACATGTGTTGCACATATTATCCAATGCTAGTTGCATTATGCAAAATATCTTTAAATACAGATCAACATAAATAGCTTTAATTTAGCTGTTTTCTTTCTTTAGTGTTGACTTTATCCACTATATAGATTTTACACTATCTTTTAAATGGGTAATATTTTCTCTTATAAGAATAAGATGAAAATATATTTTATTAGAAAGATTTCTATTATTGCAATATTTTCATGTTTGAATAGTCAAAGTTAGTACACCAATAAATATAGGAAAATAAGTTCTTTATTCATTTATTTCAATGATATTTTCATGGAGATACAAATACACTAAAACCATTATCCTCACTCACTCAAATATTTTTTACTTCTTATATAGCTTAATTAAATCCTTATGAAAATGGCATCATCTTATGCTTAAAAAATTTAGAGTCGCACACCCAAATTATCACCCATATCCACCTTTCATGTTTATATATACTGATATTGTGAAGAATTTAAAATTTTTTATGGATACTTTAAAGATGTTCCATCAAGGTATGAGAACCAAGTCGAAAATTTCTATTGTGTGTGTGTGGAGGGGGGGGGAGCTGAATCCACATCGTCTCTTTATCGAGGTAACAATTCTTTGTGGTATGAAAAAGGTTGTGTAGGAGAAAAGATGAAAGGAAATAACATAAGTTTTAAATTATCCTTTTACAATATCAAATTCTTTATTCCTTCTTCGAAAACATTATAATTCATTGTTATTTCACAATTAAAGACTCTAGTTTTTTGAAGAAAACATATTGCACTCCCTCAACTTGTCATCATGTATTGCAGCAAGTCTCTCATGTTGCAACTTCTACTAAGGAGAAAATATAATATTGGCATAGTGAAGTTTACTTTCTAGATATCATAACTTATCTTAATCGTAATGCTTATTCACTTTGCGGTTTGTCTTTGAATCGTTACTTGAAGTTACATCGAGCTCTACTAAATGCTAAAGTATTACCATTTGAAGATGATTCCAACTTGTTGAATCTTTATATATTTTATCAATAAGCATATATTTAATTTTTTGAGATTTTCATACTTCTTACTAACTACCTTTTTGACACATGTGTTGCACATATTATCCAATGTTAGTTGCATCATACAAAATATCTTCACATAGAGAGCCACATAATGTAATACCCCACATGTTTCTAAGCTAGGAAGTGAATAAGTATTCCTACGTATGAAATCTCCTATCTTGTGATTCATACTTGAGTACATGACTTACAATGAATATCCTAGTGATAGGATAGCTTATGATACATTAAGCATGTTCATATGAGTCACTTAAGGTAATACAAGCTAAGAGTTATTGAATCCATCAAGTTTTAGTGTTTGATTTTGCAAGGGTCATCTTTGAATTAGTATAACTCGATGTTAATGTGGTATTTTGTCTAATTTAGACCTACCAAATTGTAGAGAATTGAATTAGCTTTCCAATGGTACCAATTTCACCTTAATCCAATACCCGAGCGAAAAGTTATGCCCATTTTTGTGAGAGACTGTAAAGATAGGCAATTGGTTAGGCGCTGCCCAACCAAACATAGGCGATTGGTTAGGCGCCGCCCAACCTAGCTTAGGCAATCACTTGGGCGCCGCCTAAGTCAGTTCCAGGTGCGCAAAACACTCTGTTTTGAGTTATTTTAAAGGTAATTAAGTTGTTTAACACTCCTTACACATCCCTAAACTTAACCCTACAAAATATATAGCTTCTAAACATATTACAACCCTATTATCATCTCAAAGCTCATCATCCAAGAGCACTAAAAGAGAAAAACAACTAGGGTTGTGTAACTAAGCTTGAAGATCTGATTTCAAGGATATTTCTTCGTCAATCATCAAGAATCTTCCATCTAACGTATGCGTGAGTTAATTTATTGATCCCTTTTGTCCATAAAGCTCAAAAACCCTCTTTTTCATTATAAAGTATGATTTCTATATTGTTGGGTGTTGATGATCATGTTGTTGATATTGGGTGATTCCCAAGATGGAATCTTTATATGTTTTTATGAATTCTTGATATCATATGAGTTGGAAACATGTAAATTTGGTTGTTCATGATGTATAATTTGATGATTTCACCTATGCTTAATATATACATGTAAGGTGTTTGATAAAATTCCTAAGATACTAGAAATCACGCAATATAGCTAAATTGTGACTAAGTGAAGGATTCATGATATGCCCTTACATTCCAATGAATTCTATGTTGATAATGTGCCTTGTAAATGTTGTTGGAATACTCATGAACTATTCTTATGAGATTATGCTATGTTTACTTGCAAATCCTACTTATGAACAAGATGTATGATAACCATGCATTCCACATGAACTTCCCTGCTATTGGTATGTGTTGCCAATATGATTATGCAATGAACATGATATTAAGATTGTGCAAGTACTTCTATGTGATATGAAATCCTTTCCATGTAATACATTGTTGATAACCATGATTAGTATGAGATCCCTACTTATAATATTATAAATTATAGACTCTACTCTTATGATCAAGTCAGTCATGTGTGTTAGTTTCCTTCCATTAAGTCCAGGGGGTACTTGTACCTGAAAACTATAGTTGTGTGCCTAGATCTATGTCATGTTTCACGATATCCGAACTCAATCTATGATTCCATAGACTTCAGTCAGTCATGTGACTCAGGAAAACCTCATGATCTTAGTCAGTTGTCAGATATCAGTAACATTCCGCCAGTCAATCGAATTCAGTAAGATTAAGTCGTGCACAGTCAGTTATTTATGTCCAGTCCCTCCAGATGGGAGTAGGTTAGCACCGAGTGAACCCAAGGATGGGAACTGACCCACTAGTTCAGGGTGTGATTCTTAGTAGTCATCCTTGTGTTCCAGAACTACGTAGCCAGTGTAGGTTGAGACATCTTAACCCATCAGATTAGGGTTGATGAGGTGGCTTAAATTGTTAGCTTAGGGTTCCCACCGTTCTCTTTGAGTACCCGCCAGATAAGGGTCACTCACAGGCTGTCCTTACCCGTGGCACGGTATTAACACCCCTCCAGTCGGGGAAGATATTGGACCCCAGCTTAGCCACAACGACATACATGGGGCATGTCTGTTAAACACTACTTCCCACAGTTTCAGTATCAGTCTCAATAAAAAAACTCAGGGCTTTCTTCAGTTTTCGGTATATACAGAACTGTTAGATACAATCATCCATGTTATCAATTTCAGTATCAGTCATGACAGTTATCAGTAAACCATGTATTAGGTTACAAGTCATTCTATCATGTATTCACAGTCCCAGTTTCTATATACATGTGTGTTTGCACTCCCACGTTCATATTAGTTAGTCAGTGTAGTTCATGCATGAAACCCTTTATGTTCAGCCTACCTTCCTCGTATACTTTGTACTCCAGTCGTACTGACGCATTTATTCTATGGTGTTTTCTTTTTATGTTATACCATAGGTTCTGAGACACGAGCTCCAGCCTAGCAGTAGCGATAGCATTCCAGTCGCAGAGACACAGTGAGTCCTCATTAATTCGAGCACAATATGATTTGCTACATTTATTTATTTCTTCAGTTCAATTTTACGAAGTTAGTTGGAGACATGTTCCTTCAAATCCTTATTTAGATAGTTTAGAGGCTTTCAGATTTACGTTCAGATTTATGTTCAGACTTAGCTTTCAGATTGACTTGTTTTGGGTATTTTCACCCATATGATTTTATTCAGTTGAAACTTATGGGCTTATAGTTCTATGTATTCCTCATTATTATATAATGATTTGTAGTATACAGGTACAGATATCAGTCATGGGTTAGCTTGTGGTCCCTCGGGTTCATGAGCACCGTGTAGCATTCTGGTTCAACGAATCAGGGTGTTACAAACTTGGTATCAGAGCCTAAGCTTCAATAGAGTCCTAGGAAGTCAGAAAGCCGCATCTAGTAGAGTCTTGTACATGGGTGTGTTGCGCGCCACATTTATGTGCGGGAGGCTATAAGATGTTTTAGGAACAGTCCCCTTTATTCTTTATTCATGTCATGCTAGTGAGCATAATCACAAGTTAAACTCTTAGTCTAATCCATTATTCTCTTATTCCAGACCATGGCCCCAAAGAGAAGAAACCAGCCAGCTCCTCAGCCCGAAGATCCTTTAGGCGAACATGTTTCCCATGCGGAGTTTAGAGCCGCATTTACCACACTTTCTCAGTCCATGGCTGCATAGAATTAATGGCCACCAGTCATTCCAGCCAATCCAGTGGCCAATTCCAAAGCATCTAGGGTTCAGAACTTCACCCGAATGAACCCTCTATCTTTCCATGGGTCTAAGTCTGATGAGGACCCTCAGGGGTTCATTGACCAAGTCCAGAAGCTCATCGACATCATGGGTGTTACTTCTATTGAGAGTGCTGAGGTAGCCGCCTACCAGTTATAGGATGTTGCTCATGATTGGTACAAACAATGGAAATCTGAGAGGTTAGATGATACAGGCCCTATCGAGTGGGAGGAATTTGTCACGGCCTTCTTAGACAGATTCTTTCCCCAAGAGCTGAGGGAAGCCAAAGTTCTTGAGTTCATCAACTTCAGGAAGGGGAATATGACGGTTAGGGAGTATTCTCTCAGATTTACTCAGCTAGCCAGGTATGCTCCTCATGTGGTTGCAGACAATAGAGCTAAGATGAGAAAGTTCGTGTCCGGGGTCAATGATAGCGTGGTAAATGAGTGTAGGTCTACGATGCTAATCAGTGATATAACCTTAGCTAGACTCACGATCCATGCCCAACAAGTAGAAGAGCAGAAGTTTAAGACAAGGGAGAGGCAAAATAAGAGAGCAAGGTCAGGTAACTTCAACTTTGCTCACCCCAAGTCAAATGGAGGAAACCATTCATAGTTTTACTCCAAGTCAGCCATTCCAACTCCTTCCTATGCCAGCGCTCCAGTGCCGAAGTTCAGAGACGGTAATAGAGACAAAGCGCTAGGCTCTAAATCTTAGGGCAGTGTTAGCAGTGCCCGAACGAATCCCCTTTGTCAGACTTGTGGTAAGAACCACAAGGGCATTTAAAGATCCGGTAGTGATGTCTGTTTTGGTTGTGGTAAGCCAGGCCACAGGACTAGGGAGTGTCTGTAGTCAAGTCTTCAGGGTCAGCAAAATTATTCTACAGCTCAGTCCAGTCGCCCGAACTAGCAAGATGCCATTTGCAGTGCTACCAGTGGGCAACGCCCAAACAGATTCTATGCTCTTCAGTCCCGGCAAGATCAAGAAAATTCTCCTGATGTCGTTACTAGTACGTTATAGATTTTCCATGTTCATGTTTATGCTTTGCTATACCCAGGTGCATCTTTGTCTTTTGTTACTCTATACATAGCAGGAGATTTCGAAATCAGTCCCAAAGTCCTAGCAGAGCCCTTTTCAGTCTCTACCCCAGTGGGTAAAACCATTATAGCCCGGCGGGTATACAAGAACTGCCCGGTTATGATATCTCAAAAATCCACGTCAGCAGATTTAGTGGAGTTAGAGATGACTGATTTTGATGTCATTCTCGACATGGATTGGCTTCATTCCTGCTATGCCACAGTCGACTGTAGAAATAGAATAGTTTAGTTTTAGTTCCCGAATGAGCCCGTCCTAGAGTGGAAAGGGTAGCATTTCAGCGTTCAGAGGTCAACTTGTTTCTTACCTTCGGGCAAGGAAAATAATTTCTAATGGGTGTGTGTATCATCTCGTACATGTTAAAGATTCCAGTTCTGAATATCCCAGCCTTGAAACAGTCCCTGTTGTTAATGAATACTCAGTGATATCTTTCCCAAAAATCTTCCAGGCATTCCTCCTGAATGGGAAATAGACTTCGGCATAGATCTTCTTCCGAATACTCAACCTATTTCTATTCCGCCATATAGAATGGCACCAACAGAACTCAAGGAACTAAAAGATCAGTTAAAAGATATCTTAGATAAGGGATTTATCAAACCCAGTGTTTCCCTATGGGGTGCACCAGTATTATTCGTGCGCAAGAAAGACGGTTCTCTCAGGATGTGTATTGATTACCGTCAACTCAACAAGGTCACAGTCAAGAACAGATATCCTCTTCCCAAGATTGATGATCTATTCGACTAAATTTAGGGTGCCAGTTACTTCTCCAAGATAGACCTCAGATCAGGCTATCATCATCTCAGAGTTAGAGAATGTGACATTTCGAAGACAACTTTCCGTACTCGGTATGGTCACTTCAAATTTTTAGTCATGTCATTTGGTCTTACCAATGCCCCTTTAGCTTTAATGGATTTGATGAACCGTTGTTCAAGAAGTAATTGGACATGTTTGTCATAGTCTTTATAGATGATAATCTGATCTATTCTCGCACAGAGCGTGATCATGCAGAATATCTCAGGATTGTTCTTCAGACTCTCAGGGATCACCAGTTATTTGCTAAGTTCAGAAAGTGCAAATTTTGGCTAAGATCATTAGCATTCCTTGTCCATATTATTTCCGGTGATGGAATTAGAGTAGATCCTCAGAAAACCAAGGTAGTAAGAAACTGGCCCAGACCCGTATCTCCATCAGATATTAGGAGTTTCTTGGGTTTGGCTGGCTATTACAGATGGTTTGTCAAGGGATTTTCTTCTATTGCATCTCCCATGTCCAGATTGACTCAGAAGAAGATTAAGTTTCAGTGGTTAGATTCATGCGAGATGAGCTTTCAAGAGTTGAAGTGTAATACCCCGTATGTTTCTAAGCTAAAAGACGAACCATTTATCCTACGTATGAAACCTCTTATCTTGTGAGTAGCATTTTAGTGCATGACTTACAATGAGTATAATAGCGATAAGATAGCTTATGATCCATTAAGCATGTTCATATGAGTCACTTAAGGTAATACAAGCTAAGAGTTTTTGAATCCATCAAGTTTTAGTGTTTGATTTTGCAAAGGTCATCTTTGAACGAGTATAACTCAATTTTAATATGGTATTTTGGTTGATTTAGACCCACCAAATTGTAGAGAATCAAATTAGCTTTTCAACGATACCAATTTCGCCTTAATCTAATACCCGAACGAAAAGTTATGCCCATTTTTGTGAGAGACCATAAGGATAGGCGATTGGTTAAGCACCGCCCAACCAAAGTTAGACGATTGGTTAGGTGCCGCCTAAGTCAATTCCAAATGCCAAAAACACTCCATTTTGAGTTATTTTGAGGGTAACTAAGTCTTTTAACACTCCTTACACGTCCCTAAACTTAACCCTACAAAATATATAGCTTCTAAACACATTACAACCCTATTAACATCTCAAAGATCATCATCCAAGAGCACTAAAAGAGAAAAACAACTAGGGTTTCATAATTAAGCTTGAAGATCCAATTTCAAGAAAATTCCTCCGTCAATCATCAAGAACCTCCCTTCCAAGGTATGCGTAGTGTTTATCCACGGATTTTTTTCGTCCGTGGAGTTCAAGAATCAATCTTTAAAATACAAAAGCTTGGTTGATTGTGGTGATATGATCATACCCAATGTTGATGCTTGTTTGTTTTGCTATATAATAGTATCGTGACTGTATATCTCATGAAAGTTATGTTGCTAGTTGAAAAACATGATCTTTGGATGGATTGATAGAATGCAAGTATGAAATAACAAGCATGATATCTAAATAACAAGTTCATGCTAGTCATACACTCCAATATGAATTTCCATGAAAATTATGTGTTGTTATTGTTGTGGTATAAAGCATGTATGATAATAGAGATATAAATTATGTACACAAAATATATCCATGCTTTCCCCATGTTTGAGACGTTGAATAAATACATGAAGTATAATATCCGCAAATTATTACAATATGAACAAAATGTTACATGTTGCCGTTCCCTTATGCTTGAATGGTTTCTATGCAATTTCTATGAATAGTATATGTTGTCGGAATGCCCATGATATTAGAATATGAGATTTATGACTTGATTATAAGAATTCCTATTCATGATAGATATTATGATGACCATGTACTTCATGAAATCCCCTACTCATGTAATATGAATTTTTATTGATGGTCGTGTACTCAAGAAATTCAAGTTGTGTCAGTTTCCTTCCATCAAGTCCTGGGGGTACTTGTACCCAAAAAATATAGCTGTGTACCTAGAGCCATGTCATGTTTTCATGATACTCTCAGCCAAGCCATGATCTATAGAGTTCAGTCAGTCATGTGACTCAGGAAAACTTAGAAATCTCAGTAATCTCAGTAATCTTAGTGCTCAATAACTTCAGCAACCTCAGTATTCACATTCAATCTCAGTAACTTCAGTACTCTCAAATAGTCCTCAGAACTCAGTACATTCTGTCAGTCATCGGAATCCAATAAACTTAGTTTAGATCTGCTAAACAATACCTCTAATATCAGTCCAGTTAATCAGGATCAGTTCAGCTAATCAGTTCAGTTCAGCGTAGTTATTCAGTTCAGTATCCTTCAGATGAGAGTAAAAGTTAGCACCGAGTGAACCCAAGGATGGCAACTCACCTGCCAGTTCAGGGTGTGATTCTTAGTAATCAACCTTGTTTTCCAGAACTACGTAGCCAGCATAGGTTGATGCATCTTAACCCGTCATATTAGGGTTGATGAGGTGGCTTAACTCGTCAGTTTAGGGTTCCCACCGTTCTCATTGAGTACCTGCCAGTATAGGGTTCTCACAGTTGTCCTTACTAGTGGCGCGGTATTGACACCCCTCCAGTCGGGGTAGAGATTGGACCCCAGCTTAGCTATTATAGCGTATTTGGGACATGCCCGTTAGATAACTACTTCCCACAGTTTTAGTTACAGATTTTAGGACTGTCAGTTATAGCTACCCAGTCTCATTAAAAAACTCAAATTGCTCTTCAGATTTCAGTATATCAGGGTTGTCAGATACAGTCAACTCAAAAATAGAATGGAACTCAGATAGTTTCCTTTAGATTTATGGACTATGAGATATAGTCACTTATGTTATCAATCACAACAGTTATCAGAACTCATGATATCAGTGCTCAGCTTCAGGACTGTCAGATACAGTCAATCAGACCAGTTCTTCATAATTCAAACTGTCAGAAACAATCATTCATTTATCAGTAATGCAATTTTAGTCTCTTAGTATTCAGTAATACAGTATCAGATCCATTACTTATTAGTGATTTACATATCAATATCAGTAAACTCAGTCTTTCAGAATCTCATTATCAGTAAACTCATGTTGTCATTATTCAGACTCAGTAGTCCGTATCTCCACGAGTTCAGTTATAGTTATGTATGCATGTATGTACTCTCACGTTCATATCAGTCAGTATTGTCCATGCATATAACCCTTTGCATTTAGACTACCTCACTCATATACTCAGTACATTCAGACGTACTGACGTATTTGCGCTATGGTGCTTTCTCTTATGTTACACCATAGGTTCAGAGACATGATCTCTAAATCAACAGTAGATTCCAGGATCAGTGTTAGAGTTAGACGTGAGTCCTCATCCTTCGAGGACATGATGATTTCATTTCTATTTCAGTTTTTACTTTATTTCAGTAGTTGGAGTTAGTTGGGGACATGTCCAATCAACTTCTTATTCAGTTTAGTTAGAAACAATATCTTACAGGAAAACCACCTACTGCCGAAAAATATCAAAAACTGATTAGATCTATCTATCCCGCCCCTTTTTCCGTCATCCTTTTTTTGGTAAATTTTGAATACCGACGGTTTAACCAGTAGCTGCTTTCTTTTTCTTTAGGCGCTATTTTGATTTACTATGTACTTAGTTTGCTATGATAACAAAAAGGATTATTTAGTTAGATTATTTTTTATTTTATAGTATTTTAATTTTATACTAATTAAGAAATATATAAATTTGAGGATTGTATTAAAAATAGAAATAATATAGTTAACTTTGAATATTTATATTATTTTATTATTATCATTATTATTTTTAATATTATTATTATTATTATTTATTTTTCTTTGGATTTTTCATTATTATTAAATCTTGATAATTATTTTGCTAAATTAACTAATTGTTTAGTTAAATTTTACTTAAGGATAAATTGTATTTCAAAGAGGCACGTCTTTTAATGCTAGAAATTTTTTAGGTATTTTAAAAATATTTTACCTCAATTAAGAATGCGGCATACACATCTCTTTGAGACATTTAAAATTCAAGATGCAATAATGCACTTTGGCAAATATTTTTCTTCAATTTACTTAACATAAGAAACGTAGGCAACTGTTTTCGATATAAAAATAAGAGAATTTAGGCCTTAACATAATTTATCAACATAGTTTAAGTCAAGATAAGTCAATAAAAGGGACTATGCTAGAACCACGGGACTCAAGGGGTGCCTCACACCTTCTCCTCGGTCAATAGAATTCCTTACCTGGTCCTCTGTTCTCGGAGACTAATAAAAGAGTCATTTTCTTTTGATTAGGGATTCAAAAAGGTGACTTGGAACACCATAACTCAATTTCAAGTGGCAACTTTATAAATAAATTAATCCCTATTCAAAACTATCACTTTAATTGGAAAAACTCTTCAACTCGATCCTCGAGCAAAAAAAGGGGGATGTGACATCTCTAGCGACTCTACTGGGGACTTAATAAGAATTCGAGCTTTAAAAATTGACTTTTACTTGATATAATTATTTTTTGTGTTTGTTGGCCTTATGTGCTACTTGTCACTCATTTACTGCTTTGATTTTGTTGAGCTGTTTTATAAATTTTCTTCTTTTGCGCACCCCTCTGAGTCTCTGAAATAAGATAGAAGGAATGCAGCGTATGCATCCTACTTTCTTTTTGAGATAGCCAGAGTGTCAAGGCACCAGGTGAAGGATTATATTCATACATGTTTGGCGGGGTTTGGATCGGAAACGAAGGTGGAGTAGCACTGCTACCGAACAAGTTGTCCCTCCCCGACTCGAGTGTCTGCTCGGGTAAGCCAGTCTAGACACCTATCCCTATTAGGCTTAAACTTAGAAGAACTGAAAACTCAGAATTTGGTTATCCTATTAGGTTTCCCTTTATTTGCATCTTATGCATTTGACTTAGCAGGAATCGATACAAGGTCTGGGTCTATCTAGGACCGGTGTCCCTCTTTTGACCAACATGTGCATCCTACATGCTCTTTGACATTTATTTAAAAGGTCGTTTAATGGTTGACCATCTTTTAGGCAACTTGGCGAAATGTAAAGAGAGGATGTTGTCCTCAAATTTAATAATATCCTTTCAAAGAGATTAAAAAATATGCATAGTTTTTTTTTTCAAGATCTTCATGAATTACGAAGGTCTGATTCTCACTCTTTAGTGAGATACGTAGGAAATCCTTATCGGGATATGACCCTGGATTTTAAAAAATTATTATTCACAAATTTATTGAAAGATATTTTTTGAAACAATAATAATAAAAATAAAAGTAATAGAAAATGACTGTTTTCGCTAGCATTATTATTTTTTTTATCTTATTATCCCCAATCTTTTTGTTCTTTCCTTTATCCTCAAATTTAATTTTAGTATATATTTTAATAGCCCTAAATCTTTAGAGATCGATCATGAAGCTAAGTATTTACAAAATAAAAATATAAAATATATAAATCCTAATAGCCCTGAACCTTAAGGGGTCGAGAGCTAGTTTTGATAAATTAATGTATATTTATATCTTAATAGTCCTGAATCTTGAGGGGTCGTGAGGATGAAATTTTTATACAACTTCATATATAAAACAATCAGTTTTCTTTCTTTATTTATAAGTCATTAAGTGTATTTAGGGTGTATTTTTCTTCCAAACACATGGTCAAAATTGTCTAGAGGTCTGTTGTTAAATTTTTGATGGAGTAGGTTTAAATAAGTTCTCTTTTTAGAAAGAAGAATAAAAATGTTCTCATTTATGTTTCTCTCAATTTTTCTATTTTTGAATAAAATTATTTGCATCCAAATCCAATTTAGTGGTCACGTTAACGAGTCAAGTTTAAAAAGTCAAAAATTAATGAATTAAGTTCTTCCTAAGTCTAGACATTTCCTAATAGTGTCTCCCTATCCATAGGTAACATGTCTCCTCTATTTCGTGGAAAGTATCAAAAGAGGAAAAGGGAGAGAGTGTACCGCTTCAGGTTATAGACTGTACCCTTTTGCAGCTTTGGTTGTGGTGGAACGAAATGGATACATCTGATTATGATGACATACATAAGTGCTTGAGTTTTTTGACAAGTATCATGACAATCAACTATATTAGGGAGGTGGTTGATGCATTGTTGACTTTATGGGACTCGAGGAACAATGTATTTCACTTTTCAAATTTTGAGTTGACTCCGACTTTAGAAGAGATAATGGCCTATGTTGGATATGGGGATATGCATTGGAAAAATCTTGTAGCACCAAGACTCATCTCGATAAACAGGTTCTGCAAGCTCATAAACATACGAAACTCAATAGAAGAGTCAATGAAGAAAGGTTGGGTCTCCTTGCAGATTTTGTATGAAAGATATGGAAGGCAAGAGGGGTTTGATAATTATGGTAAACAACTCTGTAACAAGGGTAGTTTTGAGGCTTGGAAAGTTCATAGATGGTTTGCATTCATGGTAGCCTTTTTAGGCACTATGGTCTTCCCAAGGAGAGAGAGAAAAATTAATATTCATTAGCTGGAGTGGTACATATACTGATTTAGAAATATTACACTATGGTACCAATGATCTTGGACAATATTTACCGTGCTATGACCGTTTGTCAGAAAGGAAAGGGTTTTTTCGAGGGATATAATATCTTGCTACAGATGTGGATTGTGGAACATCTTTATCGATGTCCTACAGTGGCAAGGTTTGATCCAGAATGATTCAATCGCATCAAAGATTAGGAAGAGAGGTTAGAGAAATATAAATGCCCAGAAGGAATTAGAGATTGGGATAAGCTTTTTCGTTCTCTGGCAGCAGATAAAATCACTTGGAATCTTCCTTGGTTTCCCTAAAGGCAAGTCATACATAGTTCTATCATTTGACCGTTCTTATTATTAATGGGTATTAGAGGTGTTCAACCTTATGTGCCATTACGGGTCTTACGCCATCTAGGAAGACGTCAAGTAATTCTGATAACAAAAAATATGGCAGAGTTTGTATTTGAGGTTAGACTAGAGATTCCACTTCTGGAGAGATTAGCCCAGCAAATTTGGGATGGTTTTTGTCTCATAGGAATTGAAACAATAGTCATAGAGTGTGAGAAGGGAGAAGTACATACAGAATACCATGAATGGTTTGAATAACAACCAAATCCATCAATCAGACCGAAAAGATCAGTTAAGGGACCTATAGATCAAGAAGCTGCAATCAGGATAGGGATCGAGAGAGCCATGCGAGAACATCATGTTGCCAAACAAGATTTGAGAGTAGAATTAGAGTATGCCAGGGAAAAACTAGATGAACAACAAAGGGAATTTGCTGAAGAGAAAGCTAAGTCAGCAGATATTGAGGTTACACTTCGGGGACAAATCAAATTGGCTACCACTAGGGGGTCATATGTTGCAGAACTTGCTGCATCTCGCCGCTAAAAGTTGTAGGAAGTTTAAAATAACATACAAGAAGAGTTTGATTGAGAGAGAGCTCAGTGGATACGTGAAAAAAGGATATTGCGGGAATAGCTAAAGGTGGCTTCTACTCTTGAATAGCATGCAAGAGAGATGATTGATTCCCAAGACCGATAGGCCCAAGAATGGTATCTGGCCTTTAGCTCCCTTTGAGAAAAGGTCCATCATGTAGCTCAGGATACCGCCAGAATGGGTTTAAACTACCAGCAGTTGAATCATAAAGAATTTTTACCACAAGTACCAAATTTTACCCAGCGTCTCACCACTTTATTGGAGGATATATGCTTGGGTTTGGGATGTCATATTAAGTTGAGGTCTCCTTGATTGAGCATGTTGAAGTTACAAGAATCATTTTAAAACTTTGAGACATTGGGGTTTAGTTGTATAAGTAGATAGTTGGTTTCTTTGTCATAGTTTTTCAGTTTTAGTTTGAAAACTTCTTGTTCAGATGTTATGTCGTTTAGCTAATTGTATTTGTTTAAGTTTAATTTTATTTGTCAAGTGTCAGTTAGTAGGTTTTATCTTAGGAGTTGTGTCATTCGTCTTGTCGTATTTGTATTTGAACACTATGGAATGTAATGAAGTTGGCAGTTTTTCTCTATATATCTTAAAAATATTTTACTCCACTTACTTTATTTATATATATAAAAATAATAATGATAATATATATATATAATAATTAAAAAAATCAATCATTTTTGTTAAGTTTTTTTTTTCGAACTACGCAAGATCTGATTTATGTCCTTGCATGATACGTAGACAACCCTCAAAGGGTTCGATAAAAACTTTTCAAAAAGTGTGCCTAGAAAAGCCGGGATGAAACACAAGGCCTACCATGATAGGTTAGAGAATGCATATAGAAGCATGACATACAACATGACATTATAATGTGTTAAATATGTAACACTTACCCGTTTGCTACTTAGTAACAAAAAAGATAAAATAGTTGGTGGTTGGTTTGTGGTTTAAACTAGCATCACATCCATACAATATAAGATACAAAGGAAAAAAAAAGATGACCCGCAGAGAAGGTGTAAGGTCTGATAGTGAGGAAGAGCAAACTCATTTGATTTCGTAGGAGTTAGCATCAATAGAAGAAATTAAGTTATTGAAACAAAAGATGGTTTTAATATACCAAGCTTGGTTGAATGGACAAGCCCCGCCTTCCTCAATCCCTGGACTTTCGAATATGAATGATCCAAATACTTCTTAAGCTCAAACTAGCGATCCATTCTACCTACCTGGATTCAACCCATATGTAAATATGAATGGCGTTGCTGGTACTTCTACCACGCACCCATAAAATTTGTATGTCAAAAATAACCCGAATTTTACTTCTGTAGTACCAGCTACTACAGGCCTTCAATCGATAGTAAAAAAGAATATGGGAGAACCAAGTCATGATCTGTTGTATCCTCCTAAAATGACTTTCAAACCCTAAAATAGACATTATCATGCTCATCAACATGATTATCCTATCGTGATTGAGAAGATTGTTAAGAATGAGGAACAAGAAGAGATGGCTAGGAAAGTAAGAAGCTTGGAGCAGAGTATGAAAAATATGCAAGGGTTATGAGGACCAAAAAGTGTTTCATACAAGGATTTGTGTTTGTTTACTGATGTCCATTTGTCGCTGGGGTTCAAAATACCCAAGTTTGACAAATACGAAGGTCATGGTGATCCTGTGGCTCACTTACAAAAATTCTGCAATCAACTAAG
Organism: Capsicum baccatum var. pendulum; assembly: GCA_030864225.1. NCBI lineage: Eukaryota > Viridiplantae > Streptophyta > Magnoliopsida > Solanales > Solanaceae > Capsicum > Capsicum baccatum. The sequence goes on from CM061550.1 coordinate 110,785,495, forward strand.
GGGAGCAGGAGGAAAAAAAGAATTGCTCATGGATTACTTTGGAGAAATCCTGGCAGGAATAGCTTCTGAATGGTTTATTGAACAAGACATTTCCCGTTGGCACATATGGGATGACATGGCTCAGGATTTTGTTCAATAATTTCAATATAATATCAAGATAGTGCCAGATATCACTACACTTGCTAACATGAGAAAAAAAGCAACTGAAAGTTTTTGTGAATATGCTATCAGATATAGAGAGCAGGCTGTAAGAGTCAAACTATCGATAAAGGAATCAAAAATAATTGATATGTTTCTGCAAGCACAAGAACCTGATTATTTCCATCATTTGCTATCTACTATTGGAAGCATATTTGCTGAAGTTATTAAGGCTGGAAAGATGGTAAAGAATGGAATTAAGTATGAAAAGATTATTATCCAGGCCGCTTTGAAAGAAATAACACAGGCAATTCAAAGTGGTTGAGGAAGTTTTGGTGGAAAGAAAAGAAAAAAGGATGTAGAAACTATTGTGCCAGCTCCATGACAGAATTGGAGAAATATGCGTCACCCTTACTCACAATCTCAATCCCAAATTTATGTCCAAGACCCATATAACCATCCATGATAATATGTTCCTCCATAAAATTCATTATATTCCATTCCATTACCTCAGTATTCTACCCATAATGCACAACCATATGTTCGGGTTTCTTCTTACCAGCAATGGCGTGCACCAACTATCCAAAATCACTCACCGGTCCTGCAAGTTCAAAGAGGCCCCTAGGTTTAAAGAGGACTACAAAAAGCATAACATGGGCAAAGATAATTTTACTCCTATTGGAATATCTTATGCCAGCTTATTTCAGAGGCTGAAAAAATAAATGTTCTAAGCCCAATTGAGAGAAGGATCCCAAATCCTCCCCCAAAGAACATGGATTATTCTAGAAGATGTGAATACTGTTCTGATGCCCTAGGGCACGACACAAAGAAATATTGGTATTTTAAAAAAGCCATTCAGGAGATGATTGACACACAACAGATCATGGTGCAAAGTCCAGACGCTCTAAATATTAATCAAAATCCATTGCCAGATCATAATGAAACAAATATGCTCAAAGTGATACCTTGTGGTAAAGATTCTACGACTTTCTTCAAGCCGATCATTAAAATTAAAACTGATTTGGAAAAATTAGCAACTGTTGTAGATTTGAAAAAAATAAAAACCTTCAGAAATAGAGGAGGTGATAGTAAAATTTGAATCATCAAAAGTTCCCTTGATCAAGGGAAAAGAGATTCCAGAAAGTGTTAGGTCAGGTCAAGTAAAACCAAAGATCATTATTCCTGGAAGACACACTAAACCTTTTTTAATCATAAAAAGAGCTCCTATAGCCCAATTGTTATTAAATGAGTGTCATAGCTGCCTATGGTTAATACCAAAGTAGTCCCATAGAGCTATGATCACATTGTGGTGATGTAAAAGGGGAACCAAATAATCGAAGAGGTGGATGAATTAAGAGGATTAACCCATTCTAGGAGGTGTTATGCCCTGGTGGAGTTAAGAAAGAATAAATAAGGCAATGAGGAACGAACGGTAGTCAAGAGACCAGTTACTGAAGAAGTGGCTGAAGAATTCTTGAAGAAGATGAAATTGCCAGAATATTCTGTTGTAGAACAATTGAAGAAGATTCCAGCTTAGATTTCTTTCCTGTCTTTATTGATACATTGAGAGGATCACCATAAGGCTATAATGAAGATTCTTAATGAGGCGTATATTTTGAGTGAGATTAAGGTGAATCATCTGGAAAAATTTGTTGAAAGGATCCTTGAGGTAAATAGGATCACTTTCTCAGATGATGAATTTCCTATAGAAGGTATAGAATATAATCGAGGTCTCTACATTATAGTGAAATATGAGCATTTCTATGTCACTTGAGTGTTGATTGATGGAGGATCAGGTGCTAAAATTTGTCCTATGTTAGCTTTGCAAAAGTTGAATGTTAACATGGAAAAGATCTGACCAAATAATGTTTGCATCAAAGGTTTTGACAGAGCAAAAATGGATGCCATTGGTGAAATAGAGCGCATATGGAAAATTGGGCCTACGAATTTTTTCGTGGACTTCCAAGTGCTAAACATTTATGCTTTATATAATATGTTATTAGGTAGGTCATGGGTTCATAGGGCTGGAGCAGTCGCATCAACATTGCTCCAAAGGGTTAAATTTGAACACGACAGGAAAGAAATAGTTGTTCATGGTGAAGGAGACTTATCCATGTATAAAGACTATTCTGTTTTCTCCATCGATGAAGATACTATAGATAGAGTATTAATTAATCAAGATTTTGAGGTAGTGGCTATTGAGCATATCCTCAAAGGGAATCTTATCGCAAGACCACAACTGTCCTCGACATCTTTTATGGTAGTGAATGAAATATTGAAGCATGGTTTCGAACCAGGAAAAGTTTTAGGGATGTTTTTGCAAGGCAAGACTCATCCAGTAAATCTCTATGAGATCCTCGGCACCTTTGGTTTAGGATATGAGCACATTGCTGAAGACAGAAGAAAGATTAAAAAGCATAAGAAAGAGTCATGGTCACTTACCAAGCCGATTCCGCCACTCTACAAGTCTTTTATCAAAGTCAATACTGTTGGGTCCTCCATGTTACCTGTTGTAGAGTGAATGAATGATGATGATAAAGAATTGATTAGCCTTTTTCAAAACATATTCATTGAATCTAATATGGTTGAAATTGGAGAAGGTACCAACAATGCAGATGTGTAGTTCATCAGCCCTGATGTCTGATGATAGGCGATATTACGCGCCTATATCAATATATTTTGCCCATATTTGTGCCACGTTTTGAGAACAAATTATATATTTCATGCACTTTTAGTCCCTTTTCCTGTAAGTGAGCTAACAAACATGATTAGCAAAGTTTCAGGTATAAATGATGAAGAAATCAGCATTTTATGGCTTACTTGACGCCAAGGAAAGCTCACGAAGGAAGGAAAGGGAGCTTGAACGCCTAAAGGACCAAAATTGATGCATGGAAAATCTATCCCGGGCTAAAACAACATTTTTGAAGACTTTGGGGACCAGCAGTAACTTATTTGGATTAGGATAATAATACATTAACCTAGTACAATTGGGTTAAGTATTTCATTAGTTTATTTGGATTTGGATAATGTTACATTAACCTAGTACAATTGGGTTAAGTATTTCATTAGCTTAGTAGGATTTGGTTAAGTATTTCATTAGCTTAGTAGGATTAGGATATGGGTATTATAAATACCCTATCATGCTAGAGATTTTTATTTATTCCTCCCTTAGTGGAGAGATACACTCTTCAATTAACAATTCTAATTCTTCCATCAATTATAACTCTTCTAATCTTTCCATTAATTCTATTTTTCTTCTTCTATTCATTTATTCTTAATTTCCGCCACAAGAGAATCGTTACTTTGCCTAGGAATTCACACCTAAATGCCTACCATTTGTGCTACACGAAATTAATCAATCTTGTGGTATAACAACAATGTCAATCGTGATCTCCTTCGCATTCATGGGTAACTAAACTTCTCTGTTGGGGTTATGGAAGCCAACTGAGATACTATCTATTGCTGTGAGTTTGTGACTTTGTGACACGTATGCTGCTTATATCATTATTCTCTTCATCTTAATCTAAATTCTTTGTGGTTGCAAACGCAAGAATACGCCAGTATAACATTTAACTTGTTCGAAAGAAAGGTTATTTGTCTGGAAAAGAGATAATGTCAAGGTAGTAGGGTCCCATCCCCTATTAAAAAGTTAGTGCCGTAACTGGATTAACCTCTTGGAGAATTCGTACCGTTAGACACGCTTTAAGCTCGAAAGAGTTAAAGTGAAATAATCCTCGAATAGGTCGAAAGACGCCTGGATTTACCATCGAATACAATTCTCTATAAGCACATGCATGTCAGAATTCTACACACTCATAGTCAATAGAGACGTATAACTCAGGAGGTGGACATAACCCCAACGCTTCAATTCTCATTGTTTACAACTTACATAACAATCCTTCTCTTTTTACTTTGCTATTTTCAGCTTTTACTTCATTGTTTTATTTACATTACTTGTACGACAAGACTCCCCCCTTTTCGAGACTTGCACCAAAAGTTTAGTAATTTTGCTTACTTGTTGGCCAAGCTATTCCCTGTGGAATCGATACCCAACCCAGGTTGGGTTCTATATTTGCTAACGACCGCTTTACACTCCTACGAGAGTTGTAGATTGAGCGTTATAAAAAATTGGCTCCGTTGCCGGGGAATACGAGTGTCAATCAAGTTCGTGACAATTACTAGACCCTTTGGTCAAAGATTCTCGTACTTTTACTTTCAGTTTTTGTTTTTGTTTACTGCAGGTTTTTATTCAGTGCATGCCCCATACTAGAAGTTCTGGTCAACCGTTATTACCTATCAATCCTGAACTACAACGCATAGGAAGAGTGGAAGCACAGGCAGAAATTGAAAGGATGGCTGCTCAACAGGAACAAGCAAGACTGGCTGCCCTTGCCGCAACCCAGTTTCAACAGCAGAACATTGATAACTCTGCACGAGCAACAAATCCCAACGATGAGGATTTAGGTGATGACGAGTTACTAAACCCTAGGCGTGATGCTGAAATTATAACACCTGTCAACAGAAGAGGTCGACAAGCACGGTTTAGGTATGATCGCCAACCTATGCAGCCAACTTTCGACGATGATGATGATTATCTTGATGGTCCTGGAGCCACTGGAGCCATAATTCCACCACCATTAGCGCCCGGAGCCAAGTTCAACATCACAAGCACCATGATTCAGTTATTGCAACTCAAGGGATTATTTGGTGGACTAGCAGGCGATGATCCGAATATGCATCTCATCAACTTTATTTCTACATGTAAGTCGTTTGACAATCCTGGTGTTGGTCAGAATGCAATTCGATTATGCTTATTTCCATTGTCTCTATTTGGGGAGGCAACACTATGGTTGAATGGGATGACTCCTGATTTAATTACAAATTGGAGGCAATTGAGAGACGTTTTCCAAGAAAGATTCTTTCCGCCATCCAAGAGGGCACAATTGAGAGATGAAATTAGCAACTTTCGTCAGCTTCCCACTGAAGCTCTTCATGAAACATGGGAGAGGTTTAAGACAAAGCTAGCGAGATGCCCAAACCATCACATGACTAATGTCCACCTAATGGAGATCTTGTATAGAGCCTTGAATTCAATAACTAAACCAGTGGTGGATAACGCAGCTGGAGGATCTTTTATGGACCTCACCTTTGGTCAAGCAAGCAATATGCTGGATCGTATGACAAAACAAAGTAGAGCTTGGCATACCAGGGATTCTGAGGTAGCAAGCCCCACTTTGTCTATTGGCATGACTGCAGACCAAAGAAGAAGAGAAGAAGAACTTGATCAGGATATGGCGCACATGAAAACTCAAATGGATCTTCTTACAAAGCATCTATTATCAGGGAAGACCGAAAAAGTGAAAGCTATTGCGTCAAAAGGAAGAGACGAATCTGATTCGGAAGAGGAGGCCAACTACTTGAACAATCAGGTGGGTTTCCGCGGGAATACCCAAGGAAACCAAGGTCGGAACTATTATGATAAATCCAAGGACCAAGGTAGTTGGAAGAACAAGAATGAAAAGAGTGGTTTGTACGTTCCCCCTGGTAGACGTGACACCACCACATCTAATTCTGGAAGTATGGAAGACATGATGGCTAAATTATTGAAAGGAGTAGAAGCAACGAGCGTGGGAGTTACAGAGGTAATTAATGATTTGTCCTCTATGAAACAATTAGTTGATTCTCATTCCACTTCAATCAAGCAAATAGAGCAGCAATTAAGCCAACTTTCAGCAGCACTCAATCAAAGAAAGGTTGGCACCTTACCTAGCGATACTGTGCAAAACCCAAGGAATGATGGGTCATGCATGGCCATCACTACCAGAAGTGGTAAGGTGCTGGAAACTTCAGCAAAAGGCAAGCAAGTGGTTGACGAAGTTGCGGGCATGGATGACAACTCAAAAGGAGAAGATGCCGCAGCACCTACTCTTGATGACAAGGACGCCTCAACCAGTGCTGTGCAACCTAAAAAATCTGAAAAACGGAAGCAAGTGGAGTAGAAAACCGTGGAGAGAACACTTCCATACCCACCACCACCTTTTCTCCAAAGATTGAAGAAGGTGGCGGATGACACAAAGTTCAGCAAATTCATGACTATGTTAAAGCAGCTGACCATTAATGTTCCATTGGTGGAGGCACTTGAACAAATGCCTGGGTATGCGAAATTTATGAAGGATCTTTTGACTAAGAAGCGGGCAGCAAGTTATGAGTTGAAAGAAGATGTGCACCATTGTAGTGCAATTGCTACCCGATTGATAGTTCAGAAGAAGGCCGACCCTGGAGCTTTCACTATTCCTTGCACCGTTGGATCTTTGAATTTTGCCAAAGCATTATGTGACTTAGGAGCCAGCATCAATTTGATGCCATTATCAATCTAAAAGAAGTTGGGGTTGGGTGATACTACTCCAACCAATATGAGGCTCGTCATGGCGGATAGGTCGGTAAAACGACCTGTTGGTATTCTATTTGACGTATTGGTGAAGGTTTCTTCATTCATCTTTCCGGCAGACTTTGTTATTTTGGATTGTGAGGCAGACTCAGAAGTTTCCACAATCTTGGGGTGCCCTTTCCTTGCTACAGGAAGTGTGCTTATTGATTTGAGAGCTAATGAGCTTTCATTCCGAATAAATGACGAAGCGGTTCGCTTTAATGTGTGCAAATCAATGAAGCAGCCCAAAGATCTAAGTGTATTTTCGGTGGCTGATGTTTTCTTTGATGATGAGAAAGAATTACTTGAAGAAGAGAAAATTATTGATGACCCTTTGGAGGTTGTGCTTATGAATGGAGAGAATGAGGATGCTGAAAATTGTGAAGAAGCTATTTGTGCTCTATCGGGATTAGGGACATATCGCTATGCTCCCAAGAAGCTGGACCTTGATCTCAAGAATCGACCCACACCACCAGCTAAGCCATCTATTGAAAAGCCACCCATGTTAGAATTGAAGGAGCTGCCAAGTCATTTAAAGTACGCATTCTTAGGAAGCGGAAACACACTTCCAGTTATTGTGGCAGCCGATTTGGGTGAGCAACAAGTTGCAGCTCTTATTGCTATTCTACACAAGTATATACGAGCCACTGGATGGACCATTGCGGATATTATTGGTATTCCACCAGGGATTTGTACACATAAAATTCAGCTTCAAGAAAATTGCACACCCACCATTGAGCATCAAAGACGTTTAAACCCACCTATGCAAGAAGTGGTGAAGAAAGAAATTATCAAGTGGTTAGATGCAGGAGTTGTATATCCAATCTCTGATAGTACATGGGTAAGCCCGGTACAATGTGTTCCCAAGAAAGGAGGCATGACGGTGGTCGCGAATGCTAAGAATGAGCTTATACCACTCAGACCCGTCACTGGATGGAGAGTATGCATGGACTACCGAAAGCTAAATTATTGGACACTCAAAGATCACTTCCCAATGCCATTCATGGACCAAATGCTAGATCGATTAGCGGGGAAAGGATGGTTTTATTTCTTGGACGGTTATTCAGGATACAATCAGATTTGTATTGCCCCCGAAGACCAAAAGAAGACAACGTTTACATGCCCATATGGTACGTTTGCCTTCAAACGTATGCCATTCGGGTTATGTAACGCACCAGCCACCTTTCAACGCTGTATGATGTCTATTTTTTCTGAGATGGTTGAAGACACTTTGGAGGTATTCATGGACGATTTTTCAGTTGTTGGTGAGTCTTTTGAGGCGTTCTTGGCGAACCTAAGCATGGTGTTGCAAAGATGTGTAGAATTCAACCTTGTGCTAAATTAGGAGAAGTGCCACTTCATGGTAAAAGAAGGAATCGTTCTTGGGCACAAAATCTCTGAAAGAGGAATAGAGGTTGATCGAGCAAAAATAGATGTTATTGAGAAGCTACCTCCTCCAATTTCGGTGAAAGAAGTTTGTAGTTTTCTCGGCCATGCAGGTTTCTATCGTCGGTTCATTAAAGACTTCTCCAAAATTGCTAGTCCATTGTGCAAACTATTGGAGAAAGATGCAAAGTTTGACTTTAATGAAGATTTCTTAAAGGCATTCGAATGCCTCAAAGCAAAACTCATTGAAGCCCCTATCATGGTAGCACCAAATTGGTCTCTCCCATTCGAAGTCATGTGTGATGCTAGTGGTACAGCCGTTGGTGTTGTTATTGGTCAGAGAAAGGAAAAATTATTTCATCCTATCTACTATGAAAGTAAGGTCCTAAATGAAGCCCAAAGGAACTACACTGTGACAGAACAAGAGCTCCTAGCGGTTGTGTATGCGTTTGAGAAGTTCCGTGCCTATCTATTGGGAACTAAGGTTATCATTCATACAGACCATGCAACTCTTAGGTATCTCATGACAAAGAAGGATGCAAAACCAAGGTTGATTCGATGGTTGTTGCTGCTGCAAGAGTTCGATTTCGAGGTCAAAGATAGAAGAGGTTGCGAGAACCCAGTGGCCGACCACCTATCTCGACTTGAGAATGAGCATGTGGCATAACTTGAAATTCAGATTGATGATGCATTCCCAAACGAAGAGATATTAGCGACAACAATGGAAAAATTACCATGGTATGCCGACTTTGCCAATTTCGTGGTGAGTAATGAGATACCTGCCAATTTATCTTACCACCAAAGGAGGAAGTTTATGCATGACGTACAGCACTACTATTGGGATGAGCCATATTTGTTTCGACAATGCGCGGATGGTATTATTCGATGATGTATATCCCATGTAGAGGTGCCTAATATTTTGGAAGCATGCCACACTTCCTAAGTTGGAGGACATCATGCAGGTAATCGGACACCAAGAAAGGTGTTGCAAAGTGGTTATTATTGGCCTTTGATATTTAGAGATGCCTACGACTATGTTAGAAGGTGCGACCAATGCCAGCGCCAAGGTGCTATATCGAAACACCATGAGATGCCCATGTCCAAAATTCTTGAGGTAGAACTTTTTAATGTGTGGGTATTGATTTCATGGGTCCATTCGTGAATTCGTTTAGAATGAAGTATATCTTGGTTGCTGTAGATTATGTTTCGAAATGGGTGGAAGCTGTAGCGTTGGCCGACAATGAAGGGAAGCGTGTTGTATCGTTCTTAAAGAAGAATATCTTCTCTCGCTTTGGAGTACCTCGTACTATCATAAGTGATGGAGGATCTCACTTTTGCAACAAGCTGTTCAAATCAGTTTTGGCCAAGTATGGTGTCAAGCAACATAAGGTAGCTACGCCTTATCATCCCCAAACTAGTGGACAAGTAGAAGTTTCCAATCGCGAGATCAAGCAAATCCTTGCGAAGACGGTTAATGCGAATAGGAAGGATTGGTCTAGGAAGCTTGATGATGCACTATGGGCGTACAGGACTGCATTCAAAACACCCATTGTCATGTCTCCTTATCAACTAGTTTATGGGAAGGCTTGTCACTTACCCATCGAGCTCGAGCATAAGGCATTGTGGGCATTGAAGCAATTGAATTTGAATTGGGATGATGCTAAGAATCTGAGGTTGGAGCAGCTGAACGAATTAGATGAGTTCCGTCTCCATGCATATGAAAGATCAGACCTATACAAGGAGCGGATGAAAAAGTATCATGATCAGCGCATTGTTCGACGAAACTTTCAAAGGGGTGATATGGTACTTCTCTTCAACTCCAGATTGAAGCTCTTCCCAGGTAAGTTAAAGTCTAAGTGGTCTGGTCCATACAAAGTTATCCAAGTCTACTCGTCTGGAGTAGTCGAATTGGAAGACAATAATGGTGTTGTCTTCAAAGTGAATGGCCAACGTGTTAAACCTTATATCGGTCCTCTTGACTCAATGAATTATATGGCCATCACTTACCTTGACGAAGTCTAATTACTCGAGGAAACTATGTCGAGCCGCGACAATAAATAAGGCGCTAGATGGGAGGCAACCCATCGTTTTATTGTTTTATCGTTTTTCGTTTATCGTTTTGTCTTTCTTTTGTTCTATTACTTGTTTTGCTTTTGATAAGAGAAAATCCAAAAATAAGAGTCGTGCCACGACCAAAACTAAGGCGCTTGGTGGGAGGCAACCCATCGTACTAATCGTTTTCATTGGTTTTGAGCAAATATAGGTGCGAGAAGTATTCAACGAGGAGATTGGTTTCAAATGACGATTTAGACGTATTGTATGGTAAAGGTGGTAAGTTAGGAATAAGGATGCATAAGGCTATGGATTGAGCATTATTCATGCCAAAATAGGCATCGAGGAAGGCTAGGCCTAGGTAAAACTAGGCCACGAACAATGCAAAACCTATACTATCGCCTAAGGTCTCGGAATCTAGTGTGCAAAGACATAGGCGCCGCCCATGCTTAAGTGTGCTATACACTATGTGTCGCCTATGATATAGCATTAGGTCTCAGTATCTCAAATGCCATACACTATGCGGCGCATATGTCCCTAAATGTTATACACTATGCGCCGCATATGTCCCTAACTGCACTACACTATGTGCCGCCTATACTATGATTATGCAAAGCACTATGCGCCACATAGAAGTCATTTTTGTCTCCAAAACCGTTTGTAAATGGGTCAAAATCCGACCCATTCTTTTCCCATATAAAGGGGACTTAGCCTTGAAACATAACCACATTGGAAATTGACCTAAAGGAGCCGCACATCCACCCAAATCATCTCAAAATTTTTCTTTTTTTGCTCTTCCAATTCACAAGACCATCTCCAAAGGCTTCAATAACGTAAGTACTCTTTTATTCTTCATCTATTTCTCGTAAGTACTACGTCTATTATGAATTGCTACATCTTGAAGGATTATTGGTGATGTTAATGTGTTTGGATTGTTGATACAAAATCATGTGAGTAAACATATACGTTAGGATAATCTTGACTTGTTTCCGACTTGAATTTGGTTTTATTAGCATTGTTATACTATTTGCGGAATTGCTATGGTTATGAAAATTGCTTAAGCTTGATACTTGGATACTTACATGTTAGACTATTCCGTTCATCGGGATAAGACTTATAGTTGCCTACCGACTTAGGAGGTTGTGATTGATGAAAATCACTATACCATGATGTAACCCCTATGTAGTAGTGTTGTTATACCTAACATGAAAGTAGTGCAATGGCTGCAAGTAGTGATGCATCGCTGATTTTCTTATCGGAATATAGTTCCTAAAACGTATGTCGACGAAGTTCAAGTAATCGACTACATTCACTTCACTGTTTTGTATTAACGAACCTAAGTGTGGGGTGGTACCCCGACGGCTTGTTTATAGATTGTTTCCTTTGAGTTGATGCTAACATGAATATTGTTTAAGTGTCAGGTTCAATGGCACCTAAAGCGTGACAAGATAAGGCTACCACTTCCCAAAAGAGCAAGAAGAGAGGTCGCAAGGACCAAGGAGAATCATCATCCATGCAACTACCCCGCCGAATGTTTGGAATAAAATGGGTTCTTGAGGAGGAAGCCAAAGAATGGTACAAGAACAACAAGGAAAGAAAATATGTTCACGTCGACTTGAATAATAAGGATACCCTAGCGAAGAAGGAGCCGCGTATGTTGGCGAAAATAATGGCGTTGAATCTGGATTTCATCTTCCGCGACATGGGAGAATGTAATCTCGATTTTACAAGGGAATTCTATGCCAACTGGTCGCCAAAAACCACAGGCAACGAAGTTAAGATTCGGGGCCAAGTGTTACAGTTCAACGCGGATTTGATCAACTCCTTTCTTGGCTTACCTTTGGTCGACCCAGCACCATTCAAAGAGCTGTACAGTAGGCCTCCTTATAGAGCAATACGACACACACTTTGTGGAAGTAGATCCATGGCAAGGTGGGGCAGACACCGAGACACCGGACGACACAACACCTTCCTCTATGCTCCATTGAATAGGGAAGTAAGAATCCGATTGCGTATTGTCAACTCATGCCTTATTCCTGGGACTCAATACACCAAAATATCAAGAGATAGAGTGTGTTTGGTCTATGCTTTGATGACGAATGTCCCTATCAACTTTGGGGCAATCATTCGCTTTACAATGCGGAAGGCCAGACTCCACAAAAGGTCCCACTTCACTTTTGGTAATCTGCTGACAACAATCTTGCAGAAGGAGGATATCGAAGAGGAACCAGCTGATCACAAAATCCCATATAACCCGAAGAAGGTTGACCTCACAAAGGTCAAAGATGCTGAAACAACTCATGGTGTCAACCTTACTACTGCGGAGAGACATGCTCGTGATGAGAGTTTCTTCCGTCATCTTTATGGCATGACACGATTTACTATGATGAGTGGTGGATGTGTTCCAACTACTGCAGAGCTCCAACAGCTGGACCACGACTATCCAATGAACATGCATGCATGGGAGATTTGTGGAGTGGGCGTTTACTTTGAGGAACCTCTAGACGATGATGTGCCGACCGATGACGATCGATGCTTGCCAGACTCCGACGAGAAGGAAAACTCTAACGACGACGCTTATGATGATTCCGACGAAGGGGGTATGACCCCCAACATTGAGGAAGAGTCCGACTGACCAGGTTCTTCACATTTATTTTCCACTGAGGGCAGTGTCCCGTTTAAGTATGGGGTGGTATCGCATGCTATACTTCTCTATCGCATCTATGTTTGTTTACTCTGTTTACCTTGTTTTATTTTTGTGTCGTTTTTTTAGTTTTTTTAGGAATAATTTTTTTTAGCTTAGCTTCGTATGAAATAATTCCAATAGGCAACATGAGATTATAACAAGAGTATGTGCTACAATTATGACTATTGAGACGTTTAGGCTCTAATTGTGACTCATTATGTGATATTGTGTGGTTCAATTCCTTCACTTGTTGGGTCAAGAGTCTATATTACTTCCAAATAAAGTCGACCATGTGCCTTGTGTGTGTGAGATTAATAGTATATTCTATGTTTGTGGCTGATGCTAGAACTTGCCTGGTATGTATGCAAAGCGAAAATAAAGAGTGTAAGTTTAGGAGATGATTTAGTCATTTCTTTGGCAACCTACATATGTTTACCTTCGTTTTACCTACCCTTGGACATCATCCTAGTTAAATCCTTTTGAGCCTTTAGCCTATTTCTTTGACAACCTTGTATGTAAGCCTAATCCATTTTTTTCAAGACCGTGATTTGATCCAAATTCCTAAGTGCTTTAAAGTATAAAGTCATGTGACAATATAAGAGGAAATTGGGTAAGTATGATGCTTTAAATTGTAATGGTGCTTGAATGTGTTATGAAAAAGAAAGTGCTATTATAAGAGGTATGTTGTGAAAAGAAGAAGGAAAAAGAAATATGAAAAGTGAGTTATGTTTAAAATTGAAAAGCAAAAGAGGAGAACAAGGGTGGTAGAAGAAAAGAAGAAGAAAGGCTGAAAGAAAAAAGTGTCAATGATACAATGTGATGTATTAAAGTGCTTAGGAACTTAGTCACTATTTCTGGCCAAAATAGCTGATCCTACCCGTCCCTTAGCCTACATTACAACCATCAAAAGGCCTACTTGATCCTAATCTTAACATTCTGACATTTAGTGGAGTATTACACTAAGGGTAATCCTATGGTCAGTAGTTGCTACATATGAATTCTTTGTGAGAGTGAGAGCAAGGATATTTTGATACCCATGTTTGAAAAATATGCTATGCTTGTGAGTGATTATGGGTACTATATTGTGAGACACACATGGTTGATGAGTTTGGGTAGTTGTATATAATTCATTGCACCTTAACTTTTGCATGCGAGTTGACCACCATCACGAGTCTATGCTAGAGGCTAAACTGTTTCTACTAATAATCAGAAAGCTACTCTTTGTTAGTAATTGTTGTGCTTGCCTTGAAGAATGTTTTGTGTTGTTACTGTAAAACCCTAAGTTGATATTTAGATGGACATAATATGTTGTTCGAGGACGAACAAAGCTTCAAGTGTGGGGTGTTGATGATAGGCGATATTATGCGCCTATATCAATATATTTTGCCCATATTTGTGCCATGTTTTGAGAACAAATTATATATTTCATGCACTTTTAGTCCTTTTTCCTGTAAGTGAGCTAACGAACATGATAAGCAAAGTTTCAGGTATAAATGATGAAGAAATCAGCATTTATGGCTTACTTGACGCCAAGGAAAGCTCACGAAGGAAGGAAAGGGAGCTTGAACGCCTAAAGGACCAAAATTGATACATGGAAAATCTATCCCGGGCTAAAACAACATTTCTGAAGACTTTGGGGACCAGCAGTAACTTATTTGGATTAGGATAATAATACATTAACCTAGTACAATTGGGTTAAGTATTTCATTAGTTTATTTGGATTTGGATAATGTTACATTAACCTAGTACAATTGGGTTAAGTATTTCATTAGCTTAGTAGGATTTGGTTAAGTATTTCATTAGCTTAGTAGGATTAGGATATGCGTATTATAAATACCCTATCATGCTAGAGATTTTTATTCATTCCTCCTTTAGTGGAGAGATACACTCTTCAATTAACAATTCTAATTCTTCCATCAATTACAACTCTTCTAATCTTTCCATTAATTCTATTTTTCTTCTTCTATTCATTTATTCTTAATTTCTGCAACAAGAGAATCGTTACTTTGCCTAGGAATTCACGCCTAAACGCCTACCACTTGTGCTACACGAAATTAATAAATCTTGTGGTATAACAATAATGTCAATCGTGATCTCCTTCGCATTCATGGGTAACTAAACTTCTCTGTTGGGGTTATGGAAGCCAACTGAGATACTATCTATTGCTGTGAGTTTGTGAGTTCATGACACGTATGTTGCTTATATCATTATTCTCTTCATCTTAATCTAAATTCTTTGTGGTTGCAAACGCAAGAATACGCCAGTATAACATTTAACTTGTTCGAAAGAAAGGTTATTTGTCTGAAAAAGAGATAATGTCAAGGTAGTAGGGTCCCATCCCCTATTAAAAAGTTAGTGCCGTAACTGGATTAACCTCTTGGAGAATTCGAACCGTTAGACACGCTTTAAGCTCGAAAGAGTTAAATTGAAATAATCCTCGAATAGGTCGAAAGACGCCTGGATTTACCATCGAATACAATTCTCTATAAGCACATGCATGTCAGAATTCTACACACTCATAGTCAATAGAGACATATAACTCAGGAGGTGGACATAACCCCAACGCTTCAATTCTCATTGTTTACAACTTACGTAACAATCCTTCTCTTTTTACTTTGCTATTTTCAGCTTTTACTTCATTGTTTTATTTACATTACTTGTACGAAAAGACTCCCCCCTTTTCGAGACTTGCACCAAAAGTTTAGTAATTTTGCTTACTTGTTGGCCAAGCTATTCCCTGTGGGATCGATACCCAACCCAGGTTGGGTTCTATATTTGCTAACGACCGCTTTACACTCCTACGAGAGCTGTAGATTGAGCGTTATCAATGTCTAACATAACAATTGGGAAACCATTCCTCTCCCTACTATAAAGGATTCTTGATAATTTGTTTATTTTTCTTTCAGTCTCGGTAGTTTATTTGTTTTTCTTTCTGTAATTTGAATCATTCTAGGATTGTAATTCAAATCTTTACCTTGGTATTTTAGGTTAAAACTCTTTCTATCATTGTTTTTAATAAAACGTAATTTCCCTTTGTTTTATTTTGTGTCTAATATTTACCTATTTATTTTCTATCATACAATTCTTTCTATGCCGATTCTAATGATATGACATGCATGAAGAATTGTCATCTAGATTTAAAAATAAATCTAATTATGAAATATGAATAAAGAAGTTGAATACGATGAAGAGGAAGCATTTGAGGATATAAGCAAAGATTTTAAACAGTTTGAGAATAAGTCAAATCCCAATTTGGATGAAACTAAGCTAAAAATTTAAGAGATCATGAAAATATTAGGGAGACTAAGATAAGTGTACATGCTCAACCACAACAAAAAAAAGCTATAATTGAATCTTTGCTTGAGTACAAAGACATCTTTGCATGGTCTTACGATGATATGCCTGGTTTGAGCACGAATTTGGTAGTTCATAAGTTGCCAATTGATCCTTCTTTCCCTCCTATCAAGCAAAAGTTAAGGAAGCTAAAACCGACATGAGTTTAAAAATCAAAGAGGAAATCACAAAGAAACTTGAAGCTAAAGTCATTTGAGTGGCTCAATATCCTACTTGGTTGGCAAATATTGTCCCTATTCCAAAAAAAGATGGCAAAGTTTGGATGTGTATTGATTATCGTGATCTAAATAAAGCAAGTCCGAAAGATAATTTTCCATTTCCCAATATCTATATTTTATTGAACAATTGTGCCAAACATGATCTTGCATCTTTTGTGGATTGTTATGCGAGGTATCACCAGATTATTATGGATCCAGAAGAAGTAAAAAAGACATCATTTATCAGATCATGGGGGACATATTGTTATCGAGTTATGCCTTTTGGACTAAATAATACTGGGAAAACTTACATGAGAGCAATGACTACAATGTTTCACGACATGATGCACAAAGAGATTTGAGTTTATGTAGACGACGTGATCATTAAATCAAGAGAGCGGTCTGACCATGTCAAAGATCTTAGGAAATTCTTTGAAAGGATTCAAAGTTATGATCTCAAACTAATGATCTCAAACTAAACCCAGTGAAATATGTATTTGGAGTTCCATTGGGAAAACTCTTGGGGTTCATAGTCAATCGATGTGGCATTGCGTTAGATCCTTTAAAAATAAAATCTATTCAAGATTTTCCTCTTTTAAATAACAAAACGGAGGTGATGAGCTTACTTGGAAGGTTGAATTATATTAGTAGATTCATTTCCCAACTTACAACAACCTGTGAGCCAATATTCAAGTTGTTGAAGAAGAATACTAAAGTTCAATGGACTGAAGAATGTCCAGAGGCATTTGACAAAATTAAGAATAACTTGTCTAATCCACTTATTTTGGTTCCTCCAGAGCCAGGTAGACCTTTAATATTATATATGTCTGTGTTAAATAATTCTTTTGGTTGTGTATTGGGTTAATATGATGTCATAAGCAGGAAATAACTAGCCATCTACTTTCTTAGGAAACAATTTACCACTTATGAGGCAAGATACACTCTTCTCGAAAAGACATGCTGCGCCTTAACTTGGATAGCACAAAAGTTGGAACATTAATTATCATCTTACACTACGTACCTCATCTCTCATATGGATCCTTTAAAATATATTTTCAAAAGCCTATGCCCACAGGCAAACTTGCAAAATAGAAGATGTTGCTCGTAGAGTTTGATATTATCTATGTGACATGAACTGCAATGAAAGCTCAAGCCTTAGCAGATCACAGAGGTCAATATATTCCCCTCCATCTGAGTGGCATACAATGACTGCTCTATGCCTTTTGTGGCTTGGGGAATGGATATAATTGGATCAATTAAACCAAAGGCCTCAAATGGACATATGTTCATTTTGGTAGCCATTGACTATTTCACGAAGTGGGTGGAAGAAGCAACTTTCAAGTTAGTGACCAAGAAAGTAGTGGTTGACTTTTCACTCCAACATCATTTGTTGGTCTGGCATTCCAAAGATAATTATCACGAATAATATTGCAAATCTTAACAATCATTTGATGTATGAAGTGTGTCATCAATTTAAGATTATGCATCAGAATTCAACTCCTTATCGCTCGAAGGTGAACGGAGTTGTGGAAGCTGTCAACAAGAATCTAAAGAAAATACTCCGTAAAATGGTGCAGAGATCCCGACAATGGCATAAAAAGTTTCTTTTTGCTTTATTGGTTTATCGTACTATAGTTCGGACTTCAATAGGTGTAACTCCTTATTCACTGGTGTATGGAACAAAAGCAGTTATACCTGCAGAAATTGAGATTCCATCTCTTCGAGTTATTGTAGAAGCCCAAATTGATGATGATTAGTGGGTCAAAACCCGATTGGAGCAATTGAGTTTGATTGATGAGAAAAGGTTGGCATCGGTATGTCATGGCCAACTATACCAAAAAGAGAATGGATCGAGCCTATAATAGAGAGGTGTGACCCAGATAATTTGAAGATGGTCAGTTAATACTAAGACACATCATTCCCCATTAAATTGAAGCCAAAGGCAAGTTTTCTCCAAATTGGCAAGGACCGTTCATGGTGAAGTAGGTGTTACCTAATGGTGCATTATATTTGACTGATGTAGAAGGCAAAATAGATGAAATGCCGATCAATGCTGATGTAGTTATGAGATATTATGTATGATATTGATGTACAATTATGTTATATATGTTTTGTACTTGCATTTTAAAAAGATTGAAATGATGAAGGCATTTTGTTCTGCTATCTGAATAATATATCAACCTTTTTTTACCCCCTTTGAGATTATATCTTTTTTTCGTACCCTTCTTTTGGAATCAACTAAAGTAAAAAATTTCACACAAATAAAAAAAATCAATCAAACGAATAACTCTCATGAACTACGTTTGACCTGATTCTTGCTATGACAAGATACGTAGGCAACCCTACTCTGGGGTTCGGTCCAACCAAAAGAAAATTCAAGTTACTCAGAATGAAATAAAACTGGGGCAAAAGTTTATTTCCTTAAAGAGTCGATTCCAAAAGTTGTATGCTTCACCCAATGTTAAGTAAATTTTTGAGCCTCATGTTGCACTTTATTTCTAGCCCTTTCCAAAAGCCGAGTTACAACCAAAGAAAGACCTTCAAATCAATCTTTCAGAATTTCAAGGTTAAACATGTTATTGGTGCATGATATTTCAGATTTTGGGTGTTATTTTTCTTTAAAAATAAAAAAATAAAAATAAAAATGAGAGAGTCTTATTGGTGAAAACCCTCTTGGGCACCATAAGGCGATAGTGAGTTATGAGAATAATGAAATGAGAGAGTCTTATTAGTCAAAAACCCTATGGTCACCATAAGGCAACTATGAGTCGACAAAGAAATGAAAATGAGATAGGCTTATTGGCCAAAATTCATTGAAGTATCACTAGTCGAAGGAGGATTGTGATTTAGAAGGAACATATTCAAAAATGGCTCTATTTCAAACTCAATAAGTGGAAAAAAGTTGTAAAGATTGGTGTGGTTTAATCTTGTTGTTTGATTCAAAATGCACGTCATAATCACCAGAATCAGTTTCCACATTTAGATAAGTTTTTCTTTTTATTTTGAAAAGAGATGCCTATTGTCTTTTCCTTTTCCTTTTTTGTTTTATTTTGATTTTTGATTCTTTGTGTCCTTGTCGTCAAATGAAAAATTATTGTCATCTTTAGTGTATGTTTTTAGTCAAATTCACGTCAAGTCAAATGAGAAAGAATTCCAAATTTGCTACCAACTCCTTTAATAGTACAAAGTAAGACAAAGGGTCGGTGCACAGGGACAACGTCTCAAAGTAAAATAAAGTACTTAAAATGATTGTGATCTAACAATTTTGGACTAGTGGAAAGATAAGAGGTGTATTAGAAGTTATCAGAGGCATTATACAAGAGAAATATGTTTTGATTTAAGCGTCTCAATAAACAAAATTTAGGGTCAGAAGTATGACAAGTCAATAAATATTTATCAATTGAGCATGGCAAGTGCAAGAGCAATAACTTCAAAAGCCAAATGCCACAAACCAACCACCACATGTTTTAAAACTCACAATTTTTATTTGTTTGAAACAGAGATGGAATGTTGATTTCATACTAAAGCTTCAAATAAAAGTATGCAATTCCACACTTCTGTAAACGCAAAGAGCATGATTACAACACACGATGCTGGATCTCGGTTATGAAAAATTTTATTCTTTGCGACATGTACTTATCAAAGCTATTCCAGACTTTGATTTATCCTTTCACTATATTTTTCAAAATATTAAGATTTGGTGATACGCATAAATTTTTCAAGTACAAAATGGGGCCAAAATAAATCCTGTATGAAGAATGCAAATTTATTTTTTATGCACAGGAAGGACCCTCCTAAAAAATGAGAATTATTTCTTTGCTCAGGACCCTCCTAAAGAATGGAAATTTATGTTTATGCTTAGGACACTCCTGGAGAATGGGACATGACCCTCTTGAAGAATGGGAATTTATTTTTTGCTCAGGACCCTCCTAAAGAATGAGAATTTATTTTTTGTTCAGGACCCTCCTGAAGAATGGGATAGGAACCTCCTGAAAAATGGGAATTTACTTTTTGCTCAGGACCCTCCTGAAGAATGAGAATTTACTTTTTATCAGGTCCCTCCTGAAGAATGGGACAAGACCCTCCTGAAGAATGGAAATTTACTTTTTGCTCAGGACCCTCCTGAAGAATGGGAATTTACTTTTTGCTCAAGACTCTCCTGAAGAATGAAAATTAATTTTTTGTTCAGGACGCTCCTTAAGAATGGGATACGACCCTCCTGAAGAATGGGACAGAACCCTCCTGAAGAATAGAATTTTTTTTTATGCTCAGGACCCTCCTGAAGAATGGGATAGGACCCAACTGAAGAATGGAAATTTATTTTTAAGCTCAGGACCCTTCTAAAGAATAGGACAGGATCCTCCTGAAGAATAGGAATTTATTTTTATGCTCAGGACCCTTCTGAAGAATGGGACAGGACCCTCCTGAAGAATAGAATTTTTTTTTATGCTCAGGACCCTCCTGAAGAATGGGATAGGACCCAACTGAAGAATGGAAATTTATTTTTAAGCTCAGGACCCTTCTAAAGAATAGGACAGGATCCTCCTGAAGAATAGGAATTTATTTTTATGCTCAGGACCCTTCTGAAGAATGGGACAGGACCCTCTTGAAGAATGGAAATTTATTTTATGCTCAGGACCCTCCTGAAGAATGGGACAGGACTTTTCTGAAGAATGGGAATATATTTTTTGCTCAGGACTCTCTTGAAGAATAGAAATTTATTTTCTCAGGACCCTCCTGAAGAATGGGATGTTATTTTTCTGTTTCGCTATTTACTTTGAGTTCAGGAGTCTGCCTGAAGAATAGGTTAAATAAGTAATAGAAAGTCAGGAGCCCACCTGAAGAACAGGTTGAAGAAGTAATAACAAGTTAGGAGCCCACCTGATGAACAGGGTAAAGAAAAAGTAAGTCCAGGAGCCCGCCTGAAGAATAGGGTGAAGAACTAACAAGTCAGGCGCCCACCTGAGAATAAAGTAGAGAAAAAGGTAAGTCTAAGAGCCCGCCTGAAGAACAGGGTGAAGAAGTAACAAGTCAGGAGCTCGCCTGAATATAGGGTGAATAAAAACTAAGTCTAGGAGCCTGCCTGAAGAATAGGGTGAACACTGTCAGATGGAGAAGTAACAAATCAGGATTCGCCTGAAGAATAGGATAAAGAAGTAACAAATCAGGAGCCCCCTGAAGAACACGGTAAAGAGGGAAAAAGAAAGTCAGGATCCCTCTTGAAGAATAGGGTGAATTTTCAAGTTCAAGTCATAAAGATTCGAATCAAAATTTCAGAGAAATTGCATTTTGCATTTGTATTTTCATTCTTAGTTTTTGTTAGTCATTTGAATGTAAAAAAGCAGAAGTTATTAACCGAAAACTCGACAGAATCTCACTCGACGCCTAGCTCATTCTCTCACCATATTACCTTTGAACTACTCGTGAACTGATCCTCTTATAACCCGGGATAGGTAAGAGGTTCAAATCCAGGACTCGGTCATATTTTTTTCTTTAATTTTAATTTTATTTATCTTTACCTTTCAACTAATCGGAGGGGCAAAAATCATATCTTGTCTCTTTCTTGGTATGAAAGCTCTTCGAAATTTCACACAAAGAGGGGCAAAAATGTAGACACATGATTTTTTATCCTCCTCGAATTTTAACTTATTTTTTTATATTAAATATTTATATTTGATCTGAAATTATTTTAATTCTTATTTTATTTTTAATTAATTTTGATTTTAAAAAATCAGTAACTAAATAAAGTTAATTTTGGGATTTTTTAATTCTATTTTATTCTAATTTTTAAAAAATAATACAAAATTTAAAAAATATACTTTTTAAATAAATAATCTAATAGTTTTAGTATTATCTTAATTATATTTATTTTTGGCTATTTATAAACTTTTATTTTATTTTCTTAAATATAAAAATTAATTAGTTATTATTATATTATTTTTATCATTAATATTTTATTTATTTATTATTTTATTTTTATTATTATCTTATATATATATATATATATATATATATATAAAGAAAAAAGAAAAATATTCAAAATATGAATTTCCGCTCCCTTATCTGATAGTTTTAACCGTTCTCTTGAAGAGTCCATGCTTTTAAGGACTTTTCCCACCCTCAGAAAAACAACGTACATTGTATTATACACTGCAAAAAAAATAAAGATAAATAAAAACCAGAGAATAATAAAAATATCAGACAAAAAGGAAAGAAAAGAAGAAAGTTGAAGTTAGAATTCCTATCAAAGTTTTCGGTGACGACGTTTGGATTTAACTTTAATACATTAATTGGTTCTATTTCAATTTTGTACCATTTATATTGTAAATTCTCTGTGAAAAAAGTATAAAATTGAATGTTAAAGTGATCTTGAACATTATTTAGCATTCAAGTTACAAAATGTGTATATATTTGTATGCAGATGTGTTGAATATTTAAATGTTGTGTATTATGTTGTCTAGTTTAAAAAAATGAATTCACTGTTTACACTATTCACACTCATACTGTCTTTTTACAATACACAAACCACAATACATACACCAACACATCACAGTTCACTCACACACTAATTCACACGAATAAAAACAGTAATTCGTCAATTCATCTATATTGTACACAATACAATAAATGATGAAAAATCAGTAAAAAAAAAGAGAAAAGAAAAGCATGAGAAATGAGAGAGAATCAGACATGAGAACAGTAAAAAAAAAAGAAAAACAGATTTGAAACTTGGTTTTTCCGGCAAGATGTCACCGAAAACGTCATTCTCACGCTGGAAATCTTTCGAAAATCCATCGGAAAAACATACACACACTGATCTACACACACTATCTTCCCCGACGAAATATGCTGGCAAAACTCCGGCCAACAACCCAAGCTGCCAAAAAACTCCCTCCCTGACGCAACCCAGCACCGGACTTCACCGATGAACATCAGCCTGCCACCACCGGTGAATCACCCCCAAAAACCATTGGCATCTTCTCCCCCTCCCCTTTTTTCGTTTAGATACCACCAAACACGCCGGCGAGATAACCGTTCACAGCGTCACTCCCCTTCCCCAGATCTGCCGTCACCATCTTTTCCTGCATCAGTCCCCAACAAATTAAATCTCTCCGGAAAACCACCCACCTCCGTAAAATATCAAAAATCGATCAGATCTATTTCTCTCGTCCCTTTTCCCATAACCCCTTTTTCGGTAAATTTCAGATACCGACAGTTTGACCAGTAGCCGCTTTCTTTTTCTTTAGGCGCTGTTTTGATTTACTATATACTTAGTTTGCTTTGATAAAAAAAGATTATTTGGTTAGATTATTTTTTATTTTATAGTATTTTAATTTTATAATAATTAAGAAATATATAAATTTGAGGATTGTATTAACAACAACAACAACAACAAACCCAGTGTATTCCCACCTAGTGGGGTCTGGGGGGGTAAGATGTAGCTTTGAATATTTATATTATTTTATTATTATTATTATTTATTTATTTTTGATTTGTCATTATTATTAACTCTTGATAATTATTTTGTTAAATTTACTAATTGCTTAATTAAATTTTACTTAAGGATAAATAGTATTTCAAAGAGGCACGTCTTTTAACGTGAGAAAAATTTTAGGTGTTTTAAACATATCTCGTCTCAATTAAGAATGTGGCATACGCATCTCTTTGAGACATTTAAAATTCAAGGATACAATAATGCACTTTGACGAGTATTTTTCTTCAATTTATTTAACATAAGAAACGTAAACAACTATTTTTGATATAAAAATGAGCGAATTTATGCCTTAACATAATTTATCAACATAGTTTAAATCAAGATAAGTCAATAAAAGAGACCGTGCTAGAACCACGGGGCTCGAGGGGTGCCTCATAACTCCTCCTCGGTCAACAGAATTCCTTACCCGATCCTCTGTTTTTGCATACCAATAAAAGAGTTATTTTATTTTGATTAGGGATTTAAAAAGGTGACTGGAAAAATCATAACTCAATTCCAAGTGGCGACTCTACAAATAAATTAATCTCTATTCAAAATTGTCACTTTAATTGGAAAAAACCTTCGACTCGATCCTCGGGCGAAAAATAGGGGTATGCCATTTTTCGTCTTCATAGGATACGAAATCCCTTAGTTGACATCTTCTTCGTCTTCATAGGGTACAATATCCCCTAGTTGACATCTTAGGAAACAATTTCCTAAATTTATTCTTTGTCTCCATAGGGTACGAAATGCCCTAGTTTACATCTTCTTTGTCTTCATAGGGTACGACATCCCCTAGTTGGCATCTTCTTCGTCTCCATAGGGTGCAAAATCCCCTAGTTAGCATCTTCTATGTCTTCATAGGGTACAACATCCCCTAGTTGACATCTTCTTCGTCTTCATAGGGTGCGACATCCCCTAGTTGACATCTTAGGAAACACAAATTCTCAATTTTCTTCTTTGTCTTCATAAGGTACGACATCCCCTATTTGACATCTTAGGAAACATAATTTCCTAATTTTCTTCTTCGTCTTCATAGGGTATGACATCCCCTAGTTGACATCTTAGGAAAATAATTTTCTAATTTTCTTCATTGTCTTCCTAGGGTACAACAACCCCTAGTTGACATCTTTGGAAAGACAATTTCCTAATTTTGTTCTTCATCTTTATAGGGTACGACATCCCCTAGTTAACATCTTAGGAAACACAACTTCCTAATTTTCTTCTTTGTCTTTATAGGGTACGACATCCCCTAGTTAACATCTTAGAATTTTTTATTCTAATTTTCTTCTTCATCTTTATAGGTTATGACATTATCTAGTTGGCATTTTAGGTACGACATTCCCCAGTCGCATTTTAAGAAAAATATATTCTGATTCTTTTTCATGCATTCACAAGGAATAACATCCCTTGGGTGTATTATTGAGAATAGGAACTTTGTTTCATTTTTCTACCTAGCCTAGATTTCTAGCATTTCTATCTTTTTCACTTAAGTAACTAGTTTAGAATTTTTCTATTAACACACAAAATTTTCCTAGTGTAAACTGAGGCAGAAAATTTTGTTTGTTTTGTTTGGTTTTTCTTTTATGGCTTGCATTTTTTTCTGCAATGAACAAATTTGATGTCAAAGAATGGAATCACATCTCTGATTAGAGTAGAGAATAATGTTCAGTCTCAAAGATAGTTAGAGCTAGCTTAGTATATGTAGCGGCCCAGTTTCTCAAAAGTCATATTCTTAGCTCTTGGTCAAGAGAACTGGCATCCAATAATATACTACGAATTGTCCTTTGGAGGAGCGCCAACGACTCAATCCAAGTATCAAATTCTAACTTCAAGATTAAATTTTGACATCAAGGTACCCACCAGAAGAGGTAAGGCGATGACTGAAGATCAAAAAGAAGATCTGCATCAAGAGAATCAAGACAAAGAATGGATAGGATCTTGAATTTTCTTTTCTAGTTTCAGTTTTTCCTTTTCTCTGATGTAATAAAAGAAGGCACGGACCAAAACCTCAACGGAACTCACTCGACTCTCTAACTCATCCTTTCATTCCTACACCTATTTGAACTACGCGTGACCTGATTCTCTTATAACCCGAGATTGTAGGATGCCCAAAGCTAGGGCTCAGTCCCATCTCTTTCCTACATATTTACATATTACTTTTGAATAAATGGTTGGGCCAAAAATTAGTCATGTTTACTTCTTTGCTTGAAAACTCTTCATATTTCCAAGAGGGGCATTCTATAAATATATATATATATATATATATATATATATATATATATATATATATTATTTTTATTTTTAGTCTAAATTAGATATTTTAATTTCATCTTATTTTTACAAAGCCTATTTTAAAAGTTTTCAAAACTAGAAAAAATAGAATCACATTTTAATAAGTCTTTTTATTTTTATTATTTATTTATTTATTTATTTTTAGAAAAAAAGAAATTTTTCTAAATTATATTTGTTTTCTTATTTTAACTTTTAATAAATAATCTAGGGATATTAATATTTATTAATCATATTTTTAAGACTAGCTATTTAACTTATTTTGTATTTTTGTTATTTTTAAATAAATTGTATCATTTTTTATTTTATTTAAAATATTAATTAAAAAAAGAAACCTAAAACTATCCAATATCCCATAACTCACGTCTCTCCCATACCACAATCCCACTACCTTAAAATTTACTACTCCCCCAACTTCCCATGTACACACTACACAATATAACACACACGGACAAAGCAAGAAAGAAAAGGAGAAAACAGACAAAAAGGGAGATAATATTGAAAACAAGAAGCAAAGAAAAAATGAGAGAAAACCAAAGAAGAAAAGTTGGGAGAAAACAAACGAAATAGGAGAAAAAGAAGAAAGAAAAGAAAGGGGAAGAAGGGAAAAACAACATTCTGTAAAAAAAAACACAAAGAGAGAAAGAACGCAAATATAAAAAAAAGGAAAAGAGTGATAAGTTGAGTTTTGGTTCTTGATCGAGTTTTCGGTGACAACGTTAGAGCTTTTCTTTTGATTTAGTTTGTCATACAGGTTTTTATCTGATCTTACACTACCTAGGTTCCATTTGTTTTTTTTATGATTTAGACGTCTGAATCTGAATGCACATCTGAATGATTAAGATGTTGTCTCTAGATCTAAAAACTGAATGATTAAGACTATTTATTTTTCAACATATGACTGTGTAAAAAATATTTATTTGTATACATAATAAAATAAAAAATATAATTCAAATAAAAAATTAATTATATATTAAAATAGTATGTAATTTAATACAACAAAATTATTAGTATTTGATTGAGAAAAAACATTTATGTTTGTTAGTGATAGTGGAGATGACTTATAATGGTGGTTGTGGTGACGATATTGATGTTAGTGATTAATAATATTGGTGGTGATAATTGTGATGGTTGGTATTGTAGTGACTGTTATGATGGTGATGATTGATGGTGGTGATTGTTGTAATGTGACGTTGCTTGATGTTAGTAGTTTAAGGTGTTGATTGTGTTGGCTAAAACATGAATGCATGGTGATTAACGATGTGTTGGTGCTAGTTGGAGATGTTATTTGTTGTGATGGTGGAGATGGTTGTTATTAGAGATAAATTGTAGCGATGGTACTGGTTGAAATGGTGGTAGAGGTGGCGTTACTAGTGAAAATGGTGGTGGCGGCCAAAGAATGTGCAGAGGTTGTGATGTATTAGTGGTAGTTAGTGGCGGTGCTATTTGTGATAGATGAGTTGGTTGGTAGTAGGGATTGACCGGTAGTGGTTGCTGATTGTGATGTTGTTGACGGTAGTGGTGACGGTGAATATAATTAAAATAAAAGAGGTAGTAGGTGTGGTAGCAGTTGACAATTGTGGTTAGTAGCGGTATTTTTCATCGATGGTGGTTGTGATGGTAGAGGTGGTTGTTGGTGGTGGGTGGTGGTTGACAATGGTGACAGTGGCAGAGGTGGTTAGTGGTAGTGACTACTGAATATGAATAGAGTGGTGAATATTATCCAACACCAGAATATCCCTTCAGACCTATTAAGACTTGGTTCTAGATCTGAATTATTAAGACCTATTCAGACCTATTAAGAGTTAAAATCTTAATTAAAAAAAAATATACGTAATGGCCTGAAGTCTGGACTATTCAGAATCAGACCTCCATTAAGTGCAAACAAATGAGGCCTTATTGTCCAAGTTTTATTGTGAATCAAAGTATAAATGTAGATGTTTAGATGATTCATGAATTATTTGGTATGTAAAGCCTCTCTTATTATCGAATTTGCTTATGACTCTCTTTATATGATGCCATTGATATAGTCCCACATTTTGTTGAATATACATCATCAATATGAAATTTAATGTTTAATTATTTATTCGAGTTAAAGACGTTGAGGAGCATATATTGAATCTTTCATAAGTTTCATGTTTCTGAGTTATACTAGTGAATAAATCTAAGTTTCGCGTGGTAAAATATTTTTTATTAACTTGTAAAAATAAAAATCACATGCTTCCGCGTTTGTTTAATCACTTATCATATATAGATCTTATCAAATATAGAAAATTGTTGGCACCCATTTTATTTCATTAGGTAAATAATTAAATAATAAAGTTGGTCAAATAAATTGAAACGGAGGAAGTGAGTGTTACAAGTGTGAAAAGAATGGCACTTTACAAGAGAATGCATCAACAGTGGCAATCGTTCTCATTTGCAATGTTTTTCTTTCTCTGTCATTTACATGTTGGAGTGTTAAGAGGGATTAACCATTCAATGTTTTTTGAATTGATCACTTTAATATGATCACCTTTTCTATTTGGCAAAATATGATTAAAATATGGTTCCATTCTTTATTATTGCTGCATATTAGGACTAGTAGTAATCATGATAACACATATTTCGGGTTTGAGTATTATGGGTACAATGAAGATGTGCTTTTTTTTCTTCTTCAGCAAATTAAGCTATAGCAAAGCATCAAATATACATCAAGGGGCAGAGTATATTACATTAAAAGAAATTCAAGTATGTATATGAAGAGATTTATGTAGGGGATGAAGGTTGGCAGGGATTAACTTTATGGGTGTAGTACATGAACATATTGCAGCGTATATTTGCATATTTCCTTCCTGTCAAACTCTGTTAAATTTGAACTCAACAAACCTTTGGCCATGGACTTATTTTTTCTTGAATCATGGATGGGACATATTGAAGTCTTATTTTTTCTTAATTGAGAAATTACTTTTATGAAACATAATCTTCTTTTATATAAAGATTAGGTGCATGGCGATAGATAGTGGAACCTTGAGGTCGAATCATTAGGAGTATGATTAGATTGACAATAATACTAGACATATATGGTTGGCTTAAAAATATAAAATTGTATATATAGTCGCTTCTTTAGGAAACGAGAGAATAATTATTAAAAGAAGGGATAATTACATAACTTAGCCAATATTGACTCTTAATTACCTTATTTAGCATAGTTTCAACTAATTACAATTCATAACCTCCTCTTGCCTATTAATTTTTCATAATTACAATTCATAACCTCACTCATTTATTTTTTCTTTTTCTCTATTTTCTATTAATTTCCTTTTTTTTTCCTTCTTTATTTCTTTTCCTTTCTTTTCATTTGCTCTTTCTTTTTTTTTTTTCAATTTTTTTGTTTTCTTTTTTTTTCTTTTTTCTTTTTTTTTCTTTTTTCTTTTTTTTCCTTTTTTTTTCTTTATTTTCTATTACTCTTTTTTTCTTTTTTTTTTTTTTAGTTTTCTTCTTCATTTTTTCTTTTCCTTTTTATGTTTTCTCTTTCTTCTTTCTTTTTTCAATTTTTTCCCTTTTCGTTGTCTTTTTTTCATTTTGTATTCCCTTTTTTTTCCAGTTTTTTCCTTCTTTTTTCTTTTTTTTTTTTCGTTTTATCTTTCTTTTCTTTTTCCAATTTTTTCTTTTTTTTCTTTTGTATTTTTTTATTTTTCTCTTTTTTTAATTTTTTTCTCTATTTTCTATTACTCTTTTTTTTTCTTTTTCATTTTTTACTTCTTTTTTTCTTTTCCTTTTTTATTTTCTCTTTCTTCTTTCTTTTTTCAATTTTTTTCTTTTCCGTTGTCTTTTTTCATTTTGTCTTTTTTGTTCTTTTTCTTATTTTCCTTTTTATTCTTTCTCCTTGTATTTTTTTCTCTTTTATTTTTTTCTATTTTTTACTACTCTCCCACTTTTTTGTATTTTTTCTCACATTTTTCTACTTTTTTTTCTTTTTTCTTTTTATTTTATTTCTTCTTTTCATTTATGCGAATTAGCAAACATAAATACAAGTGCGAACTATAAAATATAAATAAAAAGGCGAATTATAACATACAAATACAAGTGGAAACTATAAAATACAAATACAAATACAAATGCAAATTATAACATATAGATACAAGTGTGAAATTTTATTTATATTTTTTAATTATTGAAAAGGAACGATTGATTTTTTTTTTACGAATATTTATTTATATTTATTTATACGAGTTGTATTTATTAATACAAATAAATACAATTTAAATTTTTATTAAAATACAATATGTATTTGTATTTTTAAAATCGTTGGTTTCATTTGTTTGTAATTGTATTTGTATCAAGTGATATTTATTTATTTACAAATACGAATAATAATTTTGACATACAAATACAAAACGGTACATTTGTATCAAATGATACATTGCATATTTATACAAATACAAATGATAAATTGTACATAATCACGGCTAAATACAATATGCAATCAACTTACAAATATAAAATATTTTTTAAAAATAAAAAGACATCGACAAAAATAGAATGTAAATACAAATATAATCTAAATATACAAATACAATAAAATCATAATACAAATATAATCCAATATAATATACATTCAATTATAAAATACAAATACAAAACAGTTCTTTAAAATAGAAGTGCAAATTATATAAAATATAAATGATGGTGCAAACTAACAAATACAAATACAAGTGCGAACTATAAAATACAAATATAAATGCGAACTACAAAATACAAAGACAAGCGCGAACTTTAAAATACAAATACAAATATAGTTGTATCAATGAATACAAAAATATAAATGACGGTGTGATTACAAATAGATAAATAATTATGGTATTTACGTTATCATTAATGACTTGTGCTCGAGTAGTTATATTTTATAAAAATACAAAAAATATAAAATAGAACCAAAAAATGATAAAGAAAATAAGTACAAAAAAAAAAAAGAAAGAGAGATAGAAGAGAGAAAAAATATATAAAAAAATAAAAAAATAAAAAAAATAAAAATAGGAAAAATTAGAAAAAAGAAGAAGAAAAAAATTGAGGAAAATACGAAAATGAAGAAATATAAAAAAATAAAAATAAAAAAAAATGGTAGTATTTTTGACAAGACTAAATATGTAGTGTATTTATATTTTTATGAATACAGACCACTAAGTAAAAGTGAATACAACGTCTGTGAATCGAATACAACAGCTAAATGGTATTGTATTTATATTTTATATGAATATAGACTATTGATAAAATCGAATACAGCGGGCATAAATTGAATACAACAGCTATAAATGATAATTATGTAAAATATGGCTATGAAAAATGAGTTTTATAGCAAAATGTAGTTATTTTTGAAACATCCCCTTAAAAGAATAAGTTTAGTTTCTTGATCTTTAGAAAATTAAGAGTTTGATATACAAGAAAAAGTTAACGATGAAGTCGAGAAGCACTGCAATCGATCATTCGTTATGATACAATAAACATACTATTTGAAGCCAATCTAATTGGGACATATAAATTTTTTTAACATGTTAGAATCTTGCTTAGACTTGGAGAAAATGGGAGCGATCCATAAATGCCTCAAAGGCATGAGAAGTATATCAAAACTTGTGGTATTATCGAAAAATACTGCTATCGGGAAGCCATACATTAATATAATCAGATAATTTAAATTAAATAAATAAAAGCGAGATAGAAGTTACTTTACATCCAAAAATGAGGCCTATATAATTAGATTAAATAAGTTCAGGAATGAATTATATAAATGGAAGAAGTGCAGACATAATTATAGTTTACACTTATGAAAAGATCTAAAACAATAATGAAAAGATCTAAGATAAGAATGAAAAGATCTTATACAACTGGTATTAATACTTTAGCCTTTCCACAATATATAAAGAAAACATATTATATAGATCCCCATCCTGAGCTTAGAATTGCTTGTGCCAAACTTCAGGATGATTTAGTAAGGTGTAAAGACATTAATATGATACTTAATATGATATTATATCTACTATTCAAGTATGGATACCCAAAAGAATCGAAATATGAAAAATTCACTATTCATTATAGCATGAAAATATCTAGCGGTATAATCTCATTTGTCATAGCTACTGCTATAACGTTTAGAGAGGGAGGTGAAAATCAAAGTGTAAGAGGTATAGTGGAAGCATATGTTGCTACGAAGGCTTAACAAATATCATATATCCAAGACATTAATTTAAGTCAGACCTAAGTCATTAAAGCGACTGTTCTAGAATCACAAGACTCGAGGGGTGTCCCAAACCTTTACCTCGATCAATAGAATTCCTTACCCGGTCTTCTATTTTTGCAGGCCAATAAAGAGTCATTTTCTTTTGACTAGGGATTAAAAGAGGTGACTTGGAACACCCAAACTCAATTCCAAGTAGCGACTCTGTAAAATAAATAATCCCTTTTCAAAACATCACTTTAATTGGAAAAACACATTTTCTCTAAAACCAACTCCCTAGCTGGGTTGGATGCGGTAAAAATAGGGGTGTGACATTAAATAAAGAAAACTACTAAAGCAAAGCTATTTATGCTGCTCTCTATTTAAAGATATTTTGTATGATGCAACTAACATTGGATAATACGTGTAACATACGTGTCCAAAAAGTAGTTAGTAAAAAGTATGAAAATCTCACAAAATTAAATATATGCTTATTGATAAAATGTATGAAGATTCAACTAGTTGAAATCATCTTGAAATAGTAATACTTTAGCATTTCGTAAAGCTCAATGTAACTATAAGTTGAAATTCAAAGCCAAACCACTAACTCAATAAGCATTACAATTAAGATAAATTGTGATATCTAAAATTTGATATCTTAACTTAAAGTATCAAAATAACTAAAAACAAATAGAACCAACATGGAGATAATAGTTAAAACTATTTCAAAATTTAATTTGTGTTATACTCAATAATTGACTTACACGTATGGAATAAGTTTTTAGAATAAATGCTCGTATCAATTCATTGTCACCTAGATTTGTACTTTATTGTTTCAAAAACTAGGAAAGATCATAAAAATATTAAAATTGGAAAGCGGAGTAATTTTGTCCCTAAGACACGAGTATGCTGCATAAAACTAACCAATAATGTTAAACATTTATAAAGGAAAGACAATATTTTTCATATCTGCATTTATTTAAACAAAAATTCACCAAACCATCAAATGAGAATTCATTCTATACTAGACATGACTGACACAATTTACTTACATTTTTCTAGCATTCACAGATTTCAACATTATCAAAATAGAAAGTCGATGTATAACATCATCAAACGAGAATAAACAAATTTAAGTAGCCTTATATGTAGTTGAATAATTCTACAAAATAAAATTTCATAGAAATAAAGAATTTTAAAAAAAACTTACTTACCCCAACTTAACCAGAAATTAGGTTTGTGTTGGGGCAAATTAGTATTTGATATATAATAATTATTGTAATAACAATGACGTTGAGAAACGAAGCAAAGGTTACCACCAATCATATTTATATTGTAATGTGAACTTTTAGTCTTTAGTCCCCAATTCATTATATTTTAGAAACAAATCAAATAATAGCAATTTAATATTTAATGTGATTTCTTCTAGAATTGAAATTTTTTGTGAAGTTGTTTTGACTAAATCTTTCATTAGTGCAATGGTTGAAAATGATATCGATTTTTAAAATCTCAGAACTAAATAAATACTAGTAACTTTGCGACATTTTGACACATTCTATGCCGATTATATAGACTTTTTAATGTCCTCAATATATTTTAGTATACAAGTTTCTGGATTTGTGTGTTGCACATGTGTCTCACACTAATTTTTATAGTTCCATTAGATGATTAAAATTATAAAAAATTAAGTGTGTATTGAGTAATAAAATTCAACAATTGTTAGAATATTCGGAATCACAAAATCTAGTAACTAAAGTCGTACTTGTGACATTATCCTTAACGATATTTCACTCGGCATATGTGTATCCTCTAGAATTCAACAACATACTTGATATATCCCCCGACCCTAGCCGGTGGTGAAGCCTCTCTAGTTGAGGCCTGAACACAATACTGTAGGCCCTTTCATCTGTGTACTGGATAATCTCTCCAGATATGATCTGACCTACTGCACTCATAGTAGGACCTAGGAGCCATCAACTGTTGAGGATGTCCTAAATGCTCGACATGGCTACTACATCTTGAAACCCGATGAGATGAATCTTGTAGAGCCTATCTTAAACCGTAAGACCCATGACATGAATAACCATCCCTTGATACCTGTATGGCTTCCTAAATTGGTATACTATGATAAGGATGAATATCTCACCTAAATTAACCTCCACCTATAGATGATATACAATAAACATACCTTAAGTGTGGGACCTCTTATCCCTCAGAACCCTATGCTCCTCATGGTAGATTAACTCAAACTTCTTTATGGATCAACTACCCTCAAAAGAGAAGCCGCAGATTAGGCTATAGAAAATACAACCTCTTTAATTCTAACGGTCAACGCTCTCACGAAACTCATGATTATCTCAACCACGTCTGAAAAGATCACCATAACATAGTGGGACAAGGTGTTAAATTGAGTCTAGTACTTAGTCACTGAAATACCTTTCAATGTCAGATGCTTAAACTAGTGACTATGCTCCTCCCTCAAGCTACAAAAGACTGTGCAAAAATGACACAACTCAAACCAGGGCCTCATCGTGATAGGCATATCAAGTCCGACCAGGACCAGAGACTATCCCTATACCAAATCTAACCAAACAATATACAACCCGTGTTGGATGAATTCTGAATATATAATAAGATAAAGTATTAATATTTTAATGACTTTGGGATAATTCTAGGAGCATGACCAACCAAACCAAGTCATACCGTCTAAATCAAACCAAACCATAATATACCCAAGTCCACAATTGTCCATTCAAAGCCTCTAAACAATGTTCAGGAATACATAGTCCGGACATGCCCCCGACCATAGCCAAAAACAAATGTCAATAGAATAGTAAAATCATAAAATAGACCATAACATAAAATGGGCCTTCCAAAGAATGGAAGCTCACTACTTTAGTCTAACTCAAGCTATCCACAAATTACTGAGTCACTGAGAAGGAGGTGTGATAGTATGGCCGATTCCTGCATCGCGTAGGTATACAATGCCCGAAGATGGGTTAGTGGGTGAACACTAGCATGTACTCATGAGTAAGGATAAAATAATGCCATTATTCAAAATCAAAGTAAATAACCATATACAATCATATATATATATATGTATATATATATATATATATCCTGTTTGGGAAAGGGAACCGGGTTTAGCATACATTTAAAACTTCAACCTGGGTTGCGTAGCTTTACCATCATAATCCAAACATAGGTTATATGGGTACACATTACCCTCTGAACAGGCCCCAATGTATATAGCCGCACGAACTGGAGATACCATAGGTGGATAGGGATTCCCTTGTACCTTTCTCCCTCTATGATACATAGGTACACATATTTACATGGGGGGTTGATGAGTGGTGATTTTATCACTTATTCGCACTCAACATTCATACGCATTACCTTGTTTTGGATGAATAAATGAGACATAATTATGATTAAATGCACTAATATCCACTCCTTACTGGCATAGAGTTGAAGGGATGGAAAGATGTGGATTAAATCTCAAATTAATCAAAAAAAAAAGAAATAGAGTTCAACTGAATACCTACAACAGAAGAGCCTCAACAACTGGGGTTGCGGTCCGCTGACCGTAGTTGCGACAATCAAGGATGGTTGATTAATTATGGTCGTAGAGGTAAACCATGATCGTGGCTTAGCAGATGAGTTTAGTCTAAGGGCAAAATTAGAATTGCATATGGCTGATCCCAATTTTGACAAAAGGACTCAAATCCTATCATGGAACAATCCCTTCTTCCCCAATCTCTTAGGTTTTAGCTCTAGACTTC
Organism: Capsicum baccatum var. pendulum; assembly: GCA_030864225.1. Lineage (NCBI taxonomy): Eukaryota > Viridiplantae > Streptophyta > Magnoliopsida > Solanales > Solanaceae > Capsicum > Capsicum baccatum. The sequence goes on from CM061550.1 coordinate 110,821,476, forward strand.
ATAGCCTTCATTTTTGGAAAAGAAAATATTATATAAATTTTGGGTGAAGAATACATTAAAGACTCTCTAAGTGGAAGATTTGCTCACTTCTATTGTGGGAGAGCCAAGTTTGAAGTAACATTCACTTAATTCTTCAACACTTTATTTCAATGAAGATTATAGGTAATGCTTATTTATCTTATGTGTAGCTAAATCTCCCTCTTGGGTTTATGTGTGAATAGGGGTTTAAGTGTGTGCGGGTTATTATTGTTAGCATCTATTTGTTATTTCATGTTTATGGGTTTTATCATTGCTATGTTATTTTGGTTGGGATTTGATAAGTGAAAGCTCCAAATACCCACATGGGTTTGATGAGTGAAAGTTTCAAGCTCTAGAAAGTTCAAGGCTATCTTCGAAAGAAGGGTTTTGGGTGAAGTATAGGAATCCATATCATCCTCGAAAGAGGGATGTGGAGATCAAAGCAATGATAGACAATTATGTGTGTAGATTGCTAAATTTTCACTATCTTAGACAGAAGGGCGAATATGAGGTTTACTATGCCATGGATATCATCCTAGAAATAGGGATGCCTAGATTGAGGTTGTGGTTACCAATTGTTGAACACACCTATCAGGTATTCAAAAGAATCAATGGGTGAAAGTTTGGTGTTTTGTCGAAATACTTGCATTAAAATCTATAACCAAGCTTACCCATATTTGATTTACTAAATTGATGTTGATTACTAACTCCCGCATGTCACTCCCTTAGTAATGCATAATCCCAAGATCATGCATAATTATTATGACTCTGATTATTCGTAGCCTCAAATTTATACTAGAAAAATCCAAAAAGAAACATTATTGTAGGAACCTATCCCCCATTTTATCTTTTTGTACCATTTGTTTGAATTTAACTTGTATCTATCATTTTGAATTGATTTGATCGCCACTCCCATTGTTCCTCATAGATTGGACCCCAACTCCAAAGTTGGGTAAATATATTGACGACGACCGACTTACACTTAAATTGACGTGTAGGTTGAGCGTTAACAGGGATTATCCTCATGTCGGCAAACATGAGTTTCCAGTGTCAACCTTTTGGACTCACACTTTTACGGCTAGCTATCACAACCTCATTATTACCGAATTAAAACATTTAACACATAACCAAACCACCAACTCTAGAAGTCAGTTGTTAAAGCATTATAATATGGTATCTTTATACCGACTATAGCATGCGATCAATATCATTAGCCAAGTATTAGGGGATTCCTATGTACCGAAAACTACATTATTAAAATCACTTAGGGGATTCCTGTGTCCCAAATAAGGTTTTCATACACTACTTACTTAGGGGATTCCATTGTACCCCATAAGTTTTTCAAAACCATCTATAACTAAAGCCATGGCAACGAAGGCCTTTCAAAAAATCATTTAAAAACCATTTAAACTAATTTAGTTCCCATTACCATATTATGCAATGCAAAGTTTTCAATAATAGTCAAGCTATGTTATCAAGTCATTCTCATAGGCATTTTAACAAACATGTTGAGGGCATATAGTATCCAAAACCAAAACCAAGTATCAATTGACCATTCCTATGAAACCACATGTTCAAACCCCTATTATAACATGAAAACTATAAGAAAAACAGAGGAAAACATTATTCAACAAAGAACAACCAATACCCCCATCGTATATTTCAAAACCCAAACATTACAACAATAATACCATGAAACCATTCATTAAAACATGATTTTGGTTGAAATAACAATGTGGGAGGAGTAACATGCTTGGGTTATAAAGATTAACGGAGATATTTTGATCTTTAAGCCTCTAGATGACCAACTTGATGAAACCATAGCCCAATTTTCTTGAGAGGTTGTTAGAGAGAGTTTAAAGAGTGTTTTTAACTTCTAAAGTGAGTAATGAGAGGCCAAAAGGTATTATAGAATGTGGGGTCTCAAGAGTTTGGGGCGGGAAATGTCTATAATACCATAAGCTTAAAAGTTGTTAAAATAACGCAGGTGGGTACAGTTTGGATCTCTCACCCTATCCAATCATACGAGTAGTACCCATAACTTGCACCCTAGGCCGAAGGTTGTACTACAATTCTGTCCAACATACGACTTCATGGCCTAACTTGTATCAACATCATACGATTGATACCCAATAGTCATACCCTAGATAGTACATGATCAAGAATGCACACTGTTTAACATATCCGTACGACTCATATGGAGTCTTGTCATACCTTGGACGGAAATAACCTAGCGCACACTTTTTATCAAATGACTTAGGCTCCTAAGTCATTAGCATAAATAAGACTAGTATGCTTGAGTCGTATGGTTCCCAAAGAGTTCAAAACCTCAGGAAGTTTCTAAGGGTCAAAACTCAGGGTGTTTCAATTCTCCCCCACTTGGATCATTCGTCCTCGAATGATGGAACGAGTCAATACTATTGATGATAGGGGAATTTACACGCCTAAAGTACTATATTTTACCCATATTTTAGCTAAGTTTTGAGGACAAATTATATAATTCATGCACTTTTAGTCCTTTTTCGTGTAAGTGAGCTAACAAACGTGATTAGCAAGTTTTCAGGTATAAATGATGCAGATTTCAGCATTTTATGGATAACTTGACGCCAAAGAAAGCTTCACGAAAGAAGGAAGGGAAGGCTTGGATGCCAAGGACCAAAAGTGACGCATGGAAAGCCTATCCCGGGCAAAAACAACATTTCTGAAGACTTTGGGGACCAGCAGTAACCTATTAGGAGTAGAATAATAATGCAGTAATTCATTAGGATTAGGATAATGATACATTAACCTAATAGGATTGGGTTAAGTAATGCATTAGCTTAGTAGGAATAGGATATGGGTATTATAAATACCCTATTGTGCTAGAGATTTTCATTCATTCTAGTTTTAATTCTCATTCTACTTCTTATTCCACAACTTACAACTCGGATTATAATTCTTCCATTAATTCTACTTTTTATTCTTCTTCTATTCATCTACTCAATTCTCAATTTCCACAACAAGAGAAACGTTACTTTGCAAGGGAGTTCACGCCTAAAAATGCCACACCACACCTTATTACACGAGATCTTTATTGTGGTATAATAACAATGTCTATTGTGATTTCCTTCGCACTTATGGGTAACTAAACTCCTCTGTTGGGGTTATGGAAGCCTTATGAGATACTATATAAGGCTATGAGTTTGTGAATTCATGACACGTGTGTTGCTTATATCATTATTCTTTTCATCTTAATGCAAATTCTTGTGGTTGCAAACGCATAGAATACGCCAGTAAAACATTAACTTGTTCGAAAGAAAAGTTATATGTCTGGAAAAGAGATAATGTCAAGGTAATAGGGTCCCATCCCCTATTAAAAAGTTAGTGCCGTAACTGGATTAACCTCTTGGAGAATTTGTACCGTTACATACGCTTTAAGCTCGAAAGAGTTAAAGTGAAATAGTCCTTGTTGAGGTCGAAAGACGCTTGGATTTACCATCGAATACAATTCTCTATAAGCACATGCATGTCTGAATTCCGCACAACTCATAGCCAATAGAGACGTACAACTCATAAGGTGGACATAACCCCAACTTCTCAATTCTCATTGTTTTACATCTTACTAAACATTCTTTCTTTTTACTTTGCTATTTTCCGTTTTTACCTTATTACTTTGGTTATATTACTTGCACGACAAAACTCCCCCCTTTTTATGAGACTTGCACTAAAAGTCTAGTAATCTTTGCTTACTTGTTGACCAAGCTATTCCCTGTGGGATCGATACCCAACCCAGTTGGGTTATATATTTGACAGCGACCGCTTTACACTCTTACGAGAGCTGTAGATTGAGCGTTATCAAAAATTGGCGCCGTTGCCGGGGAATACGAGTGTCAATTAAGTTTGTGATAATTACTAGACCCTTTGGTCAAAGATTCTCGTACTTTTACTTTTAGTTTTTGTTTTTGTTTTTTGCAGGTTTTTATTCAGTGCATGCCCATACTCGAAGTTCTGGTCAATCGTTATTACCTATCAATCCTAAACCACAACGTATTGGCAGAATGGAGGCACAACACGAAATTGAAAGGATGGCTGCTCAATAGGAACAGGCGAGATTAGCTGCTCTTACCGCCGCTCAAGTGCATCAACAAAATATTGATAACCCTGGGCGAGCAATAAATCCTGACGACGAGGACCTAGGTGATGACGAGTTACTAAACCCTAGGCATGCTGCTGAGATTGCAACACCTGCCAACAGAAGAGATTGTCAAGCTAGGTTTAGTCCTGAACGCCGAGTTATGCAACCAGCTTTCGACGATGATGATGATGATCTTGATGGAGCCGGAGCCACAGGAGCCATTATTCCTCCACCATTGGCACCCGGAGCCAAGTTCAACATCACAAGCACCATGATTCAGTTATTGCAACTCAAGGGATTATTTGGTGGACTAGCAGGCGATGATCCGAATATGCATCTGATCAACTTTATTTCTACATGCAAGTCGTTTGACAATCCTGGCGTTGGTCAGAATGCAATTCGATTACGCCTATTTCCACTGTCTCTGTCTGGGGAGGCAACTCTATGGTTGAATGGGCTGACTCCTGATTCTATTACAAATTGGAGGCAATTGCGAGATGCTTTCCTAGAATGATTTTTTCTGCCATCCAAAAGAGCACAATTGAGAGATGAAATCAGCAACTTTCGGCAGCTTCCAACTAAAGCCCTTCGTGAGACATGGGAGAGGTTCAAGACAAAGCTAACAAGGTGCCCAAACCATCACATGACTAATGTTCACCTAATGGAGATACTATACAGAGCCTTGAATTTAATAACTAAACCAGTGGTGGATAATGCGGCTGGAGGATCTTTTATGGACCTCACCTTTGGTCAAGCAATCAATATGCTTGATCGTATGATGAAGGAAAGTAGAGCTTGGCATACCAGGGATTCTGAGGTAGCAAGCCCCACTTTATCTATTGGCATGACTGCAGACCAAAGGAGAAGAGAAGAAGAACGTGATCAAGATATGGCGCACATGAAAACACAAGTGGATCTTCTTACAAAGCATTTATTATCAGGGAAGACCTAAAAAGTCAAAGCTATTGCGTCTAAAGGAAGAGACGAATCTGATTCGGAAGAAGAGGCCAACTACTTAAACAATCAGGGGGTTTCCGAGGGAATACCCAAGGAAACCAAGGTCGGAACTATTATGATAACTCTGGAAACAAGGACCAAGGTATTTGGAAGAATAAGAATGAAAAGAGTGGTTTGTATGTTCCCCCAGGAAGACGTGACACCACCACATCTAGTTCTGGAAATATGGAAGAGATGATGGCTAAACTATTGAAAGGAGATGAAGCAACGAGCGCTGGAGTAACAGAGGTAATAAATGATTTGTCCTCTATGAAGAAATTAGTTGATTCTCATTCCACTTCAATCAAGCAAATAGAGCAGCAATTGAGCCAACTTTCAGCAGCATTCAATCAAAGAAAGGCTGGCACTTTACCTAGCGACACTGTGCAAAACCCAAGGAATGATGGGTCATGCATGGCTGTTAATACCCGAAGTGGTAAGGTGCTAGAAACTTCATCAAAAGGCAAGTAAGTGGTTGACGAAGTAGCGGACATTGATGATAACACAAAAGGAGAGGAATCCGTGGAAACCACCCATGATGTCACACCGAGCATGTTGCAGCCTGAAAAGGCTGAAAAATGGCAGCAAGAGGAGAAGAAAGCCGTGGAGAGAACAATTCCCTATCCACCACCACCTTTTCCTCAAAGATTGAAGAAGGTGGCGGATGATACAAAGTTCAGCAAATTCATGACTATGTTAAAGCAGCTGACCATTAATGTTCCATTGGTAGAGGCACTTGAACAAATGCCTGGGTATACGAAATTTATGAAGGATCTTTTGACAAAGAAGCGGGCATCCAGCTATGAGTTGAAAGATGACGTTCATCACTGCAGCGCAATCGCTACCCGATCACTAGTTCAGAAGAAGGCAGACCTCGGTGCTTTCACTATTCCTTGCACCGTTGGATCTTTGAATTTTGCCAAGGCATTATGTGATTTAGGAGCCAGCATCAATTTGATGCCATTATCTATTTATAAAAAGTTGGGGTTGGGAGATCCTACTCAAACCAATATGAGGCTCGTAATGATGGATAGGTCGGTAAAATGACCTGTTGGTATTCTATATGATGTATTGGTAAAGGTTTCTTCATTCATCTTTCCGGCAGACTTTGTTATTTTGGATTGTGAGGCAGACTCAGAAGTCCCCATAATCTTGGGGCGCCCTTTCCTTGCTACGGGAAGTGTGCTTATTGATTTGAGAGCTAATGAGCTTTCATTCTGAATAAATGACAAAGTAGTTCGCTTTGATGTGTGCAAAGCAATGAAGCAACCCAAAGAGCTGAACGTATTCTCGGTGGCTGATGTTTACTTTGATGATGAGGAAGAATCACTTGAAGAAGAACAAATTATTGAAGACCCATTGGCGATTGTGCTCATGAATGGAGAGAGTAAGGATGCTGAAAATTGCGAAGAAGCTATTTGTGCTCTATCAGGATTAGGGACATATCGCCATGCTCCCAAAAAGCTGGACCTTGATCTCAAAAATCGACCCACACCACCAGCTAAGCCATCTATTGAAGAGCCACCCACGTTAGAATTGAAGGAGCTGCCTAGTCATTTAAAGTATGCATTTTTAGGAAACGGAAACACACTTCCAGTCATTGTGTCAGCAGATTTGGGTGAGCAACAAGTTGCAGCTCTCATTGTTATTCTACGGAAGTATATAAGAGCCATTGGTTGGACCATTGCTGATATTATTGGTATTCCACCAGGGATTTGTACACACAAAATTCAGCTTGAAGAAAAATGCACACCCACCATTGAGCATCAAAGACATCTCAATCCACCTATGCAAGAAGTGGTGAAGAAAGAAATTATTAAGTGGTTAGACGTAGGAGTTGTGTATCCAATCTCAGACAGTACATGGGTAAGCCCGGTACAATGTGTTCCCAAGAAAGAAGGCATGACGGTGGTCGCGAATGAAAAGAATGAGCTTATTCCACTCAGACCCATCACCAGATGGAGAGTATGAATGGACTACCGAAAGCTAAATTCATGGACGCTCAAAGATCACTTTTCAATGCCATTTATGGACCAAATGCTAGATCGATTAGCGGGGAAAGGATGGTTTTGTTTCTTAGACGGTTATTCAGGCTATAATAAGATTTGTATTTCCCCTGAAGACCAAGATAAGACAACATTCACATATCCATATGGCACGTTTGCCTTCAAACGTATGCCATTCGGGCTATGTAATGCACCAGCCACCTTTCAGTGTTGTATGATGTCCATTTTTCTGATATGGTTGAAGATACTTTGGAGTTATTCATGGAAGACTTTTCAGTTGTTGGCGAATCGTTTGAAGCGTGCTTGGAAAACCTAAGTATGGCGTTGCAAAGATGTGTAGAATTCAACCTAGTGCTGAATTGGGAAAAGTGCCACTTCATGGTAAAAGAAGGAATCGTTCTTGGACATAAAATCTCCGAAAGAGGAATTGAGGTTGATCAAGCAAAAATTGAAGTTATCGAGAAGCTACCGCCCCCAATTTCAGTGAAGGGAGTTCGTAGTTTCCTCGGTCATGCAGGTTTCTATCGGCGGTTCATCAAAGACTTCTCCAAAATTGCGAGTCCATTGTGCAAACTCTTGGAGAAAGATGCAAAGTATGACTTCAATGAAGATTGTTTGAAGGCATTCGAATGCCTCAAAATAAAACTCATTGAAGCCCCTATCATGGTAGCATAAGATTGGTCTCTACCGTTCGAAGTCATGTGTGATGCTAGTGGGGTTGATGTTGGCGCTGTACTTGGCCAGAGGAAGGAGAAATTATTTCATCCTATCTACTATGCTATCAAGGTCCTAAACGAAGCCCAAAAGAACTATACTGTCACAGTACAAGAGCTCCTAGCAGTTGTGTATGCTTTTGAGAAGTTCCGTGCGTATCTGTTGGGAACCAAAGTGATCGTTCATACAGACCATGCAGCTCTGAGGTATCTAATGACAAAGAAGGATGCAAAACCAAGACTAATTCGATGGGTTTTGCTGCTGCAAGAATTTGATTTTGAGGTTAAAGATAGAAGAGGTTGCGAGAACTAAGTGGCTGATCATCTATCTAGACTCGAAAACGAGCATGTGGCACAGCCTAAAATCGAGATTGATGATGCATTCCCTGACGAGTAGATCTTAGCGACAATAATGGAAGGACTACTATGGTATGCCGACTTTCCAAATTTTGTGGTGAGTAATGTGATACCTGCAAACTTATCTTACCATCAAAAGAGGAAGTTTATGCATGATGTAAAACACTACTTTTGGGATGAGCCATATTTGTTTCGACGATGCACGGATGGTGTTATCCGATGATGTATATCCTATGTAGAGGTACCTGATATATTGGAAGCATGCCATACTTCTCAAGTTGGGGGACATCATGCAGGTAATCGGATAGCTAGGAAGGTATTGCAAAGTGGATATTATTGGCCTTCGATATTCAGAGATGCCTACGACTTTGTGAGAAGATGCGACTAGTGTCAGCGACAAGGTGCAATTTCGAAACACCATGAGATGCCTTTGTCGAAAATCCTTAAAGTAGAGCTCTTTGACGTATGGGGTATTGATTTCATGGGTCCATTCATAAATTCGTTTGGAATGAAGTACATCCTAGTTACTGTAGATTATATCTCGAAATGGGTTAAAGCAGTAGCATTGGCCGACAATGAGGGAAAGCGTGTTGTTGCATTCTTGAAGAGAAATATCTTCTCTCGCTTTGGAGTACCACACACTATCATAAGCGATGGAGGATCTCACTTTTGCAACAAGCTATTTAAATCCGTATTGGCAAAATATGGTGTCAAGCAACATAAGGTAGCCACGCCTTATCACCCACAAACCAGTCGACAGGTAGAGGTTTCCAATCGAGAGATCAAGCAAATCCTTGCTAAAACGGTAAATGCTAATAGGAAAGATTGGTCTCGGAAGCTGGATGATGCACTATGGGCATATAAGACTGCATTCAAAATGCCAATTGGCATGTCCCCGTATCAGCTAGTTTATGGGAAGGCCTGTCATCTGCCCATTGAGCTTGAGCATAAGGCATTGTGGGCTTTGAAGTGACTTAATTTAAATTGGGATGATGCAATGAATCTGAGATTGGAGCAACTGAATGAGATGGATGAATTCCGTCTACATGCTTATGAGAGATCGGACCTTTACAAGGAGCGGATGAAAAAGTATCATGATCAGCAGATTGTTCGACGAAACTTTCAAAAGGATGATATGGTACTTCTCTTTAATTCCAGACTAAAGTTATTCCCAGGTAAGTTGAAGTCCAAGTGGTCTGGTCCATACAAAGTTAACCAAGTCCACTCGTCTAGAGTAGTTGAGTTGGAAGACAATAATGGTGTTGTCTTCAAAGTGAATGGCCAACGAGTGAAACCTTATATCGGTCCTCTTGATTCGATAAATTATATGGCCATCACTTATCTCGATGAAGTCTAAGTACTTGAGGTAACTATGTCGTGCCGCGATAATAAATCAAGCGCTAGATGGGAGGCAACCCATCATTTATCGTTTCTTTTTCTTTTGTTCTAGTATGTATTTTGCTTTTGATAAATAAAAATCCAAAAATAAGAGTCATGCCACGACCAAAACTAAGGCTCTTGATGGGAGGCAACCCATTGTTCTAATCGTCTTTATTGTTTTTGAGTAAATGTAGGTGCAAAGAGGTGTAAAATGAGGAGGTCAGTTTTAAATTTTGATTTGGACGTATTGCATGTTAAAGGTGGTAAGTTAGGAATGAAGAAGCAAAAGGCTATGGATTGAGCATTGCTCATGAAAATATAGGCATCGAACAAGGCTAGGCCTAGGTAAAACTAGGCCACGAACAAGGCAAAGCCTATACTATGGCCTAAGGTCTCGGAATCTAGTGTGCCATAGCATAGGCGCCGCCCATGCCCAAGTATGCCATAGCATAGGCGCCGCCTATGCTAATGCCTTTTGTCTCTGAATCTCATATGCCATGCTAAAGGAGCCGCCTATGCCTAGGAGTGCCATGGCATAGGCGCCTCCTATGCTAGACAATGCTTTGCAAAAGGCGCCGCCTATGCCAAGCATAGGCAAAGCTAAAGGCGCCGCCTATGGTCACTTCTTGTCTCCAAATCCGATTTTAAATGGGTCAAAACCTGACCCAACCTTTTCCTATAAATATGAGACTTAGTCTTGAACCAAAAACACATTGGAAACCTAGCTTATGCGCCGCCTATAGCCTCCAAATCCTCTCAAAAATTTTCCTTTCACTCTTTTTCTTCACAAGAACATCATCCAAAGGCATCAATCAAGTAAGTACTACTTTGTTCTTCATTTATATTCCGTAAGTACTACACTACTACGCCCATTATGAATTGTTGAATCTTGAAAGTAGTATTGATGATTTGAATGTGATTGAATTATTGTGATACAACCAAGTGGGTGAATGAATACGTAAGGTTGATCTTAACTTATTTCCAACTTGAATTTGATTTTGATGCACTATCATACTTCTGTGGAATTGATATGGTCACAAAAATTGCATAATCTTGTCACTTGAATACTTACATGTTGGAATAACTTGTTCATCGGAATAAGAATTGTAGTTGCCTACCGACATAGAAGGTTGTGATTATTGTTAGATGCTATACCTTGATTCAATCCCTAAGTAGTAGTCTTGATATATCAAACATGAAAGTATTGCCAAGATTACAAGGAGTATGATTGCTCTGATTTTATTGTTGGAATATAGCACCTAAAATGTATGTCGATGAAGTCTGAATAATCGACCACTTTCACTTCACTAGCCTGTACCAACAAACTAAGTGTGGGGTGGTGTCCCTATTGCTTGTTTATAGATTGTATCCATCGAGATGATGCTAACATGAACATTGTTTTAGTCTCAGGTACAATGGCACCCAAAGCAAGACAAGGCAAAGATAAGGCTACCACTTCCCAAAAAGGCAAGAAAAGAGGCAGAAAAGAGCAAGGAAAATCATCTTCGATACAATTACCACGCCGCATGTTTGGAATAAAATGGGTTCTTGAGGAGGAAGCGAAGGAATGGTATAGGAACAACAAGGAAAGAAAATATGTTCATGTGGACTTGATAAACAAGGAAAGCCTAGCGAAGAAGGAACCACGCATGTTGGCCAAGATCATGGCATTACATCTTGATTTCATCTTCCGAGACATGGGAGAATGTAATCTCGATTTGACAAGAGAATTTTATGCCAACTGGTCGCCGAAAACCACAGGCAGCGAGGTCAAGATTCGGGGCCAAGTTTTACAACTCAATGCGGATTTCATTAACTCCTTTCTTGGCTTGCCTACTGTTGATCCATCACCATTCAAAGAGCTGTACAGTAGACCTCCATATAGAGCCATTCGACACACACTCTGTGGAACAAGGTCCATGGCACGGTGGAGTAGACACAAAGACACCGGTCGACACAACACCTTCCCATATGCTCCTTTGAATAGGGAAGCAAGGATATGGTTTTGTATAGTCAACTCTTGCCTTATTCCAGGGACTCAATACACCAAAATAACAAGAGATAGAGTGTGCTTGGTATATGCATTGATGATGAATGTCCCTATCAACATTGGGGCAATCATTCGATCTACAATGCGGAAGGCTAGGCTACACAAGCGGTCCCATTTCATCTTTGGCAATCTGTTGACTACAATCTTGAGGAAGGAGGACATCGAAGAGGAGCCGGCTGATCATAAACTCCCACACAACCCGAAGAAGGTTGACCTCACAAAGGTCAAAGATGCTGAATCAACACATGGCGTCAACCTTACTACGACAGAAAGACATGCTCAAGATGAGAGTTTCTTTCGCCATCTTTATGGCATGACTCGGTTTACAATGATGAGCGGAGGTCGTGTTCCAACAGCTGCAGAGCTCCAACAGCTGGATCATGACTATCCAATGAATGTGCATGCAAGAGAGATGTATGGAGTAGGTACATATTTTGAGGAACCTCTTGATGACGATGTGCCAACCGATGATGATCGATGAATGCCAGACTCCGACGTGGAGGAGAATTCTAATGACGACGAATCCTATGATGATTCCGACGAAGGGGGTATGACCCCCGACATAGAGGAGGAGTCCGACTGACCAGGTTCTTCGTATTTATTTTCCACTGAGGGCAGTGTGTCCTGTCTAAGTGTGGGGTGGTGGTATTTGCATGCTATACTTCTCTATCTGCATTTGCATTTATGTTTGTTTTGTTTCTCTTTTTAGTAGTTAATTGTTTTTAGTTAAATTTTTTTAAAACTTAACTTCGCATGAAATTATTCTAATAGGCAGCATGAGATTATGACAAGAGTTTGTGCTAAAATCATGACTATTGAGACGTTTAGGCTCTAATTGTGACTCACTATGCGATATTGTGTGGTTCAATTCCTTCATCTGTTGGGTCAAGAGTCTATGCTACTCCCAATAAAGTCGACCATGTGCCTTGTGTGTGTGAGGATATAGTATATTCTGTGTTTGTAGCTGATGCTAGAACGTGCCTGGTATGTATGTAAAGCAAAAATAAGGAGTGCAAGTCTAGGAGATGATTTAGGCATTTCTTTGGCAACCTAGACTTGTTTACCTTCTTTTTACCTACCCATGGAAATTATCCTAGTTAAACCCTTTGAGCCTTTAGCCTATTTTCTTTGACAACCTCATATGTAAGCCTAATCCATTTCTTCAAGACCATAATTCGATCCAAATTCCTAAGTGCTTTAAAGTGTAAAGTCATGTGACAAAATAAGAGGAAATTGGGTGAGTATGATGCTTTAGAATGTAATGGTGCTTGAATTTGTTATGAAAAAGAATTGCTATCATAAGAGGTATGTTATGAAAAGAAAAAGGAAAAGAAAACTAAAAAGTTAGTTATGTTCATAAATTGAAAAACAAAAGAGGTGACAAAGGGGAGGTAGATTAAAAGAAAGCAAAAAGGTTGTTTGAAAGAAAAGTGTTAATGGGATAATGTGATGTATTAAAGCGCTTAGGAACATAGTCACTATTTCTGGCTAAAATAGTCCTACCCGTCCCTTAGCCTACATTACAACCTATAGAAGACCTATTTGATCCTAAGATTAGCATTCTGACATTTAGTGGAGCATTACACTAAGGGCAAGCCTATGGTCATCAGTTGCAGCATATGAATTCTTTGTGAGAGCGAGAGCAAGGATACCCTTCTACCCATGTTTCGACAAATATACTATGCTTGTGAGTGATTATGGGTAATATATTGTGAGACACACATGGTTGGCGAGTTTTGGTTAGTTGTGTATGATTCTTTGTGCCTTAACTTTTGGATACGAATTAACTACCATCACGAGTCTATATTAGAGGTTAAAATTGTTTCTACTAATGATCAGAAAACTACTCTTTGTTAATGAATGACGTGCTTGTCTTGATGAATATTTTGTGTTGTTACTGTGAAATCCCAAGTAGATGTTTAGATGGACATGATAGTTTGATCGAGGACGAACAAAGCTTTAAGTGTGGGGTGTTGATGATAGGCGAATTTACACGCCTAAAGTGCTATATTTTACCCATATTTTAGCTAAATTTTGAGGACAAATTATATAATTCATGCACTTTTAGTCCTTTTTCCTGTAAGTGAGCTAACAAACGTGATTAGCAAGTTTTCAGGTATAAATGATGCAGATTTCAGCATTTTATGGATAACTTGACGCCAAAGAAAGCTTCACGAAAGAAGGAAGGGAAAGCTTGGATGCCAAGGACCAAAAGTGACGCATGGAAAACCTGTCCCGGGCAAAAACAACATTTCTGAAGACTTTGGGGACCAGCAGTAACCTATTAGGAGTAGAATAACAATGCAGTAACTCATTAGGATTAGGATAATGATACATTAACCTAGTAAGATTGGGTTAAGTAATGCATTAGCTTAGTAGGAATAGGATATGGGTATTATAAATACCCTATTGTGCTAGAGATTTTCATTCATTCTAGTTTTAATTCTCATTCTACTTCTTATTCCACAACTTACAACTCGGATTATAATTCTTCCATTAATTCTACTTTTTATTCTTCTTCTATTCATCTACTCAATTCCCAATTTCCACAACAAGAGAAACGTTACTTTGCAAGGGAGTTCACGCCTAAAAACGCCACACCACACCTTATTACACGAGATCTTTATTGTGGTATAATAACAATGTCTATTGTGATTTCCTTCGCACTCATGGGTAACTAAACTCCTCTGTTGGGGTTATGGAAGCCTTATGAGATACTATCTAAGGCTATGAGTTTGTGAATTCGTGACACGTGTGTTGCTTATATCATTATTCTCTTCATCTTAATGGAAATTCTTGTGGTTGCAAACGCATAGAATACGCCAGTATAGCATTAACTTGTTCGAAAGAAAAGTTATATGTCTGGAAAAGAGATAATGTCAAGGTAATAGGGTCCCATCCCCTATTAAAAAGTTAGTGCCGTAATTGGATTAACCTCTTGGAGAATTTGTACCGTTAGATACGCTTTAAGCTCGAAAGAGTTAAAGTGAAATAGTCCTTGTTGAGTTCGAAAGACGCTTGTATTTACCATCGAATACAATTCTCTATAAGCACATGCATGTCTGAATTCTGCACAACTCATAGCCAATAGAGACGTACAACTCATAAGGTGGACATAACCCCAACTTCTCAATTCTCATTGTTTTACATCTTACTAAACATTCTTTCTTTTTACTTTGCTATTTTCCGTTTTTACCTTATTACTTTGGTTACATTACTTGCACGATAAAACTCCCCCTTTTTACGAGACTTGCACTAAAAGTCTAGTAATCTTTGCTTACTTGTTGACCAAGCTATTCCCTGTGGGATCGATACCCAACCCAGTTGGGTTATATATTTGACAGCGACCGCTTTACACTTTTACGAGAGCTGTAGATTGAGCGTTATCAAAAATTGATCACAATTTAAACCCCAAACACCCCTACTCTGAATTTTAACCAGGTTAGAAAACAAGGATACAAGGAAATCAATATTTCCTTTAACTAAGTTAGAAAACAAAGATGTGATGAAAAATGCCTACTTTAGACATGATTATCTGGAACGAAGAGCAAAAATGGGTAGTTGGACTCCATGTCCCCTCCAACTCCCCACAGAGCTTCTTCATCCCTAACCAATGCATCTAATATCCCTGAAATACGTCTACACTCTCCACCAAGCTTTCAACTATGAAGACAACACCCTTACATTTCAACCTCCTAACTCCCTCCCCGCAAACACATAGCTATGAGGTCCTGAGTATAGCCACATATCCATCACATATTAAAGACTAACTTTGAGTTAAAGGTTCTAGCAAAATCCATTGGACCCTATACTTTACACCGCCCTAACAATGCTACCCCGTCTATCACTATAATCAAGGAGCTACAGCCTCATAACACAATTGTTGGGAATTTGTCAATCACTATGCTCCAGCCTATCTTTAATACACCCAGTGTATGGATTTCCTCACCAAAACTAACACCCTTAATCACTATCTCAAAGGTCTTCACTATGCCTCCCCATCGCAACTATTTCATATTACAACATTCATCTCATTTTTCCATCTACACTCATAACCTTATCTCTAGTAGTCACCCCAGGATTTCATAATAAAGGACATCTACTCTCTCATCTAACACATCACAACGCTTCTAAGGGTATACTATCCTAACATAAGAAGGGTCACTGGGGAACTAGAGTATAAATATCAAGAAGAAAGAGGGTTACTTCCCAATTACAATTCCTATCTGTCATACTACCCAAGCCGAGACCTGCAAAATGAGACACAGTACAATAGGCACGAGGTACCCAAAAGAAACCACTTAGGTTATAAATGAAGGATTACTCCAACAAAAACACACCATAGTACGAGTCCTTAGGACTGGGCACTAGAAGAAACATGACTGCATATATCATAGGTAGTGTAACGTAAAGCTGAGATTCATATTCAAGGAACAAAGCGAGGATTGTCGCTTAAAACTACTATTACTTAGAACCAGGCATGACGCGAGACATGAATATATGGTTCATGGGTATCATGGAATAGAGTTTGAAAACTTGGAAGTTCAGATTTCAGAAGACCATTAATGCCTTTGACTCAGGGGATGGAGTATTGACATACGTGACACATAGAATACAAACCTTAGGCATAAGCACTATTAGAATGCGTGCAACACTAGTAGAATGCCCTTTTAATTGAAATAGGAGAGAATCACTAGAATAGGAGTAAATTCACCCCAAATTTCCCTTGAAGTCCAATGCTAGAAGAAAATTTAAGATTAGACCTTTGATCTTCATGTTACTACACCAACAAGCACAACAATCCTCTCTAAGAAGTATCACTACAAACATGTACTAGGGAAACTTGGCTCTTTTATACTTAAAATCTCATCTATCCAGATTCTACCTGGAGTCTAGCATAGCCTCACAAACCCCATGCCTTAACCCATTTAATAACTTAGCCCCAATCCATCATTACCTCCGGCCTTTATATCTCATCTTTCCCCACCCATGTAATCCCTAATTCATCAACCTCATTTCTAATGCACACCTTATAGGCCTACCAATCTACTCTTACAAATATAATCTTAGTGTCTATAAGCCATCATGCACTGCCTATCGAGTACCCGGTACAAAATATATATATAGTCCACCCTACAAGGAGGTCACCCCAAATTCCTTATCCACCTGCCAGTAACCTATACATATGTGGAGGAAACCATTCCCCTTATGCACAAAAGAATGAAAGAACCCCATGGGAACACACTAGGAAGGATGAAACCCTTATCTAAAAGATCCTTTAGCTTTTCCTTAAGCTCCTTCAATTCAGCTAGGGCCATTCTATATGGGGCAATAGAAATAGGATAAGTGTTCAAAACGAGATCAATCCTACACTTAATCTCCCTATCGGGAGGAACACCATTAAGGTCATTAGGGAAGACCTTAAGAGATTTATTCACCATCGGGAAAAAATTCAAAGAAAAAACCTCCGAGTTAGAAACCTTAACTCAGACCAAGTGATAAAGACACCCCTTGGAATTTAATTTTTGAGCTCTCAAATATGATATGAACCTCCCCTTAGGAACTAGGGACCCCTTCCCCCCCACATTCAATAATCAGCTTATTTGGGAGTTTAAATACAACCTAATGGGTTCGACAGTCTTGAGATAGGTAGCACAAGTGCAACCAATTCATACCCAATATTAATTTGAAATCTACCATATCTAATTCAAATAGATCCACTACAGTTTATTTACTACCAATAGATACCATGCACCCTCAATAGACTTTTCTAGCAATCACAGAGTCCCCTACTGGGTAGACACAAAGACAGGATTAAAAATACACTCAAGACCAAAACCAAAATGCATAGCCACAAATGGGGTCACATAAGAGAGAGGCCACATAAAAGAAAGTGAACCCCAGATCAAGTAAACAATACATGTTGTGGGAAAAGAGTTTTAGCGTACCAATAACGACATCAGGTGATTTCTCAGACTCCTGTCGGGTAGTAAGATCATAAGGACGATCTCGACTAATACCTAAGCCAGAAGTAGCACCCCTAGGTGCAAGAGTTAAGGAGGTGGCAACCGAGATCCTATTTTGCCCAGTGGCAATCCTCGAGGGACACTCCCTCTGAATGTGAGCCAATTGACCACAACTAAAACACCGATTCCTTTCCTTATAATAATAACCACAGTGCAATAAACCACAAAACCGATAGGGAGTATAAGGTGGGGCTAACTGAGCTCCACCAACCCCAAAAAAATAATTACTAAAAAACTGAGGATAAGGGACACTGAGAACCACCTGGGAACTTCCTGGATTCCTTGCTCAGAACACTATCCACAACTTCTACTACTATTTCTCTGATCCCTCCCCTAGTTTGAATATTGGGACTTCTTACTTTGCCTATTTCTCGACCTTGCCTTATTCTTTATCCCACTAATAGACTAGTGTGACAAAGAAGTCGCTATCTGGGTGATCACTTAGTTAGAACGCCGACACTAGGAATTGGTAACAACTCCTTGGGGTGATTGATCATGAGTATTACCTTTTGGAGTAGGCTAAGTGGAGATAAGAGGAACTCGACGAGGAAAATCAAAAGCAGCGACCCTTGATCAGGTCTATACCCTATGAGTTGGTTGAGATCTATCCATATCAACCTCGAGTGGAATAGGTAAGTTCCCATAAACTTTAGATCATCGGAAGGGCATGATCTAAAAAGCAAAAAAAAAACTATTTAGGGGAGGGTTCAACACCCTATATTGTAGCCCAAAAATAGAACAACAAGAAAGTGAAACATTTGTAGATACCTCATAGCCTCTCCCTTATAAGTGTGGCACACTACACACCCATAAAATGACTCTACTCAACACGGCTTTGTGGATACCCCATGACGCCAAAACCTAAGCTCTGATACCAATCTGATATAGCTCAAACTAGGGCCTCGTTGTGTCGAGCATCTCAAGTCCGATCGGGACAAGATACCACCCCCTATACATTATAGAACCAACCAATATACAACTCATGTTGGATGAATTCCAAACATATAACAAGATAGAGTATTAAAATTTCAATGACTTTAGGATAAGTCTATAACCGTGACCAACCCAACCAAGTTATACCACCTAAACAAAACCAAACCAAACCAAACTGTAGTATATCCAATTCTGTAATTGTCCAAACAAAGCTTCTAGCTAATGTCCAAGAATATCTAGTCGTAATATGCCCCCCACCATATCTAAAAAAATATCAAGAGAATAGTAAAATCATAAAATAAACCATAAAATAAAATGGGTCTTTCGAAGAATGAAAGCTCACCACTTCAGTCTGACTCAAGCTATCCCCGAATCACTAAGTCACAGAGCAAAAGGTATGATAGTATGACCAGTTCCTACATCGTGTGGGGATACAACGCCCAAAGATGGGTTAGCGGGTGAATGCTAGCATGTAGTTAAGAGTAAGGATAAAATAATATCATTATTCAAAATCAAAGTAAATAACCATATGCAATCACACATATACACACATATATATATATATCATGTTGGGAAAGGGAACCAGGTTAGCATGCATTAAAACTTTATCTTGGGTTTTGTAGTTTCATCGTCATAATCCACCTATGGGATATATAGGTCCAGTGTTAACCCCTGAACAGGCCCCAGTGTGTGTAGTTTCACGAACTAGAGATACCATAAATGACCATGGATTCCCTTGTAACCTGGACGCTCTATGATACATATACGAGTATATACTTAGGGGATTCTATTGAACCCACAAGTACATGGTCATCAAGACCAATCCTCATACCTTCATGGCTAGCTATCAAAACCCTCATTATTGCCCAATTAAAACATTTAACACATAACCAAACCACTAATTCTAGGAGAAAGTTATTAAGGCATTATAATATGGTATCATTATATCGACTATAGATTGCAATCAATGTCATTAGCCAAGTCTTATGAGATTCTCATGTACCCAAAACTCCATTATTAAAATCACTTGGGGGATTACCGTGTACCCCACAAGGTTTTCATAGATTACTCACTTAGGGGATTCCATTGTACCCCATAAGGTTTTCAAAACCATCTTTAACCAAAGCCATGACTAACAAGGCCTTTCCGAAAATCATATAAAAACCATTTAAACCAATTTAGGTCCCATTACCATATTATGCAACACAAGGTTTTAAATAATAGTCAAGCTATGTGACAAAACCACTCTCATAGGCATTTTAACAAACATGTTAAGGGCATATAGTTTCCAAAACCAAACCCAAGTATCAATTGAACATTCCCATGCAACCCCATGTTCAAACCCCCATTATAACATGAAACCAATAAGAAAAGCATGGGAAAACATTATCCAACAAAGCACAACCAAACCTCCAACATATATTTCAAAACCCAAACATTACCATAATAATACCATAAAACCATTCATTACAACATGCTTTTAGTTGAACTAACAATGAGGGAGGAGTAACATGCCTGGGTAATGAAGATGCATGGATAGATTTTGATCCTTAAGCCTCTAGATAACCACCTTGAAGAAACCCTAGCCCAATCTTCTTGAGAGGTTGTTTGAGAGAGTTTAAAAAGTGTTTTTAATCTTCTAAAGTGAGTAATGAGAGGCCAAAAGGTGTTATAGGATGTGGGGTCTTAAGGTTTTAGGGTGGGAAATTTTTAGAATACCCTCATCTTAAAAGCTGGCAAAATAACGCACGTGGGTATGGTTTGGACCCCTCACCCATATCTAATCATATGAGTAGTAACCCTAACTCATACCCTAGGCAGATAGTTGGACTAAAATTCTTTCCAACATTCGACTTCATGGCCTAACTCGTATCAACATCATATGATTGTTATCCTATAGTCATAACCTAGGCAATACATGATCAAGAAGTCATACTGTTTAACATACGATTGGCCCTGTTCTCTCATACCATCTCTATATGACTCGTATGGAGACTTGTCATACTTTGGATAGAAAATGAACTAGAACACGCTGTTTATCATATGACTTAGGATCCTAAGCTGTTTGCACAACATACGACTAGTATGCTTGATTTGTATGGTTCCTAGAGAGTTCAAAAACTATGAAAGTTTCTAAGAGTCAAAACTTAGGGTGCTTCAAAAATCAACCCATGTGACACAACCGATACCAGGGCTGAGTCGTGTCAGATACCTCAAGCCCAATCAATATCAAAGACAACCCTCAAGACCAACCATGATCACCCTGCAACCTATATCGGATGCATTCTAAGAATATAATAAGATAGAACAATTAAAATGGAAAGACATCTATTAAAATTCATAACCATAACTATCCTAACATCTAACCAAGCATCCAACCCATGTCAGCCCCAACACCAATACTAATGCCAAGGATGAAACCAATATCAACACCGCTCATGCCCATAATAGTTGCACAAAGCATCCAACTAAAATCAAGAACATTCGGCTAGGACATGCCCCCAACCATAGCCAAAACCAAAGTCCAAGAAATAAATAAAAGTATGAAAAGAAATCCATAGCATAAAATGGAGTCTTCCATAGTATGGAAGCTCACCACTTCAGTCCCAGAAAAGTTATCCCCGAATCCAAATCACTGAGAAAGAGGAGTAGTATAGTCGATTCCTAAATTGCATGGGGATACGGTGCCCAAAGATGGGTTGGCGGGTAAATGCTATCATGTACTCAAAAGTACGGATAAAATTATGTTATTACTCAAAATCAAAGTAATAGTCATATGCAATCACAAACATATATATATCTATACCGTGCCGGGAAAGGGAATTGAGTTTAGCATGCATTTAAAACCTTAGCTTGGGTTGTGTAGCTTTACCATTATAATCCACTCATGAGCTATATGGGTCTAGTTTTACCCCCTAAATGGGATCCAGTTCGTGTAGCCATACAAACTATAGATATCATAGGGTCGGGGATTCCCGTGTACCTTTTTTCCTCCATGTTACATATATACAAGTATAACTTGGGGATTTTCGTGTACCCTACAAGCATGAGGTCATCGTAACCAACCCCCATGTTGGCAAACATGATTTTCCATTGTTCGTCCATTCGACTCACACCTTCACAGTTAGCTATTACAACCCGTCATTGTTTCCCAACGAAAACATTTAGCACATAACCAAACCACTAATTTGAAGAGACAATTATCAAGGCATTATGAAGTGGTATCGTCATACCAACTAAATCTTGCAAGAAATGTCATTAACTAAGTCTTAGGGGATTCCCATATACCACACAAGATTTCCAATTAAACCAAAACCATGGCCATCAAGGACATTCCAAACCATTTAAGCCAACCAAACCAATTCAAGTTCCATTAGCATATTATGCAATGCAATATTTCGAAAATAGTCAAACTATGTGACAAAAGCATTCTTATAAGCATTTTAACAAATATGTTGAGGGCATATGATTTCTAAAACCAAAATCCATGCATCAATTGACCATTCCCTTGCAACCACTTGCTCAAACTATAATTATAACATGAAAACCATAAGAAAAACATAGGAAAACATTATCCAATCAAGAACAACCAAAACCCCCAACATATATTTCAAAAGCCAAACATTATCATAATAATACCATGAAAATCATTTACTAAAACATGCTTTTAGCTGAACTAACAATAAGGGAGGAGTAACATGCCTTAGAAAACAAAGAAGATGGAGAGAAACCACCCTTTTAGAGCCTTAATTGATTGCCTGGAAGAAAAACCTAGCCTTTCTTAAACTAACAACTTAGGAGAGATTTAAGAGTGTTTGATTGTGAATAATAGGTTAAGGAAGCCTCCAAATATGTTTTATGTCATGGCGTCAAAAGGAGTTACTAGGGGAACTCTCCAATATACCCCCAACTTAAATTGTCAAAAGGACATAGAAAGGTACAATTGGACCCTTTAACTCATATCCACATCATACGAGTGGTACCCCATACTCGTATCTTGATTAGAAAATTAGACACCACATTTTGTCCAACATACGACTCCTTAGCCTAACTCATACCATCACTATCACGACCCTAACCAGGGCCTAGACGTAATAGGCATCCCAAGTCCAACCACAACCGGGGACTGTCCCTTGTTACCCAACCCAACCACCAATATCCAGCCTTAGATGGGCTGAATTTTGAGCATATAACAAAATAGCGTGAATGCTCACATAAAGAATCTGGGATTGGGTCAAAACCATAACCGACCCAACTGAGTCTAATCATACCAAATCAACTATCCAACCATACCAATCCAAACCAAAGGCCATAAACCATGCCATAACTAAAGAAAATACCAAAACATAATATGATAATTAATCCCAAAATGTAATATAATAGAACAGTGAGAAATCATGTCTGATGATGCCAGCCTCCCAACTTATTCCAATGCAAAGGTCAACACCAACACCGATCCCTCCCATACCAACCACCAAAAGTACCACAAAGCCTATATCCAAAAGAGTAAGAATATCTGGTTGGGACATGCCCCCAATCATAAACAAAACCAATGTCCATGACAAAATAAAAATATCCAAAGAAGTCTATAAAGAGCCTTCTAAAAGGATGGAAGCTCACCACTTCATCCCAAATGATAATACCTACTCTGCATGCTAGATAGAAGGAGTAGAATAGCCGGTTCCATCATAGCATGGGTATACAGCTGCCAGTAGATAGATTAGCATGAACTCAGGATAAGGATAAGATAATGCCATTTATAAAAGAAAGTAAAACCATCCATAATGCATACAACCATACATATATATATAAGTGTCGGGAAAGGGAATTCAGGTTTAGCATACATTTAAAACCTTTATGTGGGCTATGTAGCTTTGTCATCCTAAAGCATCCATGGACAACATGAGTTCAGCTTCCCCTACTGAAAGGGCCACAGTGCCTGTAATCGCATGACCAGAGAAATATCCCTTTGCGATGACTAGTAAATCCCCCAATATGAGGTATGATATCATGCGCATGGTCCACAAAAACTATTCTCATACCGATAAATATGAGTTTCCAATTTTAGTCCCTCTGGGACCTCCACCTTCCACGGTGTAGCGACACCTCCCCCTTTAATGCCCAATTAAAACCATTTTCATATAATCCATTTACCATTTATTAACCAAGACCATTTAGTAGTGGTATCGTGATAGAAACCATACTTGCAAGTACTATCCATAGCCAATCGTATATAGGTATAGGGGACCTTAGGTTCCCTTCCAATTACCATATAAAATCCACTTGGGGGAATCCATACCGCACAAGCATAACTATTTATCTATTTACCTTTTCAAACCATTTAATCCATGCATAAATTTGTTACTAAGTTTAAAACAAGCAAGAGTTCCATTTAAAAGAAGTCAATGCAATGAAGATATCTTTATAAACATTTTGTCAAAAACATTGGGGGCATAGTATATATCTAAAACCAATTCCAATTACCAACAACCATTCCAATATAATCCAATTATCTCAAACCACCATTAATACATAAAAAAGCATAATTAAAACCATGGGAACCATAACCCACCATTCATAAAAAAAAACCCCAAATCATATTTGAAAACCCAAAAGCATTCAACTATAAAATCATGAAAACCAATAGTAAAATCATGCCTTTAGTTGGAATTACTAATTAGGGAAGATAACATGCCTTACACCGAAGAATTAATGAAAAGAAATCACCAAATTAAGCCCCAAATTAGTCCTCAAGATGAAACCCAAGCTTTCTTTCCCTAAAAGCTTTTGAGAGGATTTTAGATTGTTTAGGAGTAGTTTATAAATGTTAATGAAGAAATAATAAAGTAAATAGCCTCCCAAATAGGCTAGAAGTTGTGGGATCCCATTCGGGTAAGTAAGGAAAAATCCAGATTACCCCCACTTAAGTTGCATAAGAATCCCATCACAGGGATACGACTGACTCATACAAGTCGTACTCTTTCGATACGAGTGATACCCGCCACTCATATCCTTCCCCAACCCTTGGACCCCATATTATCCAGCATACGACTCATCCAACAAAGACGTATCCAAAGTATACAATCCATACCTTTTATCTATATCCCTGGCAAAATAGAATACCAAGAGAATTGAACATTGTCCCCTATCGAGTACTAGATATGACTCGTACCCAACCATACGACTCTTATCCCCCAAGTCATATCCATTTTAGTAACCCATCTATCACACCGACCAATATTAGTCAGCGTACAACTAGACCATACCACTCGTACCCCAATATACGGATCGTACCTATGAGTCATATTAGGTTCGGAGAACAGAATTTCAGGAAAGATTCTAAGGCCAATAACCCAGGATGTAACATTCTCTCCCACTAGGAACATTCATCCCCAAATAATGAATAAGGTATGGGAAACCACACACAGAGTCATTTGAATTACCAAACATGTTCCCAATCTTCATCAAAGTTTGAAAACAAAGATATTAATCTTTTCTTTAACAAAATAAAAAAAATAAAAATGTGTTAAAGAAAACATACCTTTCGCACGAATACTGGGAGTAGAAAACAAGAGTAGATATTTGGACTTTATTTCCTCCTCCGCTTCCCAAGTAACTTCTTATACACTATGGTTCTGTCATAGAACCTTAACCAAAGCCATATCCTTGCTCCGCAATCGACGAACCTAACTATCCAATGTCTCAATTAGGACCTCTTCATAATAAAGAGAATCTAAAATACCCAATCCCTCTAAATGAACAATTGATGAAGGATCACCAATATACTTTCTCAACATGGAAATATGAAATAATGAATGAACCAAACCCAAACTAGCAGGCAACTATTGTCAACTCTCCACAAAATCACATAAGGACCAATAAATCAGGGACTGAACTTCCCTTTCTTGTCAAACCGCACTACTTCCTTCATGGGAGATACCTTTAGGAATACCTTGTCCCCAACCTCAAACTACAAATCTCTATGCCTAACATCCGTGTATGACTTCTGGGGACTCTGGTTGGGCATCCTTAAGCCTATCCCAAATCACCTTTACCTTCTCTATAGCTTGATAAAACAGATTCAAGCTAAACATTTCCACTTCACCAATCTCAAGCCAACAAATTATTGATCTACACCTTCTACAATTCAACGACTCAAAAGGGGCAATACTAATACTCTAATGATAGCTATTATTGTAAGTAAACTCCACCAAAGGTAGATGCTCAACCCAATTATTGCTATATTCAATCACATAGGCCCAAACCATATCTTTCAATGTTTGAATAGTTCTCTCTACTTTCCCATCCGATTGTGGATGAAAAGTAGTACTCAGACTAACCTTAGTCCCTAACCCTTTCTTGAAAGACCACCAGAAATGAGATGTAAACTGCATACCACAATCAAAAATAATTTAGATAGGCACCCCATGCAACTTTTAAAATCTCTGAAGATACAACTTTGCATAGTCCTCCGCTAAAACGGTAGTCCTCACAGGCAAACAGTAAGCAGACTTCATTAACCAATCCACGACGATGTAAATTGAATCAAATTAGATTTAAGATCAAGAAAAAATAGTAATGAAATCCATATTGATCATCTCCCACTTCTATTTGCGTAACTCTATTTCTTGATGCAATCTACTAGGCCTCATGTGCTCAACTTTAACCTATTGACACACCATGCACTTGACCACGAAATCAATCATATCCCTGTTTATACCATTCCACCAATAGATCTCCTTAAGATTATGATACATCTTTGTCAAGTTGGGATGAATAACATAGCACGACTCATGCGCCTCAACCAAAATACTTTATCGAAAATCGTCTATATCAGGAACACATAACTTCTACTGGTACCATAAAGTACCATCACCACCAATCTTAAACACCACCACTTTTTCCCATCAACATCACTATTAATTTTCATCAAGACAAAATCCAACACTTGCTTCTCCTTAATCTCTGCTCAGGGAGACAATCGAACTACTTGTTGCACCATAACACCACTATCCTTTAAAACCAAAAGACGAACTATAACATTGGCCAAGTGGTGAATAGACTGCACTAATTCCCTCTTTCTTTCCTCTACATAAGCCAAACATTCCATAAACAACCTACTAAGAGCATCAACAACCACGTTAGCCTTACCTGGGTGATAGTGAAGACTCATATCATAGTCTTTGAAAGCTCAAGCCATATCCTTTGCCTGAGATTAAACTTCTTCTGTGTGAACACGTAATGTAGACTCTTATGATCAGAAAAGATATCCATATAAAAACCATACAAATAAATCTGCCATATTTTCAAAATAAATCCAATCGCCAACAACATCAAATCATAAGTAGGATAATTCTTCTCAGGAACTTTCAACTACCTGGAAGAATAGGCAACCACCTTCTCATAGTGTATCAAAATACAACTAAGCCCTACCCGAGATGTATCACAATAAACCACAAACTCATCATTGCCTTCCGACAAAGTTAGATTTGGAGCCGAAGTGAGCTTATCCGTTAACTTCTCAAAAATCCCCTCACAAGCATCCGTCTAAGAAAACTTCGCCTTCTTATGAGTTAACTTAGTCAAAGAAGCTATTATTAATGAGAAGTTTTTCACAAACCGCCTATAATACCCGGCTAAAGCCAAGAAGATCTGGATGTCGGATGGAGTCGTGGGCTTAGGCCACCCCTTTACTGAGGCAACCTTATAAGGATCAACCATTATCCCCTCACCAGAAATAGTATGACTCAAGAAAGTTACAGTATTCAACCAAAACTCACACTTAGAGAACTTGGCATACAACCATTATTCTTTTGAGGTCTGCAATACCACACAGAGGTGATTAGCATAATCCACCTCACTATTTGAATAAACCAAAATGTCATTAATAAACAAAATGATGAAGAGATCTAAATACTGCCTGAAAACACTGTTCATTAGATCCATAAATGTCGTTGGGGCATTGGTCAATCCAAATAACATCACCAAGAACTTGAAATGCCCATACCAAGTACGAAAAGCCATATTATAGATATCCACCTCCTTAATCTTAAGCTGATGATACCCTGACCAAAGACATATCTTAAAAAAGAACTTGGCACCTTATAACTGATCAAACAGATCAACTATCCTTGGGAGAGGATACTTGTTCTTGATCGTTACCTTATTCAACTTTCTGTAGTTAATGCACATCCAAAAGGAACCATTTTTTTGTGCACAAACAACACCGATGCACCCCACGGAGAAATGCTAGGATGAATAAACCCCTTATCTAGAAGATATTTAAGTTGCTTCTTGAGTTCCCTCAACTCAGCTAAAGCCATTCTATATGGTGAAATAGATATTGGACTGGTGTCCAAAAACAAATCAATACCAAATTCTATTTCTCTATCTGGAGGAACACCAGTAAGATTATTTGGAAAGACCTCTAGAAACTCATTAACCATAGGAACTAATTGTAAAGAAGGACCTTCTGAGGTAGAATCTTTAACCTGGACCAAGTGATAAAGAAACCTCTTTGAGATTAACCTCCAAGCTCTAAGATAAGAAATAAACCTTCCTTAAGGAGCTAAAGAACCACCCTCCCATTCTATAGTTGGTTCACTAGGAAACTTAAAGATAACTTTCTGGGTCCGACAATCTAAAGATGCATAAGATGAGTGTAACCAATCCATGCCTAAGATGACATCAAAATTCACCATCCCCAACTTAAACAGATCAACCAAAGTCTGCTTGTTACCAACAGACACCTCACACCTCCTATAGACCCTTTTTTGCAATAACTGAGTCTCTTACCTAGGTAGAAATAGAAAAAGAATCAAAAATCACTTTGATTTCAAAACCAAAAGATATAGCCACATAAGGAGTCACGTAAGAAAGAGTAGACCCTAAATCAAGCAAATAATATACGTCACAAGAAAAGAACTATAACCTACCAAGTATAACATCAGGTGATGCCTTAGATTCCTATCGAGATGCCAAAGCATACAACCTGTTTCAACCAATGCTAAAACCAAGAGCAGTAACAGAAGTTGATGCAACACCACCAAGCGTAGGAGTAGAAGATCAAGCCATAGGAACCTTGTTCACCCCTTCAGCAACCTTATAAATCGGACAATCCATGAGCCGATGACCTGGATGGCCACACCTAAAGAATTTATCCCTCCCTTCTTCATAATAACCCTAAAAGAGTTTACCATAAAACTAACAAGGAGGGCAAGAAGAAACTGAATGACCTTCATTCTCCTGAGATTGGGCACCTTGTACCCAGAAATGGTCACCACCCTGATGACGCCTGTCAACCTATTGCTTTGGGTAAGAAGCAATGGCAGTAGGGAAGGTACCCAAGCTCCCCCACTTTTTCTTCTACCACCTGCCACCATTCCAACCACCCTGGGACTGCGCTCCTTTCTGATAAAAAGATCTACCTCTTATTCCCTACCTATCCCCAAACTCCGCCTTCCACTTTTTCTCATCCTCCACTTGCTACATATAGATAGTTAACCAAGAAATATCCATATCATTAATGAGAAAAGTAGCCTTGCTCTCCAAGATCAAATCTCCATTCAACCTAAAAGTGAACTTCCTCATTCTCGTTCTTATGTCAGCTGCCAAGTTAGGAGCATAACTTGATAGTTGGTGGAACTTCAAGGCATATTCCTTGACAGTTATTCTCCCTTGTTTAAGATTCATAAACTTCTTTATCTTAGCTTTCCTCAACTCCTGAGGAATGAAATAATCCAAGAAGGCATTAGAGAAGGCCTGCCACAATTTATATTCTTCCATATCACCCCTATCTCTATCCCACTCCTCATACCACTAATAAACAATATCTTTGAAATGATAAGCTACAAAGTTCACTCCCTTATATTGGTAGCCTATATCTATAACACCCCAGAAAAATGGGTCTTAGAGTGCCATACGGTGCTTGAGGCTACGAGTAGCCCCAAGCTAACCCTTTGAGCCATTTTCATTCAGTTCAACACAAATCAATGGGGTTTCCATAAATAACCCTCAAATATCTGCTAGAGTAATCATCATCCAAGAATAAAAGAATTTCAGAAAGATAACAAAATATGACTTATTAGTCAACTCCCAACATCTAT
Organism: Capsicum baccatum var. pendulum; assembly: GCA_030864225.1. NCBI lineage: Eukaryota > Viridiplantae > Streptophyta > Magnoliopsida > Solanales > Solanaceae > Capsicum > Capsicum baccatum. Next base: position 110,851,174 of record CM061550.1, read on the forward strand.
ACTAGTCTGACAAGCCTCTAAGAAAATCAATAAAACCAGCGAGTGATTGAGATATGCCTCAACTGACTCATACTCAGTTATCAAATGTAAACAATTCTGTGAAAACAACATCAGTCATCACTTCCTTAGAACATGAGGACTCACCACAATAGAGAATGTAGAATAGCGTGCCCAAAGAATCACTGTCAAACCTAGAACTGAGCACTTAAACCTATATTTTGAGAAAATCCAACCCACATCCGAAGATGTGGGTCAGTACCATGGAAAGGAAATGAGTATATGGGGGTGTATGCAGTTGAATAAACATCATCATCATAAATATTCATAAGAAATATGCAGGATGTATGAAAGACTCACATAGCCCAAAGAAAATCATCACAATCATGAGAGGATGAAATAAGTACAGTAAAACATGTGAGTCATCATATAATTTGTCAATCACTTTCAGTTCATCAAGAATATCAATTCTCATAATGTAAAGATCATTTAAATCATTCGAAAGAATAACTTTTACAATTCCACTTTCAAATCACTTCACCATTCACCATAGACACAAGGAAATACACAGACACTGGGAGATCCTATAACCGACATAAACCATGTGAGCTACATGGAGTCCAACGTACAATCCACATTGGGGAGAGCCGTCCTATCCTTGCCATTGGAGTAGGACTATCGATATAAAATCCACACAAACTAGTGATCACTATATAAATCAGCCTCAGTCTCACTCCTATGGGGGCACGTAGTTCTAGGGAAGTAAGGTCGCTTTATACCTCCCACTCGGTGCTAAAGATTTCTCCCAAACTTAGTTCAGATCATTTTAAAGATAATCCACACCAAAACAATTCTAGTAATATATAAATATACATCGGGAGCCATCATGCTTTCCATCTATCAAAATCAACCACGTTGTGGATTTCTTTCACACTCGAGTTCAAAATAACTCTATTAAGACCAAAAGGTCAAATCATTCAAAATATCTCAAATATTCAACATCAACGTGCTTATAACACACACTTTCTCAAAAAACACAATTTCCAATGGGGATTCACGACCCAAATATCAAAATCATGATAAATATCATTCAAGATTTATGCTTTATATCTCCACACATGTAAATCATCTTTAAAAATAATAAACATCAAGATTTCATAATAATCATCATAAGATGTGGGTTCATGCTTCAAATTCGTAAAAATCAAATAAAAATCAGGCCTTTGTAAAGAAAATTACTTTTGGGTACAAGAACAAAAGAGAGTTATTGTTGAAAAACCTCACATACCTTGAATGATGAACTTTGGGTCGATACTCATTTTTGAGATGTTAATCGTGCCTTTGAATGATGGTTCTTGGAGTTCTTGAACTAGGAACTTAGAATCTTGAATAAATTTGCAGAATTAATGGTGAACTTTGGAGGTCCTTGAAGTTCTTGAACTAGGAACTTGGAATCTTGAATAAATTTACAAAATTAATGGTGAACTTTGGAGGTTCTTGAAGTTGGATGTAGGAGCTTAGGGTTTTCTTTTTGAGGGAATTTGATGAAATATAATATATAATGCTTCTAATAGGCTTTAATATAGGGTTTGGACGGATTTTGGGTAAGGGGGAATGACAAAAACGCCCCTAAAAATCAAATAATTCTCGAATCTATCCTTTGGTGGACTGTTTTGATAGTCTGAAGTAGATCAACCATAACATTTTACTTCGATATCCAAATTGGATGAAACTAATTTCATTAGAAAGAGGACTCTCATTTCTTTCCCTTGATATATAGTATCTCACCCAGATCATTGTGTACAAAGAGTTATGATTGTTTGAAGTTGACCTAAAAATTCGCTTTTGATAGGCTGAAGTAGATCGACCATAACGTTTTGCTCCGATAGACAAATTGGATGAAACCAATTTCATTGGAAAGATGAGTCGTAGAGATTTCCGTTGATATATAGTAGATTACCTAGATCATTATGTACAAGGATTTATGATCATTTAAAGTTGGAGGAAATATACGTCAGGCCTCAGTACTTTTTCCTGCACGTTTTACTGTTCACTACTATTCATGGTTCGATCGTAATGTTCATACTTGTCGCTCGGGTGTCCGTTTTGGATGATCCACATATCGTTAGAAAGATTATTCGATACTATATGCAATGGTGGGTCATAATCTAAGACATTACACACGAAAATTTATAATTCATTCTAGAAGATAGAACCCAATATGTTTATGCACAAAATTTCAACGAAAAATTTCCTGGGGTATTACATCATCCCCCTTGGAAACATTCATACTCGAATGATGCTAGACATGCCAAGGTTAGATAGTGTATAGAGAATACAGCTGAAACCATTCGTTAGACTCATCACCACATCGTTTCTCACTCCGAATGCAACATAGAATGCATAAATTCAAGAAACTACAGCTGAACACATAATAAATGACAGCTGAACTGCTGCAACTTTTATCAAAAGTGCATGATTTAGGAAAGAACGGTACCTTCGGCTAGATCGAAGTTCACGAAAAATAGGTGAGGGTACTTGGATCGCATATCCGCGTCAGCTTCCCAAGTTGCACCCTCAACATATTGGTTTTGCCACAACACGTTGACCAAGGGAACTTCTTTGTTCCTTAGTCTTTGGACACTGAAATCAAGAATCTCAACAAGAATCTCATCAAATGAAAGATTTTCTTGAATGTCAGCACTCACAGAGGAATCCACTACCACAGCATCGCTAATATTCTTTCTAAGCATGGAGACATGGAATATTGGATGAACAGAGGACAACTCGGAAGGCAACTTGACCTCATAAGCTACCTTACTAACATGGCTAAGAATTTTGTAAGGACCAACATAACGGGGACTAAGCTTCCCCTTCTTTCCCAATCTCTTCACCCCCCTCATGGGTGAAATTTTAAGATACACTAGGTCACCAACTTCAAACTCAAGGTCTCTCCTTCTAACATCCGCATATGACTTCTAACGACTTTGTGCAGTTTTCAACCCTTCCCTAATCAACTTAAATTTTCCATAGCCTCAAATACCGAATCAGGACCACTTACAACCACTTCACCCACCTCGAACCAACCTATGGGTAATTTATACTTCCTTCCATATAAGGCTTTAAACAAAGCTATGCCAATACTAGAGTGGAAACTGTTATTATAAAAAAATTCTATCAACGGTAAGTGATCATCCCAACTTCCCTTAAAGTCAAGTGCACAACCTATCAACATATCCTCTAAGGTCTGGATGGTCCGCTCAGCCTGACCATCAGTCCGCGGATGAAAAGCAGAACTCAAAAGCACTTGGGTACGAAGACCTTTTGAAAAGCTTTCCAAAATTGTGAAGTAAACTGAGTACCCCTATCCGAAATGATAGACAAGGGAACTCCATGCAGTCTGACTAGCTCTCGGATATACAATCCAGCGTAATCCTCAGTAGTATATGAAGTATGAACAGGTAAGAAATTATTAGACTTAGTCAACCTATCAAACCTAACCCAAATGGAATCATGATGGCATTGGGAAGGAGGTAAACCAATCACGAAGTCCATATTTATCTCTTTCCACTTCCAGGTGGGAATACTAAACTCTTGCATCATACCACCAGGTCTTTGGTGTTCAACCTTAACCTGTTGGAATGTTGCACACTTAGCTACAAATGCTGCTATATCTTTCTTCATGCCACTCCACCAATAGATTTTCCACAAGTATCGGTACATCTTGGTGGCACAAAAATAAATAGAATATCGCGCCCCGTGCGCTTTAGCCATAATCCTCTGTCTGAGATCATCAACATTTGGGACACATAATCTACCCTGCAATCTCAACACACCATCTCCCCCTTGGTAGAAAACCTCTACTTTTTGGTCCTTGACTGACTCCTTTAGTCTGACCAAACTAGCATCTAAGTATTGCTTTTCCTTCACTATTGAAACCAAGTAGGATTCAGAACTACTCTGAACCCCTATACTACCTTCAGCTGAGTCAAAAAACTTAACCCCCAATCTAGCCAAACGATATACATCACAAGCCAACTGTTTCTTACCTTCTACCACATGCGAAACACTACCCATGGACACTCTACTTAGGGCATCCTCCATAACATTGGCCTTGCTCGAATGGTACAACACACTCATATCATAGTCCTTTAATAATTCTAACCATCGTCTCTGCCTAAGATTCAGTTCTGTCTGGGTAAACACATACTACAGACTCTTATAATCAGTGAAAACATCAACATGGACACTGATAACGCTCAATCTACAGCTGTCGTAGGAGTGTAAAGCGGTCGTTGTCAAATATATAACCCAACTGGGTTGGGTATCGATCCCACAGGGAATAGCCGGTCAATAAGTAAGGAAAGATTATTAGACTTTTGGTGCAAGTCTCGTGAAAGGGGGGATTTTAATGTGCAAATAATGTAATCAAAATAGTAAAGTAAAAACATAAAATAGCAAAGTAAAAAGAAAGAATGTTTAGTAAGATGTAAAACAATGAGAATTGAGAGTTAGGGTTATGTCCACCTTATGAGTTATACGTCTCTATTGGCCATGAGTTATGCGGAATTCAGACATGCATGTGCTTATAGAGAATTGTATTCTATGGTAAATCCAAGCGTCTTTCAACCTTAATAAGGACTATTTCACTTTAACTCTTTCGAGCTTAAAGCGTTTCTAACGGTACAAATTCTCCAAGAGGTTAATCCAGTTACGGCACTAACTTTTTAACAGGGGTTGGTGCCCTATTACCTTGACATTATCTCTTTTCCAGACATATAACTTTTCTTTCGAACAAGTTAATGCTATACTGGCGTATTCTATGCGTTTGTAGCCACAAAGAATTTAGATTAAGATGAAGAGAATAATGATATAAGCAGCCTACGTGTCACGAATTCACAAACTCATAGCCTTAGATAGTATCTCATAAGGCTTCCATAACCCCAACAGAGAAGTTTAGCTACTCATGAGTGCAAAGGAAATCACAATAGACATTATCATTGTACCACAATAAAGATCTCACGTTAGGTATAGTGGTGAGAATGGCGTGAATCCTTTGTTTGAGTAACGTTTCTCTTGTTGCGGAAATTAAGAATTGAAAGTAGAAGAATTGTCAGAAGTAAAATGTATTAGAAAGAGAATTTGGAACTAGAATAATAGAGGAATGTCTCAAAATCTCTAGCAGAATAGGGTATTTATAATACCCATATCCTATTTCTACTAAGCTAATGCATTACTTAACCCAATCCTACTAGGTTAATGTATCATTATCCTAATCCTACTAAGTTACTGCTAGTCCCCAAAGTCTTCAGAATTGCTGTTTTTGCCTGGGACAGATTTTCCATGCGCCACTTTTGGTCCTTGGCGTGTAAGATTCCCCTTCCTTCTTTCGTGAAGCTTTCTTTGGCGTCAAGTTATCCATAAAATGCTGAAATCTGCATCATTTATACTTGAAAACTTGCTAATCACGTTTGTTAGCTCACTTACAGGAAAAAGGACTAAAAGTGCATGTATTATATAATTTGTCCTCAAAACTTAGCTAAAATATGGGTAAAATATAGTACTTTAGTCGTGTAAATTCGCCTATCATCAACACCCCACACTTAAAGCTTTGTTCATCCTCAAACAAACTATCATGTCCATCTAAACATCTACTTGGGATTTCACAGTAACAACACAAAATATTCATCAAGACAAGCACGTCAATCATTAACAAAGAGTAGTTTTCTGATCATTAGTAGAAACAATTCAACCTCCAACATAGAATCGTGATGGTGATTAATTTGTGTCCACAAGTTGAGGTACAAACAATGATACACAACTACCCAAGACTCATCAACCATGTGTGTCTCACCATATATCACCCATAATCACTCACAAGTATTGTATATATTTCAAACATGGGTATAAGATTATCCTTGCTCTCACTCTCACAAAGAATTCCTATGTTGCAACTGATGACCATAGGCTTTCCCTTAGTGTAATGCTCCACTAAATATCAGAATGCTAAGCTTAGGATCAAATAGGTATTTTGCTGATTGTAATGTAGGCTAAGGGACGGGTAGGACTATTTTGGCCAGAAATAGTGACTATGTTCCTAAGCGCTTTAATACATCACATTATGCCATTAATACTTTTCTTTCAAACAAACTTTCTACTTTCTTTTATTCTACCACCCCTTTTTTCCACCTTTGTTTTTCAATTTTAAACATAACTAACTTTTCAGTTTTCCTTTCCCTTTTTTTTTCTTTTTATAACACCTCTTATGATAACAATTCTTTTTAATAACAAATTCAAGCACCATTACATTCTAAAGCATCATACTCACCCAATTTCCTCTTATTTTGTCACATGACTTTACACTTTAAAGCACTTAAGAATTTGGATCAAATTATGGTCTTGAAAAAATGGATTAGGCTTACATATGAGGTTGTCAAAGAAAATAGGCTAAAGGCTCAAAGGGGTTAACTAGGATAATGTCCATGGGTGGGTAAAAAGAAGGTAAACAAGTCTAGGTTGCCAAAGAAATGCCTAAATCATCTCCTAGACTTGCACTCCTTATCTTTGCTTTACATACATACCAGAAAAGTTCTAGCATCAGCCACAAACACAGAATATACTATATCCTCACACACACAAGGCACATGGTCGACTTTATTGGGAGTAGCATAGACTCTTGACCCAACAAATGAAGGAATTGAACCACACAATATCACATAGTGAGTCACAATTAGAGCCTAAACGTCTCAATAGTCATGATTTTAGTACAAACTCTTGTCATAATCTCATGCTGCCTATTAGAATAATTTCATGCGAAGTTAAGTTAAAAAAAAATTAACTAATAAAAAAATTATCTACTAAAAAGAAAAACAAAACAAACATTAATGCTAGCATGCAAATACCAGCACCCCACACTTAGACGGGACACACTGCCCTCAGTGGAAAATAAATAAGAAGAACCTGGTTAGTCGGACTCCTCCTCTATGTCTGAGGTCATACCCCCTTCGTCGGAATCATCATTGGAGTCATCGTCATCAGAATTCTCCTCCACGTCGGATTCTGGCATTCGTCGATCATCATCGGTCGGCACATCGTCATCAAGAGGTTCTTCAAAATATGTACCTACTCCACACATCGCCTTCACGTGCTCATTCATTGGGTAGTCATAATCCAACTGTTGGAGCTCTGCAGTAGATGGAACACGGCCACTGCTCATCATTGTAAATCGAGTCATGCCATAAAGATGGCGAAAGAAACTCTCATCTCGAGCATACCTTTCTGAAGTGGTAAGGTTGACGCCATGCGTAGTTTCAGCATCCTTAACCTTTGTGAGGTCAACCTTCTTTGGGTTATGTGGGAGTTTATGATCAGCCGGTTCCTCTTCGATGTCTTCCTTCCTCAATATTGCGGTCAACATATTGCCAAAACTGAAGTGGGACCTCTTGTGTAGCCTAGCTTTCCGCATTGTGGATCGAATAATTGCCCTAATGTTGATAGGGACATTCATCATCAATGCGTATACCAAGTACACTCTATCTCGTGTTATCTTTGTGTACTGAGTCCCTGGAATTAGGCAAGAGTTGACTATGCGCAACCATATTCTTGCTTCTCTATTCAAAGGAGCATATGGGAAGGTGTTGTGTCGTCCGGTGTCCTTGTGTCTACTCCACTGTGCCATGGACCTTATTCCACAGAGTGTGTGTCGAATAGCTCTATATGGAGGTCTACTGTATAGCTCTTTTAATGGTGATGGATCAACAGCAGGCAAGCCAAGAAAGGAGTTGAAGAAATCCGCATTGAGTTGTAAAACTTGGCCCTGAATCTTGACCTCGCTTCTTGTGGTTTTTGGTGACCAGTTGGCATAGAATTCTCTTGTTAAATCGAGATTGAATTCTCCCATGTCTCGGAAGATGAAATCAAGATGTAACGCCATGATCTTGGCCAACATTCGCGGTTCTTTCTTTGCTAGGCTCTCCTTGTTTATCAAGTCCACATGAACATATTTCTTCTCTTTGTTGTTACTATACCATTCCTTTGCTTCCACCTCTAAAACCCATTTAATTCCGAACATGCGGTGTGTTACTTGCATCGAGGAGGACTCTCCTTGCTCTTTGCATCCTCTTTTCTTGCCTTTTTGGGAAGTGGTTGCCTTATCTTTGCCTTGTCTTGCTTTGGGTGCCATTGTACCTGAGACTAAAACAATGTTCATGTTAGCGTCATCTCGATGGATACAATCTATAAACAAGAAGTAGTGGCACCACCCCACACTTAGTTTGTTGGTACAGACTAGTGAAGTGAAAGTGGTCGATTAATCAGACTTCATCGGCATACGTTTTAGGTGCTATATTCCAACAATAAAATCAGTGCAGTCATACTTCTTGTATTCTTAGCAATACTTTCATGTTTGATATATCAAGACTACTACAAAGGGATTGAATCAAGGTATAGCATCTAGAAATAATCACAACCTCCTATGTTGGTAGTCAACCATAATTCTCATCTTGATGAACAAGTTATTCCAACATGTAAGCTTTCTATTGACAAGATAATGGACTTTTTGTGACCATGTCAATCCCGCAAAAGTATGACAGTGCATCAAAATCAAATTCAAGTTGGAAACATGTTAAGATCATTCTTACGTATTCTTTCACTAACTTAGTTGTATCACAACACATCAACCACATTCAAGTCACTTCTACTATTTCAAGATTTAACAATTCATAATAGGCGTAGTAGTGTAGTACTTATGGAATATAAATGAAGAACAAAGAAGTACTTACTTGATTGATGCCTTTGGATGATGTTATTGTGAAGTAAAAGAGCAAAAGGAAAATTTTAGAGAGAATTTGGAGGATATAGGCGACACTTATGCTAGATTTTCAATGTGTTTTTGGTCTAAGACTAAGACTCTAATTTATAGGAAAGGCTTGGGTCGGTTTTTGACCCATTTAAAATCGGATTTGGAGACAAGAAGTGACCATAGGCGGTGCCTTTTGCTTTGCCAATGCTAGGCATAGGCGGCGCCTTTTGCATAGCATTGTTGAGCATAGATGGCGCCTATGCCATGGCATTCTTAGACATAGGCGGCACCTTTTGCATGGCATATGAGATTCAGAGACAAAAGGCATTGGCATAGGCGGCGCCTATGCTATGGTATACTTGGGCATGGGCGGCGCCTATGCTATGGCACACTAGATTCTGAGAGCTTAGGCCATAGTATATGCCTTGCCTTGTTTGTGGCCTAGTTTTACATAGGCCTAGCCTTGTTCGTTGCCTATATTTTCATAAGCAATGCCCAATCCATAGCCTTTTGCTTCTTCATTCCTAACTTACCACCTTTAACATGCAATACGTCCAAATCAAAATTTGAAACCGACCTCCTCGTTTTACACCTCTTTGCACCTACATTTACTCAAAAACAACAAAGACGATTAGAACGATGGGTTTCCTCCCATCAAGCGCCTTAGTTTTGGTTGTGGCACGACTCTTATTTTTGGATTTTTATTTATCAAAAGAAAAAACGTAATAGAACAAAAGAAAGACAAAAATGAAAAACGATGGGTTGCCTCCCATCTAGCGCTTGATTTATTGTCGCGGCACGACATAGTTACCTCGAGTACTTAGACTTCGTCAAGATAAGTGGTGGCCATATAATTTATCGAGTCAAGAGGACCAATATATGGTTTTACTTGTTGGCCATTCACCTTGAAGACAACACCATTAGTGTCTTTCAACTCAACAACTCCAGACGAGTAGACTTGGTTTACTTTGTACGGACCAGACCACTTGGACTTCAACTTACCCGGGAATAGCTTCAATCTGGAATTGAATAGAAGTACCATATCATCTTTTTGAAAGTTTTGTTGAACAATCCGTAGATCATGATACTTTTTCATCCGCTCCTTGTATAGGTCTGATCTTTCATAAGCATGTAGACGGAATTCATCCATCTCGTTCAGCTGCTCCAATCTCAGATTCATTGTATCATCCCAATTCAAATTAAGTCGCTTCAATGCCCATAATTCTTTATGGTCGAGCTCAATGGGTAAGTGACACACCTTCCCATAAACTAATTGGTACAGGGACATGCCAATTGGCATTTTGAATGCAGTCCTATAAGCCCATAGTGCATCGTCCAACTTCTGAGACCAATCTTTCCTATTAGCATTTACCGTTTTAGCAAGGATTCGCTTGATCTCTCGATTGGAAACCTCTACCTGTCCACTAGTTTATGGGTGATAAGGCGTGGCTACCTTATGTTGCTTGACACCATATTTTGCCAACACGGATTTGAATAGCTTGTTGTAAAAGTGAGATCCTCCATCGCTTATGATAGTACGTGGAACTCCAAAGCGAGAGAAGATATTCCTCTTCAAGAATGATACAACACGCTTTCCCTTATTGTCGGCCGACGCTACTGCTTCAACCCATTTTGAAACATAGTCTACAGCAACTAGGATATATTTCATTCCAAACGAATTTATGAATGGACCCATGAAATCAATACCCCATACATCAAAGAGCTCTACTTCAAGAATTTTTGACATGGGCATCTCATGGTGTTTCGAAATAGCACCTTGTCTCTGGCATTGGTCACATCTTCTAACAAAGTCGTAGGCATCTCTAAATATCGAAGGCCAATAATATCCACTTTGCAATACCTTTCTTGCTGTCCGATTACCTGGGTGATGTCCCCCAACTTGGGAAGTGTGACATGCTTCCAATATATTAGGCACCTCTACATGAGATATGCATCACCGAATAACACCATCCGCGCATCATCGAAACAAATATGGTTTATCCCAAAAGTAGTGTTTTACATCATGCATGAACTTCCTCTTTTGATGGTAAGATAAGTTTACAGGTATCACATTACTCACCACAAAATTTGCAAAGTCGGCATACCATGGTAACTTTTCCATTATCGTTGCTAAGATCTCCTCGTCAGGGAATGCATCATCAATCTCGATTTCGGGCGGCGCTATATGCTCGTTTTCGAGTCTAGATAGATGATCAGCCACTTGGTTCTCACAACCTCTTCTATCTTTAACCTCGAAATCAAATTCTTGCAGCAGCAATACCCATCGAATTAGTCTTGGTTTTGCATCCTTCCCTCAGATCTGCATGGTCTGTATGAACGATTACTTTGGTTCCCAACAAATAAGCACGAAACTTCTCAAACGCATACACAACCTCTAGGAGCTCTTGTTCTGTGACAGTGTAGTTCTTATGGGCTTCGTTCAGGACCTTGCTCGCATAGTAGATAGGATGAAATAACTTCTCCCTTATCTGGCCAAGTACAACACCCAACGCTACCCCACTAGCGTCACACATGACTTCGAACGGTAAAGACCAATCTGGTGCTACCATGATAGGAACTTCAATTAGTTTTCCTTTGAGGCATTCAAATGCCTTCAAACAATCTTCATTGAGGTCAAACTTTGCATCTTTCTCCAGAAGTTTGCATAATGGACTAGCAATTTTTGAGAAATCTTTGATGAACCGCTGATAGAAACCTGCGTGCCCGAGGAAACTACGAACTCCCTTCACAGAAATTGGAGGTGGTAGCTTCTCGATAACTTCAATTTTAGCTCGATCAACCTCAATTCCTCTTTCGGAGATTTTATGCCCAAGAACAATACCTTCTTTAACCATAAAGTGGCACTTCTCCCAATTCCTAGGTTGAATTCTACACATCTTTGCAATGCCATACTTAAATTTGATAAGCACGCTTCAAACGTCTCGCCAACCACTGAAAAATCGTCCATGAATACTTCCAAAGTATCTTAGACCATATCAGAGAAAATGGACATCATACAACGTTGAAAGGTGGCTGGTGCGTTACATAGCCCGAATGGCATATGTTTAAAGGCAAACGTACCATATGGGCATGTAAACGTTGTTTTCTCTTGGTCTTCGGGAGCAATACAAATCTGATTATAGCCTGAATAACCGTCTAAGAAACAAAACCATCCTTTCCCCGCTAATCGATCTAGCATTTGGTCCATAAATGGCATTGGAAAGTGATCTTTGAGTGTCTATGAATTCAGCTTTCGGTAGTCCATGCATACTCTCCATCCGGTGACGTGTCTGAGTGGAATAAGTTCATTCTTTTCATTCACGACTACCGTCATACCTCCTTTCTTGGGAACACATTGTACCGGGATTACCCATGCACTGTCAGAGATTGGATACACAACCCCCGCATCTAACCACTTGATAATTTCTTTCTTTACCACTTCTTGCATAGGTGGATTTAGACGCCTTTGATGCTCAATAGTGGGTGTGCAATTTTCTTCAAGCTGAATCTTGTGTGTACAAATCCCAGGTGGGATACCAATAATGTCAGCGATGGTCCAACCAATGGCTCTTATATACTTCCGTAGAATAGCAATGAGAGCTGCAACTTGTTGCTCACCCAAATCTGCCGCCACAATGACTGGAAGTGTGTTTCCGCTTCCTAAGAATGCATACTTTAAATGACTAGGAAGATCCTTCAATTCTAACTTGGGTGGCTCTTCAATAGATGGCTTAGCTGGTGGTGTGGGTCAATTTTTGAGATCGAGGTCCAGCTTCTTGGGAGCGTGAGGATATGACCCTAATCCTGTCAGAGCACCAATAGTTTCTTCACAATTTTCAGCATCCTTACTCTCACCATTCATGAGCACAACCGCCAATGGGTCATCAATAATTTTCTCTTCTTCAAGTAGTTCTTCCTCATCATCAAAGTAAACATCGGCCACTGAAAATACATTCAGATCTTTGGGTTGCTTCATTGATTTGCACACATCAAAGCGAACTACTTCATCATTTATTCGGAATGAAAGCTCATTTGCTCTCAAATCAATAAGCACACTTCCTGTAGGAAGAAAACGGTGCCCCAAGATTATGGGAACTTCTGAGTCTACCTCACAATCCAGAATTACGAAGTCTGCTGGAAAGATGAATGAAGAAACCTTTACCAATACATCACATAGAATACCAACAGGTCATTTCACCGACTTATCCGCCATTATGAGCCTCATATTGGTTGGAGTAGGATCACCCAACCCCAACTTTTTATAAATAGATAATGGAATCAAATTGATGCTGGCTCCTAAATCACATAATGCGTTGGCAAAATTCAAAGATCCAACAGTGCAAGGAATAGTGAAAGCACCGGGCTTAGCCTTCTTCTGAACTATTGATCGGGTAGCGATTGTGCTGCAGTGATGAACAGTATCCTTCAACTCATAGCTTGTTGCTCGCTTCTTTGTCAAAAAATCCTTCATAAATTTTGCATACCCAGGCATTTGTTCTAGTGCCTCTACCAACGGAACATTAATGGTCAGCTGCTTTAATATATTCATGAATTTGCTGAACTTTGTATCATCCGCAATCTTCTTCAATCTTTGAGGAAAAGGTGGTGGTGGATAAGGAATTGTTTTCTCCATGGCTTTCTTCTCCTCTTGCTTCTGTTTTTCAGCCTTTTCAGGCTGCAACATACTCGGTGTGACGTCATGGACGTCGTGGGTGGTTTCTACGGTAGCTTCTCCTTTTGCCTTATCATCGATGTCTGCTGCCTCGTCAACCACTTGCTTGCCTTTGGATGAAGTTTCCAGCACCTTACCACTTCGGGTCGTAATATCCATGCATGATCCGTCATTTCTTGGATTTTGCACAGTGTCGCTAGGTAAGGTGCCAGTCTCTCTTTGATTGAGTGCTGCTGAAAGTTGACTCAATTGCTGCTCTATTTGCTTGATTGAAGTGGAATGTGAGTCAACCAATTGCTTCATTGAGGACACATCATTTATTACCTCCGTTACTCCCGTGCTGGTTGCTTCCACTCCTTTCAACAGTTTAGCCATCATATCTTCCATGCTTTCGGAACCAGATGTGGTGGTGTCACGTCTTCCTGGGGAAACGTATAAACCACTCTTTTCATTCTTGTTATTCCAACTACCTTGGTCCTTGTTTCCAGATTTATCATGGTAGTTCCGACCTTGGTTTCCTTGGGTATTACCTCGGAAACCCCCCTGATTATTCAAGTAGTTGGCTTCTTCTTCTGAATCAGATTCGTCTCTTCTTTCTAACGCAATAGCTTTGACTTTTTCGGTCTTCCCTGATAATAGATGCTTTGTAAGAAGATCCACTTGTGTTTTCATGTGCGCCATATCTTGATCACGTTATTCTTCTCTTCTCCTTTGTTCAGCAGTCATGCCAATAGATATAGTAGGGCTTGCTACCTCAGAATCCCTGGTATGCCAAGCTCTACTTTGCTTCATCATCCGATCTTGCATATTGCTTGCCTACCCAAAGGTAAGGTCCATAAATGATCCTCCAGCCGCATTATCCACCACTGGTTTAGTTATTGAATTCAAGGCTCTGTATAGTATCTCCATTAGATGGACATTGGTCATGTGATGGTTTGGGCACCTCATAAGCTTCGTCTTGAACTTCTCCCATATTTCATGAAGAGCTTCGGTTGGAAGCTGCCGAAAGTTGCTGATTTCATCTCTTAATTGTGCTCTTTTGGATGGTGGAAAGAATTTTTCTAGGAAAGCGTCTCTCAATTGCCTCCAATTTGTAATAGAATCAGGAGTCAGCCCATTCAACCATAGAGTTGCCTCCCCAGACAGAGACAATGGAAATAGGCAGAATTGCATTCTGACCAACGCCAGGATTGTCAAACGACTTGTATGTAGAAATAAAGTTGATGAGAGGCATATTCGGATCATCGCCCGCTAGTCCACCAAATAATCCCTTGAGTTGCAATAACTAAATCATGGTGCTTGTGATGTTGAACTTGGCTCCGGGTGCCAATAGTGGAGGAATAATGGCTCCTGTGGCTCCAGCTCCATCAAGATCATCATCATCATCATCGTCGAAAGTTGGTTGTACAGGTCGGCGTTCATGCCTAAACCTTTCTTGACATCTCTTCTATTGGCAGGTGTTGCGATCTCAGCAGCATGCCTAGGGTTTAGTAACTCGTCATCACCTAGGTCCTCGTCGTCAGGATTTATTGCTCGCCCAGGGTTATCAATATTCTATTGATGCACTTGAGCGGCGGCTAGAGCAGCTAGTCTCGCCTGTTCCTGTTGAGCAACCATCCTTTCAATTTCGTGTTGTGCCTCCATTCTGCCAATACGTTGTGGTTCAAGATTGATAGGTAATAACGGTTGACCAGAACTTCGAGTATGGGGCATTCACTGAATAAAAACCTGCAGAGAACAAAAACAAAAACTAAAAGTAAAAGTACGAGAATCTTTGACCAAAGGGTCTAGTAATTATCACAAACTTAATTGACACTCGTATTCCCTGACAACGGTGACAATTTTTTATAACGCTCAATCTACAGCTCTCGTAGGAGTGTAAAGCAATCGTTGTCAAATATATAACCCAACTGGGTTGGGTATCGATCCCACAGGGAATAGCCGGTCAATAAGTAAGGAAAAATTATTAGACTTTTGGTGCAAGTCTCGTGAAAGGGGGGATTTTAATGTGCAAATAATGTAATCAAAATAGTAAAGTAAAAATAGAAAATAGCAAAGTAAAAATAAAGAATGTTTAGTAAGATGTAAAACAATGAGAATTGAGAGTTAGGGTTATATCCACCTTATGAGTTATACGTCTCTATTGGCTATGAGTTATGCGGAATTCAGACATGCATGTGCTTATAGAGAATTGTATTCTATGGTAAATCCAAGCGTCTTTCGACCTTAATAAGGACTATTTCACTTTAACTCTTTCGAGCTTAAAGCGTGTCTAACGGTACAAATTCTCCAACAGGTTAATCCAGTTACGACACTAACTTTTTAACAGGGGTTGGTGCCCTATTACCTTGACATTATCTCTTTTCCAGACATATAACTTTTCTTTCGAACAAGTTAATGCTATACTGGCGTATTCTATGCGTCTGCAGCCACAAAGAATTTAGATTAAGATGAAGAGAATAATGATATAAGCAGCCTACGTGTCACGAATTCACAAAATCATAGCCTTAGATAGTATCTCATAAGGCTTCCATAACCCCAACAGAGAAGTTTAGCTACTCATGAGTGCAAAGGAAATCACAATAGACATTATCATTGTACCACAATAAAGATCACACGTTAGGTATAGGGGTAAGAATGGCGTGAATCCTTTGTTTGAGTAACGTTTCTCTTGTTGCAGAAATTAAGAATTGAAAGTAGAAGAATTGTCAGAAGTAAAATGTATTAGAAAGAGAATTTGGAACTAGAATAATAGAGGAATGTCTCAAAATCTATAGGGTATTTATAATACCCATATCCTATTTCTACTAAGCTAATGCATTACTTAACCCAATCCTACTAGGTTAATGTATCATTATCCTAATCCTACCAAGTTACTGCTAGTCCCCAAAGTCTTCAGAATTACTGTTTTTGCCTGGGACAGATTTTCCATGCGCCACTTTTGGTCCTTGGCGTGTAAGATTCCCCTTCCTTCTTTCGTGAAGCTTTCTTTGGCGTCAAGTTATCCATAAAATGCTGAAATCTGCATCATTTATACCTGAAAACCTGCTAATCACTTTTGTTAGCTCACTTACAGGAAAAAGGACTAAAAGTGCATGAATTATATAATTTGTCCTCAAAACTTAGCTAAAATATGGGTAAAATATAGTACTTTAGGCGTGTAAATTTGCCTATCATCAGACACCATACAAATAGTGTCTCCAGTTTTTCAAAGCAAACACGACAACAGCCAACTCAAGGTCATGGGTGGGGTAATTTTTCTCATGGGGTTTCAACTGTCTAGAAGCATAAGCTATTACCTTACCCTTCTGCATCAATACGCAACCCAACCCAACTCTCAAAGAATCACAGTACACCACAAAACCATCAACACCATCAGGCAAAGTTAAAACAAGGGCTGAAGTGAGTCGAGTCTTCAACTCCTGAAAACTCTTCTCACAGGAGATGCTATAGAGGAGAAACCCTCAACAAAACGGCGGTAATAGCCAGCTAAACCCAAGAAACTTTGGATATCAGTTGGAGAAATAGGTCTAGGACAATTTCTAACAGCTTCGGTCTTTTGGGGATCAACTCTAATACCCTCGGAAGAAATGATATGACCCAAAAAAGCAACTGACCTTAGCCAAAACTCACACTTACTAAACTTGACAAACAACTTGTGATCTCTAAGGGTTTGCAAGATAGTTTGGAGATGATCAGAATGTTCATCCTCACACGGGAGTACACTAGTATATCATCGATGAACACTATGACAAACATATCCATATATGGTCTGAACACCCGATTCATGAGGTCCATGAAAGATACTGGGGCATTAGTTAACCCGAAAGACATAACAAGAAACGCAAAATGGCCATAACGAGTTCGGAAAACAATTTTCGAGATGTCACACTCCCTAACTTTGAGTTGATGATAGCCAGAATGAAGGTCCATATTTGAGAAATAACTTGCACCTAGCAATTAGTCAAACAAATCATCTATTCTTAGAAGGAGGTACTTATTTTTTATGGTGACTTTCTTCAGTTGGCAATAATCAATGTACATACTCAAAGAGCCATATTTCTTTCTTACAAACAACACAGGATCACCCCAACGAGAAACACTGGGCCTTATGAAACCCTTATCTAGTAGATCTTTGAGTTTCCCTTTCAACTCCTTAAGTTCTGCAGGGTCCATATGGTAAAAAAGAATAGAAATGGGCTGAGTATCGAGAAGAAGATCAATCCTGAACTCTATCTCTCTATAAGGAGGTATCCCGGGGAGATCATCTGGAAAGACATCAGAAAACTCATTGATGACGTTAATAGACTAGAGAGTTGGAGTCTTAGACTTAGTGTCTTTGACTCTAACAAATGGAAAATACACTCCTTGGAAATAAGCTTTCTTTCTTTGAGGTAAGAGATAAAATGACTCTTGGGTGACACAAAATTCCTAGACCATCATTATTTTTTCTCGCTCGATGTGGAGGCATACTTCTGAAAGAGGAGAGCACGAATCAATAGCAGAGAGAGTCACTTTAAGTATGTTAGACTTCTGAAAGAATGAATCACACTTTTTCCTAAAACATCTTGTAGCCTCTTACTCATAAATGTGGCACGCTACACACTTATGATCAACACTCTACTTAATGTGGCTTGTCAGATTCCCTAGGATACCTTAAAACCTTAGGCTCTGATACCAAGTTTGTAACGCCCTAGAAAAATGGTTCCTGGAGCATCACACTGCTCCTACCGGATCCAAGAGGGCCGATGCCCGATTCCCCGACCCATTACTCATTCCTTCTCGACTCGATAGGGATTTCAATCTCGAGAGAGGGAGCAACGCTGACATGCTAAAAATTGCCTTTTGAACTTCCCGGTGCTTGAGGCTACGAGTAGCCCCAAGCTAACCCTTTGAGCCATTTTTATTTGGTTCAACACAAATCAATGGGGTTTCCATAAATAACCCTTAAATATCAACAGAGTAATCATTATCCAAGAATAAAAGAATTTCAAAAAGATAAAAAATACGACTTATTAGTCAACTCCCAATATCTATACTAGTCTGACAAGCCTCTAAGACAATCAATAAAACCATCGAGCCATTGAGACATGCCCCAATTGACTCATACTCAGTTATCAAATATAAACAATTCCATGAAACCAACATCAGACATCACATCCTTAGAGCATGAGGACTCACCATAACAGAGGATGTAGAATAGCGTGCCTGAAGAATTACTGTCGAACCTGGAACTGAGCACCTGAACCTACATTCCGAGAAAATGCAGCACACATCCAAAGATGTGGTTCAGTACCATGGAAAGAAACCGAGTATATGGGGGTGTATGCAGTTGTATAAACATTATCATCATAAATATTTATAAGAAATATGCAGGATGTACGAAAGACTCACATAGCCCGAAGAAAATCATCATAATCATGAGAGGATGAAATAAGTACAATAACACATGTGAGTCATCATATAATTTGTCAATCACTTTCAGTTCATCAAGAATATCAATTCTCATAATGTAAATGTCATTTAAATCTTTTGAAAGAATAACTTTCACAATTCCACTTTTAAATCACTTCACCATTAACCAAAGACACAAGGAAACACACACACACTGGGAGATCCTATAACCGACATAAACCATGTGAACTACATGGAGTCCAACGTACAACCCACATTGAGGAGAGTCGTCCTATCCTTGACATCAAAGTAGGACTATCGATATCAAATCCACACAAACTAGTGATCACTTTATAAATCATTCTCAGGATCACTCCTACGGGGGCACGTAGCTCTAGGGAAGTAAGGTCGATTTATACCTCCCATTCGGTGCTAAAGATTTCTCCCGAACTTAGCTCAGATCATTTCAAAGACAATCCATAACAAAATAATTTCAGTAATATATAAATATACATGAGGAGCCATCATGCTTCCCATCTATCAAAATCAACCACGTTGTGGATTTCTTTCACACTCGAGTTCAAAACAACTCCATTAAGATGAAAAGGTCAAATCATTCAAAATATCTCAAATATTCAACATCAACGTGCATATAACACACTCTTTCTCAAAAAACACAATTTCCAATGGGGATTCACAACCCAAATATCAAAATCATGATAAATATAATTCAAGATTCATGCTTTATATCTCCACACATGTAAATTCATCTTTCAAAATCATAAACATCAAGATTTTATAATATTCATCATAAGATATGGGTTCATGCTTCAAATTCATAAAAATCATGTCTTTGTAAAGAAAATTACTTTTGGGCACAAGAACAAAAGAGAGTTCTTATTGAAAAACCCCAAATACCTTGAATGATGAACTTTAGATCGATACTCGTTTTTGAGATGTTAATTGTGCCTTTGAATGATGGTTCTTGGAGTTCTTGAACTAGGAACTTGGAATCTTGAATAAATTTGCAGAATTAATGGTGAACTTTGGAGGTTCTTGAAGTTCTTGAACTAGGAACTTAGAATCTTGAATAAATATTCAGAATTAATGGTGAACTTTGGAGGTTCTTGAAGTTGGATGTAGGATCTTAAGGTTTTCTTTTTGAGGGAATTTGATGAAATATAACATATAATGCTTCTAATAAGCTTTAATATTGGGTTTGGACGGATTTTGAGTGAGGGGGAATGGCCAAAACACCCCTAAAAATCAAATAATTCTCGAATCTGTCCTTTGGTGGACTGTTTTAATAGTCTGAAGTAGATCAACCATAATGTTTTACTCCAATATCCAAATTGGATAAAACCAATCTCATTAGAAAGAGGACTCTCATATTTTTCCGTTGATATATAGTATCTCACCCAGATCATTGTGTACGAGGAGTTATGTTCATTTGAATTTGATCCAAAAATTTGCTTTTGATAGGCTGAAGTAGATTGACCATAACATTTTGCACCGATAGACAAATTGGATGAAACCATTTTCATTGGAAAGAGGACTCGTAGAGCGTTCCCTTGATATATAGTAAATCACCCAGATCATCATGTACAAGGAGTTATGATCTTTTAAAGTTGGAGAAAAAATACGCCAGGCCTCAGTACTTTTTCCTGCATGTTTTACTGTTCACTATTGTTCTCGGTTCGATCGGAATGTTCATAACTCGTCGCTCGGGTGTCCGTTTTGGATAATCCACATATAGTTGAAAATCTAATTCGATACTCTACGTAATGGTGGGTAATAATCTAATACATTCCACATGGAAAATTTATAATTCATTCTAGAAGATAGAACCCAACATGTTTACGCACAAAATTTCAACGAAAAATTTCCTTGGGTATTACAATATCACCCAAAATATCTTTTCTATTTTATTCGAGAAGTCTTGTAGATCATCCTCCACCTTTACCCCTGTAAAATTAGGAGGACCCAGCTTCATAAATTAGCTAACCCTTGTGGCCTCAGTAAGCAACCTACCAAATACATCCTGCTTAGCCTGAGCAGCAACCAACTGGGCAATAATATGGATAGATTGATGGAATTTTGAATTCTTTATATTACCCTAAGCGACCTGAGGAGAACTAGTAGAATTAGGAAAAACCATAGTACCATCCAGAATAGGACCCCGAGATTGAAGATGTACCCCCATTGTATGATGTACCCCATCAGCATCATCTCCAGATGGGACAAAAAAATTTCCTTATTTTCCAGATCTACAAGCCAAATAAATAATTATTAGAGAGGATTTCCAAACTTTAGACTCTAAGATTGAAAATAGAATACCAAAAAGTGACACATTCCTAAATGTATTGTGGCCTCTCTCTCACAAGTTTGGCATGCTACACACCCCTAAAACAGACTCTACTCGACATGGCTTTGTGGACCTCCCAGTTGACCATAAATCTAAAGCTTTGATACCAATTTATCATAACCCAAACTAGGGCCTAGATATAATGGGCATCCTAAGTCTAACTAGGACTACAGATCACCCCTTGTTACCCAACCCAACCACCTATATCCAACCTTAGATGGGCTAAATTTTGTGCATATAAATAAATAGTATGAAGCTCTCATGAAGACTCGATGATAGGGTCAGAACTATAATCGACCCAATTGAGTCTAACCTTACCAAATCAACTATCCAACCATACCAAGCCAAACCAAAGGCCATAACCAAAGAGAATACCAAAACATAATATGATAATTAATCCAAAAATGTAATAAGATGGAACAGTGAGAAATCATGCCCGATAATACCAGCCTCCCAGCTTACTCCAATGCCAAGGTCAACACCAATATCGATCTTGCCCATACCAAACCCCTGAAGTACAATAAAGCCTCTATCCAAAAGGGTAAGAATATCCAGATAGGACATGCCCCTAGCCATGGCCAAAACCAATGTCCATAATAAAATAAAAATGTCCAAAGATGTCCATAACATAAAATGGAGCCTTCCAAAGGGATGGAAGATCACCATTTTAGTGAAAATACTAATACCAAATCCGTGTGCTAGACAAGAAGAGTAGAATGGTTAGTTCCTGCATAGCGTGGATATACAACCTCTAGTAAATGGGTTAGCAAGTGATCACTAGCATGGACTTAGGATAAGAATAAAATAATGCCATTTATAAAGGGATGGTAAAGGGAATTTGGGTTTAGCATATATTTAAAACCTTAACCTTGGCTATGTAACTTTGCCATCCTAAAGCACCCACGGGCAATATGGGTTTAGCTCCCTGTGCTAAAAGAGCCCCAGTGCGTGAAGCTTTATGACTAGGGAAATATCTTATTGGGATGACTAGTACATCCCTAAATATGAGGTGTGACATCATGCACATGGTCCACCAAGACTGACCTCATACCGTTAAATATAAGTTTCCAGCTTTGGTCCTGTCGGGACTCTACCTTTCACGGCTTAGCTATACCTCCCCTTTAATGCCCAATTAAAACCGTTTATAAACAATCCATTTACCATTTAATAACCAAGACCATTTAGTGGTGGTATCGTCATACCAACCATACTTGCAAGTACTATCCATAGCCAATAACATGTAGGTATAAGGGACCTTAGGTACCTTTCTAATTACCATATTAAATATACTTGGGGAAATCCGTACCCCACAAGCATAAACATTTAGCCATTTACCTTTTCAAACTATTTAATCCATGCATAAATCTGTTACCAAGTTTAAAACAAGAAAGATTTCCATTTAAAAGAAGTCAATGCAATGAATATATCTTTATAAACATTTTGTCAAACACATTAGGGGCATAGTATATATCCAAAATGAATTCCAATTACCAACAACCATTCCCATATAATTCAAATATCCAAAACCACCATTAATGCATAGAAAAGCATAATTAAAACTATGGGAAACCATAACTCACCATTCATAAACAAAACCCCTAAATTATATTTGTAAACCCAAAAGCATTCAACAATAAAATCATGAAAACCAATAGTAAAATCATTCCTTTAGTTGGAACTAACAGTGAGAGAAGATAACATGCCTTATACCAAAGAATTGATGGAAAGAAATCACCCAAGCAAGCCCCAAATTAGTCCTTAAGATAAAACCCTAGATTTCTTGCCCCAAAAGCTCTTGAGAGGATTTTAGATTGTTTAGGAGTAGTTTCTAAGTTTTAAAGAGAGAAATAATATAGTAAATAGCATCCCAAATAGGCTAGAAGTTGTGGGATCCTATTAGGGTAAGTAGGGAAGAATCTATATTACCCTTACTTAAGTTGCATAAAAATCCCATCATAGGGATACGACTGACCCATACGAGTTATACCCTTTCAATACGAGTGGTACCTGCTAATCATATCCTACCTCAACCCCTGGACCCAATTCTGTCTAGCACACAACTCATCCAACCAAGTTATATCCAAAGCATACGATCCATACCTTTCATCCGTATCCCTGGCAGAATAGAATACCAAGAGTATTAAATATTATCACTTATATGAGTACTGGATATGAATCATACCCAACCATACAACTTTTATACCCCAAGTCGTATCCATTCCAGTAACACATCCACCCCATCGACCAACACTAGTTAGCATACAACTGGACTATACCACTTATACCCCAACATATGGCTCATACCCATGAGTCGTATTGAGTTTGAAGAATGGAATTCTAGGAAAAATTCTATGTCTAAAAACCTAGGATGTTACAATCACTATACAAAAAATACCCTTCAAGTCATACCATAAGCAGAACATCAAGGCTAGACACTGCACAACATACAAATGGACACTATACCCCTAGTATTATGAACATATGACTGGTGCAGATACATGCACTAGGGACTTTCTTGGGGGTAACACTAGACCCATATAGATCGTGGGTGGTTCTAGGATAGTTAAGCTCCACATACTTAATTTAATAGTTTTAAAAGCATGTTAAACCTGGTTCTCTGTCCCGATATAGATTATATATATATGTATAGTTTTTAATGTATATGGTTATTTACTTATTTTTAAAGGTTTGCCTTATTTTATTCTTATCTTGAGTGAATGCTAGCATTTACCTGCTAACCCATCTTTAGGCGTTGTATCCTCATGCGATGCAAGAACTAACTATTCTACTCCTCCTACTCAATGATTGGATTTTGGATCAGCTTGTGTTAGATTGAAGTGGTGATATTTCATACTCCGTAAGGCTCTATTTTATGTCATGGATGTCTTTTCATACTTTAGTCATTTCTTAGACTTTGGTTTTGGCTATGATCGGGGGCATGTCCCAATCGAATATTGTTTTACTTTCGGATAGAGGCTTTGCGGGACTACTATGGGTTGGTATAGGAGGTATCGGTATTGGTGTCAGCCTTAGTATTAGTATTGGGGATGACACCGTTGGATTATATTTGATTTATTTGTTCCATTTTGTTTTGGATTATATATATATGTTTAGAACTCATCTGATATGGGATATAAAGCGATTATGGTGGGGTATTGGGGGTGATCTCTGATCCAAGTTAGGCTTGAGTCACCCGACATGACTAGGCCCTAGTTTAGTTTGTGATAAATTGGTATAAGAGCCCTAGGTTCATGGTTAATTAGGAGTCCACAAAGCTGTGTCGAGTAGAGTCTTTTTTAATGGTGTGTAGTACGCCACACTCATAAGGGAGAGGCTATATGGCATTTAGGGATGTTTCTCTTTCTTGTGTTCTAATTTTAAGCTGTAAAGTCTAAGGTCCTAAAATCCTCTCTAATTCCCATTTGTTTGCTTTTCAGATTATGCCTCGATGATCTGATACCTATAGAAACTCCTCTATCCCAATTAAGGACAATATTGATAGGATGCACTCTACTCAAGGGATTTATACTCGTTCTAGGGGATGAGTCCTTGATTTTTCTGGAGTTCCATCAATTCTCCATAGTCCTTGTCAGGTCAATGTGATGAATGTGGGGTTTTATCTATTGATTCATATGATTTCTTAGTTGGTAGCTTCCCAGAATAAGCGTGGTGTATCTACTACTCCATCTCTAGAGGCCACAATAGTTGGCAAGTTCATGAGGTTGAGTCCTCCAACTTTTACTAGTGTTAAGGTGGAGGAGGATCCTTAAGTTATCTAGATGAGATAGAAAAATCTTTTAGGGTTATACATGTTATGAATGTGGAAAAAGTGGATTTTGCTACCTACCAACTGAAGTATGTGGCATACCAATAGTACGAGAAATGAGATAGGATAAGGGGTGATGTTGAGGAGTTATTTTTATGGGAGACTTTCTCTAATGAATTTCTGGACTACTTCTTTCCTAGGGAGTTAAGAGAAGCAAAAGTGGAGGAATTTTTAATCTAAAATAAGGAAAAATATTTGTCAAAGAGTATGCCTTACAGTTTTATTAATTGTCTTGGTGTGCTCTAGAGATGGTGTCTAATATAAGAGCCCTGATGAGAAATTTTGATTAGGGACTTTCTTGTGTGTTAATCCTTAAGATTAATAATATCTTGCTAATTAAGGACATGGATATCTCTATTGTTCATATGCAATAGGTAGAGAAGGAGAAGAAAAAATAGGCTGAGATAAGGGAGAGGTAGGGTAAATAGTTTAGATTATCTGAGCATGGTAGTGGATAACAACAAAGTGGTAAAGATGGTGGTAAGTGGACAAGAAGAAGTGGGGGAGTTCTAGCTCTTTCTCCATAGCTAGTGCTCTCTACCCAAAGCCGTTAGGAGATAGGCATCAACAGGGGGCAACAACTTTAGGGAATAGGGTGCCCAATCTTAGGATAGTGGGGCTTTGTTTGCTTTATTGTGTCTTTTTATGGGATCTATGGTCGATTGCATTGAGGTTTTTGTGATAAGGATAGGTATAGGTGCTTTAAATATGGTCAGATAGACCATATGCTTAGAAAGTATTTAGTTGGTAAGGTTTCTTCAAAGAAGAATACGGTTCCAGTTCCTTCATCATCAGCTCCAGCACTAAAGGGTGCACCATCAAGTTTCAACACTGGTTGGAACTATCTATATGCACTTACTACTTGGCAGGAATCTGAGGCATCACCTGATGTCGTGACTGGTATGTTGAACTTTTATCCTATGATGTATATTTTTTACTTGATCAGGGGTCCACTCTCCCTTATATGACCTTATTTATGGCTGTGTATTATGGTTTTGATCCTAGGTTAAAGATTCCAACTCGAATGGTTCTTCATTGCATTCTGTCTCAACGATGAATAAATTTTTTGAGGTCTTTCCTAATGACCTTCCTAGTGTTTCTCCAGATAGGAAAATTGAGTGTGGTATTGATCTTGTTCTGATCACTTATCCAATTTTTATTCTTTCTATAGAATGTCTTTGGCTGAGTTGAAGGAGCTTAAGGAGCAACTAAAGGATCTTTTAGAAAAGGGTTTCATTCTTTTAAGTGTGTCCTCGTGGGGTGCACCAATGTTATTTATGCATAAGAAGGATGGTTTTCTTTAGTTATGTATTGACTATTGGCAGATCAATTAGGTAACAGTTAAGAACAAGTATCCTCTTCCAAGAAAAGATAACTTGTTTAATTAGTTGCAAGGTGCCAAATTCTTTTCAAAGATAGATCTTTGGTCTGGGTATCATTAGCTTAAGATTAGGGAGGTGGATATCCCTAAGACTGCTTTGCATACCCGATAGAGGCACTATGAGTTTTTGATTATGTCTTTGGATTTGACCAATGCCCCGACGACATTCATGGATTTGATGAATAGGGTCTTTCATTAATTTCTAGATCTATTTATTATTGTGTTCATAGATGATATTTTGGTGTACTGTAAGAGTGAGGCGGATCATTCTAATCACCTCTATATTGTCTTGCAGATGTTAAAGGAGCATTAATTTTATACCGAATTCTTGAAATATGAATTGTAGTTGAGCATTGTCTCTGTTCTAGGTCATATTACTTCTAGTGAGGGGATCATAGTGGATCCACATAAGGTTATGGTGGTTAAGAAGTGGCCTAGACCCATGAGTCCAATCGATATTTGGAGCTTCTTGGGTTTGGTTGGATACTATAAGATGTTTGTGGAGAGTTTCTCTTCTATAGCTGCCCCATTGACTAAGTTGACTTAGAAGAAGGATAAGTTCTTGTGGTCGGATGCTTATGAGACATATTTTGAGAAGCTGAAGGATAAACTAACTTCGACTCTAATTTTAACTTTGTTGTAAGGCTCTGAAGGGTTTGTGGTTCACTATGATGCATCCCGGGTGGGACTTAGTTGTGTTTTGATGCAGAATAGGAAGGTGATAGCATATGATTCTAGGACATTGAAGGTGCATGAGAGTAACTATCCTTCTTATGATTTAGAAGTGTTAACTGTGGGTTTGCATTGAAAATCTGGCGGCACTATTTTTATGGGGTGCACGTGGATATCTTCTCAAATCATAAAAGCCTGCATTATATGTTTACTCAGAGAGAGCCTAACCTCAGGTAAAGGAGATAACTTGAGCATCTTAAGGACTTTGACATGAGTCTTCACTACCACCAAGGTAAAGCTAACGTAGTTGCTGATGCTCTTAGCAGGTTGTCCATGGGGAGTTTAGATCATGTGGAAAAGGAGAAGTGGGAGTCGTTGAAAGATATTCACCGTTTAGATAACCTTGGAGTTTTCCACTTAGACTCTAAGGATGGTGGTGTGTTCATTCAGAAGGTGGCACAGTTATCTCTTAGTACAGAGATAAAGGAGAAGTAAGTGTTAGATCCTATTTTATTAAGGATCGATGGTGATGTTTGTATGTAGAAGGTGATGGCCTTCGATATTAGTGGTGATGGTACCTTGCGGTACCAAGGGAAGTTATATGTTCCTAATATCAATGGGTTGTGAGAGAGGATATTGGCTGAGGTGCATGAGTCATGCTATGTTGTTCATCCTGGTTTGATAAAAATGTATCATGACCTCAAGGAGATGTATTGGTGGAATGGTATAAAGAGGGATATGGCTAATTTTGTGGCTAAGTGTATGTGTGTCAACAAATAAAAGTGGAGCACATGAGGCCCAGAGGATTGTATCAAGAAATTGAGTTGCCCAAATAGAAGTGGGAAGTGATCAACATAGATTTTGCTATCGGTCTTCCATGATGTCGAAATTAGTTTGATTTTGTTTGGGTCATCGTAGATAGGATGACAAAGTCAGCTCACTTTTTTCCAGTGAGGACTAACTTTTTAGCTAAGGATTATGCAAGGTTGTATCTCCAAGAGATTGTAAAGCTATATAGGGTACCTATTTTTGCCATCTCTGATTATGGTAAGCAGTTTTTATCTCACTTTTGGTGGTCATTTCAAAAAGGGCTAGGGACTAAGGTTAGTCTGGGTACTGCTTTTCTCCTATAGATGGATAGTTAAGTAGAGAGGACTATTTAGATGCTGGAGGTTATGCTTCGTACGTGTGTGATTAACTATGGTGGTAGTTGGGTTAAGCATCTACCTCTGATAGAGTTTGATTACAGTAATAGTTAGCACTCTAGTATTGGGATAGCACTTTTTGAGGCATTGTATGGTAGAAGGTGTAGATCTCCTATTGGATGGTTCGAGATTAGTAAGGCGGTTATGTTTGGCCAGAACTTGGTCTACGAAGCTATAAAGAATGTGAAGGTTATTTGGGATATTCTTAAGTGTATCAAAAGTTGCTAAAATTCCTATGTTGATGTAAGGTGAAGGGACTTAGAGTTTGAGGTTGGGGATAGGGTATCCCTAAGAGTGTTTCCTATGAAGGTAGTGATGCAGTTTGTGAGGAAAGAGAAGTTCAATCCCCAATATATTAGTTCGTATATGATCTTGAGGAGGGTTGGCAATGTTGCCTATGAGTTGGAGTTTCTTTCTAGTTTGAGCTTCATTCATCCGGTGTTCTATGTCTCTATGTTAAGGAAATGTGTAGGTGATCTTTCATTGTTTGTTTCTTTAGAAGAATTAGGTATTTTGGATTCTCTATCTTATGAAGAAATCTCGGTTGAGATCTTGGCTCAATAGGTTCATCAATTGTGGACCAGCGATGTTGCTTTAGTTAAGGATCTATAGAGGAACCATAAGGTGGAAGAGGATACGTGATAATCGAAAGAGGACATAAAGCCCAAGTATCCATTCCTATTACTTGATCTAGAAATTTATGCAAAAGGTATGTGTTCTTCAATATATCTTTGTTTTCTAACTTAGTTAGTCTAAATTGTTCTTATACTTCCTTTTCTATCATTGAGGGACGAATGATCCAAGTGGGGGATAATTGAAACACCCTGGATTCTAGTCCTTAGAAATTTCATGCATTTTAAGTCTTCTGGACATCATACGACTTGGGGTATTTGACGTAATATAGGGTACGAGTTTTGGGGTCTTGGTCATATGTTTAGCAGTGTGGTTTTGATGGTTTTTATCCAAGGTACAAATGGATCATACTAGTTGTATATTAGGGTACTAGTGGTATCATGTCAATCATATAATGCCCTATGTTAAGCCTAGGTGATTATATTCTGCCTAAGGTACGATTCTAAGGTACTTGTTGTATGGTTGGTATGATTTGGCCTTGGTGGTTGTGTGTTGGACAGTGTTAGGGTCCAAGGTGAGGCCTAGGGTATGAGTGGTGGGTACCACTCGTATGGTATGGAACCATTTGGGAGGTAGGTAGTCGTACCCTCCTATGGGAATTTTATATAGTTTAGGTTGGGGGTATTCTGGATATTTTCCCTCTTAACGTCTTATGACCCCAGGACTTAAAACACTATTAGGACTTTATTTACCCTATTATTCTAATCTTAAACACCTAATAACTCTTTCAAGCTCTTGGGTTAAGCAAAAATTAGGGTTTTCTTTAAAGTGGTCAATTCAGGTAAGGGTTTTCTTCGTAATCTAAGGCATGTTACTCCTCCCTCATTGTTAGTTAAACTAAAGGCATTATTTAATGTATGGTTTCATGACATAGTTGTGGTATGGTTTTGGGTTTTGAATTATATGTTGGGGGGTTTGGGTTATAAATGGTTGGTTATGGTTTTTCCATGTTTTTACTTATGGTTTTCATGTTGTAATGGTGGTTTGAACATGTGGTTTCATGGAAATGGTCAGTTGGTACTTGGTTTTGGTTTTGGAAACTAGATGCCCTCAACATATTTTATAAAATACCTATGTGGATGGTTTTGTTACAATGTTGAACTTCTATTGAAAACTTTCATGGTATAAAGTGGTAATAGAACCCTAATTGGTTTGGATGGTTTTAAATGGTTAAATGTTAAGGTCTTGATGGTCATGGTTATGGTTTAATTTAAAGCCTTTTGGGGTACATGAGAATCCCCCAAACTAACATAACAATGAACTACTTGTGGGGTACACAAGAATACCATAAATAAACGTAATAATAACGGAATCTAAGGGTACATGGGAATCCCTTACACCTATGGTATCTTTAGTTTGTGCAGCTACACGTATTGGGGCCCATCCAGGGGTTAACACTGGACCCATATAGCTCGTGGGTGGTTCTAAGACTGTTAATCTTTGCATACCTAGGTGAATGGTTTTAAAGGCATGTTAAAGTTGGTTCCCTTTCCCAGCACAAATTATATATATATATATATATATATATGTGTGTGTGTGTGTGTGTGTGTACAGCTGTGAGTACATATGATTGTTTACTTATTTTTAACGGTTTACATTATTTTATATTTATCCTAAGTGCATGCTAGCATTCACCCGCTAACCCATCTTCAGGTTTAGTATCCCTACGCGATGTGAGAAGCGGCTATTCTACTCCTCCTGCTTAGTGATTAGATTGGGGTTAAGCTTGTGTTGGATTGATGTGGTAAGCTTCCATACTCCAAAAGGCTCTATTTTATGCCATAGATATCTTTACATAGTTTAGTCATTTCATAGACTTTTGTTTTGTCTATTGTCGGGGGCATATCCCAACTAGATATTATTTTATTTTTGGATAGAGGCTTTGTGGGACTACTATACGTTTGTATGGGTGGTGTCGGTATTGGTGTCAGCCTTGGTATTAGTATTAGTATTGGGGCAGACACCGTTGAATTGTATTTGATTTATGATTGTTCCATTTTATTTTGGATTATATATATATGTTTGGAACTCATCTGAGATGGGCTATAGAAAGATTATGGTGGGGTATTGGGGGTGGTCTCCAATCCAGGTTAGGCTTGAGGCACCTGACACAACTAGGCCCTGGTTCAATCATGTCAAATTTGTATCAGACCCCTAGGTTCATGATCAATTAGGAGTCCACAAAGTCGTGTCGAGTAGAGTCTCTTTTAAGAGTGTGTAGCGCGCCACACTCATAAGGGAGAGGCTACAAGGCATTTAGGAATATTCCTCTTTCTTGTGTTTTGATTTCAAGTTGTAGAGTCTCAGGTCCTGAAATCTTCTCTAATTTCTATTTGTTCTCTTTTTAGCTCATGCCTCAATGATCTGATACACATGAAAACTCCTCTATCCCAACTAGGGACAATTTTGATGGGATGTGCTCTGCTCAAGGGATCTATACACATTCTAGAGGCACATTACTTGATTTTTTTGTAGTTCTATCAATTCCCTATATTCCTCCCCAGACCGACATGATGAATGCAGGGTATCATCTGTCGATTCATATGATTGCTCAGTTGGTACCTTCTCATGATGAGCATGGTGCATCTTCTACTCCGTCTTTAGAGGCTATAAGGGTTGGCAAGTTCCTAAGGTTAAGTCCTCAGAATTTTACTGGTGTTAAGGTGAAAGAGGATCCTAAAGGTTATCTAGAAGAGATAAAAAGGATTTCCAGGGTTTTGAATACAATAAATGTGGAAGGGGTGAGTTTGCTTCCTACCAGCTGAAGGATGTGGCACACCAATGGTATGAGGAATGAGATAGGGCAAAGGGTGATATTGAGGAGTCATCTCTTCAAAAGACTTTATCTAATGCATTTCTAGACTGCTTCTTTCATCAAGAGTTGAGGGAAGCAAAATAAGAGGAATTTTTTATCTGAAATAAGAGAAAATATCGGTCAAGAAGTATGACTTGAAGTTTCATCTGTTGTCTCGGTATGCTCTACAGATGAGAGCTCGAATGAGAAAGTTTTCTTTAGGACTGTCTCATGAGCTGATCCTTGAGAGTAAGACTTCCTTACTAATCAAGGACATGGATATCTCTAGGTTGGTTGTTCATATGCAATAGGTGGAAGAGAAGAAGATAAAATAGGCTGAGATAGGGGAGAGGCAAGGTAAAAAGTTTAGGTTCTCTTAGAAGGGTGTTGGCCAAGAGCAAAATGGTAGAGATGGCTGTAAGTGGCCAAAGATGAATTAGGGGAGTTCTGGCTCTTTTTCCAAAGCTAATGCTCCCTACCCAAAGATGTTCGGAGACAGGCTTCAGTAGGGTGGCAATAACTTTAGGGCATAGGGTTCCTAATCTCAGGCTAGTTGGGCTTATTTTGCTTCATTGTGTCCTTCTTATAGGTTTTGTAGTTGGTTTTATTAATGTTTTTATGATGAGGGAAAGGAAAGGTACTTCTAATATGGTCAGCCTATCCATATGCTTAGAAACTATCCAGTTGGTAAGGTTGCTTCGGGGGCGAATAACATTCCAGTTACTACATCATTAAATCCGATACCAAAAGGTGAACCATCTAGTTCTGGCACTAGTGGGAACCATCTATATGCACTCACCACTCGGCAGGAATCTAAGGCATCACTTGATGTTATGACTAGTATGTTGAAACTTTTCTCTGGTGATGTATTTTGTTTACTCGATCTAAGGTCCACTCTCTCTTATGTGACCCAAATTGTGGCTATGTATTTTGGCTTTGGTCCTAAGGTTTTTTTAGACCCTTTTTTTGTTTCAACCCTGGTAGGTGTCTTTATAGTAGCTAAAAGAGTCTATAGGGGGCGTGTGGTATCTGTTGGCAGTATGGAGACTTTGGGGGATTTGTATGAATTATATATGATGGATTCTTATTTTATTCTGGGTATGGATTAGTTACACTCATGCTATGTATCCTTAGATTATCAGAACTGTAAGGTTGTCTCTAGGTTCTTTGGTGAGCCAATTATTGAATGGGAGTGTGGTTCCTTAGCTCCTAAGGGAAAGTTTATATCATGTCTTAGAGATTATAGATTTATCTGTAAAGTGTGTCTCTATCATTTGGCCTGGGTTAAAGATTCCAACTCGAATGGTCCTTCTTTGCATTCTGTTTCGGTGGTGAATGAATTTCCTAAGGTCTTTCCTAATTACCTTCCTAGTGTTCCTCCAAATATGGAAATTAAGTTTGGGATTGATCTTGTTTCGAACAATGGTCTAATTTCTATTCCCCCTTACAGAATGGCTCTAATTGAGTTGAAGGAGCTTAAGGAGCAACCAAGGATATTTTGAAAAATGGTTTCTTCTATCCTAGTGTGTCCCTGTAGGTTTTGCCAGTGTTATTCGTGCATAATAAGGGTGGTTCCCTTCAGATCTATTTTGACTATTACTAATTAAATTAGGCAATGGTTAAGAACAATTATCCTCTTCCAAGGATAGATGAATTGTTTGATCATTTGTAAGGTGCTAAATTCTTTTCTAAGATTTATCTTCGGTCTGGGTATAATTAGCTTAAAATTAGGGGTGGATATCCATAAGACTACTTTTCGCACTCGATATGGGCACTTTCAGTTTCTGGTTATGTCTTTTGGTTTGATCAATACCTTGGCAACATTCATGGATTTGATGAATAGGGTCTCCCATCAGTTTTGAGATCTGTTTGTCATTGTGTTCATAGATGACATTTTGGTGTATTGTAAGAGTGAGGTGGATCATGCTAATCACCTCCATGTTGGTTTTAGACCATGAACGAGCAGCAGTTGTATACCGAATTCTCAAAATGTGAATTTTGGTTGAAGGTTGTCACTTTTCAAGGTCATATTATTTCTAGTGAGGGGATCATAATAGACCCAGAAAAGGTTACGGTGGTTAAATGGTGGCCTAGATCCACAACTCTAATCGATAATTGGAGCTTCTTGGGTTTGGCTGGTTACTATAGGAGGTTTGTGGATAGTTTCTCTTCTATAGCTTCCCCGTTGACTAAGTTAACTTAAAAGAAGGTAAATTTCTTGTGGTCGGATGCTTGTTAGAGAAGTTTTAACAGACTGAAAGATAAGATAATTTCGGCCCCAATTTTGACTTTGTCATAACGTACTAAAAGGTTTGTGGTGTGCTGTGATGCATCTTGGGTGGGACTTAGTTGTGTTTCGATGCAATATGGCAAGGTGAAAGCCTATGCTTCTAAGAAGTTGAGGGTGTATAAGAGGAACTATCCTTATCATGACTTGGATCTGTTAGCTGTAGTGTTTGCATTGAAAATCTGGCGGTACTATTAGTATGGGGTGCACATGGATATCCTCTCAGATCATAAAATCTTCCATTATGTGTTTACTCAGAGAGAATTTAACCTAAGGTAACAGAGATAGCTTAAGTTTCTCAAGGACTATGAGATGAGTCTTTACTATCTCTCAGTTAAAGCTAACGTTGTTGCTTATGCTCTTAGCATATTGTCCATGGGGAGTTTAACTTATGTGTAAAAGGAGAAGTGGGAGTTGGTGAAGGATATTCACCATTTGGGTAACCTTATAGTTCGCCTCTTGGACTGTGAGAATGGTTGTATATTCGTTCAGAAGGTGGCGCAGTCGTCTCTTGGTGCAGAGATCAATGAGTAACAAATGCTAGATCCTATCTTATTAAGGATCAAGGATGATGTTCATGTGCAGAATGTGATGCACTTTAAGATTAGTGGTTATGGTACCTTGCGGTACAAAGGGAGGTTGTGTATTCCTAACTTCAATGGGTTGCGAGAAAGGATATTAGTTGAGTTACATGAGTCACGCTATGTTGTTCATCCTGGTTTGACAAAAATATATCATGACCTCAAGGATATGTATTGGTGGAATGGTATGAATAGGGATGTGGCTAATTTTGTGGCCAAGTGTATGGTATGTCAAAAGATAAAAGTTGAGAACATGAGGCCCGAAGGATTGTATCTAGAATTTGAGTTACCCAAAAGAAAGTGGGAAGTGATCAACATAGATTTTGTTACCGATCTTCCTCAGCTTCGTAATCAGTTTGATTTGGTTTGGGTCAGCGTGGATAGGATGACAATGTCAGCTCACTAGTTTCTAGTGAGGACTAACTTTTTGGTTGAGGATTATACGAGGTTGTAACTCCAAGAGATTGTGAAACTGCATGGGGTACCTATTTCTATCATCTTTGATTGTGGTACATAGTTTTTACCTCACTTTTGGTAGTTGTTTCAGAAAGGGTTGGAGACTAAGTTTAGTTTGAGTACTGCTTTTCACCCATAGACATATGGGCAAGCAAAGTGGACTATTCAGACAGTGGAGGATATGCTTTATCCATGTGTGATTGACTATGGTGTTAGTTGGGTTGGGCATTTGCCTTTTGTAGAGTTTGCTTACAATAATAGTTACCATTCTAGTTTTGGGATGACCCCTTTTGAGGTATTGTATGGTAAGAGGTATAGATCTCCTATTGGATGATTCGAGCTTGGTGAAGCAAATATGTTTTTCCCATACTTGGTTTACCAAACTATAGAGAAGGTGAAAGTGATTCGGGATAGGCTTAAGGCTGCCCAAAGTCACCAAAAGTCCTATGTAGATGTAAGGAAAAGGGACTTAGAGTTTAAGGTTGGGGATAGGGTGTTCCTAAGAGTGTCTCCCATGAAAGGAGTGATACGGTTTGGGAAGAGAGAGAAGCTCAGTCACCAGTATATTGGTCCGTATATTATCTTGAGAAGAGTTTGCAATGTTTCTTATGAGTTGGAGTTTCCTTATAGTTTGAGCTCCATTCATTCGGTGTTTCATGTCTCTATGTTGAGAAAGTGTGTAGGTGATCCTTCATCGGTTGTTCCTTTGGAAGGATTATGTATTTTGGATTCTCTGTATTATGAAGAAATCCCGGATGAGATCTTGGATCATCAAGTTCATCGGTTGCGGACCAAGGATTTAGCTTTGGTTAAGGTTCTATGGGGGAACCACAAGGTAGAAGTGGATATGTGGGAGATAGAAGAGGACATTAAGTCCAAGTATCCATTCCTGTTTCCTGCTCTAGAAATTCATGTAGAATGTATGTGTTCTTCATCACATCTTTGTTTTCTAACTTAGTTAAAGGTCGGAATGAAAGTATTGGGGTGTAAATCGTGCTTATATTCCCTGTCCATCTTTTGAGGAAAAATGATCTAAGTAGGGGAGAATTGAAACACCCTGGGTTCTGGTCCTTTGAAATTTCCTACATTTTGAGTCTTCTGGACATCATACGACTAAGGCTACTTATTGTATGATAGGGTACGGTTTAGGGGGTCTTGGTCGTATGTTTAGCAGAGTGGCTTTATGGTTTCTGTCAAAGGTATGAATGGATCATACTAGTCGTATGTTGGGGTACTAGTGGTTTGATGTCAATCGTATGACACCCTATGTTTAGCCTAGGTGATTCTATTCTGCCTAAGGTATGATTTTAGGGTACTTGCTATATGGTTGGATATGAGTTGGCCTTGGTGGTCGTCTGTTGGATAGTTTTGGGGTTCAAGGTGAGGCCTAGGGTACGAGTGATGGGTACCACTCATTTGGTATGGTACAGTTTGGGGATGGGGTGGTTATACCCTTCTGCGGGAATTTTATACATTTTAAGTTAGGGGTATTTTGGATATTTTCCCTCTTAACCTCTTATGACCGAAAGACTTAAAACACTATTCGGACGTCATTTACCCTATTATTCTAATCTTTAACACCCACAAACTCACTCTAAACTCTCTCAAACTCTTGGGTTGAACAAAGGCTTGGGCTTCGTTAAAGGTGTTCAATTTAGGATAGGGTTTTCTTTGTAATCTAAGGCATGTTACTCCTCCCTCATTGTTAGTTCAACTAAATTCATGATTTAATGTATGGTTTTCATGGCATAATTGTGGTATGATTTTTGGTTTTGAATTATATATTGGGGATTTTGGTTATAAATGGTTGGTTATGATTTTCCCATATTTTTACTTGTGGTTTTCATGTTGTAATGGTGGTTTGAACATGTGGTTGCATGGGAATGGTCAATTGGTACTTGGTTTTGCTTTGGAAAACTATATGCCCTCAACATGTTTGATAAAATTCCTATGAGAATGCTTTTGTTACATTATTGAACTTTTATTGAAAACTTTGCGTCGTATAAAGTGGTAATGGAACACTAATTCGTTTGGATTGTTTTAAACAGTGAAATGGTAAGGTCTTGGTGGTCATGGTTATGGTTTAATTGAAAGTCTTGTGGAGTACATGGGAATCCCCCAAGAAAACATAATAATGAACTACTTATGGGGTATACGAGAATCCCCCAAGTAAACTTAATAATAATGGAGTCTATGGGTACATGGAAATCCCTTTTCATTAAAATGGTTGGCTAAGGACATTGTGTGCAAGCGATAGTCGGTATGACGAAACCACTTCTTATAGCCTTGGTTAATAATAAATGAAATTTGTGGTTTGGTTGTGTGCTAATGGTTTTAATTAGGCAATAATGTTGGGGTGTGATAGCTAACCGTGACGGTGTGAGTCTAATAGACAAACACTGGAAACTTATGTTTGCCAGCATAAGGATTGGTCATAGAGACCATACACTTATGGGGTAAATAGGAATCACCTAAGTTATACTTGTATATATATATCATGGAGGGCGAAGGGTGCACGGGAAACCCCTACCCCTATGGTATCTCCAGTTCCTGCGGCTATACGCAGTGGCCCATCCAGGAGGTAACACTGAACCCATATATCGCATGGTTGGTTCTAGGATGGTTAATCTTCACATACCTAGGTTAATGGTTTTAAACACATACTAAACCCGGTTTCCTTTCCCGGCATGAATTATATATATATGTATGGTTGTGAATGCATATGGTTGTTTACTTGTTTTTAAAGGTTTGAATTATTTTATCCTTATCCTAAGTGGATCCTAGCGTTCACTTGCTAAACCGTCTTTGGGTGTTGTATCCATACGCGATGCAGGAACTGATTGTTCTACTCCTCCTACTCAGTGATCGGATTCAGGATCATCTTGTGTTGGATTGAAGTGGTAAGCTTTCATACTCCTAAAGGCACCATTTCATGTCATGGATGTCTTTACATAATTTTGTCATTTAATAGACTTATGTTTTGTCTATGGTCGGGGGCATGTCCCGATCGGATATTGTTTTTTTTTGGATAGTGACTTTATGGGACTACTATGGGTTAGTATGCGCGTTGTCGGTATTAATGTCAACCTTGGCATTGGTTTTGGTATTGGGGCTGACATAGTTGGATTAAATTTGATTTATGATTGTTCCATTTTGTTTTGAGTTATATTTATATAAGTTTGGAACTTATCTGATATGGGATATGGGGAGATTATGGTAGGGTATTGTGGGTGGTCTCTGGTCCAGGTTGGGCTTGAGCCACCCGACATGACTAGGCCCTGGTTCGGATTGTGTCACATACAACGCCTCAAATGGATCCATCCTAATGCTAGAGTGGT
The DNA here is from genome assembly GCA_030864225.1 of Capsicum baccatum var. pendulum. Classification (NCBI taxonomy): domain Eukaryota; kingdom Viridiplantae; phylum Streptophyta; class Magnoliopsida; order Solanales; family Solanaceae; genus Capsicum; species Capsicum baccatum. Next base: position 110,889,575 of record CM061550.1, read on the forward strand.
ATCTATTATTATTGGCAAACTCTATAATAGGCAAATCCTCAACCCAACTACCCTCATAGTCAAACACGTAAGCAAGAAGTACATCCTCCAATGTCTGAATTATCCTTTCTGCTTGCCCATCCGAATGCGAGTGGAAAGTAGTACTCGGACTTACCTTATTCCCCAACCCTTTCTGGAATGACTATCAAAAGTTAGATGAAAACTGTGTACCATGATTGGAGATGATAGAAATAGGTACCCCATGCAACTTCACAATCTCTTGGAGGTACAACCTCGCATAATTCTCAGCCGAGAAGTTAGTCCTCACTGACAATAAATGAGCCAACTTTTTTATCCTATCCACAATGACCCAAACCGAATCAAATTGATTTCGATACCGAGGGAGACCGGTAACGAAATCCATGTTGATCACTTTGCACTTCCATTCAGGTCGCTCAATTTCTTGAAACAATCCTCCAGGTCGCATATTCTCAACTTTAACTTGTTGGCACACCATGCACTTGGCCACAAAATTAGCCACATCCCTATTCATATTATTCCACCAATACATCTACTTGAGGTCATGATACATTTTCATCGAACCAGGATGAACAACATAGCGCGACTCATGCGCCTCAACGAAGATCTTCTCTTGTAAACCATCTACATTAGGAACACATAACCTCCCTTGGTACCGCAAAACACCATCAGCACTAATCTCAAATGTCATCACCTTATGCCCACCTACATTACCCTTGATACTAATCAAGACATGATATAACATTTGTTTCTCCTTGATTTTAGCACCAAGAGACGACCACGCCACTTTCTGCACCAACACACCACCGTCCTCGAAGTTCGAGAGGTGAACTCCAAGGTTAACCAAACGGTGAATGTCCTTTACTAACTCCTACTTCCCTTTTCCGTATCAGCCAAACTCCTCATAGATAACCTGTTAAGAGCATCAGCAACCACGTTAGCTTTACCTGGGTAGTAGGGAAGACTCATGTCATAATCCTTGAGAATCTAAAGCCATCTCCTTTGCTTGAAGTTAAGATCTTTCTGAGTAAACACATATTGTAGGCTCTTATGATTAGAAAAGATATCCACACGCACTCCATACATATAGTGGGGCAATATTTTCAATGCGAACACCATAGTTAGAAATTTCAAGTCATGAGTCGAACAATTCCTCTCATGCACCATTAACTGTTTCTAGGCATAAGCTATTACCTTTCCATGCTGCATAAAAACACAACCAAGTCCCACACGGTCTACATCACAGTAGATCACAATCCCATTAGTGCCTTTAGGCAAAGTCAAGACTAGAGCCGAATTCATCTTATCCTTCATCTTTTCGAAACTCCCCTAACAAGCATCAGAATACAGGAAGTTTACCTTCTTCTGAGTCAACTTAGTCAAAGAGGTAGCTATAGTTGAAAAACTCACCACAAACCTCCTGTAGTAACTAGTTAAACCAAAGAAGGTTCAAATATCGGTTGGAGTCGTGGGTCTAGGCCAATTCTTAACCACTACAACTTTCTGGTGATCCACCATGATCCCTTCACTAGAAATTATATGACCAAGAAAAGTGACAGCGTCCAACTAGAATTCACATTTCAAAATTTTTACATATACTTGCTTTTTCAAGGTCTGTAATACAATGAGATGGTGATTCGCATGATCCACCTTGATCTTAGAGTAAACCAAAATGTTATCAATGAATACAATGAAAAATATATCCAAAAAATAATGAAAGACCCTATTCATCAAATCAATGAATGTCGCAGGGGCATTGGTCAACCCGGAAGACATAACTAGAAACTCAAAGTGACCATAACGGGTATGGAAGGCAATCTTAGGAATATCCACCTCCCTAATCTTTACGTGATGATACATAGACAGAAAATCAAATTTCAAGAAAAACATAGCACCCTGCAACTGATTGAAAAAATCATCTATCCTTAAAAGAGGGTACTTATTCTTTACCGTTACCTTATTCAACTGCCGGTAATTAATCCATATTCAGATGGAACAATCTTTCTTACATACGAATAACATCCGTTCACCCCATGGAGACACACTAGGATGGATGAAACCTTTATCTAAAAGATCCTTAAGTTGCTCCTTAAGCTCCTCAACTCAGCTGGAGCAATTCTATATGGGGAAATCTATATGGGGAAATAGAAATTGTTAGAGTATTCGGAACAAGATCAATTCCAAACTCAATCTCCCTATAAGGAGGAACACCAGGAATGTTATTAGGGATGACCTCAGGAATTTCATTCACCACCGGTATAGAATGCAAAAAAGGACCATTTGAGTTAGAATATTTAACTCGGACTAGATGATAGAGACACCCCTTGGAGATTAATCTCCGAGCTCTAAGATATGATATGAACTTACCTTTAGGAGCTAGGGAAAAACCCTCTTACTTGATAACCAGTTCATTAGGTATTTTAAATATGAACTTACGAGTCCAACAGTCTAGAGAAGTATAGCATGAGTGCAACCAATCCATCCCAAATATAACATCAAAATCCACCATATCTAATTCAAACAGGTCTACCACAGTGTCTTTGCTACCAATAGATACCACATATACACCCTATTGACTCTTCTAGCAATCACCAAGTCACCTTACTGGGGTAGATATGGAAAAAGGGTTTGAGACATACTCGGTACCAAAATCAAAATGCACAACCACAAATGGGGTCACATAAGAGAGAGTGGACCCCAGATCAAGTAAACAATACACATCTCGGGAAAAGAGTTTTAACATACTAATCACGACATCAGGCGATACCTCGAACTCCTAGCGGGTAGTGGGAGCATAGAGATGGTCCCGACTAGTGCCAAAACTAGATGGTGTACCCTTTGGTGTCGGAGCTGAAGATGAAGAAATAGGAACCTTGTTTGCCATAGAGGCAACCTTAACAATATGACAGTTTCTAAGCATGTGCCCTAGCTAACCGTAGTTGAACACCTTTCCCCTTCTCATCATAGAAACCCCAATGCAACGTACCATAAAACATGTAGGGAGGATATGATAAAGCTAATTGGGCCCCACTAGCCTGAGATTGGTCACTCTATGCCTTGAAGTTGTCTCCACCTTGGGAACGCCTATTACCCAATGGCTTTGGATATGGAGCACTAGCCATCAAGTAAGACCAAGAATTGTCCCACTTCTTTCTATGACACTTCCCACCATCCCTGTCACTCCGTTGTTTGCCACTATCCTGGTCAGAGAACCTAAACTTCTTTCCTTGTCTCTCTCCTGTCTTAGAATGCTTCTTCCTTTCTTTCTCTACCTAATGCATATACACAACCAACCTAGAGATGTCTATGTCTGTGATCAATAAGGCATCATTACTTTCTGATATTGAGTCTCGGGAAAACACAAAAGAAAACTTCCTCATTATCGCCCTCATACTAGAAACTATCTCCGGAGCATACTGCGATAAGTGGTGAAACTTCAAGGCATACTACTTGACTAACATCTTACTTTGCTTTAGATTTAAAATCTCTTCCACCATTGTTTCCCTTAACTCCTGAGGAAAGAAGCGGTCCAGAAAAGCATTAGAAAAGTACCCCTACAGAGATGACTTAGCATCGTCACCCCTTGACTGATCTTATTCCTCGTACCATTAGTACACCACATCCTTCAGCAGGTAGGCAGAAAACTCCACGCCCTCCACCTTCGTGGCATGCAGAACTAAGAAAATATTTTTCATTTCATTTAAAAAAACTTGAGGATCCTCCTCCAACTTAACACCAATAAAGATCAAAGGGTTAAACCTCATGAACTAGCCAATCCTTGTGGCCTCGAAAGATGGAGTAACAGTTGCACCATGCTCAGATTGAGAAACCACCAACTGAGCCAACATGTGGATTGACTAACTAAACTCAGCATTCATCACATTAGCCTTAGGAGCTAAAGGAGCAGTGGAGGGAACCGGTGGAAATCCAGGAGGGAAATAAGGAACTAGAACCCTAGACCAGGTCTAGACCCCGTAAGTAGATCGGGACCCATAAACATTATCCTTAGGTAGGATAAAGGAGTTTTTGTGAGCTTCAGATCATCGAGGAGGGATAATCTAAAAATCAAACAAACAGGAATTAGAGGAGAAGTTAGTACCTTAGACTGTACAACTTGAAAACTGATCACAATAAAGAGAAACATTCCTAAATGCCTTGTAGCCTCTCCCTTATGAGTATGGCGTGCTACAAACACATAAAATAACTCTACTTGATATGTCTTTACGGACTCCCAGTGACCATGAACCTAGGGCTTTGATACCAATATCACATGACCTAAACTAGGGCATAGTCGTGTTGGGTGCCTAAAGCCCAATCAGGATCAAAGACCACTATGGCTTGCTCCTGGAAAGAGTAATCAAGCAAAATTCTTTTGGCCCAACCATAACCGTGTTGCAACCCATGTCGTATGAATTCCAGACATATAAAAAGATAGAACAACTAAAATAGAAAGGCATCTAAAAAAATTCATAACCAAAACTATCCAAACATCCAACAAAGCATCCCACGGCGTCAACCCCAATACAAATACCAATGCCAAGGCTGACACTAATATTGACACCATTTATGCCTATAGTAATCACACAAAGCCTCTAGCTGAAACCCAAGAACATTCGGTCAAAACATGCCCCCAGCCATAGCCAAAACAAAAGTCCAAGAAAGAAATAAAAGATTAAACAGAAATCCATAGCATGAAATGGAGTTTTTAAGAGTATGGATGCCCACTACTTCATCCAAAAACAAAGTTGTCCCTAAATCCAAGATCACTGGGCAGGAGAAGTAGTACAGTCGGTTCCTGCATCGCATGGGGATACAATGCTCGAAGATGGGTTAGCAGTAGAATGCTAGCATGTACTCAAGATTAAGACTAAAATAATTCCATTAATCAATACCAAAGTAAATAGTCATATGCAATAAAATAAATATATGTATATATACCGTATCGGGAAAGTAAAATTGGTTTACCTTACATTTAAAACCTTAACCTGGGTTGTGTAGCTTTACCGTCATAATCCACCAATGGGCTATATAGGTCGAGTGTTAACCCCTGAATGGGCCTAGTGCTAGTAGCTGCATGAACCAAATATATCATAGGGGCCAGGGATTCCTGTGTACCCTTCGCCCTCCATGATACCAATATACAAGTATAACTTGGGAGATGCCCGTGTACTCCACAAGTATGTGGTCATCATGAACAACCCTCATGCCGGCAAATATGAGTTTACAATGTCCATCAATTGGATTCACACCTTCATGATTAGCTATTGCAACCAACCATTGTTGCCTAATTAAAACATTTGGCAAATAAAAAAACCACCAACTCCAAGAGTTAATTATCAAGGCATTATAAAGTGGTATCATCATACCAACTTTTGCTTGCAGGTAATGTCATTAGCCAAGTCTTAGGGGATTCCCATGTACCCCACACGATTCCCAATTAAACTAAAACCATGTCCATCAAGGCTTTTATAAAAAAATTTAAACCACCAAAACAATTCAAATTCCATTACCATATTATGCAATGCAAGGTTTCAAAAATAGTCAAAATATGTGAGAAAAGCATTCTCATAGACATTTTAACAAACATATTGAGGGCATATGATTTCCAAAACCAAAAACCATACATCAATTCACCATTCCCATGCAACCACATGCTCAAACCATAATTATAATGGGAAAACCATCAGAAAAACATGGGAAAACACTATCCAACCATGAACAACTAGCAACCCAAACATTATCAAAATAATACCATGAAAATCATTCACAAAAACACACTATTTTAGTTGAACTAACAATGAGGGAGGAGTAATATGCCTTAGACAACAAGGAAGATGAAGAAAAACCACCCCTTTAGAGCCTCAATTGACTGCCTTAAATAAAACCCTAGCCTTTTTTAAACTAAGAGCTTGATAGTGATTTGAGAGTGTTTGATCATGGATAAAAGGTTAAGGAAGCCTCCAAAGGTGTTTTATGTCGTGGGGTAAAAATGATTTATTAGGGAAAATGTCCAAAATACCCCCAACTTAAACTATAAAAAAGATGTCGGAGGGTACGATTGGACCCCTCAACTTATATCCACACCATACGAGTGGTACCCCTTACTCGTATCTTGATCAGAAAGTTGACATCACACTCTATCCAACATACAATTCCTTAGCCTAACTCGTACCATCACCATATGACAAGTACCTTGCAAGTCATAGCCTAAGTAGAACATCTAGGCTATACACTGGATAATATATGGATGGACACTATGCCCCTTATATCAAAAACATATGACTCATCACCACCAACCCATAACCATGATACAAAATCAACCATCAAATATTAGACACCCTACAATTGGGTCACCTGACCCTTACCTATACTATACACCTAGTATGATGAGTCATATGATGACCAGAAATCTCAAGACTCAAGAAATTTGCACAGGCCCAAAGCCAAGGAGTTTCACCATATCATTGATGGAGAACCAACTTTCCTGATTCAATAAATAAGCGCCACGTCTGCTTAGTGGAATCCCTCATCTGCAATGTCGTACAGACAACTTCGTAGGACTCAACTAGCCTCATATTCATGAGTCTCTGGTGAAAGCTAACCAAAAACTCATAGGCATCCTCATTTGATCCACCTTTAAACTTGTGCAGATCTATTTTCTTAAACCTAGCAAATCTATTTTTCTCCTTATTTGACATAACAACCCTAACTCTATCTGTGGCTCCCTCTCTTAGTAATGGCATACAATCATACATAGGTACTAGCTCAACTGCTGGACCCTGATAGGAAAGGTAAGGCCACTAATCTGAGGTCTGGTCCTCGATTTTGTATAAAAACCTTTAGTGTACCCACAAATCCACTACCCTAGGATAAATCCTAAAGTATATATAGCATTTTAACCAATGTATCCTGAAGACCTGGGGCAGCAACAAGATCAAGTGGAGCCTGTCCAATATCCATATCTTCAGTTGGAACCTGATCATCGTCTATATTATCCTCAAACCTATGGGACATCACCATGGTAGGATCTTGAGTGGCCACTTTAGCTCTACCCCTTCCATGACCTCTGTCATAAGCTTTGTCCTATTTCTTACCCTTTCTACATACTCTAATTATCTCTTCATACAAGCCTCTAAAGAAAGACAATATAGTAAAATAGTCCTCAAATGTCTAGAATATGTAAAATGTGAAAGACTAGGATAGAGTGAAGAGACTAGGTGAATCTGAAATCATTAGTTGCTAGAATGAAAGAAATCACTAAATAAATGTTGAATCTCTATTCGGGGAACACCAGATCAAAACTAGCATGAAAGGTGTATAAAAAAACAAGGGTTAGTAAAATATTGTACCCAATAAGCATCGTCGCTAGATGATAATTCAAAGTGGTGACAAGAGACACTATGTCAATAATCCACAACTAATTATATATATACAATAAACAAATATAACATGACCTGAAATTAAGGCATGTCATATGGGAAATCTCAAGCCAAACTATGACCAGAGATCGCCCCGTTAACCAAATCTAACCATCACCTTTGACCACAAGTGTCGGATAAACTCTGAACACATATAAAAATACGAAAATAATACCAATGATCATAGAAAAAGAAGAGTCTAATCAAGCCATTTACCTCAATATATTAGCCCAATATACCGAAGTCCATATTCATCCACGAAGCCTTTACAAATCTAATGTCAAAAAATATGTCGGGACATGACCCCGACAATAGCCAACATCAAGTCTAAATATGTCTACGACCAAAGATAAGAGAGTATGAAATGTATACCTTTCGAAAAAGTGGAATCTCACTACTTCAATGTCAATCCACGAACCGCCCAAACACCTCTCACTATGCAGAAAGAGAAAAAGAAGCTTTGGCCCCTATGTCTCTTGAGGACATAGCATCCGGAAACGGTTAGCAGTTGGAGTGCTAGCATGTATCTCAAGAATAAGGATAAAATAGTTCATTTTGTTCAAATCTATGTCAAACCATCATACACTATCATGTTTCGAATAGTATGGGCATATATGAAGATACATATACATATAGTTATATAGTATGCCAAATCATGGAACAAGTCATAACATTCATTCTTAAAATAATCATTCACAAGACATGGAGTGAAGGACTTCCACCCTTCAACCCTTATAATTTAGAACATTGAAATTCTCTGTTACATTAGACAAGAGGATCCGACCTCAAGCCGAAATATTTAAATGGTAAGTAGACCAAAACCACAAACAAACACATCTTACATGGTGAGTGGACCCAAACTAAAAGCTGACATATCTTATAGGGTAAGTAGTTCTGAAAAAAAAAACAACACATCTCATATAGTAAGTGGACCTGAACCATAAACCATGGTAAGTAGACTCGAACCACAAACCAACACATCTTATAGGGTAAGTGGACCCAAACCACAAACTGACATACGTTACATGATAAGTGGACCCAAGCCACAAACCGACATAATCATTACTAGTTGATATTTGGACTCTAAACCCTTTTACACATATATTAACGCTTATTCAATTCAACACAAAGGGACTCTAACTCATTTAACCAAATTAATATCATAAGTGTCCATAAGGTCTTCATGGAACCACTCAATCCGTCAAATACTTTAATAGGCCAATGCCTTGATTTAATTCATCATTAAATTCAACTTATGGTCATCAAGACCCTAACAAGCCACGCATTCCTCATTAGCAATCTTATACCACACTTTAGTTCACACACAATTCAAGTTCATGTTCAGGGGCTATAACCCATCTAGCCAACTAACTGCCAAGGACATTCATTAACTTATTACATGGATAACAAGGCCTTTACCAATAACTTACAAGTATTCATATTCATATATCAACGTCTTATCTCATTCATATTCACTAGACCAACACCGTAGTTCAATATACTATTAAAATATGACTAATTAATTCTCTTAGACATTTTTAGAAACACCTTGAGGGCACACTTTTATCAGTACCAAAATAAAAGTAGAAAGCATCAAACTTAGGATTTCTCATTACCCATTTGTTAAACAACTATCAACAAGCACCCACATGTGCAAACTATCACCAAAAACATGCATAAGAACAAGTTAAAGCAAGAGTAAACAATTCCCAATACTATGCTTCAAAAACTTTAACATTTTATTTCAAAACCACCATTTAAAAGTCAAACTCATTGTTTAAAACACATGATATTTTGAACTAACAATGAGGAAAGAGATACATACCTTATACAAGATGATTTGCGGAAAGGACTTGATACCCTTCTTGCTTCTAGATGAACACTTGAGAAATCCTGGTCTCCAATTTTCAAGAGTGAATTAGAGTGTGTATTTGGTATGTTTAGCCCACCAAATAAGTGTTATGAGAGGCTAAGACGACTTATATAGTGAGGGGACTTAAGGATTTTGGGGTGGAAAATATCCATAAAGCCCTCAACTTAAAATCTACAAACCCAACCTGCAGGAAGGTACGACTCCCTCACAAAACTAAACCCTAGGGTACGAGTTATACCCTAACTCATACCCTAGGCCTCACCAAGGACCACTACACTGACTAAGGTATGACCACACACACATGAATCGTACCAAAGGATACGAATGGTAGCCCAAACCGTAACCTAACCAATACCCAAGATAGTTTTATTATGACAACACCTAAGACTGCATAACACTTGGCATGGTATGACTCGTACCTAAAGGTACGGCCATTGGAAAGCTAACCCGTATCTTAGACTGTGTGTAACCCCTACCATACTGCCTAAGATAGAGTGAGAGGTCACTAAGTTTTATCCAAGGGTGAGACTAGTACCCTAAGTTATATTATGGATAGAATGCTCAAAACTCAAAAAATTTTGCAAGGCCAAGGTCTTGGGTGTTTTATTCCCCCCTACTTAGGATCATTCATCCTCTAATGATGGTTAAGGCAAGCACGATCACAAGTTAACACATTATCACACATCAATTTAACCCACTTTTATCAAATTAGAAAACAAAGGCACACAACAAGGTCAAGGCACATGCCAAGATCACCACCGACCAACCATTCGTTGCATTGACTTTGGGACTCAACCCATTGTCCATCAAAGATACTCGTTCATTTCAAAATTTAGAGAATTGAACCCCCTTGCCTAACAAGGACATAACTCAAGTAAAGAACACCAACATATGTCTCAAGAATAAGTTTTTGGGATGGAGGACAAATGCGGATACTTGGACTTAATGCCCTCTTCCACCTCCGAAGTAGCTTCCTCGGACTTTTGGTTCCTCCATATAACCTTCATCGAAGACACCTCTTTCATTCATAACTTGCAAAATTGCCAACCTAAGATCCTTATTGAGACCCCCTCAGAGGACACAGAGTCCAAAATACCAATATTCTCTAAGGAAACAACCAATGAATGATCACTTATACACCTTCTCAACACAGAGACTTGGTTCATCGGATTAATAGGACTAATCCTAGAGGGCAAGTCCAATTCAACTTATACTTTCCCAGGGAAAACCATCCCGTTTATGCATGCAAAAATAAAAATACTTTGTCGGAATCATTCTATAAAGAAGAAATAGTAATTTGGAGAAGTGTGCAAGACAAGACCAACCAACCACTCAATCTCCCCACTAGGGTACTAGAAAGGTCATCAATGAGAATCTTCAGGATATTCACTAACCATGAAAATGGACTCTAGAGAATATCTCCCGAGTTAGAGTCTTTAACTCTAACCAAATAATACAAAAACCCTTTAGAGATCATCCTTCGGGATCTAAGATAAGAGATGAACCTCTTCTTAGTCTCTAAGGGGCCCCCTTCATATACAATGATTGTCTCATTAGGGAATTTTAAGCATAACCTTATGGGTCCAACAATCTAAGGATGCATAGCATGAATACAACTAATTTATTCCTAAAATAACATCAAAATTAAGCATATCCACCTCTAATCAAATTAAAAAAAAAAATCCTTTACCAACAACTATCACACACTCCTTACAACCACAGAGTCTCTTACTGGGGTAGAAATAGAAAGGATTCCAAAATAACTTAGAACCAAAATAAAATACACAATCACAAATGAGGTCACACAAAGAGAGACACACCTCATACCAAGTAAAGCATACACATCATAGAAAAAGAGTTTCAACATACCCGCAACAACATCCAAAGATGCCTCGGACTCCTGGCGGGTAAAAAGTGTATATAGTTGATTCTGGCCAATACAGGAGTAGACGAGGTAGAAATAGGGGCGCTGTCAGCCCAAGTAGCCACTTGAGAATGGAACTCTCGCTACATGTGCCAAATCTGACCACATCTAAAACACATGTTCTTCCCCTTCTCACACTTACCATGAGGATGCTGACCACAGAATCTACAAGGAGGATAGGTCAGATCTAATTAAGCCCACTGGCCTGAGAATCACCACTTAACCAATTCTTCCTCTTGGACAACTTATAACTAGATTGTTGGCCTCCACTCATCTTAGAAAATCGATATCTGTTACCTCACATCTTACTAATCTCACCTTGTTTCTTTTTCTTTTTCTCCACTAATTACATATGCACAACTAAACTAAAGATGTTTATGTCGTTCATCAACAAAGATGCCTTACTCTCAAGGACCAATTCAATAGATAGTCCCAAAACAAATTTATGCATCCTATCTCTCAAACTAGAAATCATCTCAGAGGCATAACTAGACAACTGATGGAATCTCAAAGCATACTCCTTGACGGACATCCTACCTTGCCTAAATTTGCAAACTCTTCTACTTTCTCTTTCCTCAGCTCTTGAGGGAAAAAGTGGCCAAAGAAGGTATCATAAAAATCTTCCCACACGACAGTACTGGCACCCACACCTATAGACATATCCCACTCTTCGTACCATTGGTACACCACAACTTATAATTAATAGGAAGAAAACTCAACACCTTCAACTTCCGACACATGCATAATTTAGAAGATCTTTTCCATTTCATTAATGAAACTTTGAGGATCTTCCTCAACCTTCACACCCATAAACATAAGAGTGTACAACCTCATGAATTGTCCAACCTTTGTGGCCTCGGAGGATGGATCAAAAGGAACACCACGCCCAAACTGAGAAACTACTAATTGAGTTAATAGAGTAATAGAACAACGGATCTCAGCATTAGTAGCATCCCCTTGAGGTGATGGAGGATGAGTGTCACTCTCATAAGCAAGGTTAGTAGGGACTGGTGGGATTTTGTGAGAATGGTCAGATACTACATCACTAGCCCAGATCTAGACCCTGAAAGTTAGATGAGCTTTATTCATAGGGCCCTGAATCGGGACAGAAGGGTTTTCCTAAGTATCAGATCTCCTTGGAGACAGGATCTGAAAGATAAGCAAACAGAAATCAGAAGAATCCAAGACCTTAGACTCTATAGGTCGAGATTGAAACATAATAAAGGGAAACATTCCTAAATGTCTCATAGTCCCTCTCTTATAAGTGTGGCACACTACACACCTATAAAAAAGACTCAACTTGACATGACTTTGTGCACTCCCAACTGACCTTGAACCTAGGCAATGATACCAACTTAACACGACCCAAAACTTGGCCATATCGTATGGGCAATCTCAAGCCCAAGTAGGATCGAATATCACCCCCTTAACAGAACCTAACCATCACTTTCGACCATAAGTGTTAGATAAACTTTGAACACCAATAAAGCAGCAGAAATAATACCAATGATCATAGAAAAATAAGAGTCTAATAAAGCCATTTACACCAATAAATTAACCTAATATACCCATGTATACAGTCATCCACAAAGCCTCTACAAATTGGATAACAAAAAACATGTTGGGACATGCCCCCAACAATAGCCAACATCAAGTCTAAATACGTCTATGATCAAAAACAAGAGACTATAAAATGTATGCCTTCCAAAAAATGAAAGATCACCACTTCAATATCAACACATGATACACCCGAGTACCTAGCCATTGCACAGGAAGAGAAGAATAATCTCAGGCCAATATGTCGCATGGGAACATAGTGTTAGAGATGGTTAGCGGTTAGAGCACTAGCATGTAACTCAAGGATAAGGATAAAATAGTGCATTTTGTTCTAATCTAAGTCAAACCATAACACACAATCACGTTTACAATAGTATAGACATATATGAAGATGAATATATATATAGTTTATAGTATGCCAAATCATAGAACAAGTCATAACGTTCGTTCTTAAAGCATTCATTCATAAGACATGGAGTGAAGGACTTCCACCCTTATAATTTAGAACATCGAACTTCTACGTTACACTAGACAAGAGGACCCGAACCTCAAGCTATCATATTTTATATGGTAAATTGACCCGAACCACAAACCAACACATCTTACATGGTGAGTAGACCCGAACTACAAATCGGCACATCATAGGGTAAGTGAACTCGAACCATAAATTGGCAAGTATCATATAGTAAGTGGACCCAGACCATAAACCAACACATTTAATAGGGTAAGTGGACTCAAACCAGAAATCAACACACCTTACATGGTAAGTGTACATGAACCACAAACCGACATAATCATTACTAGTAGACATTTGGAATCTAACCCCTTTTACACATATATTAATGCCCATTAAATTCAACACATAGGGACTCTAACTCAGTTAACCAAATCAACTTCATAAGTGACCACAAGGTCTTCATAGATCCACTCTATCTATCAAACACATTAATAGGTCAATGCCTCGATTTAATTAATCATTCAATTCAACTTATGGTAATCTAGACCCTTACAAACCATTCATTCCTCATTATCAATCTTATACCACACTTTAGTTCACACACGATTCAATTTCAAGTTTAGGGGCTATAATCCATCTAGCCAACCAACTACCAAGGAAATTCATTAGCTTATTACATAGACAACATGGCCTTTACCAACCACTTACCAAGAATTCATATTCATATATCAATATTTTATCACCTTCATATTTACTAGACCAATATCATAGTTCAATATACCATTAACATGTGACTAGTTAATTCATTTAGACATTTTCACAAATATCATAAGGGAACGCTTTTATCAATACCAAACCTAAAGTAAAAATCATCAAACTTAGGGTTTCTCATGACCCATTTTTTACCACAATAAACAAGAACCCAAATGTGCAAACTATCACCAAAAAAATACATAAACATAAGTTAAAACAAGAGTAAACAATATCCAGCACTATGCTTCAAAACCTTCAAATTTGATTTCAAAACCACAATTTACACGTTAGAATAATTTTTTAAAACACATGATATTTTGAACTAATAATGATGAAAGAGATACATGCCTTATACAAGATGATTCACAGAAAGGACTTGACACCCTTTTTGCCTCTAGAGGAACAGTTGAGAAACCCTAGCCTCCAATCTTCAAGAGTAACTTAGAGAGTGTTTTGGCATGGTTGACCCACCAAATAATTGTTATGAAAGGATAAGATGAATTATATAGTGAGGGTAATTAAGGGTTTTTGGGTGGGAAATATCCATAAAGCCCTCAGCTTAAAAATTGAAAACCCAACCCTTAGGAAGGTACGACTCCCTCATCATACTGTACCCTAGCGTATGAGTAGTACCCCAACTCATATCGTAGGCCTCACCAAGGACCACTACACTGACCAAGGTATGACCATACACACATGACTCATACCCAAGGGTACAAATGGTACACCAAATCGTACCCAGACCCGTACCCAAGACAGTGTCATTATGACAACACCTAAGACTTTAAACGACTTGGCATGGTAAGACTCATACCCAATAGTATGACCATGGAGAGGATAAATTGTATCTTAGATAATGGGTATCCCCTACCACACTACCTAGGATAGGAGTGATGGGTGATTAAGTCGTATCCAAGGGTACGACTAGTACCCTGAGTCATATCATGGACAAAATGTCCAAAACTCAAAATTTTTTGCAAGGCCAAGTTCTTAGGTGTATCAACCCAATCAAGTAGAGTGACCCAATCGAGAAAATTATAGAAATATTAATACACCATCCAAGAATTAAAACCTAAAATACAACACAAACAGGTGAAATAAATCTAAGTACTCATCAAATAGTGTAACATAGCAATTTGATCATACTCAACTAGAATTATGTAATGAATGGATTAAATTATAATGCATATGCATTTACACACCCACTGAGCAATGGCTTCTAGGTTGGGACCCATGAAGGACTCACAAGGTCCATGTATTGAGCAGGTGTGCACTCTGATCCAATATATAATATGTGCAGGAGTGCTCACTGAACCTAATATACACAAATATTGTGTAGGGATGCAATACGATCTCATATGAAATGCATAACATGATAATATATAGGGATGCAACTTCAACTCTCAAACAATAATCAATTAATAATCTTTTGGCAAAATATTTCGTATCTAAAAAAATAACAGATATCAACCCAAATTATCTCTTAAATATAGTAAGTGGAAAGCACTCATTACTCTAATTACACACAACTAACACATAGACACTTTAAAAAAGACTCAAAGAAATCCTCAATTTGCCTTAAAATAAGACCCACGAAGAAACCTAAAATCAAATGAATTAAATTTTAGCTTTACCATTCAAATAGCTTTAGATTGAGCCCAATATATTGAAGTATGAAGTCCACAAGAGGAGAGGAAACTAATCATATCTATTTTTATAAATTCTTACTCTGAAAATCCTAGGCTTAAAATCTGAATTTATGAAAATTGTAACTGTAGAGCAACAACCTTATAATTA
The DNA here is from genome assembly GCA_030864225.1 of Capsicum baccatum var. pendulum. Lineage (NCBI taxonomy): Eukaryota > Viridiplantae > Streptophyta > Magnoliopsida > Solanales > Solanaceae > Capsicum > Capsicum baccatum. The sequence goes on from CM061550.1 coordinate 110,905,372, forward strand.
GATTTGGGAAGTCTAAAGCCAATCACGAGCCAGTATATTACTTATAACACATCCTGGCAAATCTAACCTTTATATCATTATTTCCCAATCTTTGCACTATCATTTTATTAAAATTATATTTAATAACATGAAAAATCTTTGAAAGCGTGTGGGGTACATGGGAATCCCCCAAGCAAACATAATAATGAACTACTTGTGGGGTACATGGGAATTTATTAAGTAAACTTAATAATAATAGAGTCTATAGGTATATGGGAATCCGTTTTCATTAAAAAGGTTGGCTAAGGACATTTCTTGCAAGCGATAGTTGGTATGACGATACCACATCTTATAGCCTTGGTAAATAATAAATGAAATTTATGGTTTGGTTGTGTGCTAATGGTTTTAATTAGGCAATAATGTTGGGGTGTGATAGCTGACCGTGACAGTGTTAGTCCAATGGCCAAACACTGAAAACTCATGTTTGCCAGCATGAGGATTGGTGATAGCGACCATACACTTATGGGGCATACGAAAATCACCTAAGTTATACTTGTATATATATATATATCATAGAGGTCAAAGGGTGCACAGGAATCCCCTATCCCTATGGTATCTCTAGTTCGTGCAGTTATACGCACTGTGGTCCATCCAGGAGGTAACACTGAACCCATATATCACATGGTTGGTTCTAGGATAGTTAATCTTCACATACCCAGGTTAATGGTTTTAAAGACATACGAAACCCGATTTCCTTTCCCGGCATGAATTATATATATATGTATGGTTGTAAATGCATATGGTTGTTTACTTGATTTTAAATGTTGTAATTATTTTATCCTTATCCTGAGTGAATGCTAGTGTTCACTTGTTAAACCGTCTTTGGGAGTTGTATCCCTACGCGGTGCAGGAACCAATTGTTCTAATCCTTCTGCTCAGTGATCGGATTCGTGATCATCTTGTGTTGGATTGAAGTGGTAAGCTTCCATACACCTAAAGGCTCCATTTCATGTCTTAGATATCTTTACATACTTTGGTCATTTAATAGACTTATGCTTTGACTATGTTCTGGGGCATGTCCCGATTGGATATTGTTTTATTTTTGGATAGAGACTTTGTGGGACTACTATGGGTTAGTATGGGCGGTGTCGGTATTGGTGTCAGCCTTGGCATTGGTTTTGGTATTGGGGCTAACACAGTTGGATTAAATTTGATTTATGATTGTTCCATTTTGTTTTGAGTCATATTTATATAAGTTTGGAAATTATCTCATATGGGTTATGGGGAGATTATGGTAGGGCATTGTGGGTGGTCTCTGGTCCAGGTTGGGGTTAAGCCACCCAACATGACTAGGCCCTTGTTCGGGTCGTGTCACATACAACTCATCAAATGGAGCGATCCCAATGCTAGAGTGGTAGCTATTATTATTGGCAAACTCTATAACAGGCAAATCCTCAATGCGAGTAGGTAGCCATTGGGTGCCTAAATCCCAATCGGGATCGGAGACCACTATGGCTTGCTCATGAAATGAATAATCAAGAAACCTTCTTCTGGACCAACCATAAACATCTTGCAACTCATTTAATATGAATTCCAAATATATAACAAGATAGAACAACTAAAAGAGAAAGGCATCTAAAAAAATTCATAACCAAAACTATCCAAACATCCAACAAAGCATCCAACCAGTGTCAACCCCAATACAAATACCAATGCCAAGGCTGACACCAATATCGACACCACCCATGCCTATAGTAATCACATAAAGCCTCTAGATAAAATCCAAGAACATCCGGTCAGAACATGTCCCCAGCCATAACCAAAACCAAAGTCCAAGAAAGAAAAAAGAGATTGAAAAAAAATTCATAGCATGAAATGGAGTCTTTAAGAGTATGGATGCCCACTACTTCATCCAAACACAAAGTTGTCCCTAAATCCAAGATCACTGAGCAGGAAAACTAGTACGGTCAGTTCTTGAATCGCATGGGGATACAATGCTCGAAGATGGGTTAACGGGTAAATACAAGCATGTACTCAGGATTAAGACTAAAATAATGCCATTATTCAATACCAAAATAATTAGTCATATGCAATCACATAAATATATGTATATATATACCATATCGGGAAAGGTAAACTGGTTTAGCATGTATTTAAAACCTTAACGTGGATTTTGTAGCTTTACGGTCATAATCCACCAATGGGCTATATAGGTCGAGTGTTAACCCCTGAATGGGCCTAGTGCTAGTAGCTGCATGAACCAAAGATATCATAGGGGCCAAGGATTCCTGTGTACCCTTTGCCCTCCATGATACATAGAAACAAGTATAACTTGGGAGATTCCCATTTACCCCACAAGTATGTGGTTATCATGACCGACCCTTGTGTCGGCAAACATGAGTTTACAATGTCCGTAATTCGGACTTACACCTTCACGATTTGCTATTAAAACCCACCATTGTTGCCCAATTAAAACATTTGGCACATAAACAAACTACCAACTCCAAGAGTCAATTATCAAGGCATTATAAAGTGGTATCATCATACCAATTTTTGCTTACAAGTAATGTCATTAGCCAAGTCTTAGGGGATTCTCATGTACCCTACATGATTCCCAATTAAACTAAAACCATGGCCATCAAGGCTTTTATAAAAAATTTTAAACCACCAAACCAATTCAAGTTCCATTACCATATTATGCAATGCAAGGTTTCAAAAATAGTCAAACTATGTGACATCTCATAGACATTTTAACAAATATGTTGAGGGCATATGATTTCCAAAACCAAAAACCATGCCTTAATTCACCATTCCCATGTAACCACATGCTCAAACCATAATAATAATAGGAAAACCATTAGAAAAATATGGGAAAACACTATCCAACCATGAACAACCAGTAACCCAAACATATATTTCAAAACCCAAATAATATCAAAATAATACCATGAAAATCATTCACAAAATATGCTTTTAGTTGAGCTAATAATGAGGGAGGAGTAATATGCCTTAGACAACAAGGAATAAGAAGAGAAACCACCCCTTTAGAGACTTAATTGATTGCCTTAAATAAAACCCTAGGCTTTCTTAAAATAAGAGCTTGAGAATGATTTGAGAGTGTTTGATCATGAATAGTAGGTTAAGGAAGTGTCCAAAGGTGTTTTATGTCATGGGGTCAACAGGATTTATTAGGGGAGATGTCCAAAATACCCCCAACTTAAAATATAAAAAGGGCGCGGGGGGGTACGATTAGACCACTCAACTTGTATCCACACCATACGAGTCGAACCCCTTATTCGTATCTTGATCAGAAAGTTGGACATCACACTCTGTCCAACATACGACTCCTTAGCCTAACTTATACCATCACCATACGACAAGTACCCTCTAAGTCGTACCCTAAGAAGAACATCAAGGCTATACACTGGACAATATATGGATAGACACTACACCCCTCATATCATAAACATATGACCCATCATGACCAACTCGTAACCATGATAGAAAATCAACCACCAAACATTAGACACCCTATAATTGGGTCACCTTACCCCTACCTATACTATACGCCTAGTATGATGAGTCGTATGATGACCTGAAAGGTAAAGACTCAAGAAATTTGCATAGGCCAAAATCCAAGGAGTTTTACCATATCATCAATGGAGAACCAACTTTCTTGATATCATAAATAAGTGCCACCACTGCTTAGTGGAATACCTCATCTGCAATGTCACGCAGACAACCTCGTAGGACTCAACTAGCCCCATATTCATGAGTCTCTGGTGGAAGCTAACCAAAAACTCATAAGCATCCTGATTTGATCCACCTTTAAACTTGTGCAGATCCATTTTCTTGAACCTCTCAAGAGGACCCACCTCAAGCTGACATATTTTAAATGGTAAGTGGACTCAAACCACAAACAAACACATCTTACATGGTGAGTGGACCTAAACCAGTAACTGACACATCTTATAGGGTAAGTAGTTTTGAAATAAAAATTGACATATCTCATATGGTAAGTGGACCCAAACCACAAACCATGGTAAGTGGAATCGAACCACAAACCTACACATCCTATAGGGTAAGTGGACCCAAACCACAGACCGACACACCTTATATGGTAAGTGGACCCAAGCCACAAACCAACATAATCATTACTAGTTGAAATTTGGTGTCTAACCCCTTTTACACATATATTAATGCTCATTCAATTCAACACATAGGGACTCTAACTCATTTAATCAAATTAATATCATAAGTGGGCACAAGGTCTTCATGGAACCACTCAATCCATCAAACCCTTTAATAGACCAATTCCTTGATTCAATTCATCATTAAATTCAACTTATGGTCATCAAAACCCTCACAAGCCATTCATTCCTCATTAGCAATCTTATACCACACTTTAGTTCACACACAATTCAAGTTCTTGTTTAGGGGCTATAACCAATCTAGCCAACTAACTGCCAAGGACATTCATTAACTTATTACATGGATAACAAGGCTTTTACTAATAAATTACCAAGCATTCATATTTATATATCAATGTCTTATCTCATTCATTTTCAGTAGACCAACACCATAGTTTAATATACTATTAAATTATGACTAGTTAATTCTCTTAGATATTTTCATAAACACCTTGAGGGCATACTTTTATCAATACCAAAATAAAAGTAGAAATCGTCAAACATAGGATTTCTCATTACCCATTTGTTAAACAAAAATCAACAAGCATCCACATGTGCAAACTATCACCAAAAATATGCATAAGCACAAGTTAAAGAAAAAGTAAACAATACCCAACACTATGCTTCAAAACCTTTAACATTTTATTTCAAAACCACCATTTAAAAGTCAAAATCATTGTTTAAAACACATGATATTTTGAACTAACAATGAGGGGATACATGCCGTATATAAGACGATTTACGGAAAGGACTTGACACCCTTCTTGCCTCTAGATGAACATTTGATAAATCCTGGCTTCTAATTTTCAAGAGTGAGTGGGAGAGTGTATTTGGTATGTTTAGCCCACCAAATAAGTTTTATGAGAGGCTAAGACAACTTATATAGTGAGGAGACTTAAGGATTTTGGGGTGGAAAATATCCATAAAGCCCTCAGTTTAAAAGCTAAAAACCCAACCTGTAGGAGGGTATGACTCCCTCACCAAATTAAACCCTAGGGTATGAGTTATACCCTAACTCATACCCTAGGCCTCACCAAGGACCACTACTCTGACTAAGGTATAACCAAACACGCATGAATCATACCCAAGGATATGAATGGTACACCAAACCGAACCCTAACCCATACCCAAGACAATTTTATCATAACAACACCTAAGATACCATAACACTTGGCATGGTACGACTCGTACCCAAAGGTATGACCATAGAAAGGCTAACTCATATCTTGGTCTATGTGTAACCCCCACCATGCTGCCTAGGATACGAGTGAGAGGTCACTAAGTTTTATCCAAGGGTACAACTAGTACCCTAAGTTGTATCATGGACAGAATGCTTAAAACTTAAAAAATTTTACAAGGCCAAGGTTTTGGGTGTTTTATTCCCCCTACTTAGGATCATTCATCCTCGAAAGACGGTTAAGGCAAGCACAATCACAAGTTAACACATTACCACACATCAATTTAACCCACTTTTATGAAATTAGAAAACAAAGGCATACAACAAAGTCAAGGAACATGCCAAGATCACCACCGACCAACCATTCATTCCATTGACTTTGGGACTCAACCCATTGTCCATCAAGGATACTCGTTCATTTCAAAATTTAGAAAATTAAACCCCCTTACCTAACAAGGACATAACTCAAGTAAAGAACACCAACACATGTCTCAAGCATAAGTTTTTGGGATGGAGGAAAATGAGGATACTTGGACTTCATGTCCTCTTCCATGTCTGAAGTAGCTTCCTTAGACTTTTGGTTCCTCCATATAACCCTCATCGAAGACACCTCTTTCATTCATGACTGGCAAACGTTCTAACCTAAGATCCTTATCGAGACGTCCTCAGAGGACAAAGTGTCCAAAATACCAAAATCCTTTAAGGAAACAACCAACGAATGATCACTTATACACCTTCTCAACACAGAGACTTGGTTCATCGGATTAATAGGACCCATCCTATAGGGCAAGTCCAATTCAACTTATACTTTCCCAGGGAAAACCATCCCTCTTATGCATGCATAAATAAAAACACTTCATTGGAGCCATTCTAGAAAAAAGAAATAGTAATTTGGATAAGTGTCCACAACAAGACCAACCAACCGCTCAATCTCCCCACTAGGATACTTGAAAGGTCATCAATGAGAATGTTCAGGATATTCACTAACCATGAAAATGGACTCTAGAAAATATCTCCTGAGTTAAAGTCTTTAACTCGGACCAAATAACACAAAAACCCTTTAGAGATCATCCTTTAGGATCTAAGATAAGAGATAAACCTCTTCTTAGTCTCTAAGAGGCCCCCTTCACATACAATGATTAGTTTATTAGGGAATTTTAAGTATAACCTTATGGATCCGACAATCTACGGATGCATAGCACGAATGCAACTAATTCATTCCTAAAATAACATCAAAATTAACCATATCCACCTCTAATTAAATCAAAAAAAAAATCTTTACCAACAGCTATCACATACTCCATACAACCACAGAGTCTCTTATCGGGGTAGAAATAAAAAGCATTCCAAAATAAGTTAGAACCAAATTAAAATACACAATCACAGATGAGGTCACATGCAAGAGAGACACACCTCATACAAAGTAAAGTATACAGATCATAGAAAAAGAGTTTCAACATACCCATGAAAACATTCAAAGATGCCTCAAACTCCTGGAAGGGAAAAAGTGTAGCTAACCGATTCTGTCCAATGCTGGTACCAGAAATAGAAGTAGAAGCAAAAATAGCACCCTGTCAACCTAAGAAGCCACTTGAGAAGGGAACTCTCGTTATATGTACCAAATCTGACGATATCTAAAACGCCTATTCTTCCCCTACTCACATGCACCACAATGATGCTAACCATAGAATCTACAAGAAGGATAGGTTGGATCTAATTGATCCTACTGCCCTGAGAATCACCACTCAACCAATTCTTTCTCTTGGACAACTTACCACTAGACTATTGGCCTCAACTCAGCTTAGAAAATTAAGACCTGTTACCTCGCATCTTACTAATCTCACCTTGTTTCTTTTTATCTTTCTCCACTTGTTGCATATAAATAACTAAATTAGAGATGTTTATGTCATTGATCAACAAAGATGCCTTACTCTCAAGGATCAATTCGAGAGATAGTCCTAAAACAAATTTATACATCCTATCTCTCATACTAGAAATCATCTCAGAGACATACCTAGACAACTGATGGAATCTCAAGGCATACTTTTTGACGGACATCCTACCTTGCCTTAAATTTGCAAACTCTTTTGCTTTCTATTCCCTTAGCTCTTGAGAAAAGAAGTGATCAAAGAAGGCATAAGAAAAATCCTCTCACACGGTAGTACTGGCACCCACACCTAAAGACATATCCCACTCTTCATACCATTGGTACGCCACATCTTATAATTGATAGAAAGCAAACTCAACACTTTTAACTTCCGAAGCATGCATAATTTGAAAGATCTTCTCTATTTCATCAATGAAACTTTAAGGGTCTTTCTCAACCTTCACACCCATAAACATAGGAGTGTACAACCTCATGATTTGGCCAACCCTTATGGCCTCGGAGGATTTACTAAAAGGAATACCATGCCCAAACTGAGAAGCTACTAATTGAGTTAATAGAGTAATAGAGTGGAGGATCTCAGCATTAGTAGCATCCCCTTGAGGTCACGGAGGAGGAGTGTCACTCTCATAAGCAAGGTTAGTAGGGACAGATAGGACCTCATGAGAATGGTTAAATACTGCATCACTATCCCAGGTCTAGACTTTAAAAGTTGGACGAGCTCCGTTCATAGGGACCTGAATTGGGACAGAAGGGTTTGCCTAAGTATCAGATCTCCGTGGAGGCATGATCTGAAAGATAAGCAAACAGAAATTAGAGGAATCCAAGACCTTAGACTCTATAGGTCGAGATTGAAACACAATAAAGGGAAACATTCCTAAATGTCTCATAGCCCCTCTCTTATAAGTGTGGCACGCTACATACCCATAAAAAAAACTCTACTTGACATAACTTTGTGGACTCCCAACTAACTTTGAACCTAGGATATGGTAAAAACTTAACACGATCGAAAATTGGTTCATATCGTATAGGCAATCTCAGGCCCAAGTAGGATTGGATATCGCCCCATTAACCAAACCAAACCATACCTTTGACCACAAGTGTCGGATAAACTCTGAACACAAATAAAGTAGTAAAAACAATGCCAATGATCATAGAAAAAGAAGAGTCTAATCAAGCCATTTACATCAATAAATTAAACTAATATGCCTATGTCTACAATCATCCTCAAGGCCTCTACAAATTTAATATCAAAAAAATGTCTGGATTTGCCCCCGACAATAGCCAACATCAAGTCTAAAAAAGTCTACGACCAAAAATAAGAGACTATGGAATGTATGCCTTCCAAAAATGGAAGCTCACCACTTCAATATCAACATACGAACCGCCTGAACCCCTGGACATTGCACAGCAAGAGAAGAATAAGCTCCGGCCAATATGTCGCATGGGAACATAGTGTTCAGAGATAGTTAGCAATTGGAGCGCTAGCACGTAACTCAAGGATAAGGATAAAATAGTGCATTTTGTTCAAATCTAAGTTAAAACATAACACACAATCACGTTTACAAAAGTATAGACATATATGAAGATGCATATACATATAGTTTATAGTATGCCAAATCATAGAGAAAGTCATAACATTTGTTCTTAAAGCATTCATTCATAAGACATGGAGTGAAAGACTTCCACCCTTATAATTTAGAACATTGAACTTCTACATTACATTAGACAAGAGGACCCAAACCTCAAGCTATCACATTTTATATGGTAAGTTGACCCGCACCACAAACCAACACATCTTAAATGGTGAGTAGACCCAAACCACAAATCGGCATATCTTATATGGTAAGTGGAATCGAACAACAAATTTGCAAATATCATATGGTAAATGGACCCAGACCATAAACTAACACATCTAATAGGGTAAGTGGACTCTAACTAGAAATCAACACACCATACATGGTAAGTGTACCAGAACCACAAACCTACATAATCATTACTAGTAGACATTTGGACTCTAACCCTATTTACACATATATTAATACCAATTCAATTCAACACATAGGGACTCTAACTCATTTAACCAAATCAACTTCATAAGTGACCACATGGTCTTCAGGAACCACTCTATTTACTAAACACATTCTCGATTCAATTCATCATTCAATTAAACTTATGGTCATCCAGACCCTGACAAACCATTCATTCCTCATTAGCAATCTTATACCACACTTTAGTTAACACACAATTCAAGTTCATGTTTAGGGGCTATAACCCATCTATCCAACCAACTACTAAGGAAATTCATTACCTTATTACATAGAATACAAGGTCTTTACCAACCACTTACCTAGAATTCATATTCATATATCAATATCTTATCACATTCATATTCACTAGACCAACATAATAGTTCAATATACCATTAATATGTGACTAGTTAATTCTCTTAGACATTTTCACAAGCATCTTGAGGGAACACTTTTATCAATACCAAACCCAAAGTAGAAATCATCAAAGGGTTTCTCATGACCCATTTTTTACCACAATAAAAAAGAACCCATATGTGCAAACCATCACCAAAAAATGTATAAACACAAGTTAAAGCAAGAGTAAACAATACCCAGCACTATCCTTCAAAACCTTCAAATTTGATTTCAAAACCCAATTTACATGTTAGAATAATTTTTTAAAACACATGATATTTTAAACTAACAATGATGGAAGAGATACACGCCTTATACAAGATGATTCACAGAAAGGACTTGACACCCTTCTTGCCTCTAGAGGAACATTTGAGAAATCCTAGCCTCCAATCTTCAAGAGTGACTTAAAGTGTGTTTTGGTATGTTTAACCCACCAAATAATTGTTATGTAAGGATAAGATGAATTATATAGTGAGGGGACTAGAGGGTTTTTGGGTGGGAAATATCCATAAAGCCCTCAGCTTAAAAGATGAAAACCCAACCCATAGGATGGTAGGACTCCCTCATCATACCGTACCCTAGCATATAAGTAGTACCCCAACTCATACCGTAGGCCTCACCAAGGACCACTACACTAACAAAGGTATAAACATAAACACATGACTCGTACCCAAGGGTACCAATGGTACCTCAAACCATACCCTGACCTGTACCTAAGATAGTGTTATTATGACAACACCTAAGACTTTATACAACTTGGCATGGTAAGACTCATACCTAATGGTATGACCATGGGGAGGCAAAATTGTATCTCAGATAGTGTGTAACCCCTACCACACTACCTAAGATACGAGTAGTGGGTGATTAAGTCGTATCTAAGGGTACGACTAGTACCCTGAGTCATATCATGGACAAAATGCCCAAAACTGAAAATTTTTTGCAAGGCCAAGGTCTTTGGTATATCAACACAATCAAGTAGGGTGACCCAACCAAGATAATTATAGAAATATAAATACACTATCCAAGAATGAAAACCTAAAATACAACACAAATAGGTGAAATACATCTAAATACTCATCAAAAAGTGCAACATAGAAATTTGATATTACTCAACTAGAATTATGTAATGAATGGATGCAATTACAATGCATATGCATTTACACAACCATTGAGCAATGGTTTTTAGGTCAGGACCTATGAAGGACTCATAAGTTTCATGTATTGAGCAAGAGTGCACTCCAATCTAATATATAATATGTACAAGTGTGCACGCTGAACCTAATATATATAAATATTGTGTAAATATGCAATACGATCTCATATGAAATGCATATCATGATAATAGATAGGGATGCAACTTCGACTCTTAAACAATAATCAATCAATAATCTTTCTGCAAAATATTTTGTTTCTTAAAAAATAACAGATATCAACCCAAATTATATCTTAAATATAGTAAGTGGAGAGCTCTCATTACTCCAATTACACACAACTAACACATAGACACTTTAAAAAAGGCTCAAATTAATCTTCAATTTTCCTTAAAATAAGACTCACGAAGAAACCTAGAATCAAATAAATCAAATTTTTTCTTTACCCTTTCAAATAGCTTTTGATTGAGCTCAATATATTAAAGTATGAAGTCTACATGAGGATAGGAAACTAATGATATCCATTTTTATAAATTCTTACTCTAAAAATCCTATGCTTAAAATCTGAATTTGTGAAAATTGTAACTGTAGAACAACAAACTTATAATAAGATCTAGGAAGTCTAAAGCCAATCATGAGCCAATATATTACCTATAACACTTCCTGGAAAATCCAATCCTTATTTCATTATTTCCCAATCATTGCACTATTATTTTAGTAAAATTTTATTTAATAACATGAAAAAACTTTAAAAGCATAAGGGGTACATGGGAATCCCCCAAGCAAACATAATAATGAACTAATTGTGTGGTACACGAGAATTCCGTAAGTGAACTTAATAATAATGGAGTCTATGGGTACATGGGAAACCTTTTTTATTAAAAAGGTTGGCTAAGGACATTTCTTGTAAGTGATAGTCAGTATGACGATACCACTTCTTATAGCCTTGGTTAATACTTAATGAAATTTTTGGTTTGGTTGTGTGCTAATGGTTTTAGTTAGGCAACAATGTTTGGGTGTGATAGCTAACCGTGACGATGTTAGTCCAATGGAAAAACACTGGAAACTCATGTTTGCCATCATGAGGATTAGCCATAGTGACCATAAATTTATGGGGTAATGGGAATCACCTAAGTTACACTTGTATATATATATCATGGAGGGCGAAGGGTGCACGAGAATCCCCTACCCCTATGGTATCTCTAGTTTGTACGGATATACGCACTGTGGCCCATCCAGGAGGTAACACTGAACCCATATATCACATGGTTAGTCTAGGATGGTTAATCTTCATATACCCAAGTTAATGGTTTTAAATACATACTAAACTCGATTTCTTTTCCCGGCACAAATTATATATATATATATATATATATGTATAGTTGTAAATGTATATGGTTGTTTACTTGTTTATAAAGGTTGTAATTCTTTTATCCTTATCCTGAGTGCATGCTAGCATTCACTTGCAAAACCATCTTTGAGCATTGTATCCCTACGCGATGTAGGAACCAATTTTTCTACTCCTCCTGTTTAGTGATCAAATTCGGGATCAGTTTATGTTGGATTAAAGGGCCAAGCTTCCATACTCTGAAAGTCTCCATTTTATGTCATGGATGTCTTTACATACTTTGGTCATTTAATAGACTTATGTTTTGGCTATATCAGGGGCATGTCCCAATTAGATATTATTTTATTTTTGGATAGAGACTTTATGGGACTACTATGGGTTAGTATGGGTGGTATCGATATTGGTGTCAGCCTTAGCATTGGTTTTGGTATTTGGGCTGACAATGTTAGATTAAATTTGATTTATGATTGTTCCATTTTGTTTTGAGTTATATTTATACAAGTTTGGAACTTATCTGATATGGGATATGGGGAGATTATGGTGGGTTATTGTGGGTGGTCTCTGGTCCAGGTTGGGCTTGAGCCACCCGACATGACTAGGCCCTTATACTGTTTATATCATATATAGCGCCTCAAACGGAGCCATCTCAATGCTAAAGTAGTAGCTATTATTATTAGAAAACTCTATAATAGGCAAATGCTCAAACCAACTACCCCCATAGTCAAACACGCAAGCAAGAAGCATATCCTCGAACGTCTGAATTGTCCTTTCTGCTTGCCTATCCGAATACGAGTGGAAAGCAGTACTCGAACTTACCTTAGTCCCCAACCCTTTATGGAATGACCATCAAAGGTGAGATAAAAATTGTGTACCACAATTGGAGATGATAGAAATAGGTACCCCATGCAACTTTACAATCTCTTGGAGGTACAACCTCGCATAATTTTCAACCGAGAAGTGTAATGCCCCACACTTTCCTAAGCTAGAAAGCAAATCGTTGTTCGTACATGTGAAACCCCTAATTCTGTAAGCCATATTTGGGCACATGAATTACCAAGAGTACCCTAGTTATAAGAGAGCTTATGATGTGTTAAGTGTGGTTATATGAGTCACTTAAGGTAGTACAAGCTAACAGTTTGAAAATCCATCATGTTTTAGTGTTTGAATTTGCAAGGGTCATATTTGAATGTACATAACTTGATAAATATATGGTATTTCTGCATATTTATACCCACCAACTTATACAGAATCAAATTATCTTTCCAACGATACCAATTTTATCAAAATCTGACACCCAAGCAAGGAGTTATGGCTTTGCAAAGTAGAGTGCGTCGCCTAACCAATCGCACATGGCTACTGGAATAGGTGTGCAATAAGTAATGTGGAGTATACCTAAATATGTGCAATAAGCAATGCTGCGCATACTTAAATGTATGTGATAAGCAATGTGGCACATATGTAAATGTATGTGATAAGCAATGCGGTGCACACTTGGTGTTTCAGGTAGTAAAAACACTCCTTTTTGAGTTATTTTGAGGGAAATTAAGTCTTTTGGCACTCTTTACACATCCATAAACTTAAACTTATGAATTTAATAGAATCTAAACACATCATTACCCAATTATCAATCTAAGTTCATCATCCAAGAACACTAAAGGAGAAAAACAACTAGGGTTGCACAATCAACATTGAGGGTCCAATCTTTCAATGAATCCATTACCATAAAGGTATATGGGATTTTCAACAAGAACATCTTTTTGTTCTTGTGCCCAAATATTTATATTATTTTATAAAGATACATGATTTTACTTGTTTAATTATGAATTTGAGATGGAAACTATTATCCTATATTCTTGTTCAAGAAACTATGATAGTTGTGTGATGTCTTAAAGATAAATTCCTTGAGTTTTGATGTTAATATCATGTTTCAAGTTGAATTTCCAGATTTTCATATGAGTTATACTTGTTTGCTATACAAAGTATGAATCTTGAAATGTTTTGCTCAAGTGTTGATATATAGGATTTAAACCCTCTTTGAGATTATGATCTTTGGTGAAGTAATGTGTTATACACACCTTGATATTTGAATGATTTGACCTTTTGGTCTTGAAAGAGTTATTTTTGAACTCGAATGACAAAATAAATGCACATGTTGATTTATTATGAAAAAAGGGTAGCATGATAGCTCCCGATATGAATTGTTGAATTGCGTTATTGTGGATTTTCTTTTGAAATGATCTAAGCTAAGTCCGGGAGTAGTCTTTAGCATCGAGTGGTAGGTATAGCTATGATTGGTACTTCCCTAGAACTACATGCCCCCGTAGGATGTGAGCCTAAGGCTAATTGATATAGCGATCACTAGTGAACAAAAGATTTAGGTCCTACTTCAATGGTAAGGATAGGACAGCTCTCCCCAATGTGGGTTGGATGTTGGACTCCATGTAGCTCATATGGATTATGTCATTTGTAAGAGACTCCTATTGTGTGTGTGTATTCTTCTGATTGAGATGAAAAATGTAATAGTTTGAAAGTGTGAGTTGAGAAAGTTATCGTTTTTAAAGAATTTGATGAATATTTCTATATCTTAAAGAGAATTGTTATGAAAGCTACTCATTTTGAAGACTTGAAAATGATTATGATAGTGATTGGGATTTACTATGATGACTCACATGTTTTCACCGATGTGTTTTACTCTATGGTGATTATGATGATTTTATTTTGAGCTATGTGAGTCTCTTATTATAGTATGCATATTTTCCTATGAATGTTTGTGATGTAAGACTTTTATGAAGACTTGCATACACCCTTATATACTCGGTCCATATTCTATGGTATTGACCCATGTATTCGTACATGGGCTACATTTTTCCTATAATGTAGGTCCAGGTGCTCATTCCTAGGCATAACGTTATTCTCCGAGCATATTGGTCTATATTTTCTGCAGTGGTGAGTCCTCATGGTTTGAGGACTAGTTATTTCAGATTTTACTCTTTTAGTTTGAGTTATCATTTTATTCCCTGATATTAGGGTCAGTTGGGGTCTGTCCCAATGGCTCAGTGTTATACAGTTCAGTAGAGGCTTGTCAGACTAGATGGTTAGATTGATCAGTCTTGTGGAGAGGTCGTATTTTGTTACTTTTCGTATTTCTTTCATCTTGAATTATGATATTATGGAGAATATCTTCATGTTTGATTATATTAATCCTGTCAATGAGTGTTGAATGGTATGAAAATGGCTCAAAAGGTTAGCTTGGGGCTACTTGTTTCCTTAAGCACCGTGTGACGCTTCGAGACCCATTTTTGTGGCATTACAAACTTGGTATCAGAGCATAAGGTTATTGAAGTTCTAAGGAGTCTAGCAAGCTGCGTTAAGTAGAGTCTTAATCATCGGTGTATAGCGCTCCACATGTATGAGCAAGAGGCTATGAGACATTTTACGAAAAAGTGTTATTTCTTTCTTTTAGAAGTCCATCATGCTTAAAGTTGTTTCCTTTCAGCTATCGATTCGTGCTCTCCTCTTTTAGAATATGCCTCCTTGCCTAGCTAGAAGAAATAATGATGGTCAGCAACCCTAGCCTACTGACCCACTGAATGAAAATATGTCTCATGCCGAATTTTGGGCAGCCTTTCAGGTGCTGGGCCAAGCTGTCATTATGAATGTTCAGGCCAATCCGGCCCTAGCTCCACAGTAGCAAGGAGGTGATTCAGCTACTGCGAGTATCTGTGACTTTATGCGTATGAATCTGCCAAAATTTTATAGGTCCAAGCCAGATGAGGATCCACAGTTGTACTTGGAGGAAGTGCAAAAGATTACTCATGTGATGCATGTCTCTAAGGAGAATAGTGTGAAGTAGGCAACATATCGGTTGAAAGACCTTGCTTATGATTGGGTAGTTGTTTTGAGAAAGGGTAGAGTTTAGGGTGACACCCCTATGTCTTGGCAGGAGTTCCAGGATACATTCCTGGATAAGTTTTTCCTTTTAGATATGAGAGAGGCAAAGGTAAAGGAGTTTATGAACTTGTGACAGGTCTCTATGACTGTTAAAGAGTACTGTCTAAAGTTCAATCAGTTTGCCAAATATGCTCCTGACTTAGTAGCTGATAATCAGGCCAGTATGAGTAAATTTGTGATAGGAGTGTCTTGCTATGTTGTTAAGGAGTGCAGGTCTGCTATGTTAAATAGTAAGATGAATCTTTCCAGGCTGATGACTCATGCCCAATAGATTGAAGCAGACAAGATCAAGGCAAGGGATAGAATGAGAGGGAATAAGAGAGCTAGGTCCAAGCAGCACGGATAGGGTCAGACTAGATCGTAGGAAGGGAATCACCCTCAATTTCAGAACCGTTTATCTACACCAGCACCATTGTCATCTAGTGCTCCCATACCTAGGGGTGGGCAAGAGCAAGGTAGCAGGTCATATGCAGCCAGGTCCCAGTACAGTTTTGGCAATAAGACAAATTATCCTCTGTGTCCTAAGTATGGTAGGACCCACCTGGGTGAGTGCTGGGGTGAGAAAAAAGGTTATTTCGGTTGTGGTGACTTGGGTCAAAAATATAAGGAGTGCCCACATGCCAGGCAAGGGTGTCATGATAATCGCCCTCAGACTCAGACTCAGACAGCTAGTGCACCAGTTTAGGTGACTCCCCCAGCCCCAGCTCAGGGCACCTCTTCTAGCACTGCTGGCGGTCAGCGCCAAAATAGGTTTTATGCTTTGCCATCTAGCCAGAATCAGGAGGACTCTCCCAATGTTGTTACTGGTATGCTACGTATACTTCAATTTGATTTCTATGTTTTGTTGGACCCTGGATCCAGTTTTTCATATGTTACACCTCTGGTTGCTGTGAATTTTGAAATGAGTCCTGAAAATATTCCTGAGCCTATCTTAGTTTCTACCCCAGTGGGTGATTCGATTGTTGCCCAGAAAGTGTATAGAAAGTACCCTACTACAGTCCTTCATAGAGTCATGTTGGCTGATCTGATGAGTTAGACATGGTGGATTTCGATGTTATTCTGGGTATGGACTGGCTTCATTGTTGTTATGCCTCTATAGATTGTCGTACCCGAGTGGTCAAGTTTTAGTTTCCTAATGAACTTGTGTTTGAGTGTTCTGGGAGTTCTGTATCTCCCAAGAGTTATTTTATCTCATATATTAAAGCTAGAAAACTTATCTCCAAAGGGTGCATTTATCATCTGGTCAGAGTCAAGGACACTAAGTCTGAGACTCTAACTCTCAAGTCAGTTAGCATAGTCAATGAGTTTTCTGATGTCTTTCCAGAAGATCTCCTAGGGATACCTCCTGATAGAGAGATAGAGTTCAGGATCAATCTTCTTCCCGATACTCAGCCCATTTCTGTTCCTCCTTACCGTATGGAACCTACAGAACTTAAGGAGTTGAAAGAGCAACTCAAAGATCTGTTAGATAAGGGTTCCATAAGGCCCAGTGTTTCTCCTTAGGGTGCTCCTGTGTTATTTGTGAGAAAGAAAGATGGTTCCTGCGTATGTGTATTGACTATCGCCAGTTGAATAAAGTAACTATCAAAAATAAGTATCCTTTTCCTAGAATAGATGATTTGTTTGACCAATTTCAAGGTGCAAGTTACTTCTCAAAGATAGACCTTTGATTCGGCTATCATCAACTCAAAGTTAGGGAGTGTGACACCTTGAAAATAGCTTTCTGAACTCGTTATAGTCATTTTGTGTTTTTTGTTACGTCCTTCGGGTTAACTAATTCCCTAACAGCTTTCATGGACCTTATGAATCGAGTGTTCAGACTATATCTTGACATGTTTGTTATCGTATTTATAGATGATATTCTAGTGTACTCCCGTAGTGAGAATGAACATACAGATCATCTCCGAATTGTCTTGCAAACTCTTAGAAACCATTAATTGTTTGCTAAATTTAGAAAGTATGAGTTTTAGTTGAGGTCAGTTGTTTTTCTAGGTCATATCATTTCTTCCGAGGGTATTAGAGTTGATCCCCAAAAGACAGAAGCTGTTAGAAACTGGCCTAGACCTATCTCTCTGACTGACATCTAAAGTTTCTTGGGTTTACCTGGCTATTACCGTTGTTTCGTTGAAGGTTTCTCCTCTCTAGCGTCTCCTATGACCCAGTTGACCCAAAAGAAAGTGAAGTTCTTGTGATCCGATTCTTCTGATAAAAGTTTTCAGGAGTTGAAGACTCGACTCACTTTAGCCCCTATTTTGACTTTGCCTGATGGTGTTGAGGGTCTTGTAGTATTTTGTGATGCTTCTAGAGTTGGTTTGGGTTGTGTATTAATACCGAAGGGTAAGGTGATAGCTTATGCTTCTAGATAGTTGAAACCCCATGAGAAGAATTACCCCACCCTTGATCTTGAGTTAGCTGCTATTGTGTTTGCTCTAAAAATCTGGAGACACTACTTGTATGGTGTTCACATTGATGTTTTCACTTATCATAAGAGTTTGCAATATGTATTTACCTAAAGGGATTTGAACCTTAGGCAGAGAAGGTGGTTAGAGTTGTTAAAAGATTATGATATGAGTGTATTGTACCATCCGGGCAAGGCTAATATAGTGGCAGATTCCCTAAGCAGGGTGTCTATGGGTAGTGTTTCGCTTATTGAAGAAGGTAAGAAAGAGTTGTCTCGTGATGTGCACCGTTTGGCTAGACTAGGGGTTAGGTTGTTTGACTTTGCTGAAGGTAGTATAGGGGTGCAGTGTAGTTTCGAATCCTCCTTGATTTCAGAAGTAAAGGAGAAGCAAAACTTAGATACTAGTTTGGTCAGACTGAAAGAATCAGTCAAGGACCAAAAGGTGGAGGTTTTCTCCTAAGGGGGAGATATTGTGTTGAGATTGTAGGATAGATTATGTGTTCCGAATGTTGATGATCTGAGATAGAGAATTATGGCTGAAGCGCATGAGGCATGATATTTTATTCATCCTGGTGCCACCAAGATGTACCGCGACTTGCGGAAAATCTATTAGTGGAGTGGCATGAAGAATGATATAGTAGCATTTGTGGCTAAGTGTGCGACGTGCTAACAGGTTAAGGTAGAACACCAAAGACCTAGTGGTATGATGCAGGAGTTCGGTATTCCCACTTGGAAGTGAGAAGATATAAACATGGATTTTGTGACTGGTTTACCTCCTTCCCGACGCCATCATGATTCTATTTGGGTTATTACGGATAGATTGACTAAGTCTGCACACTTCTTGCCTATGCATACTTCTTATACTGCTGAGGATTACGCTAGATTGTACATTTGGGAATTAGTCAGATTGCATGGAGTTCCCTTGTCCATCATTTCAGATAGGGGTACTCAGTTTACTTCGCAGTTTTGGAGAGCATTTCAGAATGGTCTTGGTACCCAAGTACATTTGAGTTCTGCTTTCCATCCATAGAAAGATGGTCAGGGTGAGAGGACCATACAAACCTTAGAGGATATGTTGAGAGCATGTTCTCTTGACTTTAAGGGGAGATGGGACGAGCATTTACCATTGATAGAGTTTGCTTACAATAACAGTTTTCACTCTAGCATTGGCATGGCTCTATTTGAGGATTTGTATGGGAGGAAATATAGGTCACCCATCGGTTGGTTTGAAGTGGGTGAAGCTGCCATGAGTGGTCCTGATTCGGTCTTTGAGGCTATGGAAAAAGTCAAAGTGATTGGAGAAAGATTGAAAACCGCATAGAGTCGTCAGAAGTCGTATGCTGATATGAGGAGAAGAGACCTTGAATTTGAAGTTGGTGACTTGGTTTATTTGAAGATTTCACCCATGAAGGGAGTGAAGAGATTTGGGAAGAAAGGAAAACTTAGTCCCCGTTATGTTGGTCCCTACAGAGTTCTTAGTCATGTTGGTAAGGTAGCGTATGAGGTTGAGTTGTCTTTAAAGTTATCTTCCGTTCACTCTATCTTCCATGTCTTCATGCTGAGGAAACACGTTGGTGATTTTGTTGTTGTAGATCCTTCAGAAAACCCTGATGTGCAAGATAGTCTTTCTTTTGAGGAAGTTCCTGAGGAGATTTTAGATCACCAAGTCCGAAGATTAAGGAACAAAGAAGTTCCCTTGGTCAAGGTGTTGTGGAGAAACCAATCTGTTGAAAGTGCAACTTGGGAAACCGAGATGTCTATGCGATCCAAGTATCTGCACCTATTTTCCATAAGCCTCGATCAAGCCGAAGGTACCATTTTGCTCTAAATCATTCCTTTTCTATGCAGAATTACAGTAGGTCAGCAGTTATTTTATACTATTCAGCTGTGATTTCATGAGTCATGCTCTCCTTGTTGTGTCCGAAATGTAGAATGAAGTAGAGGCAAGATTAGCAAGTTGCTTCAGCTGTGTACCCTTCATCTTCTCTTTACTCTTAGTATACCCAGCGTCATTCGAAGACGAATGTCCCCAAGGAAGAGATATTGTAATGCCCCGCACGTTCCTAAGCTAGAAAGCGAACCGTTGTTCGTACATGTGAAATCGCCAATTCTGTAATCCATATTTGGGCACATGAATTTCCAAGAGTACCCTAGTTATAAGAGAGCTTATGATGTGTTAAGTGTGGTTATATGAGTCACTTAAGGTAGTACAAGGTAAGAGTTTTGAAATCCATCAACTTTTAGTGTTTGAATTCGCAAGGGTCATTATTGAATGAGCATAACTTGATAAATATATGGTATTTCTGCATATTTCTACCCACCAACTCATAGAAATCAAATTACCTTTCCAACGATACCAATTTCATCAAAATCCGACACTCAAGCAAGGAGTTATGACTTTGCGAAGTAGAGTGCGTCGCCTAACCAATCGCACATGGCTACTGGAATAGGTATGCGATAAGCAATGTGGCATATACCTAAATGTGTGCGATAAGCAATGCGGCGCATACTTAAATATATGTGATAAGCAATGCGGCACATATGTAAATGTATGCGATAAGCAATGCGGTGCACACTTGGTGTTTCAGGTAGTAAAAACACTCTGTTTTGAGTTATTTTGAGGGAAATTAAGTCTTTTGGCACTCTTTCCACACCCCTAAACTTAAACTTACGAATTTAATAGAATCTAAACACATCATAACCCTATTATCAATCTAAGTTCATCATCCAAGAGCACTAAAGGAGAAAAACAACTAGGGTTGCAAAATAAACATTGAGGGTCCAATCTTTCAACGAATCCGTTACCATAAAGGTATGTGGGGTTTTCAACAAGAACATCTTTTCATTCTTGTTCCCAAAAAAATTGTATTATTTTACGAAGATACAAGAGCTTACATGTTTAATTATGAATTTGAGATGGAAACTATTATCCAATATTCTTGTTCAAGAAACTATGATATTTTTGTGATCTTAAAGATAAATTCCTTGATTTTTGATGTTAATACCATGTTTCAAGTTGAATTTCCATATTTTCATATGAGTTATACTTGTTTGCTATACAAAGTATGAATCTTGAAATGTTTTGCTCAAGTGTTGATATATGGGATTTAAACCCTCTTTGAGATTATCATCTTTGGTGAAGTAATGTGTTATACACACCTTGATATTTGAATGATTTGACCTTTTGGTCTTGAAAGAGTTATTTTTGAACTTGAATGAGAAAATAAATCCACATGTTGATTTATTATGAAAAAGGGGCAGCATGATGGCTCCCGATATGAATTGTTGAATTGCATTATTGTGGATTTTCTTTTGAAATGATCTAAGCTAAGTCCGGCAGTAGTCTTTAGCATCGAGTGGGAGGTATAGCTGTGACTGGTACTCCCCTAGAACTACGTGCCCCCGTAGGATGTGAGCCTAAGACTGATTGATATAGTGATTACTAGTGAACAAAAGATATAGGTCCTACTCTGATAGCAAGGATAGGACAGCTCTCCCTAACATGGGTTGGATGTTGGACTCCATGTAGCTCACATGGATTATGTCGGTTGTAAGAGACTCCCAGTGTGTGTGTGTATTCTTCTGATTGAGATGAAAAATGTAATAGTTTGAAAGTATGAGTTGAGAAAGTTATCGTTTTTGAAGAATTTGATAAATATTTCTATATCTTAAAGAGAATTGTTATGAAAGCTACTCGTTTTGTAGACTTGAAAATGATTATTAAAGTGATTGGGATTTACTATGATGACTCACATGTTTTCACCGATGTGTTTTACTCTATGGTGATTATGATGATTTTATTTCGAGCTATTTGAGTCTCTTATTACAGCATGCATATTTTCCTATGAATATTTGTGATATAGGACTTTTATGAAAACTTTCATAGACCCTCATATACTCGGTCCATATTCCATGGTACTGACCCATGTATTCCTACGTGGGCTACATTTTCCCTATAATATAGGTCCAGGTGCTCATTCCCAGGCTTGACGAGATTCTCCGAGCACATTAGTCGACATTTTCTGCAGTGGTGAGTCCTCATGGTTTGAGGACTGGTTATTTCAGATTTTACTCTTTTATTTTGAGTTATCATTTTATTCCTTGGTGTTAGGGTCAGTTGGGGTCATTCCCAATGGCTCGGTGTTATACAGTTTAGTAGAGGCTTGTCAGACTAGAAGGTTAGATTGATCAGTTTTGTGGAGAAGTCGTATTTTGTTACTTTCCGCATCTCTTTCGTCTTGAATTATGATATTACGGAGAATATTTGATGTTTGATTATAGTAATCCTGTCGATGAGTGTTGAATGGTATGAAAACGGCTCAAACGGTTAGCTTGAGGCTACTTGTAGCCTTAAGCACCGTGTGATGCTTCGGGACCTATTTTCGGGGCGTTAAAGAAGTTAGTTCTCACTGACAAAAAAAGAGCCGACTTTTTCATCTTTCCACGATGACCCGAACTGAATCAAATTGATTCCGAGACCGAGGGAGACCGGTAACGAAATCCATGTTGATCATTTTGCACTTCCATTCAGATCGCTCAATTTATTGATACAATCCTCCAGGCTTCATGTTCTCAACTTTTACTTGTTGACACCATGCAGTTGGCCACAAAATTAGCCACATCCCTCTTCATATTGTTTCACCAATACATCTACTTGAGGTCATGATACATTTTCATCGAACCAGGATAAACAACATCTCGCAACTCATGCGCCTCAACCAAGATCCTCTCTTGTAAACCATCTACATCAGCAACACATAACCTTCCTTGGTACCGTAAAGTACCATCACCACTAATCTCATAGTCCATCACCTTATGCCCACCTATATTACCCTTGATCCTAATTAAGATAGGATCTAACATTTGTTTCTCCTTGATTTTAGCACTAAGAGATGACCACGCCACTTTCTGCACCAACACACCACTATCCTAGAAGTTCGAGAGGCGAATTCCAAGGTTAGCAAAATGGTGAATGTCCTTTACCAACTCCTGCTTCCATTTATCCACATGAGCCAGACTCCTCATAGATAACCTACTAAGAGCATCAGCAACCAGGTTAGCTTTACTTGGGTAGTAGGGAAGACTCATGTTATAATCCTTGAGAATCAGAAGCTATCTCATTTGCCTGAAGTTAAGCTCTTTCTGATTAAACACATAATCTAGGCTCTTATGATCTGAAAAGATATCCATATGCACTCCATACATATAGTGGTTCCATATTTTTAACGCGAACACCATAGATAGAAATTTCAAGTAATGAGTCGAATAATTCCTCTCATGCACCATCATCTGTATATAGGCATAAGCTATCACCTTTCCATGCTGCATCAGAACACAACTAAGTCCCACACGGTCTGCATCACAGTAGATCACAAACCCATCAGTATCTTTAGGCAAAGTCAAGACCATATCCGAAGTCAGCTTATCCTTCATCTTTTCGAAACTTCCCTCACAAGCATCAGACTACAGGAAGCTTACCTTCTTCTGAGTCAACTTAGTCAAAGAGGCAGTTATAGTTAAAAGAAACTCTCCACAAACCTCCTATAGTAACCAGCTAAACCAAAAAAGCTTCGAATATCGGTTGGAGTCACGGGTCTAGGCCACTTCTTCACCACTACAACTTTCTGTTGATCCATCATGATCCCTTAACTAGATATTATATGACCCAGAAAAGTGACAGCGTCCAACTAGAATTCACATTTCAAAATTTTGGCATATAACTTCTCTTTCAAGGTCTGTATTACAATGCGAAGGTAATTCGCACAATCCACCTTGCTCTTACAGTAAACCAAAATGTTATTAATGAATACAATGACAAATAGATCAAAAAAACTGATGGAAGACCCAATTCATCAAATCCATGAATGTCGCAGGGGCATTAGTCAACCCGAAAGACATAACCAGAAACTCAAACTGACCATACCGGGTATGGAAGGCAATCTTAGGAATATCCACCTCCCTAATATTTATGTGATGATACATGGATAGAAGATCAAATTTGGAGAAAAACTTAGCACCCTACAACTGATCGAACAAATCATCTATCCTTAAAAGAAGGTACTTATTCTTTACCATCACCTTATTCAATTGTCGTTTATTAATACATATTCAAATGGAACAATCATTCTTACGTACGAATAACATCCGTTCACCCCACGGGGACACACCAGGATGGATGAAACCCTTATCTAAAAAATCCTTAAGCTGCTCCTTAAGGTCCTTCAACTCAGCTGGAGCAATTCTATATGGTGAAATAGAAATTGGAAGAGTATCCGAAACAAGATCAATTCCAAACTCAATCTCCCTGTCAGGAGGAACACCAAGAATGTCATCAAGAATGACCTCAGGAAATTCATTCACCACTAGTACAGAACACAAAGAAGGGCTATTTGAGTTAGAATATTTAACTCGGACTAGATGGTAGAGACACCCATTGGAGATAAATCTCCAAGATTTAAGATATGATATGAAAAATCCCTTTAGGAGTTAGGGAAAAACCCTCTCATTTGATAACCAGCTCATGAGGTATTTTAAAGATGACCTTACGAGTCCAACAGTCTAGAGAAGCATAGCACGAGTGCAACCAATCCATCCCAACTATGATATCAAAATCCACCATATCTAATTCAAACAGGTCTACCACAGTGCCTTTGCTACCAATATATACCACACATACACCCTATGACTCTTCCAGCAATCACCAAGTCCCCTTACTGTGGTAAAAAATAGAAAAAGGGTTTGAAACACACTCAGGACCGAAATTAAAATGAACATCCACAAATGGGGTCACATAAGAGAGAGTGGACCCAGATCAAGTAAACAGTACACATCTAGAGAAAAGAGTTTCAACATAATAGTCACGATATCAGGCGATACCTCGGACTCCTGGCGGGTAGTTGGAGCATAGAGATGGTTTCGACTAGTGCCAAAACTAGATGGTGCACCATTTGGTGTCGGTGATGAAGATGAAGAAATAGGAACCTTGTTTGCCCTAGAGGCTTCCTTAACAATATGACAGTTTCTAAGCATGTGCCCTAGCTAACCGTAGTTGAAACACCTTTTCATCACAGAAACCCCAATGCAACCTACCATAAATATATAGGGAAGATACAATGGAGAAAATTGGGCCCCACTAGCCTAAGATTGGGCACTCTGTACCTTGAAGTTGTCGCCACCTTGGAAACACATATCACGCAATGGCTTTGGATAGAGAGCACTAGACGTCAAAAAAGACCAAGAATTTCCCCACTTTTTCTTGTGACACTTCTCGCCATCCCTGTCACTATGTTGTTTGCCACCATCTTGGTAAGAGAACCTAAACTTTCTGCCTTGTCTCTCCCTTATCTTAGACTACTTCTTCTTTTCTTTCTCCACCTAATGCATGTACACAACCAACCTAGAGATGTCCATGTATATGATCGATAAGGCATCCTTACTTTCTAATATCGAGTCTCGGGAAAACCTAAAAGAAAACTTCCTCATTATCGCTCTCACACTAAAAACTATCTCTAGAGCATACTGCGATAACTGGTGAAACATCAAGGCATACTACTTGACTAACATCTTACCTTGCTACAGATTAAAAAACTCTTCCATTATTGCTTCCCTTAACTCCTGAGGAAAGAAGCGGACCAGAAAAGCAATAGAAAAGTACTCCCACAGATATGACTTAGCATCGTCACTCCTTGACTGATCTTATTCCATGTACCATTGGTACGCCACATCCTTCAGCATGTAGGCGGCAAACTCAACGCCCTTCATATTCGTGGCATGCATAACTTAGAAAATATTTTCCATTTCATTTAAAAAACCTTAAGGATCCTCCTCAAACTTAACACCAATAAAGGTCAAAAGGTTCAACCTTATGAACTAGCCAACCCTTGTGGCCTCGGAATATGGAGTAACAAATACACCATGCTAAGCTTGAGAATCCACCAACCGAGCCAACATATAGATTGACTGACAAAGCTCAGCATTCATCACATTAGCCTAAGGAGCTAGTGGAGCAGTGGAGGGAACTGGTGGAACTCCAGGAGGGCAATCAGGAACTAGACCCCTAGATCAGGTCTAGACACCATAAGTAGATCAGGACCCATAAACATTGTCCTTAGGTAGGATAAAAGAGTTTTATTGAGCTTCATATCATCGAGGAGGCATAATAAAAAAAAACAGGAATTAGAGGAGAATTCAGTACCTTAGACTCTACAGCTTAAAAACAAAACAGAATAAAGAGAAACATTCCTAAATATCGAGGTAGCCTCTCCCTTATGAGTGTGGTATGCTACAAACCCTTAAAATAACTCTACTTGATATATCTTATGGACTCCAAGTGACCATGAACATAGGGCTCTGATACCAATCTCACATCACCTAAACCAGGGCATAGTCGTGTTGGATGCCTAAAGCCCAATCGGGATCAGAGACCACTATGGCTTCCTCTTGAAAAGAATAATCAAGCAACCTTCTTCTGGCCCAACCACAACCGCCTTGCAACCCTTGTCGCATGAATTCCAAACATATAACAAGATAGAACAACTAAAATAGAAAGGCATCTAAGAAAATTCATAACCAAAACTATCCAAACATCCAACAAAGCATCAAACTATGTCAACTCCAATACAAACACCAATGCCAAGGCTAACACCAATATAGACACCACCCATGCCTATACTAATCAAACAAAGCCTCTAGCTAAAAACCAAGATAATCCGGTCGGCACATGCCCTCAGCCATAGCCAAAACCAAAGTCAAAGAAAGAAATTAAAGATTGAAAACAAATCCATAGTATAAAATGGGGTATTTAAGAGTATGGATGCCCACTACTTCAGCCCAACACAAAGTTGTCCCTAAATCCAAGATCACTGAGCAGGAGAAGTAGTACGGTTGGTTCCTGCATCATATGGGGATACAATGCTCAAAGACATGTTAGTGGGCAAATGCTAGCATGTACTCAGGATTAAGACTAAAATAATGTCATTATTCAATACCAAAGTATTCATATACAATCACATAAATATATGTATATATAAACCGTATCGGGAATGGGAAACTCGTTTCGCGTGCATTTAAAACCTTAACCTGGGTTACCATCATAATCCACCAATGGGCTATATAGGTCGAGTGTTACCCCTTGAATGGGCCTAGTGCTAGTAGCTGCATAAACCCAAGATATCATAGGGGTTGAGGATTCCTGTGCACCCTTCGCCCTCCATGATACATATATACAAGTATAACTTGGGGATTTCCCTGTACCCCACAAGAATATGGCCATCATTACCAACCCTCGTGTCGGCAAAAATGAGTTTACAATGTCCGTCAATCGGACTCACTCCATGATTAGCTATTACAACCCGCCATTGTTGCCTAATTAAAACATTTCGCACATGAACAAACCACCAACTCCAAGAGTTAACTATCAAGGCCTTATAAAGAGGTATCATCATACCAACTTTTGCTTGCAAGCAATGTCATTAGCCAATTCTTAGGGGATTCCCATGTACCCCATATGATTCCCAATTAAACTAAAACCAGGACCATCAAGGCCTTTATAAAAAATTTAAACTTCAAAACCAATTCAAGTTCCATTACCATATTATGCAATGGAAGATTTCAAAAATAGTCAAACTATGTGACAAAAGCATTCTCATAGACACTTTAACAAACATGTTGAGGGCATATGATTTCCAAAACCAAAAACCATGCATCAATTCACCATTCCCATGCAACCACATGCTCAAACCATAATTATAATAGGAAAACCATAAGAAAAACATGGGAAACACTATCCAACCATGAACAACCAGCAACCCCAACATATATTTCAAAACCCAAACAATATCAAAATAATACCATGAAAATCATTCACAAAAACATGCTTTTAGCTGAACTAACAATGATGGAGGAGTAATATGCCTTAGACAACAAGGAATACGAAGAGAAACCACCCCTTTAGAGCCTTAATTGATTGCCTTAAATAAAACCCTAGCCTTTCTTAAACCAAGAGCTTGAGAGTGATTTGACAGTGTTTGAACATGAATAATAGGTTAAGGAAGCCTCTAAAGGTGTTTTATGTCGTGGGATCAAAATGATTTATTATAAGAAATATCCAAAATACCCCCAACTTAAACTATAAAAAGGACGCGGGAGGGTACGATTAGACCGCTCAACTTGTATCCACACCATACGAGTCATACCCATTACTCGTATCTTGATCAAAAAGTTAGACATCACTTTACCCAACATATGACTCCTTAGCCTAACTCCTACCATCACCATACAACAAGTACCCTCCAAGTCGTACCCTAAGTAGAACATCATGTCTATACACTGGACAATATATGGATGGACACTACACCCCTCATATCATGAACATATGACTCGTCACCACCAACCCATAACCACGAGAAAAAATCAACCACCAAATATTAGACACCCTACAATTGGGTAACATAACCCCTACCTACATTATACGCCTAGTATGATGAGTTGTATGATGACCAGAAAGCTCAAGACTCAAGAAATTTGCATAGGCCTAAAGCCAGGAAGTTTCACCATATCATCGATGGAGAAAAAACTTACCTAATATCAATAAATAATTGCCACTACTGCTTAGTGGAATCCCTCATCAATGTCATATAGACAACCTCGTAGGACTCAACTAGCCCCATATTCATGAGTCTCTGGTGGAAGCTAACCAAAAATTCATAGGCATCCTCATTTGATCCACCTTTAAACTTGAGCAGATCCATTTTATTGAACCTCTTATAAGGGCCTGACCTCAAGCCGACATATTTTAAATGGTAAGTGGAACCAAACCACAAACAAACACATTTTACATAGTGAGTGGACCCAAACCACAAACTAACATATCTTATAAGGTAAGTAGT
The DNA here is from genome assembly GCA_030864225.1 of Capsicum baccatum var. pendulum. Lineage (NCBI taxonomy): Eukaryota > Viridiplantae > Streptophyta > Magnoliopsida > Solanales > Solanaceae > Capsicum > Capsicum baccatum. The sequence goes on from CM061550.1 coordinate 110,934,766, forward strand.
TCTGAAACAAAAATTGACATATCTCGTATGGTAAGTGGACCCAGACCACAATCCATAGTAAGTAGACTCGAACTACAAACCAACACATCTTATTAGGTAAGTGGACCCAAACTACAAACCGACATACCTTACATGGTAAGTGGACCCAAGCCACAAACCAACATAATATTACTAGTTGACATTTGGACTCTAACACCTTTTACACATATATTATCGCTCATTCAATTCAACACATTAGGACTCTAACTCATTTAACCAAATCAATATCATAAGTGGCCACAAGGACTTCATGGAACCACTCAATCTATCAAACACTTTCATAGGCCAATGCCTTGATAAAATTCATCATTAAATTCAACTTATGGTCATCAAGAACCTTACAAGACATTCATTCCTCATTAGCAATCTTATAACACACTTTAGTTCACATATAATTCAAGCTCATGTTTAGGGGCTATAACCCATCTAGCCAACTAACTACAAAGGACATTCATTAACTTATTACATGGATAACAAGGCCTTCACCAATAACTTACTAAGCATTTATATTCATATATCAACGTCTTATCTCATTCATATTCACTAGACCAACCCCATAGTTCAATATACTATTAAAATTTGACAAGTTAATTCTCTTAGACATTTTCAAAACACCTGGAGGGCACATTTTTATCAGTACCCAAATAAAAGTAGAAATCATCAAACTTAGGATTTCTGATTACCCATTTGTTAAACAACAATCAACAAGCACCCACATGTGCAAACCATCACCAAAAACATGAATAAGCATAATTTAAAGTAAGAGTAAACAATACGCAACACTGTGCTTCAAAACCTTCAATATTTTATTTGAAAACCACTATTTAAAAGTCAAAATCATTTTTTTAAACACATGATATTTTGAACCAATAATGAGGAAAGAGATACATGTCTTATACAAGATGATTTGCGAAAAGAACTTGACACCCTTCTTGTCTCTAGATAAACACTTGAGAAATCCTGGCCTCTAATTTTCAAGAGTGAGTTAGAGAGTGTATTTGGTATGTTTGTCCCACCAAATAAGTGTTATAAGAGGCTAAGACAACTTATATAGTGAGGGGACTTAAGGATTTGAGGGTGGAAAATATCCATAAAGCCCTCAACTTAAAAGCTAAAAACCCAACCTGCAGGAGGGTACGACTCCCTCACCAAACTAAACCCTAGGGTACAAGTCGTACCCTAACTCATACCCTAGGCCTCACCAAGGACCACTACACTGACTAAGGTATGACCACAGACACATAAATAGTACCCAAGGATACGAATGGTACCCTAAACCGTACCCTAACCAATACCCAAGATAGTTTCATTATGACAACACCTAAGACTCTATAACATTTGGCATGGTATGACTCGTACCCAAAGGTACGACCATAGAAAGGCTAACTCGTATCTTGGACTATGTGTAACCCCCACCATGCTTCCTAGGATACGAGTGAGAGGTCACTAAGTTTTATCCAAGGGTACGACTAGTACCCTAAGTTGTATCATGGACAGAATGCTCAAAACTCAAAAGGCTAAGGTCTTGGGTGTTTTATTCCCCCCTACTTAGGCTCATTCATCCTTAAATGATGGGTAAGGCAAGCACAATCACAAGTTAACACATTACCACACCTAAATTTAACCCACTTATATAAAATTAGAAAATAAAGGTACACAACAAGGTCATGGCACATGCTAACATCACCACCGACTAACTATTCGTTCTATTGACTTTGGGACTCAACCCATTGTCCATCAAGGATACTCGTTCATTTCAAAATTTAGGGAATTGAACCCCCTGGCCTAACAAGGACATAACTCAAGTCAAGAACTCCAATAAATGTTTCAATCTCAAATTTTTGGAATGGAGGACAAATGCGGATACTTTGACTTTATGTCCTTTTTTGCCTCTGAAGTAGCTTTCTCGGACTTTTGGTTCCTCCATATAACCTTCATCGAAGCCACCTCTTTCATTCGTGAATGGCAAACTTTCCAACCCAAGATCCTTATCGAGACCTCCTCCGAGTACAAAGTGTCCAAAATACCAAAATCCTTTAAGGAAACAACCAATGAATGATCACTTATACACCTTCTCAACACAGACACATGGTTCATCAAATTAATAGGACTCATGCTAGAGGGAAATTCCAATTCAACTTATACTTTCCCAGGGAAAACCATCCCTCTTATGCATGCAAAAACAAAAACACTTCACTGGAACCATTTTAGAAAGAAGAAATAGTAATTTGGATAAGTGTCCGAGACAAGAAAAACCCACCGCTCACTCTCCCCACTAGGATACTAGGAAGGTCATCAGTGAGAATCTTTAGGAAGTTCACTAACCACAAAAATGGACTCTAGAGAAGGACCTCCCGAGTTAGAGTCTTTAACTCAGACCAAATGATACAAATACCCTTTAGAGATCATCCTTCAAGATCTAAGATAAGAGATGAACCTCTTTATAGTCTCTAAGGGGGGCCCTTCATATACAATGATTGGCTCATTAGGGAATTTTAAGCAAAACCTTATGGGTCCAACAATCTAAAGAAGCATAGCACGAATGCAACTAATTCATTCCCAAAATAACATCAAAATTAACCATATCTTACCCACAGCTATCATACACTTCTTACAACCACAGAGTCTCTTATCGGGGTAGAAATAGAAAGGATTCCAAAATAACTTAGAACCAAATTAAAATACACAATCACAGCTGAGGTCACACGCAAGAGTGACATACCTCATACCAAGTAATGCATAAACATTATAGAAAAAGAGTATCAACATACCCACAACAACATCTGAAGATGCCTCCGACTCCTGGCAGGTAAAAAGTTTAGATAACCGATTTTGTCCAATGTTGGTACCAAAAATAGAATCAGAAGAAAAAACAACACCCTTTGATATAGGAGCAGACGAGGTAGAAATAGGGGCCCTGTCAGCCCAAGTAGCCACTCGAGAAGGGCACTCTCACTATATGTGTCAAATCTGACCACATCTAAAACACCTGTTTTTCCCCTTCTCACACTCACCATAATGATGCTAACCATAAAATTTACAAGAAGGATAGGTTAGATCTAATTGAGCCTACTGGCTTAAGAATTACCACAACCAATTCTTCCTCTTGGACAACTTACCACTAGACTGTTGGCCTTCACTCAGCTTAGAAAATTGAGACCTGTTACATCGTATCTCACTAATCTCACCTTATTTCTTTTTCTCTTTCTCCACTTGTTGTATATACACAACTAAACTAGAGATGTTTATGTCGTTGATGAACAAAGACGCCTTACTCTAAAGGACCAATTTGAGAGATAGTCCCAAAACAAATTTACGCATCCTAGCTCTCATACTAAAAGTTATCTCAGAGGCATACCTAGACAACTAATGGAATCTCAAGGCATACTTCTTGACGGACATCCTACCTTGCCTTAAATTTGCAAACTCTTCTACTTTCTCTTTCCTTAGCTCTTAAAGAAAGAAACCATCAAACACGGCATAAGAAAAATCTTCCCACACGGCATTACTGTCACCCACACCTATAATATATTCCACTCTCCGTACCATTGGTACGCCACATCTTATAATTGATAGGAAGCAAACTCAACACCTTCAACTTCTGACACTTGCATAATTTGAAAGATCTTCTCCATTTCATTAATGAAACTTTGAGGATCTTCCTCAACCTTCACACCCATAAACATAGGAGTGTACAACCTCATGAATTGGCTAACCTTTGTGGCCTCGGAGGGTGGATCAAAAGGAATACCATGCCCAAACTGAGAAGCTACTAATTGAGTTAATAGAGTAATAGAGTGGAGGATCTCAGCATTAGTAGCATCCCCTTGAGGTCACGGAGGAGGAGTGTCACTCTCATAAGCAAGGTTAGTAGGGACAGATAGGACCTCATGAGAATGGTTAAATACTGCATCACTATCCCAGGTCTAGACTTTAAAAGTTGGACGAGCTCCGTTCATAGGGACCTGAATTGGGACAGAAGGGTTTGCCTAAGTATCAGATCTCCGTGGAGGCATGATCTGAAAGATAAGCAAACAGAAATTAGAGGAATCCAAGACCTTAGACTCTATAGGTCGAGATTGAAACACAATAAAGGGAAACATTCCTAAATGTCTCATAGCCCCTCTCTTATAAGTGTGGCACTCTACACACCTATCAAAAGACTCTACTTGACATAACTTTGTGGACTCCCAACTGACCTTGAACCTAGGATACGATACCAACTTAACACGACCAAAAACTAGGTCATATCGTATGGGAAATCTCAAGCCCAAGTAGGATCGAATATCGCCCCGTTAACATAACCTAACCATCACCTTCGACCACAAGTGTCGGATAAACTCCGAACACAAATAAAGCAGCAAAAATAATACCAATGATCACGTAAAAGAAGAGTCTAGTCAAACCATTTATATCAATAAATTAACCTAATATACCCATGTTTACAGTCATCCACAAAGCCTCTACAAATTTGATATCAAAAAACATGTCGGGACATACCCCCAAAAATAGCCAACATCAAGTCTAAATATGTCTACGACCAAAAATAAGAGACTATGAAATGTATGCCTTTCAAAAAATGGAAGCTCACCACTTCAATATCAACATACGAACCGCCTGAACACCTGGCCATTGCACAGAAAGAGAAGAATAAGCTTCGACTAATATGTCGTGTGGGAACATAGTGTTCAGAGATAGTTAGCGGTTGGAGCACTAGTATGTAACTCAAGGATAAGGATAAAATAGTTCATGTTGTTCAAATCTAAGTCAAACCATAACACACAATCACGTTTACAATAGTATAGACATATATGAAGATGAATATACATATAGTTTATAGTATGCCAAATCATAGAACAAGTAATAATATTCATTCTTAAAGCATTCATTCATATGACACGGAGTAAAGGACTTCCACCCTTATAATTTAGAACATTAAACTTCTACGTTAAATTAGACAAAAGGATGCGAACCTAAAGCTGTCATATTTTATATGGTAAGTTGACCCGAACCACAAACCAACACATCTTACATGGTGAGTAGACCCGAACCACAAATTGACATATCTTATAGGGTAAGTGGACTCAAACCACAAATTGGTAAATCTCATATGGTAAGTGGACCCAGACCATAAACTGACAGATCTAATAGGGTAAGTGGACTTGAACCAGAAATTGACACACCTTACATGGTAAGTGTACTCGAACCACAAACCTACATAATCATTACTAGAAGACATTTGGACACTAACCCCTTTTACACATATATTAATTCCCATTCAATTCAACATATAGGGACTCTAACTCATTTAACCAAATCAACTTCATAAGTGACCACAAGGTCTTCATGGACCACTCTATCTATCAAACACATTAATAGGCCAATGCCTCAATTAAATTCATCATTCAATTCAACTTATGGTCATCCAGACCTTTACAAACCATTCATTCCTCCTTAGCAATCTTATACCACACTTTAGTTCACACACAATTCAAGTTCATGTTTAGGGGCTATAACCCATCTAGCCAACCAACTACTAAGGAAATTCATTAACTTAATACATAGAAAACAAAGCCTTTACCAACTACATACCAAGAATTTATACTCATATATCAACATCTTATCACATTCATATTCACTAGACTAACATCATAGTTCAATATACCATTAACATGTGACTAGTTAATTCTCTTAGATATTTTCACAAATATCTTGAGGGAATACTTCTATCAATACCAAACCCAAAGTAAAAGTCATCAAACTTAGGATTTCTCATGACCCATTTTTTACCACAATAAAAAAGAACCTATATGTGCAAACCATCACCAAAAAAGTGTATAAACACAAGTTAAAGCAAGAGTAAACAATACCCAAAACTATGCTTCAAAACCTTCAAATTTGATTTCAAAATCACAATTTACAAGTCAGTATAATTTTTTAAAACACATGATATTTTGAACTAACAATGATGGAAGAGATACATTCCTTATACAAGATGATTCACAGAAAGGAATTGACACCCTTCTTGCCTCTAGAGGAACAGTTGAGAAACCCTAGCCTCCAATCTTCAACAGTGACTTAGAGAGTGTTTTGGTATATTTGACCCAACAAATGATTGTTATAAAAGGATAAGATGAATTATATAGTGAGGGGACTTAAGGGTTTTTGGGTGGAAATGTCCATAAAGGCTTCATCTTAAAAGATGAAAACCCAACCCGTAGGAGGGTATGACTCCCTCACCATACCGTACCCTAGCCTATGAGTAGTACCCCAACTCATACCATAGGCCTAACCAATGACCACTACACTGACCAAGGTATGACCATACACACATGACTCGTACCCAAGGGTATGAATGGTCCCCTAAACCGTACCTTGACCAGTACCCAAGGCAGTGTCATTATGACAACACCTAAGACTTTATACGACTTTGTATAGTAAGACTCATACCTAATGGTATGACCATGGGGAGGCTAAATTGTATCTTAGTTAGTATGTAACCCCCACCACACTACCTAGGATATGAGTGGTGGATCACTAAGTCGTATCCAAGGGTACAACTAGTACCCTGAGTCATATCATGGACAGAATATCCAAAACTCAAAATTTTTTGCAAGGCCAAGGTCTTCGGTGTATCAACCCAATCAGGTAGAGTGACCCAACCGAGACAATTATAGAAATATAAATACACCATCCAAGAATTAAAACCTAAAATACTATACAAATAGGTGAAATACATCTAAATACTCATCAAATAGTGCAACATAGCAATTTGATCATACTCAACTAGAATTATGTAATGAGTGGACGCAATTACAATGCATATGCATTTTCAAACCTACTTAGAAATGGCTTCTAGGTCAGGACCCATGAAGGACTCACAAGGTCCATGTATTGAGCAGGTGTGCACTCTGATCCAATATATAATATGTATAGGTGTGGACGCTGAAACTAATATATATAAATATTATGCAGGGATGCAATACGATCTCATATGAAATGCATTGCATGATAATATATAGGGATGAAACTTTGACTCTCAAACAATAATCAATCAACAATCTTTCGGCAAAATATTTTGTATCTAAAAAAATAACAGATATCAACCCAAATTATCTCTTAAATATAGTAAGTGGAGATCTCTCATTACTCCAATTTACATACAACTAACACTATGACACTTTAAAAATGACTCAAATAAATTCACAATTTTCCTTAAAATAAGACCCACGAAGAAACCTAGAATCAAATGAATCAAATTTTAGCTTAACCTTTTCAAATAGCTTTCGATTGAGCCCAATTTCTTGAAGTATGAAGTCTACATGAGAAGAGGAAACTAATGATATCTATTTTTATAAATTCTTACTCAGAAAATCCTAGGCTTAAAATTTGAATTTGTGAAAATTGTAATTGCAGAACAACAACCTTATAATAAGATCTAGGAAGTCTAAAGCCCATCACGAGCTAGTGTATTACCTATAACACTTCCTGGCAAATCCAACCTTTATTTCATTATTGCCCAATCATTGCACTATCATTTTATTAAAATTATATTTAATAACATGAAAAATCTTTGAAAGCCAAAGCTGAATAGGAGAAAAGTAAAGATAAATTATCAAATAATAAATTATTACCTATCATTCACTAATCCTAATTATAGACTTAATAATAGTCTTATCATTAAACCATAACTTCATCTCACTTTCTTGACCCCTAAATCTATATTTCCTTATTTAGTTCCATATATATATATATATATATATATATATATACACACACACACACACTTTTATAAATCACAGTGTAAAATTCTCACATAAACACTAAGTCCCCTCGATGCCGTAAGAGGTTGGAACTCTGGTCAAAATTATATATATATATATATATATATACACACACACACATATATATACACACACAGACACACACCCCTTTACAAATCACAGTGTTAAATTCTCACATGAACACTAAGTCATCTTGATGCCGCAAGAGGTTGGAACTCCGATCAAAAAAATTTTATCTTGTGTGGGACCAAGGGTTAATCTAACTCTTTACTTATTCTCTTTTCATTTGGGTCATATTTATAAGGATATAAAAGAGTTATGGGCCGAGCCCATCACCCATCAATTAAATTAGTTATCTGAAATAGCCTAAATTCATCCGCAAAATCTTTGAACAAATCAAATAAGTTAATTGACACAAAAGAATGTTCAAAACCTATTGAAAATACTAAAACACCAATTCTAAGTCATCTTGGTTGAAAGTTGAAAATGGTCAAACTCAACATTTTTAAAACTCAATAACCCAATCTGTGATATAAGTGGCTCCTAAATATCTCACAGTTCGTACTACTCATCCTCATAAGTCATAAATTGTGTACACAATCTAAGGGGAATGCCAAAATAGGGAAAACAAGAAATATTCATAAAATGACTTGGAAGGCCATTATATAATCCACCACTAAAACACATAGTCATCCTCAAACGTAGAGATAAAAAAGATACCTAAAGTGTCAAAAAACTGAGGATATCTACTTCATGTGTCAGACTCGATCTCCCATATAAACTTCTTAATTAGGTAATACTTCCACAGAACTTTCATCAAATCAATACTCTTGGAGCTCAACTTCCTAATCTTCTTTTCCAAAATGGTTACAAGATCCTTCCCAAATGCTAAATTATGATTAAAACTTATCGAGTCTAATTAAATCACATATGAATTATCTAGATGGTAGTTTTTCAACATAGAGACATGACAACCAGATGCACAACTCAAAGAACTGATGTCAAAGCTAACTTATAAGTTATCAGTGCAACACATTAAAGGACCTCAAAATGGATAATATACCTCAGGCTAAGTTTTTCTATATTCCTAAACCTCATCACCCTCTTTATAGATGATACTATAAGCAACACCCGCCTATCATTTATAAAATTTAAGCCACAAAACTTTTTGTCAGCATAACTCTTGTAACTACTCTGAGATACTACAAGCAGATCTTGGATCAATCTCACTCGATCCATCAAATCTCTCAAAAAATTAGTGCTCTAAGGTCTAACTCCAAAGAAATCAGACCACCCCAATATAGATCTATAGCTCATCCTATACAAATCCTAAAACAGTGACATCTGAATATTAAAATGGTAGCTATTATTATAGGATAACTCAGCCAATGGCATAAACTGATCCTAATGACCACTAAATTCTATCACATAATCTTACAATATAAAATTTAACAATTGAATGGTTTTCTCTAACTAGATCTCTTTCTATGGATGAAATTTTGTACTCATATCCAACTAGGTATGTAAGTCACATTGCAAAGCACCCTAAAAGTTTGAAGTGAATTGAGTGCCTCAATCTAAAATAATAGAAACGGGCAAGCCATATAGTCAAACTATCTCACAAATGTAGATTTGGGCAAAATTTTCTGCATTATAGCTCATCTTCATAGGTACAAAATGGAATGATTTATTCAATCTATCGACAATCATCCAAATCATATCGAACTTTCCCAAAGTTTTGGAAAAACCAACCATGAAATCCATAGTGATACACACCTACTTTTACTCGAGAATGGGCATTCTCTAAAGCAATTCACCCAGTCATTGATGCTTAAATTTTAACTGCTAACAATTAAAAGACTTGTCTTTAAACTCTACAATATCCCTCTTCGTACCACGCCACCAATAATATTGCTTCAGGTCATGATACATCTTTGTTTTGCCTAGATAAATGGAATAGCGAGAACAATGGGCCTCCTTTATAACGGATCTAGTCAAATCCCTAACTCTAGAAAAATATATTCATATATTAACTCTAAAAACACCCTATTAAAACAACACAATAATATATCAAGTATATTTCTACCCAGTGGGGTCTGAAGAGGGTAAGTGTACGTAGTCCATACCACTACTTCAGAGATCAGACATAGAGGCTATTTCCAATAGATACTCGGCTCAAGATAAAATAATCTAGAACAAAAATAGTAAAAGGACAAGAGATAATAGAAATTACCTCATAAAATAATAACATAAATAGGACACACCAAGTAATACAATAAATAATAAAAAACTCTTAAATATACTAGTACTATAGCTACTAGCACGGATAACAAAGCCAAGTCCTCTTGCCTACTAGTAATGAGACATTCCTTCCTAGTATCCTTATAACCTAATTTACCTCCTCCATAACTTTCTATCTAGAGTCATGTCCTCGATAAGCTAAAATTTCTACATGTCATACCAACAGACCTTTCTCCAATATTTCTTCGATCTACCTCTAACTCACCTGAATTTATCCCTATCCAACTTCTCATGCCTATTTACTAGGGAATCTGTGCCCCTCCCCATCACATGTAAGAACCATCTTAACCTTGCTTCCATTATCTTGGCTTTCACTAAAACCACTCCAACCTTATCCCCAATAACCTTATCTCTAACCCTATCTTTCCTAGTATACCCATAAATCTACCGCAACATTCTTATCTTCTCGGTTTTTATCTTTTAAATATGATATTTCTTAACTAGCTAACACTCTATCCCATAAAACATAGATAGTCTAATAATCACTCTATAGAACTTGTCTTTGTGTTTAGGAGGTACCATCATGTTACACAAGATTCAAAAGATGAGCCTCTATTTTAACCACCCTACCCAAATTTGATAGGTGGCATGCTCATCAATTTCTCCATTACCGTAAATCATAGACCTTAGATACTTAAAACTATCTCATTTCTAGATAGCCTGAGTATTAATGTTTATAACCACATCAGCCTCATGTGGCACCTTACTAAACATATAGTCCAAATATTCCATCTATGACCTAATCAACCTAAATCCCTAAGAATCTAGGGTTTGCCTCTAATCCTCTACCATAGCATTAACTCCTCAATGTGAGTCATTAATCAAGACTACAACATCAACAAAAAGCAAACACTAAGGTACCTCACTATGTATTTGCAATGTCAAAACATATATCATCAAAATAAATAGAATTAGGCTAAGAGTCTATCCTTTGTTTAACCCATTAAGATGGGAAAATGACCCGAGTCCCCTTCTACAGTCCTAACCTGGTCTTAGCTCAATTGTACATATCCTTAATTAACCTAGCGTACACCATAGGTATATCTCTAGCCTCCATTTACTCCATAAGACCTTTATGGGGCCTTTATGATGGGCCATCTATTAGTCAATAAACACTATGTGCAAGCCTTTCTTCCTATCTATATACTACTCTACCTGTCTCCTTATGAGATGGATAACTTCAGTAGTTGAGTGTCTTGGCATAAATTTGAGTAGATTCTATAAAATATTAACAATCCTTCATAACCTCAACTATACCACCCTCGCCAAAACCTCCATTATATGTCTCGATAACATGATACCCCTATAATTAGTGCAATCATAATGTCCTCCCTACTCTTATACAATGGAATCATTAACATCGATGCCTACATGTGGGGCATATAAACTAAAAATATTTAAAGAATACCCTTCAATAACTAATTTAATTGAAATCATCCTATCATTTACCCTCCTAACCTCAACTACTTTGTCCCTAAGCTCATCATCTAATGGATATCTATACCATTTCTATTCCCTATGTTTCCTGAGTACCACTACTTATAATATCTACTGCCCTCTCCTTAGTACCAACCCATTTGGTTTCTTTGATATAAGATATATTAATATGCCTCTTCATAAGAACTTTAACTAGCTCTACAAACTTCTTTGATATATACCCTATGCTCCAAGACACTATGCTCGACCTAGGGTCTCTCTTAACCTAAATACCCCTTCTACCTCTGCCCTGACCCTAGCATCTAACCCCAACCTTGAACCTAGCCCTACTTGAAGACATAACCCTAAACAACACCATTAGACACAGCTACCAGAGATCACACAAGCTAATACCACTAACTCAATAAACACTAAGAATATAGACCTTAGGTAACAATGCAATTAAAAAAATACCACTAAAACCACACCAAGAGTACTGCTGGGAATAACACAAACATTTAACCAAAACCTATGGCAATTACACCAGGAACTAGAAACAAAGACAACTAAAACACCAGCAAAAACTACAACATAATAGGCAGTAATCAGTAATAAGGTTTGAATAAAGTAACTCAAGATATATGATTATCGCAACTAACTACTGCTATGTTATATAGAAATATAAATTAGTAATCCATCATGATTAGATAAGATAATAAGCCAAGAAATAAGAGAAAATTGACCAAAATATAAATATAAAAAAAGATAGATAGTAGCAGTCACCAATGACAAAGAAAGCTGTACAAACAACTAGAAGAGACATAGCGAGTGTACTTTATTGAAGTTAGGGTGGTTTTCTTGGTTGGGTCATTGAATTTCGACAATTAAAGGTAGAAATTTGTTGCCAAAATCTTGTTTTCATCTTCATAGAGGATCTTCTAGATCTAGGATTCTATTACCTATAAAGAGTTAAAAAAAAGTAAAGTGGGAAGAGAAAAGATAAAAACCAACTCACTGAATGGAAAAGTAAATCATTAAACAAGAGAGAGACGAATAAGAAATGGAAATAGAGATAAATAGAGATCAGTGCATTTACAAGGTCACCAAAGATAAGATTGATTCGTTTAAAAAGTTGTCAAAGATGAGATTGGTGCATTTGAGAAGTTGTTAGAAATAAGATTATTAATGATCGAAATTGCTTCAAAGTTATAATTACAAGTCAAGAGTCCTAGTAATTATCAACTGTGAATTCCAATTGAGAATTCGTTATGATAAAGAAAATAAATGCTAAAAAATATGGAAAATAAGAAGTGCCTAAAGGATATGTATTGTTATGAAATATGTATGCTTTGGTGGACAGATGGTTTAAACTCTAAAACACTCTCCTGATCTAAAATTGCCTCGTTCACCTCACACTACAACACTTTGCCTTCGGTGATACAAAATTTGTCAGCCTCAAATTATAGATCTCTAATCTACTCAAACAGTAAGGACCTCTCCTCCACACATATAAGAATTCTATCCGAATAAGACATATCAATGCATATGAAAATACTAGCTAATTATTGAACCTCTGTGGCTAATGGTTGCTCATCTACATTCAACAATGTCAGACAACTAATACTAATTATTTTTTTACTCAAGGCATCTTCCACTATATTGGACTTGCCTAGATGATACAGAATAATCATGTCAAAACTTTCAACAACTTCAACAACCTATATTGTCTCATATTTAACTCTATCTGATTGAAGATGTAGTGAAGGTTTTGAGATTAGTGAATACCTCACAAAGGACACCATGAAGATAATGTTGCCTCACAACTATTGCCAACTCTAAATCACGGTAGAAGAATGTCTCTCATAAAACTTTAACTATCTCAATGCATAAGGTATTACCTTATCTTTCTACATCAACACCCTACCAAAACCAATAATCAAAAGCATCACAAAATATAGTAAAACTCTTACCCTCTATAGGCACGATCAAGATAAGAGCTAAGGACAATGAATTCTTAAACTTATGGATTCTATACTTTTACTTATATGAACAATGAAGAATCAAGTTCTCTTGAGTTAAAAAAAACATCAAATAGAAGAGGAAATCTGCATAAATTGCCTATAATACCCTTCTAATAAAACAAAACTCCTAATATCCATCGATCAAGTAGGCCTAGACTACTTCCAAACTACCTTAATCTTGGTTAGATTAACCATAATTGTAATATTATAATATCCCGTATTTGCCTTAACTCAATTCAGCCCATAGTGCATGTACAAGGGGCTTAAAACCTGAAACTTTAGATAAGTATTGGAGACTTAGTTTTATTCTTTGGCCTCTTAAATTTGATGATTTTTAAAGTAACCTTCCTGATCCCGAGATATGAGTTTTTGAGTTGATTCATGTTCAGGGGTGTAAGTAGAATGTCTCGAGTAAGTTTTAGATTTTTAGAACTAGGTTTGGACCACGTTTGGATTTTCAAAATAGTAAGTCACTACGATTGTGGTGCATCGCGGTGGAATAGCGATGGAGGACTTGGCACATTATGGTGAGGGCTCAATAGACATTTCAGTTACGAATTTAAATTTCCCAAGGGCAGTCAAGTCTTTTTCCATGGCCCCAATCCGTAAAAATATGGGATTTATCATTAGTTGAGGCATTATATGCCCTATTTCTATAGTTTCTCTTTAAGATAAACCCTAGACATCACCCAAATTCATCAAGTTCAACTATTACTTCTTCAATAAAAACTCAAAAATCCAAGATTCACCACCCAAGAACGATCAAGAACGGAAATTCTCTTGCAAGAATAAAGCCTTAAGGCATGTTAAATGTTCATCCATGGGCCCTTTTCACCCATGGAGGCCAAGTACCTATTTTGTGTTCCAAATCATTAATTCATATATTTACAATGAGTTAATTTTGTGAAGCTTTTGGGAATTTTGACTATGCATGATGTTTACAAGTGTTTTTAGTTAGAAAGTAGCCTTTACATGTTTGAAGCATGGAATTGCATGTTAAATCCCCCAATGTATGGTTTTAGTGTTATGATTATTTTATTCCCACATGTTTCAATCATTCCCATGCCTAAGTTCATGAATTTCAAGGTTTGATGAAATGCCTAAGAGATGAATTTTGAGCAATAACTACTTATTATGCTTTTGAAGCTTTGGTATGCTTTTAATGTTAATGTTATCGATTCCTGGGGGTTATGAATACCCAAAATTTAGTTTTTTACTTAGTCTTAGTACCTATAGAATGGTTTTTAGGCATATATGAGTATTATTAGTTCAGTCAGTTATCCTATTAGTCAAGTTTAGATTAGTTCAGTATTTCGAGTCAGTTCAGTTGGGAGTAGGATTTAGCATTGAGCGAACCCAAGGATGGGGGATCACCTTCCAAGTGAGGGTTTGACCTTTAGTAGCAGACCCTGTATTCCAAAACAACATAGCCAATGTAGGTTAGAGATGTTAACCTGCCAGTTAAGGGTTGACATATATCTCACTAGAGCACCTTCCATTAGAGGGTGACTATTTAGTCCTTGGGGACTTTATTTCAGTAGATCCACACAGACAGTGTTATTACCTGTGGTAAGTACTGACACCCTTCCAACTAGGGTCATAGGTTCAACCCCAATTAGCTCTTACTAGGGCATGTCGGTTAGATAATAGCTCGTACAATCTCAGTCCAGTATTTAGTTCAGAGTTAAGTTTCAGGCTTGCTTGACCATGGCATATAGTTAGTAGTTGTTCAGTATCAATATTTTAGTTTACAGACTATCCCAGTATCATGTCATATTCTTGTTCATGTATTCATAGATTTTACAGCTTCTTCGCATACTATATATCAGTTATCTCTTGCTATTTATTCAGTCGGTAATTATTCAGGCATATGAGCCATACATGTTAGCCTAATCTCATTTAGAATATCAGTACATTCAAAGTACTGACTCTATACTCGTTTGTTATGCTATGATATCTCATATCATAGTTTCGATACACAGGTTCCCAATCACACCTAGACATCCCAATGTACCAGCAATAGCAGCAGTGGTGAGTCCTCATATTTCGAGGACCGTTTATATTTATTTTAGTGTTTCAATTCAATAGTAAACTGGAGTTAGTTGGGGAATTGTACCATCAACTCCATAGTCAATCAGTTAGAAGTCTTTAGACAGTTAGTTAGTTATCAGTTGTTATTGACAGTCTTTACAATATAGTTTTCAGATATTTGTTTTTTAAGAATATTATTTCAGAGATATTTTTAAATATTTAAACCATATGGCATATCTAACTTTGTTTTCTATGCATGTGTATCCTTTATTATAAATTTGTTCTGTTCTCATAGTTGATAACG
The DNA here is from genome assembly GCA_030864225.1 of Capsicum baccatum var. pendulum. Lineage (NCBI taxonomy): Eukaryota > Viridiplantae > Streptophyta > Magnoliopsida > Solanales > Solanaceae > Capsicum > Capsicum baccatum. The sequence goes on from CM061550.1 coordinate 110,950,662, forward strand.
CTCAATCTACAGCTCTCGTGGGAGTGTAAAGCGATCGTTAGCAAATATAGAACCCAACCTGGGTTGGGTGTCGATCCCACAGGGAATAGCTTGGCCAACAAGTAAGCAAAATTACTAAACTTTTGGTGCAAGTCTCGTAAAAGGGGGGATTGTAATGTGTAACGAAACATTAAAGTAAAAGCTGAAAATAGCAAAGTAAAGAGAGAAAGATTGTTACGTAAGTTGTAAACAATGAGAATTGAAGCGTTGGGGTTATGTCCACCTTCTGAGGTATACATCTCTATTGGCTGTGAGTGTGTAGAATTGTGACATGCATGTGCTTATAGAGAATTGTATTCCATGGTAAATCCAAGCGTCTCTCGACCTCAACAAGGACTATTTCACTTTAACTCTCTCGAGCTTAAAGCGTGTCTAACGGTATGAATTCTCCAAGAGGTTAGTCCAGTTACGGCACTAGCTTTTTAATAGGAAAGGGTGTCCTACTACCTTGACATTATCTCTTTTCCAGACAAATAACCTTTCTCGCGAACAAGTTAAATGTTAGACTGGCGTATTCTTGCGTTTGCAACCGCAAAGAATGTAGATTAAGATGAAGAGAATAATGATATAAGCAATATACGTGTAATGAACTCACAAACTCACAGCAATAGATAGTATCTCATTCGGCTTCCATAACCCCAACAGAGAGGTTTAGTTACCCATGAATGCGAAGGAGATCACGATTGACATTGTTATTATATCATAATATTGAGTAATGGCGTGTAGATCAAGTGATAGGCGTTAGGCGTGAATTCCTTAGCAAAGTAATGTTTCTCTTGTTGCGGAAATTAAGAATTGAATAGATGAATAGAAGAAGAAAAATAGAATTAATGGGAAGATTAGAAGAGTTGTAGAATTGTTGTGGTGAAAGAAGAGAGGGATGGAAGAATGTATTGTGGTGAGGGATGAATAAAAATCTCTAGCATGATAGGGTATTTATAATACCCATATCCTAATCCTACTAGGTAAATGAAATATCTAACCAAATCCTACTAGGCTAATGAAATACTTAACCCAATTGTACTAGGTTAATGTAACATTCTCCTAATCCAAATAAACTAATGAAATACTTAACCCAATTGTACTAGGTTAATGTATCATTATCCAAATCCTAATTACTTACTGCAGGTCGCCAAAGTCTTTTGAAATGCTGTTTTAGCCCGGGACAGATTTTTCATGCAGCAGTTTTGGTCCAGGTCCCCAAAGTCTTCCGAAATGTTGTTTTACCCCGGGACAGATTTTCCATGCAGCAGTTTTGGTCCTTAGGCGTCCAAACTCCCTTTCCTTCCTTCGTGAGCTTTCTTTTGCGTCAAGTAAGCCATAAAATGCTAAATTCTGCATCATTTATACCTGAAACTTTACTATTCATGTTCGTTAGCTCATTTATAGGAAAAAGGACTAAAAGTGCATGAAATATATAGTTTGTTCTCAAAGCTAGGCTAAAATATGGGCAAAATATATTGATATAGGCGTGTAAATTCGCCAATCATCAACACCCCACACTTGAAGATTTGTTCACCCTCGAACTAAATATCATGTCCTTCTAAGCGTCGACTTAAGGTTTCACAGTAATCACAAAACATTCGTCAAGACAAGCACAACGATTATCAACAAAGAGTACTTCCCGATTATAAGTAGAAACAGTTTAACCTCTAGCATAGACTCGTGATGGTGGTCAACTCGCATGCAAACGTTAAGGTACAAGGAATCATATATAACTACCCAAAACTCATCAACCATGTGTGTCTCACAATATATTACCCATAATCACTCAAGTATAGCATATTTTTCAAACATGGGTATCAACAATATCCTTGCTCTCACTCTCACAAAGAATTCATATGTAGCAACTGATGACCATAGGCTTGCCCTTAGTGTAGTACTCTACTAAATGTCAGAATGTTAAGATTAGGATCAAGTAGGTATTTTGATGGTTGTAATGTAGGCTAAGGGACGGGTAGGATTATTTTGGCCAGGAATAGTGACTAAGCTCCTAAGCGCTTTAATACATCACATTGTATCATTGACACTTTTTTCTTTCAACCTTTCTTCTTTCTTTTATTCTACCACCCTTGTTCTCCTCTTTTGTTTTTCAATTTTAAGAACAACTCACTTTTCAGCTTTCTTTTCCTTTTTCTTTTCACAACATACCTTTTATGATAGCACTTTCTTTTCCGTAACACATTCAAGCACCATTTACAATTTAAAGCATCATACTTACCCAATTTCCTCTTATGTTGTCACATGACTTTTTTAATTTAAAGCACTTAGGAATTTGGATCAAATTACGGTCTTGAAAAAAATGGATTAGGCTTACATACAAGGTTGTCAAAGAAATAGGCTAAAGGCTCAAAAGGGTTTAACTAGGGATGATGTCCATGGGTAGGTAAAACTGAAGGTAAACAAATATAGGTTGCCAAAGAAATGCCTAAATCATATCCTAAACTTACACTCCTTATTTTCGCTTTGCATACATACCAGGCAAGTTCTAGCATCAGCCACATACATAGAAGATACTATTAATCTCACACACACAAGGCACATGGTCGACTTGATTGGAAGTAATATAGACTCTCGACCCAACAAGTGAAGGAATTGAACCACAAAATATCACATAATGAGTCACAACTAGAGTCTAAACATCTCAATAGTCACAATTGTAATACATACTCTTGTTATAATCTCATGCTGCCTGTCAAAATAATTTCATGCAAAGCTAGAAAAAATTTTAACTACTAAAAAAACAAAACTAAACAAAAATGAAACAAAAGCAAACAAACATAGATGCGAATAGAGAAGTATAGCATGCAATACCACCACCCCACACTTAGTCGGGACACTGTCCTCAGTGGAAAATAAATACGAGGAACCTGGTTGGTCGGACTTATCCTCTATGTCTGGGGTCATACCCCTTGCATTGGAATCATCATCAGAGTCGTCATCCTTAGAAGTTACTCATAAGTATCCCACTTAATTCCAAGCATGAGTCAAGGTGTTTGCAGCGGGGAGGGTTCTCCTTGCTCCTTGCGGCCTCTTTTCTTGCCCTTTTGGGAAGTGGTAGCCTTCTCCTTGCCTTGTCTCTCTTTAGGTGCCATTGTACCTGAGACTTGAAATAGTGTTAATGGTAGCACAATTTCAATGGATACAATCTATACATAAGCAGTAGGGGTACCACCCCACACTTAGTTTTGTTAACACAAATCAGTGAAGCGAAAGTGGTCGATTACTTAGATTTCGTCGACATACGTTTTAGGATTGTATTCCGACAAGAAAATCAGCAATGCATCACTTACTTGCAGTCATTGGACTACTTTCATGGTAGATATAGCAACACTACTACATAGGGGTTACCACATGGAATAGTTATTCTTACAACAATCACAACCTCTTATGTCGGTAGGCACTATAAGTCTTATCCCGATGGCCGGGATAGTCTAACATGTAAGTATCCAAACAACAATCTTAAGCACTATTCATAGCCATAGTAATTCCGCAAATAGTATAACAATGCTATTAAAACCAATTTCAAGTCGGAAACAAGTCAAGATTTTCCTACGTACATGTTCACTCACATGATTTTGTATCAACAATCCAAACAGATAAACATCACCAACAATCTTATACGATTTAGAAATTCATAATAGACATAGCAACGTAGTACTTACGAGAAATAAATGAAGAATAAGAGAGTACTTACTTGCTTGAAGCTTGTGTAGATGGTTTTTTAAATTGGAAGAGCAAAAGAAGAAGATTTTGAGAGGATTTGGATGTATATGCGGCGCCCTTAGGTCAATTTTTAGTGTGGTTGTGTTGTAAAACTAAGTCCCCTTTATATAGGAAGAGAATGGGTCGGGTTTTGACCCATTTACAATCGGTTTTGGAGACAAAAATACCACATATGCGGCGCATAATGCTCGGCATATCAATGACATATGCGGCGCATTGTCTATAGCATAATGGGACATATGCGCCGAATAGTCTATGGTATTTGTAGACATATGCGCCGCATAGTCTATGGCATATGTGATACTGAGACCAAATGCCATAGCATAGGCGGCGCATAGTCAAAAGCATACCTAGGAATAGGCGGCGCATAGTGTATAGCACACTAGATTCCGAGACCTTAGGCTATAGGATAGGTTGTGCATCGTTCGTGGCCTGGTTTTACCAAGGCCTAGCCTTCCTCGAAGCCTATTTTGGTGTGAGAAATGCTCAATCCATAGCCTTGTGCATCACCATTCCTAACTTACCAACTTTACCATACAATGCGTCCAAATCGTCTATGGAAATCAATCTCCTCGTTGAATACTTCTTGCACCTATTTTTGCTCAAAACAAATGAAAATGATTAGTACGATGGGTTGCCTCCCACCAAGTGCCTTAGTTTTGGTCGTGGCACGACTCTTATTTTTGGATTTTCATTTATCAAGTACTAGAACGAAAGAAAAACGATGAAACGATAAAATGATAAAACAATAAAACGATGGGTTGCCTCCCATCTAGCGCCTTATTTATTATCGTGGCTCGACATAGTTACCTCGAGTACTCAGACTTCGTTGAGGTAAGTGATGGATCATTTTCTGAAAGGATTTAGACGACAATGAGGCTTACCTATGGGCATGCGATCTTCTTCAAGATGGCTCTTACATTTTCCCGGAGAATCTCCAATTATATCATCAATAGTCCAACCCATAGCTCTCTTGTATCTCTTCAGAGCAGAGATGAGAGCTTCTACATGCTGTTCACTTAAATCATCTGTACTCTTCGGAAGTATATTTCTACTTTTCAAGAACACATACCTTAGATAATCGGGAAGCTCTTGCGATTCTAGCATTGGTGGCTCGTCAAAGGGAGTCTTCACTTTTGGTTGATTCTTGAGATCACAATCTGGTTGCTTAGGAGTATAAGGCTCTATTTCTGTTAGAGCACTCATAAGTTCTTCATAACCTTCATTATCTTCATGCTCAACTTTCAGTGGCATAACAGACAATGGCTCAACAGTAGGCTGTTTCTCTATAGATAATGCTTTCGTATCCTCATGATGAACATCAGCTACAGATAACTCATTCATATCGCTGGGCTGCTTCATTGTTTTGCATATATCAAACCGTACCACTTCGTCATTAATTCAAAACAAAAGCTCATTATCTTTCATGTCAATAAGCACACTTCCAGTTGCAAGGAAGGGACGTCCCAAGATGATGGGAACTTCAGAATCCTCCTTACAATCCAGAATAACGAAGTCTGCAAGAAAGATGAATGAAGAAACTTTCACCAACACATCATTCAAGATACCCACAAGTCGTTTTACCGACCTATCAGCCATCACGAGCCTCATATTGGTTAGTGTCGGATCGCCTAGCCCCAACTTATTGTAGATGGATAGTGGCATCAAATTGATGCTAGCACTTAGATCGCACAACGCCTTGGCAAAATCCAACGATCCAATTGTGCAAGGAATAGTGAAAGCTCCAGGATCTGCCTTCTTTTGAACTAACGACCTTGTAGCGATTGCACTACAATGATGAACATTATCCGCCAACTCATAACTTGTTGCCCGCTTCTTTGTCAATAGGTCCTTCATAAACTTCGCATATCCAGGCATTTGTTCAAGTGCCTCCACCAATGGAACATTACTGGTCAGTAGCTTGAGCATAGTCATAAATTTGCTGAACTTAGTGTCATCCGCCACCTTCTTCAATCTTTGGGGAAAAGGTGGTGGTGGGTATGGAAGTGTTATCTCCGCGGTTTTCTTCTCCTCTTGCTTCTGTTTTCCCAATTTTTCAGGCTGCACAGTGCTGGATGTGGCGTCCTTGATGTCAGGAGTAGTAGCTGTGGCACCTTCTCCTTTTGTGTTGTCATCCATGTCCGCAACTTCGTCAATCACTTGCTTGCCTTTTTCTGAAGTTTCCAGCACCTTACCACGTCTGGTAGTGATGGCCATGCATGACCCATCATTCCTTGGGTTTTGCACAGTATCGCTAGGTAAAGTGCCGGCCTTTCTTTGGTTGAGTGCTGCTGAAAGTTGACTGAATTACTGCTCTAGTTGTCTAATTGAAGTGGAATGTGAATCTACTAATTGTTTCATGGCGGACAAATCATTAATTACCTCCGTAACTCCCGCGCTCGTTGCTTCCACTCCTTTCAATAATTTAGCCATCATGTCTTCCATACTTCCAGAATTAGATATGGTGGTATCACGTCTGCCAGGGGGAACGTACAAACCACTCTTTTCATTCTTGTTCTTCCAACTACCTTGGTCTTTGTTTCCAGATTTATCATAATAGTTCCGACCTTGGTTTCCTTGGGTATTCCCTCGGAAACCCCCCTGATTGTTCAAGTAGTTGGCCTCCTCTTCCGAATCAGATTCGTCTCTTCCTTTTAACACAATCGCTTTCACTTTTTCAGTCTTCCCTAATAGATGCTTTGTAAGAAGGTCTATTTGGGTTTTCATGTGCGCCATATCTTGATCACGTTCTTCTTCTCTTCTTCGTTGGTCTGCAGTCATGCCAATAGATAAAGTGGGGCTTGCTACCTCAGAATCCCTGGTATGCCAAGCTCTACTTTGTTTCGTCATACGATCTATCATATTGCTTGCTTGACCAAAGGTGAGGTCCATGAAAGAACCTCCAGCTGCGTTGTCCACCACTGGTTTAGTTATTGAATTCAAGGCTCTATACAAGATCTCCATGAGGTGAACATTAGTCATGTGATGGTTTAGGCATCTCGCTAGCTTTGTCTTGAACCTCTCCCATGTTTCATGAAGATCTTCAGTGGGAAGCTGACGAAAGTTGCTGATTTCATCTCTCAATTGCGCCCTCTTGGATGGCGGAAAAAATCTTTCTAGGAAAGCGTCTTTCAATTGCCTCCAATTAGTAATAGAATCAGGAGTCAGCCCATTCAACCATAGAGTTGCCTCCCCAGACAGAGACAATGGAAATAAACGTAATCGAATAGCATTCTGACCAACACCAGGATTGTCAAAAGACTTGCATGTAGAAATAAAGTTGATGAGATGCATATTCGGATCATCGCCTGCTAGTCCACCAAATAATCCCTTGAGTTGCAATAACTGAATCATGGTGTTTGTGATGTTGAACTTGGCTCCGGGCGCTAATGGTGGTGGAATTATGGCCCCAGTGGCTCCGGTACCATCATGATCATCATCATCATCGTCGAAAGTTGGTTGCATAGGTTGGCGATCATACCTAAACCGAGCTTGTCGACCTCTTCGGTTGGCAGGTGTTGCAGTTTCAGCGACATGCCTTAGGTGTATTAACTCGTCGTCACCTAAATCCTCATCGTCAGGGTTTGTTGCTCGCCCAGGATTATCAATATTTTGTTGTTGGACTTGAGCAGCAGCAAGGGCGGCTAATCTTGCTTGCTCGTGTTGAGCAGCCATCCTGTCGATTTCAGCTTGTGCTTCCATTCTTCTAATTCGTTGTGGTTCAGGATTGATTGGTAATAACGGTTGACCAGAACTTCTAGTATGGGGCATGCACTAAAGTAAAAACCTGCAGTAAACAAAAACAAAAACTAAATGTAAAAGTACGAGAATCTTTGACCAAAGGGTCTAGTAATTATCACGAACTTGATTGACACTCGTATTCCCCGGCAACGGCGCCAATTTTTTATAACGCTCAATCTACAGATCTCGTGGGAGTGTAAAGCGGTCGTTAGCAAATATAGAACCCAACCTGGGTTGGGTGTCGATCCCACAAGGAATAGCTTGGCCAACAAGTAAGCAAAATTACTAAACTTTTGGTGCAAGTCTCGTAAAAGGGGGGATTGTAATGTGTAACGAAAACAATAAAGTAAAAGCTGAAAATAGCAAAGTAAAGAGAGAAAGATTGTTACGTAAGTTGTAAACAATGAGAATTGAAGCGTTGGGGTTATGTCCACCTTCTGAGGTATACGTCTCTATTGGCTATGAGTGTGTAGAATTGTGACATGCATGTGCTTATAGAGAATTGTATTCCATGGTAAATCCAAGCGTCTCTCGACCTCAACAAGGACTATTTTACTTTAACTCTCTCGAGCTTAAAGCGTGTCTAACGGTACGAATTCTCCAAGAGGTTAGTCCAGTTACGGCACTAGCTTTTTAATAGGAAAGGGTGTCCTACTACCTTGACATTATCTCTTTTCCAGACAAATAACCTTTCTCTCGAACAAGTTAAATGTTAGACTGGCGTATTCTTGCGTTTGCAACCGCAAAGAATGTAGATTAAGTTGAAGAGAATAATGATATAATCAATATACGTGTCATGAACTCACAAACTCACAGCAATAGATAGTATCTCATTCGGCTTCCATAACCCCAACAGAGAGGTTTAGTTACCCATGAATGCGAAGGAGATCACGATTGACATTGTTATTATATCACAATATTGAGTAATGGCGTGTAGATCAAGTGATAGGCGTTAGGTGTGAATTCCTTAGCAAAGTAACGTTTCTCTTGTTGCGGAAATTAAGAACTGAATAGATGAATAGAAGAAGAAAAATAGAATTAATGGGAAGATTAGAAGAGTTGTAGAATTGTTGTGGTGGAAGAAGAGGGGGATGGAAGAATGTATTGTGGTGAGGGATGAATAAAAATCTCTAGCATGATAGGGTATTTATAATACCCATATCCTAATCCTACTAGGTAAATGAAATATCTAACCAAATCCTACTAGGCTAATGAAATATTTAACCCAATTGTACTAGGTTAATGTAACATTCTCGTAATCCAAATAAACTAATGAAATACTTAACCCAATTGTACTAGGTTAATGTATCATTATCCAAATCCTAATTAGTTACTGCAGGTCCCCAAAGTCTTTTGAAATGTTGTTTTAGCCCGGGACAGATTTTCCATGCAGCAGTTTTGGTCCAGGTCCCCAAAGTCTTTAGAAATGTTGTTTTAGCCCGGGACAGATTTTCCATGTAGCAGTTTTGGTCCTTAGGCGTCCAAACTCCCTTTCCTTCCTTCGTGAGCTTTCTTTTGCGTCAAGTAAGCCATAAAATGCTGAATTCTGCATCATTTATACCTGAAACTTTACTAATCATGTTCGTTAGCTCATTTATAGGAAAAAGGACTAAAAGTGCATGAAATATATAGTTTGTTATCAAAACTAGGCTAAAATATGGGCAAAATATATTGATATAGGCGTGTAATTCGCCTATAATCAATAGCAAGTACCAGCTCATGGGTTAAGCTTGTGGTCATTTGTGACTGTAAGCACCGTGTGGCATCGAAGGTGTACTCTCGGGGCATTACAAACTTAGTATCTAAGCCTAAGGTTTTAAAGTGTCCTAGGGAATCTGAAATTTTCATTGGGTAGAGTCTTGTTCATGGGTGTGTAGCACGCCACACTTATGGACAAGAGGCTACAAGACGTTTTAGGAAAAGTTTCCCTTATTTCAGTATTTATGTCATACGATTGATCATGAGCTCAATTTAAATCCTTTTTCTAATTTAATATTCTTTCTACTTACAGAGCATGCCTCCTAAAAAGAATAACGAAAGGAGAAATGGGAATCAGCTTGCACCTCTACTTATTTAGGAAGATCCCCTGAATGATCATGTCTCCTATGCCGAATTCAGAGCTGAATTCACTACTTTATCTCACTTAGCATAATCCCAAAATAATTATTCGGATTTCGTCCCAGCCATTCTGGAGTCTAATACCGTTGCAACTAGGATTCGAGATTTCACCCGAATAAACCTTTCTCTATTTTTGATATCTAAGATTGATAAGGATTGGCAGGTGTTCCTCGCCATGCTTCAGAAAGTAACTAATATTATGGGTATAAATTTTAGTAAGAAAGTAGAGTTGGGTGCTTACCGATTACAGGATGTTGCTCACACCTAGTATAAGCAGTAGAAGGGGGATAGAGGCAGAAATGCAGGGCTTGTTGAATGGGAGGAGTTTGCTACGGCCTTTTTAGATAGGTTTTTTCCCTTGTATTTAAGGAAAGCTAAGGTGCAGGAGTTTATTAATTTGAGGCAGGGAAACATGAGTGTGAAGGAGTATTACCTTATGTTTAGTCGGCTAGCCAGGTATGCTCCTAATGTGGTGTCTGATAATAGGTCTAAGATGAGTAAGTTTGTCTCTGGTGTAGCTAATAGCATAGTCAAGGAGTGCAGTACGTCAATGTTGATTAAAGATTTGGACTTGTCTAGGTTGATGGTCCATGCTCAATAGATTGAAGAGAAGAAGTTTAAGGAGAAGGAAAGGGAGAATAAGAGGGCTAGAATAAGTAGCTTTAATTTTGCTTAGCCGAGGTCAGAGGGTGGTAACCATCCTCAATTTCGTCAGAAATCTTTAGCCCTAGCTCCATCATCAACTAGTGCACTAGCGCCAAAGTTCAAAAATAATAATCGAGATAGGGCACCAGGCCCTAATCCCCAGGAAAGTGTGAACAGTAGTTGCATAAATCTTTTTGCCAGAAATATGGTAAAAACCATCAGGGCGTGTGTAGAGCTGGCAGTGATGAATTAATTAGGTATGGCAAGCCATGACACAGGGTCAGGAATTGCCCACAGAGTGGTCAGTAGGGTCAGTCCAGTCGTCCCCCAATTCTATCTGGTTGCTCAACTCAGTAGGGTGCCACTTTCAATGCCACCAGTGGTCAGTGCCCAAATAAATTGTATACACTTTAGTCTCAGCAGGATCAGGAAAAATCTCCTGATTTGGTTATGGGTATGTTGCAGATCTTTTATTTACATATTTATACTTTGTTGGATCCCAAAGCTTTTCTTTCTTTTGTAATCCCTTACATAGCTACTGATTTTGGTGTCAGTCCTGAGACTTTAGCAGAACCCTTTTTCAGTTTCTACCTCAATATGTGTCTCTATTATAGCCAGGCAGGTATATAGGAACTGTTCTATCATGATATCCCAGAAAGTCACTTCAGTTGATCTTGTGGAGTTAGAGATAACTGATTTTGATATCATTCTCAGCATGGATTGACTCCACTCATGCTATGCCTTTGTAGAAACAGAGTTGTTAATTTTCAATTTCCAAATGAACCAGTCCTAGAATGGAGAGGTAGTACTTCAGTACTTAGGGGTCAGCTTATTTAGTATCTTAGAGCAAGATAAATGATATCCAAGGGGTATGTCTACCATCTTATTTGAGTTAAAGACTCTAGTTCAGAGACTCTCAATCTCGAGTCAGTTTCAGTAGTGAGGGATTTCTTGATGTGATTCTCGAAGATCTTCTTAGAGTTTCTCCCGAAAAAAAAATTGACTTTGAAATAGATCTCCTTCCAGATACCCTGCCAATCTCTATTCCTCCCGATAGAATTCCTCTAACAAAGCTTAGGGAGTTAAAAGAGTAGTTGAAAGATCCCTTAGATAAGGGCTTCATCAGGCCTAGTGTTTCCTCATGGGGTGCTCCAATTTTTTTTGTGCATAAGAAAGACGGTTCTCTCAGAAGGTGCATCTATTACCGTCAGTTAAACAATGTCACAATTAAGATTAAGTACCCACTTCCCAGAATTGATGACTTGTTCAACCAACTTTAGGGCACCAGTTACTTATCTAAGATAGACCTCAGATCCGGCTATTATCAGCTAAGAGTCAGAGAATGTGACATTCCAAAAATAGCTTTTAAAACTCGATATGGTCACTCAAATTCCTAGTCATATCTTTTGCTCTAACAAATGCCCCAACAGCTTTCATGGACTTAATAAATAGAGTGTTCAAGCAGTATTTGGACATGTTCATCATAGTCTTCACAGATGGCTTTTTTGTCTATTTCCATAATAAAAATGATCATGCAGACTATCTTAGAATAGTATTGCAGACTCGTAGAGCCTATCAGTTATTCACTAAATTCAGTAACTGTGACTTTTCGCTAAGATCAATAGCTTTCTTTTGCCATATTACTTTTGGTGATGGAATTAGAGTTGACCCTCAAAAGACTGAAGCAGTGAGAAACTGGCCCAGGCCTATTTCTTTATCAGATATCAAGAGTTTCTTGGGTTTAGATGGCTATTACAGATGGTTTTTTGAAGGGTTTTTATCTATGTGTCCCCCATATCTAGATTGATTTAGAAGAAAGTCAAGTTTCAGTGGTCAGATTCCTGTGAGAAGAGTTTTTAAGAGTTGAAGACTCGACTCACCTCAACCCCAGTTTTGACATTGCATATGGCTTAGATGGGTTTGTTGTTTACTATGATGCTTCCAGAGTTTGTTTGGCTTATGTACTGATACAGATAGGTAAGGTCATAGCCTATGCCTCTAGACAGCTTAAGCCCCATGAAAAGAATTATCCTACCCATGATCTTGAGTCAGCAGTTGTTATGTTTGCCTTGAAAAATTAGAAGCATTATCTGTATAGGATACATGTTGATGTGTTCATGGATCACAAAAGTTTGCAGTATGTGTTTTCACAACAAAAGTTAAATCTCTATCAGAGAAGGTAGTTAGAATTGTTGAAGGACTATGATATGAGTATTTTGTATCATTCGGGCAAGGCCAATGTAGTGTCAGATGCCCTTAGTAGATTGCCTATGGGTAGTGTGTCTCATGTTGAGAATGATAAGAAAAAGTTAGTTCAGGAGGTTCATCGGTTGGCTAGATTAGATGTTTGTTTGGTTAACTCAACTGAGGATAGTGTATGGGTTCAGAATAGTTTAGAATCTTCTTTGGTAGCCGAAGTGAAGGAAAAGCAAGCTAGGGATCCCAGTCAAATTAAGTTGAAGGAGTCGGTCAGAGATTAAGAAGTAGAGGTTTTCTCCTAATGGGGAGATGGTGTGTTACATTTCCAGGGTATACTATGTATTCCCTATGTAGATGGTTTGAGATAGCAAATTCTTGCAGAAGCGTATGGTGCTCATTACTCTATTCACCTAGGAGCTACTAAGATATACCGTGATTTATGGGAAATCTATTGGTGGAGCAATTAGAAAAGAGACATTGCAGAGTTTTTAGCGAAGTGTTCTAATTGTCATCAGGTTCAGGTTGGGCACCAAAGTCCTAGTGGTTCTATGGAGGAGTTCAGCATACCCACTTGGAAATGGGAAGAGACGAGCATGGATTTTGTGATAGGGTTGCCTTATTCACGTACCTGCATGATTTGATTTGGGTTATTATACACAGAATGACCAAATCAGCCCATTTCTTGCCAGTCCATACTTCTTATTCAGCTGGGGATTATGCCAAGATCTATATTAGAGAGTTTTTTAGATTGTATGGAGTCTTGTTGTCCATCATTTCAGATAGAGGTATTTAATTTACCTCTCATTTTTAGAAGGCTTTTCAGAAGGGTCTTGGTACCCAAGTTCATCTCAGTACAGCCTTTCACCCTCAGACACATAGTCAGGCAGAGAGGACCATTCAAACCTTAGAGGACATGTTGATAGCTTGTGTTATCAACTTTAAAGGCAGTTGGGACGATCACTTGCCATTGATTGTGTTGCTTACAATAATAATTATCATTTTAGTATTCAGATGGCTCCATTTGAGACTCTTTATGAGAGGAAATATAGATCTCATATTAGTTGGTTTAATGTAGGTGAGTGATGTTGGGCGTATTTACACGCCTAAAGCACCATAATTTACCCATATTTTAGCTAAGTTTTAAGGACAAAATATATAATTCCTGCACTTTTAGTCCATTTTCCTGTAAGTGAGCTAACCAACGTGATTAGCATGTTTTCAGGTATTTATGATGAAGATTTCAGCACTTTGTGGACCTTTTGGTAGCAAGGAAAACTTCACGTAAGAAGGAAGGCAGCTTTTGGAAGCTTGTGGACTGAATGTGATGCATGGAGAATCCATCCCGGGCAAAATCAGTATTTCTTAATACTTAGGGGTGCAGCAGTAACCCAGTAGGACTAGGACAAGGATAAAAACCCTATTTCAGTAGGACTAGGACAAGGATGTTATAAAAACCCTATTTGCTGAATTTTTCAGCAAGCTTTTCATTCAAGCTTTTCATTAAGCTTTTCATAATTCATTTGACACTTTTAGGATTTATTCACGTTACTTTCTGACAGAGAAAACTCGGCTCTCTTGAGGAACGGCCAAGAAGAAAAACGTCATCTCCTTCTTGACGTTTAAGTCATTCCATCGCCAAGATTATTCTAGGTTGTGGTATGATGATTATATCTATTGTGATCTCCGTTATACTCATGAGTAGCTAAACTTCTCTGTTAGGGCTATGGAAGCCTTTTGAGATACTATCTAATACTATGAGTTTATGAATTCTTGATACATACGCTACTTATATCATTACTCTCTTCATCTTAATTAAATTCTTGTGGTTTCAAACATATAGAATACGTCATTATAGCATTAACTTGTTCGAGAGAAAAGTTACATGTTTGGAAAAGAGAGTGTGACAAGGAAATAGGGATACCAACCCCTATTTACACGTTAGTTCCGTAACTGGATTAATCTCTTGGAGAATTTGTACCGTTAGTTATACAGTTTAAGCTTGAGAGAGTTAAAGTGAAATAATTCTAGATGGTCGAGAGACACTAGGATTTACCATTAGAATATGAATCTCTATAAGTGCATGCATATCTGAATTCCGCATTACTCCTAGTTAATAGATACGTAGAACTCATAAGGTGGACATAAGCCTAACTTATTATTCTCTGTGATTAAATCTTACTACATTGATTGTTTCTTTATTTTGTTAACATTACTTCATGCCTAAAACCAATCCCCCCTTTCCGTAGAATTTTTTACCAACAGTCTGCTAACAATTACAACACTTAGTGACCAAGTATTCCCTGTGGGATTCGACACCCAGCCCAGTTGGGTTCTATATTTGACAGCGACCGCTTATACTCTCACGAGATCTGTAGTTTGGGCGTTATCAAATTTTGGTGCCGTTGCCGGGGAATACGGTTGTCTACTAAGTTTGTGATAGTTATTAGACCCTTTGGTCAAAAATTCTCAGATTTTACTTTTAGTTGTTGTTTTTGTTTTATTCAGGTTTTGCTCAGTGCATGCCAAAAACTCGAAGTTTGGGTCAGCCATTATTACCGAACCGTAATTTATTGGTAGGATGGAGGCTGAATGAGACATTGAAAGAAGGGCTGCTCAGCAGGAGCAGACTAGATTAGCTGTATTGGCAGCTGCTCAAGTGCATCAACAGAATATTGACAACCCAGGTCGGGCAACAAATCCTGATGATGAGGACCTGGGTGATGAGGAGCTACTGAATCCTAGGCGTACTAATGAGGTGGCAGCACCTATGCATAGGAGAGATCGTCAAGCTAGAATGAGACCTGACCGCCGAGCTGTGCAGGGTCCTTTTGACGATGATGATGATGATCTGGATGGAGCTGGTGCCACAGGGGCTATTATTCCTCCGCCCTTGGCACCCAGAGCAAAGTTCAATATCACTAGCACCATGATTCATCTATTGCAACTCAAGGGACTATTTGGTGGAATGTGCATCTGATCAATTTTATCTCTACATGCAAGTCATTCGACAATCCAGGAGTTGGACCAAATGCAATTCGGTTGCGCTTATTCCCATTGTCACTATCTGGAGAGGCAACTCTATGGTTGAACGGGCTAACTCCTGATTCTATTACTAATTGGAGGCAATTGAAAGACGCTTTCCTAGAAAGATTATTTCCGCCATCCAAGAGAGCACAGTTGAGAGATGAGATCAACAATTTTTGACAGCTTCCAACTGAAGCTCTCCACGAAACATGGGAGAGGTTCAAAAATAAGCTTATGAGGTGCCCAAATCATCAGATGACCAATGTTCACTTGATGGAGATATTATATAGGGCATTGAATTCGGTGACTAAGCCAGTGGTTGATAATGCTGCAAGAGGGTCATTCATGGACCTTACTTTTAATGAGGCAAGTGGTATGCTAGATCGTATGACAAAGCAGAGTAGAGCTTGGCATACCAGGGATTCTAAGGTAGCAAGCTCTACTATAGCTATTGGCATGACAGCAGAATAGAGGCGAATAGAAGAGGAACGTGATCAAGATATGACGCACATGAAAACACAGATGGATCTTCTTACCAAGCATTTATTATCAAGGAAGACCGAAAAAGTCAAAGCTGTTGTGTCACAGGGAAGAGATGAATCCGATTCTGAAGAAGAAGCTAACTACTTGAATAATCAGGGGGGTTTCCAAGGCAATGCCCAAGGAAACCAAGGTCGGAACTATTATGATAAATCTGGAAACAAGGACCGTGATCAAGGTAGTTGGAAGAATAAGACTAACAGGAGTGGTTTGTATATTCCTCCTGGAAATCGTGAGGCTGTGGCATCTGGCTCTGGGAAAATGTCCATGGAAGATATGATGGCCAAGCTGTTAAAAAGAGTGGAAGCAACTAACATGGGCGTAATCGAGGTGAAGAATGATTTGTCTTCAATAAATCAATTGGTTGACTCGCATTCTACTTCAATAAAACAGCTGGAGCAACAATTGAGTCAACTATCAGCGGCATTCAATCAACGAAAAGTTGGCACTTTACCTAGTGACACCGTGCAAAATCCAAGGAATGATGGATCTGTATGGCTATTACTACCAGGAGTGGTAAAGTGTTGGAAAGTCCGTCCAAAGGCAAGCAGGTAGTTGATAATACAGAGGAGAATGTTCTTGATACAGAGTTTGAAGATGCCGTAGAAGCTGAAGTGAGTTCTCATGATGTTACACCTAGACGTCACCAGCCTGAAAAGAGTGATAATCGGAAGCAAGATAAAAAAAAAGTGGTGGAGAAAACGATTCCCCTTCCACCACCACCTTTTTCGCAGAGACTGAAGAAGACGGCTGATGACACCAGGTTTAGTAAATTCATGACTATGTTGAAGCAGCTGACTATTAATATTCCTTTGGTGGAGGCACTGGAACAGATGCCTGGGTATGTTAAATTCATGAAGGACCTTTTGACAAAGAAGCGGGCAGCAAGCTATGAGCCAGCAGATAATGTTCACCATTGCAGTGCAATCGCTACAAGATCTTTAGTACAGAAGAAGGCAGATCCTGGTGCTTTCACTATTCCTTGCACAGTGGGATCTATGAATTTTGCTAAGGCATTGTGCGATTTGGGAGCTAGCATCAATTTGATGCCACTATCTATTTATAGAAAGTTAGGGTTGGGTGATCCTACACCAACCAATATGCGGCTCGTGATGGCAGATAGGTCGGTAAAACGACCTGTGGGTATCTTGAATGATGTATTGGTGAAGGTTTCTACATTCATTTTTCCTGCAGACTTTGTTATTTTGGATTGCGAGGTGGATTCTGAAGTTCCCATAATCTTGGGACGCCCTTTCCTCGCAACTGGAAGTGTGCTTATTGATTTAAGAGCTAATGAGCTTTTATTTCGGCTGAATGACAAAGTGGTCCGTTTTGATGTATGCAAAGCAATGAAGCAGCCCAGCGATATGAATGTGTTCTCTGTAGATGATGTTTATTATGAGGATGAGAAAGAATTATCTATAGTGAAGCAGCTTACTGTTGAGTCACTATCTGATATGATGTTGAATTTTGAGTGTGAGGAGGCTGAAGAATATGAAGAAACCGTTTGTGCTCTAACAGAAACAAGGTCCTATTCTCATGCTCCTAAGAAGCTGGACCTTGATCTTAGGAATCGACCTTCACCAACAGCGAAGACTTCCATTGCAGAGCCACCAATGATAGAATTGAAAGAGCTCCCCAGCCATCTAAGGTATGCATTTTTGGGAAGTGGAAATACACTTTCGATGATTGTTGTGGCCGATTTAGGTGAACAACAAGTAGAGGCTCTTATCTCTGCTCTAAAGAGGTATAAGAGAGCCATTGGTTGGTCTATTGATGATATAATTGGTATCCCACCTGGGATATGTATGCAAAAGATTCATCTCGAAGAAGATTGCATGCCCATAACTAAGCATCAGCATCGTCTGAATCCATTCAGAAAACGATGCACCATATATCTCAATGAAGTCTAAGTAATTGAGATAACTATGTCGTGCCGCGATAATAAATCAAGCGCTAAATGGGAGACAACCCATCGTTTTTAATTGTTTTGTTTTACTAGGAGTTTGTTTTTGTAGTCGAGCCATGACCATAACTAAGGCGCTTGATGGGAGGCAACCCATCGTTCTAATTGTTTTTGTTGTTTTTGAGTAAGTGTAGGTGCAAGACGTATAAAGGAGGAGATTGGTCTCAAATTTTGATTTGGAAGTGTGCTATGTTAAAGGTGGTAAGTTAGGAGTGAAGAAGCAAAGGCTATCGGTTAGGCATTGCCTATGCAAAACTAGGCAATGGTAAAGGCAAGGCCCATGTAAATCTAGGCAACGAACAAGGCAAGGCCTATGCTATGGCCTAAGCTCTCAGAATCTACAATGCCATAGCATAGGCACTGCCTATGCCCAACAATGCCATAGCATAGGCGCCGCCTATGCTCAACTAGGCAAAGCATTAGGCGCCGCTTATGCCAAGGCCTTTGCTCTCTGAATCTACAATGCCATAGCATAGGCGCCGCCTATGCCAAGCATAGGCAAAGCATTAGGCACCGCCTATCCTTAATTTTTGGTCTCCTAACCCGATTTTACATGGGTCAAACCCGATCCATAGCTTATTCTATAAATAGAACTCTAACCTTAAGACAAAATCACATTGTTTGCTAGACCTAGGCGCCACCTTTACTCTCCAAATCTATCAAAAATTTCCTTTTTGCTCATTCAACCTTGCAAGATCATCTTCCAAGTACATCACCAAGTAAGTTCTTCTTTTATATCTCGTAAGTGCTACGATACTACGCTTATAATGGTATTTTAGATCTTAAAGTGATGTTGGTGATTTGAATATGGTTGGTTTGTTTTGCAATATCTAGTTGAGTGAAAGAATACGTGTGGCTGTTCTTGACTTGTTTCCAACTTGTATTTGATTTTGATACACTGTCATACTTTTGCGGAATCGACATGGTCAAGTTACTTGCATAACCTTGTAACTCGAAAGCTTGAATGTTTGAATGCTTTGTTCATCGAGATAAAAATCATGGTTGACTACAAACATGAGATGTTGTGATTATTTCTATGCCATAACTTGATACGATATCCATGTAGTAGTTTTGTTCAAAAGATGCATTAAGCCAAACATGAAAGCAATTTCAAGATTACACGAAATAGAGTTGAAAAGGATAGTTAAAGACAACATGAAAGTATGACTGTGCTAAAATGTATTGTTGGAACATATCGCCTATACGTATGTCGATGAAGTCTGAGTAATCGACATCACTCACTTAATTAGTTTGTACCAACAAATTAAGTGTGGGGTGGTGCCACTATTGTTTGTTTGACGATTGAATCTTCCGAGATGAAGCTAACATGACTCTATTAAGATCTCAGGTAGAATAACACAAAAAGGACGATAAGGAAAGAAAAAGTGTCCACCTCACAGAAAGGTTAGAAAAGGGGAAGAAAAGAGCAAGCTGAATCCTCCTCGCTGCAAATACCTCGACGCACTTTTGGGATCAAGTGGGGTACATTTTAAGGAAACTCTGAGGATGAAGACTCTGATGATGATTCCGACGCAGGGGGTATGACCCCAGACATAGAGGAAGAGTCCGACTAATCAGGTTTTCCTTATTTATTTTCCACTGAGGGCAGTGTGTCCCGTCTAAGTATGGGGTGCTGGTATTTGTATGTTGTACTTCCTTGCCTACATTTATTATGCTTGTTTGTTTGATTTTTTTGTAGTTAGTAGTTAGTAGTTAAATTTTTAGATTTTTTTTAGATTTTGCATGAAGTGCATGAAATTGTTCTAACAGGCGACATGGTATTAGGATAAGAGTTTGTGCTAGAATCATTACTATTGAGACGTTTAGGCTCTAAGTGTGACTCACTGTGTTATAATTGTGTGGTTTAATTCATTCATCTATTGGGTCAAGAGTCTATACTGCTCCCAATAAAGTTGACCATGTGCCTTGTGTGTGTGAGTTTATAGTATATTTTGTTCTGTGACTGATGCTAGAACTTTCCTGGTGTGTGTGTAAAGCGAAATAAAGAGTGTGAGTTTAGGAGACAACTTAGGCATTTCTTTGGCAGCCTGTAATTGTTTACCTTCTTTTTACCTACCCATGTACATTATCCTAGATAACCCCCTTTGAGCCTTTAGCTATTTTCTTTGACAGCCTCATATGTAGCCTAATCCATTTTTTTTCAATACCATAATTTGATCCAAATTCCTAAGTGCTTTAAATGGTAGAGTCATGTGATAAAATAAGAGGAAATTGGGTGAGAGTGATGCCTCAGAGCATATTGGTACTTGAAATTATTGTGAAAAAGAGTGGCTATCATAGAGGTGCGTTATAATATGAAAAAAAGGGAGAAAGAAAAGAAAAAGAAATAGAAAACTAAAAAGATAATTGTGTTTTTGGTTGAATAACAAAATAAGGTGAAAAGGGGTGGTATATGAAAGAAAGGTAGAAGAGTTGTTTAAAAGAGAGTGTTAATGACATAATGTGATGTATTAAAGCGCTTAGGGAACATAGTCACTATTTCTGGCCAAAATAGTCCTACCTGTCCCTTAGCCTACATTACAACCTGTAAAAGACCTATTTGATCCTAAGCTTAACATTCTGATATTAGTAGAGCATTACACTAAGGGCAAGCCTATGATCATCAATTGCAATATTCGAAAAATGCAAAACTTGTAAGTGATTATGGGTAATATCTTGCGTGAGACACACATGGTTGACGAGTTTTGGGTAGTTGTGTATGATTCTTTGTGCCTTAACTTGTGGATACAAATTAGACATCATCACGAGTCTAGGTTGGAGGTTGAATTGTTTATATTAGTGATCAAGAAAACTACTCTTTGTTAATGATTGTCGTGAATGTCTTGTTGAACATTTTGTGCTGTTACTGTGAAATCCTAAGTAGATGTTTGCATGGACGTAATATTTTGTTCGAGGACGAACAAAGCTTTAAGTGTGGGGTGTTGATGTTGGGCGTATTTACACGCCTAAAGCACCATAATTTACCCATATTTTAGCTAAGTTTTAAGGACAAAATATATAATTCCTGCACTTTTAGTCCATTTTCCTATAAGTGAGCTAACCAACGTGATTAGCATGTTTTCAGGTATTTATGATGAAGATTTCAGCACTTTGTGGACCTTTCGGTAGCAAGGGAAACTTCACGTAAGAAGGAAGGCAGCTTTTGGAAGCTTGTGGACTGAATGTGATGCATGGAGAATCCGTCCCGGGCAAAATCATTATTTCTTAATACTTAGGGGTGCAGCAGTAATCCAGTAGGACTAGGACAAGGATAAAAACCCTATTTCAGTAGGGCTAGGACAAGGATGTTATAAAAACCCTATTTGCTGAATTTTTCAGCAAGCTTTTCATTCAAGCTTTTCATTAAGCTTTTCATAATTCATTTGACACTTTTAGGATTTATTCACGTTACTTTCTGACAGAGAAAACTCGGCTCTCTTGAGGAACGGCCAAGAAGAAAAACGTCATCTCCTTCTTGACGTTTAAGTCATCCATCGCCAAGATTATTCTAGGTTGTGGTATGATGATTATATCTATTGTGATCTCCGTTATACTCATGAGTAGCTAAACTTCTCTGTTAGGGTTATGGAAGCCTTTTGAGATACTATCTATTACTATGAGTTTGTGAATTCTTGATACGTATGCTACTTATATCATTACTCTCTTCATCTTAATTAAATTCTTGTGGTTGCAAACATATAGAATACGCCATTATAGCATTAACTTGTTCGAGAGAAAAGTTACATGTTTGGAAAAGAGAGTGTGACAAGGAAATAGGGATACCAACCCCTATTTACACGTTAGTGCCGTAACTGGATTAACCTCTTAGAGAATTTGTACCGTTAGTTATACACTTTAAGCTCGAGAAAGTTAAAGTGAAATAATTCTGGATGGTCGAGAGACACTAGAATTTACCATTAGAATACGAATCTCTATAAGTGCATGCATATCTGAATTCCGCATTACTCATAGTTAATAGATACGTAGAACTCATAAGGTGGACATAACCCTAACTTATTATTCTCTGTGATTAAATCTTACTACATTGATTGTTTCTTTATTTTGTTAACATTACTTCATGCCTAAAACCAATCCCCCCTTTCCGTAGAATTTTCGACCAACAGTCTGCTAACAATTACAACACTTAGTGACCAAGTATTCCCTGTGGGATTCGACACCCAACCCAGTTGGGTTCTATATTTGACAGCGACCGCTTACACTCTCACGAGAGCTGTAGTTTGGGCATTATCAGTGAGCCTACATTGATATGGCCAGATTCAGTATTAATGCTTTGGAGAAAGTTCAGTTGATCAAGGAGAGGCTTAAGACAGCCTAAAGCCATCAAAAATCTTATACAGATGTGAGGAGAATAGATCTTGAGTTTGAGATTAGAGATTTGATATATTTGAAGATCTCTCCCATTGAGGGAGTGAAGAGATTTAGCAAAAAGCAAAAACTCAGTCCCTGATATGTAGGCCTTTATAGGAGCTTGAGTTAATTTGGAAAGGTAGTGTATAAGTTTGGGTTGCCCGCAGATTTGGATTCAGTGCATCCAGTGTTCCATGTGTCCTTGTTAAAGAAGTGTATTGGGACCTAGTGGTGGTTTTTCCTTTAGAAAGTACAAATGTTCAGGACAGCCTTTCTTACGAAGAGCTCCCAGCCGAAATCTTAGATCACTAGATTCGCAGACTAAGAAAACAAAAAGTTTCCTTAGTCAAAGTTATTTGGCAGAATCAATCCGTTGAGGGAGCTACTTGGGAAGCAGAAGCAGACATGGGAGGAGTAACATGCCTTAGACAACAAGGAAAACGAAAAGAAACTACCCCTTTAAAGCCTTAATTGATTGCCTTGAAGAAAACCCTATCCTTTCTTGACCCGAGATCTTGAGAGTATTTAATTGTTAATAATAGGTTAAGGACGCCTCCAAAGGTGTTTTATGTCGTGGGGTCAAAAGGAGTTATTAGGGGGAAATGTCCAGAATACCCTTAACTTAAACTGTAAAAATTTTTGCAGGTGGGTACGATTTGAACCCCTCACTCATACTCATATCTACGGGGGGTACCTTTCACTCATACCTTAATCAGAAAGTTGAACATCACATTCTGTCCAACATACGACTCCTTAGCCTAACTCTTACCCTAACCATACGACTAGTACGCTTCAAGTCGTACCCCTAAGCAGAAACATTGAAACATCTAAGCTAGATATGAGACAATATACGATTGGATCCTACCTCTCGTATTATGTACATATGACTCGTATGAAGTCTTCTCTCACCAAGAAGAGAACTTGGCTAACATCACACTGACCAACATACGACTAGGGTCCCTAGACCTGTACCCACACCATACAACTAGTATAGTGAGTCGTATGATCAACAAAAGGCTCAAACTCATAAAATTTTGCAAGGACCAGAACCCGGGATGTTTCAAAATATCAAGTACAACAAGATAAAATTATCACAACAAATACTCCAAAAAAGGTCAAAGATCAAATTTGTGCCATTTTTATAGAAATGTTCGAGAACAAGAACAACAATAAGAAGAAGAATCATATTTCACTCAGAAAAGTTATCGCATTTACATCAACCACCATATTAAGAGAATAACTACCACACACTACGATTTTCTTGGGTTCATCTTACTTTTTTAGCATCAAAACTCAAAATCATTAACCTATACTTGAAGATAATACAACTAAAGTTCTTCTTTTCTTTAGTAACTAAAAAACTCAATTTTTCGAAGAAAACAATAAATATAGAACTCTTACCTACAAAAAGAGAGAAAATGACGGCTATAAGGAAAAAGGAAGTTGAAAATGACAATTGATGTGGTTGGAAATGGGAATTAAATTGATCTATTGTGAAAAGTTTGAAGCAATTTTCTGGAACAATAAGTTGAGTAGTTGAGAGAGAAGAAGAGGAAATGCTTTGCGATATTTTTTTAAAACTGATGGGAAATGATTGATGATGTATTTGTATTACACATTAATTATAATTGTTAATTGATTTGTAGTTATCTTAATTATTTTCTTAAGAGAGGATTTGACCCTTTCCTTTGGTCAATGTCACCAATATTCAAAAGGAGACTTAAAAAACTCCTTTTTGATTAATTTTCTCATCTTTCTCCTGTCAACACCTTCTCTATCATTACCCATAACACTCTCACAATCATCTCTCATTCACTTCTAGAGGAGGCCTTCTTCCTTTACTTTACCTGCTATGTCCAGAAGGAAAACAAAAAAGAACCACAAGTAGTATTAATATCAATATTGCTGGCTAAATCTTTTTTTTTTTTTTTGAAAAAAAGTACTTCAACGCATGATTGAGCAGAACCCATGAGTAAATTTGTTAAGATAATTAATCATAGAGTTCTACCAATTTGATATTTTGATAGTTTCAAATTTTGAAAACATCTGTTATTGATCACAAAGAGAGAAAGAGGAAAAAAAGATATTATTAAGGTGAAACTTAGGTAAAAGTTGACAGTTTAAAAAGGAACAAAAAAAAAACATAGCAGGTATAAAAAATATTTTAAAAAATAAACATAACATAGGAAAGTTATCAAATGAATTATTAAAATGTAAAAGAATTTTAAGACCAATGATTCAATTTTAATTAAATAATCTGAAGTTTCTTGAGAGAAATAAAGGGAGAAAGCTCTGGATAGCATTAATGGTGGAATTTAGTTTTGCGTTAAGGAAGAGTCAAAAAGAAGACACCACAAAATGCATATAATTGAAATATCTAAAAAAAAAATAATATTTTTTTATTTAAAAAAGAATGATCTAGTTTGACTTGACATGGAGTTTAAGAAAATAAAGAATAATTTGAAATCTTATGATCTTAAATTAAAAATATGTCAAATATACCAAAATATTCTTCAATTTTATAGTTTTAAACATATCACATAAAAAATTAAAATTTAAAATTTAAACAAGTAAAAAGAAAAATAGTTCGCTCTTTTTTAAATTGAGTGAGTAATAACTTCAAAGGCCCGGTTATGTATTCAGCTATTTATCAACAACCGGACAATATAAATGAAGACTCAAAAGAATAAAATGGATCAAAAATATTTAAAAAAAAATTATAAATAACATAAATATCAATTTTTTAAAAAATAATTATATATTTTTTTAATTATTTTATTTTCTGTTTCTATTAGTATACATAATATTTTATATATTGAATATTTTATAATATATTAAAAAAATTAAAAAATTTTATAATATTAAAAATATAAATTATGTATTTGTCTAATTTTTAGAATCATAAAAAAGTTAGAGTTGATTGATTCCAAGTTCCAACAACCGTCTGAATATAGATCGGATTTTGTTTGCCCATAAATTCTTTTCTTTGACCTTTTTACACGTTTTCTCTTCTCTCTCTATACATTTCTAGCAATTTGTTTCAACTTACTATATTTCTTCCATCTCCGTTTCTTCTTTACTTCATTATTATTCCCCACATTTTCCCCCTTAATCTTTGTGCTTCCCCTCTCTCTGTATGCTCTCCTTCTCCCTCTCTTTACGTTGCTCTGTCTCTGCAAAGTTACAATAGAATTTAATAAGCACCTGTTATTGTTTTTGAAGAGTCCAAACAACATACTCTATATGCTACGTTGCTCTGAACTTTTTAAAATAATATTGCATCCGTGTCTGATTTTTAAAAAATGCACTTACTTTTTGAAGGAATCAACACGCAGCGGTGATATTTTTGAATAGTTAAAGCAATCATAATTCTATATGTATACTCTATATGTGCATATACTTACATTTTTCTTTTTTGGCATTGTTATTACAGTGGTGGCTGAATTTCATGGCGAACGATTTTGAAACATCGCCACCGATGATCGTGTCGCCGGCAGCATCGGCCGCCGTCGTTGATGATGATAACATCGAGGATGCTTGTAGTATTTGTCTTGAGCCGTTTAACTCCGATGATCCTCCTGCTGTATGTTATCTCTATGTTTGACAAAAATTGATGCATTTTCTTGTTATATTAATGTGATAAAGTTTATATGTTGTGGAAAAAGTTAGGGATTACTTGCCTGTTGCATTTTATTTTTCAGCTGTTTAGCTCCGATGATCTTGTTGTATTTTATCTCTAAGCTTGCGCTGTTTATTTATTGCATTTTCTGTTTAAAAGAAAAATCATTCCGTAAATGACTATGTATTGTTAAAATGTTAGGGTTTTTTGTTGCATTTTCTTGTTTAATTCCGATAAATGTTGTATGTTTTGTAAAAGTTGAGGCTTTTCTGTTTATTAAGGAGATATTAGATGACTGTTATGTATGTTGATCGGAATAGATGAGTTCGATCAGTGTGTAATTTTCACACCTTGGAAGTTCAGACAACTTTTAAATGAAAGCAGTAAGGAGGATAACGAGATAAAGAGGAGACAACAACAACAACAACAAACCCAGTGTATTCCCACCTAGTGGGGTCTGGGGGGTAAGATGTACGCAGTTCATACCTGTACCTCTAAAGAGGTAGAAAGGTTGTTTTCGATAGACCTCCGGCTCAAGACACGAGATACCGCATAAATATATAGTAAAGCACAGAACAAGATTTCATAACATAAATACGGCACCCATAAGTAATAAAAATAGAGAAAAACACACAGATTCGTAATAAAACATGGAACAAGGTACCATAACAAGAATAATACCCCTACCAAGTAATTCCCTACACTAGCGACCCAAACTGATCCTAGCCTTCTGCCCTAATTCGCGTCCTCCAGATCTTCCTATCTAGGGTCATGTCCTCGGTGAGCTGTAACTGCTCCATGTCCCGCCTAATCACCTCACCCCAGTACTTCTTCGGCCTACCCCTACCCCGCCTAAAACCATCCAACGCTAGCCTTTCACACCTACGAACCGGGGCATCCATGCCCCTCCTCATCACGTGTCCGAACCATGTCAATCGGACCTCCCGCATCTTATACTCCACTGGGGTCACACCAACCTTCTCCCTGATAATCTCATTCCGAACTCTATCCCCTCTAGTCAGCCCACACATCCAACGCAACATCCGCATTTCTGCCACCTTCATTTTTTGGATATGGGAGTTCTTAACTGGCCAACACTCCGCTCCATACAACATGGCCGGATGGACTACCGCCCTGTAGAATTTGCCTTTAAGCTTGGGCGGCACCTTCTTATCACACAACACCCCTGACGCGAGCTTCCACTTCATCCATCCCGCCCCAATACGGTGCGAGACATCCTCGTCAATCTCGCCGTTACCCTGGATTACGGACCCGAGATACTTGAAACTATCCCTCTTACATACCTCCTGTGTTTCCAACTTCACTACCACCTTATTCTCCAGTCTCACATCATTAAACTTGCATTCCAAATACTCTGTCTTGCTTCTGCTCAACCTGAACCCTTTAGACTCAAGCGTTTGTCTCCACACCTCTAATTTGTCATTCACACCCCCTCGCGTCTCATCAATCAAAACTACATCATCTGCAAAAAGCATACACCAAGGCACCTCCCCTTGAATATGCCGCGTCAACACATCCATCACCAAAGCAAACAAAAAGGGACTAAGAGTAGATCCCTGATGCAATCCTGTCAAGACAGTGAAATGCTCTGAGTCTCCTCCCGCCGTCCTCACCTGAGTTTTCGCTCCATCATACATGTCCTTTATTGCTCTGATATACGCCAGCGGGACTCCACTCACCTCCAAGCATCTCCAAAGCACCTCCCTGGGGACTTTGTCGTATGCCTTCTCCAGGTCGATAAACACCATCTGCAGGTTCTTCTTCCTTTCCCTATACTGTTCCACCAGCCTCCGTACCAGGTGAATTGCCTCCGTCGTCGAGCGGCCAGGCATAAATCCAAACTGGTTTTCCGAAATAGACACTATCCGTCTCATCCTCACCTCGACCACTCTCTCCCAAATCTTCATAAAGTGACTCAATAACTTAATCTCCCTATAGTTATTGCAACTTTGGATGTCACCCTTATTCTTATAGAGAGGGATCATGGTACTCCACCTCCAAGCCTCGGGCATTTTTGCCGTCTTGAAGATTTCGTTAAACAATCCAGTCAACCACCTTACACCAGCCTCCCCAGCGAACTTCCAAAACTCCACCGGTATCTCATCCGGCCCCGTCGCCCTACCCCTTCGCATCCTGCGAACAGCCTCTCTAACCTCTTCTACCTTAAAACGTCTATAATAACTAAAATCCCGACGCTCCTCTGAGTGCTCCAGCTCCCCTAACACAATAGCTCTATCCCCTTTGTCATTCAAGAGCCTATGAAAGTACGACTGCCATCTATTCTTAATGTGGCCGTCCTCCACCAGCACTGTACCGTCCCCCCCTTAATGCACCTCACCTGGTCGAGGTCACGACCCTTCCTTTCCCTAGCCTTAGCGGGTCTAAACAACTTTTTCTCCCCTCCTTTCCCCTGTAACCCTGCATACAAGCTCTCAAAAGCGGCCGTCTTAGCCGCCGTAACTGCTAACTTAGCCTCCTTCTTAGATAGCTTGTACTCTTTCCTGTTCACCCGCTTCTCTTCTTCGTCCTTGCTCTCAACCAACTTATCATACGCCTCTTTCTTGGTCCCCACTTTCTTCTTAACCTCTTCATTCCACCACCAATCCCCTCGATGATGCCCAGCTCGGCCCCTAGAAACACCCAACACCTCACTTGCATTCTCCCTGATGCACCTAGCCACCCTATCCCATATACTATCCACGTCCCCCCTACACTCCCACACCCTCATTCCCGCCAACTTCTCCCCTATCTCCCATGCATTCACTGGCGTCAAGCCGCCCCACTTAATTCTAGGTCGACACTCCTCACCCCTCCTCTTTCTATTCTTCTTTATACCCAAATCCATAACCAAGAGCCTATGCTGGGTCGAAAGGCTCTCACTCGGGATGACCTTACAGTCCTTACACAACACCCTATCCCCTTTCCTAAGCAACAAAAAGTCAATCTGGGTCTTGGCTATCGCGCTTCGAAAGGTGATCAGGTGTTCGTCCTTCTTCGGAAAGCCCGAGTTCACCACCACCAGCCCAAAGGACCTCGCGAAATCCAATAGAGTAGCCCCCTCTTCATTTCTTTCCCCAAAACCAAAACCACCATGCACATCACCAAAACCTCCCGGTAACGCCCCGATGTGCCCGTTGAAATCTCCTGCTACAACAATCTTCTCCGAGCTAGGCACGCCTCTCACCACCTCATCCAAAGCCTCCCAAAACCGCCTCTTTTCCTCCCCCTCCGAGCCCACTTGCGGCGCATAAGCACTACACACGTTCAGGGTAAACCTCCGAATGACCAACTTAATAGTCATCAACCTGTCGTTGATCCTCTTCACCTCTACTACCTGATCCCTAAGCTCTTTATCTACTAAGATGCCAACTCCATTCCTATGCCTCTCGCTCCCAGAGTACCACAGCTTGTAACCATCCACATCCCTAGCCTTAGACCCTACCTACTTGGTCTCTTGAACACAAGCAATATTAATCCTCCTCTTTCTAAGAATCTTCACAAGCTATATGGACTTACCCTGCAGGGTCCCTATATTCCAAGACCCAACCCTCAGCCTACCTTCACTATCCCCACGTCTTCCTCTACCACCCCTGAGGCCAAACCTTGGCCTCCCTCCCACCCCTGCCCTTTCCTCTCGCTCCCAGAGTACCACAACTTTTATATCTAAGTTTGCCCTGTTTAGTTTGTTGCATTTTTTGTATTTTTTTCTATCATCCATAATAGGCTACATATTGTTAAAAGTTAGGATTTGTTTCTGGTTTTAGTATTTCCGTGATGCATTTTCTGTTTTTATCCCATAAATGCTGTATGTTTCGTGAAAGTTAAGGCTGTGACTCTACTGTACGTTGATCGGAATGGATGAGTTCTAGCAGTTTGTAGTTTTTCACGCCTTGGAAGATCCGGCAACTTTTTAATGAAAACAGTTGGGAGGGTAACGAGAAAAGAGGAAAAAGTTTGGATTTTATGGTTTGATTGTTGAAATTTGGTGTGGATGTTAGTCATGTGTTTCTTTAGTTATCATGATTTGATCAGTGGGTCATCATGTTACATCAAATCTCTGATATGTTTTTCGTATGAACGTGATTTTATTAACTTTTTTGGTCCTTCTCAATGGAGTTATGTGCACTATTTTGTGTATCTTATTGTTCTAGAACTGAACCTTGCTCTAATTTCAGGACTCTTTTGTTAACCCCTGCCCCCTTTTATATTAGGATTTGCATAATGATAATGTAATCCAACAAGAAGGTATGCAAATAATGTGCACGAAGTATTGGTATGATTTATATCCTTTTTACTGTAAAAATTGCTTGTTCTTGTATTAATCTTTGCAGTATGGTGAGCGTAGTATTTTTTTTCTTCAGTTTGTTTGATGTAAAGGAAGTATGTATTGAAGAGTTGTTGCAAAGTTCTTGCTGTCTCTTGATGATCTCTTCTTTTGATTCCTGTGGCAAATCTTGTGTATGCTTGATTATTGTGTTCCATTGTGCGTTTACCCAAGTTTCTTTATTTCTTGTTTTCTTTCAGGTAACAGATTGTAAGCATGAATATCATTTGCAGTGTATTCTTGAATGGTACATTCAGAATTTGTTACTGTATAATATTTTGATTATATATCGGGAATATTCAGTTCATCCTCTTCTGCACATTTTTAACCACCACTTTCTTGGTTGACCTGCTAAATGAACATCATGTAAGTTCTGTTCAGGTCTCAGAGAAGCAAGGAATGCCCAATTTGTTGGAGGGTTCTTGCATTGAAGGACCCTGCGAGGTATTTGAATTATTATGTAGCTAAGAACACAATTATATAAACCATAGACTACTTATCTATTTTTTTTGCTTAAAGGAATTTCATATTGTTTAAGATCCAAGCATTCTGATTGATACCTCACTGAGACGTATTTATTTCCCTTTTTTCTGATGATCTCCAGCCAAGAGCTACTAGCTGCCGTGGAGATTGAAAGGAACATGAGGTCCAGGCTTAATGTGTGTCATACCAATGAAGATGTTGAAGCCAACAATGTGGGTGACATTGCCAAGCTTGGAATTGGCTTATTTCTTTCCATTAGATTTTGCTTCATTCTTACTGAGTTGGAGCCTTAGTGTTTCCAGGATGCCCCGCAGCAGAATGATTCTGATTTTGAGGAGCGAATTATGCGACATTTGGCTGCTGCGACAAATAGAGTCCGTCTTGTCAACAGAAGGAGAAGACAGGCGTCTTCAGAAATTGGTCCTACACAGGTTGTACCTTCTGTGCCGGTAGGAGTTAGTTCAAACCAGACACAGAATAATGAATCCACAGTACAGTTCCAAGGCTTTGGGTTTTTTGGGGATGGGTCTGCTGCTTCTGCAACTTCATCCAGTATTGGACCTGCATCATCATCAATTCCTGCCCATGGAAGTGATCCTTATAAGCTTAGGTATGACTGAGAACTATCAAGCTTGATAAATAACTCGACAGTGTAATGAAGCTAACTACTTAAAATCCATAATATGCATCTTTTCTTAATCTTAAGTGTGGTTACTATATTTTTACCTTGATTTTTTGTTAAGTTTTTCCACATATGATCTGAGTTGTAAGCCTCATTGTTGGTTATTTGTTGGAATTTCTTCAGCGAACGACCATCATATAGTCCCCAAGGGTCAAGCTCATCCGAGTTTCTTGCATTTTCTGAATCTATAAAATCCAAATGGTCTGCTGCTTCAGCAAGGTAGAGGAACTCCAACCTTTCGTTTCCTTGAAAGCTATTTCTGTTCTCCCTTGAGGTTATTGTTTCTATTTCAACAGGTATAAGGACTCAATCTCAAAAGGTACTCGTGGTTTTAAGGAAAAATTATTAGCACGCAACACCACTGTCAAGGAATTTGGCAGAGAAGTTCAGCGTGAGATGAGTGCTGGAATAGCTGGCGTTTCTAGAATTATTGAACGACTTGATCTTACTTCAAAACATACTGGAGCTGCTGAACCATTATCTGCATGTACCATGGGTACCTCAAACTTTCCTAGTAGAGGAGTGAGCGAACAAGGAAATGTGGCATTTCAATCACATGATGGTTGCAGGAAGAATTCCACAATTGATGTAACTCCTACCGCTCCCTCATTGATCTCCAACGCCAACACTGGCCAAATGGAAATTTCTCTTCGACAGGTTTGTAGTTGGTCCAACTATTTCTTGAGTAGTTCTGAGGCTTTTCTTGTTTCTGTGTTTATCATCCCTGATGTTGCCAATTTGCTCTTCATTTTGTTATCCATAGCTTCTGCTGGATTTTTTATTGCCTTTAAGCAGAAAACTAAATTTGGAAGCTTAATCTGCTTGTATTATTTCCTATTGGATATAGAATTAGCATACAACTGCAGCATTGGAACTTTGACTTGGAAACTAAAATGACACCTTCCTAAACAGAACACGTTACATGCTAGAAAGAAGAGAATTTGGGAGAAAACTCATGTTAATTATTCTATCAAGTCATTGGGGTTTAAATAGCTAAGTGCACATATTTTAAGGAAAGGAAAGAGAATCAAAATACATAATTACAGGAGTAAATCAAGCTAGACTATATTTACAAGGTCCTAGAATATCTATGAGATTCTAACACTCCCACTTAAGTTGGTACCAAGATCGTTGCAAATGTAGCTGATACGAGAACCAGTGATGGATTTGGTGAAAATAATTGCAAGCTGATCATTTTGACCTCGAATTTTTTTTGACAATGTCCTAGAAAGTATCTCTTTGATGAAGCGACAGTCGATCTCAATGTGTTTAGTACTCTCATGAAATATTGTATTTTACTCAATGTGAAGAGCTATTTGTGCGGTGTCTTCTGTCTTGAGCCGGGGGTCTATCGGAAACAGCCTTTCTACCTCTTTAGAGGTAGAGGTATGGACTGCGTACATCTTACCCCCCCCCCCCCCCAGACCCCACTAGGTGGGAATACACTGGGTTTGTTGTTGTTGTTGTTGTACTCAATGTGAAGAGCAGCTTGGTTGACACGCTAGTTGCATTTGATGATTTCTCCAAACTTTAATTCTTTAAGCAACTGATCCAAATTAGTTCGGAAGTTTCTAGTAATTAGCTTCCGCATTAAATTGAGCAACCACATTTTGTTTTTTGCTTTTCCAAGATACCAAATAACCTCTAACCAGAACACAAATATCCAGACTTAGTTCACCTATCAGAAGGTGATCCTATCCAATCTATATTTATGTATCCAATAATCAATCTAATCATGATCTCGATTCTCAAAAACAATCCTTTGCTTGGCTAATTTTATGTATTGAAGGGTAGAACAACTACATCCTAGTGACTTGTCATATGGGAAGTCCATAAACTGACTTACAACACTCATAAGAAAGACAATAGTAGGTCGAGTTACTGTGAGATAGTTCAACCTATCAGCCAGCCGCCTATAATTTTTACGTTCATTAAGGGGCTGCCTGAGGGAAGTGATTAAGCGTGACTTGGAGCGATTACAACTAACCGAGGACATGACCCTGGATGGGAAGATATGGAGGAAAAGCATTAGGGCAAAGGGCTAAGGTAGGTGGATGAGTCGTAGTCAGTAGGTAGGAGGGCCTTGGTGTCCTTTGTTTGGCAATGTACAATTTTATGTGGATGTCGTACCTATGTTATTTTTATCGTGTTCCATGCTTTTGATGTTTTATATACTGTCTTTGTCTAGAGCCGGGGGTCTATCGGAAATAGTCTCTCTACCTTTTTAGATGTAGTGGTATGGACTACGTACACTCTACTCTCCCCAGACCCCGCGATGTGGGAATTTACTGGGTTTGTTGTTGTTGTTGTTGTATTAAGGGGCTGCCTCTATCGTGGTAGAGGTTTAATATTCAGATCCATAGGAGTGCCAATGGGTCTAGAACCTGTTATACTTATCTCCTCAAGAATGTCTTAGGCATACATACATTGTGAGATGATATTTCATGATTTGCACTGTGCAACCTCAATGCCAAGGAAATACTTCAGTCTGTCTAGCATGTCTTGAAATGTTAAAAGATATGTTGCTTCAATTTAATTATACCAGCTTCATTATTGCCCATGGTGACTATCTCATCAACATAAACGACCAAATGAATGCTCAAATTATTAGTATGTCGATAGAATACAGAGTGATCAACCTCACTATGAGTCATACCAAACACTCGAATGACCTGTTTGAACTTACCAAATCACATTTGAGGAGATCATTTCAAACCCTACAGGGATGGACACAACCAACATACAGTGCCTCTGAAATCTCCCTGAGTAACAAGATCAAGTGGTTGCTCTACATATACATCATCCTCAAGATCACCATGGAAAAGCATTTGCAATGAATAACTAATAAAGGGGGAAATGAAGAACAAATATGGGTAGTAAAAGATGACCATATGCTATTTCAGCTAAGGGGGAGAAAGTATCACTGTAATCACGCCCAAATATTGGAATACCTTTGGCAACAAAGCAGGCTTTAGGTTGATCAATTTGACCATCTGCACTAACTTTGACTGCATACACCCACCGACAACCAATGGTAGATTTACCTGGAGGTAGAGGAACAAGCTCCGCAATTCCACTAGCATGTAAAACAAACATCTTTTTGATCATAGCATATCACCATCCAAGATGAGATATCACTTTACCTGAGGACTTAGGATAGAAATAGAGGACAAAGATGACGTGAAGGCATAATAGGGCAATGATAAACTATAATAACTTAAACAAGTATAATAGGATGGGATTACGAGTGGATCAAATACCTTTCTGCAGTGTGAGCGATAGGTGGACTAGGAGGAGACAAGTTATGTGAAGGATCCAGTACATGACGTGAATCATCTAGATATGATGTTGGATACTGACAACAATGATAAGTCGAGTGGTGGAGCTGTAGAAGGTTGAACTGGAGCTGTAGGTCATGGAACTAGAGCTGTAGGTAATGAGCTGGAGCTGTGTAGAGCAAGATGAAGGAGAAGTGACTGAATCTCCAAAAGATGAAACTGGCAACACCTCACAAATGTGTAGTTGATCTCCTGGATTTGTGAAGTATGTCTGGGTTTGAAAGAAGGTAACATCAACAGACTCAAGGCACCGCTAGAGGTTAGGTGAATAACATTGATACCCTTTTGTGCCGTCGAGTAACCTTGAAATACACATTGATACCATTTTGTGCCGTCGAGTAACCTTGAAATACACATTTAAGAACACGAGGAACTAACTTATCTTTTTTTCCTGAAGTAAGGTTATGTACAAAACACATGCTCCCAAAGAAAGGAGGTGGTTGAGATCTGATGTCTTTGGCTCGAATGGTGTATATGTGCTTAAAAATATGCAAAAGAAGTACAAATGATAGATTTCGAACCAAGAAAATCAAGTGGGATGTGGTAGAATCCCGAACTCGGACCTAGAATGTTCAAATCCCGAATCACCTCTAGACTTTGGAAATGACTATAAGTGGAACAGGAGTATGAATCTGAGGATGTTCAGTATCTGATACCGTAGTGCATTGATAGGAATTTAGGTGTTTGTGATTCTTATGTTTGTTCTTTTTTATTCTCCTACCAAAATTACTACGAATTTTGATTTATTTTTCCCTATGTGCTCAATAGCAAAAAATGAAAATGATGGATCTTTGTTAGATTGCTTGATCACCTCATCCAAAAGCCTGAACCGTTAGAAAAGACACTATTTTACTCAAAATGTGTCTTCACCGTGTCTCTTCATGTGTATGCTGATTATATTCATGATCATGTACGCGTAAATACTTTTTGACAAAGGGTTGTACTAAGACTTGAACCTAGCCTCCAATTTAATGCCATGTTGAATTGCATTAACACCTTATATAAAAGTTTAAGCTGTTAGAGAAACTTTTATTTGTTTAATTATGTCTTGGCCAAGTCTCATTATAATTACAAACAAGTCAAATTGATTATTTAGAAGTCGTCACAATTCAGCTTCTTCTCCTTGTCTCATCAAAGTGATAAAGTTTATGAAGTTACCGTAACATGAGGTTATGATTGGAAGATTACCGAAAAGAATTGTGACTTATCCATCTCGATAGTTCTCTTTGCTTTTGAAATGAGCTCTTTCTTTGTTTAATTGTTTCTTTCCCTCTTTTTTTCTTCAGAATGGAAACTGATGCTGCAACCCCCTCGAAGTCAGAATAAATAATGCCCGATTATGGTCCTCTTTGACTCTACTATCAACTTATAGCATAATGTATAATCTGCAAGTGACGTACGTTCTAAGGTCAGTTATCGCAGTAGGTGATTGACTTGCGTCCTGCAGTTACTGTGTGGAAACGTGGAGATTTGATATGCTGTTGAAAAAATTACAGTTTGTTCTCAAGTGTTAAGGTCTCATGATCTATTCTCTTTACAGTAAACCTGTAGTGTAGGAAGTTTGTGAAGCTGATAAGCATATGTAATTAACCATGTCCATTACCTATATGGATATTCAAGAGTGGATGTCTTATGGACTATCCTTCATTCCTTATGGTGGTTATATTTTCTTGTATAATCCGCTTTGCCCACTTTACCTGAGTTTTACCAACATAATGCAGAAGTTTGAGCCACCCGATTGACTGCTTGTAAATGTAGCGCACACATTACTAAAGCGCTAGTGTATGGTCATCACTTTGCTGCTGGGCACCTAACCTTAGGTGTTGTCATTTATGTGAAATATGGAGGGCAATAGCTCATTTACACCAACATGGTCCCCTGATTAATGGATATCGCGGTCATAGCAAATAGTACTTAACTCGCATACTTAGTTTGCATGTTAAAATAAATATTGAATCTGAAAGATAAATTTAAGTAATTTCTTTAAGACTATCAACAACAGTACTATGGTGCTTCTTCCATGGGATAGCGACTGTTCCTGATAGTCGCTCAGATAGGGTGTCAACCATAAACACACATTTAACCAGCTGCAACAGAATCATTATCAATAATTTGAGTCTAGCGCAAGCAAGATTCTTCTTGATTAGTAAAACACTATTTGGATGGATAACTTGGCCAATGAAGTAGGAAGTCGTAGGTTGCCAAGAGCACATGACGTGGTGCAATCTCGTAAGACTGCAGTCCATTGGAGTTTCTGGTCCTAAGCTAGAAATGTTTTCCTCAGGCAAGGTTGCCACCTGCACCCGTATGCACACCAGACTTAGACAATTGGTGTTTGATTATGGTTGTTAAACATGAGTAGAACAAAAATTTTAAGTCTCTACCTGTTAAAAAAAGTATAAACAACGTATATTACACTATTTTGTTCCTTAATTACTCTCTCCCGGTTTTTTAATAATCTCTCTCTCCCTAATTTAAATTATTTATATACATAACTGAACTTTGATATACATTAATATCTTATGTATTAGATCTAACTGACTTGTTCATAAAATGTTGTCTGTAACTGAACGTTGATATTTAAAAAAATAATGCATTGTCCTTTAATATAGAACACAATTATTGTGTCATATCTATTAACACGTGATTAATGAATCCCTTAAAATCAACAATAATTTTTTAATTTCAAAAATTTCAAACACCAAATCAATTAACATGATCAAAAAATCTAACTTCGAATCATTCAAGCTCTTCTTTTTCAAATTTTTGAAGTTCTATTTTTCGTCAAATTTTATCAAGAAGATCAACATTGTAATTGAGGCATTTCGGTGTTTCAAATTCACGATTGAATGAACTACCGATATGCAAAGAATAAGGTGGAACTTCTTTGATTAGATATTTCATCCCCTGTAAATTTCAATGCATGTCAATATTAATTAAATCTAAAAGCCAAGTTAATCATTTAAGGAGCAAAATAAACTGACTTGTTCATAAATATGTTTGATATACATAACTATACATAATTATGTTATGTATCAGATTTGAAATAACATCAGTTATTTCATTCTTATACAT
The DNA here is from genome assembly GCA_030864225.1 of Capsicum baccatum var. pendulum. NCBI lineage: Eukaryota > Viridiplantae > Streptophyta > Magnoliopsida > Solanales > Solanaceae > Capsicum > Capsicum baccatum. Next base: position 110,988,570 of record CM061550.1, read on the forward strand.
AACATAGTTATGTATTAGGAGTAGAATAATTGTAGTTATGCTATCTGATACATAACATCGCTATGTCTACGGATACTCATATACATAGCATAGTTATGTATCAGAAGTGAAAAACATCACGATAACAGGGAAACCCCAACCAATATACATAACTATAATATGTATCAGATTAGAAGTAATCCATTCATATACATCACATGATTATATATAAGGGGCGAAATAACAATAAATCTCAAATGACGTCTGCAAGCCTATACATAACAAATCTATGTATCAGAGTTGAAATAACAACAATTGATACTTTATAGCTATGCCTAAAAATATGAAAATTAAGAAAAAAATACATATACAACAACAAAGCCCTTTACCATTGAAAGACGGGTCTAGGTTCCCTTGAAAAATGACGTGATAGTAGAAGAGTTGTCGGCACCGCTGTGATTTGCAAAGAGTCTTTAGAAAGAAACCTTGATGGAGCTTTTCTTCATACATTTGCTGGTGGTCGACGGGGACCTAGTCTCCAGGAAAGTGAGCCGCCATGATTTGTAGAGAGTCGCGGGAAAGAAACCTCGTCGGAGCATTTTTCATACACTTTCTGATGGTCGACAGGGAACTAGTCTCTGGGAAAGTAATTCCTTTTTGTTGAACAGTTGATGTGGAGCAATTTGAGAAGAACATGTTCGTTTAAAATTTGAAAGTCGCTTGATTGAGGTTCCTTGATTTTAGGCACTTTTTGGGGAGCATTAAGCATAAAAAAAGTATAGGTGAGATATGTATATGAAGTTTGGAGAGAGAAAGTGTTAAAAAGGAATTTTTTGTAATTACTTTTGATAATTGAGATTTTTTGAAATAATAGAAACATAAGTTACAGTTTTAAGTAATTTTTCCTAAAAAAAAGGGCATACCTGCCTAATTTCACTACCTCAACATATTTGACTTTTTTTGGTCACTTATTAATCATCTGATTACATTAATTAATAGTTAGTGGATACTATAAAAATTAAGAAAAAATTTATACTAAGTATTGGATGGTGAGAACATATTTGTGCTAGAAGTATTAACAAGACGAATATTCATTCTGTTTTGTATAGTTTAGGGTATATTTAGCTTTTTATTTAAGACGAATATCAATCAATTTGATCTTCAAAAAAATATGAAAAGAGAAATACTCGTGAAAGAAAAAATGAGTAATAAATGTGAGTGGTTTAGAGTCTTGACTAGTGAATCACCCGACAAGGATTCAAAGTCTTAAACTCTTAACAGTGTTTTTAGAATTGTGCATAGTATCCCAATAAAACTATTCTTATATTATGCACAGATCGAACCCATGAAAGAAAAGATCAAACAAATATGTTGGCTTACATGCGTCCACCACGGGTTAAGAGACCAGGTCCCTTAATAGATACGTGCAGTAGTTTAACAAGAAATGAAGTTAGATGCAGAATGATAAATAACAACAATGTCTATGTAGAAACCTCCTTACTCAATGGAAAAAAAAATCACGACCTACCACGTAGGATTTCCCAACAACTTCACTAACTTCAAGCAAAATGTGATTATAGACTCCAGTAATCACAAAGATTAAAAGAGAAATACCCGTGAAAGAAAAAATGAGTAATAAATGTGAGTGGTTTAGAGTCTTGACTAGTGAATCACCAGACAAGGATTCAAAGTCTTAAACTCTTAACAGTGTTTTTAGAATTGTGCATAGTATCCCAATAAAACTACACTTATATTATGCACAGATCGAACCCATGAAAGAAAAGATCAAACAAATATGTTGGCTTACATGCGTCCACCACGGGTTAAGAGACCAGGTCCCTTAATAGATACGTGCAGTAGTTTAACAAGAAATGAAGTTAGATGCAGAATGATAAACAACAACAATGTCTATGTAGAAACCTCCTTACTCAATGGAGAAAAAAAATCACGACCTACCACGTAGGATTTCCCAACAACTTCACTAACTTCAAGCAAAATGTGATTATAGACTCCAGTAATCACAAAGATTAAACTCTTAATCCTAACCATCTTGTAACAAATATATTACAATACATACACAACAACTCTACTGCATACACCACATCAACTAACTCTAGTTGACACTCCTAGGTAACTCTGCCCAAGAGAAACACTAAGCAATGATGCAAACAAACAATAGATGATTCGCCTAACTCTAGTTAATACGACCCACCATAGAGACTTAGATAAATTGAATATCTATTATCCTTTATAACACAAGAGAAGATTTACAATATAAGAATGAAAGACACGACTAAAAAAAAACAACAAAGACTTGATTGGCACTCGATCAGGTCTCTTTGTTGAAATAAGCAATATTCTTTGAATGAGGATTGCTACATCTATATTGCAGTGCCACCAACCAACTTTAGAAAAGTACAACTTACAGCTGCATCGAGTTGACTTTAACCTTAAACGAAAAATCATGAACGATGTACCTTGCAACATGGATCAGATCCTTTACAACAGTTTGTTGATCATCAAAATAAAAAATAATATCCTCATTTTTTTATGATGACAAACTATTGCCTTTGTCTATTAGGTCCATTCAGCTATATTCCTCATTTCGATCAGGTTCCTTAGTATATATCTTCATTAGCATTCCCTCTGTCTAACAGGTCCTTTCACATCTAGGCCCAAATCACTAGATCTAATCATGAATCATCTACCTATCACTAACACAAATCTTTTTCTTTTTGGCATCATAAAAAAGTAATAATAGTAAATCATGTGAAGCAAAATGCATACTAGGTTAATTCATGGCCATTGGGACAACATTAACATGAATGGACAAAGCCAAAAGAAGGAAGATGAGATAGTATACAAAGCAAAATATTTTATTCATAATTCATTGGAACATCATAAACATTACATTTGAATAAATATGCATAAAAAACTATTCAAATTAGCCACATAACAAAAAACGGAGGATGGGGCAATAAGGTAAGAGACATAAAGGATTAAGAGGTAGGATACTTAGAGGCAAGGGAGTGAAGGACTAGGTTCAGACACTCATTTTCAGCAATATAACTAGAAAAGAGGTTTTTAGTCAGGTCCTCGACTTCAATACTCAAAGTCACGGCCTGTGCCTTCATATTTTTGTTCTCCACTGATGATAGGCGAATTTATACGCCTATAGTGCTATATTTTACCCATATTTTAGCTAAGTTTTGAGGACAAATTATATATTTCATGCACTTTTAGTCCTTTTTCCTGTAAGTGAGCTAACGAACATGATTAGCAAAGTTTCAGGTATAAATGATGCAGAATTCAGCATTTTATGGATAACTTGACGCCAAAGAAAGCTTCACGAAGGGAGAAAAGGGAGTCTTGGACGCCAAGGACCAAAAGTGGCGCATGGAAAATCTGTCCCGGGCTAAAATAGCAATTCTGAAGACTTTGGGGACTAGCAGTAATTTATTAGGATTAGGATAATGATACTTTAACCTAGTAGGATTGGGTTAAGTATTTTATTAGCTTAGTAGAAATAGGATATGGGTATTATAAATACCCTATTTTGCTAGAGATTTTAATACATTCCTCACAATTCCCCCATTCCATCAATTCCCATCCATCCACCATCCATCCATCCATCAAAACAATTCTCTTTATCAATTCATTGTCGATATTATTTTTCATCTATTCAATTCTTATTTTCCGCAACAAGAGAAACATTACTTTGCTAGGAATTCACGCCTAACGCCTACCACACTATTACTACACGAAATCTTTATTGTGGTATAATAACAATGTTTATTGTGATTTCCTTCGCACTCATGGGTAACTAAACTTCTCTGTTGGGGTTATGGAAGCCATATGAGATACTATCTAAGGCTATGAGTTTATGAATTCATGACACGTGTGTTGCTTATATCATTATTCTCTTCATCTTAATGCAAATTCTTGTGGCTGCAGACGCATAGAATAACACCAGTATAGCATTAACTTGTTCGAAAGAAAAGTTATATGTCTGGAAAAGAGATAATATCAAGGTAATAGGGTCCCATCCCCTATTAAAAAGTTAGTGCCGTAACTGGATTAACCTCTTGGAGAATTTATACCATTAGATACGCTTTAAGCTCGAAAGAGTTAAAGTGAAATAGTCCTTGTTGAGGTCGAAAGACGCTTGGATTTACCATCGAATACAATTCTCTATAAGCACATGTATGTCTGAATTCCGCATAACTCACAGCCAATAGAGACGTACAACTCATAAGGTGGACATAACCCCAACTTCTCAATTCTCATTGATCAACAACCTACCAAGCAAACCGTTTTTACTCTTCTATTTTCTGCTTTTACTTTATTATTTTGTTTACATTACTTGCACGACAAAACTCCCCCCTTTTATGAGACTTGCACTAAAAGTCTAGTAATCTTTGCTTACTTGTTGACCAAGCTATTCCCTGTGGGATCGATACCCAACCCAGTTGGGCTCTATATTTGACTACGACCGCTTTACACTCCTACGAGAGCTGTAGATTGAGCGTTATCAAAAATTGGTGTCGTTGCCGGGGAATACGAGTGTCAATTAAGTTTGTGATAATTACTAGACCCTTTGGTCAAAGATTCTCGTACTTTTACTTTTAGTTTTTGTTTTTATTTTATTCAGGTTTGTTCAGCGCACCAATGTATGCACAACGTGAAATTGAAAGGATTGCTGCTCAAGTGCATCAACAGAATATTGATAATCCAGGACGGGCAACAAATCCTGATGATGAGGACCTGGGCGATGAGGAGCTACTAAACCCACGACATACTACTGAGATAGCGGCACTCATGCAGAGAAGAGATCGTCAAGCTAGGTTTAGGCTTGAATACCGAGCTATGCAAATACCGTTCGATGATGATGATGACGATCTTGATGGAGCTGGTGCCACAGGAGCCATTATTCTGCCACCCTTGGCACCTGGAGCAAAGTTCAATATCACTAGCACAATGATTCAACTATTACAGCTTAAGGGATTATTTGGTGGACTTGCAGGTGATGATCCGAATATGCATCTGATCAATTTTATCTCAACATGCAAGTCATTCGACAATCCAGGCGTTGGACAGAATGCAATTCGACTGCGCTTATTTCCATTGTCTCTATCTGGGGAGGCAATTCTATGGTTGAATGGGCTGACTCCTGATTCTATTACTAATTGGAGCCAGTTGAAAGACGCTTTCCTAGAAAGATTCTTTCCGCCATCAAAGAAAGCACAGTTGAGAGATGAGATCAGCAATTTTCGACAGCTTCCAACTGAAGCTCTCCACGAAACATGGGAGAGGTTCAAGATGAAGCTTATGTGGTGCCCAAACCATCATATGACCAATGTCCACTTGATGGAGATATTATACAGAGCCTTGAATTCAATAACTAAACCAATGGTGGATAATGCGGCTGGAGGATCATTTATGGACCTCACCTTTGGGCAGGCAAGCAATATGCTAGATCGGATGATGAAGCAAAGTAGAGCTTGGCATACCAGGGATTTTGAGGTAGCAAGACCTACTATATCTATTGGCATGACTGCTGAACAAAGGAGAAGAGAAGAAGAACGTGATCAAGATATGGCACACATGAAAACACAAGTGGATCTTCTTACAAAGCATCTATTATCAGGGAAGACCGAAAAAGTCAAAGCTGTTGCGTTAAAAGGAAGAGACGAATCTGATTCGGAAGAAGAGGCCAACTACTTGAAAAATCAGGGGGGTTTCCAAGGTAATACCCAAGGAAACCAAGGTCGGAACTATTATGATAAATCTGGAAACAAGGACCAAAGTAGTTGGAAGAACAAGAATGAAAAGAGTGGTTTGTACGTTCCCCCAGGAAGACGTGACACCACCACATCTGGTTCTGGAAGTATGGAAGACATGCTGGCTAAAATATTAAAAGAAGTGAAAGCAACAGGTGCGGGAGTAACGGAGGTAGTCAATGATTTGTCCTCTATGAAACAAATAGTTGATTCTCATTCCACTTCAATCAAGCAAATAGATCAGCAATTGAGCCAACTTTCAGCAGCACTCAATCAAAGAAAGGCTGGCACTTTACCTAGTGATACTGTGCAAAACCCAAGGAATGATGGGTCATGCATGGCCATTACTACCCGAAGTAGTAAGGTGCTGGAAACTTCAGCAAAAAGTAAGCAAGTGGTTGACGAAGCAGCGGATATTGATGATAAAGCGAAAGGAGAAGCATCCGCAGAACAAGGCCACGACGTCCATGACGTCAACCCCAATGATTTGCAACCTGAAAAAGCTGAAAAACGGAAGAAAGAGGAGAAGAAAGTCGTGGAGAGAACAATTCCATACCCACCACCACCTTTCCCTCAAAGATTGAAGAAGGTGGCAGATGACACGAAGTTCAGCAAATTCATGATTATGTTAAAACAGCTGACCATTAATGTTCCATTGGTGGAGGCACTTGAACAAATGTCTGGGTATGCGAAATTTATGAAGGATCTTTTGACAAAGAGGCGGGAAGCAAGTTATGAGTTGAAAGATGATGTTCATCATTGCAGCGTTATTGCTACCCGATCACTAGTTCAAAAAAAAACCGACCCCGGTGCTTTCACTATTCCGTGCACGGTTGGATCTATGAATTTTGCTAGGGCATTGTGCGATTTGGGAGCAAGCATCAATTTGATGCCACTATCCGTCTACAGGAAGTTGGGGTTAGGCGATCTGACACCAACCAATATGAGGCTCGTGATGGCTGATAGGTCGGTAAAACGACCTGTGGGTATCTTGAATGATATGTTGGTGAAGGTTTCATCATTCATCTTTCCGGCAGACTTTGTAATTCTGGATTGTGAGGCAGACTCTGAAGTTCCCATAATCGTGGGACGTCCTTTCCTCGCAACTGGAAGTGTGCTTATTGACATGAGAGCTAATGAGCTTTTATTTCGGTTGAATGACGAAGTGTTCCGCTTTGATATATGAAAAGTAATGAAGCATCCCAACGATATGGATGTGTTCTCCGTAGCTTATGAGGATAAGAAAGCATTATCTGTAGCGAAACAGCTTACTGTTGAGCCATTGTCTGCTGCGCCACTGAATGTTGAGCATGAGGATGATGAAGATTGTGAAGAAACTACATGTGCTCTAACAGAAATAGGGTCCTATTCTCATACTCCTAAACAACCGAACCTTGATCTTAAGAATCAACCGTCACCAACAGCGAAGACTTCCATTGAAGAGCCACCAATGCTAGAATCGAAAAAACTCCCCAATTATCTAAGGTATGTGTTCTTAGAAAGTGGAAATATACTTCCGATAAGTGTGGCGGATGATTTAAGTGAACAACACGTAGAGGCTCTCATCTCTGCTCTGAAGAGATACAAGAGACCCATGGGTTGGGCCATTGATGATATAATTGGTATCTCTCCTGAGGTATGTATGCACAAGAGTCATCTCAAAGAAGATTGCATGCCCACAAGTAAGCCTCATTGTCGTCTGAATCCATTCAGAAAATGATGCCCCATCTATCTCGATGAAGACTAAGTAATCGAGATAGCTATGTCGTGCCGCGACAATAAATCAAGCGCTTGGTGGGAGGCAACCCATCGTTTTTAAATGTTCTTGTTATTTTTGTTTTCTTAGAATTTTGTCGAGCCACGACCAAAACTAAGGCGCTTGATGGGAGGCAACCCATCGTTCTAATTATTTTTGTTATTTTTGAGTGAATGTAGGTACAAGAGGTGAAAAACGAGAAGGTCGGTTTTAAATTTTGATTTGGACGTATTGCATGTTAAAGTTGGTAAGTTAGGAATGAAGATGCAAAAGGCTATGGATTGAGCATTTCTCATGAAAATATAGGCCACGAACAAGGCAAGGCCTAGGTAAAACTAGGCCACGAACAAGGCAAGGCCTATACTATGGCCTAAGGTCTCGGAATCTAGTGTGCCATATCATAGGCGCTGCCCATGCTCAAGTATGCCATAGCATAGGCGCCGCCTATACTAAAGCCTTTTGTCTCTGAATCTCAAATGCAAAGTGAAAGGCGCCGGCTATGGTCACTAAAGGCTTTGCACTAGGCGCCGCCTATGCTTACCAAAAGCAAAGCAAAAGGCACCGCCTATGCCAAGCATAGGCAAAGCTAAAGGCGCCGCCTATGGTCACTTTTTGTCTCCAAAACCGATTTTAAATGGGTCACAACCCGACCCAACCTTTTTCTATAAATAGGAGACTTAGTCTTAGACCAAAAACACATTGCAAACCTAGCATAAGTGCCGCCTACCTCTCCAAATCCTCTCAAAAATTTTCTTTTGCTCTTTTTCTTCACAAGAACATCATCCAAAGGCATCAATCAAGTAAGTACTACTCTGTTCTTCATTTATCGTAAGTACTACGTTACTACGCCTATTATGAATTGCTAAATCTTGAACAAGTATTGGTGATGTGAATGTGTTTGAATTGTTGTGATGCAACCAAGTGAGTGAATGAATATGTAAGGATGATCTTAACTTATTTCCAACTTGAATTTGATTTTGATGCATTGTCATACTTTTGTGGAATCGAATTGGTCCCAAATATTGCATAATCTTGTTACTTGAATACTTACATGTTGGAATGACTTGTTCATCAGAATAAGGATTATAGTTGCCTACCAACATAGGAGGTTGTGATTATTGTTAGATACTATCCCTTGATTCAATCCCTATGTAGTAGTCTTGATATATCCAACATGAATGTATTGCCAAGATTACAAGAAGTGTGACTGCTCTGATTTTATTGTTGGAATATAACACCTAAAACGTATGTCGATGAAGTCTGAGTAATCGACAACATTCACTTAATTAGCTTGTGTCAACAAATTAAGTGTGGGGTGGTGCCACTATTGTCTGTTTGTTGATTGAATCTTCCGAGATGAAGCTAACATGACTCTATTGAGATCTCAGGTACAATGGCACCAAAAGACAAGAAAAGCAACCACTTCACAAAAAGGCCAGAAAAGGGGAAGAAAAGAGTAAGGTGAATCCTCCGTACTGCAAATATCTCGACATACTCTCGGAAATAAGTGGGGTACTTATGAGGAACTTCTGAGGATGACGACTCTGATGATGATTCCGACGAAGGGGGTATGACCCCAGACATAGAGGAGGAGTCCGACTAACCAGGTTCTTCTTATTTATTTTCCACTGAGGACAGTGTGTCCCGTCTAAGTGTGGGGTGCTGGTATTTGCATGCTATCCTTCTTTATCTGCATTTGCATTTATGTTTGTTTTGTTTTTATTTTTAGTAGTTAATTTTTTTTTAGTTAAATTTTTTTTTCTTAACTTAACTTCGCATGAAATTATTCTAATATGCAGCATGAGATTATGACAAGAGTTTGTGCTAAAATCATGACTATTGAGACGTTTAGGCTCTAATTGTGACTCACTATGTGATATCATGTGGTTTAATTCCTTTATCTGTTGGGTCAAGAGTCTATACTACTCCCAATAAAGTCGACCATGTGCCTTGTGTGTGTGAGATAATAGTATATTCTATGTTTGTGGCTGATGCTAGAACTTGCCTGGTGTGTGTGTGAAGCGAAAATAAAGAATGTGAGTTTAGGAGATGATTTAGGCATTTCTTTGGAAACCTATACTTGTGTACCTTCTTTTTACCTACCCATGGACATTATCCTAGTTAACCCCTTTTGAGCCTTTAGCCTATTTTCTTTGACAACCTCATATGTAATCCTAATCCATTTTTTTTCAAGACCATAATTTGATCCAAATTCCTAAGTGCTTTAAAGTGTAAAGTCATGTGACAAAATAAGAGGAAGTTGGGTGAGTATGATGCATTAGAATGTAATGGTGCTTGAAGTTGTTATAAAAAAGAATTGTTATCATAAGAGGTGTTATGAGAAGAAAAAAAAAGGAAAGGAAAACTGAAAAGTTAGTTATGTTTAAAATTGAAAAATAAAGGTGGAAAAAAGGGGTGGTAGAATAAAAGAAAGTAGAAAGGTTGTTTGAAAGAAAGGTATTAATGGCATAATGTGATGTATTAAAGCGCTTAGGAACATAGTAACTATTTCTGGCCAAAATAGTCCTACCCGTCCCTTAGCCTACATTACAACCGTCAAAAGACCTATTTGATCCTAAGCTTAGAATTTTGATATTTAGTGGAGCATTACACTAAGGGCAAGCCTATGGTCATCAGTTGCAACATATGAATTCTTTGTGAGAGCGAGAGCAAGGATACTTTTATACCCATGTTTGAAAAATATGCTATACTTATGAGTGATTATGGGTAATATATTGTGAGACACACATGGTTGATGAGTTTTGGGTAGTTGTGTATGATTCTTTGTGCCTTAACTTTTGAATATGAGTTGGCCACCATCACGAGTCTATGCTAGAGGTTAAATTGTTTCTACTAATGATCTGAAAACTACTCTTTGTTGATAATTGTTGTTCTTGTCTTGACGAATATTTTGTGTTGTTACTGTGAAACCCTAAGTTGATGTTTAGATGGACATGATAGTTTGTTCGAGGATGAACAAAGCTTTAAGTGTGGGGTGTTGATGATAGGGGAATTTACACGCCTATAGTGCTATATTTTACCCATATTTTAGCTAAGTTTTGAGGACAAATTATATATTTCTTGCACTTTTAGTCCTTTTTCCAGTAAGTGAGCTAACGAACATGATTAGCAAAGTTTCAGGTATAAATGATGCAGAATTCAGCATTTTATGGATAACTTGACGCCAAAGAAAGCTTCACGAAGGGAGAAAAGGGAGTCTTGGACGCCAAGGACCAAAAGTGGCACATGGAAAATCTGTCCCGGGCTAAAACAGCAATTCTGAAGACTTTGGGGACTAACAGTAATTTATTAGGATTAGGATAATGATACTTTAACCTAGTAGGATTGGGTTAAGTATTTTATTAGCTTAGTAGGAATAGGATATGGGTATTATAAATACCCTATTTTGCTAGAGATTTTAATACATTCCTCACAATTCCCCCATTCCATCAATTCCCATCCATCCACCATCCATCCATCCATCAAAACAATTCTCTTTATTAATTCATTGTTGACATTATTTTACAGCTATTCAATTCTTATTTTCCGTAACAAGAGAAACGTTACTTTGCTAGGAATTCACGCCTAACGCCTACCACACTATTACTACACGAAATCTTTATTGTGGTATAATAGCAATGTTTATTGTGATTTCCTTCGCACTCATGGGTAACTAAACTTCTCTGTTGGGGTTATGGAATCCATATGAGATACTATCTAAGGCTATGAGTTTGTGAATTCTTGACACGTGTGTTGCTTATATAATTATTCTCTTCATCTTAATGCAAATTCTTGTGGCTGCAGACGCATAGAATAATGCCAGTATAGCATTAACTTGTTCGAAAGAAAAGTTATATGTCTGGAAAAGAGATAATGTCAAGGTAATAGGGTCCCATCCCCTATTAAAAAGTTAGTACCGTAACTGGATTAACCTCTTGGAGAATTTGTACCGTTAAATATGCTTTAAGCTCGAAAGACTTAAAGTGAAATAATCCTTATTGAGGTCGAAAGACGCTTGGATTTACCATCGAATACAATTCTCTATAAGCACATGCATGTCTGAATTCCGCATAACTCATAGCCAATAGAGACGTACAACTCATAAGGTGGACATAACCCCAACTTCTCAATTCTCATTGATCAACAACCTACCAAGCAAACCATTTTTACTCTTCTATTTTCTGCTTTTACTTTATTATTTTGTTTACATTACTTGCACGACGAAACTCCCCACTTTTACGAGACTTGCACTAAAAGTCTAGTAATCTTTGCTTACTTGTTGACCAAGCTATTCCCTGTGGGATCGATACCCAACCCAGTTGGGTTCTATATTTGACTACGACCGCTTTACACTCCTACGAGAGCTGTAGATTGAGCGTTATCATCCACTAGGAGAGCATCTATAGTGTCAGGTCCCTTAGTAGAGCTTTTCTGCATGGTCACCTTTAACTGGGCACTATCTGCATCTCACTTGGTCAATACGACTGTTATTTCTTCTAGATCAGTAGTCAACTTGTCCTATATAGCAATGAGATCTAACACTAGTGACTTGGACCTGATCCCAGCTTTCCATTCCACATATTTACACTTTATCAAAATATTGACAGTGAATGTTTGCTTTGCAGAACCAAACATCCCCTTTTATATACTTCACCTTAAAGAATTGAAAGACCTTACATAGTAGATAACTATATACATCTCATGCTTCCTATCCTTCATAGTCATAACCTTGTACATATGCTCTATCATAAGAGCAGGAAGATTAATATCCTCAAACTTGCTTAGTGAATTCATGAAAAGCAGGTTCGTTGCAGATGCAACAATGCACTTTTCACTATGAGGCAATAATACTTTATTGACCAATTCAATGGGAAATTGTTATTCTTCTTTGAGATACTTCTTGAGCACTCCATCTGCACTCAACTTACCATGTTTTCCAATGTTAACCACAAGCTTGGGAGTGGCAATTGTTTCTTTTAGCGACTTGATCCCCTCCCCATACACGTCTAGAATCTGACTAACTGTAGCCTTATCAAGATTAGTCTCTCTTTCATACACTGTTATAGAAATACTAAGGAAATTATCAGCAAACACAATCCCATAGTAGAAGTCTCAAATTTTCTTTTCATGTACCACAGGAAAAAACAAATAAAAAAGATGAAGTCACTCTTAGAAATTAACCATCTTAAGAAGTTTTGTCATGCCAGAAAGATCAAAAATATCGAGAACAAACACCCTACCCTTAAGAACCTTCTGTTTCATGAAAACTTTGTACTTTCATCCTTAGTAAGAACCTTTTCAACCTTTTGAACTTTCCTTCCTTTTGACGTATTACCAGGCTTCTCTGTATGCTTAACCATATGTGTTGAAAGGGTAGAACTAGATCCTACCTAGTCCCTCAAAATGATAAATTCTCTTTCTCTTTACTGCAAGGGTCTTCTTCTCCACAACCGTTTTAAATTTACCCATTGGTAAGGTAATGGGTCTAACAAAACTAACAAATGTTCTTCTCTTTTCCATCCTAACTGCAACATTAGAATTAACCTTCCTGTCTTTCTCCTCATCCTCTATGATAATAATCTTATTAGTAGAGGCGGTATCCACATCATCAACTGCTGAAGCTTTTCTCAACCTTTATTTTTGTGGCAGACTTGTTTGCTTTTATAAAATCTACCATACACTTTTGTCATACTTCTCGGTCTCAAAACTCCTCACTATTTTCTCTACAATATCAACTTTTTCTTTCCCTTTAGAACCTTTTGTCTAACATTTTTCCATATCAATCCCCCCATCATGTTCATCAACCACCTCATTATCTATGAGAGATAATAATATTTCCTTTGAATGCTAGTAGAGGTGGTTGTCCTATTATATGTTGGACATAGTGAGCAAACTGGAGGCATAGACAACTAAGATACATTTGTGCATCTTTCTTCATTTCCACTTACCTTAGGATTATTTTCCATTTGAGTCAGACTCTAAAAAAAACAATTTACTCTTGCTGCAAGAATATTTAAATGATTTTATCTTCCATCTGACAAATCACCATCAAACATATCCTCATCTGTTGATGGAGAGTCAGAGGATTTATTGGTACCTGATCCCTTAGAAATTTCTTCAGTGATTTTTGTTTGGACATAACTTGGTTGAGAGTTTTGACCTGATTCTGGAATAGACTTAGGAGCCTTTGATAGAGAAAAGTAGTACATCAAAAACTTCAAGTGTCATTTTTGAGTTGAGAATAAAGGGAATAAAGTCCTTTTCTGAGGTAATAGTAATGGAGATGGATGTTTTAGAAAATGATTTTAGAAATGTATAGGAGTTTCTGTTGAAGGAGAAAGTACTAAAGGACTTTTACTCTTAGAGAGTTGTTTAGAAAAGGACCATGGTTGAGACATTGTAAAGGAGATAACAATAGAAGAAGCAAAGAGTACAAAGAAGAGAGGGACGAAAAATAAAGAATAGGAACTAATAAAAACAACAAATGATAGATGAGTAGGAAGGAATACGTGGCTTTTTAAAAACATTTTCAATGCATTTTCAAAAATCAACATCTATGATATAACCTCTAAGGAGAGACCTCACACCTTCTGCAAATTCTGAAAGATATTTGTCTTTAGAATGTCCTATATGCCTCTCTGCTTCAACGTGTTCACCATATGTGTATAACTACAAAAGGTATGGCAATGTATTAGACCTAATTAATAACTTACCACAAAGATACTTTTCCCTAATCATTGTCATTTTTTAGAGACGTGAGGTCAACATAAATAACTCAATTCAACTAGATTATCCCTAGCTTTAGCTTGTTCTTCTCAAACTAGTCCATGTTAAGAACTTTGATCAACATATCATCCACTTGATATTCAGTCTTATAGAAATGTATACAGATGGTCCCCTTCCTCATATTGTCTCATAAAAAGAGATGTCTCACATCAATGTATTTGGCCCTCTTGTGTTGCACCAAAATTTTAGCTATATTGAGAGCACTGGTGTTGTCACATAGCAGTGGAACATATTTAGACACACTTCCAAAATCCTTTAATTGTTTCTTGATCCATAAGAGCTTATCACAACATAAAGCAATAGTTACATACTCAGCTTTTATAGTGGAGAGATCTATTGAGTTTTGCTTTTTGATTTCCTAGCAGATTAGAGAAGACCCTAGAAAGTAAGTCATTCTATAGGTGCTTTTTGTCAATTGAATACCTTGCATAATTTGAATCAGCATAGATAATTAGGTCAAAAGTATCACCAAATAGAAATAACATACCAGGTCCCCTATTTCTTTCAGATATCTTAAAATCCTCTTGGCAAGCCTTAGTGTGATTTGTTTAGACATGCTTGAAATCATGCATATATTCCTATGTTGAAGACAATATAAGGTCTGCTTGTTGTCAAGTAAAGTAGAGATCTAATGATTCCTCTATTCATGGTATCATTCTCTAAAGGGCCAAATTTATCAGCATCCAATTTTGAGCTTCTACCAATAAGGGTGTCAATAGGGTTAGCCTCATCCATGTGATATGTTTGCAAAGTCTCTATGATAATTTTTATTGGTTGATCACTATTCCACTGGCAATCCACTTCATCTAACTTCGCTAAAATTAATAATGTCCTTCCTGCATATCATATACATAATCAAAATCATTTAGAGCTTCCTCTATATTTTGGGCACAATGGTTGATATAATTTGTGAAGGCAACCAAGTTCCTTGTCGAAGACTTGGTCTACATCACACAATTCATAGGAGAAATGAGTTTGTTGAGTGAATGCAATGACTTGTGCTTCTACTTTAACCTCTTCGTGATAGACTGTGGCTAACTAACTAATACTAGATCCCTCTGCAACTTGGTCCTTATATACAAAAGGCTGAGAATCATCAATTCTTGAATTCTTGAAGCATCCTTCTGAAGACTTAGTACTTCAACCTCTTCAATTACATTATTTTCATCACCTTGCTCAATGTGATCTAACTATCTTCCTTATTAAGACTGTCTCTCTGAATTTGTAGAAGCTCTTATATCTCAACATCATCTTTATCCTTTAGGTTTCTTAGGTCTCCTGATTCATCAAAGATAATATGAACATTTACTTTAACATGGAAACTCCTTTTATTGTACATTATCTAAGCCTTGCTACATGATAAGTAACCCACTAAGACTCCTTCATCACTCTTCGAATTTAATTTTTCAAGATCATCCTTATCATTATTCAACATAAAACACTTACACTCAAAAGCCATCAAGTAGCTAAGCTTGGAATTTTTCCTTTTCAGTAACTCAAAAAGGGTTTTATCTAGAAACATCATTTTTTAGTGTCACGTTAATAGTATCAATGATCAGTTTGCCAAAAAAAAATAAAACAAAATTGTAATCAAATAAGTTAAAATACATAAGGTTATGCCTTCTTAAAAATGATTGCATGAATGGGTAAGTGAAAATGCACCTAAGATTCGATTGCTAATTATGATTAGGCATGGTCTTAGATATTGGAAATGATCTTTCAATCCACAAACAAATTTCATATGGGCTTCTGTCAAATACCCAAATGTCTACACTACCAAAAAATAATTAGCCTTGAGATGGTAATCCATCACTATCATTACCACTTATATGAGTGTTACTCAAGTTTCGTTAGATAAATATCATCACCCTTGTACCTTTTTTAGGCAATACAGAAGATTCAACATAGACTAAGTTTGCAACCTCAATCTATAAATTGACATAGAGATTTAGCTAAAATCATAACATACAATTAATTCAAATATAAATAAGCACTACCCATACACAATCAATACTCGATAACTCATAACCCCAAATGGGAAGTTAGCTACTCATTAAAAAAGAAGAAGAAATTGTACCAAATTCCTAATCCATATTCGCCAAGGAATCCAAATGTTTCATAAGAAAAATACTAAATTTCAAGCTAAAATTAGTAAATCCCATGATTAGGGTTTGATTACCAGCTTAAACATAAGAAAAATTGACCAAAGATTGGGTTTTCAGTGGCCGAAAAAACCTATATAGCATTAGGAAATAGGATACAAAATTACAAAAATGCAATCGTTTGATAATTCAGCTGAGCAGAGTCCATCATTAAACAAGTTGGGGATGCATCGAATTATACGTGGCTCACCAATTTGTCACCATATTAGGCTCCATGGGTTAGTTTCTGCTTCTTTTTGTGATGCTGGCTTGGTTAATCAATTAGTTTGGTGATGCACTGAATTGTGCATGGAGTCATTATTTTGTTTCACTTTTTGTATATCCTTTTCTGTTAGATTTGGCAATGGAGACGTATGTTCGATGATCTACACATCATTTTAGCAATTACTGAAATGCCTCTTGATACCTTCGTGCAATTTTTGCTTCAATCTTCTATCTTTTTACCTCTTGTTGCTCCTTTTTACTATTCTTATCACTTTTAGGGTTTCATTCTGAAATTAAACCAAATCAACATTTAAAACACTTCAATTTAGCATTGAGGACATGTTTTTTGCCCTATTTTAGGGCAAATGAGTTGCAATTTGCTGCCTTATTAAAGAGAAAAACTGACATGATCCAATATTCTAATCCACATATCATCATTGTCATTCTAAGCATTAAGACAGGCAAGATGATCACTAGGAATTGAGTCTAAATCCCCAACATACATGTTTTTACACCTCCTTGTAATATGAATGATGTCACTAAATTAAAGATTTGTGTTAGTGCAACAATCGGACAAGAATTTCACTTTATTTTCTTTATCATAGATTTGAGATATTTAGAAGACTCTACTATAGACCACTTACATAGTACACATTCTCAATTGCATGATTGAGAGATTTTCCAATATTTCAACACCAAGGTTATACCCCTTATTTTTATTTCCAAATGAGACACCTGCATCTTAAAGTGTCTTGAGTAAGAGAGTCTTTCGTTTTGTCAGCCATATGCTTGAACATCCACTATTCATAATCTAATTATGACAACTTCCTTTTACTCTCACCTGTACATGAAAATCATTTGTTAGTTTTTGGAACCCATTTAGCCTCGAGTTACCAAAAAGGAGACAGGGGTGCAATTAGAGCCTTCTTTGTCCAAGCAAGCAACTTGGATTTCTTAAGTTTTGAAGAAGGACTAAGTCCCTTTCTAGCCTGTCTCTTCTGTTCGACATGCTTTGAAATATTCTTCTCATCTTCTATTCTAGTTGACATTCATTCTTGACATGTTTATTTCTCCCTAGTGAGTACACAATAAATTATTAGACATCGGTACATATTTATTATGGGGATTGTAAAGAGGGTTCACTTTTTTATTATCATAGTCCTTGGCTATTTCTAAACCTTTGACTAGATAGACTATCAAGGATTTGAGATGAAGCAGTCCATTAAGGGATTTATTAAGTTCCTTCTTTATGAGGACCAGGTCCTTTTGTAACTCAGAATTTCTTTCTAGAGAGGCTGCAAGGTCAAATTGAGATTTGTTGAATCCCTATTGAAGCTTAAATTAAAGACCACTTCCTTTACTTTTACCCTTTGAAACAGACTTAGAGGCTCTCTTAAATTCTGCTTTAGGTCAATATTCGCAAAGACCACTACACCAAGCTTTTCTCTCAACTCAGAGATTTGAACAGTTAAAACAATTTTTTTTATTTTCCAAATCATCTAGAGTCTTGTTCAAAAAATATTTCTCCATTGTAAGATCTCAAAGTGAATCAGTTAAGACATTAGCTTAAATTTTCAGTTTTTTGAAGGTGTAGTCCTTGAGATTTGTTTAATGTCAAGAAGGGTTACCTCTTCATCTTCATCATCTTCTGATTTAGATATAAGAAAAAAGAGCGAGTTGAATACACTATCCTAATCCTCCACAGCCATCGATGCGTATTTAGGGTACTCAAATTCATTGGAGGAGTTCCGTCATACAACAAGTGCTTGTTTGATTAATTGGCCTGCAATAGCTCTTCTTTTGAATTCGTCGGGGACCCAGTCCCTCATTTTGTCGTTGCCACCTCCAACTTTTGCATAAACCTTATACTTAACTTTATGAATCAGACAATCCTTAATAAAATAACAAGGTTTTCCCCATTTGTGACTAGCATCACTTTTATTTGAAGGCATTCTTATGTTATCTTTTCTTAAAAATCCAATATTTCTTCTCACCGCCTTTTTGAAATCATTGGGTGAGATAATACATATCCTCATCTTCTTCACTTGAATCTTCTTTTGCAACCTTAAGTGTTGGGGTTTTCTCCTTCTTGGACTCTTTCTACCCTTAATCCTATTGCTTCTTGAGTTTATAGGTTTTTAGATTCCCAATTAGTTCATCCATGGTAACAGTCTTGCAATCTCAAACTTAAGTGATAACATCGACTTTGCTTTCCCAAGACTTAGGAAGAACGCTGAGTATTTTTCGCACTTGTTTTCTCTCCAAGAAAATGCATCCCATTTGTGATGGAGGTGAACCTGTCATACATCTCCTAGATGGTTTCGCCTTCCTTTATCATGAAGGACTTATAGAGAGTGGTGAGCATGTCCACTCTGGACTCTTTAACTTGACTTGTTCCCTTATGAGATGATTTCGAAAACTCCCAAATTTCATTTGCTGATTCACATGAAAAAATTCTTTTATACTCGTATGGTCACATTCCACATACAAGCAATATCTTTGATTTGTATTTTTTTTCAATCTTCTTCCAATCATCTTCACCGTACCCCCTTCGTGTCTTGGGGACCAGTATTATAACCTCCTCTTTAGTGACTTTCTTCTTGAGAACTATGGTCCATCATAGATAATATCCCACAACTGACTATTTTCCACCATTATAAAATCATGCATACGAGTTTTCAACCCTTCGTAATAATGTCCATTAAAATCATGAGGTCTGGTGGTTGACTGACCTTCTTCTAGATTAGATGGAGCAACCATCAAAGTAGCATTTTCTATAGATATTAGCCATATAGAGAGTACACTCTCTGATATCAATTATTGACTTATATGCACCCATTATAGGTTAAGAGACCAAGTCCTTTAATAGATACGTCCAGTAGTTTGACAAGAAATGAAGTTAGATGCAAAATAATAAACAACAACTATGTTTACATGGAAACCTCCTTACTCAAGAGAGAAAAAAACCAGGACCTATCACGTAGGATTTCCCAACAACTTCACTAACTTCAAGCAAAACGTGGATATAGTCTTTCACAAAGATTAAACTCTTAATCCTAACCACCTTGTGAGACCTCTATAATAAAAATTATGCAACAACTCTACTGCACACACCACATCAACTAATAATCCTAGGTAACTCTACCCAAGAGAAACACCAAGCAATGATGAAAACATACTTGACTAAATGATAGATGATTCTACTAAATCTAGTTAACACGACCCATCCTAAAGACTTAGACAAGTTGAATATCTATTATCCTTTATAACACAAGAGTTGATTTACAATATAAGAACGAAAGAGACAAGACTCAAAAGAACAACATAGACTTGTTTTGAATTTGATCATGTCCCTTTGTAGAAATGAGCAATATTTTTTGAATGAGGATGACTTTTGCTTTTAGAGATTAAATTTTTGAGCCTTGCAAAAACTAGGTTTTGATTTTGTAACTTAGTCTTATATAAGAGAGAAAAAAACTAGGCATCATCTCATTGGTCAAGGTTGGACAGACCTGTTGCACCTATCTACAGTGCACCAACCAATTGCAGAAAAGTATATTTTACAGCTGTACCAAATTAACTTCAAACCTTAGTCAAAGAATCACAAACCATATCCTTTGCAATATGGACCAAGTTCCTTGCAATAGTTTGGTGATCATCAACGTTAAATATAACAAAATACTAGATATTATCATAGATTAACAATTTACCAAAACGTGGAAAGTTAATACATATATAGCTCAAAGCCTCAAACTAACTTCTTGGCTGAATATAATTTATGGAAAAGGGCCTAAATGCCATTTAACTATGTGAAATAGTGCAAAAATGCCCTCCGTCTACCTATTAGGCCTAAAATGCCCTTCATGTCTACCTATTGGTCCTGAAATGCCCTTTTTGTCTACCTATTGGGGTTATTTTGCCTTTTTATATAGGCAAATTGCATGAAAAGACATTTTTATATACTATATCAAGATTTTATGTTTTTATTTTTATTGTCTGCTTTTATGATGCCTCCATAAAAATATATGTTATATTTATACCATAACAATTCATGGTATATTTATATATTATATAATTATATTTATAACATAAAAATACATGGTATATTTATATATTATATAAATTTTATTTATAACATAAAAATACATGGATATTTATACCATACAAATTATATTCATACCATATAAATTATATTTATTGCATAAACATACATGATATATTTTAGACGTAAAATGTTTATACCATGTAATACATAAAATATATGTTTATATTTAATAAATAATTTTTTTAACAAGAAAAATAATTCCGACATAATGAGATATACCATGAATATTTATTCCATAAATTATATCAAAAATATAAAATAATCTGACTTTGACATAAATTATATTTATACAACAAAAATACATGGTACATATGCACTTTCAACATAATGATTTTTATTTCATATATATTTATCCATAAAAAATTATGGTTAACTTATTACATTAGAATTAAAAATACACGATAATGAAATAATATTAGATGATTAACATACATGAAAATAAAACAAAACATACACGAACAAATAATGGAATACTTAGTTTATTTAAAAATATTTGAATTTTGAATATAAGAGAGAAAGATTTGAAAGCAGGGATTATGTTTTTTTCACTTTTAATTTGAAGATGGAAAACATATCTCTTAAATTAAGGTGAATTTATAATTAGTTATAACATTAAATTAGGAATTATAATTATCTTTTATGATATTTTTAAATGGCTATATATGTAAGAAAAGCTTTTATTTTTGTAATATTGAAAAAGTACTATTATTTATGTAATTAAGTTTTAGGGATGACCTTTCCATGTAATTTGCCTAAATAAAGGGCAAAATAGGCCCAATAGGTAGACGGAAAGAGCATTTTAGGTCCAATAGGTAGGTGAGAAGGTCAGTTTTGGCCCAATAGGTATACGGAGGACGTTTTTACACCATTTTACATAGTTGAAAGGCATTTTAGGCCCTTTCCCGTATAATTTATTATCCGAAATTACAATGTCCACTTGTGTAGAACTTATTCGACAATGGACAAAAACACTATTAACTTTTAGAAGTGAATCTAGGAGTCTGTTTGGGATTGTTGTTAGAAAATTGCTTATTTGAGAAATATTTTTATAAAATAACTTGCTTTTGATAAAAACATTTGAAAAGTGCTTTTGATAACCATATTGTGTTTGACTAATCTTTTTCAGAAAGTGTTTTTGAGAGATAAATTACAAAAAAGAACATGTATTAGTGGACTACTAACATTATTTTATAGAGAGCTTTTTATTTTAAATATCTATTATGATATTTTAAATTAAAATTTATTTTGTGTAACTAAAATGTACGTATAATAAAAATTTCAATCAAAATTTATATACATAGATGCATTAAAAATAACAAATATTGATTAAATATTACTATAATGATTTAAATATACTTAAAAACATCAAGCAAAATAAATTTAAAAACTATTTCATAAATTAAATCACTACACATAAAAAAAATTGACCATAAAAATAGGTAGTTCGTCATACTTTACAAAAGTTTCAATGATTTCATTCCTAATTTTATCACATAATGTATTGTGAATTATTTATTTAGAAAAATTAAATATTTTAGATAAAATATTGGAAAGCTACCAAAATACTATTTGGTCTTGTAATGTGATTTGCTTGTCATTTATTGTTACAAATAATAAGAAAATTGAAGAGTTATATTCTTCGATCATCACCATCAATGAAATTTTTAATTTTTTTAAAGAAAAGAAGTGGAAGTAATATATTTAATAAAATAAAATAAAGAAGTTATAGTGTTAAAATAAAGTATGAAAATTTAAAATTATAATTTTAATAAAACTGATGAGATATGCTAATTAATTAGTATGGGATATATTAATATATATATATATATATATATATATATATATATATATATATATATATATATATATATATATATATATATATATATAAGTGAGAGATGTTTTTGTCATGAAAAAAATAATTTTCTACTTCTGCTTATGCTTCTTTTAAAAAAATAGAATTTTTCTATTTCTTCTACGCAATAGAAAAACCGCTTTTATCTATAATCTATAATATATTAAAAGTGTAAAGACCCTTAGAAAGTGATTTTGAACTTTTTGCCCTTCACTAAAACACTCTTCTTTAGATAAAACTATTTTTTCACTATTTTTTTAATTTATTATTTAATTTGTTATTTATTATATTAAATAGACTTCCTAAAATATATGGTAGGAGAATTAATTAATATTTTCCTTTCTACTAGACTTTCTAAAATATATGGGACTCCTAAAATATATGGTATATATATATATAGTAGACTATTCATAAATCAAAAAGACATTAATTATATTTTTGAGAAAAATCACGTATCCAAAATAAGAAAAGGAGACAAACTAATAATTTTGGAGGAAATTTCTTGATCAGTCGTACTCTTTTTTTTGTTGTTGTGCTAAAGTGAATTTTTAAAATATATTTTTGCAAAAGAAAAAATGTGAAAACACTATAAGAAAAAAATGAAAATAACATGTAAAATAAGAAACAATGCTTAAAGTAAACTCTTATACATTTTTTTTTTAATAAAGGCTATATGTATAGTTACCAATTAATTAATTGTGTCTCTGTTTATTCACGTGAAATTGAGGCTTTTTTCCTATTAAAAAGTCTCTTAAATATAGAAATAGTGGTTCAATATTTATTATGGGGACAAAAACCTACCAACATTAAAATAAAACCTATACGTTAAATTAAAGAACTCATCTAATTTGATTCGATTGCATGTCTAGATTGGTTGATGGTTGATTTTCTAACCCTCAACTTCTTCGCTAAGAGAAGAATTAGTTGGATCAAAATCGAAGCTTTGTGATCACTATTATATTTTTTTTATAGTTTACAGGTCGTAGATGAATGCTGGTTGGCTTTGAAGAATTTGTTGTGTAAAGGTTAAGTTTAATTATATTGTTTTGATATCTTTATTATTATTGTTTTATTTTAATTTACAGATGCTAAATGAATGTGGATCGACTTTGAAAATTGTTTTTAGGTAAAATTTAGGTTTAATTGTATTACCGTAATATCTCTATTATTTTATTATTTTGTGGTGTTTTAGAGTTCGTAGATGAATCTTGATCAATTTTGAGATTTTTTTGTGTGTAAAATTTAAGTTTAATTGTATTGTTTTGATATCACTTTTATCGTATTATTTTGTTGCAGTTTACAGGTGATAGATAAATATTGGTCGACTTTGAGTTTTTTTTTTATGTAAAGATTAGATTTACTTGTATTATTTTGATATCTCTATTATCATCTTATATTATTATTATTTACAGGTGGCAGATGAGTGTCAAACAATCGGCTTTGAATTTTTTTTTAGGTAAAAGTTAGGTTTAATTGTATTATCGTAATATCTCTATTATTTTGTTATTTTGTGGTATTTTAGAGTTCGTAGATGAATCTCGATCGATTTTATGAATTTTTTGTGTGTAAAATTTAAGTTTAATTGTGTGGCTTTGATATCACTGTTATTGTATTATTTTGTTGTAATTTATAGGTGATTGATAACTGTTGGTCGGCTTTGATTTTTTTTAATGTAAAGGCTAGATTTACTTGTATTATTTTGAAATCTCTATTATCGTCTTATTTTGTTATTATTTACAGGTGGTAGATGAGTGTCAGACGATTTTGAGAAAATTTTTGTGTGTAAAAATTAAATTTAATTGTATTATTTTGATGTCTCTACCATTAACTTGTTTTGTTGTAATTTACAGATGGTAGATGAATGTCAATCGACTTTTAAAAATATTTTTGATAAAGATTAGGTTTAATAAATAAATTCTCCATCTTTACATACTCAAAAGATATTAAATTTAATTATTATATTCATCTTTATCATTTAAGCAAATATCCTGTTTAGTGTAATATTTGAACTCGTTAAAGTGATATAAATGCGCAAGGCGCGTACACCTAAACTAGTTTCTATTTAAAAGCACTTTTATAAGTTAGGCAAACAACTTTCAAAAAAAATGTTTCCTTTTTTTACAAAAAAAATAAAAATCTAAAACAAGCTCTAGATCTTTTCAAACATAACATTTTCTCTAGAAACCTTGAAGTCAAAAGGAGCTTGCTTCTTCAACATTCAAAATCTTAACATTCTGATTGATCAAATAGGCTAACCAACAATGCAACAACAACAAAAAATGTTAATTAACGAATTACTACGTCCAGATTACAGTGCATCCGCGCATAAATCAGCAAAAGATCAATTTCTAGAGAGCAACGAGGTCCAAGTAAATCAACAGTGAGAGATCAATTTCTAGGTAGAATTAGAAATGACAAAATTAACATTACACAATTTCTATATAGCCCAACATGTGCGCACCCAATATTTTGTTGAAATAAGATGAGACTTTTGCACTTGGTGAAGTCGAAGATAGTTTTTTTTACTGACTTTGCAGTGTATTGGGGCAGTCCAACTCATGCCACTGCTGGTTCGGGCCTCCTCTCCAGTATTTATGATATATATATTGTTTCCTTGTATGTCATAGATGACTCATGCAATGCATCTTTACATATTTGTTTCCTTGTATTTCATAGGTAAATATTGTATAGGATCGTTACATATTTTTTTTTTACCTAAAATAGGACTCTAGAGGTTGTAGATAGCAGGAAAGGTAGCATAGGCTTGTTTCATATCTCACTGGTATATATAGGATACTTTGTAATACATATTTCATTGAATACAGAAAAGAAAATCCTCTAATTTCTACATGGTACCAGAGCAAGGTTGATTTCTTTTCATTTTGTCTTATTTTTCCAATTTACCAGTTTAATTATGTCGATCAGTTCTCAAATTGTTGATCAAGTAGGTGAAACCACTCGGTCTGAAAAGGCTAAAGTGACTTCTGAATCATCTGCTGTCAACATGGTTGATCAATTACATCCTTATTCTTTCTAAACCGCATCACTCTCTTTATGGGAAACACTTTCAAGAACACCCAGTTTCCAACTTCAAATTCCAACCCCCTATGCCTCACATCGGCATAGGACTCTTAGCATCTTTGGGTAGTCTTAAGCCTATCTCGAATCACCTTCACCTTCTCCTTAGCTTTGTGAATCAAATCAGGATCGAACAACCTAGCCTTGCCAACCTCAAACCACCCAATAGGATAACGATATCTCCTACCACACAAAGACTCAAATAGAGCCATTCCAATACTAGAATGGTAACTATTATTATAAGCAAACTTGATGTAAGGTAGATGATCAACCCAGCTACCGCCAAAGTCAATCACATAAGCCCGAAGCATATCCTCCAAACTCTGAATAGTCCTTTCTACTTGTGGGTGGAAAGTGGTGCTAAGGCTCGCCTTAGTCCCCAAACCTCTCTGAAATAAACGCCAAAAGTGAGATGAGAAGTGTGTACCTTAATCTGAAATAATAGAAACAAGTGCACCATGCAACTTGATGATTTCCTGAATGAACAACTTTGCATAATCCTCAGCTGACTAATTAGTCTAGACAGGTAAGAAATGAGCAGACTTATTCATCCTATCCACGATGAACCAGATCAAATCGAATCAACTACGAGACAACGGAAGACCGATAATGAAATCTATATTAATCTCCTCCCACTTCTATACAGACAACTCAATTTCTTCAAATAATCAACTAGGACTTAAGTGCTCTACCTTCACTTGCTGACACACCAAGCACTTAGCCACAAAATTGGCCATATCCCTCTTCATTTACTCCAACAATAGATCTTTTTCAATTCATGGTTCATCTTCGTCAAACTAGGATGAACGGTGTACCGGAATTATGAGCCTCAGCCAAGATCCTCTCAGCAACCCACCAACATCGAGAACACATAATCTACCTTGGTACCTCAATATACCAAACTACCAATTTCAAAAGACATCATCTTCTTGTGACCCACATCATCCTTGATCTGTATCAAGATAAGATTAAAAACCTGTTTCTCTTACACCTCAGTATTAAGAGATATCTTCACCACCTCTTGCACAATTACACCTCTATCCTTAGAGTCCAAGAGGCGAACCTCAAAATTCACCAAATGGGGAATATCCTTCACTAACCCTTACTTCTCCTCCTCCATACGAGATAAACTTCCCATGGGCAACCTGCTAAGAGCATCAAACACCATGTTAGCTTTACTTGGATGATAATGAAGACTCATATCATAAACCTTGAGAAACTCAAGCCATATCCTTTGCTTGAGATTTAACTCCCTCTAGGTGAACACATACTTCAAGCTTTTATGATAAAAAAAATGTCAACATAAACTCCATACAAGTAATAGAGCCAAATATTTAAAGCGAAAACCACACCTAACTAATCTAAATCATAAGTTGGAGAATTCTTCTCATGAACTTTCAACTCCCTAGAAGAATATGCAACCACCTTGCCATACTGCATCAACACATAACCCGCTTCCACACGAGACACATTATAATAACAAAAAAACCATTCGTACCCTCGGGTAGGGTCAAAATAGGAGCAGAAGTCAACATATCTTTTAACTTCATAAAACTTCTATGACAAGCATTTTACCACAGAAACTTCACTTTCTTCTAGGTCAACTTAGTCAATGAGGAAACAATTGGACAAAAAATCTCTACAAACCTCCTATAATACTCGGCTAAACCCAAGAAGCTTCGATTATCGATTGGAGTCATGGGTCTAGACCACTTCTTAACCACGGCGATATTCTGTGGGTCCACCATGATCCTTCACTAGAAATAATATGACCCAGAAAGGTAATAAACATTTAAAGAAATGTCACACTTCAAAAACTTGGCATACAAACGCTGATCCCTAAGGTTCTGTAACACTATACAAAGGTGATCGGCATGATATACCTCACTCTTAGAGTACACCATAATATCATTAATAAACATAATTACGAACAAATACAGTAACTAACGGAATACCTAGTTTATAAGATCCATAAATGCCGTTGGGTCATTAGTCAAACCAAAGGACATCACCAAACGCAAAATGACCATATTGAGTTTGAAAAGCAGTCTTAGGGATATCAACTTCCCTAATCTTTAACTAGTGGTAATAAAAACAAAGATCAATCTTGGAGAAATACTTAGCTCCCCGAAGCTGATCAAATAGGTCATCAATCCTAGGAAGATAATACTTATTCTTCACCGATACCTTATTCAAATGATGGTAATATATGCATATCCGGAGGGGACCATCCTTTTTATGTACAAATAGAATAGGAGAACCCCATGATGACATACTAGGCAGAATAAAGCCCTTATCAAGAAGATCTTTAAACTGCTCCTTAAACTCCTTTAATTCCACTGGAGCCATTTTATAGGGAAGGATAGATATAGGACAAGTGCCTAAAACAAGATTAATCCCAAAATCAATTTCCCTATTTGGAGGGACACCCAAAAGATCATCAGGTAAAACCTCAGGAAGTTTATTAACCACAGGAACTGATTACAACGAAGGACCCTCTGAGTAAAAATCTTTAACCTAGACCAAATGATAAAGACACCCCTTGGGAATCAATTTACGAGTTCTAAGATAAGATATGAAACATCTCTTAGGCACTAGGGAACTCCCTTCCCACTCAATAATCGGCCCATTAGGAAACTTGAAAAAGAATCTTACAGTTCTGATAATCTAGAGAAGCATAGAATAAATGGAGCCAATCCATCCTCAAGATAACATCAAATCTACCATATCTAACTCTATCAAATCTACCAAGGTTTCCCTCCACAGATAGATATCACACAACCCCTATAAACCCCTCTAGCCATAACAGAGTCACCCACTGGGGTAGATATAGAAAAAGGGTCGAGAATACACTCAGGACCAAAAACAAAATGATTAGCCACATAATAGGTCACATAAGAAAGAGTAGACCCAAAATCAAGAAATAAACACACGTCATGATAAAATATTTTCAACATACCAGTGATAGCATCAGGAGATGCCTTAGAGTCCTGACGGGTAGCAAGAGCATACAAGCGATTCTGACCAGTATCGATACCCGAAGTAGAGGTAGCACTCTTCGATGCCAGAGCTGAAAAAGTAGCAACAGGAAACTTCTTAAATCCAGAACAAACCTTACCCTGGGACAATTCCTCAGTATATAACCCGACCGACCATAATTGAAACACCAGTTCCTCCCTTCATTATAGAACCCATGATGCAACTGACCATAAAAATGACAAACAATATAGGATGGAGCTGACTGGGGGCCATCATCCTGAGACTAGGCACCTTATTCCCTAGGACCATCACCACTCTGAAAATTATAGCCACCGAATAACTTTGGATACGGGGCACTAGCTGTAAATAGGAACCAGAATTGTCCCACTTCTTCTTAGACCATTTTCCACCATCTCTACCACTCTGCTGCTGACCTCTACCCTAATCCAAATATAAAGACTTCTTACTCTGCCTCTCCCCTATCTCTACTTGTTTTTTCTTTTCCTCTTCAATGTGTTGCATATACACCATAAGTCTAGATATGTCCATATCCTTGTTTAACATAGCGGCCTTACTCTTCAAAATCAAATCACGGGATAACCTTAAAGTAAATTTTCTTATTCTAGCCCTCATGTCAGACATTAACTCAGGAGCATAGCACAACAGCTGCTGAAACTTTAAGGCATATTCCTTCACCATCATTTTTCCTTGCTTTAAATTCATGAATTCCTCAGCCTTTGCCTCCCTCAATTCTTGAGGAAATAAGCGATCATAAAAAGCACAAGAGAAGTGATCCCACAAAGAGGACTTAGCATCATCACCCCCTAAGTTGCTCCTACTCTTCATACCATTGATATGCCACATCCTTTGACTGATAAGAAACAAACTCCACACCATCTACATCAGTAGCATGCATAACTTGAAAGATTTTCTCCATCTTATCTATAAATCCTTGAGGATCCATATCAACCTTAGAACCAGTAAAGGTTTGAGGATTTATCCTCATAAACTGTCCAACTCAAGTGGCATCAGAAGAACTCATGGAAACACCAATAGGACCTGACTCACGTGACTGTGATGTCTCCAACTGGGTCAATAGATAAATAGAATGATGGAACTCAGCATTAAAAATATCTCCTAGAGGTGATCGAGCAGGAGTGTTACTAGTAGGAGAACAATCAGTGGGGACTGGTGGAACTCCACTAGGATAAACAGAAGCAGAGACCCTAGATCTGGGTTAAACTCCTTAAGTAGGACGATCCCCATCCATATTGTCCTCAAGCGGGATAGAGGAGTCTTCACGAGCATCAAATTTTCTGAGAGGCATGATCTGAAAAGCGAACAAATAGGAATTATAGGAGATTTAACACCCTAGACTCTATCACCCAAAAGTAAATCACAAAAAAAGGAAACACTCCTAAATGCCTCGTATCCTCTCCCTTATAAGTGATGAGCGCTACATACCTATAAAAGAGACTCTACCTGACACGACATTGTGGATACCTAATGATACCACACCTAGGCTCTTATACAAACTTTATCATGACCCAAATCAGGGCCTGGCAGTGATGGGTATATCAAGTCCATCGTGGAGCAGAGACCACCCCTTTTGCCTAATCCAACAGAACCAAACACACCTAGCAGCGGATGGATTCAAAACATATAACAAGATATCATAAGATAAGTTCAAAGAATTAAAGATATGTCTATAACTGATTATCGTTAACCAACCAAAACAACCACCACCACCACCCAAGTACACAGTAATCCACAAAGCCTTCTAACAAAACAAAAATCAACAACGTATCGGGACATGCCTCTAAAAATAGCCGAAATATCTCAGAAGCAAAGTATACGACATAAAAAAGCTATAACATGAAATGAATCCTTCCGAATTATTGAATCTCACCACTTTAGTCTGACTCATGAACTATCCCATGATCAACTAATCACTATGCAGGAGAAGTAGAAGTATGCCTAGTTCCTGCATTTCATTTGGATAAAACGCACGTAGACGGTTAGCTGGTTAAGCGCTAGCATGTAACTCAGGGATAAGGGAACAAAACAATACCATGATCATAATCCAAAATCTAATGCATACAACATATACATATACATAATCATATATATATAACATGCTGGGATAGGGAGAAGGGCTTAGCATAAAATTTAAAAACCTTAGCCTAGATTGTGTATCTTGACCATCAAGAATTACCCATGGGATATATGGGTCAAGTTATTACCCTCTAGATGGCCCCCGGTGCGTGTTAACCAAATGAATCAAAGATATTATAGAAACCCGTGGCATTCTATGTACCCTATGATATCAATGATACAAATATATATACACTTTGGGGATTCACTTATGCCACACAAGCACACGGTTATCAATACCAACCCTCGCGTTAGCAAACATGAGTTTCAAATGTTCGTAATTTGAGACTCACACTTTCATGGCCAGCTAATACAATCCCCTTTAAGCCCCAATTAAATTATTTAACACAAATACAACCATTAGTTTAAGGAGTCAATTATTAAGGCATCATTAAGTGGTACTATTATACCGACTATAGCTTGTATGCAATGTCTTTATGCTAACACTTTGAGGATTCCTTTGTACCCCGCAAACTCCATCATTAAAATCACTTAGGAGATTCCCGTGTAACCCACAAGGTTTTCATAATCATTATTATCCAATTATCCATTCATGACATGTATTGGTTTTAATGAAATAAGTCAATTCAATTGATAAATCATATTCCAAAACTAATTATACTAGTGTGTTGAGGTTATCATCAATTTCAATTTTGAAACCAATTATATAGGGATTCCTTTTTATCCTATTACCATAATTTAGAATTTGGTTAATCTTTATACCCTTATTGCCATCCACCATTCTCATTCACCCCAATAAGTGTATAAACCAATAATTCAATGTATAATAAATCAATAGTAATCATGGGAAAAGCATTCAACCAATTTGTATCCAAAACCCTCAATCTGTCATTCAAAACTCAACATCAAAACTATGTGTATGATAAACAAATTTCATGCCATTAAGTAAATATAAGTTCAAGGAGAGAGATACATGCCTTAATCACTAAGAAATAGAGAAAGAAACCACCCTTAGAACCCTAGATGACCACTTTCCTTAAAACCCTAGGTGTTGTTTTCTTGAGAGAATTTGAGTGTGATTTTTTTGTGTTTTTTTAAGTCATTCATGGGTCTAAGTGGGGAAAGAGGGAAATTAATGAGATGCCCTTAATTAAATGACTGAAAACTGATGCTCAGTCACTACGAGTGACCTTATGACTTGTAGGGTCACCCTATAACCCATTTAATCCACTCGTACTCTAGACAGTGTCTAGGGCCTCCAACACTGGTCTGGTTACAAGTCGTACTATACGACTCTTAGCCAATCTTTATGACTCGTACCCGCCTCTCGTACTCAAGACAATGTCATTTGGGTATCACACTGGACACACTATGATTACCTTCTTATGACTCGTTAAGAGTCTTTATGACTCGTACCCCTCCAATTATAGCCAAAGCAGTATCTAAGTCAGGCCTCAATGGATACCCTACGACTTGTAAGAAGAGTCATAGAGAGAATATGAGAGTATTTTGATTGTGAATAGTATGATAATGAAGTCCCAAAAAGGGTTTTAAGTCCTTTGTGGGGTCTAAGTGAAGAAAGAGGGAAATTACCAAGATGCCCTTCATTGAAAGACTAAAAATCAATGCCTAGTCGCTACGAGTGACCTTACGACTCGTACGATCACGCTACAACTCATTTAATCCACTCATGGTCTAGATAGTGTCTAGGGCTACCCATACTGGTCTAGTTACGAATCATACCATATGACTGGTAGCCAATCCTTATGACTCGTACCTGCCTCTTATACTTAAGACAATCTCATTTAGGTATCCCAATGGACACACTATGATTACCTCCTAACGAATCATTAATAGTCTTTATGACTCATACCCCTTTAGTCGTAGCCAAATCAGTATCTAAGTTAGGACTGTACACCCTATAACTTAGATTCGATGACTCGTATAGACACCCTATAACTCGTAAAGAGAGTCATAGTCAGGGCAATAGTGTTAAAACATAGAAAGTTTAGAGGCCAACACCTAGGGTGTTTCATTCACTTCCCTTTTAGGATCATTCGTCCTCAAATGATAGATCAAGGTATCCATTAGCACGATTTAACACAAAATACAACCATACTTACCTTTAATAATGACAAAAAATGAAAGATGTCAAGGAAATCATAATTTCCTTTAACAGAGTCAGAAAACAAAGATGCTAAGATTAACACATACCTTAAAAACAATTATCTAGATCAGGTAAGAACAATGGGTACTTAGACTTCATGTCTTCCTTATCTTCCCAGGTATCTTTTTCAAACTATTTGTTCCTCCATAGAACCTTTACCAAAGCCACCTTCTTTGTCCTCAACCAACGGACTTGTCGATCTAAGATCTCAACCGGGACTTCCTCGTATGACATAGAGTCTGAAACACCAACACATTCCAATGGAACCACCAAGGAATGATCACCCCAAGAACTTCCTCAATATCGAAACATAAAAATTGGGTGAACGGAACTCAAACTAGAAGGTAAATCCAATTCATAAGATATATTACCCACTCTTCTCATGATCAAATAATGAGCCTACATAATAGGGATTGAGCTTCCATTTCTTTCCAAACCACATCACTCCTTTCATGGGAGATACTTTCAAGAACACCCAGTCGTTAACTTCAAATTATAACTCCCTTTTCCTGACGTCTGTATAGGACTTTTGGAGAATTCGAGTGATATTAATCCTATCCAAAATCACCTTCAACTTAACCATAACTTGGTGAACCAAATCAGTAATGAACAACCCATCCTCACCAACCTAAAACCACCCAATAGGATAACGATATCTTTTACCATACAAAGACTCAAACGGAGCCATCCCAATGCTAGAATGGTAAATATTATATAAGTAAACTCGATGAGAGGTAGATGATAAACCCAGCTACCACCAAAGTCAATCACATAACCCCAAAGCATGTCCTTCAAAGTTTGGATGGTCCTCTCCACTTAAGGGTGGAAAGCGGTGCTAAGTCTCACCTTAGTCCCCAACCTCTATAAAATGAATGCCAGAAGTGAGACGACAACTTCATACCTTGATATAAGATAATAGAAACAGGCGTACCATGCAGCTTAACAATTTCTTGAATGAACCACTTTGTGTAATCCTTACTTGAGTAATTAGTTCTCACATGTAAGAAATGAGCAGACTTAGTCATCCTATCCACGATGACCTAGATTGAATCGAATTGACTGTGAGACCGTGGAAGACTAGTAACAAAATCCATATAAATCACCTCTTACTTCCACATAGGCAACTAGATTTCTTGAAATAATCGACCCGGCCTCAAGTACCTTACTTGCTAACATACCAAGAACTTAGCCACAAAATTGGCCATATCCCTCTTCATGTTATTCTACCAATAGATCTATTTCAAGTCATGCTACATCTTTGTTAAACTAGGATGAAAAGTGTACCTCGAGTCATGAGCCTCAGCTAAGATCTTTGTACACAACCCATCAACACCAACAACAACATACCCAGTATATTCCTACTAAGTAAGCCCATCAACACCGAGAACACATAATCTACCTTGGTACCTCAAGGTACCATCACCACTAGTGTTAAAAGACATAACCTTCTGGTGTCCCACGTCATCCTTGATCTGCATTACGATAAGATCAAAAACTTATTTTTCTTACATCCTAGTACTAAGAGATGTTTTCACCACCTTTTGAACAATCACACCTTTATCTTCAAAGTCCAATATGCGAACCCTAAGATTCACCAAACAGAGAATATCCTTCACCAACCCTCATTTCTCCTCCTCCGCATGAGATAAACTTCCCATAGATAACTTGCTAAGAGCATCAACAACCGCATTAGCTTTACATGGATGATAATAAAGACTCATATCATAATCCTTGAGTAACTCAAGCCATCTCCTTTGTGTGAGATTTAACTAATTTTTGGTTAACACATACTGCAAGCTCTTATGATCAGACTAAATGTCAACATAAACTCCATACAAGTAATGGTGCCAAATCATTATAGCAAAAACCACAACTAAAAAATTCAAATCATGAGTCAAATTATATTTCTCATGAACTTTCAACTACCTAGAAGCATATTGAACCACCTTGCCATATGTATCAACACATAACTCAGTTGCACACGGGACGTATCACAATAAATGACAAAACCATTCATACCCTTGGGTAGGGTCAAAACAAGAGTAGAAGTCAATTTAACTTTCAACTTTATAAAACTTCCCTCACAAGCTCCCGACCATAGAAACTTCACCTTCTTCTGGGTTAACTTAGTCAATGGGGCAGCAATCGAAGAAAAACTCTCTGCAAACCTCCTATAATGCCTGACTAAACCCCAGAAGCTCTAAATATCGGTTAGAATGATAGGCTAGGCCACTTATTAACTACCACAACTTTTTATTAATCTACCATGATCCCTTTGCTATAAAGAACATAAACCAGAAAGGTAACAACATTTAACCAAAACTCACACTTCAAAAACTTGACATACCAACACTGATCCCTAAGGGTCTACAATGCTATATAGAGGTGATTGGCATACTCCACCACACTCTTGGAGTACACCAAAATATCATCAATAAACATTATTACTAACAAATACAAGAACTGACAAAATAACTAGTTCATAAGTTCCATAAATACCGTCTGGGCATTAGTCAAACCAAAGGTCATCACCAATAACTCAAAATGGTTGTATCAGGTTTGAAAGGCAGTCTTAGAGATATCCACTTCCCTAATCTTCAACTTGGTGGTAACTCAAACAAAGATTAATTTTGGAGAAATACTTAACTCCCTAAAGCTAATCAAATAGGTCATCAATTCTAGAAAGTGGATACTTATTCTTCACCATCACCTTATTCAACTGACGGTAATTTATACACATTCGGTGGGAACCATTATTTTTATGCACGAACAGAATAGGAGCACCCTATAGAGACACATTAGGATGAATAAAACCCTTTTTAAAAAGATCTTTAAACTACCCCTTATACGCCTACAATTCTACTAGAGCCATTGTATAGGGAGGGATAGATATAGGACGAGTGTCAAAAAAAAGATTAATCCCAAAATCAATTTCCCTATCGGGAGAGACAACCAGAAGATCACTAGGGAAAACCTCAGTAAAGTCATTAACCACGAGAACATATTATAATGAAGGACCCTTGGAGTTAGAATCTTTAACCCGTACCAAATGATAAAGACACCTCTTAAAAATCAATTTACAGGCTCTAAGATAAGATATGAACCATCCACGAGAGCGAATTATAAGAAGGACCCTCCGATTTAGAATCTTTAACCCAGAC
Organism: Capsicum baccatum var. pendulum; assembly: GCA_030864225.1. Classification (NCBI taxonomy): domain Eukaryota; kingdom Viridiplantae; phylum Streptophyta; class Magnoliopsida; order Solanales; family Solanaceae; genus Capsicum; species Capsicum baccatum. The sequence goes on from CM061550.1 coordinate 111,024,697, forward strand.
CAAATGATGAAGAGACCCCCTAGAAATCAATTTATACGCTCTAAGATAAGATATGAACCTTTCCTTAGGCACTAGGGAATTCCCTTCCCTCTCAATAATTGGCCAATTAGGAAACTTGAAAAAGACCTAACGGGTCCAACAATCTTGAGAAGCATAGCATAAATAAAGCCAATCCATCACCAAGATAATATCAAAATCCACCATATATAACTCTATTAAATCCACCAAGGTATCCCTACCACAGATAGATATCACACAACCCCTATAAACCCTTCTAGCCATAAATAGGTCACCCCTATTAGGGTAGATACAAATTAGGGGTAAGGAATACACTTGGGACCAAAACCAAACTGATTAACCACATAAGGGTCACATAAGAAAGAGTATACCCCAAATCAATAAAGAAACACATATCATGAGAAAAGAGTTTTAATTTACCAAAGAAACATTAGGAAATGCCTTAGAGTCCTGACGGGTAGCAAGATCATACAAGTGATTCTGACCAGTGTTGGTACAGAAAGTAGAGGTAGCACCCTTCGATGCTAGAGCTGAAAAAGTAGCAAAAGGAACCTTATATAATAACCCATATTTTTCTAGCTCTCTGTACAACTTACGACTCATCCCTCAAATTGTAAAGACTTTTATGATTCGTATATAGAAAGTCATACTCATGTTAGTGTGGGATGATTTTAGTTCAATTCAAGTTACGAGTTGACCATAGAAGTATTCAAGTAAGGTATGAGTTGTATTAAGATAAGTCTTATTGTCAGAAGTATAGGTTCCCCAAATTCTGTCCAGCTTACGAGTAGTGGCTACAAGTTGTATAGACATGTTATGAGTCATAATATCTGACTCGTACCCTGACAAGTAGACAATTCAATAATCAAGTCCCATGTGTTGATACCTTTATAAGATACTTGGACATATTTTAAGTACTCAAATAGATCCTAGCTCATGAACAAGTCAAAACCTCCCTTAGTAATTAAATTCTTGGGATGTACATAACTATAGTCATCTTTAAATGATCATAACTTTTTTTATACTAATAAATTTTGAGTTCAAGACCCACTAATAAATATATAATTGAATTATCTTTCCAAATATACCAACCTTGCCTTAATACGATAACAGGATGAAAATTTATGGCTAGAATACTGAAGCACTATCAAAGTTGTATCACACACTGGTCAGCATACGGGTTGACAATCTAACTTGTACCCAAACCATATGAGTCGTATGGTAGACCCATAAAGACTGCCGAGAATTGTCTGTAGAGTTTGGTTTAAGGGATTTTTGGTCTTTTCCCCTTTTGTAACCCCTAAAATGACTTATAACCCTCCAATAAGCATTATTTTCTTATTCTTTTCAATATATTAACAACACTTGCCTACTCTTATTATCAAGGACATCAAATTTGAGTTCCTCACCAAAAATTCATACTTTAAGTCCCAAGATTCAAATTCAAGAATATCAAGATTAGAGTTCCTCTCACTAATTCATCCTTTAAGTCTCAAGGTTTAAAATCTCTTCTCACTATCAAGAAATTCAAGCTTTATTCCCCAAGAAATTTAAGAACTCAATTTTAAGTTTCAAGATTTCTTCAAGAAGTCATCTAATTAAGCTATGTGGGGTATTCATCAATGGGTTTCTTCCATCCATTGAGCCCAAAAATCTTATTTTAGTTTAAATGTATGAATCTTAACCTATTTCATGAAATTATCCATGAAACTTATGAATTTAATACATGAACTTCTTAGTAAATCAAATTCAAGCCATGACAACATATTTTTCCATATTATTTAAGTCACCTCATGTTTGAATTACAATTTCTCCCATCTTAATTCCCTTGATTTTATGATAAATCCTTAAGTTATGAATTAAACCATATAAATATGATGTTTTCTCATGTTTAACACGTCCCTATGTTCAAATTCATGTATCTATCTCATTCATTGAATTATTACTTATTTAGGATTTTTGAACTATGACTTTATATCACTATTTTAAATATTATCATCATATTTTTGTAATCATTTTGTGCTGGAGGGTTATGAACACTCAATACTTATGTGTTTTACATGTTTCTATTTTTAAGCAACAAGTCAGTCAGACCATGATCTTATTATCATATTCAGAACATCATGTTCACGCTGAGCACTTACAAGTACAACCATGTCATGTTAAATGACTAATAACACTAATGTCATTCAGTTGTGAGTAACACTTAGCACCGAGTGAATGTAGGAATGGCGTCTCCCCCGTCAGTTAGGAATAAGGTGCTAGTAGAAATCCCTAGGTTACAGACCTATGGTGTCATCATAGATTTTGAGGGGTCCCCCATCATTTAGACATGACACCCTCTTCTTTTGGGATATTAGCCTTGTGGATCCACATCTCTAGTCACGTGTTGGTACCCCTGGCAAGGTACCAACACCCTTCCTATTGGGGTTACACATTACACCCCAATAGCTTAGATTGGGGCATGTCAATTGTAGTTAGCCCCTACAATCTTAGTGTAGTATTTAGAATAGGTCAGGTCAATTTTTTTACGACAAAGTATACCGATATTAGTTGTTCCGCTATACAAATTTTAGTTATTTATATTACAGTTTATTTCAGCACATGTTTATGTTTGGTCTTGCATTTTTAGTTTTACGTGTTCGTGTTTTCATGCCCAGTATCCACACCTGATCCTCAGTGTGTTTTACAGTCTATTCAAGTTTACATAGATATAGATACAGTATCGATGTTTTACCGCTTGCCAGCTTACAAAATTGTTTTCAGTTCATGATTTATAAATCTCATTATGACATAGTTATCCACGTATACCCAAGTTTTAATGTATGTTTCAGCAAATAACTTTCATCCTCAGTTTTAGAGAATGCTTTAAATATTTCCATAATTTAGTGCATGTCTTCATATACTTAGTACATTCCAAAGTACTGATCCATATATATGTCTATGTGTTACATTGTCTCATAATGTAGGTACCTATTGTAGCCCACACATCATAATCAGATAGTTTGCAGCTTCCAGCAAGCAGGTGATGAGATCTCTTGTTTTGGATACTCTAGTCAGTTGTAGTTCATGTAATTTATTTTGATTATTCATATGTATTGTAGTGGTAGTTGGAGGCATGTCCCAACTATCTATATTCAGTATAGTAGAGGCTTCATAGATGGTCAGTCAGAGTCATTCATGCAACTCAAGTTCTTCTATTAGTTTTACCATATTGTAAACCTTATCAGTATTTCATTTATTTAGACTTTCTCATAATTCTCTCCTGAGCAATTAGTTCTCACAGGCAAGAAGTGAGCAGACTTAGTTATTCTATCCACAATGACCTAAATAGAATTATTTTGATTACAATATAGGTGGAAGACTCATAATGAAATCCATATAATCATCTCCCACTTCCATATGGGCAACTCTATCTCTTGAGACATGCCACCAAGCCTCAAGTGCTCAACCTTAACTTGTTGTCAAGCCATATATTTGGCAACAAAATTTTCCACATCTTTCTTCATGTTATTCCTCCAATAGATTTCCTTCAAGCCATGATAAATCTTAGTTAAACCCAAACAAATTGTATATCTGGACTCATGAGCCTCAGTCAAAATCCTTTCACACAACCCATCAATATCAGGAACACACAACCTACCTTGATACCTCAATATGCCATCTCACCTAATCTCAAAATCCATATCATTCTTAATTTTCATAAGTATGGGATCCAAAGCCCATTCTCCTTTACCTCAGCACCAACAGATGATTTAACCACTTCTTGAATAATTACTTCTCCATCCTCAAAGTCTAAAAGATGAACTCCCAAGTTAGTCAACTTATGACTGTTCTTCACAAACCCTATTTTCACCTCATCAATGTGAAACAATCTCTCTATAGAAAACTCACTAAGAGCATCAACAACAAGATTAGCTTTACCTGGATAGTAGTGCAAACTCATGTCATAAATACTTGAGGAATTCAAGCCACCGCCTCTACCTGAGATTTGATTCCTTCTATTTAAACACATAATATAACAACTTTTATGACTAGAGTAAGTATCTATATGCACCCCATATAGATAATGTCACCAAATCTACAATGCAAAGACCACCGCTGCCAACTCTAGATCGTGATTTAGGTAATTCCTCTCATGAATCATAAGCTGCCTAGAAACATAGGACCAAACCTTACCATGCTACATTATTACCTGATCTATTCCCACATGGGATACATTACTAAACATAATAAAACCATCAGTACCCTCGGGTAGGGTCAAAACTAGAGCAAAAGTTAAGTTATTATTTAATTTCTCAAAACTATCATAACAAGCATCGAATCATTAAAACTTAACCTTTTTTGGAATCAACCTCATCAATGGAGCAGTAATACAAGAGAAACTCTCCATAAACCTCCTATAATACCAGACAAACCTAAGAATCACCTAATGTCGATTAGAATCATAGATCTCGAATATTATTTAACTAACTCAACTTTATATGGATCCACCTTGATCGCCTTACAAGAAACAACATGCCCAATAAAGGTTACATCACTTAGCCAAAATTTACACTTAGAAAATTTTGCATATAATTTTTGGTCCATAAGAGTTTGCAACACAATTTGAAAGTGAATAGCATGATCCTCCTCACTCTCAGAGTAGACCAATATGTCATCAATAAATACTATAACAAATAAATCTAGAAACTGCTTAAACACTCGATTTATAAGAACCATAAAAGTAGCCAGAGTATTAGTCAACCTAAATTAATGACCCTTCAGGTTATTTTTCATATTTCCACTTATTTTCACCATTAGAGCTTCTCCATAGATACCTTAAGTCATTTATGACTTTCTAAAACTAATATCTTGGTTACCAGGAAGTTCATTTGTATTTTAGAGTTAATTCCCTATTTAGAAGTCTTCACTAGTCCAAATAGCCATTGGGTAAAAAACTCAATAAAACAATCTCAAATGCAAATTTCAACTGCTTCATTAGCTCTAAAATATTAATTCTAGGTTAGATATACCTTTGGTTTTGATCCTAATGCACCCAAACGCATTTTAACCTATTAGTCAAAAAGTTAAAAAATTAGAAATTCAGGTATGGGACTTATATTTGGTAGAAATTACCTTAGATGGAAAATACAACTTTGCCAACAATCCAAAATATTGAATTTAGTATGGTTACATAGTTCATTCTCCTATATCATTCCAAACATATCCCAAGGAATTGGCCAAAATTTAGAAGAATTTCCAAGTTTCAATCGATATCTGGTGCATTAGGTTGATGTCGTGATCGCACAGGTCAGGGGTGATCTCCTTATGTAATCATGATCAATGGATGGAGATAGCCATACTTGATTACCTATTATGGCTATAAAAAAACCCTTTCGGTCGTATTTTTGGACATTTCCACTCATCTTTTAGACCAAGAAATCCTGAAGTGGTATGCCAACCTTAAATTAAGTCTTGGGTACAATTTAGAAGCTTGATTAACATGTATTTTCATGATTAACATCAAATTTAAGGTAAGAATCCTTTGATTTCAAGCTTGAATATCTTGAATTCTCGACCAAATCCCCAAATAGCTTGAGGACTTGATTTTAGCCCAAATAAGCTTAGTATTTACCTATTTCTTAAGTTTTTATGATTCCTTGATAGTGTATAAACATTATACTAACCTCGAAAATGTGTTTTCATATGTGGGACCCACTTGGGGTTTTTAGTATCATTTTTAGACCTGAAGTACAATGGTATAATATGGGTATCGATATTCTCATAATGATGTATAAAATGTGTTTTGATAGCTTGGCACCTTAAAGAAGCTTCACAAAAAGAAAAAGCGAAGGTTTAGTGGTTCATGAGCTTTCTTTGGATTTAAGGTAGGTTAGGCTTGTTCCTTGTTAGATTGAGCTATGTTATAGTACAATTGTGATATCTTGTTAGATTTGGGAGGGGTTTTTGGTGTTGGATTGATGAATGGTAAGTCTTGAGACTTGTTGCATCCTTTAGGTCACTTGAACTCATAGATTAGAATGTTTGACTTGTAGGCTTGAACCTTGGGGAGATTGGACTTCATGCCTCATGATTATCATAAGGAGGCTCTGTGATTACTCTAGTTAGATAAAAGTGACCTCGTCACTCATACTTAGGGAAAGATTTACCCTAGTTCTTATTCTAATGAAATCGATCTAGTCATAAAGGCATTTAGTGATGGCATTTGAGTAGAACCCCTATCTTGAATCTAGTTGTGGCTTGCTAATGTCTAATAGGTTATTTAGATATCTTAAGCTTAATTCAGATATAAATCACTTAAAATAGAACTTGAGGATTAGAATGGGGCTTTAACCCTTCTTAGGCTATGCCATGTTAGATTTGATGAACCTCTTGCTTCTTGAACTCTTGGAAAGGTGTATGGTGGTAAAAATGAGAAATCTTGTTATATCATTGATGATGAATGATAAATAATAGAGGTATACTCTTTTATTCTTCTCCCTTTATGTTCATTTACTTTCTCCCTCGCGGGGCTTGCTATTTAATTTCTCCCTCGTAAGGCTTGTTATTTACTTTAGCTCTCATGGGGATTGTTATTTCTTCACAACATGAATTTGCAATTTATGATGATATTAATTCTCGACAAGGCCGGAGGATATTATGATAATGTTTTTAACCGATTCAATTTTGAGTCATGATAATGTTTGTGACCAGTTTAATTTTGAGTCTTGATGATATTTATGACCGATTTAATTTTGGGTCTTGATGATATTTAGGATCGGTTCAATTCTAAGTATTGATGATACTTATGATCCATTTAATTTTGGATGATGATTTTAATGATTGGTTCAATTCTATATAGATTTAGGTATATGCGTATAAATATTTCATGGTGTAAAAAAGCTATAAAGCGATGGTTAGTTAATATAGTGATGGTTAACAATAAATGATGCCTAGTTGGTAAAATGATGATTTGTGAACAAATGGTGGCTAGTTGATGTATAATTATAGCGATTAAATTAACTGGTGGATAACTGGTGAGTTATGACATCTCATATGGAAATTGATAAGTGGTGGCATAATGCGAGTGAATGGTAAAGTAATGGTTATATAATAATGGTTGTTGGTTAATTTCTTTATTCTTCTCTTGGGTGTACTCTCTAGTAGTATGGGATAGTATGATGAGTTCTTTACATTATGCACCAGTTGGTGTATAGGCACCAACTTTATATTTATGTTTGCTTGTGGGTATACTTTATGATGCGTTATGGTTTTGAATTGTCTACTTCTTATACATGAAAGTATTGGCTTGTGTGGATGTCTTATATTATGTTATTATTCCGGTGTAATTACTTACTGTATCCAGTGATAACGAAGATGATTCATGTTTGATTTTATACCTTGACTTACTTAGGATTATCTCTCATTATATAATCCTTATATCATGACTTAGATCATTCAATCGATGATGCCTACTGAGTAACCATTATTTTGGTACTCTTACTACACTTTTGTACCTTTCAGGTGTAGATCAGAGTACTAGCTATCGCCATCGATTCGAGTTTATACAGTGATTGACTTTCAGAGATAGGGTGAGCTCATGGAGTTTGAGTTGCCCAGTTTCCTTCTATCTTTTATATTTAGTCTTTATTTTTCTAGACAGATGTATTAATTATAGGCTAAATCTTTTGGGTTGTATAATTAACATTAGATGCTCTTGCACTGGCACTACTAGGTCGTGGGATTGGTATCTTATGATGACTTTTTATCTATTTTAGAACACTTTGCCTATATTTTAACATGTGGTAATTGAATTTGGCCTATGTTGGCATTTCATACAAAATTAACCCATTGTGTTAACTTTGGGTTATAGTATTGGCATACCTACTAGCAGGATTTAGCAGGTGCCATTATGATCTATAATTTAGGTCATTACAAATTGGTAAGAGAGCTTAGTTTTCACCGGTATTGTTGATATAAGAGTAAGTGTCTAGTGGAGTCCTACGGATCAAAATGTTGACATTTGTTTCCTATCTTTGGGGGCTATGGGACATTCTTAGGAGTTCATCACTTTTTTCATTCGTTTCATACTTAGATTCTGAGTTAGTTGTAGGATATTTCTTTTACGTCACTTTTTCGCAAATAGCCAGGACACGTGCTTTACTATTACATGAGATGTGGGTCCCGAGACCAAGCCCAGGGATACTTATCCTATTTATAGATGACCTAGAGGTCATGGATAGCCTCGTGATGAATCCCCATTGAGGGGAAAGTATAGGTCACCTTACCTAAACCTTATTCTTGTGGGATCCATAATAGTTCATTTCTTTAATAGTTCTTAGAGATGTATCAGTTTAGTTATTAGGTATTATTAGTGGTGCACTATTCTATAGTGAATAGTCTACTGATCAGAGTGGTATTAAGGCGGGGGCACATCCTGTAACTGCGGCTCTCAGAGTTGAGGTTTTTCCTACATCGATAGTTGCTTAGCCAGTGGTTGCCCAACCTAATATGTCTTCTGAGGAGTAGAAGATGTTGGGAAAATTATTGAGGCTAGCACCTCTAACATTTTTTGGTGCTCCTAGAGAGGATGCATCTAAGTTCCTAACGGCATATGAGGATAGGCTTTGTAGAATAGGCCTTTTTGAGACTCGTGGTGTAATACCCCACAAGATCTTTGACAAGTTTACAAATATTAGTCACATGCTTAAAGGACCCAAAGCAATTATTCCACACTAGAGACAAGTGACATGGTCATTTTGACACCTTCAGGATTTCAAATATTTTATTTTTGTCCTTCCTATGTTTGAAACATTGGTTTTTGAGTTTGAATATGTTTAGAAATATTAAAAGGGTTATTTGGGAGAGTTTTGAAATATTTGGAAAAGGTTCGAGGTGATTTTTGACAGTCGAAATAGTATGCCACCATGATTTTGCCACGTCACGATGGCAGCCCTCCGATATAAGTAGCATGGCATGGAGCCAGTGTGCCTCCGTGTTATGCAGCATGTCATGGAGGCAATCCTCCATGATATGAGCTGTGACACAGAGAATGACCTTTATGATAGGCAATATGTCACAGAGGCAAGCCTCCATGATAAGCAGCATGTCATACTGCTATGTAAAATCATGCAGTCTTTCTTAAGGGTAAAGGACTTTTTGGTCTTTTTCTCCTTTTTAAACTCCTAATTCACGATCAATAACATCAAGTTGGCTTAATTTACCCTTTCCTCAATCATTTAATATCAATCATTCCTCTCCCACTCTCAAGAACAAAAGAAAGGTTTTCTTCCAAGAATTCACCCTCCCCAAGTTCTCAAATCCAAGTTTTCTTTAAGAATTCTATGAATTTAGGTATGTGGGATATTCATCAATGTTCCACCCATTGAGTCCCAAGAATTCCCTATTTTACAAGTATAAATCCTCTTTCCCCTTTTAAGATATCCCTATGTCAAATATGAATTTACTTAATTTTCTCTTAATAGTTTTGAATACAAACCATGAGAATGTGTTTCCCCATGTGAATTACATTCTTACGTGCTTTATAATCTCAGTCACCCATATCATATTCAGTTGACACCATGTTAATTATCAATTTATAAATTCTCTATCTCAAGATTATTCACCATCAGTGTGATTAGTTGCATTAACTTTAGCTAGTGGGTTGTGAACGTCCAATACCTAGGAAAATTATGTTTATCATTGTTATCAGGTTATAAGTCACTCAAATTAGGCTTGTATTGCTAAATTTCAAAATAACATCATAATAATCACTTATCAGTATTATATCATATTAAATACAAATAAATTCTAGTGACAATCAGTTGGGAGTAACACTTTGCATCGAGTGAATGCAGGGTTAGTGACTCCCCTATTAGTTAAGAATGAGTCATTAGGAGCAATCCCTAAGTTACATATCTATTGTGCCACCATATATTATGAAGGGTCCCCCGTTAGTAGAGGTATGACACCCTTATTCTTTTGGATATTAGTTTAGTGGTTCCATGCCAGCCAGTGTTGGTACATTGGCAATGTACCATCACCCTTCAAACTGGTATTATAGGTTGGACCCCAATCAGCTCAGATTAGGGCATGTCGGGTATAGTTAGCTCCTATAGTTTTAGTTCAGTAGTCAGACTATATTAGTTTAGGTTTGCATGACCAAGTATCAATATATCAGTTATTCAGATAATTTTAGGACATGTTTATGCTTGGTCTTTCATTCATTTTACATATTCATAAATTTATGCTCAATATTTATGTTTATTTCAGTTAGTCCCATCTCATATACCATCCATTTAAAATAATGATCGCATACTTTAATATGCGCTATATTAATTTCACAATATAGGTTCAGATGCTTATTTTCCCTGATTGTACTTAGATGGTTCATGTTCCACTCAGCGACAGTTATGGTGAGTTCTCACCCTTTGATGATAGGTTATTCGTTGTTAATTTTAGTACATCTTTTATTATAGTCATTCAAAGTTTTTTGGGGGTCTGTCTATCAACTCCCCATGGTTTAGAGCTTTCAGATAGTCAGACTTAGTTTTAGTTTTCATCAAAAGTTCAAATATGTTGATTATTATTTTAGTAATTATTAGAGTTTTTACAAGTTTAATTTTTTCATATGATGTTTCATATTATCTTATTTAGTGCCACAACAGGTACCAGATCATAGGTTAGCTTGGGGTCACTTGTGGCCTTAAGCACCGTGTTATAACTAAGGGTAGTCTCGGGTCATGAAAAACTTGGTATTAGAGCTTAAGTTTTTTAAAGTGTCCTAGGGTATCTGAAAGTTTCATGGATTAGAGTCTTGTGCAAGGGTTTGAAACATGCCATACTTATGGCAAGAGAATACGAGATGTTTTAAGAAAGTTTTGCTTCTTTCAGTGTTTATGTCGTGCGAAAGAGCATGAGCTCTATTCAATTTCCTTTTCTAACTCATCCTTCATTCATTTGCAAAAAATGCCTCCCAGAAGGAATAACGAAAGAAGGAATGGGGATCAGGCTGCACCACCACCTGTCTAGGAAGACCCTTTGAACGAATATACTTTCCATGCAAAATTCAAGATATCTTTCATAGTTGCGGGCCAAATTATGGCTACTCAGAATAACTAGCAGGTTATTGCCCTAGCCAATCTAGTAGTGAACATGGCAGCAACGGGGATTCGATACTTTACTTGAATGAATCCTCTATCATTCTTTGTATCCAAGTCATAGGAGGATCTGCAAAAGTTTCTTGATGGTGTGCTCAAAGTGATAGATATCATGGGTATTACTACTAGTGAAAGTGCTGACTTAGCTTCTTACCAATTACAAGGAGTGGCTCATACTTGGTTAAATTAGTAGAATAAGGTCAGAGATAGTGAGATGGGTCCTATAGAGTAGGATGAGTTTCTACATCCTTCTTAGATATATTCTTACACCTCAATTTAATAGATTCCAGGGTGCAAAAGTTTATAAATTTGAAGTAGGGTAACATGAGTGTGAAGCAGTACAACTCAATTTTACCTAGTTGGCGAGGTATGCTCCAACTATGGTAACTGATTCTAGGTCCAGAATGAGTAAGGTTTTATTTGGTGTGTCAGATAATATAGTCAAGGAGTGCAGGACAACAATGTTGATTAAAAAGATGGACCTTTCTAGGTTGAAGGTCAATGCTCAACAAATTGAGGAGAAGAAGATCAAAGAGAAGGAAAGAGAAACTAAAAAGGAAAAAATTGATAGCTTTAACTTCTCACAACAAAGGTTAGATAGTGTGAATCATTCTCAGTTCTTCTAGAAATTTTTAGCTCCATCCTCGTCTTCAGCCAGTACACTAGTGCTTGAGTTTAGATAGGATAATTAGGATAGAGCTTCAGGCTTTAAGTCTCAAGGTAGCATGAATAGTGTTTGGACAAATCCAGTATGCAAGAGGTATGGTAAGAACCACTAGTATGAGTATATGGTAGGCAGTGATGCATGTTTTAGGTGTGGCAAGTTAGGCCATAGGATAAGGGATTGCCAAGTGGGTATGTTGAAGGGCCGTAATAATCATTACTAGGGTCAAACTAACTCTTCAGCAACTCTAGTAGGTCACCCTATTTAGCAGGGTATCACCTCTAGTGCCTCCAGTGGGTAGCTTCATAACCAACTCTATGCCCTATAGACTCGATATGATCAAGAAAGTTCTAGTGATGTGGTTACTGGTACATTACAAGTCTTCCACCTTCATGTTTATGCATTATTAGATCCCAGACCCACACTGTATTTCTTGACTCCCTATATAGCCATAGACTTCAGCATTAGTCCTGACATATTAGAAGAACCCTTCTCAGTGTCTACTCTAGTAGGTAGTTCCATTTTAGCTAGATGGGTATATAAAAATTGCCCGGTCATAGTGTTTCAGAATGTTACTTTAGTAGGCCTTATAGGTAGATATGACTAATTTTGATGTCATTCTCAGTATGGATTGGCTCCACTCTTGTTATGCCTCTGTCGATTGTAAGAATAGAATTTTCTAGTTTTAGTTTCCTAATGAGCCAGTTATAAAATAAAAGGGTAGTACCTTAGTGACTATAGGTCGGCTAGTCTCCTATATTAAGGTAAGAAAGATGATATCCAAGGGGTGCATTTATCATCTCATCTGAGTCAAGGAATCAAATTCTAAAACTCTGAATCTTGAGTCAATTCTAGTAGTGAATGAGTTTCCAGAAGTGTTCCTTGAAGATCTTCTGGAGTTCCTCCCAAGAGTGATATTAACTTCGAAATAGATCTCCTCTCAGATACCTAACCTATCTCAATTCCACCATACAAAATGGCTCCAGTCGAGCTTAAGGAATTAATGGAACAATTGAAAGATCTCTTAGATAAGGGTTTCATCAGGCCTAGTATTTACCCGCGGTGTGCTCCAGTTCTCTTCTTGCGCAAGAAAGACAGTTCTCTCAGAATGTGCATCGACTACTATAAGTTGAACAAAGTCATAATCAAGAAAAACTATCCTCTCACTAGGATTGATGACTTGTTCAACCAACTTCAGTGTTTAAGGTATTTATCTAAGACTGACCTCAGGTTTAGCTATCATCATCTCAGATTCAAAGAATGTAACATCTCAAAGATAGCCTTCAAAAATCGTTCTGGTCACTTTGAATTTTTAGTTATGTCTTTTGGAATAACGAATCCTCCTGTAGCTTTATGGACTTGATGAACAACGTGTTTAAGCAGTACCTAGACATGTTTGTCATAGTCTTCATAGATGACATCCTTATCTATTCCCGTAGTAAAGGTGATCACAAAGACCATTTGAGGATTGTTTTTCAACCCTTAAGGATCACTAATTATTCACTAAGTTCAGCAAGTGTGAATTCTAGTTTAGATCAGTGGGTTTCCTTGGTCATATTATTTTTGGTGATGGCATTTGAGTTGATCCTCAAAAGATCAAAATAGTAAGAATCTAGCATAGACCTATCTCTCCATCTAATATCAACCTATCTCTCCATCTAATATCAAGAGTTTCTTAGGTTTAGATGATTACTATAGATGGTTTGTTGAAGGATTTTCTTCTATTGCTTCTCCCACGTCTCAATAGACTTAGAAAAAGTCAATTTTCAGTGGTTAGATTCCTAAAATAAGAGTTTTAGGAGTTGAAAACTCGACTCACTTCCACTTCAGTATTGACTCTATCAGAGGGTTCAGATTGGTTTCTAGTTTATTATGATGCTTCCAATGTTGTTCTTAGTTGTGTGTTGATGCAGCGAGGTAAGGTCATAGCTTATGCCTCTATAAGAATCATAACAGGGATCCTATTTTGGTTAAGTTGAAGGAGGCAGTTCAGGATCAGAAGATGGAAGTTTTCTCTTAAGGGGGAAATGGTGTGCTTCATTGTTAGGGCAGGTTATGTGTTCTGAATATGGATGATTTGAGACCATAAATTTTAGCGGAGGAACATGGTTAGAAATATTCCATTCATCTAGAATCCACTAAGATGTACTGTTATTTATGGAAAGTCTACTGTTGGAATGGTATGAAGAAGGATATCACAAAATTCATGGCTAAGTGTTCCAATTGTCAACAAGTTAAGGTTAAGCACCAAAGGACTAGTAGTATGCTTTAGGAGTTTAGTATCCCCACTTAGAAGTGGGAAATGGTGAATATGGACTTTGTTACAGACCAAATGACCAAGTCAGCCCATTTCTTTCCAGATCATACTTTGTATTCGGCCTATGATTATGCTAGGCTCTATCTCAAGGAGTTGGTAATGTTGCATGGGGTCCCTTTGACCATCATTTTAGATAGAGATATCCAGCTCACCTCTTATTTTTAAAAGACTTTTCATAAGGGTCTTGTTACCTAAGTCCATATTAGTATGACTTTTCATTGCCAAATAGATATTTAGGTAGAGAGGACTATTCAGACCTTATAGGATATATTGAGATCTTGTGTTATCAATTTAAAGGGTTGTTGGGATGACCACTTACATTTGATTGAGTTTTCTAACAATAATAGCTATCACTCCAACATTCAGATGGATCCATTTGAGGCTCTCTATGGTAGGAGGTGTAGATATCCTATTAGTTGGTTTAAGGTTGGTGAGTCTACTTTGATATGTCCAGATTCAGTTTATGAGGCATTGGAGAAAGTTCTGTTGATTAATGAAAGGCTGAAAATAGCCCAAAGTCGTTAGAAATCCTATGCTAATGTGAGAAGAAGAGATCTTGAATTTGATGTTGATGATTTTATGTAACTAAAAACTTCACCCATGAAATGGATGAAGATGTTTGGTAAGAAAGGGAAGCTCAGTCCCTTCTATGTTGGCCCATATAAAATTTTGAGCTATTTTGGGAAGGTAGCTTGCGAGTTTGAGTTGCCTACATAGTTTGCATCAATGCACCCAGTGTTTCATGTCTCTCTATTAAAGAAATGCATTGGTGATCCAACTTCTTTCATCCCTCTAGAAAGTGTGGGCGTGAAAGATATCATTTCCTATGAAGAAGTCCCAGTTAAAATCCTTGACTGTCAGATTCGTAAGTTGAGGAATAAAGAAGCTGCCTTTGTAAAGGTTTTATGGAGGAATCACTCTACTGAGAGAGCTACTTGGGAAGCAGAAGCAGATATACGAGCCAAGTATCTATCTCTTCTCTATGAATTTAGGTTCAGCTTGAGGTAATGGTTTTTTTGAACTAGTTCTCTCATTTTCTATCTCAGCAATCCAACCATCCACATGTCATAGCATGTATTCATAAATTCAATTCAGCCCATGCATCATGTCCAAGGGTCAGCTATTTAGTCATAATTAAGCTTATAAGTATTTAGTGCACAATCTCAATCTTCCTAGTATCTCCGTCCAGACAATGTCATTCAGGGATGAACGATCCCAAAGGGGAGATATTATAATACCCTAAGATATCCCAAAGACAGCTTTCAGGACTCGTTATGGTCATTATGAGATCTTAGTAATATCTTTTTGGTTGACTAATGCCCCAGCTGCGTTCATGGATTTAATAAACCGAGTATTCAGGCCAATTCCGACTCTTTTGTAATTATGTTCATTGATGATATCCATGTGTATTTGGGGAGTAGTGAGGAGCATCCGAAGCATTTAAGGATCATGCTCCAAATTTTGAGAGATCATTTACTTTTCACCATGTTATCCAAGTGTGAGTTTTGGCTTGAGTCGGTGACATTCCTTGGACATATGGTGTCTAAGGCTGGAATTATGGTAGACCTGGCTAAGATAGAGGCAATTCATGATCAGCCTAGACTTATGTCTTCGACTGAGGTTCATAGCTTCATTGGTTTGGCCAGTTATTATAGGCTCTTCATTAAGGGATTTTCTACTATTTCAGCCCCTATGACCAGATTGACTCAGAAGGAGGTTCCCTTTTGATGGTTTAAGGAGTGTGAGTCAAGCTTTGGAAAACTAGCTCTTCCAGTTGAGGGTGAGGGATTCACCATATTTTGTGATGCCTCTGGTGTGGTTCTTAGTTGTGTATATATGCAGTAGGGTTATGTTATTGCTTATACTTCTAGGCAACTTAAGGTGCATTAGCGCAACTACCCCTCTCATGAGAGTTGGCGATGGTAGTTTGTGCACACAAGATTTGGATGCATTATCTCTATGGTGTGCATTGTGATATTTTCACCATCATCGTAGCCTTCAACATCCAATTACCCAATGAGATTTTAATGCTCGACAGCATAGAGAGATGTAGTTGCTCAAGTACTATGATATTTCCATCTTGTGTCATTCGGGTAAGGCGAATGTGGAAACCGATACCTTAAGTTTCAAGGCAGTGAGTATGGGTAGTTTGGATTACATATTAGTTTCTCAGAGGCCTTTGGCATGGGATATTCATTCCTCAGTCAATTTGATGGTTTGTTTTGATATTGCAGATCCTAGGAGGGTTTTGTCTAGTGTGGAGGCGAGGTCCTCACTATTTAACCAAATTCTTAATCTTCATTATGAGGATATCAAAATTTATTCCTTTAATGATAGGGTGTCGAGTGGTGAGTTTAGGAGGCACACTATTGATTTTGAGGTGATTTTGAGACTTGATGGTCGTATTTATGTTCCTTAGATTGGTGAATTCACTTAATTTTGCATGAGGCTCACATTCTAGATATCTTATTCATCCTGGTACAGCCAAGATGTATAAAGATTTAAGGTAGCATTATTAGTGAAGTGGCATGAAGAGAGATATGGAATACTTTGTAGCTTAATTCCTATGTTATTCACAAATAAAGATCGAGCATCAGTGTCCTGGTGGTTTTGATTCAAAGGTTACTTGTTCCCAAGTGGAAATGGGAGTGGATCACTATGGACTTCATTAGTGGTTTGCCTCGTACTTCCTGTGGTTCCGGTGGTATTTGGATGATTATGGATCTCTTAACCAAGTCAGAATATTTCATTCCTATTCAGATGACCTTCAGTGCTAAAGATTAACCTATATCTATGTTTAAGAGATAGTCAATTTTTATGGGATGCCCATCTCTATCATTTCAGATTGTGGATCTGTGTTCACTTTGAGGTTTTGAAGAGTATTTTAGGATGAGTTGGATGCTCAGGTGGATTTGAGTTCAACCTTTAACCCACAGACCGATGATCAGTCTGAGAAGACTATTCAGATACTTGAGGATATGCTTCAAGCCTGTGTTATGAATTTTGGAGGCCAGTAGGATTAGTACTTAGCCTTGGCAGAGTTCGTGTATAACAACAATTATCAATCAAGTATTGAGATGGCACCTTTTGAGGCTTTGTATTGTAGGAGATGTTGTTCTCCAATCGGATGGATTGAGACTTCCAAGGTGAGGCCTCATGGTATGTATTTTCTTCAAGACTCATTGGATAGAGTCCGGGTGATTCAAGATAGTCTACGAGCAACTTAGAGTAGGCAAAAGTCCTATGCAGACCTTAGGATTTGTGCCTTGAGATTCAGAGTTGATGGTCGTGTATTCCTCCGTGTTTCACCCATAAAGGGTGTGATGAGGTTTGGGATAAAGGGTAAGCTCAGTCCTCGATATATTGGTCCTTTTGAGATTCTTTGCACAGTTAGTGAGGTAATTTATGAGTTAGGTTTACCTTCAGATTTTGTTGTTGTTCATCCATTGATCCATGTCTCTATGTTGTTGTTCATCCTATGTTCCATGTCTCTATGTTGTGTCGGTATATTCCTAATATGTCCCATGTGCTTAAATGGGACTCAGTCCAGCTAGATGAGCATTTGACCTTTGTGGAGGAGCCTGTGATTATTTTGGCGAGTTATGCAAGGCGGTTACGTACTAGGGATATTACTGTAGTTAAGATTCAGTGGAGGCACCACCCAATGGAGGAGGCCACATGGGATATCAAGAGCGAGATGTGATCCCACTATTCTCATCTATTCGAGACTTCAGGTATTTTCTCATCTTTAACTTTTGGGGATGAAAGTTCCTTTAGTAGAGGGTATTGTAATCACCCTTAAAGTTATTTTCCATATATCCACTTATTTTCTCCATTAGAACTTTACCATAGCCTCCCAAGTCATTTATGACTTGCTGGAACTGATAGCTCGGTTACCAGACAGTTTTTTTGGTTTTTAGTTTCAATTTCCTATTTAAAAGTCTTTGCTGGTGCCAAAAGGCCATCGAGCAAAAACTTTAGTAAAATGATCTTGGATGCAAATTTTGACTGCGCCAGTAGCTCTGGGATATCAATTTTAGGATGGATAAATCTTTGGTTTGGATCTCAATTCACCCAAGCTCATTTTGACCTATTGTTCGAAAAATCAGAAAATTAGAAATTCAGGTGTGGGATCCACATTTGGCCAAAATGACCTCGAATGGAAAATTTGACTTCCCCAATGAGCCTGTAACACCAAAATTAGTGTGTTTACATAGTTCATTTTCCAATATCAGATCTCGAACGTATTTTGAGACATTGGCTAAAATTGAAAGAATTTTCAACTTTAAACTAATATCTGGTGCATCAGGGAGATGTCGCGATCGTACAGGTCAGGGCGGCGATCTCCCTATGGCGATCATGATTAAGGGATAGCAATAGCCCTACCTGATCACCTGGTATGGCTATAGAAAACACCTTTTGGACATATTTATTGAGATTTTCACTCATCTTTCAGACCAAAGAACCCTAAAATGGTGTGCCAACCTTAAATTGAGTATTGGGTATGATTTAGAAGCTTGATTAACATATATTTTATGATTAACATCATATTTAAGGTTAGAATCCTTCGATTTCATGCTTGAATTTCTTGAATTCTTGATCAAAACGCCAAATAGCTTGAGGGCTTGATTTTAGCCCAAATAAGCTTAAGTTTTCACCTATTTCTTGAGGGTTATGATTCCTTGATAGTGTATGAACATTGGGTAGACCTCAAAAATATGTTTTTCGTAAGTGGGACCCACTTTTGGTTTTTGATGTTATTTTTGGACCCAAAACACAATGGTGCAATATGGGTATCGATATTCTTGTAATAATTTGTAAAATGTGTTTTAGATAGCTCAACACCTTGAAGAAGTTTCTCAGAAAGTAAAAGTGATGGTGTAACAATTTGTGAGCTTTCTTTGGATTTGAGGTAGTTTAGGATTATTCCTTGTTAGATTGAGCTATGTTATAGTATAAATATGATATCTTGTTAGATTGGGGAGGGGTTTTAGGTGTTGTCTTAATGATGGTAAGGCTAGGGATTAGTTGCATCTTCTAGGTCACTTGAACTCATAAATTGGAATGCTTGACTTGTAGGCATGAACCTTGGGGAAATTGGACTTCATGACTCATGATTAGCATAAGGAGGCTCTATGATTACTCTAGTTAGATGGAAGTGACCTCGTCACTCATGCTTAGTTCAAGATTAACCGTAGTACTTATTCTAATGAATTCGCTCTAGTCTTAAAGGAATTTAGTGATAGTATTTGAGTAGAACCCTTATCTTGAATCTAGTTGTGGCTTGCTTTTACGTATAGGAGTTGCTTTAGATATCTTAAGCTCAATTCAAATAGAAATCATTTAAAAGTGAACTTAAGGATTAGAAGGGGCCTTTAACCCACCTTAGGCTATGCCATGTCAACTTTGATAAACCTCTTTGATGTTGGGCGTATTTACACGCCCAAACACCATGATTTACCCATATTTTAGGCTAAGTTTAGAGGACAAAATATATAATTCCTGCACTTTTAGTCCATTTTCCTGTAAGTGAGCTAACCAATGTGATTAGCATGTTTCAGGTATTAATGATGAAGATTTCAGCACTTTGTGG
Organism: Capsicum baccatum var. pendulum; assembly: GCA_030864225.1. NCBI lineage: Eukaryota > Viridiplantae > Streptophyta > Magnoliopsida > Solanales > Solanaceae > Capsicum > Capsicum baccatum. Next base: position 111,044,430 of record CM061550.1, read on the forward strand.
AATCTTGGACAGCAAAGAAAAACTTCACGTAAGAAGGAAGGCAGCTTTTGGAAGCTGGTGGACTAAATGTGACGCATGGAAAAGTTGTCCCGGGCTAAAGCAGAATTTCTTAATACTTAGGGGTGCAGCAGTAACCTAGTAGAACTAGGACAAAGATGTTATAAAAACCCTATTTGCTGAATTTTTCAGCATTGATTCTGATTATCATTATTTTTCTTTCATTCAACACTTGTAGTATTATTCAGTTTACAGATTCTGTAAGTTACCATCAGAGAAAACACGCTACAAAAACGGCAAGAGATGAAATCACGTCAATAGCATATTGACGCAAATCCATCTTCATCGTGACATTGCTATAATCTTGGTATGATGATGATGTCTTCGTGGATTTCCATTGTGATCATGAGTAGCTAAACTTCTCTGTTAGGGTTATGGAAGCCTTTTGATATACTATCTATTACTTTGAGTTTGTGAATTCTTGATACGTATGCTACTTATATCATTACTCTCTTCATCAGAATTACATTCTTGTGGTTGCAAACATATAGAATACGCCAGTATAGCATTAACTTGTTTGAGAGAAAAGTTACATGTCTGGAAAAGAGAGTGTGACAAGGAAATAGGGCTACCAACCCCTGTTTACACGTTAGTGCCGTAACTGGATTAACTTCTTGGAGAATTTGTACCGTTAGTTATACACTTTAAGCTCGAGAGAGTTAAAGTGAAATAATTCTGGATGGTCGAGAGACACTAGGATTTACCATTAGAATACGAATCTTTATAAGTGCATGCTGATGATAGGCGATATTACGCGCCTATATCAATATATTCTGCCCATATTTGTGCCATCTTTCGAGAACAAATTATATATTTCATGCACTTTTAGTCCTTTTTCCTGTAAGTGAGCTAACGAACATGATTAGCATAGTTTCAGGTGTAAATGATGCAGAATTCAGCATTTTATGGATTACTTGACGCCAAAGAAAGCTTCACGGAAGGAGAAAAGGAAGCTTGGACGCCTAAGGACCAAAAGTGATGCATGGAAAATCTATCCCGGGCTAAAACAACATTTCTGAAGACTTTGGGGACTTGCAGTAACTTATTTGGATTAGGATAATAATACATTAACCCAGTACAATTGGGTTAAGTATTTCATTAGTCTATTTGGATTTGGATAATGTTACATTAACCTAGTACAATTGGGTTAAGTATTTCATTAGCTTAGTAGGATTTGGTTAAGTATTTCATTAGCTTAGTAGGATTAGGATATGGGTATTATAAATACCCTATCATGCTAGAGATTTTTAGGGATCCATATTCATTCTTCAACTATAAATCCTTTCTACTCTTCCAACAATTCTAATCTTTCCATTAATTCTATCTTTCTTCTTCTATTCATCTATTCTTAAATTCCACAACAAGAGAATCGTTACTTTGCCCAGGAATTCACGCCTAAACGCCTACCACCTGTGCTACACGAAATTAATCAGTATTGTGGTATAATAACAATGTCAACCGTGAGCTCCTTCGCACTCATGGGTAACTAAACTTCTCTGTTGGGGTTATGGAAGCCGAATGAGATACTATCTATTACTATGAGTTTGTGAGTTCGTGACACGTATGCTACTTATATCATTATTCTCTTCGTCTTAACCTAAATTCTTTGTGGTTGCAAACGCAAGAATACGCCAGTATAACATTTAACTTGTTCGAAAGAAAGGTTATTTGTCTGGAAAAGAGATAATGTCAAGGTAGTAGGGTCCCATCCCCTATTAAACAGTTAGTGCCGTAACTGGATTAACCTCTTGGAGAATTCGTACCGTTAGACACGCTTTAAGCTCGAAAGAGTTAAAGTGAAATAATCCTTGAATAGGTCGAAAGACGCCTGGATTTACCATCGAATACAATTCTCTATAAGCACATACATGTCTGAATTCCGCATAACTCATAGCTAATAGAGACGTAAACTCATAAGGTGGACATACCCCTAACTCTTCAATTCTCATTGTTTTACAACCTACTAAATATTCTTTCTTTTTACGTTGCTATTTTCAGTTTTTACTTTAATATTTTGATTACACATTACAATCCCCCCTTCTTATGAGACTTGCACTAAAAGTCTAGTAATCGTTGCTTACTTGTTGACCAAGCTATTCCCTGTGGGATCAATACCCAACCCAGTTGGGTTCTATATTTGCTAACGACCGCTTTACACTCCTACGAGAGCTGTAGATTGAGCGTTATCAAAAATTGGCATCGTTGCCGGGGAATACGAGTGTCAATTAAGTTTGTGATAATTACTAGACCCTTTGGTCAAAGATTCTCGTACTTTTACTTTTAGTTTTTGTTTTTGTTTACTGCAGGTTTTTATTTAGTGCATGCCCCATACTCGAAGTTCTGGTCAACCGTTATTACCTATCAATCCTGAACCACAACGTATTGGCAGAATGGAAGCACAAGCAGAAATCGAAAGGATGGCTGCTCAATAGGAACAGGCGAGATTAGCTGCTCTTGCCGCCGCTCAAGTTCAACAACAAAACATTGATAACCCTGGGCGAGCAACAAATCCTGACGATGAGGATTTAGGTGATGAAGAGTTACTAAACCCAAGGCATGATGCTGAAATCACAACACCTGCCAACAGAAGAGGTCGTCAAGCTCGGTTTAGGTATGATCGCCAACCCATGCAACCAGCGTTTGACGACGACGATGATGATCTTGATGGAGCCGGAGCCACTGGAGCCATAATTCCTCCACCATTAGAGCCCGGAGCCAAGTTCAACATCACAAGCACCATGATTCAGTTATTGCAACTCAAGGGATTATTTGGTGGACTAGCAGGCGATGATCCGAATATGCATCTCATCAACTTTATTTCTACATGCAAGTCGTTTGACAATCCTGATGTTGGTCAGAATGCAATTCGATTACGTCTATTTCCATTGTCTCTGTCTGGGGAGGCAACTCTATGGTTGAACGGGCTGACTCCTGATTCTATTACTAATTGGAGGCAATTGAAAGATGCTTTCCTAGAAGGATTCTTTCCACCAACCAAGAAAACACAGTTGAGAGATGAGATCACAAATTTTTGGCAGCTTCCAACTGAAGCCCTCCACGAAACATGGGAGAGGTTCAAGACGAAGCTTATGCGGTGCCCAAATCACCATATGACCAATGTCCACTTGATGGAGATATTATATAGAGTCTTGAATTCAATAACTAAACCAGTGGTGGATAATGCAGCTGGAGGATCTTTTATGGACCTCACCTTTGGTCAAGCAAGCAATATGCTAGATCGTATGACGAAGCAAAGTAGAGCTTGGCATACCATGGATTCTGAGGTAGCAAGCCTAACTTTATCTAGTGGCATGACTGCAGAACAAAGTCGTAGACAAGAGGAACGTGATCAAGATATGGCGCATATGAAAACACAAATGGATCTTCTTACAAAGCATTTATTATCAGGGAAGACCGAAAAAATGAAAGCTATTCCGTCAAAAGGAAGAGACGAATCTGATTCGGAAGAGGAGGCCAACTACTTGAACAATTAGGGGGGTTTCCGTGGGAATACCCAAGAAAACCAAGGTTGGAACTATTATGATAAATCTGGAAACAAGGATCAAGGTAGTTGGAAAAACAAGAATGAAAAGAGTGGTTTGTACGTTCCCCTTGGTAGACGTGACACCACCACATCTAATTCTGGAAGTATGGAAGACATGATGGCTAAATTATTGAAAGAAGTGGAAGCAACGAGCGCGGGAGTAACGAAGGTAATTAATGATTTGTCCTCCATGAAACAATTAGTTGATTCACATTCCACTTCAATCAAGCAAATAGAGCAGCAATTGAGCCAACTTTTAGCAGCACTCAATCAAAGAAAGGACGACACTCTACCTAGCGATACTGTGCAAAACCCAAGGAATGATGGGTCATGCATGGCCATCACTACCAGAAGTGGTAAGGTGCTGGAAACTTCAGCAAAAGGCAAGCAAGTGGTTGACGAAGCTGCGGACTTGGATGACAACTCAATAGGAGAGGAGTCCGTGGAAGACGTCAAGGACGTCACACCCAGCGACGTGCATCCTAAAAAAGTGGAAAAACGGAAGCAAGAGGAGAAGAAAGCCGTGGAGAAAATAATTCCATACCCACCACCACCTTTTCCTCAAATATTGAAGAAGGTGGCGGATGACACGAAATTCAGTAAATTCATGACTATGTTAAAGCAGCTGACCATTAATGTTCCATTGGTGGAGGCACTTGAACAAATGCCTAGGTATGCAAAATTTATGAAGGATCTTTTGACAAAGAAGCGGGCAGCAAGCTATGAGTTGAAAGAAGATGTGCATCATTGTAGTGCAATCGCTACCCGATCAATAGTTCAGAAGAAAGCCGACCCCGGAGCTTTCACTATTCCTTGCACCGTTGGATCTTTGAATTTTGCCAAAGCATTATGTGACTTAGGAGCCAGCATCAATTTGATGCCATTATCAATCTACAAGAAGTTGGGGTTGGATGATCCTACTCCAACCAATATGAGGCTCGTCATGGCGGATAGGTCAGTAAAACGACCTGTTGGTATTCTATGTGATGTATTGGTAAAGGCTTCTTCATTCATCTTTCTAGCAGACTTTGTTATTTTGGATTGTGAGGTAGACTCAGAAGTTCCCATAATCTTGGGGCGCCCTTTCCTTGCTACAGGAAGTGTGCTCATTGATTTGAGAGCCAATGAGCTTTCATTCTGAATAAATGACGAAGTAGTTCGCTTTGATGTTTGCAAATCAATGAAGCAACCCAAAGATCTGAGTGTATTTTCGGTGGCTGATGTTTTCTTTGATGATAAGAAAGAATTACTTGAAGAAGAGCAAATTATTGATGACCCTTTGGCGGTTGTGTTCATGAATGGAGAGACTGAGGATGCTAAAAATTGTGAAGAAGCTATTTGTGCTCTATCGGGATTAGGGACATATCGCTATGCTCCCAAGAAGCTGGACCTTGATCTCAAGAATCGACCCACACCACCAGCTAAGCCATCTATTGAAGAGCCACCCACATTAGAATTGAAGGAGCTGCCAATTCATTTAAAGTATGCATTCTTAGGAAGCGGAAACACACTTCCAGTCATTGTGGCAGCAGATTTGGGTGAGCAACAAGTTGCATCTCTTCTTGCTATTCTACGGAAGTACATTAGAGCCATTGGATGGACCATTGCGGATATTATTGGTATTCCACCTGGGATTTGTACACACAAGATTCAGCTTGAAGAGAAGTGCACACCCACCATTGAGCATCAAAGGCGTCTAAACCCACCTATGCAAGAAGTGATGAAGAAAGAAATTATTAAGTGGTTAGATGTAGGAGTTGTATATCCAATCTCTTATAGTACATGGGTAAGCCCAGTACAATGTGTTCCCAAGAAAGGAGGCATGACGGTGGTCGCGAATGAAAAGAACGAGCTTATTCCACCCAGACCTGTCACTGGATGGAGAGTATGCATGGACTATCGAAAGCTGAATTCTTGGACACTCAAAGATCACTTCCCAATACCATTCATGGACCAAATGCTAGATCGATTAGCGGGGAAAGGATGGTTTTGTTTTTTGGACAGTTATTCAGTCTACAATCAGATTTGTATTATCCCCGAAGACCAAGAGAAGACAACGTTTACATGCCCATACGGTACGTTTGCCTTCAAACGTATGCCATTCGGGTTATGTAACGCACCAGCCACCTTTCAACGCTGTATGATGTCTATTTTTCTGATATGGTTGAAGACACTTTGGAGGTATTCATGGACGATTTTTCAGTTGTTGGTGAGTCTTTTGAAGCGTTCTTGGCAAACCTAAGCATGGCATTGCAAAGATGTGTAGAATTCAACCTAGTACTGAATTGGGAGAAGTACCACTTCATGGTAAAAGAAGGTATCGTTCTTGGGTACAAGATCTCCGAAAGAGGGATTGAGGTTGATCGATCAAAAATAGAGGTTATTGAGAAGCTACCGCCTCCAATTTCGGTGAAGGGAGTTCGTAGTTTTCTCGGCCATGCAGGTTTCTATCATCGGTTCATCAAAGACTTCTCCAAAATTGCTAGTCCATTGTGCAAACTCTTGGATAAAGATGCGAAGTTTGAATTTAATGAAGATTGCTTAAAGGCATTCGAATGCCTCAAAGGAAAACTCATTGAAGCCCCTATCATGGTAGCACCATATTGGTCTCTCCCGTTCGAAGTCATGTGTGATGCTAGTGGTGTAGCCGTTGGAGCTGTGCTTGGTTAGAGAAAGGAGAAATTATTTCATCCTATCTACTATGCAAGTAAGGTCCTAAATGAAGCCCAAAGGAACTACACTGTGACAGAACAAGAGCTCCTAGCGGTTGTGTATACGTTTGAGAAGTTTCGTGCCTATCTATTGGGTACTAAGGTGATCGTTCATACAGACCATGCAGCTCTTAGGTATCTAATGACAAAGAAGGATGCAAAACCAAGATTAATTCGATGGGTATTGCTGCTGCAAGAGTACGATTTTGAGGTCAAAGATAGAAGAGGTTGCGAGAACCAAGTGGCCGACCACCTATCTAGACTCGAGAATGAGCATGTGGCGCAACCTGAAATTCAGATTGATGATGCATTCCCTGACGAGGAGATATTAGCGACAAAAATGGAAAAATTACCATGGTATGCCGACTTTGCAAATTTTGTGGTGAGTAATGTGATACCTGCAAATTTATCTTACCACAAAGGAGGAAGTTTATGCATGACGTACAACACTACTATTGGGATTAGCCATATTTGTTTCGACGATGTGCGGATGGTATTATTCGATGATGTATATCCCATGTAGAGGTGCCTAATATTTTGGAAGCATGCCACACTTCCCAAGTTGGAGGACATCATGCAGGCAATCGGACGGCAAGAAAAGTATTGCAAAGTGGTTACTATTGGCCTTCGATATTTAGAGATGCCTATGACTATGTTAGAAGATGCGACCAATGCCAGCGTCAAGGTGCTATTTCAAAACACCATGAAATGACCATGTCAAAAATTCTTGAGGTAGAACTCTTTGATGTGTGGGGCATTGATTTCATGGGTCCATTCGTGAATACGTTTGGAATGAAGTACATCTTAGTTGCTGTAGATTATGTCTCGAAATGGGTTAAAGCTGTAGCGTTGGCCAACAACGAAGGAATGCGTGTTGTAGCATTCTTAAAGAAGAATATCTTCTCTCGCTTTGGAGTACCACGTACTATCATAAGTGATGGAGGATCTCACTTTTGCAACAAGCTATTCAAATCCGTGTTGGCCAAGTATGGTGTCAAGCAACATAAGGTAGCCACGCCTTATCACCCACAAACGAGTGGACAAGTGAAGGTTTCCAATCGGGAGATCAAGCAAATCCTTGCAAAGACGATTAATGCTAATAGGAAGGATTGGTCTCGGAAGCTAGATGATGCACTATGGGCGTATAGGACTGCATTCAAAACACCCATTGGCATGTCCCCTTATCAACTAGTTTATGGGAAGGCTTGTCATTTACCCATTGAGCTCAAACATAAGGCATTGTGGGCGTTGAAGCAATTGAATTTGAATTGGGATGATGCAATGAATCTGAGGTTGGAGCAGCTGAACGAATTAGATGAGTTTCGTCTCCATGCATATGAAAGGTCAGACCTATACAAGGAGCGGATGAAGAAGTATCATGATCAGCGAATTATTCGACGAAACTTCCAAAAGGATGATATGGTACTTCTCTTCAACTCAAGATTGAAGCTCTTCCCAGGTAAGTTAAAGTCTAAGTGGTGTGGTCCATACAAATTTCTCCAAGTCTACTCATCTGGAGTAGTTGAATTGGAAGACAATAATGGTGTTGTCTTCAAGGTGAATGTCCAACGTGTTAAACCTTATATCGGTCCTCTTGACTCGATAAATTATCCGGCCATCACTTATCTCGACGAAGTCTAAGTACTCGAGGTAACTATGTCGAACCACGACAATAAATAAGGCGCTAGATGGAAGGCAACCTATCGTATATCGTTTGTCGTTTATCATTTTTGTCTTTCTTTCATTCTAAGTACTTGTTTTGCTTTTGATAAAAGAAAATCCAAAAATAAGAGTCGTTCCACGACCAAAACCAATGCGCTTGGTGGGAGGCAACCCATCGTACTAATCGTTTTCATTGGTTTTGAGCAAATATAGGTGCAAGAGGTATTCAACGAGGAGGTTTCAAATAACGAGTTGGACGTATTGCATGGTAAAGGTGGTAAGTTAGGAATAAAGATGCATAAGGCTATGGATTGAGCATTGGTCATGACAAAATAGGCATCGAGCAAGGCTAGGCCTAGGTAAAACTAGGCCACGAACAATGCAAAACCTATACTATAGCCTAAGGTCTCGGAATCTAGTGTGCAAAGACATAGGCGCCGCCCATGCTCAGGTATGCTATAGCATAGGCGCCGCCTATGATAAAGCATTTGGTCTTAGTATCTCATATGCCATGCACTAGGCGCCGCCTATGGTCCCTTTATGCATTACACTAGGCGCCGCCTATGCTAGCTTATGCTTTGCATTAGGCGCCGCCTATACCATGCATAGGCAAAGCTAAAGGCGCCGCCTATGGTCCCTTTTTGTCTCCAAAACCAATTTTAAATGGGTCAAAACTCGACCCATTCTTTTCCTATATAAAGGGGACTTAGTCTTGAAACATAAACACATTGAAACTTGACCTAAAGGCACCGCACATCCACTCCAAATCATCGCAAAATTTTTCTTTTTGCTCTTTCAATTCACAAGAACATCTCCAAAGGCTTCAATCACGCAAGTACTCTTTTATTCTTCATCTATTTCTCGTAAGTACTACGTTTCTATGTCTATCATGAATTGCTACATCTTGAAGAAATATTGGTGATGTTAAAGTGTTTGAATTGTTGATGCAAAACCATGTGAGTGAATATGTACGTTAGGATAATCTTAACTTGTTTCCGACTTGAATTTGGTTTTAATTGCATTGTTATACTCTTTGCGGAATTACTATGGTTATGAACATTGCATAGTCTTCTCATTGGTATACCTACATGTTAGGCTATCCCGTTCATGGGGATAAGACTTATAGTTGCCTACCGACATAGGAGGTTGTAATTGTTGATAGAAACTATACCATGATGAAACCCCTATGTAGTAGTCTTGTTTTACCTCACATGAACGCATTGCAAAGGTTGCAAGAAGTGATACATCACTGATTTTCTTGTCGGAATATAGCTCCTTAAACGTATGTCGACGAAGTCTAAGTAATCGACCACTTTCACTTCACTGATTTGTATCAACGAACCTAAGTGTGGGGTGGTACCCCGATGGCTTTTTTATAGATTGTTTCCATTGAGTTGATGCTAATATGAAATATCGTTTAAATCTCAGGAACAATGGAGCCTAAAGTGAGATAAGATAAGGCTACCACATCCCAAAAGGGCAAGAAAAGAGGTCGCAAGGACCAAGGGAATCATCCTCAATGCAATTACCCCGCCGAATGTTTGGAATAAAATGGGTTCTTGATGAGGAAGCCAAAGAATGGTATAGGAACAACAAGGAAAGCAAATTTGTTCATATCAACTTGATCAACACAGACAGCCTAGCGAAGAAGGAACCGCGTATGTTGGCGAAAATTATGGCATTGAATCTGGATTTCATCTTCCGCGACATGGGAGAATGTAATCTTGATTTGACAAGAGAATTTTACGCCAACTGGTCGCCAAAAACCACAGGCAGCGAAGTCAAGATTCGGGGCCAAGTTTTACAGCTCAACGCGGATTTGATTAACTCCTTTCTTGGCTTACCTTCGGTCGATCCAGCACCATTCAAAGAGCTGTACAGCAGACCTCCTTATAGAGCAATTCGACATACACTTTGTGGAAGTAGATCCATGGCAAGGTGGAGCAGACACCAAGACACTGAACGACACAACACCTTCCCCTATGCTCCTTTGAATAGGGAAGCAAGAATCTGGTTGCGCATCGTCAACTCATGCCTTATTCCTGGGACTCAATACACCAAAATAACAAGAGATAGAGTGTGTTTGGTCTATGCATTAATGACGAATGTCCCTATCAACATTGGGGCAATCATTCGCTCTACAATGCGGAAGGCCAGACTACACAAGAGGTCCCACTTCACTTTTGGTAATCTGTTGACAGCAATCTTGCGGAAGGAGGGTATCGAAGAGGAACCAGCTGATCACAAACTCCCACATAACCCGAATAAGGTTGACCTCACAAAGGTTAAAGATGCTGAAACAACACATGGTGTCAACCTTACTACTGCGGAGAGATATGCTCGAGATGAGAGTTTCTTCTATCATCTTTATGGCATAACACGGTTCACAATGATGAGTGGAGGTCGTGTTCCAACTGCTGCAGAGCTCCAACAGCTGGACCATGACTATCCAATGAATATGCATGCACGGGAGATGTGTGGAGTAGGCACATACTTTGAGGAACCTCTAGACGATGATGTGCCAACCGATAATGATCGACGCTTGCCAGATTCCGACGTGGAGGAAAACTCTGACGACGACCCTTATGATGATTCCGACGAAGGGGGTATGACCCCCGACATTGAGGAAGAATCCGACTGACCAGGTTCTTCGTATTTACTTTCCACTGAGGGCAGTGTCCCATTTAAGTGTGGGGTGGCGGTATTGCATGCTATACTTCTCTACCACATCTATGTTTGTTCACTTTGTTTACTTTGTTTTATTTGTTTTTTTTTGTGTGTTTCATTTTTTTAGTTTAAGTTAAGTTTTTTTAGTAGTAATTTTTTTACTCAGCTTCGCACGAAATTATTCTAATAGGTAGCATGAGATCATAACAAGAGTAGGTGCTAAAATCATGACTATTGAGACGTTTAGGCTCTAATTGTGACTTATTATGTGATATTGTGTGGTTCAATTCCTTTACTTGTTGGGTCGAGAGTCTATACTACTTCTAATAAAGTCGACCATGTGCCTTGTATGTGTGAGATTAATAGTATATTCTATGTTTGTAGCTGATGCTAGAACTTACCTGGTATGTATGCAAAGCGAAAATAAGGAGTGTAAGTTTAGGAGATGATTTAGGCATTTCTTTGGAAACCTATACATGTTTACCTTCATTTTACCTACCCATGGACATCATCCTAGTTAAATTCTTTTGACCCTTTAACCTACTTCTTTGACAACCTCATATGTAAGCCTAATCCATTTTTTTAAGACCGTAATTTGATCCAAATTCCTAAGTGCTTTAACGTATAAAGTCATGTGACGAAATAAGAGAAAATTGGGTGAGTATGATGCTTTAAATTGTAGTGGTGCTTGAATACGTTATGAAAAAGAAAGTGTTATCATAAGAGGTATGTCATGAAAAGAAAAAGGAAAAGAAAACTGAAAAGTGAGTTATGCTTAAAATTGAAAAACAAAAGAGGAGAACAAGGGTGGTAGAATAAAAGAAAGAAGAAAGGTTGAAAGAAAAATGTTGATGATACAATGTGATGTATTAAAGTGCTTAGGAACTTAGTCACTATTTCTGGCCAAAATAGTCCTACCCGTCCCTTAGCCTACATTACAACCATCAAAAGACCTACTTGATCCTAAGCCTAGCATTCTGACATTTAGTGGAGCATTACACTAAGGGCAAGCCTATGGTCATCAGTTGCTGCATATGAATTCTTTGAGAGAGCGAGAGCAAGGATATTTCTATACCCATATTTGATAAATATACTATGCTTAAGAGTGATTATGGGTAATACATTGTGAGACACACATGGTTGATGAGTTTTGGATGGTTGTGTATGATTCTTTGTACCTTAACTTTTGGATATGAATTAACTACCATCACGAGTGTATGTTGGAGGTTGAAGTGTTTCTACTAATGAGCAGAAAACTACTCTTTGTTGATAATTGTTGTGCCTGTCTTGACGAATATTTTGTGTTGTTGCTATAAAACCCTAAGTTGATGTTTAGAAGGACATGATATTTTGTTCGAGGACTAACAAAGCTTCAAGTGTCGGGTGTTGATCATAGGTGATATTACGCGCCTATATCAATATATTCTTCCCATATTTATGCCATATTTCGAGAACAAATTATATATTTCATGCACTTTTAGTCCTTTTTCCTGTAAGTGAGCTAACGAACATGATTAGCAAAGTTTCAGGTGTAAATGATACAGAATTCAGAATTTTATGGATTACTTGACGCCAAAGAAAGCTTCACGGAAGGAGAAAAGGAAGCTTGGACGCCTAAGGACCAAAAGTGATGCATGGAAAATCTATCCCGGGCTAAAACAGCATTTCTGAAGATTTTGGGGACTTGCAGTAACTTATTTGGATTAGGATAATAATACATTACCCCAGTACAATTGGGTTAAGTATTTCATTAGTCTATTTGGATTTGGATAATGTTACATTAACCTAGTACAATTGGGTTAAGTATTTCATTAGCTTAGTAGGATTTGGTTAAGTATTTCATTAGCTTAGTAGGATTAGGATATGGGTATTATAAATACCCTATCATGCTAGAGATTTTTAGGGATCCATATTCATTCTTCAACTATTAATCTTTTCTACTCTTCCAACAATTCTAATCTTTCCATTAATTCTATCTTTCTTCTTCTATTCATCTATTCTTAAATTCCGCAACAAGAGAATCGTTACTTTGCCCAGGAATTCACGCCTAAATGCCTACCACCTGTGCTACACGAAATTAATCAGTATTGTGGTATAATAACAATGTCAACCGTGAGCTCCTTCGCACTCATGGGTAACTAAACTTCTCTGTTGGGGTTATGGAAGCCGAATGAGATACTATCTATTACTATGAGTTTGTGAGTTCGTGACACGTATGTTGCTTATATCATTATTCTCTTCGTCTTAACCTAAATTCTTTGTGGTTGCAAACGCAAGAATACGCCAGTATAACATTTAACTTGTTCGAAAGAAAGGTTATCTGTCTGGAAAAGAGATAATGTCAAGGTTGTAGGGTCCCATCCCCTATTAAACAGTTAGTGCCGTAACTGGATTAACCTCTTGGAGAATTTGTACCGTTAGACACGCTTTAAGTTCGAAAGAGTTAAAGTGAAATAATCCTCGAATAGGTCAAAAGACCCCTAGATTTACCATCAAATACAATTCTCTATAAGCACATCCATGTCTGAATTCCGCATAACTCATAGCTAATAGAGACGTAAACTCATAAGGTGGACATACCCCCAACTCTTCAATTCTCATTGTTTTACAACCTACTAAATATTCTTTCTTTTTACGTTGCTATTTTCAGTTTTTACTTTAATATTTTGATTACACATTACAATCCCCCCTTCTTACGAGACTTGCACTAAAAGTCTAGTAATCGTTGCTTACTTGTTGACCAAGCTATTCCCTGTGGGATCAATACCCAACCCAGTTGGGTTCTATATTTGCTAATGACCGCTTTACACTCCTACGAGAGCTGTAGATTGAGCGTTATCACATGCATATCTGAATTCCGCATAACTCATAGTTAATAGATACGTACAAATCATAAGGTGGACATAACCCTAACTTATTATTTTCTGTTATTAAATCTTACTACACAAATCGTTTCATTCGTTACTTTGTTTACAGTAATTCACGCCACAATTTAAATCCCCCCTTTTATAGAATTTTCGACCAACAGTCTACTAATAGTTGCATACTTAGTGACCGAGTATTCCCTATGGGATTCGACACCCAACCCAGTTGGGTTCTATATTTGACATCGACCGCTTACACTCTCATGAGAGTTGTAGTTTGGGCGTTATCAAATTTTGGCACCATTGCCGGGGAATACAGTTGTCAACTAAGTTTGTGATAGTTACTAGACCCTTTGGTCAAAGATTATCAAATTTTACTTTTCGTCTGTTGTTTTTGTTTTATTCAGGTTTTGCTCAGTGCATGCCAAATACTCGAAGTTTGGGTCAACCATTATTACCCATAAACCCTGAACCGCAACTTATTGGCAGGATGGAGGCTCAACGAGATATTAAAAGAAGGGCTGCTCAGCAAGAGCAGGCTATATTAGCTGTATTGGCAGCTGCTCAAGTGCATCAACAGAATATTGATAACCCAGGGCGAGCAACAAATCCAGATGATAAGGACCTGGGTGATGAGGAGTTACTAAACCCGAGGCATACTGAAGAGGTGGCGGCACCTATGAATAGAAGAGATCGTCAAGCTAGATTTAGACCTGAACGCCGAGCTGTGCAGATTCCTTTTGACGATGATGATGATGACCTAGATGGGGCTGGTGCCACAGGGGCTATTATTCCTCTGCCCTTGGCACCCGGAGCCAAGTTCAATATCACTCACACCATGATTCAGCTATTGCAACTCAAAGGGTTGTTTGGTGGACTTGCAGGCGATGATCCGAATATGCATCTGATAAATTTTATCTCTACATACAAGTCATTCGACAATCCAGGAGTTGGACAGAATGCAATTCGGCTGCGCTTATTTCCATTGTCTCTATCTGGGGAGGCAACTCTATGGTTGAACGTGCTAACTCCTGATTCTATTAATAATTGGAGGCAATTGAAAGACGCTTTCCTAGAAAGATTCTTTCCGCCATCCAAGAGAGCACAATTGAGAGATGAGATCAGCAATTTTCGATAGCTTACAACTGAGTCTCTCCACGAAACATGGGAGAGGTTCAAAAAGAAGCTTATGAGGTGCCCAAATCATCATATGACCAATGTCCACTTGATGGAGATATTATACAGGTCTTTGAATTCGGTGATTAAGCCAGTGGTTGATAATGCTGCAGGAGGGTCATTCATGAACCTTACTTTTATTCAAGCAAGTGATATGCTAGATCATATGACAAAGCAGAGTAGAGTTTGGCGTACCAGGGATTCTGAGGTAGCAAGATCTACCATATCTATTGGCATGACTGCAGAACAAAGGCGAAAAGAGAAGGAACGTGATCAAGATATGGCGCACATGAAAATGCAGATGGATCTTCTTACCAAGCATTTATTATCAGGGAAGACCAAAAAATCCAAAGCTGTTGTGTCACAGGGAAGAGATGAATCCGATTCTGAGGAAGAAGCTAACTACTTGAACAATCAGGGGGGTTTCCGAGGCAATGCCTAAGGAAACCAAGGTCATAACTATTATGATAAATCTGGAAACAAGGACCGTGATCAAAGTAGTTGGAAGAATAAGACTGAAAGGAGTGGTTTGTATGTTCCTCCTGGGAGTCGTGACACCGCTGCATCTGGTACGGGAAAGATGTCAATGGAAGATATGATAGCTAAGCTGTTGAAAGGATTAGAGGCGACTAATACAGGAGTGAATGAGGTGAAGAATGATTTTTCCTCAATAAATCAACTGGTTGACTCGCATTCTACTATAATAAAATAGCTGGAGCAACAATTGAGTCAACTATCAGCGGTACTTCACCAAAGAAAGGCTGGCACTTTACCTAGCGACACCGTGCAAAATCCAAGGAATGATGGATCATGTATGGCTATTACTACCAGGAGTGGTAAAGTGTTGGAGAATCCATCCAAGGGAAAGCAGGTAGTTGATAATACAGAGGAGAATTTTCTTGATACAGAGTTTGAAGATACCGTAGAAGCTGAAGTGAGTGCTCTTGATATTACATCTAGATGTTACCAGCCTGAAAAGAGTGATAATCGGAAGAAAGATAAAAAGAAAGTGGTGGAGAAAACGATTCCTCTTCCACCACCACCTTTTTCTCAGAGACTGAAGAAGAAGGCTGATGACACTTCTGAAAGGGTTGATAGTCGGAAGCAAGATAAACAGGAAGTGGTAGAGAAAATGATTTCCCTTCCACCACCACCTTTTTCGCAGAGACTAAAGAAGAAGGTTGATGACACCAGGTTCAGTAAATTCATGACTATGTTGAAGCAGCTGACTATTAATGTTCCTTTGGTGGAGGCACTGGAATAGATGCCTGGGTACGCTAAATTCATGAAGGACCTTTTGATAAAGAAGCGGGAAGTAAGCTATGAGCTGGCAGATAATGTTAATCATTGAAGTGCAATTGCCATGAGGTCTTTAGTACAAAAGAAGGCAGATCCTGGTGCTTTCACTATTCCTTGCACGGTGGGATCTATGAATTTCGCTAAGGCATTGTGCGATTTGGGGGCTAGCATCAATTTGATGCCACTATCCGTCTATAGAAAGTTGGGGTTAGGCAATCCGACACCAACCAATATGCGGCTCGTGATGGCAGATAGGTTGGTAAAACGACCTGTTGGTATCTTATATGATGTGTTGGTGAAGGTTTCCACCTTCATTTTTCCTGCAGACTTTGTTATTTTGGATTGCGAGGTGGATTCTGAAGTTTCCATAATCTTGGGGCATCCTTTCCTCGCAACTGGAAGTGTGCTTATTGATTTAAGGGCTAATGAGATTTTATTTTGGCTGAATGACGAAGTGGTCCATTTTGATGTATGCAAATCGATGAAGCAGCCTAGAGATATGGATGTGTTCTCTGTAGCTGATGTTTATTATGAAGATGTGGAAGAATCATCTGTTGAGAAGCAGCTTATTGATGAGCCATTGTGTGATGTGCTGTTGAATTTTGAGCGTGAGGAGGTTGAAGAATATGAAGAAACCGCTTGTACTCTAACAGGAATAAGTTCCTATTCTCATGTCCCTAAGAAGCTGGACCTTGATCTTAAGAATCGACCTTCACCAACGGTGAAGACTTCCATTGAAGAGCCACCAGTGCTAGAATCGGAAGAGCTCCCGAGTCATCTAAGGTATGCATTCTTGGGAAGTGGTGATACACTTCCAGTTATTGTTGTGGCTGATTTAGGTGAACCGCACATAGAGGCTCTCATCTCTGCTCTAAAGAGGTACAAGAGAGCTATGGGATGGACAATTGATGATATAATTGGTATCCCTCATGGGATATGTATGCACAAGAGTCATCTCGAAGAAGATTGCATGCCTACAAGTAAGCATCAGCGTCGTCTGAATCCATTCAGAAAATGATGCACCATATATCTCAATGAAGTCTAAGTAATCGAGATAACTATGTCGTACTGCGACAATAAATCAAGCGCTAGATGGAAGGCAACCCATCGTCTTTAATTGTTTTGTTTTACTAGGAGTTTGTTTTTTTAGTCTATCCACGACCAAAATTAAGGCTCTTGGTGGGAGGCAACCCATCGTTCTAATCGTTTTTGTTGTTTTTGAGTAAGTGTAGGTGCAAGACGTATAAAGGAGGAGATTGGTCTCAAATTTTGATTTGGAAGTGTGTCATGTTAAAGGTGCTAAGTTAGGAGTGAAGAAGCAAAGGCTATCAGTTAGGCATTGCCTATGTAAATCTAGGCAACGAACAAGGCAAGGCCTATGTAAATCTTGACAACAAACAAGGAAAGGCCTATGCTATAGCCTAAGCTCTCTGAATCTACAACGCCATAGCATAGGCGCCGCCTATGCCCAACAATGCTTTGCAAAAGGCACCGCCTATGCCCAATAATGCTTTGCAAAAGGTGCCGCGTATGCCCAACAATGCTTTGCAAAAGGCCCCGCCTATGTCAATGCCTTTGGTCTCTGAATCTACAATGCCATAGCATAGGCGCCGCCTTTGCCCAACAATGACATAGCATAGGCGCCGCCTATGGCAAGCATAGGCAAAGAATTAGGCGCCGCCTATGCTCACTTTTTGGTCTCCTAAACCGATTTTAAATGGGTCAAACCCAACCCACGCCTTGTCCTATAAATAAAACTCTAACCTTAAGACAAAATCACATTGTTTGCTAGACCTAGGCGCCGCCTTTACTCTCTAAATTTTTCAAAAATTTTCTTTTTGCTCATTCAACCTTGGAAGATCATCTTCCAAGTACATCACCAAGTAAGTTCTTTTTTTATATTTCGTAAGTGTCACAATACTACGCTTATAATGGTATTTTAGATCTTAAAGTGATATTGGTGATTTGATTATGGTTGGTTTGTTTTGCTACATCTAGTTGAGTGAAAGAATACGTGTGGGTGTTCTTGACTTGTTTCCAACTGGTATTTGATACACTGTCATACTTTTGCGGAATCGACATGGTCAAGTTACTTGCATAACCTTGTAACTCGAAAGCTTGAATGTTTGAATGCATTGTTCATCAAGATGAAAATCATGGTTGACTACAAACATGAGATGTTATGATTATTTCTATGCCAATAACTTGATATGATATCCATGTAGTAGTTTTGTTCAAAAGATGCATTAAGCCAAACATAAAAGCATAGTCAAGATTACACGAAATAGAATTAAAAAGGATATTTAAATACAATATGAAAGTATGACTGTGCTAAAATGTATTGTTGGAACATATCACCTATACGT
The DNA here is from genome assembly GCA_030864225.1 of Capsicum baccatum var. pendulum. NCBI lineage: Eukaryota > Viridiplantae > Streptophyta > Magnoliopsida > Solanales > Solanaceae > Capsicum > Capsicum baccatum. The sequence continues at coordinate 111,062,776 of CM061550.1, forward strand.
ATGTCAATGAAGTCTGAGTAATCGATATCGTTCACTTAATTAGTTTGTACTAACAAATTAAGTGTGGGGTGGTGCCACTATTGTTGTGTCTCGATCAAATCCTCTGAGATAAGCTAACATGATTTTATTTTAATCTCAGGTACAATGGCACCAAAAAGTCGACCAGGAAAAGAAAAAGCACCCACCTCACAGAAGGGACAGAAAAAGGGGAAGAAAAGAGCAAGCTGAATCCTCCTCGCTGCAAATACCTCGCCGCATATTTGGGAAAAAATGGGTCCTAGAGGAGGAAGGAAAGGAGTGGTACAGGAACAACAAAGTGAAAAAGTATATTCATGTGGAGCTGATACAAAAGGAAAGCCTAGCGAAGAAAGAACCTCGCATTTTGGCCAAAATAATGGCGTTAAACCTTGATTTCATTTTTCGGGATATGGGAGAATGCAATCTTGATCTAACGCGAGAATTTTATGCAAATTGGTCCCCAAAGACTACCGGAAGTGAGGTGAAGATTAGGGGCCAAATCTTGCAGCTGAATGCAACACTTTTCTGGGTCTTCCATCTGTAGATCCATCACCGCTCAAAGAACTTCAACAAAGACCTCCGTACAGGACAATCAGACACACACTATGTGGAACAAGATCAATGGCACATTGGAGTCGACACAAGGACACCGGTCGGCATAATACCTTCCTATATGCTTCCTTGAACAGAGAAGCACAGATATGGTTGCGGATAGTCAACTCTTGCCTAATTCCAGGGACGCAGTACACAAAGATCACACGTGATAGAGTGTGCTTGGTGTACGCATTGATGATGAACATCCCCATCAACATTGGGGCAATTATTCGATCTTTAATGCGGAAGGCTAGGCTGCACAAGAGGTCCCACTTCAGCTTTGGCAATCTGTTGACTGCGATATTAAGGAAGGAGGACATCAAACAGGAACCGACAGATCATAATCTTCCACACAACCCGAAGAAGGTTGATTTGACAAAGGTTAAAAAGATTCTGAATCTATGCATGGCGTCAACCTGACCACTGCAGAAAGACATGCTCACAATGAAAGCTTCTTCCGCCATTTGTATGGTATGATGAGGTTTACCATGATGAGCGAGGGTCGTGTTCCAACTGGTGCAGAGCTCCAGAAATTGGATTATGACTACCCAATGAATGAGCATGCGAGGGCAATGTGTGGAGTAGATGTATATTTTGAGGAACCTCTTGATGATGATGTGCCAACCGACGATGATCGTTGAATGCCAGACTCAAACGTGGAGGAAAATTCTGATGCCTACGACTCCGATGATGATTCCGATGCAGGGGGTATGACCCCAGACATAGAGGAGGAGTCCGAATGATCCAGGTTTTCCTTATTTATTTTCCACTGAGGGTAGTGTGTCCCGTCTAAGTGTGGGGTGCTGGTATTTGTATGTTGTATTTCTTTGCCTATATTTTGTTATGTGTGTTTGTTTGAGTTTTATGTGTGTTTGTTTGAGTTTTCAAAAAAAAATTTAGATTTTGCATGAAATTGTTCTGATAGGCGCATGGTATTATGACAAGAGTTTGTGCTAAAATCATTACTATTAGACGTTTAGGCTCTAAGTGTGACTCACTGTGTGATAAGTGTATGGTTTAGTTCATTTATCTATTGGGTCAAGAGTCTATGCTGCTCCTAATAAAGTTGACCATGTGCCTTGTGTGTGAGAGATTTTAGTATTTTCTGTGCTGTGACTGATGCTAGAACTTGCCTGGTGTGTGTGTAAAGCGAAATAAAGAATGTGAGTTTAGGAGATGATTTAGGCATTTCTTTGGCAGCCTGTAATTGTTTACCTTCTTTTTACCTACCTGTGTACATTATCCTAGTTAACCCCCTTTGAGCCTTTAGCTATTTTCTTTGACAGCCTCATATGTAGCCTAATCCATTTTTTTTCAAGACCATAATTTGATCCGAATTCCTAAACGCTTTAAATTGTAAAGTCATGTGATAAAATAAGAGGTAATTGGGTGAGAGTAATGCCTTAGAGTGTATTGGTACTTGAATTTGTTATGAAAAGGAGTGGCTATTATAGAGGTGTGTTATAAAAAAAAAGAAAAGAAAATGAAAAGAAAAATAAAAAGTTAATTCTGTTTAAAATTGAATAACAAAATAAGGTGAAAAGGGGTGGTATATGAAAGAAAGGTAGCAGAGTTGTTTTAAAGAGAGTGTTAATGGCATAATGTGATGTATTAAAGCGCTTAGGGAACATAGTCACTATTTCTGGCCAAAATAGTCCTACCTGTCCCTTAGCTTACATTACAACCTGTAAAGACCTATTTGATCCAAAGCTTAGCATTCTGATATTAGTAGAGCATTACACTAAGGGAAAGCCTATGGTCATCAGTTGCAACATATGAATTCTTTGTGAGAGTAAGAGCAAGGAGAATATTGTACCCATGTTTCAAAAAATTCAAAACTTGTGAGTGATTATGGGTGATATCTTGTGTGATACACACATGGTTGATGAGTTTTGGGTAGTTGTGTATCATTCTTTATGCCTTAACTTGTGGATACGAATTAACCATCATCACGAGTCTATATTGGAGGTTGAATTGTTTTCTAGTAGAAATCAAGGAACCTACTCTCTATTAATGATTCCCAGGCCTGTCTTGTTAATGTGAAACTCCAAGTAGATGTTTGTATGGTCGTCATATTTTGTTCGAGGATGAAAAAAGTTATAAGTGTGGGGTGTTGATGTTGGGCGTATTTACACGCCCAAACACCATGATTTACCCATATTTTAGGCTAAGTTTAGAGGACAAAAAATATAATTCCTGCACTTTTAGTCCATTTTCCTGTAAGTGATCTAACCAACGTGATTAGCATGTTTTCAGGTATTAATGATGAAGATTTCAGCACTTTGTGGAATCTTGGACAGCAAAGGAAAACTTTACGTAAGAAGGAAGGCAGCTTTTGGAAGCTGGTGGACTAAATGTGACGCATGGAAAAGTTGTCCCGGGCTAAAGCAAAATTTCTTAATACTTAGGGGTGCAGCAGTAACCTAGTAGAACTAGGACAAAGATGTTATAAAAACCCTATTTGCTGAATTTTTCAGCATTGATTCTGATTATCATTATTTTTCTTTCATTCAGCACTTGTAGTATTATTCAGTTTACAGATTCTGTAAGTTATCAACAGAGAAAACACGCTACAAAAATGGCAAGAGAGGAAATCATGTCAATAGCATATTGATGCAAATCCATCTTCATCGTGACATTGCTATAATCTTGGTATGATGATGATGTCTTCGTGGATTCCCATTGTGATCATGAGTAGCTAAACTTCTCTGTTAGGGTTATGGAAGCCTTTTGATATACTATCTATTACTTTGAGTTTGTGAATTCGTGATACGTATGCTACTTATATCATTACTCTCTTCATCTTAATTACATTCTTGTGGATGCAAACATATAGAATACGCCAGTATAGCATTAACTTGTTCGAGAGAAAAGTTACATGTCTGGAAAAGAGAGCGTGACAAGGAAATAGGGCTACCAACCCCTGTTTACACGTTAGTGCCATAACTGGATTAACTTCTTGGAGAATTTGTACCGTTAGTTATACACTTTAAGCTCGAGAGAGTTAAAGTGAAATAATTCTGGATGGTCGAGAGACACTAAGATTTACCATTAGAATACGAATCTCTATAAGTGCATGCATATCTGAATTCCGCATAACTCATAGTTAAAAGATACGTAGAACTTATAAGGTGGACATAACCCTAACTTATTATTTTCTGTTATTAAATCTTACTACATAAATCGTTTCATTCATTACTTTGTTTACAGTAATTCACGCCACAATTTAAATCCCCTCTTTTATAGAATTTTCGACCAACAGTCTACTAATAGTTGCATACTTAGTGACCAAGTATTCCCTGTGGTATTCGACACCCAACCCAGTTGGGTTCTATATTTGACATCGACCGCTTACACTCTTACGAGAGCTGTAGTTTGGGCGTTATCACTCTTGCTTCTTAATCTCTTGGGAAGGTGTGTGGTGGTAAAAATGAGAAATCTTTTTATATGATAGTTATATTGATAAGGTGACATTGATGATGAACAACAAATAATGAAAGTACACTGGTTTATGCTACTCCTTTTATGTTGATTTACTTTCACCCATGTGGGGCTTGCTACTTACTTTTGCCCCCATGGGGCTTTTTAATTACTTCACCCCTTGTGGGGCTTGTTATTTATTCACGGCATGAATTTGTATTTTACAATGATATTGATTTCTGGCAAGGCTGGGGGATACTATGATGATATTTTTTATCGGTTCAATTCTGAGTCATGATGATGTTTATGACCAGTTCAATTCCGAGTCTTGATGATAGTTATGACCGGTTCAATTTTGAGTCTTGATGATATTTAGGACCGGTTCAATTTCGAGTATTGATGATACTTATGACTGGTTTAATTTTGAATGATGATTTTATTGATTGGTTAATTCTCTCTATATATATATTTATATATATACAGGTTTATGCATATAAATATTTCATGGTGTAAAATGGATATAAAGCGGTGTTAGTTAATTTGGTGATGGTTAATAATAAAGGATTCCTAGTTGGTAAAATGGTGATTTGTGAACAAATGGTGGATAGTTGATGGATAATTATTGTGATTAAATTAACTAGTGGATAACTGATCAGTTATGGATATCATGTGGAAATTGCTAAGTGGTGGCATAATACAGGTAAGTGGTGAAGTAATGGTTAAGTAATGATGGTTGTGGGTTGATTTCCTTATTCTTTTCTTGGGTGTACTCTCCAGTAGTATGGGATGTTGTAATGAGTTCTTTACTTTATGCATCAGTTGGTTTATGGGCACCAACTTTTGTATTTGTGTTTACCTGTGGGTACACTTTATGATGCGTTATGTTATTGAATTGTCTATTACTTATGCACAATGATATTGGCTTATGTGGATGCCTTATGTTATGTTATTGTTTAGGTGTAATTACTTATTGTATCTAGTGATAATGGAGACGATTCAGGTTTGATTTTGTATCTTGACTTCCTTAGGATTATCTTGCATTATATCATCCTTTTATCACGACTTAGCTCAGTCGGTCGATGATGCCTACAGAGTAGCCATTGTTTTGTTACTCATACTATACTTCTATACCTTTTTACTGCAGATCCAAGTACTAGCGTTCGTTGTTGATTCAAGTTTATGCGGTGATTGAATTTCGAAGATTGCACCATGTTTCAAGCTCATGCATAGTACATTATGGTTCTTTGATAGTTTTATGAGTTAGTTTGATGTATACTAATATCTCAAATAACTCCCATCTATTAGACGAATCAAAATATTCCTTATCGATTGAATTTTTGATAAGAATGTTGCTTTAGTGAACTTCAAATGGGCATATCTTTTTATTTACACATAATTGTCTATCTCAACATGCACCAAATAGTAGGAAATTGAATTAGCTTTCCAATGATACCAATTATGCCCAAATCTGATACCCAGAGAAGTTATGGCACTTTTAGTGCAAAACAGTAGTCCAACTTGATAAGGCCGCATCATGGTGATGGCCAAATTCACGTTTGTCATTTTCCAGTGTGTGATCGCGATAAGCACCGCATCAAGCCAGGTGTTAAAATCGGGATTTCGATATTAATTTCATGTTTTTTGTTCCCAAGGGCATTTAAGTCCTTTTTCCTCACCCCATTCAGTCCAAACTCAAGATTTAAGTCCCAAAGAGCACTAATTGCTCATTATTTTTACAATTTACTCAAATTAAAGTAGCCCTCTTTAAAGAACAAACCCTAGCCTTCAAAATTCAAGATCAAATCTCAATAATTCACCGTTAACTCTCAAGAATTCATCAACCCAGGTATATTAAGTGTTCATTCATGGGTCTCTTACACCCATGGAGCCCAAGTATCAAACTTTAAATTCAAAGTTATGATCTTCACAAGTTATTATGATTTTAAATTAAGATTTTAACCATGAACACCCATGAATTGTAATTCTATACCATGTTTACATAAAATAGTTGTTGTTTGTCAAACCACACATATTTAATGTTGTTATTCACTGATTTAATTCATAATTGGTGATGTTGATGTTGAAATCATGCTATTTCTACAAGTTTTAAACTATTCTCATGCATAGCTTGAACTATAAACATCAAGTGTTTGGTGAAATGCCTACAATAATGGATTTTTGATGTAAATGTTTTCATGTTATGTCCTTAAAGTTTTAGTAATATTTTACTATTAATGCTATCGAGTCCTGGGGGTTATGAATACCTGAAACCATAGCTGTTTACTTAGTCTTAGTATCTTTAGAATAGTTTTAGAATATGTTATAAGAATTATCAGTTTAGTAAGTTATCATGATCAGTTAATAGTAGCACAGTTTAGTATTCTGAGTTAGTTTAGTTGGGAGTAAGATTTAGCACCGAGCGAACCCAGGGAAGAGGGCTCACCTGCCAGTTTAGGGTGTGACCTTTAGTAGCAGTCCCCACATTCCAGAACTACATAGCCAGCGTAGGCTAAGATGTTAACCTGCCATTTGAGGGTTAATCTCATACGGGTACCTGCCAGTTGAGGGTAACCCTTAGTCCTTCAGGACAACACTTTAGTGGATCAACACAGCCAGTGTTAGTACCCATGGAACGGTACTAACAGCCTTTCAACTGGGGTTATAGGTTGGTCCCCAAATTGCTCATTGGGGTATATCAGTTAGATGATAGCTCCCACAGTCTCAGTCCAGTAATCAACTCAATAATTCAGTTTCAGTTGCTTGACCATAGCATATATAGATTTTAATATCTCAGTATACAGATTATATTCAGAATTTTTTTATGCTTGGTCGTGCATTCTCAGGATTTATAGATTTCACGCATTCTCAATATTTGTAGATTTCACACATCTTTAGTATTTATAGATATCATACTTTCTATTTAATATTTCATGTTTTTTATTCAGTCAGTAACTATTTATGCACATGAAACCATGCATATTAGTCTACCTCATTTAGCATACCAGTACATTCAAAGTACTGATCGTATACTCTTATCTTGCGCTATGATGTATCATATTTTAGGTTTGGACGCTCAGTTCCTGGATCACGCATAGACTTTCTAGATTATCAACCATAGCAGTTGTGATTCCTCATATTTTGAGGACAGGCTATATTTATTTTCATCTTTTTAGTTTAGTAGTTTGTTGCAGTTAGTTGTTTCCTATCCCATCAACTCATATTCAGTCAGTTTTAGAGGCTTTCGAATATTTCAGATAGATAGTCAGTTTTGTCATTATTTTATTAGTTTTAGACTAATGTTTCCAGATTCATGATTCAGAAAAGTTTTAGTATTTAAAACCTTATGGATTATTCAAATACTCCGCACATGTATTTTGTTGTGATTATTCAGTGATAACAGTAGGTACCAACTCATGGGTTAGCTTGTGGTCTCTCTAGACTGTAAGCACCGTGTGGTGCCCAAGGTGTACTCTCAAGGTGTTACAAACTTGGTAGAAGAGCCTACAATTTTAAAGTTTCCTAGAAAATCTAAAAGCCACATTGAGTAAAGTCTTGTGTATGGGTGTGAAGTGCGCCATAATTACGAGCAAAGGGCTGTGAGGCATTTTAGGAAAAGTTCCCTTCTTTTAGTGTTCATGTCGTGCAACTGAGCATGATGCTCTTGTTAAACTCTATCTAATCTATTCTCCCTTCTATTTACAAAATATTTCTCTCAAAAATAGAAACGAAAGGAGAAATGTAAAATAGCCAGTACCTCCACCCATTCAGGAAGATCCCCTGAATGAGTATGTTTTTTATGCAGAGTTAAAAACTGTATTAACTACTCTAGTTTACTCTATATTGTCTCAGAATACTCAGCCAGTCGTTGTTCTGACCAATCCAGTGGCCAATACTGACACAGCTAGGATTTGGCACTTTACCTGAATGAATCCTCCTCTATTCTCAGGATCCAAATCTGAAAAGGATCCACTGGAATCTTAGACATGGTGCAGAAGGTAACAGACATTATGGGGGTAACTTCTAGTGAGAGTGCTGAATTGGCCGCTTACCAGTTGCAGGATGTGGCTCATACATAGTTTAAGCAGTGGAAGGTAAATAGAAGTCCCAATGCAGGGCCTATAGAATGGGAAGAGTTTTCTATAACCTTCTTAGACAGGTTCTTTCTATTGGAGTTGAGAGAAGCCAAGGTGTTAGAGTTTATTAACTTGAGGCAAGGCAGCATGAGTGTGAAAGAGTATTCCCTCAAATTTACTCAGTTATCTAGGTATGCTCCTCATGTGGTAGCTGATAGCAGGTCTAAGATGAGTAAGTTCATGTCTAGTGTATCTGACATTGTGTTCAAGGAGTGTAGGACTGCAATATTGATTAAGGAGATGGAATTGTCTAGGATTATGGTCCATGCTCAATAGATTGAGGAGCAAAAGACTAAGTAAAGGGAGAGGAAGAATAAGAGGGATAGAATGGGTAGCTTTAATTTCAATCAGCCAAGGTCAAAAGGTGGTAACCTTCCTCAGTTTCATAAAAAACCTTCAGTCCCAGCTCCATCTTCAGCCAGTGTCCCGTGCCTAAATTCAGAAATGACAATCAAGATAGGGCACCACGCTTTATGTCCCAAGATAGTGTTAACGGTGGTCGTATAAATCCCCTTTGCTAGAAATGTGGAAGAAATAATCAGGGTATTTGTAGAGCCAGTAGTGATGTATGTTTTGGGTATGGCAAGCCAAGCCACAGAGTCAAGGATTTTCTAAAGAGTGGTCAGCAGGGTCAGTCCAGTTGTCCCCCAGTTCTAGTCGGACGCCCAACTCAGCAGGGTGCCGCTTCCAGTGCTCCTAGTGGTTAGTGTACAAACAAATTGTATGCACTTCATTCCCGACAGGATTAGGAAAATTCTCCTGATATGGTTACTGGTACGTTGCAAGTCTTTTATTTACATGTTTATGCTTTATTAGACCCTGGAGCTTTTATTTCTTTTGTAACCCCGTACATAACTGTCAACTTTGGAGTCAGTCCTGAAATCATAGCAGAGCACTTTTTAGTGTGTACCCCAGTAGGTGTCTCTATTGTTGCTAGGCAGGTATATAGGAACTATCCGATCATAATATCTCAGAAAGTCACTTTAGTTGATCTTGTGGAATTAGAGATGAAGGATTTTGACATTATTCTCAGCATGGATTGGCTCCACTTATGCTATGCTTCAGTTGATTGTAGAAATAGAGTAGTTTATTTTCAGTTTCCAAATGAACCAGTCCTTGAATGGAGGGGTAGTACTACAGCTCTTAGGGGTAGGCTTGTTTCGTACCTAAGAGAGAGAAAAATGATATCCAAGGGGTGTGTTTATCACCTTGTCTGAGTCAATAACTCTAATTCTGTGACCCCTAACCTTGAGTCAGTTTCAGTAGTGAGGGAATTTCTAAATATGTTTCCTGAAGATCTTCCCGAAGCTCCTCCCAAAAGGGAAATTAACTTCAGATTAGACCTTCTTCCAGATACTCAACCTATCTCTATTCCGCCATATAAAATAGCTCTAGCCGAACTCAAAGAGTTGAAAAAATAGTTGAAAGATCTCCTAGATAAGGGTTTCATCAGGCCCAACATTTCCCCATGGGGTGCACCAATCCTATTCATGCATAAGAAAGACGGTTCTCTTAGAATGTATATCAACTACCATCAGTTAAACAAAGTCATGATCAAAAACAAATATCCACCTCCCATAATTGATGACTTGTTCGACCAACTTTAGGGTGCTAGTTACTTTTCTAAGATAGACCTTAGATTCGGCTATCATTAGCTCAGAGTCAGAGAATGTGACATTTTGAAAATAGCTTTCAGAACACGATATGGTCACTTCAAGTTTCTATTCATGTCCTTTGGTCTCATGAATACCCCAGCAGCCTTTATGGACTTGATGAACAGGGTGTTCAAATAGTACTGGGACATGTTCATCATAGTCTTCATTGATGACATTCTTGTCTACTCCCATTAAAAAATAATCATGCAGACTACCTCAGAATAGTATTGCAGACTCTTTGAGCTGATCAGTTGTTGGTAAATTCAGTAACTACAACTTTTGGCTAAGATCAGTAGCTTTTCTTGGCTATATTATTTCCGATGATGGCATTAGAGTTGATCCTCAAGAGAACAAGGCGGTGAGAAACTACCCCGAACCTATCTCTCCATCAAATATCAGGAGTTTTTTTGGTTTGGCTGGCTATTATCGATGGTTTATTAAAGGATTTTTGTCTATTTCATCCCCCATGTCCAGATCGACTCAGAAGAAAGTTAAGTTTCAGTGGTTAGATTCTTGTGAGAAGATTTTTCTGGAGTTGAAGACTCGACTCACAACAACCCCAGTATTGCCATTGCCAAATAGTTTAGATGGGTTTGTTGTGTACTGTGATACTTCCAGAGTTGGGTTGGAATGTGTTTAGATGCAGAGGGGTAAGGTTGTGGCCTACGCCTCTCGATATCTTAAGCCCCATGAAAAGAATTGCCCTACCTATGATCTTGAGTTAGCAGTTGTTGTGTTTTCCTTAAAGATTTGGAGGCACTACTTGTATGGGGATCATGTTAATGTGTTCACAGATCACAAAAGCTTACAAAATGTATTTTTACAGAAGGATTTGAATTTATGTTAGAGGAGATGGTTAGAATTATTGAAATATTATGATATGAGTGTTTTGTACCATTCGGGCAAGGCCAATTTAGTGGCAGGTTCCCTAAGTAGATTTTCTATGGGTAGTGTTACTCATGTTGAAGGTGATAAGAAGAAGTTAGTTCAAGAAGTTCATCAGCTTGCCAGATTAGGTGTTCGTTTGGTTGAGTCAGCTGAGGGTAGTGTTTGGGTTTAGAATATTTTGGAATCTTCTTTGGTTGCCAAAGTGAAAGAAAAGCAAGATAGAGATCCTAGTCTAGTGAACGTGAAGGAGTCAGTCAGAGATTTGAAAGTAGAGGTTTTTTCCCAAGAGGGAGATGGGGTGTTGCATTGCTTGGGTAGACTGTGCATGCCTTGAGTTGGTGAGTTGAGACAGTGAATTCTTGTAGAAGCACATGGTGTGCGATACTCGATTCATCCATGGGCCACGAAGATATATCGTGATCTATGGGAAATCTATTGGTGGAGTGAAATGAAGAGGGATATTACAGAGTTTATGGCTAAGTGCTCCACTTGCCAGTCGGTTAAGATTAACCATCAGAAGACTAGTGGATCTATGAAGGAGTTCAGTATTCCCACTTGGAAGTGGGAGGTAGTGAACATGGATTTTGTGATAGGTTTTCCTCATATTCGTCAGTAACATGATTTGATTTGGGTCATTATAGATAGGATGACCAAATAAGCCCATTTCTTGCCAGTTCATACATCTTATTTAGTCAAGGACTATTCCAATGTCTATATCAGAGAGTTTTTTAGGTTGCATGGTGTTCCGTTGTCTATTATCTCAGTAAGAGTACTCATGTCACCTCTTACTTTTGGAAAGTTTTTCAGAAGGGTCTTGGTACCCAAGTTTACCTTAGTACAGCCTTTCACCCTCAAATAGATGGTCAAGTAGAGAGGACCATTAAGACCCTTTAGGATATGTTGAGAGCATGTGTAGTCGACTTTAAGGGCAGTTGGGATGACCATTTGTCGTTGATTGAATTCGCATATAATAATAACTATCATTCCAGTATTCATATGGCTCTATTTGAGGCTCTCTATGAAAGGAGATGTATATCTCTAATTGGTTGGTTTGAAATAGGAGAAACCGCTTTGATAGGGCCTGACTTGGTGTTTGATGCCTTAGAGAAAGTACGACTGATTAGGGAGAGGCTTAAGGCAGCCTAGATCTGACAGAAATCTTATGCAGATGTGAGAAGGAAAGATCTTGAGTTTGAGATTGGTGATTTTGTATATATCTAAAAATCTCTCCCATAAAAAGAGTGAAGAGGTTTGGTAAGAAGGGGAAGCTTAGTCCCCGATATGTTGGCCCTTACAGAATTATGAACCATTTTAGAAAGGTGGCTTATGAGCTTGAGTTTCCTACAGACTTAGCATCAGAGCACCCAATGTTTCATGTCTCCTTGCTAAAAGAGTGCATTAGTTGCCCTGTGGTAGTTGTTCCCTTAGAAAGCACAGATGTTCAAAACAGCCTTTCTTATAAAGAAATTCCAGTTGAAATCCTTGATCGACAAATTCGTAGACTAAGGAACAAAGAAGTTCCCTTAGTAAAAGTTCTTTGGCAGAATCAGTTCGTTGAGAGAGCATATTGGAAAACAGAAGCAAATATACAAACCAAGTACCCTTTTCTTTTCTCTACAAACTCAGACTCAGCTTAACGTAACAATCTTCTTAGACTTTCTCATTCCTATGCTCAGTTTCTGCTGCATATCATTCTCATGTCAGTCATGCATTCACAGAACCAGTTCAGTCATGTGCCATGTTTCAGACTCAGCTATGTAATCATGTTTTCATCACGTATATTTAGCATGTAATCTCAGTTCCTCAGTGTTTTCAGCTTAGCCAATCTCATTCGAGGACGAATGTTCCCAAGGAGGAGATATTATAATGCCTCGAAAATCCAAACCAATGTTAGCGCCATGTTTCAATATCATGCATAGTACATTATGGTTATTTGATAGTTTAATGAGTTAGTTTGGTGTATAATAAGGTTTCAAATAACTCCCAGCTATTAGACGAATCAAAATATTCCTTACCGATTGAATTTTCAATAGGAATGTTGATTTAGTCAACTTCAAATGAGCATATGTTTTTCTCTACTTGCTCATTATTTTCACAATTTCAGTACCAAAGAGAGCTAATTGCTCATTATTTTCACAATTTACTTAAATTAAAGTAACCCTCTTTCGAGAACAAACCCTAGCCTTCAAAATTCAAGATCAAATCTCAAGAATTCACCATTAACTCTCACGATTTCATCAACCCAGGTATGTTAAGTGTTCATTCATGGGTCCCTTTCACCCATGGATCCCAAGTACCCAACTTTAAATTCAAAGTTATGATCTTTACAAGTTATTATGATTTTAAATTGTGATTTTAACCATGAACTCCCATGAATTGTAATTCTAGACCATGTTTACATGAAATTGTTGTTCTTTGTCAAACCCCACTTGTTTAATGTTGTTATTCACTAATTTAATTCATAATTGGTGATGCTGGTGTTGAAATTATGTTATTTGTACAAGCTTTAAACTATTCCCATGCTTATCTTGAACTATGAACATCAAGTGTTTGATGAAATGCCTACAAGAATGAATTTTTTATGTAAATGTTTTCATGCTATGTCCTAAAAGTTTTAGTACTATTTTACTATTAATGCTATCGAGTCCTGGGGGTTATAAATACCTAAAACCATTGTTCTTTACATAGTCTCAATATCTTCAGAATAGTTTCAAAATATGTTATGAGCATTATTAATTCATTCTGTTATCATCATTAGTTAATCATAGCACAGTTCAGTATTCTGACCAGTTCAGTTAGGAGTAGGATTTAGCACCGAGCAAATCCAGAGATGGGGGCACACCTTCCAGTTGAGGGTGTGACGTTTAGTAGCAGTCCCCACATTCTAGAACTACATAGTCAGCGTAGTTTGAGATGTTAACCTACCGGTTGAGGGTAACCCTTAGTCCTTCAGGACAACACTTTAGTGGATCCACACAGTTAGTATTAGTACCCATGGCACGGTACTGACACCATTCCAGTTAGACATGTTGGACCCCAAATTGCTCATTGGGGCATGTCGGTTAAATGATAGCTCCCACAGTCTCAATCCAGTATAGTTGCCTGACAATAGCATACAAATATTAGTAATCCAATTATCAGATTTTAGTATCTTTGTATACAAATTATATTCAGAACATATTTATGCCTGGTCATGCATTCTTATTATTTACAGATTTCATGCATTCTCAGTATTTACAAATTTCATGCAGCTTCAGTACTAATAGATTTTATGCGTTCTATTTAGTATTTCATGCCATTTATTTAATTAGTTACTAATCATGCACATGAAATCATGCATATTAGCATACCTCATTTAGCATATCATTACATTCAAAGTACTGATTGCATACTCTTTTTTTGTGCAATGATGTATCATATCATTGGTTCTGATGCTCAGTTTAAGAATCGCGCATAGACTTTACAAATTATCATCCATAGCAGTGGTAAGTCCTCATATTTCGAGGACATGCTATATTTATTTTCATGTGTTTAGTTCAGTAGTTAGTTGGAGTTAGTTGGTGCCAGTCTCATCAACTTATATTCAGTCAGTTTTAGATGCTTTCAGGCATTTCAGATAGACAGTCAGTTTTGTCATTATTTTATCAGTTTTAGACAATTATTTTCAGACTGTTGTTTCCATATTCATGATTTAGAAATGTTTTAGTATTTAAAACCTTATGGTGTATTCATATATTCCGCATATGTATTTTGTTGCTATTATTCAGTGCTCACAGTAAGTACTAGCTCATGGGTTAACTTGTAGTCTCTCAGGACCGTAAGAACCGTGTGGTGCCTAGGGTGTACTCCCGGGGCATTACACACTGGCTCTACCAAGTCATGAGATTGGTATCTCATAATGACTGTTGATCTAATTTAGAACACTTTGTCTTTATTTTAAATTGTGTTTATTAAATTTGGCCTATGTTGGCATTTCCTACCAAATTAACCCATTGTGTTACATCCAGGTTATGGTATTGGCTTACCTACTAGCGGGATTTAGTAGGTTCCATCATGACCTGTAAGTTGGTTCATGAAACCAAATTTCATAACCAAAACTCATAGTGACCATACCTGGTTCATAAAGCAGTTTTGGGAATATCAACCTCCCTAATTTTCAAGTGATTATAGCCCGAACGTAGATCAATCTTATAGAAACACCTGAATCCCTGAAGCTGATCAGAAAGACCTTCAATCCTAGGAAGAGGGCACATATTTTTCATGGTAACATTATTCAGCTGAAGATATTATATACACAACTGAAAGGGCCTATCTTTCTTTCGCATGAAAAGCAAAGGAGAAACATTAGGTCAAATAAAGCCTTTATCAAGAAGATCTTTCAATTTCTCTTTTAGCTCTTTTAATTCAGTGGGGGCCATTCTATAAGAAAGAATGAAAATAGGATGAGTATCCGACAAAAGATCAATCCTAAAATCTATTTCTCTATATGTAGGAAGTCCAGGAAGATCATCAGGAAACACTTCAGGAAATTCACTTACCACTGGTATAAATTGCAACGAAGAACTTTCTGAATTAGAATCCTTAACAGGACCAAATGAGAAAAACACCCTTTTTAATCAACTTCTGGACTCTAAGATATGAAATAAACCTCCTTTTGGGCACTAAGGAACTGCCCTCCCATTCTAATATCGGCTTATTAGGAAAGTGAAAACTAACCCTTTGGGTCCTATAATCCAGAGAAGCATAGAACGAATGAAGCTAATACATCCCAAAGATAACATCAAAATCCATCATATCAAGCTCTATCAAATCCACAAGTGTCTCCCTATGAAAGATATACATCACACAACCCTTATAGATTTTTTTAGTAACTATAGAATCACCCATCAGAGTAGACAGAAAAAAAGGATCGAAAATAATTTCAGGACCAAAACCAAAATGCACAGTTATATAAGGGGTCACATAAGAGTGGTTAAAACCCGGATAAATCAAACAATAAGCATCATAGGAAAAGAGCTGTAATATACCAGTAACCATATTTAAGGATGCCTCAAATTCTTAGCAGGTAGCAAGAGCATAGAGATGATTTTGGCTAGTGTCAGTACCTGAAGTAGCACCCTTAGAGACATGAACTAAAGAAATGGCAACCAAAACTTTATTAGTCTCAGTGAAAATTTGGTTGAAGGACAATATTGTTGCAAACGACCATGCTGACGATAATTATAATATTAATTTCTCCCTTTCTCACAATATCCATGGTGAATCTGCCCACAAAAATGGTAAAGAGGGTAAGGTAGGGCTGACTGAGATCCACTAGCCTGAGAATGAGCACTCTGTTCCTTAGGACCACTACTAGCCCAAAAACAATGATCATCTAAGGGCTTAGGATAAGGAGCACTGGCAAACGAATACGAATTTCCCTAATTCTTATTCTTAGTCCACTGTCTACCATCTCTCCCACTATTCTGCTGACCTATACCCTGCTCTGAATATCTAAATTTGTTATTTTGCCTTTCTTCCATTTCTACTTGCTTCTTTTTTCTCATTCTCAACTTGCTGCATATAAACCACCAGCCTGGAGATATCCATATCATTATTGAACATAGCATCCTTATATTCCAGCACTAAATCACGACAAACCAGAAGCAAACTTTCTCATTCGGGACCTCCTATTATATACAAACTCTAGAGCATAACAAGCCAACTGCTGAAACTTTAGAGAATACTTCTTGACACTCATCTTACCCTCTTCATGTTAACAAATACATCAGTCTTAGCTTTCCTCAACTCCTGAGGAAATAAGTGATCAAGAAAACCACGTGAAAAGTCATCCCACACTGCCTGTTCAACATTATCACTCCTCATTGCTTCCCACTCCTCATACCACTCGTAAGTTATATCTTTTAATTGATATGCAACAAACTCCACACCCTCTACCTCAGTAGCATGCATCACCCTAAAGATTTTCTCTATCTCATCAGTGAACCCCTGTGGGTCCTCCTTAACCTTAGAGCCTATAAATGTTAGAGAATTCAACCTTATAAACTGGACAACCCATGTGACCTTAGATGAATGAGCACCATAACCAATATGATCAGACTGACGAGACTGCGAGGCCACAAACTAAGTAAGCATATAAATAGATTGATGCAACTCCGCATTAGAGATATCTTCCTGAGGAGAATAGTCATAAGTATCACCAGCTTGGGAAGCCAAAAAAGGACTAGTAGGAACTGGTGGAACTCCACATGGGGTGGCACAGTTACGAGCAGGGACCCTACACCGAGTCTACACTCAATAAATAATGTGGGTCCCCTCCACATTCTCCTCAGGTGGAACAGAGGTTCGAATAAAGTTTCTATGAACATCAGATCTTCAGGGAGGCATGATCTAAAATGCAAGAAAGTCATGAGTTAGAGAAGTTTCATAACACTAGAATCTATATCCCTAAATAGAACAAAAGAAAGGGTAACATTTCTAAATACCTTGTAGGCTCCACATTATATGTGTGGTATGCTACACACCCACAAAAAGGACTTTACTCAACACATCTTTATGGATACCCAATGACCTTAAATAGTACTCAAATGCCAAGCTTATCATGACTCAAACCAAGGCGTGGCCATAACGGGTATCTCAAGCCTGCTATGGACCAGAGACCACCCCCTTAGCCTAACCTCAAGAGCAAATTAATAACAATAAAGTAAAAGCTAGTCAAACAATAATAAAAAGATAAAAAGATAACATTAAAAAAAACTAAGAGTCAAAAACAACCAACCCACACTTGTCCATAATAGCCTCTAAAAATAGAATAACAACTAAGTTTTGACATTCCCCCGACAATGACCAAAGAAAAGAATCAAACAATACTAAGTCAATAAAGAAAGAATGATAAGGCCTTCTGAATGAATGAAGGCTCACCACTTCACAGCAACTCAATAGACATACTCAACCACCTAATTCTTCAAAGGAGAAATAGAAAAGTCTTCAGACTCTACATCATGAAATGATGTAGTGTACTAGGACGGTCAGTGGGATAAGCATTGCATATTACTCAGGGAAAGTGATAAAGTAATGCCATTTCCAAAATCTATCATAACCACATGCACATATTCATTATATATACATATATATACACACATATATATACACATATATATAGAATGTTGAGATAGAGAAAAGGGTCTGAATATGTGAGTTTTTAAGATTTAACCTAAACTGTGTAGCTCGATCCATTCTAAAGGCATCCATGGGCTATATATCTAGGCTCTAATGCATTTTTGTCGTGTAAGCTAAGGAAAAACCATGAGAAAATTAAATCCACCATGGCAATAGCCATCCTAAAAATATATCTATATATATATATATATATATTGTGTCCACCAAGCACATGGTCATAAAGACCCCCAGCACCGAAAAATATGATTTTCATTGTTCATCTCTGGGACTTACACCTTCACAGTGAGCTACACAATCCCCTTTAAGCCCAAATTAAAATAATTTTCACATAAACCAATCAAGTAACCCAGAGTCATTCATTAAGGCATTTATCACCTGGTAACATCATACCAATACATTTGCAAGCTAATATATTTATGCCAAACCAATCCGCATAACCAAATATACTCCCAAGTTCTATTTAGAATCCAAAACCATGGCCACTAATTCCATCCAAATCTATTTTTAATATATGTATCCATTAATGCAATGCATTGGGTTTAAAAACAAGTTAAACTATGAAATTTTCCATACTCAAAATCAAGATTACAAGGTGGGTTGAGGTTAATGATCTTGGGCGTATTTATATGTCCAAGAACCAATATTCACCCATGATAGGCTTAGTTATATAAGCTAAAATATGTATTTTTATTGTGTTTGGTGTGTAATTTCATGATTTGAGCTAATAAACATGATTAGTAATGCAAGATAGATTTTTGATGAAGTTTGGCTCAAGTGGATGTGTGACTGAAATAAAGTGATGACCGATGATGGTAGATTGAGTATATTGAGAATCGAGGATAATGAATGAAGTTAGAAAGAAAGCCAGAAGGTTGGAGCAAGTAGTAGAGCAACTAGCTAAGGAGAAAAGGTTTTGTGCCTTAGTGAAATTCTTGGATGCAAATTCCAGTGAAGACGGGTAATTAGCCCACAACGTGGGCTCCAGATTAAAGGTCCTTTTCCTTAGCAAAATATTTAAAGGTTAATTCCAATAGAGGCGGGCGATTAGACCGCGATGCGCCTTTCATCGTGGTGCAACAGAGTGGATGACACACCCTTTATTGTGGTGCAACAGAGCGGGAGATAGACCCTTCATTGTGGCACACTGACCCTCACAACGCATAGTGTAGTCCACCCCAAGCTTAAATTTTCCTAGTATAAAAACCAATACGGGAAAAACAATTGGAACACTTTGGCACGTACTGCAGAGGCAAAAACACTGTTAATACTTTACTTAGGGTTCTTTGAACTTCATTATTCAAAGATTACTTTTGGGTATGTTTAATTATTTATTTTTTATGTTGAATTCAAACATGAGTGGCTAAACACCTTTTCTATGGGGTTGAGGCCGAAGATATGATTATACTTTGATATTCTTTATCGTATATTCTTGTTGAATTATCATTTGGGTTGTTCTTAATCTTTTGTGTTTACTATTTTGATGAATTAACACCATTAGAACAAATCTATATTCTTATGTAAATTCGGGAGGAGAATTGTAGGATAAAACAAAGAGATTAAGGAGCAAGTTTCTCATTCTTTTATAAAATAAGGGATGTGAATTAGCATATAGGATAGGGATGTACCTAGAAGCCTTGTTTGGTTCACTATCAGGAAGATAGCTATTTGCATCTAGTTAGATGATTAGATCCCCACTCAATAATGTAGTTGTAATGTCCAATTTAGGTTGACAATTACAGTTCGGGAGACCATGATCATATTATAATCTCTATGAATTAATGACCCAATAATCAACGAAACTACTATAAGAATAAAGATTTGTAGGATTGTCAAAAGTGTCTCAACCCTGGAATTCTCTCTATTATTGATTACAACCCTGCTTATGTTGCTTTTGTCGCTTTTTATTCTTTCTTAATTATTTATATTTTACCTTGAATCTTCACAATCATTTTGATACCTTTAAACACTTAATACATTTTTTTCAAAATCTAAAGTTGGTTTAATTGCTAGTTGCATAGTCCTCGTGGGTACGATATCCGACTAGTCTAGTCACTATATTACTTGTACAATTGTGTGCACTTGCGTGTGCATTATAATGAAACAAATTTTTGGCACCGTTGCTGGGGACTAGTAAATTTTTTTGTTTTTGATAATTAGTTTAAGTGTTAACGACTTGATCTTAGTGGTTGACTTTTGTAGGATTAGCTAAATACAGGATTGGCGAGAGATAGAGAGTTAGTAGAGCTTATTTGGAACCAGAACTAGTAATTCAATAGAGGCGAAGATCTCATTATCCAATTCAGTAGGTTCAAATGGTGGAACAAAGAGATACTAATCTAGTTGATCCAAATAATCCAGCTAATCCAAATGTCGGGCGTGTTCTATCTCCGATGACTCTCTTCCTTTTTTCTCTAATTAGATTGACTCTCTTCCTTTTTTTCTCTAATTAGGGAAACAAAAGGTGGTTACATGTTGAACCACCACTCTCCATCACTTCATGGGATGATCTAGCTCAGAAGTTCCTAATTCAATTCTTTCCATTAGGGAAGACTGCACGTTTGAGATGCGAGATTTTAAGTTTCAGGTAAAAAGAAGGAGAAAATATTTCTAAGCTTGGGAAAGGTTTAAGGGTATGCTCAAAAATTGCCCTATCTATCATCAGTCTAATGATGTTCTAGTCCACACATTCATATAGGGTCTTGAGCTAAAGAATAAGATTCTCTTGGATTCAGCAGCTGGTGGGAAAGCTCTAGAGAAAACATATAATGAATTTGATACACTTCTAAATCAGATTTCACAAGGGAATCCTGAATAGCATGTTGACTCAAGGACTGCTCTTAAGAAGGTGGAAGGTGTGGTAGAGGTAGATCAGTTCACTGCTTGGTAAGCTCAACTTGAAGCAATGCAAAATCAGATGCTTACTCAGTTTAACAACATAAAGTTGGGGGTTTTGCAAGTAGAAGCTACAGCTAATGCAGTCTAACAAGTAAATTCTTGGTGTGAGATTTGTATAGGTAGTGAGCATGCACCAGATGCTTGTGCAGTTAATCCATATTTTTTTAATTATATGGGGAATATAAATAATCACAGACAATAAAACTTCGGTAACACCTATAATCCCAATTAAAGAAACCAGCCTAATTTCTCATGGGGTGGAAATCAAGCACAGAAAAAGAATCAGTATAACGGGTCGGTACAATAGAATCAATAGCAAGTTCAAAGTAATCAAGGCACAACACAAATAAGTAATTTAGAGAAGGTGATGAAGCAACTTTTAGCTTCTCGTGCATAATTAGCAGTTGATATGAATAATCAATAGTTGATTACGAAGAATTTAAAGCAGTAAATTAGTCAGATTGTGGGAGTGCAAAACACTAGACCTCAAGGAAGCTTAGCTAGTGATCCAGAGGTAAATCTAAAGCAGGTAAATGTAGTCACAACAAGGATTAGTTTGTAGTTAATGGGAGCAGAATTGGAGTAGGTCAGTCCCACAGCTATTGATGATGAATTTAAAAATAATAATGAGAAAGTGGTCAAAGATAAAGTTGTAAGTAATGAAACCCAAGTGGAGAAGAAGACTATACCTTTACTATTCACTCAAAGGCAGCAGAAGCACCGAGAGGATACAAGTTACAAGAAGTTTTTGGATCTTCTAAAGCAGGTTCATGTCAATCTTCCTCTTATTGATATTCTGTAGAGTGTGTTGAAGTATGCAAAGTATTTGAAATACATAGTGGAAAATAAGAACCGGTTGATAGAGTATTCTACAGTTGAACTTACTGAGGAGTGTACATCGAATATACAGAATAAATTGCCCAAGAAGATAAAAGATCCAGGTAGTTTTACTTTACAAATCACTATCGGGTAGGCCATCAGTGCTCATGGGTTGTGTGACTTAGGGGAGAGCATCAATCTTATGCCCATATCTTTGTTTCAAAAGATGTGTCTTGGGAGTCACAAACCCATGACCATTATTTTGCAATTGGATAATAGGTCCCTTGCTAGGCCTAATGGAATTATTGTAAATGTATTGATGCAAGTGGGATCACTGATTTTTCCAGTAGACTTTAATATTCTTAGTTTTGAAGTTAATCTAGTTGTTCCATTTCTTTTAGGTTAGCCCAGTGCACTGCTTCCCAAAAAATGGTGGGCTGACTGTGGTGACCAATGAAGTTAATGAGCTAATTCCCACTCGTATGGTAACTAGTTGGAGGATCTGTATCAATTATTGAAAGCTGAATGAATCTACCAGAAAGGAACATTATCTTATCCCATTCATTGATCAAATGCTGGATAGGTTGGCAAGGAAAGAATACTATTGCTTTTTGGATATTTACTCAGGGTATAATCAGATCACAATAGTGCCAGAAGATCAGGAAAAAAACACTTTTACCTATCCATATGGTACATATGTGTTCGGACGCATGCTTTTTGTCTTATACAATGCACCCACAATGTTTCAGAGATGCATGATGGAAATTTTCTATGACATGATTGAAGAATTTGTCGAGGTATTTATGGATGACTTCTCTATTTATGGTAACTCTTTTGATGTGTGCTTGTAGAATCTAGATCATGTTTTAGCTCATTGTGAGGGGACAAACCTTGTCTTGAATTGGGAGAAGTGTCACTTTTTGGTTATGAAAGGAATAGTCCTTGGCAATAAGGTGCCATACAAAGGACTTGAAGTGGACAGAGCCAAAGTTGAAGTAATCAAAAAGCTACCATATCCTATGACAGTGAAGGGAGTGAGAAGTTTCCTAGGGAATGTAGGGTTTTACAGGAAGTTTATCCAAGATTTTTCAAAGATTTCAAGTCCTATGTGTGAACTATTGGAAAAAGAATCTCAATTTGATTTTGGGGCTGAGTGTTAGGAAGATTTTGAGAGGCTGAAAAAGAAACTGACTAAAGCACCCTTCTTGATTTCTCTAGACTGGGCATTACTATTTGAGTTTGTGTGATGCCAGTGATGTGGCTACTGAAGCAGTTTTGAGGCAGCGAACAAACAAGGTATTTCATTCTATTTATAATGAAAGTAAGTCTTAAATAATGCCCAGATGAATTACACAATCATAAAGAAGGAGATGCTAGCGCTCATCTATGTGTTCGACAAATTTAGATCATACTTGGTGGGCACTAAGGTAATTGTTCACACAGACCATGTTTTCTTTATGTATTTATTCAATAAAAAATATGCAAAGCCATGATTAATCAGGTGGATTCTATTGCTTTAAGAATTTGATCTAGAAGTGCGTGCCTAAAAGGAGCGGAGAATCAAGTGGCGGATCATCTATCAAGGCTAGAGAATCGTGATCACATTGCTGGTGATACACTTTGCATTTGAGAAGAGTTCCCAGATGAGAAGTTGGTGGAACTCGATATGTGTGAGTTTCCCTGGTATGTAGACATTGTAAATTTGTTATTGTGGGGGGTTTAACCTCCCAAAGCTACCAATCTATAGAGAAAGAAGTTGTTACATGATTCTCATTCATACATATGGGGTGAACCTTATCTCTTCAAATAGGGTCCTAATAGGATTGTGTGTACATGTGTTTCCGAAGCTGAATCTAAACAAGTGCTGCAAAAGTTACCTTTATCTTGTTATGGTAGCCATCATGGGGGTGAACAAACAGCTATAAAAGTGTTATAATCAGACTTCTTTTGGCCAATTTCGTTCAAAGATGCAGTTGTCTTTATAAAAGGGTGTGATCAGTGTCAGTGATTAGGTACAATATCAAGGCGCCATGAGATACCCCTCAACAATATTCTTGAAGTTGAGGTATTCGATGTTTAGGGTGATATATTTTATGGGTGCACTTCCCCCCTCTTATGGTAACTTATATATCCTCATGGCAGTCAATTATTTATCTAAGTGGGTAAAAGTTATTGCCTTACCTATGAATGATGCGAGAGTTGTAATGAAGTTTGTAAAGAAGCATATCTTCTCTCATTTTGGCAAACCCTAAGCTATTATCTGTGATAGAGATATGCATTTTGTTAACACTTGATTCAAAAATCTGTTAGCTAAATATGGTGTTAGGCACAAGGTGGCCATTGCGTATCACCCACAAACGAGTGGCCAAGTAGAAGTCTCTAATCGAGAAATCAAGCAGATATTCTAGAAGCCTGTAAATGGCTAGCAAAAGGATTGGTCAAAAAAGAAGGATGATGCACTATGTCCATATAGGATAGCCTATAAGACATCCATTAGGACCTATAAATATCGTTTGCTATATGGGAAAGCATGCTATTTTCCTGTGGAGCTTAAGCATCAAGCTTATTGGGCAGTTAAGAAACTAAATCTTAATATAAAGACAGTTGGTGAGAAGAGATTGTTGAAGCTTAATGAACATGATGATTTTCATCTCCATGCTTATGAGAATGCAAGACTGTACAAAGAGAATACTAAGAAATGGCATGACAAGCAGATTCTAAATAGAATTTTTGAGCCTGGACAACTTGTGTTGTTATTTAATTCAAGATTGAAGTTGCTTCCAGGTAGGTTGTGTTCTAAGTGTTTTGGGCCATTTAAGTTGGTACGAATGATGCCTTATGGAGATTTTGAACTATGGAACAAGGAGAAGACTGAAAAATTCTTGGTGAACGGGAAGTGGATGAAGCATTATTGGGCGGATCATGCATATCAGCACAATGTGTCCATCACCTTTGTGGATGAGTGAAGATTGAGTTGTATCATTCCACTACGTTAACTAAGGTGCTGCGTGAGAGTCAACCTATAAATGTAGTGTACTAAGTAGTTTATTGCCTTGTCATTAAAAGAAAAATAAAAAGAAAATAGAAAAGAAATAAAAAATACAAAAAAAGGGTCGTGCCACAACCAAAACTAAGGCCCTGAGTGGGAGGAAACCCATTTTTTCTTATGCTATTTCATTATTTTTGTTTTAGTGTACAGGAAAGAGAAACTTGGCGGTGGCATGAGAGATAACGAAAAGTGGGGAGTACCAAGGACTGATCAAAGGAAGTTTTCAAGTAAGTGAAATAGGAAATATGAAATGGTACAGGGTGAAAAAGAATAAGAGGAATGAAATATTTCCCCAAAAGATTAAAATCCATGCCAAAATTTTGGCATTATAGTTAGCACGGATGATTATCCCACGATGCCTCACCTAGAGTGGGGGAATGGAGCCCGCAGTACCTGGCCTATAGCAGGGGAGTAGAGCTCGTGGTGCCCGTTTTGTATCTGCAGGATAAAGCTCGCGATGCGTGTCCAATCCCTACCCATATAAGAATTCCAAAAATTTGGTCCCCTACTCCAAAATCTCTTTAAATACCCTCTTAATTTTCAAATCCCATTCACTCCTTTACCCTTGCCTGTTCCGCTCTTAAATCCTCATAACCAAATACGTTTCTCTCAATTTTGTTCTTTGTTCTCAAGAAAAGAGGATATTCTTCTTCATCTTATTCAAGTAAATACACCACTCTTAATTCTTTTACTTAATTAAGTGCAAGAAATGATAAAATGTTAGCCATACTTTAAGTATATAGTTACTTTGTAGAAAATTTTGTGAGATATGTGAGTTATACAACACTTTGTACCATGGAAGTAGGATGTTTCAGTGCATGTGTCATTAGACTATTTATTGTTTATTGCTTGTTCATTAATACAATAGACTGTTAACACATGAGTATTTATGGCATAGTACATGTACGGGCTAACTTTGTGATAGTAAATTCGGGTTGAGTCATGGCACCAAAATTAGGATGTGTGGTGTATTTCCATAACAAGGGAAAACTAAATACCTTGAGGTGGTCTGATTGCACAACCACAATATTAATTAAGTGTGGGGTGTTCTAACCACTCTCCACTCACATAGTGCTTGTTAAAATGTTGTAATATGCAAGTCAATTGACTACTTTTTTGTGAAATCATGCACAAATGTTGAAATATCAAGTATGTACATCTAAAGTTTTGTTTGATAAAGTGGAGATGACTATAAGTGTTATAAATTGGAAGAAAGATAAGTTATTTTATTTAAATATATGGGAAATCTTGCTGATGCATATTGTTAATTAAAGGGAAGTCCGAGTACCCTAGCATTCCAACCCACGCACTTGTGCAAGCAACTAAGTGTGGGGTGTTCTAACCACTATCCACACACATAGTGTTTTCTAGTTCAAAATACTTGCCCTGTTTGATATGGTTGTTGCATATTTTGTTAACAGGTGATATGTCTGGTCAACAACAAAAGGGCAAGACCAAGACGTGACCTTCTAAGCCAGCAAGGAAAAAGAATAGACAAAATTGTAGTGCGTCTCACCCTCCACTTCTCCCATATGGGCAATCGAGGATATATGGCACTAGATAGGATATGGAGGCTGGACAGAAATAGTATGCAGAGAATGGTGAGTCTAAGTGTATGGCCGGCTAATTCATTCATAGGGAGAATCTGTTGAGAGAGTTTCCCAGCATTGTTTGTCAGATAGAAGAGTTACACTGGGACTTCATGCTCATACAACCTCATGAGTGAAACTTGAGCCTTGTCAGGGAGTTTTATGCTAACTGGGTCCCATGGGATAAGGACTCAGAAGTCAAGATACGAGGACAGGTTGTTACTTTCAATGGTCATTCGTTGAATGTTCTTCTCGGTACACCTGAAGTTGATGTTAAGACCCTGATCTGATGAATATAGAAAAGCATATGTTGACATCATCCATTTATTGTGCGACAATCACTCAATATCAAGATGGAACCGCAAGAAAGAAAGTAGCATTCACCTTATATTACCCTTCAGTCAGATGAATAGGCAGGCCCAAATTTGGGCGAAGATTATCTACACGTATCTTATACAGGAGACACTCCTGACTGATATGGCACGCGATAGGGTATGTCTTATTTATGCCTTAATATGTAATGATGTTGATGTGAACATAGGTGCAGTGAATTTTTTTGTTATTGATGATAGGCATATTTACACGCCTAAAGTACTTTAATTTACCCATACTTTAGCTAAGTTTTGAGGACCAAATATATATTTCCTACACTTTTAGTCCTTCTTCCAGTAAGTGAGCTAACCAACGTGATTAGCAAGTTTTCAGGTATAAATGATGAAGATTTCAGCATTTTATGGACTGGTTGCAGCCAAAGGAAGCTTCACGTAAGAAGGAAAGCAGCGTTTCGACGCCTATGGACTGAAAGTGACACATGGAAAACTTGTCCCGGGCAAAAACAGCATTTCCAAAGACTTAGAGATCAGCAGTAACTTCGTAGGATTAGGATAAGGATGCAGTATCCTAGTAGGATTAGGATAAGTACGCAGTAGCCTAGTAGGAATAGGATATGGGTTTTATAAAAACCCTATGATGCTGAACTTTTCAGCAAGCATTATTACAATTAAAAACAATTCTCTTTCAATCAATTCTTCTTCCCTTCTCTTTATATATTCGCCTTTTAATTTTCATAACAAGAGAAACGCTATTTTGCAAGGTATTCACGCCACAAGCCCTACCAAAACATACTTCACGTGAGATTTTTATCTTGGTATGCTGATAATGTCTATTGTGATTTGCGTTGCACTCATGAATAGATAAACTTCTCTGTTAGGGTTATGGAAGCCTTATGAGATACTATCTATTGCTATGAGTTTGTGAATTCGTGACACGTATACTGCTTATATCATTCTTCTCTTCATCTTAACTTAAATTCTTGTGGTTGCAAACATATAGAATACGCCAGTATAGCATTAACTTGTTCGAAAGAAAAGTTACATGTCTGGAAAAGAGAGAATGTCAAGGAAATAGGGCACCAACCCCTGTTTAAAAGTTAGTGCCGTAACTGGATTAACCTCTTGGAGAATTTGTACCATTAGATACGCTTTAAGCTCGAAAGAGTTAAAGTAAAATAGTCCTTGATGGTCGAAAGGCGCCTGGATTTACCATAGAATACGATTCTCTATAAGCACATGCATGTCTGAATTCCGCATAACTCATAGTCATTAGATACGTATAACTCATAAGGTGGACATAACCCTAACTCTCAATTCTCATTGATTAAAACCTACCAAGTACTCCATTTTACTCTTTTATTTTTCGTTTTTACTCTACTATTTTGTTTACATCATTTGCACGCACAAAATCCCCCCTTTATTCGCAGAACTGTCATCAAAAGTCTAATAATCATTGCGTACTTAGTGACCAAGTATTCCCTGTAGGATTCGACAACCAACCCAGTTGGGTTCTGTATTTGACAATGACCGCTTACACTCTTACGAGATCTGTAGTTTGAGCGTTTGATAACGCTCAATCTACAGCTCTCGTAGGAGTGTAAAGCGGTCGTTAGCAAATATAGAACCCAACTGGGTTGGGTATCGATCCCACAGAGAATAGCTTGGTCAACAAGTAAGTGAAATTATTAGACTTTTGATGCAAGTCTCGTAAGAATGGGGGGATTGTAATAAGTAACCAAAGTAATGAAATAAAAAGCTGAAAATAATAAAGTAAAAAGAGAGTATTTCGTAGGTTGTGAAACAATGAGAATTGAGGCGTTGGGGTTATATCCACCTTCAGAAGTATACGTCTCTATTGGCTATGAGTGTGTAGAGTCTTGACATGCAATTGCTTATAGAGAATTGTAGTCGATGGTAAATCCAAGCGTCTCTCGACCTAAACAAGGACTATTTCACTTTAACTCTCTCGAGCTTAAAGTGTGTCTAGCGGTACAAATTCTCCAAGAGGTTAGTCCAGGTACGGCACTAGCTTTTTAATAGGAAAGGGTGTCCTACTACCTTGACATTATCTCTTTTCCAGACAAATAACCTTTCTCTCGAACAAGTTAAATGTTAGACTGGCGTTGGTCTATGCGTCTTCTTTTCTAGACAAATAACCTTTCTCTCGAACAGGTTAGATGTTAGAATGGCGTGTTCTTGTGTTTGAACCGCAAAGGATGTAGATTTAAGATGAAGAGAATAATGATATAAGCAATATACTTGTCTTGAACTCACAAACTTATAGCTGTAGATAGTAACTCATTCGGCTTCCATAACCCCAACTAAGAGATTTAGTTACCCATGAATGCGTAGGATATCACGTTTTGCATGGTGGATGGCGTGAATAGTAGGTGTTTGGCGTGTGGTTTTGGTGATTCCGTAGCAAGTAACGATTCTCTTGTTGTGGAATTTAAGAATAGAAGAATGAAGAATTAAGAATGTATTGTAGGAAGATGTCTTAAGTGAAGAGTTAATTGAATTGTAAGAATGTGTTTGTAGTGGAAGATGAGAAAGATGGAAGAAAATTAATAGTTTAAGAATGAATTTCTTGAATGAAGGGAGGAGTTGCCTCCACTAAGGGAGGACTTGATTAAAATCTCTAGCATGATAGGGTATTTATAATACTCCTATCCTACTCCTACTATGCTAATGAAATAAATAACCAAATCCTACTAAACTAAGGAAATACTTAACCCATTTGTACTAGGTTAATGTAACATTCTCCTAATCCAAATAAACTAATGAAATACATAACCCAATTGTACTAGGTTAATGTATCATTGTCAAAATCCAGCTTTGTGTCTGTAAGTCCCCAAAGTCTTCAGAAATGCTGTTTTAGTCCTGGACAGATTTTCCATGCAGTCCCCAAAGTATTCAGAAATGCTGTTTTAGCCCGGGACAGATTTTCCATGCAGCAGATTTGGTCCTTTAGGCGTCCAGCTCCTTTCTACTTCGTTTGTGAGCTTTCTTTTGCGTCAAGTAAGCCATAAAATGCTGTATTTTGCATCATTTATACCTAAAACTTTCCTAATCATGTTTGTTAGCTCATTTACAGGAAAAAGGACTAAAAGTGCATAAAATAGATAAGTAGTTCTCAAAACTAGGCTAAAATATGGGCAAAATATATTGATATAGGCGCGTAAATTCGCCTATCATCAACACCCCACACTTGCAGCTTTGTTCGTCCTCGAACAAAATATCATGTCCTTCTAAACATCAACTTAGGGTTTTTACAACAACAACACAAAACATTTATCAAGACAAGCACAACAATTATCAACAAAGAGTAGCTTTTCGATTATAAGTAGAAACAGTTTAACCTCTAGCATAGACTCGTGATGGTGGTCAACTCGCATGCAAACATTAAGGTGCATAGAATCATATACAACTATCCAAAACTCATCAACCATGTGTGTCTCACAATATAGTACCCATAATCACTCACAATTATAGCATATTTTTCAAACATGGGTATCCAAGTGTCCTTGCTCTCACTCTCACAAAGAATTCATATGTAGCAACTAATGACCATAAGCTTGCCCTTAATGTAGTACTCTACTAAATGTCGGAATGTTAAGATTAGGATCAAGTAGGTCTTTAGATGGTTGTAATGTAGGCTAAGGGACGGGTAGGACTATTTTGGCCAGAAATAGTGACTAAGTTCCTAAGCACTTTAATACATCACATTGTATCGTTGACATTTTGTTCTTTCAACCTTTCTTCTTTCTTTTATTCTACCACCCTTGTTCTCCTCTTTTTGTTTTTCAATTTTAAGAACAACTCACTTTTCAGCTTTCTTTTCCTTTTTCTTTTCACAACATACCTCTTATGATAGCCCTTTCTTTTTCATAACATATTCAAGAACTATTACAATTTAAAGCATCATACTCACCCAATTTCCTCTTATATTGTCACATGACTTTTTCACTTTAAAGCACTCAGGATTTTGGATCAAATTATGGTCTTGAAAGAAATGGATTAGGCTTACATACAAGGTTGTCAAAGAAATAGGCTAAAGGCTCAAAAGGGTTTAACTAGGATGATGTACATGGGTAGGAAAAACTGAAGGTAAACATGTATAGGTTGTCAAAGAAATGCCTAAATCATATCCTAAACTTACATTCCTTATTTTCGCTTTGCATACATACCAGGCAAGTTCTAGCATCAGCCACATACATAGAAGATACTATTAATCTCACACACACAAGGCACATGGTCGACTTGATTGGAAGTAATATAGACTCTCGACCCAACAAGTGAAGGAATTAAATCACACAATATCACATAATGAGTCACAACTAGAGCCTAAATGTCTCAATAGTCACAATTGTAGCACATACTCTTGTTCTAATCTCATGCTGCCTATCAAAATAATTTCATGCGAAGCTAGAAAAAAAATTTTACTACTAAAAAAAAACACAACGAAACAAAAATGAAACAAAAGCAAACAAACATAGATGCGAATAGAGAAGTATAGCATGCAAACGAAACAAAAATGAAACAAAAGCAAACAAACATAGATGCGAATAGAGAAGTATAGCATGCAATACCACCACCCCACACTTAGTCGGGACACTGTCCTCAGTGGAAAATAAATACGAGGAACCTGGTTGGTCAGACTTATTCTCTATGTCTGGGGTTATACCCCTTTCATTGGAATCATCGTCAGAGTCGTCATCCTCAGAAGTTTCTCATAAGTATCCCACTTAATTCCAAGCGTGAGTCGGGGTATTTGCTGCGAGGAGGGTTCTCCTTGGTCCTTGCAACTTCTCTTTTTGCCCTTTTGGGAGGTGGTAGCCTTCTCCTTGCCTTGTCTCGCTTTAGGTGCCATTGTACCTGAGACTAGAAATAGTGTTAGTTGCAGCACAATCTCACTTGATACAATCTATAAGCAAGTACTAGGGGTACCACCCCACACTTAGTTTTGTTGCACAAATCAGCGAGGTGAACGTAGTCGATTTACTCAGATTTCGTCGACATACGTTTTAGGATTGTGTTCCAACAAGAAAATCAGCATTGTATCACTTATTTGCAGCCATTGGACTACTTTCATGGTAGATATAGCAACACTACGACATAGGGGTTACCACATGGAATCGATATTCTTACAACAAGCACAACCTCCTAAGTCGATAGGCACTATAATCTTATCCCGATGGCCGGGATAGTCTAACATGTAAGCATCCAAACAACACTCTTAAGCAATATTCATAGCCATATCTATTCAGCAAATATCATAACAATGCTATTGAAACCAAATTCAAGTCGGAAATAAGTCAAGAATTCCCTACGTATATGTTCACTCACATGATTATGCAACAACAATTCAAACACATGAACATCACCAACAATCTTATATGATTTAGCAATTTATAATAAGCATAGCAACGTAATACTTACGATAAATAAATGAAGAATAAGAGAGTACTTACTTGCTTGAAGCTTGTGGAGACGGTGTTGTGAGTTAGAAGAGCAAAAGAAGAAAATTTTGAGAAGATTTGGAAGGTTATGTGGCGCCTTTAGGGTGTTTTCTAATGTGGTTGTGTTGTAAAATTATGTCCCCTTTATATAGGAAGAGTATGGGTCGGGTTATGACCCATTTACAATCGGATTTGGGGACAAAATCACCCTATATGCGGCGCATATCCCTCGGCATAACACATGTATATGCGGCGCATTGTCCATGGCATAATGGGACATATGCGCCGCACATGGTATGGCATATCTAGGCATATGCGGCGCATATGGTATGGCATTTGGTCTCAGTATCTCAAATGCCATAGCATAGGCGGCGCATAGTCAAAAGCACACCTAGGAATAGGCGGCGCATAGTGTATTGCACACTAGATTCCGAGTCCTTAGGCGATAGAATAGGTTGTGCATCATTCGTGGCCTATTTTTACCAAGGCCTAGCCTTTCTCGAAGCCTATTATGACGTGAGAAAAGGCTCAATCCATAGCCTTATGCATCACCATTCCTAACTTACCAACTTTACCATACAATGCGTCCAAATCGTCAATTGAAATCAATCTCCTCGTTGAATACTTCTTGCACCTATTTTTGCTCAAAACTAAACGAAGCGATTAGTACGATGGGTTGCCTCCCACCTAGCGCCTTAGTTTTGGTCGTGGCTCGACAAAATCCTACGAAAACAAAAACAATTAAAAACATAAAAAAAACGATGGGTTGCCTCCCACCAAGCGCTTGATTTATTGTCGCGGCACGACATAGCTATCTCGATTACTTAGACTTCATCGAGATAGATGGGGCATCGTTTTCTGAATGGATTCAGACGACGCTGATACTTACTTGTAGGCATGCAATCTTCTTCGATATGACTCTTGTGCATACATACCTCAGGAGGGATACCAATTATATCATCAATAGTCCAACCCATAGCTCTCTTGTATCTCCTCAGAGCAGAGATGAGAGCTTCTACGTGCTGTTCACTTAAATCATCTGCTCTCTCCGGATGTATATTTCTACTTTCCAAGAACACATACCTTAGATAATCGGGAAGCTCTTGCGATTCTAGCATTGGTGGCTCGTCAAAGGGAGTATTCGCTGTTGGTCGATTCTTGAGTTCACAATCCGGTTTCTTAGGAGTATAAGACTTTATTTCTGTTAGAGCACTCATAAGTTCTTCATAACCTTCATTATCCTCATGCTCAACTTTCAGTGGCACAGCAGACAATGGCTCAACAGTAGGTTGTTTCTCTATAGATAATGCTTTCATATCCTCATAATGAACATCAGCTACAGATGACTCATTCATATCGCTGGGCTGCTTCATTGTTTTGCATGTATCAAACCGTACCACTTCGTCAACCACTTGCTTGCCTTTTGCTGAAGTTTCCAGCACTTTACCACTTCTGGTAGTGATGGCCATGCATGACCCATCATTCCTTGGGTTTTGCACAGTATCGCTAGGTAAAGTGCCAGCCTTTCTTTGATTAAATGCTGCTGAAAGTTGGCTGAATTGCTGCTCTAGTTGCTTGATAGAAGTGGAATGAGAATCGACTAATTGCTTCATGGAGGCCAAATCGTCAATCACCTCCTTAACTCCCGCGCTCGTCGCTTCCACTCCTTTCAATAACTTAGCCATCATGTCTTCCATAGAATTAGATGTGGTGGTAT
Source organism: Capsicum baccatum var. pendulum (assembly GCA_030864225.1). Lineage (NCBI taxonomy): Eukaryota > Viridiplantae > Streptophyta > Magnoliopsida > Solanales > Solanaceae > Capsicum > Capsicum baccatum. The sequence goes on from CM061550.1 coordinate 111,096,523, forward strand.
CACGTCTACCAGGGGGAACGTACAAACCACTATTTTCATTATTTTTCTTCCAACTACCTTGGTCTTTACCTCCAGATTTATCATAATAGTTCCGACCTTGGTTTCCTTGGGCATTCCCACGGAAACCCCCCTGATTGTTCAAGTAGTTGGCCTCCTCTTCTGAATCAGATTCGTCTCTTCCTTTTGACGCAATAGCTTTCACTTTTTCAGTCTTCCCCAATAGATGCTTTGTAAGAAGATCCATTTGGGTTTTCATGTGCGCCATATCTTGATCACGTTCTTCTTCTCTTCGCCTCTGCTCTGCAGTCATGCCAAAAGATAAAGTGGGGCTTGTTACCTCAGAATCCCTAGTATGCCAAGCTCTACTTTGCTTCGTCATCCGATCTAGCATATTGCTTGCCTGCACAAAGGTGAGGTCCATAAATGATCCACCTGCTGCATTATCAACCACTGGCTTAGTCACCGAATTCAACGCTCTGTATAATATCTCCATCAAGTGGACATTGGTCATATGATGGTTTGGGCATCGCATTAGCTTCGTCTTGAACCTCTCCCATGTTTCGTGGAGAGCTTCAGTTGGAAGCTGTCGAAAATTGGTGATCTCATCTCTCAATTGTGCTTTTTTGGATGGCGGAAAGAATCTTTCTAGGAAAGCGTCTTTCAATTGCCTCCAATGTGTAATAGAATCAGGAGTCAGCCCATTCAACCACATAGTTGCCTCCCCAGACAGAGACAATGGAAATAGACGTAATCGAATTGCATTCTGTCCAACTCCAGGATTGTCGAATGACTTGCATGTAGAAATAAAGTTGATCAGATGCATGTTCGGATCATCGCCTGCTAGTCCACCAAATAATCCCTTGAGTTGTAAAAGCTGAATCATGGCGCTAGTGATATTAAACTTTGCTCCGGGTGCTAATGGCGGAAGAATAATAGCTCCGGTGGCACCAGGTCCGTCCAGATCATCCTCATCATCATCAAACGGTATATGCACAGCTCGGCGTTCGGGCCTATATCTTGCTTGACGATCTCTTCTGTTTGCTGGTGTCGCCATCTCAGCAGTATGCTGTGGGTTTAATAGCTCTTCATCGCCCAGATCCTCATCGTCAAGATTTGTTGCTCGCCTACGGTTATCAATATTTTGTTGATGCACTTGAGCAGCCATCCTTTCAATTTCACGTTGTGCCTCCATTGATGCACTGAATAAACTTAAAAAAAAAACAAAAACAACAACTAAAAGTAAAAGTACGAGAATCTTTGACCAAAGGGTCTAGTAATTTTCACGAACTTTATTGACACTTGTATTCCCCGGCAACGGCGCCAATTTTTGATAACGCTCAATCTACAGCTCTCGTAGGAGTGTAAAGCGGTCGTTAGCAAATATAGAACCCAACTGGGTTGGGTATCGATCCCACAGAGAATAGCTTGGTCAACAAGTAAGTGAAATTATTAGACTTTTGATGCAAGTCTCGTAAGAATGGGGGGATTGTAATAAGTAACCAAAGTAATGAAATAAAAAGCTGAAAATAATAAAGTAAAAAGAGAGTATTTCGTAGGTTGTGAAACAATGAGAATTGAGGCGTTGGGGTTATATCCACCTTCAGAAGTATACGTCTCTATTGGCTATGAGTGTGTAGAGTCTTGACATGCAATTGCTTATAGAGAATTGTAGTCGATGGTAAATCCAAGCGTCTCTCGACCTAAACAAGGACTATTTCACTTTAACTCTCTCGAGCTTAAAGTGTGTCTAGCGGTACAAATTCTCCAAGAGGTTAGTCCAGGTACGGCACTAGCTTTTTAATAGGAAAGGGTGTCCTACTACCTTGACATTATCTCTTTTCCAGACAAATAACCTTTCTCTCGAACAAGTTAAATGTTAGACTGGCGTTGGTCTATGCGTCTTCTTTTCTAGACAAATAACCTTTCTCTCGAACAGGTTAGATGTTAGAATGGCGTGTTCTTGTGTTTGAACCGCAAAGGATGTAGATTTAAGATGAAGAGAATAATGATATAAGCAATATACTTGTCTTGAACTCACAAACTCATAGCTGTAGATAGTAACTCATTCGGCTTCCATAACCCCAACTAAGAGATTTAGTTACCCATGAATGCGTAGGATATCACGTTTTGCATGGTGGATGGCGTGAATAGTAGGTGTTTGGCGTGTGGTTTTGGTGATTCCGTAGCAAGTAACGATTCTCTTGTTGTGGAATTTAAGAATAGAAGAATGAAGAATTAAGAATGTATTGTAGGAAGATGTCTTAAGTGAAGAGTTAATTGAATTGTAAGAATGTGTTTGTAGTGGAAGATGAGAAAGATGGAAGAAAATTAATAGTTTAAGAATGAATTTCTTGAATGAAGGGAGGAGTTGCCTCCACTAAGGGAGGACTTGATTAAAATCTCTAGCATGATAGGGTATTTATAATACTCCTATCCTACTCCTACTATGCTAATGAAATAAATAACCAAATCCTACTAAACTAAGGAAATACTTAACCCATTTGTACTAGGTTAATGTAACATTCTCCTAATCCAAATAAACTAATGAAATACATAACCCAATTGTACTAGGTTAATGTATCATTGTCAAAATCCAGCTTTGTGTCTGTAAGTCCCCAAAGTCTTCAGAAATGCTGTTTTAGTCCTGGACAGATTTTCCATGCAGTCCCCAAAGTATTCAGAAATGCTGTTTTAGCCCGGGACAGATTTTCCATGCAGCAGATTTGGTCCTTTAGGCGTCCAGCTCCTTTCTACTTCGTTTGTGAGTTTTCTTTTGCGTCAAGTAAGCCATAAAATGCTGTATTTTGCATCATTTATACCTAAAACTTTCCTAATCATGTTTGTTAGCTCATTTACAGGAAAAAGGACTAAAAGTGCATAAAATAGATAAGTAGTTCTCAAAACTAGGCTAAAATATGGGCAAAATATATTGATATAGGCGCGTAAATTCGCCTATCATCAGCGTTATCAAAAATTGGCGCCGTTGCCGGGGAATACGGTTGTCAACTAAGTTTGTGATAGTTACTAGACCCTTTGGTCAAAGATTCTCGTACTTTACTTTTAGTTGTTGTTTTTGTTTTATTCAGGTTCTGTTGACAGAATGAGGCGCAACGAGAAATTGATAGAAGGGCTGCTCAACAGGAGCAGGCTAGATTAGCTGCGTTGGCCGCTGCTCAAGTGCATCAACAGAATATTGATAACCCAGGACGAGCAGCAAATCCTGATAATAAGGACTTGGGTGATGATGAGTTATTAAACCCAAGGCATGCTGATGAGGTGGCGACACCTGCGAACTGAAGAGATCGTCAAGCTAGATTTTGGCCTGAACGCCGAGCTATGCAGATTTCTTTTGATGATGATGATGAAGATTTGGATGGAGCTGGTGCCACAGGAGCTATTATTCCTCCGCCCTTGGCACCTAGAGCCAAGTTCAATATCACTAGCACCATGATTCAGCTTTTGCAACTCAAGGGATTATTTGGTGGACTAGCAGGCGATGATCCGAATATGCATCTGATCAACTTTATCTCTACATACAAGTCATTCGACAACCCAGGCGTTGGACAGAATGCAATTCGTCTGCGCTTATTTCCATTGTCTCTATCTGGGGAGGCAACTCTATGGTTGAATGGGCTAACTCCTGATTCTATTACTAATTGGAGGCAATTGAAAGACGCTTTCCTAGAAAGATTCTTTCCGCCATCCAAGAGAGCACAGTTGAGAGATGAAATCAGCAATTTTCGACAGCTTCCAACTGAAGATCTCCACGAAACATGGGAGAGGTTCAAGACGAAGCTTATGCGGTGCCTAAACCATCATATGACCAATGTCCACTTGATGGAGATATTATACAGATTTTTGAATTCGGTGACTAAGCCAGTGGTTGATAATGTTGCAGGAGGGTCATTCATGGACCTTACTTTTATTCAGGTAAGTGATATGCTAGATTGTATGATAAAGCAAAGTAGATCTTGGCATACCAGGGATTCTGAGGTAGCAAGCTCTACTATATCTATTGGCATGACTACAGAACAGAGACGTAGGCAAGAGAAACGTGACCAAGATATGGCTCACATGAAAACACAGATGGATCTTCTCACCAAGCACTTATTATCAGGGAAGACCGAAAAAGTCAAAGTAGTTGCGTCAAAAGGAAGAGATATATCCGATTCTGAAGAAGAATCTAACTACTTGAATAATCAGGGGGGTTTCCGAGGCAATTCCCAAGGAAACAAAAGTCGGAACTATTATGATAGATCTGGAAACAAGGATCGTGATCAAGGTAGTTGGAAGGATAAGACTGACAGGAGTGATTTGTATGTTCCTCCTGGAAGACGTGATGCTGCTGCATATGGTTCTGTAAATATGTCCATGGAAGATATGATGGCTAAGCTATTGAAAGGAGTAGAGGCAACCAGCACGGGAGTAACTGAGGTAATAAATGATTTGTCCTCAATAAAGCAATGGGTTGACTCGCATTCTACTGCAATAAAACAGCTGGAGTAATAATTAAGTCAACTATCAGCGACAATCAACTAAAGAAAAGCTGGCACTTTACCTAGTGACACTGTGCAAAATCCAAGGAATGATGGATCATGCAGGGCTATTACTACCAGGAGCGGTAAGGTGTTAGACAATTCGTCTAAAGGCAAGCAGGTGGTTGATGATATAGAGGAGATTGTTATTGACACAAATTGTGATGATTCTGTAGAAGCTGAAAATCAGAAGGAGCACGTTCATGAGAAAACTATTCCTCTTCCACCCCCACCTTTTCCTCAGAGACTGAAGAAAAAGGCTAATGACACACCTGAAAAGGCTGATAATTGGAAGCAAGATAAAAAGGAAGTGGTGGAGAAAATGATTCCCCTTCCACCACCACCTTTTCCGCAGAGACTGAAAAAGAAGGCGGATGATACATGGTTCAGTAAATTCATGATGATGTTGAAGCAGCTGACTATTAATGTTCCTTTGGTGGAGGCGCTGGAACAGATGCCTGGGTACGCTAAATTCATGAAGGACCTTTTAACAAAGAAGCGGGCAGTAAGCTATGAGCCGGCAGATAATATTCATCATTACAGTGCAATTGCCACAAGGTCCTTAGTAAAGAAAAAGGCAGACCCTGGTGCTTTCACTATTCCTTGCACGGTTGGATCTATGAATTTTGCTAAGGCATTGTGCGATTTGGGAGCAAGCATCAATTTGACGCCACTATCCGTCTATAGAAAGTTGGGGTTGGGCGACCCTACACCAACCAATATGCGGCTCGTGATGGCAGATAGGTCGATAAAAAGACCTGTTGGTATCTTAAATAATGTGTTGGTGAAGGTTTCCACCTTCATCTTTCCTGCAGACTTTGTTATTTTGGATTGCGGGGTGGATTCTGAAGTTCCCATAATCTTGGGACGCCCTTTCCTCGCAACTGGAAGTGTGCTTATTGACATGAGAGCTAATGAGCTTTTATTTCAGTTGAATGACGAAGTGGTCCGTTTTGATGTATGCAAGGCAATGAAGCAGCCCGAAGATATGGATGTGTTCTCTGTAGCTGAAGTTAATTATAAGGATGACAAAGAATTATCTGTAGAAAAGCAGCTTACTGATGAGTCACTATCTGATGAGCTGCTGAATTTTGAGCGTGAGGAGGCTCAAGAACATGAAGAAACTATGTGTGCTCTAACAAAAATAGGGTCCTATTTTCATACTCCTAAGCAGCCAGACCTTGATCTTAAGAATCAACCGTCACCAACAGCAAAGACTTCCATTGAAGAGCCCCCAGTGCTAGAATCGAAAGAGCTCCCCAATTATCTAAGGTATGCATTCTTGGGAAGTGGAGATACACTTCTTGTGAGTGTGTCGGATGATTTAAGTAAACAGCACGTAGAGGCTCTCATCTCTGCTCTAAAGAGATACAAGAGAGCTATGGGTTGGACTATTGATGATATAATTGGTATCCCGCCTGGGATATGTATGCACAAGGGTCATCTCAAAGAAGATTGCATGCCTACAAATAAGCCTCATTGTCATCTGAATCCATTTAGAAAATGGTCCACCATCTATCTCAATGAAGTCTAAGTAATCGAGATAGCTATGTCGTGCCGCGACAATAAATCAAGCACTTGATGGGAGGCAACTCATCATTTTTAATTGTTTTTGTTCTTTTTGTTTTCCTAGGATTTTGTCGAGCCACGACCAAAAATAAGGCGCTTGATGGGAGTCAACCCATCGTTCTAATCATTTTTGTTGTTTTTGAGTAAATGTAGGTGCAAGAGGTGTAAAGGAGGAGATTGGTTTCAAATTTTGATTTGGAAGTATTGCATGTTGAAGGTGGTAAGTTAGGAATGAAGAAGCAAAAGGCTATGGGTTAGGCATTGCCTATGAAAATATAGGGAAAGAACAAGGCAAGGCCTATGTAAATCTAGGCCACGAACAAGGCAAGGCCTATGCTATGGCCTAAGCTCTCAGATTCTACAATGCCATGGCATAGGCGCCTCCTATGCTCAACAATGTCATAGCATAGGCGCCGCCTATGCAAAAGCCTTTTGTTTCTGAATCTAGTATGCCATGGCATAGGCGCAGCCTATGCCTAACAATACCATAGCATAGGCGCCGGTTATGCTCAACAATGCTTTGCAAAAGGCGCCGCCTTTGCCAAGCATAGGCAAAGCATTAGGCGCCGCCTATGGTCACTTTTGGTCTCCAAATCCGATTCCAAATGGGTCAAAACCCGACCCAAGCTTGTCCTATAAATAGAACCTTAGTCTTAGAACAAAAAACCATTGCAAACCATACCTAAGCACCGCCTACCTCTCCAAATTCTCTCAAAAATTTTCGTTTTGCTCTTGTAAATTTGCAAGAACATCTTTCGACGCCATCAACCAAGTAAGTACTTCTTTGTTCTTCTTTTACATTCCGTAAGTACTACACTACTACACCTATAATAAGATGTTAAATCTTGAAGTAGTGTTGATGATTTGAATGTGGTTGCTTTGTTGTGATACAACTAAGTGAGTGAAAGAATACGTAAGGATACTCTTGAATTGTTTCCAACTTGTACTTAATTCTTATACACTTTCATACTTTTGCGGAATTGACATGGCCAAGAAAATTGCATAATCTTATAACTAGAAAGCTTACATGTTGGAATGACTTGTTCATCGAGATGAGAATCATGGTTGACTACAAACATACGATGTTGTGATTATTTCTAAATGCTATAACTTGATTCAATCTCTATGTAGTAGTCTTGCTCAAAAGATACATCAATCCAAACATGAAAGTATTGCAAAGATTTCATGAAATAGAATCAAAAAGGATAGTTAAGATGACAAGAAAAGTATGAATGCACTGATTATATTGTTGGAACATAACACCTAAACGTATATCGATGAAGTCTGAGTAATCGACATCGTTCACTTCACTAGTTTGTGCCAACAAATTAAGTGTGGGGTGGTGCTACTACTGCTTGTTTGTTGATTGTATCCACCGAGATGAAGCTAACATGACTATTATTTTAATCTTAGGTACAATGGCACCAAAAGCAAGACAAGGAAAAGAAAAAGCAACCACTTCACAAAATGGCCAGAAAAGGGGACGAAAGGAGCAAGGAGAATCCTCCTCGCTGCAAATACCTCGCCGCATGTTCGGAATAAAATGGGTCCTAGAGGAGGAAGGAAAGGAGTGGTATAGGAACAATAAAGAGAAAAAATATGTTCATGCGGAGTTGATACACAAGGAGAGCCTAGCAAAGAAAGAACCCCGTATGTTGGCCAAGATAATGGCGTTACATCTTGATTTCATCTTCCGAGATATGGGGGAGTGCAATATCGATTTAACACGAGAATTCTATTCCAACTGGTCACCAAAAACTACAAGGAGTGAAGTAAAGATTTGGGGCCAAGTTCTGCAACTAAATGCGGAGTTCTTTAACTCCTTTCTAGGTTTGTGATCTGTTGATCCATCACCACTCAAGGAGCTATATAACAGACCTCCGTATAGGGCCATTAGACACACATTGTGCGGAACAAGATCTATGGCACGATGGAGTAGACACAAGGACACCGGTCGGCACAACACCTTTCTATATGCTTCCTTAAATAGGGAAGCTAGGATATTATTGCGAATAGTCAACTCTTGCCTGATTCCAGGGACACAGTACACAAAGATAACACGATATAGAGTGTGCTTGGTGTATGCATTGATGAAGAATATCCCTATCAACATTAGGGAAATTATTTGATCTACAATGCGTAAGGCTAGGCTGCACAAGAGGTCCCACTTCAGCTTTGGCAATCTGTTGACTGCATTATTGAGGAAGGAGGACATCGAAGAGGAACCTGTTAATCATAATCTTCCACACAACCCGAAGAAGGTTGACCTCACAAAGGTTAAAGATGCTGAATCCACGCATGGTGTCAACCTTACCACTGCAGAAAGAGATGCTCACGACGAAAGCTTCTTCCTCCATTTATATGGCATGACGAGGTTTACCATGATGAGCGGGGGTCATGTTCCAACTGTTGCAGAGCTCCAACGGCTGGATTATGACTACCCAATGAATGAGCATGCGAGGGCGATGTGTGGAGTAGGTGTATTTTTTGAGGAATCTCTTGATGACGATGTGCCAACCAATGATGATCGCCGAATGCCAGACTCTGACATAGAGGAGAACTCTGACAACGATGACTCTAATGATGATTCCGATGAAGGGGGTATGACCCCAGACATAGAGGAGGAGTCTGACTAACCAGGTTCTTCTTATTTATTTTCCACTAAGGGCAGTGTGTCCCGTCTAAGTGTGGGGTGCTGGTATTTGTATGCTATACTTCCTTATCTATATTTGCATTCATTTATGTTTGTTTGTTTTGATTTTTTTAGTAGTAAAATTTTTTTTACTTTGTATGAAATTGTTCTAATAGGCAGCATGGTATGATAACAAGAGTCTGTGATAAAATCATTACTATTGAGATGTTTAGGCTCTAATTCTGACTCACTGTGTGATATTTGTGTGGTTTAATTCATTCACTTGTTGGGGTCAAGAGTCTGTACTGCTCCCAATAAAGTTGACCATGTCCCTTGTGTGTGTGAGGTAATAGTATATTTTATGTTGTGGCTGATGCTAGAACTTGCCTGGTGTGTGTGTAAAGCGAAATAAAGAGTGCAAGTTTAGGTGATGATTTAGGCATTTCTTTGGAAGCCTGTGATTGTTTACCTTCTTTTTACCTACCCATGGACATTATCCTAGTCAACCCCTTTTGAGACTTTTAGCCTATTTTCTTTGACAGCCTCATATGTAAGCCTAATCCATTTTTTTTCAAGACCATAACTTGATCCAAATTCCTAAGTGCTTTAAATTGTAAAGTCATGTGACGAAATAAGAGGAAATTGGGTGAGAGTGATGCCTTAGAGTGTATTGGTACTTGAAATTGTTATGAAAAGAGTGGCTATCATAGAGGTGTGTTATAAAAAAAGAGAAGAGAGAAAAATGAAAAGAAAAATAAAAAGTTAATTCTATTCAAAATTGAATAACAAAAGAGGTGAGAAGGGGTGGTAGATAAAAGGAATGTAGAGAAGTTGTTTAAAAGAAAGTGTTAATGGCATAATGTGATGTATTAAAGCGCTTAGGAACATAGTCACTATTTCTGGCCAAAATAGTCCTACCCGTCCCTTAGCCTACATTACAACCTGTAAAAGACCTATTTGATCCTAAGCTTAGCATTCTGATACTTAGTGGAGCATTACACTAAGGGCAAGCCTATGGTCATTAGTTGCAACATATGAATTCTTTGTGAGAGTGAGAGCAAGGAAAATCTTATACCCATGTTTCGAAAAATGAAATACTTGTAAGTGATTATGGGTGATATATTGTGAGACACACATGGTTGATGAGTTTTGGGTAGTTGTGTATGATTCTCTGTGCCTTAACTTTTGAATACGAATTAACCATCATCACGAGTCTATGTTAGAGGTTGAATTGTTTCTAGTAGTGATCAGAAAACTACTCTTTGTTAATAATTGTTATGCCTAACTTGATGAATATTTTGTGTTGTTACTGTGAAATCCTAAGTAGATGTTTATATGGGCATGGTATTTTGTTCGAGGATGAACAAAGCTTTAAGTGTGGGGTGTTGATGATAGGCGTATTTACACGCCTAAAGTACTTTAATTTACCCATATTTTAGCTAAGTTTTGAGGACCAAATATATATTTCCTGCACTTTTAGTCCTTTTTCCAGTAAGTGAGCTAACCAACGTGATTAGCAAGTTTTCAGGTATAAATGATGAAGATTTCAGCATTTTATGGACTGGTTGCAGCCAAAGGAAGCTTCACATAAGAAGGAAAGCAGCGTTTCGACGCCTATGGACTGAAAGTGACGCATGGAAAACTTGTCCCCGGCAAAAACAACATTTTCAAAGACTTAGGGATCAGCAGTAACTTAGTAGGATTAGGATAAGGATGCAGTATCATAGTAGGATTAGGATAAGTACGCAGTATCCTAGTAGGAATAGGATATGGGTGTTATAAAAACCCTATGATGCTGAACTTTTCAGCAAGCATTATTACAATTAAAAACAATTCTCTTTCAATCAATTCTTCTTCCCTTCTCTTTATCTATTCGCCTTTTAATTTTCATAACAAGAGAAACGCTATTCTGCAAGGAATTCACGCCACAAGCCCTACCAAAACATACTTCACGTGAGATTTTTATCTTGGTATGTTGATAATGTCTATTGTGATTTCTGTTGCACTCATGAATAGCTAAACATCTCTGTTAGGGTTATGGAAGCCTTATGAGATACTATCTATTGCTATGAATTTGTGAATTCATGACACGTATACTTCTTATATCATTCTTCTCTTCATCTTAATTTAAATTCTTGTGGTTGCAAACATATAGAATATGCCAGTATAGCATTAACTTGCTCAAAAGAAAAGTTACATGTCTGGAAAAGAGAGAATGTCAAGGAAATAGGGCACCAACCCCTGTTTAAAAGTTAGTGCCATAACTGGATTAACCTCTTGGAGAATTTGTACCATTAGATACGCTTTAAGCTCGAAATAGTTAAAGTGAAATAGTCCTTGATGGTCGAAAGATGCCTGGATTTACCATAGAATACGATTCTCTATTAGCACATGCATGTCTGAATTCCGCATAACTCATATTCATTAGATACGTATAACTCATAAGGTGGACATAACCCTAACTCTCAATTCTCATTGATTAAAACCTACCAAGTACTCTATTTTACTCTTCTATTTTCCGTTTTTACTCTACTATTTTGTTTACATCATTTGCACGCACAAAATCCCCCCTTTATTCGCAGAACTTTCATCAAAAGTCTAATAATCGTTGCTTACTTAGTGACCAAGTATTCCCTGTGGGATTTGACACCCAACCCAGTTGGGTTCTGTATTTAACAACGACCGCTTACACTCTTATGAGAGCTGTAGTTTGAGCGCTATCAGTTATGAAAAAGATGCATCTTTGTCCGGAGCAAAGGTATAGATTTGGGGGCATACTGATAAGATTCCTCCGAGATTAGAAGGTAGAGGAGGAGGACCTAGACTATAGGCTACCTGTGGACACCCGTCCTATTGATGTATCCCGTACTAAGGGAAGTCCAGCTTATGGTTTTGCATTGACTATGCCCCAGCGTCAGGCTTTGAATGATGAGATCACTACCTGGATGTATAGGCTACAGATGCTTTAGTTGTGGATCGGTGAGCTTCTAGCTACCCAGCAGGAGATTAGATGTAATGCCCTAAAAATGGGTCCCAAGACATCACACAATGCTCAAGACTACAAGTAGCCTCAAGCTAACCCTGTAAGTCTTCTTCTAAATCTAAAGCTTATAATAAAGAAATGTAGATATATAATCAGAGCTAAAACTGCAAAATTCTGTCTAAGCTAAGCTAATATTATCTGTACATGATATCTAAAAGTACTTGACGTAAAAGTCTGGACAATCAAACTAGAAATCTGAACTATATCTAACATCTGACAAGCCTCTATAACTAATAACTAGAGACCCACTGGGACAAGCCCCCAACCAAGTCAAACTGACTGAAAATATTGAATCAACTACTACAATAAGCTAGAAAATCTGAATGACTGATAACGCCCAAACTACAGCTCTCGTTAGAAAGTGTAAGCGGTCGCTGTCAAATATAGAACCCAACTGGGTTGGGTGTTGAATCCCACAGGGAATACTTGGTCACTAAGTGTTGTAATTGTTAGCAGACTGTTGGTCGAAAATTCCACGGAAAGGGGGGATTTTGGGTTATGGCGTGAACCAAAAATATTAAAGTAACAATGGAATGCTTTGTTTAGTAAGATTTAATCACAGAGAATAATAAGTTAGGGTTATGTCCACCTTATGAGTTCTACGTATCTATTAACTATGAGTAATGCAGAATTTACACATGCATGCACTTATAGAGGTTCGTATTCTAATGGTAAATCCTAGTGTCTCTCAACCATCCAGGATTATTTCACTTTAACTCTCTCGAGCTTAAAGTGTATAACTAACGGTACAAACTCTCCAAGAGATTAATCCGGTTAAGGCATTAACATGTAAACAGGGGTTAGTATCCCTATTTCCTTGTCACACTCTCTTTTCCAAACATGTAACTTTTCTCTCGAACAAGTTAATGCTATAATGGCGTATTCTATATGTTTGCAACCACAAGAATTTAATTAAAACAAAGAGAGTAATGATATAAGTAGCATGCGTATCAAGAATTCACAAACTCATAGTAATAGATAGTATATCAAAAGGCTTCCATAACCCTAACAGAGAAGTTTAGCTACTCATGAATACAATAGAGATCAACGAAGACATCATCATCATACCAAAGTTAGAATAATCTCACATTGGGGATGAGAATGGCGTCAAGTAGTGTTTGACATTTTTCCTCTATCCGTCCTCAAGTAGCGTGTTTCTCTGTTGTACTTACAGAATCTGTGAACTGAATAATACTAAAAGTCAAATGAATAGAAAAATCGGATCAATAATAATGCTTGCTGAAAAATTCAGCAAATAAGGTTTTTATAACATCCTTGTCCTAGTCCTACTTGGTTACTGCTGCACCCCTAAGTATTAAGAAATACTGATTTTGCCCGGGACAGATTCTCCATGTATCACATTCAGTCCACAAGCTTCCAAAAGCTGCCTTCCTTCTTACGTGAAGTTTTCCTTTGCTGCCCACAGGTCCACAAATTACTGAAATCTTCATCATTAATACCTAAAAACATGCTAATCATGTTGGTTAGCTCACTTACAGGAAAATGGACTAAAAGTGCAAGAATTATATATTTTATCCTCTAAACTTAGCTATAACATGGGTGAATTATGGTGTTTAGGCGTGTAAATACGCCCAACATCAATGACTAGGTCCCTAAACTATGGGGACTTACCAACTATTGGGATATAGATGGAGATGCTCGATATCACTCACACTGTTGAAACTGAGCACTCGAACCTACATTATGAGACAATGTAGCACATAGACGTATATATGGATTAGTACTTCTGGAATGTACTATGTATAGGAGGGTGAATGCATAAGTAAAATAATATCTCAATCTTTGTATAAACTTGTAAAAATAATGCATGTTAAGTGTAAATGACTCACATTGGTTGGAATAACTGAAAGCTAGAAATCATAAATCATGAGTGATAATACATACTGCATAAATCATGCGAGTCATAACACTTAGTTCTAAAAGTTGTACTAGTATCCTATCTCTTAAATCATGTGGTCTAAGTGTAGAAAGGACTCACTTTTATATCCGTAAACTGAAAGCTGAAATCTAGTAGCTAATGTCTTATGTAAAGAAATATCTGAATAAAGTTGTGAGCCTTTACACTTAGTCTCTGAAACCTTTTCTGTTATGATTACTCTTTTCTGTAGGTTGTAGGGAGGTTCTTCTAACCGACATAAACCATGTGAGCTAACATGGAGTTCAACATCTAGTTCCCTTAGAGAAAAATCTCACATTAGGGAGAGGTATTATACTCTTGCCACGGAGTATAACCTAATCTAATTTATCACATTTTTAACTGTCATCCATATAGAAATGGGAATAATTTGAACCTACGTTGGCTCGTAGTTCTGGGGCATGTAAACATACCCAAATCGGTGCTAAATACTACTTCCTTTAATTTGTATGCTTATTCTATAAGAAATCAACCTTTAAAACTAGTATAAGGGTTTACAATGAAAACATTGTAAACCTCTTGTAAATCTATTTACTGTAAACTATAGTTAAATCCTTAAAGTGGATTCCATATCTAAGCTAAGATCAAATCATTGTCCAAAATCTGAATATAACAACTCATGAGATGCTTAAAAGCATAATCTTCTTGAAATATCAATATTCAAACTAGGGCTGATAACTCATGCATCAAATTCATGTCAAATTATCATAAAGTTCATGCTTAATAATGAAAATCTTGAAAATATAATTCTAAATGTGGGAATTAATGTCATGCGCATAAAAATACGAAAGTAGACATGTAATTCAACATAAATCAATTGTAATCTCAAAATCTTCAAATAGTAAAGAGTGAGTATAAACCCTAGACTGAAATTTATATAATTTCATATAAAATTCAACTTTAAAACAAATTTTCGGCACAAGGATGAAAAAATTATCCTTGTTAATGACCCCACATACCTTAATTGATGAATAGATGAAGAAGCTTGAAATTTGAGTTCCTATTTGTACTCTTGAAGATTGATTATTGAAGTTCTTGAATTGAGAATCTTGAATTTTGGGTTATCTTGGAAAAAGAATGGTGGAACTTGGATTTCCTAAGGTTTAAGTTTTGAGGTTCCATGGTTTCTTGGAGAGTAATTTGATGAAAAGTAATCATACTATGCTTAGAATAGGTTTAATCTAGTTTTTTTCATGAATTGGGGGCTTGGGTAATGACTAGATTGCCCTTTGGAAAATTAACTCGGAACTGAAATCCTGATTTTGGGCCCCACCACGATGCGGTGATTATTGCGGTGGCTTACTAGAAAAGGACGGGTGCTATTTTGGCCTCTGGCGCGATGCGGTGAACTTGTGTTGCTTCACTGGAAAAGGACGAGTGTCATTTTAGTCTACTATGATGCGGTGTCTGTCCCATTGAGATTTCTAGAATGATACCAACCAATCGTGATGAGCTACTGGAAAGGGATGAATGGGAATTTGGAATTCATCATGACACGGGATAATTGTGGTGCTTCACTAGAAATCAGACAATTGAGATTCTTCACCTCACCGTGATGTAGTGCTCAACCGAGTATCGAATTAATGCAAAATTTGTATCGTTGAAAAGCTGGTTCAATTATCTACCATTTAGTGGGAATAGAGATGGAAAATTCTACACGTATCAAGATTTATAAATTTTTAAAGTTGACCCTTGACATTCTAGGAGCTAAACTGAGCTAGGAGAAGTTTGGGGTATTACAATATCTCCCTCTTGGGAACATTCCTCCTCGAATAAGACCAGTTAAACTGAAGATACTGAGGTACTGAGGCTATATGCTAGCATGCATAACTAAAACAAAATTGCATGACTGAATCTAAAGCATACTGAGAGACTGAACTAATCTATGAATGCATGAATTTACATGAAGATAACTATATGGTTGAATATGAGACTAGAAAAGAACTAATTAAGGAAAACTATTACCTCAGGATAAATCTGAGTTTATGGAGAAAAGGTGAGGATACTTGGTATGCATGTCTGCTTCTGCTTCCCTAGTATCACCCTCAACAGACTGATTTCACCATAGAACTTTGACTGAGGGAACTTCTTTGTTCCTTAGTCTATGGATCTAATGATCAAGAATCTCTATTGGAAGCTCTTTGTATGAAAGTCTATTCTTAATGCCTGTGCTTTCTAAAGGGACTACAATAGATGAATAATACATACATATCTTCAATAAGGATACATGGAACAATGGGTGAACTGATGACAAGTCTGTGGTAGCTCAAGCTCATACGCTACCTTCCCCACACAACTCAAAATCCTGTAGGGACCCACATATCGAGACTAAGCTTCCCCTTTTTGCCAAATCTCTTCACCTCCTTCATGGGTGAAACCTTCAAATACACAAGATCATCTACTTCAAACTCAAGATCTCTCATTCTTACATTTGCATAAGATTTTTTACGACTATGATCTGCTTTCAATCTCTCTCAAATTAACTTAACTTTCTCCATGACTTCAAACACCATATTTAGCCCAATAAAAATGGCCTCACCCACTTCAAACCAATCGACGGGTGATCTAGATCTCCACCCATAAAGAGCCTCAAATGGGGCCATCTGAATACTAGAATGGTAACTGCTATTGTAGGCAAACTCTATCAATGGCAAGTGGTCATCCAAACTGTCTTTGAAATCAAGAACACATACCCTGAACATATCCTCCAAGGTCTGAATGATGCTCTCTGCCTGACCAACTTTCTACGAATGAAAAGATGAACTGAGATGAAAATAGGTACCAAGACCTTTCTGAAAGGCCTTCCAAATTGATAGGTAAACTGATTACCCCTATCTGAAATGATGGACAAGGGAACTCTAAACAATCTAACTAGCTCTCTGATATACAGCTTAGCATAATCTTTAGTTGTGTAGGACATGTGAATAGGCAAGAAATGGACTGATTTGGTCAATCTGTCTACAATAACCCAAATCAAATCATACTGACGACTCAAATGGGGTAATCCAGTCACAAAGTCCATATTCATCTCTTCCCACTTCCAAGTGGGAGTACCAAACTCTTGCAAAGTGCCACTAGGTCTTTGGTTCTCTACCTTAAACTGTTGACAAGTCACACACTTGGATACAAATTCTTCTATATCCTTCTTCATACCACTTCACCAATAGACTTCCCGCAAATTACGGTACATCTTAGTGGCTCCTGGATGAATGGAGTAATGCACACCATGCACTTCATCCATAATCTGCATCCTCAAATCATCAACACATGGCATACACAATCTACTCTGGTATCTCAGCGCACCATCTCCCCCTTAGGATAAAACCTCTACCTTTTGATCTTTAACTGAAACCTTCATTTTGACCAAACTAGAATCCTTATCCTGCTTCTCTTTCACTTCAAAAACTAGAGAAGATTTAGAACTACTCTGAACTCAAATATTCTGTTCAGCTAATTCAACCAACCTCACACCCAATCTAGCAACAAGTGAATGTCTCAAACTAATTTTGTCTTATCATTCTCTACATAAGCAACACTACCCATAAACAGTATACTAAGGGTGTCTACCACTACATTGGCCTTGCCCGAATGATACAACACACTTACATCATAATTCTTCAACAATTCTAACCACCTTCTCGAACAAATATTTAAATCTCTCTGAATGAACACATATTGCAAACTTTCGTGATCCGTAAATACATCAACATGCACCCCATAAATATAGTGCCTCTAAATTTTTAATGCAAAAACAACAACAGCTAACTCAAGATCATGGATAGGATAGTTCTTTTCATGAGTCTTAAGCTATCTAGAGGCATAGGATATAACCTTACCTCTCTACATCGAAACATAACCCAAACTAATTCTAGAAGCATCACAATAGACAATGAATCCATCTGAACTATCAGGTAGCACTAAAACTGGGACTAAAGTGAATCGAGTCTTTAACTCCTGAAAACTCTTCTCACAAAAATCTAACCACTAAAACTTAACTTTCTTCTAAGTTAATCTAGACATAAGGGATGCAATAGAATAAAAACCTTCAACAAAACATCTATAATAGCTTGCTAAAACCTAAAAAACTCCTGATGTCTGATGGAGAGATAGGTCTAGGCTAGTTTCTTAATTCTTCTATCTTTTAGATATCAACTATAATGCCATCAGCAAAAATAATATGACCAAGGAAAGCTACTGTCCTTAGACAAAATTCATATTTGCTAAATTTGGAAAATAAGTGGTAATCTCTAAGAGTTTGTAACACAATTCTAAGGAAACTCGGTGCTAAATACTACTCCCTTTAATCTGTATGCTCATTTTGTAGGAAATCCACCTTTAAAACTAGTGTAAGGATTTGCAATGAAAATCTCTAGTAAATCTGTTTACTGTAAACTGTACTTAAATCTGTAAAGTGAATTCTATATCTAAGCAAAGATAAAAAGATCAAATATTTGTTCAAAATCTTAATATAACAATTCATGAGATGCTTAAAAGCATAATCTTCTTGAAATATCAATATTCAAACTAGAGCTAATAACCCATGCATCAAATTCATGTCAAATCATCATAAAGTTCTTGCTAAATAATGAAAATCTTGATAATTCGGTTCAAAATCTGGGAATTAATTTCATGCACATAAAACTACAAAAGTAGACATACAATTCAACATCTAAATCAATTGTAATCTCAAAATCTTTAAATAATAAAGAGTGGATATAAACCCCATACTGAAATTCATATAACTTCATATAAAATTCAACTTTAAAACTAATTTTGGGCACAGGGATGAAAGAATTATCCTTTTTAATAAACCATATATCTTAATTGATGAATAGATGAAGAAGCTTGAACTTTGAGTTCCTCATTTTACTCTTGAAGATTGATTCTTGAAGTTCTTGAATTTTGGGTTATCTTAGAAAAAGAATGGTGGAATTTGGATTTCTTGAGGTTTAAGTTTTGCTTGGAGAGTAATTTGATGAAAAATAATCATATTATGCTTAGAATAGGTTTAATCTAGTATTTTTCATGAATTGGGGCTTAGAAAATGACTAGATTGCCCTTTGAAACAATTAACTCGAAACTGAAATCCCAATTTTGGGCCCCACCACGATGCGGTGCTTATCGCGGTGGCTTACTAGAAAAGGATGGATGCCATTTTGGCCTTTGGCATGAAGTTTTCATTGCATCACTGGAAAAGGATGAGTACCATTTTGCACTACACCATAATGCGGTGTCTGTCCCATTGAGATTTCTAGTGCGATTCCGTCCAATCACAGTGAGCTACTGGAAAGGGATGAATGGGAATTTGGACTTCACTGTGATGTGGGATAATTGTGGTGCTTCATTGGAAATCGGACAATTATAATTCTGCACCTCACCACGACACGGTGCTCTACTATTTTTTACTAAAATAGCCATAACTTCTCAATCGAGTATCGAATTAAGGAGAAATTGGTATCATTGGAAATATGGTTCAATTATCTACCATTTGGTGGGTCTAGAGATGGAAAATTCATGTATCAAGAGTTATACATTTTAAAAGTTGACCCTTGACATTCTGGGAGCTAAACTAAGCTAGGAAAAGTATGGGGTATTACATTAGAGCTATAGAGTTGGACTATCCTCTTGGTCATCATACGAGGACCATGATACGGATAGGCCCTAATTTTATAGACTTTGTTGATGATGATGTTCCTACTGACGAGGAGCGTCGACTACTTGATTCAGATTTAGAGTCAAAGAAGACAGATACAGACGATGATGATCCAAACTTGGGAGCGGAAGCTTATGGTCCAGAATCTGATGATGATATAGATGGGATATGACAAGGGAGATTTTCCCTATAACATACTAATCTTATTTTTCAAGCACTGGGACAGTGCTTCACTTTAAGTGTGGGGTGGTGGAATTTCATTCCTTGTACTCTATTTGTTTTGTTATTCCCTGTACTTTATTTGCTTTATTTTGTTGGATATTTTTTCTTTTTGAGTATTGACATCACTCATTCTAGCTATTCGGAACTATGGTCTGTAATAGTTAGCATTAATGTAATTTGGCTTAGTGGTAGTTTGTTTATATGTTTTGTGCTTAGTAGTTACTTTTCTTTAAGTAGGAGTAAACAAAAAATTCCTCAAGGAAATTCGGAATAAGTCATCATACTTAGGGGCCCTCCCCTATGATGGATGGATGACAACCGTCTTAAGGGGAGTTATTTGCATCGTAGGAAGTTAGGAAGTGATGAGAACCACATCACAGTATTAAGAAGGAATGCTTTGTGTTGATCCATAAGGTTGTGTGACTTGAAAGTCACTTGATTTGAAAAAGACACATGTCATAAATTAGAAAAAAAGGGAATTCGTTTGAAATACTTAATCTCAATTGGTGAAATTTTTGGCTTGCTGACTTAAAGTTGAATTTGAAAAGTGCTAGATTGAAAACCAATGGGGAGTCGGCTTGAATTTAGCGTTCCCCAAGAGTGATAGAGGTTTTACTTATTCTACATGTGTAGTGGTGTGTAGAACTTTCCCAGTGTGTTTATGAAGTGAAATAAAGAATGTTGGATATAGGAAATGATGTAGGCATTTTAATTGATAGCCAATTTTTCAGACCTTGTGTACCTATCCTTGTGCATATTCCTAGTTATCCCCTTTCAGCCTATAGCCTTATTTCTTTGGTAACCTCATGAGTAGCTTATTCTTATTTTATCCTTCAACCATAATTTAATCCAAGTACTCCTAAGAGATTTAGTGAAAATATTAAAATAAGGAGTAGGAAGTTGAATAAGGAGTATGGCGAAATTGAAGCCCTTAAGAGATTACTATGTAGATAGGAATAACATATATATTGATTGAGAGCATGAAATAAAGAAAAGAAATGAGTGGTGGAAGAAAAAGTAAAAGAGAAAATCTATAAAGAAAAGGGGGAAAATGGTGAATGTATGACAATCCCACATAGTGTATGTAACATGTATTATAAGAAAGGGCTAAAGCAAAAGAGGAAAAAAAGGATACAAGAAAAGAATTTGGATTTACTTGGATGATTTAAGTGTTAAGGTGATGTACTAAAGCACTTAGGGAGATCAGTCACAATTTACCCAAATAGTTTTTACCCGTCCCTTAGCTTACATTACAACCCTAAAAGACCTAGTTGATCCTTCATCCCAATAAGGGGAGTAGTACACTATAGGCAAGCTTATGGTTCATTATCTATCGTATATGAATTATTTATTGAGAGTGAGAGGTTTTTTTTGTTGAAATCCCCATTCTGTTATATATTATAAGATTGAGAGTGAATGTGGGAAGCTTTCTCATTGTGAGGGTACATGTGGATGACAGTCATGTGACATATAATTTTCTCAATTGAACAACTTTGTTGAGTTTGACAACAGACTGGGAATCCCCTTTTCAGGTAAAGAAGTTGGAAAATAGCAATCCCATGTTTTTAGAAGTGAATTGACATATTTTAAGCTGAAATTCTTTGTTTGATCTATGAATGCCCAACATAAGTATTTCTCCTAGGTTGTGATGATTAAGCTTAATTGAATATAGTACTGTTTGAATTGTTTGAGGAAGAACAAGGTTCTAAGTGTGGGGTGGTGATCTTAGGAGTATTTATATGTCCAAGCACCAATATTCACCAATGATAGGCCTAGTTCTATGAGCTAAAATATGTATTTTTATTGTGTTTGGTGTGTAATTTCATGATTTGAGCTAATAGACATGATTAGTAATGCAAGACAGATTTTTGATGAAGTTTGGCTCAAGTGGATGCGTGACTGAAATAAAGTGATGATCGATGATGGTAGATTAAGTATTGAGGACACTGGAAGGAGTTGGAAAGCAAGCCGGGAGGCTGGAGCAAGTAGTAGAGCAACTAGCTAAGGAGAAAAGGTTTTGTGCCTTAGAGAAATTCTTAGATGCAAATTCCAGTGAAGGCGGATGATTATCCCACGACGCGGGCTCCAGATTGGGGATCCTTTGCCATAGAAAAATATTTGAAGGCTAATTTCAGTGGAGGGGGCGATTAGCCCGCGATTCGCCCTTCATCGCGACGCAATAGAGCAGGCAACGCACCCTTATTGCAGTGAACTGACCCCCGTGATGAATGATGTAGTCCACCCCAAGCTTAAATTGTCCTAGTATAAAATCCAACATAAGAAACACAATTGGAACACTTTGGCACGTACTGCAGAGGCAAAAACACTGTTAATACTTTTCTTAGGGTTCTTTGAACTTCATTATTCGAAGGTAACTTTTGGGTATTTTAAATTATTTATTTTTGATGTTGAATTCAAACATGAGCGTCTAAAAACCCTTTCTCTGGGGTTAAGGCCGAAGACATGATTACACTTTGATATTGTTTATCGTAGTTTCTTGTTGGATTATCATTTGGGTTGTTCTTAATCTCTTGTGCTTACTATTTTGATGAATAGACACCATTAGAATAAATCTATATTCCTATGTGAATCCAGGAGGAGAATTATAGGATAAAATGAAGAAATTAAGGAGCAAGGTTCTCATTCTCTTATAAAATAAGGGATGTGAATTAGCATCTAGGATAGGGATATACCTAGAAGCCTTGTTCGGTTCACTTGTAGGAAGATAGCTATATGCATCTAGTTGGTTGGTTTCATCCCCGCTCAATAATGTAGTTGTAATGTCCAAGTTAAATAGATGACTAGAGTTGGGATACCATAATCATACTATAAACCCTATGAATCAATGACCCGATAATCAACAAAACTACAATAATAATAGAGATTTGTAGGATTGTAAAAAGTGTCTAAACCCTGAAATTCTCTCTATTATTGATTACAACCCTGCTTACGTTGCTATTGTCGCATGTTGTTATTTCTTAATTATTTATATTTTACCTTGAATCTTAACAATCATCTTGATACCTTTAAACACTTAATACATTCTTGTCACAAACTAAAGTTTGTTGAATTGCAAGTTGCATAGTCCTCGTGGGTACGATATCCGACTATTCTAGTCACTATATTACTTGTACGATTGCATACCCTTGTGTGTGTGTTAGAACGCAATAGTTAATGAAATTATAAAACCAAATTTCATCTCATTTGGAGAAACCCATGTTCCCATTCCAATCATTTAAACAATGAACCAATTCAGTCCCAAAAACATCAATTCAAAGCATGTCAATTTAAAACATAGGACAAGTATTTCAATCAGTAACAACCAAAACCCGTCAATATAATTTCAAAACCCATGATTTAAATCACATGAAAATCCATTCAATTAATGACACAATTTAAAATTCAAGTTTAGGGAAGTGAAACATGCCTGAAATACACATAAACTTGAAAACAATTCAAAGTTTGGAGCTAGGATGATGAATTCTCTGTAAAATCCTTAAATGTTCTTGGGCTTTGATTTTAAGAGAGAAAGAGGATGATTTGATCTGTACAAACTGAAGCGAATGGGGTTATTTTATATTTAAAGGTTGTACAAGGGGTAAAAAGACCAAAATGCCCTCATCCTAAGTGAAAAACCAAAAACTGGACAAAATTAAAACAGTGACATGGCACGCCAATATCGCGGAGGTTAACCTCCGTATCACGGCCTTATCATGGACCCTCACTGCCTTGGGGTCCCAAAATAACCTTGAACCCCTTCTGAAAAAATTGAAACAATCCTAAAATACCCTTTTAACATCCCAAAATATAATTCAACTCAAAAATTGACATTATGCACGTGGGATGATCAAAAATAAAATGATCAAAATTTTGAGGGATCTTATATATACATACAACTCGAAGTTTGAAAATATAACTAAAAAAATCCAAGAAGAAAACATAATTATATCTTTGAATAAGAAGTAAGACATAAATAGATAGGATGAGGTCGAAGACACTGAAAGAATAGTGCAACCACTACCTCAAATGTATTAAATCATCATCCGAACTTAACTGCCCCGTAGTGCACTCTTACCTGAATCTGCATCGAAAGGGCACCATAGGGATGAGTATGGTCCACTTGTAATCAATAGGTATCCTAGACCGACTGAGAAAAGTAGAAAATAAGTCATATAAATACACACTATGAGAACATCACCTACAAGAAGAAAATGTCTCAAACAATAGCTCACATAGTCTCTACTAATAGTTCTAGATGTAGCTCATAGGCAGAAAATAGGTACGTAAAAACAAAATAGAGATGCATCAAATAAAATACAGAAACACAACACTGAAGATGCATACATAAATGAATTGCAATGAGGATGATGATAATGATGATGATGTGATATGATTGAGGTTATCGCATAACCTCCGTATACACCTACCAAGCATCAGTATTTCCAGGTAGGACCCATGGGAGTTTGTAATCGATATACTATCTCAATACTCAATACCAATCTCAATATGCATATCTCTTCTCCAACTCATGGGCTACAACAGAGAATTTTGTAAAAGTGTCTCATTTCTATCAAAACTCGGTGTTTCCACAATGGTACTAATGAGTCATGAATGCATGTATGATATGAAGATGTAATGCTCTCAACCAAACCAGTATGAAGATCTCAAATCCATTACATATACATGAACATGAGCTCAAGATCCACTCAATATGTCAACTATTTATGGTTCAATATAAGCCACGTACCATTAGAGTGAAATATACAAATGAAACATCATTATTATCACATTAACCCCAACCTAGGCATTTTCTATCATGAAGAAAGCAGCCAAATGCAAACACAAGGTCAACAATATTAGATAAGACCCCTTGCACGGGCCACACATAGCAATTATCATCTCAATCACCAATAACAACAACATAAGCCCCCACACAGGCACACAACTGCAATAATATTATTCCCATGATTATTACTCATATCCTTAACATGATTTTGTACAAATATTAACTACCCAGCCCAGTCTAAAGAAAAGCCATAACGTAATTTGTGACGTCGGAATCCAATCCTAAAGAAATTCACGCGGAGCTTTTCCCCTCTCAAATGGCATCGAAATCAACTAAAACATACAAATAGAGAATCTATGTGTTAAAAGAAAGTCAACAATACCCATATTGTTATTTTTAAATTGGGGTCAAAATGGACCTCCAAAATAGATTTTCAAAACGAAAGGATAAAACTGCAATTTTAGTTCATAAACATATTACTTGTGATTAAAGAAAGTCATATTAGAAAATCCAAGTGAAAATGGGTTTAAAACAGGGTATAAATTGACAAAAAATAATTTTAGACCTTCCAACCCAAAATCTCCAATTTTCATTTTTGAAATCACGAATTAACGGGTTTTAAATGACAAAAATCAAGGTAAAATGAATGAAATAGTGATTTGGAGCTTACCCAAGATCGAAAATGGAAGACATCGTCCAAAATTCTCTCAATCCAAAGCTCAAAGTCTTAAAAAAGAAAGAAAATTGAGAAAACACTATTTATACCCAGCACTGATCACTAAAGCGGTCACTACTTTAGCACAGGTTGGCCGCTAAAGCAGTCCAGCCCTACACATATTGACGATAAAGTGGTCCCCATACCCATAAAGTGGATAAGGCCTGCTTTAGCAGAACTTGGCTACTAGTTGGGCTCCACTTTAGCTGCACCTGGGATGCTAAAGTGGTCACCAATTTAGTAGACTCATGGCCGCTAAAGCAGTTTCACCGTATAATTAGTACACCAACAACTTTACTAAAAAATGTAAAGTTGTGGATTAGGCCCTTAAGATTCATTTGAAATCTCGTGCAGGCAAACGAAATATGTTACTAGACTAAATTCAATATTCCTGACTCAATGGCTACATCAAATTTTTAAAAAGAGGTTGTTCCCACAAAATTAACCCCCAAGATCTAATTTCACAAATTTCAAAACCAAGGGTCAAAAATAAACCCAAAACCCATAAAATCACACCTACCATACTACCAAACCAAAATCGATAGTTCAGATCTGCTGGCATAGTTCATTTTGTCATCCTACACATAGAATAATAAATATTGACCAGAGTCAACTATAAGGCCTTTTTAACCTCAAAAAACTACAAACTCACATAAATTGTTTCGAATTGCATTGGTTAGCATGCCATCCATCCCCACACTCTAAAAATATCACATAGAAACCATAGAGAGGGGTAAAATGATCAAAACACATAAAAGAGAAAACTTCACATAATTAAGTCCTTACAATATCCACAACTAAGAATTTTATTTGTCCTCGAACTTAATGCAAGAAAATACCTGAATTAGTGAAAAGTTAGGGATAACTACTATGCATGTCGGACTCGACCTCCCAAGTAGCCTCATCTATAGGACGGTGTCTCCACTAGACCTTAACCACTGAAATATCTCTAATGTAGTCGCCTAACATCACGAGCTAAATGGAGACTGGCTCCTAAACAAAGGACAGTCTCTCATCTAACTGCATTATGTCCCACCTAATGACATAAGACTCACCCAGAATATAATGCCATAGATGGATACATGAAAAACTAGATGAATAGTTAATAATTTAAGGGGAAATGCTAAATCATAAGTTATATCTCCAATAGTCTAAAGAAACTTAAATGGCCCAATATACCTAGGGCTAAGCTTACCCCTCTTCCCAAACCTCATCATTGCCTTCATGAACAAAATATGAAGGAAGACTCGATCACCCACACTAAATATCAAGGTACAAAATCTACGATTTGCATGGCACTTTTGCCTATTTTGAGTCGCTCGAAGTCTATCCTGAATGACCCAAACAATATTAAAAAACTCACAAAGAAAATTCATACCTCGAGGTTTAATCTTAGAAACCTCAAACCAACCAACAGGAGAGCGACAATGTGTACTATATAAGGCCTCGAAAGGTGCCATCTCAATACTAAAATAGCAGCTATATTATATGCAAACTCTTTCAAGGACAAATGTTTCTCCTACTGATCTCCAAAGTCCATAACACATGCGTGGATCATGTCTTTAAAAACCTAAATAGTTTGCTCTATCTGACCATCGGTCTGAGGGTGAAAAATTATGATAAGATCAACCTGGTGCCCAACTCCTCCAGAAATACCTTCCAGAAGTGAGAAGAGAAAACTGAACCCTCTATGTGATAATAGATATTGTTACATAATCAAGACAAACTATTTCACTGACATATATATGGACCAACCTCTCCATACTGAATGAAACCTAAATAGGAATAAAATGAGTAGATTTAGTCAATCAATCCACGATGACCCAAACATTGTCAGAACCATAAGAAGTATAAGACAACCTAGCCACGAAGTTCATAGTGATCTGTTCCCACTTCCACTCAGGAATAGGCAACACTTTAAATATTTGGCCTTAACCTAATGATAACATAGGCAATGAGCTACAAAATCCATAATATCCTTCCTCATACCACCCCATCAATAGTGTCATCTTAAATCATGATACATCTTAGTCACTTTTATATGAATGGAGTACCTAGAACAATGAGTCTCCTCCAAATCAGTCTCACTTAATCACCTACTCTCAACACACAAACTCGGCCTCCAATCCTCAAAATACCATCAGACTCAAGTGAGGCTTCCTTAGTCTCACCACTCAACATCTTATCTCAAATCACTCTCAAACCATTACCATCAAACTAAAGAGCCCAAATCTTCTCCATCAAAGAAAATTTAGCCTCTGCAAATACCAAAGCATACCTAGGTGTTGAAATATCACGCCTAACCATCTGGTAAGCCAAAGTCTGAAACTCTAAGGTCAAAGGCCTCTCTTGGGTCAAAAGATGCGTTAAGCTACCCTTACTAATTGACTTTTTGATTAAGGCATTCGCAACCACATTAGCCTTGCTTGGATTATAAAAATAGAGAGATCATAATCCTTAAGCAACATAAGCCAATAGTTCTATCTCATATAAAGATCTCATTAGGTAAAGAAATATTGACGGTTATAATGATCCCAAAAGATCTCAAAACTAACTCCGTACAAATTGTACCACCACAATAGCTTCAAAGCAAATACAATTGCACACAACTCTAAATTGTGGATAGGGTAATTCTTCTCATGAGGCTTTAACTGACAAGAAGCATATGCAATCACCTTACCCTCCTGCATTAACATGACACCTACCCCAATACAAAAAAAATCACAAAAGATAGTAAATCTCATCCCTTTCTTAGGAAAAGTAAAGAGAGGAGTTGATGTTAATAAGTCCTTGAGATTTTGAAAGCTCACCTCATAAGCATCGAACGACTGAAAAGAAATCTTCTTATGGGACAACTTGGTCAAAGAATCCATAATAGATGAAAACCTTCAATAAAGCATCGATAGTATCTTGCTAAAACCACAAAAATTTAGATCTCAGTAGGATAATATCAGTACATTCATTCCAAGGAGGTACACATTTGAGATATATCTAATATTAAGGGCATGTAACCCCCACAAAATGAGAACTACTTCGCCACTCAAGAGATTTGGACAATGGAAAATCCTAGAGGAACCATGGTAATCAATCAACCACTCTTAAAGGCTCACATGGGTTCCATGTCTCTATAAGCACATAACCCCTTTAAAAGACTCATCTTTGTTATAGATCCTTCCTATACACAACTTTGGTCCCTCAAGTAGATTAAAAATCTTCAAGAAAAACTCTTTGTCATAGGGATGAGTACCAACAACCTCAACCATAGTTTGCTTATCATCTTGACCAAGTATCAAGTATTATGAATAAGAACCACCATATTCAGATTTTTAATTGGGTTCAAATGGATATAATGGCCATAGACATCAATCTAAACAACACACTTTTTCTCCAAAGGTATCACCAAAACAATAGGATATACTCTTCGTACTATCATAAGCATCATAAAAAACAACTAAAGTAAAGAAAGGTGTCATGCAAATTGAATTCATCTAAGGTATCCTCAAGAACATGCTCACTGTATGCCCAAGAACATTATCAAAGGTAAGTTCAAGAATTGGAACACTTAAAGAAGAAGAGGCAATTGGTACACAAAGATCACCCTTCAAACCTTCACATTCTTTTCCCAAAAGAGTACTCTCATTTTTCAAGAAGAGATTTCCATATTTTGGAGGAATGTCATCACACCAAAATAGGTTGTTATATAGAGTATATCCCTCAAGAAGAGCTATATCACCAACATAATCCACATCACTAGGTAATTCACTAGGAGTGATTTTATCATCTTCAAACAAGATATTGTACTTAAAGAGAAAAGGATCAATCCATGAAAAAAATCTAAAACATTCAAGTTCACTCTCAAGAAGACAACTATCAAGTTTTAAAGAAGTTTCAAGCACATAGTCACCCCTATGAGCAAAGCAAATAATAGGATCTTCATCAAAAGGTATGCTCAAAGGGTCACTTCTATTTGATTGACCAATATTTTCAAAACCATCACTAACTTGAGGTTCATTAACCACATCACAAACATACTCAAGTGGTGGACTAGGTTCACACATAAGTTGGTCCATAAAATTTTTGACAATGTACCATTTTTAATACTATAGCTTCAACACTAGGTGGACATAAATTGATCTTACAAGAAGAGTCAAATTCGTTCATCATTAGGATCAACTAGTGTATCCAGGCTCTCATCTTATACATTATCATCATGAAGTAAAGAAACATTAGGATCATCTAAAGATAAGATATCACTCAGACATACTTGGCTATTATACTCATAATAATATTTCATATTTACTAGAGTGTAAGAGTTAGCTTGGTTACTTTGAATCTCATTTAGAAGTATGTCTCCCATATGGTTGATTATGGATCATATTTTGTTATCCATAGCATTAAGCTTCTGCAAGTTGGGAAGGGTGGAGTTAGGGAAGTTTAGATGATCTATCATGTTATCTATCCTCCCACACATACGAGTCATACTTCCTCTAAAAGATCCTAATCAGCTATCTATAACATTAAACTTCTCCATGATGGTAGCTAAAACCACTTGAATGGTGGGATTAGGTGTCTCACCTTCCTCGTCCATTATACCTAACAAAAGAAATACTAAACAAAAACAAAAAAACAACAAACAAGTTAAGGTTAAGAAATAAATCCTCACAAGCTCTTAGAGTTCACACTTTTGTTTTGTCTCTCAAGTGGCGTCACAAGCACTGATAGATTGTTTATACTGCAATAAGAATGCTTGGCACCAATTGTGGCTTGTGGTCGAAATGGATTCTTATTTGAAAGACTTGAATAAAAAAATATGTACAGACTTGAATCAAGAAGCCACGATGAATTAAAAACTAGAAAAAGCTCAAAAGAAATAGGATGAAGAAAGAAATGAACTCAAGCGCTAATCACAACTAAGTAGGTTAATTAGTTGTTAATTAGTGTTTAGAATAAGGAGAAGATCAATAAAAATAAAGCACTGAAACTAGATAAATCAAACCTGAGCATAAAGGGAATTTGGAAGCTTTGAAATGTGCTTTTGATTCACTAAAATAGGGTAGGGGCGTCTCAAATTCATGTCAAATGTTAGAGGGGTTGTTTTGACCTGCTTGAGCAGTTCCAGCACACCTCAGGCGCATACCAGGCACATAAGCCACTATTTTTACCTACTTTAGCAGGTCTAAAGCAGTCTCAATGCACCCCAGGCACACTTCCAACACAGATCACCCGAGATAGCTCACTTGAAGTACCATTTTTATCCTCTTGTGGTCCCCCTTTGTCCTCTTCTTTGGAATATTTTTTTGAATTTTCAAAGGTGCATTTGTGCTAATACTTTTATAAACCTTTTTTTTCTCTTCTGAGGATCAAACAACCACTTTCTCTGAAGAATTCACTTTGAAGATAACAATTTCTCCAAGAACACCAATTTTCCCAACTTCTTCACCTTAGCTCAGAATGAGTTGAAATTTTGAGTCTAAGCACCTTTTAACCTTCTAAACTCATTCCAAACATCAATTAGCTCAAATTTTTCACCAAAAATTTTAGATTTTTCCACCCACTTTAAGTTTTTTCAACTTGAGCTCTCAACTGTGGTAGAATGTTTGATATAGCTCCGAGTTAGCTCAAATTTGATATTTGGACTCTAATAGTGTTAAGGAACACAAATTTAACACTAGAAATACAAAAAAACACCAAAATCAAAAACTCAAAATTTGACCTAACCCTAAAAACGTGAATAGTAAATTCTTTTGGGATTTTCAATTTTTCAAGACAAATAGACCTAAAATTGACTTCATGGAAATAAAATCAAACTCGGGTCTGATACCAAATGATAGTGTACAAACTACAAAATTGAAAACTAACTAATATAAGAGAAATAAAAGATAAAAGGGACAGATGAAAACAAGTAAAGATAGACAAAATGAAAGGAATTGAAAGAAAACAAAGGGTCTATTAAACCCTAAATCCTCAATTAGTTAAATGAAATAAAGCACCTAAATCTTATGTAGACCTAAAGAAAATCGATCCCCAAGCAACCCACATTTCTAAACAAAGTATCAACATAAGCTAATCCAAGCTTGTCTCACTCTCAAATAGTAATCATTCATAACTCATCAAAATATACCTACCAAATAAATAAAGGTCCTATTTATAGTCTAGGTTTACTTATTACAACTTATGGGCCCAAAAGTGACCCATTTGGAAATAGCAAATCATGGCAAACCACTTAGTATCCACTTAAGCATCTCAGACGCACAAGTGGCATATCTCAAGAGCATGTGGGGCTATTTTTACCTGATCTAGATTATTTAGAGCAGGTTGGATGCATATCCAAAGTGGATGGGGTACGTGTCATCTTCCAGGGGATTTCTAGCCCCGTCTTGCACTCCCTTGGTCTCTTCAACCTCTTTTGACCTTCATTGATGTAACACCCTGTACTTTTACCTAGATTAAATTCATCTCAAAAATATCAAAGACTTGATTTAGAGATGAATATACTTTATACACGTGGAATTTTCAAGATTTTGACTTTTTGTTATGTGGGAAATTGAATAAGCTTTTTGTCGATATAAAATTCTCCTAAATCCGTTAATCGGGTAAAAAGTTATGGCAATTTTAAGTTTCAGTCATTAAACACCGTCATTTAGGCCAGTAGCACATCGCAGAGTGCGTCAAAATAGCAATTGTCAGTTTTCAGTGTTGCTCCGCAATATTGGTATATCACGCTATAGACCCAGTTCACAAATGTTAATTTCTAGTATACCAACGCGATTCCACCGCATTGCGGTGCACTTCCAGTTCACAAACAAAGTGGCAATATGATACCACCGCATCACGCCACCAAGAAATTTCCCAGTTGTCCTTTTTCCAATGACACGGTCCGATAGCACCGCATTGCGCCAGGAGTCCATATCGGGAAAATTTCACAAAAAATTAAAATTTTGCCCAGGGTTAAAATAGTATTTTCCCATGATTTTATTCCGCCCGAATATGGGATTTAAGCCCTAAAAATGTGTAAAACCCTTCATTATTCACTTTTCCCGAAAATCAAAAGATATTTCTCTCTCAAGAGCAAAAAAAACCTAGTTCAAGAATCAAGGTCAATCCTAAAGAATCTCTCCAAAAACCTTCAAGAACTCTTATTCTCAGGTATGTTAGATGTCCATTCATGAATCCTTACCTTCCAAGGAGCCCAAGAATCCTTTTTCCAAAATACAAGAATTATGATTTATCATTTCTATGTTTGAATTAGATTGAATTCATGTTCATGGTGTTGTTTGAGTTTTAATCCATAATTTATATTACAAGTTCCAAGAATTCATTCTAGTACGTGTTGAATTACATGATAGTCATGATAAACCCTTCAATTTGCAAGTTGATTGTCGTAACCATGTTAACCCTAAGTGTTTATGATTTAATGAACCAAGTATGCTTTCTATGTGTTTGATAAATTATCTATGAGAATAAAAATAATGCCATTATAGCATGCTAACATGTGTTCCCCACTCATGTATAAGTTAATGCATTACAAGTGTTTGATGAAATGTATCTATGAATGAACTATGACTAAGTGAACATTGCTATGTTATTCAAGATTATGCTTTTCTTTACTTTTAATGTTATAGAGTCCTGAGGGTATTTAATACCAAACAATTTAGTTGTTTACTTAGAGCCAGTGTCAGTTATAGAATAGTATCATTCATTTCACGATCAGTAGTACTCTCAGTCTGTTACAGAACTCAATAGAATTCAGTTAGTTACAGAACTTAGGAAAACTCAGTATCAGTCCAGTCCAGTTTAGTATCTTTCAGTTGGGAGTAGAATTCAGTACCAAGTGAACCCAAGGATGGGGTTTCACCTGCCAGCAGAGGGTGTGATCCTTAGAAGTAATCCTTTCATTTCAGAACTACATAGCCAGCGTAGGTTAAGACATCAAACCTAACAGTTAAGGGTTGATGAGGTGCTCTACTTGCCAGTAGAGGGTATCACCATTCTCGTTTAGGGAACCTGCCAGTAAAGGGTGACTCTTCATCTTGTCTTTACCTGTTACACGGTACTGACACCCTTCTAATTGGGGTTATAGATTAGAACCCAACTCAGTTATCTTACTTTATTTGGGACATGTCAGTTAGATGATTACCTCCCATAGTTTTAGTTTTAGTTTTTAGAATAAAACTTAGTTCGATTCTACAAAATTAGAACTGTCAGATACAGTCACTCAGTTATTAGTAATTCAGATTATCAATGATCTTAGATTATCAGTAGATTCAGTTATTAGATTCAATTTCACTATACTCAGTCACAGTATGCGCAGTATATTTAGTAGTTACAAATCCTCCATGTATGTTAATCCAGCTCTTGCATATCATTCAGTTAGTTATTGTTCATGCATATGAACCCATGCATTCAGTCTTACCTCATTTAGCATACCAGTATATTCCCATGTACTGATCGCATACCCATTTCTTGCACTATGTTATTACATATCTTAGGTTTAGACGCCCAAGTTCCTGACCGCGCTTAGCCAGATTCAGCCAGCAATAGCATATTTAGCAGTGAGTCCTCATCTATCAAGGATACACTTTTATTTCAGTACTTCAGATTAGGATTTTAGTAGATGGAGTTAGATGAGGGATTGTCCTTTCAACTCCACTTTCAAACAGTTTCAGTTAGAGGCTTTTCAGACTAAATTCAGATAATATTTTAGATTTAGATATTATTATTCATTATTAGTATTTCAGATGTTTTGAATTTTATGGCATTTCAGCCTGTTATTCCATATTTATTTCAGTATATTCATTTAGTACTCACAGCAGATATCAGTCATGGGTTAGCTTATGGTCCTTTGGGGTCATAAGCACCGTGTGACAACTAAGGGTTAGTCTCGGATCGTTACAGTTGAAGGTAATCATCATCTAGTTGGCACCTTTCTATAGAACCAAGTGATGTGAGATGAATACATAGCATTTTAGATTCTTAAAACTATGAGAATATGTATGTACTTAAGGCTATTTTGTTGGTTTTGATGTGTTTTGGAGTATTTTGTAGGAAATTAGGTTTTGGATGCTAAATTCAAGGAAAAGATGAAAAGTGATATTTTTGACCATTAACTTGGTCATTTTTTGGGCATATGTGGCACTTATTGGGCATATGTGACCAAAGTATGTGATAAAGTTGAAGATCCTGAGAATTGATAGTGCTTTAGTAATATGGCCATGACATTTCACCCCGATATTGGATTAAGGTGAAATTGATATCACTGGAAAGATAATTCAATTATATATATGATTCTGGGGACTATACACTTACCTAAGTCTACTTATGGACCACATTTGGTACTTGTAGATAGTATGTAGATAAGGTAAGTACCTGAAGTCCAAACTCCAAAGAGTAAATTGTGCATGAAAAATTTCTGGCACTTACTTGGGCCTACATGCAGACCACATGTAGTACTTGTGGACTGCATGTGGCCCAAGTCAACTGCCACTGGCTATATTTTTCTTTTTTTGTTCAGGCTTTGATACCTAGGATTTCCATGTAACCTAAATACACTCCTATGATGTTTATAAGTTTTATTATGTATGTTTAGTTAAGTTTTTATATTTTATTTAGGATTTGATTTCTAGGGTTTCTTGTAATCTATAAATACCCTTTAGTCTTTGTTTAGTTTATTCATTATTCATTCACATTATTAAGGGAATTCAAAGAGAGGCCCTTTGGGGACAAGTTCACAAATATCTTATTGTCCTTGGTTTTCTCTTGGTTTTGTTATTCAATTTATGACTTGGGTTTACTTCTTTCATTATTGTGAGATTAATTCTACCATTTTTTCTATGAATCGCATGAATGATCTCATAACTATGAGTGGCTAATTCCCTTAGCTAAGGTTGTGGGAACCTAGGTGGATTAATAAAGTAGAGGAAGTGTTCAACCCTTCTATAGTATTATTACTGAATGTATTGTGGTTTTCTTTTATTTATTTGATTTATTAATGGGTGCACATGTTAGGATCCAATCGGTATTCACTACGAACCCGAGTAGAAGGTTTGAGATTGGGAAAAAGGAAATCACAATGTTGAT
Organism: Capsicum baccatum var. pendulum; assembly: GCA_030864225.1. NCBI lineage: Eukaryota > Viridiplantae > Streptophyta > Magnoliopsida > Solanales > Solanaceae > Capsicum > Capsicum baccatum. The sequence goes on from CM061550.1 coordinate 111,131,691, forward strand.
TGGGGGTTTATTGTCGATATAAGATTACTTGCATTATCATCTTAGCCAGTTAAATCCCATCTAATCAACTAAATACTGAGAGGAGATAGTTGTAACTGGGGTCCAAGATAAGGGTTAGTAATGTGGCACTCTAAGATCGAGAGAAGATGTGTGAAATTTATCAAAAGGTGTTAAGAGGTGGTTAGTGATACCTATCTTACTAGACTCTAAATGCATAGCAGATATATAGTTGGATTCATCACGAGAAGCTTACTGAGTTATAATCTAGGTGGAACACCACCCTAGTATTTGTATATGATTGAATGACAACCAGAGTTAATATTTGCTACTTGTTCAATATAGTAACTTCAAACCCCTCATTTACTTTTAAGTTCTGCCCACTGACTATAGCAGTTACGAGCCATAATTCCATGTATTCACTTGGTATTTGACCCCAACCTTTATTACCCTACTATATTTAACAATGATTGTATAATCTTTAGATTCAAGGTGTGTCTTGATCATGATCAAACCTTGGCATCGTTATTGGGGAATATCGCTTTGGAGTTCTTGATTGAAGTTGTTGGAGTTATCGGGTTTTATATTCTTTTGTTTTGATTGTTTTCTGTCCTACTTTTCTTGAGATGACAATCTGGCTAGAGAAAGTATGTAGTTATGATGACTTCTTAGTTATTGATTCTTTTTCTTTTGATATGGTGCATTATTGCATGAGTATGATAAATTTATTATTGGAACATAATGAGAGCATACTTGACACATTGGCGCTTGATGATAGGCGAATTTACGTGCCTATATCAATATATTTTGCCCATATTTTAGCCTAGTTTTGAGAACTAATTATATATTTCATGCACTTTTAGTCCTTTTTCCTGTAAATGAGCTAACAAACATGATTAGTAAAGTTTTAGGTATAAATGATGCAAAATACAGCATTTTATGGCTTACTTGACGCAAAAGAAAGCTCACGAACGAAGTGGAAAGGAGCTGGACGCCTAAAGGACCAAATCTGCTGCATGGAAAATCTGTCCCGGGCTAAAACAGCAATTCTGAAGACTTTGGGGACTTACAGACACAAAGCTGGATTTTTACAAAGATACATTAACCTAGTACAATTAGGTTATGTATTTCACTATTCTATTTGGATTATGATATTGTAACCTTACCCTAGTACATTTGGGTCAAGGATTTCATTAGTATATTAGGATTTGGTTATTTATTTCATTAGCTTAGTAGGAGTAGGATAGGAGTATTATAAATACCCTATCATGTTAGAGATTTTTATTCATTCTTCAACAATACATTCTTCAATTAATTCAACAATTAATTTTCTTCCATCTCTCTCATCTTCCACTACAAACACTTCTAATCTACTCTTCTACTCTTAAATTCCACAACAAGAGAATCGTTACTTGCTAGGGAATCACCAAAACCACACGCCTAACACCTACTTCTCACGCCATCAACCATGTAAAACGTGATATCCTTCGCATTCATGGGTAACTAAACCTCTTAGTTGGGGTTATGGAAGCCGAATGAGTTACTATCTATAGCTGTGAGTTTGTGAGTTCAAGACAAGTATATTGCTTATATCATTATTCTCTTCATCTTAATCTACATTCTTTGCGGTTGCAAACTCAAGAATACGCCAGTCTAACATTTAACTTGTTCGCGAGAAAGGTTATTTGTCTGGAAAAGAGATAATGTCAAGGTAGTAGGACACCCTTTCCTATTAAAAAGCTAGTGCCGTAACTGGACTAACCTCTTGGAGAATTCGTACCGTTAGACACGCTTTAAGCTCGCGAGAGTTAAAGTGAAATAGTCCTTGTTTAGGTCGTGAGACGCTTGGATTTACCATCGACTACAATTCTCTATAAGCAATTCCATGTCAAGACTCTACACACTCATAGCCAATAGAGACGTATACCTCAGAAGGTGGACATAAACCCAACGCTTCAATTCTCATTGTTTCACAACCTACGAAATACTCTCTTTTTACTTTGCTATTTTCAGCTTTTATTTCATTACTTTGGTTACTTATTACAATCCCCCCTTTTTACGAGACTTGCACCAAAAGTCTAGCAATTTTGCTTACTTGTTGACCAAGCTATTCCCTGTGGGATCGACACCCAACCCAGGTTGGGTTCTATATTTGCTAACGACCGCTTTACACTCCTACGAGAGCTGTAGATTGAGCGTTATCAAAAATTGGCGCCGTTGTCGGGGAATACGAGTGTCAATCAAGTTCGCGATAATTACTAGACCCTTTGGTCAAAGATTCTCGTACTTTTACGTTTAGTTTTTGTTTTTGTTTATTGCAGGTTTTTCTTTTAGTGCATGCCCCATACTAGAAGTTCTGGTCAACCGTTATTACCAGTCAATCCGGAACCACAACGAATTAGAAGAATGGAAGCACAAGCTGAAATCGACAGGATGGCTGCTCAACATGAGCAGGCGAGATTAGCTGCTCTTGCCGCTGCTCAAGTTCAACAACAAAGCATGGATAATCCTGTGCGAGCAGCAAATCCTGACGATGAGGATTTAGGTGACGACGAGTTGATAAACCCAAGGCATGTCGCTGAAACGGCAACACCTGCTAACAGAAGAGGTCGACAAGCTCGGTATAGGTATGATCGTCAACCGTTGCAACCAGCTTTCGACGATGATGATGATGATCTTGATGGTGCCGGAGCCACTGGAGCTATAATTCCACCACCATTAGCACCCGGAGCCAAATTCAACATCACTAGCACCATGATTCAGTTATTGCAACTCAAGGGGTTATTTGGTGGACTAGTAGGCGATGATCCGAATATGCATCTCATCAACTTTATTTCTACATGCAAGTCTTTTGACAATCCTGGTGTTGGTCAGAATGCTATTCGGTTACGTCTATTTCCATTGTCTCTATCTGGGGAGGCAACATTATGGTTGAATGGGCTGACTCCTGATTCTATTACAAATTGGAGGCAGTTGAGAGACGCTTTCCTAGAAAGATTCTTTCCGCCATCCAAGAGGGCTCAATTGAGAGATGAAATCAGCAACTTTCGTCAGCTTCCCTCTGAAGCTCTTCACGAAACATGGGAGAGGTTCAAAACAAAGCTAACGAGATGCCCAAACCATCACATGACTAATGTTCACCTCATGGAGATCTTGTATAGAGCCTTGAATTCAGTAACTAAACCAGTGGTGGACAACGCAGCTGGAGGTTCTTTTATGGACCTCACCTTTGGTCAAGCAAGCAATATGCTAGATCGTATGACGAAACAAAGTAGAGCTTGGCATACCAGGGATTCTGAGGTAGTAAGCCCCACTTTATCTATTGGCATGTCTGCAGACCAAAGAAGAAGAGAAGAAGAACGTGAGCAAGACATGGCGCACATGAAAACACAATTGGATCTTCTGACAAAGCACTTATTATCAGGGAAGACCGAAAAAGTGAAAGCTGTGGCGCTGAAAGGAAGAGACGAATCTGATTCGGAAGAGGAGGCCAACTACTTGAACAATCAGGGGGGGTTCCGTGGGAATGCCCAAGGAAACCAAGGTCGGAACTATTATGATAAATCCGGAAGCAAAGACCAAGGTAGTTGGAAGAAAAATAATGAAAAGAGTGGTTTGTACGTTCCCCCTGGTAGACGTGATACCACCACATCTAATTCTATGGAAGACATGATGGCTAAGTTATTGAAAGGAGTGGAAGCAACGAGCGCGGGAGTTAAGGAGGTGATTGATGATTTTTCCTCCATGAAGCAATTAGTTGATTCTCATTCCACTTCTATCAAGCAAATAGAGCAGCAATTGAGCAAACTTTCAGCAGCATTCAATCAAAGAAAGGCTGGCACCTTACCGAGCGATACTGTGCAAAACCCAAGGAATGATGGGTCATGCATGGCCATCACTGCCAGAAGTGGTAAGGTGCTGGAAACTTCAGCAAAAGTCAAGCAAGTGGTTGACGTAGCAGCAGACATTGACGCCACACCTAGTGACGTTACAAGAGAAGAAGCCGCAACAACTACTTCAGGCGTCAAGGATGTTTTACCTAGTGACGTACATCCTGAAAAAAATGATAAACGGAAGCAAGAGGAGAAGAAATCCATGGAGAGAACACTTCCATACCCACCACCACCTTTTCCACAAAGATTGAAGAAGGCGGCCGATGACACTAAGTTCAGCAAATTCATGACTATGCTCAAGCAGCTGACCATTAATGTCCCATTGGTAGAGGCACTTGAACAAATGCCTGGGTATGCGAAGTTTATGAAAGATCTTTTGACTAAGAAGAGGGCAGCAAGTTATGAGCTGAAAGATGATGTGCATCATTGTAGTGCAATTGCTACCCGATCGATAGTTCATAAGAAGGCCGACCCCGGAACTTTCACTATTCCTTGCACCGTCGGATCTTTGAACTTTGCCAAAGCATTGTGTGACTTAGGAGCTAGAATCAACCTGATGCCACTATCCATCTACAAGAAGTTGGGGCTAGGCGATCCAACACCAACCAATATGAGGCTCGTGATGGCTGATAGGTCGGTAAAACGACCTGTGGGTATCTTGAATGATGTGTTGGTGAAAGTTTCCTCATTCATCTTTCCTGCAGACTTTGTTATTCTGGATTGTAAGGAGGATTCTGAAGTTCCCATAATCTTGGGACGTCCTTTCCTTACAACTGGAAGTGTGCTTATTGACATGAAAGATAATAAGCTTTTGTTTCGAATTAATGATGAAGTGGTACGGTTTGATATATGCAAAACAATGAAGCAGCCCAGCGATATGAATAAGTTATTTGTAGATGATGTTCATCATGAGGATACGAAAGCATTATCTATAGAGAAACAGCCCACTGTTGAGCTATTGTCTGTTGTGCCACTGAAAGTTGAGCATGAAGATAATGAAGGTTATGAAGAACTTATGAGTGCTCTAACAGAAATAGAGCCTCATACTCCTAAACAACCAGATTGTGATCTCAAGAACCAACCAAAAGTGAAGACTCCCGTTGACGAGCCACCAATGCTAGAATCGCAAGAGCTTCTCGATTATCTAAGGTATGTGTTCTTGGAAAGTAGAAATATACTTCCGGAGAGTATAGATGATTTAAGTGAACAGCACGTAGAAGCTCTCATCTCTGCTCTGAAGAGATACAAGAGAGATATGGGTTGGACTATTGATGATATAATTGGAGATTCTCCGGGAAAATGTAAGAGCCATCTTGAAGAAGATCGCATGCCCACAGGTAAGCCTCATTGTCGTCTAAATCCTTTCAGAAAATGATCCATCACTTACCTCGACAAAGTCTAAGTACTCGAGGTAACTATGTCGAGCCACGACAATAAATAAGGCGCTAGATGGGAGGCAACCCATCGTTTTATTGTTTTATCATTTCATCGTTTTGTCGTTTTATCATTTCGTCGTTTTAGTATTTTTTTCTTTTTGATAAATGAAAATCCAAAAATAAGAGTCGTGCCACGACCAAAACTAAGGCGCTTGGTGGGAGGCAACCCATCGTACTAATCGTGTTCATTTGTTTTGAGCTAATATAGGTGCAAGAAGTATGCGACGAGGAGATTGATCTCATTGACGATTTGGATGCATTGCATGGTAAAGTCGGTAAGTTAGGAATAGTGATGCATAAGTCTATGAATTGAGCCTTTATCACGTCATAATAGGCTTCGAGGAAGGCTAGGCCTTGGTAAAAATAGGCCACGAACGATGCACAACCTATTCTATAGCCTAAGGACTCGGAATCTAGTGTGCAATACACTATGCGCCGCCTATTCCTAGGTGTGCTTTTGACTATGCGCCGCCTATGCTATGGCATTTGGTCTCAGTATCTCATGTACCATAGACTATGCGGCGCATATGTCTACAAATGCCATAGACTATGCGGCGCATATGTCCCATTATGCCATGGACAATGCGCCGCATATGTCATTGATATGCCGAGAGATATGCGCCGCATATGTGGTGATCTTGTCCCCAAATCCGATTGTAAATGGGTCATAACCCGACCCATACTCTTCCTATATAAAGGGGACTTGGTTTTATAACACAACCACATTAGAAACAACCCTAAAGGCGCCGCATAACACTCCAAATCCTCTCAAAATTTTCTTCCTTTGTTCTTCCAATTCACAACAACTTCTCCACAATCTTCAATCAAGTAAGTACTCTCTTATTCGTCATCTATTTATCGTAAGTACTACGTTGCTATGCTTATTATAATTTGCTAAATCATGTGAGATTGGTGGTGATGTTCATGTGTTTGGATAATTGTTGCAATATCGTGTGATTGAATATATACGTAGGGAATTCTTGACTTGTTTCCGACTTGAATTTTGTTTCGATAGCATTGTTATGATAATTGCTGAATTGATATGGCTATGAATATTGCTTAAGATTGTTGTTTGGATGCTTACATGATAGACTATCCCGGCCATCGGGATAAGGTTATAGTACCTATCGACTTAGGAGGTTGTGCTTATTGTAAGAATAACGATTCCATGTGGTAACCCCTATGTTGTAGTGTTGCTATATCCACCATGAAAGTAGTCCAATGGCTGCAAATAAGTGATGTAATGCTGATTTTCTTGTCGGAATACAATCCTAAAACGTATGTCGATGAAATCTGAGTACTCGACCACTTTCACTTCACTGATTTGTGCTAACAAGACTAAGTGTGGGGTGGTACCCCTAGTGCTTGTATATATATTGTATCATGTGAGATTGTGCTGCAACTTATGTTATTTCTAGTCTCAGGTACAATGGCACCTAAAGCAAGGCAAGGCAAGGAGAAGGCTACCACGTCCCAAAAGGACAAGAAGAGAAGTCGAAAAGACCAAGGAGAATCATCCTCAGCGCACCTACCACGCAGAATGTTCGGAATAAAATGGGTTCTTGAGGAAGAAGCCAAAGCATGGTACAGCAGCAACAAAGAAAGGAAATATGTGCATGTCGACTTGATCAACAAGGAGACCTTAGCAAAGAAAGAGCCGCGTATGTTGGCAAAAATAATGGCTTTGAAGCTGGATTTCATCCTCCGCGACATGGGAGAGTGCAATCTTGACTTAACAAGAGATTTTTATGCCAACTGGTCGCCAAACACAACAGGCAACGAAGTCAAAATTCGGGGCCAAGTGTTACAGCTTACAGCGGATTGGATCAACTCTTTTCTTGGCTTACCTTTGGTCGACACAGCACCATTCAAAGAGCTGTACAGCAGGCCTCCTTACAGAGCAATACGACACACGTTTTGTGGAAGCAGATCGATGGCAAGATGGGGCAGACATAAGGAAACAGGCCATCACAACACCTTCCCCTATGCTCCACTAAATAGGGAAGCACAAATCTGGATGCGCATTGTCAACTCATGCCTTATTCCTGGGACTCAATACACCAAGATATCGAGAGATAGAGTGTGTTTGGTTTATGCGTTGATGACGAATGTCCCTATCAACTTTGGGGCAATCATTCGATCTACCATGAGGAAGGCCAGACTCCACAAAAGGTCCCATTTCACATTCGGCAATTTGTTGACAGCAATGTTGCGGAAGGAGGATATAGAAGAGGAACCAGCTGACCACAAACTCCCACATAACCCAAAGAAGGTTGACCTCACAAAGGTCAAAGATGCTGAAACAACTCATGGAGTCAACCTTACTACTGCAGAGAGGCATGCTCGTGATGAGAGTTTCTTCCGTCATCTCTATGGCATGACACGATTCACTATGATGAGTGGTGGACATATTCCAACTGCTGAAGAGCTCCAACAGCTGGACCACGACTACCCAATGAACAGGCATGCACGGGAGATGTGTGGAGTGGGCGTATATTTTCAGCAACCTCTAGACGATGATGTGCCGACTGATGATGATAGACGCTTGCCTGATTCTGATGATGAGGAGAACTCTAACGACGACTCTTATGATGATTCCGACGAAGGGGGTATGACCCCCGACATTGATGAGGAGTCCGACTAACCAGGTTCTTCGTATTTATTTTCCACTGAGGGCAGTGTACCGTCTAAGTGTGGGGGAAAAATCGCATGCTATACTTCTTTGTTTGCACCTATGTTTGTATGTTTGTTTGTTTACTTTGTCCGATTTTTTTTAGTTTTTTTTTTGTTTGACATTTTTTTTTTAAGTTGGAGTCAAATTTTTCTAGCTTCGCATGAAATTATTTTGATAGGCAGCATGAGATTATAACAAGAGTATGTGTTACAATTGTGACTATTGAGACGTTTAGGCTCTAGTTGTGACTCATTATGTGATATTGTGTGATTCAATTCCTTCACTTGTTGGGTCAAGAGTCTATATTACTTCCAATCAAGTCGACCATGTGCCTTGTGGGTGTGAGACTAATAGTATCTTCTATGTATGTGGCTGATGCTAGAACTTGTCTGGTATGTATGCAAAGCGAAAATAAGGAATGTAAGTTTAGGATATGATTTAGGCATTTCTTTGGCAACCTATACATGTTTAATTTCAGTTTTACCTACCCATGTACATCATCCTAGTTAACCATTTTTTAGCCTTTAGCCTATTTCTTTGACAACCTTGTATGTAAGCCTAATCCATTTTTTTCAAGACCGTGATTTGATCCAAATTCCTAAGTGCTTTAAGGTGAACAAGTCATGTGACAACATAAGAGGAAATTGGGTGAGTATGATGCTTTAAATTGTAATGGTTCTTGAATGTGTTATGAAAAATGCTATCATAATAGGTATGTGGTGAAAAGAAAAAGGAAAAGAAAGCTGAAAAGCGAGTTGTGCTTAAAATTGAAAAACAAAAGAGGAGAACAAGGGTAGTAGAACAAAAGAAAGAAGAAAGGTTGAAAGAAAAAAGTGTCAATACTACAATGTGATGTATTAAAGTGCTTAGGAACTTAGTCACTATTTCTGGCCAAAATAGTTGATCCTACCCGTCCCTTAGCCTGCATTACAACCATCAAAAGACCTACTTGATCCTAATCTTAACATTCCGACATTTAGTAGAGTAATACATTAAGGGCAAGCTTATGGTCATTAGTTGCTACATATGAATTCTTTGTGAGAGTGAGAGCAAGGACATTTTGATATCCATGTTTGAAAAATATGTTATATTTGTGAGTAATTATGGGTACTATATGGTGAGACACACATGGTTGATGAGTTTTGGATAGTTGTATATGATCCTATGTACCTTAACATTTGCATGCGAGTTGATCACCATCATGAGTCTATGCTTGAGGTTAAATTGTTTCTACTTATAATCGGAAAGCTACTCTTTGTTGATAATTGTTGTGCTTGTCTTAAAGAATGTTTTGTGTTGTTGCTGTAAAAACCTTAAGTCGATGCTTAGAAGGACATGATATGTTGTTCGAGGACGAACAAAGCTTCAAGTGTGGGGTGTTGATGATAGGCGAATTTACGTGCCTATATCAATATATTTTGCCCATATTTTAGCCTAGTTTTGAGAACTAATTATATATTTCATGCACTTTTAGTCCTTTTTCCTGTATATGAGCTAACAAACATGATTAGTAAAGTTTCAGGTATAAATGATGCAAAATACAGCATTTTATGGCTTACTTGACGCAAAAGAAAGCTCACGAACGAAGTGGAAAGGAGCTGGACGCCTAAAGGACCAAATCTGCTGCATGGAAAATCTGTCCCGGGCTAAAACAGCAATTTTGAAGACTTTGGGGACTTACAGACACAAAGCTGGATTTTTACAAAGATACATTAACCTAGTACAATTAGGTTATGTATTTCACTATTCTATTTGGATTATGATATTGTAACCTTACCCTAGTACATTTGGGTCAAGGATTTTATTAGTATATTAGGATTTGGTTATTTATTTCATTAGCTTAGTAGGAGTAGGATAGGAGTATTATAAATACCCTATCATGTTAGAGATTTTTATTCATTCTTCAACAATACATTCTTCACTTAATTCAACAATTAATTTTCTTCCATCTCTCTCATCTTCCACTACAAACAATTCTAATCTACTCTTCTACTCTTAAATTCCACAACAAGAGAATCGTTAATTGCTAGGGAATCACCAAAACCACACGCCTAACACCTACTTCTCACGCCATCAATTATGCAAAACGTGATATCCTTCGCATTCATGGGTAACTAAACCTCTTAGTTGGGGTTATGGAAGCCGAATGAGTTACTATCTATAGCTGTGAGTTTGTGAGTTCAAGACAAGTATATTGCTTATATCATTATTCTCTTCATCTTAATCTACATTCTTTGCGGTTGCAAATGCAAGAATACGCCAGTCTAACATTTAACTTGTTCGCGAGAAAGGTTATTTGTCTGGAAAAGAGATAATGTCAAGGTAGTAGGACACCCTTTCCTATTAAAAAGCTAGTGCCGTAACTGGACTAACATCTTGGAGAATTCGTACCGTTAGACACGCTTTAAGCTCGCGAGAGTTAAAGTGAAATAGTCCTTGTTTAGGTCGCGAGACGCTTGGATTTACCATCGACTACAATTCTCTATAAGCAATTCCATGTCAAGACTCTACACACTCATAGCCAATAGAGACGTATACCTCAGAAGGTGGACATAACCCCAACGCTTCAATTCTCATTGTTTCACAACCTACGAAATACTCTCTTTTTACTTTGCTATTTTCAGCTTTTATTTCATTACTTTGGTTACTTATTACAATCCCCCCTTTTTACGAGACTTGCACCAAAAGTCTAGCAATTTTGCTTACTTGTTGACCAAGCTATTCCCTGTGGGATCGACACCCAACCCAGGTTGGGTTCTATATTTGCTAACGACCGCTTTACACTCCTACGAGAGCTGTAGATTGAGCGTTATTAGCGCTCTTGCCAAAAGGAAATCAAAAGATTATTCAAAAGGTTGATAGGCTTGGCTTGGATATTCACCACTTACAATTAGAGTTGGATGCAAAAATTATTGTGTTTAATGCCCAACAACTTAGTTATGGGTGGCGTGAGACTAAAAAAATTCTGAGTAGCCAATTTAAGGAGCTGAAATTAGAAGACTCTAAAAGTGTTCATGCTCTTATGGATAGTGTCACTCTTAAGAAAAGCATACTAGAGTTGTGTGGGGATATAAAGAAGACTGCAAATCCTAAGTAGGGCATATTGGGCCTCATTTAAATCATCTTTGTATGTTGTATTTTGATAATTAGATCTTGATTGAACCATTCAAGCCTGAAGAAGAGTGAAAGGGGGAGGAAACATATGTCTATATTCTTGAATTTGCTAAACTAGAATCAAAGAACTACATTCCTCATGTAAAGTCAAAGAAGGACAGCATGCCACATCTATTTCTTAGGTCCTTTATTTATATCATTGCCCTTGTAGCATAATGAAAAATCAGAAAAGCAATTAGGGGTAAAATTCATAAGTTCAAAGTGGAAAGAGAAAATTGGAGGCCACTATTGGGATACCTTGATAAAGTCTGAGTAATCAAGGTACCCATGGGCTTGTTGGGGAAGTCTGAGTACCCAATCAAGTCCCGCCATATCGCAATGTAAGCAAGAACTACTTGAGAGGAAACCCATGGTATTTTATTATTTGTATTCGTGATTGATCTCAGATCTCCACACCATGGTTCCACGGGTATGTTCCTAACTCTCTTGTTTTGTAGAAGTTTGATGCATTGGGGAATATGCATGATTGTAAGTTAAGAGTGGGTCTGCTTGAGGGTCTGGATGTCCTCTTAGGGGTTTTGTTAACGTGCCTCTTTTCCCGGAGTTCTGTTCCTAGTAAAGTCGACATGTTTAGGCATATTGTGTTTTGTTTTGTGATATTTTGTGTTTAACTATGTAACTTTGACATTTTTTGTTGATTTTTAAGATAAATTATAATACCTCTCCAATTGTCTGTTTTTGAGATATGTGATATGTTTTTGTGTGTGTGTACGTGTGTGTGACTATTGAGAATTTTGTTATGGAATTAGGATTAGGGATATGATGATAATAATAGCTACCAACTACATGAACCGGATAGGTTTCTTGTGATGTGACTCTGTGTCATGTGTGCTTGAGATACTACTTAGTTATCTTTGTGTGTTAAATTCAGAACTTTCCCTGTTAGTCTTGCCTAGGATGTGCGATAGTCAATTAGGAAAGAATTTGTAATATCCCAAACTTTCTTTAAGTTAAATCTAGTCTCCAGAAGAGTTAGTGATGACTTTCTAAATGATTAATATTTAAATCAGATAGGATTTCCCCAATCTTGACTTTTATTATGTGGGAAATTAAATTAGCTTTCCAATAATACCAATTTCACCCAAATCCGGTATCGGAGTAAAAAGTTATGGACATTTTACAGAGAACTATTGGAACTGCCCAGAAGAGACGGTCAGGCCGACGGACCGTTGAGCTAGCGATGGACCATCGCCCAAGACATCGTGACTAAGGCAGTGAACCTGACTTTTGTCCAAGTGCGACGATCAGGACCGACGAACCATCGAGCTAGTGACGGACCATCACCCAAGCCGTTGTAGACAAGGTAGATAGTTTAGGTTCTGGCCAAGTACGATGGGATGGACCGACGGACCATCGAGCCAGCAACGGACCGTCGCCCAAAACGTTTCCACTTCCGATCAGCAATTTTAAGCCATTTTTAAAGGGGTATTTGGGTCTTTTTTCACCCATTTTGACCCCTAATTATACCATACTAGAGCTCATAACTTCATTATTCATCCAAAACACTAAATTAGGGTTTCTCTCAAAGATCAATCCCCAAGAACAAAAAACCCTAGGTGTTTAATTCCAAGTTAAGAATTCAATCTTTCCTCTACCAATCTTCAAGAAATCATCCACCCAGGTATGTCAAGTGTTGATTCATAGGTTCCTTTCACCCATGAATCTCAAGAAAACCTATTTTGAAATATAAACTTTTGATTCCATGGTATGAATTGAATTATATCCATGCTTATGTTGTTGTTTGATTTCCAAGTTGAAGTCTTTAACGACTATCATGAAAATATGTTAGCATGTGGTTGAAGTTCTTGCATTGGAAGTGTAAAAGGTTGCCATGATATATTATTTCAATATTCATGCCTAAGCCTAAAGATAGACATGCAAGGTGTTTGATAAAATGCCTAAGAGAATAGAAATTATGCCCGATGACTCATTTGTGACCAAAATTATTGAATCCATGTTTCTCCTTTATGTTCGATATGACTCCCACGTTATTGTTATGCTTTGTAATGGATTGACGTAATGCTCATGAGATTAGGCTTATGAAATTATGATATGTTTACATGCATTCCTATTCATGTGTAAGCTTATAGAATGTGAATACTTCATGAAAATCCCCAATGATTGTACTATAAATTATTGACTATGATTATGTGTCAAGAAGAGTCATGTCTTATCAGTTTAATACAATCGAGTCCTAAGGGTACTTGTACCTGACATTTTAGTTGTGTGCCTAGAGCTAGTTCCATGTTTTTCAGATACTCTCAGTCAATCCATGATTCATAGAACTCAATCAGTCATATGACTCAGGCAAACTCAGTAATCTCAGTCAGTTATCAGATCTCAGTAATATTCTATCAGTCAACAAAACTCAGTGAACTTAGTCCTGTCAGTTCAGTATAATTAATTTAGTGTCTAATAAGATGGGAGTAGGATTCAGCACCGAGTGAGCCCAAGGATGGGAAATCACTTGTTATTAGAAGGTGTGATTCTTAGAAGCAATCCTTCCGCTCCAGAACTACGTAACCAATGTAGGTTGAGACATCAAACTTACTAGTTGAGGGTAGATGAGGTGGTTTAACCTGTTATATAAGGGTTCCACCATTCTCCTTAAAGTACTTGTTAGATGAGGGATTACTCATAATTTGTTCTTACCAGTGGTGCGGTATTGACACCCTTCTAATTGGGGTTATAGATTGGACCCCAACTCAATTATATTGTCTCATTTGGGGCATTTTGGTTAGATGACTACTTCCCACAGTTATAATCTCAGTCTCAGTCTCAGTAATAAAACTCAGATAGTTCTACAGAATTCAGGACTGCCAGATACAGTCACCCATCTCAGTACGAAACCCAGTTAGTTCCATTAGAAATAGGACTGTCAAACACAATCATTCAGATAATAGTATATCAGTTATACAAAACTTATGTTATCAGTATTCAGATTTAGTGATGTCATAATCTCAGTTACAGTTCACGTATTCATGTATGTGTTCTCCTTTTCATGTTATTCAGTCAGTTAGTATTGTTCATGCATATAAACCCCTTGCATTCAGCCTACCTCACTTGTATACCAGTACATTCAATCGTACTGACGCATTTGCACTATGGTGTTTTTATACCATAGGTTCAAAAGCACGAGCTCTATAGCATCCTTAGTAGATCAGACATTCAGCAGCCAGACTAGCAGTGAGTCCTCATCATTCGAGGATAGCATAATTATTTTATTACTTTATTATTTTAGCAGTTCGAAATTAGTTGGGGATATGTCCCATCAAATCCACAGTTTTTAGATAGTTTAGAGGCTTCCAGACTATAGCATGTTCAGACATTTATTCTAGTTTTATTTTGGTATTGATATACCGTATTTACAGAGGTTATGTTTTATCAGATATTTGAACCTTATGGCCTTTCAGCCTTTTTCTGCATTTATACAGTATATTATGCAGTGCCCAGTTATAGATATCAGTCATGGGTTAGCGTGTGGTCCTTCGAGGTCATGAGCACTGATGATAGGCGATATTACGCGCCTATATCAATATATTTTGCCCATATTTATGCCATGTTTCGAGAACAAATTATATATTTCATGCACTTTTAGTCTTTTTCCTGTAAGTGAGCTAACGAACATGATTAGCAAAGTTTCAGGTGTAAATGATGCAGAATTCAGCATTTTATGGATTACTTGACGCCAAAGAAAGCTTCACGGAAGGAGAAAAGGAAGCTTGGACGCCTAAGGACCAAAAGTGATGCATGGAAAATCTGTCCCGGGCTAAAACAGCATTTCTGAAGACTTTGGGGACTTGCAGTAACTTATTTGGATTAGGATAATAATACATTAACCTAGTACAATTGGGTTAAGTATTTCATTAGTTTATTTGTATTTGGATAATGTTACATTAACCTAGTACAATTGGGTTAAGTATTTCATTAGCTTAGTAGGATTTGGTTAAGTATTTCATTAGCTTAGTAAGAATAGGATATGGGTATTATAAATACCCTATCTTGCTAGAGATTTTTATTCATTCCTCCATTAGTTACAATTCATTCCTCATTAATTCTAGTTTTAACTCTCATCTTACCTTCCAACAATTCTAATCTTTCCATTAATTCTATCTTTCTTCTTTTATTCATCTATTCTTAATTTCCGCAACAAGAGAATCGTTACTTTGCCCAGGAATTCACGCCTAAACGCCTACCACCTGTGCTACACGAAATTCTTATTGTGGTATAATAACAATGTCAATTGTGATTTCCTTCGCACTCATGGGTAACTAAACTTCTCTGTTGGGGTTATGGAAGCCGAATGAGATACTATCTATTGATATGAGTTTGTGAGTTCGTGACACGTATGCTGCTTATATCATTATTCTCTTCATCTTAACCTAAATTCTTTGTGGTTGCAAATGCAAGAATACACCAGTACAACATTTAACTTGTTCGAAAGAAAGGTTATCTGTCTGGAAAAGAGATAATGTCAAGGTAGTAGGGTCCCATCCCCTATTAAAAAGTTAGTGTCGTAACTGGATTAACCTCTTGGAGAATTTGTACCGTTAGACACGCTTTAAGCTCGAAAGAGTTAAAGTGAAATAATCCTCGAATAGGTCGAAAGACGCCTGGATTTACCATCGAATACAATTCTCTATAAGCACATGCATGTCGGAATTCAACACACTCATAGCCAATAGAGACGTATAACTCATAAGGTGGACATAACCCCAACGCTTCAATTCTCATTGTTTTACAACCTACTAAACATTCTTTCTTTTTATTTTGCTATTTTCAGTTTTTACATTAATACTTTTGGTTGCACATTACAATCCTCCCTACTTACGAGACTTGCACTAAAAGTCTAGTAATCGTTGCTTACTTGTTGACCAAGCTATTCCCTGTGGGATCGATACCCAACCCAGTTGGGTTCTATATTTGCTAACGACCGCTTTACACTCCTACGAGAGCTGTAGATTGAGCGTTATCAAAAATTTGGTGACAGTTGTGGGATCGATACCCAACCCAGGTTGGGTTCTATATTTGCTAACGACCGCTTTACACTCCCACGAGAGCTGTAGATTGAGCGTTATCAAGCACCGTGTAGCATTCCGGATACCAGATTTGGGGTGTTACATAATTATAGGCTATTTTTTATGTTAGTCCACTTTTAATCTAAATGACCTTCCCAGTGTGAATTTGTATCCCTTGATCCTTGTTTTGAGACTTATAGACTATTTTTTTGTTTTCACCTTTCACTTTTCTATTCATATTACAATGAACCTATTTTGTCCCTGGTCTTTCTTGGACATTATGCACTTTAACTCAGACAAATCGCCTAAGTTGAGGGTGGCTATCATAGGGGTGCATAATGTATGGTGGGTATGAAGAAGGGTAAAATAAGAGAAAAAGAAAGTAGGGTTGCGTGTGGTAGCAAAATAAAACCAAAAAGAAAAGAAAAAAATAAGTTGAAAAAGGAAAGAATAAGAAAACCACACCCAACCTAAATGTGCTTTAAAATAAAGGAGAAATAAGGGGGGAAATAAAGTGAAAAATGGTTAATAAGTGAGACCCCAAAGTTCATGTAATGCCAAGGAGGCCTAGTCACTTTAAATGTCCATATGTATCATACCATCCCTAAGCCTATATTACAAGCCGAGAAATGTACTATAGTGATCCTAACTTGACTGTCTGAAAACTAAAGTAAAGAAAATAAAGGAAAGCCTATGGTATTTAAGATGCATTGATTGGAACTTCTTTTGTGAGTGTGGGTGTCTCTGGACCGTCCCTGAATTGAAATGCATTATTTCATATGAGTAAGTGGGACTTCTTTATTGTGAGGTCACATGGGTTGTATTATTAGATGAATACTTATTTGGGGAGTGTAACTTGTATACAGTGGCAGACCCAGGATTTAAGGATAGTGGATGCTAAAAAAATTTAAAAACTAAAAAAAGTAAAAAATAACCTCAATGAGGTTCAAACCCAGGGCCTCCTTCCAATGAAGCACCTTAAGATCAACTTAAATACCAATGCACCCAACCAACGTTTTTATAGTGGGTGCTTTTATATGTTTTATACCTATTTTTCTATATTTTCTATGTAATTATACCTATTCCGCGTCGAGTTTAGTGGGTGTCGGAGCACCCCAAAATCCTACATAGGTCCGCCCCTGCTTGTATATATGCATAGTTGTTTATTGCTAATGTAATGTCATAACTTGATTCCTTTGTGTCACATTGCTTTGCTTTATTAATACATATAGTTGGTTTTAAAATATTGAACTTGGAGAGGGTAAGGATCTTGAGCTAAAATTGATGATTGACTGCCATAGATATCTTAGGTTTCTCTTGGTTAAGCATCATCGTATTATTTTGTTATTTTTTATTTCTTGAGGACATTCAACTTTTTAAGTTAAAGGTGTTGATGTTCTATGAATTTATAACATTTTAGACGCTTAAAACTATGAGAATATATATGTACTTAAGGCTATTTTGTTTGATTTAATGTGGTTTTTGAGTGCTTTGCATGAAATTAGGTTTTGGATGCTAAATTCAAGAAAAAGATGAAAAATGATGTGTTTGGCCACTTACTTGATCATTTTGGGCGTATGTGGCACTTACCAGGCATATGTGACCAAAGCATGTGACAGAGTTGAAGATCTCGAGAGTTGGTAGTGCTTCAGTAATTTGGCCATAAGTTTTTACCCCGATATTGGATCAAGGTGAAATTGACATTGTTAGAAACCTAATTCAATTATATATCAAATGGTCAAGACTATGCACTTACCTATGTCTACTTGTGGACCGCATGTGGTACTTACAAACCACATGTAGGTAAGTTAAGTACCAGAAGTCCAAAATCCAAAGAGTAAACAATGCAGGAAAATTTTCTGGCACTTACCTAGGCCTACATGCGGACCACATGTAGTACTTGCGAACCGCATGTGTCCCAAGAAAGTGGCCACCAACTTCATTTTTCCTTTTTCATTCGGAATTTGATTCCTAGGATTTTCATGTAACCTAAATACACTCAAATGATTTTTATAAGTCTTATTATGTATGGTTAGTTAAGTTTTCCTATTTTATTTAGGATTTGATTCTAGGGTTTCTTGTAATATATAAATATACTTTAGTCTTTTTTTAGTTTATTCATTATTCATTCACATATTGAGGGAATTTGGAGAGAGGCCCTTTGGGGCCAAGTTCACAAACATTTTATTGTCCTTGGTTTGTTCTTAGTTTTGTAATTCAATTTAACACTTTGGTTTTTTCTTTCATTATTGTGAGATTATTTACCATTTTGTCTATGAATCCTATGAATGATCTCATAACTATGAGTGGCTAATTTCCTTAGCTAGGGTTATAGGAATCTTGGCGGATTATCAAAACTCAAAGCAAAATATGCAAACACATAGGAGAAAGTCAATCTTAGATTAGATAATACAAATGCAGGTCTGAAATAAATGGGGACAATACCTTTGATAACAGCATCAGAAGACTCTGCTATAGGTTTGGTGGGTATAGCATAACATTATCCACGTCCGCTATCGGACTAGGCAGCCTCGTGATCACCACCGCAGGTACCACTACCTCTGTGTCACACACCTCTAGTAGCACCTTCACCACCCTGAGGGTCACCATTCAACGCCAATATAAGAGTGGTCATGAAAACACGATGGGAGCAATCCTTGGCCATATGGTCAAACTCATCACACACATAGCAACCTCTTTAGTGGTACCTGACTACCACCTGGGCTCCGTTTTAGCTTTCTCATGGTCACTAAAGTAGTTGCACCAGATAAGTGGTGCACCAGCAACTTTGATTAAAAAAATGTCAAGTTGTGGATCAAGCCCTTAAGATTCATTTGGAATATCATGCAGACAAATAAAATATGCTACTAGAATGAATTCGACGTTCTAGACTCAATGAAAATATCAGTGTTTTAAAAAAATATATTATTTTCATAATTTCACAACTTTTTGAATTGACGGTCAAAATGAGACCCAAAAGTCATAAAATCATATCAACAATGATACCAATCCCGTTTGCCATCCAACACACAAAACAATAAATATTGATCAAACTCAAATACAAAGCCTTTTTAACCTCTAAAAATCACAAACTCGTACAAATTATTTCAAATTGCATTGGAGACCATGCCAACCATTTTAACACCTCAAAAATATTATAGAAACCATGGGAAGGGGGTAAGATGATCAAAATACATTAAATAAAAAAATTCACAAAATCAAGTCCTTACGTTTGAAGAGGACCGACTAAAACATCGCAAAAATATATTTCTTTTAATGGATGAAATAATATCTTTTGCTTTTAAAGTACTAATTTTTTTGGTTGTTGGGATACTTTTTTTTACTGCTGGAATATTGTTTTTATCACTACTGAAATGTTGTTTTTACTGCGGTTGGAATGGTCTTTTTTTGGGCCGTTGAAATGCTAATTTTTGTTGTTGAAAATTGTCTTTTTCTTGTTAAAATATTGTTTTTATCACTGCTGAAATTTTATTTTTTAAAGGCTAAAATGCTCTTTTTTTGTTGCTGAAATGCTGATTTTTATTGCTGAAATATTGTTTTGTTACAGAAATGCTGATTTTTTATGCTTAAAATCTTGTTGGCTAATGCTAAAACTTTTGTTGTTAGGCTGTTGATTGTTGTTGTTGAAACCTTTGTTGTTCGCCCATTAATTGTCACTACTGAAATATTGATTTTGTCACAAATTTAAAGGACAAAAGTGGTCGGAGTTATATTTAAAGGACAAAGTTAATCCTAACTAAAGATGAATAATAATTTTGGTTAAAAACTCGTTAAAAAAATAATTGTGTTATAAATATATTTACATTATAGTGAATGTATATCAAGATATAGTGAATATCTATCAAGATATATTTAGTATCTATCAAGATTTATTGAGTTCTATCAAGATATGGAATGCTTATCTTTTGGAGAGAAATTAGGAAGAATTTTTTCTATAAATAGAGGGGTTATCTTCATTGTAAATTATCCTTCATTATTCAAGAGAAATAAGAACTCTTCCCTCTTCTCTTCCTTAATGTTCTTGTCTTTGCTTTATATTCCATAACACATTATCAGCATGAGTCTCTGACCAGTTAAAATATCTACTACAACTATTTCTATGGTAAGCTTGAATTTATGGTACGGCTGATAATAGTATTGTTATTAATTGGAAAATGAGGTGTGTGTTTCTATCTTAATTTAATTTTTATTTTAACTTTATTGATAGGACACCATTGTTTAGACTTATTTATATTGGAGTGGTGAAACAACACAGTATATTGAATTTTATTGAATCTATGCATAAGATAAAATATAATCATCACTGTGATCATGTTCTTTTATAAACATGATTAATACTAGATATTGAAAATTAAATATTTTAATTTATTTAAGAATTAGCTTTTACGTTAAGAATATTAGTAGATCGTGATAACCATACCTATTGAAAAATTAGTTTTGATAGTGGCAGATTTTTGTATCTTGCTGCAAATTTTATTATAATTTGATCTATTATATTATTGGTTTAGGAAAAACGATGGACTAAGTCTGATCATATTAAAAGGGTAAGACACTGGGATAGAGTTATGACGTACCATGACGATAATATGTTGGATTTAAGTCTCATCAATTTATCACCTAAGATGACTTTATAGTGGTAAGACATTGAGTTTGAATCTCAATGCACCATTTTGATAATATAATGATACATAAGGCACATAATAAATTTTTGATGAAAAATCATGAAACTTATCCCATTGAAAATGCTACATTCCTTGAAGTGAATATGGTAACAGTGCATTATATGCCTGGAAGAAGAGAAATAGTTAACCTATAGTGTACTTTATAAGCTCATGAAGTAGTAATTACTTTGAAGTAAGGTAACTCGGAATGATATGTTAGAGAAAAACTCTCATCATATGTATCTCTCAATTTTCCCCTGAAGTAGAAATATCTTAAAAAAGATTTTAAGCTATCATAATTTTATATGCTTAAGGCACGATTATATTTCATTCCTGGGGAATGAGGATTGTTGTTATAAATACAGATCTATACAGTGGAGGTAAATGTGATTGTATTAGTAAGGTTTTTATTCCCTGAAGTAAATGTAATAATATTTAGTGAAGCATATGAATGCAGGTGTGTGCTAGATTGTGAAAAGTATCGCGACTCACCTTTAGAATAGGTAAAGCAATTGAAGAGAGTTATTCTGAAATTTACTCCAAAGCATTAAGTTTAAATTTAAAATTTACTAAAGCAAAAGGTACATGTCATGGTAAACTTATGTATTAAAGAATTTGAAGATTTTTTCAAGAATTTCTTATGTTGTTTTTTCTCATGATTAGTTGGTTGGGCCAATAAATATTAGGATTGAATTTCGTAAATTCTAAAAAGTATAAAAGGTGAATATGGGTACATTCACCTATCATGTGATATATATTAAGATGCACCAATGTAAGATGATTACATGTGCATTTATTGTCAACCTGTAATTGACATTCATAGATTTTCTTGCTCAATATAAATTGAGTTAAGAGTATAATTTTCATAGTATATAATCAAGACAATTCATCTTGATAATGTTGGTTTGACGTTGAATGTCTCTGATAAATAGTTGAATCATTGCTTATGAGAACAGAGCTTCATGTGTTGGTTTGAAGTGTGATATATTGCATACAGTACCACTTGTTTGTATTAGATCATAAATTATGAATAATTTCTCCCTCTCAATTGGTTCAAGATCAGGAACTAATTATTTCATTTAGTAATTTTGATGTGTGGTATTTGATCAATGGGTATACCATGATGCATAAAGATGGATTCTCTGAAGTAAATTGAGATGTATGTTAGTTTTTCTAAAATAAGGGGGGATAGTAATCAGTTAAAAAATATATTGTGAATTATCATCAATATGATCTTCATCCAAAAGATAATTCAAGTTAAATTCTAAGAGCATTTCCTGGCTCCAAATTGAGTTTATATTTAGCTGTGGATGATTTTTATTATGTGTTCATAAAGGATAAAGTCTACAACATGTATGAAGAGTGGCAGACCAAAATTAGTTCAAATAAAATAATCCTTAAAAAGGATAAGGAGGAAATAATCATAATAAGGAGGTAATATGCTCTTGAAGAGCCTACGATATAACACTTCATGAAACCTTATGAGAGGCTCAATTACCTGAAAATAATAATGTGATGAGATCATAAAATGTTATGTCACATTGTGAATCCATACAAAATGATATATCAACAATGATATTTTTGATAAAATATTGATGCAATAGTGTAAAAGATTATGAGGATCTGAATTCTACGTTTATTTAAGCATGCTGGCGTAGAAATATTTATCAAATGACATGAAATGATACATCTTGATAAGCATAAAACTTATTTGATTTGCAGTTCAGACACTTGAAAATGTCACATATGAAATGTTGAATATTGTCACTTGACAAAATTTATATGAAAACTTTTTTAAGGATTCAAAATGTTTGAAGCATATAAAAATTTCTGGAAATTTTTTTTATAATCCTTATAATGCATAAATTTATAAGTTGAAAAATATTGAAACTCTTGAAGAGTTTTCAAAAGCAACAGATTATTTGCTTAAGTGAGAAATACACAGTACTAAATTGGATCCTGAAGTATCATATTCTATGTAGTTGATGCATTTATACTTCTTTCTATAACTATGAGCATGATATAGTTTTACTCCTACTTGTGGAGAAAGTGAAGTAGACCATTTCCATATTGCAATTGAAAGACCTTACATTAATGTGTTTATCCTAACAAATATTGTCAAGCTTTTGAAAATATATTATTTATATGATTGACATAAGAATTCAATACAAATATATTATTTATTGTTATAAAGGGTTTCTTTCATAACATGTTGCTTTACATGGCAATCAAATGGGGTTAAGATAATGACTATTCACAAGGCAAGTTGAGAATGTATGTCGTTGAGATCAATAATACATCTCATTTGAGAAAATTATAGTTTAAAATACACATTTATGTAAAGTTGTCGCATGCATAGCACAACTAATGAGAGGATTAATAAAAGGATAAAAAATGAAGCACATTACTTCAAAGCTATCTACACAAATGAGCTCCCAAAGAGTGATGATATCAATATACAATAGATTCATTCGAGTGATAATGTTAATGATTATTCACCAAGTCGTTGCCAGGTACAACTTTCAAAAAGGTGGTGCACAAGATTGCAATATGAATATTCGATATTTTGAATTGATTTTCACATCATGGGGAGCTTATACGCGTTGAAATTTTTTTTTCTTTTAAGGTTGTATCCCACTTAATTTTTCTTGTAACATTTTTAGTGAGGCAGTTGAAATGTGTATTATTAGAGATGCGTGCTCTTTTCTTTTTCACTAGATTTTTTTTCACTAAGGGTTTTTCTTATAAGATTTTAACAAGACTTATTATCTATCAATTAGACATTCAAGAGGGGAGGGGGTTGTTATAAATGTATTTACATTATAGTGACTGTCTATCAAAATATAGTGAATATCTATCAAGATATATTTAGGCCTTATTTGTTTGCACTTAATGAAAGATTCAGACTTCAGACTATTAAGTGCATTTGATTTTCATTAAGATTTTAGCTCTTAATAGGTCTGAATAGGTCATAATCATTTAGTTCTGAAATCAAGTCTTAATCATTAAGAGGTATTCTTGTGTAGGATAATATTCACCACCGATTTATTCATAATCATCAGTCACCACATAACCACCTCTACCACCACCACTACCACCACCTCCACCATTATAACCATCATTCATAAGAATAATTGGTACTAACCACTATTTTCAGTTGGTACCATTCTACCACCTCTACTATTTTAATTATATTCGCCGCTATCACCACCATCAACGCCAACGCCAATGCCAATACCAGTGACATCACCACCATCATCAATCACTATTGGCCAATCTCAACTACTAACCAACTCATCTATCACAACTAGCGTCACCGCTAACTACCACTAACACATCATCAGCATCCACATACTTTTCGATCACCATCGTCACCACCATCATTGTCACCAGTATCACTATCTCTACCACCGCTTCAACCACCATCATTGCTACAGTATATCTCTACTATTAATCATCTCCACCATAACACCTAACAACATCTCCAACTACTACCAACACATCGTCAACCATTATTCATTCATTATTAAGCTATCACAATCAATACCTCCAACTATTAACATCAATCCACTTAACATCACTGTCACCGGTACTGTCAATCGCCACCATCATAACAGTTATTTCAATACCAAACATCTCTACCATCACACTTATCACCAACAACATTACTAATCACTAACATCAATCATTACCATCACCACCGCCATTACAAACCATCTTCATTATCACTAACAAATATAAATATTTTTTCAATCAAATAATAATTTTATTGTATTAAAACAAATATTTTTTTAATATATGATCATTTTGTATTTGAATTATATTTTTTATCATCTATGCAAATAAACAAATTTTGTATATTTCGAAGACAACACCTTAATAATTCAGATATGCATTCAGATCCAAACATCTGGATCTTAATAAAAACAAATGAAGCCTTAGTATCTATGAAGATTTAATGAGTTCTATCAAGAGATAGAATGTCTATTTTTTGAGAGAAATTAGGTGGAACTTCCCTTAAATAGAGGGTTCTCTTCATTATAAACCATCCCTCATTATTCAAGAAAAATAAGAACTCTTCTCTATTCTCTTTCTTCATTTTCTTGTATTTACTTTATATATTTCATAACAAATAAACTATTTATTGGGTAAATATCATGGTAAGTTAAATATCAGTTTCTTTCATAAAAGTAATTTATCTATTTTTCCTAGCACAAAAATAATTAAATTTGGGTAAACTAATACAAAAATTACATTAATTGGAAATAATGTTTTTTTTATGCACATTTTTCGTTGTTTGTCTAAACTTTATGGTCTTGCATAATTTACTTTTGAAATATTATGAAAGAAAAAAAAAAAAGATGATAATGAGACAGACGTGTTTACCATTCGTAGAATGAAATAACTATTAGTTTCATGATTATTAGTCATAATCATGACATCTCTTCTAAAGTGTAGCACAAAGTAGAAATATAACAAGTGAACGTCATTTTGGATTGAGTTGGTGTTAAAAGAATTACCATGTATTAATTGGTGCTAAAAGAATTACCATATATTATCTCAAAATACTTGTGTATATCCGATTATGACATTAGAAATTGAAAATGATATTTACTATTTCAAATGGATTTCTGATGGGGTCGGGTCAGAATTGGGTGTTTTCTAAAATTTATTTATTAGATTTAAATTATAAGAACGGAGTGAAAACTAGTAGGTTGATCAGAAAAGTATATATTCTGGTCAATGTGATTTTTATGTTAATTTATCCAAATTTTAATTCTTTTTGTTAGAAAAAATAGTTAAGTTACTTTTGCAATAAAAATAATAGTTAACCTATCATTCGTGAAATATACTCTTATTTATTAGATCTTAACTGTCTTGAGTCGGGGTCTATCGGAAACAGCCTCTCTATTTCTTTGAAGATAGTGATATGGACTGTGTACATTCTACCCTTTCCAAACTCCACGATGTGGGAATATACTGAATTTATTATTGTTGCTGTTATTAGATCTTAACTTTCCAAATGACAATAACAATATAATATGTTACATTAAATAAACATTTAATTTGATTCAACCACAATGCAATTTGAGCTAAATATGATTTGCAATCATGCTATTTGAAGAAAAACAATTCCTCTTCCTTCTTATTAAATGTGATGAAGGTATTTCTGTAATTCAACTATTAAATTAAGTGTTTTCTGCTTTTAATATCTATATATATTATAAAGCGAGGATGAAGCACTACAATTAGTCAAGTGACAATCTATTGTTAAGTCACGTGGTAATTTTTAGAATAAAGTTAAATTATTATAATAAAATTTAAATTAAAGAATATTAACTATTTGAATTTGAAAATGTATTATTCTTTTAAGAAAAACCACTAACTTAAAAATAGAAAAATATGATTAAAGAGTCCTAAATAAACTCTTACTATTTCAAAAAATCATTCCTTTTATATACTATAGAATATATTTGTATACATTTAACTTAATAATAATCTACAATCTATATGTATAATCTATAATATATTAAAAGTTCTGAAGCCCCTTAGAAAAGTGAATTAAACTTTTTGTCCTTCATTAAAAATCTCTGTAATAGACAAAATAGTCTTTCCACGCATTTTCTCTAATTATAGTCATTTAATTATCATCCTAATAAAATTGACTAAAATTTAATTCTTAAATATTTCCTTATTTAAAGTATAAAAATTACAACTAAATACTTTCTTGGTTCCAATCATATTAACTAAAATATTGATAAAATAAAATATATTAACATAATTACCGTTTTTTTCCTCTGATGCTCCCCAATTATGGTAAAATAAAGTCAAACTTAAAGTACTTAGTCCTTTAAAATAAAATAAAAAACAAGTTGTGAAAATTGTTACCATAATTTAAATAGTTTTCGTACCCAATTGTTACCATAATTTTATCTATATAAATAATTTTCCTACCCAATTGTTTGATGTAGTATTAGGATTGGCCCTATTTTTTACTCATAGATTTGACCTTTTTACCTTTGAAGGAAGGGCAACGAATTTAACATATTTGATTTTCACTTTTCAAATAAACAAAAAATTATATTTAGGTAATTCCTTTTTTAGGGAAAAAGACTTATAGTTCTATAAATTGGGGATCCTTTTCCTTTTAGGAGAAACTATTCTCTCGATTAATCCTTTTTCGTTGATATCACTCATATGTACATCGATAATTGATCAAACCAATTTAATATATTTTTAGCATATACATAATTGTTTGTTCTCTATATTATTTTACTTCGTTTTCTTTGTTTTGATATTCAGTTCCTTAGTTTTCTTTTACAATTATTGAAGAATAATGTTTTATTTTGATGAATATTTATTTTACGTTTTGTGATATAATCGTTAATTGTGTTTAAATTTAATCTGCATCTATTTTACGTCTTCTCTTCTTATTTCAGAATTAGAATGAGATGAAAATTTTCGTCCACAAGATTATCGACTTCAAAGAATGAAGATCTTTGTTATCAAGGAGGATCAATTAATACAAGATTTTTTATTTTCTTTTTCTTTTTTTTTACTATAAAATGTAAGGAGGGTTAATTAATACAAGATTTTTTATTTTTCTTTAATTTTTTCTATAAAATGTAACACTTCTTAATTTTTAGTTAGATTTAATTATATATATTTCATGTTCTACGTAAAGTATATCAATTATATTTATAGTCATGTGGTTTAAATATATATTATCTTACACCTTTTGATTTTCAATTGCTTCTCTTCTCATGTTTGAGGTGTCATTCTACAACCTTCGTATTTTTCCTAATTAGTTTACAGTTTGTTTTAAATGATTTTATATGGTTTTGTATGAATATATTAATTTTATGTTTAAGTGGTTTTCGAATTTAATAAAACCATCAGTTTACTTATTAATCCAGACATATTTTCTTTTATAATATCAAAGTGATTTTATCAAATTGAATTCATTAAATAAAATTCACGTGCGAGGTGCGTATAATAATAATAATAATAATATATTAAAAGTGTGAAGGGCCTTAGAAATGTTGTCTGAACTTTTTGTCCTTCATTAAAAGTCCCTCTTTTATACAAAAACGTCTTTTCACTATCTAATATTTAAGAGTTAAAAATCAATTAAATATATTTATGGTAAAACTTTTCCTTATTAGAAGTCATCAGAATTAATGACGATCAATACTTTTTCCCTAAATCAACTAAATTTGATTTTAAGAAGATATGAAAAATTTAGATATAAATATAAAAGCATTAGAATAAGAAAAAATTTAAAAATATCAAATTTTTAAAAGTTTAAGTACGTAATAAGACTTTAATCATTGATTATGTAAATATTCGACTTTAAAAATAAGAAAAAACTTTAAATATATAGAAAGAAAAGAAAAATAACTATATCATAAATATGGTTTAAATATATAAGTCACTTTTAGCCTCTGACAGCAAGAAAAAAGGTGCTACATGACAAACGCAAATACGATGATCCATCAACCACTTCAAACTTCTGGTGGTAAAATATATATGTGCTTACCGTCTATGTTTACATTATTATATTAAAGTGTGAAGAATCTTTGAAAATTGATTTAAATTCTTACACTTCATTAAAAATCTTCGCAATAGATAAAATTATTTAATTTCAAATAATTAAATATTGCACGTGCGATTTAACTAGTAATAATAAATAGTAGTAAATAGTAAAAGTGCTAAACAATAAAAGTGTATAGCAATAGCAATACTGAGGTGATAATAATAATAATAAAAATAATAATAATAATAATAATAATAATAATAATAATAATAATAATAATAATAGTAGTAGTAGTAATAGTAATAGTTGTATAATTATAGTAATAATAATAATGATGATTAAAAAGAGTAATTATTATTATCTCATTGATTTTATAATTATTTATAATTAAAAAATAAATGATTCAAACTAAATTTAAAATGTCTGCAATTAGCTTTACGGATATGAACCGATTTGAGGTCAAATTTTCTTATTTTTAGGCATTTTGAAAGGAAAATTTGTTCATTTAGTTGAGAATTCAGGAAAGAAATAAGGATGACTACCTTATTGTTATAAGTGATTTTAATTACCATAACTTATCTATTTATTTGAAGCATAGAAATTTAAATGATAAAATAATTAAAAGTATCTAATGATAAATTTATTAAAATTGTCTTAAAATTTGTTTTTTTATAAAAAAAATATCATTGGCTTAAAATTAGAAATCTAATATTGAAGAGTTTTAAATGAACTCATAAAAACCATAAAATTTTTATTTCAATGTTTTAAAAGGTATTCAAATATTAAATAAAAGATAATAATATCAATAATCATAATAATAAGAATAATTATAATAAATAATAGTAGTAGCGGCACACACATAGTAGTATTTTTTTTAAGTTCTTTTTTAGGAAAAAAATAACATAGAATTGCTGTTGTTGTTTGTGACGAATTAGTCCTTTTTTAATTTTTATTATTTACTTTTAAAAATATATAAGCTATCTTATTAATTTGAAAGATATTTCAACTCTTATTTACAGATAATAAGATAATTATGCATTGTATTTGAAAAAAGTATGAGATAAGATAATGAAGAATATAAACTTATCTTCTTCTAACAAATTAATATGATGTTTGATTTTGAATTTGAATTCAAATGGAATTTGAATAGGAATGATACTCTGACTTCTTAATATCTCTTATATATAAAGTACATTGTGAAATATTTTACTGCATTTTTCATTTATTTTTAAAACTTTAATTTAATATTCTTATTTTTTTATCAGGAAAAATATGACATTCATCTTCATCTTTTCCTCTTAACTTTCAGAATTGATGACAATATCTATTATCGTGATTCGACTTAATGGATAATATTGCAATCACAGTCTTTTTTTCTCCACTATAATTTAACACATCTCTTCAATATCATCCCTTTCTATTGCTTTCATTTTATTAAAGTTCATGACAATTTCTTTACCTGAATATGCTTATTGGGTTTATAGTGTAATGACTTTTTAGATATATATTATTGAATATTTATATATATCCTCTTTCATTTCAATTGTTGGACTAATTCATCGTGTTTCAAATCACTTTCAATGAAAGGCAAACTACAAAAAAACTTATTTGGAGGATTATAGAAGTGTTTGAACTCAAGCAGTTGTTTAGAATAATGAAAGATTCATTAGTAGTTATTAGTTAACTTTGAGTTATAATTATAAGTAACTTTATTTGATGTGATTATTTGATTTGTGAGATGATAAAACTTTTCTCTTTATTGACGAACATAATTGCTAAATTCTATATTTTGGAAGAGAGTTATTTTTTTATATTTTAATTTTTCTAATGACTAGCTTAATATAATAAATTAAAAAATAATTTTGGATAGTGTTTGAATTGGCATTTGAACGGATTATAGTTTACTTAATTTGTGTGCGGGCATTTAAAAAATTATATTTGTTATAAAACAAGAAAGAATAAAGAAGAAAAATAGAGAGAATAGAGAGATTGATTCTTATTTCTTCTCTTGAGGGATGAATGATATGAGATTGTATGATTGTCAATACAATGAACAAAACCCTTTTTATTTATAGGAAAAATTTACTCCTAGTCTGAGTAAAAGACGGATGCTTAAATCCTAATAGATATCAAAGTAGATCTTGATAGATCTTGATAGATATTCACTATAATGTAAATACATTTATAACACTCCCCCTTGAATGTCTAATTGATAGATAATGTGTCTCGTTAAAACCTTACTAGAAAAAACCCACTAGGAAAAAAATCTAGTGAAGGAAAAAGAGTACACATCTCTAATAATATGTATTTCAGCTGCCTCATTAAAAACCTTACAAGGGAAATCAAGTGGGACAAAACCTCGTAAGGAAAAAAGAGTACAGTGCGTATTAACTCCCCCTAATAAGAACATCCTTGACCTTTTCATCTCGATCTTGTGTAGCATCTTCTTGAAAGTTGCAATTGGAGAAGATTTGGTGAATAAATCAGTCAAATTGTCAATTGAACGAATTTGTTGCACATTAATATCATCATTCTTTTGTAGCTCATGTATGTAGAAAAGCTTTGGCAAAATGTGCTTCGTTTTATCTCCATTTATGAATCCTTCCTTAAGATGTGCTATGTATGCTGAATTATATCTGTATAAAATTGTGGGTAGATTGTCATATATCACACCACTTTTTTCTCAAATGAGATGTATCATGGACCTCAACCATACACATTCTCAGCTTGCTTCATGAATAGTTATTATCTCAACATAATTCGATGAAGTGTCTACGATAGACTGCTTTGTATATCTCCAAGATATGACAGTACCACCATATATGAACACATAGCCTATTTGAGACAGAGCTTTATGCGGGTCAGATAAGTACCCAACATCAGTATGACCAATAAGATCGAGACTGCAATCTTTAGAATAAAACAAACTCGTGTGGTTTATCCTATTTTGATGTCTCATGGTAGGAGCAAAAATATACCTTGCTAACAAATTGACTGAAAAGGCTATAGGCCTTGTAGTAATTGCAAGGTATATGAGTGCATCAATTTCACTAAGATATGGTACTTCATAACCAATCCAATTCGAAATATTTCGAATTTCAGCAAATAATCTATTGCTTTGAAAACTCTCTAAGAGTTCCAATGATGTTCAAGCAATAAGCTTATACAATATAAGGATTATAAATAAGTTTCCCAGAAACTTTTATATGCTTCAAGCAATTTGAATCCTTAAAAGTTTTCACATAAGTTTTGTCAAGTGACAATATTCAACATTACATGAGTGACATCTTCAA
Source organism: Capsicum baccatum var. pendulum (assembly GCA_030864225.1). NCBI lineage: Eukaryota > Viridiplantae > Streptophyta > Magnoliopsida > Solanales > Solanaceae > Capsicum > Capsicum baccatum. The sequence continues at coordinate 111,163,395 of CM061550.1, forward strand.
GTGTCTAGACTACAAATCAAATAAGTTTTATGCTTACCAAAATGCATCATTTCATGTCACTTGATAAATGTTTATACGTCAGCATGCTTAAATTAACGTAGAATTAAGATCCACGTAATCTTTCACAATATTATGCCAATATTGTGTCAAAGGTATTGGTGATATATCATTTAGTAATGGTTCACAATGCAACATAACATTTTGAGATCTCATCACTTTATTATTTTCAGGTACATAAACCTCTCATAAGGTTTCATGAAGTGTTATGTCATAGGCTCTTTAAGAGCTCACTGCCTTCTTATTATGATTATTTGCTCCTTATTTTTCAAGGACTATTTCATTTGAAACCGATTAGTCTACCACGCTTCATGCATGTATAGACTTTGTCCTTTAGGAACACAAAATAAGAATACTTGCACTTAATATGAGATGTTTTTGGCATTTGACTTGAATTATCTTTTGGATGAGGATCTAGTGATAATTCCTAATATATTTCATAGCGCTTATAATCTCCCCCTTATGTTAGGAAAACTAACATACATCTTCTACTTCTTTAAGGAATCCATCTTTATGCATTATGGTATATTCATTAATCGTATACCTTACATCAAAATTATTAGATGGAATAATTGATTTTCGACCTTGAATCATTTGAGAGGGAAGAAATAATCATAATTTATTGGTCTAATACATACAAATGCTATTGCAATATATTATATTTTAGACCAATACATGAAGTTTTATTCTCGTTAACAATGGTTTAGATATTTATCGAAGGCATTCAATGCTAAACCATCACCATCAAGATGAATTATCTTGATTACACAATCTGAAAGTCATGCTTAACTCAAGTTTATTGAGCAAGCAACTTTATGAATGTCAAACTGCAGGTTGACAATAAATGTACATGTGATCATCTTATTGATGTATCAGTTTAACATATCACATGATAGATGAATGGGCTCTTATTCACCTTTTATAATTTTCAGATTTGAAGGGATCCAATGCCAATATTAGTTGGTCCAACCAACTTATCATGAGAACAAATGACATAAACAATTTTTGAAGAATCTTCTAGTTCTTCAATACATGTACATCTTCGAGATATCACAATCGTTCATATCAATTTATGAACTTTTATTCTAGTAAACTCCAAGTTTACCATGACATGTACTTTTTCTTTAGTAAATTTCAGATTTACTATTACATGAATAAATTTCAGATTTACTACTTTAGAAGTAGATTTCAAAATAACTTTTCTCAGTAATTCTGCCTCATTCGGAGGTGAGTTGTGATACCATCACAATCAAGTGCATGTTTGCATTAATAAGGTTCTCATTCTCCAGGAATGAAATATAATTGTACCCTAGCATTAATAAGGTTCTCATTCCCCAAGAATAAAATATAATTGTACCTTAAGCCTATCAAATTATGATAGCTTATAACCCCTTTCATGATATTGCTACTTCAGGAGTAAATCGAGGCATAAATATGAAGAGAGAATTTCTCTATATTGCTACGACATTCACTTCAAGAATGGAGCAAATTGTCATCTTTCAGACTTATCATATATTGCTACCACATTCACTTCTTGGAATGAAGCATATTCAATGAACAAGTTTCATGAATTTTTATCAAAAACACATTATTTTGCCTTAGCCATCATAATATCATCAATATGGTGCATTGAGATTCAAACTCAACGTCTTACCCATATAAAGGTGTCCTAAGCATAAATCAATGGGACTTAAACCCAACATATTATCATTTTTTTTTATAATATTGTTCTTGAGGAATAAATTTAAAATATAAATAGTTCCAAACCAATTATTTTTCCTCAAATCAAATAATAATTATATTAGTAGTATCAAACGAAAGATAACATAAAGAATTACTAACCTTGAAATCCTTCAGATTTATAATCTCACCTTGTTTGGCAGAGTCTCGTACTGATAACGTGTTATAAAACAAGAAACAATAAAGAAGAAGAGTAGAGAGAATAGAGAGATTGATTCTTATTTCTTCTCTTGAGGGATGAATGATATGAGATTGTATGATTGTCAATACAATGAACAAAAACCCTCTATTTATAGGAGAAATTTACTCCTAGTCTGAGTAAAAGACCGATGCTCAAATCCTAATAGATATCAAAGTAGATCTTGATAGACATTCACTATAATGTAAATACATTTATAACAATATTATGAATATATATGATCAAGAAGTAAGTTTTCAGAAAATGAGTCAAAAGCAAAAATATTAAACAATGAAAATAAATTGCAGGTAATATAAAGGTATTTATACTTTCTATAAATTTTTAAAAATAATTAATGTACACTATACATAAAAAAAAAATTAAAACTAAATATACAACTTTATGCGAGTTACCTAATTTAAAATTTTGAGAAATAGGTTAAATAAAAGTAATATAGATATTGTTGAATGAGTAGAAGAAAATTAAATCTACTTAAGGAACTAACAAGTATTCTGACACATATTTCATTTAGGAAATCTTTTAAAAATAGCCACATTTTGTTGAAAAACTCACCTTTCATAGTATATTTTACATAATTACCATTTATAGCCGCTGTATTCAATTTACGCCCGTTGTATTCAATTTTATCAATAGTTTGTATTCATATAAAATATAAATACAGTACCATTTAGTTGTTGTATTCGATTCACAGCCATTGTATTCACTTTTACTCAGTGGTCTGTATTCATAAAAACATAAATACACTACATATTTAGTCTTGCCAAAAACACTACCATTTTTTTTCTTTTTTCTTTTTAATATTTTTTTCTTTTTCGTGTTTTCCTCATTTTTTCTTCTTCTTTTTTCTAATTTTTCCTATTTTTTTTAATTTTCTATATATTCTTTTCTCTCTTCTATCTCACTTTCTTTTTCTTTTCTTTTTCTTTTCTTTTTTGTACTTATTTTCTTTATCATTTTTTTTTCTATTTCATATTTTTTGTATTTTTAAAAAATATAACTACTCGAGCACAAGTAATTGATGATATCGTAAATACCATAATTTCTTATCTATTTATAGTCACGCCGCCATTTATATTTTTGTATTCATTGATACAACTGTATTTGTATTTGTATTTTAAATATTTGTATTTGTATTTTAAAGTTCGCGCTTGTATTTGTATTTTGTAGTTCGTGTTTATATTTATATTTTATAGTTCGCACTTGTATTTGTATTGGTTAGTTCGTGTTTATATTTATATTTTATAGTTCGCACTTGTATTTGTATTTGTTAGTTCGCACCATCATTTATATTTTATATAATTCGCACTTGTATTTTAAAGAATTATTTTAAAAAAATCACCCCTATGTGAAACTCAAAAAAATAATATAATATAAAGGAGGAGAGATTTTTGGACTTAAATTTAATGTTAAGAGCATTTCTGATCCAAATAGGTAGATGAAGGGGTATTTTTGAGTCATTTCTAATACATTAAGGGTATTTTTGAGCCAAATAGATGGATGAAAGTGTATTTTTGAGCATAAAGGTGGAAAAAGAATATTTGTGTACCATTTTCAATAGTTGAAGGGTATATTAGACCCTTTTCCGTTTATTTTATATTTGCGCTGGAAACAATTTAACAGGTTTTAAATGATAATTAGATGACTTTCTTATTCAAAAAAATCAATACTTACTTCAATATTTCTACAATTTAAATGATCATTTGAGAATTCTTCCTAAACTATAATGGATAATAATTTCCAACAAATTGAACTCGGTAAAGAAAAACAAAAGAATAAATAAATACTGTATATTTTCATGGGTTAAGAATTTACCAAACGGGGGGAAAGTGACTAAGTAGCTCAGGCTAGTCGAATATATGTAATCTATTTAATATTTATTAACCGAAATTACAACATGAAATGAAAGTATGCAGAACTTATTCGACAATGGACAAAAACGTGATTAATTAGAAGCAAATCTAGATCTGTCCGAGGATCACATCTCCCCCAGAAACCTTGAAGTCTGACGGAGCTTCTTCAACATTCAGAACCTTAACATTCCCATCCACGACGTAAGCCGACCACCTACGTAGCAACAGCAACAAAAAATGTTAATCAACGGATTAGTACGTCCAAATTACAAATTTTATACAATATACATGTTTAGGTGCAACACATATAGGACAAGTGCGGCTTGCTCAAGTGGTTGAGCACCTCCAACATGACAGGGTAGATTGAGGGTTCGAGTCATGCGAGAGGGCAAGTGGGAATACTATTGATCCTCCTGACCGGAATGGAGAAAAAATGTGCTACACATATGGTCCTTTGGAAAACAACTGTGTCCACCACTTGATCACATTTAACTAGGATTATCAATTTTGGCATTGACAATCTTCAGTTATTTAGCCATGACGAAGCAATGAATTGACATAATGATGATTCATAAAATATTGACTCCCTTACCTATGAGATCGAGGTCCAAGCAAAGCAGCAGAGAGATCAACTGTTAAGTCCAAACTCTTGTGGAAGCTTCCATCAAAATCACCATAAAACTCAATCTGCATCATAAAATAGTAGTCTCATTGTTAGAGCAACTACTAAACAAAGAACAACTATCCCAGGTACTATCATAATTGAAAAGCCAGCTGATATAGATCATGCAATTTTCTGAAATCTATAATGCTATCAAATTAACCATTAAATTCAATAATGCAACATCAACAAATGATTAGAATGACATTTGAGATGTAAAGGTCATAAACATGGTGACATCAACAATGCCGGATCGCTAAATAACAGGATCATGAGAATCTTAATCCTGGATCTCTCTTGGTTATACAACCCCGGTCAATCAGAGTTAATGATAAAGCACAATAACAATCTAGATCAGCCTGTACTTTTTGATGCTTCATACATTTTATGAATTACGTCATCCTCGATCTGCTACAAAATAAAATCGTCCCAGTTAGAGATCAACGCCAGTCCACCTACATAGGATTCCAGCTCCATGGAGGAAGTTTTGAGTTTCAGTTGGAATATATTAGAATGACGAGAGAGAAATCTCGGATTTAAGTTGGAATGTATTAGCATATCATTATTGTCAGTATCTTTGAACACATACAGGAAAATTAGTTAGTATTCCTTCCTTTAGCTGCAGCAGCAGCACTCCTATCAATTAGATACTTATTTTTGCTTAAAAGTAAGATCTGCTCAACATACTTCTTTGACCAGTTCCCCAGCCCTACAAGCCCATACCCGATCCTCATAACCGAGAAATCCCCGTGGACCGGCTGGCTTACAGTTTGACGGTCATTAAATCTTGGGTCCACGCTCTACCCTACTCTACTTAAATACAACATTGTTTGGTCTATATTAGGGCTTGAACTCGTGACTTATGCATAACCCACACATCATTCCCCGCGCTCTGTTATGATCTCAATTCTCAAAAGCTAAAAAGGAGTAATCGCAATATTTTTGGGACAATTTTCCGATATTATATTGACTGATATTGAATGATGATTACAACCAATGGAAACTAAAGGATAACTGAAAAATATGGAAAACTATCTACTCGACTCCATAGATGAGCTGGTAATCTGTAGAATGGAAGAGAAGGGAAGAGAGCTAGGTTAGAGGATAGAAAGAGAGACGAGAGGATTCAGAAGAGGAGGGAATTTGGATTATACCAGTTATGCGATAATACTCTGCCCAACGAGTTTGTTAGGCTTTATAACAGAACTCGTCCAGCTGGCTGCATCTGAGCCCTCAGGTTTTAGTGAATTTTGATCGTGGCCGTTGATTTTAGTGTTAGTTATTTCCCTCGCTATCTTTCTAGTTTCGAACTAGAGTGGCTGCATTCATTTTATTGTCATTTCTCAGGTCATTACATACCCTTCCTCTTCAAATAATCCTTGACCTCAAGGATGAGCTAAGAATCTGAAATTTAGAACACCCCACTTGTTGAAGAACACCAATTCCGCAAGGGTGTTATCCTGAAGAGGAAACAACCGGGATTGAATGGGAATTGATGTGAAGGACCACCAAATGAAATACCAATGCCTCCTGGATCAAATGGAAACTTGTAATCCTCAAGAATATACACGGAAGTCGTATAGAGAAGACGTAAAAAGGCTATAATTCTATCATCTATGACTCCATCTTTCTTTATGCGTATCATCTTCTCTTTAGGGACCATATAGCCAGTAACATGTAACCTGGGAGCTGCCTTCTGCAGATGACTATCCTCTAAAGTAGGCAGTTCAAGCACTTTATAAAAGCTCAATGAAGATGCAGCAATTTTTGGAGGATCAAAATTATTGCCAGAGAAGAAATTAGAGTCTCTCCAAGGCAAGCTAAACCCAGGGTCATATGGGAACTTTAAGGACCCATGGTTACTCACAAATCGAACATGACCTCCTTCCACATAAAGAATAACAGATTTTTTATCCAATATAGCAAGGAAATCCCTTGTCAGATTATTACCAACTGCTGGTTCAATCACAACCCAAGTATCAAGCGCTAAGAAACTTGTTTGCACTGTGTTCTCCCATCCTTCTTGATTAGAGATAAATCCAAGTCATAACTCGAATGAAGTAACCTTATAGCTCCACAAGTATATACAAACAAATAGTTGAACACAATATTTGGAGGATCTTTCAATTTCTTTCGGAATATCAAGTCAGTCGAGAGCCACATCCTACTCGAATGACTTCCATTGTATTCCATTTTGTGTAAGCCACGACTAAGCAATGCATCCTGAGAACTTGGTTGAAGAAGTTCAAAGTCATCATCCAAAGGCAAAAATGCTACAAGACAAGAAGCTAACAAGTATTCCAATTTTAGAAAGCGAGGCTTCCTTTCACATTATCTTGAACCCTTAGATCCCTGCCCGGTGTCGAATGTCCCTAACTCAACTTCAGTTTTGGTTGACCAATTCACTAGTAATTCTCTTCGTGTAATCTGTAACCATGTCGCTTTGCCATCTTCAAGTATACACCAGAAGTTATGAGCACACGAGTACATTGCAACAAGAAGGATAAATCAAATAACCAAGAATGACATAAACTTCTAGCGACGACTGAATCCCTTCTTTGAGAAGCCTTCCAGATTGTACACCTTTCAATTGACCAATTGTGTTCAAACAAATCAATTGCGGTTACCTCTTTAGAGTCATCAGGCAAGGTTAATTGCAAAATTGAGCCACAAAGTAACATAATCTCCTTCCTGGACGATGTTGTGACGTGGAAGGATAGGCCTCCTATACCACTATAATCATAGTTATATATTGAAATGGCAGAAACTGGACAAATAGAACCAATATGCACAACAGGGAAATGCATAAACAACTGTCATCAAGTATCCCACACTCGATTGATGTTATCAGAAGATCTATGCAAACAAAACATGTTAGTAATATCACTCTCCAGTTTTATATTGAATAGCTTGTCACCAAGATCCATGTCAAGCTTATGTCCCATGTGTTTAAAAAGAAAACTCATTACCTCAATTGAAATTGACCAAGGTGTACAGTCAAGGTGGGTCGTGAAATTATAAGCACCGGACAGATCGTTGGGACCCATCAATTTCGGTATTGTATCCTCAACAGCAAGAACATAAGGTTGTGAATCCAAATATGAGTTCACGATATCGATCTTCGTGGTGTTTGTATTTTGGATGGAGTAAAGTTCAAGTAGAACTTCAGATTCGACCCTTTGAGGTCATTCGTCGAACATCTGGTCCTCATTGTATTCTGAATCAATCTTACTGCTATTTTCAACCTTCAGCAATTCGTCCATAGCAAGTTCATCTAAAACCATCTCGGTGTGGTTGTCTCCTTCATTCTTTTTCCTCGAACAATCATCAAAACAAATGTGGCATTGGCAGTCAACACTACGTATGCAACCATATACGCAAGAGTTGCATTGGCAGTCGACACTACATATGCAATCCTCACACCACCTCTGCAATTGTTTAACATTCACAACTATTCTTGACATTCCATCCATAAGGGCCCTTCTATTTGCATTATTTCGTTCAACCAATTCAGCCATAGTAGATTCCGCAAATATCTTCTTCGAATTACTATCCACAGTTGAGACAGGTTCGTTTCTCTGATACCAATTGTTATGATCTCAATTCTCAAAAGCTAAAAAGGAGTAATCGCAATATTTTTGGGACAATTTTCTAATATTATATTGACTGATATTGAATGATGATTACAACTAATGGAAATCAAAGGATAACTGAAAAATATGGAAAACTATCTACTCGACTCCATAGATGAGCTGGTAATCTGTAGAATGGAAGAGAAGAGAAGAGAGCTAGGTTAGAGGATAGAAAGAGAGACAAGAGGATTCAGAAGAGAAGGGAATTTGGATTATACCAGTTATGTGATAATACTCTGCCCAACGAGTTTGTTAGGCTTTATAACAGAACTCGTCCAGCTGGCTGCATCTGAGCCCTCGGAGCTCATTAACTGAATTATGATCGTGGCCGTTGATTTTACTGTTAGTTATTTCCCTCACTGTCTTTCTAGTTTCGAACTAGAGTGGTTGCATTCAATTTATTTCCATTTCTCAGGTCATTACACGCTCTTACCACTAAACCACAGGCCTTGGGGCAAAAATAGGTATGTTTTGCCATTCCAAGTCTTGCCAAAAGGGATAGATTAAACTTATTCAGCAAATAGATTCATCTCCCTACACAAGTTACATGATCGAGAAGGTTGATCTATCAAAATATGTTTACTTCTGCTGAGAACTGAGAAAAAGCAAGTGCTACAAGTTTTCCAAGGACGATTGAAAGTTCGAAGTATTAATTAGTGAAGGTTACATTGCTTAAGAAAAACACAGAAAGACAAGGCATGGAAGAGTAACTTACAGCTTCCTTGGCTTGTAGCTTTTCTGCCCAACCATTCATAACAAATGGATCATTCACAGCAACACAGATCACAGAGTCAATTCCTTTGGCCTTGAACTTATCAATGTTATTCTTGTAGCTAGGTACATGTTGCATTGAACAAACTCCAGTGTAAGCACCCTGGAAATTGTACAAGTAACATCTTTAGGAAGATATAAAACCAAGAAAACAAAGAGAACCAGATATTAAACAAATGGCTGGATTCAAAATGGCTATGCAATAAGCCTCTTATCTGGAGAAGTTCCTACCACAATCATCAAAGAAAATATGGAATCTTTCTTTCCTTCATCATTTCTTAGTGTCATTTTATTCAATTTTCTAATCATTTCATAGTGTCAATTTATTCAAATCTTCTATTGCAGACTAGGGAGCTCCCTTTTTCTATTTTAATTCAGACCAATTGGGCAATCATGGTAGTCCAGTTGGTTGATTGGTTGGCTACCTGAACTTTCACATTGTTAGTGAAGGTTCAATTCTCCATTTTGTTATCTCGTTCCCATTTCCCCTTCTGCTTCCGCTTCCCCTCCCCCAATGTATGATTATATATAAACAGAATGATATTAAATATTTAACTTTGTGTTAATGATATTAAATATTTAACTTTGTGTTCCATTGTATCTACCTCCAGAAGTAAATATGCGCAACCAACCAAGCGGCAATGTTAATCCAGTAATATGTAACAACTGGAATTATAACAAGATTAACTATTCTAAAAATCTGCTTACGTCGTAGCAGTATTCATTTGTATTCCCAGAAAGATGAAACATTAGAACAAATAAAGCTGCTCACTGCAGTTTGGTCATCGGATAACGTCTTGATTCAGTACTTTGTATTCAAAGTACAAAAGAAGACACTATTGTTTTGTATTAGAAGTAAAAAGAAAAAGAGAAAAAACTTACACTTTGATTTCTTATGAGGCTTAAATGGAGCTACATGGTTTGTGAGGATTAGTTGGTTGGATTGAGGAGTATTAATTGTTATTGCTGTTGTTGATGTCTTATTAGGACTTTTTACCTTTTACATCCCAATGAAAAGAAAGGACCTTTTCCCTCCGCCAAACACAAAAAACCATAAACCAAAAATAAAAGATAAAACTAACATGAATGAAGCACAAGTTGATAATTTGGAGGTCTTCAACAAAAATATGCAGTAGTCAAACAACAAGAAGATTAAAAATCCTAAAACTAAACTGACCGAAGCTCCGAGGTTTGACAGACAAAAAAAAGTTACACTTATGTGTGAACTCTTACAGTAAACAAACAAAATTCTCATAATTTATTTTCGAAGGACAAGGAAACCCGCAGCTACCCTTTGGGGGGCGCACAAGATAAACCTCGCTCCAATATAATGGCCGGCAAACTATAGAATTCTCATAATTTGACAACCCCACTTTCTCTATTCCAATTAATGCAAAACAAAAGAACTACTACTAACAACAATGAAAATTAATACTCTCTCCGTCCCATTTTATGTGGCCTCATTTGACTTGCACGGTGTTTATGAAAAAAAAAAAGGAAAACTTTTGAAACTTGTGGTCTAAAACAATCCTGAGATACTTGTGTGGTTATAAATCATTTCAGATTAAAATGAAATTTTAAAGCTAAATTGTTACTAATTATATTAAGGTGAACGAAAAAGAAAAGACTATCACATAAAAAGGGACGAAGGGAGTGTACAATACAGGTAATTCAAAATCAGTGGCAACATAAAGATAGAAGAAAGTCAACTTACAGGAAGGCCAAAGATTACTACTTTTTTACCCTGAAAACCAAACAAAAGAACCCTTAAAAAGGTGGTGGGGGACAAGAAAAGGGGAAAAATAAACTAAAAAGTATGAAAAATTTGTATATATATAATTTTACCTTGAAGATATCTTTGAGAGGGGTAGTAGAGAATTTGGAGGAAACACCTTCATCCCAAGATCGAGCCTTCTGTAGAGAAACATTTGGTGCAGCTACAGTGAGATCAGTCCCTACAGATATAGAAGCATAAGATCTAAGGCTTTGAACCATAGACTTCACCATTCTTGTTCTCTTTAACATTGCCATAGCTAATTCTCGCAAAGATTTTTGCTTACCTTCATTTCTGGTGTTTGCTGATGACTATATATAAGGACAGGGAAAGAATGGGCCTTTTTAGGGAAGTCAAATTTGGGCCTAATTTTGGTGTCCAAATTCATTTGGTTCCAAGGGTCTTGAAATCTTTCCAATTGTAAAAATAAGGGGAAAAGACATAAATAGTATTTCGGATGAAACTATTGACACGAAAATGGTCATTGAATTTTAATTCTATTTTCTAGTCATTTATTGTCAACTTTATACAATACTGATATAAATTTGATACATATCTTGTACAGATATGTATTCTATACAATAAAGATACAATTTCTATATGCATCTTATACATATATATATTTTATACAACAATGATACAAATTCTATTCACATCATATTAAAAAATACATATTTTATATAACAATAATATAATATTTAACCATAAATTCATTGGTCTATTTTTTAAGAATTGTATCAGGATGGTATATGGAGTGTATCAATATAATATATAAATTGTATCTAAACTACATGGGCCAAAATGACCCAAACTAGGGGTGTGCAAGAACCTAACTGAACGATAAAAATATTATTGGGTTAACGATTTTTTATTGGTTTTATAAAAAAGTTCATTGGGTAAATGGTTCGGTTTCGGTTTTAGCTTATTGGGTGATCGGTTAAACCGATAACCCAATAAGGATAACTAAGTTACTATTATATATATATATATATATATATATATATATATATATATATATATATATATATTGATATTGGATTATTGGGTTAACGATTTTTTATTAGTTTTATAAAAAAATTCATTGGGTAAATGGTTCGGTTTCGGTTTTAGCTTGTTGGGTGATCGGTTAAACCGATAACCCAATAAGGATAACTAAGTTACTGTTATATATATATACACTACTTATTCACAATTCAGAGATTCAAATTATATGTTCTATTCAGGGCAACAAAGGAGCAATACAAAGAACGGGTATTGTCATATTGAAAAGCTTGAAGCATTTAGTAGCTTCCAACAATTAGGATTCAGTTTGAAAAATATTCACTTTAAGTTCAAGATTCTTGTAAACTAAAATGCATTGAGTAAGATTTTGGCGACAACTAACATTTCATTTTCTTATGTTAGTTGTTAATATTTTTATTTTATGAGTATTGTCTTATTGGTTAAATCGAAAACCAAACCGTTAAGGATCAAAAATCGAAAACCGATAAGAAAATATCTTATTGGTTGGTTATTGGTTTTGAATATTTAAAAATAAAAAATCGATAAATCGAACCAATAACACATACAACTGAACCGAACCAACCGATATGCACCCCTAACCCAAACCATGAAATGCCTATAATGTGGAAATTGTTTAGCCCACTGGATATTTTTTGACAGAATATCAAATGCTGACCATTTGTTCTAAAAATGGTGAGTGGGTATCCTTTTTCCTAAAAATAAGGGGGAAAACATGGAGAATTTACATAAATACATAAACTTAAGAGGCATAAATACATAAAATTTCTTATCTCTTAAAATAGAAAAAAAAGTGCGAAAAACACCTATAATTTGGCAAAATTTATAGTTGCGCATCCTGAATTTTGCGGGCGTCCTATGACCCCCCTAGATTATTTTTTATCGTATTTAATTGACATATATTTGGTACTTGGACTACTGCGTGTATTTCACGCATATTGAGAGTGTAAGAAAAAATATTTGATAAGGGGCAAATATATGCCAGTTAAATAGGATAAAAAAATAGTCTAGGGGTTCATAGGACCCCACAAAGTTTAGGGTGTGTAACTGTAAATTTTACCTAAGTACAGGTATTTTTCGCACATTTTTACCTTTAAAATATTTCATAAAATTTCATACTTCTCCTTTTCCTCTTGATACATATTAAATAAGAAAGTAACATATTTGCATTTATTTAGGAAAGTAAATCATGGGAGAGAATCTCTTAAACATCCAAAACAAAAAAAAGAATCAAATTAAAAAAATTTCATCAAATCTTATCATTTGCAATTTATAATTTGATTTAATTTTTTTTTATCTCTATTAATTTTTTTCTGAAAATTTTGAAAGTTTTACGGTGTGCTTCATGTTGACAAGCATTCATATTCTTTTGAAGAATCTTCATACTGTAGAAGCTAAAAAATCTCATAGTTTTCGGTGGAATCATGTCAATGACTATGACCACTGCAATGATATCACCCTCTTGTTGACTGCATGCCAACCTTTTAAGACAATATCTATTAAGAGAAAAAGTATAATTGAGCAATGTTGCTAGGTTTTCGTTGAGAATAGCGTCAAAGGCAACGGTGGCGGTAGATGAGTTGTTGGTGTATTTGACTGCTTATCAGGGAAGGTTGAGATAGTTAATGGATAGTGGTGAAGATGGAGAAGAAGATCACTTCATTAAAATAAAGAGAAAAGGCATCACTTTCACCTCATACTATACAAGAAAAGTCTAAGCCACACCTAAATTATATAAGTGACCTATTACACACCTTAACTATATAAAAGTGATATTATTACCTCCCCGCGACCCCCATTCTAAGGCGCGTGTGTTACACTTATTTTAGGCGCGTCCAACCTATTAAATAACAAAAGTAAACGGCTAAAAACATTAAGGGAAAAGGCACCGTTTCCACCCCAAACTATAGTCGAAAAGTCGAATCCACACCTAAACTATATAAGTGACCTATTACACACCTTAACTATAAAAAAGTGATACTTTTTACTGACGTGGCAGTGCGTGTAAAACACTACACCACATGCAAGTGGTGGTAGCCTGACAGGGTGTAAATAGTTTCACCTTTTTATAGTATAGGTGTGTAATAGGTCACTAGTATAATTTAGGTGTGACTTCGACTTTTCGGGTATAGTTTGGGGTGGAAACGGTGCCTTTTCCCTTAAAATAAATTTCATGATACATATAAATGTATCACTATGCATATGCATCATGGTAAAAAGAATGTATATGTATATGTTTGTTTATGATTCATATGAATGTACATGCATGCTAATGAATCATAGTCTACTAATTTATATATAATATGAAGCTTATTAGTATTTGTTCATTAAACATGCAAATGTATCTCTGTGCATATATATCATAGTAAAAGAAATGTAATTTTTGTTCATGATTCATATGAATGTACTCGTATGCGTGTATATTCATCCTAATACAAAAGAACATATCTTTTTCATTCATGATACATATGAATGCATCTACATGCTCATGTAACAAGTTTATCAATTTTTCATGTATACAGTAGATTAGTACCTGTTTATGATATATATGAATATCTATTCACACAACTATATTATTTTTGATATCAAAGTTCAGAACTTTTTATCAAAATGAATTAATGTATCAACCACAAATATCAAATACATGCACGATTTTATACACAAAAACTTGTATTTTCTTCACATAATTTAAGGATGATACGTATTTGAAATCTAATATAGAAGATACATCTATCATATCTATGTATTAGAAAAAAAAATCAGTGCTTGCTATATGTGTGTGTGTGCGTGATAAAATCTACTGGAAAGTTTTAATATTATTTTTTCTTCTATTTTTAGATATTTTAGAGATCCTCTTATAATTTACTCTCCTAAATAAATGTAATTCTATTACTTTCTTATTTAACTAACTGATTGATTTAAAATGTATCAAAGACGATATATATCAAGATTTAAAATATGTATCACAAAATGAGATTTATGGGATTTTATATAATAAGGTAAAATTATGATAAAAATATTAGTGGCTCCATAACTTATGAGATTTGTGTAAGTCACCCAAAACACATACTAAATAGACAATAATTTAAGAACATATATATATATATAGAGAGAGAGAAATAAATGTCAATTTTCAATATGCGAGAAAAAAATGAGATACCAAGCAAAATAAATGGCCGAAACAAGGATTAGCATAAGTATTCATTTTCTATAATGATAATAATCTCTAATCTCTATCTCTATCTCTAATCTCTAACATATTAAAAGTGTGAAGGGCCTTAGAAATATTGTTTTAATTTTTTATCCTTTATTAAAAGACTTTGCGATAGATAAAATCGTTTTTTCGCTTTTTTCTCTCTCTCTAATATTTAAAATTTTGAAATTAATTAATAATTTTATTTATTAAAACTTCCATATTTGAACTATTATATAGGAAGTCTTAATTATATGTAAATCAAATACAAGGACGCTAATTAATAAGTTACTTTCATATTTGATAAAAGTATAATACCTAAAATGTTTTCTTAAGAAAATTCGTGAACTCCAAATTTACCTTCCAATGTTTTAGATGCTTTAGAATTAATATTCTACTAATGAAAGTTTTAAAGTGAATATACCCTAGGAGAAGCCACACGATATATATTAAAAACATATTATGTTAATTTTAACTTTGACATATTGTAATCCTATTTCTATTTGAAGTCTAAATATTATATCAATTCTAATAGAAGAAGACTAATTCAACATTTACATATTATGATTCAAAAGGTCAAATTGATATATATATATATATATATTTTAATTGCATAAATACTATGTAATTTTTTTAAACCACCTTATAGTACCTTGGCTCCGCCTATATTCTGACGCATATGGTTATTTTTATATCTTATTTAATCTTGCATAACCACACACTCATATCTGCAATACTCTATCTTTTAGATATATTTGAATTTAACGGTCCAACATTCAGTGAATACATAACAACAATAAAATGCAATTATAGCTAGGGGCCTATTCATGTTCATCTCATTGCCATTCTATTTCAAGAATAGGTACATGGAAAGACACCTTTATCACAATTCAATTTCTCAGGTCATGATGACACATACTATAATTCAGCAACAGATAAGTTCATCGCTCGAAACAACAAGTAACGTGCTAATAAGATAAAATATAACAAAAATTAAATAAAGAGAGAAAGAGAACCAAATAAAAGCAATATACCCAAGACCTGGTGAGGTCCGCACAAGAGTCACTAAAAAATAAGGATGCAAAGTGAGAATAATGTATATATATATATAGAGAGAGAGAACTGTCTCTGAAATTTAAATTAAGATCAGTCCAACAAAAGAGAGAGAGAGAGAAGGAACTACTCTGGACACCAGGAGCTCACTTCAATCTCCGATTCATGTCAGCTCCGCAGGATGCACACGTCAATGGGGAGAATAACTCCTACTTCAATAACTCTACAATAAGCCTAACTTGACAACTCTGCTAAGCACTCACTTCAATATTGATTAACTCTAATCAATATTGTACTTAGGTAACTCTACCTAAGCACTCACTCTAGAAAGAAAGAAAAACATTGCTCTTATAACTTTGAGTAATTCATTTACAAATCAAGTTCAACTCAAGAACACTGACTCTTTTCAGTACATAGAGAAAAACAAGAACTTGAGCAAAGCTTGAGTAATGTAGCTGAATTGAGTTTTTGCCTCTTTTACTCTTGAATAATCAAATTATGAAAACTTACTAATTGAGAAACATTCTTTTCCTTTTATAGTGGAATAATGATTAGGGTAGAAATTTGATTGGTCCAAGTGTCCTTAAAAGGTACACATCTCACCTGTGCAATTTGTTACGCTAGAAGACAAAATTGCGCAGACCTTGTGATAGCTGTATTTTTTCATGAAGACCCAGGGACCTCGTCCCTTGTTGTAAGTTGCTCATCATCAAAACAAAATATATCAATTTTCCCCCTTTTGATGATGACCAACACAGAACATGACGACAGAACTTTGGAGCCTCAAATTCATTCGCCTTATTCAGTTAGAGTGATTACCGCTACTGTCAGTGAATGTTTCCCCTATCATTATGCACTTTGCTCCTCCTTGTAAGTACAACTTAAGGACCTAGTTCCTTGTTGTCAATCGACATACAAAATTTAACTCATTCACTATGTGTCAGTATTTCCCTGTCAATATACTTCACTATCATTCACTGTTCATTTAAGAATTCTTCTCTCTGTCAATATGCCATCATTACTTCACCATCATTGCATTCAACATATACATTCAGCACATATATCTTAACAGATACCACACCTGGTCCCTATAATATGAGTTCAGTATTCCCTCTTTTGGCATCAATTAAAGTAATAACAGTAAACCAAGAATAAAAGTAAGCATAAGATAGTTAACCCATGGCCACTAGGGCAACACTAACATGAATAACAACTTTTAAATTAAAGAGAGAACAGATAAACCATACAAACAGAAATTCATTCATTGTTAAGAAGAATCAGCACCATTACATTATACCAATAAAACTAAATAACTATCTTCAAAAGCCAACATGTTTCACAAGAATTGGAAATTGACACAGAAAACTTAACACAATAGGACTCAGGAAGAGGAGGGCTTAAGAGAGAAGGATTTTAGCAACAACTCTATTTTGGCACCCTCAGCAGCATGAGCATCCAACAATTATTTAGTGAGGTTCTTTACTTCTGCATTTAGTTCTTGAATTTTACCAGTAAGTTTTGTAACCTTAACTTGGAGCTTGGCATTTTCTACTGCAAGTTCTTCAGAGGTACCTGGTCCCCCAGAACATAGTTGCTATTTTTTTATCTTCAATTGAACTATCTTAGCATCCTTAGAGGCTAACTTAATCCTCAACTCCTCCATTTCCTTCTTAGATTTTCATGAACAGCTAGTAGCTCAGACACCTAGGACACTGTTCCTATTTTTCCTTCTATGCATTCATTCTGCACCAATATTGTCAAACTAAATATTTGTTTGACAGTTCTTAGGGTCTCTTTAGTTTGAACTACTCTAAAATGTTGAAACACCTTGTTCAAGAAATATCCATATGGCATCCCTTGTTTACCTTCCATCACATGAATCACCTTGTGCATATGCTCTATCATTAGAGCAGGCAAACTTATTAGCTCAAACTTGCTTAAACATTCTATCAGAAATAGATCAACTGCAGAGGATATAGTTCTTTTCTCAGACCTTGGAAAAATGACCTTGTTTATGAACTCAAATACCAACTGAAACTCACTTGTGAGAAACTTCTTTCTCACATTGGAAATTAATGTCCCTCACCTTTTTCAAGAAATATCCATATGGCATCCCATGTTTTCCTTCTATCTCATGAATTACCTTGTGCATATGCTCTATCATTAGAGCAGGCAAACTTATCAGCTTAAACTTGCTTAAACATTCTATCAGAAACAGATCAACTGTAGAGGCTATAGTTCTTTTCTCAGACCTTGGAAAAATGACCTTGTTTATGAACTCAAATACCAACTGAAACTCACTTGTGAGAAACTTCTTTCTCACATTGGAAATTAATGTCCCTCCTTCTATAAAAATATCAATCATGAATTTGATTGAGGGTTGTTGCTTCATAACAGTTCTTACACTAATACTAGGCATATCCAAAATCTTTTCCAGTATCTTTTCATCCAATTTAATTTTCTTTCCCTGTACTTGTGCAGTCAGACTTAAACCATTATCTGAGAATTCCATAGTGTAATAGAATTCTCTCACCTCACCCTCAAAGGCCATGAGAGTTGGTTCCTCTAACAGTTGTAACCAACCCTGATATCTCACATACTCTACCAGCTCTACCATTCCAGGATTTTCATATATCTTGGGATCAAAAACCCTTTCTTACAGAACCTTTTGTATTTTCAGTATCTCATTCCTTTGCTCTTTAGAAACATCCTTCTTTTCTTTCCCTTTCTTTCTTCTTTTTGTTATCACTGCTTGATTCTTTTTCAATAATTTTTTTCTTCTTGGGACCAGGTCCTTTAGAGACTTTCTTCCTTTTCACAGCTATGTGTTTCTTCTTCACTCCAATAGAGATACCAGACTTTGTACTGGTGGACTAAGTGCTTCCAGTAATATGAACTTATTTTCTTATTTTCTTAGTTTCAGTAGCAATATAAGGGTCAACTTCTTCACCTTCTCTAACTTCTACAACTTTAACATTTTCCTCCTCTATCACAACAACTTTATTTAGTCTCTTCTCTTAGCAGTAGAAGACTGACTAGACTTTCATTATATATAACAACAACTTCTGTTCAGACTTTCTAGTTGAATATGATCTAGCCACCTTCACACCCATATCAACTACTTTTTCTTTCCAGTTACTTCCTCATTGTTTCTTTATGGACTACCTCAGAGGTAGTTCATCATCATCATCTTCATAAGGAGGTAACCCAACTTCTTCATCCTTAGTCACTTCATTCTTTTCTCCTATTGTTTGCTCTTTTATACTAACACAACTTTCATTGGGATCAAATTGTAACGCCCCCAAAAATGGGTCCCGAAGCATCACATGGTACTTGAGGCTACGAGTAGCCCCAAGCTAACCCTTTGAGCCATTTTCATTCAGTTCAACACAAATCAACGGGATTTCCATAAATAACCCTCAAATATCAACAGAGTAATCATCATCCAAGAATAAAAGAATTTCAGAAAGATAACAAAATACGACTTATTAGTCAACTCCCAACATCTATACTAGTCTGACAAGCCTCTAAGAAAATCAATAAAACCAGCGAGCCATTGAGACATGCCTCGACTGACTCATACTCAGTTATCAAATGTAAACAATTTCGTGAAACCAACATCAGACATCACTTCCTCGGAACATGAGGACTCACCACAATAGAGGATATAGAACAGCGTGCTCGAAGAATCACTGTTGAACCTGGAACTGAGCACCTGAACCTACATTCTGAGAAAATGCAGTCCATATTCGAAGATGTGGGTTGGTACCATGGAAGGGAACCGAGTATATGGGGGTGTATGCAGTTGTATAAACATCATTATCATAAATATTTATAAGAAATATGCAGGATGTATGAAAGACTCACATAGCCCGAAGAAAATCATCATAATCATGAGAGGATGAAATAAGTACAATAGCACATGTGAGTCATCATATAATTTGTCAATCACTTTCAGTTCATCAAGAATATCAATTCTCATAATGTAAATATCATTTAAATCTTTCGAAAGAATAACTTTCACAATTCCACTTTCAAATCACTTCACCATTCACCATAGACACAAGGAAACACACACACACTGGGAGATCCTATAACCGACATAAACCATGTGAGCTACATGGAGTCCAACGTACAACCCACGTTGGGGAGAGCCGTCCTATCCTTTCTATTGGAGTAGGACTATCGATATCAAATCCACACAAACTAGTGATCACTATATAAATCAACCTCAGGCTCACTCCTACGGGGGCACGTAGTTCTAGGGAAGTAAGGTCGCTTTATACCTCCCACTCGGTGCTAAAGATTTCTCCTGGACTTAGCTCAGATCATTTCAAAGACAATCCACAACAAAACAATTTCAGTAATATATAAATATACATCGAGAGCCATCATGCTTCCCATTTATCAAAATCAACCACGTTGTGGATTTCTTTCATACTCGAGTTCAAAACAACTACATTAAGACCAAAAGGTCAAATCATTCAAAATATCTCAAATATTCAACATCAACGTGCTTATAACACACACTTTCTCAAAAAAACATAATTTTCAATGGGGATTCACGACCCAAATATCAAAATCATGATAAATATCATTGAAGATTCATGCTTTATATCTCCACACATGTAAATTCATCTTTCAAAATCATAAACATCAAGATTTCATAATAATCATCATAAGATATGGGTTCATGCTTCAAATTCAAAAAAATCAAATAAAAATCATGCCTTTGTAAAGAAAATTACTTTTGGGCACAAGAACGAAAGAGATTTCTTGTTGAAAAACCCCATATACCTTGAATGATGAACTTTAGATCGATACTTATTTTTGAGATGCTAATCGTGCCTTTGAATGATGGTTCTTGGAGTTCTTGAACTAGGAACTTGGAATCTTGAATAAATTTGCAGAATTAATCGTGAACTTTGGAGGTTCTTAAAGTTGGATGTAGGAGCTTAGGATTTTCTTTTTGAGGGAATTTGATGAAATATAACATAAAATGCTTCTAATAGACTTTAATATAGGGTTTAGACGGATTTTGGGTGAGGGGGAATGACCAAAAAGCCTCTAAAAATTAAGTAATTCTCGAATCTGTCCTTTGATGGACTGTTTTGATAGTCTGAAGTAGATCAACCATAACTTTTTACTCCAATATTCAAATTGGATGAAACTAATTTCATTAGAAAGAAGATTCTCATATCTTTCCATTGATATATAGTATCTCACCCAGATAATTGTGTATGAGGAGTTATGGTCATTTGAAGTTGATCCAAAAATTCACTTTTCATAGGCTGAAGTAGATCGACCATAACTTTTTGCTTCGATAGACAAATTGGATAAAACCAATTTCATTGGAAAGAGGACTCACAGAGATTTCCGTTGATATATAGTATATCACCCAGATCATTATGTACAAGGAGTTATGATCGTTTAAAATTGGAGTAAAAATACGCCAGGCCTCAGTACTTTTTTCTGCACGTTTTACTGTTCATTACTATTCACGATTCGATCGGAATGTTCATAACTCGTCGCTCGGGTGTCCGTTTTGGATGATCCACATATCATTGGAAAGCTTATTCGATAATATACACAATGGTGGGTTATAATCTATGACATTCCGCACAAAAAAATTATAATTCATTCTAAAAAATAGAACCCAACACGTTTACGCACTAAATTTCAATGAAAAATTTCCTGGGGTATTACATCATCCCCCCTTGGAAACATTTATAGTCGAATGACGCTAGACTAGGGAATAGAGCATACAGCTGAAACCATTCATTAGACTCATCACCACATCATTTCTCACTCTGATGCAACATAGAATGCATAAATTCAAGAAACTACAGCTGAATACATAATAAATGACAGCTGAACTGCTGCAACTTTTATCAAAAGTGCATGATTTAGGAAAGAATGGTACCTTCGTCTTGATTGGAGTTCGCGGAAAATAGGTGCGGGTACCTGGATCGCATATCCGCTGCAGCTTCCCAATTTGCACCCTCAACAGATTGGTTTCACCACAACACCTTAACCAAGGGAACTTCTTTGTTCCTTAGTCTTTGGACACTGAAATCAAGAATCTCAACGGGAATCTCTTCAAAAGAAAGATTTTCTTGAATGTCAGCACTTACAGAGGAATCCACTACCATAGCATCGCTAATATGCTTTCTAAGCATGGAGACATAGAATATTGGATGAACAGAGGACAACTCGGAAGGCAACTCGACCTCATAATCTACCTTACCAACATGGCTAAGAATTTTGTAAGGACCAACATAACGGGAACTAAGCTTCCCCTTCTTTTTGAATCTCTTCACCCCCCTCATGGGTGAAATTTTTAGATACACTAGGTCACCAACTTCAAACTTAAGGTCTCTCCTTCTAACATCCGCATATGACTTCTGACGACTCTGCGCAGTTTTCAACCTTTCCCTAATCAACTTAACTTTCTCCATAGCCTCAAATACCTAATTAGGACCACTTACAGCCGCTTCACCCACCTCGAACCAACCTATGGGTGATCTATACTTCCTCCCATATAAGGCTTCAAATGGATCCATACCAATACTAGAGTGGAAACTGTTATTGTAAGCAAACTCTATTAACGGTAAGTGATCATCCCAACTTCCCTTAAAGTCAAGTGCACAAGCTCTCAATATATCCTCTAAGGTCTGGATGGTCCGCTCAGCCTGACCATCGGTCTGCGGATGAAAAGTAGAACTCAAAAGCACTTGGATACCAAGACCCTTCTGAAAAGCTTTCCAAAATTGCGAAGTGAACTGAGTACCCCTATCCGAAATGATAGACAAGGGAACTCCATGCAGTTTGACTATCTCTCGGATATACAATCTAGCATAATCCTCAGCAGTATATGAAGTATGAATAGGTAAGAAATGAGCAGACTTAGTCAAATTATCAACCACAACCCAAATGGAATCATGATGGCGTCGGGAAGGAGGTAAACCAATCACGAAGTCCATATTTATCTCTTCCCACTTCCAGGTGGGAATACTAAACTCTTGCATCATACCACTAGGTCTTTGGTGTTCAACCTTAACCTGTTGGCATGTTGCACACTTAGCTACAAACGCTGCTATATCTTTCTTCATGCCACTCCACCAATAGATTTCCTGCAAGTCTCAGTACATCTTGGTGGCACCAGGATGAATAGAATATCGCGCCCCGTGCGCTTCAGCCATAATCCTCTGTCTCAGATCATCAACATTTGGGACATACAATCTACCCTGCAATCTCAACACACCATCTCTCCCTTGGGAGAAAAGCTCTACTTTTTGGTCTTTGACTGACTCATTCAGTCTGACCAAACTAGCATCTAAGTATTGTTTTTCCTTCACTTCCGAAACCAAGGAGGATTTGGAACTACTCTGAACCCCTATACTACCTTCAACAGAGTCAAAAAACCTAACCCCCAATCTAGCCAAACGATGTGCATCACAAGCCAACTCTTTCTTACCTTCTACCACATGTGAAACACTACCTATGGACACTCTACTTAGGGCATCCGCCATAACATTGGCCTTTCCCGGATGGTACAGCACACTCATATCATAGTCCTTTTGCAATTCTAACCATCGTCTCTGCCTAAGATTCTATTCTCTCTGGGTAAACACATACTGTAGACTTTTATGGTCAGTGAAAACATTAACATGGACACCATACAAATAGTGTCTCCAGATTTTCAAAGCAAACACAACATCAGCCAACTCAAGGTCATGGGTGGGGTAATTTTTCTCATGGGGTTTCAACTGTCTAGAAGCCTCTCGAAGCATCACAGTACACCACAAAACCATTAACACCATCAGACAAAGTCAAAACGGGGGCTGAGAAACTTCAAATATCAGTCGGAGAAATAGGTCTAGGCTAATTTCTAACAGCTTCGGTCTTTTGGCGATCAACTCTAATACCCTCAGAAGAAATGATATAACGCAGAAAAGTAAATGACCTTAGCTAAAACTCACACTTACTGAACTTGGCAAACAACTTGGAATCTCTAGGGGTTTGCAAGACAGTTCGGAGATGATCAGAATATTCATCCTTACTACGGGAGTACACCAGTATATCATCGATGAACACTATGACAAACATATCCAGATATGGTCTAAACACTTGATTCATGAGGTCCATGAAAGCTGCTGGGGCATTAGTTAACCCGAAAGACATAACAAGAAACTCAAAATGGCCATAACGAGTTCGGAAAGTGGTTTTCAGGATGTCACACTCCCTAACTTTGAGTTGATGATAGCCGGAACGAAGGTCTATCTTTGAGAAATAACTTGCACCTTGAAATTGGTCAAACAAATCATCTATTCTCAGAAGGGGGTACTTATTTTTTACGGTGACTTTATTCAGTTAGCGGTAATCAATGCACATATGCAAAGAGCCATCTTTCTTTCTCACAAACAACACAAGAGCACCCCAAGGAGAAACACTGGGCCTTATGAAACCCTTATCTAGTAGATCTTTGAGTTGATCTTTCAACTCCTTAAGTTCTGTAGGGGCCATATGGTAAAGAGGAATAGAAATGGGCTGAGTATCGAGAAAAAGATCAATCCCGAACTCTATCTCTCTATCAGGAGGTATCCCTGGGAGATCATTCGGAAAGACATCAGAAAACTCATTGACGACGTTAACAGATTGGAGAGTTGGAGTCTTAGACTTAGTGTCTTTGACTCTAAACAAATGGTAAATACCCCCTTTGGAAATAAGCTTTCTAGCTTTGAGGTAAGAGATAAAATGACTCTTGGGTGACATAGAATTCCCAGACCACTCAAACACGAATGCACCCGAAAACTGAAACTTGACCACTTGGGTCCGACAATCAATAAAGGCATAAGAAGAATACAACCAGTCCATACCCAGAATCACATCAAAATCCACCATATCTAACTCAAGCAGATCAGCTAACAAGACTCTCTGAAGAATGGTAACAGGACACTTTTTATACACTTTCTGGGCAACAATTGAATCACCCACTGGGGTAGAAACTAGGATAGGCTCAGGAATAATCTCAGGACTCATTTCAAAATTCACAGCAATTAAAGGTGTAACATATGAGAAACTGGATCCAGGATCCAACAAAGTATACACATCAAACTGAAATATACGAAGTATACCATTAACAACATCGGGAGAGTCCTCCTATTCCTGGCGGGATGGTAAAGCATAGAATCTATTCTGGCGCTGCCCACCAGCATTGCTAGAAGAGGCGCCCTGAGCTGGGGCTGGGCGAGTCGCTAGAACTGGAGCACTAGCAGTCTGAGTCTGGGTCTGAGAGCGATAGTCACGACGCCCTTGTCCATCCTGTGGACAATATCTAACTCTGTGACCCATGTCACCACACCGAAAACAACCCCTCTTCTCTCCCCAACACTCACCCAAATGAGCCCTACCATACTTAGGACACAGGGGATGATTTGGCTTACTGCTAGCACTGTACTGGGACCTGGATGCATATGACCTGCTACCTTGCTCCTGCCTACCTCTAGGCATGGGAGAACTAGTAGATGACGGTGCTGGCATAGATGAATGATCTTGATATTGAGGGCGACTCCCTCCCTGCGATCTATTCTGACCCTGTCTGTGTTGCTCGAACCTAGCTCTCTTATTCCCTCTCATTTTATCTCTCTCCTTAATCTTGTCTACCTTAATCTGTTGGGCATGAGTCATCCACCTAGAAAGAATCATCTCACTATTCAGCATAGCAGAACTACACTTCTTAACTACATAACTAGACACTCCAATCACAAACTTACTCATACTAGCTCGATTATCAGCCACTAAGTCAGGAGCATACTTGGCCAACTGATTAAACTTTAGACTGTACTCCCTAACAGTCATAGAGCCCTGTCGCAAGTTTATAAACTCTTCCACCTTTACCTCCCTCATCTCCAAAGGGAAAAACTTATCCAGGAATATATCCTGGAACTCTTGCCAAGTTGTAGGGACAGATCCCTCACCTCTACCTTTCCTCTAAGCAACAACCCAGTCATAAGAAAAGTCTTTAAACCTATACGTAGCCAACTCCACACTATGTTCCTCAGATACATACATCACCTGTGTAATCTTCTGCACCTCCTCTAAAAATAACCGTGGATCCTCATCAGACTTGGACCTATAGAATTTCGGCAGATTCATCCGCATGAAGTCACGGATCCTGGAAGCAGCTGAATCACCTCCCTACTACTGTGGAGCCGGGGATGGGTTGGCCTGAATATTTGCAGTAACATCTTGGGCCAGTGCCTGAAAGGCTGCCCAAAATTCAGCATCAGACACATTTTTATTCAACGGGTCAGTGGGTTGAGGCTGCTGACCATCATTATTTCTTCTCGCTCGACGTGGAGGCATATTTCTGAAAGAGGAAAGCACGAATCAATAGCAGAGAGAGACACTTTAAGCACAATAGACTTCTGAAAGAAAGAATCACACTTTTTCCTAAAATATCTTGTAGCCTCTTGCTTATAGATGTGGCGCGCTACACACCGATGATCAATACTTTACTTAACGCGGCTTATCAGACTCCCTAGAACACCTTAAAACCTTAGTCTCAAATAACAAGTTTGTAACAACCCAAAAAATGAGCTCCGGAGCGTCACACGGTGCTTGAGGCTACGAGTAGCCCCAAGCTAACCCTTTGAGCCATTTTCATTCAGTTCAACACAAATCAATGGGGTTTCCATAAATAACCCTCAAATATCAACAGAGTAATCATCATTCAAGAATAAAAGAATTTCAGAAAGATCACAAAATATGACTTATTAGTCAACTCCCAACATCTATACTAGTCTGAAAAGCCTCTAAGAAAATTAATACAACCAGCGAGCCATTGAGTTATGCCCCAACTGACTCATACACAGTTATCAAATGCAAATAATTCCATGAAACCAACATCAGACATCACGTCCTCGGAACAAGAGGACTCACCACAACAGAGGATGTAGAACAACATGCCCAAAGAATCACTGTCGAACCTAGAACTGAGCACCTGAACCTACTTTTTGAGAAAATACAGCCCACATCCGAAGATATGGGTCAGTACCATGGAAAGGAACTGAGTATATGGGGGGTGTATGTAGTTGTATAAACATCATTATCATAAATATTTATAAGAAATATGCAGGATGTATGAAAGACTCACATAGCCCGAAGAAAATCATCATAATCATGAGAGGATGAAATGAGTATAATAACACATGTGAGTCATCATATAATTTGTCAATCACTTTCAGTTCATCAAGAATATCAATTCTCATAATGTAAATATCATTTAAATCTTTCAAAAGAATAACTTTCACAATTCCACTTTCAAATCACTTCACCATTCATCATAGACACAAGGAAACACACACACACTAGGTGATCCTATAACCAACATAAACCATGTGAGCTACATGGAGTCTAACATACAACCCACGTTGGGGAGAGCCGTCCTATCCTTGCCATCAGAGTATGACTATCGATATCAAATCTACACAAACTAGTGATCACTATATAAATCAGCCTCAGGCTCACTCCTACGGGGGCACGTAGTTCTTGGAAAGTAAGGTCACTTTATACCTCCCACTCGGTGCTAAAGATTTCTCCTGGACTTAGCTCAGATCATTTCAAAGACAATCCACAACAAAACAATTTCAGTACTATATAAATATACATCGGGAGCCATCATGCTTCCCATCTATCAAAATCAACCACGTTGTTGATTTATTTCACACCTCGAGTTAAAAATAACTCCATTAAGACCAAAAGGTCAAATCATTCAAAATATCTCAAATATTCAACATCAACGTGCTTATAACACACACTTTCTCAGAAAAACACAATTTTCAATGGGGATTCACGACCAAAATATCAAAATCATGATAAATATCGTTCAAGATTTATGCTTTATATCTCCACACATGTAAATTCATATTTCAAAATAATAAATATCAAGATTTCATAATCATCATCATAAGATATGGGTTCATGATTCAAATTCATAAAAATCAAATAAAAATCATGTCTTTGTAAAGAAAATTACATTTGGGCACAAGAATGAAAGAGAGTTGTTGTTGAAAAACCCCACATACCTTGAATGATAAACTTTCGATCGATACTCATTTTTGAGATGTTAATCGTGCCTTTGAATGATGGTTCTTGGAGTTCTTGAACTAGGAACTTGGAATCTTGAATAAATTTGTAGAATTAATGGTGAACTTTGGAGGTTCTTGAAGTTGGATGTAGGAGCTTAGGATATTCTTTTTGAGGGAATTTAATGAAATATAACATATAATGCTTCTAATAGGATTTAATATAGGGTTTGGATGGATTTTAGGTGAGGGGGAATGACCAAAAAGCCCCTAAAAATCAAATAATTCTCGAATTTGTCCTTTGGTGGACTGTTTTGATTGTCTGAAATAGATCAACCATAATGTTTTACTCCGATATCCAAATTGGATGAAACCAATTTCATTAGAAATAGGACTCTCATATATTTCCGTTGATATATAGTATCTCACCTAGATTATTGTGTACGAGGAGTTATGATCATTTGAAGTTGACCCAAAAATTTACTTTTGATAGGCTGAAGTAGATCGACCATAACTTTTTGCTTCGATAGACAAATTGGATAAAACCAATTTCATTGAAAAGAGGACTCACAGAACTTTCCATTGATATATAGTAGATCACCGACATCATTATGTACAAGGAGTTATGATTGTTTAAAATTGGAGCAAAAATACGTCAGGCCTCAATACTTTTCCTGCACATTTTACTATTCACTACTATTCACGATTCGATCGGAATGTTCATAACTCGTTGCTCGGGTGTCCGTTTTGGATGATCCACATATCGTTAGAAATCTTATTCGATACTATACGTAATGGTGGATCATAATCTAAGATATTTCGTATGAAAAATTTATAATTCATTCTAGAAGATAGAACCCAACACGTTTACGCACAAAATTTCAACGAAATATTTCCTGGGGTATTACACAAATGCAAGCAGAAGAAAATTTTTGGCTATCTAATTTTTTACTACTAGAGAGATCCGACCTCTTCATATGTATTTCATCATTACACAGTTGGGAAAAGATTGGGTTTGACTCAAAGGGTGTGGGAGAACAGGGTACTTTTAGGGTTTCTATGACTTCAAACTTTTTTGGTTGTTTAGAAGAAATAGGGATTTGAGAATCTTCAGGTAGTTTTGGGTCTTATGAGGACGAAGGTACTTCGGATTGAGGGATTTATTGTTCAATAGGTGAACCAAATCCTAGATTTAAATCCACTTCCATGGTTAACTCAGTAACAATTTTGATGGTGGAGGAAGGGATAAACGTAGTTGCAAATTTTGGATTTTCTAAGGAAGGTTCAGTGGGAGGAGTCAACACAGGTTCTTATTTGGATAGTTTTGAAATTTCGGGGAAGACATGCTGGGTAAAATGCTCTGATATTCTTGAGAAAGATCAAAAGAGGACTCTTTCATGAGGGTTGATGAGGTTGGAATATCTACCATTTTGAGTTTTTTTGTGAGAGCAAAAGAAGAGCCCAGGTTAGTTTAAAGATGAGAATAATGTAACAAAATGATCTGAGTTAATTATATTAGATTTGATTTAGTAATTAAGGGAGATGACCATTTGATATTAAAAGGTGCCTTTTTGAATAGACACATCAGACTACAAATGGGTGCGACTCTTTATTTTTATAGTGAATTGACAACTATTGTTCAGATGAGAAAAGACATGTGGATTTTTAGATAGGAATTATATAATTTGTAAGGCACACTGAATAGTACTAACCTGAGAGATTAGACCAGGTCCCTCTCTTTCTTGAGTGAATTTTCCATTTGTGTTTGCCTCGACCGTTTCTCTCTCAAGTTGTTCCTATGGGTGTATACCTACAAAAGTATATTACTGGAGTAGACCATTTAGTACTTATTTTACCAAGGATACCTATCTTTTTATCATAGTCATTTTTAGGAAGAGAAATGATTCATTTAGTAGCCCAAGTTGATTTGATCAATTCCAGCCTCAACTTATTTGTTTCAGGACACCAATTTATACTAGAATTTATTTTGAAAATAGATCTAGGGACCAAGTCCTAGACTTAACATCCTTTAAATTGCCAAGCTTCCTTATGCATTGCATTGAACCAGTCAAAATCTTTCAGAACTTCTTTCACAATTTTTAGCATACTTTAGGACAAGAATACTGAGAAAGCCATGAAATTTTTGAATTGAGCTCCTATTTGAACTTTAGATTCCATAAGATTAGTCAGATTTTCAAGTGGATGAGGTGATTTAAGCGACTAGCTTGACCTTCTGAGATGTGTTTGGGACTAGGTCCCTGTGAATTTTGACTAGACCCTCCTTATTATTTTACTTGAGCTGCGATTTGTGACTCATATCCTGGATCACCATTACTTTCATTATCCTTATCTGCATTATTTAGCTCTTGACCATTCTCTTTAGCAATATTATCTCTTTGAATAGCAATGATTTCTTCAAATTATGAATCTTCATCATCACCTGGATTCAGCATCTTTCATAAACTCAACAAGGAACACATGCACATTATTTTTAACAAACAAAGTTCATTTTAATGAAAACTCTGTATGCTTAGCTTATCGAGGTGTAGCCCACATATACAACTTTATTTGAGTTTACTAAGCAAAGATAACCAGAGCCTCATAAATTCCATTCTTGATTTTTAGAACCAATTTTGGGTGAACCTGGAGAAGTCATTCATAATGACAAGCACATACTTTTTTTTTTACTTTGGACTGGTTGTCTAGAATTTCAGCTTTGGCATTCCAAGGACCAGGTCTATAATACCCCGAGAACTCTAACCAATAGTGCCACCATGACTTAAGATCATGAGAAATAAATTATAGTGATTTGGTTATTTTCTGATCAAGGGTGATGTGTATTAAGGCCTCAAAGATGTCCTAGCGATTAGGTGAATCAAAACATCCCTTGCCAATTGAATTCTAGAGAAGGATTTTGGCATAGTCAACTTCAAATTAGTATATCTCTTATTACACTAAGAAATTTTAAGCTCATGACCCACCAATAGATAGATAATTGAATCAGCTTTCCAACGATACCAATTTCACCCAAATCCGGTATCGAAGCAAAAAGTTATGTCTATTTTATCCAGTGCGTCAACGTGGAAACTATGTGACGACCTTTTGTGACGACTTGTCACAAGTCTGACAGCTTGTCACAAAATATCGTCAACCTTAAGCAACAAGTCATAGATTCCACCCTTTTGTGACGACATTTCGTGATGACTTGTCACAAATGTCGTCAGCTATTTTTTTCAGCAATTAAAGGACGTTTTTTCAAGTGTATTTTGGTCTTTTTCCATGTTTTGGAGGCCCCTATATATATGAGAATCCCCATCCAAACCCTAATTTCTTCATTTTCTCTTCCAATTCTCTTAAGAAAATATAGCTAGGGTTTCATTCAAGAACATTAATCTTCCAAAAATCATCCATAAATCTTCAAGATTCCTTCAAGAACCAAGTTCCTCATAGTGTGGGCTTCGAGAATCATTTATTTCAAGTGCGATAGAGTCTCAAGCACTAGAATTCATCCAAGTTTAAAGATTAAGGTATGTGGGTTTTGAATAAGAGCAATCCTTTCATTATTGTGCCCAAAGCTTTGACTTATATTATGGATTTATATGATTTTGCAAGTGGGTTTATACCCAAATTACTTCATCATGAGACTATGAGAATATAAATTGTTCAAACTTTGTTATACATGATTATTTTACTATTCCAAAGTTATGACTTGATATTTAATATTGTGAATTTCATATTTCTACCATGAGTTGGTATTTCAAGTGCTTTCAAGATATGTGTCAAGCTTTAAGCTTCTTTATGAAAAATTGGATTATTGAGTATATTGATTCATGAGATTGAGTTGTTACAATGAGTCTTGATATGTCCTCAAAGTTATTGATGTTTCCATGATTTAATGAATTGATACATTTTGATATTGAGAAAGATTGATTTGATTTGAGTCAAGTTAGGAATCCACAAATTAATTATGATTTGATAAATGAGAAAGAGATTTGATTTGATCTTTATGATAGACCCTTGTGATATTTGTGGTAGATTTCCTAACATGTTCTAAGCTTGTTTCTGGGAGTAGTATTTAGCACCGAGCGAGAAATGTGGCATTTCCCCCAAAACTATGTGCCACCATGGATTGGTATTGATATTTGTGGGCCCGAGGTCGAGTATGAGATTGTGATCACTAAATTAAGGTTGTACTCCCTAGCAAGAGTACGAAGCTCCCGTCAATGTGGGATTCTCTCCTTAGGAGAGCAAAAAATTGGACTCCATGTAGCTCATATGGTTTATATCGGTTATACAAACCTCCCATGTCCATAAGAGTTGAGTTTCTTGAATTACCGAGTCACTCCGAGTCTTGAGTTGAAGAGTTGAGTTGTTTATGATGATTTATGAGGTTTTTATCATATGATATATTTACTATGTGATCATGAAAAGTATGTTTCAATCTAACTCAAGCCAAGTGAGCCATTATTGTACATATGCATATTTTTATGAAATTGATGATAATATTTACATTATTGCATGCACCCCCACATACTCATTACATTCCAAAGTGCTAACCCACATATTTTCCTATGGGCTACATTTTCTCGAAATGTTGGTTCAGGTACTCAGCCGCAACCGCGTTAGCGATATTCAGGTGCCTCACTATGTTTTCTCAGTGGTGAGTCCTCATGGTTCAAGGACCGTTTTTATATTTTTGTGATATTATTTTATTGTTATGGCTTTCAGTACTGTTGAGTTAGTTGGGGTTTATCCCAAAGGCTCCTTGATTTTTGATGTATAGAGGTTTTGTCAGACTAGAGGGATGGTATGTACAGACATTCAATATATATTTTGGTTGTACAGTTTAGTATTCTCCAGTATCTATCTTGAACCCAATGTGATATATCTCTTTATTATGCATGACTATTGTTGAATTAAGTTCCTTGAGGTAGTGTCTGGGTCCGAGGGTTAGCTTGGGGCTACGTGTAGCCCTGAGCACCATGTGACATCTCGGGATGGAATTTTTGGGGTGTTACAAGGTCCTTTGAAATCAACTTTTTCAAATTGAGACACTTCCAATTTTAGGTGTCTTAAGAGAGACAAAGAGAGAAAGAGAGAGTACAGTTAGACCTTACAATCGTATGATTGAAAATTCATTATCAATAAACCTATTATGAATACAATCCTTTATCCCTCCTGAAAAAAATCATTTATTAAATTTAGGAACCCACTTGAGTTTGAGTTTCTAGTAGGAGGACATAGGTGTGGTCAAATCTTTCTTTGCCCATCTAGGTAATGAGCGCTTCGTCACAGTCTTACAAAGTATGGAACCCTTGGGATAGGAATTCCTTTGCTGAATATATCTAACACTGTTCATTCTAGCTCTCATCTAACTTTGATAGTTTTCTTTCATGTGACCATCTTCTCCACAATGAGTGCATAGAGGTTTGTGGGCACTGTTTCTGGCATCTTGAACAATCTATCCTTGAGAATCAGTTGATTGAGTTTTGTGCTGATACCCAAGACCCTTACCATTTTTGACACCTTGACTAGTTAAATTAGAAAGGACCTGTGGGGATATGGTCCATTGTAAAAATTTGTTTAGTTTTTCTGTTAAACGGACTAGGTTCCTTTCTAATTCACCACTCTTATGAAGTGTAGTCATGAGATCCTTTTGATAATCCTTCAATTTTTCTTCAAGCTCAATTTGAAGCATTGAGGCTTCTTTTTTCCCTTTACTATCATAAATATCTATTTTCTCTAATTGACTTACAAAACTCAAATTTTTAGATTTCAACTTTGTAACCCGTTCCTCAGTTTTAGATATCTACAGAGTCAAAGCTATTAATTTAAGCTTCTGATCTTCTACTTTCACTTCTAAAGCATTTTCCTTTCCTTTATCAATAGTATTATTAACTTTCTCTAGTTGACTAACTAAGCTCAGATTTTTAGATTTTATCTTTGTAACCTGTTCCTCAGTTTCAGATATTTACAGAGTTAAAGCAATTAATTCAAGCTCTTGACTTTCTATTTTTTCTTATAGGGCATCTTTTTCAGCAGTCATTTCACACATAGAATCAATCAACACATTATCAAGCTTTTTCTTTTATATTTCTAGCAGAGTAGTTTTCCAAGTTTTCTTTAATGTCAGAAAGTGTTACCTCATTTTCTTCTTCATCTTCAGTGTTTGCCATAAGAGCATGCAAAGAATTAAAGGTCACTTTCTCTTCCTCCACTGTTACTATGGAAACATCTTCATGTTTCCCATTTTCTTCAAATTCACTAGAAGAATCCCCCAAAACAACTAACTTCTGCTTAACTGCAAAATCAGTTGCAACCTTTCTTCTTAATTTTACAGGAACCTGGTCTCTGCCCTTACCTTTGTCACCTCCAGTCTTAATTTATTCTTAGTAATACATTTTGTACATTATACAGTCCTTGATGAAATTCTCAGGACTTTTATATTTGTGACAAACTTCAACAGAGCCTCCCTTCTTACTACTATTTCTCTTTCTTTGAAATTGACCAGCTTTCTTCATTGCTCTAACAATTCTTTTTGCCAAATAGGCAGCATCAGTGTCTTCTTCACTTGAATCTAAATTAGAAGCCTTCAATACTAGAGATTTTTCTCTTGTACTTCCTTCTCCTCTTGCCCTTACTATTTCTTAATTTCATGTGTTTTTAGATTAATAATAAGCTCATCCATAGTAAGAGTTTTTAGGTTCCTTGCCTCAGTGATAGCATCCACTTTGCTCTCCAAGTAATTAGGCAGAACCCCAGAAATTTTCTCACCTATTTTTACAAAGGAATCACTTCTTCAAAATAATGCAAATCATTGGTGATTGAAATGAATCTTGTATGCATCTCTTGAATAGTTTCTCCTTATTTCATGGTGAAGATTTCATATTGAGTAGTCAACATATCAATTTATGAATCCTTCACATCAGTGGTTCCTTCTTGAGCTATTTTTAAGAAATCTCAGATTTCCTTAGCATTTTCACATGCAAAAATTATGTTAGACTCATCAGGCCATATGCCACAAACTAGCAGTTTTTTGGCCTTGTAATTTTTCTCAACTGACTTTTTATCTTCATCATCATTCTCTCTGCTGTTTTTAATAACCATTTTAGTTATTTCTCCTTCTTTGACCTCTTTAACTAGCACATGAGGACCATCAAGTATTACATTCATAAACTTACTATCTTCAGCCATAATGAAGTCATACTCCTAGTTTTCCACCACCCATAGAACTGGCCATTAAATCTGGGTGGTCTAGTGGTAGATTGCTTAGGTGGAGCAGCTATGATAGCCAAAAAACTCTAGGTGTTAACCTTTTAGAGTGTTTTGGATCTAATACCAATTTAGGGAACATAAAAGAGTTGCACCACACAGTGAGGGACCAGGTCCCTTAGAGTCAGTCACAGGCAATCAAACAGTTAAGCACGGGAAAAAACTAAAACCTTACAGGAACGTAAAAAACACTAATTTTAAGTGGAAACCTCCTTGCTCAAGGGAGGCAAAACCATGGCTTTCCCTCACAAGCTCCCAACAATCCACTATAATCAACCTCTTGATTACAAACCCAATATGAACCTAACTCTAGGCTCCCCCTTCTTGCAATAACTCCACTACAAGCCTAACTTGACAACTCTGCCAAGCACTCACTTCAATATTGATTAACTCTAACCAATATTGAACTTAGGTAACTTTACCTAAGCACTCACTCTAGAAAGATAGGAAAACATTACTCTTAAAACTTTGAGTAATTCATTTACAAATCAGGACTCAACTCAAGACAATCATTTTTTTCAGTACATAGTGAAAAATAAGAACTTGAGCAAAGCTTAAGCAATGTATCAGAATTAAGTTTTCGCCTCTTTCACTCATAAATAATTGGATTGTGAAAAATCACTAATTGAGAAGAATCGTTTTCCTTTTATAGTGGAATAATGATTAGGGTAGAAATCTAATTATGCCAAGTGTCCTTGAAAGGTACACATCTCGCCTGAGAAATTTGTTACACTTGAAGACAAAACTGTACAGACCTTGTGACAGCTATATTTTTCCATGAAGACCCGAGGACCTGGTCCCTTATTGTTAGTTGCTCATCATCAAAATAAGAT
Organism: Capsicum baccatum var. pendulum; assembly: GCA_030864225.1. Classification (NCBI taxonomy): domain Eukaryota; kingdom Viridiplantae; phylum Streptophyta; class Magnoliopsida; order Solanales; family Solanaceae; genus Capsicum; species Capsicum baccatum. The sequence goes on from CM061550.1 coordinate 111,199,539, forward strand.
ATAGACCCAAGAGGCACCCACTCTAGTTAACGACAATAATACACAAGAATATTTAACCATCCTTCTTTTTCATATACTATGCGGAAGCATCTCATTAAGTCACACTAGGCCAAACAAATCCCACAATGAGAAGCTAACTAAACCATTCATTTATACTTCCCTTAAATCAAATGGACCATGAACGTCATCGCAGAAAGAACTGAGTACTCGACTCAATACCAACACCAAGATCAAGACTACTACCAAGTGATGAACCAGCCAAACTGGAAGAACAAACCTCAGACTTACCAACCTTAGAAACTGATCATAGAAAAGGATTGTCAGTTCTAAAATTATAATATATCTGTGGAATTCCAAACCTTTATTCACACAGCCCTCTCAATAACCAACCTCACCTTGACAACAAAAAAATGAAAACCATAACTAAGGTGGACGTCTAAGCCAAACGAATAAGAACTACAAGAAAAGATATACTAATTAGATAGCACTAGTACAGTCATCTATCAAGTAAGGATCAATAATTGTTAAAATAATATCAAGTAGTAACAATATAAAGTGTAGGTGGCATAAAAAAATAGTACCATTATTGGATTACATCAAGGCAACTATGTCAAAGAAAAGAGAATTTACACAAGCACTACACCCTAAGGAAACCAAAAAATTGATCTACTCGATCCACTACTAAAAGAAAATATTTATGGGGGTAAGTCATATATGAATAAACCTACATAAAGGCTCACAACAATCAATATGATAACAACAAGGCACATAGACACAGATGTGCGTGAAAACCCAATTCAAATCCCATAGAAACTAAAAGATAGCAAATCAAAATTGCACCTATAAAGATGGAATATGAATCTATGGTATCTATCATGCCTAAAAAAGTACATATCTGAACACCCAAACTAAGAATCTAAACAACCTACTAAACAACCTACTAAACTACCTGAGGCACCACCTCTGACCGAAGGGGCCACATCCCTAAAAGATGATCTGGCTGTGCTAAGTGCCTGATAATATCACATTGGGAAACTCTTCAAACCAATGACCAGTCTCCCTATAGTCATAACACCCTGAAGCTCTAATCTAGTGAGATACATATGTTGACCCCGATTGAACGACCAATTCATGCCTTGGTCACTCCCTCGACCAATGTCCAACCTCTCCAAAATCATAACACCCATATAAATTCTAGGATGTGATGTACCTGCTGACCTAGAGCGTCTGCCATGGCCTAAAAACCTAGACCAAAAACCTCATGATGCTTCACTAAAAAACTATGCATGACTCGTGAATATCTAAATAATTCTATTTAGCCACAAAAATTTGAAATTTCTCATCATTTTGACAAATTAACAACATGCGAAAAAAAGAAAAAAGAAGAAGAATAAACATCTTGGATGGAAAATGAAGCTAGTACTCATCTCTTATATGAGAAGTTTGAAATTTATTAAAATAATTAGCAAGCAAATGATAAATTCTTGACTTAATCAATTACTATTTTTATTAAGGTGAAACAAACAATAGTAACTATTTTCCAACATAAAAGAAACAACTTTACATGCTCATAACAAACATATCCACTAATAATGAATTTAAACATGACATGAATACATCTTTTGAGCAAAGATCAAAACTTTATACATAACAATCAAAGAATAAAGTCAAAAGGCAAAACAATAAATATTAACTACTCTTTTCAATATAAAGGAAATAACTTTACATGCTAAAAATAAACATATCTACGAACAATGAGTTCAAACAAGATATGGGTATGTTTTCAAGCAAAGATCTAAAAACTATCCAAAATAATCAAAGAATAAGGTCAAAAGGAAAAACAATCAATATTAACTATTATTTTCAACATAAAGAAAATAACTTTACATGCTAAAAACAAATATAGCTACCAACAATGTGTTTAAACAAAATATGGGTATGTTTTTCAAGCAAAGATCTAAACTTTATCCAAAATAATCAAAGAATAAGGGAAAAAAGCAAAACAATCAATATTAACTATTTTTTTTTGACATAAAGAAAATAACTTTACATGCTAAAACCAAAACATATCCACCAACAATGAGTTTAAACAAAGCATAAGTGCATCTTTTAAGCAAAGATTGAAACTTTATCTATAATAATCAAAGAATAAAGTCAAAAAAGGCACGTGCAACTATTGCTAGCTCAATTTTATATCATGAACATAAAAATAGTAAAAATATCGATACCACAATGTCCTATGGCTTTCAAGTCCATCTACAACAAATAATCTAGCAAAAAAAATTATTACTACGAACTACGAAGAAGAAAAAAATGAAGAAGAAAACCATGATAAAACTAAAAAAAAAAGTGTGTTTACCTTTTTGGGGGAAGCAAAATGAGACCATGAGCTTCGTCATAATCAACCACCACCAAAAAACGTCACCGGCAATTCAAAAGTTTTAATTAGCCGACCAACTCTCCGAAACAAAAATTTTTACTAAATAAAAAAACTATTTTGCTCAAAAGAATTTTTTTTCACCTTTCTAGTCTCTTTTTTATTTTTTACTTTTTCATCCTCTCTCTACTAAAATAGTGGTAGTATTTATAGGAAAGAATAAGGTTTTGTTTTCTTTTATCTACCAATGTGGGAGAAAAGTAATTATAGAAAGGATGAGGATTTATTTTTGTCATCTACCAATGTGGGAGAAAAGCCATTTAGGGGTGTTTTTGGAATTTTAAAATTGAAGATAAGGTGAGGTGGAAGATTATGTGGGGAGAAATTATACAATGTAGTACAATTTAAAAATATTTTTTGGTGGAAATTGGGTAGAAGCTATATGAGTTTTTGGGAAGGGGTTATTTAAAATATAGCCCCAATTGGGATTTAAAATTTAGCCATATTCATTTAATTTTAACCAAATTAAAAATCAATTGACGGATTGCATTGCAATTATGGCCAATTTAATTTCAATTATGGTCAAATCTAATAGATTGACTAAATTAAATTGAAATTCAATACGAATTTATACTTCGTTTAATTCCGAGCTTCTTGATTTAATTAAATCAAACACATATTTATCCGAATAAATTATTTTTGAGAATAAAATATATTTAAATCAATATTTTAATCTTTTAAATTTATTTAAAGACAAACCTTGATTAAAATCCGATATTTTATAAAAATGAATATTTAAGTAACAAAATTATGTAATTTTGTATAATTGAATACGATAATATATAATTGCTACTTAAAATGACAAACTTACCCAGATGAATATTTTGAAAAGTTTTTTATCCGGATAAAATAAATGTTGTAATTTTATTTATAAAATCGAAGAAACTTAGAATTAAACTTAGTTATGGAGGGCAAAAATTGGGTGTCAACAACTGCTCCCTCCCTTTGGGTAGGGTGGATGCAAGTAACCCTGGGCAAAAGGAGGTTGACGTCCCTAATTTTTGTTCGACTAATAAATTCAAATCTGAAAGAGGTTGGTTTTCACATGAGTTCGGAGTTATGGCCGAACCTCAGTATCAGGTTTCTCATATATCTCAGGTTACATGAGAATTCAGGCCATTTGTAGTTTATAAAGCCTGATTTAAAGCATGATTTTCAAAAGTTCACAAGCTATCTCAATTTTGGAGTTTTTTTATGAAACCAAAAAGCTGAAGAATAAAGGGATTTAAGGGGAGGTTAGAATGCAGTCAATTTTTGTACATAAAACCGGCCTACATATCCCCAAGATTTCAAGAAATCAGATTGCTTGTAGTTTGACTCAATCGATAAAAAAGATGGTCTTTTATTTCAGACGATCTTTGGCTCAAGATGAGAGACAAGTTCATTAAGTTTTAGAAAAAAGGCTTGTAACCTCTTAACCATGAACGTGGAGCTCTTCAAATCCATAATTAAAAATTTACCTGGATATAATTTCCAAAACTCTTGGTGTGTTGTCACCCGGATTTGAAAGAAGAGAAGATTACTTTTGGTATGAGTTTATAAATATCCCAAAGATGAAGCTGAAACAAAAATATCCCAAAGTACCCACATGCCCTCTAATAGGGGTGTGTTTTGATTGGTGGTAGCGATGATCCTTTAGCTCGCTTCCAAAGAGTTTGACGTTCCTTTTTAGACTATGTCCCATTTTGCTGCTAAGAAAGAGTTCCACGTTGTGCTGCATCCTAAATGGAGTCGTCCGAACCTGTGGTTATGATTTGAGATTTTCATCCTCTCGGATGCTCTCAAAAATATTTCAAGCAAACGTGTTAGTGCTAAACATAATTCACGGAAGAGGTATGTAGTCTTTTACCATATCTCTATGTAGGTTGTCGCCTGAAAAATGAAGTCATCCTTTTAATTACCTGTTTGGAAGGAAATAACTTACAATAGTAGATATAATAACCCTCTTAGTTGTTGCATAATCATCTCATTTGTTGGGTGAATATGTCTTTAAAGTGGGGTGGCCCTCTCGGATATCGACAACACTTTAAGCAGAACGGTCCCTGCAATCGTGTAATCTTACGTTAATGTGGCAACCCTTTTGGTCACCTATAATGATGGTTGTATATGGAATTATAACGTCTCCAATTTTAGACAATGATTCTTTGCATATGACATCGGGTAAGTCTTACAAATCTTTTGTATCAATACGACTTATAGATTTTACTTGAATTTTCAATCTTTGGATAATCTCGCGCATTATTTGATGTTGGATAAGAGGAGACTTACAAATATTCTTTGAATTGGTAGCTTCTAGGTGATCATGTACATTATCCGACCTTGGATAAGATATGGCTTACAGATATCCCTCTAATCGCTAGCTCTCAGGTATTCCTACACATAATACAACCTTGGATATAATAAAACTTATAGATATCTCTCAAATTATTAGTCCTTGGGTAATACTGCACATAATCGATCCTAAATATGACACGACTTATAGAGAACCCTTGGACATATCAATTCGATAATCTCGTATATTCTCCAGTAAGGATTTAGTTGTGCCTTATGGATGACCTTTAAACTATCGATCTTAGGGTAACCTTGCACACTATCCGATTAGGATGTCGTTGCAGATTACGGATGACCTATGGACTATAAAATCATAGGAAATCTTGCACACAATCCTATTTCAAATAATATGACTTATAGATGACCCTAGGATTTTCAATTTCTAGGAAGTCTCATATATCGCTCGCTTTCAGATAGCGACTTAAAGACGTCCTTTTGAATCATGTATTTTTGATGCATTCAGATGTCGATTCATAAAATGATGAGATATCCTCGATGCTAGCGTATGCTATCTCGCATGTCAACAGATATTAGATGCCAATGATATCTTCGATGCCAGTGTATGTTATCTCGCATGTCAACAGATATTAAATGCTGATGATATCCTCGACGCCAGCGTATGCTATCTCACATGTCAACAAATATTGAATGTTGATGATATTTTCAATGCCAGCATATTCTACCCTCAACGCCAGCATATGTGTAACGCCCTGGAAAATGAGTCCCGGAGCGTCACACGGTGCTTGAGGCTACGAGTAGCCCCAAGCTAACCCTTTGAGCCATTTTCATTCAGTTCAACACAATTCAACGGGGTTTTCATAAATAACCCTCAAATATCAACAGAGTAATCATCATCCAAGAATAAAAGAATTTCAGAAAGATAACAAAATACTACTTATTAGTAAACTCCCAACATCTATACTAGTCTGACAAGCCTCTAAGAAAATCAATAAACCAGCGAGCCATTGAGACATGCCCCAACTGACTCATACTCAGTTATCAAATGTAAACGATCCTGTGAAACCAACATCAGACATCATGTCCTCAGAACATGAGGACTCACCACAACAAAGGATGTAGAACAGCGTGCCCGAAGAATCACTGTCGAACCTGGAACTGAGCACCTGTCCCTACATTCTAAGAAAATGCAGCCCACATTGGGAGATGTGGGTCAGTACCATGAAAAAGAACCGAGTATATGGGGGTGTATGCAGTTGTATAAACATCATCGTCATAAATATTTATAAGAAATATATAGGATGTATGAAAGACTCATATAGCCCGAAGAAAATCATCATAATCATGAGAGGATGAAATAAGTACAATAACACATGTGAGTCATCATATAATTTGTCAATCACTTTCAGTTCATCAAGAATATCAACTCTCATAATGTAAATATCATTTAAATCTTTCAAAAGAATAACTTTCACAATTCCACTTTCAAATCACTTCACCATTCACCATAGACACAAAGAAACACACACACACTGGGAGATCCTATAACCGACATAAACCATGTGAGCTACATGGAGTCCAACGTACAACCCACGTTGGGGAGAGCCATTCTATCCTTGCCATTGGAGTAGTACTATCGATATCAAATCCATACAAACTAGTGATCACTATAAAAATCAGCCTCAGGCTCACTCCTACCGGGGCACGTAGTTCTAGGGAAGTAAGGTCGCTTTATACCTCCCACTCGGTGGTAAAGATTTCTCCCGGACTTAGCTCAGATCATTTCAAAGACAATCCACAACAAAACAATTTCAGTAATATATAAATATACATCTGGAGCCATCATGCTTCCCATCTATCAAAATCAACCACGTTGTGGATTTCTTTCACACTCGAATTTAAAAAAACTCCATTAAGACCAAAATGTCAAATCATTCAAAATATCTTAAATATTCAATGTCAGCGTGCTTATAACACACACTTTCTTTAAAAAACACCATTTCCAATGGGGATTCACGACCCAAATGTCAAAATCATGCTAAATATCGTTCAAGATTCATGCTTTATATCTCCATACATGTATATTCATCTTTCAAAATCATAAACATCAACCTTTCATAATAATCATCATAAGGATATGGGTTCATACTTCAAATTCGTAAAAAATCAAATAAAAATCATGCCTTTGTAAAGAAAATTACTTTTGGGCACAAGAATGAAAGAGAGTTCTTGTTGAAAAACCCCACATACCTTGAATGTTGAACTTTAGATCGATACTCATTTTTGAGAGGTTAATTGTGCCTTTGAATGATGGTTCTTGGAGTTCTTGAACTAGGAACTTGGAATCTTGAATAAATTTGTAGAATTAATGGTGAACTTTGGAGGTTATTGAAGTTGGATGTAGGATCTTAGGATTTTCTTTTTAAGGAAATTTGATGAAATATAACATATAATTCTTTTAATAGGCTTTAATATAGGATTTGGACGAATTTTGGGTGAGCGGGAATGACCAAAACGCCCCTAAAAATTAAATAATTCTCGAATCTATCCTTTGATGGACTGTTTTGATAGTCTGAAGTAGATCAACCATAACGTTTTACTCCGATATCCAAATTGGATTAAACCAATTTCATTAGAAAGAGGACTCTCATATATTTCTGTTGATATATAGTATCTCACCTAGATCATTGTGTACGATGAGTTATGATCGTTTGAAGTTAACCCAAAAATTTGCTTTTGATAGGCAGAAGTAGATCGACCATAACTTTTTGCTCCGATAGAAAAATTGGATGAAACCAATTTCATTGAAAAGAGGACTCACAGACCTTTCCGTTGATATATAGTAAATCACCCAGATCATTATGTACAAGGAGTTATTATCATTTAAAGTTGGAGAAAAAATACACCAGGCCTTAGTACTTTTTCCTGCACGTTTTACTGTTTACTACTATTCACGGTTCGATCGGAATGTTCATAACTCGTCGCTCGGGTGTCCATTTTGGATGATCCACATATCGTTGGAAAGATTATTCGATACTTTACGCAATGGTGGGTTATAATCTAAGACATTCCACACGGAAAATTTATAATTCATTCTAGAAGATACAACCCAACAGGTTTACGAACAAAATTTCAACGAAAAATTTTCCGGGGTATTACATCATCCCCCCTTGGAAACATTCATCCTCGAATGACGCTTGACATGCCAAGATTAGATAGGGAATAGAGGATACAGCTGAAATTATTCGTTAGACTCATCACCACATCGTTTCTCACTACGAATGCAACATAGAATGCATAAATTCAAGAAACTACAGCTGAACACATAAAAATGACAGCTGAACTGCTGGAACTTTTATCAAAAGTGCATGATTTAGGAAAGAACGGTACTTTCGGCTTGATCAGAGTTCGCGAAAAATAGGTGCGGGTACTTGGATCGCATATCCGCCTCAGCTTCCCAAGTTGAACCCTCAACAGATTGGTTTCGCCACAACACCTTGACCAAGGAAACTTCTTTGTTCCTTAGTCTTCGGACACTGAAATCAAGAATCTCAATAGGAATCTCATCAAAAGAAAGATTTTCTTGAATGTCAGCACTCACAGAGGAATCCACTACCACAGCATTGCTAATATGCTTTCTAAGCATGGAGACATGAAATATTGGATGAACAGAGGACAACTTGGAAGGCAACTCGACCTCATAAGCTACCTTACCAACGCGGCTAAGAATTTTGTAAAGACCAACATAACGGGGACTAAGCTTCCCCTTCTTTACGGATCTCTTCACCCCCCTCATGGGTGAAATTTTCAGATACACTAGGTTCCCAACTTCAAACTCAAGGTCTCTCTTTCTAACATCCGTATATGACTTCTGACGACTCTGCACAGTTTTTAACCTTTCCCTAATCAACTTAACTTTTATCCATAGCCTCAAATACCGAATCAGGACCACTCACAGCCGCTTCACCCACCTCGAACCAACCTATGGGTGATCTACACTTCCTCCTATATAAGGCTTCAAACGGAGCCATGCCAATTCTAGAGTGCAAACTGTTATTGTAAGCAAACTTTATTAACGGTAAGTGATCATCCCAACTTCCCTTAAAGTCAAGTGCACAAGCTCTCAACATATCCTCTAAGGTCTGCATAGTCCGCTCAGCCTGACCATCGGTCTGCGGATGAAAAATAAAACTCAAAAGCACTTGGGTACCAAGACCCTTCTGAAAAACTTTCCAAAATTGCGAAGTGAACTGAGTACCCCTATCCGAAATGATAGACAAGGGAACTCCATGCAGTCTGACTAGCTCTTGGATATACAATCTAGTGTAATCCTCAGCAGTATAACAAGTATGAACAGGCAAGAAATGAGCAGACTTAGTCAATCTATCAACCACAACCCAAATGGAATCATGATGGCGTCGGGAAGGAGGTAAACCAATCACGAAGTCCATATTTATCTCTTCCCACTTCCAAGTGGGAATACTAAACTCTTGCATCATACCACCAAGTCTTTGGAGTTCAACCTTAACCTGTGGGCATGTTGCACACTTAGCTACAAATACTGCTATATCTGTCTTCATGACACTCCACCAATAGATTTTTTCCAAGTCTCGGTACATCTTGGTGGCACCAGGATGAGTAAAATATCGCACCCCGTGCGGTTCAACCATAATCCTCTATCTCAGATCATCAACATTTGGGACACACAATTTACCCTGCAATCTCTACACACCATCTCCCCCTTGGGAAAAAACCTCTACTAGTTGGTCCTTGACTGACTCATTTAGTCTGACCAAACTAGCATCTATGTATTGCTTTTCCTTCACTTCCGAAACCAAGGAGGATTTGGAACTACTCTGAAACCCTATACTACCTTCAGCAGAGTCAAACAACCTAACCCCCAATCTAGCCAAACGATGTACATCACGAGCCAACTCTTTCTTACCTTCTACCACATGCGAAACACTACCCATGGACACTCTACTTAGGGCATCCACTACAACATTGGCCTTGCCCGGATGGTACAACACACTCATAACATAGTCATTTAATAAATCTAACCATTGTCTATGCCTAAGATTCAATTCTCTCTAGGTAAACACATACTGCAGACCCTTATGATTAGTGAGAACATCAACATGTACACCATACAAATAGTGTCTCTAGATTTTCAAAGAAAACACAACAGCAGCCAACTCAAGGTCATGGGTGGGGTAATTTGTCTCATGGGGTTTCAACTATCTAGAAGCATAAGCTATCACCTTACCCTTCTGCATCAATACGCAACCCAACCCAACTCTCGAAGCATCACAGTACACCACAAAACCATCAACACCATCAGGCAAAGTCAAAACAGAGGCTGAAGTGAGTCGAGTCTTCAACTCCTAAAAACTCTTCTCACAAGATTCAGACACAAGAACTTCACTTTCTTTTGGGTCAACCGAGTCATAGGAGACTCTATAGAGGAGAAACCCTCAACAAAACGGCGGTAATAGCCAACTAAACCCAAGAAACTTCGGATATCAGTCAGAGAAATAGGTCTAGGCCAATTTCTACCAGCTTCAGTCTTTTGGGGATCAACTCTAATACCCTCGGAAGAAATGATATGACCCAGAAAAGTAACTGACCTTAGCCAAAACTCACACTTACTAAACTTGGCAAACAACTTGGGATCTCTAAGGGTTTGCAAGATAGTTCGGAGATGATCAGAATGTTCATCCTTACTATGGGAGTACACCAGTATATCATCAATGAACACTATGACAAACATATCTAGATATGGTCTAAACACTTGATTCATGAGGTCCATGAAAGCTGCTGGGGCATTAGTTAACCCGAAATACATAACAAGAAACTCAAAATCGCCATAACGAGTTCGGAAATTGGTTTTCGGGATGTCACACTCCCTAACTTTGAGTTGATGATAGCTGAAACGAAGGTCTATCTTTGAGAAATAACTTGCACCTTGCAATTGGTCAAACAAATCATCTATTCTCAGAAAGAGGTACTTATTTTTTATGGTGACTTTATTCAGTTAGCGGTAATCAATGCACATACGCAAAGAGCCATCTTTCTTTCTCACAAACAACACAAGAGCACCCCAAGGAGAAACACTAGGCCTTATGAAACCCTTATTTAGTAGATCTTTGAGTTGATCTTTCAACTCCTTAAGTTCTGCAGGGGCCATATGGTAAAGAAGAATAGAAATGGGCTGAGTATCGGGAAGAAGATCAATCCCAAACTCTATCTCTCTATCAGGAGGTATCCCTAGGAGATTATTCGAAAAGACATCAAAAAACTCATTGACGACGTTAACAGACTGGAGAGTTGGAGTCTCAGACTTAGTGTCTTTGACTCTAACCAAATGGTAAATACACCCCTTGGAGATAAGCTTTCTAGCTTTGAGGTAAGAGATAAAATGACTCTTGGGTGACACAGAATTCCCAGACCACTCAAACACGGATGCATCCGAAAACTGAAACTTGACCACTCAGGTCCGACAATCAATAGAGGTATAAGAAGAATACAGCCAGTCCATACCCCAAATCACATCAAAATCTACCATGTCTAACTCAATCAGATCAGCCAACAAGACTCTATGAAGAACGGTAACAGGACACTTTTTATACACTTTCTGGGCAACAATCGAATCACCCACTGGGGTAGAAACTAGGATAGGCTCAGGAATAATATCAGGACTCATTTTAAAATTCACAGCAATCAAAGGTGTAACATATGAGAAACTGGATTCGGGATCCAACAAAGCATACACATCAAACTAAAATATACGAAGCATACCAGTAATAACATCGAGAAAGTCCTCCTGTTCCAGGTGGGATGGTAAAGCATAGAATCTATTCTGGCGCTGCCCGCCAGTATTGCTTGAAGAGGAGCCCTGGTCTGGGGCTGGGCGAGTCGCTGGAACTGGAGCACTAACAGTCTGAGTCTGGGTCTGAGGGCGATAGTCACGATGACCTTGTCCATCCTGTGGACAATCTCTAACTCTGTGACCCATGTCACCACACCAGAAATAACCCCTCTTCTCACCCCAATACTCACCCGAATGAGCCCTACCACACTTAGGACATAGAGGATGATTTGGCTTACTGCCAGCACTGTACTGGGACCTGGATGCATATGACCTGCTACCTTGCTCCTGCCTACCTCTAGGAACGGGAGCACTAGCAGATGACGGTGCTGGCATAGATGAATGATCTTGATACTGAGGATGACTCCCTCCCTGCGATCTTGTCTGACCCTGTCCGTGCTGCTCGGACCTAGCTCTCTTATTCTCTTTCATTCTATCTCTCTCCTTAATCTTGTCTGCCTCAATCTATTAGGCATGAGTCATCATCCTAGAAAGATTCATCTCACTATTCAGCATAGCATACCTATACTCCTTAACCACATATCTAGACACTTCAGTCACAAACTTACTCATACTAGCCTGATTATCAGCCACTAAGTCAGGAGCATACTTGGCCAACTTATTAAACTTTAGACAGTACTCCCTAAAAGTCATAGAGCCCTATCGCAGGTTCATAAACTCTTCCACCTTTGCCATCCTCATCTCCAAAGAGAGAAACTTATCCAGGAATACATCCTGGAGCTCTTGCCAAGTTATAGGGATATCTCCCTCACCTCTACTTTTTCCCCAAGCAACAACCCAGTCATAAGAAAGGTCTTTCAACCTATATTCAGCCAACTCCACACTATGTTCCTCAGATACATGCATCACCTGAGTAATCTTCCGCACCTCATCTAAAAACAACTGTGGATCCTTATCAAACTTGGACCCATAGAATTCCGGCGGATTCATCCGCATGAAGTCACGGATCCTGGCAGAAGCTGAGTCACCTCTTTGCTGCTGTGGAGATGGGGCCGAGTTGGCTTGAACATTTGCAGTAACAGCTTGGGCCAGCGCCTGAAAGGCTGCCCAAAATTCAGCATGAGACACGTTTTCATTTAATGGGTCAGCGGGTTAAGGTTGCTGACCATCATTATTTCTTCTCGCTCGGCGTGGAGGCATATTTCTGAAAGAGGAGAGCACGAATCAATAGCAGAGAGAGACACTTTAAGAATGATAGACTTCTAAAAGAAAGAATTATATTTTTTCCTAAAACTTCTTGTAGCCTCGCGCTACACAACGATGATCAAGACTCTACTTAATGCGACTTGTCAGACTCCCTAGGACACCTTACAACCTTAGGGTCTGATACCAAGTTTGTAACGCCCTTGAAAATGGGTCCCAGAGCATCACACGGTGCTTGAGGCTACGAGTAGCCCCAAGCTAACCCTTTGAGACATTTTCATTCAGTTCAACACAAATCAATGGAGTTTCCATAAATAACACTCAAATATCAATAGAGTAATCATCATCCAAGAATACAAGAATTTTAGAAAGATAACAAAATACGACTTATTAGTCAACTCCCAACATCTATACTAGTCTGACAAACCTCTAAAAAAATTAATAAACCAGCGAGCCATTGAGACATGCCCCAACTGATTCATACTTAGTTATCAAATGTAAATGATTCCATAAAACCAACATCAGACATCATGACCTCAGAACATAAGGAATCACCACAACAGAGGTTGTAGAATAGCGTGCCTGAAGAATCACTATCGAACCTGGAACTGAGCTCCTGAACCTATATTCCGATAAAATGCAGCCCACATCCGAAGATATAGGTTAGTACCATGGAAAGGAACCAAGTATATGGGGGTGTATGCTATTGTATAAACATCATCATCATAAATATTTATAAGAAATATGCGGATGTATGAAAAACTCACATAGCCTGAAGAAAATCATCATAATCATGAGAGGATAAAGAGTCATCATATAATTTGTCAATCACTTTCAGTTTATCAAGAATATCAATTCTCACAATGTAAATATCATTTAAATCTTTCGAAAGAATAACTTTCACAATTCCACTTTCAAATCACTTCACCATTCACCATAGACACAAGGAAACACACACACACTGGGAGATCCTATAACCAACATAAACCATGTGAGTTATATGGAGTCCAACGTACAACCCACGTTAGGGAGAGTCATCCTATCCTTGCCATCGAAGTAGGACTATCGATATCAAATCCACACAAACTAGTGATCACTATATAAATCAGCCTCAGGCTCACTCCTATAAGGGCACGCAGTTCTAGGAAAGTAAGGTCGCTTTATACCTTCTATTCGGTGCTAAAGATTTCTCCCGGACTTAGCTCAGATTATTTTAAAGACAATCCATAATAAAATAATTTCAGTAATATATAAATGTACATCGGGAGCCATCATGCTTCCCATCTATCAAAATCAACCACGTTGTAGATTTCTTTCACACTCGAGTTCAAAAAAATTCCATTAAGACCAAAAGGTCAAATCATTCAAAATATCTTAAATATTCAACATCGACGTTCTTATAACACACATTTTCTCAAAAAAACACAATTTCCAATGGGGATTCACGACCCAAATGTCAAAATCATGATAAATATTATTCAAGATTCATGATTTATATCCCCACACATGTAAATTCATCTTTCAAAATCATCAACATCAAGATTTCATAATAATCATCATAAGATATGGGTTCATGCTTCAAATTCGTAAAAAATCAAATAAAAATCATGCCTTTGTAAACAAAATTACTTTTGGGCACAAGAACGAAAGAGATTTCTTGTTGAAAAAACCCACATACCTTGAATGATAAACTTTAGATCGATACTTATTTTTGAGAGGTTAATCATGCCTTTGAATGATGGTTCTTGAAGTTCTTGAACTAGGAACTTGGAATCTTGAATAAATTTGTAGAATTAATGGTGAACTTTGGAGGTTCTTGAAGTTGGATGTAGGAGCTTAGGGTTTTCTTTTTGAGGGAAATTTGATGAAATATAACATATAATGCTTCTAATAAGCTTTAATATAAGGTTTAGACGAATTTTGAGTGAGGGGGAATGACCAAAATTCCCCTAAAAATTAAATAAATCTTGAATCTGTCCTTTGGTAGACTGTTTTGATAGTCTAAAGTAGATCAACCGTAACGTTTTACTCCGATATCCAAATTGGATGAAACCAATTTCATTAGAAAGAGAAATCTCATATCTTTCCATTGATATATAGTATCTCACCCAGATCATTGTGTAACAGAAGTTATGATCATTTGAAGTTGACCTAAAAATTTACTTTTGTTAGGCTGAAATAGATTGACCATAACGTTTTGTTTCGATAGACAAATTGGATGAAACCAATTTCATTGGAAAAAGGACTCGCAGAGATTTCCGTTGATATATTGTAGATCACCCAGATCATTATATACAAGGAGTTATGATCGTTTAAATTTGGAGAAAAAATATGCCAGGCCTCAGTACTTTTTCCTGCACGTTTTACTGTTTACTACTATTCATAATTCGATCGGAATGCTCATAACTCATCGCTCGAGTGTCCACTTTGGATGATCCACATATCATTCGAAATCTTATTCGATACTCTACGTAATGGTGGGTCATAATCTAAGACATTCCGCATGAAAAATTTCTAATTCACTCTAGAAGATACAACCCAACACGTTTATGCATAAAATTTCAATAAAAAATTTCCCGGGGTATTACAATATGCTATCTCGCGTGTCAATAAATATTAAATATTGATGATATCCTCGATGCCAGCGTATGTTATCTTGTGTGTCATCAGATATTTAATGCGGGTGATATCCTCGATGCCAGCGCATGCTATCTCGCATGTCATCAGATATTTTATGCGGGTGATATACTCGATGCCAGTGTATGCTATCTTGCATGTCATCAGATATTTAATGAGGATGATATACTCGATGCCAGCGTATGCTATCTCGCATGTCATCAGATATTTAATGCGTATGATATCCTCGATGCCAACGTATTGTAATAACCCAAAATCTCATCTCGAGATGTCATATAGTGTTTAAGGCTACAAGTAGCCCCAAGCTAACCCTTTGAGCCTGCTACTAAGTTTAGAACTTACTTAAACGACAAAAAGAGAAAAACAAAGGCACTGTCATATCATATTTTAACTGAAATAACATAGGAGTACTGTCTGAATAGCACAATACTGAAAAGTCTAAAACACCACTGATCGTCTAGTCTGATAAAGCCTCTACTACTCAAACCAGAGAGCCATTAGGATAGACCCCCAACTAACTCAAACTGATCTGAAAGTAATATTCAAAACACTATGAAAGTAGAAAAAACTGCAGATATAGGTCCTCGAACCAAGAGGACTCACTAAGGATAAAGATGTAGATGAGATGCTCAGAGGTCACTGTTGTTGCTGAGATTAAGCACCTGAACCTACATTATGAGACAATGTAGCACACAGTCGTATATGTGGATCAGTACTTTGAGGATGTACTGAGTATATGAGGGTGTATTTGATAGTTAAAAACAACAATATCATCAATCGTTTATAGAAATCATGCATGCTGATATAACTGACTCACATAGCTTGAATAACTCAAAAATGTAAATCCCATAAATTATGAATAATGGAATATATAGTATAAATCTTGTGAGTCAATACACTTAGTTCTGAAAATCTATATTTCTAGTCTCTTCTCAAAACATATAGACTAAGTAGTAAAGTGCTCACCTCTTTATCTGAAAGCTAAGACTATAACTTGGAAACTGAAATCTCAAGTAAAACAATATTTGAATAAGCTTGTGAACCTTTACACTCTCATTATCTAAAAATCTTTACTGACTAGGATATCTTTCAAAACTTTAGGAAAAATGCTCAAAAGCTATCTAATTACTTTTACTAGCAGGGAGGTTCTCTTAACCAACATACACCATGCGAGCTACATGGAGTCCAACATTTTTGTCCTCCTAAGGAAGAAACCTCACGTTGGGGAGTGGCGTCATACTTTTTCCGGGGAGTATAACCTCAACTCAGTGATCACTATCTCGACCTCTGGCCCATAAATCTCAATCCTATAGTGTCACATAGTTTTAAAGCATGAAATCATAGTAACTTACCCGACTTGATGCTAAATACTACTCTCTTTAATTAGCTATGCTCATCTCATAGGAAATTCACTTTTAAAAATAATCTCATGGTTTATAATAAAACCAACTACAAAATCTGTAATCTCATTCAGTGAAGTGGATTTCAAAGCTATTATGACCATCAAGGTCAAACTTTCTCAATAATCTCAAAACAATCAAATCATGGGTGCTTATAGCACAAAAGTTCTTAAAATTACAGTTTCAAATAGGGCTTAATGACCCATATATCAATCCCATATTAAGACGTATCAAAATTCATACTCGATATCATAAAGATTCATAAATCATATAGAAATCTAGAAATTTTCAGCATTATGCATTATAATCTCAACATACTCATGATCTTCGATTTCTAAAATATTGAAACCATCATAATCTCAAGAAATACACCATAGGGTATAACCCATACTTCAATTTCATAAGAAAATATGTAAAACCATATATCTTTGTAATTAAAACAACCTTTGGGCACAAGGATGAAAAAAGTGTCCTTGTTCAAACACCACATACCTTAGGTTATGAATTTAGATGAACAAGCTTACTTGAGACTCTTTTTCGTACTCTTGAGCGAGGTTCTTAAAGCTTTTGACTTGGGAACCTTGAATCTTAAATTAATTAGCAACAACTATGGTGAAATCTTGGAGAAGGAATTGGGTTTTGCTCTTGAGGGTTAGTCTTGGGAGAAAAACCCCAGTTTTTGATGCTTTGGATGAATCTGATGTTCTATGCTTCGTTTTGATATATCTAGGTGTTAAAAGAGGTGGAAAAAGACCAAAATGCCCTTTTTGAAATGGGTTTAAATTGCTGAACGGGATCTGCGATGGCTCGTGCGACGATTCATCGCTAGCTCGATGGTCCGTCGTCTTGACCGTCGCACTTGGACTAGAATAGGTACTTACTTCCTTAGTTACGATGGCTTGGGCGAC
Organism: Capsicum baccatum var. pendulum; assembly: GCA_030864225.1. NCBI lineage: Eukaryota > Viridiplantae > Streptophyta > Magnoliopsida > Solanales > Solanaceae > Capsicum > Capsicum baccatum. The sequence continues at coordinate 111,217,242 of CM061550.1, forward strand.
AGTCCGTCGCTAGCTCAACGGTCCATCAGCCTGACCATCGCACTTGGACCAGTGAAAGGGTTTACTGCCTCGGTTGCAATGGCCGGAGCAACGGTCCGTTGCTAGTTTGATGGTCCATCGGCCTGCTCGTCGCTCCTGGGCAGTTCAGATAGTTCACTGTAAAACGTCCGTATCTTTCTACTCCAACATAAAAATTAATATCGTTGGAAAGCTAATTCAATTTTTCATACGATAAAAAGTCAAAATTAGGAAAACTCAACATGATTTAAATATTATTCACTTTGGAAGTCATTTCTTAATCTTATAGAAATACAATTTAGGCTTAAGGAATGTTTGGGGTATTACACGTATGGTATCTCGCGTGTCATCAGATATTTAATGCGGATGATATCCTCGACACCAGTATATAATAAATCACGTGTCAACAGATATTAAATATTGATGATATCCTCTAAGCCAGCGTATGCTATCTTGCGTGTCAACAGATATTAAATATTAATGATATCCTCGAGGCCAGCATATGCTATCTCGCGTGTAAATAAATATTAAATATTGAGGATATCCTCGAGCCCAGCGTCTGCCATCTCGCGTGTCAACAAATATTAAATATTGATGATATCCTTGACGCCAGCATATGCTATCTTACGTGTCATCAAATATTAAATGCTATGGCCCTCTTGGCGATGAAAATAATATGCAATGGCCCTTTTGGTGATGAAAATAATATGCAATGTCCCTCTTAGCAATTGAATGAGATGGAGTGGCCCTCTTGGCAATGAAGATGGTTTTGCCTGAATTTGTTTGTTTGCATTTTTACTTTATATGTATACCTGTACTCAAGGTAGACAGTCAGTAGACACAGTCACTTTTGCTAACGACTATTTTTAGAACAATTCTAAATACAATATTTATAAAGAAGATAAGGCGTCTTTATTTGTCCTTCATGGTCTCAAGAAATGAGATAGACAATTTAAAAGGTCTTCGATAACTGGGTATTAACATATTTTTGGGGCTTCCCAGAAATACCATTCTTGAGCATCATATTCTCTGGTGTGCCTCCCAACTTGCTCGGGAATTTTTGAAAAACACTCTTATTTTTGTGTATTGATCCCTGCATCCACAGAAAAATGATTAGTTTTGAGTGAAACTACTCCGTGTCGACCTCCTTCGCTCTTTGGTTTACTCTTTGCCATTTTCGAAAGTTTCTGTAAAAGCTTTAGAAAATCTCTGCCAGTCATGTCATGTACTAGCTCAACGAAAATCTTTCTCTTGGTTTTGACTATATCCAACGAAGGATTTCCAAAACTCATCATCATTGTTGGAGGGTTCTTCAAACAGTTTCATCATAGCCGGAGATTGAGTCTACCTAGATTTTGTCATAGCTGGTGACTTCAAAAGTTTAACTTTGACCTCTGGTGCTGGGGAATTTGAAATGTATTCTAGTGTTTGGTGGAAATTTTGAGGCCTTCCTCAAAATTTTGTGCCCCAGTTTAAAGTTGTTTGATATGATATCAAATCGAGAGGATCTTAAGTCTCTGTTGTTCTTCGTTCTCTTTGTTGGATAATGATCTTCCTCTTGTGAATTTTTGAGATTACTTCTCGAAAATTCTGCCCCAATTTTCATTTTTTGAAATTACATTACTAAGTCATTGGGGCACCTACGTATCCTATTGAAGAAGGAATCAGGTTAAATGTAGTTTAAGACTACGCTAAAGATATATAGGAAAATCAAATGGGTTGACCGAAGCCGACATAGGCCGCCTACGTATTCCTTTTTTGGGAATTCAGGTCATCATGTAGTTTGTACATGAAAGGAAAGGTTAAATTTTCCTAAAGGGTTTACTGAAGCCGACATAGGCCACCTACGTATCCCTTTCTTAGGAATTCAGATCAAACGTAGTTCATACATAAAATAAAAGGGATTCTAGGCAATTACACATCATAAAACAAATACTATCATAAAGAAGATTATAAATAAACCAAGGAAATAAAACTAAAACATCATTCAAATATAGTATCTCTTTACCGCATCAGAATTATGTATGCTTCTGCTAAGTGATCACTAGCACTTGTCTCTTTGATTTCATCATGATCGCCTAAGTTGACTACTTCAATTTTGTCCAATTTAGGCTTCTCTCAGTTTTTCAAATTCCTCTATATCTTCCACTGATTGCTCCTCATCACTTTTTTTCTATTCATCATCATTCCCCTCGCTTTGTTCGTCTAACCCTTAACATGACATGGCATTGGCAGGCTTTAAATTATTGCTACTAAAACAAACCAAGTTACATGATAACAAGATAATAAAAGATAATAACATAATCATATTTCAAAATAACTTCTTAAATAAAGGGAGGCCTTTTGGGGAAATAAATACGAACTATGGCTCATGACTCACGCAAATGTGGACCCATACCTTTTTTGAAAGCAGTAAAACATAAAAATGAAATTTGAGGCATAAAAGGGTGGATCACGGGGCCTCCTTCGGATCATCACCGATTTTTAAAACTACTAGTAATTGCCTTTTCATCTACCATGATGGGTGACGGGTTATGAGTGGAGTGGAGGTTCAGTTTTGCAAAGCCTCTCTTCGTGCAACCTTTTTCACCCCACTGGACTTTGGGAAATCTTCTAGTACAGCATTACATCCCTCAAACGGATTTTCTATCCCATCCCCAAGACCATCATCATTTGACATCTCATACACGGGAAAGGACTGGTACAGGAACGGTAAGGGCCTAGGCAGGCTTATCTTTGACTTATCCTCATAATCTTCCTTCTCTGTTGGCTAGTATCCTAACCCATATTTAGATGCTTTCACTGGGACCATAATGGGCTCAATAATTCCTTCCAGCTTCTTACCCAAATACTGACCAGGCTCGAACCCATTTCTTAATATCACAGTCGCAATTATTTTGTAGACAGAAGGCATTGGAGCTTTGGGTGTCGATCTTTCTCTGCAGCACTTACAATTTCCACTATATAAAAACTACTACTCTTTGAGATATCTTCAATCACCGACATATAACCATTGGGATGATTCGCATGGCTTCTTTCTCTTGGATGACTATCTCATGATCCTCCCAAATAAACTTCAATAACTGATGAAGGGTCGATGAAACTGCCTTTGTACCATGGATCCATGGTCTTCCCAAGAGAAAGTTGTAACTAGGATAAATATCCATAACATAAAATTTAGCCTTAAATTCAGCAGGTCCCATCTGGATGTACAAGTCAATTCCACCTATGGTATCTCTCTGCCCTCTATCAAATACCCATACATTTATGTGGCCTTGGCGAATTTTCCCTAAATCATAACCCATTTGAACCAATATGGAAAGAGTACAAATATTCGAACCAGATCTGTTATCTATCAATACCCGGTTAATCACATAGTCCCGAAAAATGACAGTAACGTGCAAGGCTTTATTATGCATCACTCTCTCAAACGACAACTCTTCCTCACTAAAGGATATGCGATGACTTCCCATAATATTACCTATCATTACAGCCAAATTCTCGACACTCGTTCCTGCGGGAACATACGCTTCATCCAAGACCTTCAATAAAGCTTGTAGATGGTATTTTGAACTCATTAATAGTGCCAAAATAGAAATCTAGGTATAATACCTCGGGAAATTTTTTGTTGAAATTTTGTGCGTAAACATGTTGGGTTCTATCTTCTAAAATGAATTATAAATTTTTCGTGCGGAATATCTTAGATTATGACCCACCATTGCGTAGAGTATTGAATAATCTTTCTAAACATATGTGGATCATCCAAAACGGACACCCGAACGACGAGTTATGAACATTCCAAACGAACCGTGAATAGTATTAAACAGTAAAACGTGCAGGAAAAAAAATACTGAGGCCTGGCGTATTTTTGCTCCAACTTTAAATGAACATAACTCCTTGAACATAATGATCTGGGTGATATACTATATATCAATGGAAAGCTCTGCGAGTCCTCTTTCCAATGAAATTAGTTTCATCCAATTTGTCTATCGGAGCAAAAGGTTATGGCGGATCTACTTCAGCCTATCAAAAGCGAATTTTTGGGTCAACTTCAAATGATTATAACTCCTCATACACAATGATCTGGGTGAGATACTATATATCAACGGAAATATATTAGAGTCCTCTTTCTAATGAAATTGGTTTCATCCAATTTGGATATCAGACTAAAACGTTATGGTTGATCTACTTTAGACTATTAAAACAATCCACCAAAGGACAGATTCGAGAATTATTTGATTTTTAGGGGAGTTTTGGTCATTCCCCCTCACCCAAAATCCATCCAAATCCTATATTAAAGCCTATTAGATGCATTATATGTTATATTTCATCAAACTCCCTCAAAAAGAAAACCCTAAGCTCCTACATCCAACTTCAAGAACCACCAAATTTCACCATTAATTCTGCAAATTTATTCAAGATTCCAAGTTCCTAGTTCAAGAACTCCAAGAACCATCATTCAAAGGCACGATTAACATCTCAAAAATAAGTATCGATCTAAAGTTCATCATTCAAGGTATGTGGGATTTTTCAACAAGAACTCTCTTTTGTTCTTGTGCCCAAAAGTACTTTTCTTTACAAAGGCATGATTTTTATTTGATTTTTTATGAATTTGAAGCATGAACCCATATCTTATGATGATCATTATGAAATTTTGATGTTTATGATTTTGAAAGATGAATTTACATGTGTGGAGATATAAAACATGAATCTTGAATGATATTTATCATGATTTTGATATTTGGGTCGTGAATCCTCATTGGAAATTGTGTTTTTTGAGAAAGTATGTGTTATAAGCACGTTGATGTTGAATATTTGAGATATTTTGAATGATTAGACCTTTTGGTGTTAATGAAGTTATTTTGAACTCGAGTGTGAAAGAAATCCACAATGTGGTTGATTTTGATAGATGGGAAGCATGATGGCTCCCGAGGTACATTTATATATTGCTAAAATTATTTTCTTGTGGATTATCTTTGAAATGATCTGAGCTAAGTTCGAGAGAAATCTTTAGCACCGAGTGGGAGGTATAAAGCAACCTTACTTCCTTAGAACTACGTGCCCTCGTAAGAGTGAGCCTAAGGCTTATTTATATAGTGATCACTAGTTTGTATGGATTTGATATCGATAGTCCTACTTCGATGGCAAGGATAGAAGGGCTCTCCCCAACATGGGTTGTACGTTGGACTCCATGTAGCTCACATGGTTTATGTCGGTTATAGGATCTCCCAGTGTGTGTGTGTTTCCTTGTGTCTATGGTGAATGGTGAAGTGATTTGAAAGTGGAATTGTGAAAGTTATTCTTTCAAAAGATTTAAATGATATTTACATTATGAGAATTGATATTCTTGATGAACTGAAAGTGATTGACAAATTATATAATGACTCACATGTGTTATTGTACTTAATTCATCCTCTCATGATTATGATGATTTTCTTCGGGCTATATGAGTCTTTCATACATCCTGCATATTTCTTATAAATATTTATGATGATGATATTTATAAAACTTCATACACCCCCATATACTCGATTTCTTTCTATGGTACTGACCCACATCTTCAGATGTGGGCTGCATTTTCTCAGAATGTAGGTTCAGATGCTCAGTTCCAGGTTCGACAGTGATTCTTCGGGCATGCTGTTCTATATCCTCTATTGTGGTGAGTCCTCATGTTCCGAGGACGTGATGTCTGATGTTGGTTTCACGGAATTGTTTACATTTGATAACTGAGTATGAGTCAGTTGGGGCATGTCTCAATGGCTCGTTGGTTTTATTGATTTTCTTATAGGCTTGTCAGACTAGTATAGATGTTAGGAGTAGACTAATAAGTCGTATTTTGTTATCTTTCTGAAATTCTTTTATTCTTGGATGATGATTCCTCTGTTGATATTTGAGGGTTATTTATGGAAACCCCATTGATTTGTGTTGAACTGAATGAAAATATCTCAAAGGGTTAGCTTGGGGCTACTTGTAGCCTCAAGCACCGTGTGATGCTCTGGGACCCATTTTTCGGGGCTTTACAAACTTGGTATCAGAGCCTAAGGTTTTAAGGTGTCCTGGAGAGTCTAAAAAGCTGCGTTAAATAGAGTCTTGATCATCGGTGTGTAGCGCGCCATATCTATGAGCAAGAGGCTATAAGACATTTTAGGAAAAAGTGTGATTCTTTCTTTCAGAAGTCTATCGTGCTTAAAGTGTCTCTCTCTGCTATTGATTCATGCTCTCCTCTTTCAGAAATATGCCTCCACGTCGAGCGAGAAGAAATAATGATGGTCATCAACCTCAACCCGCTGACCCATTGAATGAAAATGTGTCTCATGCTGAATTTCGGACAGCCTTTCAGGCGCTGGCCCAAGCTGTTACTACAAATGTTCAGGCCAACCCAGCCCTGGCTCCACAGCAGCAGGGAGGTGATTGAGCTGCTTCCAGGATCCATGACTTCATGTGTATAAATCCGTCGGAATTCTATGAGTCCAAGTCTGATGAGGATCCACGGTTATTTTTAGAGGAGGTGCGGAAGATTACTCAGGTGATGCATGTATCTGAGGAACATAGTGTGGAGTTGGCTGCGTATAGGTTGAAAGACCTTGCTTATGAATAGGTTGTTGCTTGGAGAAAAGTTAGAGGTGAGGGAGCTGTCACTACAATTTGGTAAGAGTTTCAGGATACATTCCTGGATAAGTTTTTCCCTTTGGAGATAAGGGAGGCGAAGGTGGAAAAGTTTATGAACCGCAACAGGGCTCTATGACTGTTAGGGAGTACTGTCTAAAGTTCAATCAGTTGGCCAAGTAGGCTCCTGACTTAGTGGATGATAATCAGGCTAGTATGAGTAAGTTTGTGACTAGAGTGTCTAGTTATGTGGTTAAGGAGTGTAGGTCTGCTATGCTGAATAGTGAGATGAATCTTTCTAGGCTGATGACTCATGCCAACTAGATTGAGGCAGACAAGATTAAGGAGAGAGATAGAATGAGAGAGAATAAGAGAGCTAGGTCCGAGCAGCACGAATAGGGTCAGACTAGATCGCAGGGAGGGAGTCGCCCTCAGTATTAGGATCTTTTATCTATGCCAGCACCGTCATCTACTAGTGCTCCCATGCCTAGAGGTAGGAAGGATCAAGGTAACAGGTCATATGCATCCAGGTCCTAGTACAGTGCTGGCAGTAAGCCAAATCGTCCCTTGTGTCCTAAGTGTTGTAGGGCTCATTTGGGTGAGTGCTGGGATGAGAAGAGGGGTTGTTTCCAGTGTGGTGACATGGGTCACAGAGTTAGAGATTGTCCACAGGATGGACAAGGGCGTCATGACTATCGCCCTTAGACCCAGACTCAGACTGTTAGTGCTCCAGTTCCAGTGACTTGCCCAGCCCCAGCTCAGGGTGCCTCTTCTAGCAATGCTGGCGGGCATCACCAGAATAGATTCTATGCTTTACCGTCCCGCCAGGAATAGGAGGACTCTCCCGATGTTGTTACTGGTATGCTTCGTATATTTCAGTTTGATGTGTATGCTTTGTTGGATCCCGAATCCAGTTTCTCATATGTTACACCTTTAATTGCTGTGAATTTTGAAATGAGTCCTGAGATTATTCCTGAGCCTATCCTAGTTTCTACCCCAGTGGGTGATTCGATTGTTGCCCAGAAAGTGTATAAAAAGTGTCCTGTTATCGTTCTTCATAGAGTCTTGTTGGCTGATCTGATTGAGTTAGATATGGTAGATTTTGATGTGATTCTGGGTATGGACTAGCTGTATTCTTCTTATGCCTCTATTGATTGTCGGACCCAAATGGTCAAGTTTTAGTTTTCGAGTGCATCCTTATTTGAGTGGTCTTGGAATTCTGTGTCACCCAAGAGTCATTTTATCTCTTACCTCAAAGCTAGAAAGCTTATTTCTAAGGGGTGTATTTACCATTTGGTTAGAGTCAAAGACACTAAGTCTGAGACTCCAACTCTCCAGTCTGTTAATATCGTCAATGAGTTTTCTGATATTTTTCCAGATGATCTCCCAGGGATACCTCCTGATAGAGAGATAGAGTTCAGGATTGATCTTTTTCCTGATACTCAGCCTATTTCTATTCCTCCTTACCGTATGTCCCCTACAGAACTTAAGAAGATGAAAGAGCAACTCAAAGATCTACTAGATAAGGGTTTCATAAGGCCCAGTGTTTCTCCTTGGGGTGCTCCTGTGTTGTTTGTGAGAAACAAAGATGGCTCTTTATGTATGTGCATTGATTATCGCCAACTGAATAAAGTCACCGTAAAAAATAAGTACCCCCTTCCGAGAATAGATGATTTGTTTGACCAATTGCAAGGTGCAAGTTATTTCTTAAAGATAGACCTTCGTTCTGGCTATCATCAACTCAAATTTAGGGAGTGTGACATCCCAAAAACCACTTTCCGAACTCGTTATGGCTATTTTGAGTTTTTTGTTATGTCTTTCGGGTTAAGTAATGCCCCAGCAACTTTCATAGACCTCATGAATTGAGTGGTTAGACCATATCTGGATATGTTTGTTATAGTTTTCATCGATGTATACTGGTGTACTTCTGTAGTGAGGATAAATATTCTGATCATCTCCGAACTGTCTTGCAAACCCTTAGAGATCACAAGTTTTTTGCCAAGTTCAGTAAGTGTGAGTTTTGGCTAAGGTCAGTTGCTTTTCTGCGTCATATCATTTATTCTGAGGGTATTAGAGTTGATCCCCAAAAGACCAAAGCTGTTAGAAATTAGCCTAGACCTATTTCTCCGACTGATATCCAAAGTTTCTTGGGTTTAGCTGGCTATTACCACCGTTTTGTTGAGGGTTTCTCCTCTATAGAGTCTCTTATCACTCGGTTGACCTAAAAGAAAGTGAAGTTCTTGTGGTCCAAATCTTGTGAGAAGAGTTTTTAGGAGTTAAAGACTCGACTCACTTCATCCCCTGTTTTGACTTTGCCTAATGGTGTTGATGGTTTTGTGGTGTACTGTGATGCTTAGAGAATTGGTTTTGGGTTGTGTATTGATGCATAAGGGTAAGGTGATAGTAAGGTGATAGCTTATGCTTCTAGACAGTTGAAACACCATGAGAAAAATTACCCCACCCATGACCTTGAGTTGGCTGCTATTGTGTTTGCTTTGAAAATCTAGAGACACTATTTGTATGGTGTACATGTTGATGTTTTCACTGATCATAAGAGTCTGCAGTATGTGTTTACCCAGAGAGAATTAAATCTTAGGCAGAGATAATTGTTAGAATTGTTAAAGGACTATGATATGAGTGTGTTGTACCATCCGGGCAAGGCCAATTTTGTGATGGATGCCCTAAGTAGAGTGTCCATGGGTAGTGTTTCGCATGTGGTAGAAGGTAAGAAAGAGTTGGCTCATGATGTACATCATTTGGCTAGATTGGGGGTTAAGTTGTTTGACTCTGCTGAAGGTAGTATAGGGGTTCAGAGTAGTTCTGAATCCTCCTTGGTTTCGGAAGTGAAGAAAAAGCAATACTTAGATGCTAGTTTGGTCAGACTGAAGGAGTCAGTCAAGGACCAAAAAGTAGAGGTTTTCTCCCAAGGGGGAGATGGTGTGTTGAGATTGTAGGGTAGATTGTGTGTCCCGAATGTTGATGATCTGATACAGAGGATTATGGATGAAGCGCACGGGGCACGATATTCTATTCATCCTGGTGCCACCAAGATGTACCGAGACTTGCGGTAAATCTATTGGTGGAGTGGCATGAAGAAAGATATAGCAGCGTTTGTAGCTAAGTGTGCAACATGCCAACAAGTTAAGGTTGAACACCAAAGACTTGGTAGTATGATGCAAGAGTTTAGTATTCCCACCTGGAAGTGGGAAGAGATAAATATGGACTTCATGATTGGTTTACCTCCTTCCCGACACCATCATGATTCCATTTGGGTTGTGGTCATAGATTGACTAAGTCTGCTCATTTCTTGCCTATTCATACCTCATATACTGTTGAGGATTATGCTAGATTGTATATCCGAGAGCTAGTCAGACTGCATGGAGTTCCCTTGTCTATAATTTCGGATAGGGCTACTCAGTTCACTTCGAAATTTTGGAAAGCTTTTCAGAAGGGTCTTGGTACCCAAGTACTTTTGATTTCTGCTTTTCATCCACAGATCGATGGTCAGGCTGAGAGGACCATCCAGACCTTAGAGAATATGTTGAGAGCTTGTGCACTTGACTTTAAGGGAAGTTGGGATGATCACTTACCGTTGATAGAATTTGCTTATAATAACAGATTTTACTCTAGTATTGGCATGGCTCCATTTGAAGCCTTGTATGGGAGGAAGTGTAGATCACCCATAGGTTGGTTCGAGGTGGGTGAAGCGGCGGTAAGTGGTCCTGATTCGGTATTCAAGGCAATGGAAAAAGTTAAGTTGATTAGGGAAAGGTTGAAAACTGCGCAGGGTCGTCAGAAATCATATGCGGATGTTAGAAAGAGAGACCTTGAGTTTGAAGTTGGTGACCTAGTGTATCTGAAAATTTCACCCATGACGGGGGTGAAGACATTCAGAAAGAAGGGGAAGCTTAGTCCCCGTTATGTTAGTCCTTACAAAATTCTTAGCCGTGTTGGTAAGGTAGCTTATGAGGTCGAGTTGCCTTTCGAGTTGTACTCTGTTCATCCAATATTCCATGTCTCCATGCTTAGAAAGCATATTAGTGATGCTGTGGTAGTGGATTCTTCTGTGAGTGCTGACATTCAAGAAAATCTTTCTTTTGATGAGATTTCTGTTGAGATTCTTGATTTCAGTTTCCGAAGACTAAGGAACAAAGAAGTTCCCTTGGTCAAGGTGTTATGGCGAAACCAATCTGTTGAGGGTGCAACTTGGGAAGCTGAGGCGGATATGCGATACAAGTACCCGCACCTATTTTTTGCGAACTCCGATCAAGCCGAAGGTAGCGTTCTTTCCTAAATCATGCACTTTTGATAAAAGTTGCAGCAGTTCAGCTGTCATTTATTATGTGTTCAGCTGTAGTTTCTTGAATTTATGCATTCTATGTTGCATTCAGAGTCAGAAACGATGTGGTGATGAGTCTAACGAATGGTTTCAGCTATATTCTCTATTCCCTATCTAATCTTGGCATGTCTAGCGTTATTCGAGGATGAATTTTTCCAAGGGAGGGATGATGTAATACCCCGGGAATTTTTTCGTTAAAATTTTGTGCGTAAACATATTGGGTTCTATCTTCTAAAATGAATTATAAATTTTCCATGCGGAATGTCTTAGATTATGACCCACCATTGCATAGAATATCGAATAATATTTCCAAGGATATGTGGATCATCCAAAACGGACACCCGAGCGACGAGTTATGAACATTCTGATCGAACCGTGAATAGTAGTGAACAGTAAAACGTGCAGGAAAAAAATACTGAGGCCTCGCATATTTTTGAACTTTAAACAATCATAACTACTTGTACATAATGATCTGGGTGATCTACTATATATCAACGGAAATCTCTGTGAGTCCTCTTTCCAATGAAATTGGTTTCATCCAATTTGTCTATCGGAGAAAAACGTTATGGTCGATTTATTTCAGCCTATCAAAAGTAAATTTTTGGGTCAACTTCAAATGATCTTAACTCCTCGTACACAATGATATGGGTGAGATACTATATATCAACGGAAAGATATGAGAGTCCTCTTTCTAATTAAATTGGTTTCATCCAATTTGGATATCGGAGTAAAACGTTATGGTTGATCTACTTCAGACTATCAAAACAGTCCACCAAAGGACAGATTCGAGAATTATTTGATTTTTAGGGGCGTTTTGGTCATTCTTCCTCAACCAAAATCCGGCCAAACCCTATATTAAAGCCTATTAGAAGCATTATATGTTATATTTCATCAAATTCCCTCAAAAAGAAAACCCTATGCTCCTACATCCAACTTCAAGAACCTCCAAAGTTCACCATTAATTCTGCAAATTTATTCAAGATTCCAAGTTCCTAGTTCAAGAACTCCAAGAACCATCATTCAAAGGCATGATTAACATCTCAAAAATAAGTATTGATGTAAAGTTTATCATTCAAGCTATGTGGGATTTTTCAACAAGAACTCTCTTTCGTTCTTGTGCCCAAAAGTAATTTTCTTTACAAAGGCATGATTTTTATTTGATTTTTTACGAATTTGAAGCATGAACCCATATCTTATGATGATTATTATGAAATCTTGATGTTTATGATTTTGAAAGATGAATTTACATGTATGGAGATATAAAGCATGAATCTTGAACGATATTTATCATGATTTTGTTATTTGGGTCATGAATCCCCATTGGAAATTGTGTTTTTTGAGAAAGTGTGTGTTATAAGCATGTTGATGTTGAATATTTGAGATATTTTGAATGATTTAACCTTTTGGTCTTAATGGAGTTGTTTTGAACTCGAGTGTGAAAGAAATCCACAACGTGGTTGATTTTGATAGATGGAAAGCATGATAGCTCTCGATGTATATTTATATATTACTGAAATTGCCTTGTTGTGGATTGTCTTTGAAATGATCTGAGCTAAGTCCAGGAGAAATCTTTAGCACCGAGTTGGAGGTGTAAATTGACCTTACTTTCCTAGAACTACGTGCCCCCATGGGAGTGAGCCTGAGGCTAATTTATATAGTGATCACTAGTTTGTGTGGATTTGATATCGATAGTCCTACTCCGATGGCAAGGATAGGACGGCTCTCCCCAACATGGGTTGTACATTGGACTCCATGTAGCTCACATGGTTTATGTCGGTTATAGGATCTCCCAGTGTGTGTGTGTTTCCTTGTGTCTATGGTGAATGGTGAAGTGATTTGAAAGTGGAATTGTGAAAGTTATTCTTTCGAAAGATTTAAATGATATTTACATTATGAGAATTGATATTCTTGATGAACTGAAAGTGATTGACAAATTATATGATGACTCACATGTGTTATTTTTCTTATTTCATCCTCTCATGGTTATGATGATTTTCTTCGGGCTATGTGAGTCTTTCATACATCCTGCATATTTCTTATAAATATTTATTATGATGATGTTTATAAAACTGCATACACCCCCATATACTCGGTTCCTTTCCATGGTACTGACCCACATCTTCGGATGTGGGCTGCATTTTCTCAGAATGTAGGTTCAAGTGCTCAGTTCCAGGGTTGACAGTGATTCTTCAGGCATGCTGTTCTACATCCTCTATTGTGGTGAGTCCTCATTTTTCGAGGACGTGATGTCTGATGTTGGTTTCACGAAATTATTTACATTTGATAACTGAGTATGAGTCAGTTGGGGCATGTCTCAATGGCTCGCTAGTTTTATTGATTTTCTTAGAGGCTTGTCAGACTAGTATAGATGTTGGGAGTTGACTAATAAGTTGTATCTTGTTATCTTTCTGAAATTTTCTTATTCTTGGATGATGATTACTCTGTTGATATTTGAGGGTTATTTATGAAAACCCCGTTGATTTGTGTTGAACTGAATGAAAATGGCTCAAAGGGTTAGCTTGGGGCTACTCGTAGCCTCAAGCACCGTGTGATGCTCCGGGACCTATTTTTGGGGCATTACACTAGGCCAGAGTTTTCTCTAAATGCTTGATAATTAAGTAGTCTTTCGGTAGCATACGCCTCCAAAATTTCTCAGTCTCTCCTTCAGTGATTGGCCTTATCTGTGAATCCTTCTTATTGGTCAAATCTTCAGGAATGTAGCATTATCCAGACCGTGTTATTCCTTGGGCGGCAGCGGTCTCTACAATAAATTCTTCCTAGGCGGAGGAGTGTACACCTGAGTCAGGGCTGTTATTACTATAAATGGGGGCTTCTCATTGACACTTAAGATAGCTACGGCTCTCTCTATCTTCTCTACCTCTTCTGTCTTTTTAAACTTTTCTGAATTTACCTTAGTGATGGTCTTGCTAGACACTCATTTGCCCTCTATTTCAATCATGTTGACTGCAGATCCACCATGATTAGGCAATGGGTTAATATTTATATTTGGTGCCGGCGACTGAAGCGTGATGACCTTATGATCAATCAAATCTTGAATCTTATGCTTTAAGCTAACACAATCCTCGGTACTGTGCCCCGCCACTTCCGAATGATAAGCACAATTTTGATCGGCATGATAAAATTGGGAGTTGGGATTGATAAGTTTTAGTTGGATAGACTATAAATGACCGACATTCTTCAATCTTCCAAAGAGCTGGGTGCGACTTTCGGCCAGTGGCGTGAAGTTTTGGGGAGGTCTTTTTTCGAGGTTTGGACGTTGGGGGTTATAATGGTTTTGATTGGCAGGAGAAGGTACTTGATGATAATTGGAGGCACTTAGACATTTATTCGGTTATTTGGAAGGGCGAGTTGAACATGAGGCTGGTATTTGGCTGCGAAACTTGGTATTGGGGTAAAATATTTGGCTGTAAAGCTTGGTATTGGTATTGGATATTTGGGAGTAGAGTTTGGTACTGGGATTGAATATTTGGAAGTGGATTTTGTTACTGCGATTGAATATTTGGAAGTAGAGCTTGGTACTGGGATTAAATATTTAAAAGTGGAGTTTGGTACTGGGATTGGCTGTAGAATACATGCTGAAAATTTGGTGACGGAGGAGAGGAGAGAATGTTCCTAGGCTTGAATCTCTTCTTCAACTTAGCAACAAAATCAGCAAGACCACACCTACATCTTCCTTTTTCTTCTTTAGGAATATAGAAGTCCCAGAGATGTTGGGGTTTTGACAATATTTCCTGTTCGGATGGCTTTCTCTAGCAATTCCCCAATTTTTACCAAATCTACGAAAGTTGCCTTGACTGTGGATACTATCCTAGTATAATATTCTCCCTCCTGAGTGCGAGAGAACACAGACACCATCTCTTTCTCAGACATAGAGGGTTGTACTTTGGCAGTTTCTTTTCTCCAACGGAAGGCATAGTCTCTGAAACACTCATCATTCTTTTGTTTGATCCGATCTAATGAGTATCGGTCAGGGACTATTTCAATGTTAAATGCAAACCTATCAAGGAAATCTTTAGCCAATGTCCTCCAACTAGTCTATTTTTTCAGTTCTTGAGATGTAAACCAATCTAAGGCTTCGCCGCTTAAGCTCCAGCTAAACAAGTGCATTAATAATGCCTCATTTTTTCCTACACCCACTATTTGATCACAATACCTTCTCAGATAGGTCATTGGATTTTTAGTACCGTCGAACACTTCAAATTTAGGGACCTTGTATCCTTCCGATAGATCTACTCCAGGGTGAACACATAGATCATCGTAACCTAGACCATGATTGTCCCCCGCCCCATGAGATTCCTTGATCTTTATAATCTCTTCATTTATAGCCAATAACTTTATTTTATGCTCGGTCCTCCACTTTTTTTTCTTTTCCCGTAATGGTCTATTTCGAGATTGGGAAAGGAACTGTAGATGTCAGGGGATATGATAACATCAGAAGGATTTGGAATGGTAGCTTAATTTTGAGGATGAGAAGAGGTTGGGTGGTAGGTGGGGAGAACATTTTGGAAATTGGAAAAGTTTTGTGAAATTTGAGAGTAGTTTGGTAGGATATGAGAAGGATTTTGCGAATTCAGAAATGAATTTTGTGGATTTAGAAGTGGATTTTGTAGATTTGGGGATAGATTTTATGGATTTGGGAGCAAATTTTATGGATTTAGAAGCGGGTTTTATGGATTTGAAAGTGGGCTCTGGGGATTTGGAGATGAATTTTGTGGGGTTAGGGATAGATTTTGTGGATGGTAAGCATCTGGGTTATTTTCTTGATTGGTGTTTTGGACAAGTTGAGGAGTGGAAACAGATGATATGTTATGTGGATGGTCCCCGAGAATAGGTGTACTGAGGGGAGGTATCTGGAGTGGAGTCCCGTGTCCTTCTGGAGCGGGAGCATTGACAGTGATGGTCAAGTTAGCGAAATCTCAAGTACGATTCATCAACTCCTGAAGCATTTCCAATTTTCTCGTGATTTCAGCAATTATCTCGCTTTGTTCCGCTATTACATTATCCCTGATGGTCAACGCATTTTCTTCATTGCTTTCAGTAATTTTTGAATGGTGGTAAGAGGATGGGATTTTATGAACTTTTGACCAGGTGAAGTAAGGATGTTCTGCCAGTTTGTTTCAACACAGAATAGTTTTTGATTATCTGTAAAGTAATATAACTCAAAGGCAGATGTGTTAGTTTTCATATGTGATAAGTAATGCAAGATACTTAACAAGAAGTAACCACGTAGAGTTGTTTGTGTCATAGCCAAATTGATCCACAGGAGCATAGTGGATAAATTTACCTTTGATTCAAACAAACGCACATAAACACATAATACAGTTATATCGCATAAAATATTATAATATCGCATATCCTAACTAGGGTATCCCTTTTGAGCTAAGGGTTTAGGACTAACGAATTTTGAAGAAAATATATGCCTTTTTAAAGCCAATCCATTATCCCCAAAACCTTCATAGGTATACATAAATGGCATAAATGCCTACAAAAGTTGCACAAAAGGGATACAATCTTTAGGGAAAGGGAAAATAACATGAGAAAAAGAACAATGTCCCGCGCAGTGGATAGAAAATACTAGTTCCTAAATGTTCTTCTATCGGTCTTCGCCCTCTTAGCTTTGTCCACTTCTTGTCATTGGCGACATCCGTTGACAATAAAGCGACTTTTGTATAACAATGCTCTAGATGCAACCATTCAAATCGATCAATTTCTTGCTTGGCTTGCTTTGACTTCTCCCTCAATTGGTGTATGACTGAGGCATCCTTACACGAAAGTAAGCAAAGCAATCCTTCTCCCCACCCCCAAAGGATAATAGATTGGATTAAACAAACATATATCTCTCCAACACTTAAATATGATTTGTCTGTAATTGACTCAGGGTCAATAGACGCAGGACAAGTTTTCTAATAGGCCCAATACCCCTTCGGGTATTAGGTCGTCCTAGGCTTATGCCTAAAAAAGGATTTTGGTTTAGCTCTATCCTAAGTGTCTAGAGTGGGTTGGAACACAGGTTCTCAAGCGGGACACTTGAGTTTGGAAACACAAACAGCCTCCGACCGCTTAACGTGCCGATAAACTGTCATATTTCCAATATTTGATTTAGAGTTGAACAACAGGGGCCGGGACATCCACGAAACCCAAAACAATTTAATAATCAATACAGGACCATGCCATGAAATGCAATAATTAAATTCCGCAAAATCAAAACACATAAACACGTAAGCAATTTAAATAGTTAATAAAAAGACAAAATCAAACATTTGGTAAGAACCTAGTTAATATCCCCAGCAGAGTCGCCATTTCTGCTTTGCAAAAATTTTGACTTTTGAGAATCGCCACTTAATTTATTTAAAAAGGAATTAAGAAAACCTTTATAAAGTACTTAAACGATCCAAAACATAAAAATCATTTAAATTTGAAGATTTTGAGTAAGTGGTTCCTATTGATACTCTTGGAAGGTTGTTAAGGCACCAAGAGTATCTGCTAACTTGCAGTTACTCGAACATTTTGAAAATATCTTTTGACTAACTTCAAAAAGATTGATTGTTGAAAAGTGATTGATTTTAAGAAAAGATTTATGTAAAATAGTTTTGGACTACTTAGTAGAGATTTTAACTAAGCCTAAACAAACTAATAACAAAGCATGTCAAAGGAGAAAGGAGAAATAAAAGACTTAGGCCATTGGACCCAAATCAATAGACCCTGTCCTAATCTAATTGGGCTTTTGGCCCACTTGCACCTGTCCTAATCTAAATGTTGGGCTTTGGCCTGCAACCTATCCTAAACTAATTTTTTAGGCCCGTTGGCCCAAAATCTGCTCCACCTATATTAATTTATAGTTTTGGCTTCAATACCCCGAATAAATGAATAATTAAATGATTAAATGAATAAATAAAAAGAAGACAATAATAAAAATCAAGACTTTTCAAGTCTCTTAGTGACCTCATCAATGGGTTTTGACCCATTTTCCTTCTTCGTCTATCTTCTAGCACCCACACGCCATATAGTCAACCTTAGGTTTAATCTTTGAACTTGACTCGAAGAGGTGAGCCTCATTGGTCCATTACGAAATGCAAAAGGAGAGGAGTCTATTTAAACTCGAGATATTTAATGCATGCAAAGAAAAGATAAAGAAATTAATATACATTCAAGGCATAAAAGTGACATATTTCAAAGCAAAAGAAACTACCAATAACTAATTTTTGAATGACAATGATAAGTACACTTGCACAAGAATGAGAGTCAACAAATAAAATGCAAAGCAAAGAAACCCACTTACATGCCTCATGATTAATGTTCATATAAGAATGAATAAAGGTAAAAGAAAGAAGACCATATTCAATGAATTAATGTGAGAACAAACAACGAAAGTTTGCGAGATTAAAGAGATGAGGCGATAAGAAAAATAACCATTAATTCTAAAATTGAACAAACATAGAAACTAATTCATATAACAAAAGAAAATAAAGGCTAACTTTTCAAGAAAGTGAATCTTTAAATTTCAATTAAGGAGAAATTATTGAAGATTCATACATCTAAGTCATGGCCAACTTTAGGAAAAACATGTAACGACTTATGATTTATCGTTCTAAGACATCATTGATTCTCTATTAACATTATGACTCAAAGAGAGACATGAATCAAGTCTTTACACACACAAAGAACACGTATAAAAATTCAAAGGGAGCAAGAAAATTAGAATAAAAGTTTAGCATCTCTAAAAGTGAAATATCGTTCAACAATCATACTATGCATGACTCGAGAATATCTAAATAATTCTATTTAGCCACAAAAATCCAAACTTTCTCATCATTTTGATAAATTAACAACATGTGAAAAAAGAAAAAAAAAGGAATAAACATCTTGGATAGAAAATAAAGCTTGTACTCATCTCTTATATGAGGATTTTGAAATCCATTAAAATAATTAGAAAGCAAATGCCTAGTTCTTGGCTTAATCAATTACTATTTTTATTAAGGCGAAACAGACAATAGTAACTATTTTTCCAACATAAAAGAAACAACTTTACATGTTGATAACAAACATATCCACTAATAATGAATTTAAACATGGCATGAATACGCCTTTTGAGCAAAGATCAAAATTTTATACATAACAATCAAAGAATAAAGTCAAAAGACAAAACAATCAATATTAACTATTCTTTTCAATATAAAAAAAATAACTTTACATGCTCAAAACAAACATAGCTACCAACAATGAGTTTAAATAAGACATGGGTATGTTTTTCAAGCAAAGATCTAAACTTTATCCAAAATAATCAAAGAATAAGGGCAAAAGGCAAAACAATCAATATTAACTATTTTTTTCAATATAGAAAATAACTTTACATGCTAAAACAAATATATCCACCAACAATGAGTTTAAACAAAGTATAAATATATCTTTTAAGCAAAGATTGAAACTTTATCTATAATAATCAAAGAATAAAGTCAAAAAAGGCACTTACAACTATTGTTAACTCATTTTTATATCATGAACATGAAAATAATTAAAATATTGATACCACAATGTCCTATGGCCTTCAAGGCCATCTACAACAAACAATTCCAGCAAACAAAATTATAACTACGAACTACGAAGAAGAAAAAGATGAAGAAGAAAACCATAATAAAACTAAAAAAAAAAGGTATGTTTACCTTTTTGGGGGTAGCAAAACGAGATTACGAGCTTCGCGGAATCAACCACCACCGAAAAATGTCACCGGCAACTTAAAATTTTTGATTAGCCGACCAACTCTATGAAACAAAAATTTTTACCAAATAAAAATAACTATTTTTCTCAAAAGAATTTATTTTTCACCTTTCTAGCCTTTTTTAAAAAAACTTTTTCACCTCCTTTCTACAAAAGTAGTGGTAGTATTTATAGGAGAGAATGTGGTTTTGTTTTCTTTTCTCCGCCAATGTGGGAGAAAAGTATTTATAGGAAAGGATGAAGATTTATTTCTTGTCATCCACCAATGTGGGAAAAAAGCCATTTAGAGGTGTTTTTGGAATTTTAAAATTGAAGATAAGGTGAGGTGGAAGATAATGTTGGAGAAAATTGTATAATGTATTACAATTTAAAATTATTTTTTAGTGGAAATTGGGTAGAAGTTATGAGAGTTTTGGAAATTTTCGGGTGATTTAAATAATAACTCCAATTGGGATTTAAAATTTAGCCATATTCATTTAATTTTGACCAAATTAAAAATTAATTGACAGATTGCATTGCAATTATGGATAAATCTAATAGATTGGCTAAATTAAATTGAAATTCGATACGAATTAATACTTCTTTTAATCCCTAACTTCTTAATTTAATTAAATCAAACACATATTTATCCGAATAAATTATTTTTGAGAATAAATTATATTTAAATCAAGATTTTAATCCTTTAAATTTATTTCAAGACAAACCTTGATTAAAATTTGATATTTTATAAAAATGGATATTTAAGTAACAAAATTATGTAATTTCGTATAATTGAATACGATAATATTTAATCGTTATTTAAAATGACAAACTTACCCACATAAATATTTTGAAAAACTTTTATCCGGATAAAATAAATGTTATAATTTTATTTAAAAAATCAAAGAAATTTAGAATTAAACATAGTTATGGAGGACAAAAATTAGGTGTCAACACAAGCTACAAATAGGATTACGAGAGTCAACTTAAGGTCAAACGGGTATATAAGTGATCCTAACACAATCCAACAGTTATGGCAGATATTCTAAACTACGGCTCAAGATGCTATTTTATACTAAGATTTTCCCAAGGGAGGCTAAGTCGATACGAAGGCGATAAGGCGATAAGGTAACCTAAAACCTATCCTATGACCCTTAACCCCCATGCAATTCATACAACACAGAATCTCATAGAGAAGATTAGATCGTAGCCTACCTCGTAGCGAAACAACAGTTTCCAATCATTCATGAACTACTCATTTTCACTCTATGATCTCTGAATGACGTCGCGCTATCAAAATCACAATCTACATATTAATACAAGTAAAACAAGATCCATATTGTAATGTAAAAATTTGAGCTAAAAATTGAATAAAAAAAAAAGCTTGTGGGGTTTGTTAAAGAAATTCAAAAATTGAATCTGTCACAAGGCCCTTGATAACGCTCAATCTACAGCTCTCGTTTGAGTGTAAAGCGGTCGTTAGCAAATATAGAACCCAACCTGGGTTGGGTATCGATCCCACAGGGAATAGCTTGGTCAACAAGTAAGCAAAATTAATAGACTTTTGGTGCAAGTCTCGTAAGAAGGGGGGATTGTAATAAGTAACCAAAGTAATGAAATAAAAGCTGAAAATAATAAAGTAAAAAGAGAAAGATTGTCACGTTGGTTGTAAACAATGAGAATTGAAGCGTTGGGGTTATGTCCACCTTCTGAGGTATACGTCTCTATTGGCTATGAGTGTGTAGAGTCTTGACATGCAATTGCTTATAGAGAATTGTAGTCGATGGTAAATCCAAGCGTCTCTCGACCTAAACAAGGACTATTTCACTTTAACTCTCTCGAGCTTAAAGTGTGTCTAGCGGTACGAATTCTCCAAGAGGTTAGTCCAGTTACGGCACTAGCTTTTTAATAGGAAAGGGTGTCCTACTACCTTGACATTATCTCTTTTCCAGACAAATAACCTTTCTCTCGAACAAGTTAAATGTTAGACTGGCGTTAGTCTATGCGTCTTGTTTTCTAGACAAGTAACCTTTCTCTCGAACAGGTTAGATGTTAGAATGGCGTGTTCATGTGTTTGAAACCGCAAAGATTGTAGATTTAAGATGAAGAGAATAATGATATAAGCAATATACGTGTCTTGAACTCACAAGCTCATAGCAATAGATAGTAACTCATTCGGCTTCCATAACCCCAACTAAGAGATTTAGTTACCCATGAATGCGAAGGATATCACGTTTTGCATGGTGGATGGCGTGTAAAAGAGGTGTTAGGCGTGTGGTTTTGGTGATTCCGTAGCAAGTAACAATTCTCTTGTTGTGGAATTTAAGAGTAGAAGAATGAAGAATTAAGAATGTATTGTAGGAAGATGTCTTAATTGTAAGGAGATGAATGAATTGTAAGAATGTGTCTCTAAATCTCTAGCATGATAGGGTATTTATAATACTCCTATCCTACTCCTACTAAGCTAATGAAATAAATAACCAAATCCTAATATACTAATGAAATCCTTGACCCAAATGTACTAGGGTAAGGTTACAAAATTATAATCCAAATAGAATAATAAAACACATAACCTAATTGCACTAGGTTAATGTATTATGGCAAAAATCCAGCTTTGTGTCTGTAAGTCCCCAAAGTCTTCAGAATTGCTGTTTTAGCCTGGGACAGATTTTCCATGCAGCAGTTTTGGTCCTTAGGCGTGTAAACTCCCTTTCCTTCCTTCGTGAGCTTTCTTTTGCGTCAAGTAAGCCATAAAATGCTGAATTTTACATCATTTATACCTAAAACTTTACTAATCATGTTCGTTAGCTCATTTACAGAAAAAAGGACTAAAAGTGCATGAAATAGATAATTAGTTCTCAAAACTAGGCTAAAATATGGGCAAAATATATTGATATAGGCGCGTAAATTCGCCTATCATCAACACCCCACACTTAGAGCTTTGTTCGTCCTCGAACAACATATCATGTCCTTCTAAGCATCGACTTAAGGTTTTTACAGAAACAACACAAAACATTCTTCAAGACAAGCACAACAATTAGCAACAAAGAGTAGCTTTCCGATTAAGTAGAAACAATTTAACCTCAAGCATAGACTCGTGATGGTGATCAACTCGCATGCAAACGTTAAGGTACATAGAATCATATACAACTATCCAAAACTCATCAACCATATGTGTCTCACATAGTACCCATAATCACTCACAAATATAGCATATATTTTTTTTCAAACATGGGTATCAAAGTATCCTTGCACTCACTCTCACAAAGAATTCATATGTAGCAACTAATGACCATAAGCTTGCCTTTAATGTAGTACTCTACTAAATGTCGGAATGTTAAGAGTAGGATCAAGTAGGTCTTTAGATGGTTGTAATGTAGGCTAAGGGACGGGTAGGGCTATTTTGGCCAGAAATAGTGACTAAGTTCCTAAGCACTTTAATACATCACATTGTATCATTGACACTTTGTTCTTTCAACCTTTCTTTATTTTATTCTTCCACCCTTGTTCTCATCTTTAGTTTTTCAATTTTAAGCACAACTCACTTTTCAGCTTTCTTTTCCTTTTTCTTTTCACAACATACCTCTTATGATAGCACTACATTCAAGCACCATTACAATTTAAAGCCTCATACTCAACCAATTTCCTCTTATGTTGTCACATGACTTTTTCACTTTAAAGCACTTAGGAATTTGGATCAAATTATGGTCTTAAAAAAAATGGATTAGGCTTACATACAAGGTTGTCAAAGAAATAGGCTAAAGGCTCAAAAGGGTTTAACTAGGATGATTTACATGGGTAGGAAAAACTGAAGGTAAACATGTATAGGTTGCCAAAGAAATGCCTAAATCATATCCTAAACTTACATTCCTTATTTTCGCTTTGCATACATACCAGGCAAGTTCTAGCATCAGCCACACACATAGAATATACTATTATCTCACACACACAAGGCACATGGTCGACTTGATTGGAAGTAATATAGACTCTTGACCCAACAAGTGAAGGAATTGAATCACACAATATCACATAATGAGTCACAACTAGAGCCTAAATGTCTCAATAGTCACATTGTAGTACATACTCTTGTTCTATTTTCATGCTGCCTATCAAAATAATTTCATGTGTAGCTAGAAAAAATTTTTACTCCTAAAAACTAAAAAAAACGTCAAATGAAAAAAAACAGTAAAACAAGCAAACATACAAACATAGGTGCAAACAAAGAAGTATAGCATGCAGATTCTGCCAACACCCCACACTTAGACTAGACACTGCCCTCAGTGGAAATTAAAGTCGAAGAACCTGATTAATCGGACTCCTCCTCAATGTCGGGGGTCATACCCCCTTCGTCAGAATCATCATAAGAGTCATCGTCAGAGTTCTCCTCAGCATCAGAATCAGGCAATCGTCTATCATCATCAGTTGGCACGTCATCATCAAGAGGTTCCTCAAAATATACGCCCACTCCACACATCTCCCGGGCATGCCTATTCATTGGGTAGTCGTGGTCCAGCTGTTGGAGCTCTTCAGCAGTTGGAATACGTCCACCACTCATCATAGTGAATCTCGTCATGCCATAGAGATGACGGAAGAAACTCTCGTCACGAGCATGTCTCTCCGCAGTGGTAAGGTTGACTCCATGCGTTGTTTCAGCATCTTTGACCTTGGTGAGGTCAACCTTCTTTGGGTTATGTGGGAGTTTGTGGTCAGCTGGTTCCTCTTCTATATCCTCCTTCCGCAACATTGCTGTCAACAAATTGCCGAATGTGAAATGGGACCTTCGGTGGAGTCTGGCTTTTCTCATGGTAGATCGAATGATTGCCCCAAAGTTGATAGGGACATTCGTCATCAACGCATAAACCAAACACACTCTATCTCTCGATATCTTGGTGTATTGCATCCCAGGAATAAGGCATGAGTTGACAATGCGCATCCAGATTCTTGCTTCCCTATTTAGTGGAGCATAGGGGAATGTGTTGTGACGGCCTGTTTCCTTATGTCTGTCCCATCTTGCCATTGATCTGCTTCCACAAAGTATGTGTCTTATTGCTCTGTAAGGAGGCCTGCTGTACAGCTCTTTGTATGGTGCAGTGTCGACCGAAGGTAGGCCTAGAAACGAGTTGATCCAATCCGCTGTAAGCTGTAACACTTGGCCCCGAATTTTGACTTCGTTGCCTGTTGTGTTTGGCGACCAGTTGGCATAAAACTCTCTTGTCAAGTCAAGATTGCACTCTCCCATGTCACGGAAGATGAAATCCAGCTTCAAAGCCATAATTTTAGCCAACACTTGCGGCTCCTTCTTTGCTAAGGTCTCCTTGTTGATTAAGTCGACGTGCACATATTTCTTTTCTTTATTGCTGCTGTACCATGCCTTGGCTTCTTCCTCAAGAACCCATTTGATTTCGAACATTCTGCGTGGTAGGTGTGCTGAAGATGATTCTCCTTGGTCTTTTCGGCTTCTCTTTTTATCCTTTCGGGTCGTGGTAGCCTTCTCCTTGCCTTGCTTTGCTTTGGGTGCCATTGTACCTGAGACTAGAGATAATGTTAGTTGCAGCACAATCTCACTTTATACAATCTACATGCAAGGACTAGGGGTACCACCCCACACTTAATCTTGTTAGCACAAATTAGTGAAGTGAAAGTGGTCGAGTACTCAGACTTCGTCGACATACGTCTTAGGATTGTATTCCGACAAGAAAATCAGCATTACATCACTTATGTGCAGCCATTTGGACAACTTTCATGGTGCATATAGCAACACTACAACATAGGGGTTACCACATGGAATTGTTATTCGAACAACAAACACCACCTCCTAAGTCGATAGTCACTATAACCTTATCCCGATGGCCGGGATGGTTAATCATGCAAGCATTCAAACCACACTCTCAAGTAATATTCATAGTCACATATGTTCAGCAAGTATCATAACAATGCCATTGAAACAAAATTCAAGTCGGAAACAAGTCAAAAATTCCATACGTATACATTCAATCACACGATTTTGCAACAATTTTCCAATTATATGAACATCACCACCAATTTCTTATGATTTAGCAAATTATAATAAGCATAGCAACGTAGTACTTACGATAAATAGATGAAGAATAAGAGAGCACTTACTTGCTTTGAAGATTGTGGAGAAGTTGTTGTGGATTAGAAGAACAAAGGAAGAAAAATTTGAGAGGATTTGGGATGATATGCGACGCCTTTAGGGTTGCTTCTAATGTGTTTGTGACATAAAAACAAGTCCCCTTTTTATAGGAGGAGTATGGGTCGGGTTATGACCCATTTACAATCGGATTTGGGGACAAAATCACAACATATGCGGCGCATATCCCTCGGCATATCACTTACATATGCGGCGCATTGTCCATGGCATAATGGGACATATGCGCCGCATATCCTATGGCATTTCTAGACATATGCGCCGCATAGTCTATGGCATTTGGTCTCAGTATCTCAAATGCCATAGCATAGGCGGCGCATAGTCAAAAGCACACCTAGGAATAGGCGGCGCATTGTGTATAGCACACTAGATTCCGAGTCTTTAGGCTATAGAATAGGTTGTGCATCGTTCGTGGCCTATTTATACCAAGGCCTAGCCTTCCTCGAAGCCTATTATGACGTGAGAAAGGCTCAATTCATAGCCTTATGCATCACCATTCCTAACTTACCGACTTTACCATACAATGCGACCAAATCGTCAATTGAAATCAATCTCCTCATTGCATACTTCTTGCACCTATATTTGCTCAAAACACAATGAAAACGATTAGTACGATGGGTTGCCTCCCACCAAGCGCCTTAGTTTTGGTCGTGGCACGACTCTTATTTTTGGATTTTCATTTATCAAAAAGAAAAAAAACTAAAACAATGAAACGATAAAACGATAAAACAATAAAACGATAAAACGATGGGTTGCCTCCCATCTAGCGCCTTTTTTTATTGTCGTGGCTCGACGTAGTAACCTCGAGTACTTAGACTTCGTCGAGATAAGTGATGGCCATGTCATTTATCGAGTCAAGAGGACCGATATATGGTTTAACACGTTGGCCATTCACTTTGAAGATAACACCCTCATTATTTTCCAATTCGACTACTCCAGACGAGTAGACTTGGGTGACTTTAAATGGACCATACCACTTTGATTTTAACTTACCTGGGAAGAGCTTGAGTCTGGAATTAAAGAGTAGTACCATGTCACCTTTTTGGAAGTTTCGTCGAACAATCCGCTGATCATGATACTTCTTCATCCGCTCCTTGTATAAATCTGATCTTTCATATGCATGGAGACGGAATTCATCTAGTTCGTTCAGCTGCTCCAACCTCAGGTTCTTCACATCATCCCAATTCAGATTCAAGTGCTTTAATGCCCACAATGCCTTGTATTCAAGCTCGATGGGTAGATGACAAGCCTTCCCATAAACTAGCTGATAAGGTGACATGCCAATAGGTGTCTTGAATGCAGTCCTATACGCCCATAGTGCATCATCTAGCTTTCGAGACCAATCCTTCCGATTCGCATTGACCGTCTTGGCAAGGATTTGCTTGATCTCACGATTGGAAACCTCTACTTGTCCACTAGTTTGAGGATGATAAGGCGTAGCTACCTTGTGTTGTTTGACTCCATACTTGGCCAATACAGTTTTGAATAGCTTGTTGCAAAAGTGAGATCCTCCATCACTTATGATAGTACGAGGTACTCCAAAGCGAGAGAAGATATTCTTCTTTAAAAACGCTACAACACGCTTTCCTTCGTTATCGGCCAATGCTACAGCTTCAACCCATTTCGACACATAATCCACAGCAACCAAGATGTATTTCATTCCAAACGAATTCACGAATGGTCCCATGAAATCAATACCCCACACATCAAAGAGTTCTACCTCCAGAATTTTGGACATGGGCATTTCATGGTGTTTTGAAATAGCACCTTGACGTTGGCATTGGCCACACCTTCTCATATAGTCGTGTGCATCTCTGAATATTGTAGGCCAATAATAACCACTTTGCAATACTTTCCTTGCCGTTCGATTCCCTGCATGATGTCCCCCAACTTGCGAAGTGTGGCATGCTTCCAATATAGTAGGCACTTCTCCATGGGATATACATCGTCGAATGATACCATCCGCGCATCTTCGAAACAAATAAGGCTCATCCCAATAGTAGTGCTGAACGTCATGCATAAACTTCCTCCTCTGGTGGTAAGATAAATTGGAAGGTAACACATTACTCACCACGAAATTTGCAAAGTCGGCATACCATGGTAAGTTCTCCATTGTTGTCGCTAGTATCTCCTCGTCAGGGAATGCATCGTCAATCTGATTTTCTGGTTGCGCCATATACTCATTCTCAAGTCTAGATAGGTGATCAGCCACTTGGTTCTCGCAACCCCTTCTATCTTTGACTTCGAAATCAAACTCTTGTAGCAGCAATACCCATCTAATCAGCCTTGGTTTTGCATCCTTCTTTGTCATTAGATATCTAAGAGCTGCATGGTCTGTATGAATGATCACCTTAGTACCCAATAGATAGGCACGAAACTTCTCGAATGCATACACAACTGCTAGGAGCTCTTGTTCAGTAACAGTGTAGTTCCTTTGGGCTTCATTAAGGACCTTACTCGCATAGTAGATAGGATGAAATAACTTCTCCTTTCTCTGTCCAAGAACAGCACCAACGGCTACACCACTAGCATCACACATGATTTCAAATGGGAGCGTCCAATCTGGTGCTACCATGATAGGGGCTTCAATGAGTTTTTCTTTAAGGCATTCGAATGCCTTCAAGCAATCATCATTAAAGTCAAACTTCGCATCTTTCTCCAATAGCTTGCACAATGGACTTGAAATTTTGGAGAAGTCTTTGATGAATCTACGATAAAACCCAGCATGGCCAAGAAAACTACGAACTCCCTTCACCGAAATTGGAGGTGGTAGCTTTTCAATTACCTCTATTTTGGCGCGATCAACCTCTATTCCTCTTTCGGAGATCTTGTGCCCAAGAACAATTCCTTCTTTTACCATGAAGTGGCACTTCTCCCAATTCAGCACAAGGTTGAACTCTACACATCTTTGTAATGCCATGCTCAAGTTCACCAAACATGCGTCAAAGGACTCACCAACAACTGAAAAGTCGTCCATAAATACCTCCAAAGTGTCTTCTACCATATCAGAGAAAATAGACATCATACAACGTTGAAAGGTGGCTGGTGCGTTACATAACCCGAATGGCATACGTTTGAAGGCAAACGTACCATATGGGCATGTAAACGTTGTCTTCTCTTGGTCTTCTGGTGCAATACAAATCTGATTATAACCTGAATAACCATCAAGAAAGAAAAACCATCCTTTCCCCGCTAATCGATCTAGCATTTGGTCCATAAATGGCATGGGGAAGTGATCCTTGAGAGTCCAAGAATTCAGCTTGCGGTAGTCCATGCATACTCTCCATCCAGTAACGGGCCTGAGTGGAATAAGCTCATTCTTTGCATTAGCAACCACCGTCATACCTCCTTTCTTGGGGACACATTGTACTGGGCTTACCCATGTACTGTCAGAAATAGGATACACGACTCCTGCATCTAACCACTTGATAATCTCCTTCTTCACCACCTCTTGCATTGGTGGGTTTAGACGTCTTTGATGTTCAATGGTGGGTGTGCACTTTTCTTGAAGCTGAATTTTATGTGTGCAAATCCCAGGTGGAATACCAATGATATCCGCAATGGTCCATCCAATAGCTCTAATATACTTGCGTAAGATTACAATAAGAGCTGCAACTTGTTGCTCACCTAAATCGGCTGCCACTATGACTGGAAGAGTGTTTCCGCATCCTAAGAATGCGTACTTCAAATGGCTTGGCAGCTCCTTCAATTCTAACGTGGGTGGCTCTTCAATAGATGGCTTAGCTGGTGGTGTGGGTCGATTCTTGAGATCAAGATCCAGCTTCTTGGGAGTATAGCGATATGCTCCTAATCTCGATAGAGCACAAATATCATCTTCAGAAATTTTAGCATCATCATCCTCTTCTGCCATGAGCAAAACGTCCAAAGGATCATCAAGAATTTGCTCTTCAGCAAGTAAGTCATCCTCATCATCAACGACAACATCAGCCACAGAAAATACACTTAGATCTTTAGGTTGCTTCATTGATTTGCAAACATCAAAGCGCACCACTTCATCATTTATTCGGAATGAAAGCTCATTAGCTCTCAAATCTATGAGCACACTTCCCGTAGCAAGGAAGGGGCGTCCCAAGATTATGGGAACCTCTGAATCTGCTTCACAATCTAAGATGACAAAGTCTGCCGGAAAAATAAATGAAGATACCTTCACCAAGACATCGCATAGAATACCAACTGGTCGTTTTACCGACCTATCCGCCATAACAAGCCTCATATTAGTTGGTGTAGGATCTCCTAACCCCAACTTCTTGTAGATTGATAATGGCATCAAGTTGATGCTGGCTCCTAAGTCACACAATGCTTTAGCAAAGTCCAAAGATCCGACGGTCCAAGGAATAGTGAAAGCTCCGGGGTCGACCTTCTTCTGAACTATGGATCGGGTAGCGATTGCACTACAATGATGCACATCATCTTTCAGCTCATAGCTTGCTGCCCTCTTCTTAGTCAAAAGATCTTTCATAAACTTCGCATACCCAGGCATTTGTTCAAGTGCCTCTACCAATGGGACATTAATAGTCAGCTACTTCAACATGGTCATAAATTTGCTGAACTTAGTGTCATCGGCCACCTTCTTCAATCTTTGTGGAAAAGGTGGTGGTGGGTATGGAAGTGTTCTCTCCATGGCTTTCTTCTCCTCTTGCTTCCGTTTATTTTTTTCAGGCTGCACGTCACTAGGTAAAACGTCCTTGACGTTGGAAGTAGATATTGCGGTGTCTTCTCTAGTGGCGTCACTAGGTGTGGCGTCCATGTCTGCTGTTCCGTCAACTACTTGCTTGCCTGTTGCTGAAGTTTCCAGCACCTTACCACTCCTTGTGGTGATGGCCATGCATGACCCATCATTCCTTGGGTTTTGGACTGTATCTCTCGGTAAGGTGCTAGCCTTTCTTTGATTGAATGCTGCTGAAAGTTGGCTTAATTGCTGCTCTATTTGCTTGATAGAAGTGGAATGAGAATCAACTAATTGCTTCATGGAGGCCAAATCATCAATCACCTCCTTAACTCCCGCGCTCGTCGCTTCCACTCCTTTCAATAGCTTAGCCATCATGTCTTCCATAGAATTAGATGTGGTGGTGTCACGTCTACCAGGGGGAACGTACAAACCACTATTTTCATTATTTTTCTTCCAACTACCTTGGTCTTTACCTCCAGATTTATCATAATAGTTCCGACCTTGGTTTCCTTGGGCATTCCCACGGAAACCCCCCTGATTGTTCAAGTAGTTGGCCTCCTCTTCCGAATCAGATTCGTCTCTTCCTTTTGACGCAATAGCTTTCACTTTTTCAGTCTTCCCTAATAGATGCTTTGTAAGAAGATCCATTTGGGTTTTCATGTGCGCCATATCTTGATCACGTTCTTCTTCTCTTCTTCTTTGGTCTGCAGACATGCCAATAGATAAAGTGGGGCTTGCTACCTCAGAATCCCTGGTATGCCAAGCTCTACTTTGTTTCGTCATACGATCTAGCATGTTGCTTGCTTGACCAAAGGTGAGGTCCATAAAAGAACCTCCAGCTGCGTTGTCCACCACTGGTTTAGTTACTGAATTCAAGGCTCTATACAAGATCTCCATGAGGTGAACATTAGTCATGTGATGGTTTGGGCATCTCGCTAGCTTTGTCTTGAACCTCTCCCATGTTTCGTGAAGAGCTTCAGAGGGAAGCTGACGAAAGTTGCTGATTTCATCTCTTAATTGAGCCCTCTTGGATGGCGGAAAGAATCTTTCTAGGAAAGCGTCTCTCAATTGCCTCCAATTTGTAATAGAATCAGGAGTCAGCCCATTCAACCATAATGTTGCCTCCCCAGACAGAGACAATGGAAATAGACGTAATCGAATAGCATTCTGACCAACACCAGGATTGTCAAAAGACTTGCATGTAGAAATAAAGTTGATGAGATGCATATTCGGATCATCGCCTGCTAGTCCACCAAATAATCCCTTGAGTTGCAATAACTGAATCATGGTGCTTGTGATATTGAATTTGGCTCCGGGCGCTAATGGTGGTGGAATTATGGCTCCAGTGGCTCCGGCACCATCAAGATCATCATCATCTTCGTCGAAAGCTGGTTGCAAAGGTTGACGATCATATCTGTACCGAGCTTGTCGACCTCTTCGATTGGCAGGTGTTGCAATTTCAGCGCCATGCCTTGGGTTTATCAACTCGTCATCTCCTAAATCTTCATCTTCAGGATTTGTTGCTCGTCCAGGATTATCAATGTTTTGTTGTTGGACTTGAGCAGCGGCAAGAGCAGCTAGTCTTGCTTGCTCGTGTTGAGCAGCCATCCTGTCGATTTCAGCTTGTGCTTCCATTCTTCTAATTCGTTGCGGTTCAGGATTGATTGGTAATAACGGTTGACCAGAACTTCTAGTATGGGGCATGCACTAAAAGAAAAACCTGCAATAAACAAAAACAAAAACTAAACGTGAAAGTACGAGAATCTTTGACCAAAGGGTCTAGTAATTATCACGAACTTGATTGACACTCGTATTCCCCGGCAACGGCGCCAATTTTTGATAACGCTCAATCTACAGCTCTCGTTTGAGTGTAAAGCGGTCGTTAGCAAATATAGAACCCAACCTGGGTTGGGTATCGATCCCACAGGGAATAGCTTGGTCAACAAGTAAGCAAAATTAATAGACTTTTGGTGCAAGTCTCGTAAGAAGGGGGGATTGTAATAAGTAACCAAAGTAATGAAATAAAAGCTGAAAATAATAAAGTAAAAAGAGAAAGATTGTCACGTTGGTTGTAAACAATGAGAATTGAAGCGTTGGGGTTATGTCCACCTTCTGAGGTATACGTCTCTATTGGCTATGAGTGTGTAGAGTCTTGACATGCAATTGCTTATAGAGAATTATAGTCGATGGTAAATCCAAGCGTCTCTCGACCTAAACAAGGACTATTTCACTTTAACTCTCTCGAGCTTAAAGTGTGTCTAGCGGTACGAATTCTCCAAGAGGTTAGTCCAGTTACGGCACTAGCTTTTTAATAGGAAAGGGTGTCCTACTACCTTGACATTATCACTTTTCCAGACAAATAACCTTTCTCTCGAACAAGTTAAATGTTAGACTGGCGTTAGTCTATGCGTCTTCTTTTCTAGACAAGTAACCTTTCTCTCGAACAGGTTAGATGTTAGAATGGCGTGTTCATGTGTTTGAAACCGCAAAGATTGTAGATTTAAGATGAAGAGAATAATGATATAAGCAATATACGTGTCTTGAACTCACAAGCTCATAGCAATAGATAGTAACTCATTCGGCTTCCATAACCCCAACTAAGAGATTTAGTTACCCATGAATGCGAAGGATATCACGTTTTGCATGGTGGATGGCGTGTAAAAGAGGTGTTAGGCGTGTGGTTTTGGTGATTCCGTAGCAAGTAACAATTCTCTTGTTGTGGAATTTAAGAGTAGAAGAATGAAGAATTAAGAATGTATTGTAGGAAGATGTCTTAATTGTAAGGAGATGAATGAATTGTAAGAATGTGTCTCTAAATCTCTAGCATGATAGGGTATTTATAATACTCCTATCCTACTCCTACTAAGCTAATGAAATAAATAACCAAATCCTAATATACTAATGAAATCCTTGACCCAAATGTACTAGGGTAAGGTTACAAAATTATAATCCAAATAGAATAATAAAACACATAACCTAATTGCACTAGGTTAATGTATTATGGCAAAAATCCAGCTTTGTGTCTGTAAGTCCCCAAAGTCTTCAGAATTGTTGTTTTAGCCCGGGACAGATTTTCCATGCAGCAGTTTTGGTCCTTAGGCGTGTAAACTCCCTTTCCTTCCTTCGTGAGCTTTCTTTTGCGTCAAGTAAGCCATAAAATGCTGAATTTTACATCATTTATACCTAAAACTTTACTAATCATGTTCGTTAGCTCATTTACAGAAAAAAGGACTAAAAGTGCATGAAATAGATAATTAGTTCTCAAAACTAGGCTAAAATATGGGCAAAATATATTGATATAGGCGCGTAAATTCGCCTATCATCAGCCCTTCGAATAACAAGAAAAGTGTGCCCAAAAATTAAGCACAAATAGAGCCTCAATTGGTGCTCAAAATAGCTCCAAAAGTTAAGGAAAACAAGGGTAAAATCAAGAAATAAATGGAGAATTAGGCCTGCAACTTATGGCGAAATTAATGAAAAATGATCACCTCAATGTTTCCAACTCAAATCCAGCCTTAATCCAAGGTTATCCCACCAAATTCAAGCTCTCAAAAAGTAAATATGGAGGTTTTATACATAGAAGAATGGCTGGAATTTGAGGAAATGGAATATATATAAAACACCAACGATGGTTGCTTTAGCGGACACCACTAAAGCAGTGACAAGGCACTTAAGTAACCATCGCCTCAACTGGCTAGCCACCGGTAAAACGGTCCCGCGCCGCTTAAAAGGCTATCGCTAAAGTGGTCTATAGGCTGCCAAAGCGGCTACACCAGCAACTCAGGCACCAGAAAATTTGCTAAGTACCAATAGACCCCAATTTGATGCTCGAAATTCATTTGGAACTTCGCGCACACAAGAGAACTACGTACCCTATCAAATTAGGAATTCTAAACTCAAAGAATCATCAAAATTTTCATCTAAGGCCATTTCGATAAAAATATGGATCTCACATCTAAAGTTTTGATTTTTACCAAAACACATCCAATAGTTCAAAATGAGTCTGAAAGCCTCGAAGCCCAGACCAAGGGACTCTCTAGCTTTAAAATCTATGTTCCGGAGATAACCAAGCTATTAGAATCATCATCTGAGGCTGTTTACCTTAAGTTTTGGCCAAAGACCAATTTCTCCACTTCAAAAGCTCCATCAGGAAAATGAGCTTAAAACCCAAATGAACTGCCAGAAAACTGGACCGGCAGTCCCGACAAGTCATAAATGACATGTAGCATGAAACGCAGAAAACGCACAAAAACAAAAAAAATGATCTAATGGTCATTACAACATTTCATAAGTAGTTACTTTGAAATAGATAAGAACAACAACCAAAAAAAAAAAATAGTCAATAATATAACATACAGTAAAACTTTTATATAATTGTGTCATTTGTTGAGCTATCTATTGGCTGCTATAACGAAAATTTTGTGATAGAAAATATATACTATAAGATAATATGAAATGTCGGTTTCAAAGAAAACTTGATCGTTATAGTAAATTATCATTACAAATAATAATTGTTATAAAGAGATATGACTGTACTACTACTCATCAAACGACATAACTTACAGAGAAGAAAAGATAGGGAAGCCAGGTAGAGTGTAACCAGCATCAGCAATAAATATATTGCCAGATACATAATTGGAAGAGTCATGAATCAAATATCTCACTAGTGAAGTTAATGCTGGATCAGTTGTACCAAAAGTTTTCAGTGGAACAGTTCTTGTTGCTATATATTTTAGCCAATCTTTTTGCATTAATTCCTGAGTGATCTCTGATTTGAAAAGTCCTGGAGTTATTGCATTCACTCTAATGTTGTCTTCTCCCAATTCTAATGCCATTATCTGCAAATTTCATAAAGAGTTAGTATGATAGTTCTCCTTTCCCACAATTTAAAGGATTTGGGGTGTGTTTGGTATGACATATGTCACTTTTCAGAAATGATTTTTCAAAAAAAATGTCTTAGTTTCTGGAAAATAGTTTGTTTTTGATAATTGTGTTGGAGAGTTGAAATATTTTATGAATAAATCATTCTTAATAACAATATTAGCAAATCGTATAGTGTTTGATTGAAATTTTGAGCATTAAAAATTGATTATAATTTCTACTTATCGGTCAAAGCGTGGCAAGAGGAAGTTGCTCGGATGATAAACACCTCTCACTTCTAACCTTGAGGTTGGTTTAAAAAATATTTTGATTAAAGCGCTGATATGAATAAGTAACACTTATTAATATAATTGACTAGAAAAATGACTTTTATCCAAAACTGAGAAAAGTCATTTTCTTCTTTGTAGTGAAAAATATTCTCTAACAACCAAACATCAGAAATGATTTTTCTTTTAAAAAGAAACTCCAAAAGTGTTTTCCTTCCTACCAAATAAAGAAAGCTATCAACATATCTTTTTTTTCTCTTGGGTGAGATAATTTTCCAAATTAGCTTAGATTATAACCTTTGTCATAGAATCCATGGCAGCCTTGGAGGAACTATAAGCAATACATCCACGCATTAAAGCTCTATTTAAACCAGAAATTGATGAAATATTTATAATGGAACCTCCCCTTTTTGCAGCTTGCATGTGTCTTACAACATACTTAGAAACCAACCAAGATCCTGTCAAATTTGTCCTTAAAGTGTTTTGCCACTCTTCCTCAGAAATATCCACCGCTGATTTTGTTCCACCTAAATATAAACACAAAATAGGCTCATATATATCATGAATGTGTTTGGTTCGAGTGGCTAGGTGGTTGGTACGGGTGGGTAGTGGCGTAGTGGGGTACCGGGTTAGGTGCCGAGTGAGCCGGAGCATGAGCGTGTGAAAAGAACGGAAATAATGGCACAATGCCAAGTGGATTGGGGGAGTATGGAGTAGAGGAAAGACTTGTGTAAGGAAATTGTTCCTCCACAAAATGAACATGACGGGAAACATATGTTTTCTGAGATACAGGATCGAAACATTTGTAACCTTTGATAGTGGGATGATAGCCTAGAAAGACACAAGGGGTGGACCGAGGTTGAAGTTTATGTTGAGTGTGTGGACGCAACCAGGGATAAACCAGACACCCAAACGGGCGGAGATGGATGTAGTCGGGTGGATGATTGTAGAGACGGGCATATGGAGTGGAGTTGGAGAGAGTGTGAGTGGGCATGCGATTTATGAGGTAGTTGGCAGTAGCAAGGGCATCAACCCAAAAGGAAACAGGTAAGGTGGAATCATGGAGGAGCGCAACAACTGTTTCTATTAGGTGATGGTGTTTGCGCTCAGCAACGCCATTTTGTTCAGGGGTATATGGACATGAAGTGTGATGAAGAGCCCCTAGACTTTGAAGAAAAACACCAAATGCATTGTTGACAAATTCTTTGCCATTGTCACTTCGAAAAATTTTGATTTTGGCATTAAATTGATTTTGAACCATTCGGTCAAAGTTGACAAAAACAGTATAAGCTTTGGATTTAAATTTCAGAGGATAAAGCCAAGTGAATTTACTGTAATCATCAACAAAACAGATATAATAACGAAAACCTTGAACAGAAGGAACTGAGGTTGGACCCCAAACATCAGAATGAATTAATTGAAATGGCGCAGTGGCCTTGTGTTCAGACAGTGAAAAAGGTAAACGACAAGATTTAGACACTGAACAGGACTCGCAATGTAATTTCTCTGAAAAATTAAAACCTAAGGAAGATAAAATGGATTTGGTGATGGCGGATGATGGGTGCCCAAGACGGCGATGCCAGGTGGACGAGAGAATGGCTTGACTCACAACAGACGGAGACCTGGATGGAAGAGTGTATAGCCCATGCTCACAGCGGCCCGTGTACCGCACCCGGTTCGTGGTATTGTCCACTATCTGGAAATTGGTGTCATTAAAAATAAGGGTGTAGTTATTTTCTTTAGTAAAGCGATAAACAGATAAAAGATTGGATGTGAGGGAAGGGACGTGGTGAAGGGTTGAGAGATGAAATTTACCATTTGGGGTATAGACATACCCAGAGCCGGTGTTTGTGATGGGAAAGGATTGACCATTGCCTACTGTAATAGTTTCTGAGCCATGATACGGATGAGGAGCTTGAAGTTGTGAATAATCCGACGTCACATGGGTGTTAGCACCTGTGTCTAGATACCAATCGCCAGATTGAGCGTTTGTGGATGCATGCATCGCCCTTGATCCGCCGGACTGGCGATTTACATTCTGCGAGTCATCATAACGATACCAGCAATTAGCCGCAGAATGGCCCCGTTTAGCACAAATTTGGCACATCGGAAGATCTCGTGTGGGCCCCCGCTGGTTTCCTCGTCCCTGTCCGCGGCCTGACTGGAAGTCGTCCCTCGGTGGAGGCCCGCCTCTGCCTTGCTGCCCGGCGTTTCGACGGTCACCGCCGCCGCTGCCTCGCCCTTGGTTACGGCGATCGTCACCGCGACCCCTGGCCGAGCCCCCGCTGCCAGCCGAGTAAAGAGCCGTGACGCCAGGGGTGGAACTGGCTTCTCCGAGCAGTAATTTGTGTTCCATGTCTAGATTCAATTCTTCTGCATTAAGCCATCCAGACAGTTGATTCAGAGTGATTTCGACAGGTGAGAGGCGAATATGCTGTTTGAGAGAGGAATAGCCAGACGGAAGACCACGTATCACGGCATTCACCACGTCTCGTTCAGGAATAATCTCGTTCACAGCATCTAGGTCAGACAGAATAGAGGCCACATCATCAAGGTATTGAGTCATCGTCTTCGTTCCCTTCCGAAGAGTATGCAATCTGTCACGCAACTGAAAAATATGAGTCGTGGACACAGAGTTGTACCTTGTGGCTAGTGCGTCCCAAAGTGAAGCCGGTGTGAGAAAACCCCGGGCGTGTTTGTGCACAGAGGGGCTAATAACGGCGACAAGACAGGCTCGGATCTGAGTGTCTACGATCATCCACGGAAGGTAGTCGGGATTTGGGAGCATGACGCCGTCCTCCTCGGCTGTCTCGGGCGGCGGCTTCTCCGCACCGTCAATCCATCCGAGCAGCAAGTTGGCTGCGAGGGCGGTGCGGACGTTAAGTGCCCAGGCCGGGTAGTTGTTGTCAGATAATTTTTCGGGGATGAGATTGTGGAGATTCCTGAGCAGTAATTTTACTCCAGACGGTAAATTTGACAGAGGATCAACAACCTTGTCCATGGCGCCGACCTACGGCGGAGGAGGGAGGCCGTGCGGCGTGGTGTAGACGGTGGCGGCGGCGCACACACGTCGAAAAAGAGGAGAGATTAGGGTTTGGGCGGAAGAAGAAACCCTAGCTTTGATACCATGATATAATTTAATAATAATTGATCTTATTGATATTGAAGGGGTTACAGCTGTATATATAGAGAACTGAAGAATAACTAATTACAGAATAACCCAGATGTATTTAATAATTATATATGTAGTCTATTAAGTATATTTAACTAGAAAATATGTTTTTTCGAAAACAAGTTGATTTTTTATTTATTTCTAAATGTTTGATAAGTGAGTAAAGAAAAAATATTATCTCAAGAGTATTTATACGTAATCTAACAAAAAAACTTTAGAGGTGGGAGGGGTAGCTGTGGGGGCCTTGGGGATGGGATGGTCCTGGGGTAGTGGTTGGAGGCGTTGGATGAGTGGAAGGGTACAATAAAAATAAATATAAAATATCACTTATTGAACTTGTACTGCTTTTATTAAGGAAGTTATTTTTTCTATTTTCAAGGAAATTATTTTTCTAGAGAAAATGTTTCCAACAGCAAAATAGAAAAATAAAAAAAAAATACTTTTTAAAAAATGTTTTCCTTCATATCAAACAAACCCTGTATAATGAATTAAAGCAATCTGTGATGGAAAATCATATTGCATAGAACAAGAGTTAGATGTATGGTGGATTAATTGAAAATGGGATGACAAGAATTTATTGAAGAGGTAGAATGGGCAATTAATCAGATCTAATATGAACCCTACATGAAGCTAGAGTCAGCTGCTCTTCCAAAGTTTCTATAAAATTTCTGAGAAGAGGATCAAAAATAAAATTATCAATCATTGAGGATATTATTTTGGATCCCATAATATAAAAAACTTATAGCATTTAGCAAGCAAAGGCTAAATAAAAGAGAACACAAGTATAAATAGTACTTTTTTTTTTTTTGAATATGTATAAATGGTTGAGTCTTCTTTGACAACAAGGAAAGATTTTATTATGGGAAAATTAAGCAAAGTGACCATAGGTCATTCCTTGTAACACAAAATAGCCCACCTATCGCTTTATTACAAGATATAATATAGACATTTAGCCTTATTTTTTACTCCTCTTTTTATTTTTTCTTAGTTTCTGCTCTTCGTATAACATTTTCAGTTATTTTATAGCGCTATTTCTAGTTGCAAAATTCAGTATGAGTTAGTTGTGTTTTCAT
This sequence comes from Capsicum baccatum var. pendulum, assembly GCA_030864225.1. Classification (NCBI taxonomy): domain Eukaryota; kingdom Viridiplantae; phylum Streptophyta; class Magnoliopsida; order Solanales; family Solanaceae; genus Capsicum; species Capsicum baccatum. Next base: position 111,257,171 of record CM061550.1, read on the forward strand.
TTTTTTTTTCTTTTAGTTATGGTTTAAGGTTCATGGTATTATTCTGTTTTCTGTTTTGCTTCTTTGTGTGCTCGGGCATTACTGATTCAATCTCCCTTATTTTAAACTTTAAAGTAAACCTTACATAAATTTCAATCGTTTTGGATCTAATTATTCCTTATCCCAACCATTTGTGAAATTATTAAAAGTTCCTGATTTAGTCCACATGGATACATCACATTTTTTCAAATATATCATATAATTTTACGCGGATACATCATATTCTTTCGGATACATTACTTAATTTTACATAAATATATCACATTTCATACGGATACATCACATTCTTCCGACTATATCACATAATTATACACAGATACATCACATTCTTTAGTGATGTATCTAATTTTTGAGCAAAATCAGCGATTTTTGTAATTATTTAAAATGGTTGAAATCTTAAGTAGTTATGATAAGTTAAATTGTGGTATAACTGTAATTTTTCCTATTTTAAACTGCTTCTTTTTAAAGCCTAGAATCCCAATTTCGTTCTCTGTGATTTTTTCTAACTAAATTTTTTTTCCCTTTGCATCATCTCCCTCTGCCTTTTCTTAGTTCTCTTTTCACGTGTTATTTTAATATAGTTATGTTTTTCTCGAACTCACAACGCACTGTCAAAAGCTGAAATGTAAAACACATACTAGTACTCAATAGAGGGATAATTACCTAAATGGGATGTCTCCAAATGCAAGGTTTGCCTATCATCAGTTGGTTACATGTATATACATGGCTCTACAAAGCATATACATATACATTATATACATAGTGTACATGTATGTATAATTTGATATATATATTTTTTTGGTAAATAATTTTGTATACTGTATAAGAACTTATATGTAATGTATAATAGTATATAATAATGTAAAGTAAAGTATAAAAGTGTATATACAACATATTATATAGATATTAAAATGAAAAGGAGAAGAATCAAGAGGGTTATATGGTTAGATCGGGCAAGAAGGTAAAAAGAATAACATTAAAATAAATTTTGTTTCATGAAATTTAATATAAAATTAATTGGGCTCTGTTCATTATAAACTATATGTTTGAGAAGTACACATAGCTAAGTATCCCTTTATTTTAATGGTGAAGGGGTTCAAGAATTGTTTTAGATGATAGGTTCAAATCTTAGGTGCGATACTTGAGGATTTTCTTGAAGCCCCTATTATGAATTTCTAATTCTGCCGCCACAAGTATTAGATATGAATGTTTTATGAACTTCAAACTCATGTTTTCACTAATCAAGAACGCATGCATGTTTCACTCACTAGTTTTAGACCTAATTAACTTAATGGCATGCGTACCTCTAACACTAGCATTATTAATAAGAGCATCAATGTGGCTAAAAGCATCCCAAGCTTTCTTTACTGATGCTTCAACAGTTGTACCATCAGCAGTAACATCAAGGTCAATAGCCACAGCTCTAACAAAATGAAAGTTTGAACTACCCATTATATTAATTTCATCACAAAGGGACTTCAACAGGTCCATCCGCCGAGCTGCTGCCACTACTCTACAGCCAGCCTTAGCTAGGTCAAGGCAGAATTCGCGGCCAAGCCCCGCTGATGCATCGGTTACAAACACCACTTTGTCTTCCAATTTCAGCCATGTCTCCAAATGATCAGCCATACTGCTCTTTTTTTGAGTCTTTGGCTCAACATGTTCTGGTACTTGCGTTTTCATATTATATATGATGGGTCTAATCTTAGATGCGTACATTTATATTAGGTTCAAGGTGTAAATTTTGGAAAAAGTGAATAAAGTTGGGGACATAATAGTTAATAGAAAAACATTTTTCATGCATATATTAAGAAGCTATGGTTTGTAGAATTAGTGCGGTCTTTATTATACATTTGGTTGATAGGTTCCGGTAAGAATTAGTGTGGTCCTTATTACATACATGTGTGCATGGTTGATCGGTTCTGGTAAGGTCGTTGTGAGAGGTTAGGAACTACCTATTCTACAACTTGTTTGGATGGTTGTTATTACCGATTGTGTCAGTACTGTGTTATTAGTAGTAATATAATGTTTGTTTTGATTGTTATTTAATGTTTATTGATTGCATCACACCATTAAATTCATGTTATATAATGATAAAAAATCTTATTTTATGTAACGACTGATTTGATGTGATCGTGTTGTTACTTCTTTTCTTCTTTTTGTCATTTTGTCTTTTTTTATTACTCCACCTAATAGCATATTTTATCCTTTATCTTACTTTTTTTTATATCTCTACTTTGTACCCTACTTTTCCCCTCTCCTCCCTTTCACAGGAAATGTTTGTCCTTCAAATTGTTAATATGTAATATTACGTAACAATGAGAAAAGATAAAATCTATTTACATATTATATTTGTGAGCGACACATGGTGTTTATCGACGGAGGCAATTCACCTGGTACGGAGGCTGGTGGAACAGTATAGGGAAAGGAAGAAAGACCTGCACATGGTGTTTATCGACCTGGAGAAGGCATACGACAAAGTCCCCAGGGAGGTGCTTTGGAGATGCTTGGAGGTGAGTGGATTCCCGATGGCGTATATCAGAGCAATAAAGGACATGTATGATGGAGCGAAAACTCAGGTGAGGACGGCGGGAGGAGACTCAGAGCATTTCACTATCTTGACAGGATTGCATCAGGGATCTACTCTTAGTCCCTTTTTGTTTGCTTTGGTGATGGATGTGTTGACGCGGCATATCCAAGGGGAGGTGCCCTGGTGTATGTTTTTTGCAGATGATGTAGTTTTGATTGATGAGACGCGAGGGGGTGTGAATGACAAATTAGAGGTGTGGATACGAACGCTTGAGTCTAAAGGGTTCAGGTTGAGCAGAAGCAAGACAAAGTATTTGGAATACAAGTTTAATGATGTGAGGCTGGAGAATAGGGTGGTAGTGAAGTTGGAATCACAGGAGGTATGTAAGAGGGATAGTTTCAAGTATCTCGGGTCCGTGATCCAGGGTAACGGCGAGATTGACGAGGATGTCTCGCACCGTATTGGGGCGGGATGGATGAAGTGGAAGCTCGCGTCGGGGGTGTTGTGTGATAAGAAGGTGCCGCCCAAGCTTAAAGGCAAATTCTACAGGGCGGTAGTCCGTCCGGCCATATTGTATGGAGCGGAGTGTTGGCAAGTTAAGAACTCCCACATCCAAAAAATGAAGGTGGTAGAAATGCGGATGTTGCGTTGGATGTGTGGGCTGACTAGAGGGGATAGAGTTCGGAATGAGATTATCAGGGAGAAGGTTGGTGTGACCCCAGTGGATTATAAGATGCGGGAGGTCCGATTGACATGGTTCGGACACGTGATGAGGAGGGGCAGGGATGCCCCGGTTCGTAGGTGTGAGAGGCTAGCGTTGGATGGTTTTAGGTGGGGTAGGGGTAGGCCGAAGAAGTACTGGGGTGAGGTGATTAGGCGGGACATGGAGCAGTTACAGCTCACCGAGGACATGACCCTAGATAGAAAGATCTGGAGGACGCGAATTAGGGCAGAAGGCTAGGGTCAGTTTGGGTCGCTAGGGTAGGGAATTACTTGGTAGGGGTATTATTCTTGTTACGGTACCTTGTTCCATATTTTATTACGAATCTGTGTGCTTTTCCCTGTTTTTATTACTTATGGGTGTCGTATTTATGTTATGAAATCTTGTTCTGTGCTTTACTATGTATTTGTGCGGTATCTCGTGTCTTGAGCCGGGGGTCTATCGGAAACAACCTTTCTACTTCTTTAGAGGTAGAGGTTACACCTTACACATTGTATTTGGATGAGTATAATGTTTGGATGAGTGTTACATATGATTTCATAACATATCCTATTAACAAGTCATATGTAACACTCATCCAAACACAACGTGTCACTCACAAAGGAATGTTTTATTGTTCCATAGTACTTGGCAAATTGCTTTGCAGATCAAATTAACAAGTTCACATTAGTGTGCTAATAAACTAGGATCTTTTTAACGTTTCCTTTTCATCCCTCAATTAATGGAAGTGCAAGAAACCTCACCTATTGAGACTGATGTTTAATTAGCACTATAAAAAAGGATAGATTTCCGACCACAAAAAATTAATCACACATTGTGGTCGGAAAAAATCAACAACATGCAGTCGATTTTTTATTTTTTTTAAAAAAGAAATTTAAAAAAAAAAAAAGCGCCACAAGTGGTCGCTTTTATATTTTAAAATTTTAAAATAATAATTTTATATTAATTATTATTTATTTTACAACAAAAAAATATAAAAATCGACCACTTGTGGTCAGTTTTATTTTAAAAAATATTTTTAAAAACCGAACACATGTGGCCGGTTTTAAAAAATACTTTTTAATTATCTTTTTAAATAACACCGACCACTTCTGGTTGGTTTTTATTATAAAAAAAAAGAAAATAATTTTTAAAAACCGACTACTTCTGGTCGGTTTTTAATTTTAAAAAAATTGTAAAAAACCGACCACTTGTGGTCAATTTCTAATTAAAAAAAAAAAATTTAAAAAATCGACCACTTGTGGTTGGTTTTTAATTAAAAAAAAAAAATTAAAAAACCGACCACAAGAATTTAAAAAAATAAAAAAAGTAAATAACTTTTAGGTAACCGACCACTTGTAGTCGGTTTTTATTAAAAAATAATTATATATATAATCTAATATATTATTTTTAAAAATTACGCTGATTACACGTAGCCAATAACCAATATAATACTAATAAAAATCAAACAATCTTAGATTTTGTGAAAAAATTACACTAAAAATATATATCAAATAAAATAAATAAATTACGTTAAACATAATCTTTATCTTTTACTTATGTTTCAATAAATAAAATATTTATATTTCTTTGTATATACGTTAAATGACATTAAACATGCATAATCTTTGTATAATGAATATGTGTATATATATATCATACCATTGGGATAATGATATTATACTATTATTGCAGTCATAATAATGTAATATATAACCGATAATTCATCAGAATATAATGAACGTGTTCTATTATAAGGTAATATACTTGCGGATGTGATGTATATAGTATGCATTCAAGAGTTTATATATATTAATATATTTATATGTAGTGATCGATTGATGAACGATGTAGTCAAAACCTAGTAGAATCTATTCAAACATATTGAATACCTTGATTTGAAACGACAGAAGTAATAATATATACTGTACGTTGAAGTTATATTAATGTAGGTTAATCAAATTAATTGATCACTCATCAGAGTGTGTATATGATATACGTCGCATTATATTATTGAATAATATACTCGTGTACGTATGTGATGTATATAGTACGTATTTAGAACTTGATATAGTCGATAGTGTGTGTATGTATAGGTATATATATAGTACGTATATACATATTATATAGTGAAGGTATATTAATGACATAAGATAAACTAACCGATAATTCATCTGAGTATATGTAAAATACATTGTATATTATTATGGGGTAGTAAAATCGTGTATGTGATGTTTATAACACATATTTGAAAGCTGATAGATAATTGAATATATGTATAAATACGTTTATCTCGTGTAGTGACGTATGCAGTAATCGAAAACTAGATAACTACTGAATCTACATATTAAATATTTTGAATGATATGTTGATATATATATCATACTATTGAGGAAATAGATATACTATTTTGTGTCAATGTAGACACGCGTATATTGTTGAAGTTGTAATAACGTAAAACAAGTATTATGAGGTATATATGGGGGGAGGAAGAAAGTAGGGGAAGGAGACAAAAAATTGAATTCTGAAACTGGCATATACTTATCATTTGCTTTGAGTTTCGAATTTTGAACGGCCACCAAATTTTGGCGGTGAATTTGAGTTTTTTCTCTTACAAATTTTGTATCTGAGTATATGTGAAATATATTGTATATTATTATGGGGTAGTAAAATCGTGTATGTGATATTTATAGTATGTATTTGAAAGCTGATAGACAATTGAATATATGTATATATACGTATATCTCGTGTAGTGACGTATGCAGTAATCGAAAGCTCGAGAGCTGAATCTACATATCAAATTATTATAAATAATACATTGATAGTATACTATTGAGAAAATAGATATATTATTTTGTGTCAATGTAGACACGCGTATGTTGCTGAAGTTGTAATAACATAAGACAAGTATTACGATGTATATATGGGGGGAGGGGAATCGTGTATGCGATGTTTATAGTACATATTTGAAAGCTGGTAGATAATTGAATATATGTATAAATATGTATATCTCGTGTAGTGACGTATACATTAATCGAAAGCTCGATAGCCGAATCTATATATCAAAATATTTTGAATAATACATTGATATCATACTATTGAGAAAATAGATATACTATTTTGTGTCAATGTAGATATGCGTATATTGTTGAAGTTGTAATAACGTAAGACAAGTAATCAATAATTTATCTAATTAACACGTTATATTAATAGGTATATATATATATATATATATATATATATATATATATATATATAATATCATAATTAAAAACTAATTAACTAAAAATTTATCGTAATTTGCAAAATTAATTTGGTATAAATATTATAGAATTTATTAAAAAAATAATTTATTAAAAATTAATATTAATTTATTAATTATAGTTTATTAAACTTTAATTTATCAAAAATATTTCAGAAAACCGACCACATGTGGTCGATTTTCAAAATTATTTTCAGAAAACCAACCACATGTGGTCGGTTTTCAAAAATATTTTCAGAAAATTGACCACATGTGGTCTGTTTACTGTTAATTAAAAAAATAATTAAATACAATTAACTCAACCCGAACCAACCAAATATTTCAATTTCCTCAATTTGGAATCGCACACACAGACACAAACACACACTCTCTTCCAAGCACACAAACACATACACACACTGTCTTCCAAAAAAACAAACCCGAACCAACCAAAATCTGTCGCCACTGCTGCCGTTGACGGCCGCTGTCGCTGAGCTTCCACCATCGTCAGGTACCAACTCCTATTTTATCAATTTTCTTTTCCATTCTTGCCTTTTTCAGTCATTTTTAGCAACACCCATTTTATTAATTTTTATTTCTATCACAATTTTGACACTTTGGTGTCTTTATCAAAGTTAGTGGACTATAATTTTCATTCCTCTTTATGAGTACACTCACATTAACAAGATTGTCAACATTCCATATCTACTTTTCTTGTTCTTGCAAGTAAATTAGGATTTATTTTTCTTGATACTCTATTATAGTTTTAGTATTTTCGTAATTTTGTATGGTGATTTTAAGCTAGGAATATGAGAAAATAAGCTGAAACATATTTCTAAGAACTTGGAATGTGGTTGGGAATGTGGAAATTGATTGTAGCTAATGGTCAAGATTTTTCTTATTTTGCCTAATGGTCAAGTTATGGTAAAGCTGGGATTGTTCAAGAGAGTGTTAAGTTGTGTGTGTTTGTTTGTTTTATCAACTAACATCTTTTCAAGATTTATTTTTCTCCTATCTTCACAGTTTGTGTGTGTGTTTTGTCAACAAGGAGCTTATCAAGATTCAATTTGTTTCTATATTTTGATATTTTGTGCATTTGTGTGTGTTTTTGTCAACTAGTTGCCTAATGGATTGCTTGAAATTTGATGTTATTGTTTGACAGAATTCGAATTCAGAAAAAAAATTGCTTAGCTATTTTTCCGGTGACCGCCTATCACTTTCTCTTTAATTTAGGTCAAGCAAAAGTAAGTTGATTTTTCTCTATTTTTTTTATAATGAAGTATTTAAATGTAGTTTAGTTTGGGATTGTTCGCTGTAGAAGACTTTGAAAACAATAGGCATTTTGTGATGATTATATGATGTAAAAGGGACATGCGACGCCTCTACTTATTTGCTTTGTTACACTTGTTCAATTGTTTGACTTATTATACTATAAATGAATATGTTGCTTGAAAATGAATAAGTGTAGTTACTTAGCTTGAAGGTGAACTTTTATTTTGAATTTTGTTGAAGCATAGGTACTTAAAATGTGTACTTTTTATTGTGAATTTTGCTATGCTTGGTAATTTGGGAGGTAACTTAGTGACTTGAAAATGTTGAAGTTTAGATACTTGAAATTAAAAATTTTGTTTTGAATGTAGTTTAGTTTGGTAACTTGTGAGGTGACTTAGTCACTTGAATTTGATCAAGCCTAGGTACTTGAAATGTGAATTTTTGTTTTGAATGTGGTTTAGTTTCGTAACATGTGAGATGACTTAGTCACTTGAAATTGATTAAGTGTAGGTACTTGAAAGGTGAATTTTTCTTTCGAATGTGGTTTAGTTTGGTGACTTGGGTGGTGACTTAGTGACTTGGAATTGATTAAGTGTAGGTAGTTGAAGTGAATTTTAGTTTTAAATGTAGTTTAGTTTGGTGACTTAGGTGGTGACTTAGTGACTTGAATTTAATTAAGTGTAGGTAGTTGAAAGGTGAATTTTTTTTTCAATGTGGTTTAGTTTGGTAACATGTGAGGTGACTTAGTCACTTGAAATTGATTAAGTGTCGGTATTTGAAAGGTGAATTTTTGTTTTGAATGTGGTTTAGTTTGGTGACTTAGGTGGTGACTTAGTGACTTGAAATTGATTTAGTGTAGGTAGTTGAAAGGTGAATTTTAGTTTTGAATGTGGTTTAGTTTGGTAACATGGGGGGTGACTTAGTCACTTGAAATTGATTAAGTGTAGGTACTTGAAAGGTGATTTTTTATTTTGAATATGGTTTATTCTAATAAAATGTGAGATGATTTAGTCACTTGAAATTGATTAAGCGTAAGTAGTTGAAAGGTGAATCTTTGTTTTGAATGTAGCTTAGTTTGGTAACTTAGTCACTTGAAATTGATTAAGTGTAGATAGTTGAAAGGTGAATTTTTGTTTTGAAAGTGTTTTTTCTACTAATATGCGAGATGATTTAGTCACTTGAAATTGATTAAGTGTAGATAATTGAAAGGTGAATTTTTATTTTGAAAGTGGTTTATTCTACTAACATGTGAGGTGACTTAGTCACTTGAAATTGATTAAGTGTAGATAGTTGAAAGGTGAATTTTTGTTTTGAATGTGATAGAATTTGGCAACATGTGAGGTGACTTAGTCACATGAAATTGATTTAAGTGTAGATTGTTGAAAGGTTAATTGTTGTTTTGAAAGTGGTTTATTCTACTAACATGTGAGATGATTTAGTGGCTTGAAAATATTGAAGTTTAGCTACTTGAAATGTGAATTTTTGTTTCAATGTGCTTTAGTTTGGTAACATATGAGGTGACTTAGTTACTTGAATTTGATTAAGTATAGGTAGTTGAAAGGTGAATGTTTGTTTTCAATATGGTTTAGTTTGGTAACATGTGAGGTGACTTAGTCACTTGAAATTGATTAAGTGTAGCTAGTTGAAAGGTGAATTTTTGTTTTGAAAGTGATTTAATTTGATCACTTGGGAGGAGACTTAGTGACTTGAATTTGATCAAGTGTAGGTACTTGAAATGTGAATTTTTGTTTTGATTATGGTTTAGTTTCGTAACATGTGAGATGACTTAGTCACTTGAAATTGATTAAGTGTAGGTACTTGAAAGGCGAATTTTTCTTTCGAATGTGGTTTAGTTTGGTGACTTGGGTGGTGACTTAGTGACTTGGAACTGATTAAGTGTAGGTAGTTGAAAGGTGAATTTTAGTTTTAAATGTAGTTTAGTTTGGTGACTTGGGTGGTGACTTAGTGACTTGAATTTGAGTAAGTGTAGGTAGTTGAAAGGTGAATTTTTATTTTGAATGTGGTTTAGTTTAGTAACATGGGAGGTAACTTAGTCACTTGAAATTGATTAAGTGCATGTACTTGAAAGGTGATTTTTTATTTTGAATATGATTTAGTTTGGTGACTTGGGTGGTGACTTAGTTACTTGAATTTGATTAAGTGTAGGTAGTTGAAAGGTGAATTTTTATTTTCAATGTGGTTTAGTTTGGTAACATGGGAGGTGACTTAGTCACTTGAAATTGATTAAGTGTAGGTACTTGAAAGGTGAATTTTTGTTTTGAATATGGTTTAGTTTGGTGACTTGGGTGGTGACTTAGTGACTTGAATTGATTAAGTGTAGGTACTTGAAATGTGAATTTTTGTTTTCAATGTGGTTTAGTTTGGTAACTTGAATTTAGGTACTTGAAATGTGAACTTTTGTGACTTGAACTAATTACTTGAATCTGATTGATTGTGTAGATGGAACCTGATTATAGCTAGATATATCAACGGAATAATGACAATAGAATGGGTCTTAGGGTGGAATTTGTTGAAGGTGTCAAACAATTTGTTGAACATGCTAAGACACTTGATGCTTGGTCACATTTTTTGGCTATTCGTTGTCCTTGTGTTAGATGTGATGGTACAAATCATTTAAAAGAAAAAGTTGTGAAGGAACATCTTTATAGAAAGGGATTTCACGAGGACTTTTTAAGATTGCATATTATTGATGGTGATGTTGGGCAGAATAACTTTGTTGTTGGTGAAAGTATTTGCAGGGCATAATAAATATCAAGAAACTAGGATGACAGAAATGGTACACGATGCTTTTGGGATGCAACACGGGGGCGACTTTAGGGAAAATGTCAAAGATGTTCCCAATAGAGAAAAGGGTTGTTTTTATGAACAACTGCATGCAACTAGTCATCCTTTGTATGACGGTTGTTCGCACTCTCATTTGTCTGTTATTGTTATATTATTAAGTATTAAATCTGACTGAAATATTGCTGAAGGAGGAATGAACTCAAAGATAGACCTTATTAAAGAGTTAGCTGACCCTTACTTAGAGGTTCCTGATTCTTTCTATAAGGCAAAAAGATTGGTGTCAAAGTTAGGTCTTTTCTCGGTTAGAATTGATTATTGTGAAAATGGTTGCATGTTATACTTTAAGTAAGATGCTAACCTAAAGTCTTGTAAGTTTTGTCAGCACCCTCGATATAAGCGTAATTGTAGTGGAAATAAAATTGCTATTAAGGCGATGAATTATTTACCTCTAATACCAAGGTTAAAGAGGTTCTATGCTTCAAACAGCTCAGCTCTTCATATAAGATGGCATAGTGAAAATAGAAGGCACATTGGTGTTATGTGCCATCCATCTGATGGAGAGGCTTGAAAGCATTTTGATGCAACTTATCTAGATTTCGCAGCTAAGCCATGAAATATACATTTGGGATTATGTGCGGATGGCTTCTCTTCTTTTTCAGTTGGTGCTGCGCCATATTCATGTTGGCACGTATTTATCTCCCGTATAATCTTCCCCCTGAAATGTTGATGATTAGTCCCTATATATTTCTGAATTATATTATTCCTGGCCCGCATAATCAAAATAGAGGAATAGATGTCTACTTGTGACGTTTGATCGATGAACTTCAACTTTTATGCATGAGGAGGTTGAAACTTGGGATATCTCACTTAAATAGAATTTCAATCTGTGTGCATATCTAATGTGACTGTTAATGATTTTCCTGCTTATAGAATGTTGTTTGGGTGGATGACAGCTGGAAAGTTGGCTTGTCCATACTGCATGGAAAAAACAAAATCTTTCACATTGAGACATGGCAGGAAAAATTCATAGTTTGATTGTCATCGTTGTTTCTTGCCACCTGATCATGAATTTAGAAAACTCAAGAATGCATTCAGAAGGAATAGAAGGGAACATGATGATCCACCGCATCTGCTCATGACATCTGGGAGATAGTTCAGGATTTACCTAAAGTCAGCGAGGAACCATTGTATAGGCTTGAGGGATATGGCATTTCGCATAACTGGACTAAGCAAAATATATTTTGGGAGTTAGAATATTGGCTAGATAATTTACTTAGAAATAATGTTGATGTCAAGCATACTGAGAAGAACTATTTTGACAACTTGTTAACACAGTTATGGATGTCACCGGCAAGACAAAGGATAATCCTAAGGCCAGACTTGACTTACCAAAATATGGCAAGCGTAGAGAATTACACTTACAGGAGGGGCCCAATGACAATGTTCTTAAGCCCAAGGTGATAACACTCAATCTACAGCTCTCGTAGGAGTGTAAAGCGGTTGTTAGCAAATATAGAACCCAACCTGGGTTGGGTGTCGATCCCACAGGGAATATCTTGGCCAACAAGTAAGCAAAATTACTAAACTTTTGGTGCAAGTCTCGTAAGAAGGGGGGCAGTCTTGTCGTGCAAGTAATGTAAACAAAAGCTGAAAATAATAAAGTAAAGAGAGAGAGATTGTTACGTGAGTTGTAAACAATGAGAATTGAAGCGTTGGGGTTATGTCCACCTTCTGAGGTATACGTCTCTATTGTCTATGAGTGTGTAGAGTTTTGACATGCAACTGCTTATAGAGAATTGTAGTCGATGGTAAATCCAAGCGTCTTTCAACCTCAACAAGGACTATTTCACTTTAACTCTTTCGAGCTTAAAGCGTGTCTAACAGTACAAATTCTCCAAGAGGTTAGTCCAGTTACGGCACTAGCTTTTTAGTAGGAAAGGGTGTCCTACTACCTTGACACTATCTCTTTTCCAGACAAATAACCTTTCTTTCGAACAAGTTAAATGTTAGACTGGCGTATTCTTGCGTTTGCAACCGCAAAGAATGTGGATTAAGATGAAGAGAATAATGATATAAGCAATATACGTGTCACGAACTCACAAACTCACAGCAATAGATAGTAACTCATTCGGCTTCCATAACCCCAACAGAGAAGTTTAGTTACCCATGAATGCGAAGGAGATCACGATTGACATTGTTGTTATACCACAAGATTGAGTAATTTTCGTGTAGCTTAGGTGGTAGGCGTGTGGCGTGAATTCCAAGGCAAAAGTAACAATTCTCTTGTTGCGGTAAATAAGAATAAATGAATAGAAGAAGAAAAATAGAATTAATGGAAAGATTAGAAGAGTAGTAATTGAGAAGTAGAATGTATCTCTCCACTAAGGGAGGATTGTAAGAAGATGTATAGCGTGATAGGGTATTTATAATACCCATATCCTAATCCTACTAAGCTAATGAACTACTTAACCAAATCCTACTAAGCTAATGAAATACTTAACCCAATTGTACTAGGTTAATGTAACATTATCCAAATCCAAATAAACTAATGAAATACTGAACCCAATTGTACTAGGTTAATGTATTATTATCCTAATCCAAATAAGTTACTGTAAGTCCCCAAAGTCTTCAGAAATGTTGTTTTAGCCCGGGACAGATTTCCCATGCATCACTTTTGGTCCTTTAGGCGTGCAAACACCCTTTCCTTCCTTCGTGAGCTTTCTTTAGTGTCAAGTAAGCCATAAAATGCTGATTTCTGCATCATTTATACCTGAAACTTTGCTAATCATGTTTGTTAGCTCATTTACAGGAAAAAGGACCAAAAGTGCATGAAATATATAATTTGTTCTCAAAACTAGGCTAAAATATGGGCAAAATATATTGATATAGGCGTATAAATTCGCCTATCATCAACACCCCACACTTGCAGCTTTGTTCGTCCTCGAACAAAATATCATGTCCCTCTAAACATCAACTTAGGGTTTCATAGCAACAACACAAAACATTCGTCAAGACAAGCACAACAATTATCAACAAAAAGTAGTTTTCCGATCATTAGTAGAAACCATTTAACCTCTAGCATAGACTCGTGATGGTGGTTAACTCATATTCAAAAGTCAAGGCACAAAGAATCATACACAACTATCCAAAACTCATCAACCATGTGTGTCTCACAATATATTACCCATTGTCACTCACAAGTGTAGCATATTTTTCAAACATGGGTATCAAGATATCCTTGCTCTCTCTCTCACAAAGAATTCGTATGCAGCAACTGATGACCATAGGCTTGCCCTTAGTGTACTACTCCACTAAATGTCAGAATGTTGAGATTAGGATCAAGTAGGCCTTTTAATGGTTGTAATGTAGGCTAAGGGACGGGTAGGACTATTTTGGCCAAGAATAGTGACTAGGTTCCTAAGCGCTTTAATACATCACTTTGTATCATTGACACTTTTTTCTTTCAACCTTTCTTCTTTCTTTTATTCTACCACCCTTGTTCTCCTCTTTTGTTTTTCAATTTTAGGCATAACTCACTTTTCAGCTTTCTTTTCCTTTTTCTTTTCACAACATACCTCTTATAATAGCACTTTCTTTTTCATAACACATTCAAGCACCATTATAATTTATAGCATTATACTCACCCAATTTCCTCTTATGTTGTCACATGACTTTTTCACTTTAAAGCACTTAGGAATTTGGATCAAATTACGGTTTTGAAAGAAAATGGATTAGGCTTGCATGCAAGGTTGTCAAAGAAATAGGTTAAAGGCTCAAAAGGGTTTAACTAGGATGATGTCCATGGGTAGGTAAAACTGAAGGTAAACAAATATAGGATTCCACAGAAATGCCTAAATCATATCCTAAACTTACACTCCTTATTTTCGCTTTGCATACATACCAGGCAAGTTCTAGCATCAGCCACAAACATAGAATATACTATTATCTCACACACACAAGGCACATGGTCGACTTGATTGGAAGTAATATAGACTCTCGACCCAACAAGTGAAGGAATTGAACCACACAATATCACATAATGAGTCACAACTAGAGCCTAAACGTCTCAACAGTCATAATTGTAGCACATACTCTTGTTATAATCTCATGCTGCCTATTAGAATAATTTCATGCGAAGCTAAAAAAAATTTTACTACTAAAAAAACTTAAAAAACGAAACACAAACAAAAACAAAGTAAACAAACATAGATGCAAATAGAGAATTATAGCATGCGATACCGCCACCCCACACTTAAACGGGACACTGCCCTCAGTGGAAAATAAATACGAAGAACCTGGTTAGTCGGTCTCTTCCTCAATGTCGGGGGTCATACCCCCTTCGTCTGAATCATCATAAGAGTCGTCGTCAGAGTTCTCCTCCTCGTAAGAATCAGGCAAGCATCGATCGTCATCAGTCGGCACATCATCCTCTAGAGGTTCCTCAAAGTATACGTCCACTCCACACATCTCCCGTGCATGCATGTTCATTGGGTAGTCGTGGTCCAGCTGTTGGAGCTCTTCAGCAGTTGGAACACGTCCACCACTCATCATAGTGAATCGTGTCATGCCATAGAGATGACGAAAGAAACTCTCATCACGAGCATGTCTCTCCGCAGTAGTAAGGTTGACACCATGAGTTGTTTCAGCATCTTTGACCTTGGTGAGGTCAACCTTCTTTGGGTTATATGGGAGTTTGTGGTCAGCTGGTTCCTCTTCGATATCCTCCTTCCGCAAGATTGCTGTCAACAAATTTCCAAATGTGAAGTGGGACCTTTTGTGGAGTCTGGCCTTCCTCATGGTAGATCGAATTATTGCCCCAAAGTTGATAGGGACATTCGTCATCAAAGCATAGACCAAACACACTCTATCTCTTGATATCTTGGTGTATTGAGTCCCAGGAATAAGGCATGAGTTGACAATGCGCATCCAGATTCTTGCTTCCCTATTTAGTGGAGCATAGGGGAAGGTGTTGTGTCGGCCGGTTTCTTTATGTCTGCCCCACCTTGCCATCGATCTGCTTCCACAAAGTGTGTGTCGTATTGCTCTATAAGGAGGCCTGCTGTACAGCTCTTTGAATGGTGCTGTGTCGACCGAAGGTAAGCCAAGAAAAGAGTTGATCCAATCCGCGGTGAGCTGTAACACTTGGCCCCGAATTTTGACTTCATTGCCTGTTGTGTTCGGCGACCAGTTGGCATAAAACTCTTTTGTTAAATCAAGGTTGCATTCTCCCATGTCGCGGAAGATGAAATCCAGCTTCAATGCCATTATTTTTGCCAACATACGCGGCTCCTTCTTTGCTAAGGTTTCTTGTTGATCAAGTCGACGTGAACATATTTTCGTTCTTTGTTATTCCTGTACCATTCTTTGGCTTCCTCCTCAAGAACCCATTTTATTCCAAACATTCTGCGGGGTAGTTGTGCTGAGGATGATTCTCCTTGGTCCTTGCGACCTCTCTTTTTGCCCTTTTAGGAAGTGGTAGCCTTCTCCTTGCCTTTGCTTTAGGTGCCATTGTACCTGAGACTAGAAATAGTGTTAGTGGCAGCACAATCTCAATCGATACAATCTATAAACAAGCATTAGGGGTACCACCCCACACTTAGTTTTGTTAACACAAATCAGTGAAGTGAAAGTGGTCGAGTACTCAGATTTCGTCGACATACATTTTAGGATTGTATTCCGACAAGAAAATCAGCAATGCATCACTTACTTGCAGCCATTGGACTACTTTCATGGTAGATATAACAACACTACTACATAGGGGTTACCACATGGAATAGTTATTCTTACAACAATCACAACCTCTTATGCCGGTAGGCACTATAAGTCTTATCCCGATGGTCGGGATAGTCTAACATGTAAGTATCCTAACAACAATCTTAAGCAATGTTCATAGCCATAGTAATTCCGTAAATATCATAACAATGCTATTGAAACCAAATTCAAGTCGGAAACAAGTCAAGATTTTCCTACGTATATGTTCACTCACATGATTTTGTATCAACACATAAACATCACCAACAATCTTATACGATTTAGCAATTCATACTAGACATAGCAACGTAGTACTTACGAGAAATAAATGAAGAATAAGAGAGCACTTACTTGCTTGAAGCTTGTGGGGATGGTTTTGTAAATTGGAAGAGCAAAAGAAGAAAATTTTGAGAGGATTTGGATGTATATGCGGCGCCCTTAGGTCAATTTTTAGTGTGGTTGTGTTGTAAAACTAAGTCCCCTTTATATAGGAAGAGAATGGGTCGGGTTATGACCCATTTACAATCGGTTTTGGAGATAAAAATCCCACATATGCGGTGCATAATGCTTGGCATAGACATGACATATGCGGCGCATTGTCTATAGCATAATGGGACATATGCGCCGCATAGTTTATGGTATTTGTAGACATATGCGCCGCATAGTCTATGGCATATGAGATACTGAGACTAAATGCCATAGCATAGGCGGCGCATAGTCAAAAGCACACTTAGGAATAGGCGGCGCATAATCCAATCTCCTCGTTGAATACTTCTTGCACCTATTTTTGCTCAAAACCAAACGAAAACGATTAGTACGATGGGTTGCCTCCCACCAAGCGCCTTAGTTTTGGTCGTGGCAGGACTCTTATTTTTAGATTTTTCATTTAGCAAAACAAAACAAGTACGATAAACGATAAAATGATGGGTTGCCTCCCATCTAGCGCCTTATTTATTATCGTGGCTCGACATAGTAATCTCGAGTACTTAGACTTCGTCGAGATAAGTGATGGCCATGTCATTCATCGAGTCAAGAGGACCGATATAAGGCTTAACACGTTGGCCATTCACTTTGAAGATAACACCATTATTGTCTTCCAATTCGACTACTCCAGACGAGTAGACTTGGATAACTTTAAATGGACCAGACCATTTAGATTTTAACTTACCTGGGAAGAGTTTTAATCTGGAATTGAAGAGTAGTACCATATCACCTTTTTGGAAGTTTTGTCGAACAATCCGCTGATCATGATACTTCTTCTTCCGCTCCTTGTATAGGTCTGACCTTTTATATGCATGGAGTCGGAATTCATCTAGTTCGTTCAGTTGTTCCAACCTCAGATTCTTCACATCATCCCAATTCAAATTCAATTGCTTCAATGCCCACAATGCCTTGTGTTCAAGCTCGATGGGTAGATGACAAGCCTTCCCATAAACTAGTTGATAAGGTGACATACCAATGGGTGTTTTGAATGCAGTCCTATACGCCCATAGTGCATCATCTAGCTTTCGAGACCAATCCTTCCTATTTGCATTAACCGTCTTGGCAAGGATTTGCTTGATCTCTCGATTGGAAACCTCTACTTGTCCACTAGTTTGGGGATGATAGGGCGTAGCTACCTTGTGTTGCTTGACACCATACTTGGCCAATACAGATTTGAATAGCTTGTTGCAAAAGTGAGATCCTCCATCACTTATGATAGTACGTGATACTCCAAAGCGAGAGAAGATATTCTTCTTTAAGAACGCTACAACACGCTTCCCTTCATTGTCGGCCAAAGCTACAGCTTCCACCCATTTTGAAACATAATCTACAGCAACCAAGATGTACTTCATTCCAAACGAATTCACGAATGGTCCCATCAAATCAATACCCCACACATCAAAGAGTTCTACCTCAAGAATTTTGGACATGGGCATTTCATGGTGTTTTGAGATAGCACCTTGACGCTGGCATTGGTCACACCTTCTAACATAGTCGTATGCATCTCTGAATATCGAAGGCCAATAATAACCACTTTGCAATACCTTTCTTGCCGTTCGATTGCCTGCGTGATGTCCTCCAACTTGGGATGTATGGCATGCTTCCAATATGGTGGGCACTTCTTCATGGGATATACATCGTCGAATGATACCATCAGCGCATCTTCGAAACAAATAAGGTTCATCCCAATAGTAGTGCTGAACGTCATGCATGAACTTCCTCCTTTGATGGTAAGATAAATTGGCAGGTAGCACATTACTTACCACGAAATTTGCAAAGTCGGCATACCATGGTAATTTCTCCATTGTTGTCGCTAATATCTCCTCATCCAGGAATGCATCATCAATCTGAATTTCAGGTTGCGCCACATGCTCATTCTCGAGTCTAGATAGGTGATCAGCCACTTGGTTCTCGCAACCTCTTCTATCTTTCACTTCGAAATCAAACTCTTGCAGCAGCAATACCCATCTAATCAACCTTGGTTTTGCATCCTTCTTCATCATTAGATACCTAAGAGCTGCATCGTCTGTATGAAAGATCACCTTAGTACCCAATAAATAGGCACGAAACTTCTCAAACGCAAACACAATCGCTAGGAGCTCTTGTTAAGTAACAGTGTAGTTCCTTTGGGCTTCATTCAGGACCTTACTCGCATAGTAGATAGGATGAAATAATTTCTCCTTTCTCTGACCAAGAACAACACCAACGGCCTCACTACTAGCATCACACATGACTTCGAACGGGAGAGACCAATCTGGTGCTACCATGATAGGGGCTTCAATGAGTTTTCCTTTAAGGTATTCGAATGCCTTCAAGCAATCGTTATTGAAGTCAAACTTCACATCTTTCTCCAATAGTTTGCACAATGGACAAGCAATTTTGGAGAAGTCTTTGATGAATCTACGATAGAACCCAGCATGGCCAAGAAAACTACGAACTCCCTTCACCGAAATTGGAGGCGGTAGCTTCTCAATAACCTCAATTTTTTCTCGATCAACCTCTATTCCTCTTTCGGAGATCTTGTGCCCAAGAACGATTCCTTCTTTTACCATGAAGTGGCACTTCTCCCAATTCAGCACAAGGTTGAACTCTACACATCTTTGCAATGCCATGCTCAAGTTTGCCAAACACGCTTCAAAAGACTCACCAATAACTGAAAAGTCATCCATAAATACCTCCAAAGTGTCTTCAACCATATCAGAGAAAATAGACATCATACAACGTTGAAAGGTGGCTGGTGCGTTACATAACCCGAATGGCATACGTTTGAAGGCAAACGTACCATATGGGCATGTAAACGTTGTCTTCTCTTGGTCTTAGGGTACAATACCAATATGATTATAGCCTGAATAACCATCCAAGAAGCAAAACCATCCTTTCCCCGCTAATCGATCTAGCATTTGGTCCATAAATGGCATTGGGAAGTGATCTTTGAGCATCCAAGAATTCAACTTGCGGTAGTCCATGCATACTCTCCATCCAGTAACGGGCTTGAGTGGAATAAGCTCATTCTTTGCATTTGCGACCACCGTCATACCTCCTTTCTTGGGAACACACTGTACTGGGCTTACCCATGTACTATCAGAGATAGGATATACAACTCTTGCGTCTATCCACTTGATAATTTCTTTCTTTACCACCTCTTGCATAGGTGGGTTTAGACGCCTTTGATATTTAATGGTGGGTGTGCACTTTTCTTGAAGCTGAATTTTATGTGTGCAAATCCCAGGTGGAATACCAATAATATCCGCAATGGTCCATCCAATAGCTCTAATATACTTGCGTAAGATAGCAATAAGAGCTGCAACTTGTTGCTCACCCAAATCGGCTACCACTATGACTGGAAGAGTGTTTTCGCTTCCTAAGAATGCGTACTTCAAATGGCTTGGCAGCCCCTTCAATTCTAGTATGGGTGGTTCTTCAATAGATGGCTTAGCTGGTGGTGTGGGTCGATTCTTGAGATCAAGATCCAGCTTCTTGGGAGTATAGCGATATGTCCCTAATCCTGATAGAGCACAAATAGCTTCTTTAGAAATTTCAGCATCCTCATTCTCTCCTTTCATGAGCAAAACCTCCAAAGGATCATCAAGAATTTGCTCTTCTTCAAGTCGTTCTTTCTCATCATCAAAGACAACATCAGCCACAGAAAATACACTTAGATCTTTGGGTTGCTTCATTGATTTGCAAACATCAAAACGAACCACTTCGTCATTTATTCAGAATGAAAGTTCATTAGCTCTTAAATCAATGAGCACACTTCCTGTAGCAAGGAAAGGGCGCCCCAAGATTATGGGAACCTCAGAATCTGCCTCGCAATCCAAGATGACAAAGTCTTCTGGAAAGATAAATGAAGAAACCTTTACCAAAACATCGCATATAATCCCAACAGGTCGTTTTACCGACCTATCCGCCATGACAAGCCTCATATTAGTTGGTGTAGGATCTCCTAACCCCAACTACTTGTAGATCGATAATGGCATCAAGTTGATGCTGGCTCCTAAGTCACATAGTGCTTTGG
This sequence comes from Capsicum baccatum var. pendulum, assembly GCA_030864225.1. Taxonomy (NCBI): domain Eukaryota; kingdom Viridiplantae; phylum Streptophyta; class Magnoliopsida; order Solanales; family Solanaceae; genus Capsicum; species Capsicum baccatum. The sequence goes on from CM061550.1 coordinate 111,278,010, forward strand.
CAAAGTTCAAAGACCCGACGGTGTAAGGAATAGTGAAAGATCCGGGGTCGGCCTTCTTCTGATCTATCGATCGGGTAGCAATTGCACTACAATGATGTACATCATCCTTCAGCTCATAACTTGCTGCCCTCTTCTTTGTCAAAACATCTTTCATAAACTTCGCATACCCAGGCATTTGTTCAAGTGCCTCCACTAATGGAACATTGATGGCCAGCTGCTTCAACATAGTTATAAATTTGCTGAACTTAGTGTCATCCGCCACCTTCTTCAATCTTTGGGGAAAAGGTGGTGGTGGGTGTGGAAGTGTCCTCTCCGTGGCTTTCTTCTCCTCTTGCTTCTGTTTTTCCACTTTTTCAGTTTGCACGTCGTTGGGAGTGACGTTAGTAACGTCATCCGCGGACTCCTCATGTTTCGCATTGTTATCCTTGTCCGCAACTTCGTCAACCACTTGCTTGTCTTTTGCTGAAGTTTCTAGCACCTTACCACTTCTGGTAGTGATGGCCATGCATGACCCATCATTCCTTGGGTTTTGCACAGTATCGCTCGGTAAGGTGCCAGCCTTTCTTTGATTGAATGCTGCTGAAAGTTGGATCAATTGCTGCTCTATTTGCTCGATAGAAGTGGAATGAGAATCAACTAATTGCTTCATGGAGGACAAATCATTAATCACCTCCGTAACTCTCGCGCTCGTTGCTTCCACTCCTTTCAATAACTTAGCCATCATGTCTTCCATACTTCCAGAATTAGATGTGGTGGTATCACGTCTACCAGGGGGAACGTACAAACCACTCTTTTCATTGTTTTTCTTCCAACTACCTTGGTCTTTGCTTCCAGATTTATCATAATAGTTTCGACCTTGGTTTCCTTGGGCATTCCCACGAAAACCCCCCTGATTGTTCAAGTAGTTGGCCTCCTCTTCAGAATCAGATTCGTCTCTTACTTTTAGCATCACAGCTTTCACTTTTTCGGTCTTCCCTGATAATAAATGCTTTGTCAGAAGATCCATTTGTGTTTTCATGTGCGCCATGTCTTGATCACGTTCTTCTTCTCTTCTTCTTTGGTCTGCAGTCATGCCAATAGATAAAGTGGGGCTTGCTACCTCAGAATCCCTGGTATGCCAAGCTCTACTTTGTTTCGTCATGCGATCTAGCATATTGCTTGCTTAACCAAAGGTGAGGTCCATGAAAGAACCTCCAGCTGCATTATCCACCACTGGTTTAGTTATTGAATTCAAGGCTCTATACAAGATCTCCATTAGGTGAACATTAGTCATGTGATGGTTTGGGCATCTCGCTAGCTTTGTCTTGAACCTCTCCCATGTTTGATGAAGAGCTTCAGTGGGAAGCTGGCAGAAGTTGCTGATTTCATCTCTCAATTGTGCTCTTTTGGATGGCGGAAAGAATCTTTCTAGGAAAGCATCTCTCAATTGCCTCCAATTTGTAATTGAATCAGGAGTCAGCCCATTCAACCATAGTGTTGCCTCCCCACACAGAGACAATGGAAATAGACGTAATCGAATAGCATTCTGACCAACACCAGGATTGTCAAAAGACTTGCATGTAGAAATAAAGTTGATGAGATGCATATTTGGATCGTCGCCTGCTAGTCCACCAAATAATCCCTTGAGTTGCAATAACTGAATCATGGTGCTTGTGATGTTGAACTTGGCTCCGGGCGCTAATGGTGGTGGAATTATAGCTCCAGTGGCTCCGGCACCATCAAGATCATCATCATCATCGTCGAAAGCTGGCTACAAAGGTTGGCGATCATACCTATACCGAGCTTGTCGACCTCTTCTGTTGGCAGGTGTTGTAGTTTCAGCAACATGCCTTGGGTTTATCAACTCGTCATCACCTAAATCTTCATCGTCAGGATTTGTTGCTCGCCCAGGATTATCAATGTTTTGTTGTTGGACTTGAGCAGCGGCAAAAGCAGCTAATCTTGCTTGCTCGTGTTGAGCAGCAATCCTGTCGATTTCAGCTTGTGCTTCCATTCTTCTAATTCGTTATGGTTCAGGATTGATTGGTAATAACGGTTGACCAGAACTTCTAGTATGGGGCATGCACTAAAATAAAAACCTGCAATAAACAAAAACAAAAACTAAACGTAAAAGTACGAGAATCGTTGACCAAAGGGTCTAGTAATTATCACGAACTTAATTGACACTCGTATTCCCCGGCAACGGAGCTAATTTTTGATAACGCTCAATCTACAGCTCTCGTAGGAGTGTAAAGCGGTCGTTAGCAAATATAGAACCCAACCTGGGTTGGGTGTCGATCCCACAGGGAATATCTTGGCCAACAAGTAAGCAAAATTACTAAACTTTTGGTGCAAGTCTCATAACAAGGGGGACAGTCTTGTCGTGCAAGTAATGTAAACAAAAGCTGAAAATAATAAAGTAAAGAGAGAGAGATTGTTACGTGAGTTGTAAACAATGAGAATTGAAGCGTTGGGGTTATGTCCACCTTTTGAGGTATACGTCTCTATTGGCTATGAGTGTGTAGAGTTTTGACATGCAACTGCTTATAGAGAATTGTAGTCGATGGTAAATCCAAGCGTCTTTCGACCTCAACAAGGACTATTTCACTTTAACTCTTTCGAGCTTAAAGCGTGTCTAACGGTACGAATTCTCCAAGAGGTTAGTCCAGTTACGGCACTAGCTTTTTAGTAGGAAAGGGTGTCCTACTACTTTGACACTATCTCTTTTCCAGACAAATAACCTTTCTTTCGAACAAGTTAAATGTTAGACTAGCGTATTCTTGCGTTTGCAACCGCAAAGAATGTGGATTAAGATGAAAAGAATAATGATATAAGCAATATACGTGTCACGAACTCACAAACTCACAGCAATAGATAGTAACTCATTCGGCTTCCATAACCCCAACAGAGAAGTTTAGTTACCCATGAATGCGAAGGAGATCACGATTGACATTGTTGTTATACCACAAGATTGAGTAATTTTCGTGTAGCTTAGGTGGTAGGCGTGTGGCGTGAATTCCAAGGCAAAAGTAACAATTCTCTTGTTGCGGTAAATAAGAATAAATGAATAGAAGAAGAAAAATAGAATTAATGGAAAGATTAGAAGAGTAGTAATTGAGAAGTAGAATGTATCTCTCCACTAAGGGAGGATTGTAAGAAGATGTATAGCATGATAGGGTATTTATAATACCCATATCCTAATCCTACTAAGCTAATGAACTACTTAACCAAATCCTCTAAGCTAATGAAATACTTAACCCAATTGTACTAGGTTAATGTAACATTATCCAAATCCAAAAAAACTAATGAAATACTTAACCCAATTGTACTAGGTTAATGTATTATTATCCTAATCCAAATAAGTTACTGCAAGTCCCCAAAGTCTTCAGAAATGTTGTTTTAGCCCGGGACAGATTTCCCATGCATCACTTTTGGTCCTTTAGGCGTCCAAACTCCCTTTCCTTCCTTCGTGAGCTTTCTTTAGCGTCAAGTAAGCCATAAAATGCTGATTTCTGCATCATTTATACCTGAAACTTTGCTAATCATGTTTGTTAGCTCATTTACAGGAAAAAGGACTAAAAGTGCATGAAATATATAATTTGTTCTCAAAACTAGGCTAAAATATGGGCAAAATATATTGATATAGGCGTGTAAATTCGCCTATCATCAAAAGGCTAGTTTTACATTCAAGTTGGACCAAAAGCGTCAAATATATGAGTGAGTCCAAAGTTTAAGATGTCTGATGGATATGTCTTAAATTTGGAAAAGAGGGTTGATATGACATAAGGAATCTTACATGAAACGAAAATCCATGATTGTCATATTTTCATGGAATAATTACTTCCAATTACTTTTATTGATTTACCTGAAAATATATGGAGACCAATAGCAGAGATTAGTTTGTTCTTCAAGGACTTATGTGCCACCATATTAAAAGAAAAAAATCTGGCGCGAATGGAAAGTAATATTGTTGTTATCACCAACAAGTTAGAGAAGATTTTTCAGCCAGCATTCTTCGATGTGATGGAACATCTTTCTATTCACCTTGTGTACGAAGCGGTCCAGTTCAAATTAGGTGGATGTATCCATTCGAACGGTAAGCAATTGCAACATATTTAAATTCATACATATCTTTTTTTAATATAGTAAAATCTAATCTTAAGATTATGCAGGGCAATTGGAAAACTGCAAAGAGGTCCCAAAAAAAATATAGGGTGGAAGGCTCTATAGTTGAGGCATATCTTGCATGAGAAACATCTCTATTTTATTCATACTACTTTCGTGATGAAGTTGCTTGTTCAAGAAAAAGATCAAATCGTCATTAGGAAGATAAGAATGAGCCTCATTTGCAACTGATATCAATTTTCAATCAATCTGGTTGTAAGGGTAAAAAGACCATATTTCATCGGCTCACTCCTACAGAGCACAAATCAGCAACTTTGTATATCTTGCTGAATTGCTTGGAAGTTGAGCCCTTTCTGAAGTAAGGAGATTAAAAATTTAACATATCTTATTTATTTACTCATTCCTTAAGGAAACTAATTGTGTTTCGCATGTTGGATCTTCAGTTCATTTAAGACTCAATTCCACAAAAATCAAGTGTATGCATCCTTTGCAACATGGTTTACATATGAGGTTTGTAAGTGTATTAATATTTCTATAGATTTTAAACATTTACACATTCCTCAACTGACATATATATATATATATATATATTTGTGTGTGTGTATGTATGTATAATATTTTTAGGTACACCAGTCACCAAATGCAGTCACATATGATTAGTTCTTGAGAGATATTTCTTTGCGACCAGTTGAAGCTCATGCAATGTCCCATTACGCAGTAAATGGGTTTAAATTTTTCACCGAAGAACACTCTAAAATAAGAAAAACAAAAAATAGTGGTGTTTGGTTAAAGTTGATGATGATGTTGATTACTTTGACATCATACACGAGATCTTAGAACTGGAGTATGTTGGTTTCTCAATAAAAAAAAGTATCCTCTTTCAATGTAAATGGTTTGATCCAATCACAAGAGTACATAAGGAGTATAACATCATTGAAGTGAAGCACAATAGGTCGTATCCTGTTTACGATCCATTTGTTCTAGCATAAAATGCTAAATAAGTGTATTATGCTCCTTATCCGTTGTGCAGTGACAAGTCTGATTGGTGGGTTGTAATCAAAACAAAGCCTATAGGATGGGTGGACGTTGAGAATGAGTTGGAGACTGCGTATCAAAATGAAAGGCAGATTGACCACCAGCTAGTGGACATTGACTTAGCGGATAGTTTGAATCAGCCAAAAAATATATTTGAAGAAGTTAATATTGCAGAAGAAGAGGTTGAGTGGTAGGAGATGAGGAAACTTCTGAAGAAGGTGAATGATTTAGTGAAGAATCTTCATGAAAGGAGGATTAGTTTGTGTAAGTTGTAATTATTATGTATTGATGTCTTTATGCTTTGAACTATATATTTACCTTTATGTTTCTTGTTTAAGATTGATATGTAATATACTTTGAAAGATTGTTGTTTTCACTTTTCCATAATTTATATAGTAATAGAAATATTCTTGTCTATCTCGTGTTGTTGGAGAGATTTGAAATGTGAATTAGTAACTTGAAATTAGTTACTTGAAATGTTTTCTTATATATTCATTTTGTAGGAACTAACTACTTGTTAACTTTACATAATTTAGTTGTTAGGTAGAAGTGACAAAGGTAAGGAAAAAGTTGATCCTACAAAAAAAAAACCTCCGGCTTATAGACGACCAACAGGTATTCATATATCTGAGGGTCGGTTTGCTGACGCGCCAGCATGACCCTCATATTCTAGGTCGTCACAACATTTGATTCCTACTCCTACGCATGTGGGGCTACTTCATGGGTCTACACTGACTCACTCTGCTCCTATCATCATGCCACCGCCATCATAGTACTATCGAACGGTCGCTATATCTACCATCGTCAATACCCTCCTGTAGTAGTCACCCACGTTCTTACAATGATTCTGCTGGATCTATTGGGTTGTCATATCTTCATCTTAGAGGCACTCCATCCGGTGCTTCATATCCGCCCACACCAATGCATCCACCAGCAATTGCTCCGCAGCCCGGAGATAGAGATGATTATGAGAGGCATTATCTTATTCCATATGGAATAGGGTAAGATTTCTAAACATAATAACATTATTTATTTTTTATTTACTATATTATTATGCTCTATGAAATTACTGTTTGATCTTGTATTGTAGGTTTAAGCCGGATGCTAAAGTTGGAAAAATTGCGAGTAAATACATTGTCGGCACTTCAAAGGCTACTGAACCAGTTGGCAAAAGGTTCCAGAAATTGACAGAGAAAAAATGTTTAAAGAATTTCAGGTAAGGATTTAACTTATCGACTACTTAACACATTGTTAGAACAAAAGATTAAATATTATATTTTTATTTTTATTGTATAAATATTACTTGTGGGATGAAGCGAATGAATGTGCTATAAGGAGAAATTTTTATAGAAGAGCTTGATCCAGATTTAACGATCTGTTGGACTATGTCAGAACCAACATGGTACGACCAGGGTTTATACTCAAACCCATATGGCAAGCTCGGGCATCATCCAAGGGTAACTCTCTACATACTGCGGGTGCAGTTAGTATGATTGTTGTGGAGGAAAAAATAGTATGTAACTTTTATAGTTTTAATTGTTTGTTACTATTTAAATTTTTAACTATATGAAGATTGATAATTTTTTCATATGCAGGAAAAATAAAAGGGTAGGAAGATAACACACGATGAGCTATACGAGGAGATGCATGTGAAGAAGAAAAAGAACCCGATTGATGAAGAGGTCTGGGTTGAGCCTCGTGCAAAAGTTACCTATGTAAGAATCAAATTTTGAATTTATGAATATTTTTCTCAAAGTTGATATTATTCAAGTACAAGTACTTTAATATTTTTTTACTATTAATTTTAACTTTACTTTGAATATAGGACAAATATAGGCAGCTCATTAGTGAGTATCGTAGTAATCAACCTCTTGAAAATTAGGGTAACCCAATACCTGAACATAGAGAGGAGGAGTTATGGCAAGAAACTGTGGGTCCTGCAGTTAGAGGTCATTTCTACGGATACCATAGAAATTATTTTGGCGAGAATCTTAGGTCTTCGTTCGGACCTACATCCTATACCTCATTAGTTGATAGAGAAACTGTTGAATCACTAAAAAATATGGTTTCTAAACTCACTGAAGAGCTTGCTGCATAGAGAGAGGGCACAGAAGAAGGAGGAGGAAATAACATCACAAATCAGGATGTTCCAGGAGTAGTTCAACTCTTTTATTCAATCTGTCGGGATTCTTCCTCCATGTCCTGGTGATGCAGTTCAGGCTGCAAAAGGTCTAGGTCCACTGGATGATATCAGCACAGAGGAGGAATCAGATCCTACGTGTGCGGTTGAGGATGCGGAAGACGATGACGATGAAGATGAGTGGTAGTTTTGTTTACTTTTGTATGTGTTGTAGTTTGGATTTGGACATTTTGTTGTAGTTTTTACACTTTTGTATGTTTTTAAACTTGTAATGTAAGTTAGTTATGTGGGAATACACTTGGTATGTTGATGTTGTTGTTGTATTGTATGTTGGTTGTTTCATTTGTTTGGCTGGTTATTTTTTATTTAAGAAAAAAATCCAGAAAAATCGACCACATCCGAAAAATTTTAAAGAAACCGACCATTTGTGGTCGATTTTTAGACTTGCATAGTATGTTAATTGTGTGAGAATACACTTGGTATGTTGTTGTTGTTGTATTGTATGTCGATTGTTTCATTTGTTTGGCTGGTTGTTTTTTATGTGGTCGATTTTCTAGAAAATTTTAAAGAAACCGACCACTTGTGGTTGGTTTTTTACAAATAAATTAATTAATTTTAAAACAAAACCGACCATTTATGGTCGATTTCATTAAAATTAATTAATCAATTTTAAAATAAAACCGACCACTTGTGGTCGGGTTTTTTTTAATTTTTTTATTTTTAAAATCTTTTTTTACTTTTATAAAAAAATAATAATGAATTTTAAAGATATATATATATTTTCTCAAAAAAACCGACCACACGTGGTCGGTTTTAAAAAAGCTACTAGGATTTTACCGACCACACATTTTTGTCGATTTTGTGGTCGAAAATGCAGGAAAACCGACCGTATGTGGTCGATTTTTGTGGTCGATTTTCCTATTTTTTTTAATAGTGTTGTACTTCGGTTGTGATGAATGTGCGGTGGTTGCCTGATGGTAGGCTGACAAAAACAAATTCAATATTTAAAATTTATGAATTTATATAACGATCTCATGTTATTATACAGAAATACTTAAGTTCACGGTCAAATTAAATGTAGGAGTGTCCAGGAGAAATCGAAAAATCAAATCAAATCGAAGAACAAAAGTGATACATTTTGATTTAGTTTGACTTTTGTTTTTAATTTAAAAAAAAAAATCGATAAAATGGTTTTAAGGGAAAAGTAATCGAACTATCAATTATTAAAAATATTTTTAATAAAAATTAATTTGATTAATTTTTCCCCTTATAATATATATGCATCAGTTTGATAAATTAATTTTAACTCAAGACAATAATGAGCATGACAAAAAACTTACTGAGCACCATTCAGATACCATTATGTGAGAGATATGTTGCCTATATAGTTCTAACTCTAGAATCTAGATACACCAGATAGTGGATGTCTGTGTTGTGCTGCGCATTGACATTTGTTGTTGCAATAGACATTTTTCTTACGGCCAAATACGAGGCCTCCTAAAGTTGTTTGATTTTTCTTTTCAGACATTTAAAGTCAGGCTAACTTTTATTGAACACTTAAAGCGGTCGTTTGGTAGAGTGTATAAGAATAATGTAAAATATGGTGTATTAATAATGCTTGTACTAGCAATGCTTATATTAGTTATGCTTGCATTAATTATACTTGTATTTTTCTTATGCAGTGTTTGGTTCGGTGTATTAAAAAAAACATGAATTACATAATTTCTAAAAATAAAAAAAATTCTATTACATAATATCCTCAATATATATGTTAGAAAGGATGCGGAAATTTTTTTGAGGGGTAATAGGGTCTTAAAGCATGTTAATGCATGCATTAAATTCGTTGCATTACTAATGTCATGGATTTTGAGGTATTAGTAATACACACCTCAATACACAATAGAATGTATAACTAATGCTTGCATTAGTTATACACATTAAAAATGTATACCAAACAAGATACTATTAATACACATTAAACTAATGCATGCATTAACATTTTAATACGCTCTACCAAACGACCCCTTAGGGGTCATTTGGTAGAGCGTACTGTAAAATATAATGCATGTATTAGTTAATGTGTTCTACTAGTACCTTGTTTGGTACGTCTTTTTATCTATGTATAACTAATGCAAACATTAGTTATATACTTTATTGTGTACTGAAGTGTGTATTAGTAATACACTCTATTTCCTATGTATTAGTAATACAAAGATTTTTAACACATGCATTAATTTATTAAATGACCTTAATATCCTTCAATTTTCCTCTCAAAATATTTCATCATTTCTTTTCCCGCCATTTTAATTTGCAGTAGTCAATCTTTTCAAAACATTTCACAATTTTTTCCACCATTTTAATTTACAACAATAAATAGTTGATTTAAATAACTATAACATATTTTTGCTTTGCTTCGAGAGTCTTTAAAAAGATTAAAAAAAATTGAAACTATTTCTTCATTTTATGTCTTGTATTTTATTTTTCTTTCAACTATGTTAATCCATCGGCGTAACATTTTTGCACAAAGATGAAGGTCTTGCAATTAATCCTAAACCTCTATATACTAGTTCAACAATACTAATTATGTTTTAAATGGCAAAAGAATTTTGTTGCGAAAAAATGTACAAAGTTAAAGAAGGGTATTTTTGTAAACATTTCTTTTATAGAAATTGTATAAGATGTATTATATAATTCTTATATATCAAACCAAACAATGTATAACAAATAATACATGCATAACTAATACAAGCATAACTAATACAAGTATTACTAATGCAAACATTAATAATACACTATATTCTGCATTGTTCTTATACACTCTACCAAACGAACTCTTACAAGTCATTTGGTAGGGTGTATTATTTTTTTAATTTATATATTAAAGTGTGGTATTATTCAGTATATTATTTGATAATAAATTTGAAGCAATGTATAACTAATACATGTATTAGTTATACATCCTACATGGTATTATAGGGTGTATAACTAATACATATCATTTAAGAAATTATTTGGTAGAGTGTATAAAAATAATGTAAAATATGATTATTAGAAATGTTTGTATTAGTAGTGTTAGCTATGCTTGCATTAGTTGTACTTGTATTTTTTTATGCAGTGTTTGGTTTGATATATTAAAAATAACATAAATTATATAATTTCTTTAAAAAATTTACAAAAATACTCTCCATATATATGTTGGAAAGAATGCGAAAAATTTTGTGAGGGATAATAGTATCTTTAATTAATGTGTACTATTAGTACCTTGTTTGGTATATATTTTCACCCTGCGTATAACTAATGCAAGCATTAGTTATACACTCTATTGTGTATTGAGGTATATATTATTAATACCTCAAAATTCATCATATTAATAATGCAATGGATCTAATGCATGCATTAACATGGTTAAAGATATTATTATTCCTTAAAAAAATTTTCGCATCCTTTCCAACATATATATGAAGGATATTTCTGTAAAAAAAAAAATAATTCTAAATTATGTAATTCATGTTAGTTTTGATACATCAAACCAAACACTGCATAAGAAAAATACAAGCATAACTAGTGCAAATATAGCTAACACAAGCATCACTAATACAAGTATTACTAATGCACCATATTTTGTATTATCCTTATACACTCTACCAAACGACCTCTTAGTAATTCATGGATTGTAATGCATGCATAAATATGTGTAAAGACAAAAATATCCTCAAATTTCTTTAAGGACCCGTTTGATGTGAGGTACTAAAGCATATAATCCTGGAATAAAATAATAGTTTCGGGATAAAAAATTTTATACGTCGTTTGGTTGCTAATACTCGGGATAACTTATCTCGGGACTAATAAATAGTACCGAAATAAGTTATCCCACACATATGGTGGTATAACAATCTCAACATAATTTGTCCTTGGTATAAACTATAAAATGACAAAATTACCCCCAAATCCTTTGATTATCACTTTTCATTATATATATAACATATATATAGTAGCATATATATATATATATATATATGCTACTATATATAAGAGAGAATGTGAGATTTTAGTAGTCCTCGCATCAATTTTTTTATCATTTTATTTCTAATTTAAATTTTAATTACTCTACAAATTTTCATTCATTTGATAAATTTGAACAATTATATGAGCTTATTAAATGCTACAAAAGTGATGAGTCATGGAAAAATGATAGTGACGCCATAAAAATTATTTATACAATCAAATTCAAAATTGATGCAAGGGTTTATTGTCTTTCTATTTTGTAGAAATGTTTATTAATCTTACCTTACATTTTTATTTTTCCTAACAAATTTATAACGGACAAGTAATTAATATCTTGACATTCCCTTTCTAACTTAGTACATGCTTGATTATTAAATAAAAAATTATTTTTATATATAGCTAAAAAAATTTAAAAATTTATTTTTTTTAAAAAAAAATATAATTTAACTCCTAAATACGATACTAAATAATGAAAAATGATAGTAATTATTTTTCACATTTTTAATGATAAAATTTTTTAACAAAAAATGAGATTATCAATACTTTATAGAATTTAGGACAAAATAAGTAATTTAACATGAAATATTAAAGTTTCATACACGTTTAAGAAATATTTAACATAAATTTCTTACATGTATTTTTAGGAAAAAAAACTACTAAAGTTAAGAAAAAATTAGTAACTCTTTTTTTTTTTGGTACGGTTTAATATGAAGGAAAAAAATTAATGTAAATAAGATGAAGGGATTTTTTGTAAACAAACTATCAATTCTTAAAAAGAATGCAATGCATATTATTTTAAGTACCACAAACCAAACAACCACTAAAAAATAATACCAAAATAACTAATCTCGAAACAACTAATTCCAGCATAATTAATCTCAGCATAACTTGTTTCCCAACCAAACGACCCCTAAAAGAGTTACAATTTAAACCAATTAAGAAAATGAATGAGGGGAAGAAAGAGAGAACCACAAGTAAAAAACAGTAAGTGCACATCTACACTGCACGTGTAGCAATATCTACGGTACTCTGTAGATGTGAGGACGATGAAAACTTTTCATTCCCAAATATATATATATATATTAGATGTAGAAGCCCGCACTAGCGCCTACCCAATAATAGTAACGTAGCTATAATTTATAACCGTCAGTTTGTATGTTATAACATATTAGCCTTGTTATAACCTCTGTTTGGAAAAACTTAGGTCAAGAAAATGTTGAGTCCCAATTTAGCTGAATTTACAAAAATTGTAAAAAAATAAAATCAACTTCCTAATTCAATTGCAATTTGTAGATCTAAAACATCAATATTACCTCCCAGCTCCTGATTCTCATAACTGTGGTAGGAAAGTTCGAGGCTTTGAGCTTTTCTAACACAATTCTCGTCGTAATTTGTAGATTACAAATTACAGTCGGTACTAAAACATCAATATTACCTCTCAGCTCCCCATTCTCATAACTGTGGCAGGAAGGTTCGAGGCTTTGAGCTTTTCAATAGTTCCGGAGTTTCCCTTCCCCTGATTTTTCCCATGAGAAAGCCTCATCTAGATTAAATCCAACAGCGATGGGCTCTTCACGTAATGGATGCATTAAAAGAGTAAAAGTTGTTATATCATAACGCGTTAACTTCCTCAGAACTTATATATTACCAGAAAGTGTCTTCAAGTATGTTGGCTACAGTAAAAAGGAATTGAGTGAAGACCACAAATACAACCATGTGTGTCTGTGCATACTGAGCAAATTGACACTTATATGTTTTCTTCTTTAATGTTAGTATGAATCAAACAAGTCCTGAAAATACAATTGCACATCGGATATTAACATCTTGTTAAAAGTTTAGCAAGTATTTATATTATTCCTCTGTGAAGTCACTATGTAATTATCTGAGTAAACTTAGAAGTCTTATAATTTTGAAATGATTACAAGCCAAAGCACTTAAGCTTTGTCCTAATCCCTTGTGAAGGTAGGGAGTGGTATGTATGCATGCTTAACAATCTGTGATGGAAATATAATAAAAAGTAGAGAATTTTGAGAAATATTTGCATACTTATTTATATAATTGTAAAGCGTATTTGAAAGTTAGTTATAGTCTAATAGGAAAAAATTCAAATATATTTAAGCCAACCCAAGAACAATACAATTACTATTAAAGAGAGTTGTTAAATTTTGTCAAGCTCAAGAACTATACAGTGTTTATTACAAAGCAGAACACAAACACATTATACTAACAATAAGCAAATTTCATATAAAGAAAAAGTTAAAAGCACTATTAGACTCATAGATATCGCAAGTCTTTTGCTACTTATTAGGAATCATTTTAGCCTTCAACCCACTATTACCAGCAGGCTTGGCAACTTATCATGCACACAGTGGAAACTCAATATGGGGCACCCACACAAGATTATTTTGTTAATAAAGAATAAAAAGGTTGGAATAATAATAGCTGCAAATCTTAAACACTAGAGAGATGTGTATTTAAATGAGTATTTCACTTTTGCAAGTAGAGAAAGAGATACAATAACTATGCCTCATCCAAAATAGGTTGAAAGAAGGAAGAAAGAAAAAAAATATTTGGTGATCCAGTAAAAATGAAGAATGTAACTTAGATAGATATGTTGACAAACCTGAATGCAAAAGGCAAGGGCCAAAATGTTGTTAGCTAGCCAATGCTTCTGTCTAGCATACCACACACAGAAAATGATTCCGGGAATTGCAGCAATAATCTGAGACCTTGTGAACTCAATCTCCAAAGCTGAAAAAGAGACGAACAAAAAAACAAAAAGAAAAATGGAAGCTCAAGGATTCTAAAAGAATCAATTGGAACTTTCATAAGAGAAACGTTTAATAGCAGGTAACAACGTCACACTGTAAAACCATAAAGAAAAAGATGCATAAAGTATATGCACAGAAAAACTACTATTTAGTAACTTGAAATAGAAAATATTAAGCATTCAGAATGATCCATACAGAGAGAACATAAGAAAGTGAAGCAATGCCGAGTATGAAGAAGTAGCACGTCAAACATTAACAAGGTCTTTTGACAGGAATTTAAAAAGCAAGAACAATGACAAGATCATTGCACTTGCAACCAAATGGAACCTCATTGCGTATTCATTAGACATTGTTTCCTTGAAAACAACAATTGAATATTCTTTAGTGATATCAAAATAGATAAGACTAAGGAAAAAAGGAGAAACTGCAACTTCGATTCTAAAAGATGTACAGAAGGTGGAGTAGGCTTGACAGAACGACAGCAATCCACAAAGACAGTAAGGCAGGCTGTTATAACATTTGAGATAAGCTCATTCACGGTGGGTTCTGTGGACCATAAAGAGTGTTCCATGATTGGAGTCAGACTTGACAAGGACTGAAGTTGAAGGTTTGTATAAAAGTCCAACATCAATTCATGTTCATATATCTTTATTTAAAGATTTTCAAATTCAAAAGTTCGTTTACTTTCTTAAATTCCGTACCAAGTTAAAATCAGGCAAATAAATTGAAACCAACGGATTAATCAAGACTCCACCAAACTGACCACAAAAACACACGAGAAATTGATTGAGCAGCAATCAATATAAAGGGTGACCAGGAGAGCAACAGTTGATACCCCCCTGCTGATTTAATCTTCAAATTCTAAACTCACTCCACCAGATGAAATTACATGAAGCAACAAAGGTAAAACAAACAATCAGCAAACAATAATTGATCAACTTAAATTTTGTTGAACTTGCAGTTAAGGACGTCTTTATCCTGTAGTTCGTTTATTTTTAACTGCTTTAGGACATGCATGTACTTGGAAAAAATTCTAATACAGACCCAGAGGTTTCATAGCGGTAATCGTATAAAGAAAGAAAGTTCACCTTTGAAGCTACGGAAGCTAAAGTACAGACACCATTACACATAAAAGCAACGAAATTAACTTTGGCGATTCAACTTTTTGGAAATAATTTCTTACATTGATACATTACTGAATTTGGAATTGCCAAAGGAGAAAAGGAAACTACTAATGAAGAGATTGTTAGTCTCTGTGCTGAGATCATCGGGGCAGCTAGTGACACAACTATCACCGTGGGGCAGTGGACTATGGCTTACTTGGTTAAGTACTTTGCCATTGAAGAAAAACTATATAAACAAATAGCATGCAAAATTGTAATAGCACGTAAATCAGAGGAGGAAAAGATAAGTTGACGATAGAAGAGGATATAAGGAAACTGTCATATTTAAAAGTGGTGATTTTGGAAAGTTTAAAGAGTTATCCACCATCTCATTTTTTGCTACCACATGGAGTGACAGATGAAATGGAATTGAATGGCTACGCGTTACCAAAGAACGCGATAATCTATTTCATGGCAAGAGAAATGGGATTGGACCCAAATGTATGGGAGGATCCAATGGAATTTAAACTGGAGAGGTTCTTGATGGATGATCATAGAGATGGTGATACGTTTGATTTAACAAGAAGTAGAGAGATCAACATGATGGCATTCGGCATAGGAAGGAGAATATGTCTGAGCTATAATTTTGCTATGTTCCATTTAGAGTACTTTGTGGCTAACTTGATTTGACGTTTTGAGTGAAAGCCTGTGGAGGGATATGATGTTGATTTAACTAAGAAAATGGATTTCACTTTTACTATGAAGAATCCACTGCAAGCTCGCATAAGCACATAAATGACTACAGTTTGTGGCTGTAACTATCAGATCTCAAAGCACATATATAAGATTAACAAAACAATTGAAAGAGAGAATAATTTAATGAGAAATTGAATTAGAAGAATGCAACAGGTTGCGATAAAAAGAAACCCAAAACAAGAATATCCAATGTAGACACATCATCAACGAAATGAAGAAAATTTCAAGGCAAACAATCAAACACAAAAGTAAGAACTCACAGAGATGATGAAATCAACCTTCGAAGTAGAAAATCATTCGTTATGTGGGCGTCGACTCTAAGTTCCTTTTGTTCTTTCCTTTTTCAAGAAGAGGCCTAGTGTCATACATGCACCATTGTATCTTTCATTCTTGTATAAGATATATCAAATTATTTTCAGTATAGATTTTCAATCCAATTCTGTAAGCTGTAACCTTTTAAATATGAAATTTATATTAAATCACAGAGCCACAAACTCATATAGCTTCATTCCTGTATAGTAACTTAGATAATGCATATATGTATGAGGGATCCTGCTCTGCTCTATCTCCCTTCTCTCAAATTTCTCCAAGTTCATGCTGAGACACATGTCATAGTTTAAAATTAATGGTTGAGATTTAATTAACTAAATTAAAATTCTTATCATAGTTATCTACTTGCATATATTTTGTTATATTTGTTGTTTTAATATGCATTATATCTTTTACTCAATATTTAAAAAAAATCTCTACTGCCACAAATATCTATTAAAAACTTTTCCTAAATATTTTTGTTTTTTTTAATTCATAATATAGTTAAAATTTTAATTTTTCTAATTGAGAATTCAAAAGAGCTACATAAAGAAAATATAATGAATTTATTTGGCACAATCTTTATATTTGATTTGGCACACGTATAATGGATTTATTTGGCATAGAAAAAAATAAAATTACAGAAATTTCAAGCCATAATCTTTATTTTTTTATTTGAAAACCATTACTTAAGAAAAATAACAAACATTAGCAAAAAAAATGAGTAAAAACCCAGCAGAAAATTGTTTAGAGATAAAAAAAAATTATTTAATATATTTAAAAAAGATATAATGGATTGTTAAAAATATTTAAGCAACAAATATATGAAATTAGATGACTATGATTAGAACTTTGATTTAACTAATTAAATCTCAATCATTAATTTTAAACTATGACATGCGTCTTCAATCCAAACAAGAACTTGGGGAAATTGGACAGAAGAAAAATGGAGAGGAGCAAAATCCATGTATGAGTAATACACTTGAAGTTGGCAAACAAGCTATGTTTAATTAGCAGGACGTCAATACGAAGCACAAAACTTGAAGCACGAGAAGTTAATAGATTACCTTAGCAGGACGTCAATACGAAACACAAGAGTTGACTTTTTCAAGTATTGTTATATTAGCTGATGACCAGCCTACATACAACATAGTAATAGATTACATGTGTATTTTTAAAATCATCACTGGCAATTTTAGCACTAATAACACGATTTTTGAAATCACAATATATTAGTTGTGTACCATTACACAAACCTTCACAGGGATTTAAGTTTCTCAATAATATAATTGCACAATTTTCTTTTAAAGTTAATTTGTAAGGAGGTAAACCAGAAGGGTTTAGAGAATGTAAAAAATCTTCAAACTGGTTTTGATCATTTGGTTCAATAGTTTCATCAAGCGCAACAAATATTTTAGCATCTTTAGGAAATTGGACTATAAGTTTTTCATTTAATTCATCAACAAAGTCATTTTTTGTTGTCAAGATAACACGAAAAGTCAAAAAACCTAAATCAAGAAAAGATGTATGAAAATCAGGATAGACTATTTTGAATAAAACATCTAATGATTCTTTTTCAATAGTGTAAGGAACAATGAAAGACCTTGGGATATTTATTTTGTTATCGATGTTTGTTTTTTCTTTTCCATTTTCAATTCACATAAGATATTCACAAAAAGAGGAATTAGTTTTTACAAGCATATTTTCTGATAGTTGTAGTTTTTCAATATGATTTCATATTTTTGAGTTCAATATACTTTCCGAATAAAATTTTCTTTTTTGCCACAACAAACAACAGGTAGAGTTTGTCTAAAATCTCATCCAAAGACAACTACTTTTCCACCAAACAACATGTCTGAATCCATTATATCTTTCAGAAGAGAATCAAATGCTTCAATCATATTTTTTTTTGTCCTTGATATTTCATCCCATACAATTAATTTTGCATAGCGGATTAAAGATGCCAATGAACTTTTCTTGTTGATATTACAGGTGAACTTTTCATCAATATTAATTGAAATTTTAAAATGTGAATGATTTGTTCATCTTCCTGGAAGAAGGAAAGCAGCAACACCAGAAGTTGCAGTTGCTAATGCTATAAATCCTTTAGATCTACTTGTTGCTAACAAAGCACAATATAAGAATGTTTTACCGCTTTCATCAGGACCATCTATAAAGAATGCCCCCGATTTGTTAGTATATATTCTCTGAAGTATTATGTCATATTCTATTTTTGTTCTGCATTTAATTTTTTATGCAACAATAATTCTTCATCACTTATAATAATGTTTCTTTCAAAATATACGTCTTTTGCTTTGGTAGCTATTTTTGAAGATGTGATAGTTTCTGGAACAATGTTGAACTCATTGCTATCACGTCTCGTAGAATGTAATATATCATTGATATGGTTTAGAACAGCTAGGTGGATATCTTTTGGCACAACATTTCCCATATTCCTAAAGTTTTTAGACATTGCATCTTTAAATCGTTCTCATAATTCCTTTGGATTATTAGGACTACAATATACTAATATAGTAGCGCATAAACGTCTTAAACTATAAGGCATTTGATAACAAGTAGCTTTTGACATACAATCAATCAAGTTGTTATCACAATGTAATAATTCTTTTTTTCTGCAGATTCTCTGAAAGTCTTGTTGCATATTCCATTTGCTTTAAGAAGATCATTGTATGATTATGGTTCTCTTACATTCATTAGTGTTAGAATATGAGTAGAAATAGGAATAGTATATAAAAAATCCTACTTGGAAAAGGATTGTACTATAGTGTCTATAAATAGGGTCTCGATGTAATTATGTAAACACACAATTCAATAATATTTTTATTTATTAATTCTCACATGATATCAGAGCGTTGGTGAGGAACATCAGAAAAATAACTCAGTCACCGTGCGTCAATTTCGGTGACTGATTTGTGTCATATTTTATTTTATGGGTTGTGTGAAAAATACAATACCGCCGAGAGGATCAGAAAGATCAGGAAACCAAAATCATCGGAATATTACCAGCCACACGCCGCTACGCTCCAGCTGGAATCCTAAAATTCCGACGAGATCTCATCATGCACCAGCGCGTGAGACCATCTTCGATCAAATTTTTGAGTTGTTCTTTTTTTCATCGGGGTCGCCGATCAATTTCGACTCCAAGTACTTAATCTTTTCCAGATTTTGTCATATATTTTGAGATTCCGATCGCTGGAACCTAAATTTCGGCGACTTTATATTTTTTTTGGTAATTATTTTCAGATTCAACAACTGTTTCTTGGGGTTTTCAAGTCAAATTACCAAGAATTTTGGGCATGATATTTTTGGCTCCAAAAATATAGAATTTGAAAGTTCAAGTCCTATGATCACTTCCGAACCTTTAATGAAAAGTTCAAATTATTTAGTCTGGGCTTCCTCGGTTGAGTAGTGGTGCAAATGTCAAGGTGTCCAAGATCACTTAAAGAAAAAGGCTAGTGTGGTAGATAAAAAGGCAAAAGCTAGCGCGAAAGATGTAAAAGCTAAGGAGCAATGGGAGAAAGTTGACACTCACTACAAAAAAAACTGCATTTAGCAACGGATTTATAGCAACAAAGGCTTTTTCGTCGCTAATTAACGACGGAATTGCAACGAAATAGAAATTTTATCGCTAAATAAACAAAATTAAAATTAATAGTCTAATTAGTGACGGAATGGCAACAGAATATAAAATTGGTTGCTAATTTTTTGTGGCAAATATTGGCACCTTTATTTTGGTGACAAAATTAGCGACAAAAATGGAAAAAAAAAATTTGACATGGTGGAGACGGCAATTGCAATGAAAATACTGTCGCTGGAAGTATTTTTCCATTTTTAATATTATATTAGGTATATATTAAATTAATGATTAGCCGGATTATATATCCGTTGCTAAATCCGTCACCCTACCAATCTAATATTAGGGCTATTTCTTTTATTTTACTTTGTTCCCAAAACATAACATCATCCGCCTCTCTCTCCAAAAACAGTCCCCTTGCCCTTTTGTCTCCCTAATCGCTCAATATCAGTCGAAAAGAGTGTCAATCGGCGAATTTTGAATCTAAATTAGAGGTTAGATTTTATATCTCATAATTTTAGTTGTTTCTCCTCTTTTAATTTCTTAATTTCTATGTTAGAAGTGACGTGTTAATGATATGTTTAGGGTTTTTTGAGCTATTTCAGTTAGGGGTCTTTGATTATTGTGTTAAAAAATTCGATAACTGGTTATTTACTCGAAATGGGAATCGTATTTTCTTTCTCAGAATTATTTTTATGGGGTTTTTGATATACCAATGTTGCATGTCTATGAATCTGAAATTTCTTCAACAAAATTTCTGGTTGTGGTTTAATTTTCAGTGTTTTACATACACTGATTATGTTAGGGTTTTTGATTTTTTATTTGAAGTTCTATTTGTGGTTTTTTTGAGCTTTTTCAATTTTCATTGTTCGATTGTTGTGTTAAGACGTTGTGTTAGTGGTTATTTAATCAAAATGGGAATAATATTTTTCCTCTTAACTTCTATTTATGTTTTTTTGTATCTTCTGTTCCAGGTTCATTAATCTCTGATTTCTTCAATAAACTTTTCATTTGTGTGGTTTAGTTTTGTCTTTTTTATGTACAGGTTTATGTAAGGTTGTACTTAGTGTGTTGCATGTCGAAAAAATTAGAAAACATAGAGCAGTTTGAGTCACTTTTGCTTACTGTTGTTCTGATTTTCTGTAAACAATAAAATGTAGTATGTTTCATGTTCCTTTGAAATTGTGTAATTGTCATAATCATTTTCTGTTTTGTTGTGTTGACTGTTTAGCCTTTGTCCTTCCAAATATTCCATTTGTGGGATCACATTTGGTATATGTTGTTGTTTTTTCTTAATCTTATTGTGATGTTATATTTTGGATTTTCAGAGAGATCCACTAAGGATACTAGCAGGTTCCAGAAAGTGATCTAGCATATATCTGGTACTATAACATTTTCCCTTTTAAATGATTTTCGATTAGTTTTTCATATGTTTCTCTATTGCCGTTTGTGTTCTTCATTATTCGTGAAACTGTCTCTATTTTCTTTTACTTACCGATTGAGGATTTGGTTTAAATCCGATTAACTTTTGTGATGTAACTTTGTGTTAAAGTTGTAGACTTTATTTGTTTATTTTTGCCAACAAAGTTGCAACTTATTTTTAGGTTTTGTTTAATGTTCAGATTTTAGGTATGTACTTTGCTGAAATTTGATGTTTTAATCTTGTTGTCGGGAGCTTTACCTCATGCCTTATGATTGTAATGATAGAAGTTTTAGTTTTGTATGTAATTAAACTTTTTCGCTAACACTTATTAAGAAAGACAATGAATGATATGTTGTGTTTGTGATTTCTTGTTTATTTAGAAGAAAAATGACTGATATATTCTATTTCCTTGTAAAAATTGAAAGATATATTCCAGTTTGTTAAGATATTTAATTATTTCTTCACTTTAGTGGTAATCCTGGATGTATGCATTACTAAAATATAAAACTCTAACTATGTTGTTTATGTCGACATTAATAGGAATATGAATAATCTAGAGCGTGGATAGATGTATGATAGGTTGGATGGCCGAGGGACTATAAACTTTAGATTCACTACTGGTGTGAATAACTTTATCCTCTTTGCACGTTCTCAACAAAATTGCCTGAGTGGTAACAACATTAGATGTCCATGTAAAAAATATCACAACATTAAATACAAGGATGTTGAAATGGTTAGATATCACCTTCTTCATGATGGATTTGTTAAGGACTATTTTGTTTGGAAATATCAAGGGGAAGCAGATCTGATAGATGAGATTTATTTTGATAATGATTTGATCAATAGTGCTCAACTTGAATTGTGATATGATAATCCATATTGATAAATAATTTTAGATGCTGCTGGTCCCAACTTTAACCATAGTTATAGCAATATTGAATCTGTACCATCTCATCCGTATGAACCTTCAATTGAGGAGGAACATGAAACTTCAATGGAGGAGAAGCCTAATTTAGAGTACCAAAAATTTTATGAATTGTTACACTCTGCTGATACAAAATTGTATCCTAGTTCTTCCCTCTCTCAACTTGCAGTAATCTCTCGAATGTTAAATATTAAGATGGAAAATAATATGTCACAGAGGAGTTTTAACCAAATAATGCAATTGTTTAAAGAGTCTTTACCGGAAGATAACCTATTAGTTGATAGTTATTATCAGACTAAGAAGCTAGTGCATAGCTTAGATTTACCGGTTGAAAAGATTGATTTTTGTGAATTGGGTTGTATGTTGTATTGGGAAGATCATGAATATCTTACTCTAGTAAATGTTATGGCAAAGAGAGGTATAAGCGTCGAGTTGGCTCTCGTAAGAGGAAATTGGTCCCTTACAAAAGGATGTATTATTTTTCTTTGATTCCTAGATTGAAGAGATTATATGCATCCCATACTACAACAGCTGACATGCCATGGCATCATGAACATATAAAAGAGGATGGAGTAATGCATCATCCATCAGACTCTGAAGCTTGGAAGAACTTCAATGAAAGTCATCCTTTTTTGTCGATGAACCAAGAAATGTTAGGTTGGGGTTATGTACTGATGGTTTCCAACCATTCAGTCAGTCTGGGAGAAAATATTTGTCATGGCCAGTAATTGTCACTCCATACAATTTAACTCCAGGGATGTGCATGAAAGAGGCTTATATGTTCTTAACTGTCATTGTTCCTGGGCCAAATAATCCCAAACATAAAATTGAGGTTTATCTGCAGCCTCTAATAAAGGAATTGACGTTGTTGTAGGAGACAGGTTTAGAAGTATTTGATATCTCCAAAAAATAAAATTTTCAATTAAGGGCAGCTTTGATGTGGACAATCAGTGACTTTCCAGCATATTCTATGTTATCAGGATGGACTACTGCAGGTAATTTTACTTGTCCTTATTGTATGGAGGAAACACAATCCTTTAGATTACAACATGATCGGAAAACATCATGGTTTGACTGTCACAGAATGTTCTTTGATCAATATCATCCATTTAGGAGAGATCTTAAAAATTTTCTTAAAAGTCAAACTGTCAAAAGATCACCACCACCCTACAGAACTGGAGAAGAGATATTGAATCAAATTTGTGATTTGGGGATAAGAAAAGTAACAGAGTTAGATGCAGAAGAAGTTAATCAACGAATATGTAGTTCTTGTGGATGAAAAAAACGAAGCATCTTTTGGGATTTACCTTATTAGAGTTCTAACATGATTTGACATAACCTCGATGTCATGCATATTGAGAAAAACTTCTTTGATAATGTATTTAATATGGTCCTCAATATTGATAAGAAAACCAAAGACAATCCACAAGCTTGTTTAGATATGATCAATTACTGTGATTGACCTTAATTGGCAAATGATGCTTTTGGAAAATATCCCAAAGATGTATATAAAATAGACAAGGAAGCAAGCACAATCTTGTTTAATTGGGTGAAAGGCTTAAAATTTTCAGATGGGTATGTTTCAAATTTAGGTAGATGCCCAGACACATCTGCGAAAAGGTTATTTGGCATGAAGAGTCATGATTGTCATGTGTTCATGCAATGATTTATGCCTATTGCTCTTCATGAACTACTTTCAAATAATGTATGGCAGGCACTTACAGAATTGAGCTTATTCTTTAATGATCTTACATCGACTACTCTCCGAGTGGATGAAATGGAGAGATTACAGGGAGATATTCCACAAATCTTGTGCAATTTAGAGCGTATTTTTCCTCTAAGGTTCTTTAAATTAATGGAACATCTTCCTGTGCACCTTCCATATGAAGCAAAGATTGTTGGACCTGTACAATATCGATGGATGCATCCTTTTGAAAGGTAATGAAAAAATTCAAGTGTAACTTGTGAGAATAATGTTGTTATTTACTTTTCAAATATGATGATTTATACATTTTTCTATTTAGGTATCTTGGAAGTCTTAAAAGAATGATTGGGAATAAAGCAAGTGTTGAGGGTTCTATATGTGAAGCTTACTTGATGACAGAGTCAACACTATTGTTTTCTCATTATTTTGAATCATATGTCATGACACACAATCATAATGTGGATCGAAATGATGATGGTGGAATTATGGAAGAAGTTGAAGGAAATTTATCAATATTCACCCATTCCGGACGATTATGGGGAGAATAAAAAAAGAGGAATCTAACTCTTCAGGAAATCAACGCTGCCCAAACTTACATTTTGCTAAATTGTGAAGAGGTTGAGCCATATGTGAGGTAACAAAGTTAGTTGTATCACTTAATTTTATAAGCATATTCATAAATCATAACTTGAAATTGAAATCTTTTTTCTTTAAATGAAGTATGTTTATGCAACGTTTGCAAGAAGAATTTCCAAATGTCTCACAAGATCAAATAAATGAGAGCCTTGAAGCAAATTTCTCTATATGGTTCAAGCAATATGTAAGGCTTCAAAAATTAAGATCTTTATACAATTATGCACTTAAATTAACTTATGAAATTGAACTAAATTTTATAATCTTCTAAATAGGACCGGCTCAATCATATTGAGAATGAATTCCTATGTAGTCTTGCTCGTGGACCATTGATAGGCGTTACATCTCATTCGGTGTATTTTGTTAATGGATACAAGTTTCGTATGGATTTTCATGGAATCACAATATCAACAATGAACAGTGGAGTTTGTATTTCAGATCCAACTTTTGGTGATTTCTACGGACGGATAAAAGAGATTATAGAAGTGGAATACCGCGAACCACCTTTAAAGCGAACTGTACTATTCAAATGTGAATGGTTTGACCCAACTATGGATGTTGGTGTTAAAAAGCATAATTAGTATAAATTGGTTGATATTAACCATCGTCGCCGATATAAAAAATATGAACCTTTTATTTCGGCAATGCAAGCAACTCAAGTGTGTTATGTGTCTTATCCTAGCAAGAAAAAGGACAAGGATGATTGGGTAGCTGTATTGAAGATCAAACCTCGAAATGTTGTTGAATTACCTGATGAGAAAATTGAGACAGCTGTAGAACTAAATATTCCATTTCAAGTTGAAGAAGTTCAAGTCTATGAGATAGACATGAATGTTGCCACAGATGAAAGCATACACTTACATGATGCAAATGGTGGCTTAATTCAAATGGATGAAGTCACTGATGATGGTTTATTACAAGAACATCATGACAACTAAGAGGATGCTACAGAAGAAGAGTATGAAACTGAGAAAACTGAGGAAGATGAAGAGGAAGATTTGGAAGAAGACACAGATAGCGATTAGTGCTTGATAAAAAATATGCTATTGTATCTTATTTTTATTTTGTGAGCAGCCATTTTGTCGAACTAGTATCATTTTATTTGTTTCGTTTTTTACACAAAACTTGTTGCTTCAACTGGTTTTATGCTCTACTTCTCAATTTTTGACTCTTTCATTTCGCATTCATTTTTTTAGGGTACAACTGTGCTTTTACATTTTCTAATACCTTATCTATATATTATTAAGTTTGCATATTATTTCCACTTTAACTAATACAGTTTTTTTATAGATATGGCTAGAGATCGAGGTCGCGGAAGCACAGGGCGTGGAGGTAAGTCTGCAGTCAGGAGTAATAATGATGTTACTGCAAACGTACCTACTGTTCCCACTCCTTCTATTGTTACTTCTCAAGATGATGTCATAGGTGGTCAAAATAATACAAATCAATTTCAACCATTGATTCCTCAAATTAGATCAATGGTTCAAACTTCTGGTGACGGTAGCAACCATACAACTCCGGAATCATCTCCGAATGCTCTAAATCAGATCAACAGAACAAGAGAAGGTACATTTACTCTAAGGAACCAAATAGGTGAGTGTCTTAACCAATCGACTTCATCCTTGAAATGGCTGAACATAATCAACTTCACAAACCAACCAAGTAGGTGAGGACATATCTCATAGAAACACATATGGAGAAAGTAATTCCAGTAGGAGCCATGTGCGGACCCTTGTTACTATAACTTTTGCAGGGTTAGTCTATTTCTTGTCTATTATTATTATATATTATTTTTTATTTATAATAACCTCTAAATAATGTCTTCACATTGATACAGATTGCAACCTTCTAAAGCATGCTTCAATAGGATACATGAGTCTTTTAAAAGTGAACTTGATCACAATGGATCAATTGGATAGATAGATAGATATAGATATAGATATAGATATAGATATAGATATAGATATAGATATAGATATAGATATAGATATAGATATAGATATAGAGATAGAGATAGAGATAGAGATAGATAGATAGATAGATAGATAGATAGATAGATAGATAGATAGATAGATAGATAGATAGATAGATAGATAGATAGATAGATAGATAGATAGATAGATAGATAGATTATATTTTTTTTATTTATATATTGATTTGAACAACCTCAACCAAATGTAAAAAGAATGATTTGTTTATTTACAAATATGAATGATAATTTTGATATACAAATACAAAACGGTACATTTGTATCAAATGATACATTACATATTTATATATTTTAGAATTAAGAAAATACAATTAATGTATTTACTTGTTTGTATATAAATACAAATAATAAATTATACATAGTCACAGCTAAATACAATATGCAATCAACTTACAAATACAAATACAAAATAATTCTTTAAGAATAAAAAGGTATCGATGAAAATAAAATACAAATACAAGTATAATCCAAATATAATCTAAATATACAACACAATAAAATCATAATATAAATTTAATCCAATATAATATGCAATCAATTATAAAATACAAATACAAAATAATTCTTTAAAATACAAGTGCAAATTATCTAAAATATAAATAATGATGCAAACTAACAAATACAAATACAAGTGTGAACTATAAAATACAATACAAATGCGAACTATAAAATATATATACAAGCGCGAATTTTAAAATACAAATAGAAATACAGTTGTATCAATGAATACCAAAATATAAATGACGATGTGACTACAAATACGATAAATAATTGTGGTATTTACGTTATCATCCATGACTTGTGCTCGACTAGTCATATTTTTTGAAAATACAAAAAGTATAAAATAGAACAAAAAAATGATAAAGAAAATAAGTATAAAAAAGAAAAAAAAATCAAACAAGAAAAGAAAAGAAGAAATATAAATAGAAGTTAGAGATTAAAGAGAGAGAAAAACATAAAAATCAAAAGAAAGAAACAAAAAAAATAAAAAAAGGAAAAGAAAAGAAGAAAAAAAATGGGGAAAACACGAAAAAGAAAAAAAATAAGAAAAAAATAATGGTAGTTTTTTTTGCGAGACTAAAAATATGTAGTGTATTTATATTTTTTTATGAATACGAACCACTGAGTAAAAGTGAATACAATGGCTGTGAATCGAATACAATGGCTATGGAAAGAAGGTTTTATAGCAAAGTGTCGCTATTTTTGAAAGATTCCCATTTTTTTTAGTTTGTTTTTTCTTCTTTTTTTCTTTTCCCCTTTTTCAATTTTTCTTTATTTTTTCCATCTTTTTCTTTTTCTTCGTTTTCATTTACTTTTTCCTTTTATTTTTTCTCGTTTTTTTTTTCTCTTTTCTTTTTTTCTCTTTTTAAATCTTTTTTTCCTTTGCGGTTTGTTTTATATTTTCTTTTTTCTTTTTTCTGTTCTTGTTTCGCCTTTCCTTTTTGTCATTTTTTCTCTTTTTTTTTGTATGTATTTGGTTTCTTTTTCTCTCAGTTTTTGTTGTTGTTGCATTTTATATTTTCTATGTTTTGAGTAATATTATATATTTTAAATAAATTTATTATTTATGTTTGAATTTTAGCCTTGAATATGTACAATTTATCATTCGTATTTGTATAAAAATAAGTATATGGATTAATTATATTTGTTTGAGTCTGAAATATACAAATATGCAATGTGCCATCCAACACAAATGTATTATTAGTATTTGTATGTCAAATTTATCATTTGTATTTGTATATAAACAAGTATCATTTGTATGTGTACGATTCAAGTTGTATAAACATGTACTCATTTGATACAAATGTAACATCTGCATTTGTATAATTTAACATTTGTATTTGTATAATTTATCATTTGCATTTATATTATTCAATTTGTATCAATAAAACACAATTTGTATCAATGATTATAAACACAAATCTTGGTAGAAAGAAAAGTAACAATTTTTTTTCAATTGTTTTAAAATACAAATGATGTTGTCAACTATAAATTCAAATACAAACGAATGAAACAAATGAAATTACAAATACAAATACAATATGTGGTTAACTTATAAATATAAATACAAAACAGTTCTTTAAAAATACAAGTGCATCGATGAAAATAGAGTACAAACACAATGCGCAGTCAACTATGAAATACAAATGCAAAAAATATTCTTTATACAAGTGTGAATTCTATAAAATATAACCGATAGCGCAAACAATAACTTACAAATACAAGCGTGAACTATAAAATATAAATACAAATGTGAACAATAAAATACAAATTCAAATACAAGCGCAAACTATAAAATACAAATACAAATACATTTGTATTAATGAATAAAAAAATATAAATAATGTTGCAGAACAAATGCACTAAGTGATTGTGATATTTTTGTTATCATCCATGACTTGTGCTCGACGCAGTCAAAATATAAAAAATATAAAATAGAACATAAAAGTGATAAAGAGAGAGAAAATGAAAATAAATAACCGAAAAATAAACAAAAGAAAATAGAAAAAATAAAAAAATAAAAAAACAGAAAAGAAAAAAATGCTGGTGATTACAATACAATGGGCGATTCTGATATTTTCGTCATCATTTATGATTTGTACTCGATGTAATCACGTTTTTCAAAAATATAAAATACAATCAAGAAAAAAAATGAGAAAGGAAAAAGAAGGAAATTAAAAAGGAAAAAAAAAAGAAAAAATGTTATGAAATATAAAATAAGACAACAAGAATAGAGGAAGAAGAGAGAGTGATGATTATTTCTCTTGAGAGGTTCTTGAGGGTTGAATTACAATGAAGGAAAATCCCTTTATTTATAAGGAAAACTAATTTTGAGGTTTCTAACTTTTCTATAAATAGACATCCACTATTTATGGGAAAGTAGACATTCATTATATATGGTAAAGTAGACATTCACTATCTATGGTAATACATTTATAACACTCCCTCTTGATTGTCTAATTGATAGACAATATGCCTCGTTAAAACATTACTAGAAAAAATCCAGTGAAAAAAAACTAGTGAAGGAAAAAGAGTACACATCTCTAACAATACACATATAGGCTGCCTCATTAAAAATCTTACATGAAAAATTCGGTGGGAAAAAACCTCGTATGGAAAAAAGAGTACAACGCGTATTACTCCCCCTAATGAGAACATCTTTGAACCTTTGCATCCCGAACTTGTGCACCATCTTCTTGAAAGTTGCAATTGAAGGAGACTTGGTGAGTAACTCAGCCACATTTTCACTTGAATGAATCTGTTGCATGTTAATATTACCATTCTTTTGTAGCTCATGTGTATAGAAATGCTTTGACGAAGGTGTTCATTCTATCTCCTTCAGTCCTCCCTTAAGTTGTGTTGTGCATGCTACATTATCCTTATAAAAAAATCATGGGTACTTTGTCACATTTCAAATCATATTTTTTGCGAATGAGATGTATCGTGGACCTCAACCACACACACTCTTGGCTTATTTCATGAATAGCTATTGTTTTAGCATGGTTCAATGAAGTGGCTACGATAGACTGCTTTGTATATCTCGAAGATATGCCAGTACCCCCACATATAAATACATAGCTTATTTGAGATCGGGCTTTATACGGGTCAGATAAGTACCCAATATCAATATAACCAACAAGATCGGACTAAAATCTTTAGAATAAAATAAGCTCATATGTTTAATCTCATTCCAATGCCTCCTAGTAGGAGCAGAACTATACCTTTCTAACAAATTGATCGAAAGGCTATATCGGGTCTTGTAGTAGTTACAAGATACATTAATACACCAATTGCACTAAGATATATAACTAATCCAACTCGGTATATTTTTCATTCCAGCAAATAGTCTATTGCTTTTGAAAACTTTTCAAGAGTTTCCATAATTTTCAAGTTATAAATTCATGCAATATAAGAATTATAGATAAGTTTTCCAGAAACTTTTATATGCTTCAAATATTTTGATCATTAAAATTTTCATATAAATTTTGTTAAGTGACAATATTCAGTACTTCATGTGTGACATCTTCAAGTGTCTAGACTGCAAATCAAATAAGTTTTATGCTTACGAAGATGCATCATTTCATGTCACTTGATAAATGTTTCTACGTCAACATGCATAAATAAACGTAGAATTCAGATCCTCGTAATCTTTTACAACATTGTGCCAATATTGTATCAAAAATATCGTCGACAGTTTTTTATTTTGTATCCATTCACAATGTGACATAACATTTTGAGATCTCATCACTTCATTAGTTTTAGGTACCTGAACCTTTCATAAGGTTTCATGAAGTGCTATGTCGTAGACTCTTCAAGATCACATTGCCTTATTATAATGATTATTTTCTCCTTATTCTTTTTAAGGATTATTACATTTGAAATCGATTGGTCTACCATACTTCACCATGCATAAATTTTGTCCTTTAGGGACACAAAATAGGAGCACTTACAGCTTAAATATGAGATGCTTTTGACATTTGACTTGAATTATCTTTTGAATGAGAATCTGATGATAATTTCTAACATATTTCATAGCTGCTATAATCTCCTCAATATGTTAGAAAAACTAACATACATCCTCCATCTTCTTTGAGGAATCCATCTTTGTGCATCATGGTATATTCATCAATCGTATATCACACATCAAAATTATTAGATGGACAATGTGTGGTTTCTGACTCAGAACCAACTTTGAGGGGAAATTAATCATAATTTATTGGTTTGATGGATACAAGTACTTTTGTATATAATATATCATATTTAAAACCAACACATGTAGCTTTGTTCTCATTAGCAATGGTTCAACTATTTATCGAAGGCATTTAATGCCAAACCATCATTATCAAGATGAATTGTCTTGATTACACAATCTAAAAATTATGCTCTTAACTCAATTTTATTGAGCAAACAACTTTATGAATGTCAAACTACAGGTTGAATATAAACGTACAAGTGATCATCTTATATTGATGCATCTTAATAGATCGCATGACTGGTGAACGAGCCCATATTCACCTTTTATATTTTTCAGCTTTTGAGGGATCAAATCTCAACATTAGTTGGTCAAACCAACTTATCATGAGAACGAGCAAAATTAAAAGTTCATAGATAATTTTCTAGTTCTTCAATATATGTTCAATACTCACTATGCACATCGATTTTTGGGATGTCGCAGTCGTTCATGTCAATTTTTATTCTAGCAAACTCCAAGTTTATCATGACATGTACCTTTTATCTTAGTAAACTTCTTGTTTACTACAACATGAATTTTGTAAATAATAAACTCAGTTTATTATAGCATGTGATCTCATCATGCTTGGGTAACTTTTCACGTTCAAGTTTCTTATCATAGTAACTTGAAGATATTCAATCTTTCAATTATTCTACCTCTTTTAGAGGTAGATTGCGATATTTTCATAACTAAAAATACATTCAAGTGTATATACATTTACTTTCATCCCTAGGGTATAGATCTGTATTTATAATAATCAAAATTCTTATTTTCCAGGAATTGAATATAACCGTGCCTTAAGAGTATGAAACTATGACATCTACTACAAGAGCAAATTAAGGCAGACATATAATTTATTGCTACCACATTCACTTCAATGAATGAAGCATATTCAATGGGACAGATTTTATGATTGTTATCCAAATACATATTACTTTGTCTTAGTCATCATTATAATTTATATCATCAATATGGTACTTTGTGATTCAAACTCAATGTCTTATTCATATAAAGACGTCTTAGGCATAAATCAGTGGGACTTAAACCCAACACCTTATCATCTGGTACATCGAGACTCTAACCTAGTGTCTTACCCTCTTAATGTGATGAGACTTGAATCCACCGTTTTAGTCTCAACTAATTAACATAAGAGGCCAAAATATTGTGATCATGTTTAGTGATTACATATATCAACCAGTATGAGTCTATCATCTTAATATAATTAGTTTTCTCGGACTAACAAATATCAGATCATAAAAGAAAAAAAACTATTCATGAACGAAGTATACATGAGTGATCATCGTCTAAAATTAATGAATATCCATCAAATAATAGAAGTTTCTAACAACTTTAAAGTCCGGTTAACTAATGTTATCTATAAGCAAATAGTTAATGACTTTTCTCAGCTAAGCATATATTTAATATATAATATCAAATCAATGATTAATAAAATCACAACTCACATCATCAAGGTACTATTCTTTTTTTT
The DNA here is from genome assembly GCA_030864225.1 of Capsicum baccatum var. pendulum. NCBI lineage: Eukaryota > Viridiplantae > Streptophyta > Magnoliopsida > Solanales > Solanaceae > Capsicum > Capsicum baccatum. The sequence continues at coordinate 111,310,725 of CM061550.1, forward strand.
TTTCCACAAAAAATAAGGCAATCAAAAGTACCGTTTTGTCATATTTTTAGTAGGTTAAAGGATTAATTTTAAACTATGCAAATATTGCATACTTTCAAAACAAACACATCCCGTAAACATCATTCGACCCATTTAGATTTCTTTTCTAACAAGAATTTATCGTGGTATTACACATACCTGAATTTGATAGCAAATAATTCCAATTACTTAGAGACTCGTGTTGATAACGTGGTATAAAATATAAAATAAAAATAATAAAAATAAAGAAAGAAGAGAGTGATTATTATTTTCTTGAGATGTTTTTGAGGGGTGAATTACAATGAAGGAAAACCTCTTTATTTATGGGGAAAACTAACTTTGGGATTCTAACTTTTCCATAAATAGACATACGCTATATATGATAAAGTAGATATTCACGATATATGATAAAGTAGACGTTCATTGTATATGGTAATACCTTTATAACAAAAAACTATAAGAAAAAAATAAGAAAGAGAAGTAGAAGCTATGGATAGAAGAGAGAAAAAATAAAAATAAAAAAACGAAAAAAAAAGAAAGAGAAATAGAGGCTAGAGATAGAAGAGAGAGAAAAAAAACTACAAAAAAAAAAAGAAAAAAAGAGACAGAGAGGTTATGGATATAATTTTGAAAGTTAGGTTAAGGGTACACTTAATTTGTTGAAACATAGGAAATTTTTCTGTAAGTGCCCCTTAAAAATAATTATAGTGAACTTTTAAAAACTTATTATTTCCTTGTGTTCATTATTTAACCTTTTCAATTAAAGAAAATGATCGTTAGTTCTTTGTGTGCTCATCGACAATAAGAAGGTAATAAATCTCCTTTATATGTTTTTAGGTTATTATACAATAGAATTTTGCCTATTAGTTTATAACTTTGAATTAAAATAATTTTTTTTCTTCTTAGAAACGACGATTTATTGGATCAAAACGTAGAGTTTATGTGTAAAAACGTAGAGTTTACTACACATAAGAAACTGTCTGGGAAATTTCAGTAGCTTCAAAATCACCAAATAGTTTTTGCAAAATAAAAGGGGGAGGAAAATCAAATGTTACAATATTGTTTTCCATTCTTTTACGTTGGCGCTTTCCAAACACAACCAATTTATTTTCCACAATATTCGTCTCTCAGTAAGCATGGTCAGTTTGTGGTTCATCCAGATCTGCGATGAGCGGCCAACAATCCAATAATAGATGTGAGATACTCTGCCTATTACTTGCTCCATTTCATTTTAGTTGACGCTCTTTTTAAAAATATTTATTTCAATTTACTTATCCAAATTATAAAATCAAGACTATTTTATACATATTTTTTCCATTCCACTCTTGATAGTATTAAATATAACCACATTGTTCAAAATTATTGAAAGTAATAATTTTATATTTTTTATACTAACTTTAAATATGAAACTTTACTTTTTCTTCTCTTTTCAGAAGTACTATTCGTATAAATACAAACCATGCACGCATCACTTCTCAACCAGCACATGAATCATGAATAAACTATAGAATGGAGTTGATAGGTTATGTTTTATCCCTTTCGAATTTCTTTTGGCGAGAAAATGATTTTGATCTCAAAACTATTTAGAAAAAAATTGAGAAAATTTCGAAATAATTTTAAGAAAATTTACAGAATCGCCACTTGATTTTTATAGAAAAGAAAAACAAGAAAAAACTTAAAAGAGTTTCAAAGATTCAAAAACAAAAATAAACCTTTAAAACTAGAGATTCTAGATAAGGGTTCAATTAACTGTAAAAAAGTTTTAAGGCACTTAAGAGCGTCCGTTTAAAACGATGTACCAAAAAGAACTAACTTGACTAAATATAGTGGCTAATTTTGCAAAGACTTGATTTTATATATATATATATATATATATATATATATATATATATATATATATATATATATATATATATATATATATATATATATATATATATTAAAAACATTCATTTAAAAAATGACATTTATTTATTCAAAAGAGAAAAATTCTATTTGAATTAAACTAAGTTGTAGTTTTTCGGATTTAAAAGGGGAAATGGATTTTAATTTCATAAAAGAAGAAAATTATGGAATTATTTTCTTATTATTAATCGTTATAGAAAAAATTGATTATATTAGAGATAATACCTTTGAAAAAATGTTAAGAGAATGTTGAATTAAAAACCTTTATTAATTATGAAAAGTTGAAATGTATAAGAAAATTTAATTTCTTGAGTTTAAAGGGAGTTTTTCAATTCAAGTAGACTATTTAGTTATATGAATATAATGAATGTCATTTCGGAACAAAATACTTGATCTTTAATGACTTGTTTTAAAGAGAAAATTGAGGGAATCAATTTAATTTGTTTTAGATAATGTAAAATTATGTGAGAAAATTATAGGTTAAACAAAAAAATCAAGATAAAATAGAATGAAGAAAATTTAGGAAATTACCTAGTTTACGTAAATAAAATTAGAGTTAGTACCCATAAACAACAATAACATAAAAGGAAAAAGGGAACAAACGTTTAAGATTTGGGCCTTTATTGGCCCATTAGCTAACTGTCCAGCTTTTGGACCTCATTCTTATGGACTTGGGTCCATTTCCTAAAGTGTATACCAGCTGTATATTTACAGCCTCAATATCTGCGTTTTCTTGTATATTGTTGCATATATAGTGTATATCAGTTTCGAAAACTGCTTATTTCCCCTCCACTTTTCATCATAAATCGGGTGATGATGTGCAGCTGCTGTTTTACAGTGTATATCTACTGCATACAAATGTGTATACCAGCCCCTAGGCAGATTTTGACGGAGATTTTTGACTCGAATAAGGATGGTTTTGGTCCCGAGAAAATGCAAGGGCGATGGAGTCCATTGAGACTCAAGTCGGTTCATATCACATGCAACAAGAGAAGATAAAGAATTAATACAAGCTCCGGTGAAAATGTACAACTAATGATGACATCCAATTAGGGTAAGTCAATAGTTTTCACAAATAAATTTTCGAAACCAACAAAGTAGCAACTCAAATAATATATCACAACCTCACTACAGATTTACTAATGGCATAAATTAAGAGAAAGATAAATACGTGACCATCAAATTTTGATTAATCACTTTAATGAGAAAGAAATAGCAAACAGAGACAATGACGTGTTGTCTTCCCATAATCCACATGAGCAAGTTTACATATATTACTAATCTTTTGGCTATCAGAATTCTCTATTTCTTATCTAATACTTTCTCCGTTTCATAATAAATAAATGATTGAATTTTGACACACATATTAAGAAAAAAATATTAAAAATATAAATTTAACACAACTTTCTATTTTTACCCAAAAAAAGAAAAGTTAATTTTGTAATACCTTTTCAAAAGTTAATTGGTTATCAAATCATAAGTCCAAATTTGAAAAAAAATTCAACAATTAACTTATTTTGAAACACCAATAATTATCCCCAATAATTCACTTATTCCGAAACGAAGGGAGTAACAACACTTCTCCGATAAACCAAAAAAATAACTTATCCACCCAAACAATTATATATTTACCAATATTATTTCAGCTAAAATAAGCTAAAGTTGCTAACTTTTCACACAAAAGGTAAAATCTACCAAAAGTAATGCAAAAATTGAACTAACTGAAACAAACCCAGTTGGGAAAAAATCAAAAACTTGAGAAAAAACGATTGAATTTTCAATTGTGTTCTTGTCAAAGAGTGACTGCGATGACAACCAGTCATCCCACAAAGAGGAAATTTATGGACAGGACAGATCCCGTATCGTTTAAATGATTATTCTTGCGCAATGTTATCGAGACACTAATGCCAAACGATACGAAAGAGGGAGCAGAAAACAGAGTTTACTTTTCAACTCCAAAACTTCACTGCAACGATATAATTTCATACAAAACCACCACAATTTATAGAAGAACAGATTCTAATGGCGAAACCTTTACACAATCTTCATTATCCGAAACTATTATCCAACAACAACAAATATTCAAACCATCAATAGAATTCCATACTGTGACATCCAAACACAAAACCAAAGACAATGTAAAGAGAAGGGGCATTCACCTTTTTTCGAGCAGCGAACTGGCATTACGAGACTTTACGATGAAACTTCCAACACTAAATTCGGAGTTTAATTTTCGCCGGAATCAAGCTCTTGAATCCGTTTCTTCGAGAATTTTTGGTTACATAAGATTAGAAGCACGCACCTCCCGAATCCTCGAATTTCCCCCAAAAAATTCCTCCCCTTTCTCTCTACATACATGGGTATTTATAGAAGACTTGGGACTGATTTTGAGGGAAAAACAAAGGGGTAAAAAGGAAAAACGAATTGAGATTCAAAATTTCAAAATTTCAAAATTTAAAAGAATGTTTTACCTGGAATTGGATGAAATGGGACGTTATCTCTGAGCTGCAGCAGTTGTCGTTGAGAGTTGGGTTGTTGCTGTCGTCTGTTGCTGTTGATAATTGTTGTTGTATGCTGTTAAGGGGTTAAGGGGATTTGGAGGATTGGGTCGGGTCGGGTCAATGGGGCGGCTGGGCTGTTTGGGCTGTTGTCATTGTTACTGTTGATGAGAAGAAATAAGGGTGAGGGTTGGGCTGGACCGGCAGGGTCAGTTTGATGGGCCGCGTCTGGTGTATTGGGCCTGTTGGGGGGACTGATTCAGCTGGGCTGGTTTAATTGGAAAAATTTTAGAAATAGCAACTCTGTAGCCTTAATTAAAACTTTTATAGCAACAGTTTCATAATTACGAAAAATAACAAATTGTATTTTATTTAAGTAAAATGTTGCTATATAAAAAGATATACAAATATATATGTATTACTCATAAATACATATGCACAACTGAAAAATACATATTCTTCTATTACTATGAAGTGGGTAAAATATTGCTACTTTTGCTATAAGTTGTAATTTTTAAAAAGTGTTGCTATTTATTGTAATTATAATCTTAAGGATGCTAGTTTCTGTAATTTTTTCTTAATTATAAATAACATAAACACCAACCTTTTAAAAGTAATTACACTCTCTCCCACTTTTTTAATTACTTACTCTCTCTCCCTATTAATATACATAACATAGCCACATATACATAGCATTCTGTGTATATGTGAAATTTTTGTAATATGTTTAGAGAGTTGAGATTTTTTGTAATATTGAAAATATAAGTTGTGTATTTGTGTAGTTTTTAGTTAAAAATAAAGAATGGGTTATTGGGCTAGTTGAAAGAACTAAAAACAAAGAAATGAGTACAACTAAATATTATAACCATTTTATCTTAATAAAATGGCCAAAACCGAATACATTTGAATAAAGTTGAGACAAAATTAATTTCTAATTAATTTGACGAGTTTCTTAACTTCAATAATTTCGAAATAAATTTAAATAAAACAAAATTTTGTTTTATCTTTTTTTTCAAAAAGTAATAATAATAATAATAAAATAAATAAAATAAGAAACTAATTATGTCGTCAATTTTTTATTGTCAATTGATCTTGAGAAAATTGCAAATTTAATCAAACTTTTCATCCTGAATAAATTCTAAAGCATTTTCTCTAACTGATAATTATATAATCATGTATAATTAAACATTAAATACATTAATTTCACCTAAATTCAAAAGGTAGGGTTGAAATTTATTTCAAAATAATTTAAATAAATATTTTAAAACTATTTAAAATTGAAAAATTAAAAAAACTAATTTGAAATGTGGAGAGCAAAAATTAAGTGTCAACAGGTTACACATATACAAATGATAAAATATAAATCATTAATAAACTATAAATTTCAAAAACTATAAACTCTGTAGCTTAATGAATAAATAAATTCAATGGAGTAATATTAGTCTATTCAACAACTTAATATTTAAATTTGCTGAACATACACGTTTTAATCCTATACTCAACATTCTTAATTGTTGCATTTTTTTTAGATAGAGTAGTATGGAATGGAGTGCTCAAGTTTTCATTTCTCCAAAAAAGTTTTTAATGATTTATAGATTCTAGACTTATGCATGCATGAATTGGAATAATCACACCAAGTTTTCATGCTTAATTGATTATTGAATTTTATAATGTCAAGAAGGGTAAAAGAGTAAAACACACTCCTAATTATTCAGTTTCTTAATGGGTGTGTCAATGCTGAAGGGGCCATCTAATTCGAAATGAGAAAGTATCTTTTAGTATTTGTGTAAGTACCTGTGAGTTAGTCTCCACTATTATAGGAATCAAGTTCTTTTCCACAATCAATTTTAGCCCATGTAGAAAGGCTAATGTTTTCATATGAAGTATTGATATTGCCTTTTGAAAGTGAACAAAACCTGAAATCCAATCTCCATTATGATTCCGAACAACTCCTCCAGTTCCACCATTTTTATTGCTAGCACAAAAGCACCATCTATATTTTAGTTTAAAGAACCCATAGAAAGGGATTACGATTTAATTAACATGGAGGTTGGGCTAGTACTATTTCAATTTTCATATTTATCAGTAAAATTTTTGACAACAAAGATCAAGGAATATAGTACATTGAAACAAACGACACATTTTGAAAGCTATATTTATGAGTATGTGTAAGAAATTAAAGGCTGAATTGGGAGTGTTTCTTTTGTTATACAAAATAAAGATTTTTCATGGTAGTGCTATTAAAGTAAAACATTAAAAGAAAAATTTGGTACGAAAAATTAGTAAACTTATAAAAATCATATATCGTATGTCTATTTAATGACTAGTTTTCTTAACATGAGAACAAGTTAGGTTGTTCTTCTTTCCCGTATTACTATCATTATAATAACTAGTATACATACCCGCGCGATGCACGGATAATATTAAAAAAATCTATTAATAATTTCATATTAAGATGTCTTGTTTAAATCATGTTCGATCATATTACTTTAAAAAATATAACCATCATACTATTTCTCCATAAAATGTGAAAATAAATTTTAAAAATTCTACACCCACACCCACACCACACACCTCCACCTCCATACCCCCTACTCCACCCTATTTTTTTTAGGAAAAATTACCCAAATTAGCCACTATTGAGATTTTATTACCACTTAAAGCCTAATTTTACCATAATTACTTTTGTAGCCGGAAGTGTGAATAAGTTTAAAGTTATTTACGATTCCTGACACACATTTGTTTTTAAACCAATAAAGCAACGACCCTTTTTTACTTTACTCAAACTCTCTTTTTACCCTCAAATCACTCTCTCTTTACCCCTAAATTCTTAATTTTAGAAGCGGTTTCTTCCTCAATCCACATCTTTCTCACGATAACAATCAATAAATCCTCATAATCTATCAGCTGACATTCATATTTTAGGTTAGTTTTAACCAACTTGTGTGTGTATTTGATTAATTTATAATTTGAATAGTTGGTTTTTTTTTTGCAGATCCTTCATTTTGATTTAGCAATAATGGATAATACTCATTTGAAGATGGTTACTAGAAGTATATCACATAGTGACCCTAATGTACATACGATTCCAACGTTTGACTTAGTAGTTTCTCAATCCGAGGAAGAAAATGCATTGCCTTCGGGAAGAAGTTAGAGGTATTGGGCATAAAAGAAAAGTTAGAGATGATGTTCCGATTCCGAAAAATGATGATGATGAGTTGGTGAAAGAGGTATTTTATTTTTTAATTTTTACTTTGTACTGAATCATTGTTATTTGTACTATATGCATGTATTTATGTATGTGTATTTGTCCCATTAATGTGTACTGAATGATGGTTATCTGTTGTATGCATATTTGGTACTGTATGCATGTATTTATGTATGTGTATTTGTCCCATTAATGTGTACTGAATGATGATTTTCTCTACTGTACGCATATTTGGTACTGTATGCATATATTTATGTATGTGTATTTATCCCATTAATGTGTACTGAATGATGGTTATCTTTACTGTATGCATATTTGGTACTGTATGCATGTATTTATGTATGTGTATTTGTCTCATTAATGTGTACTGAATGATGGTTATATCTACTGTATGCATATTCCTTATATTCATATGCTACTATATTTGTATTTATACTCATTGTATGATATTCATATGCTACTGTATGTTTATATATGCAGAATGTGCGATATTATGTTAAGGAACTTCCTTCAGAATCACCACATATGTGTTGTTATTCCAACAATAACATAATAGCAGATTTGAAGAAAAAAATTTCTGTTACACAGTTTCAGATATTTAGCAAGACTTGTTTTGGGGCATATAATTGTTCTGTTCAAGCATAACTAGTTAGGTACTTTATGTCTTTGGAGTTGAAAGAAAGTTCGAAAGATGTTCTGGTGATATATGTAAATGGATCGACACTTCGATTTACTCTTAGGGAATTTGCAATCATAACAGGATTAAATTGTGTTTCTAATGAAAATGATTTTGTGATTGAAAATAAAAAGCCTAACCGAATTATTTTTCAGTATTTTGGAGGTCAAAAAATCATAAAAAAATCAGCTTTGATTAAATGTTTTAAAAATCGTGAATGGGGTGAGGATAATGATGATGATGTTGTCAAGATTGCTATATTGTATTTCATTAATACCTTCATTTTTCTGGAGAGAAGCATTGTGTATCTATCCCTAAGATTCACTTTCATTTGGTTGAGAATGGTAAATACAAGGATAACCCATGGGGTAAAAACACTTTTAAGGATTAGTGAAGTCTATTTTCAAAAAGATGGATGCGCAGAAACAGTACTATAGAATTCATGGTATGCCACTTGCTATGAAAGTTTGGCTTTATGAGTGCTGCTCTGCTGTTGATCTAAAAATTGCTATCAAACATGGTAGTAGAATTCCCAGATTACTCAATTGGGAGACCACTGATAGACACCCTCATTTTGAGGCTTTCATTGAAGGCATGTTAGCTGATATTGATAATCTGGTAACTATGACATTATTCTTACATTATTACATTTAGAATTGAGTTATTTACATGTATTCAAAATAGTACACTAATGTATTTATTATTTTCAGGTTGTATACAGAAATATAACAGCTACTTCTAGAGAAATGATAATTTTACAATTGCCTTCTATAGATACAGTAGAAGATACAACCTCAGATGATGTTTCTTCTTCTGATGATTTTCAAGATGCTCCACCAGCTACTGGAAAAAACTAAGCAAAGAAAAAAATTGATACTGCATCTTCTCCACCACATAAGAAATAGAAACAAGTGAAGTCGGTACCTTTATCTTCAAACACTCCTAGCATATCATCCTCGAGGAATACAACAAGCCCTTCGATTTCTGTTTCAAAAGCATCAAAGAGATCGTTGTATCCTATTGCAAAACAACCTCAGATGATGTTTCTTCTTCTGATGATTTTCAAGATGCTCCACCAGCTACTGGAAAAAACAAAGCAAAGAAAAAAATTGATATTACATCTTCTCCACCACATAAGAAACAGAAATAAGTGAAGTCAGTACCTTCATCTTCAAACATTCCTAGCAGATCATCCTCGATGAATACAACAAACCCTCCCATTTCTATTTCAAAAGCATCAAAGAGATCGTTGTCTCCTGTTGTAAAACATCAGGCAAAGAAAGTTGTGACTCAAAAGACTGTTCCTCGAAGGACACTTCCTAAGCAGCCGCCTATCCTAGAGAAAAGAAAATCTATTGTCAAGCCTCTAGTTAAACCCAAACCATCCAATGTTCCTACTGATGTACCTTCCAGCAGCAAGTCGGATGAAGAATTCATTTTGGCTAAACAATTTACTATTTTTTAGGAATCGATAAATATAATTTTAATTTTCTTAAAATCTTTTGTATTTTTTTCACAAGTTTCTTCTTGATTTTTTGGTAAAAAGGTGAAAACTGAGATTGATGATCTGTGCAAGTTGATAACTAACAACTTTAAGAGTGTTATGGAAGCTATCAAATCAATTAAAATTGCTGAAAAAGTAGTTATAATAATATTTACTTTCTTTATTCTATAAATGTAAATATAGTGCATACATTATAGTATAATAAATTTCATTTACACGGTCCTAATGTTGAAGCTGCATTTGATATACATATTGTTCCTCAATCGTCACCCCAAGATATTAATGCTGCTCATTTCATTCTGATACATCTACGGTTGAGCTACAACGAGTATCAAAATAATAAATTTAATAGTTGTATATATATGCAATGTATTAATTTTTTCAAGTACGTTTGCATTTATGTTTTCTTACAATATAGAAGTATAACTGTATTAATATTTATGTATTTACGTATCTAAGGAAATGCGTGACGCATATATTAGTCCATCATATTTTGTTGTTAAGCTGGATGATGACATACAATTTAATGAGGTTCCAAAGAAAAAAGAGGTACATTCATATTTGTGCATAACTTTTATAGACAAACTGTGTTTGTATTTTTATTTGAAACGGTGTATTCTGTATTTTTAGATACTTGAAGAAAATCTACACCAAATGCATATAAGTGATGAACAAGTGATTGAGGATAGTGGTGTTGCTACATTGGGGTCGGAGACTGAATCACTGTGTGAGATCCCTGATGAGCTCCTTCCAAGCTTAAACTTGGTGAAAAGTATCATCATACATCCAACTAGATGTATAAATGATACAACACCTGTACCAAAACAAAGGAATAGAAAACTTAGTCGCTAGAACTTTTCTCCTTTTACAACAAATTTTGGATCATCATCTGGTGCTCTATTATATTTGTCTCATTGTATTTGCATTCATTATTTATCACACTATAAATACATCTTAAATTTATGCTTACAACTTTCAGGTACTTCTGCGAGTGCATCATGTGATTCACCCATATTGAACAAAAAACATCTATTTACACCTTTTATTGATTTTCCATGTGATTCATCTATTGAGAACAAGTATTTGAAATGGATTAAAGAAGGCCTCCTTACTATATATGAGCGAAAATACGTTACTTTTATTATGTTTCAATTGATTAACTTTTTATCATATTGAATCCGTATTCTCAATACTTATGAAAGGAAGGACAATGAAGATCATTTCAGAAAGCATAAATCAGACATTTCGGTTCCATTGCAGTTTGGTGTAGAACTTGTAAGTGATAAGAATTGATTCTACAAACTATCTTTTCCAGGGCAATTATTGAATGATGCGGTACATAGTACATTAACTTTATTTAATTATGTATTCGATTTCATGTATTGACACACAATTTAATGTTTGCAGCACATTAATGTCATATTCTATTACTTGCGCAAGAAAGGCAAGTACAGTCCTCCAAGTAACTTCACTTACACAACTTTTGATTGTGTATTCAAGATTAAAGTAGCAAAATTATGGGAGAAGTATATGAACCCACAAAGTTGTACATCTTCTGTGCGTGAAGAATATGCTATATGTGAATACATGAATGGATATAGGTTGATGGCTGGTGTGCCATGGCATACAGTGGATCATGTTCTAATTGCTTTACATGTAAAAAATGACTCCACTGGATACTTGTTGTAGTGTTATTCTTAGATCGGTGTTTATATGTTTACGACTCATACAGCTCTGCAATCCATGATGTGTATGTCAAAACAGAGGTACAAAAGTTTGCAGAGGTTATACCTTCTTCCCCTTTGAACATCGACTTCTATAAGAAGAAAATAGACATTGATTGGCAGTGTCACCCCAAGTACAGAAATAGAGATAAATCTGATCCATTTGAGGTGATTTTTGTCAATGATATACCTCAACAAAGATCTGGTAGCATGTATGTATATAATGCATCAATATTTACTTGTAGTGCTTATATTAGTAAATATAGTAGCATACTTTTGTATTTATGTTTTTAGGAATTGTAGTATTTATGTTGTGCTTATGCGGAGTTTCTCACTGGTGGTCAAGGTATGCCAAATCAGGAGTATGATATTGTGCTACTATGCACCCGATATGCTACTTTGCTTTGGAATTATGATTTTAAAAAAAGAAAGCGGTGCTACGAGTGACGATGAGGCACCTGCAAAAATTCATAGACTCGTCACTAATTGGGACAGTAGCAAGGATGTTACTATATTGTAATGCTATTTTATGTTCTAGAAAGTTTCTGGGATTATGTAGTTTTGGATAAACACAACAACAGTGTATGTGTTTTATGTGATACTAGTTTCCTTTCTTTTGAAGAGTACTTTATGTTTATGTTTTGAATACACTTCATCTTTTGTGGTTTTGGATGATCAAATCAGTAGATGTGGTTTATATGATAGCAATTTCATTGTGTTTGAACCGTAGTGTATGTGGTTCTGTTTTGATATATTACATTTTATTCGCATTTGATTTTCTCTTGATCTTTCGTGTATTAAATATTCTCAATGTAAGGGTATTGATATGTGTTTCATACATGATTTACAATGTCAATTGACATGTATTCTATCTTAATCTAATAGGATTACATTTTTTATGCACAAGTATTTAACAAATGAAAAATCATATGTATTTGATAGTGTCATTCTACTGCAAATAGATTTGCCAATACATTTATGTGTATTGCTGATTACCTGATATATGAAAAAATATATAATATCAACTACAAAGATCAACAACTATCACTACATTCATGAATATAATAGCTGTATTCAGCAAATTCATTATTATCATTAAATTTATTCAAACAAGAATATAGTAAAGAAGACTTAGATTGCAGTAACTAAAGCAGTAACACAAGACTTAGATTTGTCCAAACTAAAGCAGATTTTTAATGCAGCAATAACTAAAATAGTTTTTAAATTGTGTCCCAAATTGATTGTATAAAAGAAATTTAACTAGCTATTTATTTCAGAAACCTTTAGCTAATCCCAACTTCAATGTATCTCCTCATGCGGTGCATTACCATATGAACGCCTATTATGACCATGGAGTCCATATGTGTTGCAAATTTTTTTCTTCTTTTTATACAGCTCAGTGAATGACTTTTTCCGCTTTTTCTTTGGTCTTCTAGGAGGCCTTTTAAATTTTTGTGGTAGTACCACTTCTTTTGCAACTTCTTCAGGTATCTTCCAGCCAGTCACATCTGAAAAAGGATACACAGGAATCTCATACATTTTTAACACAATTTCTGGCTTGTAATAATCTGAGCAATATGGTCCTGGTTTGAATTTCTTCTTTTTTAAAATAGTCAAAGCATACGGGCATGGTATTTCATCATATTGAAACTGTCCACAACTGTATTTTTTGTTTTCAAGGCAGACAATAAAGGTTTTTCCTTTGTCATTTACTGCATATAGGTAGTCTGTTGACCGTGTTACCTGTAATAAATACATAAATACAACTCAAATCTAAATCTGGAATACTATAGATTAAATACATATGTATCCTAACATACCATCATACGTGTTGATAGGGTATCATTCATTGTAAGAATCTCCTGAAATTTTATGCCGAGTGTTGTGGATGTGAAGGAAATATTTTGCCTATTAGTGCAATTCTATCACCCAAACTCTTTCTCACTTCTTCAAGAAAATTATAAATTGGTTTATCTCTTACTATTACCAGTGCTGAATTAATAGACTCTGCAATATTTGATGTCATTGTCCATCTTCTGTGACAGGCGCATACACCCTTGACTACTTGTCATATCCTACCAACTCTAAATATTCCTTAACTCTCACATTTACATTTTGAACTATTTCCATCAAGCTGTTAAAATCAGACTGGCTGTATGTTTTAGCCATGGTATGGTATACCTCGCTTAACTGGTCATGTGACTTTCTGTATTTTTGATGTACATTTTCTCATAAGTACCATATGCATGCATAATTTTTTACATCAGGGTACACTTTGGAAATAACTTTTATGATACTCTCATTTCTATCAGAAACAATGCACATCTCTGGCCTCTGACCATAAGCTTTCTTAAATTGCTCAAAAAATCAAGTCCATAAAGCATCATTTTCTGAATCAATCACTCCGTATGCTAATGGTAATATGTCACCTGTATAAGAATATAAATACAAATACATGATAGATGTCAAAATAATCTTTAAGTTTTTTTTAAATAATGTAGTATACTTACCTATACCATCTAAAGTACTAGCACAAACAAATGTCCCTATGTATGTTGATTTGAGTTGGCTTCTATCAACTACAAAGATTGATCTACAATGCTCAAATCCCTTGATAAAAGTATATAGAGATATAAACAGATACAAAAATTAATTTTCAGGCATTTTCTTCATTCTAATATGTGTTCCAGGGTAAGTTTTTCTATGATGTATAAGTATGCCGGTAATTTCTGGTAAGATCGAGCCGTTTTCCCCATTATAGAATCAACTGGATTCTCCTTAGCACGCCAAACCACCATGTTAGTCACATCCAGTCCAATGTCTTCCTTTACATCATCTCTAATATCAGTTGGTGTATATTTTCTCTTTAAATTGGCTATTTTTGATTTAATAATCCCTGCTATTAATTTACTAGTAACATGAGAGTCTTTGTAGATTTTGTCCTTTAGTGAACATGTATGTTCGCTTACAAAAGACCGAATTACAAATAGTTTAGAATCATTCATACTTGACGACTTAAAAAACCACTTGCATTCTCTAGATTTACATTTAAGCCAATAACTGCATATATAGTGAATGCACAAGCCATTACAAAATTGTATACATTATGATAGTAATAACATTCAGTGAAATCAAATGTATAAAGAATAAACTTACCTGCTGGAATTAGACCTAGGTACTTTGGTAGCAAATCGGTGATTAATCGAATAGTTATGTATTACATCCTGAAGTGTAGCCTTGTCTTTGTATACCTGGCTAACAACTACTTCTTTTCGATTAGTATCAAAAATAAAATTTTGCATTATTATTGGCTTGGCATTGTCTGTCATCATCTATTGAAGTGGATCAATTGAAGCTGCTGTATCAAGTTCACAATCATTTGCAAACATAATTTCATTTCCAATAAGATTTTCTACTGATACATCCTTGCTGATCTCATTATCAGAAAAATTAAGACAGAGGATACTTGGCAAACACATTGTTTAATTTCTTCAATTGAACATACACCCTGACTCCCATGTCGTTGTGTATCTCCATTGGTTTATTAGCACCCTCAACACTGTATTTAATCTTTACAGTTTTCACTCTCAAGTCTATCATCAGATGACTACCAATTAACTCAATGAAGTCTCTGTGAGAGACATATTTATTTAAGACTATTCCTTCAGTCTCGTAATCATCGTATTTATTGTCTTCAGTCCACTTTCCTAAATGTCAAATCATGATTATTATGCTTGTCATTTTATTTCTGTAAGCATTGATGTTTAAAAGTCAGAAATACAGTAGCACAAAGTGAATACAATAGTATATTACAAAGTTAATTTGATAATTTAGACATTGATAACAATTCATGATTGAATATAGTTATTGAAATTAAAGTATTGATCAATTGAAAACTATGTAAGCAGTACAAACAATTATACACAAAACTATAATTCACTGAATCATATCATTTCATCTAGCGTATTTATTTCAAAATCATGGAATAGATTAAGAACTACATTACGACATGCAATATTTGTTTCCAAGGATCAATCAAAGTTTTTAATATTTTGATGATTTTGAGTTATTCTGTATTTGTTTCAAGCTCGTATAATAGTGAATAAAACTACATTACAACATTTTGTATTTGCTTCGAAGGAGGATCAACCAAAATTTTGAAGATTTTGAATTCTTCAGTATTTGTTTCAAACTAGAAGTACAAAACAGTGAAAAAACAATATTAAGACATACAATACTTGTTTTGAAGAACAAGGACGAATCAAAAGTTTTGGAATTTTGATGATTTTGAATTTATCAGTATTTGTTTCAAACTCGAAGTACATAATAGTGAAAAAACTACATTACGACATACAATATTTGTTCCGAAGAAGAAGGATCAATCAAAATTTTGGGAATTTTGAATTTCTCAGTATTTGTTTCAAACTCAAAGTACAGAATAGTGAAAAACTACATTACAACATACAAAACTTTTTCTGAAGAAGAAGGATCAATCAAATATTTGGGTATTTTGATGATTTTGAATTCTTCAGTATTTGTTTCAAACTCGAAAAAATAGAGAAGAAAATACATTATGACATATTTGTGTACATTTCAAAGAAGGATCAATCAATTTTTTGGAAATGTTACGTCTTGTTTAGGTATGAATTTAGCTCTATTTGTTGATAAGAATGGAGAATACAATTACTACCTTTGAGAGAATCGTGTTTAATTAGGCAAGAGATATTAAGTTCAACGGGAAAAGCGTGATCTCTATTTTTGGAACAACTGTATTCATATTTTATATGAATACATAGTATCTGTAAAACTGAATACAACGGGCATAAATCGAATACAATGGCTATAAATAGTAATTATGTAAAATATGGCTATGGAAGGTGGGTTTTATAGCAAAATGCTGCTATTTTTAAAAGTTTTCCATTTTTACCCCCCTCCCCCCAACCAAAACCCAATTCACCAATCTCTAACCAAATCTACAAATAAAAACAATCATGTAATTTTTAAAATAATTTTATGCTTTATTTTTTTACTTTATTCTGTTATTTATAATTTTAAAATATTAGATTACTAATATTTTCTCTCTCCGACTCCTAATAAAATCTATATGAGTAAAAAAAATCATATGATCATAAAAAAATTTATGTTTCATATTTACTTTTACAATTTAAAATTTTTAATATTGATTGTTTTATAGTTAATTTTTTTTATTCTATTCTCCCTCATTTGTTCCGTTTAAAACTTATAAATAGTAATATGTCTATGATATAATTACTGCTTGATATCCTCAAAATTAGTTCAAATTTCACTCACCCCCACCCTCACCTCAATCCTTGGTGTACTTTTTTTCTAATATATTTTAATTACTTTAATTTTTTTAAAATTTGATTTTGAATTTAAAAAATAGTGTTACACGCATAAGCAGTTAAGTTTTCTTTTCTTTTAGTTCATAATATAGAAATTAAAATAGATAAGTATTGCTATGCAGAACAAAATAGTTGAAATATAGATTAGAAGAAAACTTCAAAATAGTTTAATATGTTAGATAATTATCATTTTCGTCCATATTAAGTGTCGGTAAAATATGAATTGGGTGATTAATGAATAGATTGGATATGAGCTTACCTATATTTTATCCTTAAGAATTATTTCGTGTGAGATATAAGGTATAATTATATGAGGATCTCAAGTTTATTTTAGCATTTGTTTGGTTAGAGGTATTAGTTAGTCTCAAGTTTATTTTTCTCGTCATCTATACCATAGTAATAAGATAATGTAAGACCCCACAAAATTCTTAGCTTAATTCAGTCCTTTAAGCTTGTTAAGGGGTCCTACACTTAGAAAATTCTAGCTAAGCATTCAGACTTAGTTCTATTTTTAGCCTTCAAAAATTGGCGATCTTATTTCGTGATCTCTACGTCTATTAAATGTTGACATTTGAGATAATTCATGATCAGGAATGTCAATAGGTGTTTTCGGATAGGTTTCAGATTTTTTGGACTTCATTTGAAGCACCTTTGGAAGCTAAACCAGTGAATCAATATGATCTTCACGCGTCGCGTCTACTATCGCGTTGATAAATATTTTTTCCCTAGCTTCCAGTGTCAAATTTCAGTGAACCTATGCGGACTCGACGTGGTGCATCTTCCTGCGCATCGATAATACAGTTTTCAGTCATTAAAAAAGACCGCATCCTCAAGGTTAATCAAGTCTTTTTCCCACACCCTTCAGCCCCCATAACACAAAATTTAGTCCTCTTTTGGTAAGTTATATTCATTCTTTCAAAAATTGCTCAAGAACAAAAACCCTAGGTGAATTAAATTTAAATTCAAGGCTCAAGATTCCATGACCAATTATTTAAAATTCAGTCACTAAGGTATGTGAAGTGTTCATCCAAGAGTCCCTTCCACCCTTGGAGTCTAAGAAACTATTTTTAAACTTTAAGTTTATGGATTTCATGAATTTCATGTTGGGTTTGATTATGTTCATGTTTATAATGATTAATTGAGATTCTAATCTATGTTTTATAATACATTTCATGTGAGGTTAATTGATATGTATGTAATATCATGAGGATCCATGTAAAACCTTTGAAATTATCAATGGGGATTTGAATTATGATGTCTATTTGTTGTTTAGTGTTATGTGCATATGTATGCCTACCAAGTGCTTGATGAATTGTTCATGTGAACTAATAAGGGAAAGAAATCATGTCATGCTAGCTTATTTGCAAGTTATAACATGAAAGAGTTTGATAAGATGTCTCTATAGATGCATTATGAATTCATGTGCATGTTTATGCTAAGCAAGATCATGTGATGCTTTATTTTCATGCTATCGAATCCTGGGGGTATTTAATACCCGATAATTTAGCTGTTTGCCTAGAGCCAGTGTCAGTTACAGAATAATCTTAGTCACGTTACGATCTTAGTACTCTCAGTCAGTTACAGAACTCAGGAAAACTCAGTAGACCCAGTATTAGTCTATTCTAGTCCAGTATTCAGTTCAGACCTCAGTAAGCTCAGTCAGCTAACAGAAATCAGTAGTATTTTGGAAATCCACAAAATTCGCTGAACTCAGTTCAGTTCAGTTAAATAGTATAATCAGTAACGATTCAGTCAAGCCTAGTATGAATTAGAAAATCAATTCAGTTTCTATTCATTTGGGAGTAGGATTCATCACCGAGTGAACCCAAGGATGGGGGCTCACCTGCCAGTTGAGGGTTTAGAGGCTTTTCAGACTAGAGTATTTTTCAGACAGATGTTTTAGTTTTGGTATCACTATACCGTATTTAGTTTTATTTCATTATTGAACCTTATGACATGTTTTCCACCTTATTTCTGCATATTAAATTATTATTATTCAGTTATTGTAGAAGGTACCAGTCATGGGTTAGCTTGTGGTCCTTTGGGATTATGAGTACCGTGAAGCATCCAGGGTACAGACTCGGGGTATTGCAAACTTGGTATCAGAGCCAGGTTCAACAGAGTCCTAGGAAGTCTAAAAGCCGTATCTAGTAAATTCTTGTACATGGGTGTGTTTCATGCCATACTTATGGACATGAGGCTATGAGATATTTTAGGAAAAGTTTCCCTTATTTCAGTATTCATGTCATGCGAGTGAGCAGAAGCTCTAATTAAATTCTCAGTCTAATCCTTTCTCTTTTGTTTATAGAATATGCCTCCAAAGAAGATTAAGGAAAGTGGAACAGGAGACCAGTCAGAACCTTAGCCCATTCAGGCAAATCCCCTGGATGAACACGTCTCTCATGCAGAATTCAAGGCTGCATTCACTACTCTAGCCAATTTAGTCGCAACTCAGAATAAATGGCCAGCTGCTATTCTGACCAACCTATTGGCCAATACTACCGCATCCAGGATTTAAGACTTCACCCAAATGAATCCTCCCTTGTTCTCAGGTTTTAAATCTAAAGAGAATCCACAGAATTTGCTCGATCAGGTTTAGAAAGTCACAGATATCATGGGAGTGACTTTCAGTGAGAGTGCTGAGTTAGCCACCAATTAGCTACAAGATGTATCCCATATGTGGTTTAAGCAGTGAAAGGTAGACAGAGGTGTAGATGCAGAGCCCATAGAATAAGAAGAGTATGATACGACCTTCTTAGATAGATTCTTTCTTTTAGATCTGAAAGAAGCCAAAGTGTTAAAGTTCATCAATCTCAGGCAAGGCAGTATAAGTGTAAAAGAGTATTTCCTAAAGTTTACTCAGTTAGCCAGGTATGCTCCCCATGTAGTAACAGACAATAGATCCAGAATGAGCAAGTTTGTGTCTGAGGTATCGGGTAGAGTGGTTAAGGAGTGCAAGACTGCGATGTTCATTCGGGAGATGGACATATCTAGGCTTATGGTCTATGCTCAACAGATTGAGGAACAAAAACTTAAGAATAAGGAGAGAGAAAATAAAATAGCCAGAACGGGTAGCTTTAGTTTTACCCAGGCAAAGTCAGAGGGTGGTAATCGTTCTCGATTTAGTCAAAAGTTTTCAGCCCTAGTTCTATCTTCAGCCAGTACAATAGTACCAAGGTTTAGGAATGACAGTCATGATGTGGTGCCAGTCTTCAAGACCCAGAGTAGTGCAAGCAGTGTTCATTCTAATCTGTTTTGCAAAGAATATGGTAAGAATCATAAGGGTATGTGTAGAGCCAGCAGTGATATATGTTCTGAATATGGCGAGTCAGGTCACTGAGTCTAAGACAGTCCTAAGGATGGTTTACGAAGTCAGCGTAGTCGTCCTTCAGCTTAGTCCAGCTACCCGAATCAGCAGGGCGCCACTTTTAGTGCCGCCAGTGGGCAGTACCCAAATAGGCTTTATGTACTTTAGTCTAGGAAATACCGAGAAAGTTCCCCTAATATGGTCACTGGTACTTTATAGACCTCTTATTTACATATTTATGTATTATCATATCCAGGATCTTCTTTGTCTTTTATAACTCTTTGCATAGTAGTTAACTTTAAAGTTAGACCGAATATTAACAAAACCTTTCTTAGCCTCCACCCCGGTGGGTCAGTCTATTATAGCCCGGTGGGTACATAAGAACTGTCTGGTTATGATATCTCAGAAAGTCAGGCTTCTAGATTTCAGTAGTAATATTAATATGTCTAGAAAAGTAATGGGTGGGAATGAAGCCCAACCCGTCTTTACCTCAGTTCAAAGTTTTGTACTTCAGTCATCACGATACCTACGCATGATTTACGTCTCAGCTCCATGAACACAGCTTATATTCATACACTTTTCATAGAATTTTGTGCATTTCCAATTCTTAGTATGAGGAGTTCTAGTTCACATAGTCGTACGAATGATGTTCCATGAACACAAAAACTCCAAACCCAAGTCACGCAACTCATGACTTATGCACTCATGCCTTTAAGTGTTTTCAGTCTTAGTTACCGTCTGAATCGTAGTCTCAGTCACAGTCTTAGTTATAATGTCAGTCTTAGTCCAGTAATCAGATTAGAAACTCAGTTCAGTTTTAAGTTTGCTCGACCATAGCATATAGTTATCAGTTACTCAGTTATTAGTATTTCAGTACCTCAGTTTATAGAATATTTCAAAACTATGTTATATGCTTGGTCTTGCATTCACAAATAATACAACTTTTATGAATTCATGCTTAGTTATCTCATGTTACTCAGTCAGTCCCTTCCTTATATGCATAATACTCTACAGTTTTAGTCCAGTTATTCAGACCAAGTACATTTCAGTCTTGCAGACCCAGTATTCAGCTATCAGTCATTCAGTTAATCAGATAAGTTAGTATGCTTATGCATTCATGCGCAACGCCTATGAAAATAATTTTAGTAGTCTCAGGTAAAGTTTCGTAATAAGGTAGAGAGTGTAGTTGAAAGAGTGTCAAGAAAATTCTCCAGTCAAGTATGAGTCTTCAGCATGAGTTGGTCCGTAAAGCCAGTAATTCAGTTTAGTAGTCAGACGGACAAATTTGTGTGGTGTAGTTTTCCATATTTCTATCTAGTCGCACTATCCGAAGTCTCATGAATGTAACCATTCCAAGATGGATCACACAGGTAGTCGCATGTTCAGTTTAGTTCATGTAACATGTCACAGTTTTATATCCCAGGTATTCAGTTATAATTCAGTTCGTAGGTGCCTTGTGCATCGCTCCAGTTTTCCTTAATATCTCAGCCATGTCAGCATTCTTCAAGGGACATAGTGTCCCAAGGGGGAGATGCACTATAACCCCGAGCATTCATGTCCTAAACCTCCCAGTTCTCTTTACGTAACGAATCCAGTTTGGTGTAGTGGGTACTCATAAGTTAACCCTCAAGTTCCAATCTCAGCTGTAAGCCACGTATTCAAGGGGGGATCAGTTCAGTTTACGATATTCAGTTTATGTGTCACATTCCAGTCTCAGTCCTGTTTCATGTCCCCATTCATGCGTACTTCAAAAATGATCTTGGGTTCATTAGTATTTTTCAGTTTAAGTAATAGTTTATCCTTGAACTTACTCAGTTCCATTTTTAGATTACCTTTACAAACTTGGTATCAGTTATCATTGCATATTCAGTCACGCATTCATGAGTCAGTTCAGTCATGTATTCATGCACCAGATATGTATGTTCAGTTTGAGAAAATTTAGCTTATCAAAAATCCCAGTCATGCATTCACGAATCAGCTCAGTCATGTACCCATGCATCAGATAAGCATGTTCAGTATGAAATTCAGTATGTCAGTAATGTCAGTCAGATAATCATGTTTCATATGTTCATGTTCAGTAAGTAAGTTCAGTTTACCAGTATTCTCCACTTAGTCTGTCTCATTCGAGGACGAATATTCCCAAGGGGGAGATAATGTAAGACCCCGCAAAATTCTTAGCTTAATTCAATCATTTAAGGTTGTTAAGGGGTTCTAGACTTAGAAAATTCTAGCTAAGCATTCTGACTTAGTGTTATTTTTAGCCTTCAAAAGTTGGAAATCTTATTTAGCGACCTTTACATCCATTAAATGTTGATATTTGAGCTAATTCATGATCAGGAATGTCACTAGGT
This sequence comes from Capsicum baccatum var. pendulum, assembly GCA_030864225.1. Lineage (NCBI taxonomy): Eukaryota > Viridiplantae > Streptophyta > Magnoliopsida > Solanales > Solanaceae > Capsicum > Capsicum baccatum. The sequence continues at coordinate 111,333,279 of CM061550.1, forward strand.
GTTTTCGAAATTTTTTTGGATTTTTTGGACTTTATTTGAAGCACCTTTGGAATCATAAACTAGTGAATCAATGCGATCTTGATGTGTCACATCGACTATTGCGATGATAAATATTTTCCCCAGCTCCCAGCGTCAATTTCAAGAGAATCGATGCGGACTCGACACGACTTGTCGATCTGCGCATCAATAACACAGTTTTCAGTCATTAAAAAAGGCCGTGTCCTCAAGGTTAATTAGTCTTTTTCCCACACCCTTCAGCCCCTATAACACGAAATTTAGCCCTCTTTTATCAAGTTATATTCATTCTTTCACAAATTGCTTAAGAACAAAAACCCTAGGTGAATTAAATTCAAATTCAAGGCTCAAGATTCCACCACCAATTTCTTAGAATTCAGACACTAAGGTATGTGAAGTGTTCATCCAAGGGTCCTTTCCACCCTTGGAGTCCAAGAAACTATTTTTAAACTTCAATTTTATGGATTTCATGAATTACATGTTGGGTTTGATTACGTTCATGTTTATAATGATTAATTGAGATTCTAATTCATGTTTGATGATACTTTTCATGTGAGGTTAATTGATATGTATGTAATATCATGAGGATCCATGTAAAACCCTTGAACTTGTCAATGGAGATTTAAATTATGATGTCTACTTGTTGTTTAGTGTTATATGTATATGTATTCTCACCAAGTGCTTGATGAATTATTCATGTGAACTAATAAGGGAAAGAAATCATGTCATGCTAGCTTATTTGCAAGTTATAACATGAAAGAGTTTGATAAGATGTCTCTATAGATGCATTATGAATTCAATGTGCATGTTTATGCTAAGCAAGATCATGTGATGCTTTATTTTCATGCTATCGAGTCCTGGGGGTATTTAATACCCGATAATTTAGCTGTTTGCCTAGAGCCAGTGTCAGTTATAGAATAATCTCAGTCACGTCACGATCTTAGTACTCTCAGTCAGTTACAGAGCTCACGAAAACTCAGTAGACCTAGTATTAGTCTAGTCTAGTCCAGTATTCAGTTCAGACCTCAGTAACCTCAGTCAGCTAACAGAACTCGGTAGTATTCTAGAAGTCCACAAAATCTGCTAAACTTAGTTTAGTTCAGTTAAATTGTAACGCCCCGAAAAATGGGTCCCGGAGCGTCACACGGTGCTTGAGTCTACGAGTAGCCTCAAGCTAACCCTTTGAGTCATTTTCATTCAGTTCAACACAAATCAATGGGGTTTCCAAAAATAACCCTCAAATATCAACAGAGTAATCATCATCCAAGAATAAAAGAATTTCAGAAAGATAACAAAATACGACTTATTAGTCAACTCCCAACATCTATACTAGTCTGAAAAGCCTCTAAGAAAATCAATAAAATCAGCGAGCCATTGAGACATGCCCCAACTGACTCATACTCAGTTATCAAATATAAACAATTCCGTGAAACCAACATCAGACATTATGTCCTCGAAACATGAGGACTCACCACAACAGAGGATGTAGAACAGCGTGCCCGAAGAATCACTGTCGAACCTGGAACTGAGCATCTGAACGTACATTCCGAGAAAATACAACCCACATCCGAAGATGTGGGTCAGTACCATGGAAAGGAACCGAGTATATGAGGGTGTATGCAGTTGTATAAACATCATCATCATAAATATTTATAAGAAATATGCAGGATGTATGAAAGACTCACATAGCCCGAAAAAAATCATCATAATCATAAGAGGATGAAATAAGTACAATAACAGATGTGAGTCATCATATAATTTGTCAATCACTTTCAGTTCATCAAGAATATCAATTCTCATAATGTAAATATCATTTAAATCTTTCAAAAGAATAACTTTCACAATTCCACTTTCAAATCACTTCACCATTCACCATAGACACAAGGAAACACACACACACTGGGAGATCCTATACCCGACATAAACCATGTAAGATACATGGAGTCCAACGTACAATCCATGTTGGGGAGAGCTATCCTATCCTTGCCATTGGAGTAGGACTATCGATATCAAATCTACACAAACTAGTGATCACTATATAAATCAGCCTCAGGCTCACTCCTACGGGGGCACATAGTTCTAGGAAAGTAAGATCGCTTTATACCTCCTACTCGGTGCTAAAGATTTCTCCCGGACTTAGCTCAGATCATTTCAAAGACAATCCACAACAAAACAAGTTTAGTAATATATAAATATACATCGGGAGCCATCATGCTTCCCATCTATCAAAATCAACCACGTTGTGGATTTCTTTCACACTCGAGTTCAAAACAACTCCATTAAGACCAAAGGGTCAAATCATTCAAAATATCTCAAATATTCAACATCAAAGTGCTTATAACACACTTTCTCAAAAAAATACAATTTTCAATGGGGATTCACGACCCAAATATCAAAATCATGATAAATATCGTTCAAGATTCATGTTTTATATCTCCACACGTGTCAATTCATCTTTCAAAATCATAAACATCAAGATTTCATAATAATCATCATAAGATATGGGTTCATGCTTCAAATTCGTAAAAATCAAATAAAAATCATGACTTTATAAAGAAAATAACTTTTGGGCACAAGAATGAAAGAGAGTTCTTGTTGAAAAACTCCACATACCTTGAATGATGAACTTTAGATCGATACTCATTTTTGAGATGTTAATCGTGCCTTTGAATGATGGTTCTTGGAGTTCTTGAACTAGGAACTTGGAATCTTGAATAAATTTGCAGAATTAATGGTGAACTTTGGAGGTTCTTGAAGTTGGATGTAGGAGCGTAGGGTTTTCTTTTTGAGGGAATGTGATGAAATATAACATATAATGCTTCTAATAGGCTTTAATATAGGGTTTGGACAGATTTTGGGTGAGGGGAAATGACCAAAACGCCCCTAAAAATTAAATAATTCTCGAATCTTTTCTTTGGTGGGCTGTTTTGATATTCTGAAGTAGATCAACCATAATGTTTTACTCTAATATCCAAATTAGATGAAACTAATTTCTTTAGAAAGAGGACTCTCATATCTTTTCGTTGATATATAGTATCTCACCCAGATCATTGTGTATGAGGAGTTATGATCATTTGAAGTTGACCCAAAAATTCACTTTTGATAGGATGAAGTAGATCGATCATAACTTTTTTCTCCGCTAGACAAATTGGATGAAACTAATTTCATTGGAAAGAGGACTCGCAGAGCTTTCCGTTTATATATAGTAGATCACCTAGATCATTATGTACAAGGAGTTATGATCGTTTAAAGTTGAAGAAAAAATACGCCAGGCCTCAGTATTTTTTTTCCTGCACGTTTTACTGTTCACTACTATTCACGGTTCGATCGGAATGTTCATAACTCGTCGCTCGGGTGTCCGTTTTGGATGATCCACATATCGTTGAAAATATTATTTGATACTCTACGTAATGGTGGGTCATAATCTAAGACATTCCGCATGGAAAATTTATAATTCATTCTAGAAGATAGAACCCAATACGTTTACGCACAAAATTTCAACGAAAAATTTCCTGGGGTATTACATCATCCCCCCCTTGGAAACATTCATCCTCCAATGACGCTAGATATGCCAAGATTAGATAGGGAATAGAGCATACAGCTGAAACTATTCGTTAGACTCATCACCACATCGTTTCTCACTCCGAATGCAACATAGAATGCATAAATTCAAGAAACTACAGCTGAACACATAATAAATGACAGCTGAACTGCTGCAACTTTTATCAAAAGTGCATGATTTAGGAAAGAACGGTACCTTCGGATTGATCGGAGTTTGAGGAAAATAGGTGCGGGTACTTGGATCGCATATCCGCCTCAGCTTCCCAAGTTGTACCCTCAACAGATTGGTTTCACCACAACACCTTGACCAAGGGAACTTCTTTGTTCCTTAGTCTTCGGACACTAAAATCAAGAATCTCAATAGGAATCTCATCAAAAGAAAGGTTTTCTTGAATGCCAGCACTCACCGAGGAATCCACTACCACATCATCGCTAATATGCTTTCTAAGCATGAGACATGGAATATTGGATGAACAGAGGACAACTCGGAAGGCAACTCGACCTCATAAGCTACCTTACCAACACGGCTAAGAATTTTGTAAGGACCAACATAACGGGGACTAAGCTTTCCCTTCTTTCTGAATCTCTTCACCCCTCTCATGGGTGAAATTTTCAGATACACTAGGTCACCAACTTCAAACTCAAGGTCTTTCCTTCTAACATCCGCATATGACTTCTGACGACTCTACGCAGTTTTCAAACTTTCCCTAATCAACTTAACTTTTTCCATAGCCTCGAATACCAAATCAGGACCACTCACAGCCGCTTCACCCACCTCAAACCAACCTATGGGTGATCTATACTTCCTCTCATACAAGGCTTCAAACGGAGCCATGCCAATACTAAAGTGAAAGTTGTTATTATAAGTAAATTCTATCAACAGTAAGTGATCATCCCAACTTCCCTTAAAGTCAAGTGCACAAGCTCTCAACATATCCTCTAAGGTTTGGATGGTCCGCTCAGCCTGACCATCGGTCTATGGATGAAAAGCAAAACTCAAAAGAACTTGGGTGCCAAGATCCTTCTGAAAAGCTTTCCAAAATTGCAAAGTGAGCTGAGTACCCCTATCCGAAATGATAGACAAGGGAACTCCATGCAGTCTGACTAGCTCTCAGATATACAATCTAGCGTAATCCTCAGCAGTATATGAAGTATGAACAGGCAAGAAATGAGTAGACTTAGTCAACCTATCAACCACAACCCAAATGGAATCATGATGGAGTCAGGAAGGAGGTAAACCAATCACGAAGTCCATATTTATCTCTTCCCACTTCCAGGTGGGAATACTAAACTCTTGCATCACACCACCAGGTCTTTGGTGTTCAACCTTAACCTGTTGGCATGTTGCACACTTAGCTACAAATGCTGTTATATCTTTCTTCATGCCACTCCACCAATAGATTTCCTGCAAGTCTCGATACATCTTGGTGGCACCAGGATGAATAGAATATCGCGCCCCGTGTGCTTCCGCCATACCTCTGTATCAGATCATCAATATTCGGGACACACAATCTACCCTGCAATATCAACATACCATCTCCCCCTTGGGATAAAACCTCTACGTTTTGGTCCTTGACTGACTCCTTCAGTCTGACCAAACTAGCATCTATGTATTGCTTTTCCTTCACTTCCAAAACCAAGGAGGATTCATAACTACTCTGAACCCCTATACTACCTTCAGTATAGTCAAACAACCTAACCCCTAATCTAGCCAAACGATGTACATCACGATCCAACTCTTTCTTACCTTCTACCACATGCGAAACACTACCCATGGACACTCTACTTAGGGCATCCGCCACAACATTGGCCTTGCCCGGATGGTATAGCACACTCATATCATATTCCTTTAACAATTCTAACCATCGTCTCTGCCTAAGATTCAATTCTCTCTAGGTAAACACATACTGCAGACTCTTATAATCAGTGAAAACATCAACATGGACACCATACAAATAGTGTCTCCAGATTTTCAAAAAAAACACAACAACAGCCAACTCAAGGTCATGGGTGGGGTAATTTTTCTCATGGGGTTTCAACTGTCTAGAAGCATAAGCTATCACCTTACCCTTCTGTATCAATACGCAATCCAACCCAACTCTCGAAGCATCACAGTACACCACAAAACCATCAACACCATCAGGCAAAGTCAAAATAGGGGCTGATGTGAGTTGAGTCTTCAACTCCTGGAAACTCTTCTCACAAGATTCGGACCATAAGAACTTCAGTTTCTTTTGGGTCAACCGAGTCATAGGAGATTCTATAGAGGAGAAACCCTCAACAAAATGGCGGTAATAGCCAGCTAAACCCAAGAAACTTTGGACATCAGTCAGAGAAATAGGTCTAGGGCAATTTCTAACAGCTTTGGTCTTTTGGTGATAACTCTAATACCCTCGGAAGAAATGATACGACCCAGAAAAGCAACTGACCTTAGCCAAAACTCACACTTACTGAACTTGGCAAACAACTTGTGATCTCTAAGGGTTTCCAAGATAGTTCGGAGATGATCAGAATGTTCATCCTCACTACAGGAGTACACCAGTATATCATCGATAAACACTATGACAAACATATCCAGATATGGTCTAAACACTCGATTCATGAGGTCCATGAAAGCTGCTGAGGAATTAGTTAACCCGAAAGACATAACAAGAAACTCAAAATGGCCATAATGTGTTCGGAAAGCAATTTTCAGGATGTCACACTCCCTAACTTTGAGTTTATGATAGCCGAAATGAAGGTCTATCTTTGATAAATAACTTGCACCTTGCAATTGGTCAAACAAATCATCTATTCTCAGAAAGGGGTACTTATTTTTTATGGTGACTTTATTCAGTTGGCGGTAATCAATGCACATACGCAAAGAGACATCTTTCTTTCTCACAAACAACATAGGAGCACCCCAAGGAGAAACACTAGGCCTTATGAAACCCTTATCTAGTAGATCTTTGAGTTGCTCTTTCAACTCCTTAAGTTCTGCAGAGGCCATACGGTAAGGAGGAATAGAAATGGGTTGAGTATTGGGAAGAAGATCAATCCCAAACTCTATCTCTCTATCAGGAGCTATCCTTGGGAGATTATCTAGAAAGACATCAGAAAACTCATTGAAGACGTTAACAGACTGGAGTGTTGGAGTCTCAGACTCAGTGTCTTTGACTCTAACCAAATGGTAAATACACCCCTTGGAAATGAGCTTTCTAGCTTTAAGGTAAGAGATAAAATAACTCTTGGGTGACACAGAATTCCCAGACCACTCAAACACGGATGCACCCAAAAACTGAAACTTGACCACTCGGGTCCGACAATCAATAGAGGCATAAGAAGAATACGGCCAGTCCATACCCAGAATCACATCAAAATCTACGATGTCTAACTCAATCAGATCAACCAACAAGACTCTATGAAGAACGGTAACAGGATACTTTTTATACACTTTTTGGACAACAATCGAATCACCCACTAGGGTAGAAACTAGGACAGGCTCAAGAATAATCTCAGGACTCATTTCAAAATTCACAGCAATCAAAGTGTAACATATGAGAAACTGGATCCAGGATCCAACAAAGCATACACATCAAATTAAAATATACGAAGCATACCAGTAACAACATCGGGAGAGTCCTCCTATTCCTGGCGGGATGGTAAAACATAAAATCTATTCTGGCGCTGGCCGCCAGTATTGCTAGAAGAGGCACCCTGAGCTAGGGCTGGGCGAGTCGCTGGAACTGGAGCACTAACAGTCTGTGTCTGGGGCTGAGGGCAATAGTCACGATGCCCTTGTCCATCCTGTGGACAATCTCTAACTCTATGACCCATGTCACCACACCGGAAACAACCCCTCTTCTCACCCCAAAACTCACCCGAATGAGCCCTACCACACTTAGGACACAGGAGACGATTTGGCTTACTGCCAGCACTATACTGGGACCTGGATGCATATGACCTGCTACCTTGCTCCTGCCTACCTCTAGGCATGGGAGCACTAGCAGATGACGGTGCTGGCATGGACGAACGATCCTGATACTGAGGGTGACTCCCTCCCTGCGATCTAGTCTGACCCTGTCCGTGCTGCTCAGACCTAGCTCTCTTATTCTATCTTATTCTATCTCTCACCTTAATCTTGTCTGCCTCAATCTGTTAGGCATGATTCATCAGCCTAGAAAGATTTATCTCACTATTCAGCATAGCATACCTACACTCCTTAACCATATAACTAGACACTCCAGTCACAAACTTACTCATACTAGCCCGATTATCAGCCACTAAGTCAGGAGCATACTTGGCCAACTGATTGAACTTTAGACAGTACTCCCTAACAATCATAGAGCCCTGTCGCAGGTTCATAAACTCTTCCACCTTTGCCTTCCTCATCTCCAAAGGGAAAAACTTATCCAAGAATGCATCCTGGAACTCTTTCCAAGTTGTAGGGACAACTCCCTCACCTCTACCTTTCTTCCAAGCAGCAACCCAGTCATAAGCAAGGTCTTTCAACCTATACGCAGCCAACTCCACACTATGTTCCTCAGATACATGCATCACTTGAGTAATCTTCCTCACCTCCTTTAAAAACAACCATGGATCCTCATCAGACTTGGACTCATAGAATTCCAGCGGATTCATCCACATTAAGTCACGGATCCTGGAAGCAGCTGAATTACCTCCTTGCTGTTGTAGAGCCGAGGCCAGGTTGGCCTGAATATTTGCAGTAATAGCTTGGGTCAGTGCCTGAAAGGCTGCCCAAAATTTAGCATGAGACACATTTTCATTTAATGGGTCAGTGGGTTGAGGTTTTTGACCATCATTATTTCTTCTTGCTCGACGTGGAGGCATATTTTTTAAAGAGGAGAGCACGAATCAATAGCAGAGAGAGACACTTTAAGCACGATAAACTTCTGAAATAAAGAATCACACTTTTTCCTAAAACGTCTTGTAGCCTCTTGCTCATAGATGTGGTGCGCTACACACTGATGATCAAGACTCTACTTAACGTGGGTTGTCTGACTCCCTAGGACACCTTAAAACCTTAGGCTCTGATACCAAGTTTGTAACGCCCCAAAAAATGGGTCCTAGAGCGTCACACGATGCTTGAGGCTACGAGTAGCCCCAAGATAACCCTTTGAGCCATTTTCATTCAGTTCAACACAAATCAACGGGGTTTCCATAAATAATCCTCAAATATCAATAGAGTAATCATCATCCAAGAATAAAAGAAGTTCAGAAAGATAACAAAATGCGACTTATTAGTCAACTCCCAACATCTATACTAGTCTGAAAAGCCTCTAAGAAAATCAATAAAATCAGCGAGCCATTGAGACATGCCCCAACTGACTCATACTCAGTTATCAAATGTAAACAATTTCGTGAAACCAACATCAGACATTATGTCCTCGAAACATGAGGACTCACCACAACAGAGGATGTAGAACAGTGTGCCCGTAGAATTACTATCGAACCTAGAACTAAGCACCTAAACCTACATTCCGAGAAAATGAAGCCCATATTCGAAGATGTGGGTCAGTCCATGGAAAGGAATCGAGTATATGGGGGTGTATACAGTTGTATAAACATCATCATCATAAATATTTATAAGAAATATGCAGGATGTATGAAAGACTCACATAGCCTGAAGAAAATCATGATAATCATAAGAGGATGAAATAAGTACAATAACACATGTAAGTCATCACATAATTTGTCAATCACTTTCAATTCATCAAGAATTTCAATTCTCATAATGTAAATATCATTTAAATCTTTCGAAAGAATAACTTTCACAATTCCACTTTCAAATCACTTCACCATTCACCATAGACACAAGGAAACACACACACACTAGGAGATCCTATAACCGACCTAAACATGTGATCTACATGGAGTCCAACGTACAACCCACGTTGGGGAGAGCCATCCTATCCTTGCCATTGGAGTAGGACTATCGATATCAAATCCACACAAACTAGTAATCACTATATAAATCAGCCTCAGGCTCACTCCTACGGGAGCACGTAGTTCTAGGGAATTATGGTCGCTTTATACCTCCCACTCGGTGCTAAAGATTTCTCCCAAACTTAGCTAAGATCATTTCAAAGACAATCCACAACAAAACAATTTCAGTAATATATAAATATACATCGGGAGTCATCACGCTTCCCATCTATCAAAATCAACCACGTTGTGGATTTCTTTCACACTCGAGTTCAAAACAACTCCATTAAGACCAAAAGGTCAAATCATTCAAAATATCTCAAATATTCAACATCAACGTGCTTATTACACACACTTTCTCAAAAAAACATAATTTTCAATGGGGATTCATGACCCAAATATCAAAATCATGATAAATATCATTCAAGATTCATGTTTTATATCTCCACACATGTAAATTCATCTTTCAAAATCATAAACATCAAGATTTCATAATAATCATCATAAGATATGGGTTCATGCTTTAAATTCATAAAAATCAAATAAAAATCATGCCTTTGTAAAGAAAATTACTTTTGGGCACAAGAACGAAAGAGAGTTCTTGTTGAAAAAACCCACATACCTTGAATGATGAACTTTAGATTGATACTCATTTTTGAGATGTTAATCGTGCCTTTTAATGATGGTTCTTGGAGTTCTTGAACTAGGAACTTGGAATCTTGAATAAATTTGCAGAATTAATGGTGAACTTTGGAGGTTCTTGAAGTTGGATGTAGGAGCTTAGGGTTTACTTTTTGAGGAAATTTGATGAAATATAACATATAATGCTTCTAATAGGCATTAATATAGGGTTTGGACAGATTTTGGGTGAGGGAAAATGACCAAAACGCCCCTAAAAATTAAATAATTCTCGAATCTTTTCTTTGGTGGGCTGTTTTGATATTCTGAAGTAGATCAACCATAATGTTTTACTCTAATATCCAAATTAGATGAAACTAATTTCTTTAGAAATAGGACTCTCATATCTTTTTGTTGATATATAGTATCTCACCCAGATCATTGTGTACGAGGAGTTATGATCATTTGAAGTTGACCCAAAAATTTACTTTTGATAGGATGAAGTAGATCGACCATAACTTTTTTCTCCGCTAGACAAATTGGATGAAACTAATTTCATTGGAAAGAGGACTCGCAGAGCTTTCCGTTTATATATAGTAGATCACCTAGATCATTATGTACAAGGAGTTATGATCGTTTAAAGTTGAAGAAAAAATACGCCAGGCCTCAGTACTTTTTCCTGCACGTTTTACTGTTCACTACTATTCACGGTTCGATCGGAATGTTCATAACTCGTCGCTCGGGTGTCCGTTTTGGATGATCCACATATCGTTGAAAATATTATTCGATACTCTACACAATGGTGGGTCATAATCTAAGACATTCCACACGAAAAATTTATAATTTACTCTAGAAGATTGAACCCAACACGTTTACGCACAAAATTTCAACGAAAAATTCCCGGGGTATTACATAAATAGTATGATCATTAAAAATTCAGTCAAGCCTAGTATGAACTAGGAAATTAGTTCAGTGTCTATTCAGTTGGGAGTAGGATTCATCACCGAGTGAACCCAAAGATGGGGGCTCACCTGCCAGTTGAGGGTGTGGTCCTTAGAAGCCATTCTTGCATTCCAGAACTACGTAGCCAGCGTAGGTTGAGATATCTCCCTGCAATACTAAGGTTGATATATCTCATTTGAGTTTTCCTACTAGAGAGGGTTAACTCAGAGCTTGTCCTTACCTGTGGCATGATATTGAGACTCTTCAAACTGGGTTACAGGTTGGACCCAGAATCAGTTAGAGAAGGGGCATGTTGGTTAGATGAATACCTCCCACTATCTTAGTTTCAGATTAGGTATCAGTATAGAACTCAGTTTAGTTCTACAGATTCAGGACTGTCAGACACAGTTACTCAGCTCAGTAAAAAACACAGTACAGTTTCACAGACTCAAGACTTTCAGATACAATCATTCAGTTATCAGTAATTCAGTATCAGTATACTCAGATATCAGTTAATTAGTATTCAGTCTTAGTATTCAGTGTTATCACGATCTCAGTTACAGTTACGTATTCATGCATGTACTCTCATCCAGTTATACTCATGTCATTCAGTCAGTATTATTCATACATATGAACCTATGTATTTAAGCCTACCTCACTGACCATATCAGTACATTTAAAGTACTAACGCATGCTTTTATTTTGTGCTATGATGTCTTATATCCTAGGTTCAGATGCACGGGCTTCCGAGCACCCTTATCAGTTTAGACTCTCAGCATATAGAGTTAGTGGTGGGTCCTCATAGTTCGAGGACGTGATTATTTATTTTAGCATTTCAGTTCATTTTTAGTAGTCGGAGTTAGTTGGGGACTTATCCCATCAACTCCATAGTTCAGACAGTTTAGAGGCTTTTTAGACTAGAGTATTTTCAGACAGATGTTTTAGTTTTGGTATCACTATACCGTATTTAGTTTTATTTCAGTATTGAACCTTATGGCATATTTTTTGCCTAATTTCCACATATTACAATATTATTATTCAGTTATTATAGTAGGTACAAGTCATGAGTTAGCTTGCGGTCCTTCGGGATTATAAGCACCATGTAGCGTCCAAGGTACAGACTTGGGGCATTATAGATAAGTTATGTCATATACATGATAAGATAACTTATTTTGAAATAGCTAATCCGATGATAACTTGTCCCCCAATCAAACAACTCCTTAGAGAATTGAACAATTTTAAATTTCTAATCTATTTTTTCTCTATCCACCACCTCTAACCTACCCATGCCCCTAATTTATTTATTTTTTTAACCTTTTTTTCCACCCTCACTCCGTTTGAGCTTTCAATGATATACTGACCTACGACATTTGATGTCGTAGGCCGTCTTCTAACATTATCAAAAAAATCAATTTTTTTGTTTCCAACTACCTCTTCCCCCCCCCCCCCCGCCCCAAACTTCAAGTTTTTTTATGTTTTTGATAAATAAAAAAAATAGATTTTTTTGCCCCACCCTTAGTTCTTTTTTAAAAAATATTTTTTTATTTCACTCCCCTCACTCCCGACCATCGCCCACCCCAAACTCCAAAAACCTCCCCCTTTTAAAATAATTTTTTTTCACACAAAAACCCCATTTCTACCCAAGCTGATGCGACCCGACTAGGGGCCTTGTCGTAATGGTCATCCCAAGTCCTACCGGGACCAAAGACCACCCCTGTTACTCAACCCAACCTCCAACCGCCTGTCCTGAGTTGGCTAAATTTTTTAGCATGTAACAAGATGGTGTAACAGCTCACATAACAACTCTGGGATAAGATCACAACCGTGACCAACCCAACCATCACATGCCAATAATCCAACCATACGAAACCAATACAGAAACAAGGGCCATAAACCAGGCCATAACCAAATAAGTTCCAAATCATAATATAATTAATCTCAAAATGAAATATGATGGAACAGTAAGAAATTATGTCCGATGGTGTCAGGCTTCCAGCTCATTCTAATGCCAAGGCTAACACCACCCATTCCAACTATAAAAGTACCACAAAGCCTCTAACCAAAAGAGTAATAAAATCCGATTGGGACATGCCCCCAACCATAGCCAAAACTAATATCCAAAAATAAACTAAAGTGTCTAGAAATATTCATAACATGAAATGGGGCCTTCCAAAAGGATAGAAGCTCACCACTTCTATCCAAATGTTGTCCCTGAGTCAATCACTATGTAGGAGGAGCAGAACGGTCGGTTTCTGCATAGCGTAGGTATATAACTGCCAGTAGATAGTTTAACGGGTGAGATCTCAAGATAAGAATAAAATAATGCCATTTATAAAGCCAAGTAAAACCATCCATATGCACACAACCATACATACATACATATAACCATGCCGGGAAAAGGGATCGGGTTTAGCATGCCTTTAAAATCCTTACTGGGTTGTGTAGTTTTACCGTCCTAAACCATCCACGGGCTATATGGGTTCAGCTTTCCCTGCTGAAAGAGCCCCAGTGCATGTAGTCGCACGACCTAGGAAGAAAACTTGGGATGACTAGTACATCCCCCAAATATAGTGTGACATCATGCACACATTCACCAAGATCAACCTCATGGTACCCAGACCAAAAATCTATCTTTGAAAAGAACTTGGCACCTTACAGTTGGTCAAATAGATCATCTATCCTAGGAAAATGATACTTGTTCTTGACCGTCACCTTATTTAGCTGCTTGTAGTCAATGCACATCCGAAGAGAACCATCCTTCTTGCACACAAACAATATCGGTGCACCCCAAGGAGATACACTAGGATGAATAAACCCCTTATCTACAAGATCCTTAAGTTTCTCCTTGAGTTCCTTCAACTCGGCCGGAGCCATTTTATATGAAGGAATAGAAATTGGACGAGTGTCCGGAACCAAGTCAATACTAAACTCTATTTTCCTATCCGGAGGAACACCAGGAAGATCATCTGGAAAGACCTCTGGAAACTTATACCACTGAAACTGACTGGAAATAAGGACCTTCCAAATTAAAATCTTTAACCCGGACCAAGTGATAAAGACAACCTTTAGAGATCAACCTCCGTGCTCTAAGATAAGAAATAAATCTCCCCCTAGGTGCTAAAGAACTACCCTACCATTCTATAACTGGTTCACCAGGGAACCTAAAGATAACCTTACGGGTCCGACAGTCCAAGGATGTATAACAAGAATGCAACCAATCAATACCCAGAATGACATCGAAATCCATCATACCCAACTCAAATAGATCCACCAAGTTCTGCTTTCCACCAATAGATGCCACACATCCCCTATAGACTCTCTTAAAAATAATTTAGTCACCTACTGTGGTAGAAATAGAAAAAAGGATCCTAAATAACTTTCAAATCAAAACCAAAAGATACAGCCATATAAGGAATCAGATAGGAGAGAGTGGACCTCAAATCAAGTAAACAATATATATCACAAGAGAAAAGTTGTAACGTACCAGTAACGACATTAGGTGATGCCTCAGATTCCTGTCGGGATGCCAAAGCATACAACCTGTTTCGGCCAATACTAGAACCAGGATCAATAACAAAAGTAGATGCAACAACACCAGGTGTAAGAGCAGAAAATGAAGCCACGGGAATCTTATTCGTCCCTATAACAACCTTATTAATCGGACAATCCCTGAGCCGATGACCTGCTGGTCATAATTGAATCATTTGTCCCTTTTTTCATTGTAATAACCCCTATGAGGACGACCATAGAACCGACAAAGAGGGCATAAAGAAACTAACTGACCTCCGCTTGCCTAAGATTAGGCACCCCGCGCTAGGAAATTGTCATCACCATGATGACGTTGGTCGCCCGACTGGTAAGGAGCACTAGCAGAAGAGTAGGAACTAGAACTCCCCCCATTGTTTTTTTCATCATTTACCACCATCTTGACCACCCTGTGATTAAACACCTCCCTAGTCAGAAAACCTACTCCTCTTACCCTGTCTATCCCTAAACTCCGTCTGCTTTTTTTTTTCATCCTCCACTTGCTGCATATGAATAGTCAACCTAGAGATGTCGATATCTTTAATCAACAAGGTAGTTTTGCTCTCCAAAATCAAATCCCGATTCAACCCAGAGGAAAACTTCATCATTCTATCCCGCATGTCAGCAACTAAATTAGGAGCATACCTTGACAATTGATGAAAATTCAAGGCATATTCCTTGACAAACATCTTCCCCTACTTGAGGTTTACAAACTCCTCCATCTTTGCTTTCTCTCAACTCTTGGGGAAAGAATCGATCTAAGAAGGCCTTAGAAAAAGTATCCCACAAGACCGATTCTTCCGTATCACCCCTATCCATATCCTATTCTTCATACCATTAATATGCAACCTCTTTGAGTTAATAAGCTACAAAGTTTACCCCTTCCACATTAGTAGCCTGCATCACCCAAAATATTTTTTTCATTTTATCAAAGTATCCTTGCGGATCTTCCTTCACTCTCACTCTTGAAAAAGTGGGAGAACCCATCTTCATAAATTGGCCAACCCTTGTGGTCTCAACATACAAAGCACCAGTGAGGTTGAACCTCACTTAGCCTGAGCAATGATCATCTGAGCAATAACATGAATAAACTGAAGAAATTCTGCATTAGTTACCTCACCTTGATGAGGACTACTAGAGATTGGTAAAACTCTAGAACTATCAGAGATAGGACCATGAGATCAAAGATGAACCCCAGAAGTAGGATTCACCCCTTCAGCATTACCCCCAGATGGGATAGAAGAATTTCCTTGTGTTCCAAATCTATAAGGCATGATCTAAAAGACGAACAAACAAGAATTAAAGAAGATTCTAGGACTAAGACTCCAATCTTGACAAAAGAATTTTGAGAAAGTGAAATATTCCTAAATGCCTTGTAGCCTCTCCCTCATGAGTGTGGCGTGCTACACACCCCTAAAAGAAACTCTACTCGACACGGCTTTGTAGACTCTCAATTAACCATGAACCTAGGATCTGATACAAACTTGCCATGACCCGACCAAGGGCCTTTCCATAATGGGCATCCAAGTCCTACCGAGATCGGAGACCACCCCCGTTACTCAACCCAACCTCCAGTCGCTTGCCCTGACTTGGCTAAATTTTTAGCATGTAACAAGATGGTGTAATAGCTCACATAAAGAATTTAGGATAAGATCACAACCATGACCAACCCAACCGAGTCCAACCATCCCATGCCAATAATTCAACCATACTAAACCTATACCAAAACAAGGGTCATAAACCAGGCCATAACCAAATAAGTTACAAATCATAATAAATTAATTCCAAAAAAAAAAATATGATGGAACTGCAAGAAGTTATGTTCGATGGTGCCAGCCTTCGAGCTCATTCCAATACCAAGGCTAACATCAATTCTTATCCCGCCCATTCCAATCCATAGAAGTACCACAAAGCCTCTAACTAAAAGAGTAATAAAATCTGATTGGGACATGCCCCCAACCATAGCCAAAACTACTATCTAGAAATAAACTAAAGTGTCAAGAAATATCCATAACATGAAGTGGAGCCTTTCGAAAAGATGGAAGCTCACCACTTCAGTCCAGATGCTATCCCCGAGTTAATCACTATGTAGGAGGAATATAACGATCGATTCCTGCATAACGTGGGTATACATCTGTCAATAGACGGGTTAGCAGGTGAATGCTAGCATGATCTCAAGATAAGAATAAAATAATATCATTTATAAAGATAAGTTAAACCATACATATGCACACAACCATACATATATATATAACTATGCCGGGAAAAGGAATCGGGTTATGCCTTTAAAACCTTTACCTGGGTTGTGTACCTTTGCCGTCCTAAATCACCCATGGGCTATATGGGTTCAGCTCCTCTTACTGAAAGGGCCTCAGTGCATGTATCCGTACGACCAGGGAAAAAAACCTAGGATGACTAGTATATCCCCCAAATATAGCATGACATCATGCACACGATTACCAAGACCAACCTCAAATCGATAAATATGAGTTTTTAGTTTGGGTTCCCCTGGGACCTCCACCTTCCATGACTTTGCTACACATCCCACCATTATTGCCCAATTAAAACCAATTTCCAAATAACCAAACCATTATACATTTATTAACCAAGTCCATCAATATTGGCATCTTCATACAAATCCTTACTTGAAAGTATTATCCATAGCCAATCATGTATAGGTTTAAGGGGACTTTCAAGTGCCCTTTCATTTACCATATTAAACCACCTGAGGGATTCTATGTGCCCCATAAGCATAACCATTAGCCATTTACCATTCCAAGCCATTTAAACTATGCATAATTCCTTTACCAAGTTTTAAATTAAGCAAGAGTTCCGTTAAAAGTAGTCAGTGCAATGAGCATATCTTTATAAATATTTTGTCAAACACATTGGGGGCATAATATGATCAAAACCAATTTCAATTTCCATTAAACCATTCCCATGTAATCCAATTATAAAAAACCACCATTAATGCATATAAAAGAATAATTAAAACCATAGAAATCCATAACCAACCATTTAACATCAAAACCCCCAATTCATATTTGAAAACCAAAATCATACAATCAATAATCATGAAACATTCATAAAAATCATGACTTTAGATAGAATTAATAATGAGGTAAGAGAACATTCCTTAAACTAAGATGATGATGAAAAGAAATCACCAAGACAAGCCCCAAATCAATCCTCTAGTTGAAACTCTAGCTTCTCTTTCCCAAAAGCTTTTAAGAGAATTATAGAGTGTTTAGAAGAGTTTCTAAGTGTTAATGAATGGGAAAATAGGGTAAATAACCTTTAAAGTAGGTTAGAAGTCGTGGGACCATATTAGGATAAGTGTGGAATGGTCCAGAATACCCCCACTTAAGTTGTACAAAAATCCAGTTACAGGGGTACGACTGACCCTCACGAGTCATATCCTTCCAATACAAGTGGTACCCTCCACTTGTACCCTAGCCTCAATCTTTGGATCAAACACTGTCCAGCATACGACTCATCCAACCAAGTCGTATCCAAAGCATACGATCCCTACCTTTCACCTGTACCCCTGGCAGATTTAAACCCAACATAGATTTAAATACTATCGACCATACTAGTCCTCGGTATGACTCGTACCCTGGATTATGGCTCATAGTGAGATACTCATACTTATATCCAACCTAAGTAACCAAGTCTAAGATTGAGTTAAGGAATCAAATGATCTGTGACCACCAATACGACTCGTACCCCTAAGTCGTATCCATTTCAGTAACCAAAGTCCATCCCACCAACCAACACTGGTCAGCATATGACGGGACCATTCCATCCATACCCCAACATACGGCTCATACCCTCGAGTCGTATTGGGTCCAGAAACCAAAATTTCAGAAAATTTTCTAAGGTCCAGAAACTAGGGTGTTTCACAAGCACTTTTACTTTTTAAACATTATTTTTCTGAGATCTTTATTTTCTTTAGTGAAATTTTAGATTTTGAGTAGAAGTGGACAATTAGTTATAAATCTATCTGCATGGTTATCTATCTTTTATCCATTTTCTTCATATTTTGATGAACTTTTAGAATAGATTAAGGTTTAGATTCACCCAATTAAAATAAAAGTTATCTAATACATTAAATATGAGTTAAATAGATTCATTTCATTAACATTTCATTAATATGTTTTGAAATTGTCATTTTTTAAAATTAATTGTGTATTCATATACTTCCCTCTTTTGAAATTCTCAATAAAAGATAAATGCAGTTACTTGTCAAAAATATTATACATAAATTATCATCTTCTTTAATAGCCTTATTTTGAAATTGAAAATCATTATTATGTCTCAGTGTCCTCGTATCTCTACTTCAATTTTTTATAATTGAGTTTCAAATACAATACATTTTTAGAGTATTATAATTTAGGATAAAACATCATTTTCAACCCTTTTCAAATTAACAATTTATAAAGAATATATTAGAGTAAGAAAATCAAATACACATTCCATAAATTTGTATATTCAACACAATTCTAAAGTTTATTTACATAATTGAACATATTTGTCTTTATAAAAAATCAAAGGAACAAAATCACAATGAAAAACGTTGCTTACTTGAATTCAGGCTTGAATATGATAGAAAAATATATCAGAATATAATATCATCATCACCCATCTGCATATAAAAAAATAAAAATATTAAAACAAATAAAAATTCTAGAAAAATGAAGAATATAAATAATGCAGTAAAATAAAGCCAAATATCAATAATAATTAATAATAAAAAAATGAGAGAGAAGACAGCTTAGCATTATATACCGCTATTGAAGTATATATAGGAGAAGTTAAGAAGCTAGAATTCCATTGCAACTCAAATTTCATTTAAATTTAAATTCAAATGCTCATTGATTAAGGTATTAATTTAAATAAATATAAATATAAAAAATAAAGTAAAAATAAAAGGCCGGAAACTTATAGTTTCTAATAAAGAGGAGCCTACAAAGAATTATAATTCTTTTGCTACAAAATATGCTATAAAGGGGAATACACCATAAAATAATTAATTTTTAATTTAAATTCAATAAAAAACTTTATCTTGGGGTAAGGGAACATGTAGTTTTATTTTTTAAAATTATTGTTATTGCCAGTTTGCCACTATCACTGCAATTATTGTTGTTATTACTATTAATATTACTACCACTTCTACTATTATTACTATTTCAATTATTATTATTATTATTATTATTATTATTATTATTTATTATTTATTATTTATTTTGTATTGTTATTATTATTATAATATTTTAATTTCTTATTTGATATTTAAAATTATTATTATTATTAATGTATATTTATAATAATAATATTATTATAAATATTAGAGAGGTTAAAAAGTTAGAATTTCATTCTAATATAAATTCTATTTAAATTCAAATTTAACTATTATATTATATCAATTTATTATAATAAGATCAATTTATTTTTCTTTTCTTATCTTCAGACTTTTCAAATAAAATTCATAGTTATCCTATAATATATAAAGCTGAATTAAAGAAAATTTTGAAATTAATTCAAATATTTTTTAATTTGTTATTATTATTATTATTATTATTATTATTATTATTATTATTATTATTATTATCATTATCATTATTTTATTATTATTATAGTTCAATTTCTACTTACCAATGCTACAGCGTATTACTACTGCTAATACTATTATCTATTTGTTTTGTTTTTTTCAACTTTCATTTAAAATTCAAATAAGTCAAATGTTTTATTACTTCTTCGATTACATAACGTACTACTATTACTAATTAATAATATTATTTTAATAATACTTTTATCTTTCATTAATCTGTAAATAAATTATATTTAAATATATTTTATAGCATTTACATTTTAAAAGAGATAAATTTGGAGTAGTAAAAGTTTATTAGAACTCTTCAATTATGGGTTTCTATTTTTAAGATAATAGATTTTTATTTTTTTGTACAAAAGGGATAATGTATTTCAAATTCAAGATTCTAAAATTTGTTAGAATCTTATAAAGGTGAGATTCTAAAATGTCATGATTATCTTATTGTTAACATATTTTGGGTTTGCAAAATAATATATATGAAATTAATGATATCAATTAGGAGTTTTCTACAATAGAAAGAAATGAAATAAGAAAAATAATATTTTAAATTAATGATATTGATTCTAAAATATTAGTATCAGCTTATTTTTACTTTTTCATATGTTTTTTCCTTTTTGTTATCTTTTATTTCTTTTTATTAAAAATAAATTAATTTTTTTTTAAATCTTATATAATTCTTCTCTATTATTATTATTATTATTATTATTATTATTATTATTATTATTATTATTATTGCATACGTATGTACTACTGCTGCTATTGCTTCTATAATTACTATTAATTATTATTATTATTATTTTAAAAACTTTTTATCCTTTCCTAATATGCAAATAAATTATATTTAAATATATTTTATAATATTTAAATTTTATTAGAGATAAGTTTGAAATAGTATATGTCTATTAGAACTCTTTAATTATGAGTTTCTATTTTTTAGATAATGAAAATCTTTTTTGCAAAAGGATAATTTATTCAAATTCAAACACTTAATCTTTCAATTAAAATTTTTTAATACAATATTTTTAAATTTGTATTTTTTTTTTAATTTTGTCCTAAAAACTTTCACGTGACTATTTTATTATGTTGCCACTTGGCATCTTGTCTTATTTTAGTTTTGCTTATATATAGAGAGAGATTTTAATTCGGTCATTAAAATGAAATGTTAACTCAATAAAATGCATTTATTGTTTCAAAATAATAAAGTAAGTATTTGAAAAGGAGAACAAATAATTTATACAGAGATTCATTTTAATAGGTGAGATAAGAGATGCTGATATTACAAAAATGGCTAAAGCCATCGACAGATCCTCAAACTTGTCCCGAAAATTCACTTAGACCTCTCAACTAAGGCCTATACCTATCAGGCCCCTAACCCACCCAAAATCTGATCCTATCAAGCCTTTTTTAGACAATCATCTAAAAGTTCAAGTGTGTGCAACACTCATGCGCTGATGTGGCAAAACTGACCAATTGAAAAAAACACGTGGCAAAAAAAATAATTATATTGTGGAAATACTGATTTGTCCATTTTCTATTTAATTATCATTTAATCATAATTTCTTAATTAAAAAAAAAAAGAAAGAAAAAAGCACCCCCACCCATCAGTCGTCTTCTTCACCACCCCCACCCCCTATCCAATTCGTCTTCACACACACACACACACACAATTATCTTCATACACAAAGCCCCCCACCCCAAGCCACGCCCCCACCCCCTTCGTCTTCACACACAGTTATCATCTTCATCCCCCTCCATGTCGTCTTTACAAACAAAGCCCCCCACCCCACCCCACTCCCCATCTTCACTTCACACCCATATCACTATTTTTTTAATTCTTAGAAATTTATTTTTTAGTTTTAATAAATAAATAAAATATTTCTTAATCAATTAACTGATTTTGTAAAAAAATAAAGAGTTTTTTTCCCACATCTTTGATGTTGTTGACAATGGTGAAGAATTGTTACTCATTTTGTGTTTAATGGAGTTTATCCATTCTTTGATGTTGTCTTTAATGGTGAAGATTGATTAGTGATTTTGTTGTTGTTGATGGAGTTGCTGATTTTCAATTGATTTGGTGGATTTTGGTTTGAAGCTTTCCTTTAAATTATTGGGCTCTAAATTGGTTGAGAAACAAATTCAAAGAAAATTGATGGAACAATGTATACATAAACTTCTTTGTCGAGCTTCAAAGTCTTTTTGTAAAGGAAACAATATTTGAGGAAGCAATAATCATGTTCACTACTAATAGATTCAATTGGATTAGTGTGGAAGATGGGTTTCACTCTATTGAATCTTGAACTATACATAATTAAAATATTATAAACATCTGTTTTCTCTTGACATAATTTCTTCAAATTGTTGAAAGATGGGTTGAAGACAATGAGGAAGGAGGATGGGAGGGGGGGGAAGGGGTTGTGAAGAAGACGATGACTTGGGGAGGTGGGTGGGTGGGGGCTTTTTTTTTTTAAATTAAAATATTAGGATAATTAAAAATTATATTAATAAAGTAATTTAAATATAATTTTTTAATTAAAAAAAGAGTAAAATACTATTTATTCTACTATTCACATGCCCAAGGAGAGTGTGTTACACTCTCCTTATCAAATCATCATTTTGTGCCTGATAAGTATCAATTTTAGCACTTGAGGTGCCTGATAGGTACATGCCTCAGTTGAGGGATCTAAGTGAATTTTCGAAACAAGTTTGAGGGCCTGCCGATGACTTAAGCCAAAAAAAAAAATCACGTTATCATAGAGTTTCTTTTCTTCTCTGATGAACCTTGTATGCTAGTCATATAAGGTTCATGAAAAGTCAAGGAGAGTTGGTAATACTTATTTTTGCACAAACTTATTATAAACTCCAATATTAAGCATTATTTGTTGTAATTAATCGTGAAACCAAATTATTGGAGGAAGATCAAAAGAAAAGCAAGGTGAAAATGTCGGCTTAACAAAAACAAAAGAGAAATATAGAGACAAAAAGATGTTATCTTTCAAAAGAAAAGCAAGATGAAAACATCAGATTAACAAAAACAAAAGAGAAACATAGAGACAAGAAGATGTTAATCTTCTAGAAACATAGCTAACAACCTTTCATTTATTGGATAAAATTATGTTGGCATAGATCCCAATCGGACATGTGCATACATCTCTTAGGATTTTTTTTTGTATAGGATATTTAGTCAGCATTTTATTTATTTTTCCTTTAGCTATAATCATATATAGCCACGTGTATAGATAGTTATTTCTTCCCATTTTCAAATACTTGTATATATACATGATATCAAGAAGAATAAAAAATATAACGCCCTGAGAGTACACCCTGGACGCTACATGGTGATTACGATCATAAGAGACCACAAGCTAACCCATGATACTGGTACCTGCTGTGAGCACTGGGTAAAACTGATAACAAAAGATCATATGTGGAATTTAACTAAAAATGCCATAAGATTTTAAATCATAGTTCTAATAATTTCTATAAAACAACATTGACAGTACTGATAAAATGGCTGATAATAACAATTGAAAACTGACTGACTGCCTGTACTAGTTTGAAAGACTCTAAATTGTCTGACTGTGGAGTTGATGGAACAAGCCCTCAACAACCCCGATTGACTAGATAGTCGAACTACTGACATAACTGAATATAAGATATCTCATCCTTGAAGGATGAGGACTCACCATGGTTGTTGCTGCTGCTGATGCACTGGAAGGTCTAAGTATGATCCGGAATCCAAACGTCTGAACCTATGATATAAGACATCATAGCATAAGAAAATAGATGCGATCAGTACTTTAAATATACTGGTATGCTAAATGAGGTTAGACTGATATGCATGGGTTCACGTGCATGAGTAATAGTTAACTGAATGTATAACATGAGGTACTGAGTAAGAATGCATGTAAACTGTAAAGACTGAGAATGCATGACCAAGCATAAAACATGTTCTGAAATAGTCTGTAAACTGAAATACTAAAATACCGGTAACTGAATAACTGATACTATATGTTGTGGTCAAGCAAATCTGAAACTGAATGTTGAACTGGATACTGAACTGAAACTATGGGAGCTAGCTATAACCAATATTCCCTAATATACTATCAGGGTCTAACCTGTAATCCCAGCTGGAAGGGTATTAGTATCGTGCCATAAGTACTAACAATGGCTGCGTGGATCCACTAATCTGATATTTCAATGGACGAGGGTGTCATGCCTATCTGATAGGGGACCCCTCAAATCTACAGTGGCTCCGTAGGTCTGGAACCTAGGGACTGCTACTAACATCTTATGCCTACTGACGGGGGAGAAAAGTGCCTCATGGCTAATAACGGGGGATACACCATCCTTTTGTTCACTTGGTGCTAAGTTTTTACTCCCAACTAAAAGACACCGATTTCTAAACTAATGTAAGTTTGACTGCTTATGACAACTGACCAAACTGTTAGTGGTGATGGTTTATCTGAAACCATTTTGGAAGTACTAAAAACTAAATAAACAACTAAATTTTGGGTATTCAACCCCCCAGGACTAGATAGCAATAACAATAAGATCATATTAAAACTTTGAGGACATGACATGTAAGCACTTATTCAAAACTCATTCTTATAGGTATTTCATCAAACACTTGCAATTCATGACTTAAGCTAAGCATGTGAATAATTTTAAAACTTGCAGTAATAGCATGATTTCAATACTTACGTCATCAATTAAAGCTTAAATTAGCTAACAACACCCTTCAAATGTGTGGGATTCAATTACAACAACAATATGTGTAAAACATGGTATAAATCGGAATTCATGGGAATTTAGGGTTAAAATCATATTAACATGTAAAAATTATAGATTTGAAATTTAAAATTGGGTTCTTGGATTTTATGGGTGGAAAGGGACCATGGATGAACATTTAACATATCTTGCTTGAAGAATTTGTGAAGTTCTTGGTGGGTTTCTTAAGGCTTGGACTTGAACTTGATGAACCTAGGGTTTGTTCTTGAGAGAGAATGACTTTCAATTGAGCGAATTTGAGTAAAAGATGACCAAATATGCTATTTGAGGCTTTAATCCCGTGTTATGAACCCATTGGGTGAGGGAAAAATGACCTCTTTGCCCTTTAAAATGTGGAACAAAGCTACAAAAAATACACGATCTAGACTGGGCAGGGCACTGCGAGCTCTGGAGCGCCGCTCTGGGCAGGGCGCCGCGGGCTCCCCCAGCACCGAACTGGTGGGGCACCGCGGGCTAATCGCCCTAGGTTGCTGTTTTAAGTCTAAACATATCCTTACGCTTGTCCAAAATTTTGAAACTCTCCCGAGACGTACTATTGACTTCCCCGATCATGAATCAACTTAAAAACTAATTTTCCGATGTTGGGAAGATCAAAAAATAAATTCATCATAGTTAAGGGATTTAGAAATGACTAAGTTTTACACCTAGTAAAATATTCTTAGTCTTAGACCCCCTTCTTACATAGAAGAGTAAGCTGAAATGATCTAGGATTATGGGGTCTTACAATATCTCTCCTTTGGGAACACTCGTCCTTGAATGAGACTAATTAATCTGAGAAATACTAAGGTACTGAGGTTACATGCTGAGTATGCATAACTGAAGACATGATTACATGACTGAGTCTGAAACATGGTGACTGGATGAACTGATTCATGAATGCATACAATGACATGAAGATAGGCACACGACTGAGATTGAGAATGGAAAAGGGGTAATCTATGGAAAACCACTATGTGGAGATGAGTCTAGGTTTCCAGAGAATTGGTGAGGTACTTGGTATGTATGTCTGCTTCTGCTTCTCAAGTATCTCCCTCAATGGATTGATTCCTCCAAAGAACTTTGACCAAGGGAACTTCTTTGTTCCTTAGTCTGGGAATTTGGCGATCTAAGATTTTAACTGAGAGTTCTTCATAAGAAAGGCCATTCTGAATATCTAAGCTCTCTAAAGGAACAATGATAGCTGGCTCACCAATACACTTCTTTAATAAAGAGACATGAAATACTGGATGGACTGATGCTAACTCGGCAGGCAACTCAAGCTCGTAAGCTACCTTTCCAAAATGACTCAAGATCCTGAAAGGTCCTACATATCGGGGATTGAGCTTCCCCTTTTTGCCAAACCTCTTCACTCCCTTCATGGGAGATATTTTCAAATATACAAAATCACCATTTTCAAATTTGAGGTCTCTTCTCCTCACATCTGCATAGGATTTCTGTCGGCTTTGGGCTTCCTTAAAACTTTCTCTAATTAGATCAACCATCTTTAAAGCCTTAAATACTGAATCTGACCTTATCAATATGGTCTCACCTACTTCAAACCACCCGATAGAAGATCTACACCTCCTTTCATAAAGATCCTCAAAAGGAGCCATCTGAATACTGGAAAATAACTATTATTGTAGGAAAACTCAATCAATGGCAAGTGATCATCCCAACTACCCTTA
Source organism: Capsicum baccatum var. pendulum (assembly GCA_030864225.1). Classification (NCBI taxonomy): domain Eukaryota; kingdom Viridiplantae; phylum Streptophyta; class Magnoliopsida; order Solanales; family Solanaceae; genus Capsicum; species Capsicum baccatum. Next base: position 111,359,928 of record CM061550.1, read on the forward strand.
AAGTCGATAACACAAGCTCTTAATATGTCCTTTGAGGTCTGAATGGTTCTATCTGCCTGACCATTTGTATGAGGGTGAAAGGTTGTACTGAGACAAACTTGGGTACCAAGACCCTTCTGAAAAGCTCTCCAAAAATGAGAGGTAAACTAGTACCCCTATTTGAAATGATGGACAACGGGACTCTATGCAATCTAACGAACTCTCTAATATAGAGCTTGGCATCGTCCTCAGCTGAATAAGAGGTATGTATAGGCAAGAAATAAACTGATTTGGTCATTTTATCTACAATAATCCAAATCAAATTATGCTGGTGACGAGAACGACGCAACCCTATCACGAAATCCATGTTCACCTCTTCCCACTTCTAAGTGGGAATACTGAACTCCTGTATTAAAACACTAGGCTTTTGGTGCTCAACCTTGACCTACTGACAATTAGAGCACTTAGCTACAAATTCTGTAATGTCTCTCTTCATCCCATTCCACTAATAGATCTCCCACAAATCGCGGTACATCTTAGTGGCCCCTGGATAAATAAAGTAACACCTGCCATGTGCTTCTGCAAGAATTTATTGCCTCAGATCATCTACACATGGCACACATAGTCTACTTTGGAAACACAATGCACCATCCCTTCTTTCGGAGAAAACCTCTACTTTCTGGTCTCTGACTGACTCTTCTAGGATCCCTATCTTGATTTTCTTTTACTTCGACAACTAAAGAAGATTCTGAAGTGTTCTGGACCCATAAACTACCCTAGATGAGTCAATAAAGAGAACTCCTAATCTATCTAATTGATGAACTTCCTGAACTAGCTTCTTCTTATCACCCTCAACATGAGCCATACTACCCATGGGCAATCAACTAAGGGCATCTGCCACTATATTGGCCTTTACCAGATGATATAAAATGTTCATATAATAATCTTTCAACAATTCTAACCACTTTCTTTAATGAAGATTCAACTCTCTCTACGAAAACACATACTGCAAACTCTTATGATTTATGAACACATCAACATGTACCCCATACAGATAATGCCTCCAAATTTTTAGGGCAAAAACAATAGCTGTTAACTCAAGATCATAAATAGGATAATTCGTTTTATGGGGCTTAAGCTGTCTAGAGGCATAGGCAATGACCTTACCCTTTTGCATCAAAACATAACCCAAATCAACTCTGGAAGCATCACAGTAAACAACAAACTCATCTGAACTATCTGGCAAGGTCAAAACTGAAGATGAGGTGAGTCGAATATTTAACTTCTAAAAACTCTTCTTATAAGAGTCTGACTACTGAAACTTGAATTTCTTCTGAGTAAATATGGACATGGGGGATGAAATAGACAAAAACCCTTCAGCAAACCATCTGTAATAGCCATCCAAACCCAAGAAACTCCTAATATCTGCTGGATAGGCCAGTTTCTCACTGCTTCGATCTTTTGAGGGTCAACTTTAATGCTATCTCTGGAAATAATATGGCCAAGTAAATCTACTGATCTAAGAAAAAACTCACACTTACTGAATTTAGCAAACAACTTATGGGTTCTAATAGTTTGCAATACAATTTTGAGATGTTCTACATGATCTTTTTCATTAAGAGAATAGACAAAGATGCCATGAATGAAGACTATAATGAACATGTCCAAGTACTGCTTGAAAACTCGATTCATTAAGTCCATGAAAGCTGCTAGGCCATTAGTTAGACCAAAGGACATGACTAAAAACACGAAGTGACCATATCAGGTTCGAAAGGCTATCTTCAAAATGTCATATTCTCTGACTCTAAGTTGATGATAGATGGATCTGAGGTCTATCTTTGAGAAATATTTGGCACCCTGAAGTTGGTCAAAAAAGTCACCGATTCTGGGAAGTGGGTATTTATTCTTGATTGTGACTTTGTTCAACTGACGATAGGCTATGCACATTCTAAGAGAACTGTCTTTCTTTCACATAAAGAGTACTGGTGCGCCCCAAGGGGAAATACTAGGACTAATAAATCCCTTATCTTGGAGATCCTTCAACTATTCTTTCAAATCTTTGAGTTCAGTTAGATCCATTTTGTATGGTGGAATAGAGATAGGCTGAGTATTCGGAAGAAAGTCTATTTTTAAGTTAATTTCCCTTTCAGGAGGAACTCCGGGAAGACCTTCAGGAAACACATATGGAAATTCCCTTACTATTGAAATCGACTCAAGATTAGGGGTCTCTGAAATAGAGTCTTTGACTCGAACAAGATTGTAAGCATACCCCTTGGATGTCATTTGTCTTGATCTAAGGTACGAAATAAGCTGACCCCTCAGTGCTGCAGTACTACCCTTCCACTCAAGGACTGGTTTATTTGGAAACTGGAAATAAACAATTCTATTTCTATAATCAACTAAAACATAGCACGAATGGAGTCAATCCATGCCAAGAATGACGTCAAAATCTGTCATCTCCAATTCTACAAGGTTTAGTGAAGTAACTTTCTGAGATACTGTAACTGGAAAGTTTCTATATACCTGTCTGGCTATAATAGATATTCCTACTGGGGTTGACACTGAAAAGGGCTCGGCGAAGGTTTCAGAACTGACCCCAAATTTGACTGCTATGTAAGGGGTTACCAAAGAAAGAGAAGCTCCAGGATCTCATAAAGCATAAATATGTAAATAAATGACTTGTAATGTACCAGTAACCATATCAGGAGAACTTTCCTGATCCTGTCAGTACTAAAATGCATAAATCCTATTCTGACACTGACCACTAGTAGCATTGGAAATGGCACCTTGCTGAGTCCGGCGACCTACAGATGTTGCTGATAAATTAGCCTGACCCTATGGGCAATCATTCCTACCTTTCCACATACCTGTTGTATACTCCCTCAACCTATGGACTGGCTTTCCACATCCAAAATACACATCGCTACCAGCCCTGGACACACCTTGATGATTTTTTTTCATACTTTCGACATAGAGGATTAGTATGGACACTACCCTGGGACTTTGAGCCTAGTGCCCTATCCTAATTATCATGTATAAACTTTTGAATAGGCGCACTAGCTGAGGATGGGGTTGGAACTGAGGATTTCTGATGGGATTGAGGACGGTTACCACCCTCTAACCTTGGCTGAGAAAATTTGAAACTACCTGTTCTTGCTCTCTTGCTCTCCCTCTCTCTCCTTAACCTTCTCCTCTTCAATCTGTTAAACATGGACCATCAACCTAGATAAGTCCATCTCCTTAATCAATATTCCAGTCCTATACTCCTTGACCATATTATCAGACACTCTTAATACAAATTTGCTCATCCTACACTTATTATTAGCTACCTGGCCAGCTGAGTAAACTTGAGGGAATACTCTTTCAAACTCATGTTGCCCTATTTCAAATTTATAAACTCTAACACTTTAGCTCCCCTTATCTCCAATGGGAAAAATATATCTAAGAAGGCAGTAGCAAACTCTTCCCATTCTATAGGCCCTGCATCTGCGCCTCTATCTTCTTTTTATTATTTAAACCATGTGTGTGCTACATCCTGCAACTGGTAAGCAGCCAACTCAGCACTCTTACTAGAAGCTACCCGCATAATGTCTGTTACCTTTTGCACTATGTCGAGAAATTCTTGTGCATCCTCTTCAGGCTTGGATCCTAAAAATGGAGGAGGCTTTATTAGGGTAAAGTCCCAAATCCTAGCTGTGGCAGTATTAGCCACTAGATTGGCCTGAACAGCAGTTGGCCGAACATTTTAAGCTGCTACAAAATGATCTAGAGTGGTGAATGCAGCTCTGAACTCTGCATGGGAAACGTGCTCATTCAAGGGGTCTTTCTAAATGGGTAGAGGTGTTGCTGGTTTCTAGTTCTTCATTCGTTAGACTTTCTGGGAGGCATATTCTGTAAACAGAAGGAAAAGTTAAATTAGATAGAGAGTTTAAATTTAGCTCCTGCCTATTCGCACACTATGAAAACTGAAAGAAGGAAAACTTTTCCTATAAGTCTTATAGCCTCTTGCCCATAAGTGCGGCGCGCTTCACACCCATGCACAAGACTCTAATCAATGTAACTTTCAGAATCCCTAGGATACTTTAAAACCTTAGGCTCTAATAACAAGTTTGTAATGCCCCGAGAGTACACCCTGGATGCCACACGGTGCTTACGGTCATAAGTGACCACAAGCTAACCCATGATACGGATACCTGCTGTGAGTACTGGGTAAAACTCATAACAAAATATCATATGCGGAATTTAACTAAAAATGGCATAAGGTTTTAAATCATATTTCTAATATTGTCTGTAAAACAACACTGGCAATACTGATAAAATGGCTGATAATAACAACTGAAAGCTAACTGACTATCTATACTAGTCTGAAAGCCTCTAAACTGTCTGACTATGGAGTTGATGGGACAAGCCCCCAATTAAATCTGACTAACTAGATAGTTGAACTACCGACATAATTGAATATAACATATCTCATCCTCGAAGGATGAGGACTCACTACGGCTGTTGCTGGTGCACTGGAATGTCTTAGTACGATCCAAAATTTGAGCGTCCAAACCTATAATATAAGACATCATAGCACAATAAAATAGTATTCGATAAGTACTTTGAATGTACTAGTATGCTAAATAAGGTTAGTCTGATATGCATGGGTTCACGTGCATGAGTAATAACTGACTGAATGTATAGCATGAGATACTGAGTAAGAATGCTTGTAAACTGTGTTTTGCAGAAATTTTGACTTTTGAGAGTCGCCACTTAATTTATTTGAAAAGGAATAAGAAAACCTTTATACGATACTTTAAATGATCCAAAACAAAAAAAAGATTTAAATTTAAAGATTTTGAGTAAGTGGTTCCTATTAACATTTTAGGAAGGTTTTTAAGGCACCTAAAACATCCGCTAACTTGCGGTTATCCAAGCTGTTTGAAAACATCTTTTGACTGACTTCATTAAGATTGATTGTTAAAAAGTGATTGATTTTAGAAAAAAGATTTGTGTAAAATAGATTTGGACGACTTAGTATGGATTTAACCAAGTCTAAGCAAATAAAAAACAAATAAGCACATAAAAATGAAAAGGTAATAGGAAGTGAAAGACTTAGGCCATTAGGCCCAAATCAATAAACCTTTCCTAATCTAATTTGGGCTTTCGACCCATCATTACCTGTCCTAATCTAAATATTGGGCTTTCGGCCAACAACCTGTCCTAAACTAGTTTTCGAACCTTTGAGGCCCGAAATCCGCTTCACCTGTATTAAATTACAACTTTGGATTCGAGGCCCAAATGAATGAATAAATAAATGACTAAGTGATAAAAAAAAAGACAATAATAAAAATCAAGACTTTTCAAGTCTCTTAGTGAACTCATTAATGAGTTTTGATCCATTTTCCTTCTTCGTCTATCTTCTAGCACCCGCATGCCATATAGTCGACCTTGGGTTTAAACTTTGAACTTGACTCAAAGAGGTGGGCCTCATTGGCCCATTACAAAATGCAAGAGGAGAGGAGTCCATTTGGACTCAAGACATTTTTTGCCTGCAAAAAAAGGTAAAAAAATTAATATACATTCAAGGCATAAAAGTGACATATTTCAAAGCAAAAGAAAATATCAAGAATTGATTTTTGAATTATAATGATGTGCACACTTGCACACATATAACAAAAGAGAGAGTCAATAGATAAAATGCAAAGCAAAGACATCCACTATCATGCCTCATGATTTATGTTCACATTAAGAATGAATAAATGTAAAAGAAAGAAGGCCATATTCAATGAATTAATGCGAGAAACAAACAACATAAGTTTGCGAAAGTAAAAAGATGAGGCAAAAAAAAATACTCATGACTTCTAAAATTGAACAAACATAAACACTAATCCATATAACAAAAGAAAATAAAGGTTAAATTTTCAAGAAAAAGAATCTTTAAATTTCAATTAAGGCGACATTAACGAAAATTCATACATCTAAATTACAACCAACATTTTATGGAAAAACGTGTAATGACCTATGGTTTATAGTTCTAAGACATCGTTGATTCGCTTTTGATATTATGAATAAAAGAGAGACATGAATCAAGTCTTTACACACACAAAGAGCACATATAACAATCCAAAGTAAGAAAATAAGAATAAAAGTTTAGCATCTCTAAAAGTGAAATTTCGTTCAACAATCATACTAAGCATGAGTCAAAAATATCCAAATAATTTTATTTAGCCACAAAAGTCCGAACTTTCTCATCATTTTGACAAGACAACATGAGAACAAAAGAGGAATAAACATCTTGGATGAAAAATAAAGCTAGTTTTTCATCTCTTATATGAGGATTTTGCAATCCATTAGAATAATTAACAAGCAAATGACAAGTTCTTGACTTAACTAATTACTATTTTTATTAAGGAGAAACAAACAATAATAACTATTTTTCCAACATAAAAGAAACAACCTTACATGCTAAAACAAACATATACGCCAACAATAAATTTAAACAAGGCATGAGTTCGACTTTTGAGCAAAGATCAAAACTTTATACATAACAATCAAAGAATAAAGTCAAAAGACAAAACAATCAATATTAACTATTCTTTTCAACATAAAGAAAATAACTTTACATGCTAAAAATAAACATATTTACCAACAATGAGTTTAAACAAGACATGAGTATGTTTTTCAAGCAAAGATCTAAACTTTATCCAAAATAATCAAAGAATAAGGTCAAAAGGCAAAAAATTCAATATTAACTATTCTTTTCAACATAAAGAAAATAACTTTACATGCTAAAAAACAAAAATATCCACCAATAATGAGTTTAAACAAGACGTGAGTATATTTTTCAAGCAAAGATCTAAGTTTTATCCAAAATAATCAAAGAATAAAGTCAAAAAAGGCACGTACAACTATTGCTAGCTCATTTTTATATCATGAACATGAAAATAATTAAAATATTAATACCACAATGTTCTATGGCCTTCAAGGCCACCTACAACAAACAATTCCAGCAAACAAAATTATAACTACGAACTACGAAGAATAAAAAGATGAAGAAGAAAACAATAATAAAACTAAAAAAAAAAGAAGGTGTGTTTACCTTTTTGGAAGCAACAAAACGAGACTACGAGCTTCATCAAAATCAATCACCACCTAAAAACATCGTCGGCAACTCAAAAAATTTGATTAGCCGACCAACTCTCTGAAATAAAAAAAAAATACTAAATAAAAATAACTATTTTACTCAAAAGATTTTTTCACCTTTCTAGCCTTTTTTTTACTTTTCAATCCCTTTTTTCTACCAAAGTAGTGGTAGTATTTATAGGAGAGAATGCATTTTTTCTTTCTTTTCTCCACCAATGTGGAAGAAAAGTATTTATAGGAAAGGATGAGAATTTATTTCTTGTCATCCACCAATGTGGGAGAAAAAATATTTTGGGATATTTTTGGAATTTTAAAATTGAAGATAAGGTGAGGTGGAAGATAATGTGGGGGGAAATTATACCATGTAGTATAATTTTTTAATTTTAAAATTAGGAAAGGACAAAGTTGGGGAGAAATAGTACAATGTAGTACAATTTAAAATTATTTTTTGGTGGGAATTGGGTAGAAGTTATGAGAGCTTTTGGAAATTTTGGAGTTATTTAAAATATCACCCCAATTGAGATTTAAAATTTAGCCAAATTTATTTAATTTTGACCAAATAAAAAATCAATTGGCGGATTGCATTGCAATTATGGCCAAATCTAATAGATTGGCTAAATTTAATTGAAATTTGATACTAATTAATACTTTTTTAATCCCGAGCTTATTGATTTAATAAAATCAATGCATATTTATCCAAATAAATTATTTTGATAATACATTATATTAAAATCAAGATTTTAATCATTATATTTATTTTCAAAATAATCCTTGATTAAAATCCAATATTCCATAGAATAAATATTTAAATAATCAAATTATATAATCTCGTGCAATTGAACAAGATAATATATAATCACTACTTAAAATGACAAAATTACGTACAAATATATTTAAAAAAAAATATTCGAATGAAATAAATATTTTAATTTTATTAAAAATCAAAGACATTCAGGATTAAATTTAGTCGTGGAGGGCAAAAATTAGGTGTCAACTGACTGTAAAGACTGAGAAAGCATGACCAAGCATAAAACAAATTTTGAAATAGTTTGTAAACTGAAATACTGAAATAATGGTAACTGAATAACTGATACAGTATGTTGTGGTCAAGCAAACCTGAAACTGAATGCTGAACTGAATACTGAGCTGAAACTTTAGGAGCTAGCTATAACCGACATGCCCTAATATACTATCAGGGTCCAACCTGTAACCCCAGCTGGAAGGGTGTTAGTATCATGCCACGGGTACTAACAATGGCTATGTGGATCCACTAATCTGATATCCTGAAGGATGAGGGTGTCATGCCTGGAGAGATAAGTGTCACATGCCTACTGACGGGAGAGACTCCATCCCTATGTTCACTTGGTGCTAAGGTTTTACTCCCAACTGAAAGAAACTATTTTTGAACTAATATAAGTTTGACTTATGACAACTGATCGAACTGTTAGTGGTGATGGTTTATCTGAAATTATTTTGGAAGTACTGAAAACTAGATAAACAGCTGAAATTTTTGGGCATTCAAACCCCCAGGACTCGATAACAATAACAATAAGATCATAGTAAAATTATGAGGACATGACATGTAAGCACTTATTCAAAACTCATTCTTGTAGGCATTTCATCAAACACTTGCAATTCATGGCTTATGCTAAGCATGGGAATAATTTTAAAACTTGCAGTAATAGGATGATTTCAATACTAACATCACCAATTGAAGTTTAAATCAACGAACAACACCCTTCAAACGTATGGGATTCAATAACAACAACAATACGTGTAAAGCATGGTATAAATCAAAATTCGTGGAAATTCATGGTTAAAATCATATTAACATGTAAAAATCATTGATTTGAAATTTGAAATTGGGTTTTTGGATTCCATGGGTGGAAAGGGCCCATGGATGAATATTTAACATACCTTGCTCGAAGGATTTGTGAAGTTCTTGGTGGGTTTCTTAAGGCTTTGATTTGACTTAATGAACCTAGGGTTTGTTCTTGAGAAAAAATGACTTTCGATTGAGAGAATTTGAGTAAAAGATGACCAATTATGCTATTTGGGGCTTTGATCCCGAGTTATGGACCCATTGGGTGTGGCGTAAATGACCTCTTTGCCCTTTAAAATGCAAAAAAAAGCTACAGAGAATACACGGTCTGGATTGGGTAGGGCTCCGGGGGCTCCGAAGTGCCGCTCTGGGTAGGGCGCTGCAGGCTCTCCCAGCACCGTACTGGGTGGGGATCCACGGGCTAATCACCCTGGGTTGCTGTTTCGGAAGTCCAAACACGTCCTTACACTTGTTCGAAAATTTCAAAACTCACCCGAGATGTACTATTGACTTCGTCAATCATGATTCAACTTAAAAACTAACTTTTCGATGTCAGGAAGATAAAAAAAAATAAATTCATCAAAGTTAAGGGATTTAGAAATGACTAAGTCTTAACACTTAGTAAAATATTCTAAGTCTTGGACCCCCTTCTTACATGCAAGAGTGAGCTGAAACGAGCTAGGATTATGGGGTATTACAAAGAATAGAGATTTTTTTTACAAATTCCTTCTATTTCTTCATGGTATCAAAACAATAGGCTATTCTGATCTTTTTAACTCTTCCTCATTCCAAAACAACAACAATTCTTGAGAAAACCATCATCCTAATGTCACTGTAGGTAGTGGATCTCAAGCTATGGGTTCTAAGAATCCACTCTTATTTCATCCATCAAATTCACCTGGCATGAATCTTGTCAATTCCATCATTAATGGGCATATTTTTGCAGAATAGAAGCAAATTCTTTGTATTGCACTCTTAGCTAAGAACAAACTTGGATTGATAAATGGGATTTGTAGGTCACCAACTGTTGATTCTACTTCATATAGGCTTTGGAATCATTGTAATGACACATTCCCTTCCTAGATACTTAACTCCCTCTCAAAGGTTATAGCAGCCAGTGTTCTTTACTATAAAACTACTAAAAATTGGTGGAATGATTTTAAAGATAGGTTTGGCCTGTCCAATAGGACCAAACTCTATCACCTACAAAAAAAGATCAATGATTAAATGCAAGGGAATAGTAATATAATAGGTTATTTTACCAATCTCAAGATCCTTTGGGATGAGCTTGATGCTCTGTGTTATTTGTAACATGTGTGTAATTATTCATGGGGAGGGAGGATGCTAAGATGTTGAAGTGTCATCAAGATTGAAGATTAATTCATTTTTTATGGGACTGAATGATACTTATGATTCTATGAAAAACAACTTACATATGATTTTCCCCTTCTTAATGTGACCCTTGTTTACACTCTCTTGATTCAAGATGAGAAGCAAACAGAAGAAAAGAGAGAACCACATCAATCCTCAACTCCCTACAGATTCTTCTTCCTATCTAGTTGCACAACAATCAAGTCCCAGATATCAAAACTATGTACCCAAAGGCAGAAAGGACAACTTCATCTACTCTCACTTCAGAAAACCAGGACATATTGTTGAAAAATATTACAGAATTATTGGGTTCCCTATTGATTTCTAGTTCACAAAGAACCAAAATCAAAATCAGAAGTTTCAGCTAGGGATCAAGATCAATGCAATTCTTAGAACACCTAATGCACAACACATTATATTTCTTGAAGGAGGTGGGAACCTTTTCACACCTGAACAAACCGCTAGCTTTCTTCAACTACTGAAGAATATTGAGTGTGGTAATCCAAAAATGTTAAATTTAGATGTAGCTAATGTGGTTCAACATGCTGGTAATATTTTCAATAATCTTGTTTCTTATTTCACTTATATGAATACTGATTCTTTAATTATTGACTCAGGTACTTCTTAGCACATGTTATATGATGCCAATTTTTCTCCAGTATTAATCCTTTTTCCCCTCCTCTTTTTATCAGTATTCCTAATTTTTTTAGAGTAAAAGTCACTCATGGAGGTTCTGTCACTCTTTTCTCTAAGTTAATTCTTCACAATGTTTTATTTGTCCCATCCTTTAAAATTAATCCAATTTTTGTCAATGATTTTTGCAAAAAATTTCTGTGCTATCAATTTATTCATCTATGCACTACTTAATGCGGGACCCTTTAGTGAAGATCCCTTAGGCTCTTGGTCAACCTAGAAATGGAATATACATTCTTTAATCCCCAATTTCTGTAGTTTTTACTTATTTGCGTTCCTCTAAGAACAACTTAGGATCACTTTCTAGTTTTCCCATTTCAGATTGTAATAATTTTAGTAGTTCAGTTTCTGTAAGTTTCAATTCTAATGTAAAACTGTGGCAGATTAGGTTGGGACATTTATACCTTTATGCAATGAAAACTATGAGTTTTCTTTCTTCTTCTTCTTCTTCTTCTTCTTCTTCTTCTTCTTCTAAATTTGAGTGTTCTTGTGTTATTTATCCATTAGCTAGACAATTCAATTACCTTTTCTTCTTAGCTCTATCAAAATCAAACATATATTTGATTTAATTCACATTGACACTTGGTGTCCATATATATCTTCTACTCATGATGGTTATAGGTACTTTCTTACTATTGTTGATGATTTTAGTAGATGTGCATGGACTTATCTTTTCAGTGCTAAAAGAAATGTTTTCTTCATGCTCAAACTTTTTATTATTTGTGGTAGATAGGCAATTTAATCGCAAAGTCAAAATCATCAGTCTGACAATGCTCTAGAATTAGGTACTAGCATAATGATTTTCGGATATTCTGACTCTTAAGGGATCCTTTATCAAACCTCATGTACTGGGACTCCTCAACAACATACATCTTTTGTAACGATTCGGGAGTACCCCCTGGACATCACACGGTGCCTAAGACTATGAGTAGTCTCAAGCTAACCCTTGACATCGGTATGGTCCGAAACTCTTATGGAAAGTTAAGTAACATATGCATATAAATACGGAACGAAACAACTTTAAATCTTTTTCTCAACTTGAAACTTGAAATCTCCAATAAATTCTTTAAACTAAAAACATACATAGTCGGACAAGCCTCTACTACTAACTAGAAAGCCACTAGGACAGACCCCAGTTGACCCGAATGAAATCTGAAATCAAGTAACTAAGATAACTTTCATCAACGACTAAGAATCTCATAAGCCAAGACCTCAAACTATGAGGACTCACCAAATATCAGGATGTAGGAAGTGATATCCATGATCAATCGTGCTGCTGAAAATGAGCACCAGAACCTACATTTTAAGATAATGTAGCACATAGACATATATGCGTGGGTCAGTACTTTGGAATATACTGAGTATATGTGGGTGAATAAATAATTTAAGTAGAAAAAATATATATAAATATGCTTTCAAACCAATTCATGCTAAGTTTAGAGGACTCACCTTGGACTTGAGTAAAACTAAAAGTTGTATGATCATAAAACATTAGTAATAAAGCATACTAAATAAACTTAGTGAGTCATTACACTTAGTTTCTAAAATTTTTTCTTTTAGTATTTCTTGTGGGAGATTCTTCTAACTAACATAAACCATGTGAGCTATCATGGAGTCCAACTTTTTATACACGTTGGGGGAGAGCTGTCCTATCCTTTCGATCAGAATAGAACCTTAACTTAAGTAATCACTGAACTTAACCCATATTGGGACTTAAACCTACGGTGGCTCATAGTTTTAGTAATTTAGGATACGTTCATCTACATTCCTTTCTCTGTGCTAAATATTACTCCCAGAATACATATAGGCTCATGCTTAAGAAATCCACCTTAAAATAGCATAAAGGTTTATAGATTGGAAACTAGTTATGGTGCCCTTTACTTAAATCATCATAAGAAGAAACACTTGTGGATTTCATATCTTATCTTATATACAAAAATCAAATTGAACTTAATCATGTTGTAATACATACAATTGAAGCTTAGAGCTTAAGTTTCTTGTAAACTCAGTGCTTATGCTTAAGCCTTGAAATTCATACTTTCTTTCATGGAGCTTATAAAAAAATATCATACTCAACACTTATATAGAAAACTTTCATCAAACTTCAAGTCAAACTAATGAAATTCAAATCATAATATCTATCTTGCAACTTAAAACAAGAATAGAGGGAAACTCTTATGAACTTAAATCCTTCAAATCATATGATAATGTTAAAATTCAGAAGATGGGAACTAAGACGATTAGCTTAGCTAGCGTTCCGGGAACTTGGGCATGAACCCTAATTGAAAACATGTAAATTAAACTTTAAATATCAAGTTTTTTGTGTACAATGATGAAAGAATACCCTTGTTCGAAACCCCACATACCTGGATTTACTTGACTTGTAAAGAGATCCTGAACTTAGAGACTTGAGAGATGTTCTTGTGGGAGAAACCCTAGCTTTGATATTCTTGAGAAAGGGAGGAGAAACAATGTTGTTAATTGACTGTGAATAGAGTAAAATAATTCCTCTTTTAAGTTATAAGTCGTGGGTTGAAAGTTTCAAGAGGAGAAAAGACCAAAAAGTCCCTCAACTAAACGTATAGAAATTTGACCGCCAGTCATCATGAGTCATCTCACGAATCATACCATCTGGTTACGAGTGGACCTAAAAACTCATAACCTTGGTAGAAGCTAAGAAAGTATGCACTGGTCTAGATACGAATCATATCTTATGACTCGTAACATCTCATAGCGACTTGTAGCAACCTCTCATAGCTTGGACAAAAACTTAGAGAACCAACATTGCTGACCTTACAACCCTCACTATACGACTCATAACTTGTAGTGACGACTTCTAGGGTTGAGTCATTAAGTGACCAGAAACTTTAAGCCTCTCCATTGGGCTGGTCACGACTGGTCTATACGACTCATATAGTAATCTTACGACTCCAAGGGTCGAGTCATACCTAAAATAAAGCATCAACTATTTCATACTATCTTGGCTACGACTACAACTTACAACTCGTGAGGAGTCTTAACGACTCGAGGGATAAGTTGTGAGTTCTACAGTGACTTTGAAAGCATGAGGTATAACATCTTTTGGGGACCTCTAGAGATTTTTTACATCAGTCTCACTTAACTATTTTTTATTAGGGTGAATGTGTCCTTACCTCCACCTTCTTAATTATTAGATTTCCTTATTTTATTCTTAAAGGAAAGACCCCATACCAGATACTTTTTGGCAGACACCCTCCTATAAGTTTCCCAAACCATTCTTTTTTTCCTGTACCATATCTCACAGTAGACCTATTTTTCTCCCAGATCTACACCCTATGTCTTTATTAATTATTATCCTAACAAGAAAATTTACAAACTCCTAGAAATCTTAATAAAAAGGATTTTATCTCTAGATATGTATATTTTCATGAGTCCATTTTCTCCTTTTCTACTACTTCTACTTCTACTCCTCCTATGTTTTCCCTTTCTCCTATTTTCAATGACACTTTTGATCCTATTCCTCAATCTAATATTCCTCTTAATGCTCCTCTATTCACTTCCAATCCTGGTATTCCTTTTATTGATATTCTTACTCTTTCTATTGCCCCTGCAGCTAGAAGATCAACTAGGGTGGTTAAAATTTCTTCTTATTTAACTGATTACTTATGTAATTATGTTGTGCTCACTGACAACTCTTCTTGTTTTGTTAATCTTTTTACTCCATATAAGTTGCCTATTTCTATTTTTTATGTTTTGAATCAACAGGTGTTTGATTACGTTACATAAATTACTGAACCTAATAGTTTTTCACAAGCTGCACGACACCTTGGTTAACGATAAGCTATGCAATATGAATTTGAAGCTCTAGAGGCTAATCCAACTTGGTCAATTGATGATCTTTCTATTTGGAAAAATGTTTTGTCTTGTCAATAAGCTTATAAAGCAAAACATTGCTCAGATGGACACATTGAGAGGTTAAAGGTACATTCGGTTTTGCGTAGGGCTACTCAAATGGTGAGAGTAGACTTCATTGTAATGTACTCTACTGTAATCAAAATTACTACTATAAGATGCCTCCTTGTTGTCGCCATTAAGAAGGGTTGGGATTTGACTCAATTAGACGCAAATAATGTATTTCTACTTGGGAATTTACAGGAATAAATATTCATGAAATTCCTTCCCGATATGACTAGTGCAAGCCCCAAACAAGATTTATGACTTAATAAGTCTTTATATGGTTTAAGACAAGCATCCAGAGAATGGTTTGATAGTCTTGCCGTTACGTTGAGTTTTAAGGGGCTTTTTTTCTCTTTGAATGACTACAGTTTGTTCTTTAAGCAAGATGGTGATTCTATATCTATCATTGCAGTGTATGCAGAGAACACCATTCTCACAGGTAACAACCCTTCAGAACTTTCACATCTCAAGGATTTTCTGCATTAAGAATTTCAAATCAAAGACTTGGGGCACTTATATTACTTTTTTAGCTTAGAAGTTATTTGTGAATCCCAAAGACTCATTGTTTGTTAAAGAAAGTTCATTTTTGACCTTCTCTATGAACATAATTGTTATCACTTACCAGTGGATAACTCACCCTTGCATCCTTCTTGTAAACTTTCTGCCAAAAATGGTAAGTTACTCGCAGATCCCTTTATTTATCGGCATCTTATCTGGAAAATCAACTATTTAACCTACACACGCTCAAACTTATCATTTGCAGTTCAATAATTTTCAAAATTTATGCAACATTCTTGAGTTCACCATTTTACTATTGCTCTCTGTGTTGTTCAATATCTAAGCCAATCTCCAGGTCAAGGTCTCTTTTTTTGTGCAAATCTGTCCATTTCTGTTCTTTTATTTGTGATGCAGACTGGGCATCATGCATTGGCTCTTGCTAATCTAGAAATGGTTACTTTATCAGTATTGGTGGCTTACCCATATCGAGAAAATCTAAAAAAAAAGTTTTCTTCTCTTTGTCCTCCACCGAGGTAAAGTATCGATCAATAAAAAGACTGGTCACCGATTCAACTTGGCTCTATTGCTTATTAACTAATCTATCTTCTCCCCCATTCTACCTATACCTATTTACTTCAATAGTCAAGTCACTCATTATATCATCCGCAATCTTATTTTCCATGAACGGATGAAGCATGTTGAGCTCAACTGTTACTTCATTCGTCAACAGTTCACCACCGGCTTGATTTCCCTCTTGTCCCATCTTCCTCTGAAACACCCCATGTATTGATGTTGTGGTCTAATGCACACGCAAGTGCATACGATTTTTCAAGTAATATAGTGACTAAAATAGTTGGATATCGTACCCACGAGGACTATGTAACTAGCAATTCAGACAACTTTAATTTTTGACAAGAATATATTAAATCTTTCAAAGTATCAAGATGATTGTGAAGTTTAAAATAGAAATATAATTAATAAAGAAATAACAAATTGTGACAATAGCAAGTAAGCAGGGTTGTAAACAATAATAGTGGGAATTCCAGGGTTGAGACACTTTTAACAATCTTACAAATCTCTATTCTTCTCGTAGTTCAGTTGATTATCGGGTTATTGATTTGCAGGGTTTAGAGTATGATCATGGTCTCTCGATCATCTAATCTTCTACCTAACTGGACATTATAACTACATCGTTGAGCAGAGATATAATAATCCAATTAGATGCAATAAGTTATCCTCCTGCAAGTGAACCAAACAAGGCTTCTAGGTATATCTCTATCCTAGATGCTAATTCAAATTTCTTATTTTCTAAAAGAATAAGAACCTTTCTCCTTAACCTCTTCGGTCTAGCCTACGATTCTCCTCTTAGATTCACATAGGAGTATAAGTTTATTTTAATGGTGGCCAATCATCAAAATAGTCAGCACAAGAGATTAAGAATAACCCATACGATAATTCAATATTAAACTACAATAAAGATTATCAAAGAACAATCATATTCTCGGTCTCATTTCCAGAACAATGTTGTTTAGCCACTCATGTTTGAATTCAATATCAAGAAAAAATAATTAAACGTATCACTAAGTAATCTTTGAATAATAAAGTTCAATGAACCCTAAGAGAAGTATTGAAAGTGTTTCTGCCTCTACTGTATGTTTCCAAAGTAGTCTCCATTGTGTTTAAGTGTTCTTTTTATAGTAGGACAATTTTAGCCTTGTGGGGAAAGACCTTTGTGCCATGTTAGTCACTTCATGGGAAAGAGGTCCGCATCATGTAGGTTACTCCGGTGGAATGAGGTACCTGCTGTGGGCTAATCGCGGACCCTCACTAGAAATTCCCTCTAATCCAAAAATACACTAAGGCACATTCCTTCTTAGCTGATTGTTTCTTCAATTACCTCTGCCTTCAAATGCATGCTTTTCAAGATCAATCCACTTCTTCTCAAATCCATACCATCAATCCCAAAGCATCAATCATCTCTCACTTCCCATCATGCATTTAATTTTGCCCGATTCCATGAAAAATCAACCCTTCATCACTAATCATGTCCATTAGACAAATCATGCAATTACACAAACACAACAAGAATAACACATTTTAACTCATATAGTAAGTCCTATTGTGGGTGAATATCGGTGCTTGGACATATAAATACGCCCAAGATCACCACCCCATACGTAGAACTTTGTTCTTCCTCGAACAACTTCAAGCAACACTATATTCAATTAAGCTTAACATCACAACCTAGGCAAAATACTTGTGTTGAGCACTCATAAACAAAACAATGAATTTTACTTCACAATATGTAAATTCACTTATATAAACATGGGATTAGTTTTTTCAACAACATCCTTATCTCAAAGGTGAACTTCTAATTTTCTAGAAAACTCAATCAAGTTACTCGATCAAGAACATTATAAGTCACCTGGCTATCATCCACATGCACCCTTAAAACAAGAAAGTTTCCCACATTCATTCACAATCTTCTAATATACAACGAAATAGAAATATCAAAAATGAATTGCTCTCTCTCAACAAGGGATTCATACATGATAGACAATGAACCATAAGCTTGATCTTAGTGTATTACTCCACTAATAGTCGAATGTGGGGATAAAGGATCAACTAGGTCTTCCAAGGTTGTAATGTAGGCTAAGTGACAGGTAGGAACTATTTGGGTAAATAGTAGCTAGTCTCCCTAAGATCTTAATTACATCACATAAACATTTACATCATCAGATTAACAACCAAATTCTTTCCTCACAACCTTCCCTTCTTCTCTTATTTTAGCCCTATCTTCTTAAACTTATTACACACTATAGTGGAAGTGTCATCTATTTACCACTTTGTTTCTTTTGGAATTTTGTTTTTCTTTTCTGCTTCTTTTTTATTTATTTTCTTCTCATTATTTCATACTCTCAACCACCACAGATATCAAATTCCTATCTCAATAGCAATCTCTTAAGGGCTTCAATTTCACCATACTCCTTATTCAAATTTCTACTCCTTAATCTAATAATTTCAAATAAAGCGCTTAAGAGTTTTTGGGTCAAATTTTGGTTAAAGAACAAAAGAAGAATAAGCTCTTATAAGGCTACCAAAGAAATTAAACTACAAGCTCAACGGGGCTAACTAGGGATATGCGCAAAGGTAGGTTCATGAGGTCTAAGAACTTGGCTATCAATAAAATGCCTACATAATTTCCTAAACCCAACATCCTTTATTTCTCTTTGTAAACACATTGGCCAAGTTTTAGAGATCACTATGCATGTAGAATAACCAAAACCCTCTCTCACTCTTTGTGCATGCTAGATTCAAGTCGGATTCCTGTTGGTTTCTGATCTCGTACTTGTCAAATTCAAATTTATCCAACAAACTAAAAATTATGCCCAGTGAGATTAAGTGTCTACGCTAGATCTTTTTTAACTTTATGACATGCTTCCATTTCAAAATAATTATGTTCTAAGTCAATCAATTGCATGGCCCAACACAAAGAATTTCTCCTTAAAGTTGCGATTCGATTCTTATCTCTTCTCAATTTCCTACGACTAACTCCCCTTAAGATGGTCATCATCCATCCATCATAGAGGAGGGCACTAACTGTGATGACTTATTAAGAATTACCTTGAGGGCAAAACAAAACTTTTACTCCTATTTTAAACAAAGTAACTAATAAGCAAACTACTACTACCTAAATCTCATCAATACTAACTATTATAGACCGTATAGTTCCAAATAGTTAGAATGAATGAATCCAACACACAAAAAGAAAAATATCCAACAAAATAAAACAATAAGAGTACATGGAATGAGATACCACCACCCCATACTTAAAATGAAGCACTGTCCCAGTACTTGCAAAATAAACCAAGTATGAGGTGGGGAACAACTCCTTGGTCATATCTCATCCATATCATCATCAGAATCTAGACCATAGGCCTCAGCTCCCAAGTCTGGGTCATCGGCGTCATCTTCCTTATCTGACTCCAAATCTGAATCACACAATCGATGCTCCTTATTAGTGAGCACATTATCATCTACCGACTCTATAAAGTCTGGGACAATCTACAACATGGTCATAGAATGAAGACCAAGAGGATAGTCAAGATCAATAGCTCGGATCTCCTGTTGTGTCGCTGGGTGTCCTCCTATCCTCAACTGAAGCATATGGAGCCCATACACCTGGGTTGTGATCTCATTATTCTGATCCTGACACACAAGCATAGTCAATATTGGACCATGAATACCAATGACCCCCTTAGTAATGGATATATATACGGGATGAGTGTCCACTCCCAGCCTATAATAGAGGTCCTCCTCTTCTACAATAAGATCCCTTAAAACTGCATCAGTAAACCACCAAAACCATACCCGTGCCCCGCCTGGAACCTTGCCTTCCTCATGGCCATAAAGATGACAACACCTACATTCACATTAATATCATCACGCATTAAGGCAAAGTTAATACATACCCTATCGCGTGTCACCTTAGTCATGTGTGTCCCATGTACGAGATAAGTATAGATAATCTTTTCCCACATACGGGCCTCCCTATTTATCTGACTGTGGGGGAATGTAAGGTGAATGCCGCTGTCCATATGATGTATCCACCTGGCCATAGAGTGGTTCCCACATAATAGATGATGGATGTTTTCATAAGGAGGTTCGATGTACATCTGCTTCAAAGGCTCAACATCTACCTTCTATGTACCTAGAAAGACATTCAAAGAATGAGCAGTAAAAGTCACCACCAGGCCTCGTATCTTGACTTCTGAGTCCCTCTCCCATGGGTCGCAATTTGTGTAAAACTCTCCAACAAAGCTTAAATTGCACTCATGGGGTTGCCTAAGTAGGAAGTTTATGTGTAGCTCCTCTAAGTGGCGCACCATTCTAGGGAACTCTCTCAACAAGATGGCTCGATTAATGAATTGATCTGCAAAATACTTAGACTCATTGTGCTTTGAATACCACTTTTTTTTGGCCTCTACAACCTATCTAGTATCATACCTCCTAGATTGCCCATGTGGGTTAGCTGAAGGTCGGGGAACACGACCAGTTTGCCTATTCTTTTTACGTGTCGGCTTAGAAGGTCTAACCAAGGTCTTACCTTTTGCTGACAACTAGACATCTCACCTGGTAATCACAACATTCAGTAACCACATCAAACAATACACCTATCTTGAACTAAAAAACACTAAGTATGAGAAGGTTTTGAAGATACCCCACACTTAGTTACTAGCACAAGTGCGTAAGTATGAGAACTAGGGTACTCAGACTTTCCCTATTAAATATATATTTCGCATAAGCACAACTTATCCGATATCAAGCGATCATTGATTCAAACTATCATGCAATCTTATGGCATTAATAATCCATATTATTTCATCAAAACAACATTAAGTGTACACATTTCATTGTCTCAACAGAACCACACCAACATAAACTCATACTTATTTCTAATTTAACACTTTTACTCAAGTGCATGCACGATGTAAAACATAAACTTAAGGGCAATGGCACACATATCTAAGTTTTGTAGCAACCACGAAGTGTGTGGAGATTAACAAACCACCCTACACTTAGTTTTTCTCATGGCAGTGTAACTTAACAACCACAAGGTACTTAGACTTTCGTTGTCAACAACATACACCCCACATGCTAAAGTAAGTTCTACTAAACTCAAACCTTCACTTACACATATATCAATGCAAGATACTCACATGTTATATATTCTACTAACAACTCATGGAAACAATCTATATCCACAACAATGGAACAAGCAAAGCAAATTAAGCATCATAAAAGTTTTCTAGGACAAACATATTTTATAAACCCACATTATCTCACTAAGTAGCAATCAAACAATTATATACTTCAATTATGCCTAAGACCGATTCACTTCTTGCACTCAAACAATCAAAGCAATAAGAATATAAGAACTTACCTTGGTTGTCTTGAAGAAGATGATTGAAAAGCTTTTTGTTGTTTGATAGAAAATAGCACAAAATAAAAGAGAGAATTTAGCTTGTGGTATTAGGGGCGACATGGCTAGGGCTTCTATAGTAGATAGAAATTGGGAAAGTAATAAAGTATATAAAGAAAAGGAGAAGTGAGGGGATCGGTTCTTTAGATTTTAACTAGGATTAGGGGGTCTGCATCGGAGGCATAGCACTTGGGCTAGCCTCCATGCCGCATCGCTTATTTCACAGGAGTAGGACATGTGTCACATTACTTATTTCATAGGGGTGAGCCATGCTCCGCGAGCATATCGCGTAGAGTTACTGGAAATTACATTTTTTGCCAAGGATTTTAGCATTTTGGGGGAACATTTCCTTTTCTTTTTCACCATGTACCTCTCCGTAGTGCGTATCTCACTTACCCAAAAGCTTTACTTTGACACAGTTTTACTCACTTCTCGTATTTCCTCATGCTGCCTAGTTTCTCATTCCTGCACACTAAACAAAAACAACAAACTAACATAAGAAAAAGTGGGTTGCCTCCAACTCAGCGCCTTAGTTTTAGTTGTCGCACGACACATCTTTTTGTATTTTTGCTTTCTTTTCTATTTTTTTCTTTTTCTTTTAACAACTAAGAAATAAACTATACTATTACACTACATTCTTGGGTTGCCTTCCATGCAACGCCTTAGTTTATGTCGTTTCATGACCCAACTCAACTTCATTTGTCTACAAAGGTGACGGACGTCTTATGCTGATCCCCATGATCTTCCCAATAATGCTTCACTCTCTTCCCATTCACCAAGAATTTTTCACTCATATCCTTGGTCCAAATTTCAACAGCTCTATATGGAGTCATTCTCACAACTTCAAATGGCCCAGACCACTTAGACCTCAGCTTACCTGAAAACAACTTCAACCTAGAATTAAATAATAGCACAAGTTGTCCTGACTCAAAGTTTCAATTTAGAATATGCTTATCATGCCATCTTTTGGTCTTTGCTTTATACAATTTTGCATTCTCATAGGCATATAAGCAAAAATTATCTAGCTTATTCAGTTGCAACCATCTCTTCTCTCCAGCAGCCTTTATATCAAGATTTAACTTCTTCATAGCCCAATAAGTTTGATGTTCAAGCTTCACAGGCAGGTGACAAGCCTTGGCATAAACTAAGAGATAAGGAGAGGTCCCAATAGGCATCTAATAGGCTATCCTATATGCCTATAGTGCATCATCTAGATTTTTTGACCAATCCTTATGTTGTTCATTTATTGTCTTCTATAGAATCTGATTAATCTATCGATTGGACACCTCCACTTGGCCATTAGTCTACGGGTGATACATTGTAGCCACTTTATGCCTAACACCATAGTTAGCCAATAAATTTTTAAACTAATTATTCATGAATGCGTACCTCTATCACTGATAATTGCTCTAGGTGTGCCAAAGTAAGAGAAAATATGCTTCTTGACAAAATTCATAACTACTCTCGCATCATTTGTGGACAGGGAAGTAGCTTCAACCCATTTGGACACGTAATCAACCGCCACCACGATGTACAAATTTCCATAAGAAGGGGGAAATGGCTCCTTGAAATCTATACCCCAAACATTGAATAACTCAACCTCTAGAATATTATTTAAGGGCATCTCATGGCACCGTGATATTGTTCCCAACCTTTGACATTGGTCACACCCCCTTACAAAAGAAATCGCATCTTTAAACAATATTGGCCAATATAAGCCTGACTATAACACTTTTCTCATTGTTTTCTCACCCCCATGATGGCCCTCATAAGGAGATGAATAACAATTCTACAACACTTATTTAGAGTCAGCTTTGAAAACACATCTACATACAATCCCATCAGCATCTTGTTTAAAGAGATAGGGATCATCCCATACATATGCATGAGAATCATATAACAGCTCCTTCTTCTGTTGACTGGTAGCTTCAGGAGGTTAAACACCACTTACTAAAAAATTCACAATAACTGCATACCAAGGAATCTCACACACATCTAGTGCCAATTATTTCTCATCTGGAAACTCTTCTCAAATGCAAAGTGTATCATCAGAAATATTTTGCACTTATAGATCAAACTCTTAAAGAAAGAGTATCTACCTGATCAATCGTGGCTTTACATTTTCTTACTAAGAAAATACTAGATGGTCGCATGGTCTATATGAATGATTACCATGGTACCCACCAAATAAGACCTGAATTTATTGAATGTAAAAACAAGCTCTACCACCTCCTTCTCTGTCACTGTGTAATTCACCTAGGCTACATTTAAGACTTTACTTGCATGGTAAATAGAGTGAAATACCTTATCTTTTCGCTACCCCAACACTGCCCCACAGCCACATCACTGGCATCATACATTAACTCAAATGGTAATGCCCAGTTAGGAGAACTCAAGATGGCTGCTTCTATTAACCTTTTCTTCAGACCCTCAAATGTTTGCTGACATTTAGTCCCAAAATCAAACTTAGCCTCTTTTTAAAACAACATGCATATTGGACTTGCGATCTTAGAAAAGTCTTTGATAAAGGGCCTATAAAATCCCACGTGCCCAAGAAAGCTTCTCACTCCCTTTACTGGTACAGTATGAGGTAGCTTTTCAATAACTTCAACTTTGGCTCTTTCTACTTCAAGTCTTTTGTGTGAAACCTTATGAGCAAGGACAATTGTGACACCTTATGACCAAGGACAATTTTTTCCTTGACTAAAAAGTAACAGTTTTCCCAGTTCAGTATAAGATTTATCTCTTCACAATGGGCTAAGAATCTATCTAGATTCTGCAAGCAAACATCAAAGGAGTTACCATAGATATAAAAGTCATCCATAAATACCTCTACAAATTCTTCCACCATATCATAGATTGTAGCCATCATGCTTATCTGGAATGTTGCTGGAGCATTACAATGGCCAAAAGGCATGTGTCTGAATGCGTACGTGCCATATGAATTGGTAAACATGGTCTTTTCCTGATCTTCTGGTGCTATTGTGATTTAATTATACCCTGAATAGCTATCTATAAAGCAATAGTATTCCTTCCCTACCAACCTATCTTGTATTTGATCGATGAATAGAATGGGATAATGATCTTTCCTGGGTGCATCATTTAATTTCCTATAATCTATGCAGATCCTTCATCCAGTAATTATGTGGGTTGGAATTATCTTATTATATTCATTAGTCACAACGGCCATCCCTTTTTTTTTTGGGACCCAGTGCACTGGCTGACCCATTTGCTGTCGGATATGGGATAGACTATCCCAGGATCAAGCCACTTTATTAATTTCTTTCTGACCACTTATTTCATCACCGGATTTAGTCTTTGCTAATTTTGCACACTCATTTTGTATCCCTCTTCCATATGTATTTTATGCATACAGAAGGCTAGAATAATTTTTGTGATGTTCGACATTTGCCATCCGATTGCTTTCTTTCATCTTTTCAATAGTGACAATGCCTCTCTCACCTGCATATCAGACAAATCTATAGACAAAATCATAGACAAAGTATCATCCTCACCAAAGAAAGCATATTTTAAATAAGAAGAAAGAACCTTGAGCTTTAGTTTCGATGCTTCATCAAGAGACGCCTTAGGAGATGGTCCAATCGGCCTATCAACGGTTCAAACTCAGTAACTAGCATCAATTAATGCCAAATCCATAATTTTCACCATTTCAAGTGCCTCAACATCACCATAAAGATCATACCCCATCAAAGCTCGCTCAAGTAGATTATTAGACAATAGAAGGTGGAGCTCAGACTCAAAGGCTATAGTTGTTATAGCAGACAATTCTTCATATATAGCAGGCAAATTCATTGCCTTATACACATCGAGAGCCCGACCTTGTCATGAGCTCTCATAGCCATCTTCCTTGCAGCTACATCAATAAGAGATAACCCAGTTGCTAAGAATATACGTCCCAAAATAAATAAAACGTCTGGATCAACATCAAAGTCAAGAATAACAAAATCCACTGGGAAAATAAGTGATTCTAATTTCACCAATACATCTTCAATGATCCCGTCAGGCCTAGAAAGGAACCTGTCAGCTAACTGAAAGATAATAGTCGTGGGTTTGGGACTCCCAAGACCCATCTTTCTGTACCAAGATATGGGCATTAGATTGATGCTTACCACTAAATCACATACACCCCTGGCACTAATGGATTGTCTGATGGTAATCTACAACGTGAAACTTCCTGGATCTTTTAGCTTTATGGGCAAAAAATTTATTTTAAATCTTGGATGTGCAATCCCCAGTAAGTGCTACTATAATATACTCTATCAAATGGTTCTTGTTTTCCACTATGTCTTTCACATACTTTGAATACTTCGGAACACTCTGCAAAATATCAACAAAAGGGATTTTGCCATGAACCTACTTCAAAAGCACTAAAACTTCTTATAACTAGCCTCCTCTTGGTGTTTTCAAAGCCTTTGGAGGAAAGGTGGAGGTAGAGTTTTCTTCTCCACTTTTGTTTCATTACTTAAAGATTCTTCTTCAAACACTTTCTCCTCATTCTTTTTGGTATCACCATCAGTAGTTAGGAGACTTACATGCTCAGGTTCCAACTCCTTTAGTTGCAAACCGCTCCTATTAGTGACTGCATTTACCTATTTTGGATTCACCTTAGTATCACTAGGTAGCCTCTCTGAGGTCTAGTATTTTGTGCTCCCACAATCTGACCAATTTGTAGCTTTAAATTCTTTGTAATCAACTGTTGATTCTTTATATCTGCTGCCAACTGTGCCTGAGAGGCTAGAAGTTGCTTCAATATTTCCTTTTTATTGCTCATTTGATTTGTGGCCTAATTACTCTGAACTTGCTGCTGTTGATTTTATTGTTCTAACCTCTTATACTAATTATTATTTTGCACCTGATTTCTACCCCATGAGAAATTGGGATGGTTGTTTCAATTTGAATTGTAAGTGTGACCATAGTTCTACTGCCATTGACAATTAGCATTCCTTACACAATTGACAGAATCTGGATTAACTGCACAAGCATCCACTGTATGCTCACTACTTCCACAAATCTCAACCATTCATTCGCCTGTTGAACTGCGTTAGTTGTTGTTGTCGGTTGTGTAACCCCCAACTTCATACTGCTGAACTAATTAGTTATCTGATTTTATATTACAGTAATATGATCTAATAAATCAGTGAACTGATCTACCTTCAACACACCTGCAACCTTCTTAATTAGGAGCACTCGTTGAGTCAGCATGCCACTCAGGATTTCCTTGTAAAATCCAATTTAGCAGTGTGTATAATTCATCATAAGTCTTCTCAAGATCCCGCCCACCTGTTGTCGAATCCAAGGGAGTCTTAGTGTTGGTATCAAGACCCTCTATGAAAGTATGGACCAAGACATTATTAGACTGATGATGATGAGGGCAATTTCTAAGCATGCCCTTAAATCTCTTCTAAGATTGGTAGAGATTTTCTCCTTCTTTCTTTCTGAAACTTAGAATCTCACTTTTCAAATATGTTGTCTTCCCCGATAGAATAAATCGAATAAGGAACTTTTGAGCTTGATCATCCCAGGAAGTGATAGAGTTTGGTGGTTCAGCATATAACCACCTTTTTTGCTTCCCCAATTAAAAAAAGGGAAAAGTGTGCTGGAATCTGCACAATTAAGGAAGTGATGTAGCGTAGAAGCTACTGGAATCTGCACAATGTCACCTGCTGCCACAGGTCAGGCGCTGTTCCAACACAGACTGGGCACAAGTGACCTGACTGTACAGAAATTATGCCTTTTTCCAGAATCAATGCTTCTTTTCCGAAGGGACACCTTATGGCTATAAATACCTGACATATTCCTCAGGTAAAAACATGATTTTTTACAGCTAAAAACACTTTTTGTCTTCTAAAAACTCATTGTGATCATCTCCCGTTGAGTGAGTTCGAAGAATCCGATAGTTTGAGGTAACAGTACTGTCGGATTGTAAGC
This sequence comes from Capsicum baccatum var. pendulum, assembly GCA_030864225.1. Classification (NCBI taxonomy): domain Eukaryota; kingdom Viridiplantae; phylum Streptophyta; class Magnoliopsida; order Solanales; family Solanaceae; genus Capsicum; species Capsicum baccatum. The sequence continues at coordinate 111,387,287 of CM061550.1, forward strand.
CATTTTATCCTGGGAGGAAAATTCCACAACCTCGGGTACTTGAGAAAAATTATTTCCTTAAGGACACTCCGTGAATTCAAAGAACTTGGCTTTAATTTCTGTTTCATCTTATTTCTTAACTATAACACACTTCTTTGATAGTTCATATTAAACTTGTGTTGAAGGTGTTGGAAAAACTTCATAAGTGTTCTTGAGATAGTCTTGAACTTGTGTTGAAGTTTAGTGTATAAACATATAAATTTTGCATTTGTACTACCCGAAACAACAAGAAATAGGTACCCATACAATCGAACTATCTCAAAGATGTAAATTTGGGTCAACTTCTTTGAAGTGTTAGTAGGTTTGGATCGGTATTTCTTTCAACAATGACCCTATTTGCATGAAAAATTCAAACTCATGGTAACCTCATCACAAAGTCCATAGTTTTCTGCTCTCACTTCTACTTGGGTATACCTATTCTCTAAGCCAAATCACCCTACTTCTAATATTGCTCCTTCTTAACTTGTTGGCAATTCAAACACAATAATACATGATCAATTATGTTTCTCTTCTTCTTTTGTCACCAGTAGTATTTTTTCAAGTCATAGTATATTTTCGTAGTACTAAAATGAATGGATACCTCAAACTGTGAGTAACCTTCCTCAGTCACCAACATTAGGCACACAAATTTGACCTAGCACCACCATGTCTAACTCTAAGGTCACGTAATTTATAATCCTTAAATAAACTATATGAGAAGGAATTTGGAGCAAGGGAATACCTTTCCAAATGTCCTTCACACTCTGGAGAGCCATCACTCAAAAATTACCCATGGATGAAATAATTTTGAAGTTTGGGTAGAATATTATTTCTATGTGGCTCTTGCCGCAGATAACCTAATTAAGAAGGAAATTATCCAGCATATCTTTACTCATAGACCATAGTGATATTGGCTACTAAAGTTTAGAATATCTGTGCTTCTCCTTTAGTTATTAGGATTAAGTACCAAAGCTTCAGAATAATGGTATTAGATTCTTGGTGCCAACTACCAGTAGTCCGTATTGAATTGAAAGCCTAAATTATGGGACATGTCAGTTCTGGTCTTTCCGTAAAACTAGATATTTTGTGTATATGTTTTTTACACTTAATATAAATGGCGCATTTTCTTGAAGGGTGAGATTTTTGCTAAGGGACTACGGATCAATTTCCACTAAATACGTCTTTTTTCTATTTTTTTTAACTGCGATTAAAGGAAATTTAATATACCAAAAATTTTAATTTATAATAAGTGCAAATTATTCAGTAGCAATAACAGATAAAAATATAGATAAATCATTAGTATTATATTGGAAAATATCAGGAATAGAACTAACCCCAGGAAGTAAAAATATTTGCAGTAAGATGTAAAAATCTATATGTATTAACAACAAAACATAAAATAACGGAAAAAAATAAAATAGGCGCGGTAATTGTAGGGGGTTATATAATTTATTTTGTGAATATTATCGATTGAAATATTTTTCATTTTTATCTTCTTGACTTAAGATGTTTTATTAATTCATATTCTAAATTAGATATTATCGTAATTAAATTATCTAGTGTTCTAGGATCTTCGTTAGTACTATGTAATCTTTTGTATTCTTGGTACTTAATAACTGTTTATTTCCTAGTAAAGTTACCCCGCCTAATCCGCAACCCCCTACAATTGGTATCAGAGCTCAGTTATTTAAATAATACGGAAGTAGCATATATGTTTAAATTTAGATTAGATTTACTTGAGATTAATTTATATTGATTAATTATGAGATGACCATTTAAAAATAGAGAAGCTTTTAGAAAAATTAAAGAATCTTTAATTAGTAATTATTCAGAATATATAAGTCTAAATAAAACAAAAGAAAACCCACAAAGATTAGCCTAGCTAATTACCTTAATATCTAGTATTGAAGCAAAATTAATAATCCATTTAAAATCTAGAAGAATGAGACACAGACCACCTAATTATGATAAAATCAGATTTAGATACCCACCAAAATATTATAAATATGGTTTAAATGAATAAAGTGCAAAAATACAAAGAATTAAAACAAATTATTTCTAAAAATCGTAAAGAATTAAAAATAAGAATAGAAAGACTACATTATAATATATTTGCCGGAGTTAGTAAAAACTCAATAAATTCACAAAAAGATGAAATATCAAATTTAGAATCACAAATAGATAGTTTAGAATATATATATATATATATATATCAAAATGAACTATTTACAATAAAATGAACAAAAAAGAATTTATAATAGATGAAAAAATATATGAAAATCATGAAGGATTAAAAATAAAAATAATATTTTCTAATCTAGGAAGAAGATATAAGAAAATAGGTGAACATTTATATTTAATGCTAGAAAAAAAAAAGAATTAAAATTAGAAGATAAATTTGATAGCTATGGTGAGAACAAAAAAAGAAAACGAAGAAATAGATAGAAAAAAGGAAATAGAAAAAATAAAACAACAAACTACAGAAGAAATACAAAAAATAGAAGAAACTAAAAATAGTAGGATTGCTGAATTAGAAAAAGAACTACAAATGTTAAAAGATCTGTATGAAAAAAAGACAGAAAGAAAAAGAAGAAAAAGATAAAGAACAGAAATTATTAAATGGGATAAATCAATTTAAAGAAAAATTAGAACTAGACAATAAAGAAATAAAAACCAAGGAATTAGAAATTAATACAATAGATGTTGAAGAAACAGATAATTATGATTCGGAAGATAGTGAAACATATACAGAAATCTTAACAAATACAAAAAATTTAGGAATCAATGAAAAACAAGAAGTAAATAATGAAGAAAACTTAGAAAATATAAACACGGAAATAAACACTCTTGATAAAAAAGAAGATGAAAATATAATACCTAGAACATCAGAAATAAGAAAACCTACATATTATAAGAATAAGTTTAAAAGATATAATCTAAAGAATGAATATGACAAATGGACACCAAAACAAATAGTTAATAAAAATTATAACTTTTTAGACTTAGATTGTGAAATAGATACAGAAAAAACAATACAATTATGGATAGGATATATGACAAAATAATTATTAGATAATAATATAAATGTAATAGATGCACCAGAATATATAGAAAGAACATTAATAGGAACAGTGAAATTATGATTTTTAAATCTAACTGAAAATAGTAAAAGAGTTTTAAGAACTGACAAACGCACAGAAGGAACATCATCAACAACCACAACTAAACTAACACCTATAGAATTATTAAAAAAATATGAAATAGCTATAAAAGACAAATTTAGTAGCATGACAACAACAGAAGAAGAAGAACATGAAGAGAAAGATACAAATAGGAATTTAATGTTAAAATTAACAATATGTAATATGTGCTACATAGATGAATATACTGGCGCATTTAAAGAATATTATTATAAAGGAGCATATAATACAGAAGAAAGTAAAGAAATAAAAAAATAATATTTTAATAAATTACCTGAACCATTTAGTTCAAAAATAATAAAAAGTTGGGATGAAGCAAAAATAGTAGATACTCTAGAAGCAAGAATAAAATTTTTACAACAATGGTATAGAAACCTATGTGAAAAATATAGAGAAGAAATAAAAATGAAAAAAATATTAATAAGAAATTTAGCATGTTGCAAAGATAAAATAGCACCTCAATTTGGATGCGAAGAAAAATATTATAAGAAAAGAAAAAGGCATAAGAAATATAAGAAATACAAAAAATCAAAATATAAGTATAAGAAACCAAGAAAAAGATATTATGTAAAAAATTATAAATATAAAAGACCATATAGGAAAAAGAAATCTATAAAGGATTATACTTGTTATAATTGCAAAAAATTAGGACATTTAGCTAGAGATTGTAAATTACCTAAAAACCCAAAAAATAAAAGAAATATCATAAATAAAAATAGAAAATACAGAATATATGCAGATAGATTATATAGATTACGAATTAGAAAGTGAAGACAACATATATGAAATTTTAGAGAATGAAACAAATAATGAAATAAAAGATAATGAAATAGATTTTGAATTAGACGAATTAAATGACTGAAGAAGATATACAAAATAAACCAAATGACTGAAGAAGATATAAAAATAATAACAAAAGAAGAATATTTAAATGACGAAGGAACAGATCAAAAAATAATATTTGATAACAATGTATTTGATGAAATAAAAGGAAAAGAGTTAGACTTAAGTGTAGAAAAAATATTTAAAATACCAACAATAAAAAATATATTTACTAGGAAAAAGGAAGAATATTACGTAGTAAGTCAAAAGGAACATGTAATAGACTGCAGATATGCAAAAGGTAAAGCTAGTATACCACTAGTAACAAAAAGGTTAATTAATAAAGAAATAAATGATATAAAAAGTAGAGGAGACCCAATAAAATATGTACACCTTGGAGGTACAGAGATATTAATAAAAGCATGTTTTAGAGAAGGAATAGATACACCAATAGAATTATATTTAGCAGATGATAGGATTATAAGACCTATAGAAAAAAGCATAATAACTGCGATTAAAGAAAATTTAATATACCAAAAATTTAAATTTATAATAAGTGCAAATTATTCTGTAGCAATAACAAATAAAAATATAGATAAATCATTAGTATTATATTGAAAAATATCAGGAATAGAACTAACCCCAAGAAGTAAAATATTTCCAGCAAAATGTAAAAATCTATATGTATTAACAACAAAACATAAAATAACGGGAAAAAATAAAATTAATAAAATACAAATAGAAAGTCCTTTTGAACAATTCGTAAAAACAATTGAAAATAATGATTATAGTTACGGAAATATAGACATAGAAGAAGATTTAGAAATAATAAATGATCGAATAAGTACAACAAAAAGAATAGCTTATGAAAAACCAGAATCATCAAATTCATCAAAAAGAACAAGTTATGAAACAAGCTCAATAATTAATTTAAATTAATATTACATAATAGGAACAATAAATGAAAAGGAATATTTAATACTATTAAATACAGGACAAGAAGAAAATTATATAGCAAAATATCTAGTAAAAAATGAGGAAATAAAATCTGATAATAATATATGTCTAGATCTACCAAGAAGCTTAATAAACACTAAAAATATAGGAGAAAAAAAATAATAATAGGAGTTAGAAAAATAAAAATAGAATTTGAAATAAAGGAAGAAATGCAAAAAACAGACATAATATTAGGAATTAAATGGCTAGAACAAGTAAAACCATACAATATAGAACATACACAATTATCTATAACATATAATAGGTAAAGATTATTCCTAAGAAGAGCTCTAACATGATATGAAAATATATGTATTAATGAAGATAGTAGTAGAAGAATATTATAGTAGATATTATACGTCTATGATAGATACAGGAGCAGAAGCTAATTTATGTAGATATAATTGTTTACCAGAAAGTAAATGGGATAAATTAAAAACACAAATAATAGTTAAAGGATTTAATAACGAAGGAAGCTTAATTACTTATAAAGCTAAGAATGTAAAAACACAAGTATGGGATAAAATATTAACAATAGAAGAAATCTATAATTATGAGCTAACATCAAAAGATATACTTTTAGGAATGCCATTTTTAGATAAATTATACCCACATATAATAACTAGAACAGATTGGTGGTTTACAACACTATGTAAACAGAAAGTAAGAGCAAAAAAGAGTTATTAATAAAATAAGAAAGAAAACTGATTGGATAAAAGAAAGTGAAAAAATTACACAAAAATTAGAAAATATAAAAAATACTGAAGATACAATAGAACTGGTCGTATTTTCAATAAATAAAAAGGAAATAACTATATTTTCAATAAATCCGATAGAAATAATTAAGAGAAAATTAGAACAATTATATAGTGAAGATCCATTAAAAGGATGGGAAAAACATAAAACCACTATAAAAATTGAATTAATAGATAAAAATAGCATAATAACCCAGAAACCATTAACATATAATTTTGATGATTTAAAAGAATTTAAAATGCATATAGAAAAATTATTAGAAAAACAATATATACAAAAAAATAATAGTAAACAAAATATCCCAGCATTTATAGTGAATAAACATAGTGAGCAAAAAAGAGGAAAAAGTAGGATGGTTATTGATTATAGAAATGTAAATGCAAAAACAATGACTTATAATTACCCAATACCAAATAAGATATTAAAAATAAGACAAATACAAGGATATAATTATTTTAGTAAATTTGATTGTAAATCAGGATTTTACCATTTAAAGTTAGAAGAAGAATCTAAGGAATTAACCACATTTACGGTACCACAAGGATTTTATGAATGGAATGTACTACCATTTGGATATAAAAATGCACCAGGTAGATATCAACATTTTATGGATAGTTATTTTAAACAATTATCTAATTGTATAGTATACATAGATGATATATTATTATATACAAAAACTAAAGAGGAACATTTAAAATTATTAGAACAATTTACAGATATAATAGAAAAATCGGGAATAAGTCTAAGTGAAAAGAAAGCTGAAATTATGAAAAATCAGATAGAATTTTTAGGAATACAAATAGATAAGTGTGGAGTAAAAATGCAACAACATATAGTACAAAAATAATAAATTCAAAAGAAGAATTAGATACAAAAAATAAATTACAATCATTTTTAGGATTAGTAAACCAAGTAAAAGAATATATTCCAAAATTAGTAGAAAACTTAAAACCATTATAGAAAAAATTAAAAAAAGATGTAGAATATAACTATAATGAAGAAGATAAAAAACAAGTTCAGAAAATAAAGATACTTTGTAAAGAATTACCAAAATTACAATTTCCAGATGAAAATAAAAAATTTATATATATAGTAGAAGCAGATGCTAGTGAATGTAGTTATGGAGGAGTACTTAAATATAGATATGAAGGAGAAAAATTAGAACACCATTGTAGATACTACTCATGTACGCTTAATGAAACAGAAATAAAATGGAAAATAAATAGAAAAGAATTATGCTCATTATATAAATGTCTATTAGCATTTGAGTCATTTATTGTATATAACAAGTTTATTGTACGAATAGATAATACACAGGTACGTTGGTGGTTAACAAAGAAAATACAAAATTCAGTTACAACAAAAGAGATTCGGGGACTAGTCTTGAATATATTGAATTTTACATTTACAATTGAAGTAATTAGTACTAACAAAAATGTTATTGCAGACTACATATCAAGACAAAGCTATACAGACTGATATAATAGAAGATGATGCTTTAGAAAAGATATTCAAAACCCTAACTACGCTTTCAATGAAAGTGGATAGTATGGGTAATGAAATAGAAAAGTTAAAGACTAATGAAGATAAACTGAAGTCTATAGCTACAAATCAGATAACTCAGCAGTGCGCAGAGCTATGTCGATCGGAAGACATTAAAATTCCAGAGCTAGAAGAAGACGTTGGGGCACTCCTTAAAACTCATAATATTTATCAATCTACTTTTGGAGGTACAAGCAAAGGAGTTAGGAAAAACACAAATATGAACCTAAACAAGCTATTTGATAAACCATATATTCCAAATACATCAAAAGATTCCATGTTTATACCCCCACAAATTACCACATACCGAGATAGTTTAAACCAAGATAAAAAGACCTACAACTATACAGCCCGAACATATATAGAAAATATCTACAATGTACAAACCTTTTTAAATACTAACCCTAGAGCTATAAACATCCAAGAACCAGATACAAACTATATAACCCAAAGATTGACCGAATACAATAAGCTAATTGTTTTACCTAAAACCAAACCAAGTCTAGTTAAAACTTGTTATGAATATGGACTACTCAGTACTGTATATACCTCTGACGGAAATGAGATATCCACTATACCGGAAATATATGAAGCATTTAACACTTTTAAAAGAATAACCAAAGGTACCCTATTTTTTATAAAAATTTACACATCACCAGCAGAGATATTATATGATGAAGTTAAAAAACCCATACAAGTTGTAAAGATAGGAATGACACGAGATATGATTATACCACAAGATATTATTCCACTACCAGAAATACCTAGAATTGAGATACCAAAATTTTATGCGAATAAGAGAATTATCGGATTATCTACAATTTTGCAAGAGCTAGCAAACACATACCGCAACCAAAATCCCATATGGAGTTATTATTCAAGAAATCATGTACTAATATATTCAAATTCAAAGGAATTACGAGAAACATATATGGAAACTATTAGGCAATGGATTCTAACGTTGCTCAAACCAGAGACGGAACCTATCGCCAGAGCTATCAGAGAAAAATTTATTTCAGAAGAATTATTAACCAGATATTGCAAGACAATTAGACATAAATATCCAGATCATAAATGTTCAAAATGTAATGGAGGAGGTAATGATATCCCAAAATTTCAGCTAGAATAGAAGAAAAATCAACCAAGAAGATAAGAACGCCAGCTGGAAGATACAAGATAAGAAGCAATAATGGAGATATGGAAAAGCAGCAGATACGACAAAGAGAAGATATCAACGGAGTAATAATAGAAGACAAGCTATTAAATTATGAAAGCGACATGTAAACTTTCACAATTTGCTTTACGTAAATTATTAGAATCTTTTGTATAGGTTTTTGACTATTATTAGACTAAGAATTAATAACTTTTGTCTTATTAGAAGACTTTTGTAAAGTAAAGTAGATTAGGTAGATAATTTTTTAAATTACTTTTTAGAAACGTGTAAAAATAGTAATACTCTTGTAAAGTTTCAGTCTATAAATAAGATGAACCGAAGGCATTGCAAGGCAAGCCTTCATAAGTTGAAGCACAAATACTCTCTCTTGTCCACAACAAATATTTTGCTTAGTTATTAAAAAACAGGTATATTTCAATGAAAAAAGCTATGGAGGAACAAAACTTAGAAATATCAATCCTACCCAAACAGGTATATTTATTTATGATTATGAATAGTTAAATTTATAATTCCCAACAATCATGGTATGATAAAATAATTTCATGTTAGTTACTTTATAGTAGAATTATTCGAAGAATAATATGTTAAGAAGTTTATTAGCAAAGTGGAAAAGGAGAAAAATCCCTAAGAACTATGCCATCCTAAAGGTGAAACCAATGAGGCAAGAAGCCGTGGTGGGGAGTACCCAGAGTAGAGGCGTTGTTTAAGGAAAAATATCCAAATTACCATGCTAATAGTGATTAAAGAACATGTTATTTAAGAATAATCTAGTATATAGTAATTTAAGATGACCATATTTTGTTATGTATATGATTGAAGGAAATATTTTGAAAATAGTAATTTTATGAAAATGAATAATTATTTATCTAATGTAATGGTAGATAAATTTAAAATACTTATTTTGTATGTGATTAAGGATATAGGAATAATAGATATAAGAAAAATCATATTAGAAAAAATATCCGGTAACGATTATATAGCTAGAATAAATTACATATCACACGTACCTAATTACTCTTATAAATACTTACGTACACATCAACTATGATAAATCACATATATCTAGAATTTTGGAAAAAAGATATGAAAAATATACAATTAGTAGAAAAAACAAATGAAAACAAATTTAGACAAATACATGAAAACTAACGATATAAAATATATAGAATTCCTTAATGAAAATATGCAAGAATTACTTAGACTAAAACAAACAACTAGAAAATATTATGAAAAAGCATTTAATCGAACTTAAGTGACAGATGATATTAAAATACTTGTTTTATATATACTTAGAAATATAAAAATTATAGACATAAAGAAAATAATATGGAAAAAATTACAAGATTATGAAGAGGAAGAATTATTAAACAGTATAGAAAACTTACACATATATTATGAACATCAATATTACTTAGATTCAGATGGATACTATTCAGAATAAATAAATGTTAGAATATAAAAAAAAAATTAGATATAGGCAAAATTGGATATATGAAGAAGTTAATTACAGAAATCAACTTGAAATAGAAAAAAGACAACTAGAAGAAAAATTACTTAAAATGAAATTAACTTTAGAAAAAGAAGATACAGATAATAATTTATTTAATACATACGAAAAATTATTTAAAACAGATGGAAAATTACTTATACATGAACAACAAATACTAGTTAATCAGATAAAGAACATAAACCTACGCATTGAATATAGCAAAGTTAGAATAAAATACTACACAAAAATTGCTAAAATTTCAATAGGATAAAATTATAAACTACACAAATTAATGAATACATCTTACGAAAAGAATAAATCATTAAAATATATCGAAACTAAACTACATAGTTTATACCTAGAATACAAAAGATTATATAGTACTAACGAAGATCCTAAAACATTAGATAATTTAATTACGATAATATCCAATTTAGAATATGAATTAATAAAACATCTTAAGTCAAGAAGATAAAAATGAAAATTAAACCAACCAATAATATACTTAATAATCTACTTAAAAATAAATATTTATTACTTAATAACTATTTATTTCCTAATAAAGTTACCGCGCCTAATCCGCAACCCTTACAATTGGACGACAAAAATTATGTACTAGAACGCGTCCACCATTATTTATTTATATATTAGTTTGGAATTATAGAAAGCAAGATGTTTTATTAGGTATGGGCAGAGGAAGTATGCAATAAATAGAATTTTTCATGAGGTATTATTTCACATGAAATCTTTGATAAAGAAGAGGGGGTCCAATATTTACATGGGAGGAAACTGGAACAAAATTTGTAGGTCGATTGAGGATTACAATTCCAAGTTGACTAGCAGTCCAATGAACTTAATTTTGATCTTGAAATGGACCAAATAAGAATGTTTACTTTTTAATGATTAACAACTATACATTCTTCAGAAAAAATTTGGAGTTGAAATATTGAATCAAAGCTTGATTAAAGAACTATATACAAATTAACTTTACGGCTATTAGAAATTTCTCAGACCTCACTATGTGGGAATACACTGAGTTTATTGTTGTTGTTGCTATTAGGAATTTCCACTTCTTTTCATGTTTCTTAGTGTATAGGTAAGAAAATATAATCCTTTTAACTCAAAAAAAAAAATGTGTTCTTTTTTCTTCTGGATAGGAACAAATACTACACTAAGCAAGTTCAGTCCTCACTAGGATTAGGAGGTATGGCATAGCCTTTTCATGTAATTTTTTGAAGGTTAATCCATAAGGTTGGAGTCATTGTCAAAACTCTCATAAATATGGACAAGTATACCTTGTGAAATTACCTTTTCATTTAAAAATTGTATTATTATATAACATTATACAATTATTAAAAACAATGTATCAATCTTGAATAAACGTGGATAATAGTCTATAAAAGGTGTTTATATAGGAATTAGTGTCAAACCTACCATAAACACGGACAGGTATAGCTTGTGAAATTAGCTTTTAAGTAAAAATTGAATTATTATACAATATCCTACACAGTTATAAAAAAGAATGTATCAACCTTATATAAACAGGTATAACAGTATAGAAGAGGTGTTTATATACCCTCTATACACTACGTATACATTATTATGTATACACTATGTATAGAAGAGGTATAATGTTGATAACATTATTATTTATTTTCATACGTTTTGGCTAAAAGAGTTTAATCTAACTTGCTCAATCAAATAGCTTTAAATTTTAACCACTACTGCAAAATAACATTCCCAACAAACATTAGTCATCCCAGATCTGATAGACGTACGAGATCTGTTGCAACAACTAGTCAGATTCATGTGAACTCAATATTTTTGATGCAAATATAATTTTATATATAAAATCTACGAAAATTGCAACAAGTTGTAGGTCTGCAATAAATTCAATACTAAAAACCTTTAAATATTATAACCATAGAATTTCACTCACCGTATAAAAAATCAAATTCAAATTTTCTTGATAGAACATACCCTTTAATAGACGATTGTCACGATACATACATGAGTTACTAAAGTGGGGAAGAATACAATAGAATGAATTACATCTAATTAAACATGAGAGGATTACACAATATCAAAAGCCTTAAAAACAATCATACAACTAAATCCCACTATAATTAAAGAGAGGCACTTATATACCTTAGGCTGTACCTCTCCAAAATATACTGCAAAGTGCAAAAGAAGGATTCCCTTTGTACAACGCATGAATACACCCAAAAATTAAATTCTAGTAGTTGTTAATTAACTTAATTATTTTAAGTCATAATAAAGTCTTGATGAATCTTAAAAATGATTTAAGATAATCTAGTAGGATTTAGTGAATTATAATGAGGTGGGACTTGATTTAGTTGTCTTTCTGTTTGTCCTTGGATCTTGGTGTTGGATGAGAAATGTCTCGGTTGCCTGTTTTTCCTTCTTGGATGTGAAGAAAGAGGGATAAATACTCCAGTTCCTTTGCTAATTTCTCTTCTAATATTCTGCTCATGCACATATCCTGCTCTCGTTGCTGGATAAATTGCTTGTGAAAAGGCCTGATTTTTTAAATGCACAAGTTTAGTATACGTGAAATTTGATGACATAAATATAAGTGAAACTTTGGATGAGTGACAAAAGTTGTCTTTTGCAAAGCAGAGTAAGCACAAGTTGTCAGAAAATGCAAAAATTTCACAATTGCCCTGCAGTTTTCATAAATGATTGGTTTTTGTTTACTCTGATTCTTATTTTCTCTCTTTTACATTTTCTGTCTTCGCTTGGATTCATGATTTAAACTCTATATATTTAATATTTAAGATTTTTAGGCGTGGGACTTATTATATAATCAATATCATGGTTTGTGCAATTATAGTGGATTTTTACATTTAGAGTTTATGTTTCATATTGGAAATAAGTGCCACATTGAGATGAATCCAGAGTAGTCTTGCAATGCTGCAACCGCCCCTATGAACCTTATGTATACATCATGTTAAGTAAAAAACTATGATAAAGCTAAATATATATTTCAGATTAAAGGTTCGATTCCTTTGTGTGGCCTAATAGTCAATAAAGTGAGCGCAAATCTTAAAAGAAATTTCAATATAAACAAAAAAGAAACAAGCCCTATTCACGTAAGTTTTAATGGAAAACAGTTTGCTATAACTACTAACTAATGACTCCTTTAGAACTTTTAATACTCCAATTATTCAGTATAATGAATTCTCATTCAATATAATTGCTTTGCCCATTATACTTATGAAATTAATGAATTAGACAAAGAAAAACTAAAGTATTTTAGGGAGAAAAAGAAGACAACTTGAGCATATGCATTGAAAGAGGGGAAAATATATTGAACCTGAAAAGAGTTATGAGAAGGACGACAAACTGAAGAGTTTTGATGTTCATGTTCATCATCATCCATTATTAAAAGAGAGACTTGTTTGCTCAAATCTGCAAACAATAAATCATCTTCTACTTCCATTGCCACTTCCATTTGAACAAGATAACTCAAAAAATGTTCAGTTCACTCTGTTCCTCTTTGTTTTCCTCTTTTGTTTCTTTGAATAAGAAGTGACATTCTTGATATATAGTGTAATAAATATAGGAAAAAGAAAAGCAAATAATGGAGTTCAAGCAAAAAGGCATGCATGTGGGATGGTGGGGTCAAGAATGACAGCGAAGCCAAATCTGTACAAGACCCACAAAAGGATATCAACAAAGCGCAATCTTCAGGGCTACTTTCGTAAGAAGGATTCCGGATTGGTGACTTATTTAGAAATTAATTTTAGTGTGAATTTATTTTATGTTTGATATCTAATTAATTTTTGGGATAACATATGAAATTACATCAAGTAACACTATCATACGTGGTGTAACTTCATACAGGAATACATGAAGTATCCAAATCTTATCTCTATATTTATTAGATAGACATTGTTTCCAAACTCAAAAGAAACTCTAATATGTATCATGAATTCCTCTCGGCTCAAACGAAAGTGCAATTCTTAAAAGTAATTACAAGTAATAATATGCTAAATGTAATCTCATAAATAGAATATGAGAAAAATAAAATATACATAAAATTTATAGAGCTGTCAATATGGGTTGGCCCAACCCATCTGGGCTATTCCATACGGGCTTTGAGTTTGACAGGTCAGGTCGGGTTAGCCCATTTAAATGATGGGCCAAAAAACATCAAGCCCACGCTATTACCCTCTGGGCTGCGGGCCTCACGGGTCATCCCACTTTTTTAAAAAATAATATTTTATAATTTAATTTTACACTGTTAATAAACATAAATATCTATCACACAATAACACATAGTATTAATGTTTGTTAATCAACAGGGAGCCAAAGCTCGAATCACCCAAAGTAGAAAGAAAACGAAGAGGTGACACTACTCAATTAGAAACATCACGGTTGAAAGTCGATGGCGCGTTGAGGGAGATATAGTGAAGAGGAGGCGGCTAGCTGAATTAGGAAAAATTAGGAAAGTGAAGAGTACAATGTACTCTTTATGTTTTAGTGATGAATATTTAATTATTTTATTATTTATTAGATAGGAAAGCAGGAAACTTTCTAGTTTTCATTTTCTTTGTTAATGGAACCGGTCAATGGTCATCATTGGACTTGATTGTTTTTTAACTTTTTTATTATTTTTCAGTATTTTATTTTATTTTTAAATTATTTATTATTTGATTGACGGACCGTCCCACGGACTAGTCCAACCCACATTCCTCAAACCCTACGGGCCATGAATTTATCCGGACCGAACTAAAAAGCCATGTTCTTAAATGGACAGCAAAAATTGAAGCTCGCCCCATCAAATTACAGGTCAGGCCGAGCTGGCCCACCCAGCCTTGGCCCATATTGACGGCTCTAAAAATTTACCTCTATATTATGAATCATTGGTTCAAAAGAAAAATGCAATCTTTAGTATGAATTTAAATTCTATATATTTGCCGTATAAAGATTTTTTATTAAATCATTTAAAATATTATTCTAGATAACTATTCATGATAAATAAATTTAATAATTTTAAAAGATACATCAAGTGCCATAGTAAAACCAAGCAATCAATAGTATTAAAAAGACTAGAGGTTTAACATTAAAATGTTACTATTTAAACTATTCAAACTCTTTAAAAATATAATCACACAAATCTGATATATATATACTAGTCAAGTGTATGTGCGTTGTACGTGTACTTCATGTCAAATCATTAATCAATATAAAGATCAAATATAGGTAGCTTTATGCATCTAGACATGCATGACGTATCAGTATCTTGATCGTCTCCTATGACATGTATTATCAAATAATAAATAATAATAATAATATTAAAATAGATAGTAATAGATCAGAAACTATAATAAAATAATTTGATTAAACCAAACATTTACATAAAAATTCTTCAAAGATCGATCGAACATTCATCTAGCACCTGTAAACTACAACAATATAATACGATAATCGAAGTCTCTGGACAGTACGATTAAACTCTAACCTTTACAAACAAAATTCCTCAAAGCTCGACCAAGGCGAACGTTACTATTAAATCTAACCTTAACACAAAAAATTCCTCAAAGGCCGATCAAACATTTATTAACAATAATATAGACTTGAATAGAACATAAAGTACAACAAAACAATATGATAATCGAGCTATTAGAATAATATGATTAATTCTAACCTTTTTGCGATTATAAACATACACCCCGAGCTCATCAAAAAAATAGTTATAAGAATATCTCTGCCATCTAAATTTATGTTGTAGATGTCATTATAAGAACGTGGATGTTCCTATCCCTAATAGAATAGAAGTTGTTGAAAATTGATTTCTACTATAATAGAATTTTCCTCTTATTATATCTTTTAAAATTTTATAATAAGTTAAAAAGTGGAGGGTTCCTAGCACTGAAGGGTTCCTAGAATTGATAGGAATTAAAGTGCCCTTTAATAATATGTCGTTTGGTTTTTCAAAGTAATTAAATATCTAAATATAGAAAAATAATTAAATATTTATACTTATGTATTTGAAAACTATAGTTCAATTAGGAGTTTTTACCTTTTATAAATAGGTAAAAAAAATATTAGGATTATAATTAATTAAAAAAATAGCAAAAAGACGATTTTGTCTATTGCACAGTCTTATAATGAAAGGCAAAAAATTCAAATCACTTTTCTAATAGTCTTCACACTTTTAATATATTATAGATATAGATATAGATAAAGATTATAGATATAGATATAGATATAGATATAGATATAGATATAGATATAGATATAGATTCTATTTCAAGTAGAATTTTATTAATAGAATGTGCCATCATCTTAACAAATAATAAAAAGTTGAAAGTATATAGGAGAATGTTTTATTGTACCTAACAGCTTAACCCTAGATCTTTGTGGTCTGGTCATCCTCGAACCCCCGTACATTATGGAAGTTTTAGTGCACCAATTTGCTATTGTAAAATATTTAAGCTCGTATTTCAGAATAGCAAAAAGGTTACACTCCACCTGATATAACTCTTCAATATATTACTATTGAAATTTAGACACATTAACCCAAGTTGAAAACAATAAGGTAATTAATATTTGGTTAATTAATAAATTTGTCATATTTTTTTCAATATGTAAAAACTTTTATTCATTTTGCAGTAGTCTTACCAAGACCAATTCACAAACAAATGTAAAAAACATCAAACTTTACATTGACCCTAATTCAAAAAGCTACCAAATTCAAACTACTAAGAGCTAGTGAACTAGGTAACAAAACAACATGCTTAGCCAGTTCACCATGCAAAACAAGTCTCACTGTAGTGTGAATTTTTGTAGATATAAATGTAATAGTTGGCTTCTTGTTGATCCTAGTCAATCTAGAAGATTTCTGAGTAAGCTTCTCGAAATATCATTAATGAAACTATTTATTATATCCATTGACTCGCTGAAAATATCGATATTTGGATGAACCCGCTTTAGCACCTTCGAGGTGTAGATTTGTAGGTTTGAACGCTATTCTTTGCCTTCTTCTTCCATTAAAGATTCATGCTTTAGGTAATTAATCACATCTAACTATATGAAAATATCAAATAAAAAAAATTCCTAGCTTCAAACAGAATTTCTATAAGAGCTTACTTTAAACAATTTCTCAATATAATCCTCGTAGACTAAGATTATAAACATACAAATGCAACAAATAGTAACAGAACATGAGTTCATTGTTAAAATATACTGGATTTCATTGTTCAAAATACTGTGACACCAAAGTATACGAATTTGATCTTAACTTGGAACATGACCGAACATTATAAATCTAGTTAAAGATAAATTTAATTCTACGTATAAATATAAGATTCTGGTATACAAATCTAATATTAAGCAATGTAAACTAACCTCCCTTGCTCCAAGTTTCTAAGTTCGTAGGTTTGCATTGATAGGTTATGCAATAACAAGAATTACAGCAAATATTTCAAGCTTAACGTGAAGGAAGCTAAAACTGATCATATGTATATAATATTAACAAGAATATATATATTATAGTCTTATAGTAGACAAGTTATACTACTACTAGTAATAATAATAGTAAGCAAGAATATATATTACTTATATATATATATATATATATATATGTTCTTTAGTATATGTATTATATAATATATTTATATATTATATAGGTAATATAATACTATAGACAGATAATTATAGCAAGTAAATTATTTTAACAAGTTATTAAAGCAGGTAAGTAATTTTAAGTTAAGTTATTAAAACAGAGTTATCGCGGTTGTGTTTTAATATGGTGTAAAGTCCTACTCAGTACTCCCTCCTTCGTTGTCCTTAGTCCAGTGTAAGAATCCAAGTCATAAAGATTCAAGTATATTTCATCCCAAAATAAATTATTTTTGTATTTTTAGGTTTTTTAATCACAGTTTTAGGTATCTTAGCAATATCTTCTTTAATCACACCTCGGGAGAATAACAACACTCTATTTTTCAATCTTCTTCGGACTTTCCAAGTCCCTAAAAATTTACAGATTAATCCATCGTTATTGCTAAAACACTGAGAGATTAACCATATACTGAGGGTATTTTTATAAGTAATTTATAGATTTTATAAGATCAGAAAACTGACGGAAAACCGCCGGTGATCCAGATCTTAATAATAATAAAACATATGTGAAAGAAAATATAAACTTGATTAATTCAAACATAATTTACAAACTTGAAAGAAAAATACAAAGATCTATATAACTGCTACTTACATCTTAAGGAAGAAGTGAGGTTTCCCTTTCGGGAGTCCCCTGAAAACTTGACAGCTACCAGAAAATGAAGAACTAAGAAAACTTTTCACAACTTTTCACAAACTCTTTTTTTTTTTAAAAGTAACTTACAAACTTTAGAAATTAAGAACTTAAGAAAACTAGAGAATATATATATTCTCTCACGAAAATTTACAACCAACAAGATCTAATATTTTAAAAAAAGAATGGAAAATTGACAGCATATTACTATATATAATAAGAGGCAGTTTAGCAGCTGAAGCAAGCAGGAGGCCAACATGCCTGCTTCAGCTGCTTCAACTGTGATTTTATTGTATTATCCCTAATTAATTATTATAAGTTATTTACGTATTAAAAAATTAAAACTATTTGATAAAAAATTTAAAATAGACATTTATAACATGACTGTTTTAGCTGCTTCAACCGTCATTTTACTATATCACTCATAATTAATTATTATAAGTCATTTAAGTATTAAAAAATTAATAATATTTAAAAAAAAAGATAAAATAATAAATTATTTTTGATGTTTTTATAAGTCGTTTAAGTATTGAAAAATTAATAATATTTAATAAAAATTATTACTCTATAATAGAAGCGGCAATGTTGAGTAGCGTGGGGTCGTCCTGGCTGCTCCAGCTGCCTGCTTCAGTTGCTTCAAATGTAATTTTACTATATCACCCCTAATTAATTATTATAAATTATTTCATTTAAGTATTATAATATTAATAATATTTAATAAAATGGTAGTTTTCAAAATGAGTACTAAATTCCTCAAAGTTTCACTTATTATTATTCAAAAGAAAAAAAATTAGCTGATTCAATCGTAATTTTAATGTATCACCTCTAATTAATTATTATAAGTCATTTATGTATTAAACATTAATAATATTTAATAAAAAAGGACAAACATTTTTTACATGTCTGCTTTGGTTGGTTCGACGTAATTTTACTATATCACCCCTAATTAATTATTATGAGTCATCTAAGCATTAACAATTAATATTAAAAAATTATTATAAAGTCATCTAAGTTTTAAAAAATTAATAATATTTAATATTAAATTAACTTGACGTATTATATGAGATCCACTTAATTTTTTTCAAAAGTATTTTCTTATATTAATTTTGTTAAATCACTTCTAATTAGTTATTATAATTCATTCAATACATGTCTACTTCGCTGCTTCAATCATGATTTTATTATATCACCCCTTGTTAATTATTATGGTCATCTAAGCATTATGCCACTTAAATTGAATAGTTATATATAAGAGGGAGTTTTATGCTTAAGCAAGTAGCAGGTCGGCATGCCTGCTTCAGCTGCTAGAACCATATTTTTATTGTATCACCCTTAATTAATTATTATAAGTTATTTATGTATTAGAAAATTAATAATATTTAATACAAATAAATAAAACAAACATTTCTGACATGTCTGCTTCAATTGCTTTAACCGTAATTTTATCATATCACCCCTAATTAATTATTATAAGTCATCTAAGTATTAAAAAATTAATAATCTTTAATAAAAAAGATGAAATAGACATAAAATAATAAATTAACTCTTGATGTTTTAAATTCTCGACGTCTTATATGATGCTCACTTATATTATTTTCACAAGTAATTTTTTATAGTTATTATGCTATATCACTTTTAATACATGTCAGCTTCGCGGCTCCAATCGTGATTTTACAATATCATCCCTAATTACTTATTATAGTTATTTAAGCATTAAAGAAAATTATATTATTAGTATCCTATATAAGAAGTCAAAATAAGTAGCTGAAGCAGGCTGCTCATATTCGACATGCCTGCCTCAGCTATTTCAATCGTGATTTTACTATATTACCCCTAAGTAATTATTATAAGTCATTTATGTATTAAAAAATTAATAATATTTAATAAAAAACTAAAATAGATATTTATAACATGACTGTTTCAACTACTTCAATCGTAGTTTTACTAAATTACCCATAATTATTATAAGTTATTTAAGTATTAAAAAATTAATAATATTTAATAAAAGAAAGAAAAATAGACGTAAAATGATAAATTAATTTTTGATATTTTAAATTAACACGATGTCTTATATGGAGCCACTTAAAAAAAAATTACAAATATTTTTATAATAATTTTACTATGTCACTTCTAATTAGTAGAATAGAAAAAAAATATTATAAATCGCAATAATTAAGAACTTAAATTATTTTTGAAATATAATTGCCTATCAATGTCATAAAAGTTTGAACAACTTAAAATATCATTATGCAAATTTCATCAATCTAAATATAATATTACATGTCTAACTTAGAATTTATTAACCAAACAAATAAAACTTTTAATTAAATGGTGGAATTATACATAACATAAAATTTTTGAAGGATCAATATTGGGCCGTGCGTAGCATGGCATAAGCTGACTAGTAATCAACATTAATTTGAATGTATGCACACAAATCAAAAAAATAAAATGATTAGTAGTAGTACTGACATAGATAAAAAGAAAAGAAAACCAATGTTGTTTTCCACAGGCAGTATATTCTTTTCATTTAGATTTATTATCATGTTATGTAATTGGATTTTTGTACGGTTTAGCATAAATATATAGGTAAAATTAGATAACTAATCATACAAATTACAAAATAAAAGTTACCTCTTACCATATATTTTAGGACTCCTAACTTTAAAAAAAAATTATTACCATATATTTTAAAAGAATGATCTCATATATTATAGGAGTCAATAATATAAAATTTTTAAATAATAATTCACAAAAAATAGTGAAAAGACAATTTTATCTATTGTAGGATATTTTCATAAAAGGCAAAAAGTTCAAATCACTTTTTTAAGAGTTTTCACACTTTTAATATATATATATATTATATTTAATGATATTTTTAAAAAGTTCAATAGCATAGATAAATTATGATAAGTGTTGCTATCCAGATGAGAATTGAGAAAGAGAGAGGACAAAAATGAAAAAGGGGATGAGGATTGAAGAATCTACACAACAGCGACAGCCCACGCTTTACTAGATCAGATTTCTCATCCAAATATGGACTACATGATCCTGCAGGGACTGCTTGTGACAACCACATGCATGCGCATGCTATCGACTACATCTCAATATTTTTAATATTAAAATTTTAAAAATTCAATGAATTTAATATTAACAATAATAGCATAGCCAATGCAAAGACTAAATTAAATTCATAGAAATTTAAAATTTGAATCCGTCTACGACCCAACCCCAACTCGGAGGCACCGACGAAGTATATATCTAATATTTTATTGAGCATGAAGTATATTTTTACATAAAAATATTAAAAACTTGATAAATGTTAAACGTTGAATTTATAAATTTTAAAAATATTATTAATTTAGAACTATTAATAATTTAAAATTTATAATTTAAATTTATTAAATTTAAATTTGGAATCCGCTTCTCTCCCCACAGATAACAACACATTCCAACTTACACTATCCTCTCTTGTCATCCACTAGTTATGGTTCACCTGGGTTTACACTAGTTGTATCAACTTTCCCATTACTCCAATTTGCAAGTGTATGTCAACCAGCTATAGGATGGATATAGCTGCTGCAGTCGGATTCTTGGTTTGTCACATTAGAAAATGGGAAAAAATTACTTTAATCTGTTTTTCCCACTTATAAGAATGACTACTTATCACGTGCTTCTGGTTGAACCAAAAGAAAAAAAAAGCCTAATGTATGATCTATCAGTTGATGATGTAAAATATATTAATATAATTAAATTATTTAAAATATATTAACATAATTCAACAACAACAACAATAAACTCAGTGTATTCTCACATAGTGAGGTATGGGAAGGGTAAGATATACGTAGTCCATATCACTACCTCCGAAGAAGTAGCAAGGCTGTTTCTGATAGACCCCCGACTCAAGATAAGATAAGTAATTACAACCGTACAAAACGCATGAAACAAGATGGTAAGACATAAAAAAGCCCCTACAATGGAAAGTAAGCAAAGAATAGTAGGCACTCGTAATACATCATGCAACAAGGTAGCCTAACAAGAGTAATACACCAAACAGGTAATGCCCTACCCTACCTACCCTAATAGTCACTAGCCTTCTATCCTAATATGCGTCATGTCCTCAGTAAGCTGTAACTGCTCCATGTCCCGCCTAATCACCTCTCTCAAATATTTTTTTGGCCTACCCCTGCCCCGCTTGAAATCATCCAAAGCAAGCCTCTCACACCTACGAACTGGTGCATCTGCGCCCCTCCTCATCACGTGTCCGAACCATCTCAAACGGACCTCCCGCATCTTGTCCTCCACCGAAGCCACTCCAACCCTCTCCTGGATAGTCTCATTCCGAACCCTATTCCCCCTAGTAAGACTACACATCCAACGTAACATCCGCATTTTCGTCACCTTCAATTTTTAAATATGAGAGTTCTTGACTGGCCAACACTCCGCTCCATACAACATGGCCGGGCGGACTGCAACCCTGTAAAAAATCTATTAACATAATAAAATTATTTAAAATATATTAACATACTTAAATTATTTAAAATATAATTATTCTTCTAGTAGTAGCTGGCAAATTTTTTAGAAAAAAAAAATTCACATATATTTTTCATCTGCTCAATATTGTAAAAGTTTTCCTAATATGAAAGTTGAACGATTGTGTATCATTTATGATATTGCTACACGTCCTAATAACTCACATGAGTTATACCTGATTTTTGCCTACAGATGAACCAAGTTGTCTAACGTGTTCCAACAGAAGCACAGAAAAGACACTAAATAATTAACACAAGAGTTTTACATGAAAAACACAGACTCACAAAACGTGTAAAAAACCACGACCTATACCTCTACAAGATATAATCCCAACTTCACTAAACACAATGAACCTCTCACCAAAATATTACAAACTCTCTGACCCAAGGAATTATAAACTCTAATTCCTAATGTTCAACAATCTCCCTAGATTATTGAAACCCACTTCAAACCCACTTAAAAATCAGATTACAAAACTCTAGCAATCCTAGGAACTAACTCTAATTCATAAAAACACACAAACCTCCCAAGGTTTATGTTTTCAAGTCTTTGAGTTATTCCAACTCGAAGACTAACTCATAAATCAGTTTATAACACACTGACACTAAGAAAACACAAAAATTACAATTCAATAAACTTCCTAATACATATTAACTAGAAGAAGACTGTTAGACACATGGATGAAACAGGTTCTTCAATTTGGTTCACTATATTAGGCTGCACTTCGATAGCTAGGAAGAACTCTCTCAAATATTGTTCTTACTTATTTGTTCGTGTTCTCCCTTTTTTCTCTCTCAGTATTCGTGCATTAATTCATTTTGGGAGATCTCGAGTATTTATAACTCCAACCAAGCAGACTTCTAACTCTACAAGGACTTCCATGCTTCTTGGACTCTCTTCTTGAGTGTTGAAGTCAAACACTAAACACATGATGATCTCTTTATATTATCTTAAGTAACAAATTTCTATTTCTTTATTTTTGCACATCTGACTTTATCCACATAAAGTCCTCTTTCAAGTTGAACTCTTTTAAAGCAGTTTTTCATAAATCAGCTAAGCTTACTTATTTTATGGACTCTTGTCCATCATTAAAACTTGACAAGTCTTAACAAATTCTCTCTTTTTGATGATAACAAACTCAAGTCCTTGTGCATTCCATTTTGATATCAACATCTTGACCTGTGAACACTACGGAATGAAATACTTGAATGAAAACTCATGCTCTCGTGCATTTCATTTTTATTTCATCATCTTGACCTGTGAAAACTAAAGTATGAAATACTTGAATGAGCCAAATTAGTAATTAGGTTATAAAATCTGCAAAACCCTTATCTTCCTACTTTTGGTATCATAAAAAATTATTTCCACCATGTGGATAGCAAAGAGTTATGGACTCTGTATAACGGAACAGGTAATAGAAACATGTTTCATGTACCTGATTCATCACTTTGTCAATCATCGAAATCTGTCAATCCTTTAAGAGCTCATACTTGATAAGGAATCTCATCTTCTTGGATTCTTGAGTCTGCATATTTGTGGACTCCTTATATGGATATAGCTTGTTCAAGTTTGAAAGAACTCTTGCATAACAAGGATTCTCATCTTACTTGGATGCTTGAGTCTGTACATTTTTTACTCACGTCTTGAATATTCTTGTACAAATTTTGTGGCCTTTTCTTCTCGAGATATTTTTATTTCAAAAAGTTCTTATACAAGTTAGACTTTTGTAACGACTTCAATTTTTAATGAATTATGTGAAATTTCTGTGTGAATTGACTATTTTATTCCTCTCTGTGGTTGTATTATGGTATTTCTGGGGTGTGAGGATTATTGGCATGGTTCGTTATGCATTTTGATGTGATTTATATGATATTATGATTTTTTGTGGCTTGAGAAGCCTTATAGTTGACATCAGTGAACATCTTTTGATCCGTGCGTCGGATGACAGAACAGACTGTGCCAGTAGATCCGAAATGTCAATTTTAGAGTGTTAACATGGTTGGTGTGATTTTATGACTTTTAAATCTCATTTTAACCCTCGATTTGGAAAGTTGTGATTTTGAGTTTTGGGGATCAATTTTGTGAAAACGATATTTTTTTCAAAAATCTAATATCGCCATTGAGTCTGAAGCATTGACTTTGATAGGGTAGCATATTTCATTTACGTTCACAAAATTCAAAATGAATTTCGAGGGGTCCGGGATACTTGGACCCTATCTACCCATGTTTTGCCATTCTTTTCTCCATTTTTGAGACTTGGAGCTTAGAATTTCATACTTTTTAGCAATTTTTTCATTTCTAAGCTTGGGTAAGCTTCTAATAACCTATTTCAACTACTTTACTCCAATTTTACCATCTATTTCTTGTTTTAACATGGATTAAAGTGAAAATTAGAGATTTTGGCCCGGAAAGTTCAAAAATATATTTCTTTGATTTAAACTCCAATTTTAATCTATTTTCACTTTGTATTTTATATTATTATTATTTTTCTATCAATTTCATCTCCAAAACAACTTCAATTTTTGATTTTTTTAATGAATTTTGGGGATTTTATCTGGTAAAGCTTGAAATTGATTTTTCTTCAATTTGGACCTCATTTCAACTCATTTTCTCTTGAATTTTCAGCTATAGACTCCTAAAAATATGAAAAACATATTTTTAAAATAAAATTATAATTTTTTCCTTCTTTTTCAAAAATTTGTTTCGTGGTCTATTTTGACCCCGACTTAAAAATAGGCAATATGGGTATCATTGGCTTTATTTTGATTCATAAATTTTATATTTTCATATTTTAGTTGATTTCGAATACTTGGGGAGTAAGACTTTGGATCGAAGGCTTGCAAACTAATTTTTGACATTCGAGGTAGGTTATGGCTTAATGTCTTTCAGACTAGGTTGGGTAGTTAATGTTGATGCAAAATCATGTTAAGGGTATGAGAACTAATCATTAAAATAACTAAGTTTATTCTGTTATGCTCGTGTGAGGGCCTATATATTAATGTATTTGGCGGTTTTGGAATATTATTTGTTACATGTGATCGTATGGGGTCTTATATGATATTGTTGGCCTTGGATATGTGAAATTGATTATATGTTGCTAATGAGAAAGCCTAACATAGTATCAATTATATATTGTGATGTATTCATACTCTGTTGGCATGTGAATCGTATTGGATTTCATGGATGGTTGAAAAACTTAAGTGGATATTTGGCTCACTTGGTATATTGTTAGGATATGAAAATACTCATGTTGGTTGGTTGTGAGCATTTAATCCTCATTCATGAAACATTGGTACTACTGTGGAAATACTGAAAGCACTGGCTTTTTTCGATAGAAAATATGACATCTTAAAAAAAACCTCTTCGGGAGATGTGTCGGGGAGGAGATATGAATGTAAATTGGATATGGATTATATATGAGTTGATGAGCCCCCCCCCCCAACGAGTCCTATGTTGGGAAGATTTAGCTCTATAGGTGTATACGGAGGTTGTGCAACATTATCACCATTTTCATTGCACTTACCTTATTGTGACTAATTTGTGATTGTATATTTGTCTTTGACTTGTTATCTATCTATTTGTTTTATCTGCCTCTATTTGTACTTGATGTTCATGTATATGTTTGCTCTTCTTTTCTCTACTTAGATATGATATAATTGAATACTTGTATTTCTTTCTTGTATTTTGCTATAATATATGTGAGTATTGTAGAACTGTTAGTGAAAACGATGTGGGCTACCATTGTGGGATATTTTTTGATTGTAGATTACGTGTTCATAATATGTATTTTGTATGTTTTTATTATTTATTTTGCTTAATCGGTCTATGATACCTAATGAGTACAAGTGGACTGTACTTACCCTTACTGTACCCTTTTGGTACAGATTCTGGTTCGATTGCGCCCCATGTTGGTTGATTTGGGTGATATTTGGAGCTTTAGGAGGTAGCGGTTGATTTCGTGCATCTGGAGTCTTCTACTATCTCTTCTTATTAGACTATGTCTTTATTAGTATTCAGAGACAGAGTTCTTATTTTAGATATCATTTTTATTTGAATTCGAGTTGTGCTAGTTATGTTCTTGCACTACGACACCAGATTTTGATAGTTTGGCATGATATCTCTGATTTTACACTTTCCGCTTATACTATGTTGTTGTGGTTCGGCTTGGTTTTAAGAGTCCTATCTTGGTTACTGGTGTTATTTTACTTTTCATATCATTTTGGGTGATAGGCTTACTTGTCAAGGCTTGTCGTGACAAGTGCCATCATGACCCTTGATTTTAGGTCGTGACAGCTTTGGATGCAGGAATATGTTGATCAACCTGTTTCAAGTACGTGTTTCACTACTTTGTCAATCATCAAACATACATGAGCTCAATAATTTTTTTATTTTTGATGATAACAAACTAATGCACTTTGTGTACTATTGTCAACCTGTTTCAGTCAGTTCAGAGTCTAAACAAAGTATCAAAAGACGCATGTTAAATGATACAGGTCAAATCATAGGTTATAAATATTACATAGTATACACGTTTCGCCCTTTTGGCATCATAAAAATCCCGTGTCAACTATATATATCAAGTCTCTTGAGTTAGAAAGTTTAAGCTCATGTCCAGTTGGGCTATCATCTATACAAACACTTAAAAGTCAAAAACTCAATTAGATATAACCAAATATTTGGAAATAAGGGAATAGCCAGAAGCAAGAGACTAACACTAAACATTTTCGTTGATCATTCATAAGATGCACCAGAGATTTTTAACAAAATTAAAAATAATATTAAAGCACTTGTGATGAGAGTAGAAAAGGTTTGGAAGAGTAATAATACGAGGATTGGGCTTTTGATGAAGTTGGATCATGGGATGTTGAAGGAGGATCTTTCTTGAGCCAATCAAAGCCTTGTATGTTGTAGAGTTTGTAACCTTTATTTTGTTCAGCCTTAAGACATGATTTTTTCTCTCTAAGCATATTCTTCTCAATATTATATTATAGATGAAGCTTACTCAAGGCCTCAAGGTAAGAAGCATGAAGTGCTCAATCTCATTATCCTTAATAGTCAAGATAGTCCTTAGGTGCTACAAAAAAACATTAGACCTTCTTGAAGAAGCAGCTATAACATCTTGATTCACAAGTCTTAGAATGTCTAGTTCTTTAGCTTGTATATTGATTGCCAATAATCTTTCTGAGATGAGATCACACTTGTTTTAAATTAATATGCAAATAATAATGTCCTTGCCATCAACTTTGTTCGTTGGTACAGAAAAACCAAGTGTGTGTAGATATTTCAAACCCAAACCTCAATTATCCATCCCTGTTCTCCAATTCTAAATCTCTTTCTACAATGAGCCCAATAAGAGAATTAGAATCTACTGAGGGATCCTCAAAAAGTTGTCCTAAATAGATGCATCAATAAAATTGAGGTCATTAGATGAATCTAGTTCAACTATGAGGTCACCAAAATATTTTTCCTCACAAGATACATCCTTCTTAACTCCCTCAAAAATATTAGCAGTGTCATAGATATATTCCTCCTGGTTCATAATTAAGATGATTTTCCCTTACTTTGTACCTCAATTTTTTCTTAATCATACATAACATAAGTACTTTTATCAACAATAATTCTAATAGTAGCTATTCTCTCAGAATTACTATCCACATGAGCAATTCTTAAATCATCAATCAAGTTTGACTTTGAGAAAAGGTGTGTGAGATAAGAATGATAACATTATAACAAAAGTTATCATTACGTTGGACTTCTTATTTTTGAAGGAGAAATGATTATGGAGTTCTTTTAGGAGTCAATATCTTTTAGGCATTTTGAAAAAAAAAAAATAGGTACAAGTGTTTTATAATCATTTTTAATATTTTAAAAAAAAATTGGTACACATACCTTGGTCAATATTTCAATGGTTGATCTTGTTTCTATTTTTCAAGCTATTTTCCTGTGATAGAGAAAAATAAAATATTATATCACATGAGTTACTTGAACTTGAAAATGGTATAGAGACATACAACTAAATGTACAAGACTGAACATAAAATTAAAATTAATGTGCATTTTGTACAGTGTTCTTTAATCAATCATTGAGGGATACTCATGTAATCTTACTCATTTCAGATTATATTCCCGCAATAGACCAGGTTCATCCATGTGTTTCATCCATAATTTTCTTATTATAAGGTTTTCAGTCTTCGCAATGCTCTTTCTTGTGAAGTACTAGGGTTATTCTCATAAATGGATGATGATATGCTTGGTGACCCTACTTACTGATTTGATATTCCCCTTGTCGATGAGAATTTCTCTTGTTTATATGATGAAACGGGTAACATAGCCTGTTCCAGTGTACTCGTCTTAGTGGCAACATCTTCATCCTACAATCTCCTTCACACACTATATTTTTCACTCTTTTCTTTAGTATGTGAGAGAAACTTTTATTTATCTCTAGTGATATGCTTGAGCAAGCACTATTGATGTATCAATTCAACTTGCTTCCTTTCACTTTTTCCAGCAACTGAATCAAAGGTTAGTTTTAGTTACTCAGACAAGCTTGGGTCCTATCTTATGATCAAATGGATGAATTAAATTATTTCTGCCCATATTGGCAACAAGTTGGTGTACCTATTTCTTTTACTAGTTCTAAAAATTTTCTTTTCAACCAAATTTATGTTCTTATTCCTAATTCCAATAGCTTTTCGACATTCAGTAGTGGGGTATCCTAGTTATTCACAAATATAACATAAATCCTCAAAGAATATAGTTTCTTTCTGAAAATCTATGCCAGTTCTCTCATTTTGAGTCCTACGACTTAGATGATTAACAATTCTAGATGAGTTGGTCTATTAGTTAGCTCTTTTGATATCAAGTTTTATCCTAGAGTTTTCTTGAGTTAGATTTCTAACCTTTTCTCTTTCATAAAATAATTCATCTTTTCTTTATTTAAGTTCAGACTCAATTCTTTGATGATTTTCACTCACGGCTTCTTTTTCTTTTTCAGTAATTGAAAACTTTAAGATATTAGATTTTAGATCTAAGTTAGATGAATTAAGTTAACTGAATTGGTCCTTTAAGATGCAATTTTCTGTATCAGTGACATTCTTGCAGATATCAGGATCAATGCAATCAAACTTTAGACTTGCAAAGCACTGAATAACTGATTCTTATCACACGTTAGCTCATTAAAATCATCAATTAGTCCATTCATTAAGGAAATTATTCTTTTCTTAGAACAAAGATGTAATTTATCTTTAAGATCAAGTTGACTTTCCTCATATTTTACTTCTTCTTCCAAATCAGAATCACCCATTTCCATGAGTATTGTTTCATCAACTTCATTATTAGATTCTTCTGAGTTAGATATCCATGCAACCATCATAGTAAATAATTCCTTTCTTTTGGAGATCGATTTCTCTTTTAGCTTCAACTCTTTTTTTTTCTCGGTCAATTTCCTACAACAGAAAATCCTTGATCATGTGATTTGTTTTTTCAAACTTAAAGCAACCAACTTAAGACTTATCATTAGAACAAAATCTGCTACGTATTCCTTTCTTGTCCTACCGCTTTTCTTTCTTAAAAAATATTTTGAAGTTCTTGACAAGCTTTTTATCATCTACATCTGATTCTTCTCTTTGAGACGCCTTTAATGCTATTGACTTATCCTTATGACACGAACCGCCCTGGGGTCTTATCATAATGGCATCCCAAGTCCATCCAGAACAGACCACCCCTGTTACCCAACCCAACCTCCAACCGCTTGCCCTGAGTTGGCTGAATTTCGAGCATGAAACAAAATAGTATAACAACTCACACAAAGACCCTGGGAATTGATCACAGCTGTGTCCAACCAAATCGAGTCCAACCATCCCATAACCATAATCCAACTATACCAAACCATACCAAACAAGGCCATAAACCAGTCCATAACGAAAGACGTTCCAAAACATAATATAATTAATCTCAAAATGTAATAGGATGGAATAACCAATAATACCGTCCAATGATGTCAACCCACCAACTTATTCCAATGCCAAGGCCGACACCTATAGTGGTCCCGCCATTCTAACCCATAGAAATACCACAAAGCCTCTATTCGAATGAGTAATTAAATTCGGTTGGGACATGCCCCCAACCATAGCCAAAACCAATATCCAAAATAAAGTCAAAATGTCTAAAAGTATCCATGACATGAAATGGAGCCTTCAGAAAGGATGAAAGCTCACCACTTCAGTCCAGATGCTATCGCCAAGTCAATCACTATGTAGGAGGAGTAGAACGGTTGGTTCCTGTATAACGTGGGTATACAACTGCCATTAGACGGGGTTAGTGAGTGACTCCTTGCATGATCTCAGGATAAGGATAAACAATTCCATTTATAAAGCCAAGTAAAACCATCCATGATACATACAACTATACATATATATATATATATAACCATGCCGGGAAAAAGGACCGGGTTTAGCATTCCTTTAAAATCATTACCTGGGTTGTGTAACTTTGCCTCCTAAACCAGCCATGGGCTATATGAGTTCATCTCCCCCTGTTGAAAGGGCCCCAGTACATGTAGCCACACGACCAGGGAAGTATCCCATGGGATGAATATTACAACCTCTAAATAATTTGTGACATCATGTACATGGTCACCGAAACCAACCTCATATCGACAACTATGAGTTTCCAGTTTTGGTCCCCCGGGGACCTCCACCTTCCATGACTTTGCTACACATCTCGCCATTATTTGCCAACTAAAACTAGTTTCAAATAGCCAAACCATTATCCATTTATTAACCAAGGCCATTGTTATTATTGGTATCGTCATACCAACCTTTACTTGCAAGTATCATCCATAGCCAACCATTTATAGGTTTAAAAGGACTTTAAAGTGCCCTTCCATTTACCATATTAAACCACTTAGAAAACTTCCATGTTTCCGACAAGCATAAAAAATTAGACTTTAGCCTTTCCAAACCATTTAAGCCATGTATAATTCCTTTACCAAGTTTAAAATATGCAAGAGTTCTATTAAAAGAAGTCAATGTAATTAACATATCTTTATAAGCATTTTGTCAAACACATTAAGGGCATAATATAACCAAAACCAATTCCAATTACCATTAAAACATTTCCGTTCAATCCGATTATCCAAAACCATCATTAATGCATATAAAGTCATAATTAAAATAATGGGAAATCATAATCAAGCAATTAACATCAAAACCTCCAAATCATATTTGAAAGCAGTCATGCAATAGTAAAACCATGAAAACATTCATATAAACTATTCCTTTAATTACATTAGCAATGAGGGAAGAGAAACATGCCTTAAACTAAGACGATGACGGAAATAAATCACCAAGACAAGCCCTAAATTGATCCCTTAGTTGAAACCCTAGCTCCCCTTGCCCAATAGCTCTTAAGAGAATTATGAAGTGTTTATTAAGAGTTTTTAAGTGTTAATGAATAGAATAATAGGGTAAATATCCTCCCAAGTAGGTTAGAAGTCGTGAGGCCTTTAAGGATAAGTAGGAAAATATCCAGAAGACCCCCCACATAAGTTGCACAAAATCTTATTACAGGGATACGATTGGCCCTCATGAGTGATACCCTCCCAATACGATTAGTATCCACCACTCGCATCCAAGACTCAACCCTTGGATCAAACACTATTCAGAATATGAATCATCCAACTAATTCGTAACCATAGTATACGATCCGTATCCATGACCCGTATCCTTGCCAGAATAAAACACTTGGGGAAATTGAACACTATTTACCATACGAGTCCCTGGTATGATTCATACCTCGACTTACGGCTCATGGAGAGCCACTCGTACTCAGATCCAACCTAAGTAACCAAGTATAAGATTAAGTTAAGGAATCAAATGACCCGTAACCACCAATACGACTCGTACCCCTAAGTCGTATCCATTCTAGTAATTAAAATCCATCTTACCAACCAATATTAGTCAGCATACGACTGGACCATACCATCCATACCATATTATACGGATCATACCCATAAGTAGTATTGGGTCTAGAGATCAGAGTTTCAAAAAATTTTCTATGGTCGAGAAATCGGGGTGTTTCAGTCTTCTCCACTAGGAACATTCATCCTTGAATGACGGACAAGGTAGAGATAACCACACGCTAGAGTCATTTGCATTATGTTATCAAACATATTCCCAATATTTAACAAAGTTAAAAAAAAGGCTAAGATATAAATCTTTACTTTAACAAACTCTGAAAACAAAGATGTGTTGAAGACACATACCTTCGACGTGAATCCCGAGAGCAGAAAATAAATTCAGATATTTAGACATCATGTCCTCTTCCGTTTCCCAAGTAGCTTCTTCCATCTTATGATTTCTCCAAAAAACCTTAACCGAAGCCACATCCTGGGTCCGTAACCGACGAACCTGCCTATCTAAGATTTTAATCGGGACTTCTTCATAAGATAAGTATTTCGTGAGACCCAATCCTTCCGAAGGAATAATCGAAGAAGTATCACCAAGACACTTCCTCAGCATGGAAATATGAAAGATCGGATGAACCAAGCTCAAACTAGAAGAAACTCCAACTCGTAAGCAACACTACCAACTTTCCATAAAATCTCATGAGGACCCACATACTAGGGACTGAGCTTCCTTTTCTTGCCAAACCGCACTACTTCATTCATGGGAGATGCCTTGACTAAAATCTTATCACCAACCTCAAACTCCAAGCCTCTATGCCCAATATCTGCATAGGACTTTTGATGACTTTGGAAAACCTTAAGACTATCCCGAATCACCTTCACCTTCTCCATAGCTTGGTAAACCAAGTCGGGACCAAACATGTCTGCCTCACTAAGCTCAAACCAACCAATAGGAGATCTACTTCTCCTACCATACAATTCCTCAAAAGGAGCCATACCAATACTAGAATGATAGCTATTACTGTAAGGAAACTCCACCAAAGGTAAATGCTCAACCTTAACCTGTTGACACACTATGCACTTGGCCACAAAATCTGCCACATCTCTCTTCATGCCATTCCACCAATAGATCTTCTTGAGATACATCTTAGTAGAGCTAGGATGAACAACATAGCATGACTCATATGTCTCAGTCAAAATCCTTTGCCGCAACTCGTCGACATCAGAAATACACAACTTTCCTTGGTACCATAAAGTACCATCACCACTGATCTCAAACACCACTACCTTTTGCCCACCAATGTCACTCTTGATTTTTATTAAGAAAGGATCCAACACATGATTCTCCTTAATTTCTGCACCAAAAAATGACTGAACCACTTCTTGCACCACCACACCACTATCCTTGGAGGACTCCAAGAGACGAACTCAAAGATTAGCCAAGTGGTGAATATCCTTCACTAATTCCCGCTTTCCTTTTTCTACATGAGCCAAACTCCCTATGAATAATCTGCTAAGAGCATCAACAACCATATTAGCCTTACCTGGGTGGTAGTAAGACTCATATCATATTCTTGAGAAGATCAAGCCATCTCCTCTGCCAGAGATTATCCTCTTTCTGGGTGAACACATGTTGTAGACTCTTATGATTAGAAAAGATATCCACATGTACACCATACAAATAATGCCACCATATTTTCAAAGCAATCATAACCGCCAATCGCTCCAAATCATAAGTAGGATAATTCCTCTCATGTACCTTCAACTGCCTGGAAGCATAGGCAATCACCTTCTCATGTTGCATCAACACACAACCAAGCCCTACTCGCAATGGATCGCAATAAACCACAAACCCATTATTGCCTTCTGACAAAGTAAAAATTGGAGCCGAATTTAACTTATCCTTTTAACTTCTCGAAACT
Source organism: Capsicum baccatum var. pendulum (assembly GCA_030864225.1). Classification (NCBI taxonomy): domain Eukaryota; kingdom Viridiplantae; phylum Streptophyta; class Magnoliopsida; order Solanales; family Solanaceae; genus Capsicum; species Capsicum baccatum. The sequence goes on from CM061550.1 coordinate 111,421,926, forward strand.
CCCTTCACAAGCATCTAACCAAGAAAACTTAACCTTCTTCTGAGTTAACTTAGTCAAAGGAGCAAATATCGATGAAAAGCCTTCCACAAACCACCTGTAATACTCAGCTAAACCCAAGAAGCTCCAAATATCTGATGGAGTCGTAGGTCTAGGCCACCTCTTTACCACAGAAACCTTTTGTAGATCCACCATGATCCCTTCACTAGAAATAATATGACCCAAGAAAGTCATAATGTTATACCAAAACTCACACTTAGAGAACTTGGTATATAACTGTTATTCCCTTAAGGTCTGCAACACCATAGAAAAGTGATTAGCATAATCCATCTCACTCTTTGAATAAACCAGAATATCATCAATGAACACAATGAAAAAAAGATCCAAATACTGCCTGAATACCCTATTCATCAGATCCATAAACGCTGCTAGAGCATTTAACCAAATAACATCAGCAAAAACTCAAAGTGCCCATACCGAGTACAAAAAGCCATCTTAGGGATATCCACTTTCCTAATCTTTAGCTGATGGTACCTAGACCAAAGATTTATCCTAGAAAAAACTTGGAAACTTATAATTGGTCAAACAGATCATCTATCTTTGGAAGAGGATGCTTATTCTTGATCGTCACCTTATTCAACTGCTTGTAGTCAATGCATATCCGAAGAAAACTATCCTTCTTGCGCACAAACAACATCGATGCACCCTACGGAGACACAATAGGATGAAGAAACCCCTTATCCAGAATATTCTTAAGTTGCTCCTTGAGTTTCCTCAACTCAGTCGGAGCCATTCTATGCAGAGGAATAGAAATTGGATAAGTGTTTGGAAACAAATCAATACCAAACTCTATTTCCTTATTTGGAGAAACACTAGAAAGATCATCCAAAAAGACATCTGGAAACTCATTAACCACAGGTACTGACAGAAAAGAAATGCCTTCCGAGTTGGAATCTTTAACTCGGAACAAGTGATAAAGACAATATTTGAGATTAACCTCCGAACTCTAAGATAGGAAATAAACTTCCCTCTAGGAGCTAAGAAAACACCCTTCCATTCTATAACTGGCTCACTAGGGAGACTAAAGATAACTCTACGGGTCCAACAATCCAAAGACAAGTAACAAGAGTGTAACCAATCCATACCCAGAATAACACCAAAATCCACCATATCCAACTCAAACAGATCCAACAAGGTCTGCTTGCCACCAACAGATACCATACCTCCATAGACTCTTTTAGCAATAACTGAGTCATCTATTGAGGTAAAAATAGAAAAAGATCCAAAATAACTTTTGAATCAAAACCAAAAGACACAACCATATAAGAAGTCATATAGAAGAGAGTAGACCCTGGATCAAGTAAATAATATACGTCACAAGAGAGAAGCTGTAACGTACCAGTAACGACATAAGGTGATGCCTCAAATTCCTATTGAGATACCAAAGCATACAACCTATTCTGACAAACACTAGAACCAGGATCAGTAACAAAAGGGATCACCACACCACCAGGTGTAGGAGCAGAAGATGAAGCCAATAGAAAACTTATTCGCCCCCGTAGAAACCTAATTAATTGAACAATCCCTGAGCCGATGGCTGGCCTGGCCAGACTTGAAGCATTTGTTCCTTCCTTCATCGCAACAACCCCTATAAGGACGACCATAAAATTGACAAAAAAGGCATGAAAAAACTGATTAATCTCCTCTTGCCTGAGACTAGGCACCCTGTGCTTGAGAATTGTCACCACCATGATAACATTTGTAGCTCGACTAATAAGGAGCACTAACTAAAGAGTAGGAACCAAAACTCTCCCACTTTTTTTTCTGCCACTTGCCACCATCTCTACCACCATGAGATTGAACACCTCCCTGATTAGAAAACTTGTTTCTCTTTCCTTGCCTATCTCCGAACTCTGCCTGCCTCCTCTTCTCATCCTCCACTTACTGCATATGAATAGTCAACCTAAAGATGTCTATATCTTTAATCATCAAGGCATTCTTGCCCTCCACAATCAGATCCCGATTCTATCCAAAAGCAAACTTCCTCATTCTAGTTTATATATCATCCACTAAATCTGGAGCATACCTTGACAACTAGTGAAACTTCAAGGCATATTTCTTTACAGACATCCTCTCCTACTTGAGGTTTACAAACTCCTCCATCTTTGCTTCCCTTAACTCTTGGGGAAAGAACTAATCCAAGAAAGAATTATAAAAGGCCTCCCACAACCCTTCCTATTCCATATCACCTCTATCCATATCCCACTCCTCATACCACTGATATGCAACATCTTTGAGCTGATAAGCTTGCAAAGTTTACCCCCTCCATATTGGTAGCCTGCATTACCCAAAATATCTTTTCCATCTCATCCAAAAAGCCTTGTGGATTATCCTCCCCCCTCACTCCAGAAAAATGGGAGGACCCATCTTCATAAATTGGTCAACCCTTATGACCTCAACAGACAAAGCTCCAAACTCATCCCGCTCAGCCTTAGCAGCAACTAATTTAGCAATAACATGAATCGACCGACGGAATTTTGCATTAGTCACCTTGCCTTGAGAAGGACTCGTAGCAACTAGTGGAACTCCAGAATTATCAGGGATAGGATTGTGAGATCAAAGATGAACCTCTGCAGTAGGATACACCCTTTTATCACTACCTAGATGGGATAAAAGAATTTTCTTGTGTTTTAAATGTATGAGGCATGATCTGAAAGACGAACAAACAAGGATTAAAGAAGATTCCAAGACTGAGAATTCAAGTTTGAAGATAGAATACCAAGAAAGTAAAACATTCCTAAATGCCTTGTAGTCTCTCCCTTATGAGTATGGCACGCTACACACCCCTAAAAGAGAATTTACTTGACCCGACTTTGTCGAATCCCAATTGACCCTGAACCTAGTCTCTGATACCAAATTGACATGACCAACCCTAGGGCCTTTTCGTAATGGGAGTCCCAAGTCTGACTAGGACTTAAGACCTCCCCCATTACCTAACCCAACTTCCAAAATTTTGCCCTAGTTGGCTGAATTTCAAGCATGAAACATAATAGTGTAATAGCTCACACAAATACCCTGGGAATAGATCAGAATCATGACCAACCCAATCGATTCCAACTATCCCATAACCATAATCCAACCATACCAAATAAGGCTATAAACCAGGCCATAAGTAAAGACGTTCCAAAATATAATATAACCAATCCTAAAATATAATAGGAAGGAACAACCAATAATACCATCCAATGATGTCAGCCCACCGGCTTATTCCAATGCCAAGGCTGACACCTATACCGATCCCCCCATTCTAACCCATAGAAGTACCATAAAGTCTCTATCCAAATGAGTAATAAAATTTGGTTGGGACATGTCCCCAACCATAGCCAAAACCAATATACAAAATAAATTTAAAATGTCTAAAAGTATTCATTACAAGAAATGAAGCCTTCTAAAAGAATGGAAGCTCACCATTTCAGTCCAGATGCTTTCCTCGTGTCAATCACTATATAGGAGGAGTAGAGCGGTCAATTTCTGCTTAGTGTGGGTATACATCATCCAATAGATGGGGTTAGTGAGTGACCGCTAGCATGATCTCAGGATAAGGATAAAATAATGTCATTTATAAAGATAAGTAAAACCATCCATGATGCATACAACCATACATATATATATATATATAACCATGCCGGGAAAAAGGACCAAGTTTAGTATGCCTTTAAAACCATTACTTGGGCAATGTAACTTTGTCGTCCTAAACTACCCACGGGCTATATGGGTTTAGCTTTCCCTGCTGAAAGGGCCCCAATGTGTGTAGCCACATGACCAGGGAAATATCCCATGGGATAACTAGTACATCCCCCAAATAAAGTGTAGAATCATGCACACAGTCACCAATACCAACCTCATATCGGCAAATATGAGTTTCCAGTTTTGGTCACTCCGGGACCTCCACCTTCTACGACTTTGCTACATGTCCCGCCATTATTGCCCAATTAAATAAGAATATACTTGGTTTTTTCATTCTTTTTGAGAATCTTAATATCAGCCTCACCATACCCATTCTTATTTTTTAATATGTCCTTGTTTTCACCATCTTTCTTCATGGGGTATTGACATCCATCATTAATTCTATTCCAGAGTTCATAGTCCATATCCTGAAGAAAATCTTTCATCCTTTCTTTTCATTTTGAGTAGTATCGTCCATTGAACAATGAAGGCCTATTGATGTTTTATCCTTCGCAGTATCCAGTAGGTGGTGCAAAATTCATCTTTGATCTTATCTTAAGGTATTAGCCTTCATAATATAACCCCCTCTGATACCAATTGATATTTATACACGTCCTAATAATTCACGTGATTTATGCCTGATTTTTGTCTACAGATGGATCAGGTTGCCTAACGTGTCACAACAGAAGCAATAAAGACAGTAAATAACGAACACAATAGTTTTATTTAAAACACCCGGCTACAAAAGTATAAAAAATCATGGCATGTACCTCTACAGAATTTAACCCCAACTTCACTAAACATAATGAGCCTCTCAACATAATATTACAAACTCTGTAACCTAAGAAATTATAAACTCTAATTCCTAATGTTCAACAGTCTCCCTAGATTATTGAAGCTCACTTCAATTTCCTCCACTAGAAAATTAGATCACAAAACTCTAGCAACCCTAGGAACTAACTCTAATTCCTTAAAACACACAAACCTCCTAAGGTTTATGTTCCCAAGTCTTTAAGTTATTCCAACTCGAAGACTAAACTCCTAAATCAGTTTATAACACACAGACACTAAAAAAGCACACAATTACAACTCAATAAACTTCCTAATACATTTTAACTAGAATAGAAGACTGTTAAACACATAGATGAAACAGATTCTTCAGCATGGTTCTTTAATTTGGTTCTTTAATGAAACAAATCGGTATTTGTGCATTAATTTGTTTTGAAAGAACTTAAGTATTTATAACCCAATTAAGCAGAATTCTAACTCCACAAAGACTTTCATGCTTCTTGGAATGTCTTCTTGAGTGTTGTTATCAAACACTAACTCTCTTTTCAACACATTATGATCTCCTTATATTTATCTGAATAACAAACTTCTATTCCTTTATTTTTGCACATGTGACTTGATCCACATAAAGTCCTCTTGCAAGTTGAACTCTTTTAAAGCAGTTTTTCAGGAACCAGTCAAGCTGGCTTGTTCCATGGCCTCATGTCAATCATCGAAACCTCATAAGTCTTAACAATTTATCATCCCACGATGATTGAAATATGTTATAACTTGAGAATTTAAAGCACATCTTTGTTTCATTCCACTTGTTGAAGTGTATATGACTATAAAAAATTGATACATAATAAAAGTAAAAAATTGGGTAAAGTTCAAAATTGTAAAGAATATTATTTCCAATATAAGCATATGAATTCTCTGTTATGCAAAAGGACCGAGTTCAAAATTGAGAGGGTGTCATACGGAAGTTAATAGTTTGCAAATTATGGAGATGATAAATCAGATAACAAAGAAAAAATATAATTCTAAAAAGGCATTATTAATGTGATTTGATCAAACAACCTTCATATTAAAATAAGGCAAAATGGTTCGATGGACCTCTGTACTATGTCGATTTTGTAAGTTGGAAACTTCTACTTACATGTTTGTCATCTGGACCCCTAAACACACTAAAAAAATATATTTTAAACACGTTTTTGGTAAGTGTATTACACTTTTGCCATGTAATCTTTCACGTTATTTTTAAATAATTATATTAAATTCCACGTTATTTTTAATGCCACATAATAAATTAAAATAGAGATAAAAATAAGAAATATACACTTATATATATATATATATATATATATATATATATATATATATATATTTTCACTGTTACTAATGAACAAGAACTACTTGAAGAATGCCATCAAAGGCAATGGAAGACTCTTGGTGCAAAAATCCAACATTATCAGCTCAGTCCTATGCAATGAAAATAAAGTATTTTGTGGGAGGAATTCAATGTTAGAAAGAATGTCAAGGTAGATGATGGTGGCAAGATGGTGGTAGGTGTGATATTAGTGAACAGATCCAGAATCAACTCATGGATCTGCAATATGCATACATATAAGAAATTTATAGGATGATTTTCTTCCAAGGTGAATTTTGAGGTAGGTGATGGAAAATTTATAAGGTGGTGGCAAAATGCTTGGCTTGGATTCCCTAAAGGAGGTAATACCTATATCTATAGAACCTTTGCCACATTTTATAGAAGCAACAAAAGCATAATGCAAAAATATACAAAAAAACTCAGATTCAAGAACTGCTAGCACAATAGTTTCTGCAAAAATTGCCATCGATTGCGAGATCTGCAGGTGAGCTTGGCTGGTGGAGGGTGGGGGAACTGGTGAGGGGGTAGGGGGACGGCTGAAAAAGGTGGTCCCCAATAACCATGGAATTACTAAGCATTGTGGCAATTAAAATAAAAAACTTTGTAAAATTTTTGTTTTCTAACATGGATTTGAGTTTTAAATCTCGATGTGTGCGTTTATCTGGCAAATCAAGTTTGAAAGTTGACACATCTTTGTTTTCTGGTTGTTGATTTGGAATTAATCCCACCTTTGAATAGCTATATATCAATGAATACAAGGCAAATGTACCTCCTACAATGGGAATTAGCTAGTTGTTTGGGTGGGGGGAGAGGGGCTTTAATAGTTGCTACAATGATGGCTTGGAGGAGGAGGGAGGAAGAGGGGGGGAGGCGACGACTTGAATGGTAGCTGCAATGGGGGGCTTTAATGGTTGCTGGTGCTTTTATTTTTTTTTAATATTTTTAAAAATTATTTTAATGTAAAAATGAAAAAAATTTGACTCTCATTCTCACCCATGCGCGTGCACTCACGCATTTTTTTCCAACTCAGCCGATTTTGTGCCACGTAAGGCAGGTCAATGGTCAAAGGGTTTAAAATATTGCTTTTTAGTGGGTTCAAGGGTCCAGATGACAAACATGTAAGTAGGAGTATTCATATTATAAAAAGTACATAGTAGAAGGGTCCAATGAACCATTTTGCCTAAAAATAATATTGAAAAACTTAAGACCTATTGGGAGAAAATCTCTCTCTAAACAAAACTCTTTAAATGACTATATTGTGGATGTTATTGTGTTACTTATTAGACGAGGAGTCTTCTATTTATAAAGGTACAAAATCTTTTCTCCAAGAAAGAGGTTAGTCAAATATGGAAGAGTTTTATATTTTTATTTAAGGAAAAGTAAAAGTAATTATGGTATTATTTTTATTTTCCTTTCAAGAAAAGTAAAACTTAAATTTGGTAAGAAAATCCGGGCAAAAATTCTAACAAATCTCTCCTTTTTGACTGAATTTTATTGACAAAATTTGATCCATTTTCTTCATATGCATGATCTTCATTCTTCACATAATCTCCATCACTGATTTTTTGCATGCTTAAAAATGAAGCCCTTTTGGGTTAAAAATTTAAGAGCCCTTTCGGGTAAAAAATATTAAAACTCTTTACAGGGTTAAAAGTGAGCTTTGTTTCTAAAGATGTAACAACAAGATTGTTGAAAATATGATTGAGAATATTCTCCACAAATAGTATTTTTGGTCTTTTTTTTAATGATAAAAAATCTTCATTATCGTCGAGTTGGTCGCAACTTTTATTTTAACTTGTCCTCAATATGAACCATCGCACCTTTGGACCATAGATTCTGATACCACTATTGGGTTTGAAATTGAGAGGCTGTCATGCAAAAGTTAATAATTTGCAAACCATAAAAGCGATAATTCAGATGAAAAAGAAAGCTAAAATTAAAAATATTTATATTATTTGATATGGATTGGTCAAAACACACCCGTAAACAGAACTCACTAAAGGACTAAATTATGGATATTATTGTATTATGGTATAAGAAGAGGAGTCTTGTATTTATAGAGGTATAAAATCTTTCTTTCAAAAAGAGATTAGTCAAATATGGAAGAGTTTTATATTTTCTTTTAAGGAAAAGTAAAAGTAATTATGATATTACTTTTATTTTTCTTCCAAAAAAAGTAAAACTTAAATCTATATAATATATTAAAAGTATGAAGTCCCTTAAAAAAATGAATCGATTTTTTTTCCTTCATTAAAAATCTTTCCAATTGACAAAATCGTCTTTTACTACTTTTTTCAAATATGTAAAAATTAAAACATAATTATTAAACCTTACCTTGTTTGAATTTTATACCTAAAATTTTATATAAAACCTTACCTTATTTGAATTAAATATCTAAAATTTTGAACCTTAAGATCAATTAAATTTTTAAAAATAAATTACTTGAAAAGTCGATCAAATTGTGACACAAGTATCAAATATGTCTAAGGAATTGTTTTGTTCTAAGAATTCAGCTTCCAATTAAATTGCTCCAATTAGTCGATATTTGTTACGTTAATCAATTATCTACGTACTTAGTTAATAGTTAATTAAAAGATATGTACTGCGCTTAGAGTAAGCATTGTGTTGATTTAATAATAAGGATGCCTTTGTCATTTAGTATTGATCTTCTTGTTCCTTAGAGCATACCCAAGTGTTAGTAGCCGTTTAGCCATGAAATTTTTTTATTTTTTTTCAAAAATTTTACTTTAGTAAAAAAAATGAAAAACAGTATATGTTTGGTCATGAGAATTTCAAATACAATTTCAAATTGCATTTGGAAAAGTGAATTTTTTTTTACTTGTTTTCACTTTTTTCACTAATACTTCTCTCACAAAATTTTAAAAACAACTTTAATTTCTATTAATGGTCAAACACAACTCCAACTTCAACTCCAAAAAATTATAATTTTTATGGCCAAACAAATAGTGTTCTCGTGTTTCCCCATTATACGATGCAATATCTTTAAAGGCACTGGCGGTTAAATGGAGTCTTCAAGTGCATTTCAACTGGTGTGTTGAATCTCCTCTTCAACAGCATTGTTTGAAGCAATGCTAAGGTTTAATATATGGCAATTAGTGATATCAATTTTGTAGATTTTTATTACATATGAGTATTAATTGAAGTCCAAAAAAAAAAATTAGTTCAAGGCGGAAGCGAAAACGTCCATGAAGACAAAGAACTAATCAAACTTGGAAGAAGTTGGAATGTGCTTTCTTATTTTTGTTTGTGTTATTTGGCTTTTATGTCAGGTGATTCTTTTTAAGGTTTAGGAAAGTTTGTACTCTGTAGATATTTTTTATGTATTTTGGGGCTGTATAGTTGTAAATTTTTTTATCTTGGTTCAGGCTATCTCGGTATGTGGTAATTTGTGGGGGTATGAACAAGGAATCTTTTTGTGTTTTTGGTATAAATGGTTTCTCAAATATCTTATTCATATTCATGTTCTGATATCTTTGTCTACTAACTCCTCTGCTTGTACCTGCAGAAGTAGATTGATAAGCGTTATGGATTTTATGGAGTGTCCCATCATCTCCTTCTAGCTCTGGAACTTTAATGTCTTCCGATCGACATAGCTCTGCACACTGTTGAGTTAGATGATTTGTAGCTATAGACTTCAGTTTAACTTCATTAGTCTTTAGCTTTTCTATTTCATTACCCATACTGTCCACTTTCATTGAAAGCGTAGTTAGGGTGTTGAGTATTTTTTCTAGAGTATCCTCTTCTATTATATAAGTCTGTGTAGCTTTGTCTTGATATGTAATCTGCAATAACATTTTTGTTAGTACTAATTACTTCAATTATAAATGTGAAATTTAATATATTCAAGACTAGTCTCCGAATCTCTTTTGTTGTAACTGAATTTTGTATTTTCTTTGTTAACCACCAGCGTACCTGTGTATTATCCGTTCGTACAATAAACTTGTTATATACAATATATGACTCAAATGCTAACAAACATTTATATAATGAACATAATTCTTTCCTATTTATTTTCCATTTTATTTCTGTTTCATTGAACGTACCTAAGTAGTATCTAAAATGGTGTTCTAATTTTTCTGCTTCATATCGGTATTTAAGTACTCCTCCATAACTACATTCACTAGCATCTGCTTCTACTATATATATAAATTTTCTATTTTCATCTGGAAATTGTAGTTTTGGTAATTCTTTACAAAGTAATTTTATTTTCTGAACTTGTTTTTTATCTTCTTCATTATAGTTATATTCTACATCCTTTTTTAATTTTTTCTGTAGTGGTTTTAAAGTTTCTGCTAATTTTGGAATATATTCCCTTACTTGGTTTACTAATCCTAAAAATGATTGTAATTTCTTTTTTTGTATCTAATTCTTCTTTCGAATTTATTATTTTTTGTACTATATGTTGTTGCATTTTTACTCCACACTTATCTATTTGTATTCCTAAAAATTCTATCTGATTTTTCATAATTTCAGCTTTCTTTTCACTTAGACTTATTCCCGATTTTTCTATTATATCTGTAAATTGTTCTAATAATTTTAAATGTTCCTCTTTAGTTTTTGTATATAATAATATATCATCTATGTATACTATACAATTAGATAATTGTTTAAAATAACTATCCATAAAATGTTGATATCTACCTGATGCATTTTTATATCCAAATGGTAATACGTTCCATTCATAAAATCCTTGTGGTACCGTAAATGCGGTTAATTCTTTAGATTCTTCTTCTAACTTTAAATGGTAAAAACCTGATTTACAATCGAATTTACTAAAATAATTATATCCCTGTATTTGTCTTATTTTTAATATCTTATTATATGTCATAGTCTTTGCATTTAAATTTCTATAGTCAATAACCATTCTACTTTTTCCTCTTTTTTGTTCACTATGTTTATTTACTATAAATGCTGGACTATTATGTTTACTATTACTTTTTTGTATATATTGTTTTTCTAATAATTCATCTATATGCATTTTAAATTCTTTTAAATCATCAAAATTATATATTAATGGTTTCAGGATTATTATGTTATTTTTATCTATTAATTCAATTTTTATAATAGTTTTATGTTTTTCCCATCCTTTTAATGGATCTTCACTATATAATTGTTCTAATTTTTTCTTAATTATTTCTATCTTATTTATTGAAAATATAGTTATTTCTGTTTTATTTATCGAAAATACGACTAGTTCTATTGTATCTTCAGTATTTTTTATATTTTCTAACTTTTGTGTAATTTTTTCACTTCCTTTTATCCAATTAGTTTTCTTTCTTATTTTATTATTAACTCTTTTTGCTCTTACTTTCTGTTTACATGGTGTTGTAAACCACCAATCCGTTCTAGTTATTATATGTGGGTATCATTTATCTAAAAATGGCATTCCTAAAAGTATATCTTTTGATGTTAGTTCATAATTATAAATTTCTTCTATTGTTAATATCTTATCCCATACTTGTATTTTTATATTCCTAGCTTTATAAGTAATTAAGCTTCCTTCATTATTAAATCCTTTAACTATAATTGGTGTTTTTAATTTTTCCCATTTGCTTTCTGGTAAGCAATTATATCTACATATATTAGCTTCTGCTCCTGTATCTATCATAGGTGTATAATATCTACCGTAATATCTTTCTACTACTATCTTCATTAATACATATATTTTCATTTTATGTTAGGCTCTTCTTAAGAATAATTTCTCTCTGTTATATGTTAAGGTTATTTGTGTATGTTCTATATTATATGGTTTTACTTGTTCTAGCTATTTTATTCCTAATATTATATCTGCTTTTTGCATTTCTTCCTTTACTTCAAATTCTATTTTTATTTTTCTAGTTCCTATTATTATTTTTTTTTTGCTATATTTTTACTATTTATTAAGCTTCTTGGTAGATATGGGCATATATCATTATCAGTTTTTATTTCTTTATTTTTTACTAGATATTTTGCTATATAATTTTCTTCTTGTCCTATATTTAAGAGTATTAAATATTCTTTTTCATTTACCTTTCCTGTTATGTAATATGATTTAAATTATTTGTTGAATTTATTTCATAACTTGTTCTTTTTGATGAGCTTGATGATTCTGGTTTTTTTCATCAGCTATTCTTTTCGTTGTACTTATTCTATCATTTATTATTTCTAAATTTTCTTCTATATCTATGTCTCTATAGTTATAATCATTATAATCTATTGTTTTTACAATTTGTTCGAATGGACTTTCTATTCGTATTTTGTTAATCTTATTTTTTCCTGTTATTTTATGTTTTGTTGTTAGTACATATAAATTTTTGCATCTTGCTGTAAATATTTTACTTCCTGGGGTTAATTCTATTCCTGATATTTTCCAAAATAATACTAATGATTTATCTATATTTTTATCTGTTACCGCTACTGAATAATTTGCACTTATTATAAATTTAAATTTTTGGTATATTAAATTTTCTTTTATGGCAGTTATTATGCTTTTTTCTACAGGTTTATAATTCTATCATCTGCTAAATATAATTCTATTAGTGTATTTATTCCTTCTCTAAAATATGCTTTTATTAATATCTCTGTACCTCCAAGGTGTACATATTTTATTGGGTCTCCACTTTTTATATCATTTATCTCTTTATTAATTATTCTTTTTGTTACTAGTGATATACTAGCTTTACCTTTTGCATATCTACAGTCTATTACATGTTCCTTTTGGCATACTACATAATATTCTTCTTTTTTCTTAGTAAATAGATTTCTTATTGTTGGTAATTTAAATATTTTTTCTACACTTAAGTCTAATTCTTTTCCTTTTATTTCATCAAATATGTTACTGTCAAATATTATTTTTTGGTCTGTTCCTTCATCATTTAAATATTCTTCTTTTGTTATTATTTTTATATTTTCTTCAGTTATTTGATTCATCTATTTTATTATTTGTTTCATTTTCTGAAATTTCATATATATTATCCTCACTTTCTAATTCATAATCTATATAATCTATCTGCATATATTCTGTATTTTCTATTTTTATTTCTGATATTTGTTTATTTTTTGGATTTTTAGGTAATTTACAATCTCTAGCTAAATGTCCTAATTTTCCACAATTATAACAAGTACATTCTTTTATAGATTTCTTTTTTCTATATGGTCTTTTGTATTTATAATTTTTTACATAATATCTTTTTCTTGGTTTCTTGTATTTATATTTTGATTTTTTATATTTGTTATATATCTTATGTCTTTTTCTTTTCTTATAATATCTTTCTTCACATCCAAATTGGGGTGATGTTTTATCTTTGCAACATGCTAAATTTCTTATCAATGTTTTTTCCATTTTTAATTCTTCTCTATATTTTTCACATAAGTTTCTATACCATTGTTGTAAAAATTTTATTCTTGCTCCTAGAGTATCTACTATTTTTGCTTCTTCCCAACTTTTTATTATCTTTGAACTAAATGGTTCGGATAATTTATTAAAATATAATTTTCTTATTTCTTTACTTTCTTCTATATTATATGCTCCTTTATAATAATATTATTTAAATGCGCAAGTGTATTCTTCTATATAACACATATTACATATTGCTAATTTTAACATTAAATTCCTATTTGTATCTTTTTCTTCATTTTGTTCTTCTTCTATTGTTGTCATACTACCAAATTTATCTTTTATAGCTGTTTCATATTTTTTTAATAATTCTATAGGTGTTAGTTTAGTTGTTGTTGATGATGTTCCTTCTGTAGGTTTATTAGTTCTTAATACCTTCTTGCTATTTTCAGTTAAATTTGAAAACCATAATTTCACTGTTCCTATTAGTGTTTTTTCTATATATTCTGGTGCATCTGTTATGTTTATATTATTATCTAATAATTGTTTTGTCATATATCCTATCCATAATTGTATTATTTTTTCTGTATTTATTACACAGTTTAAGTCTAAAAAGTTATAATTTTTATTAGCTATTTGTTTTGGTGTCCATTTGTCATATTCATTCTTTAGATTATATCTTTTAAACTTATTCTTATAATATGTAGGTTTTCTTATTTCTGATGTTCTAGGTATTGTATTTTTATCTTATTTTTTATGAAGAGTATTTATTTCTGTGTTAATATTTTCTAAGTTTTCTTCATTAATTACTTCTTGTTTTTCATTGATTTCTAAATTTTTTGTATTTGTTAATATTTCTGTCTATGTTTCACTATCTTCTGAATCATAATTATTTGTCTCTTCAACATCTATATTATTTATTTCTAATTCTTTGTTTTTTACTTCTTTATTGTTTATTTCTATTTTTTTTTAAATTGATTTATCTCGTTTAGTAATTTTTATTCTTTATCTTTTTCTTCCTTTTCCTTTTGTCTTTGTTCATACAAATCTTTTAACATTTGTAGTTCTTTTTCTAATTCAGTAATCCTACTATTTTTAGTTTCTTCTATTTTTCGTATTTATTCTGTAGTTTGTTGTTTTATTTTTTCTATTTCCTTTTTCCTATCTATTTCTTCATTTTCTCTTTCTATTCTTACCATAGCTGTCAATTTATCTTCTAATTTTAATTCTTCTTTTTCTAACATTAGATATAAATGTTCACCTATTTTCTTGTATCTTCTTCCTAGATTAGAAAATACTATTTTTATTTTTAATCCTTCGTGATTTTCATGTATTTTTTCATCTATTATAAATTTTTCTTTGTTCATTTTATTGTAAATAGTTCATGTTGATATATGTATTCTAAACTATCTATTTGTGATTCTAATTTTGACATTTCATCTTTTTGTGTATTTATTGAGTTTTCACTAACTCCGGCAAATATATTATAATGTAGTCTTTCTATTCTTATTTTTAATTCTTTACGTTTTTCAGAAATAATTTGTTTTAGTTCTTTGTATTTTTGTACTTTATTCATTTAAACCATATTTATAATATTTTGGTGGATATCTAAATCTGATTTTATCATAATTAGGTGGTATGTGTCTCATTCTTCTAGATTTTAAATGGATTATTAATTTTGCTTCAATACTAGATATTAAGGTAATTAGGTAGCTAATCTTTGTGAGTTTTCTTTTGTTTTATTTAGACTTATATATTCTGAATAATTACTAATTAAAGATTCTTTAATTTTTCTAAAAGCTTCTCTGTTTTTAAATGGTCTTCTCATAATTAATTCAATCCAATCTAAATTCAAACATATATGCTACTGCTGTATTTTTTAAATAACTGGGCTCTGATACCATTAGTAGGGGGTGCAGATAACTAACTTGTGATATTATTTCATCCATATTTTCTCTAATGCTAGGGTTGTATCTATTTTTTCAAAAAAAAATATAAAAATTTAAGACGTTTGAATTTGAAGGCACATCTGAATAATATGTTGTTTCTAGATAAACACTGAATGATTAATATTGTTTGTTATTTAACTTCTGAATGTACGTAATTTATTTATATATCTATAATCTATATCTATATCTATCTATAATCTGTATCTATAGTATGTTAAAAGTGTGAAGGGCCGTAGAAATGTTGTTTGAACTTTTTGCCTTTATTAAAAGAATATGCTTTAGGTAAAATCATTTTTTCACTATTTTATCTTAATATTTAAGAGTTAAAAATTAGTTAAATATATTTATGGTAAAACCTAATCTCATTAGAAGTCATCAGCATTAATGACAACTAATACTTTTTTCATTAGTTTAAGAATTCCTAATCAACTAAATTTGATTTTAAGAAGATTTAATAAATCAAGAAATAAATATAAAAAGTGTTAGAATAAGAAAAAATTAAGAAGCATAAAATCTTAAAAAGTTTTACATACGTAATTAGAATGTAATCAATGATTTTGTAAAGATTTGACTTTAAAAACAAGAAAATATTTTAAATATAGAAAAAAAATAACCGTACCACAAATATGGTTCAAATTGATGCGTCTCCCTTAGCCTCTGACAACAAGAAAAAGAGGTAATGCATGCCAAACGCAAAAGTGATATTCATCAACCACTTGAAACTTCTTATAGTAAAATATATATGTGCTTATACTAAAATATATGTTTATGTTTATGTTTACATTGATATATTAAAGTGTGAAGTATCTTTGAAAAGTGATTTTGAACTTTTTATACTTTATTAAAAATCTTTGCAATAGATAAAATTATTTAATTTTAAATAATTAAACATTACACGTGCGGGACACCTTAGATAAAACTAGTTTGATAAAATATAAGGACAATCAATTCTAAAAAATGATGCACATGAGAAAAGTCATTTTAACCCCCATAGAAGTGATCGACAAATTGATTTGACCTAAAGTATAACTAGTAAATTTCATAAGTACTATTCCAAAGTTAATCAAATATTTAATGATATCATTTTGTAATTAACCCATTACTAGCTAGAAACTAATAATATAATTAGTTAAAACCAACTAGGTGAAAAGATCTTTCGTATATATACTGTGTTCTTTCCATTACATATCAAAGTCTGTCTAGATAAAAATAAAATCTCATTATTGCTTTATTTCCTATTCACTACAAAATATTACCCAAAAAAATTTATTTGTTTAAGAATTAATAGAAATCGACGATTGTTTCATGGTCTTATCTTGAATCACTTGCAATGGAAAATTACATCTAAAAATACTAAGAGCATTCAACACATGCCCTTGACCTTGTCTGGAATTAGTTTAAATTATACTCATAATTAGTCTAAGAAATTTTTAGACAATCAAATTATATTTATCTGTTATAGTATAAAATTTGTCTTTTTTAAATATCAAGATTACAAATTTCACATTTGAAGAAACTTCTGTAATCAATCTCCTACATTAAAAAATATCCATACATTAACGATGTATATAACTCAATTTATTCGAAAAATCCTTCGACTGTATATATTGGTGACATATTCCTTTAAGTATGGAGAAGTGGAGAATATGAATGAATAGACAAGAACTATTGCCATAAAAGAATCATTTTGCCAACTTTAGAATAAAATCCCCCAACTAGTATTGAAATATCAAACAATTGAGAGACTCAACCCAGTTTGGAACCTGAATTTTGATTAGGAAAAAGGAAGGAAATGCTTTTTTTCATATTTGGAAGAAAATATGTAGGAACGACGTGGAAATGCTAGGGACATTTTGTGTTTTGAGAAAGATGCATACAACTAAGGTGGGCAATGGATATAGTTAATCGAGAAGAATCGACAAAAAAGACACTTTCAAAATTTATTTTGCTAAATAGACATTTAATTTTTTTTTCATTTAATTTTTAGAGTTTGGTTCCAAAATGTGAAAAAAATGGAGTGTAAGACCCTGTAAGATCTTAGCTCGTTTCAGCTCACTCTTGCATGCTAAAGGGGTCTAAGACTTAAAAAATTTCACTAAGTGTTAATACTTAGTCATTTTCAAAGCCTCTTAAACTTTGATGATTTTAATTCCGACCTTTCCGGCCTTGAAACATCGATTTTTAAGTTGATTCATGATCAGGGTGGTCGATAGCATGTCTCAGATAAGTTTCGAATTTTTCAGACGAGGTTTGAGGCTTGTTTGGATGTTCAAACAAGCAAGTCAACGCAATGTGGCTGCAGCGCACCGCTTATCGCGTTGTTGGGGTGCAATACGGCGTGTCGCCTAACGCGTCGACTGAGCAATGCGACGCGTCGCTTTCTGTGTCACTGGCCACGTTCAGTTTAATTAATGTTGGGTATGTGGAGGTATTTGAGTCATTTTTTCCTTACTTTGCCTCACCCATAACACGAGATTAAAGTCCCAAAAGGGAAAAATCACTCATCTTTTTCACAATCTCTCTCAAGAACAAAATCCTAGATTCTTCAAATTCAAGCTCAAGCTTAAAAAAATCACCAAGAATTCACGAAAATTCATCAGTTAAGGTATGTTAGATATTCATTCATGGATCCTTTTCACCCATGGAGTCCAAGAATCCACTTCAAAGATTAAAATCATGACTTTTACATGTTTTCATGAATTTTATCCATGAATATCCATGAATTTCGATTCTTATATTATGTTTACATGTGTTTTTGTTGGAATTAGCCTTTGACCCGTTTGAAGGATGATATTTGCCTGTTAAATCCTTAACCCATGATTTTTGTATTGAAATTATCTTATTATGCCATGATTTAACTATTTACATGCTTTAACCCCCATGTGGTTGATGAAATGCCTAAGAGATGAATTTTGAACAATGACTACTTATCATGCTTTTGAAGCTCTATTATGTTTCTACTGGTAATGTTATCGAGTCCTGGGGGTTATGAATGCACAAAAACTTAGCTATTTACATTGTCTCAGTATTTTTAAAATGGTTTCGGATATATTAAAGTATTATTAGTTCAGTCAGTTATCATATCGGTATGCTCTGTCCAGTCCAGTAATCAGAGTCAGTCAAGTTGGGAGTAGGATTTACCACCGAGCGAACCCAGGGGTGGGGTCTCACCTGCCAGTTGAGAAGTGTGACCTTTAGTAGCGGTTCCTGCGTTACAGAACTATATAGCTAGCGTAGGTTGAGATGTTAACCTGGCAGTTGAGGTTTGACAAATATCTCACTAGAGCACCTGCTAGTAGAGGGTGACTCTTTATTCTTTCGGGACTTCACTTTAGTAGATCCACATAACCAGTGTTAGTACCTGTGGCACGGTACTGACACTCTTCTAACTGGGGTCACAGGTTGGACCCCAATTAGCTCATATTGGAGCATGTCGGTTAGATGATAACTCTCATAGTTTCAGTCTAGTCTCAGTTCGAAAGTCAATTCAGGTTTGACTGATCATAGCATACAGTTTATCAGTTAAATTAGTACTCAGATTTCAATAGTTCAGTTTAAAGACTATTCTAGTATCATGTTATATGCTTGGTCATGCATTCTCAGATTTTTTAACTTTCACGCATACTATGCATCAGTTATCTCATGTTATTCATTCAATTAGTTATTATTCATGCACATGAGCCCATGCACATCAGCCTAACCTCATTTAGTATACCAGTACATTCAAAGTACTGACCGTATACTCGTTTCTTGCACTATGATGTATCATATCATAGGTTCAAACGTTCAGGTTCTCGACCGCACCTAGACCTCCCAGCACATCAGCAGCAGTAGCAGTGGTGAATCCTTATATTCCGAAGACTGATTATTTTATTTTAGTATTTCAGTTCAGTAGTCAGCTAGAGTAAGTTGGGGCCTATCCCATCAACTCTCATTTAGTCAGTTTTAGAGGCTTTCGGACATTTCAGACAATCAATTAGTTGTCAGTTTTATTAGTCAGTTTTTAAAATTTTTGCTTATGTTTTAGACTTGTGGATTTCAGTCGTATTATTTTCAGTATTGAAATCTTATGTCATATTTAGTTGTTTCCGCACATGTTTGTTATCAGTATATTATTCAGTGCTCACAACAAGTACCAGCTCATGGGTTAGCTTGTGGTCTCTCGAGATTGTAAGCACTGTATGGCGTCCAGTATATACTCCTGGGGCGTTATAAACTTGGTATCAGAGTCTAAGGTTTCAAAGTATCCTAGGGAGTCTAAAATCCGCGTTGAGTAAAGTCTTGTACATGGGTGTAAAGCACGCCACATTTATGGACAAGAGGCTACAAGACGTTTTAGAAAAAGTTTCCCTTTTTTTGGTATTCGTGGCGTGCGAATGATCATGAGCTCACTTTAAACTCTCTTTCTAATTCAATCTTCTTTTCATTTATAGAACATGTCTCCTAAAAAGAACAACGGAAGGAGAAATGGAAATCAGTCTGCATCTCTGCCTGTTCAGGAAGATCCCCTGAACGAGCATGTCTCTCATGCCGAATTTAGAGCTGCATTCACTACTTTAACTCACTCACTAGTAGCTCAGAATAATCAGAAGGATACTATCCTAGCCATTTTAGTGGCTAATACTGCCGCAGCTAGGATTCGGGACTTCACCTGAATGAATTCTCCTCTATTTTTGGGGTCCAAGTCCGATGAGGATCCGTCAGAGTTCCTTGACATGGTTCAAAAGGTTACTGACATTATGGTTGTGACATCTAATGAGAGTGCAGAGTTGGGTGCATACCAGTTGTATAATGTTGCTCACACCTGGTATAAGTAGTGAAAAGGAGATAGAGGTGCAGATGCAGGGCCTATTGAATGGGAGGAGTTTGCTACAACCCTTATAGATAGGTTCTTTCCTTTAGAGTTAAGAGAAGCTAAGGTGCAGGAGTTTATCAATTTAAAGCAGGGGAACATGAGTGTGAAAGAGTATTCTCTTAAGTTTATTCGGCTAGCCAGGTATGCTCCTAATGTAGTGTCTGATGATAGGTCTAGGATGAGTAAGTTTGTTTCTAGGGTAGCTGATAGCATGGTCAAGGAGTGTAGGAATGCGATGTTGATTAAGGAGATGGACTTGTCTAGGTTGATGGTCCATGATCAACAAATTGAGGAGAAGAAATTGAAGGAAATATAGAGAGAGAATAAGAGAGCCAGAATAGGTAGCTTTAGTTTTGCTCAACTGAGGTCAGAGGGTGGTAACCGTCCTCAATCCCATCAGAAACCTTCAGCCCCAGCTCTGTCTTCAGCTAGTGCGCTAGTGCCGAAGTTCAAAAATAATAATCGGGATAGGAGGCTCTAAGTCCCAGGGAAGTATGAACAGTGGTCGTACAAATTCTCTTTGCTAGAAATATGTTAGAGACCATTAGAGTATGTGTAGAGCTAGCAGTGATGTATGCTTTGGGTATGGAAATCTAGTCCACAGAGTCAGGGATATATGTCCCTGCAAGACTAGGGTTGATATATATTATTTAAGTGTTTCTACTAGAGAGGGTTGACAAAAGAGCTTCCTGTCAGAGAGGGTTAAGTTACAGCTTGTCCTTACCCATGGCACGATATTGACATCCTTCCAACTGGGATTATAGGTTGGACCCCAAATCAGTTAGAGAAGAGGCATGTCGGTTAGATGATTACATTCCACAGTCTCAGTTTCAGATTCAGTCTCAGTATAGAACTCAGTTCAGTTCTACAGATTCAGGACTATCAGACACAGTCAATCAGCTCAGTACGGAACTCAGTATAGTTCCACAGAATTAGGACTTTCAAATATAGTTATTCAGTTATCAGTAATTTAGTATCAGTACTCAGATATCAATTAATAAGTATTTAGTGTTATCACGATTTCAGTTACAGTTGCGTACTCATGCATGTACTCTCATCCAATTATACGCATGTCATTCAGTCAGTATTGTTCATGCATATAACCCATGCATCTTAGCCTATCTTACTGAGCATACCAGTAAATTCAAAGTACCGATGCATGCTTTTTTTTTACGCTATGATATCTTACATCATAGGTTCAGATGCACGGGCTCCCAAGCACCCTTAGCAGTTCAGACTCTCAGCATAAAGAGTTAGTGGTGGGTCCTCATAGTTCGAGGACGTGATTATTTATTTTAGCATTTTAGTTCATTTTTAGTAGTCAGAGTTAGTTAGGGACTTATCCCATAAACTCTACAGTTCAGACAATTTAGAGGCTTTTCAGACTAGAGCATTTTCAGGCAAATGTTCCAGTTTTGGCATCACTATACTGTATTCAGTTTTATGTCAATATTGAACCTTATGGCATGTTTTCCGTCTAATTTCTGTATATTACAATATTATTATTCAGTTATTCTAACAGGTACCAGTCATGGGTTAGCTTATGGTCCTTCAAGATTATGAGCACCGTGTAGCATCTAGGATATAGACTCAGGGCATTACAAACTTGGTAATAGAGCCTAAGGTTCAACAGAGTCATAGAAAGTCTGAAAACCGCATCTAGTAGAGTCTTGTGCATGGGTGTGTTGCGTGCCATACTTATGGAAAGGAGGCTACGAGATGTTTTTGGAAAAGTTTCCCTTCTTTCAGTATTCATGTCGTGTGAGTGAGCATGAGCTCTAGCTAAATTCTCAGTCTAATCATTCTCTTCTATTTATAGAATATTCCTGCAAAAAAGACTAAGGGAAGAGGAATGGGAGACCAGTCAGAACCTCAGCCCGTTCAGGCAGATCCCTTAGTCGAGCATGTCTCTCTTGTAGAATTCAGGGCTGCATTCACTACTCTAGCCAATTCAATCGCAACTCAGAATGAACGGCCAGTTGTTGTTCCAGAAAACCCAGTGGCTAATACTACCGCATCCAGGATTCGGGTTTTTACTCAAATGAATCCTCCCTTATTCTCCGGTTCTAAGTCTGAAGAGGATCCACAGGAGTTCCTCGATCAGGTTCAGAAAGTCACAAATATCATAGGAGTGACTTCCAGTGAGAGTGCTGAGTTAGCCGCCTATCAGTAATAAGATGTTGCCCATACGTGATTTAAGCAGTGGAAGGTATACATGGGTATAGATGCAGAGCCCATAGAATGGGAAGAGTTTGCTACGTCCTTTTTAGATAGATTCTTTCCTTTAGAGCTGAAAGAAGCCAAAGTGTTAGAGTTCATCAATCTCAGTCAAAGCAGTATGAGTGTGAAAGAGTATTCCCTCAAGTTTACTCAGTTATACAGGTATGCTCCTCATGTAGTAGCAGTCAATAGATCCAGAATGAGCAAGTTTGTGTCTGAGGTATTGGGTAGAGTGGTTAAGGAGTGTAAGACTGTGATGCTAATTAGGGAGATGGACATATCTAGGCTTATGGTCCATGCTCAATAGACTGAGGAACAGAAACTTAAGAAGAAGGAGAGAGAAAATAAGAGAGCCAGAAAAGGTAGCTTTAGTTTTGCCCAGCCAAGGTCAGGGGGTGGTAACCGTTATTAGTTCAGTCAGAAGTTTTCAGCCCCAATTCCATCTTCAGTTAGTACACCAGTAGCAAGGTTCAGGAATGACAGTCATGATGGGGCACCAAGATCCAAGACCCAGAGTAGTGCAAGCAGTGTTCGTACTAATCTGCTTTGCGAAGAATATGGTAAAAATCATAAAGGTATGTGTAGAGCCGACAGTGATGTGTGTTTTAGATGTAATGAGTCAGCTCACAGAGTTTGAGACTGTCCTAAGGTTGGTCTACGAAGTCAGCACAGTCGTCCTTCAGTTTAGTCCAATCTCCCGAATCAGCAGGTTGCTACTTTTGATGCTGCTCGTGGGCAATGTCCAATTAGGATTTATGCACTTTAGTCCAGGAAAGATTGGGAAATTTCCCCTAATGCAGTCACTGACACGTTATAGACCTCCCATTTACATATTTATTTCTCATCAGATCCAAAAGCTTCTCTGTCTTTTGTAACTCTTTGCATAGCAGTTAACTTTAAAGTCAGACTAAATATTAACAAAACCTTTCTCAGCCTCCACCCCAGTGGGTCAGTCTATCATAGCCCGTAGGGTATATAGGAACTGTTCGGTTATGATATCTCAGGAAGTCAGGCTTCCAGATTTCAATAGTAATATTAGTATGTATAGAAAAGTAATGGGTGGGAATGATGCCCAACCCATCTTTACCTCAGTTCAAAGTTTTGTACTTCGGTCATCATGATACCTATGCATGCTTTACATCTCAACTCCATGAATACAGCTTATATTTATGCATTTTTCATAGAATCGTGTGCATGTCCAGTTCTTAGTATAAGGAGTTCACTCAGTCGTACGAATCATGTTCCATGAACACGAAAACTCCAAACCCAGGTCATGCAACTCATGACTTATGCACTCATGCCTTACGGTGTGTTCAGTCCCAGTTACCATATGAATCGTAGTCTCAGTCACAGTCTTAATTATAATGTCAGTCTCAGTCTAGTAATTAGATCAGAAACTCAGTTCAGTTCAGGTTTGCTCGACCATAGCATACAGTTATCAGTTACTCAGTTATTAGTATTTCAGTACCTCAGTTTACAAAATATTTCAGAACCATGCTATACGCTTGGTCTTGCATTCTCAAATAATATAGCTTTCATGAATTCATGCTCAGTTATCTCATGTTACTCAGTCAATCCCTTCCTCATATGCATAATACTCTATAGTTTCAGTCCAGTTATTTAGACTAAGTACAGTTCAGTCTTGCAGACCCAGTATTCAGCTATCAGTCATTTAGTTAATTAGATAAGTTAGTATACTTATGCATTTGTGTCCAACACCCATGCGAATACTTTCAATAGTCTCAGGTGAAGTGTTGTAATGAGGTAGAGAGTGTAGTTGAAAGAGTGTCAAGGAAATGCTCCAGTCAAGCATGAGTTGGTCCATAAATCCAGTAATTCGATTTAGCATTCAGATAGAAAAATTCGTGTGGTGTGGTTTTCCATCTAGTCGTACTATTCAAAGTCTCATAAATGTAACCATTCTAAGATACAACACACAGGTAGTCACGTGTTTAGTTCAGTTCATGTATCATGTCGCAGTTTTAGATCTCAGGTATTCAGTCATAATTCAGTTCGTAGGTGCCTTATGCATTGCTCCATTTTTCCTCAGTATCTCAGGCAAGTCAACATTCTTCGAGGGACATAGTGTCCCAAGGGGGAGATGCACTATAACCCCAAGCTTTTATGGCTTAAACCTCCCAGTTCTCTTCACTTAACGAATCCTGTTTAGAGTAGTGGGTACTCATAAGCTAACCCTCAAGTTCAAATCTTAGTTGTAAGCCACATATTCAAGGGGGGCTCAATTTAGTTCACGATATTCAGTTCATGTATCACATTTCAATTTCAGTCCTGTTCTCATATTCCCGTTATGCGTACTTCGAAAATGATCTTGGGTTCATTGGTATTTTTTAGTTTAAGTAATAGTTTTTCCTTGAACTTACTCAGTTCTATGTTCAGATTACCTTTACAAACTTGGTATCAATTATCGTTGCATATTCAGTCATACATTCATAAGTCAGTTCAGTCATGTATTCATTCATTAGATATGCATGTTCAGTTTGAGAAAATTCAGCTTATCAAACATCCTAGTCATGCATTCATGAATCAGCTCAGTCATGTACCCATGCATTAGCTATGCATGTTCAGTATGAAATTCAGTATGTTACTCAGAGAATCATGTTTCAAATGTTCATGTTCAGTAAGTAAGTTCAGTCTACCTGTATTCTCCGCTTAGTCAGTCTCATTCAAGGACTAATGTTCCCAAGGGGGAGATAATATAAGATCCCACAAAATTCTTAGCTTAATTTAGTCCTTTAAGGGGTCTATACTTAGAAAATTCTAGCTAAGCATTCAGACTTAGTGTTATTTTTAGCCTTCAAAATTTGACAATCTTCTTTCGCGACCTTTTTATCTATTAAATATTGATATTTAAGCTAATTCATGATCAGGATTGTCAATAGGTGTTCCCGAACAAGTTTCAGATTTTTTGGAATTCAGTTGAAGCACCTTTGGAATCCTAAACTAGTGAATCAATGTGATCTTGATGCGTCGCATCGACTAGTGCATTGATAAATGTTTTTCCCAACTCCCAGTGTCAAATTCCTGTGAACCGATGCGGACTCGACGCAGCATGTTGGCTATCGCGTTGATACCAATGACGCGGCACATCGGCCTGCATATCGATAAAGCAGTTTTCAGTCATTAAAAAAGTCACATCCTCAGAGTTAATTAAATCTTTTTCCCATGCCCTTCAGCCCCCATAACATGAAATTTAACACTATTTTAGCAAGTTATATTCATTCTTTCACAAATTTCTCAAGAACAAAAACCCTAGGAGAATTAAATTCAAATTCAAGGCTCAATATTCCACCACCAATTATTCAGAATTCAGGCACTAAGGTATGTGAAGTGTTCATCCAAGGTTCCCTTCCTCCCTTGGAGTTCAAGAAACTATTTTTAAACTTCAAGTTTATGGATTTCATGAATTCCATGTTGGTCTTGATTATGTTCATGCTTATAATGATTAATTGAGATTCTAATCCATGTTTTATGATACGTTTCATGTGAGGTTAATTGATATGTATGTAATATCATGAGGATCCAAGTAAAATCCTTGAAATTATCAATGGGGATTTGAATTATGGCATCTACTTATTGTTTAGTGTTATGTGCATATGTATGCTCACCAAGTGCTTGATGAATTGTTCATGTGAACTAATAAAGGAAAAAAATCATGTCATGCTAGCTTATTTGCAAGTTATACCATGCAAGAGTTTGATAAGATGTCTCTATAGATGCATTATGAATTCAATATGCATGTTTATGCTAAGCAAGATCATATGATGCTTTATGTTCATGCTATAGAGTCTTGGGGGTATTTAATACCCGATAATTTAGTTATTTGCCTAGATCCAGTGTCAGTTACAGAATAATCTCAGTCACATCATGATCTTAGTACTCTCAGTCAGTTACAAGACTCAGGAAAACTCAGTAGACCTAGTATTAGTCCAGTCTAGTGCATTATTCAGTTCAGACCTTAGTGAGTTCAGTCAGCTAAAAAAACTCAGTAGTATTCCGGCAGTCCATGAAATCCACTAAACTCGGTTCAGTTCAGTTAAATAGTATGATCAATAATAGTTTAATTAAGCCTAGTATGAACTAGGAAATCAGTTCAGTGTCTATTCAGTTAGGAGTGGGATTCAGCACCGAGTGAACTCAAGGATTGGGGCTCACCAGCCAGTAAAGGGTGTGGTCCTTAGAAGTAATCCTTGCATTCCAGAACTATATAGCCAGTGTAGGCTGAGATATCTCCCTGCAAGACTAGGGTTGATATATCTCATTTAAGTTTTTCTACCAGAGAGGGTTGGTGAAAGAGCTTCCTGTTAGAGAGGGTTAACTCACAGCTTGTCTTTACCCATGGCATCGTATTGACACCCTTCCAACTAAGGTTATAGGTTGGACCACAAATCAGTTAGAGAAGGGGAATGTTGGTTAGATTATTACCTCCCACAGTCTCAGTTTTAGATTCAGTCTCAGTATAGAACTCAGTTTAGTTCTACAGATTCAGGATTGTCAGACACAGTCACTCAGCTCAATACGAAACTCAGTATAGTTCCACAGAATTAGGACTGTTAGATACAGTCATTCAGTTATCAATAATTCACTATCAGTATACTCAGATATTAGTTAATCAGTATTCAGACTCAGTATTCAGTATTATCACGATCTCAATTACAGTTACGTATTCATGCATGTACTCTCATCCAGTTATACTTATGTCATTCAGTAAGTATTTTTCATGCATATGAACCCATGAATTTTAGCCTACCTCACTGAGCATACCATTACATTCAAAGTACTGATGCATACTTTTCTTTTGTGATATGATGTCTTATATCATAGGTTTAGACACACGGGCTCCCGAGCACCCTTAGCAATTTAGACTCTCAGCATATAGAGTTAGTGGTGGGTCTTCGTAGTTCGAGGACATGATTATTTATTTCAGCATTTTAATTCATTTTCATTAGTCAAAGTTAGTTGGGGACTTGTCCCATCAACTCCATAGTTCAGACAGTTTAGAGGCTTTTCAGACAAGAGTATTTTCAGATAGATGTTTCAGTTTTGGTATCACTATATCGTATTCAGTTTTATTTCAGTATTGAACCTTATGGCATATTTTCCATCTAATTTCCATATATTACAGTATTATTATTCAGTTATTGCAGCAGGTACCAGTAATGGGTTAACTTGTGGTCCTTTAGAATTATGAGTACCATGTAGCATCCAAGGTAGACTAGGGGCGTTACACCACTACATCCACATACCCTTCTGATCACCACCCTAAATTTATGTGGGCTATTATAAGGTCATGTGACTTTTAAAATTTCTCCATGTGTAAATTCTCATAATTTATTTTTCTTATTTAATTATTTTATTTTAAACAACTAACTAGTGTGGGTCTACAGTCGTGTAGATAGAACTATGGGGTGTACCATTGATCTTGTCAATTGTCAATACTCGAACAATCATATAAGTCTATCGTAGAATGGATGAACCCTCAAAGAATAAATATGTTTTAAGAATTCTGTTTGTTCAACCACCACCTACCCATATAACCCTTCGATCACCACCCTCAATTTATGTGATCACGTGACTTGTTTAAAATCCTTCATATGTGTCAATTTCGATAATTTAATTTTTTGTATTTAATTATTTTCTTTCAAACTACATGCTACGAAGGGTCCATCGATTCATAGGGCCTATGGTAGACCTATATGTATGATCGAGGATTGACAGAGGCTAAGATAAAAAATTGTCCTTATAAAAGTAGTTGGTCATGAATAGACGAAAAGCTTTATCTACGATAGACTATATGTGTAATCTACATGTATTATCACATAGTTTACTCTTCGTATATGTAAAACCCTGTATTTTTCTAGCCGAGATTAACCCTCTGTACATGGGTTATCCTAAATAAAATTTTTGAAATACACAAAAATTTTCAGATAAGAGCCTTCCATTGTGTAGGAAATGCAATTAGATTTCCAATGATATAAAATTCGCCTAAATCCGACAACTGGGTAAGAAGTTATGGTGATTTTAAGTTTCTGTCGTTAAATATCGTCATTCAGGCCAGTAGCGCATTGTGGAGTGTGTTAAAATAACAATTGTTAATTTCTAGTATTTCTTCATGATATTGGCACATCGTGCCATAAACCCAGTTCACAATCATCATTTTTTAGTGTAACAACGCGATTCCACTGCGTCGCGGTGCACTTTCAGTTCACAAACAAAGTGGAAACGCGATACCCGCATCGCGTCACCATGCAATTTTCCAATCGTCATTTTCTATAGGCCTAGCGTGATAGTGGTGCGTCGCACCAGGGGTCCAGATCGAGAAAATTTCATGAAAAATTAATGGTGCGTCCAGGGTTAAAACAGTCTTTTTCGATGATTTTATTTCTCCCAAATATGGGCTTTAAGTCCTAAAAATGTTTAAAACCCTTTATTAATCACTTTTACCCAATTTCAAAAGGTAGTTCTCTATAAAGAAAACAAACCCTAGCTCTCAAGAATCAAGGTCAATCCCAAGAATCTCTCTAAGAACTCCAAGAATCTTACGAATTAAGGTATGTTAGATGTTCATTCATGGATCCTTACCCTCCATGGAGCCCAAGAATCCTTTTTCAAAATACAAGATTCATGATTTATGATTTTCGTGTTTGAATTAGATTGAATTCATGTTCATGGTGTTGTTTGAGTTTTAATCTATGATTTAGATTACAAGTTCCAAAAATTGATTCTAGTATGCATTGAATTACATGATATTCATGATAAACCCTTCAATTTGTAAGCTGATTGTTGTAACCATGTTAATCCTAAGTGTTTATGATCTAATGAACCAATTATGCTTCTTATGTGTTTGATAAATTGTCTATGAGAATGAAATAATGCTATTCTAGCATACTAATATGTATTCCCCATTCATGTACAAGTTAATGCCTCACAAGTGTTTGATGATATGTCGCTATGAATGAATTATGATCAAGTGAACATTGTTATGTTATTCAAGATTATGCTTTTCTTTAGTTTTCATGCTATCGAGTCCTGGAGGTATTTAATACCCGATAATCTAGCTATTACTTATAGCCAGTGTCAGTTATAGAATAGTATCAGTTATGTCATGATCAGTAGTACTCTCAGTCCATTACAGAACTCAATAGAATTCAGTAAGTTATAAAACTTAGAAAAACTCAGCAATCTCAGTATCAATCCAGTCCAGTTCAATATACTTCAGTGTCTTTTAGTTGGGAGTAAGATTCATCACCAAGTGAACCCAAGGATGGGGGCTCACCTGCCAGCAGAGGGTGTGATCCTTAGAAGCAACCCTTGCATTCCACAACTACATAGACAGTGTAGGTTGAGACATCAAACCTGCCAGTTGAGGGTTGATGAGGTACTCTACCTGCCAGTAGAGGGTACCACCATTCTCATTTAGGGAACCTGCCAGTAGAGGGTTACTCTTCAACTTTACTTTACCCGTGGCACGGTAATGACACCCTTCTAATTGGTGTTATAGATTGGACCCCTATTAGTTTAGATTGGGGTATGCCGGTTAGATGATTACCTCCTATAGTTTTAGTTTCTATCTCAGTCTTCAAAATCAAACTCAGTTCAGTTCTATAGAATCAGGATTGTCAGATACAGTCACCTAGTTAACAGTAATTCATATTATCATTTATCCTAAATTATCAGTATATTTAGCTATTAGTTATCAAATTTAGTTCCAGTATACTCACACAGTATGCTTAGTATGTTCAGTAGTTACAGATCCTTCTTGTATGCTAATACAACTCTTGCATATCATTCAGCTAGTTATTGTTCATGCATATGAACCCATGTATTCAGTCTTACCACATTTAGCATACCAGTACATTCCCACGTACTGATCGCATACCCATTTCTTGCGCTATGATATTTTATATCATAGGTTTAGACGCTCAGGTTCCTAACCGCACTTAGCCAGATTCAGCCAGCAGTAGCAGATTTGGCAGTGAGTCATTATCTATCGAGGATATACTTTTATTTCAATACTTTAGGTTAGCAGTAATTTAGTAGATAATGTTAGTTGGGGGATTGTCCCATCAACTCCACTTTTAGACAGATTCAGTTAGAGGCTTTTCAAACTAGATTCAGACAATATTTTAGATTTAGATGTTATTATTCATTATCAGTATTTTAGATATTTTGAACCTTAAGGCATTTCTGCCTGTTATTCCGCATTTATTTCAGTATTACTTGTTCAGTGCTCACAACAGATATTATTCATGGGTTAAATTATGGTCCTTCGGGGTCGTAAGCACCGTAGGATGACTAGGGGGTATTCTCAGGCCATTATAAACTTGGTATCAAATCCTAAGATTCAATAGAGTCCTAAGAAGTCTGAAAGTCTCATTGCATAGAGTCTTGTACATAGGTGTGTAGCGCGCCATACTTATGGATAGGAGGCTATGAGATATTTTAGGGAAAGTTTCCCTTCTTTCAGTATCCATGTCATGTGAGTGAGTATGAGCTCAAGTTAATCTCTCAGTCTAATCCGCTTTTTCCTTTCGTTTATAGAACATGCCTCCCAAAAGGGCTAACAAAAGAAGAATCAGAAACTAGTCAGCCCCTCAGCCCATTCAGACAGCTCTCCTGGATGAACATGTCTCTTTTGCAGAATTAGAGCTGCATTCACTACTCTAGCCAATTTAGTCATAGCTCAGAATGAACGGCCAGCTATTGTTCCGGCCAACCCAGTGGCCAATACTGCTGCAACTAGAATTTGGGACTTCACCCAAATGAATCCTCCTTTCTTTGTGGAATCTAAGTCAGAAGAGGGTCCACAAGAGTTCCTCGATTACATTCAAAAAGTCAAAAACATCATGGGATTGACTTTCAGTGAGAGTGCCAAGTTAGTCGCCTATCAGCTACAAGATGTATCCCATACATGGTTTAAGTAGTGGAAGGTAGATAGGGGTGTAGATTCATAGACCATACAGTGGGAAGAGTTTGCTACTTCCTTCCTAGAAAGATTCTTTCCCTTAGAGCTGAGAGAACCTAAAATGTTAAAGTTCATCAATTTTAGATAAGGTAGTATAAGCATAAAAGAGTATTCCCTTAAGTTTACTTGTTAACCAGGTATGCTCCCCATGTAGTAGAAGATAATAGGTACAGAATGAACAAGTTCATATCTGAGGTGTCAGATAGTGTGGTTAAGGAGTGCAGGACAACAATGTTGATTAAAAAGATGGACATATCTAGGCTTATAGTCCATGCTCAATAGATTGAGGAGTAGAAGCTTAAGAAGAAGGAGAGAGAGAATAAGAGGGCTAGAACAGGTAGTTTTAATTTTAATCAGTCTAATTCAGAAGGCGGTAACCGTTCTCACTTTTGTCCAAAGTCTTCAATTCTCACTCCATCCTCAGCCAGTGTACCGATGACCCAGGATAGCGTAAGCAATAGTCGTACTAATCTATTTTGTGGAGAGTGTGGTAAGAATCATAAGGGTGTGTGTAGAGCTGGCAGTGATATTTGTTTTGGGTATGGCAAGCCAGGCCACAGAGTCAAAGATTGTCCTCAGTCAGGTTCTTAGGGTCAGTATAGTCGTCCTTCATCTCAGTCAGGTCGCCCGAATCAACAAAGTGCCACTTTTAGTGACACCAGTGGTAAATGCCTAAACAAGTTTTACGCACTTCATTAAAGACAAGATCAGGAAAGTTCTCCTAATGTACTCACTAGTATGTTACAGATCTCCCATTTATATATGTATGCCT
Organism: Capsicum baccatum var. pendulum; assembly: GCA_030864225.1. Classification (NCBI taxonomy): domain Eukaryota; kingdom Viridiplantae; phylum Streptophyta; class Magnoliopsida; order Solanales; family Solanaceae; genus Capsicum; species Capsicum baccatum. The sequence goes on from CM061550.1 coordinate 111,453,922, forward strand.
CAATTTTAGATCCCAGATATTCAGTCACGATTTAGTTCGTGGGTGCCCCATGCATCATCTCATATTTTTCCTTAGTATCTCCACCAAGTTAGCATTCTCGAGGGACATAGCGTCCCAAGGGGTAGATGCACTATAACCCCCGAGCTATCATGATCTAAACCTTCCAAGTCCATCGTAAGTTATGTACTCAAAGGCTTAGTTCAGTTCACGATATTCAGTTCGTATATCACATTTCAGGCTCATTCATGTCCTTATGTTCCCATTCATACATGTTCAGTATATGATCTTAGGCTTATTAGTGTTCTCAATTTAAGGTAATAGTTTTTCTTAGATATATTCAGTTCCATGTTCAGTTACAGTTATAATCTTAGTATCAGTTATCGTTGCATATTTAGGCACGCATTCATTAATTAATTCATTCATGTATTCCACTCATCAGATATGCATGTCCAGTGTATAAAATTAGTCTATCAACAGTCCTCATCTTAATCAGTCTCATTCGAGGATGAATGTACCCAAGAGGGAGATATTGTAATACCCCATTTTTGTCTTGCCTAGATTCACCTGCAGTACATGGGTTATCCTAAATAAAAAATTTAAATAACTCAGAAATTTTCAGATTAGATCCTGCCATTGTGTAGAAAATTCAATTAGCTTTCCAACGATATTAAATTCGACTAAATCCGACAACCGGGTAAAAAGTTATGGTGATTGTAAGTTTAAGTCATTAAACATCATCATTCAGGCTAGTAGCGCGTCGCGGAGTGTGTTAAAATAGCAATTGTCAATTTTCAGTATTGCTCCACGATATTGGTGCGTCGCTCCATAGACCCAATTCACAATTGTTAATTTTGAGTGTACTAATGTGATTCCACCGTGTCGCGGTGCACTTTCAGTTCACAAACAAAGTGGCAACATGATACCACCGCGTAGCGCCACCATGCAATTTCCCAGTCGTTATTTTCCAGTGGCCTATCTCGATAGTGGCGTGTCGCGCTAGGGGTCCAGATCGAAAAAATCTCACAAAAAATTAAAGTTGTGCCCAGGGTTAAAAAAGTCTTTTTCCATGATTTTATTCTTCCCAGATGTGGGATTTAAGCCCTAAAAATGTGTAAAACCCTTCATTATTCACTTTTCCCTAAAATAAAAAGGTAGTTCTCTCTCAAGAAAATAAACCCTAGCTCTCAAGAATCGAGGTTAATCCCAAGAATATCTCCAAGAACTCCAAGAATCTCATGAATTAAGGTATGTTAGATGTTCATTCATGGATCCTTACCTTCCATGGAGCCCAAAAATCATTTTTCAAAATACAAGATTCATGATTTATTATTTCCATGTTTGAATTAGATTAAATTCATGTTCATGGTGTTTTTTGAGTTTTAATCCATGATTTAGATTACAAGTTCCAAGAATTGATTCTAGTATGCATTGAATTACATGATATTCATGATAAACCTTTCAATTTACAAGTTGATTGTTGTAACCATGTTAACCCTAATGGGTCGTTTGGTAGAGTATATAAGAATAATTCAAAATATGGTGTATTAATAATACTTGTATTAATAATGCTTGTGTTAGCTATGCTTGCATTAGTTATGCTTGTACTTTTCTTATGCAGTGTTTGGTTCAATGTATTAAAAATAATATAAATTACATAATTTCTAAAAAAAAAAATTCTTACATAAAACCCTCAATATATATGTTGAAAAGGATGAGGAAAATTTTTTGAGGGATAATAGTGTCTTTAACCATGTTAATGGATGCATTAGATCCATTGCATTACTAATGTCATGGATTTTGAGGTATTAGTAATACACACCTCAATACACATATATAAGATAAAAAAATATACCAAAATTAATACACATTAAACTAATGCACGCATTAACTTTCCAATACACTTTACCAAATGAGCCCTAAGTGTTTTTGATCTAATGAACCAATTATGCTTCTTATATGTTTGATAAATTGTCTATGAGAATGAAACAATGCCATTCTAGCATACTAACATGTATTGCCCATTCATGTACAAGTTAATGCCTCACAAGTGTTTGATGAAATGTCGCTATGAATGAATTATGATCAAGTGAACATTGTTATGTTATTCAAGATTATGCTTTTCTTTAATTTTCATGCTATCAAGTCCTGGAGGTATTTAATACCCGACAATCTAGTTGTTACTTAGAGCCAGTGTCAGTTATAGAATAGTATCAATCGTGTCATGATCGGTAGTACTCTTAGTCCATTGTAGAACTCAATAGAATTCAGTAAGTTATAGATCTTAGGAAAACTCAGCAATCTTAGTATCACTCCAGTCCAGTTCAGTATACGCAGTTCAGTATCTTTTAGTTACAAGTAGGATTCAGCACCGAATAAACCCAAGGATGGGGGCTCACCTTCCAGCAGAGGGTGTGATCCTTAGAAGCAATTCTTGCATTCCAGAACTACGTAGCCAGTGTAGGTTAACATATCAAACCTGTCAATTGAGGGTTGATGAGGTGCTCTACCTGCCAGTAGAGGGTACCACCGTTCTCGTTTAGAGAACCTACCAGTAGAGGGTTACTCTTCATCTTGTCTTTACCCGTGGTACGGTAATGATGCCCTTCCAATTGGGATTATAGATTGGACCCCTATTAGTTCAGATTGGGGCATATTGGTTAGATGATTGCCTCCCACAGTTTCAGGTTCTGTCTCAGTCTTCAAAATAGAACTCAGTTTAGTTCTACAGAATCAGGACTGTCAGATACAGTCACTCAGTTAACAGTAATTTAGATTATCAATGATCCTAGATTATCAGCATATTCAGTTATCAGTTATCAGATTTAGTTCCAGTATACTCGCACAGTTTATGCAGTATGTTCAGTATTTATAGATCCTCTATGTATGCTAATCCAACTCTTGCATATCATTCAGATAGTTATTATTCATGCATATAAACCCATGCATTCAGACTTACCTCATTTAGCATACCAGTACATTCCCACGTACGGATCACATACCCATTTCTTGCGTTATGATGTTTCATATCATAGGTACGGATGCTCAAGTTCCAAACAATGCTTATCCAGATTCAGCCAGCAGTTGCAGATTCAACAGTGAGACCTCATCTATCGAGGATATGCTTTTATTTCAATACTTCAGCTTAGCAATATTTTATTAGTTGGAATTAGTTGGGGGATTATCCCATCAACTCCACTTTCCGACAGATTTAGTTAGAGGCTTTTCAAACTAGATTCAAATAGTATTTCAGATTTATATGTTATTATTCATTATCAGTATTTCAGATGTTTCGAACCTTATGGTATTTCTGCCTGTTATTCTGTATTTATTTCAGTATTACTTGTTCAGTGCTCACAGCAGATATCATTCATGGGTTAGCGTGTGGTCCTTCGAGGTCATAAGCACCGTGTGATGACTAGGGGTAGTCTCGGGTCGTTACAGTATATCTTATCAAGGCAGTCTACTATTTTATTTATTGATTGAGTAATAAAAATTTAAAAAGTTGGCAATGCAAAAAATTGATAATCATAAAGAAGAAGCTTACCAATATAAAAATAACAATCATAAAGAAGAGAACAAAGGTAATTAACAAACTAAAATCATTATATTGATATTGTTCATTGCAAATACATATATTTTAAGAACACCAAGCCAACAAAAGGGAAAAAAGAAGAAGTTTACTTCTAACAAAAATCCTAACTAAGAAAGCTTCTTCTGTAATGAACAAAAACTAAAACTAAATTAGGGGGATGGTGGGGGTGATGTACCTACTAGCTTCCAGACTGAGCCTCTCCAAAATTATTCGTACAAAACAAGTGATATGGCATAGTTCACATTCAAGATAAATGTGGTCCTGACCCGACTCGTAGAACTAACAATCTAGGTCATTGTGAAGGAGAAGAATGTTGCAATGGCGATAAGTACTCATTATCCTAATGGGTCAATTTGGAATTCTTCTTGTAAGCATGTCTCCTGTTTGAAGATGAAAGGATTCTAGAACTATGTAGTATAGGTGTAGTGACTCGTCACATTAAAAACATCATCGTATAAATAAACACATAAAAAAGGTTTTTTAAATTCCCAACTAATGAGCATTCGATGCGAGTAGGAATAGAAGATGTTTGGGTTGTATATACCAGTTGTTTTTTATGTGAATAAATGTGTAGTGCAACTTTTAATCTATTGAGATCATCAAACAACAGGTAAATGCATCGATTGGAGTGATAGGACGATAAAAAGCACTATATAATATGTTCGATGAAAAATTATAGATCCTAAAAGTTTCACTAATGCCCTTAACGTGTTTGACTCTTTTCCTTCCGAGTTTGAGATCATAGATGGGTGGAAAAAATCATTATGTCTTGTAATTTTTGTGGCACAATCCATTCGGAATCTCGAGGAACAATGTTAATAGCTTCAGAGTATACAAGAAGGTAAGTTTTAGTTTTATAAATTGGTGAAGAGTACTCATAGATGGAATTACCATAACCTTCACCATCACCATACTTTGATCGCAAAACGTCCATAGCATGTTTTCGTGAAAGTTTCACCAAGTCATATTTCTTATAAGAAGACGACTTCTCCAAAAGATTGATCTTGGAGGTAAATCTAAGAAAGACTGTTACCTCAAGCTAAGTCTAAGTTCGTGGAGAAGAGGTGAGGATACTTGGCCTGTATATCAGCTTCTACTTCCCAAGTAGCTCCCTCAACGGACTGATTCTGCCAAAGAACTTTGACCAAGGGAACTTCTTTGTTCCTCAGTCTGCGAATATGACGACCAAGGATTTGGATTGGAACCTGGATAAAACATTTAATTTCCATCAAAATTTATGATTTGGACACTTGGCGCGATGCAACGCTATCATGCCATGTCACTAAAAATTAACAATTGAGAACAGGGTCATCAACATGACGCGGTGGAATCGCGGTGTCACATTGGACATTAAAAACTGGAAACTGAGTCACCGACGCAACGCGGTAGAATAACGGAGCTTCATTGTATTATGACATTGCCATTTGGCCTATCTCCGCGATACGGTGATGTGCCAATTGGCACACTACTTTACAAAAACTGCCCTAACTCTTCACCCGAGTATCGGATTTGGGCAAATTTTATATCGTTGGAAAGATGACTAAATTTTCTATGAAATGGTAAGCTCTAAACTGAAAAATCCTGAGTACTTCAGAATTTTTATATAGGATTACTTATGTACTAAGAGTTAAATTAAGATATGGAAATATGGGGTATTACAATATCTCCCCCTTGGGAACATTCTTCCTTGAATGAAACTGATTAAGCTGAGAAATATTGATAGACTGAGTTTAGACATTGAACCTGCACAACTGAATTATGATTGCATGACTGAAATCACTAATAAGCTGAGTTTTCATACTGAACATGTATATCTGATGCATGAGAACATGACTAAACCGATTCATGAATACATAAATGAATATGCAATGGTAATAGATATCAAGTTTGAAATTAAAACTGAATAGGGAACTGAGCAAAGCTAAGGAAGACTGTTACCTCAAGCTGAATCTGAGTTTGTGGAGAAGAGGTGAGGCTACTTGGTTCGCATATCGGCTTCTTCTTTCTACGTATCTTCCTCAACGGACTGATTCCGCCAAAGAACTTTGACCAATGGAACTTGTTTTTTCCTCAGTCTGTGAATTTGACGATCAAGGATTTTGACTGGAACCTCTTCGAAAGAGAGATCATTTTGAATATCAACGTCCTCTAAGAGAACTATAACTATTGGTTAACTAATGTATTTCTTTATCAAGGAGACATGGAACACTAGGTGTACTGAAGCTAGATCTGAAGGAAACTCAAGCTCGTAAGCTACCTTTCCATAACAACTGAGAATTATGTAAGGACCGATATATCGGGGACTAGCTTTCCCTTCTTGTCGAACCTCTTTACCCCCTTCATTTGCATCTACTGAACCTTTTCAAATGCATCGAATATGATATTGGGCCCTAATATTATGGCCTCACCTACCTCAAACCAACCAATTATATATCTACATCTCCTACCATAAAGATCCTCAAATGGAGCCATCTGATTACTAGAATGATAGTTGTTATTATATGTAAATTTGATCAAAGAGAAGTAGTCATCCCAACTACCTTTAATATTAATCACGCATGCTCTTAACATATCTTCTAGAGTCTGAATAGTCCTTTCTGCTTGACCATCTATCTGAGGGTGAAAGGATGTACAGGGGTGAACTTGGGTAGCAAAACCCTTTTGGAAAACTTTTTAGAAATGAGAGGTAAGCTGGGTTTCTCTATCTGAGATGATGGACACTAGGACTCCGTGTAACCTGAACAACTCTCTAACATAAAGTTTGGCGTAGTCCTCGGTTGAATAAGAGGTATGAACTGGTAAAAAATAAGCAGATTTAGTTGTCTTATCTACGATAACCCAAATGGAATCATGTTGATGACGAGTACGAGGCAAACCCGTCACAAAGTCTATGTTCACTTCTTCCCATTTCCATATGGGAGTATTGAACTCCTGCATGGACCCACTAGGCTTCTGCTTCTCAATCTTAACCTGCTGACATGTAGAGCATTTAGCTACAAACTCTATGATATCTCTGTCAATCCCACTCCACCAATAGATCTCCCACAAATTGTGATACATCTTAGTGGCCCCTGGATGAATAGACTAACGTGCACCGTGCGCTTTTGCAAGAATTCATTGCCTCAAGTCGTCTACGCCTGGCACACATAACCGACCCTGGCAATGAAATACACCGGCTCCCCCTTGGGAGAAAACCTTTACTTTTTGATTTTTGACTAACTCTTTCAACTTAACTAGATTGGGATCTCTGTCCTGCTTTTCCTTCACTTTGAAAACCAGAGATGATTCTGAACTATTCTGCACCCACATACTACCCTTTGCTAAATCGACTAAGCGGATACCTAGTCGGGAAAGCTGATGAACTTCCTGAACTAACTTTTTCTTACCATTTACAACAAGAGCAACACTTCCCAAAGACAACCTATTGAGAGCATCAACCACTATATTGGCCTTGCTCGGATGATACAGAACACTCATGTAATAGTCTTTCAATAACTATAACCACCTTCTCTGATGCAAATTTAAATCTTTTTGAGAGAACACATACTGCAAGCTTTTGTGATTTGTGAATACATCAACATGTACCCTAAACAAATAGTGCCTCCAAATATTTAAGGAAAACACAACAGTTGCTAACTTAAGATCATGGGTAGGGTAATTTTTCTCATAGGGCTTAAGTTGTCTAGAGGCATAGGCTATGACCTTACTTCTCTGCATGAATACACAACCCAAACCTACTCTGGATGCATCACAGTACACAACAAACCCATCTGAACCATTTGGTAGAGTTAAAACTGGGGCTGACGTGAGTCGAGTCTTCAACTCCTGAAAACTCTTCTCACAAGAATCTAACAATAGGAACTTTACTTTCTTCTGAGTCAATCTGGACATGGGGGACGCAATAGAAAAAACCACTTCAACAAACCAACGGTAATAGCCATCGAAACCCAAGAAAGTTCTGATATCTATCGTAGAAATGGGTCTAGGCTAGTTTCTCACCACCTCAGTCTATTGAGGATCAACTCTATTGCCATCACCGGAAACCACATAACTAAGGAACGCTATTGAACTTAGCCAAACTTTGCACTTATTGAATTTGGTGAACAACTGATGAGTTCTGAGAGTCTGAAGTACGATTCTGAGGTGATCTGCGTGATCATTCTCACTACGAGATTAAACAAAAATGTCATTGATGAAGACTATAACAAACATATCCAAGTACTGCATGAACACACGGTTTATTAAGTCCCTAAAAGTTGTTGGGGTATTAGTGAGATCAAAGGACATGATTAAAAACTCGAATTGACCATACCGAGTTTAAAAAGATATTTTCAGAATGTCAAATTCTCTAACTCTGAGTTGATGATAGTCTGATCTGAGGTCTAGCTTAGAAAAGTAATTGGCGCCCTGAAATTGGTCAAACAATTCATTGATTCTTAGAAGTGGATATTTATTCTTGACGGTGACTTTGTTCAACTGATGGTAGTCTATACACATTTTGAGTGAATCATCTTTCTTAAGCACGAATAAGACTGGTGTGCCCCATGGGTAAATGATGGGTCTAATGAACCCCTTGTCTAAAGGTCCTTTAACTGTTCTTTTAACTCTCTGAGTTCAGCTGGAGCCATTCTATATGGAGGAATAGATATAGGCTGAGTATCTGGAAGAAGGTCTATTCTTAAGTGAATTTCCCTTTTGGGAGAAACTCCAGGAAGATCTTCAGGAAACACATCTGAGAATTCATTCACTATTGGAACTGACTCAAGACTAGGAGTCTTTGACTCACACAAGATGATAGACACAACCTTTGGATATAATGTTTCTCGCTCTTAAGGTATGAAATCAACTAACCCTTAAGCGTTGTAATACTACCCCTCAATTTAAGAAATAGTTCATTTGGAAACTGAAAATGAACAATTCTATTTCTATAATCAACTGAGGCATAGCACGAGTGGAGCGAATCCATGGCGAGAATAAAGTTGAAATCCATCATCTCTAATTCCACTAAGTTTGTTGAAGTGACTTTCTGAGATATCCTGACTGGATAGTTCCTGTATACCCGCCGGGCTATGATAGACTAACCCACTAGGATAGAGACTGAGAAAGGTTTGGTTAAAACTTTTGGTCTGACTTTAAAGTTGAATGTTATGTAAGAAGTTACAAAAGAAAGAGAAGCTCCTGGATCTAAAAAGGCATAAAATGTAAGTGGAAGATCTATAACATACCAGTGACCACGTCAGGAGAACTTTCCTGATCTTGTTGGGATTAAAGTACATAAATCCTATTTGGGCATTTCCCACTGGTGTCACTAGAAGCGGCACCCTGCTGATACGGACGAACGGACTAAGCTGAAGGATGATTATACTAACCCTGGGAACCTGACTGAGGACAATATTTAATTCTGTGGCCTAGATTGCAACACCCAAAACATACATCACTGCCAGCTCTGCAGACACCCTGATGGTTTTTTCCATATTTTTGACAAAAAGGATTTCTTTAAGCACTGCTGACACTACCCTGATATTTAGATTCGGGCGCCTAATCTTTGTTACCATTTATGAACTTAGGTACTAGAGCACAAGATAAAGACAGAGCTGGAACTAAAGACTTTGGAAGGAACTAGGAATGGTTACCGCCCTCTGACTTAGGTTGATCGAAATTGAAGCTACCTATTCTAGCTCTTTTGTTCTCTCTCTGAATCTCCTTATTCTTTACTTTTTCTATTTGCTGAGCATGGACCATAAGCCTGGATATATCCATCTCCTTAATCAACATCGCAGTTTTGTACTCCTTAACCACACTCTCTGACACTCATACACGCACTCATGTTTGCTTGCCCGAGATTGATGAACTCTAACACCTTGGCTTCTCTTAGCTTTAAGGGAAAGAATTTATCCAGAAAGGCAGTAGCAAACTCTTTCCATTTTATGGGATCTGCATCTGTGCCCCTGTCTACCTTCCACTACTTAAACTATGTATGAGCTACATTTTGTAGTTGATAGGCAGCTAACTCAGCACTCTTACTGGAAGTCACTCCCATAATATCCGTGACTTTCTGAACATGCTCAAGGAACTCTTGCGGATCCTCTTCGAGCTAAGATCCTGAGAATAGGGGAGGATTTATTTGGGTGAATCCCGAGTCCTGGCTGCATCTGAATTGGACACTAGGTTAGCCTGAACAACAGTTGTTCATTCATTCTGAGCTACTAAGGAATTGGCTATAGTGGTGAATGCAGCTCTGAATTTTGTATGGGAGACATGCTCGCCCAGGGGATCTGCCTGAATGGGCTGAGGTTCTGACTGATTTCCTGTTCTTCTTTGGTTATTTTTTTTGGGATGTAGGTTCTGTAAATAGAAGTGAGAAAAGGATTATCCTAAGAGTTTAACTAGAGATCATGCTCACTCGCACGACATGCACACTGAAAGAAAGGAAACTTTTTCTAAAAACATCTCATAGCCTTTTATCCATAAGTATGGTGCTACACACCCATGCATAAGACTCTACTTGATATGAATTTCAAACTCCCTAGGACTCTTTTGAACCTTAGGCTCTGATACCAAGTTTGTAATGCCCTGAGTCTGCACCTCGGATGCTACACGGTACTTACAACCCCAAAGGACCACAAGCTAACCCATGACAGGTACCTACTGTGAACACTAAATAATAATACTAAAATAATGCATAAAATAGGCTGAAATGCCATAAGGTTCATAATATGAATATTGACAAAGAATAACAACAGTAATAACATTTGAAAAACTGAATACTGTCTGAACTAGTCTAGTCTGAAAAACCTCTAACTGAACTTTCTGAAAGTGGAGTTGATGAGGCAATCCCCAAACTAACTCTGACTACTGAAATACTGAAGCTAATGAAAATCCTACAATGAAATGATATCTTCGATAGATGAGGACCCACTCTGAATCTACTACTCTATCTGAATTTGTCTATGCGCGGTTAGGAACCTGAGCGTCTAAACCTATGATATGAGACATCATAGCACAAAGAGAAAGTATGTATCAGTATGTGGAATGTACTGGTATTCTAGATAGTGTAAGGCTGAATGCAAAGGTTCATATGCATGAATAACAACTAACTGAATAATATGAAGTAACTGAATAAGAGTACATGGTTAACTAAAACTACTGTAAAATAATGAGTATGCAATACTGTGCATATACGTGTATACTATATCTGAGTTTTTACTAAAGTTGAGTACTATGTTTTGATAATTGAGAAACTGATTTATGAGATTATTGATAACTAAATTACTGATAGTTGAGTCACTGTATCTGACAGTCCTGATTCTGTAGAACTAAACTGAGTTCGATACTGAGACTGTGGAAAGTAGTCATCTAACAGACATGCCCCAAATAATATAACTGGGGTCCAACCTATAACCCCCAGTTGGAAGGGTGTCAATACCGTCCCATGGGTAAAGACAACTGAAGAGTTACCCTCATCTGGCAGGTGCCCTGATTGAGAATGGTGGTACCCTCAACTGGCAGGTTAAAATACCTTATCAACCCTCAACAGGTAGGTTAATGTCTCAACCTATGCTGGCTACGTAGTTCTGGAATGGAAGGACTGCTTCTAAGAAACACACCCTCTACTGACAGGTGAGTCCCCTTCCTTTGGTTCACTCGATGATGAATCCTACTCCCAACTAAAGACACTACTTATTATACTGAGCTGATCTGGACTGATAATGAGTTTCACTGAGTTCTGGAACTAACTAAGTACTACTGATTGTGACCTTACTGAGACTTTCTGTAACTATTGTAGCTCTAGGTAAACAACTAGATTTTTTTGGGGGTATTGAATACCCCCAGGACTCGATAGCATGGGAAGTAAAGCATAGCATGATCTTGAAAAGCCTAATAATTTTCACTTGTTCATAACTCATTCATAGAGACATTTTATCAAACACTTGTAGGACATAAGCTCATACATATGTTAGCATGCCATGATTTCACCATTTAATTCATATGGACATTTCATCAAATACTTAAGGAGCACAACTTAATGCATATAATCATGGACAACATATAACATTGTAATTACCACTCCCAAACTTACAAATTCAAGGGTTATAACATGGAAATTACCCAATTTAATATACATGTTATTTCAGTTTCAAAGAACTTATAATTAATCATGGATTGAAACTCAATAAATGTCATGAACATGAATACAATCCAATTTAAGTATGTAAATAATGAATCAATAAGTTTCTAGTTTAAAATGGGATTCTTGGATTCTATGGCTGAAAGGAACCCATAGATGAACACCTAACATACCTGAAAAAAATTAATTCTTGAAGGTTCTTGGAGGGATTCTTAAGAATTGTTCTTGATTCTTGAAGCTGGGGTTTTTGCCCTTTTGAGAGAGAATGATTTTAATCTTGAGAAAAATGAGTGAATAATGGCCTAATTACGTTTTTAGGAATTAAATACCATACTTGACTGATTAAATATATGGGAAAAGACTTATTTTCCCCTAGACAACACTTTTAATTTCTGTCAAAATTTCTGATATGGGCCCTTGGCGCGACGTGGTGCTATCACGTCGTGTCACTGGAAATTGACAATTAAGAACTGGGTCATCAATGCAATGCAGTGGAATCACGGTGTCACACTGGAAATTGACAACTGAAAATTAGGAAACCAGCGCGACACGGTGGAATCGCGAAGCTTCTCTGGATTTAGACAATTGCCATTTGGCGTATCTCCGCAACGCGGTGATGTTCCAGTTGGCACACTGCTTTACAAAACTGCCCTAACTCTTCACCCCGATTTCGAATTTGTGTAAATTTTATATCGTTGGAAAGCTGACTGAATTTCATACGCAATGGTAAGCTCTAAACTGGAAAATCTAAAGTACTTTAAAAATTTTATATAGGATTACTCATGCACTGAGAGTTAAATTAAATAATGGAAATACGGGGTATTACAATATCTCCCCCTTGGGAACATTCATCTTCGAATGAACTGATTAAGCTGAGAGATACTGATAGACTAAGTTTACACACTGAACCTGCACAACTGAAACATGATTACATGAGCGAAATCATTGATAAGCTGAGTTTTCATACTAAACATGCATATCTGATGCATGAGTACATGACTGAACTGATTCATGAATGCATGACTGAATATGCGATGGTAATGGATACCAAGTTTGTAACTGTAACTGAATAGAAAACTGAGTAAAGCTAACAAAGGCTATTACCTCAAGCTGAATTTGATTTTGTGGAGAAGAGGTGAGGATACTTGGTCCGCGTACCTGCTTCTGCTTCCTAAGTAGCTCCCTCAATGGACTAATTCTGCCAAAGAACTTTGACCAAGGTAACTTGTTTATTCCTCACTCTGTGAATTTGAGGATCAAGGATTTGGACGGGAACCTATTCAAAAGAGAGATCATTTTGAATATCGACACTCCCTAAAGGAAATATGTTTGTTGGGTCACTAATGCATTTCTTTAGCAAGGATACGTGGAACACTTGGTGCACTGAAGCTATATATGAAGGCAACTAAAGCTCATAAGCTACCTTTTTATGACAATTCTGTAAGGACCGAAATATAGGGGACTGGCTTTCCCTTCTTATCGAACCTCTTTACCCCCTTCATGGTTGAGATTTTCAAGTACACAAAATCGCCGACCTCAAACTCAAGATCTTTTCTCTTCATATCCGCATACGATTTCTGTCAGTTCTGGGCTGCCCTAAGTCTTTCTCTAATCAACTGAACCTTCTCTAAGGAATCAAACACGAGATCGGGCCCTACTATTATGGCCTCACCTACCTTGAACCAACCAATTGAAGATCTATATCACCTATCATAAAGAGCCTCAAATAGAGCCATCTAAATACTAGAATGATAGTTTTTATTATATGAGAATTCTATCAAAGGCAAGTGGTCATCCCAACTACCTTTAAAATCAATCACGCATACTCTTAATATATCTTCTAGAGTCCAAATGGTCCTTTCTGCTTGACCATCTAGCTGATGGGGGAAGGCTATACTAAGGTGAACTTGGGTACCAAGACCCTTTTGGAATGCTTTCTAGAAGAAAGAGGTAAACTGGGTACCTTTATCTGAGATGATGGATACTGCGACTCCGTATAACCTGACCAACTCTCTGACATAAAGTTTGGCATAGTCCTTGGCTGAATAGGAGGTATGAACTGGTAAGAAATGAGCAGATTTGGTCATCCTATCTACGATAACCCAAATCGAATCATGTTGACGACGAGTAAAAGGCAAACCCATCACAAAGTCCATGTTCACTTCTTCCCATTTCCATGTGAGAATACTGAACTCCTGCATAGACCCACTAGGCTTCTGGTGCTCAATATAAACCTGCTGACATGTAGAGCATTTAGCTACAAACTCTGTGATATCTCTCTCTATCCCACTCCACCAATAGATCTCCCGCAAATCATGGTACATCTTCGTGGCCCCTGGATGAATAGAGTAACACGCACCGTGCACTTTTGCAAGAATTCATTACCTCAAGTCATCTACGCCTGACACACATAACTGACCCTGGCAATGCAACACACCATCTTTCCCTTGGGAGAAAACCTCTACTTTCTGATCTCTAACTAACTTTTTCAACTTAAATAGACTAGGATCTCTGTCCTGCTTTTCCTCACTTTGGAAACTAGAGATAATTCTAAACTATTCTGTACCCACACACTACCCTCTGCTGAATCAACTAAGCGGACACCTAGTCAGACAAACTGATGAACTTCCTGAATTAACTTCTTCTTACCATTCTCAACATGAGCAACAATACCCATAGACAACCTACTAAGAGCATCATCTATAATATTAGCCTTGCCCGGATGATACAGAACACTCATGTCATAGTATTTCATCAACTCTAACCACCTTCTCTGATGTAAATTCAAATATTTTTTAGAGAACAAATACTGTAAGGTTTTTTTATCTGTGAACACATCAACATGTACCCTTTATAAATAGTGCCTCCAAATCTTTAAGGCAAATACAACAACTGCTAACTCAAGATCATGGGTAAGGTATTCTTCTCATGAGTCTTAAGCTATCTAGAGGCATAGGTTATGATCTTACCTCTCTGCATGATTACATAATCCAAACCTACTCTAGTCGCATCACAGTACACAACAACTCCATTTGAACCATCTGGTAGAGTCAAAATTGGGGTTGAGGTGAGTCGAGTCTTTAACTCCTAAAAACTCTTCTCATAAGAATATGACCACTAAAACTTGACTTTCTTAGAGTCAATCTGGACATGGGGGATGCAATAGATGAAAACCCATTAAAAAATTAATGATAATAACCAGCTAAACCCAAGGACATAACTAGAAACTTGAAGTTACCATACCAGGTTTGGAAAGATATTTTTGGAATATCACATTCTCTTACTCTAAGATGATGATAGCTTGATCTGAGGTCTATCTTAGAAAACTAATTGGTGCCCTAAAGTTTTTCAAACAAGTCATCAATTTTAGAAAGTGGGTATTTATTATTGACTGTGACTTTGTTCAACTAACGGTAGTCTATACATATTTTAAGTGGACCGTCTTTCATACACATGAATAAGACTGGTGCACCCCATGGGGAAATATTGGGTATGATGAACCCTTTGTCTAAAAGGTCCTTTAACTATTCTTTTAACTCTCTGATTTCAGCTGGTGTCATTCTATATGGTAGAATAGATATGGGCTGAGTATCTGGAAAAAGGTCTACTCCAAAGTCAATTTTCCTTTCGGGATAAACTCCAGGAAGATCTTCAAGAAATACATCTGAGAATTCATTCACTACTGGAACTAAATCAAGACTAGGAGCTTCTGAACTAGAGTCTTTGACTCGCACAAGATGATTGACATAACCTTTGGATATCATTTTTCTCGCTCTAAGGTATGAAATCAACTGACCCTTAAGCGTTGTAGTAATACCCCTCCATTCAAGGACTGGTTCATTTAGAAACTAAAAATGAATAATTCTGTTTCTATAATCAACTGAGGCATAGCACGAGTGGAGCCAATCCATTTTGAGAATGACGTCAAAATCTGCCATCTCTAATTTCATTAAGTCTGCTGAAGTAACTTTTTGAGATATCATGCCTGGATAGTTTCTGTATACCCTTTACGCTATAATAGACTAACCCACTGGGGTAGATACTAAGAAAGGTTCTGTTAAAAATTTTGGTCTAACTTTAAAGTTGACTACTATGTAAGGAGTTACAAAAGATAGAGAAGATCCTGGATCTAATAAGGCATAAACTTGTAAGTGGAAGATCTATAATATACCAGTGACCACAATAGGAGAACTTTCCTGATTTTGTCGGGATTGAAGTGTGTAATGCCTATTTGGGTGTTGCCCACTCGTGGCTCTGGAAGTGGCACCCTGCTGATTTGGGTTTTTGAACTGAGCTGAATGACGATTATACTAACCCTGGGAACCTGACTGAGAACAATCTCTAATTTTGTGGCCTGGCTTGCAACACCCAAAACAAACATCACTGTCAGCTCTGCAGATACCCTGATGGTTTCTGCCATATTTCTAACAAAGAGGATTTGTTCGAGCACTGCTGACACTACCGTAAGATTTAGAGCCTGGCGCCCTATCTTTGTTACCATTTTTGAACTTAGGTATTGGAGCACTAGCTAAAGACAGAGCTGGGACTGAAGACTTTGGACGGAATTGGGAACGGATACTTTTCTCTGACTTAGGTTGACCGAAATTGAAGCTATCTATTCTAGCTCTCTTGTTCTCTCCCTCTCACTCTTTATACTTTGCTTCTTCTATATATTGAGCATGGACCATAAGCCTGGATATGTCCATATCCTTATTTAACATTGTAGTTTTACACTCCTTAACCGCACTCTCTAACACCCCAGACACGAACTTGCTTATTCGAGACCTATTGTCTACTACTACATGGGGAGCATACTTGGATAACTGAGTAAACTTGAGGGAATACTCTTTAACACTTATATTGCCTTTCCTGAGATTGATGAAATCTAACACTTTGGCTTCTCTCAGCTCTAAGGGAAAGAATTTGTCTAGAAAGGCAGTAGTAAACTCTTCCCATTCTATAGGCTCTGCATCTGTGCCCCTGTCTAACTTCCATGCTTAAACCATATATGATCTATATTTTGTAGCTGATAGGCAGCGCTTAAACCATGTATGAGCTACATCCTATAGCTGATAGGCAGCTAACTCAGTACTCTCACTGAAAGTCACTCCCATAATATCTGTGACTTTCTAAACCTGGTCGAGGAACTTATATTGATCCTCTTCGAGCTTAGATCCTGATAATAGGGGAGGATTCATTCGGGTGAAGTCCTGAATCCTGGCTACAGCAGTACTGGACACTGGGTTGGCTTGAACAACAGCTGGCTATTCATTCTAAGCTGCTACGGAATTGGCTATAGTGGTGAACGCAGCTCTAAATTTTGCATGGGAGACATGCTCATCCAGGGGATTGGCCTGAATGGGCTGAGGTGCTGACTAGTTTGTTGTTCTTCTTCTGTTTCTCTTTTTGGGGAGGAATGTTACGTAAATGGAAGTGATAAAAGGATTAGACTGAGAGTTTAACTTAAGCTCATGCTATCTCGCACGACATGCATACTGAAAGAAGGGAAACTTTTCCTAAAAATGTCTCATAGCCTCTTGTCCATAAGTGTGGCACGCTACACACCCATTCATAACTCTACTTGATGCAACTTTCAGACTCCCTAGGACTCAGTTGAACCTTAGGCTCTAATACCAAGTTTGTAACGCCTCGAGTCTGCACCTCGAATGCCATACGGTGCTTACGACCCCGAAGGACCACAAGCTAACCCATGACTGATACCTGCTGTGAGCACTAAATAATAATACTGAAATAATGCAAAACATAGGCTGAAATGCCATAAGGTTCATAATCTGAATATTGACAAAGAATAACAACTATAATAACATCTGAAAAACTAAACACTGTCTTAACTAGTCTAGTCTGAAAAGCCTCTAACTTAACTGTCTGAAAGTGGAGTTGATGAGGCAAGCCCCCAACTAACTCCGGCTACTAAAATACTAAAGCTAATGAAAATTCCAAAATAAAAGCATATCTTCAATAAAGAAGGTCTCACTACTGAATCTACTGCTACAATCTGAATCTGTCTATGCGCGATTAGGAACATGAATGTCTGAAACTATGATATAAGACATCATAGCGCAAAGAGAAAGTATGTGTCAATACGTTGAATGTACTGGTATGCTAGATGAGGTAAGGCTGAATGCAAGGGTTCATATGCATAAATAGTAACTGACTGAATGATATAAAGTAACTGAATAAGAGTTCATGGTTAACTAGAACTACTGGAAAATACTGAGTATACAATATTATGCAATACATGTATACTGTATCTGAGCTTTTACGGAAGCTGAGTACTGAGTTCTGATAATTGAGTAACTAGTATCTGAGATTACTGATAGCTGAGTGACTGTAGCTGACAATCCTAATTCTATAGAACTAAATTGAGTTCTATACTGAGACAGAAACTGAGACTGTGGGAATTAGTCATCTAACCGACATGCCCTAAATAAGATAACTGGGGTTCAACCTGTAACCCCCAGTCGAAAGGGTGCCAATACCATGCCATGGGTAAAGACAACTGAAGAGTCACCCTCATCTGGCAGGTGCCCTGAATAAGAATGGTGGTACCCTCAACTGGCAGGTTAAAATACCTCATCAACCTTCAACTAGCAGGTTGATGTCTCAACCTACGTTGTCTACGTAGTTCTGGAACACAAGGACTGCTTCTAAGGATCACACCCTCTACTGGCAGGTGAGTCCCCTTCCTTGGATTCACTAGATACTGAATCCTACTCCCAACTGAAGACACTAATTATTATACTAAGCTAAACTGGACTGATACTGAGTTTCACTGAGTTTTGTAACAACTGAGTACTACTGATTGTGACCTTACTAAGACTATTCTATAACTATTGTAGCTCTAGGTAAACAGCTAGAATTTTTTTAGGGATATTGAATATCCCTAGGCATCAATAGCATGGGAAGTAAAGCATAGCATGATCTTAAAAAGCATAACAATGTTTACTTGTTCATAACTCATTCATAGAGACATTTTATCAAACACTTTTAGGACATAAGCTCGTACATATGTTAGCAAGTCATGATTTCACCATTTAATTCACATGGACATTTCATCAAATACTTAGGTAGCACAACTTAATGCATATAATCATGGACAACATATAACATTGTAATTACCACGCCCAAACTTGCAAATTCAAGGTTATAACATGGAAATTACCTAATTTAACATACATGCTAATTCAATTTCATAGAACTTACAATTAATCATGGATTGAAACTCAATAAATGTCATGAACATGAATACAATCTAATTTAAGCATGTAAATCATGAATCATTAAGCTTGTAGTTTAAAAAGGGATTCTTGGACTCTATGGGTGAAAGGAACCCATAGATGAACACCTAACATACCTGAGAAAATTAATTCTTGAAGGTTCTTGAAGGGATTCTTGAGAATTGTTCTTGATTCTTGAAGCTAGTGTTTTTGCCCTTTTGAGAGAGAATGATTTTAATCTTGAGAAAAATGAGTAAATAATGGTCTAATTATGTTTTTAGGGATTAAATCCCATTCCTGGACTGATTAAATTTATGGGAAAAGACTTATTTGCCCCAGTATGACACTTTTAATTTCCGTCGAAATTTTAATTTGGGCCCTTGGCGCGACGCGGCGTTATCACGTCATGTCATTGGAAATTGACAATTCAGAACTAGTTCATCAACACAACACGGTGGAATCGCGGTGTCATACTGGAAATTGACAACTGAAAACTGCAACATCGGCGCGACACGGTGGAATTGCGGAGCTTCGTTGGATTTTGACAAATACCATTTGGCCTGTCTCCGCGATGCGGTGATGTGCCAGCTGGCACACTGCTTTACAAAAACTACCCTAACTCTTCACCCGGGTATCGGATTTGGGTGAATTTTATATTGTTGGAAAGCTAACTAAATTTCCTGCGCTATGGTAAGCTCTAAATTGGAAAATCCTGAGTACTTCAAAATTTTTATATAGGATTACTTATGTACTGAGAGTTAAATTAAGCTATTGAAATACGGAGTATTACAGATTTTTAGATAATGGGTTGGACTTTCAGTTTTATTTTTAAAATTACGGATTAGATTGAATATCAAAGTTAGTACTATGAATTTTTGGACATTTGAAAACTCAAATTTTTTACACCTTTTATTCAGTCCTATCCATATAATATGTCTTATGCTATTGTCATCTCTAATTTTTTTTTTGTGACTATTAATCTAGACAAATAAAAAGATGTTCCATGAGTAAGTAAGCTTAATACACGACATTGGCAGCATGGTGACCTCAATCTTGTCAACTTTAGAAAGTTACAAATTATAAGAAGTAAATTATTAGGTGAATTGAGATTATTAATTGTTATGGCATATCGTAAAGGCTTAAAACTCAAAATCAAAAATTCAAAATATCCAGATCCGAACTTACAAAATTCAATCTAATTCGAGATTATATAAATTAGTTTGGATTCAAATTTCTTCAATTCAAAAACCAAAAATTCAAATCAAAATTTTCAAATCCAAATTGATGATGCCTCAATGCCCACCCCTATGTACAATAACATACCTATAGTATAGTCCCTTTTTTCTCCAAAGATTTTTCAGATAATTTATTGAAGTAATAGTAAATTTTTTGAAAAACAAACGCTCAAAATCTTTTACACATTCTAATTTTGCTTTAAAGTCAATTTTTTCATTTAATTTTGAATAAAATAGATATTTGTCCCCTTATATCTTGATTGAATTTTTAAAATGGCTGTATATTCTCCTACATACTCTAGGGATTATAGAGTATATTATACTCTGGTTATAGCATATTGAGTTGTTCATGCAGCATGTGGATAAGAATACATCCCTCATGTGTCATTGTATCACTTGGTGATTCAGGTAGTGAGCGCATAAATTTATTGGCACTAAAGATATTGAAGTGATAAGAGTCTTCAGTTGAATAAAATTTTAGTCTACATCATGCATACAACATTTTCTTACTTTTGTGTATGTGTGTCTATATATATATATATCACTTTGATTAGCTTGTTCCTGAAAATATTTTATGGTCTAGACGTCGTGGAGAATTGAGAACTCAAAGTTTTTAAAAAAAATTTAAACTGAAATGGCGTCGATAGAAATTCAGTATTTTGCAATAAAATCAAAGTAAAAAAACTTGAGTCAATTTTTCGATGAAAGTCAAATTGCCCTTTTCTACTCTTTAAAGAGGGGGGGGGGAGTATTTGGCAGAAGTAAAATGGAACTCAACAATTGTCCCTCTCAACGGGGATATAACCGATTGCTCGAGTTTAAGAATAGGAATCTCCAGATCCGGGAGCTGCGATATTCTTGCTATCGTTAATTTCAGCGGATTTTTATAGATCATCCTTCCTTGGCAGAAAATGTCGATTCCAACCCCCAAGAAGCCTTATTGTACCTTTTTAATGAGAAATGTCATGAACTTGACCAAGAGGGCGAAACTCCATTAGAAAAAAACCGGAGAGAACTTTGTTTATACATACATACATATATATATAGATATATATATATATGTATATCCATTGATGGGCCATTTTATTAATAATCAACAAAATAAAAATGGGCAAGAGTCCAATTCGTACAAAACATGGACGCAGGCTAAAAAAAGGTCCAAAAAGAAGAGTTTCGTAAGAAGTACAAATATCTAATCCTTGTCCTAGATTACTAAATAATCTTCACTTTGCTCCACCACCTTCTTTGAAAAATATTTCCATCGAGTTGTAATCGCCACTTTATTGCATACCTTCTTTGGGTTAACCTCAAGCTACATCCGTGTTTAACATCTATCTGGATCTTTCTATCATCTTCACTTGCCTCTGGTATGTCATTAAATTTTTTTCTCTTTTGATACGGATTTAACCTAGATTAAGAAGCTAAAACACAAAAACAACACAAATAAAAGATATATGAAAGAGAGAGGACACGAATTCAACAAACAAACACAAAATAGATGCAGTAAATGAAAGGATAGTAGTGAGACATAATCCTTTACTAATATAAGGAACCAAGGTGTTTATCAAACACCAAGACCCACAACAACCAATAAAGGAAACACCACACTCTTCGGTAGATACAAAGGGATTCAAGCTCCTCAAGCACCCACCTTTCTAAGCCAAAATTTCAACAAGAGTGATTCCACACTCAAAGAAGACCCTAGTTTCAAATTTCAATATTAAGCAGGAGGAATAAAAGCTACAATATGAGAGTCACTCAATAAATTATCAAAAGTAAAGGCCTAATTGTCTATTCATAGTTATTATACAAAATGACCAAATTGCCCTTATTGAAAGCCCTTGAATTAGGCTCCACTTGAGTGTTGATGTTGAAGTGTAGAAGTATCAACACCCTTAAAGTTAGGCACCTATGGAGTGTAAAACTCCCTTCTTATCTTTTCAAACTTGTGCCAATCTTTTGAGTTGATTCAAAGGCCTTCACACCCTTCCTTCTTCTTGGACATGTCTTTAAGTTTGGCTTATTGTACTTGTACCCCTTTTATATCCGTATCATTCTCTCCATTTTGAAAGTAATTTGTCCATAAATTCACACCTTGCAAAATTGAAAAAAGGACATACAAATATAACATCCTCATGGCATAAGGGTTAGGATTAGTACAACAATTTATATGAGCATACCAAGGGGGTACACATTTGAAATACAACCATCAATCCTTTATTTTGATCATGAAACATTTAGTATAAGAATCACAAAGGACAAAGCTAAGGTAAACATCAAGGAAAAATCAATACAAGCCGAGAAAATCCCTTCCCCACCCCACTAGTGCACTGGGTCAAATGGATGAAGTAGCCAAGGATATAAGACAAGGCTAATCATTCCCTTTACTAGGGAATCATACTCACAATCACCTACGATATTTGCTTTTAAGAGAGGACTATCATTCAAGAATAAAAGATTATGGTTTAGAAGTCTTCTCTCAAGAACAAACATGTCATTATTCACAACTTTTCCATGCCCTGATCACTATGAACAATAATATTAGCAAGGTTTTCATCACACAATTTCAAAGGATTATGTCCATTATCATGATCAACATTATAGGCATCAACACTAACTTAAGAATTTTCAATCACACCACTCACATGCTCGAGTAGTGAACTACATTTAAGAGTGAATTGATCATCATACACACCAAAAGAAATTCCAAGGAAAGATTCATGTACTTATACAATAGGTAAATCCGAAACTACACCAATTTGGCCACTACTAGCCACATTACAACAATTTAAGTTTCTAGGAGTGTAGAAGATAGTTTCGTTACCTTGTAGATCATAAGAAGTGTGTTATTTACCTGGTTTTGCATCATGGTAGCCCTCATGCTCCACATCACAATGGAATATGTCAATATTTCTCCTTGGATTCATTTTTTCATCACTTGTCCCAAGATTGGAACTTTTGGCCAAGGACCTCACTAGATCTTAAATTATGTGTTTGGGAGGGACTTTCTTTGGATTCTCCTTTAAAAATTTTATGACCTTGAACCTGCACATAAGAAGAATCAATTCTAGGCAAAATGCTATCATTTGGGTTAATGAGTAACATGGGTCTTTTGTGGGCAAGACCTACAATCACGTGTTTCTCTCCTTCTCCAACTTCACTACCTGTGGCTTTCTCTTCCATTTATCTCTTTTATTTCTTCTTTAAATCCTTAGCTTTCTCGTGTATTTCATTCACATGAGATGTTGAAAGAGGATAAAGAGAGAATTTTCGGCCATTAAGCTCAAGGGTATACCTATTAGTCCTCTCATCATGCTTCATGGATCTATCAAATTGACATGATCTACCCAACAATAAGTGACATACTTGCATAGGGGTTACATCATATAACACTTCATCTTTATAATTTCCTACCTTGAACCAAATCACACATTGTCAAGTGACATTTAACTTACCACATGTATTCAACCATTGAAGCTTGTACGGGTTAGGGTGAGGGGTAGTAGGTAGTTTTAAGTAGTCAACCATGGTGACACTAGCAATGTTAACACAACTCCCACTATCTATTATCATTAAACACACACCACCTTTAATAAGACACTTGGTATAAAAGAGATTCTCTCTTTGACTTGGATCTTCCATGGTCTTACTAAATATGGTTATTCTAACCACATAGCTAGGTATTTCACATACACCCTCACATGGAAAAACATCCTCCTCACTACCCTCTTCTTGAGTTTTGGATTCTATATGCTCTTCATCTTGAGAGTTGTCATCATTCTCATCCGGTTCAATTTGCACCTCTTCTCTAAGATAATACAATTTCCCCTTCTTTTGAATTACATTTCTCTAGTCTGGGCACTCACTAGCTTTGTGCCCTCACCCTTGACACTTAAAACATTGAAAACCCTTAGAATTGGGAGAAGAAAGCTTATTACATTCATGCTTTGGAAGATTCTTTAGGGCAGACCTTAGGTCGGGTTCTTAAGCATTAAATTGAGTCAATTCCTTGTACTTAGACCAACCCGAGGTTGATGGATAGGTTTTAGACATTTGGGAATCCTGGTCATGGATCTTTTTCACAACTTCTAAGGCCGCTTGGAAGATACTATCAATAGTTTCAAACTTATGGAGAGTCAAGCTTGAAGATATGTCCTTGTTCAACTCAAGTTTGAAGCGTATGACATCATGTTGGACTTGTTCACCCCTATGATCAAGCTTCAAAATGAGTTATTGGAACTCATCATATTATACCATGACACTCTTGCTACCTTGCCTCAAGTTGTAAAGCTTGGAAAGGAGCTCATGTCTATAATGCTCCGGGAAATACCTCTCTCTCATAAGTCTCTTCAACATCTATTAGGGAGGTGGTTGGCCATCAATCATCACATTACAAAACCTTTTTGTGTAATCCCACCAAGTGTTTGCATATCCTTCAAATTGAGCAATAGTATAGCAGCTTTTCTTTTCTTCGTAAAGATCATTCACTTGAAAAATATTTTCACAAGAAGACTCCCAAGAAAGGTACACTTTTGGATCACTCTCACCTTTGAAAATTAGAATTCCGACCTAGATTGAATTAATGCGTACTTCACGGATTCCTTGATGATTTCCTTGGCCATGTATTCCTTCATGCACTTGAAATCTACCATGTTTCCCTCTTTGATCATACCTTGCTCACATTTCTTCCTCAATCAAGTAATCATCATTTGGAACACCATAACCCTCTTGTTCCCCTCTACCATAGTCTTCAATTTAGATTGGGTAGTTTCAGTTTAGGGGAGTTTGGAGATGAGGTATTAGATTTGGTTGGTAAGGTCTTTGGATATTTGGCATTCGAATTTGAGATATTGGTTCTTGTGGAGGGTAAGGTATTTGTTCAAGTGGATTTGGAACTTGATTTTGTGGTGGGGTATTCGGGTTTTGGAGGTTTCCAAGTCCCTCTTATTGGACTTGGGTGAATTGAGGATGCATAGGCCTAGTGGGGTGGGAGTGAATTGTGGTTTGGGTGGTATTTTGTGGAGGTCTTATGTGATAAAGCATTTTATGTAAGGTTTCAGGAGTAATGGTCATAGAAGAGTTGTAATCTTGGACACTAGAAGACATATGATAGGGATGAGGAGTAAAGGGTTGTGAGTTCCTTAGACTCTCAACTTGTTCAAGCCTTTTACTCAATGTCGACACATGTCCCTTGATTGAATTCATATCCACCTTCACATCCCCCATATCCGAATTCAACTTTTCAAAACCCGTAGTTATCCTATCCATGTCACGGGACGAGGCCTCAAGACGAGCCAATATAACTCCACTACCATCATTTCCCAAGGGTTGATATGTGGTTACCTTAGGTTCCATGTCAAATGTACCTAACAAGAAGCAAAAAAGCCTACAAAATGAGCAAACAAGTTAGTTCAAATATCCTCACCAACTCTCTCACTCTCGGATTGTTACCTCACACTTGGTCGCACAAGTGTTGAAAATTTGGCTTGTACTTTGTGAGTGATTAAGGGATGAGTCTTCTTTTGCCTGGAATAGATTTTTGTTTGAGGTGACTCAAAGAAAAATTTCTTTCGGACTTGAACCAACAAGA
This sequence comes from Capsicum baccatum var. pendulum, assembly GCA_030864225.1. Taxonomy (NCBI): domain Eukaryota; kingdom Viridiplantae; phylum Streptophyta; class Magnoliopsida; order Solanales; family Solanaceae; genus Capsicum; species Capsicum baccatum. The sequence goes on from CM061550.1 coordinate 111,479,705, forward strand.
TACTACTAGTTACAAAACGAGAAAAACACAAAAAGAACGTTTAACACAAAATAAAGGACACTAAAATTAATTCACAAACCTATTAGCTAGTTACTAGTTTGCCAATTAGTGATAGAATCAACACAAAATAAACTAGAAACAACAATTACAAACTAGGAAATCTAAATTTGAGCTTAATTCGGTTGTTCACCAATTTGATGATGTGTCACTACGTGATTGGCTATCGATTTTTGCAAAATTTTCCAAACTTCAAACTTGTGTTTCATCCAAGTATCCACTTAGGAGTGTATTGAATGAAATTGGGGGGAAATGGAGGGATTGGAGCCCTATTTCAAGTTCAAATGGATTTGAAATCAATTGGTCCCCCCCTCTTGTACTTTCAATTGTACTTTAATATTCCATTTGTTCCCTCTTCTTTTGGAAGACTTAGAATATGCTAGGGAATATTCTTTGTATAAACAATTAGTACAATCTCTTTCTTTCTTTTTGTTCATCTAATATCCTGTTTGAATATTCTTCTTCAACAATATATGAAGATGATGAAGAACAATATGAATATTCAAGAGTTGACCAAAGTTTGACCACAAGGCAAATGAACCCCAACTTTAAATTTTCTTTTAGATCTAGGTTCCCTTTGCCAAGACAAGAACAACCAACAACAAATTAGCAACAAAACTCCACAAACAAGATAGTCAACATGAGATCCCACCTCAAAAAGCTCCAAACATGCCTCAACAATGGTGGAATGGCTCAAAATCAACCAAATCTTGCTCAAAATTTAGATCTGGATCCTTTTAATGCTAGTGAGCAAGGATCTAGCACTAGAAACTTTCCAAACAAGCTAAAAATTAGTAGATCTAAGTTGTAAGTTTTGGATATACTACTAAAATAACGACTCAACACCTTTTCTTTTCTATTTTTGGACTTTAGACTCTTTTTTGTGAAGATTTTCTTAAGATCCAAGACTTAGAGTTGTGAGAACAACTATAATACATGGCTCTTTATACCAAATGATACATATTTAACCTAGATTAAGAAGATAAAACCCGAAAACAACACAAATAGAAGATAGATGAAACAGAGAGGACACAGATTCAACAAAAAAACACAACATAGATGCAATAAATAAAAGGAAGGTAGTGAGACATAATTTTTTACCAATAGAAAGAACCAAGGTGTATATGAAACACCAAGATCCACAACAACCAACAAAGGAAACACCACACTCTTAGGTAGACAGAAAGAGATTCAAGCTCCTCAAGCTCCCACCTTTCTAAGCCAAAATGTCAACAAGAGTGATTCCACACTCAAAGAAGACCCTAGTTTCGGATTTCACAATAAAAGCTAAAATATGAGAGTCACTCAATAATTCATCAAAACTAATCAAAATTAAAGGCCTAATTGTCTATTTATAGTTATTACACAAAAGGACCAAATAGCCCTTAATGAAAGCCCTTGAATTAGGCGCCTCTTGAGTGTTGATGTTTAAGTGTAAAAGTCCATAATACCCTTCAAGTTAGGTGCCTATGGAGTGTAAAACTTCCTTCTTCTCTTTTCAAACTTGTACCAATCTTTTGAGTTGGTTCAAGGGCCTTCACAACCTTCCTTCTTCTTGATATGTCTTTCAAGTTTGGCTTCTTGAACTTGCACCCCTTTTTGTATCCGTATCATCTTTCTTCCACTTCTCAGCGGATCTAACCTCAAATTCTTCTTCTCAGGTGGTCGGGGTTTATACCCAAGGGACTGAAGTATTATAATTCTAGTGTTCCGGTTTGCCAATCTCTATAAGTTCTTCATCTTATATTCCATCAACCCTGTGTCTAATTCCTTCCTCTTCCTTCACTGATTCCCATATTTTCTTGCAGATATTAGTGATTCATCTCCATATGCCTGACTATTTATGTTAAATCTGAAGTATTGTGTAATACCCCCAATTTTTTCAAGTTGTAGACCTTTTAAAAGATAGGCCACAAGGTTAGCTTTCCAACACTTCAAGCCCCATCTTAATATGAGGTCATGGTAAAAGCTTATTGAAGATTTCCTTAATTGCTTGATAAACTGTCATGGCTATGACTCAAGGTAACAAGTCGTAACCACTTGTGATAAGTCATCATGAGTGAGTCATAGACACTCTAGTGAATCCCTCTACTCAAGTCCAGTGACTATGAATACTCACTATGACTCATAATCAGTGGCTACGAGTCCTATGGAGTGATTCATAGTCATAAAAGTATGTAATCCAAAATAATTCAACCCAGTGGTTATGAGTCCAGCATACGACTCGTATCCAAACATTATGAGTTATTATGTAGACTCATAGCCTGACCAGTAAAGGATTCAAGCATCAAGCCTCATTTTTTAATAGTTTTACAAGTGACTTGGACACATACTAATATCCCAAATATCTCCTAAGTTATAGATAAGTCGAAACATCCCATAGCGATTAAATTATTGTGAAGAATATAACTATGGTCAGATTCAATAAGAATAACTTTGGGTGTACTATGAATTTTTGAGCTCAAGACCCACTAATAGATAGATAATTGAATTATCTTTCCAATGATACCAATTTTACCTTAAATCTGATATCGAGGTAAAAATTTATGGCCAAATTACTAAAGCACTGCCAAAGCTGCCAGTGGTTATAACTCCTAATGACTACTTATAAGCAGACTCTATGAGTTGTCAGGAGGCATCATTGTCACAATAGTAGGGGTCAAAATATGGGTTCCTGATAATGACTCAAGCCACAACTCATACCCAGACCTTATGAGTCATGGACAAAGTCGTCGGGACAGCTTCCACACATTTTCCAAATGATTTCTAAGGGGGTTTTTTATCTTTTCCCACTCCTTTAACCTCAAAACTACGTCGTTTCACCCTATAAACAACATTTATCAAGCATAAACACTACCCTAATCTATTATAACTCAAAAATCATCCATCACAGAATAAAAGGGGCGATTTCTTTCTCCCCAAAATCAACTAGGGCTCTTCAAGTTCAATACCAAGAAATTTATCCAAGGCTTCAACAATTAGGTATGTGGGGTATTCATCAATGGGTTCCTTCCACCCATTGAATCCGTAAAATTTCTTTTTTTGTTAAAGTATGGATTTTTAATCTTCTTTTATGAAACTATCTGTGTAAGTCATGAATTTAATCCATGTCATCTTAGAAAGTTGAATTTAAGTCATGTCAACATGTTTCACCCATAAAAATTAGATTACTTCATACTTTGAATTTCAACTAGGCATGTTATATTCAATTGCTCCCATGTCAAATTATCAAATTATGAATTAAACCATGTGAAATTGTTATTCTCCCAAGTTTAATACATTCATATATTCAAATTCATGGACTTTATCAGTTTGGTGACACATATTATGTTTTGGGTCTTTGAATTGGGACTTTATGTCATTGTTTTAAGTATTGTTATCAGGACTTTATGTCACTGCTTTAAGTGTTATTATTGAATTTTCTAATCATTCAGTACTGGCGTATGAACACCCGACATCTATGTGTTTACTTACGTTTCAGACTTTTCAAGTAATGAGTCAGTTCATTCATGATTTTACTATCATACTCAGTTTGTTATGATCATGTTAAGCACTATCAGTTGAGATATTCAGTTGAACTTAGCCAAAAATAGTGTTAGTTCAATTGGAAGTAGGATTTAGCACCGAGCGAATCCAGAGATGGGGTCTCACCTGCCAGTAGAGGGTGTGACTTTACTAGTAATCTCTGAGTTCTAGAACTACATAGCTAGAGTAGGTTTTAAAAGGTCTTCCTACCAGTTGAGGATTGGCATTCTCTTAGGGGAACCTGCCAATAGAGGGTGACTCCCTAGTCCTTCAGGAAACTAGTTTAGTGGATCAACATAGCCAGTGTTAGTTCCCGTGGCAAGGTACAGGCACCCTTTCAACTGGAGTTACAGGTTGGACCCTGATTAGCTCAGATTGGGACATGTCGGTTACATGATAGCTCTCATAGTTTTAGTCAGTACTCAATTTATATCAGTTCAAGTTTGCTTGACCAAGTAGTCAGATTTTTAATGATTCAGTCAGTTGGTTTTATAGATTAAATTAAGTTCATGCCTTACTTGCTCTTGCATTTCCAGTTTTACATGTTCATGCATCCATGTTCAGTTGCCATATGTATTTCAGTTAGTCCTTACCTCACGTACCAGTATATTCAAAGTACTGACCGTATACTTTCTCTTGTGCTATGTTGTCTTATAACATAGGTTAGAACCCTTAGCTCCCGACCATCCTTAGACAGTTCAGCATTTTCCAACGGCAGTAGTAGTGAGTCCTCATTCATCGAGAATATAGCATGTTATTACCAATATTTCAGTATCTCTCTATGTTTAGTCAGTCGGAGTTAGTTGGGGGTTTGTCCCATCAACTCCTTATGATTTTTAGAGGCTTTAAGACAGATAGATAGTCAGTTAGTTTTTTAGTCTATTCAGATGTTTTCAAATATGTTGAATTGTATTTCAGTATTACATCATACAAGTATTTTATTAGATTATCTTCCACACAGGTTATTCCATTATTATTTTACTCAGTGCTCACAACAGGTATCAGATCATAGGTTAGCTTGGGGCCACTTATGGCCTTAAGCACCGTGTTGCGACTAGGGTGTAGCTTTGGATCGTGACATATTATGGCGGGAGGCTCTATCTACTCAACTTTCTCATGAAGTTTTTTGATAGCTAGGGTAGCTAGCTGGGTTTAGCACAAATTTTTGTCACCTTTCTGACAAATAATCTTATATTTGTGCATATTGTTTCTTTGTACTCTCATGAGATTGTAATTATTGATACCCTCTTTGCGATTCTCTATGCTGGTAAATAATCCTATATTTTTTCATTTTGGCCTAGATATCAAAAATCTAGGCCAGTTTTCCTTTTCCAACTTCATTTGTGGATACACAAATTTAATAAGTTTCCTAATCAAGTCCTTGCCATACCATTTCTATGATGGTCACTTTTCCTTCATGCTTTATCTCATTTCTTTACTTCCATATGCTCCACATGATCACTGTTGGCATAGATCTACATACTACCACCTTAAGCTTTGGTGTTGTAGCCATTGTCCACCATGTAATAATTATTTGTTGCAAATTCATGTGTTCTATATCTTTTCCTCTAAAAATAGCAAAGTGCCTCCATAGCCTTTCAATGATGGGTGTCGTTAGAAATAAATGCTTCACGATTTCCTGTTTCTTTTCTTCACAACACCAACACATGGAGAAAATATTAATCTTTATTTTGATTAGATTACCATCAATGGAAATCTTTCTCTTCCAGGCCTTCCACGTGAAAATTTCACTTAAAAAAAGTCTTTTTGCTCATATCTTCTTGTATTCATCCTTCTTCTTCTTCTTATTCCATAATATTTCTCAAGCAGACTTCAATGGGAATTTTTCTTTCACATTCCCCATCCGCCAAGATATATTATTGAGTTGTTCTTCTAAGGGATCATTGAGTTGTTCTTCTAAGGGAGGCTTTATGTTCTCTACAATATATTCAATCATTCCCTCTCTGATTATCCCGTTCTTTATTATCCGCAAAGTTCTGACCTCCATTTCTTCATCACATGCATTCTCTCCTTCTACATTATATAGCGTTTTCTTTCTAGTCCAATTATCCAATCAAAAAGTTGGTTGCCCTAACTTGCCACCATATATTATGCTTCAAATCCTCTCATATTGTTATAAATTTTCTCCAAACATGTGAGGTTCCATAACCTCTTGTCATAACAGTATGAAACTTTTTACATATTTATTTCACATGAACTCACTCCATAAAGAGGGTGTTGAGGTTCTGAAATTCCACCATAGCTTGGCAAATAGAGTTTCGGAGATAGTGTGAAGTAACTTGAAATTAATTGTTTTTCTTTCTTTGGGATAAGACATTTTTTCAAGATATCGAACGCTTATTCCTAGATCTAGTAGCATTTGTCTAGAAAAACTTCTCAAAAATCTTATGCAACTAATTAATGACACTAATTGGGGGATTCATAGCTGAAAGTAGGTACAAAGGCATAGATTTAAGCACATGTGCTATCAAAATATATCTGCCTCCAAAGAACAAGAGTTAATTCTTCTACAAGCACAATCTTTTTATTATCTTCTTAATTAATTCTTCAAAATAATTCTTGTTCTTTTTTCCATAAAAGACAAGGCACCGCAAGTACATAAAAGAAAAAGTTCCTTCTCTAATTTCAGTAGTCCTTTTGATTCGATTACATATCCCCATTGGAGTCTTCTTATGAATATAAAATGGACTTTTATCTAGGTTAATCATTTGTTCTGACACTTTCTCGTACTCTCTCAAAATATTCATTTTCTTCTTCATAGAACCTGAATGTCCTGAATAGAACAAAATGGTATCATGTGCATAAGATAAATGATTTATCTCTAGGTTTAATTTAGGTATTTCATACCCTTTAAAGAAAGGGTCTTCAAATAGACTATTTAGACGTTTTGCTAATACCTCTGCTGCAATAATGAATAGAGAAAAAGATAATGGATCTTCCTACTTTAATTCTCTAGATAATTGAAAAAAATCAAAAGATTGTCCATTTATCAACACAGAGTACCAATTACTACTTATTGAATCAATATCATGTCAATGATTCTTTCAGCGAATCTAAACTATCTCAACACCATAACTAGAAATTTGTATGAAATCCCATCATAAGCCTTTGTCATATTCAATTTGATCACCACATTATGTAACTTGTTTCTCATGTTTATATCCCTAATTATCATTTGTGCCAGCAACATATTTTCAGTTATGCTCTTTCTTTTTAAAAAATCAGTCTGATTGAGAGATATAATTTACGGATCACCCCCACAATCCTCTCATGAAATAGCCTAAATATGGTCTTATTTGCAAAATTACTAAGGTTGATTGGCCTCAAGTCACCAAAGTTTTTTACTATCTCTTTTTTGGGGATAAGCACCAAATTAGTGTGAGAAATATACCTGAAACCTCTTGCCTGCAGAAGAAAAGTTTTATCATGTTGGTGATGTCCCTCTTAAAAATCTCCAAACTTGACTAAAAATACTGCCCTAAAAAATCATCTGGCCCACTGATGCTGCCTTCATTTAGTGAGAAAAAATCTTCTTCACTTCTTCCATGATTTATATTTTTCCCATCTCCTCATTCTGTTTTAGAGTAATCAAATGAGGAATACATTGAATCATTTCTACATATATCACTTCTTGATTTTTCTTGAATTGATCCTTAAAAATATTGACTACTTCATCCCCTATGTTTTGGTAGTACTGATCAAGTCTCCTTGTATAGTTTGAGTTTCTGTCATTTTTTTTCTTACACATAGAAATGAAAAAATTTGTATTTCTATCTTCATTCATGAATTCATGAACTATTTCATTCCAGTCTTTTGCCTCTAATATTCATGTTTTATGTGAAGGTATCTCTTCAAATCGTTTTTTGCTTTGCTTAGGAAGCTTTTTTTTTCTTCAGTAGGAGAGATTTTCATCTATATTTCTTTGACCTTCACCGCATCCTTAAGAATGGAAACCTTCTAAAATATATTGTCAAAAGTCTTTCTACTCTACTGTGTAAAGGCAGATTTGACCTTTCTCATTTTAAATGAACTATCGTGAAAGGTGACCCTTCAATGACCTAGTCCAATTTTCCCCCACCACCTTAAGAAAATTCTTATGTTTCACCCAAAAATTCAATAATCTAAAAGGCTTTACAATATGCTCTTGTGATGTAGTACAAATCGCATGCAAAGGTGCATGATTTGAGTCTTGTCTGATCAAATGATGAACCTTACCTTGGTAACTGCATAAATTCATTATTTCTAAAGACCCTATCTAGTCTCTTTCAAATGCAATCTTCCTCAATTATCTCATTCCATCAAGTATAACAAATTCCTACAAATTTCAGTTTATTTAGAGCACACGAACTAATACAACTTGCAAAATCTACAGTCTCTTATTGGGTCACTAGTAATCCACCTAACTTCTTTGCTTCCTCTACTATTGTATTGAAATCACCCCTTACCGGCCAAGAAATATGATTTTGTTTAGCAACATTCTCCAAATCATTTCATAACTCCAGTCTCTCTAAGGTACTACATCTTGTATACATTGAAATTATATTAAAACACTCATTAGATCCTCTCAATTGGTACTGCATTTCTTATTGTTGAATTGAATATGTTGAATCTTTTTTCTCCCAATCATCTTTTCAAAAAATTTAAATTTTTGCTAAACTATTCTCTCTAACATTCGGCAAAACCCAACTTTCTTCTATAAATGTCAAGTTCAGGAAGGCTTTGAAAAAGTTTCAATAAAGCTATGTAGAAATAATGATGTCTTTTATAAAAGTATACTAATCTCTCAGAGGAATTTTAAGTTCTCATAGACCTGATATTTTAAAATATGACTTTATTAATCATTATTTAGATGTAAAAGAGGTTCCTTTCTTTCTCCTTATATTCATTTGTGATTGAGGCAATGTTGGCATTGACATCTTCTTTGCTTTCCCTTTAAGATTTTCAATCTGCCTGATGATAGATCTCCTTTTTTGCTAATCTAACCTATATTGAGGTCAATGTTCTCATCTTTCCCTGAATTTTGTTTTTCTATCTTCTCCTGCATTGATAAGGAGCTAATTTTAGGTGCCTTAAGATCTCCTCCTTTGTCATCAACCCTTTCCTCTTGCTCCTTTGCTTTATTTTGTTGTTTTTTCTCTGATGAAACTGGTAGAATACCCTTCTCACTGGCTAAATTCACTACATCTTTATTTGAGGTCTGTTGTTATTCCTTCTCTGGTATTTTTTCTATATCCTCTGACTCCCCTGTGACATCATCTTTATGTTCAACAGTTTTTATAGAACTTTGTGTATCCTGCTACTTACTTTTACTACTAGACTCTTCTGTGTGTTTACAGTGTCCCTCCAATTGTTTTTGTTGCATATACTTACTGCCATTCCTTTCATCATTTAAATTCTTTGTCATCTTTTCTTTATTTGGTTTCTTCTCACTTTTGTTATCTGACTTGTCTTTTGTATTTGAATTCTTCAGAGCACCAACTTTGTTGTTGTAGCTAACTTTTGTTCCTTTGTTGGAAGTCTTGAATTTCATTCATATCTACCTCTTTGTTGTTTTCTTCCCCTCATGTATCTATTCTTCCTTCTTTGTTCTTGAAATTCATCATTCTTCTTTGGTGTAGCCTTTCCTTTATCTTCATTCACCTGTTCCTCTCTCTTCTACCTTTGCTGCCTATCTACTGTCTTTCCATTCACTTTCACCTCTTCCTTGTTGTCAGCTTTGTATTCAACTTCTTCTTCCTCCTTGGGATATAGTTCAGGGTGAATGACAAAGCACTACTTCTCATTATGCCTCTCAAGCTTACAGGTCTTGTAATATTTAGAAACATAATCATATCTGATAGTTATCCATTTGTCCTTAATTTCTCCATTCTTTAACCTCATCCCAACATTGATCCTTCTTGGAAAAATTTCTCAAGAAAATCAACTTCCACTTTGGCCCTTGCACAACTAGGCCTAGTTTTGTTCCGTGTAGCTAAATCAACTTGCGAGTATTTTCTATTATTGTTGCCGGTGAAAAAACTGCTTCTTGTCCAAAGAAATTGGGGGCAGTGAAGGAAATGATATCTGGGATACTGCAATCGATGTCTCCTCCTTCTGATTAAACAAAGGGTCCCATTTAAGAGTGGGCATTGGGTACGACTAGTTTATAAGTAATATAAAATTGTGGCTTCGATAATAGGTTAACTTAGTCATCCAGTCTTGTCGCTCTAATCAATATGTGTCAATTATTAAGCAATTCAATGTTTACCTCTTCTTTCAACTCATACTGTTTGGAATGAGCCTTCTTAAATCTTGAATTTCAGGCCACCCATGTAAGAATTTACTCCCTTCATCCCAAATTGAGATGACATATTGATTAAGAAAAATAATTACTAATACGCCTAGTTTACCATAATATCCCTATTAAATGATACATTTTAATTTGAAGAAAAAGTAATTAATGCAAAGGGTAAACATAAAAAAAAATTGTCTCTTCTTTATTAATGAAAAAAGACAAGTAAAATAAAAAATCAAATTAGAAAATTTTGAATGGATAATTTGGGACGGAGAGAGTACCTATCACGGCAAGCTGTAGATTTTCGTTGATAATCATTTGATTTATCTCCTTCTCTTCCCAAACAATTCATGGTTCACCATGTAGATAAGCAATTTGTTTCAAAGGAATTGATTTGCATTGGGGCTTAGGGGTTTTGATTGTGTTAGCATAAGTCATCTTCGCATGTTCCTCCATTAATAAAGGTATTGTTGGCCCAGCTTCCAATGGTGGAGGCTAGCCAATGGCCAACGAAGCAATGATTCTGATGAGTTAAGGCAAATAGGATTTGACGGCGACGGCTAGTGAAGACAACTAGTCGATGATCCTAATATTGTCATCATGTGCTTCTTTGATAAATATATTGAGATGTGCATGTTATTATATAAGTTGTTTGATGCATTCCATACATGCATTAAACTTGACTTACTGAAATACTGATCATTCAGTTACATGTTATATCTGTGCATATCTTTATACGTTTTGGATGTACATCTTAACTAGATGATTGTTGTTAAATATTCTGAGAACAAAGGTTTGAAAGTTCTCATCACTACTTTGTTGGAGACAGACGATGATATTTACTGAATACATGTAGGTATACTCATACAACACTTATGACACCTGTATGTTCAAGTATGAGCTTAATTTGTTGCAAAGTTCGTGAGAGAAATTTATAGACCTACTAGTTTTCTGGCAATGGCAGAGCGAGAAATTTCACGAAGAATATTCAAGCATTGGATAAATAATTTTTTGACAAACGGATATACGAAAAAGAAAAATCAAACTAGACAATATTAGTAATTGACTTTTTCTTAATAAATGAATGAATGCACCCAACTTTTTTATGAAGTGAACGGACAGAGCAAAAGAAAAAATAGAGTAAATAGAGTTCAACTTAGAAAGAAATTATTTTTAGGCTTTGAACTTTCACTGAGATCTGGCGACGACAACAATAGAGGGAGACATAAATAATACAGAGTAGACTTAAACGAAATTTTAAGAAAAAGTTCTTTGGGGAATATTTCCGCTTTCAATTTTTACAGAGTTCTAAACTTACCTTTGTATTATATTTATTAAATTTAATGAAAAGTAAAAGAAAGTCAACCACACATGAGCTTAGAATCCATTTGACAATTGATATTTTTGTTCTTTTTAAAAAAATTTACGTTGAACGTTCATAATTAAGAATTATTTTAAAGGAAATCATAGTTGATTATATGAACTTTAATATTAGTTAATAGTTAGATTTCCCACCTTATAGTCCCTTATCCATTTATCCATCCTCTACCCTCCCCCTCCCCCTCCCCCTCTCTATCTCTCTATCTGTCGGTCTGTTTATTTAACTATTTATCCAACGATTCTTGTTATCTTAACTCCCTTCTCCTAGGATAAAGCCTTAAAAGGAAAAGTATAGGATTATTAGTTTACGGAGCTATTTCAGATATCTCGAGTAAGGAGACGGGACGGGTTTGATAGTTAGGGATCGTTTGGTTTGAAAAACAAGTTATGATGGGATTAGTTATGATGGAATAAGTTATGATGGGATAAGTTATACTGAGATTAGTTATGTTGGGATTATTTTTTATTGAGTGTTTGGTTTGTTGTATTCAAAGTAATATGCATGGCATAATTTCTAAGAATAAATTAAATGATTACAAAAATACCCTCCATCTTATTTAACTTTTTTTTATATAATTTCTTTTTTCAAACTTTAAATATTTATTCTTAAAAATAAAACTTTTATCTTATTTAGCTTAATTTTTTTGTGTGCGCATTTTTATGATTATATCGTGTGTATTTTACAAATAAAACTTTCATCTTATTTAGCTTTAATTTTTTTGCGTGTGTCTTTCCATGATTATGCCGTATGTGTTTAAAAAAAATCTTACTACATCTTATTTAGTTTGAAATAAATAATTCCAACTTAAGTTTGTTAAAGTAAAAGAGGATTTATTGTTTATTTCATTTCATTCAAACACATATCATTCATATAATATATTAAAATTTATTTTATATATACCATATCAATTTTTAAGTGATTAAAAAATTATTTAATTTAAAATATATAATTCAACAATGGTGTTGATATTTTTATGTGAGGCGGGTCAATGAAAGCGGATAATTAGAGATAATTATGGAATAAGAATTTTGAATTTTAGATTTAAATTTTTGATAAATTATTATAAATTACTAATAAGTTTTTAATGTAAATATAAAATTTATCTCAAAATTATTAAGTATTTAACTTTTATTAAAATTCATAATTAAAATACTAGTATATATATATATATATAGATGTGTGAAATGAAATAATAGGTTTTGAGGGTATTTTAGTCATTGTATAATTTTATACCAAAGAAAAATAGTCTTGGGATTGTTATCCCACCAATTGGGTGGATAACTTATCCCGGGACTAATTATTAGTCCCGGAATAAGTTATCCTAAATATTTACAACCAAACGAGTGGTTCAAATTTTTATTCCGAGATTATTATTTTATCCCGGGATTATTAACTTTAGTACCGCAAACCAAACGGCCCCTTAGAGTTCTATTTCTAGGAAGGAAGAGACATCCCAAACTTGGAGGTTAAACTCTATTGCGGTGACGATACTGTAAGGTGGGGTGGGGTCCTGCATGTATATATATATATATTAAAAGTGTGAAGGACATTAGAAATGTTGTTTGAACTTTTTTTCTTTATTAAAAGTCTTTGCTTTAGACAAAATCGTCTTTTCGCTATTTTTTCCTAATATCTAAGAGTTGAAAACTAATTAAATATATTTATTGTAAAATCTTTCTTTATTAGAAGTCGTCAGAATTAATGACAACTAATACCTTTTTCATTAGTTTAATTTAAATCAACTAAATTTAATTTTAAGAAGATTTGAAAAATCTAGAAATAAATATAAAAGCGTTAGAATTAAAAAATTTAAGTAGTACAAAATATTTCAAAGTTTTAATTACGTAATAAGAATGTAATCTACGATTTTGTGAAGATATGACTTTAAAAACAAGGAAAAAATTTAAATATAGAAAAAAAAAAAAACCACACCTTGACTTTAAAAATAAGGAAAGATTTTAAATATAGAAAAATAAATTGTACCACAAATAAGATTCAAATTGATGTGTCTCTTTTAGCTTCTGTCAGCAAGGGAAAGAGGTACTGTATAACAAACGCAAAAGTGATGATTCATCAATAACTTAGAACTTCTGATGGTAACATATATATGTGCTTACACTAAAATCTATATTTATATTTGCATTATTATATTAAAATGTGAAGAATTTTTGACAAGTGATTTAAACGTTTACACTTCATTAAAAAGCTTCGTAATAAATAAAATCATTTAATTTTAAATGATCAAACATTACACGTGTAGTTAAACTAGTATATACGTGTGTCTTATGTGTATTATGTGTGCGCTTTAAAAAAAGATTATTTTAATAATAACAATTAAAAGTAACAAATTTGTTAACTATTAAAGCACAAAATTGATTCGGGATCAAATAAGAGTCGTGGTGGAAAAGCTGATATATGATTTTGGCTTGTATTGTTCTTTTAAAAATAATAAAAGGTGGACTTGTATTGCTCCTTTAAACATAAATGGCTAGGACTACACCCGCAACTACAAGGACTCGATCCCCCACGCGCAGCTGCTCAGTTGAGTTGCATTGGGCTTGGGGCGGGTTGGTTGAATTTTGTTAGGTAGATTAGGATGAGTTGCCCTTTAATTGTGATGAGGTTATTTGAAACATTTTACTTGACTCTAGCGAAAAGTATTTTATCTATATATAGAGTATAATTTTTTGATAAAGGATATTCATCTGATCATCTTTGATACATCGTAGTTCCGCCCCTACTTTCTGGTGTTTAGCTGCTAACTAGCTCGTGATAACTCAGAGTCTTTTCACTTTTATCTTTGTATCAAACACATATTGTATCTTTAATAGTATAGTTGTATTTTCTATGCCTCATAGCTCATGACTAGGAGTGGCAAACGAGTGAGGCAAGTCAAATATGAATCAGTTGAAAATGGATTATCTTAAATAAAATTAGATAAAATATTCAACTCAATTCATATTTATAATGGATAATATGGGTAAATATGGATACTCATATTATAGTAGGATCCTGTAAAAAGATTCGAAGGTAAATTTTCTTACCCCCACTCCTCACAAAAGGACAAGGTTTTAAATTTTTTTAAAAAAATATATATAAATTTTTTTAGCATCCCACCCCCTATCAGCCCACCCCACACCCACACCCCACACCCAAAAAGAAATTTTAATTTTTAAAAATTTACTTTTCGAGAAAAAAGAAAAATTAAAATATATTTTTCTACCCCGACCCCCCCCCTCCCCACACATCCCCGCCCCCACTACTCCACCTCGATCCCAAACAAATATTTTTTTATCACTCCTCCCCTCAACCCCCAACCCCCCTCCCCACATGACCACCTACACTCCCAGAAATAAATTTAATGTTGTTTTTCTTTCTTTTATGAATGAGCCTCTTTTACTCATTAAATCACCCACTTTCAAATGGGTAATATGAGTTTTATTCACCCAATCTATTTAAGATGGGTTAATTTGAATGAATATCCATATAAATTACACATTTTGCCACACCTGCTCATGATGTTTTTATGTTGCATTCGACTTTGGGGTACCTCATTTATAGTAGCTGATTAGACTTTATTATAACAAATCCACCTGGTGGATTGAATAATGTGTGAGTTCGGAGCTAAAAGGGCAAATTTTTGAAGTAAAAATACCAAAGAGAATAATGAATATTAAAAAAAATTAAATGGGACAAAATGCCCTTGTCCAGCAATTTAGAAGTCATTGGTGGGTTAGTAACTCGTAAGTCACTGGACTCACAGCGACTTACAAGTCGTTGACCCACCAACGACTTTCTTTAATTTTTATTTATTTCTAGCCTTTCTCTATATAAGTTTCTTCTCTGTTTCTTTTCCGTATTTGAGTCAAGTTATTTATATCATTTGAGTTCCTGTCAAATTCTTCAGTTATTTGTTGTTGAACTATACTCCTTGAAGAACCAACATTCAAATTCGATAAATATGTAGTATCATAGAGATCAAACTCATTATTGGTGGGTTCTTGAACAATAGGACAACGTTTAATTGACACATACATATTAATACTAGTTAAGTTAATGTGATTATCAAAAATTTCAAGGAGAAATAAAGACAAAGAATCATTACTCTAAATATAAGTTTCACTATACGTTGTAACTCCATTGGCTGGAAAGGACGTTGGATATCGTCTAGTGATAACCACCATATCTTTCTAATTACTTATACCCATTTTATTCCTTATTACAATCACTCATATTTAAGCGATAATGGATGAACT
Organism: Capsicum baccatum var. pendulum; assembly: GCA_030864225.1. NCBI lineage: Eukaryota > Viridiplantae > Streptophyta > Magnoliopsida > Solanales > Solanaceae > Capsicum > Capsicum baccatum. The sequence continues at coordinate 111,495,219 of CM061550.1, forward strand.
TGCACAACTACAGCGATCGACTATATCTTACAGAACTGGCTTCATATACAACATGACCATCCCAATATAAATTTACTCTTACTGAATCCTCATTTATCTTTTATACAATGAAAAGATAACTTCTACAACTTATTCAATAAAATGAGGAATTTGAAGCGAAATGGTTAACTCCAACAAAACATGAAGAAGAAACTTATATAGAGTAATGTGAGAATAAATAAAAAATTAAAGAAAGTCGTTGGTGGGACAGTGACTTGATAATTCGCTGAACCCACAATGACTTACGTGTCACTTGCCCTCTAGTGACTTCTAAATTGTTGGGTCAAAGACGTTTTTCCAACATCCATTGTCTCTTTTAATATTTTTACTTCAAAAATTAGCCCTTTCAGCCCCGAACTCAAGAATGTGTCATCACATCTTGAAGAATTTATATCATGACATGTCAAAATATTAAAAAAATAAAAAAGAAAGTTCTAATTGGATGTCCTAATTATATTAGTTTTTAGCTCCTTTTTAGGATCTATTACCCATTTTAGCCTTCTTTCTTCTCCCCTTCACCTACTCTTCTTATTCTTTTTCTCTACCATAGACCAATTAGAATATACAATGTGTGAGTCATACTGAATAAAGAATTACAGCTGAAAAATATAGAGGAAGTTAAGCTCGCTCTTGAAATCAACAATGTGTTATAATACAAGGTAGATACATTGTCATATATTATTTTCAACTTTCTATTATATAGAAGCAGTGGTTTCGACATGCCTGCTTCAGCAAGCTGCTTGCTCCGTAATTTTACTCTATTATTTCTAATAATTATTATAAGTTATTTATATATTAAAAAATAATAATATTTAATTAAAAAATAAAATAGATATTTATGATATGTTTGATCAGGTACTTCAATCGTGATTTTACTATATCACTCCTAATTAATTATCAGTCATTTATGTATTAAAAAATTAATACTATCCATTCTGTGCTCAACTGCTTTAATTGTGATTTTACAATATCACCCTTAATTAATTATTATAAGTCATTTATATATTGAAAAATTAATAATATTCAATCTGTAATTTTACTATATCACTCCTAATAAATTATTATAAGTCATTTATGTATTAAAAAATAATATTATTTAATTAAAAAGGGTAAAATGAACATTAATGACATGTCTGATTCAGTTGCTTCAATCGTAATTTGATTATAGCACCCTTAATTAATTACTATAAGTCATTTGTGTATTAAAAAATTAATAATATTTAATTTAAAAAGATAAAATCGATATTTATGATATGTCTGTTTCAGCCGCTTCAACATAATTTTACTAAATACCACCCCTAATTAATTATTATAAGTCATTTAAGTATTAAAAATTTAATAATATTTAATAAAAAGGGTAAATAGATATAAAAATGATAAATTAACTTTTGATATTTTAAATTAACTTGACATCTTATATGAGTTCCACTTAGATTTTTTTTCACAAGTATTTTTATAGTAATTTTGTTATGTCACTTTTAATTAGTTGAAGTAAGTCATTTAAGACATTTATGCTTCGCTGCTTCAATCATGATTTTACTATGTCACCTCTAATTAATTATTATATTCATCTAAGCATTGTTCCACTTAAATTGGAATGGAAAAAATATTATCACAATAATTAAAATTTTAAATTATTTTAAAAAATATAATTGGCTATCGACGATACAAAACTCTGGACAAGGAGAGTAGCATATATTATTCAAAAATTACATAAAATGTATTATAAATTACAATAGTTAACAATTTAAAATATCTAGAAACAATTTAATTTGTTATATATTTCAAAAAAATACGTAAACAATACTACAAATCACAATAATTAACAACTTGAAAAATTTACAAGATAAAAAATATTTGATTGACTCTCGAAATTATATTGGTATCACTTAAATTGGAATAGAAGAAAAACATTATAAATCACAATAATTAAAAACTTAAATTATTTTTAAAATATAATTGACTATCAATGCCATAAAAGTTTGGACAAGAAAAGTAACGTGTATTATTTGAAAATTACATTAAAAAAATTATAAATTACAATAGTTAACGGCTTAAATTATCTAAATACATTGTAAGAGTATGATTGATTATCTAAACTCTATTTGTGTCACAGAAATTGAGATAAAAAATAACATATATCGAACCCGTGCTAGATCTCGGATGAATCTTAGAATTTATATGCAATCTTTTTTTAAAAAACTTTTGTTTAAATATACCAAGATTGAAAAGGCAAGTTCTAATACACCATACCAAATAATATATATAAGAAATAATGTTAGCATAAGTAATGCCAGTATTACTAATACAAACATTATTAATGCAAACATTTCTAATACATTCTATTCAAAATTATTTTTATACACTCTAACAAATGTCTCCTACATTTCAATGGAAAGAACATATATAAAAGCAAAAGTTCGCTAAAATATCTACAGAAGTATATTTTATCATGTTCTCAAAATCAATTAACTTAAATTAATATGACAGATGGTAACTTATACTTTTCTTTTTTATATAATTTTTGAAACACTTAAAATTTAAATTTAAAAACAATAATTTAGTTTAACTTAAAAGGACAAGTTGACAAATAAAAGAGAAGGAGAAATGGAAGCAAAAGATATTTATGTCGGCTTAGTATGGAATACAATGCAATTTTGAGTTAGTAATCGCAACCCACATGTGATGTAATATACAATGACTAGATAAATCTTTATTTTTTTCAACAATTATTTTCTATTTTATACAACAGGTGTCAAGTATTATGTAGTAATTTTAATCTCATATTTTATACTTAATATGGCAAATCTCAATCATATGATAAAGTTCTAAACTTCAAAATGCATCAAATTTTGTTATTTATATGAGTAAAAAGTTAAACGTATATAATTATCTTGTGAGATAATTTGACTTCTTGAAAAATACTATCAAGTAATTAATATATTTTGTGTATTCATATTTTATAATTCATAATTTAAATTGACATCAATCTAACCTATCGTACATAATCAAAATATATTAATGTTGGGTCTGTGCCACTAGTTTATATAAGATGGATACATTATTTATATAGATAATGTATAAGAATGTATAAACATCACTCATACATAGCTGTAAAAAAAAATAATACTATACAGATATAAAATATGGTGTGGGTTTGTTCTTTCCTTCAAAAATGTATATATTTAAAGAAGAGTTAATACATAAAAATGATTCTAAACTTGACACTAAATTATAACTTTGATCTTAAACTTTGATAGTGCACAAATAGGACCTTTAACTATTCAAAACCTGAACAAATATGACCTCCAATTTTGCAACCCCATGCGTGAGTCTCACTCGCGCCTACGTGGAAAGTTAATCCAATTACACGGTGCCACATCATTAAAAGGGCTGACTTGGAGAGAGGTCACATTTATGCAGTTTTGAATAGTTAAAGGTCATATTTGTGTATTGTCAAAGTTTTGCTTTTTGTGTTAAAACAACGTCGTTTTTATTATTATTAGTATTAGTATTAGTATTTATTATTATTATTATTATTATTGTTGTTGTTATTATTATTATTATTATTATTATTATTATTATAACAATAATTTTTTTATTTATTTCTATAGTAGTAGCACCTAACCTTTTTTTTAATTTTAAAAAAAAATTATTATTATTTTATTTTTTTCTGTAACAGCAACACCTAGCTTTTTTTTAATTAAAAAAAAACAGCCACTAGCAGGGATCGAACCCGCATAATAGGCTGAAGGAAGCACCTAAGAAGAGCAAATAACACCACCGGGCTATCTAAGTATCTTGTTTCATGTGGTTCAACATTAATATATGTACATAAATATACATTTTCTATTTTATATATATACAACGTAATTTTTTTATCGAGAGGGTTCGGATGAACCCCATGAAAACCACGTAGGTTCTCCCCTCGTTAATTTAATAATGTTTTAATAACGTTAATTTAATAACATTTTAATTACGTTAATTTGATAACGTTAATTTAGTATACTACTATTACTATCCTTAATAACATTAATTTAATAACGTTTTATTAAAACTATAATTTTTTTATTATTAGTATAGGTTCATCTTTAATTTAATATTTAAATAAATAATATTTAGATATATTATATAACTTAAATTCGTCCTCTGCTTTATAATATATATACATACCCGCTCGATTTTTTCATATGAGGCTAACTCGCCTAATTAATAAATCTTCAATATTGCTCTTTTTCCGCAATGACAAAAGAAATTAGATGTCATTTTCATCTTTGAGCTGAAAATAATAAAAAAATAATAGTGAAGAATCATTTAAAGGTCATATTTGTGCAGTTTTGAATAGTTAAAGGTCATATTTGTGCACTGTCAAAGTTTAAGGTCATATTTATGTATTATGCCCTTAGATTTTAAGCTGGACGCGCCCAGTTTTGCGTGTTGAACACGCGTTTTGCCACGTAGGATTGGAGGTCATATTTGTGCAGTTTTGAATAGTTAAATGTCATATTTGTACACTATCAAAGTTTAAGGACAAAGTTATAATTTGGTGTAAAGTTTAGGATGATTTTTATTTTTATGTATTAACTCTTTAAAGAATTTGATCCACTCTCATCTCAGTGATCATTTAAGTTTTAGATTCACTTCAACTCAATAAAAATAATCTTAAAAAACTGATGGAATGCGACCTCATAGGTAATTTTCTACAATGACTAAGACCCCAAGAATCTATAGGGGGGGAAATGAAAATTTCAGTCCAGAAACTTAACTTTAAACGGAAGGATGTTAAAAAAGACACAACAACATCAACAACAAAACCAGTGAAGTCCCATAAAGTCGGATCTAGACGATAAAAAAAACACTATTGCAAAGAAATCTTTTTTCCTAGTTAGGTTGTCAACCACAACTTGCCACTCAACATCACAAAGCTGATATACCTTAGAGCTAGTTGGAGATATTATTAATTAGCTTCCCCACATCATCAGCTTTCAACTATTAGCATTATAATTCAATGAGGGGACAGCACTTAAAAACATCATGATTCCTTAATTTCTTATCATAGTACAGCTACTTCAGTCCTACTCGAGTCTTTCACATGGATGTAATGTATATATAATATACATCCAGAGATACAAGAAACTCTTTTGCAGTAGGCTCCATTCTGACTAATTTTTAGATCCAATTGTATATTTTAAACCAAAATGACGTTGGAATTTGTCCTTTAAATTGTTGAACCATTATGGTTGATATGATTCTGTAGTGTGGATAATAAATATAGAATTTTAATTGTATTGGATAAACAAATGATAAGATTATTAAGAGGTAGGGTAAGATGGATGAGATCTCTCTTATTTTCCTTCTAACTAGTCAAGTGTACGTGTGTTGTACATGTGTTTTATGTCAAGCCATTAATCGATATAAAATATATATTCAAAATTAATTTATGAAAAAATAACATTTGATTTTAAAAATCGAAGATAGACAACTTTATGCATTTAGACGTGTGTGAAGTATCGATATCTTGATCGTCTTCTACGACATGAACTATCACATAACGAATGATAACAAAAATAATATATAGTAATAGATCAGAAACTATAATAAAACACTATGATCTAACCTTTAATACAAAAATTCATCAAAGTCCGATTGAACACTCAGAGACGAACCGAAGATTTGAAGTCTGTGGGTGCACCGGTGTTGTCAACGGCGCGCATAAGCCTCGAAGCAAGACTCAACATGTGTTGAGAGCTCGCTTCACTTAATGTGCAGCTTAGGTTCTAATTTCTAATACATATTTTCCCTTGTCAATGAAGTTTTTTCTAAAGAGACGGACTGTTTCACTTTATCAAAAAAAAAAAAAAATTTTTATTCATATATTTGTCATTCATGCTTATATTATTAGTCTTGAGACTAGACATATATTTATATTTTTTCTCTCTTTATGCCTTTTTCGTTAAATCTCACACTTTATTTGTACTTTGTGTTTAAACACAATAGACAGTGATGTTTTTTTACGCTTATTGCTTTTGATAATACTGTCGTGCACAATATTATCTTAAGACGTTAGAAAAACTTTCAGTGTCGATTAAGGAATATTATCATATTCAATTGATCGCCAAAGACATGAACGATACTGAAAAAATAAATATATCGAACAAATATGAGTTCTAAGCTAATAACTTTACTTTCTTATAATATGATGCTTACTTTTAACATTATTGAATAATTAGTCGTGGTAGCTCAATGGTCAAGAATGACTCACTTTACGGGATGGTTATAGGTTTGAATCCCCAATCCAGCAGTTTTAATGATATAAATTTAGCAATAAGCCAAGTGTTGAAAATAAAAGCAAAAATATTGCACAACTCAACACCTAGGTGCACTACCATTCATCTTAGGATGTACTATTAACTATATCCCAATTTCTGAAGGTATATACACATAATTTTTTTCAACATTAACGGGTGCACGTGAACCCCCACTGATACATGTGGTTCCGCCTCTGTGAACACTCATCTACCACTTATAAATTATAACAAAACAATATGACAATCGAGATATCAGAACGATAAGATTAAACCCTAACCTTTACAAAGAAATTCCTCAAAGCCCGATCAAACATTCATCTACCACTTGTATTAAGCAGAAAAACAATAGGTAAAAACATTACAGAAACTATAATAATTGAGATATTAGAACAATACCATTAAATCTAACCTTAACACAAAAAATTCTTAAAAGTCCGATCAAACATCCATCTACAATAAACTTGAATAGAATATAAATTATAACAAAATAATATGATAATCGAGATATTAGAACGATTAAACCTAATCTTTTGTGATTATTACACGCCTCCTTCAAAGTTCACCCAAACAAATAATTATAAGAATATCTCTTCCATCAACATTATTTAAATATAATATAGTTTAGATAAGGTAATATTTTAAGTGAGTTAGAAGTATAAAATATTAAAATTTCTTAGGTGAGTAAAAAAGGAAACACTTAATAATAATATATTTTACTATTAATTTATAATGCACTTTTATTTACTATATCATTGTAAAATGTCAATAAGTTAAATTTTTCTTGCAAATTTAAATTGAAATACTCGTAAATTCTAACTGCCTAAATTAAAATGACATTTTCCTAATATAGACTCCTATATTTAAAAGAATTTCAAAGTGGCGAAAGTTCTTATTTTTTTTAGTGTTAGTTTTTCTTATAAATTTAACTATATTACATAATTTAAATAAGGGAGGATTTATTACATAAAATTTAGTTAATTTAAAAGTTTTAAATATACAAAAATAGTGAAAAAACGATTTTATCTATTGCGGAGTGTTTTAATGAAGAATAAACAATTTAAATCACTTTTCTAAGGGGTCTTCACACTTTTAATATACTATATAGACATATAGATTATATAGATATATAAATAGATTATAGATATAAATTATAGTTTTAGAATATATTATAGATTATAGATGTCTATAGGGTCTTGAGTAAGAAAATTCCCGACCCGTAGTAGGGAGCACGTTTATTTTAATGAATTCTATGCGGTGCAAACTTAGTTAGTTAAATCGTGAATTTTAGATACCAAATAGTTATACAAAGAAACACCAATAATAAAAATCAGTCTGCATTTAATACTACTATATAAAAATAATAAATTTTAGATCTAACTCAACTCAAAAAAGTAATCCAATGAACTGAAGATGTCCAATGATATAATAAGAAAACATCTTCCTTCGAACAATGTGGAATGTTTAGTACTAACAGATCTCATCGAGATCTATAAAACCTTGAAAGGCAGGATTCTTAATCAGAAGGAGAGAGCAGAATGTAGAATTCACTAGTTTTGGTTCAAATTTGTGTGTTTGTCTTTAAAAAAATTATTTAACACATAAATTAACTTAAAATTCAATAACTCAAACAAGCTTGATTTTAGAATACGTAAACTTCAATTCATGAATTCACCCAGTTAGTCGTTGAGAGAGTTGAAGTTGATGTTGCATTTAGATATGGATTACTACTGATGATACTACAATGCAGTCGAACGGTATATGTATCTTAATTTTTAACTAAAAAATTTATATACTATTATTGTACTTCTATGTCTATGTCTTATTTATGATTTTCAATATTTTATTCCAGTAGGACACACTAAAAAGCTAGTGAATTGAGTGTGCGTATGTGACCACCATACCGCAAGCTTCGCTGGGTAAAGAGCAATTAGGACCCCACCCCCCACCAAAAAGCTCTGAAAGGTTTTGGTGTCACTGTCTCTTGTATCTGAAAACCATCCATTTATCTTTATGAGCAATCAATAATTAACATTTGCAATAAAAAAAATAGAATAGATCTCGAATCCCTTTTTTAGATCTATTTGTTTTACGGATATCTTGGATTAGAATGTTTGACTGGAAACAGCACTACTAGATCATGCATTTATCACCATAGGCCCCAAATGAGCCCATCCTATTTGACAGAACCTATTGGAATTGAATTCTGGATAAGCTAGTTAGTTGATTGGTGGATAATATACTACTTGGCAATATTTCTGCCAATATTGAGAAAACGCCCTTTCTTTGCATCTAAGACTTGCTGTATGTTATGAATGTGAACAATTATGCTTGTCCATGGTCATCGCCCCCACTATCAATTATTTTATGACCACATTTAGACAGCATTTTTGTTGAAGTTGTATATTATTTTCGTAAGTTGAAAGTTTAATTTAAACCTAAATCTCTCTTGACAATTTTTGCAGGAACATACCCAAAATACGTGCATCCGAACACTCACAAATGCCTATTATAGGCCCCAAGAAGTTTGTAAGGTGCTCCAAATAAGAAGTTTGTAAGGTGCCACTACAACTTGAATCACTGTAGAGCCGTCTAAGAAAATGACTTAAAATAAAAAGAATTAAAGATTTGCCCATAAAATGCATTATTCACTTGAAATATTTTTATTTAATAGTAGTTGCAACTACTGAATGGCCAAACTAAAACACCATCCGCAAAAGTTGAAGTATTACTTGTCATTAGGGGTGTACAGACCAAATCGTCAAGTCAAACCAAACCAAACCGAGAAAAAAAATCGACTTATGGTTTGGTTTGACATTTGAAAAAAAAAACAATCATTTTATTTGGTTTGGTGTTAACAAAAAAAAATCAACCCGAACCAAATCAAACCGACATAATTAATATATATATATATATATGTGTGTGTGTGTGTGTGTGTGTGTGTGTGTGTATGTATGTATATATGCATATATATAATTTAACTTTTTATACATAAAATATTAATTATAATATACTTTTTAAATACTTTTTCAATTAGTTTTATTAATTTTAAATATTTAGAAGTAGGTGTGTGTGTATATATATATATATATATTTAGTTGTAATATTTGTCCATTAATTGCTAATAAAATGATTCAAAACCCAATATAAACTTAAAACCTAAACTTTTCACTCTTATCTTACTTTTTAGTTTCAGGAGAGTTTTCGCTCCTCAATTTTTCATAATTGAGTTTTTTCATTAGCACATTAGTGAAAACATACTTGATCTAGTCTTCAATCACAATATAATTGTAAAAAATAAAGATTATAAAAAAACCGAGAAAATTCAAAAAAATCAAAAAAACCGACTAAAGCCTAAACCGAAAAAATCGAGTTTATGTTGATTTGATTTGGTTCATAGTTTTAATAAACCGACATAATTGGTTTGATTTTTATTCAATAAAAAACCAAACCAATCCGACCTATGTACACCCATACTTGTCATCACGGTTCGCAGCCGAGTAGATCCCGACCCTTCTTAGTATAAAACACTTGCCTTTAATTTACGTATTTAACAGCTCCAACAAACCCCGTATGGTGAAACATTTTCCTTGCTACCGACCAAACTTAGACAACGTACCCATTTGGACTTGAGGATTTTTCACTTTTTTTTAGAAAATCATTTCAAATCAGTGAAGATTATAGTGTTTGGCCATAAGCATTCCAACATTTGAAATTGTATTTGAAATTCAATGAAATTGTTTTCTCTATTTTCTCCTTAACTTCTCTCACAAAAAGTTGAAAAGAACTTCAATTTATTTTCATGATCAAATACAACTTCAACTCTAAAATGTTTTAGTTTGCATGGCCAAACGCCTACTTAAATTGGAACATCTAGTTGTTAGACTACTATACGAGAATGTTAAGTCCTTAGTTTTGATGATTGACAATTATAACTTGGGAACTGGTCCCTTGAGATCTTGCGATCACTAAGCTGCAATGACTCAGGAACCTGGTTGAACGCATTCACATCACTCTCAGTAGTCCAACAATACAACTGGAAATAGTACTATTATGCAGGAAGTTAGTAGGAAGGTTGTTGCACTCTTTGTCTCAACCAATGAGATTCATTCTAGGTTTTCTTGTCTCTTATATATGCTCATTCCAACAACAAGAAAATCAAGCTTTCATATTCTCACAACAAAAAATTCTTGAAGCTCCTAGTTTCAAAGCTCACTCGCAACAAGGGACCTGCTTGCTCGTTCATTGTGTCTTTAAGTTCTTGTTGTAATTGAATCTTTTTTTATGGTTGTAAATGTTGCCTGCTGCTTTTGTTCATTATTAGTAGGTGGTCATTTTTCCAGTTCTTATTGACAAGAATGTCATCTAGAGTTAGGTGACTTAGAAGCTAGAGTTAGCTTGTCGATTCAGTTAGAGGTAGCAGGGGTTGTTGTGCAATAGAGTTATGACATTGATTTCATTGTAATAGAATTATTACAAAGTGTTGAAGGATTAGGAGTTTAATCCTTGAAGTCATGGAATCTGTTTTCAAGGTTGCTTAAATATTAGTGGAGCTATTTGAAAATCCCGAAGGTAGGTCGTGATTTTTCTCCCTTGAGCAAGGAGTTTTCACGTAAAATTTGTTGTGTTAATTGCTCATTTACTTTACCTATTTTTCTATTAAATCTCTAGTTGCATACGACAGTTTGGGACTAGGTCCCAAAGTAGGATGCAAACTCGCATAGTTCTTTAATTAATATCAGAGTGGGTTCTTCCTAAAAGGTTAACATCTTGGAAGGATCTTCTAATATGGATGTTCCTCCTAATCTCGAAGAAGGTCAATCAACTACCAGGCCACCCAGGTTTAATGTACAATATTATGGGTGGTGGAAAACACGTATGCATGATTTTATTATGGCTAAAGATTGTGAGTTGTGGGATGTTATTGAAGATGATCCATTTGTTCCCGCCAAGCCTTTTAAAGATGGTGAGGATACCTATAATGTTCCCAAAAAGAGAAAGAAATTCGATGATGTTGACATAAGAAAGATTGAGAAAAACTTTATGGCGAAGAAGCTTTTTGTGTGTGGAATAGGTCCTGATGAGTACAATAGGAGCTCAGCGTGTGAGACGACTAAAGAAATTTGGGATTGTTTGCAAACAGCGCACGAGAAAACTAGTCACGTGAAAGAGTTAAAGTTTGACATGTTGACTACCTAATACAAAATATTTAGCATGAAGAAAAGAGAGACAATCCAAGAAATGCCCACTAGATTCACTACTATAACAAATGAGCTTCATTGTTTGGGCGAGGACATTCGACCCACTAAACACGTTTGCAAGGTGCTAAGTATTCTACCTAAGTCTTGGGAGAGCAAAGTTAATGCCATTACTGAAGCTAATGACCTCAATACAATGACAATAGATGAGTTCATAAGTCATCTTAAGACCTATGAGCTCAAAGAACAATAAGACAAAGCCAGAGGTGAGCAGGAAAAAAGAAAAAGAATCTAGTGTTGAAGTCAACAAAGGAGGATTTCAGTGGTGATGATGAGGAAACAATCTACATTACCAAATGGTTCCTCAAGATCATGAGAAGGACAGATGCACTTCCTAGAAAAGGAGGTTCTAGTAAATATAACAGGGAAGGCAAAGCAAATAACACCTGTCACAAGTGTGGAAAGTGGAATCACTTTATCAAAGACTGTTTTCTTCACAAAATGAAGTACAAGGATTATGTCAAGCAAGCTGGTGAAAAAGAAAAAAAGAAGGATCAGGTCCCCGATAAGTATAGTAGAAGGGTTGCTGCTGACATTGTGAAGCAGGTCCTTGCTGCTTGGGGAGATTCCTCTAGTTAGTCTAATAAATCTGAGAAACCAGGTGATGTCTCTATGATGGTGGTGGAGGCTGATGTCCAGATCTATGACTCCCTTTTTGCCCTGATGTCAAAATTAAATGATGATGATGATGATGATGAAAATGTAACTCCTCCAGATATCAAAGATAATCTCAAAGATTACTCTCCTAAGGAACTAAAGTCTCTTGCTAATGTGTTGATAGATACCGTGTGTGAGCTTACAAAAGATAACGGGTCACTAAATAAAAATCTTAATGAATTTTAAGTTGAAAAGGTGAAATTAGTTGAGCAAATATCCAAGCTCCAAGAAACCTGACAATCCCTCCCTCTTGAAAATAATCTATAAAATAAAATTTTTAGTGAAATATCTAAGTTTAATTCAAAAAGGAAAGGTGAAGGTAGTAGATTTTAGTTTGAGCTTAAGGAGAAGTTGGCAAAATCTAATGCAGATTTAACTGCATCTCTGGAAAAAAACTCTGAACTTGAAAGGGACTTGGTTTGGATTAAAGTTGATCTTGAGAAGGCTCTCAAATGGACAACCCCTAAGTTTTGGCAAGTTTGACAACTCAGAAGTTTAACAACATAAGGGGTCTTGGTTTCCAGAGCACTAGTGAACCCTATAACCCCTATAGAAAGTATGTGTCAGTTAAGAACAACTTGTTGTGCACTCACTGTGGTAAAAATGGTCATGTTAAGGACCTGTGCTCCTCAAGGATGACTGTTGTGATAAAACTGAAAAGATCCTTCAATTCTAAGAAAAATAATATTATTCTACCTACTTGGACTAAAAAGAATTTGATTTTTCCTCTGTCCCCCTACTGGGAACTCAAGCTGTAATAGGTTCTCAAAACTAACAACTAATGTGCCTGTAAGGTGTAACAAAAAGAAGCAGCCATCACCGGTACATGGATAGTGGTTGTTCAAAGAATATGACTGAAATAATTCAAGACTTTCTCTTGCTCAAAGCCCATGAAGAAGGCAGTATCTCTTTTGGTGATAGAAAGAAGAGGTACATAGTAGGTATTAGCAAGGTTGGGAACAGTTTGGGTGAAGCCATTGATGAAGTCCATTTTGTAGATGGTCTAAAATTCAGCCTAGTTGGTGTGTCACGAATTTGTGACAAGGGAAATAAAGTTTGAGGTTTATGTCAGACAAGTGTATGGTCACAAGACTCAAGGATGGTGAATTTATCCTCACAGCCTTAAGAAATAAGAATATGTATGTAGCTGATTTGTGGTCAAGTAAACCCAAAAACTTGAAATGCTTGGGTATGTAAGAAGATGTTGCTGAATTGTGGCACAAAAGAATAGGTCATGTGAGATATTTCTTTCTCAACAAATTGGCCAGTAGGGACTTGGTTCGAGGACTGCCTCAAATAAACTTTGCCTGCTCCAAACTGTGTGATACTTGTGTGAAGAGTAAGCAAACCAGGTCCTCCTTAAAGCTAAAGAAAGAAGTAAACACTTCTAAACCTCCTCAGCTTCTTCATTTGGATCTATGTGGACCTATAAAAGTCACAAGCAGAGTTAGCAAAAAAGTATATCTTGGTCATAGTTGATGCCTACTCCAGATTCACATGGACATTTTTCTTGAAATCCAAAGAAGAAATCTTTTTATGTTTTAAGCCTTTGCAAAGCAGGTTCAGGTGAAATACAATGAGAAGATAGTTGGAATCAGATTAGACATAACACTGAGTTTGAAAATGCAAGGTTCAATCAGTTTTGCAATGAACTTGAAATCAATCACAATTTCTCAACTCCTAGAACACCGCAGAAAAATGGTGTTGTGGAGAGAAAAAATAAGACATTGGTGGATATTGCTAGGACAATGCTGATTGATGTAGGAATTGCTCAAAAATTTTGGGTTGAGGTAGTAAATACAACTTGCTATGTGATTAATAAGTGTCTTATTAAGTCTATTCTACATAAGACATCTTATGAACTCATAACCAAAAGAAAGCTCAAGTTGAACAACTTCAAACCTTTTGGATACAAATGTTATGTGCTAATGGGAAAAATAACCTCGGAAAGTTTGATCTAAGGAGCGATAAAGATGTTTTTGTTGGTTATTCATCAAATAGCAAATCTTACAGAATCTTTAATAAAAGAATCAAATGTGTGGAAGAGAGTGTCATATTGTGTTTGATGAAGATAGCGGAGTAAATGGTAGCAATGCTAGTAATGATGCAAATCTTGAAGAACTTCTCAAGGTTCCAGAGAAGTCAGTTGAACATGATGACAAGTCAAAAAAGTATCAAAGATGATGGGGAATCTTAGGGACCAGGTTCAGCTCATGAAGATAATAATGATCTTGAAGAGTCTCGGAAACCTGGTTCAGCTCAACCCACAAACAAAGTTGTTGATCCCCACTCCAGCTCAGTGGATTATCAGTCTCCTGAGGGTAATACCTCTTTAGGAATTGGTCCCATTTCTAGTCAGCCTACTCCTCAAAGATCCAGTTGGAAGCACCAAACTTCACATCCTCTAGATAATCTTCTCACCCCATTGGATTCAGGTATGCAGACTAGAAATAGGGCAAGAAATCTATGTGTTTTATTTGTATTCTTGTCTCAAATTGAACCCAAAAATGTGAAGGAAGCATTGAAAGATACAGATTGGATTAATGTCATGTAGGAAGAGCTACATCAATTTCAGAGAAGCAAGTGTAGCACCTGGTCCTATGTCCCCAGATAGATCAGTCATAAGGACTAGGTGGGTTTATAGAAGCAAAGCTGATAAGCACGGGAAAACAATCAGAAACAAAGCTAGGCTGGTGGTATAAAGTTAAAACTTGAAAAAAGGCATAGACTATGATGAAGCATTTGCTCTAGTGGATAAAATGGAGGCTATCTGGATTCTCATTACTTTTTCCTCCTACATGGAATTCAAATTATTCCAGATGGATGTCAAGAGTTTCTTTTGAATGGATTGCTCAAAGAAGAAGTATATGTGAAGTAGCCTCTAGGGTTTGAAGATGTTGATTTCTAAATCATGTGCTGAAATTGGATAAAGCTTTGTATGGTTTGAATCAAGCTCCTAGAGCTTGGTATGAGAGGCTCTAAAAATTCCTGTTTGACAATTGGTTAAAAAGAGAAAAGATTGACAACACATTGTTCTTAAAGGCAGGAGGAACAAAATTGCTCATTGTTCAAGTTTATATTGATGACATCATATTTGGAGCTCCAACCAATTCTCTATGTGATGAATTTTTCCATGCTAATGAGTAGTGAATTTGAGATGAGCATGATGGGAGAACTTAATTTATTTATTGGAATACAAATAAAGCAAAGTGTAACTGGCATAACTATATATCAGTAGAAATACATCCATGAGTTGCTCAAAAAAATCCAAATAAAGGATACAAAGCGTATTAACACTCCTATTGGAACTTTCTCAAAACTAGACTTGGATGAACCTGGTCCTTCAGCCAATGAGACTATGTACAAACGTATCATTGGTTCACTACTCTACTTGACAATCAACAGACCTGGCATTGTGTTCGGTGTAGTCATGTATGCTAGATTTTAGGCTAGTCCAAAAGAGTCCCACTTGAAAGCTGCAAAAAGATTCTAAGATATCTTAAGGAAACTCCCGATCTGGTCCTCTTCGATCCTGTTGGTGATAATTTTGAAACACCTGGGTTTTTAGCCCTTGAAATTTTCCTGAGCTTTAGGCTCACTGCTTTGGTTGCGAATGGACCCCCAGAGTCATAGGGTGTCTTGACGACTCATAGGGATGAGTCGTACACAAAATAACAAGTTTGAGGGTTGATTCTTCTCTGAGTATGAGTGGCTCACTAAGAGCCATAAGGACTCTTTACGAGTCGTAACGATCAAACTGTAGGATGTCCAGTGTTCACCTTATTTGGTTCTACACTAGAAACGAGTAGGACCCTATGATTCGTATGGTCTCATTATGAGTAGGTTGTTTGAGTCATAAGGACGACAGTGTATTGGGGTCCTAGTCATTGTCTTGGTTATGACTCATGGTGATGAGCCGTATGATGTGGTTACAAGTCAAGGGGTAGACTCACTTTAGACATTTCCCACTTAAAACCCTTTAGACCCCATGTCTATAAAACACTTTTGGGGCATTCATTCAACACTTCAACAGATTAAACATTCTCACTAAATCCTCTCAAACAAGTCAGGGTTTTACCAATTTGGTCATCTAAGGCTCAAGGGTTGATTTCTCTTCGTAAATTGTCGTGATTCAGGCATGTTAATTTTCCCTCGTTGTTAATTTTGCAAAAGCATGTAATTTAAAGCATTGTTCATAAGATTATTGTTTATTTTGAAGACAAAAGTTGGGGGTTTGAATGATATGAATTGAATAATGTTCCTCATGATTTATAAATATGATTTTCATGCTTTTAATATTATTTTGAACTTGTGGATGCATGGGTATGGTGAATGAACTAGAGAATTGTGATTTTCTTAAACTTGTGGCTTAAAGTGGTTATAACCCCAACCCCATAATGTGAAATTGATTTTAGTTATGAAAACTGTGGGAATTTGTAAAATTGAACTAGTCTTGAACTATTGCATGATATAAAGAAGTATTTGAAATACAATGGTATAATTTAATGAACAAAGAGCGTTGGTGTTCCCTAATGTGTAGTAATGAACAAAGGAAGTTGTTCTCATCAAGTTAATGAAAATTATTTTTGTATAATATGTTACCTTGTAAGTGTAGTTGCTATGAAGATACCAACAATGTATGCTTAAAAGTGTATTGTGGTTCATTGAATGAGAATATGTGACAATTGTTTTATTTAGGCTTTAATAAGGGTTGTGTAGCTGAGTCGTGAAAGTGGAGGTTCGAGTGATCGATACTGGAAACCGCATTTGCCGACGCGGGAGTCAAAGTGACCATGGTGGTTTGAGTACCCCTTATTATTATCTCATGAGTAGGGAGGTTCGAGTCCCCCGTAAATCATTATATGATCGGGTGCTTAAGTCATCTTGATATATGGTGGAGGGTTTGAGTCCCCCAAGGGCATATATATAAGATTATTCTTCAATTCGTACGACTACAAGCATTGGGGTCGATCGAGGGCTGAGATTTGGGGCTCATATAGCTCGTGGGTACTATTATATTACGGTTAAGCTACACAATTCGGGCTAAGGTTTTTAAATACATGTTAAGCTTTTTTCTTATCCCATCATATGATATATATATATATATATATATATATATATATATATATATATGTTTCTGCATTTGATTATGTGCACTATCTTTGAATGATTTTAAATTATTGATCGTATCATTATGTTATCCTTATCCCTGGGTTTCATGCTAGCGTTCACCCTGCTAACTATCTTTGGGCGTTATATCCCCAAGCGATGCAGGAACTGATCATACTTCTACTCCTCCTGCTCAGTGTCTCGAATTCAGGATCAACTAGTGAGTCAGATTGAAGTAGTGATCTTCCAAACTTCAGAATATTATATTTCATGATTATGATTTTCTTTACATTTTGACTATTTCTTTGGTCTTGGTTTTGGCTATGGTCGGGGGCATATCTCAACTGGATACTCTTTGGTTTTGATTAGAGGATTTATCGGACTACTGTTGGCATGGATGGTGTTGGTACTGGTATTAGCATTGGTATTGGTACTAGCATTGGTATTGGTATTGGCATTGATACTCATATCGGTTGGTTTTGTTTATAGACTTATTCTAATGTTTTTTTAATTAATATTCTCCTATCTTGTTATATGCTCGAAATTAGCCAACCTTAGGGTGTGGTGTGTCTGGTTTAGATAGGTACAGAGGTGATCTCCATTCCACGTGGGACTTGATATACCCGCCACGGCCAAGGCCTGATTCGGGTCGTGACAAAGGTGGTATCAGAGCCTAGGTTGGTGTAATTGAGTGTCTGACAAAGCTGTATTGAGTAGAGTCTCTTTTATGAGTATGTAGCGTGCCACACTTATAAAGAAGAGGCTACGATATACTTAGTGAGGGAGTTCGTTAGTGCCTAAGGGAAGGTTTTATATAATATCTTAGAGCTCGAAAGTTGATTTCCAAGGGGTGTCTCTATCATTTGGTCTGGGTTAAAGATTCTAAATCGATGGGTCCCTTATTGCATCTGTTCCCGTGGTTGGTGAATTTCCTAAGGTTTTTCCTGATAATCTTCCTGGTGTCCCCTCCGAAAGGGAGATTGATTTTGGGATTGACCTTGTTCCGGACCCTCGTCTTATCTTTATACTTCAATATAAAATGGCTCCGGCTAAGTTAAAGGAGCTTAAGGAGTAGTTGAAAGACCTTCTTGACAAGGGTTTTATCCACCCTAGTTTGTCCCCATGGGGTGCTCCTATTTGGTTTGTGCGTAAGAAGGATGGTTCCCTTTGAATATACATAGATTACCGTCAATTGAATAAGATTACGGTGAAGAATAAGTATCTTTTTCCTCGGATTGACGATTTGTTTGACCAACATCAGGCTGCTAGGTGTTTCTCTAAGATTGATCTTACGTCCAATTATCATCTGCTAAAGATTAGGGAAGTGGATATCCCTAAGACTGCCTTCCAAATGCAGTATGATCATTATGAGTTCTTAGTCATGTCTTTCGGTTCGACTAATACCCTGACAACATTCATGGACTTGGTGAATAGGGTCCTCCGTCAGTTTCTGGATTTTTTCGTTATCATGTTTATAGATAGTATTCTGGTGTATTCCAAGAGTGAGACGGATCATGCAAATGTAAGACCATGTAAGATCCTAACTCGTTTCAGCTTACTATTGCATGTTAAAGGGGTCCAAGACTTAGAAAATTTCACTAAGTGTTAGGACTTAGTCATTTCTAAAGCTCCTAAACTTCGATGATTTTATTTTCAACCTTCCCGGCCTTAGAATGTCGATTTTAAAGTTGATTCGTGATCAGGGATGTCAAAGGTACATCTCAGATGAGTTTTGAAATTTTCGGACGAACGTAAGGGTATGTTTGGAAGTCCAAAATAGTAACCTCACCGGGATAATCCCGTGGTGCGCCCTATAGTGTACCGCAGTAGATGCCACAACGTCCGCTCCAGTGTACCACACCAGAGCCCGCGGTGCCTTCTCCATTGCCCGCTCCACAATTTTTCCAGCTTTTGCGTCCATTTTTCTAAGGGCAATTGGGTCTTTTCCCTTTACCCAATTGATCCATAACACGGGATTAAGGGTCCCAAAAGGCAAAATTAACCATTTTATTCACAATTCTCTAAAAAGAAAGCAATCCACTCTCCCAAGAACAAACCCTAGACTCATCAAAATTTAAGCTCAAGCTTCAACAAATCATCAAGAACTTTCATGAATTTATCAGTTAAGGTATGTGTGATGTTCATCCATGGGTCCTTTTCACCCATGGAGTTCAAGAATCCGTTTTTATGTTCTAAATTATGAATCTACATGTCTATGATAGATTACCTCCATGAAACTCTTATAAATTTCTATCATGTATTATGTTTCCAAGAGTTTTTTTTATAAAAAGAGCCTTTACACATTTGAAAGTTGAAATATGTTCATCAATATCTTGGTAATTTGATTTCAAGTTATGATTTCAGTTATTTTCACGCGAAATGGATTATAGTATGTTTTAAATGTTGTAGTTTCCGTAACATGTTCATGCGAACCAGAATAAATTCGCAGTTTATGATTTGGACATGTGATTGTACTATCTCATCATGTTTACAAGCATCCCCATGTTAAAGTATTGATCTCCACGTGTTTGATAAAATGCCAAAGTGATGGTTTTTAAATAATAGTTTCCTATTATAGTTTCCAAAGCTTGCATATATCCTTATTGATATTTTCATTGAGTCCTGGAGGGTTATTAACACCCGTTACTTAGCTGTTTACATAATTTTAGTAGTTTCAGAATAGTTTCAGATAAACCATGAGCATTATCATTCAGTTATTCATCATGATTAGTCACATGTTCAGTTAAGTATAGTTTAGTCCAGTAATCAGTGTCAGTTCAGCTGGGAGTAGGATTCAGCAACGAGTGGACCCAGGGATGGGGGCTCACCTATTAGTAGAGGGTGTGACCTTTAGTAGTAGTTCCTAGGTTACAAAACTAGGTAGCCAACATAGGTTAAAGATATCAGCCTGCCAGTTAAAGGTTGAAAAAGTGTTTACTTGCCAGATGAGGGTGACACATATCTCATTAGGTCACCTGCTAGAAGAGGGTGACTCGCCATTATTAGTACTCATGGCATGGTACTAGCACCTTTCCAACTAGGGTCACAAGTTGGACCCCGATCAGCTCAGACTGGGGCATGTCGGTTAGATGATATCTTCTACAGTTTTAGTTTTAGTATTCGGTTCAGTTTTACTTAACTATAGCATACAGTTTATCAGTTATTCAGTTATCAGATTTCAGTACTTTAATTTATAGACTATTTCAGAAATACGTTATATGCTTGGTTATGCATTCTCAGACCTTACGATTTTTATGTATCTATACATCAGTTATCTCATGCTATTCAGTCAGCTAGTTATCAGTCTTAGTCAGTCAGATTTCAGTATTTCTATGCATGTTTGTTATTACTAGTTTCATGCACATGAACCCATGCATTCAGCCTAACCTCATATCATATACCAGTAAATTTAAAGTACTGATCACATACTCATTTTTTGCGCTATGATGTTTAATATCATAGGTTCGGATGCTCAGTTTCTTGATTGCGCTTAGACAGATAATATTATTAGTAGCAGTAATGGTGAGTCCTCATATTTTGTGGACATGTTTTCTTTATTTCAGTTCATCTCAATAGATCAGTATTTCTATTCAATCGGAGTTAGTTGGGGGTTTGTCCCATCAGCTCCACAGTCAGTCAGTTAGAGGCTTTTTAGATACCTTCAGACAGTCAGTTAGATTATCGATTTTTATCAATTTTTAGACAATTGTTTTCAGACTTATGATTCAGTAATGTTCTCAGTATTTAAAATATTCAATCATTCCGAACATGCATATTTTGTTACTATTATTCAGTGCCCACAGTAGGTACCAGTTCATGGGTTAGCTTGTGGTCTTTTGGGACCATACGCACTGTTGTCGCGACTAGGGGGTAACCTCAAATCGTGAAATCAAATCACCTCTGTATCGTATTGTAAACCTTGAAAGACCAATATTTGTATGCTAAGTTTTTGAAGTGCGAGTTCTAGTTGAAAGATATTACTTTTTTAGGTCATATCATTTCTAGTGAAGGGATCATGGTGGATCCACAGTAAGTTGTAGTGGTTAAGAAGTGGCCTAGATCCACGACTCTAATCGATATTCGAAGTTTTTTGGATTTATCCGATTACTATAGGAGATTTATGGAGAGTATCTCATCTATAGTTTCCTCGTTAACTAGGTTGACCTAGAAGAAGGTAAAGTTTTTATGGTCTAACGCTTGTGAGTGAAGTTTTGAGAAGCTGAAAGATAAGTTGACTTCAACTTTAGTTTTGACTTTGCCTGACGGCGCTGATGGCTTTATTGTCTATTAGGATGCGGCCCGAGTGGGACTTGGTTTTGTGTTAATGCATCATGGTAGGGTGGTGGCATATACTTCTAGGCAATTGAAAGTTCATGAGAAGAATTGTCTGACTCATGACTTGGAGTTTTTGGATGTGGTGTTTGCAATGAAGATCTAGCATCACTATTTGTATGGAGTCCATGTAGATATCTTTTCTGATCATAAGAGCTTACAATATATGTTTACCCAGAAGGAGTTGAATCTCAGGCAAAGGAGGTGACTTGAGTTGATGAAAGATTATGACATGAGTCTCTACTATCACCCAAGTAAATCTAATGTGGTTGTTAATGCTCTTAGCAGGTTATCCATGGGGAGTCTAGCTTATATGGATGAGGATAAGTAGGAGTTGGTAAAAGATATTCACCATTTAGCTAACCTTGTTATTCGTCTCTTAGAATCTGTGGATGGTGATGTATTTTTGCAAGAGGTGACGAAGTCATCCCTTGTTGCTGAGATAAATGAAAAACAAGTACTAGATCCTATCTTAATGAAGATTAAGAGAGAGATGGGTTAGTAAAAGTTTATAGCTTTTGAGATTGGTGGCGATGGTATCTTGAGGTACCAAGTCAGATCATGTGTTCCCAATGTGGATGGGTTGAGAGAAAGGATCTTGGCTGAGGATTGATAGGCATATTTACATGCCTAAAGTACCTTAATTTACCCATATTTTAGCTAAGTTTTGAGGACAAAATATATAATTCCTGCACTTTTAGTCCCTTTTCCTGTAAGTGAGCTAACCAACGTGATTAGCAAGTTTTTAGGTATAAATGATGAAGATTTCAGCATTTTATGAACTGTTTGACGCCAAAAGAAACCTCACGTAAGAAGGAAGGCAGCTTTTGGAAGCCTATGGACTAAAAGTGATGCATGGAGAACTTGTCCTGGGCAAAAAACAGCATTTCTAAAAACTTGAGGGATCAGCAGTAACTTAGTAGGATTATGACAAGTATGCAGTAACCCAGTAGGACTAGGACAAGGATAGCCTTTGGTCCAACAATGCCATAGCATAGGCGCCGCCTATGCCAATGCCTTTGGTCTCTGAATCTTCAATGCCATAGCATAGGCGCCGCCTATGCTCAACTAGGCAAAGCATTAGGCGCCACCTTTGCCTCCCAAATCTTTCAAAACTTTTATTTTTGCTCATCTAACCTTGCAAGATCATCTTCCGAGTTCAACACCAAGTAAGTTCTTCGTTTATATTCCGAAGTTGTTACAATATTACACTTATCATGGTATTTTAGATCTTAAAGTGGTGTTGGTGATTAGAATGTGTTGATTTGTATGATACATCTAGTTGAGTGAAAGAATACGTATGGGTATTATGGACTTAGTATCGACTTGTATTTGATTGTTATACACTGTCATCTTTTTGAGAAATCGAAATGGTGAAGCTAATTGCATACTCTTCAAAGTTGAATGCTTGAATGTTTGAATGACTCGCTCATCGAGATAAAGATCATGATTGAATACAAGCATGAGATGTTGTGATTATTTCTATGCCATAACTTGATACGATCTCTATGTAGTAGTCTTGTTCAAAAGGCGCATTAATCCACACATGAAAGTATAGTCAAGATTACATGAAATAGAGTAGATGACATGAAAGTATGACTGCGCTAAACATATTGTTGGAACATATCCCCTAAATGTATGTCGATGGAGTCTGAGTAATCGACATCATTCACTTAATTAGTTTGTGTCAACAAATTAAGTGTGGGGTGGCTCCACTATTGTCTGTTTGTCGATTGAATCTTCCGAGATAAAGATAACATGACTCTATTAGGATCTCAGGTAGAATGGCCTCAAAAGGACGACAAGGAAAACAAAAAGCACCCACCTT
The DNA here is from genome assembly GCA_030864225.1 of Capsicum baccatum var. pendulum. Lineage (NCBI taxonomy): Eukaryota > Viridiplantae > Streptophyta > Magnoliopsida > Solanales > Solanaceae > Capsicum > Capsicum baccatum. The sequence continues at coordinate 111,518,747 of CM061550.1, forward strand.
ACAGAAAGGTAATAAAAGAGGAAGAAAAGAGAAAGTTGAATCCTTCGTGCTGCAAATACCTCGACGCACTCTTGGAATCAAGTGGGGTACATTTTGAGGAACTTCTGAGGATGACGACTCCGATTATGATTCCAATGCAGGGGGTATGACCCCAGACATAGGGGAGGAGTCCGACTAACCAGGTTCTTCTTATTTATTTTCCACTAAGGACAGTGTGTCCCGTCTAAGTGTGGGGTGATGGTATTTGTATGCTGTATTTCTTTGCCTACCTACATTTATTTATGTTCATTTGTTTGGTTTTTAGTAGTAGTTAAATTTTTGAAAATTTTTTCCTTTCCTTAAGTTTTTTTTTAGATTTTAAATGAAGTACATAAAATTGTTCTGATAGGCGGCATGGTATTATGACAAGAGTTGTGCTAAAATCATTAAAATCATTACTATTGAGAGGTTTAGGCTCTAAGTGTGACTCACTATGTGATAAGTGTGTGGTTTAATTCCTTTATTTGTTGGGTCAAGGGTCTACAATACTCCCAATAAAGTTGACCATGTGCCTTGTGTGTGTGAGATTATACTATATTCTGTGTTTGTGACTGATGCTAGAACTTGCCCGGTGTGTATGTAAAGCGAAATAAAGAGTGTGAGTTTAGGAGATGATTTAGGCATTTCTTTGGCAGCCTATTATTTTGTTTACCTTCTTTTTATCTACCCATGAACATTATCCTAGATAACCCCCTTTTGAGCCTTTAAGCCATTTTCTTTGACAGCCTCATATGTAAGCCTAATCCATTTTTTCAAGACCATAATTTGATCCAAATTCCTAAGTGCTTTAAATTGTAAAGTCATGTGACAAAATAAGAGGAAATTGGGTGAGAGTGATGCCTTAGAAGGTATTGGTACTTGAATTTGTTATGAAAAAAGAGTGGCTATCATAAAGGTGTGTTATAAAAAAAAAGAAGAAAAGAAAAAGAAATAGAAAAGATAGTTATGTTTGAATGGCAAAATAGGTGAAAAGGGGTGATAGATGAAAGAAAGGTAGCAGGGTTGATTAAAAGAGAGTGTTAATGGCATAATGTGATGTATTAAAGCGCTTAGGAACATAGTCACTATTTCTGGCCAAAATAGTCCTACCCGTCCCTTAGCCTACATTACAACCTGTAAAAGACCTATTTGATCCTAAGCTTAGCATTCTGATATTAGTGGAGCATGACACTAAGGTCAAGCCTATGGTCATCAGTTGCAACATATGAATTCTTTGTGAGAGTGAGAGTAAGGAAAATCTTATACCCATGTTCGAAAAATGAAATACTTGTGAGTGATTATGGGTGATATATTATGAGACACACATGGTTGATGAGTTTGGGTAGTTGTGTATGATTATTTGTGCCTTAACGTTTGGATACAAATTAACCATCATCACGAGTCTAGGTTGGAGGTTGAATTGTTTCTAGTAGTGATCAGAAAACTACTCTTTGTTAATAATTGTCGTGCCTGTCTTGATGAATATTTTGTGTTGTTACTGTGAAACCCTAAGTAGATGTTTATATGGACATGATATTTTGTTCGAGGACTAACAAAGCTTTAAGTGTGGGGTGTTGATGATAGGCGTATTTACACGCCTAAAGTACCTTAATTTACCCATATTTTAGCTAAGTTTTGAGGACAAAATATATAATTCCTGCACTTTTAGTCCTTTTTCCTGTAAGTGAGCTAACCAACGTGATTAGCAAGTTTTCAGGTATAAATGATGAAGATTTCAGCATTTTATGGACTGTTTGACGCCAAAGGAAACCTCACGTAAGAAGGAAGGCAGCTTTTGGAAGCCTATGGACTAAAAGTGATGCATAGAGAACTTGTCCCGAGCAAAAACAACATTTCTAAAGACTTGGGGGATCAGCAGTAACTTAGTAGGATTAGGACAAGTATGCAGTAACCCAGTAGGACTAGGACAAGGATAAAAACCCTATTTCAATAGGACTAGGATATGGATGTTATATAAACCCTATTTTGCTGAAACTTTTCAGCATTCTCTTCTCATCCCCCTTTCTATTCCTTTCCATTCTAATTAATTCTTATTCAATTCATTCATCCTATTTTCTATTCAATTCTATTTTTTTTATTCGACATTTAGTACTATTCACGTTACTTTCTGACAGAGAAAGCACGACTCTTGTGACCAACGTGAGATTATTCAAGCTTTGGTACGATGATGATGTTTATTGTGATCTCCGTTGCACTCATGAGTAGCTAAACTTCTCTGTTAGGGTTATGGAAGCCTTATGATATACTATCTATTGCTATGAGTTTGTGAATTCTTGATACGTATGCTTCTTATATCATTACTCTCTTCATATTAATTGAATTCTTGTGGTTGCAAACATATAGAATACACCAGTATAGCATTAACTTGTTCGAAAGAAAAGTTACATGTCTGGAAAAGAGAGAGTGACAAGGAAATAGGGCTACCAACCCCTGTTTAAAAGTTATTGCTGTAACTAGATTAACCTCTTGGAGAATTCGTACCATTAGTTATACGCTTTAAGCTCGAAAGAGTTAAAGTGAGATAATCCTTGATGGTCGAAAGACGCTAGGATTTACCATAGAATACGAAACTCTATAAATGCATGCATGTCTGAATTCTGCATAACTCATACCCAATAGATACGTAAACCTCATAAGGTGGACATAACCCTAAGTTACAATTCTCATTGATTAAAATCTTACTAAATATTCCGTTTTCACTTTGCTATTTTGATAATTTTACTTCACACATAAAATCCCTCATTTTTTCCGCAGAACTTTCACTAAAAGTCTACTAATCGTTGCATACTTAGTGACCAAGTATTCCCTGTGGGATTCGACACCCAACCCAGTTGGGTTCTATATTTGACAGCGACCGCTTACACTCTTACGAGAGCTGTAGTTTGAGCGTTATCAAGGATCACGAGCCATGTTATGTTATTCATCCTGGGTCAACGAAAATGTACCATGATCTTAAGGAAATTTATGGTTGGAATAATATAAAGTGAGATATAGCTAATTTTGTGGCTAAATGCATGATGTGCTAATAAGTGAAGGTTGAGCACTTGAGGCCTGGTGGGTTGACCCAAGAGATTGGACTACCGGAGTAAAAATGTGAGATAATTAATATGGATTTCGTTATCGGTCTTCCTCGATCTCGAAATCAGGTTGATTCAATTTGGGTCATCGTGGATAGGATGAGTAAGTCTGCTCACTTCTTATCAATGAGGACTAACTACTCGGCAGAGAATTATGCGAGGTTGTTCCTCCAAAAGATTATGAAATTGCATGGGGCACCTACTTCCATCATGTCAGATCGCGATACTCAGTTCTAATTGCACTTTTGGCAATCGTTTCAGAGAGGTTTGGGAACTAAAGTGAGCCTTAGAACTGCTTTCCACCTGCAGTCGGATGGGCAAGCGAAAAACACTATTCAGACATTCGAAGATATTCTTTGGGATTGTCTGATTGACTATGGTGGTAGTTGGGTTGTTCATTTTCCTCTTATAGAGTTTGCATATAATAATAGCTACCACTCCAGTTTGGGATGGTTCATTTGAGGTGTTGTATGGTAGGAGGTGTAGGTCTCCTATTAGGTGGTTTAAGGTTGGTAAGGCGGAGATGTTTAGTTCGAATTTGGTTCACTAATCGATGAAGAAGGTGAAGGTGATTTGGGATAGACTTAAAGCAGCCCAAAGTTGCCAAAAGTCCTATGCAGATGTAAGGCTTAGGGAGTTAGAGTTTAACATTAGCGATTGGGTGTTCTTGAAGGTTTCTCCCATGAAGGGAGTAATGCGGTTTGGGAAAAAGGGGAAGCTCATTCCCCGATATGTTGGCCCATACTTGGTTTTGAAGAGGGTCAGTAAGGCTGCATATGAGTTGGAGTTGCCTCCTAGTTTGAGCTCCGTTCACCTGGTGTTCCATGTGTCAATGTTGAGAAAGTGCATGGGTGATCCTTCAACGGTTGTTCCTTTAGAGGAGGTGGGTATTTCAGATTACTTATCGTATGAGAAATCCCCAGTTGAGATTTTGGATCGACAAGTTCGTCGGTTGCGGATGAAGGACGTAGCTTCGATAAAGGTTCTATGGAGGAACCACAAGGTTGAAGAGGCTACTTGGGAATCCGAAAAGGAAATGAAGTCCAAATATCCATTCTTGTTCTTTGCTCTGGATAATCGTGCATAAGGTATGTGTTATTCTTAACATCTTTGTTTTCTGACTTTGTTAAAGGAAAGATTGATTTCTTTAGAATCTTTGTTTTCTGAGTTTGTAAAAGGTAAGAGTAGGGAAATATAGAGTCAAATCATGCTAGAAATTGCCTTGTCCCATCATTCGAGGATGAATGATCCAAGTGGGGGAGAACTGAAACACCCCAAATTTTGGCCCTTAAAAATTTCTTAAGCTTTGGGCTCACTGCCTTGGTTATGACTGGACCCCTAGTGTCGTAGGGTGTCTTGATGACTCGTAGGGATGAATCATACACAAAATAGTAAGTTTGAGGCTTGATTCTGCTCTGGGTAACAGTGTCTCACTAAGATCCGTAAGGACTCGTTATGAGTCATAACGATCAAATCATAGGATGTTTAGTGTTCACCCTATTTGGTTCTGATCTGGTAGGGTCTCATTACGAGTGGGTTGGTCGAGTTGTAAGGACGATAGTGTATTGGGGTCCTAGTCACTGTCTTGGTTATGGCTCATGGTGACGAGCCGTATAATGTGGTTACGAGTCAAGGGGTCGACTCGTGGTCAAAGGCGGCACTTTTTCAGTTTTTAAGTTGGGGCACTTTAGATATTTCTCACTAAAAATCCTTTAGACCCCACGTCCATAAAACATTTTTGGGGCATTTATTCAACACTTAAATGGATTAAACACTCTCTCTAAATCCTCTCAAACAAGTCTAGCTAGGGTTTCACCAATTTGGTCATCTAAGGGCTCAAAGGTTGATTTCTCTCCGTAAATCTTCGTGATTCAGGCATGTTAATCTTCCCTCATTGTTAATTTTGCAAAAGCATGTGATTTAATGTATTGTTCAAGATTATTGTTTGGTTTTGAAAACAAAGGTTGGGGGTTTGAATGATATGAATTGAATAATGTTCCTCATGGTTTATATTTATGATTTTTATGCTTTTAATATGATTTTGAACTTGTGGGTGCATGGGTATGGTGAATGAATTAGAAAATTGTGATTTTTCCCAAACTTATGGCTTGAAGTAGTTATAACCCCAACCCCAAAATGTGAAATTGGTTTTAGTTATGAGAACTGTGGGAATTACTAAAATTGAACTAGTCTTGAACTATTGCATGATATAAAGAAGTATTTGAAATACAATGGTATGATTTAATGAACAAAGGGAGTCGGTGTTCCCCAATGTGTATTAATGAATAAAGGGAGTTTTTCTCCCCAAGTTAATGAAAATTATTTTGGCATAATATGTTACCTTGCAAGTGCAGTTAGTATGACGATACCAACAATGTATGCCTAAAAGTTTGTTGTAGTTCATTGAAGTGAAATGTGTGACAATTTTTTTAATTGGGCGTTACTAAGGGTTGTGTAGCTGAGTCGTGAAGGTGAAGGTCTGAGTGACCGATACTAAAAACCGTGTTTGCCGATGCGGGGGTCAAAGTGACTAGGGTGGTTCGAGCCCCCTTTAATATTATTTCATGATTAGGGAAGTTCGAGTCCCCCGTAAATCATTATATGATCGGGTGCTTAATTCACCTTGGTATATGTTGGATGGTTTGAGTCCTCCATGTGCATATATATGAAGATTATTCTCCGATTCGTATGGCTACACTCACTGGGGCATGACCAGAGGGTGAGAGTTGGAGCCCATATAGACCGTGGGTACTATTATATGATAGTTGAACTACACAATCCATGCTAAGATTTTTAAATGCATATTAAGCCTTGTTTCTTATCCCAGCATGTGATATATATATATATATATATATATATATATATATATATATATATATATGTTTCTGCATTTAATTATGTGCACTAGCTTTGAATGATTTTAAATTGTTGATGATATCATTATGTTATCTTTATCCCTAAGTTTCACGCTAGCGTTCACCCCGCTAACCGTCTTCGTACATTGAATCCCCATGTGATGCAGGAACTGTTCATACTTCTATTTCTTTTGCTTAGTGACTCAAATTCGGGATCATCTAGCGAGTCAAATTGAAGTGGAGAGCTTCCACAATTTGAAAGACCCCATTTCATGATTATGGTTTCCTGTAAATTTTAACTATTTCTTTGGTTTTGGTTTTGGCTATAGTTGGGGGCATGTACGACTGGATACTCTTTGATTTTGATTAGAGGCTTTGTCGGACTACTGTTAGCATGGGTAGTGTCGGTATTGGTATTAGCATTGGTATTGGTATTGCCATTGATACTGGTATCGATTGATTTTGGTTATAGACTTATTCTAATATTTTATTAATTGATATTCTCTTATCTTGTTATATGCTCAAAATTCAGCCTACCTTGGGGTGTGGTGTATTTGGTTTGGATAGGTACAAGGCGCGACCCCTGGTCCACGTGAGACTTGAGATACCCATCACGGCTAGGCCCTGGTTCGGGTCGTGAAATTTTTTGACCTGGTTGGATATGCTGATGCTTAGTATGTTGGCTACCTAGTTGATAGAAAGAGTACCTCAGGAATGGCTTACTTTCTTGGATCATCCCTGATCTCCTGGGGTACTAAGAAGCAAAATTCAATGGCACTCTCAACTGCTGAAGCTGAATATGTTGCAGCTGCTTCATGTTGTGCTCAGTTACTTTGGATCAAACAACAACTTTTAGATTTTGATATTCTTTCAGATTGTGTTCCTCTATTCTGTGACAACACAAATGTTGTAAATATGGCCAAAATCCAATTCAACATAAGAGGATCAAGCATATTCACATCAGGCATCATTTACTCAGAGATAATATGGAGAAAGGTTTAATCAAGATGGTATTTTACAATATTGATAACGAAATTGTTGATATATTCACTAAGGCACTTGGTAGGGAACAGTTTGAAAATAATAGGACGGAGCTGGGTTAATAAGACCAAGATGAATGCATGTTGTTCCTCTTAATTCTCCCAAAATGTCTTTGATTTGATGAGCTCTACGTAAAATAATATAGCACATATCTAATTCAGTCTCATATCTTCTGCAGATATTCACCCATAGCAAGGAAAAAAAGATAAGGAGAAGGGTGAGATAGCTTAAAGCTTATTGTGTTAAAAAAATCATGTAGGGACCAGGTCCCTCATCAGGTTAGAATCACACCCTATTCTCAAACGGTATCTTTTTAAAATTAATAATAGGTGTGCCACGTCACTCTCCCATCTATTCTCAAAAGGCTGTCATTTCCCTTTAAGTCCAAATATCATAGCTACTCGATTAGACACATCGTGTCTTTTACACTCTTTGAAATCAATCTGAACTGTTTCTTTCACCCCTATTCAAATATAATTCACACTCTCTTTCTTCCTCATTTAAACCGTACATTCTTTCCATTTCAGTTCCCAAATAGTTTCCTATTTTTCATCTTTCTTGAGACACCAAAGATTTTCAAATAAAAAAAATTGAGTTATCGTGTCAAATCCATCTCCTTTATTTCCTTCACGAGAGAAGCCAACCTCCATGAAAGTAATCTCTCCTCCATCCTTTCCACTTAAGTCTAACCCTCAAAATCCCTTTGTTATAATAAAATTCTCTTCACCCACTTTTCAAAATATTGCAAGCGAGTCAAGATCTCAAAAGGAGACGGATGCCCCAATAGCATCTCACACTGAGAAAATTGACCAAGACACTCCTTCCATCCCTGACCTTAAAATCCCTTTATCTAAAAAAGAGGACTTAGATAAAATTCCACCAATCTCAGACCAACCTATTCCCTCCAAGTCAATTTCAATCCTTTCTCCAAAGTTTAATCCCTGAAAGGGTTGAGTAGCCTAGTAAGTTTAGGAGTGTTTCTATGGACGAGAACATGTTTGACAGAGAATTTTCCCATCTCTAAGGGAACTTCTTCAATAATCTTGGTCATGAGTGAGGAAATTGGGATTCAAGGTCTAACAACCTTGAGTGGATATCCCCCTAGAGACTCTAGTTCACCTTGTTCTCCAAAATGGGATACAAACCCCTCCACTTTGTTTATAAGAAGGCAAAATGATCCCCTTGAAGGTGTTGAAGATTAAAATTTGGTTTTACCTTCGATTCTTGATCTACCTGTCAGATAAGGAGATGATAAGGGTAACACTGATAGTGAGGATGACTTACCTCTGTCATGGAGGATGTCTAAAAGAAGTGAGATGAAGACTGTTAAAGTCCCACCTAAGCTAGTAAATATGCAAAGGACCAGGTTGAGATTTAGAAAATTGATGGCAGATACATTAGTAGCTAACAAAAATAATACTAAGAAGGGAAGGAGTTTGAAAGAAAAGGAACTGACTAAAATTAAGGTATAGATTGAGAAAGTTGTAACTGTTGATGAATCTGAGAAAAAGACTGAGAGTTAGTTTGATGACAGTGATGATAGTGATTTTGATAGTTTTTTTTAGAATGTGTATGAAGATGATGATATTGATTCTGATATTGAGAGAAGTGTAGTTGTCAATAAAACCAAGGCCAAATGAAGAGTTACTATTTCCCTCAAAAAAGGAAAATCAAAAGGAGTACTAATAAAAAAGCTTGTGCCTACTAGCACAAATAAGAGAAAAAGGGATGAGAAGTCAAGCACTGAGGGACTAGGTCCCAGTTCAAAATCTTCCAAGACCCCAAGAGCTCCTAGGGTCTCAACAAAATAAACTAGTCCCTCTGGGAAAGCTTCAACTTCTACAACTAAGGCAAAGAAGAAAGGGTTGACAAGAGCATAAAGACAAGATATTCTCAAGACCCAAAAGGTATTGAAAGGTCAAATTTTTTACCCTAAAGTTGTTTTTATGCCAGGAATGGTTGATTTGGTTGAGTGGGTAAAGTTTTAGAGTTGGGAACACCTCTTTGAGCCCTAGTTCCCACTCTATATGAGAAGGAAGTGAGCATGTTTTATCATAATATTGTGTTTTCTAATGATGTTGTGTATCTTACTAGTCAAGTTAATGGGGTGAACATTTCTTTTGATGAGTAGGTGTTGTTTGAAGTTTTAGGTTTGCCTATAGATTGGATCAGGTCCCTGGGAAATGAAAAGGGTTCTAAGAAGTTTTTGAGAATCTGTGGGAAATTGCATGACATGAACATCAAGAATGTGAGTAAGAAAACTCTAAAGGTAGAATTCTAGGGCATCACTCCCACGAAGTAAAAAGAGAACTACAGTAACAGGTCCCGACCTATTCCTCATGAAATCCCCATTCGAGTTTCAGAAAGTGAATCCCCCAGCCATCATTATTGAGCATAGGAACAAGGTAATGACGTCCAAAGATAGAAAGCATGGATCGGCTGATGGATTTTAGCTAAATAGAATCTTTGCATACTTCAGTATGGAGAGTGGACCTAGGAAATTAGGCTCTGTGAAGTAAGTGTTCAATGTTACAACCTTGGAGGATAATAAGTGCATTCCAAGGAGGAGCGGGACAAAGTCAAAATCCATAGTTGTTGGTTTAATTGGGGTGCAAACTAGGTTGAGGGTAGAGCTGGATGAAATGACTGCCATTGTGGCAAGGAAGGATGTTGAGATTGTGGCTTTGAAGGCAGCCACTGTGAAATAAAATAATGAGGGACCAGGTCAAATGGAGAACCTGCGTGCTGAAAATGAAACATTGTGTGATAAAGTTAAAAAATTGGAAGAAAAAGTTGAGGATTTGACTTACTAACTTCTAAGAAATCACGCTACTGAGAATGAAAGAATGACTATGCTTCTTCGTCAGTTATCCCATGCCCCATCCGGTCCTTCAGTCTGAGTTTCTCCAACCTGGTCCCTGATATGTGTCTCCCTCTTAAGCTCAGTCATGTCTAGTTCTTTAAGTCCTTTTGTTTTAATTCTTGTTGTCCTAGCACTGCCTGTTTTTGGTTTTCATGTTGCTGTTTTTGAATATTGTATGATACTTTCTCCAATGATTAATGAATAAATGTGCTTTATGCTATCAACTCTCTTACTTTTTCTGATTTTTTTTGCTCATGTGAGTGTAGCCTCAATGGTCATGTGTTAACATGTGTGCTTATCTTTACTTGCTTTACTGTTTTGTCACTTTGATGATGCCAAAGGAGGAAGATGAGGTATAGTGTGTGGAACCAGGTCCTCATACTTAGGGGGAAATCAAAAGGTGCCAATAGGCAAAGGGAATGTATGAAGATGGTATCAGTGACAAAGGGAACAAATTGTGAATGTTTGAGGCTATATATGGGTTTGTTATCATCAAAAGGGGAAAAAATGTTAAGTCCTTAGTTTTGATGATTGACATAATATCACTTGAAAATTGATTCCTGGAGATCTTGCGATGACTAAGCTGCAACAACTCAGGAACCTGGTTGAATGCATTCACGTCACTCTCAGTGGTCCAGCAATACAACTGGAAATCTTACTATTCTGCTAGAAGTTGGTGGAAAGGTTGTTGCACTCTTTGTCCCAACCAATGAGATTCATCCTAGGTTGTCTTGCCTCTTATATATGCTCATTCCAACAACAAGAAAATCAAGCTTCCATATTCTCACCATAAAAATTTCTTGAAGCTCTCAGATCAAAGCTCACTCGCAACAAGGGACTTGCTTGCTCGTTCATTGTGTCTTAAGTTCTTGTTGTAATTGAGTCTTTGTTTTATGGTTGTAAACGTTGCCTACTGGTTTTGTTCATTATTAGTAGGTGGTCAGTTTTCCAATTCTTATTGACAAGAGTGTCATCTAGAATTAGGTGACTTAGAAGCTAGAGTTAGCTTGTCGATTCAATTAGAGGTAGCTGGGTGATTGTGCAGTAGAGTTATTGTACTGATTTCATTGTAATAGAGTTATTACAAACTGTTGAAGGATTAGGAGTTTACTTCTTGAAGTCATGTTGAATATTAGTGGAGCTGTTTGAAAATCTTGGAGACAGGTCATGATTTTTCTCCCTTGAGCAAGGAGTTACCACATAAAATTTGTTGTGTTTGTTGTTCATTTACTTTACGTTCTTTTCTATTCAATCTCTAGTTGCATACAACGGTTTGGGACCAGTGCCCAAAGTAGGAGGCAAACTCGTGTACTCTTCAGAGAAACAGTTGGTTATGTATCAAAAAAGACAGGAGTCACAGTGGTTCATTATCCTTCTTGTGGTAAGCATCTACCCCGTATAAGTTGTACTGCAGAAGTTTTGAAGCACCAATCAAGTGCATGCGTCAGCAGCTCCTCGATCCCAATTTATGTTGATTGACAAAATTTCAACTCAATTAAAAAATTCTGTCTTGGAAATAATTTAAATTGTTAATTATTAAAATTTATAATACTTTTTATGCATTTTTCATATAATAGGTTAAAAAGAAAAAGAAAATAAATAAATTAAAGTGAAAATATGAAATTACAAAAATATCCTTGATTAGAAGGAGGAGGCCGCTGAAAGCGGAAATGACAACCGCCAGTTGCCGGCTCACTGGCGTTTCTATATAGTTAGTAAAGTAATTACGAGGTCTGTAACTCTCTCATTTCATTTCACATGTTGGAGATAAATTCACCAATTTTCACGTCCACATGACAAGTAAAGAAGAGTTACAAAAATGGAGGGATTCCCTATCAACCTCGTCTGCTGCTGCAGTTTACTCATGTGTTGCACTAGAGAAAAATTAGAGAAAAAGAAGCTATCTTCCTAAAAGTAGGCTTATCAGGAACAAATAAAACGCTAATGGGTGACTGAAAATTAAGCCCCACCAGCCATGTCCACATCCATTCCCTTGAAAACAACACGTAATTTCCTTGAACAAGACTGCTTCGTATCTCCTTTTCCCGCTGCACCAGTAACATGAACGATATCCCTTGGAGTTTTAGACACAAGCTCAAATAATGGTAAATCCAAATTAGATCGAGTCATCTCTTCCAGTACCGGAGGTGCTTGCATGTATAGATTCTTCCCTCGATACGTCACACTTACTCTAGTAAGTAGTAGCTTAGGGTGATCTTCTAGCAGATCAATGAACTGCACAACACCGGAAAGAGACAAAAGCTTGCGCATTATTAGTTGTATAACCAACCAACCAACCAGTTTATCACCCTTTTGTTGTGGTGGAATGTCTGACATGCTCAAACAAGAAGACGAAATCAACAGGAAGGTAAGTGCATCAAACTACATGGTCTTCACACTGATGACAAAAAGGCATTAAAATCCACAATATATGGCATCTTCTGAGGAGATTTTTAAGGCAGATAACTCAACGTATCAAAGAGTAATTCTGAAAGGCCTTCAACATGTCCCAACGTTCAAACAGGAAACTATGCGAATGAGATGCAGCCAGAGACAGAGATTAACTGAACATATCAGAGTAATTCTGAGTCCTTTAACATGTCCCAACTTTCAAACACAGAAACTATGCGAATGAGATGCAGCCACAATCGCAGATTCTTCCAGACATTTAAAGGGCAAAGCAGCGGGAGTAGTGTACTCCAACAGAAAGATAACTATTATTGCGCCCCACCCCCACCCCCACCCACATTTAAAAATAAAAAATAAAAAAAATAAGATGGTGTCTGCTCTCTTATGCTTGTTCAATTTCTCAAAAGATCGTCCAAGCGAGCTCTTTCCCAACCGAGTATGATCAGGTCCAAAGTGATTATTCCAACTTTGACCACAAGCAATCTATAACAGATAAGTTACTACGTACATCGACTATAAATAACACAATGAACATTGAAGATCTGGAATTTCCAACTTATCTGCTGCACAAGAGATTCTTCTTTTCAGGATAAGGGTGCTATACTTGGATTATTGTTTAATATAATTGTTGCAGTTGCCAAGTGATCATAAATTCCATTAAGCTTATTTCCTTTTGCAATTATCCTTTCTTTTAAGTGGGTTCTTTTACTAATATTATATTGGGTGGTTAAGATGAAAACTTGTTCATCGTTAAGATTAAAGTTAATCTGCCTGAGGTTGTATACATCAGCTTTCAGACATGATCAAACTTTTATGGACGAGTTTTTCCCTTTACACTTCAACAGGTTCTAGGGCCTAAGGATTGCTTGCTTATTCCTAGTTCCTACTACTCAGCTTCATAAAGGCTTTTATGTGGTTTTGACACTAGCTGTCCTTTAGTAACAGCATTAACGCCTCTAAAATGACCATTATCGGGAGTGACCTAATATAGTTTTGTTTTCATGACCATGGTTTCTGGGCCAGCTCTCATGCACATCAACTAATCCCACGGGGTAACTGCTACCTCCCACCAACAAAGGCATTGGGTAACTTTGTCCACCAACGTTGTCTTGGTTGGGACAGATGTGAAGAAATACCTAGTGTTTGTCTAATGAAATTTGAACCTAAGACCTCAATTCCATTTCCTTGACCACTAGGCCACACCCTTCGGTGCAACAATATAGTCATCATATTAAGGGTGCATTGAAACATGCACGATTAGTGTACTAGGCCAATATAAGGACATTGTTCCCCAATTCTCAGCTAGTTTCTTTTTTCTGAATCTTGATTAGGAAGCACCTCTATTAAGCTGCTTTATGTGTGATACATTAAAAAGTTTCTCATCAGGCATTATAGTGTTTTTTACTGAACAATCTTGTGAGTGATAAGTATTGTAAGGAGCTGAGAAATAAAAAGAACAAGAACCTTTTTAAGAGTAACCGAAGTTTCTAGCTCAATAAGGACACCTGGACCACAAACAAGACAATCTTTGTCCCTCACAAATTCGGTCACTTTGGTGTGCAGACCTTCAACTCCATTGTACCTTCAAAAGGGGCACGTCAACAGAACTTTGTCAAATGATTTAAAGGGAAATTCAATTCATAAGCATAAGATACTCCAACAAGAATTAAGAGAAAACACAGATGGGTTGCTGCAAGGGTACAAACATGCAACAAAAATTAGGGAAAAAATCGTAGGATAAGGCTATGCACATAACAAAGTAATAAACTCATTGATCAAATAGAAAGAAAGATGCAAGACCTTAAACACAGAAGATATGAAACTAAGACTTCTACTCCATCCGGATGATCACTCAGTGGGTGTTTGGATCGGCTTTTTTAAAGTGTTTTTGACTTTTAAGCTCTTTTTTATTTTTGGAGGTGTTTGGGAAAGGAAAAAATTATTGCTTTTAGCTTTTAGATTAAAAGCTACTTAGAAAAAGTCAATCCAAACACCCCCTTAGTCCTTACTTTCAAATGAATCACAAGTACAAAATTTCATTTCTTTTAAATGTGAAGTCATACAACAAGATAAACTTTCAAGATGTTATCAAATTTTTTTTTTTTTTTTTGACAAAGGTAACATTTCAAGATGTTATCAAATTAAAGTGCAATGTTGACGATATGATCATTGATTCATAGACAAGGGAACAAGCTGCAACATTGTGGAGCTACATGAATTACGAGTTAAAACAGACTTACGTCAAGTAATTTGTCAATGTTTTGCTGCATCCAGAGACAACCTTCAAGGTCTCCAAAGCACAGGCAGCAGAAATTATAGCATTGGTGGATGCTATAGCAGGTATGATGTTTTTAACCACACCCTGTAAGAAATAATGAAAGATTATTCAAATGCGCACTGAAAACACATGCAACAACAACAAACCCAGTATATTCCCACATAGTGGTCTGGGGAGGGTGGGGAGGGTAGAGTGTACGCAGTCCATACCACTACCTCTAAAGAGGTCGAGAGGCTGTTTCCGATAGACCCCCGGCTCAAGACAAAAGACAGTATGAAAGAGCAACAAAAGCATAGAACAGGATAAAATAACATATGTACGACATCCACAAACATATTGTACATTGCCAAACATAGGACACCAAGTTCAACCTAAATACTGCTGCGACTCATTCACACCCTTAACCCTCTATCCTAATGCTATTCCTCCATAACTTCCTATCTAGGGTCATGTCCTCAGTCAGCTGTCACTGCTCCAAGTCACACTTAATCACTTCTCTCCAGCATTTCTTCGGTCTACCCCTACCCCGCTTGAAACCTTCCAAGGCCAACCTCTCACATCTACAAACTGGGGCATCCGCGCCCCTCCTCATCACATGACCAAACCACCTCAACCTCACTTCCAACATTTTATCTTCCACTGACACTACTCCCACCTTTTCCCGAATAATTTCATTCCTAACCCTGTCGGCCCTCGAGAATCCACACATCCAACGCAACATCCTCATTTCCGCCACCTTCAACTTTTGGATATGAGAATTCTTAACCGGCCAACACTCCGCTCCATACAACATAGCAGGCCGGGCTGCAATTCTATAGAATTTGTCTTTCAACTTGGGAGCACCTTCTTATCTCATAAAATTCCCGAAGCGAGCCTCCATTTCATCCAACCTGCCCCAATACGGTGAGAGACATCCTCATCTATCTCTTCATTCCCCTAAATCATAGACCCGAGATACTTAAAATTATCCCTCTTGCAAACCGCCTGGGAATCCAACTTCACTATCACCTCCTCTTGCCTCGATTCACTACACTTGCACTCCAAGTACTCCGTCTTGGTCCTACTCAACCGAAAACCTTTAGACTTAGGGTTTGTCTCCAAACCTCCAGCTTATCGTTAACCCCTTGTCGCGACTCCTCAATCAAAACAATATCATCCGCGAAAAGCATACACCAAGACACCTTGCCTTGAATATTCCACGTCAACACATCCATCACCAAAGCAAATAAAAATGGATTTAGAGTCGATCCCTGGTGCAACCCTGTCAAGACCGAGAAATGCTCAAAATCTCCTCCCACTGTCCTTACTCGAGTCTTCGCCCCCTCATACATGTCCTTAATCGCTCTGATGTACGCCACCGAGACCCCTCTCGCCTCCAAGCATCTCCAAAGAACCTCCCTAGGGACCTTGTCATACGCCTTTTTCAAGTCAATAAACACCATGTGAAAATCCCTCTTCCTCTCTGTACTGCTCTACCAGTCTCCGCACTAGGTGAATTGCCTCAGTCGTGGAGCGACCAGGCATAAAACCAAATTGATTCTCTGAAATAGACACAATCTTCCTCAACCTCCGCTCCACCACCCTTTCCCAAATCTTCATCGTGTGACTCAACAACTTAATACCCCAGTAATTATTGCAACTCTGAATGTCACCCTTGTTCTTATACAAAGGAATTATCGTGCTCTATCTCCATGCCTCGGGCATCTTTGCTGACTTGAAAATATTGTTAAATAAGTCGGTTAGCCACCTCAAACCAGTCCGGCCAGAGAACTTCCAAAAATCCACTGGAATCTCGTCGGGCCCCGTCGCCCTACCCCTTTCGCATATTGCGAATAGCCTCACTGACCTCCTCTACCTTAAAACGCCAACAAAAGGCAAAGTCGTGACACTCTCCGGACTGCTCTAACTCCCCTAATACGACACCTCTGTTCCCCTCATCATTCAAGAGCCTATGGAAATAAGACTGCCATCTTTTCTTAATGAGGACGTCTTCCACCAAAACTCTGTCATCCTCCCCCTTAATGCACTTTACTTGGTCCAGATCCCGACCCTTCCGCTCCCTAACCTTGGCAAGCCTAAACAACCTCTTCTCCCCGCCCTTCTCCTCTAACCCCATATACAAACTCTCAAAAGTTGTTGTCTTAGCAGCCGTAACTGCTAACTTAGCCTCCTTCTTAGCTAACTTGTACTCTTCCCTGCTCACCCACTTCTCCTCTTCATCCTTACTCTCAACCAACTTAACGTAAGCCGCCTTCTTCGTCTCCACCTTCTTCTTAACAGCTTTATTTCACCACCAATCCCCCCGATACCGGCCAGACCCACCTCTCGAAACACCCAACACCTCTCTAGCAGACTCCCTGATGCAACTAGCACCCCTATCCCACATACTATCCACGTCCCCCTACTATCCCATACCCTCATACCCTCCAACTTCGCCCCTCTCTCCAAAGCACTACCCGGAGTCAGACTGCCCCACCTAACTCTAGGTCGACCCTTCCCACCCCGCCTCAACTTGCTCTTCTTGATAACCGCACTGAAAACACATGAAACTGCAAAGAAACACTATAACGGCATAATATGGCTGGAATAGAATAAGTTACACCTCAATGCATATAAGGAAATAAATAGAAAATACCTTTTTAAGTTTGCCCATATTAATGGAGGATGTCTATAGAAGACAAACTTTCATACCATGAGCTTACCTGGGTCAAAGAATAGGTAACTCCCGGAATTCCAAAAAGTTCTGCTCTTTTAACAGCCTACAGCACATGGATCAGAGGAAGTCAAGGATTAGAAAAGGAAATATGAGAAATGTTTGCATAAGACTTAATTATTAGGAATGGAGAAAGCAAAGGACATAAATTTTAACCTCAGAATACACCCACTGCATGTGTTCAGGATCATCTGGATCAAATGTTTTGCCACTATGAGCCTGCATATAACTTTTGGGGTGAAAAACAGAGCACGTGGTTTAGAAGCTTGGAAAACAACGGGTGAACTTCAATATTTACCTCATCCCATTTGATTAAATGTGCATACTCAATGCAGTGAGCAGCAGTTCTAGGAGTTTCAGCAAGGGTACACAAAGGAAACTTCACTTGTGGGGGAAAGAGCCATATTGTACACTCAAAGCAGGGAGTGACACCAGGCATTATAATCCTTGCATGGCCCTTAAATCCTTCAGTCCCACCATCAACCATAGGCTTAATTGACTCTTCCCGTGGGTTGTCATCAGAATCGTACTCTACACGAAATGTCAGATTGTGAGCCAAATCTGGTACACTTTCAACTTTCAAGGACCTCCTTACACTAAGTATGAAAACTAGCCAGGAGCATAAGACACATGTCCCAGGGGCTGAAAGAGCTGCAACCCACCCTTTGGGTTCTGAAGATGCCTAATTAGTTGAATATCTTTATTTACAATTATCCAATCAGATCCCAGCATCCCTCTTCACATTGGTATCTTCTAATGTCAGGTATGTTTAATTCATTTATTGCTCCTATATCATACAAAGGGGCTGCTCCAGGAGGAGCTAGTTCGAGATGATCTTACCCTTCCCCTTTTGCAAAGATGATTCCATTCCTCAAAGAACCTTACGTTTTTAATGTCAACTGAAAATTGAAATTTAAGGTATAAAATGTAAAGTTATATATTTAAGAAAAAGTGTAACAAATTACATATTTCAATAAGAAAATAAGTAGAGTACCAAAGATATTGAAAATATTGAGTATGTCAGATGATATAGATAGTAATCTATAACAGTAAAGTGTTTTTCCATCGTCAAAAATATTTTTTAGAGTAACCAGCAACAAGAAGGTGCTGCGAGGTATTTACAAGGAGTAGCAACATCACATATTGTGTAATGAGCTCAAACAAATCTACCGTTGCCTCTATATCATTTGCAATTGGTATGTCATACCACAAAACAGTAGGGAAAAACACCAATACTTATACTTAATACTAACACCAGATTCTAATGTGTTTCCGGAAATTCTTGTGTTCCTTTTCTTGTTTCATCTCTATCTTGCCCAGTCCTATCAATTATGAAGCGCCTGCATTGTGGCAGTTCTTCTGTTGCTCTAGACACTCCAGCTAACCTCCCACGAATAAAAAGGCGAATAAATCTCAGATCTGTCTAATGAATGCAGTGAATAAAAAGGTGATTACTGATTCGCATCCTCATTATGCCTCTTACACAATGCATCTACTAGAAATGTTAACCCTGTTTCTCTGAAGGTTATCTTGAGTTATCCACATTGCCTGAGCTATAGATAGTCTTTTATAATGTAAAGTTATTTTAGTAAAGGTAATTTCTTGATTAAGGTTCTTTTAAATACTATGATGTCTTGGCCAGCTTGGGCACACCTCAACTTCCATGAGATACTTGTCACCTCCCGCCACCAATAAGTACCAATTAACTCTGTCCACCATTACTAGAACAGACAGAAAGAAATTATCTAGTGTTTTCTGATTCTGCTGGGATTTGAACCTGAGCTTCTCAGCCCAACCCCCCTTGAGTGCAATTTCTTGATTATGGTTATTGGGAAGATGGGAATAAAATTTATGTGTGATTTCTTAGACTTCATAAATGTTTTTGAGTTGCCATAGCTAACTCGAGCTTCCAGTCCGTAGTGATGGAAGTGGCTAAGACTCGGGACAGTTTACTTGCTCCTTTAGAAGGGTGACAAAGATGTGAGTAAGGGCTGCAACGTGATCCTGAACAAGAATCTGAAAGTCCAACATAAACTTGTGGTTATGAATGTAGCTGTGTGTGCGTGTGTGGGTGGGTGGGGGGGGGGGGGGGGTTGCATATAACCAGCCAAAGATCCGATGGGGAAGGCCTGGCTGGGGTTAACGCTCAAGAGATTGGGGTGAAGTTGGTGGCATGGGAGCTTGGAGTAGGGATAGTATATGGGCTAGAACAATTGGCTGCGTCAAGGAAGCAACTAGAGAAGTATTAGGGGTCTCGAGGGGTAACCCAAGTGAGCATAAAGGGAACTGGTGGTGGAATACAGGAATAGAAAGGTCCAAGGAAATGTCGAAGCAACAAAGGGTGCTTATACGGTGTTGGTCGAATGCCTGGACAAGGAGAAATATGGAGAGGTATAAGACAATGATGAAGGAAGCGGAGCTAGCAGTCTCGACAGCCAAAACGCTAATTTTTGAGCATTTGTATGATACATGGATGGATTCAGGCGAGGCGAGGTAGACTGAAGAAATATTAAAGGGAGGTGATTAAACATGAAGCAACTACAATTTGGACATGATCCTAAATAGGAAGGTGTAGAGTATGCAAATTAGGGTAGAAGGATAGTAGGAAGGAGTGCGTCCTTGCTAGTAGGTAGGAGTGCTTTGTTTTGTTATACGTGCTAGTAGTCGTAGAGTTGTGCTTGTAGTGTCTTGTTTTTGGAGTTTCTGTGATGTTAGTTGTAGGATAGATCGATTGTAGAATCACTTTGTGGTGGTCTTATTTCTGTTATTATTTGTTGTTGTGTTAATACCTATTGTTTCTTGGACCTATATTATGTTATTTTCTAGACTGTTTTTTGTCTCGAGCTGGGGTTCTATTAGAAACGGCCTCTCTAGCTCACCTCTGAGGTAGTGGTACGGATTGCGTAAGTGTATGTTGTTGTTGGAGTAACTGGTAAAGTAGTTTTCATGTTACCAGGAGGCCACAAGTTTAAGCCTTGAAAGCAGCCTCCGACAAAAATGCAAGGTAAGGCTGCGTACAACAGGCCCTTGTGTTCGGGCCCTTCCCCGGACCCTGCACATAGCAGGAGCTTTAGTGCATCATGATGCCCTTTTTTATGTTGCTTTGTTGTTGTTGTTGTTGTGTACAAAGAGCTCGAGTGCAAAAGCGAGGATAAGAAGTTGTATAGGCTTGCCAAGACAAGAAAGGGGAGGATTTGTAGCCTAGACCAAGTGAAATGCATCAGAGATGAGAATGGAGAAATGTTGGTAAAAGAGGCACACATTACACGGAGACGGCAAATGTGTTTCCATAAGCTACTGAATCAAGAAAGAGATAGAGATGTCGCGCTAGGGGGTTTTAGAACAATCCGAAAAACGTAGTGATTTTGGGAACTACAGGTACATAAAGGTTGCGAAGGTTAAGGGGGCTATTCATAAGATGATGAGCGATTTGACAGACGAGATCTCGATGGAATTTTGGAAGAACGCATTTGAGGAAGGTATGGAATGGTTGATTGAGTTGTTTATTGACATGTTTAGGATGATATAAATGCCAGAGAAATGGAGGTGGAGTACTATGGTGTCGTTGTAAAAGAACACTGTGACCACTACCATGAAAGTCTAAGAGATGGTGGTCAAAATGAGGATGAAGAGGAGTGTGTCTATCTTTGAGTTAAGTTGCTTGGACTCTTTAAAAATGTCGTTGCACTCGTGTCACATTTTCCAAGAATGCACTACTTTTGAAGGATCAGACACGCACATGATGACATTTTCAAAGAGTTCGAGCAACCTAGTCTTTGAGAACCAATTCAGATTCATGTCAGGATACTCAACTATAAAAGTCATCCATCTAGTAAAGAGATTGATGAGCAATATAGGACAGAAGACGGACTTATACATGGTGTCAATTCACCTAGAAAAGGCATAGGATTAAGTGCCTAGTCCTTGGGAGATGTTTAAAGTCTAGAGGTGTACATGTGGCTTATATTAGGGCTATTAAGGACATGGACATTGGAGCAAAAACCAAGTTAGGATAAGAGGACACTTTTGGGTCGTGATGGAGGGATCAACACTCAATCCCTTCCTTTTTACCTTTGTGAACAGGACATAGCGCAGCTTCAGCTGACTAGGCATATGACCTTAGATAGGAAGAAGTGGAGGTCGAGGATTAAGGTAGAAGGTTAGTAGGTGATCGAGTATTGTCGTACCTCAAGTAGTATAAACTAAGTATCACGTAGTTTCCTTTTCTCCTGTGTATTAATATAGGGTAAAGTCACCATTTCCACCCTAAACTATACTCGAAAAGTCGAAGACACACCTAAACTATGGGAGTGACCTATCACACACCTATACTATGTAAAAGTGAATTTTTCTACACTATGTAAAGTATTATACCACTTGCATGAGGTGCGGTGTTTTACGTACGCCTGCCACGTTAGCATAATATGAAAAAAATAATAAATTTACTATTTTCACAATTTTTTCGTTTCTTTTTTAAAGTTGAACGTTTTTTTTCCTTTTTCTTCTATATCCATCACAAAACCTCGATTGTTATGGTGTATCATCATAGTTGTACCATCAATTAATCACCACCATAAACTTTATCCCACCAACAAAGTTACCATAATAATCAATTTCTTCTAACCATGTTGTTCATCTGTAACCCATCGTCTCTTCTTTAAAAAAAAATAAACTTCTCTTCTTCTTCATTGATTTTTCAATGAGAAAAAGGCAAGAAATCTTCTCTTTTAGAATCAAGGAAGAGATATGTGAGAACAAATCTACCAAAGATATTAAAAATTTAAAATTTGTTAGTTAGAAGATTAATGGTGGTGAGTTAGATGATTAATCAGTGATATTGTGATGGAAATTGGTGGTGGTAGGTGAAATTAGCGTCGTTTGGTGGGGGATGGGGTGCGAAGAAAGTGTGTTAATTGGAGGTGGGGTTGGAGTTTTGGGGAGAGGGGCGGACGTGGGGGGTTGCTGAAGATGTGTTAGTTAGGGGTTGAGGTCATGATGAAGAAGATGGTGGTTTAGCGGTAGGGGAGGAGAGGGGAGATGCGATGTCGGGGGCTTGGTGTATGTGGGGGGGGGGGGGGTTTCAATTTTTAATTTTGCCTTTAATTATGATTTAGACGTGCTTTTTTTATTTAAATAATTATTTTTTTCCACGTTTTAGGGGGTAAAAAATTCACTTTTAAGTACTTTAGGTGTGTATTAGATCACTTCAATATTTTAGGTAAGTCTTCGATTTCTCGGGTATATTTTAGGCTGGAAATAATGACTTTTCCCTATTAATATATGTTGCTACACTTATTTTGTCGTCTCTTTTCTTTCTTATTTTCTTGTATCAGATACATTTCTTTTGAGTTGAGGGTCTATTAGAAACAGCCTCTCTAACCCCACAAAGGTAGAGATAACGTCTAAGTACATCTTACCCTCACAAACCCCACTTGTCGGATAACATTGGGTATGTAGTTTATTTGTTCATGTGTGGAGCTTCTTTTTCTTTTTCTTTTTCAAGCCATCCAGAACCCACTTAAAAGTAATTTGTGAATCTAACTAATTTTGTTCTTGTAATTTCGGGTTGTATACATGTGCTTTTATACTATTGTGATTTGCATTGTATACATTTTATTGTATAAAATGCAAACATCGATTTGGTGTTTTATCATTTTTTTTCTTTCTATTGTTATTTGTTTACAAGTGTTTGTACAGTGTTTTGCGTTGTGTCGTATACAGGTCTTCAACAAAATGCAAGTATTGATTTGGGTCTAATTATGCAGAAGTGGGGATATAATAATTAAAGACCCGTTTAGCATTTGGTCATAAAAACTGCAAGTAGTTTTTGGGAAAAAACTTGACAAAAACTGTTTGGACATACAATTTGTCATTTTTTGGCAAAAATTCTTGGTAAATATCGAAAGTTCACAAAAACTAGATTCGGGCCAAATTCCTGTTTTGGGGAGCTTTTAAAAATTTAAAATTTACCCCAAATTTATATATTTTATAAAAACAAACCACAATTTATTAATCCCAACTAATATCCATCTGTCAACAACCCTTCACTAATAAATTGTTCTCTCTATAAAGAAAATGCATATATCTACCTCAATATACAAAGTGGATGCTTCTTTGTGAGTTGAGAAAATTTCAGTAGCTACTAAACCGATCTATGAAATTGTTTTGCAGTGTAAACTGAATATAGTTGAAGCTTATAATTTTATGGGTTTGGTTTTATCACGAAACATGTTCATTATAAAATGATAATACAAATTATGAGTACTTATTAATAGTTTTTAGGACTTACGGGTATAAATCACATTTCTTAAAAAGGTGAAATATATTTTCCAAAACTATGACCAAACACATGGTGAAACTTCACCCAAAAATTACTTGCCAAAAGTAGTTGGAAATCTATAGCCTAACGCTAGCTAATTCACTTGAATTTAGTACTTTTTAAACATAATTATCCCTTAAAAGAGGCACAACTGAATTAATTATAATATCCCCACTTCTACATGACGAGACTTAAATCAATACCTGCATTTTGTCGAAAAAAAGCATATAACACAACTCAAAACACTGTGCAAACACTTCTAGAAAAATAACAATAAAAAGAAAAAACCATAAAAACCAAATCAATGTTTGCATTTGGTACAATAAAATAGATACAACGCAAATTGCAACAGTATAAAAACACAAGTATACAACCTGAAATCACAAGAACAAAATTAGTAAAATTCAAATATCACCGTTCACAACTTTTTCCTTCCCGCTAGCATTGGGTTTCTTAGCCTCCATGTCGACACCTATTTCATTCTTGCCAACAACCTTCCTCTTTTTTTGAACAATTTTTAGACATCTGCGGAGAAACATACAATTTCTCCCTCACATTACGTTGACTATATTGTCTAAAAGATCTTGCATGTGAGAAATTGAAACTTTTGAAGGAGAATCTTCAAAATCGGAATCACTAGACACACTTTTATCAAATTTTTTCATGAAAATTTCCTTACCCATTGCTTTTCAGGAAAATAAACACAATATCAATCAAATTGTGCACAAATCACGACAATTGAATTGCGTTAGAGCCCTAAAAATTGATGAGTTTTTTGGGTTAAAAATATGGTAACTAAGAAATACTTAAAAGGAAGTTGAAGGCTTTTGCGGATTAGAGATGAGTGAATCAAGATTAATGGAGAGATTGAAGGAAGAAATGGAAAAGAAAATGAGGAGAAGATATGAAGAAGAGAAAAGCACGATTAATTTCGAAAGTACTTTTGAAAATAAAATGTAAACTATGTTAAAGTAAGAGAGAGAAGGTATTTAATTTAATAATTAAACGGAGAGATATAAAATACTTTTGGCTATAGATAATTGGCCAAAAAAGATAACTTTGGCCATTTGATGCCAAATTTAGGAGATTTGGCTACACTTTGCCCATTTGAACACTATGTTGATACATTTTGCCATTTTTTCCTCATAAATGTACACGTGATTTTTAGAATTTTAAGTTGTTCAGTATATTACTCATTTCAGTAGTTGCACACAATCCTCAAATTTGAACGCTCTTATAAGATGGAAGAAGCATCTTTGTGGAAATCCATGCATGACAGACCTCAATTTCATTGTTTTTAATCTATGCTTAGACAAATATCCAAGTCAAACTACTCTACCTTCAAACTGGAATCTGATATTTGTTACTTTGTACTTATCTCATTTTTCTTATTTCCACTTTTGCCTTAATAGAAGCTATAGAAATTGGTCTCAATATGCATGTGTCATAAAATTTTAAAGGGAAATAGAACTGGATTTATAATTGTTACATTGTTGATCTGGGGTAGATCTATATTTAGGCTAGAGACGTGTAGCTAGAAACCTAAGGATCTGAAGTTCCACAGTACAGAGAACAGCTATCCATTTTATTTATCAAAGAAAGAAAAAAGGACCGGCTCTGACATTTTACGAAGAAGTATCACGTACAACCTACCCATTCACCCACACATTGTTTTGAAACAGCAATAAAATGAAGGGACTCCGGGAGAGAGGGGTTGAATGGTTGGACAGAAAAAATCTAGCAATCTACAACTATTCAATTAGAAGTTTTGTTCTCCTAAGCAATTATAAGAGATTAGGCACAACACTGAAAGCGTTAGGTAAAGTGCTCAGAAAATGAAATTTGATCAAGCCAATGCAGCCCATGCAACTTGTTTGAAAACATAAGAAAAGACAAACCTAGAAAGCTGCAAGCAACAGAATTTATATAGCTTCGTGCCTCAACAGAATCAAGACCAAGAACAATAATATGGAAATCATTGTAGAAGCTTATAGGTTTGTCCTCAATCCGACAGAAATGTGGCTTGATATCTACACCACTGACTCTCTCCATCACTCTTTTCGCAGCAACTTCTGCTTTTGGTTTCCCCACATCGCCAAGTCTACATAGGAAGAAGTATGAAATTTTAGCAGACATATTATTGCTAAAATTCATACACAAAATTGCAACTGCAAGTAAAAAACTAAGGGAAATACATATATATACCTAAATCCAAATTGACAGCAGAGTCAAGAATTTTGTTTTTTGTCAATAATTATGATCAGACATAAGAAACTACCCAAACAGAAGAAGCATAACCCTCCTTTTATGAGCAGTGATAAGGACAATCCTCCTTGAAGATCATGGCTCAGGCGAATAAAATGTGAATTGTACCCCCCACTCACTTCTTCTTGGGTTTTGTTATGTATTGAGGTGACTACCTTCATTACGATACACTACATAATGTGTTATTTAAAGTAAATTATAGATTTCTAAAATAGCTTTGTAGGGAAGCCTTGATGTAACTAGTAAAGTTACTGTCATGTGACAAGGAGGTCACTGGTTCGAGCAGAGGAAACAATCCCTTGCAAAAATGTAGGGTAACCCTGGAACCCGCAAATAGCGGGAGCTTAGCGCACTGGACTGCCCTTTACACGTAGCATTACAAGGTAGAGGTGAAACTTTCTTACAAAGTATCCTCCCAAGACTCCACTTGTGGGATTACACTGGGTATAATGTTGTCGTCTCATGCATAGCCCTACACTGATAAACTAGTTCTGAAGTGGGCTAAAAGACTCCAGCATCTGACCCAATGCAGAACACAAAACAATTCAAGCCATAATACCAACTAGATTATATCCCCTATTGGTTCTTTTTCATTATGTACTAAATACTCCCTCTGTCCCAAAATAAGGGTGTACCTCAGTAAATTCAAAACAAAAGATTAGTAATTTTTTCCAACTATACCCTTATACTCCATCTTCTTAATATGTTCAATTTTCAAACCACACATTGTATTTATGGATTTCTTAATGAATAGAACGAGTAATTTTTAGCTGGTTTTGCACGGATAAAGGAAATTTGCTCTAGAGACAAACCAGGAGATAAAAACTCAGTCTTTATGAAATTAAAAACTTCAACAATATACACATTACAAACACAAGGATAAATTCGAAATTGCACAATGTTGTCATAAACTATAGGCACCTGAAGAGGAATTGGCGATTAAGATTGGTAACCTCAATTCGGTCCATATCAATAACCTCAAGGTTACGAAACCCAGAGAACGCCAAATCCTTAAGCAATTCACAACCTAATCCACCAGCACCTATCACCAACACTCTTACAAACTCATTCAAAGCATCTCTCAACTGTCAAAACAAACAAACAAACGATCAGCACTTATAATCATAGCGTAATTCAACACAATTGTTCGTGGAATTAGTCGAGCGTAGGGTTTTGGATTAGGGGTTATTTTTACCTCAGTACCGGGCTCGAAGGTGGGGCCGACGAGATTACCGGAGCGGAGAAGGAGCTTATCAAGGTCCCTTGATCTGCTTTGTGAAGCCGAATCCGCCATTGATGAGCTTGATGGGGAAACAAACAGGGGAAGAAGAATTTGGGGCCTTATGGTGGACCTGCTAGCTTCGACCTTAAGCAGGATGGATGCACCTGTCAAAAAACAACGAAGATATGAGAGGGAGTATTTATATCTCCCTTTCATCAAAGTAAATTATATTAATTATAACAACTCTATATTTATGTGTTCAATTTTTACTTTTTTTTCTCTTTCTAATTTTATTTTCCTACTTTTTTCTTTTTTACCTCTCAACTTTTTTTTTGTCTTTTTATTTACTTTAGTTTTTAATTTTTTCTTTAAGTTTTTTTTTCTTTTTAGTTTTTCTAAATTCTTACTTTTTCTTTAAACATCTCAACGGCTACTTTTATAAAAGAAATTTTTTATTTTATTTTCTTTGATTTTTATTTTTCTTTTCTTTTTAAATTTTTCTCGACCTTTACTTTTATTTATTTACTTTTTATTTTTATCAACCTTTATTTTTTTTCACTCTCTCAACTTTTATATTTTCTTTAATTTTTATTTTTTTAATATTTTTTTTCATTTTCTTCTTTTTTCGTAATTTTTATTTTTTTTGTTCTTTTCTTCGATTTCTTTCATTTAAGTTACATCTCATGAGTAAGAGTTCGACACTATCACATTATAAAGGCAAGACTTATAACTTTCAAACAGCAAACTATGTTTCATGGACAAGAGTTGACACTACTATTTTGTAAAGGCACGACTTATGACTTTCAAACAGGTTATGTTTCATGGGCAAGAGTTGGCACTACCACATTGTATTTTGATTTATGAGATATTTTATAACTTTTACCTTAGAGGCAAGACTTAGCTCAGGGACTTTCAAATAATAAATTATGTCCCACGGGCAAGAATTGACCCTACCACGTTATTTTTTTATTTATGAGATGTTCTACAACTATTGCCTTATAGGCAAGACTTAGCTCAAGGACTTTCAAACTACAAATTATGTCCTCACGGGGAAGAGTTGACTCTACCACGTTATGTTTTCATTTATGAGATGCTCTATAACTGTTGCCTTAGTGGCAAGACTTAGCTCAAGGACTTTCAAACTACAAATTATACCCCACTGGCAAGAGTTAACTCTACCACGTTATGTTTTCATTTATGAGATATTCTACAACTATAGCCTTAGAGGAAAGACTTAGCTCAAGGACTTTCAAACTACAAATTATGCCCCACGAGCAAGAGTTGACTCTACCACGTTATGGTTTCATTTATGAGATTTTTTATAACTATTGCCTAAGAGGCAATACTTAGCTCAAAGACTTTCAAACTACAAATTATGTACCATGGGCAAGAGTTGACTCTACCACGTTATGTTTTCATTTAGGAGATGTTCTACAACTATTGCCTTAGTGACAAGACTTAGATCAAGGACTTTCAAACAGCAAATGATGCCTCATGGGCATGAGTTGATTCTACCATGTTATGTTTTTATTTATGAGATGTTCTACAACTATTGTCTTAGAGGCAAGACTTTAGCTCAAGGACTTTCAAACAATAAATTATGCCCCACGGACAAGAGTTGACTCTACCACGTTATATTTTTATTTATGAAATGCGAGTTGGATATGGTGGATGTCGATGTTATCTTAAGGATGGATTTGTTTTATTTGTGCTATGCTTCTCGGGATTGTAGGACCCGAAAGGTCAACTATTGCCTTAGAGGCAAAACTTAGCTCAAGGACTTTCAAACTACAAATTATGCCCCACGGCAAGAGTTGACTCTACCACGTTATATTTTCATTTATGAGATGTTCTACAACTATTGCCTTAGAGGCAAGACTTAGTTCAAGGACTTTCAAACTACAAATTATTCCCCACAAGCAAGAGTTGACACTACCATGTTATGTCTTTATTTATGAGATGTTCTACAACTCTTATCTTAGAGGCAAGACTTAGCTCAACGACTTTCAAAAAATAAATTATGCCCCACGGGCAAGATTTGACACTATCACGTTATGTCTTTATTTATGAGATGTTCTACAATTCTTTCCTTAGAGACACGACTTATCCTAAGAATTTTCAAACAAGTTACATATACTGGGCAAGAGTCAACACTAACGCATTGTGTTTTTAATTTATGAAATGCTCTATAACTCTTGTGTTAGAGGTAAAATTCAGCCCAAGGACCATCAAACAATAAGTAATGCCCCATGGGCAAGAGTTGACACCACCACATTGTGTATTAATTTATGAGATATTTTATAACTCTTCCCTTAGAGGCAAGACTTAGACCAAAGACTCTCAAGTAACAAGTTGTGCCCCATTAGCAAGAGTTGAAATGCCATATTGTGTTTTGGTTTATGAGATATTCTATAACTCTTACCTTAGAGGTAAGACTTAACCCAATGACTTTCAAATAACAAGTTATGTCCTATGGATAATAGTTGACACTATCACATTATGTTTTGATTATGAGATGTTCTATAACTCTTCCTTTAGAGACAAGACTTAGCCCAAGGACTTTTAAACAACAAGTTACTCTCCACGAATAATATTTGACACTGCTACATTGTGTCTTGATTTATGAGATATTTTATAAATCAAGGTCTTTTAAACAACAAGTTATGCCTCATGGGTAAGAGTTGACACTACCACATTATGTCTTGATTTGTGAGATGCTCTATAACTCTTGCATTAGAGGCTCGAATAAGTCTAAGGACATTCAAACAACAAGTTACACCCCATGGGCTAGTGTTGATACTACCACATTGTGTCTTAATTTATAAGATATTCTATAACTCGCCTTAGAGGCAAAGCTTAGCCGACAAGTTACGCCCCATGAATAAGAGTTGACACTATTATATTGTATCTTGATTTATGCGATGCTCTATTAATCTTGCCTTTAAGACAAAACTTAACACAAAATCCTCCTAAAAGAACAAGTTACGCTCAATGAACAAGTGTTGACACTACCACATTTTTTTTTATTTACGGGATGTTCTATAACTTTTGTCTTAGAAGCAAAACTTAACTCAAGTTTTTCCAAATAACAAGTTATGCTCCACAAGCAAGACTTGACACTACCACATTGTGCCTTGATTTATGAGTTGTTCTATAATTTTTATCTTAGAGTCAAAACTTATCTCAAAAAACTTCCTAACAACAATTCATGCCCTTAAATTTGCTTTGATGTCAAAAAAAGAAAGATCCCTTTGCGGATTATCAAATTTTTTATTGATTAACAAAATATAATAGAAGTTGAGAAAAAGGAAAAAACCGATCAAATAAAATAGAGAAATAAAAAAAAAGAGATTGAGAAAAAAAAAGGCTAGAAAAAAATAAAGATTAAGAAAGAAGTGAATAGTTTAAAAAAATTGAGAAAAATAAAAATGAGAGCAAAAAATAAAAATAAAAATTGAGAAAAATGAGGGAAAAAAAGAGAAATGATAAAAAATAAAAATAAAGATTGAGACAAATGAATTAAAAAAAATGAAGAAATAGATAATGTTTGAGAAAAAAAGAAAAAAGAGAAAAAAATAAAGGTTGAGACAAATGAATTAAAACATGAAAATAAAATTAAAGAAAAAAAAACAAAAAACCTGAAAATAATAAAAATAAAAATAGAATTTGAGAGACAAATGAGTATGGAAAGTTTAAAAATATTTGAGGAGTAGAGGGCAAAATTGTACTTGTACTATACTAAAAAGGAAAGAAAAGCTAGTCTTTAAACACTTTTCTTATTGGGATCAAAAATTCAAAGTCACCCACTATTGAGGTTATAGCATGTAATTTCCTGCCTATTTATGTATTTACACTCCAATCAAACTTTGTCAAGTTTAAATAATACTAGATATTTTTTCATATATGTTAACTTAATATTTTTAACTACCTATTTTACCGAATACTAGTCTATGGAAACCATCCATGTTATTTAATACACATCTTGAATTGCTAATGGTATATTATAGATGATACATATATATTTACAAAATAAAATTTAAAATAATAAAAAAAGTAACAATTCTTAATTTTAGTTAAATATTTTTGTACTCTTGATGCTACTTAAGTGATATATATATAGTAATCTAATTTAAGAGCAAATTAAGCATATACTTGGATATGGAATTTGAAGCATAAAGAATAATTTTTTAATCAAAATTTCTAAAGAGACAACAAAAAATGGTAACAAACCAAATGGGTAAAGGTAATGGAAAACCACACACCTTAGTGCATTGGTTAACAATGGCGTTAGTTTTTTTTTTGATAAGGCGTGAAAGGTTTGTATCAAATGACTTGATGTAAGATGTGTAGTACCCACATTTTATAAGAACACGTTCCCCAGAAGTTGACATGGGAATAAATTCATTTTAAATTCACCGCTTACCTACTCTAATATGATTCCACACAACTCTAATATGATTTTCTAGTTCAAAGGTCAACCGATATCAATATCAACTTTCGAAAATTTGAGTTCACTAAACTTACCATTGAACAACATCGAATCAATGAATTTGTTATAGTGATGATTAAATCCAACTGATTGATCTCTCCAGAAAGTAAAAACACATAATTAATATAAAAAATTATTCAACACTTTGCGACAAAAAAAAGAAGAAAATATGAAGTTACTTGCTAGAGTTACTACACATTGTGCAAATTCGAAAAGATGATTATGCATATTTTCACATAACATGTTTAAATTAGTATACATGTGTGTGTATATATATATATAGACAGACTATATTGAATTTTTGGTTTCATGTTTTTTTTTATTACTATTTTTTTGGTTTCATGTTATTGGAGGAAAGTTTTTTTATTTTTTTTTATTTTTTTGGTTTCTAGATATTCTATTTGAAATTTTTGGGTTGTCCTCTTTTAGTTAGAAATGGTTAATTTTTGTAGATGGTTGAAAAGGAATCCTAATTTTATGAGGAAGGGCTTTTTTTTTCTTGGTAATATAGTCAATATTTAATATTATTAAAGCAATAAAAAAAGGTAAAAAAGATGATTTTGTAAAGCGGAGTCTTTTATTGAAGGACAAAAAGTTCAAACAATATTCTAAGGTCCTTTTTCCTTGGTAATATAGTCAATATTTAATATTACTAAAATAATAATAAAAAAAAGGTATAAAGACAATATTGTCTAAAATAGAGTCTTTTAATGAATGGCAAAAAGTTCAAACCATATTTCTAACGTCCTTCACACTTTTAATATATATATATATATATATATATATATATTATCAATATTTATTTATTTTTACTTTTTAGAAATCATGATAATTTTCATTTTAAAAATTGACGTAACAAATTACTTTTCAAAATAAAAAATGAAGAATATTAATTAAGAATATAAGTTAATAACGTTTTATAATGAAATAAATAAGCATGATAAAAATAATTTTTAAGAAAATAATGAAACTTTAATATCTATTTATATAAGTAAAACTGATATGAAGTTATAACTTTATAAATATATTTTTAAGTAGGTAATACAAACAATAAGCAATAAAAATAGAGATATATTTTATAATAAATTTACAAGAGATAATTATCTATCTATATTTTAAATTACAATTTCAAAAATATTTTATTAGTGACGATTAATACTTATTTATTTATTTTTGGTAAAAATAAATAATTTATTCTATCAAGTAAAGAGTTTACAAAACTAGACAGAGCTAACCAACTGTCTCAAAAAAGAAAAAAAAAATCAATTGTAAGTGAAAGTAGGACTCACACTAACAAACCTGAGCAATTGAGTTAAAAGTGACAAAAGAATCTCAAAATAAGGTGTAGGTGATTCAAGTTTTAATAATTGAGAGTATGTGACAATTACTTTATTATGGATTAAGAAAGTTGAGGAAGTTTGAGAATAACCTACAATTTTTTTAATTTACACTTTGATCCAAATGTTAACCTAATATTGTAGGAAACAAAGAGAAAAAAACGTGCATCTCTCTCTCTTCTCATCCATTGTTATTTTTTCTCTCTTTGCAATATTTTTTGTTTATTGTTGTTGTTGTTTTATTCATCATCTTCTTCTTCATTATCATTTCCATCTTCTTGTTGTTGACCATTGTTGTTGTTGTTACCGCTGTTGCTGCTACTTGACTAATTTTTTAGGTCAAATTTTATTTCGTACATCACTTTGACATTACTTCATAGGTGACTTTGGTAAGTAAAATTATGATTTTTAGTTGATTTTGTCATCTAGGTGCACTGCTATTGCTATTTTTTTAAATAATGAAAAGAAGAACTCGAACATGAATTCAATATATAAGTCATCTGTTCCAATAGATGACTCGTCTATTGAGATAGATGAGTCATCTGTTGCAACGAAAGACTCATATGTTGGGTTCATATTTATGATTCTATAGTGCTGCAACATGAATTGAACAGATGGGTTATCTGTTGCAACAGATTAATCATCAAATGCAATAGATTAGTTAGTTGACGCAATAAATTAGTCATTTGTTGGAACAAATGAATCATCGATGCAACAGATGAATCATCTGTTGCTACAGATGACTCACATGTATCAACAAAACCCGAAGTTGATTTCAACAAGTGAGTCATCTATTGCAACATAACCTAATTATTATTACTATTACTATTATTATTATTGCCAACCAGTCAATCGTCAATCGGCAGCTGCAGGGTCCTCCTCAACCTTCCCTCTTGTTAATCGAGAGTGACCTTGCTCTCATGGCACCCAACTCCTACTGAATTTCATGAATCTATCTTTTAAGTTTTTGCACGGTGTCTCGCAGAATCACGATGTTCTAATCCGGATCAGCCATATCTAGAACACGCATGCATTAACAAAAAACGTAAAAAACTAAGGAAAGAAAAAGATTCCGACAGTTTTACAAAAAGAAAAAAAACATACCTCAATGGACGGAAAGAGAATCTGCTCATTGAAGAGAAGTGGTTGAAGATCTAATGGTGTTTTTATGAAAGAAAAGATGCAAGAAATAAATAAAGTGGAGTAGAATGAACGAGTAAGGAGTAACCTATTTATAGAGGATTGAATTTGAATGTGTTAGTAAAAAAGCCACGACTGTTCACCTCTTTTTTAATAATTACATTCCTTGATTAAATAAAATTGATGACTTTTCGACTATTTAAATTAAAAAATGGATTTAAATACAAAAAAGGTGAACAATTATGACTTTTCACCTTTCCAATAACCATTTATTTATATTAAATTAATAACCCTTTTCATTGAATTCTTCTAAACATATGACCCATCTGTTGCAACAAGTTAGTTATCTGGTAGATTAAATTAAGCAACTAGCAAGACCTATTTTGATTTCTTTCCAACAGATATGTAATCTGTTGCAATAGTTTACCTGTCTATTTGATAAATTCCAACAAATGAGTCATCTGTTGCAACAAGTAGCTAATTTGTTGATTCAATCAAACTACCTTTCTGTGTTTTGTACACTACTTCATGAGGGGAACTAAAGATACCGAGGATAAAACATTATTTTGTTTTTGGCATTAATGGGAACAAATAGGGTAGGAAGAATAAGGTGTGTGAAAATGGATCTACTTTCATATGTGTGAGATATGTATTACTGATTAGGTTATCATGACAAACATATATAAAGTATAATGATTTTGTAAATATTATTTTTTATCGATTAGAGATTGATTATTAAAATAAGATCTTGCCTTTAACAGTTAAGTTTGGTAGGTTCGAACTGATAAGGCTGAGGGACTTAGAAGGTGGTGTGGATACCCTGCTACAGTGTAATGATGGTTTTGCTAATATTTATGTTTATGTGTGTAGTTTGAAGAAGGGATAAAGATTTGATAGCAGTGTAGATATTTAATAGTGATAGTACTGGTTTTAAGGGTTCAATGGATTGTTGAAAGGCCTCTGAATCCTCCAACTGCAGCAAACAAGAATGAAAATCCCATAAAATGTGTCCAAGGTTCAAATTTATATGGATGGTTGCTCAGGGAGATAATTATAAAGCATAAGGTATTGTAGGAGAATATCTCCGAGAGAAGGGGAGAGGGGGTAGTTTTTGAAGACTATATAATCTCAAACCTTACTATAGAAGAAACACAAGGTTTTAAAGGAACTCATCTAAAATGATCTCTGTAAAATATGCTTTAAGGGATGATTTTTTCGGAGAAATTAGATCTTAGACTGTGAAATGCACACTCATCTAAAGTTGGGAGATATGCAACAATAGGTGTGGATACTTTTAATCTGTACTTTAGATGAGTGTGCATTTTACAGTCTGAGATCTAATTTCTCACGAAAAAAATAATCCCTCGAAGCACATTTTACAGTGTGCATTTTAGATAAGTTTCTTTCAAACCTTGTGTTTCTTCTGTAATAAGGTTTGAGATGATATAGTGTTCAACAGCTCACTCCTTCCTCTTACAGATATTCTCCTATAACACCTTCTGCTCTATAATCATCTTCCTGAGCAATCCATCCATATAAATTTGGACATGTGCAATTTCTATGGGATTTCTAGTCATGTTTGTTACAGTGAGAGGATTCAAAGGCCTTTCAACAATCTATTGAACCCTTAAAACCAGTCCTATCACTATTAAACATATTCATTGCCATCAAATTTGTATCCCTTCTCCAAATTATACACATAAATATAAATATTAGCAAAACCATCATTAGACTGTAGCAAAGTATCCACACCATCTTCTAAGTCCCTCTGCCTTATCAGCTTGGACATACCAAACTTAACTGTAAAAGGCAAGATCTTGTTTTAATGATCAATACCTAATCGATAAAAAACAATATTCACAAAATCATTCTACTTTATATGTGTTTTCATGATAAATTGATCAGTAAAACATACCTCGCACATATAAAGTACAATGATTTACAAGCAGCTTATTCCTCCGAGAACCCATATTTACTCTAGCCTTTTAAGTTGGTCGATCGAAAGTTGATCCCGCTTTCACTTTCCTTTGTTTAGGAGACATCTTTTATCTACAAACAAGAGAAAAATAAAAAAAATTACAATTGATCTCTGCATAATTTAAAAAAAAGGTAATACAAAATTCAATAAATACAACACATTTCAATAATAATTCCAACAGATGACCCATATGTTGCAATAACTGACCCCCTTGTTGCAATAGATTACACACCTATTGTGACAGATGACCAACCTGTTAAAATAAATATGTCATCTATTGGAAGATCTGTTTTGATTTATTTCAGTAGTTGTTTCATCTGTTGTAACAAATGGAGAATCTGTTGGAAAATCTATTTTAATTTATTTCATTATCTATTTCATTTGTTGCAACAAATGGGGAATCTGTTTGAAAACCTATTTTAATATCTTCCAATAGATTTTTCACCTATTGCAACACCAACAACAAAACCAACACCAATACGAACAACACCAATACCAACACACCAACACTGATAGAACAACACCAACATCAACAACAACATCAAAAAAACATCAACAAGGATTTTTAGTTTATGACATTCAGGTTTTGAGTTCTTTCAACAGATGACCAACCTATTGCAATTGGTATGTTATCTGTTGGAAGATCTCAAGGGTCATGACTTCGATTATTTAATTAAAAAATAATTTGTAAATAAATAATAAGTGAAAAATATGATATACACAAGATTTTATTTTGTATCTATTTAATTTAAATAACTATTTTACATCAAAGAAGACATGATAAATTTCAATGATAACATGACAAGAACAGAGAAGAAGACAAGAAGACAAGAATATCATAGAATATAAACCAGTAAAAACACATACCTCGTGTATATAGATCTATTATTTTGGTTTTGGTGGTGATGAGATCCGAATTCTCAGGCGAAAGAGGGGAGAAAAGACAGAAAAAGATGAGATGGTTGCGGTTGGTTTAAATAAAAAAGAGAGAGGAGAAAAGAAAAGTATTTTTTTGAGAGATAAAATTATAGAGATGGTTTGAATATTTATTGGCGGTAGTTTTGGTATTTTAAAAGACAAGATGGTGTCATTGAAAAGACAAGACAAGATAAGAGACTTTTGACTTTTGAGTTATCCTTAAAATGTTTGAGCTTATTTATCTTTATTTTATTTCAAAAAGAAAATTGCTTTATCCAACAGATGGGTAATCTGTTGCAATAGATATTCTATCTGTTTGATATTTTCCAATAAATGTGTCATCTGTTGTAATAAATGTCTATATCTGTCTGATAATTTTTAACAAATAATTCATCTGTTGCAACAGATTACCCATCTGTTGTAACAGACATCTGTATTATTTGATAATTTTCAACAGATGTGTCATTTGTTGCAACAGGTTAGTCATATGTTTGTTCAATTTAAGCTATTATTAATAATAACTAAATTGATTTAACAAAAATTAAAGATGAATTGATACGTTTAATTACAATTGATCTCATTGCAATTACATGATCAACTGTTGTGTTCATTCTGAGTAGGGTGATCAATTGATGAATTTTACTTGAAATGGTTCAAATCAAGCCATTAATTGTAATAACTAAATTGATTTAGCTAAAGTCAAAGATGAATTGGTAAGTTCAATTGTAACTGAACAATTGATCTCATTGTAATTATATGATCAACTGTTATGTTCGTTCTGAGTAGGGTGATCAATTGACCAATTTTACTTGAAATGGTTCAAATCAAGCCATTAATTGTAATAACTGAATTGATTTATCAAAAATCATAGATGAATTGATACGTTCAATTACAATTGGTCAATTAATCTCATTACAATTACATGATCAACTGTTGTATAATCTATTACATCAGATTTAACCTTCTGCAATAGATGATTCATCTATTGGAAATTATCAAACAAATAATCTTATCCGTTGCAACAAATGGCATACCCGTTGCAATAGAGGATTTTATTTGTTTGGTCATTTCAAACATATCTGTTGCAATAGATTAGTTTATCTGTTTGGTCATTTCCAAATGTTTTTAATTGTTTCAACAGATGACTCTTATGTTGAAAATTATCAAACAGATATGGACATGTAATTAACTAAGTAATTAATTAATATTAATATTAAATTAATACTAAATTTATTTTTAGTTGCAATTGAACTTAATAAATGAAAACTAATTTTCGTGAAATTAATATTATTTATATTAAAATAGATAGAATTTATTCATTTTAAAAAATTAATTAAGATCAACTGGAACCAAATTAATATTTTCAAAACTTGCCATTCCTTTTCAAAATATAAATCAACCCATACAAATCATCCATTTATGGAAAAAATATTTCATCATTTCAAATCTCGAGTTCTCTATTTTTTATTCCT
This sequence comes from Capsicum baccatum var. pendulum, assembly GCA_030864225.1. NCBI lineage: Eukaryota > Viridiplantae > Streptophyta > Magnoliopsida > Solanales > Solanaceae > Capsicum > Capsicum baccatum. Next base: position 111,557,162 of record CM061550.1, read on the forward strand.
CTCTTAATAATACAAACAACAACTACTCAACATATTGCTCAACCCTTCACAACAGATCGATTTTCTTCCCATTTCCGACCACATAGTTTAGTTGTTATTTTCGACTTCCTTCTTGCTTGTATGTATCATTTTCTCTCTCTTCACAGGTAACAGAGTTTGAGAAGAGTTATACATTTGTTGTTTTTCTAAAAATTAGGGTTTTTTAGTTAATAATAAAAAAAGATTTATAGTTGTATTATCTTCGAGAATGATTTAACAATTTTAAGTTTTAATACTAAAAACGTAAGAAGAACTCGAGAAAATCCTAGTTTTTGTTGCAGTGTTTTGTTGACTGTCGTGGTATTGTTGGATGGTATTTGTGGTGTTGTTGGTGGTTGTAGGTGGTGTTTCGTATTATTGGTATTGGTAGTATTGTTGTTGTTGTTGTTGGTGGTGGTGGTATTGATATTGGTGATGGTGTTGGTATTGATGGTGGTGTTGGTATTGGTGGTATTGATGGTGTTGGTGGTGGTGGTGGTATTGGAAATATGAAAAACCTAATTCAATTTTATCCACAGATGGTCCATATTACAAAACATGGGTAATCTGTTGGAAGTTATCAAAATAGAACTGCTACTTGATTTAATAACTTTCAAGAGATGACCTACCTGTTGCAATAGGTGAAATAACTGTTGCATGATATTAAAATAGGTCTTCAAACAGATTTCCATCTATTGCAACAAATGTTTTCATTGGAAGAAAACAAACTAGGAGGAGTGGAGTGGAGGGGTGACTTAAAAGACACCCTTCCTTCAATCCCTAAGAAGGGTTTTTAGTTAAAAGTAATAAAAGAGTTTGAAAATGAGGTGTAGGTGACTCAATTTTAATAATTGGGTGTAGGTGACAATTAATTGATTATGGTTAAGAAAATTGAGAATGACCCATAAGTTTTTAATTTACACTTTGATCCAATGTAACCCCTAATATAATTAGAAATAGAGGAAAAAAAATACCCCCGTTTCTCTTTCTTCGTATTTTTATTATTGTTTTCTCTCTCTTTGATTTTTTTTTGATTTGTTGTTCATTGTTGCTTTTTTTTTGCTTTGCTTGCTTTATTCATAAACGTCTTCTTTAATATCATCATCATCTTCTTCATTATCATCTCTTCTTTGTTCATCATTATCATCCGCTTCTAGTTGACCAAATTTTGAGGTCAAATTTTGTTCGTATATCACTTGGGCATTACTTCTTAGGTGATTTTGGTAATTTAAATTATGATTTTTAGTTGAATATCTCATCTGGGTACACTGCTACTTCTGTTTTCTCAATAATGGATAGGATCTGAACATGAATCTAACAGATGCGTCATCTTTTGTAATAGGCGAGTCATCTGTTGCAATAGAGTAGTTATCTGTTGAACAGATAAACAACTGTTGGATTCGTGTTATAGGGTATATATAGTGTTGTAACATGAATCCTAACAGGTGAGTCATCTTTTGCAAGAGATCACTCATCTGTTATGACAGGTTAATAACCTATTGCAACAAAATACCCTGTCCACGTGCTATGGTAGTGCTTCGAGCTCAATATGGAACTCAAACTCATGAGTACTCATATCTATAATATTCGGTGGAAAGATATATAATGGAATATAGTGAGAATATATATAATGGCATGAGTACTCATCTCGATATTAATTCAATGCCTCCTGGAGAATATTGGGTTGTCCTATAGAGATTTTGGAGAGACTAATATCTCCTCCATATATTAACCCAGGCACTATCAAATCGGGAAGAAGGCGATATAAGAAAATGCATGGATTCGGAGAATCATTTCCATTAAGAAAAAAACAAATGCTCTGTATGAAAGAACGCTGGCCACAAAAGAACAACATGCCTAGATCATAATGCACCACGATCGTTGTAATAATCTTGTGTTGTTTGTTATGGACTTTGATAATTTTAACTTATTGTTGGAAATATAAATGTTATTATTTATTATATAAGATATGTTCTTATTAACTTGCGCATCATTAAAAAAAGTTAAGAGAACTAAATTCAACAGTCTACAAAAATATTTTCAACAGATTATCTATATGTTGCAACAGATGGACTTTTGCTAGAAGAACACAATATAGTTTATCAAATTGGGATTGTGTTCAACCAACAGACAACCAAACTATTGCGACAGACGAGCCATCTGTTGGAAGAACACAATACACTTTCCTAGTTCTTGCCACTGGTTTGTGATCTTCCAACGGATGACCAATCTGTTTCAACAGATGGTCTATCTGTTGGAAGAACTCAAATCTCTTGCTATTACTACTGGATTCAAAATTGTGTCAAACCCTCAAACCAAATCTGGTAAAAAAAAAGAAATACAATAAAAATCCATTAAACAAGAAATAAAGTCAAAATCGACCAAATATAGATTTTTGAATCCATTACATACAAAAATACAATAAAAAAATAAAATAAAACAAAACATAAATGTTTACACTATGTTCCTCCTCCCTTATGTAGATTCGATATAATAAATCGAAATACATACGCTAAAATAAAAAACATAACCTAACTACTACTACTACTACTACTACTACTATTATTATTATTATTATTATTATTATTATTATTATTATTATTATTATTAGTACTACTACTACTACTACTACTATTATTATTATTAATGTTGTTGTTGTTGTCAACCAGCCAATTGTCAACCGACAGCAGTGGGGCCCTCCTCAGCCTTGCTCTCATGACGCCCAAATCTCATAGGAGTTCATGAATCTGCCTTTTAAGTTTCCGCAAGGTACCGCACGAAATTGTGTCCCAATTCAGATCAGTCATATCTAGAACACGCTTGGATTAACGAAAAACATAAAAAACTAAAGAAAAGAAAACAGTCAGAATTTAATACATCGTATACTACCAACTGTCAGTTTTACAAAAAAAATACCTCAATGGACGAAAAAGGAATCTGCTCGTTGAAGAGAAGTGGTTGAAGATGTAATGGTGTTTTTATGAAAGACAAGATGCAATAAATAAATAAAGTGGAGTAGACTGAACGAGTAAGGAGGGACCCTATTTATAGATGAGTAAATTTGAATGTGTTAATCAAAAATCCATGACTGTTGACCTTTTTTTTAATAATTACATCCCTTAATTAATTAAAAAAAAAGTGAATAGTCATGACTTTTCACCTTTTCAATAAGTCTTTATTTATATTAAATTAATAATAACCCTTTCCATTGAGTTCTTCTAAAAATATAACCCATATGTTCCAACATGTTAGTGATCTGTTGGATCAAATCAAACAACTAGAAAGACCTATTTTGAAAAGACAAGACAATGTCATTAGAAAGACAAGACAAGAGAAGAGACTTTTGACTTTTGAGTTATCCTAAAACTATTTGAGCTCATTTTATCTTTATTTTATTTTGAAAAGAAAATTTCTGTATTATAAATCCAATAGATGGGTAATCTGTTGCAATAGATATTCTATCTGATTGATAATTTACAACATATTGGTAATCTGTTGCAATAAATGTATATATCTTTTTGATTATTTTCAACAGATACGTTATCTGTTGCAATAGGTTGATCGTCTGTTGTAACAATGTCTATAAGTGTTTGATAATTTTCAACAGATATATCATCTATTGCAATAGGTTAGTCATCTGTTGGAACTGTTATCAAATTATTTAAATTTCTCCCAACAGATGGGTCATCTGTTGCGACAGATAAATGATCTATTGGATGAAATTAAAGTCTTGGACATGTCATATATTGGAATAGTTGTTAGGAGTTCATCCAACAAATGATTTATCTATCACAACAGATGGATAATCTGATATAATAGATTGTCATATATTGCATTAGATAAACTATCTGATGCAACAGATAGTTCATCTATTGATAAAAAATAAATTAGTAGCAAGATTTTGTTCAATAGAACAACAACAATAACTCACCATTTAATATCAATACACCATTTTTTAACCTGAACAACAACAACCCACAAATAATAAATCAACCCAGCAATACAACACACACAACATGCACACAAAGAACCATCTGTTTTGATAAAAAATGTTGTTGTTTTGTTTGTACAAACACAAACACCAAAAAATAAACTTCAAAAAAACATAACAAACACCAACAAATTGAATCAACAGTTCGACAATAAGAACTATAGTAACAACAACAAATTGGGGTTTTCTTGAGTCCCCAGTTAAAATTTAAGCAATAAATATTTAAATTGTTAACCAATACTAGAGGAGAAGTTGACTCAAGTTCCTTTTTTTTCTTCATAATTTAAAAGCCTAATATTTTACATGTGAAAGTTAAAAAGAAATGATGAAGAACTCAAAACTGTTATCGCCAGAGAATGTTGTCACTTCGGTTGATAGTTACGAGTGGAAAAGGAACTCAAAACTATTTATCACTACAACTTGAAGAGAGAAATTTGCAGAACTATTGATAAGAAGAAGTTTGAGAGAAACTATCGAAGAGAGAGAGGGGAGAGAGAGATGGTTGATTTGGAGAGAAGAGGGGTGTGGGTTGATTTGTATTTTTAAAAAGATTAGAATGTTTTGAAAATACTAATCAATTCTACCAAAACTTAATTAAGTTTCTTAATAGTGTTTGACTCTTTAAGTTGCTCAATGTCACCAATATCACATTCAAGACTTAAAAGACACCTTTCCTTTAATTTTCTTAAGAAACCTAGAGAGTCATTACTCAGAACTAAGAGCTATCACTATAATATCAGTAATCATCCAGTGCAAACAAAATAAAAAACTCATGGCATAGAAATCAATTATTGTACATGTGTAGACCATTTCCTTTATTACCTCCCTCTGATGTGTATATGAACAATTATCTCTTTGCAGACTCTATCAATCTGGTACTACTCTACTGGAACCCAATTTTATTCCTTTCTCTCCTAATAGTATTGACCACCATAGAAAATACATAACAAATAATAACATTTTTTCTGATTTTCCCAGCTAGTTGTTGCTAGCTACTTGCAATCCTATGAACACTAAGCCATAATAACATTCTGTACCACAATCCACTAGTTACCAAAAAAAAATGATCATAACTATGACCAAAGACACAACAGAAATCAAAAACTCCAAATTTTGCTAGTCTATCAACTCTTGCAAGCCTTTTAAATAAGGCAAGCCATAAGATAAAATTATGCCTCGAATGAATGCTAGCTTGGAGAACAATACTTTTCCAAGGAATTTTTGGAGGTCTAGTAGCATGGTTGTCCCTCTCACTGTTAAATGGCTAATCTTGCATGGAAATTACCCTGCAACCCAGGAGCTTGCATAGTAACTCTTTTGATTGCATCACTTTTCTGATTGCCCAAGTAGCACTTTTAGGAATGCAACAATCCTCAACACCATTACCCTTCACATAGTATATATGCATCCACTTTATCCAAATGCTATCAACTTCAGTAGCTAAGGTCTTAGTTGTTTAGCCATAGCAACCTTGTTCTAATTACATATGTTTAGTATATTCCCCTCCCCCCACTTGTTCCAATTATATAGTTTAGTATATTTCTCCCCCTACTACCTTAGGCAGACTTGTCCATAGGAACATCTTACAATGGATATTAATAAGCTTCATGATCTTCTTGAGAAGTATAAAGACCGGCGCCCAATAAGTTTGTATGCGAAACACAATAGACTTTATCAGTTGAAGCTTGCCTAAGTACGCTGAACAACTTTATTGACCAATACTTCCTTATTTTCATAATTTTTTCACTAGAGAAAAGCATTGTTGTACTGTTAGTTTTCTAAAGAAAAGTGGAACTTCAAGGTACTTGAATGGGAGAGTCCCTTCATAAAATCCCAGAGTCTGCATAATCTGTTGTTTCACTAAGTGTTTAATACCTAATATGAATATTAAACTCTTTTCTTGATTGTCCTGTAATCCTAAAGCTGCAAAAAATTTATGAAATATTTGCTGTAAAATCTTTATAGAGGTAGTGTCATCTTGCAAAACACCAATAAATCATCTGCAAAACAGATGTGCACTAAATTAAGCTTTTTACACTTGGGTGAAACTGGAAGTTGGGATCTAAAGTAATCATGGTGAGTTCCCTATGAAGGTATTTCATAGCAATCACAAATAGATAAGGTGACATAGAATCCCTTTATCTAATCCATCTCTTACCTTGAAAAGGTTTAGTATGTCCACCATTGAGAACAAGTGAATAAGAGACAGTTATGACATACTCTATTATCCAACCAATAAATTTTTGACGAAAACCCAGTGTTGGTGAAGTATTACAAAAATTATAATTGAAAAATACAGAAAATGAAGAAAATACAATAATCTTCTTCTTGGCTGAGGTGCGGATATCTTGCTCTCTTTAAGGAGATTCAAGCCCACTACAACAAATATTTTCACCAATCCAGTAGTATTTTTCTTGACTTGTCCCCTCCAGGAATAAACAACCTTCTCAGAAAGTACAACTCAACAAACTTTGGACAAGAGTTGAGTTCAAAACTCCACAAAAAACATCTCCTTTCAACTTCTAAATTCTCCTTTTTACTAATTTTTATGCACTCTATATTTTCTTGTACTTTCAAAAAATATGCAAGACCACCTCTATTTATAGGTGTGGAAATCTTTCATGCAATGAATAAGAAGAAAGTGGGTAATAAAATAGATCAATGAATAGAGAAATTATGTCTTGAAAGTTACATGGGTTACTAACATAATGATGAAGATAATGGACAAATACAGAATTAAAGGTTACATGAACTTCAAGAAAAATATTGGCCAAATTCAACCACTGCTTTTCAAGAGTCAAATGTAATTAAGTTGCAACACGTCCATATGCCTTAAACGACTATCAACTTAATTGACATATAATGTCATTAGTAATCAGCATAAAGATAACAATGAATGAGGAGTAATACTACTGTTGCACGATAGTGGCAGTAAAAGGATTAAGAAAATTGTTCCAAAAGTCATTGTAACTTAAGTCACTAAAAAACAATCTAACATAAAGTCAATTGGTAAGTAGTTCCAAAAACATTTCATTAAGAGATATATTTAATAAAAATATTAAAATGCTCTTATGAATCTTCAATATCTCACTCATTTTAATATTAATAAGAGAGTCTACTAGCTAAAGCAAGCCTACCATACATAATGAAGGTGTGCTATGCAATGAACCTCTACTTAGTAAAACAATAAGTTTTTATTCCGGAGTCGTAGTGGTCTCTGACTTGAACTATGATTGGTTGAGGAAAATAAAAAGTTACTTCTTGCACATAATAGACGAGGTATTGACATGAACTTTATAGATAACACGTTACAACCTTCTGCTATCCTGATTTTATGAGTGTTTTTTGAGAATGATCCTAATTCTCATAGAAAACGACCAACTTCTACACTCACATAGGTGAAATATGTAGAGAGTGCTCATATAATTTTAGCACACCACTCATACGAGATACAAATTTTCATTAAGAGTTCTTAAAACTCAACCTCACAATCATTATAATAAGATGCACTCATATCATAAGAAAAAATAAAAATAGTGTATTTTTCTTTTTACAAAAAGTTATCATGTGATTCATTTTTCTCATTGAACGTGGTTATAGGATCTCTGTTTCCCAAATTGGGTTTCCTCACATCTGACTTAAGAATTTCTTGGCTTCACTTCCTTCCTCCTCGATGTGCTCCAGAGCTTTTATTTTGCTAAGACCTTAGTCAACGGATCCGCAAGATTATCACAATATTTGACATAATCAACATTAATGATATCATTTGTCAAATATGAGTTCACATTATTGTGTTTTCTCCTTATAAGTTTGGATTTGCCATTGTTATAATAGTTTTGTACTCTACCAATTGCAGTGGTGCTATTACAATGAATTAAAATAGGAGAAATTATTTTTCAAAATAAGATATTAGAAATAACAAATCTTTCAACCAATTATCTTCCTCACTAGCTACTAGCTAACGCTAAAGCACTTAGTTCGGCCCCCATGGTAGAGTTAGCAATAATTGTTTGCTTTTTTAATTTGCAACAAATAACACTACCACCAAAAATAAAAATATAATCAGTAGTAGATAAGGAATGACCTAATGAAGTGTTCTAATCGGCATCACAAAAGCCTTCAAGTACAGTAAGATATTTTATTTATAGAGCATAGCACAAGTTTTTGTTCCAATTAAATATCTCACTACTCTCGTTATAGCATGCCAATGTTCATTAACTGACTTGCTAGTAAACCTGCTAAGTATATCTGTTATACATGCAATATCAGGCCTTGTTCAATCAGTCACATATCTCAAATTTTCAGTTGTTCTAGCATATTCCTTTTAGTTTATTAGATCATTTTCACTTTCAACAGGAAACAAGTGAACACTGGAATCAAAAGGAGTTACAACATGCTTGCAATCAAAAATTATATTTTTTTCAAAATTTTCTCAATATAATGTGACTGGTCAAGAAAAATTCCATCACATGTTTTAGTAATTTTTATTTCTAAAATAAAATTTGCCGCACCAAGATCTTTCATATCAAGATGGCTTCTAAGAATATTTTTAGTTTATCCAATAACATTCATGTTAGAGCCAAAGATACAAAAATCATTAACATATAGGCAAATAATAACATGTGAATTATTCCAAAACTTATGATATATTCATTTATCACATTCATTTGTTTTAAACCCATTATCAATCATACAAGAATTAAACTTTTCATGTCATTGCTTTGGTGTCTGTTTTAAGCCATATAGGGATTTAATAAATTACATACTTTGCTTTCTTGTCCTACTTTAATAAAACACTCGGGTTGTTCTATGTATATCTCCTCATCTAGGTGCCCATTTTAGAAAATCAGTTCTTATATCCATTTGATGAATTAGTAAATCAAATATTGCAACAATAGCAATTAAAAGTCTAATGGATGTAATTTTGGTTATTGGAGAAAAATTATCAAACAATTCTATGCCTTCTAGTTTCTTAAAACCTTTAACCACTAGCCTAGCCTTGTATTTATCAACAGATCCATCCGATTTTAATTTCTTATGTAAGTCCCATTTACATCCAATTATCTTACAACCCGGTGGTAAACCAATTAGCTTTTAAGTTTTACTAGAAATTAGTGATTCCATTCCATCATTTACAGTCTCTTTCCAAAAAATAGCATCATGAGAAGATCAAACTTCTTTTCAAGTAAGAGGGTCATCTCCAACATTAAAAACATAATAATTAGGACCAATTTTTTTCTACTCTAGGTCTTTTACTTCGTCTTAACTCAAAGTCATCAATTTCTTTATTTCTCAAAATAGAAGTAGAGAACCTAGGTAGTGACAAAATATTTTCTTTAATTCTTTGACCCTCACTATTTTTAGAATCAAAAGAAAATTTATTTTCATGAAAAATAGCATCATCAGATTCTATTATAATACGATCTTCAAGATTAAAAAAATTATATGTTGTACTATTTGACGTATAACCAAGAAAAGCACAAGTAGTAATTCTTTTACCAAACATAGAGATTTTAGGATCCATTAACCATACATACACTAAGCAATCCCAAACTCTTAGATATTTCAAATTTAGCTTATGAACTTTCCACAACTCAAAAGGTGTTAATTTGGTCTTTTTATAAGACACACGATTTAACACATAACAAGCAGTCAAAAGTGCTTCATCTCAAAAATTTAGAGGGGCACTTGACTCAATGAGCATGACATTAGTCAACTCAACCAAAGTTCTATTCTTTATTTTCACTATTCCGTTAGATGCAGGAGAATAAGGAGTAGTAGTTTCATGAATTATACACAATGATCTAACAAAAGTATTATACTTATTTGACTTATATGCACGACCTCTATCACTTCTAATTCTTTTTATTTTCTACCAAACTGATTTTCAACTTCATGGAGAAAAGTTTTAAAATTCTCAAAAGCATCTCTTTTATTTTTTATTAAGTAAACATATGTAAGCTTAGAAAAATCATCAATGAAGATAAAATATCTATTTTCTCCATGAGTTTAAATTTTTCTAAGTTTACAACTACTCCCCCCGTTCGATTTTACTCGTCACAAATGGAGATGACACATCGATTAAGAAAATAATGATTGGTAGTATAACTTTAAAATATTTTCCCATTAATGATTATGCCATGTTGTTTAATTAAAGTCAAATTCCAACATTGGTGGAGTAATTATTTGAAAGATACCAAAGCATCTTTTGGGTGAAGAGTATATCAAACTTTTATACTCTTAATGGTAGCCTTTTATACTCTTAATGTAGTTCATCCATTTTTGTTAATTGAATTTTAAAAAAAAAATTATTTTTTAGTGGAATTGTAGTAAAAAATTTGGAGGGAAAAAACTAAAACTTCTGCATTATTTGTATAATAACATTTTGAACTTTACCACCAAATATTTCATTATAAAAATGCTTTAGTGACATGAGATTTCAAACAACAATGGATACAAAACAAAATCAATCAAGTCTAGTGAACCATATAGATTTAAATGTTTTAGTTGAGTTGAATAATTCTCATATACCAGTTCTCAATATTGCTATGACTCACTATTTGATCCTAATTTTAGTTCAAGTGATTCAACAAATGAATTGTAAGACTTCTCAAAATTCCAATAATTTTTTTTGGCCCTCCTGCATTAATAATGTCAATTTTTTATTTGAATTATATTTAGGGATGTTAAAAGAATAATTTGAAAAAGTTTTAGAATTTTGAAAGGGGTTCAAGGTCATAAGTTTCAGAATTTTGAAAGGGGTTTGAGGTCATTTTAGGATCCTGAGGCAATGCGGGTCTGTGATATTGGCGTGCCACGGAGGTTAGCCTCCGCGATATTGGCGTGGCATAGAGGCTATCCATTATGATAACGACATGCCACACTTATGTTTTAGTTTACTCCAATTTTTGTTTTATTCACTTGGGGTGAGGGGCTTTTAATATTTTACCCCATATACGACCTTAAAACATAAAATAACCTCATTCCCTTCAATTTTCAAATATCAAATCACTCTCTTTCTCTCTCAAACTCAAAACCCAAGAACATTCAAAAAATTTATAGTGAATCCATCATCCGAGCTCTAAACTTTAAATTATTTTCAATTCCTTATGTATGTCAGGCATGTATCTCATTCTCTAACTTTAATATTACATTATGACATTTATTTACTCATTATACATGTGGGTTAAATTGATAGATTTGAAATTGGGTTTAGGAGTTTTAATTGGTACTACTTGAATGACTTTTTTCATGTTTTAAATTGTTGGTTTATGCTTTAAATTTATGATTTTTGGACTGATTGGATGTATTATTATGGGAATTAGAAGGTTTCCCCAAATTGATGACTTTTTGGCTTGGTAATAGCATTAACCTCAACTTTGTGAATTTGGTTTTTGAAACATGGATAATTACATAATTCAACTTATTTAGGAACTCATACTATTGCATTAATGGATAATTGGTTAAAACAGATCTGAAAGGCCCTTGGTGGCCATGGTTTAGATTCTAAAATGGAACCTGGGAGTATAATGATTACATGGATTGGTTTGGCATGATTATATAAGCTTGAAAGCATAATTGGTATGATGATACCAAGTGGTAAATGTCTTAATATAAGATTCCTGGGTTAATGGTTGGGTTTATGTGTAAATTGTCTTAAATTGGGCTTAAAGGGAATTGTGTAACTCACCGTAAAGGTGTAGTCCTGGGAGGACTAATACTAAAAACCACGTTTGCCGGTGTGGGAGTCTATATGATCGTGTGCATTGTTCACACACTATATTTTCTTAGAATGATTAGAGCCTTGGTGTCTTTAGCCCTTCCTTCGGATTTCTTGGTTCATGCGGATAACATACATTGGGGCACTTTCAGAAGGGGATGCTGAACCCATATAGCCCATGGTACCTTTAAGACAGAGTGAGATGCACAGTTCAGGTTAATAGTTTAAACTCACATGTTCATTATCCTTGTCCCTATCCGACATCCTATATATGTATATATGATTGTTGTGTATATGGTTTTGACTGGTGTAAGGTATTGCCATTATTTTATCACTTTCTTTGAGTTACATGCTAGTGCTTATCCCACTGACCATTCCTTAACGCTACATCATTTTATGATATAGGGTCCGAAGGGTGTTTAGTTACTTCTGTGTGACGTTAGGTGTTTCGATATATCTATTGAGTTATTGTGAAGTGGGGAGCCTCCATCTTTTAGAAGGCCTAGACATTTCATCTATTTTCTTTATGTCTTAGTGTTGATATCCAAGTTTGGCTCTCCATGCTTAAAAGTAACATCTTCATACTTCCTGATTGTTAAAGTTCACGAAATACATATACATATACATATTTTTAGGATTGTTAACAAATTATTGATAATCATCCTTACTTTAGGATTTTATCAATTTATTATCATATTTTTGTTTTTCATAATTTATTGATAGTTCTCTGTATATTGGATTTTTTATCAATTCATTATCGTTTTAAACATTTTCACAATCATCTGCACACGTACACAACATGATATCACATTTTTTTTTCAAGTTGACTATATTTTTAATTTTCTTTACAGTTTTTTGTAATTAAATATCGATACCGTCATTTGCACATTATTTAATACAGTCCATAAACGCTAAGTTGGATTAATCTTTTTACACAACATAGTAGTTTGGTGTCATGTCACATCTGATAAGACTGAACAATAATGTCTTATCACATTTGACAATGACACTACCCTTTGGATAATAACTTTACCTATTGGTTAAAAGGATGAAAATCCTTCGGTCAATAATCAAGATCCAAAGGGTGCTCTAAAAAAGGGGGACACCCTTTTATCCCTTAGATAATAATATGAATCCATTTTGACTATAAATAGGGGTGGGGGTTAATATTTTATTGAAGACAAATACACACATATTTTTCTCGTCTCATACACCTCACACCCACGCTTCATCAGATTTCTAATTTTCCTCTCTAAAAACACGGAAAAAATGCGCCCATATTTTTTCCTCCCACATACAAATACACACTTATATTTTTCTCCCATACATAAATACACACACATATTTTTATTCTCTTTCTCCTCTTTCAAACATATAAGAAATACAAAAATACACATAATTTAATGTACAACACATGCATATAAACACACAAAATTGGATCCCTCCTCTTTATCTTCTTCTCTGGCGAGTTGACGTAGGAAAACACAACGAACCAGCACCGCACCCTTCTTCCTCTTTCGTTTCACTGCTGGCTCATCAGAGGTAATGACTGGTGAGCTTCCAACCACCAAACTCACCACGCGCCGCCCCTTCTCTCTCTTCTTTTTGTTACACTACGCCGCAGTTGACCACCGACGGGCAGGCTTTGGCCAAATACACCACCACACATGTCATCAAATTTAACCATCAAACGACCGGTGAACAATACCAATGTCCAGTCGCACTGCCACACGCCTCTCATTTTACTCCCCTTTCCGCCACTATTCATAAAAAAATTGGCCAAATTTGGCTGCGTTCTCATTTTTCAGCATTGTTCTGGCGAACGCCGTTGAAGCAGCGCCACCGTTGCCTTGACTTGTTTGAATGAAGTTGCAACTTTTTTTTATGTTGGCGGGTTACTTGTATTAATCTGGCTGGGGTGGATTTTCCAGCTAATTTTCATTGAAATCGGCTACCACTTTTTCCCTTTTACAGATATTATATATGTGTTTGTGTACATTTTATTATTCTTGTGTGTTTTCTCCAATTTGTTGTGACTAATTTTGGAGAACAATAACATTACTGCGTTCATTCTGGAACTGTTTTTATAGTTTGTCGCCACTAACTTGCTTGTCGATTTGAAGCAATTATTGGACTATTTTCATAAATGTTCTTGCTAATTTGTTGCTCACCATCACATTGTTAGCTGCTTCAAAAATAATTTTTGACTGGTTTTGTCCTTCTTGTTGTATTACATTGATAAGAATAAGATATTACATGATAATGGCCAATGACAATATCTCTCCATCAAATTTTCGAGGCCACCCCATTACAATGAACGAACTTTATTTTCTCAAGTTTAGTCATTTATTTCAAGTATCAATACAGGGCCCATGACAATATCTCTCCATCGGATTTTTGAGGTCACTCTATAACAAAAGACAGATTTTTATTACTCAAGTTTACTTATTTATATCAAAATACATACATGGCTAATGACATTATCTCTCCATCAAATTTTTGAGGCCACCCATAAACAAAGATGATTTTTTATTTCTCAAGTCTGATTTTTTATTTCTCAAGTCTGCTTACTTTATATCAAAATAAATACATGGCTAAGTAAGAAACTCTCATCGGTTTTCGAGTCCCTCAAATGAAAAGACGAATGTTACGAAAACAAATACGTAGTAAAATAAATAAACTCGGGTGATGATGAAATCTTTACAATATCACGAAAACACAAAGGGTTTTACAATTCGTATCTTGGCAAGGCAATTTAGGATGACCGATAAATCGAGCAACCATTTTGCAGTCATGGCGTATCTAAAACTTAATCCGATCCCACTTTATAATGAAATTCTATTTTTGTATATACATATACGTATGTGTTCACACAATTTTAATTTACTTTACTGATTATTTATTTATTTTTAATATTTCTATCAAATTTTTATACATATTCCAGATAATACACTCCGAGGTGATATTTAAAAGGGAGTTTCGAGCTCTATGCTTGTAGTTTAACATTTCACTTGTACAATTGTACACATTAAACATAGTGAAAACTTTACTTTTTGGGGTGTCAGGCAGGAACATTCTTTACTTATATATTTATTAATGCATGTTTAGGCAAACTTAGGACGTTTACATAAAAAAATTAAATTAATCAATTAATTCACACATTTACATAATAAACATTGTATAGTTTGTCTTTTTAAGTAAAAACATTATTTTTCTCTCCATAACTTCGATCAATAGATAGTATTATTTGCAGAATACTTTTTATTTAGTACATAAAAAATATTTTTCTTTTCATACGTCACAAAATACTTTTTCTTTTCACATGAAATCTGTGCATTTCTATACATACCTTTTACATATTTTCATAACAATAAGTTTATTTATATACTCAATATACATATACCCTTACATTATTTCAAATATTTATACCTCCTCCCTCATTGATAAGTTTAGTCTAGCTGGGTACCACATTTGCGGAATCTGAAGGGTGCCTAACCCCTTTCATTCGGAATAATTTGAATCCTTATCTAGAATCTAAATTGGTTTTCATAAACTAAAACATAAGTCATACGTGTTAATAAATAAATAGGTTTCCTTATTTCCTTTTTAAAAAAATTGGTGACGACTCTGTACAAATTTCAATTCTTTTAGAGTTCATAAGTCATGTTTTATTTAAACTTACCAAAAATAGGGCATGACAAAATGGTGACGCTGCGGGGGATTACACATCAGGTTCTGAGCATGATAGACTCAATTTTTCAATTTAGAGAGGTATTTTACATTTTTATATATGTTAATTAGTAAATTATTAAATTCTTTGAATCTTTACGTGTTATGTTCATAAATTCTTTACATTATTTGCACAAATTGGTTCTGCTATTTTATCAAATTCTTTTATTTGTTAGTAGTTTAATACACTATTTCTGTACATTGTAAACTACTACACATTATTTTTTGCTTCATTTAATCATAATCATAATTTTATCGAGTCTTTGGCTGTACACTTAATAGACTCTAGTTTACGCGGGGGTGTCTTATACTCCCTCAAACCTTCTTTGAATTCCATAGTTTCAGAATTGACGCATTTAAGTTAGTGTGCCTTTTCACAGTTATTCAGTCCCTCTCTGGACTATTTAGGAAAAATTCCTATTCTAGAGATATATAGGACATGCCATATATAAATTCACAAATAGGTTGAACTACATTTTGACCTAATTCTTGTCTTGACAAGATAAGTAGGCAACCCTGTATTGAGGTTTGGTCTCTTTACTATTTAAGAATAATTTCTCGGTATTCGAACTGAGGTAATTTTTCTGTTATAGTTCAAAGACGCTCTCCGAAGGTCTTTAAAGAGCGCGAATAAAAATCTCCTTAAATCCAAATCTCAATAACATTAGTGCCTGCCTGACCTACCTCCAAATCCCCACCCGATTTTGGGTTCGAGAACTCCTAGTTTCTTATTTTGAATGTCATAAACTATTAAATTTATCACGTACCGATCTTCACTTTAAAAAGAAAGGGTTCAACACCCTTTTAGTCATAACAATCCTACCAACTGCAGAGAAATAATGTCATAACTTTTTCAATGTCCAACCTTCTCAATCTTGTCAACATACTGAAGTAGTGTCAAAACTCTTATCATGCTTGACATCCATCTTTTTAATCGTCTAATCAAAGTAGTTTTTATGCTATAAGAAATTACTTCCTGGCCGCCTTTCACATCATTTTCAAGGATGACCACCACTCTTTTAATCATACATGACACATTCAAATTCATAAATCCGCCGGAACTATGCAGACTTGATTCTTGATTTCACAAGATACATAGGCAACCCTCACTTAGATTCAGTCCCATTTTTTAAAAAATAAATAAAAAATTAGAATTTAGACTTGGTTGATATAACATAGTTAAGAGTATGTCTAAGAAAGAACAAATTGGTATGATAGAAAGGACCGACTTCATGGTAAACCATAGATTATTTTGGTACATTTTAATCACACCTGAGTAACACTTGAAATATTCTCTTGTATAAATCTAAGACAAGAACGAAGCCAACCTACTCATTTCAAGTGCATTGTATGGTGAGCTTTAGATTAGTTCATTGCATTGCATTTATTGATCTAAAACTTGGCCTAAATGTCTGTTGAGGCAAAAGTCAGAGTTACACTTAGTTTGGGTAAAGATTGTAGGCCTTCCTTGACTCGATTGGGCCTTCTACAACCTATCAAATGGCATTAATCCCTAGTATTTCACTCCTCCCCTTTGAGCCCGAAACCTTTTTTAGGATAACTACATCTGAGTCTATACCTTTTGAGTGCTTACGCACATTATCCCTCTCTTGGACCACCTCTTTGAGCACACTAAATACGCACAAATTGCAGACAAAGAGTCAAAATCAAAGCTTTCAAAGACAAAGGACATGTTTCCCAGAAGAGCAAAGATGAAAGAATGGCTTCAAAGAAAAAAGAGCAAAACCCTCCCCAAAAAAGAGATAATTTCGACAAAGGTGGAGAATCATCACAAAACAAAAACAAAAAAGAATATATTGAAAAAAAAAGGGAAAAACTCCAACACAATATTCAAAAGGAGTTGAAGAAAATACAAAACAAGGGGCAAAGAAGATCGAATGTCAAAGCGCAACAAATGTTAAAAGCGATACACTGCAATGATCATTGAGGAATTAGTCACTTTTATCTCAAATATCATGCTAGCCGTCCCCAAGCCTACATTACAAGCCAATTACAAGTCCTACAAGATCTTATTCTAAGTGTTCTCACATTAGTGAATATTTACATAAAGGTCAAGCCTATGGTATCACAATTGCATTCATTGAACTTCTTTCTGAGTGTGAGTGTATATCTCTAGACATCCCAAAATTCAAAAAAAAATAATACTTAAATAGGTGTGAAAATGAGACATTCTTTATGGAGAGTACATTTGAAGCATGAGAATAGGAATAGTTTAAAATCTTTGTTTGAAGCAAGATGAATAAATTTTGTCGATACTTAGGTATGTCTAAGGTACCATTTAAAATTATATGAATTACCCAAAAGTCAATCTCGGTTAGCTGAGAAAGAGATGGGGGAATTCTTATACACACTACTAATTATTGGTACCAACTGCAGTCAAGACACGATTATATGTTTTCACCTTTCCATATTTCTTACAAAGAAATACAAAACAATCTTCTGCATTTTCACCTTTCAACATTTCTTACAGAGAAAATCAAAACAATTTTCTACATTTTCACTTTTCAGCATTTCTTACAAAGAAAATACAAAAAATTTACTACATTATTACCTTTCAGCATTTCTTACGAAGATGATGCAAAATAATTTTCTGCATTTTTCACCTTTTCACATTTCTCACAAAGAAAATACAAAGCTCTTTTCTGCATTTTTCATCTTTTAATATTTTTGGAAAGAAAATACAAAATAGTTTTCTTTCTTTCTCATGACATTCACCTTCAAATACATACATTATGCTTTTCATTCTAGATGCCCACCTCCAAATACGGGTAGTTAGCTTTTCCTTTCAAGAACATACCTTCACATACATGTATTACACTTTTCATTAAACACACCCACGTTGAAATATAGGCAATTGACTTTCCTTTTCAAGCTCTCGCATTCAAACACAGATACTTTGCTTTTCTATTAGGTGTTCTCCTTCTTATTGAGATCTCCTTTATTTTAATAGCCCCACCAGTCGAGAGGCTATTACCCTTCAATTACTTCGCCAGTCGAGAGCTTCTTTATTTTAATAGCCCCGCCAGTCGAGAGGTTATTATCTTTCAATTGCTCCACCAGTCGAGAGCTTCTTTATTTCAAAAGCCCCGTCAATCGAGAGACTATTACCTTTTATTGTTCTGCCAGTCGAGAGATCCTATATTTCCATAGACCCGCCAGTCAAAAAGCTATTACCTTTCAAATAGCTCCAGCAGTCGAGAGCTCTTACATCTCCATAGCCCCGCCAGACTAGAGGCTATTACCTTTCAAATAGATCCTCCAGTCGAGAGCTCTTACATCTCCATAGCCCACTAATCTAGAGGATATTACCTATCAATTGCCCCGCTAATCAAGAGCTCTTACATTTCTATAGCCCTGCCAATCGAGAGACTATTACTTTTATATTCTCCGCCAGGAGAGAGCTCTTACATTGCCATATTCTCGCCAGTCGAGAGGCTATTAACTTTCAAGTAGCTACACCAATCGAGAGATCTTATATTTCCATGGCCACGCCAGTCGAGTGGCTATTACTTTTTATATGTTCCGCTAGTCGAGAGATCTTACATTTCCGTAGCTTCGTCAGTCGAGAGGCTATTACCTTTCAAGTAGCTCCACCAGTCAAGAGCTCTTATATTTTCCATGGCCTCTCCAGTTGAGAGACTATTAACTTTTAATTGCTCCGCCAGTCGAGAGATCTTTAATTTCAATAGCCCCACCAGTCAAGAGGATATTACCTTTCAAATAGCTCCGCCAGTCGAGAGCTCTTACATTTTTATAGACCCTTTAGTCGAGAGGCTATTACCTTTCAATATCCTTGCCAGTCAAGAGGCTATTACCTTTCAATTCCTCTGCCAGTCGATATCTCCTTTATTTTAATAGCCTCGCCAGTTGTGATTCTATTACCTTTCAATTGCTCTGCCAGTCGATAGCTTATTTATTTTATTAGCCCCACTAGTCGAGGGGCTATTACCTTCTAGTTGCTCCACCAATCGAGAGCTTTTTAATTTCAATAAACCCCGCCAGTCGAGAGGCTATTACCTTTCAATTGCTTTGCTAGTTAGGAGCTTCTTTATTTTAATAGCCCCGCCAGTAGAGAGGCTATTACCTTCTAGTTGCTCCATCAATCGAGAGATTTTTAATTTCAATAGCCCCGCCAGTCGAGAGGCTATTATCTTTTAATTGCTCAACTAGTCAAGAACTCTTTTATTTTGATAGCCCCATCATCGAGAGGATGTTACCTTCTAATTGTTTCACCATTTGAGAGGCTATTAGAATTCAATCAGCTCACTAGTTTATGACCTTACTCTTCATAAAAAATTGAGGAAGACCATTAATATCAGTCTCCGTAGACAATCAGAGATATCATGTACTAATTCCCGGAAGATAATCGGATGACTTTACCACAATGAACATCTATCTCCATAGACAATTATTGATTTCATCAAGTCTTCGTAGACAATCAAATACATCATTAATCACAAAGTCTCCGTAGACAATCGGGGACGTCAATCAATATTAGTCCTCATAGACAATTGAAGCCATTATTTAGTCTCCGAAGACAATCAGAGACGATAATCAATGTCAGTATCCATAGATAATTAGAGATGTCATACATCAAGTCTTTGCAGACAATCGAAGACATCATCATTCAACATCAGTCTTTGTAGACAATCAAAGACGACAATTAACATCAGTCTCCATAGATAATTGTAGATGTCATCAAGTCCTCATAAATAATCGAAGATATCTTTCATTCATCACATAGTTTTCATATACAATTGAAGACGTCGTGCAATCTCTGTAGTCAATCGAAGATGACAATCAACATTAGTCTCCATAAATAATTAGAGATGTCATACATCAAGTCTTCGTACAAAATCAAAGACATCATCATTTAGCATCAGTCTTTGTAAACAATTGAAGATGACAATCCGCATCAGTCTCCATAGACAATTGCAGATGTCAAGCATCAAGTTCATATAAATAGTTGGAGATATCATTTATCCTCTAGTACCCTTAGATAGTCGCGGACATTATGCATCTTTTCATACAATCCACAACAAGAAGAAACTTTTAAAATTCTTTTCAAAAGTCCAATTTTAGTCATAAATCATACAATGGGGAAAATTTTGAGAACCACCTCAAAATTTCTCCTATTTCTTCATTTCGAACTACATTGACCCAATTCTCGTAAAATTAGAGAAATATAGGAAGCTCTATGAAGAGTTTGGTCATTACAATCCCATAATCATTCTTTCTCCAGCAAGTACATAATTTTGTATCCCCAGTATTTCACAGCTCGATACTAAGGTAATTTCGAGAGGAGCATTAGGAATACATCAACACTTTCGTTCCCAAATATTTCTTCTCTCAATAATCGTCTTGCATAATCATCCACCCTTAATAGCAGGGCAAGGGAAAATTCACCTATTTTTTGAACTATACCCGATGTGATCCTCGTACAACTCAAGGTATGTAGGCAACTTGAAATTAGAGTTCCATCGAATTTTCATCGAAAATATTTTTTTGTTGAGTAAAATTGGCTACACGTCAACACTTTCGTCTAAAGACTTATAGATCATCCTCAAATGAAAAGGACAACTGCTGACACTCAATTTTGGCTCTCCATGCTAAAAATTAATGTCTTCGGGCTTCCTGATCGTTAAAGGGCATAAAGTATAATTTTTAAATATTTTTACAATTGTTAACAAATTATTGATAATCATCCTTATTTAGGATTTTATCAATTTATTATCATATTTTTAATTTTCATAATTTATTAATAATTCTCTGTATATTAAGATTTTTTATTAATTCACTATAGTTTTTAATATTTTTACAATTATCTGCATATGTACATGACATGACATCACATTTTTAAAATTTTTCAAGTTGACTATAATTTCAATTTTCTTTACATTTTTTCTAATTGCAAATCGATACCTACATTTGCATATTATTTAATACTGTCCGCAAGCGCTAAGTCAGATTAATTATTTTTATACAACATAAAGGTTTGGTGTCTTGTCACATCTGACAAGACTACATAATAATGTCTTGTTACATCCGAAAACGACTACACAGTAAAATCTTGTCACATCTGACAATGACACTATCCTTTGGATAATAACTTTGTCTATTGGTTAAAAGGATAAAAATCCTTTGGTCAATAACTTAAGGTCCAAAGGGTGCTCTTAAAAAAAGAAGGGACACCCTTTTATCCTTTGGATAATAATATGAACCCATTTTTATTATAAATAGGGGTGAGAGTTAACATTTTATTGAAGACAAATGCACACATATTTTTCTCCTCTCATACACCTCATACCCATGCTTCATCAGGTTTCTAATTTCTCTCTCTCAAAAACACATAAAAAATACACCTATATTTTCTCCCCCCACATACAAATACACATTCATATTTTTCTCCCATACACAATTACACACACATATTTTAATACTCTTTCTCCTCTTTATCAAACATATAAAAAATACAAAAATACACACACCTTAACACACAAACATACGCATATACACACACAAAATCAGATCCCTCCCCTCTATCTTCTTCTTAGGTAAGTTGACGTCGAAAAACACCACAAACCAGCATCGCACCCTTGTTCCTCCTTCATTTTATTGCTGGCTCATCGGAGGTGATGACTGGTGAGCTTCAAGCCACCAAACGCACCATGTGCTGCCCCTTCTCTCTATTCTTTTTGTCACGCCACATCGTAGTTGACCACTGGCGGGCGAGCTTTGCCAAACACACCACACCAAATTTAACCACCGAACGACCGGTAACGATACCAACGTCTAGTTGCACTGCCACCTGCCTCTCTTTTTCCTTCATTTTCTGCCACTGTTCACCAAAAAATTAGCTAGATCTAGCTGCATTCTAATTTTTCTGCATTGTTACATCTAACGTCGTTGAAGCAACGTCGCCGCTGCCTTGTCTTGTTTGAATGAAGTTGCTAATTTATTTTATTTTTGTATGTTGTCGGGTTACTTGTAATAATCTGGCCGGGGTGGATTTTCCAACAAATTTTCATTGAAATCGGCTACCACTTTTTCCCTTTTACAGATATTATATATGTGTTTGTGTATATTTTATTATTCTTGTGTGTTTTCTCCAATATGTTGTGACTAATTTTTGAAGAACAATAACATTATTGCGTTCATTCTGGGACTATTTTTGTAGTTTGTCGCCATTAACTTGCTTGTCGATTTGGAGCAATTGTTGGACTATTTTCCTAATTGTTCTTGCTAATTTTGTTGCTCACCATCACATTGTTAGCTGCTTTAAAATTAATTTTTGACTGATTTTGTCCTCCTTGTTGTATTACACTGATAAGAATAAGATATTACATCACAATGGCCAATGACAATATCTCTTCGTCGGATTTTCGAGGCCACCACATTACAACGAAGGGACTTTATTTTCTCAAGTTTAGTCATTCATGTCAAGTATCAATAAAGGGCCCATGATAATATCTCTCCATTGGAGTTTTGAGGTCACTCCATAACAAAAGATGAATTTTTATTTCTCAAGTTTACTTATTTATATCAAAATACATACATGGCCAATGACATTACCTCTCCATCAAATTTTTGAGGCCACCCATAAACAAAGATGAATTATTATTTCTCAAGTCTACTTACTTTATATCAAAATAAATACATGGCCAAGTAAGAAACTCTCATCGGTTTTCGGGTGCCCCAAATAAAAAGATGGATGTTACGTAAACAAATACGTAGTAAAATAAATAAACTCAGGCAATGACAAAATTTTTACAATATCATGGCAACACAAAGGGTTTTACAATTCGTATCTTGGAAAGGCGATTTAGGATGACCGACAAATCAAGCAACCATTTTGTAGTCATGGCGTATCTAAAACTTAATTCGAACCCACTTTATAATGAAATTCTATTTTTGTATATACATATACGTATGTGTACACACAATTTTAATTTACTTTTCTGATTATTTATTTATTTTTAATATTTCTATCAAATTTTTATACATATTCCAGATAATACACTCCGAGGTGATATTTAAAAGAGAGTTTCGACCTCTATGCTTGTAGTTTTACATCTCATTTGTATAATTGTACAGATTAAACATAGTAAAAATTTTACTTTTTGGGGTGTTGGACAGGAACATTCTTTACTTACATATTTACTAACGCTTGTTTAGGCAAACTTATGACGTTTACACAAACAAATTAAATTAATCAATTAATTCACATATTTACATAAATAAACATTGTATAGTTTGTCTTTTCAAGTAAAATCATTACTTTTCTCTCCGTACCTTAGGTCAACTAGATAGTATTATTTGCAGAATACTTTTTTTAGTACATAAAAGATGTTTTTCTTTTCATACGTCACATACTAGTTTTTCTTTTAACATGAAATCTGAGCATTTTTATACATACATTTTACGTATTTTCATAACAATAAGTTTATTTATATACTCAATATACATACACCTTTACATTATTTCAAATTTTTATACCTCCTCCGTCATTGATAAATTTAGTCTAGCTGGGTATCACATTCGCGGATTCTGAAGGGTGCCTAAATCCTTTCCTTCGAAATAATTTAAACCCTTATCTAGAATCTAAATTGGTTTTCACAAACTAAAACATAAGTCATATGTGTTAATAAATAAATAAGTTTTCTTATTTCTGTTTTAAAAAATTAGGTGACGACTCTGTACAAATTTCAATTTTTTTAGAGTTCATAAGTCATATTTTGTTTAAACTTAGCAAAAACAGGGCATGAAAAAATGGTGACTCTACGGGGGATTACACATCAGGTTGCGACCATGATAGACTCAATTTTTCAATTTAGGGAGGTATTTTATATTTTTATATATGTTAATTAGTAAATTATTAAATTCTTTGAATCTTTACATATTATGTTCATAAATTCTTTACATTATTTGCACAAATTGGTTCTGCTATTTTATCAAATTCGTTTATTCATTACTAGTTTAATACACTATTTCTGTACATTGTAAACTACTACACATTATTGTTTGCTTCATTTAATCATAATCATAATTCATCGAGTCTTTGGCCGTACACTTCACAGACTCTAGTTCACGCGGGGGGTGTCTTACACTCCCCCAAACCTTCTTTGAATTTCATAATTTAAAAATTGACGTATTTAGGTTAGTGTGCCTTTTCACAATTATTCAGTCCCTCTCTGGACTATTTAGGAAAAATTCCTATCTCTTATTCAGTCCATCTCTGGACTATTTAGGGAAAATTCCTATTCTAGAGATAGGACATGCCATATACAAATTCACAAATAGGTTGAACTATATTTTGACCTAATTCTTGTCCTGACAAGATACGTAGGCAATCCTGTATTGACGTTCGATATCTTTACTATTTAAGAATAATTTCTCTATATTCAAATTGAGGTAATTTTTCTGTAACAGTTCAAAGACGCTCTTCGAAGGTCTTCAAAGAGCATGAATAAAAAACTCCTTAAATCGAAATCTCAATGACATTAGTGCCTAGCTGACCTATCTCCAAATCCTCACCCAATTTTGGGTTCGAGAACTCCTAGTTTCTTATTTTGAATGTCACAAACTATTAATTTGTGACGTACCGATCTTCACTTTCAAAAGCAAGGGTTCAACACCCTTTTAGTCATAACAATCCTGCCAACTGCGGAGAAATAATGTCATAACTTTTCAATGTCCTACTTTCCCAATCTTGTCAACATGATGAAGTAGTGTCAAAACTCTTATCATGCTTGACATCCATCTTCTTAATCGTCTGATCAAAGTAATTTTGATGCTATAAGCAATTCCTTCCTGGCCGCCTTTCACATCATTTTCAAGGATGAACACCACTCTTTTAATCATACATGCCACATACAAATTCATAAATCCACTTGAACTATTCAAACTTGATTCTTGTTTTTACAAGATACATAGGCAACCCTCATTTAGGTTCGGTCCTATTCTTTTTTAAAATAAATAAAAAATAAGTATTTTGACTTGGTTGGTATAGCGTAGTTAAGAATGTGGATAAGAAAGAACAAATTGGTATGATGGACATGACCGACTTTATGGTAAACCATAAATTATTTTAGTAGCTTTTAATCACATCGGAGTAACACTTGAAAAATTCTCTTATATAAATCTAAGACAAGAACGAAGCCAACCTCATCATTTTAAGTAAATTATGTGGTGAGCTTTAGATTAGTTCATTGCATTGCATTTATTGATCTAGAACATGGCCTAAGTGTCTGTTGAGGCAAAATTTTGAGATACACTTAGTTTGGGAAAATATTGTTGTCCTTCCTTGACCCGATTGTGCCTTCCATAGCCTATCAAATGACATTAATCCCTAGAATTTCTCTTTTTTTTGAGACTTAAATCTTTTTTTGGATAACCACATCTGAGTCTATACCTTTTGAGTGCTTACATGCGTTATCCCTCTCTTGGACCACCTCTTTGAGCACACTAAATGCACACAAATTGCAAACAAAGATTCAAAATCAAAGCTTTTAAAGACAGAGAATATGTGTCCCAGAAGAGCAAATATGAAAGGACTGCTTCAAAGAAAAAAGAGCAAAACCCTCCCCCGAAAAGAGATAATTCCGACAAACGTGGAGAATCATCACAAAAAAACAAAAAAAAAAAGAAAATATATTGAAAAGAGAAAGGGGAAAAACTCCAACAAATATTCAGAAGGAGTTGAAGCAAATACAAAACAAAAGGCAAAGAAGATTGAATGTCAAAGAGAAACAAATGTCAAAAGTGATACAGTGCAATGATTATTGAGGAATTAGTCACTTTTATCCCAAATATCATGCTACCCATCCCCAAGCCTACATTACAAGCCAATAAAAAGTCCTACAAGATCTTATTCTAAGTGTTTTCACATTAGTGGATACTTACATAAAGGTCAAGCCTATGGTATCACAATTGCATTCATTGAACCTCTTTCTGAGTGTGAGTGTATATCTCTAGACGTCCCCAAATTCAAAAAAATAATACTCAAATAGGTGTGAAAATGAGATATTTTTTATGGAGAGGACATTTGAAACATGAGAATAGGCAAAGTTCAAAATCTTTGTTTGAAGCAAGATGAATAAATTTTGTTGATACTTAGGTATGTCTGAGGTACCACTTGAAATTATATGAATTACTCAAAAGTCGATCTCAGTTAGCTGAGAAAGAGATGGGGGCAACTGCAGTCAAGACACGATTATATGTTTTCACCTTTCCACATTTCTTACAAAGAAATACAAAACAATCTTCTTCATTTTCACCTTTCAACATTTCTTACAGAGAAAATACAAAATAATTTTCTACATTTTCACTTTTCAGCATTTCTTACAAAGAAAATACAAAAAAATTTACTACATTATTACCTTTCAGCGTTTCTTACAAAGATGATACAAAATAATTTTTTTGTATTTTTCACCCTTTCACATTTCTCACAAAGAAAATACAAAGCACTTTCTCTGCATTTTTCATCTTCCAATATTTTTGAAAGAAAATACAAAATAGTTTTCTTTCTTTCTCATGACATTCACCTTCAAATACATGCATTCTAATTTTCATTCAAGATGCCCACCTCCAAATACGGGTAGTTAGCTTTTTCTTTCAAGAACATACCTTCACATACATGTATTACACTTTTCATTCAACACGCCCACATCTAAATACAGGCAGTTGACTTTCCTTTTTAAGCTCTCACATTCAAACACAAATACTTTGCTTTTCTATTAGGTGTTCTTCTTCTAATCGAGATCTCCTTTATTTTAATAGCTCCCGCCAGACGAGAGGCTATTACCTTTCAATTGCTCTGCCAGTCGAGAGCTCCTTTATTTTAATAGCCCTGCCAGTCGAGAGGCTATTACCTTTCAATTGCTCCGCCGGTCGAGAGCTCATTTATTTCAAAAGCTCCTTCAGTCGAGAGACTATTACCTTTTAATTATTCTGCTAGTTGAGAGATCCTATATTTCTATAGCCCCACCAGTCGAGAGGCTATTACCTTTCAAATAGCTCTACCAGTCAAGTGCTCTTACATCTTCATATTCTCGCCAGTCGAGAGGATATTACCTTTCAAATAGGTCCGCCAGTCGAGAGCTCTTACATCTCCATAACCCGCCAATCTAGAGTCTATTCCCTATCAATTACTCCGCCAATCGAGAGCTCTTACATTTCTATTGCCCTGCCAATAGAGAGACTATTACTTTTATATTCTCTGCCAGGGAAGAGCTCTTTCACTGCCATATCCCCGCTAGTCGAGAGGCTATTACCTTTTAAGCAGCTTCACCATTCGAGAGATCTTATATTTTCATGTCCACACCAGTCGAGTGGCTATTACTTTTCATATGCTCCGCCAGTAGAGAGATCTTATATTTCCATAGCTCCGTTAGTCGAGAGACTATTACCTTTCAAGTAGCTCCGCCAGTCGAGAGCTCTTATATTTCCATATCCTTGCTAGTTGAGAGGCCATTACCTTTTAATTGCTCCGCCAGTCGTGAGCTCTTTAATTTGAATATCCCCACTAGTCGAGAGGATATTACCTTTCAAATAACTCCACCAGTCGAGAGCTCTCACATTTTTATAGCCTTGTCAGTCGAGAGGCTATTACCTTTTAATATCCTCGCCAGTCGAAATGCTATTACCAGTCAATTCCCTCTCCAGTCGAGAGTTTCTTTATTTTAATAGCGTCGCCAGTCATGAGGCTATTACCTTTCAATTTCTCCACCAGTCGGGAGCTTCTTTATTTTAATAGCGCCACAAGTCGAGAGGCTATTACCTTCTAGTTGCTTCACCAATCGAGAGCTCTAGTTAGGAGCTTATTTATTTCGATATCCCCATCATTTATTTCGATATCCCTACCATTTATTTTGATATCCCTACCAGTCGAGAGGCTATTACCTTTTAGTTGCTCTACCAATCGATAGTTCTTTAATTTCAATAGCCCTGCCAGTTGAGAGGCTATTTTCTTTTAATTGCTTCGCTAGTCAGGAGATCTTTTATTTTGATAACCCAGCCATCGAGAGGCTATTATCTTCCAATTGTTTCACCATTAGAGAGGCTATTAGAATTCAATTACCTCACTAGATTATGACCTTAGTATTCATAGACAATTGAGGACGCCCATTAATATCAGTCTCCATAGACAATCAGAGATATCATGTATTGAGTCACGGAAGACAACCGGATAACTCTACTACAATTAACATCTATCTCCATAGATAATTTGATATGTTATCAAGTCTTCATAGACAATCAAAGACATCATTCATCACATAATCTCCATAGTCAATCGGGGACATCAATCAATATTAGTCCTCATAGACAATTGAACTTATCAGTTAGTCTCCAAAGACAATCAGAGACGACAATCAATGCCAGTCTCCATAAAAAATTAGAGATGTCATTCATTAAGTCTTCGTAGATAATCAAAGACATCATAATTCAACATCAGTCTTCGTAGACAATCAAAGACTGCAATCAACATCAGTCTCCATAGATAATTGGAGATTTCATCAAGTCCTCATACATAATCGAAGACATCTTTCATTCATCACATAGTCTTCATAGACAATTGAAGACGTCATGCAACCTCTATAGACAATCGAAGAAGACAATCAACATTTGTATCCATAAATAATTAGAGATGTCATACATCAAGTTTCATACATAATCAAAGACATCATCATTCAACATCAGTCTTCGTAGATAATTAAATACGACAATCCACATCAGTCTCCATAGACAATTGCAGATGTCATGCATCAAGTCCACACAGACAATTGGAGACATAATTTATCCCCAAGTCCCCTTAGATAATAGCAGACATCATGCATATTTTCATCCAATCCACAACAAGAAGACATTTTTAAAATTCTTTTCAAAAGTCCAATTTTAGTCATAAATCATACAATGGAGATAATTTTGAGAACCACATCAAAATTTCTCCTATTTCCTCATTTTGAACTATATTGACCTGATTCTCGTGAAATTAGAGAAATGTAGAAAGCTTTATGTAGAGTTCGGTCATCACAATCTCATAATCATTCTTTCTCCCCAGCAAGTACGTAATTTTGTATTCTCAGCATTTCATAGCTCGATACAAGGGTAATTTCGAGAGGAGCATCGGGAATACATCAACACTTCCATTCCCAAATATTTCTTCTCTCAATAATCGTCTCACATAATTATCTACCCTTAATAGCAGGGAAAGGGAAAATTTGTCTATTTTTTTGAACTATACCCGACGTGATCCTTATACAACTCAAGGTATATAGGCAACTCAAAATTGGAGTTCAATCGAATTTTCATCAAAAATAATTTTTTGTCGAGCAAAATTGGCTACACATCAACACTTTTGTCTAAAGACTTATACATCGTCCTCAAATGAAAAGGGAAACTATTGACACCTAATTTTGGCTCTCCATGCTTAAAATTAACGTCTTCTGGCTTCCTAATCGTTAAAGGGCACAAGTACAATTTTCACATATTTTGATAATCATCCTTATTTAGGATTTTATCAATTTATTATCATATTTTTACTTTTCATAATTTGTTGATAATTTTCTGTATATTAAGATTTTTTATCAATTCAGTATCATTTTTAACATTTTCACAGTCATCTGCACATGTACATAACATGACATCACTTTTTTTAATTTTTTCAAGTTGACTATAATTTCAATTTTCTTTACATTTTTATAATTGCATATTGATACCTACATTTGCATATTATTTCATACAGTTCGTAAGTGCTAATTCTAATTAATTATTTTTATACAACATAAAAGTTTGGTGTCTTGTCACATCTTACAAGACTATACAATAATATCTTGTCACATCTGACAACGACTACACAATAATGTCTTGTCATATCTGGCAATGACACTATCCTTTGGATAATAACCTTGCCTATTAGTTAAAAGGACGAAAATACTTTGGTCAATAATTAAAGGTCCAAAGGGTGCTCTTAAAAAAAAGAAGGGACACCCTTTTGTCCTTTGGATAATAATATGAATACCCCGATAAATCAAAACCAATATTAGCACCACGTTTCAAACTCATGCATAGTAAATCATGGTTCTTTTATAGTTTTATGAGCAATTTAGATGTATATTAAGTATTCAAATAACTCCCAGCTATCAGACGAATCAAAACATTCCTTACCGATTGAATTCTTGGGAAGGATATTGCTATAGTCAAATTTAAATAAGCATATCTCTCGTTATACTACAAATTTTTGATATCATGACCTACCAAAAGATATATAATTTAATTATCTTTCCAATGATACTAATTTCTCCTAAATAAGATATCGGAGCAAGGGGTTATGACTATTTTCCTCCAGCATGTCAGGCTGGAAAACTGAGTGACGATATTCGTGATAAGCTGTCACAAGCGTGATGACTTATCACCAATGTCGTTAGCCCTGGGTAGATTTCTAATCCCAGTGACGATATTTTGTGACAAGCCTTCACTCCCGTGATGACTTATCACCAATGTCGTCAACCTTAACCAAAAAATCAAGATTTCACCCCTTTGTGACGACATTTCGTAACGACTTATCACCAGCTTGACGACTTATTATGAATGTCGTCAGCTATTTTTTCAGCAATTGAGGGACATTTTTGCAAAGGTATTTTGGCCCTTTCCTTCACTTTTCATGACTTATAACCCTCAAGGAGCGTATTATCTTTCATTCTCTTTAGTTAAACATCTCAAAAAGCTCTCTCATACACTCTCAACCACAAGATTAGGGTTTTCTCTCAAGATCATCTCCTCAAGAACAAGAACATTCTCTCCTAAAGGGGTTAAACCCTAGTCAATAAAAATCAAGAACAGGACTAAGAATTTCTTCAAGAAACATTAGATCTCTTTCAAGATCAAGCTTTAAGGTATGCGTAGTGTTCATCCATGGGTCCCTTTCATCCATGGAGCTCACGAATCATGTTTTAAATTTTAAATTGTGATTTTTTTGTTGTGTTATGACTATATTCATGTTGATGATTATTATTTGGATTCAAGGTTGTATCTTGACGTGTTTTTCATGAAACATGTGAGTAGGTTAGTTGAAACCCATGAATTTTGGATGGATTAAGATTGTCAAATTGATAAGTAAACCTATGCCCAAAGTTGTGCATGTAAGGTATTTGATAAAATGCCAAGAATGATAGAATCCATGTTTTTATGACTTAATAGTGCTTAAATGACAAGCCCATGTTCTATTCTTTATGATTCCATATGAACTCCACGTTATTATTGTGTGTTATTTTTGTGATATGGAATGAGCATGATATTGAAGCAACGCGAGTATATACATGTTGTGTGCATCCCCTTCCATGTATAAGATATTAAGAACCAAGTGTAGTTTGAAATCCCCTACTTATGATATTGTGAATTTTGGACCCTATTCTTATGATCAAGTCAGTCATGTGTGTCAGTTTCCTTCCATTGAGTCCTGGGGGTACATGTACTCAAAATAATATAGCTATGTGCCTAGTGACATGTTATGTTATCACGATACTCTCAGTCAAGCCATGGTCTATAGAATTCAGCTAGTCATGTGACTCAGGAAAATTCAGAAATCTCAGTAGTCTCAGTAGTTCAGTAACCTCAGTACTTAGTAATCTCAGTGATCTCAGTAACAACAGTATTCCTAGCGATCTCAGTAATTTTAGTACTCTCAGTCAGTCCTCAGAACTCAGTACGTTCCTTCAGTCAAGGGAACTCAGTAAACTTAGTTTAGCTCCGCTAAATAATACCACTAGTATCAGTTCAATTAATCAGTATCAGTTAATCAATTTAGTTTAGTTATTTAGTTTAGCTCAGTTGTCCTGATTAGTGTCTTTCAGATGGGAGTACGATTCAGCTTCGAGTGAGGCTAGGGATGGGGACTTACCCGCTAAAAAGGACAGAGATCCTTAGAAGAAATTCCTAAGTTCCAGAACTATGTAGCTAACGTAGGTACGAGATGTCACCCGTTAGATAGGACTGGCATACTCAGGGGTCACCCGTTAGCACATTTATATGTATAGGAATGATCCTAGGAGTCACCCGCTAGATTAGGACTGACTCCACAATAGTTGTCTTTACTGTTGGCGCGGTACTGACATGCTTCTAGTTAGGGCAAAGATTGGACCCCAGTCAGCTTAGCATGGGGCATGTCGGTTAGATGAATACATCCCACAGTTTAGTTGTACAGATTCAGTACTGTTAGAGATAGTCAATCCTTATTATTATAAATAGACTTCAAGATTACCCATTAGACAGGACTGATCTCTACTATAGTTAATCAGTATCAGAATCATCAGATTTAAAAATCACCCGCTAGATAGGACTGATCTCAAATTCAGTTACTCCATATAGAACGAAACTCAGATAGTTCCATCAAAACTCAGACTGTTAAATATAGTTGCTTAGTATCAGTTACATCGATCTTGTTGATTATTAGAGTTATATCAGTTGTCATAGCTTATGTTATCAGTATTCAGTTTCAGGACTATTAGACACAGTCAATCAGACCGGTTCTTCATAATTCAAACTGTCAAAAATAGTCATTCATCTATTCGGTATCTCAGTATCAGTCAAGTCATGTCGTCAGTATTCAGACTTGATACTCAGTATCACTACAAGTTCAGTTATAATTGCTTATGCATGTATGTATTCTCACGTTCATATTAGTCAGCATTATTCATGCATATAACCCTTTGCATTTAGCCTAACTCACTCGTATACTCAGTACATTCAGATGTACTGATACAATTACGCTATGGTGCTTTCTCTTATGTTACACCATAGGTTCAGAGGCACGTATTCCAGATCAGCAGTAGCATTACAGTTGTAGAGTTGTAGTAAGTCTTCATCCATTCGAGGACGGTATTAGTTTATTTCATTTATTATTTTAGTTTAGTTTTGCTAGACGGAGTTAGTTGGAGACATGTTCCTTCAACTCCTTACTCAGATAGTATTTAGAGGCTTTCAGATTTAGTTCAGATTTGATTCAGACTTCTGTTATTTTTTTAGGTATTTGCCACCCATATGGATATTACGTTTGTCAGATATTTTATTCAGTTGAACCTTATGGCCTATTGTTAATGTTTTCCATATTATTACGTCATATATTGTAGTGTATAGGTACAAATATCAGTCATGGGTTAGCTTGTGGTCCTTCAGAGTTATAAGCACCGTGTAGCATTCCAGTTCAGAAAATCAGGGTGTTACAAACTTGGTATCAGATCCTAAGGTTCAATAGAGTCCTAGGAAGTCTGAAACCCGCATCTAGTAGAGTCTTGTACATACGTGTGTTATGCACCACACTTATGTGCAGGAGGCTATGAGATGTTTTATTAATAGTTTCCCTTCTTTCAGTATTCATGTCGTGCCAGTGAACATAATATCAAGTCACTCTCAGTCTAATCTATTTCTTCCTTTCTTCTATAAAACATGCCTCCTAAAAGAAGAAATGAGAATTAGTCAGCGCCTCAGCCCGAAGACCCTTTGGGCGATCATGTTTCTCATGCAGAGTTCAGGATCGCATTCAACACTCTTGCTCAGTCAGTTACTTCCCAAAATGAATGACCAGCTATCGTTCTGGCCAATCCAGTGGCCAATTCAGCCGCAGCTAGAATTCAAGACTTAACCCAAATGAATCCTCCTTCTTTCATAGGATCTAAGTAATGAGGACCCGTAGGAATTCTTAGATCAGATTTAGAAAGTGATAGATATTATGGGGGTGACTACTGTGGAAAGTGCTGAGTTAGCTGCATATCAGTTGCAGGATATGGCTCATACTTGGTACAAATAGTGGAAGTTAGAAAGGTTAGATGATGCAGGTTCTATAGAGTGGGAGGAGTTTGCCTCTGCTTTCCTTGATAGATTTTTTCCGCTAGAGCTTAGAGAAGCTAAGGTGCTAGAGTTCATCAACCTCAGGCAGGGAAGTATGACAGTGAAAGAGTATTCTCTTAGGTTTACTCAACTATCCATATATGCCCCTCATATGGTTGCAAACAGTAGAGCCAAGATGAGTAAGTTCGTGTCAGGGGTGAATGATTGCATGGTAAACGAGTGCAAATCTTCTATGTTGAATAGTGATATGACTTTAGCCAGACTTATGACTCATGCTCAGCAGATAGAGTAGAAGAAGATTAGAATGAGGGAGAGATAGAGTAAGAGAGCAAGGATAGGTAGTTTCAACTTTTCTCAGCCTAAGTCACAGGGTGGTAACCGTTCTTAGCATAGTCAGAAGTTTTCATCCCCAACTCTATCCTCAGCTAGTGTACCAGCACCTAAGTCCAAAAATGACCGTCATGATAGAGCTCCAAGCTTTGAGGCCCAGGTTAGTGAGAATAGAAGTCTTACTTATCCGCTTTGCGAAGAGTGTGGTAAGAATCACCTAAGTGCATATAGGGCAGGTAGTGATGTATGCTTTCGGTGTGGCAATCCAGGCCACAGAACGTTAGAGTGTAGAGTTCTAGCATAGAGGGGTAAAGAGTTGCGGCAGTAAGGCACCAAGAGTGGTCAGTGTCAGAATAGACTTTATGAACTCCAGACCCGTCATGATCCGAAAAGTTTCCCTGACCTAGATTCGGGTACATTACCAGTATTTCATGTTCATGGTATGCATTGTTAGATCTCTTTCTATGATTTGGACATATGTTTCAGCATGAGTTAGTTAGTAAAGCCAGTAAGTCAGTTTAGCAATCGAGCAGTCAGATTTGTATAGTTTGTTTCCTCATCCTTGCATCTATTCATGCTATCCAAGATCTCAGGGAATATAACTATTCCAAGTAGAACCTCCTAGTAGTTGCAAGTTCAGTTCAGTTCATGCACCATGCATTAGTCCTAGACTCCCGAGGTTCAGTTATAATTTAGTTCATAGATGCCTTGTGCATCGCCTCAACTTTCTCAATATCTCAGCAACGTCAATCCAGTATCCTTCAAGGGGCATAGTGTCCCAAGGGGGAGATACACTATAGCCCCCAAACTTTCATGATTTAAACATGTCATTTTCTTTGATGAATCTATCTTGGAGGAAGTGTTACTTATGAGCCGACCCTCTAGCTCCAAAACTCTGTAGCTATCCATGTATTCAATGGCTCAGTTTAGTCCATGATACAATACTATATCTATGTCATGCATTGCAAACTCAGTTCAGTTCATGTATCACATTCCAGACTCAGTTATGTTCTTATGTTTCTGCTCATGCATATTGAGAGATTAATCTCAGACTCATCGATATTTTCGGTTCAAGGTGACAGTCTTCTTTCATCTTACTCGTTCTTATGTTCAGATTTTAGTACCAAACTTTGTATTCAGTTCCATGCTTAGTTTTCAGTTCAAACTTGGTACCTTTACCATTTCATATTAAGCCGCATGTTCCTGAGCCCGTTCAGTCATATATTCACGCATCAGATATGGGTGATCAACTTATCAGTACTTTCTATTATGCATTTATGTATCATGTCAGTCGTATAATCATGCAACAAATATGCATGGATTTATCTCATCAATTAGGCATTAGATATGCATTCTTATTATGAGAACTCAGTTCATTAGAACACTCAGTTGTGCATTCATGAATCAGTTACTCATGCATCAGATATGAATGTTCAGTATAATGTATTCAGCTTATCAGTCATGTCAATCCTGAAACCATGTTTCAGTAGTGTATGTATTGTACGTACTTTAGTTGATCTTTGCTTCCATCTCAGTCATTCTCATTCGAGGACGAACGTTCCCAAGGGGGAGATATTATAATACCCCCAAAAATCCAAACCAATATTAGCACCACGTTTCAAGATCATGCATAGTACATCATGGTTTTTTTATAGTTTTATGAGCAGGTTAGATGTATATTAAATATTCAAATAACTCCCAGCTATCAGACGAATCAAAACATTTCTTACGGATTGAATTCTTGGGAAGGATATTGCTATAGTCAACTTTGAATGAGCATATCTCTCGTTATACTATGAATTTTTGAGCTTATGACCTACCAAAAGATAGATAATTGGATTATATTTCCAACCATACCAATTTATCCTAAATCCAATATTGGAGCAACAAGTTATGCCCATTTTACTCTAGCATGTCAGGTTGAGGAACTGAGTGACGACATTCGTGATAAGCTGTCACAAGCGTGATGACTTATCACCAATGTTGTCAGCCCTGGGCAAATTTCTAATCCAGTGATGACATTTTGTGACAAGCCGTCATGCCCATTATGACTTATCACTAATGTCGTAAACCTTAACCAGAAAATCAAGATTTCACCCTTTTGTGATGACCTTTCGTGATGACTTATCACTAGCTTGACAACTTGTCACGAATGTCGTCAGTTATTTTTTTCCAGCAATTGAGGGACATTTTTGCAAGGGTATTTTGGTATTTTCCTTCACTTCCCACGACTTATAACCCTCGAGGAATGTATTATCTTTCATTCTTTTTAGTTAAACATCTCAAAAATCTCACTCATACACTCTTAACCACAAGATTAGGTTTTCTCTCAATGTCATCTCCTCAAGAACATTCTCTCCCAAAGGGGTTAAAACCTAGTCAAGAAAAATCAAGAACAAGCCTAAGGATTTCTTCAAGAACCTTCAAGAAACATTAGATCTCTTTCAAGATCAAGCTTTAAGGTATGCGAAGTGTTCATCCATGGGTCCTTTTCATCCATGGAGATCAAGAATCATGTTTTAAATTATAAATTGTGATTTTTTTATTATTTTATGACTATAATCATGTTGATGATTGTTGTTTGGATTCAAGGTCGTATCTTGATATGTTTTTCAAGAAACATGTGAGTTGGTTAGTTGAAACCCATGAATTTTTGATGGATTAAGATTGTCAAATTGATAAGTACACCTATGCCAAAAGTTTTGCATGTAATATGTTTGATAAAATGCCAAGAATGATAGAATCCATGTTTTTATGACTTAATAGTGCTTAAATGACAAGCCCATGTTCTATTCTTTATGATTCCACATGAACTCTATGTTATTGTTATGATATGGAATAAACATGATATTGAAGCAACGTAAGTACATACATGTTGTGCGCATCCCCTTCCATGTGTAAGATGTTGAGAACCAAATGTAGTATGAAATCCCCTACTTATGATATTGTGAATTGTAGACTCTATTCTTATGATCAAGTCAGTCATGTGTGTCAGTTTTCTTCCATCGAGTCCTGGGGATACTGGTACCCGAAATAATATAGCTGTGTGCCTACTGTCATGTCATGTTATCACGATACTCTCAGTCAAGCCATGGTCTATAGAATTCAGTTAGTCATGTGACTCAGGAAAACTCAGAAATCTCAGCAGTCTCAGTAGTTCAGTAACCTCAGTACTCAGTAATCTCAGTGATCTTAGTAACAACAATATTCCTAGCGATCTCAGTAATTTTAGTACTCTCAGTCAGTCCTCAAAACTCAGTACGTTCCTTCAGTTAAGGGAACTCAGTAAACTTAGTTTAGCTCCGCTAAATAATACCACTAGTATCAGTTCAGTTAATCAGTATCAGTTCAGCTAATCAGTTCAGTTTAGTTATTTAGTTTAGCTCAGTTATCTAGTTCAATGTCTTTTAGGTGGGAGTAGGATTCTACATCTAGTGAGCCTAGGGATGGGGACTCACCCGCTAGAAAGGACGGAGATCCATAGAAGCAATCCCTAAGTTCCAGAACTACGTAGCCAACGTAGGTACGAGATGTCACCCGTTAGATAGGACTGGCATATTTAAGGGTCACCCATTAGCACATTTATATGTATAGGACTGATCACAGGAGTCACCCACTTGATTAGGACTGAATCCACAGTAGTTGTCTGAAACCCTTCCAGTCTGGGCAGAGATTGGACCCCAGTTAGATTAGCATGGGGAATGTCGGTTAGATGAATACATTCCATAGTTCAGTAGTACAAATTCAGTACTATTAGAGACAGTCAATCCTTATCATTATAAATAGACTTCAAGATCACCCATTAGACAGGACTGATCTCAACTATAGTTAACCTGTATCAGAATCATTAGATTTAAAGATCACCGGCTAGATAGAACTGATCTCAAATTCAGTTACTCCATATCGAATGAAACTCAGATAGTTCCATCAGAACTTAGTCTGTTCAATACAGTTGCTCAGTATCAGTTACATCGGTCTTGTCGATCATCACAATTATATCAGTTATGTTAGTTGTCATAACTTATGTTATCAGTATTTAGTTTCAGGACTGTTAGACACAGTCAATCAGACCGGTTCTTCATAATTTGAACTGTCAAAAATAGTCATTCATCTATTCAGTATCTCAGTATCAGTAAAGTCATGTCGTAAGTATTTAGACTCAGTAGTCAATATCACCACCAGTTCAGTTATAGTTGCTTATGCATGTATGTATTCTCACATTTATATTAGTCAGCATTATTCATGCATATAACCCTTTGCATTTAGCTTACCTCACTCGTATACTCAGTACATTCAGACGTACTGACGCATTTATGCTATTATGCTTTCTCTTATGTTACACCATAGGTTCAGAGGCACGTGTTCCAGATCAGCAGTAGCATTATAGTCGCAGAGTTGTAGTGGGTCCTCATCCATTCGAGGACGATATTATTTTATTTCATTTATTATTTCAGTTCAGTTTTGCTAGATGGAGTTAGTTGGAGACATGTTCCTTCAACTCCTTACTCCGACAATATTTAGAGGCTTTCAGATTTAGTTCATATTTGATTCAGACTTCAGTTGTTTTTTTGGGTATTTGCCATCCATATGGATATTACGTTTGTCAGATATTTTATTCTGTTGAAACTTATGGCCTATTGTTCATGTTTTTCCATATTATTACGTCTTATATTGTAGTGTACAAGTATAGATATTAGTCATGGGTTAGCTTGTGGTCCTTCGGGGTCATAAGCACCGTGTAGCATTCCGGTTTAGAAAATCGAGGTGTTACATAATATGAACCCATTTTTATTATAAATAGGGGTGGGAGTTAACATTTTATTGAAGACAAATGCACACATATTTTTCTCCTCTCATACACCTCATACCCACTCTTCATCAGATTTCTAGTTTTCCTCTCTAAAAAACACGCACAAAATACACCCATATTTTCTCCTCCCACATACAAATACACATTCATATTTTTCTCCTATACACAATTATACACACATATTTTAATTCTCTTTCTCCTCATTATCAAACATATAAAAAATACAAAAATACACATACCTTCACACGTAAACACATGTATATACACACACAAAATCAGATCCCTCCCCTTCATCTTCTTCTTCGGTGAGTTAATGTCGAAAAAACACCACAAACCAGCATCGCACCCTTCTTTCTCCTTCGTTTTACCATTGTCTCATCGTAGTTGATGACCGACGAGCTTCTAGCCACCAAACGCACCAAGCGCCGAACCTTCTCTCTATTTTTTGTCGCACCACACCGCAGTTGACCACCAGCAGGTGGGCTTCGCCAAACACACCACCATGCACCATCACCATTTAAACACTGAACGACCTGTAACAATACCAACATCCAGTTGCACTACCACGCGCCTTTCTTTTTCCTCGCCTTTTCGCCACTGTTCACGAAAAAATTAGCCAGATGTAGCTGTATTTTAATTTTACAGTATTTTGCTACGAACATCGTTGATAGAACGCCGCCGCTGCCTTGTCTTATTTGAATGAAGTTGCTAATTTATTTTATTTTCTTGTTGTTGGGTTACTTGTATTAATCTGGCCGGGATGGATTTTCTAGCAAATTTTCATTAAAATTGGCTACCACTTTTGCCTTTTTACTGATATTATATATGTATATGTGTACATTTTATTATTCTTGTTTGTTTTCTCCAATTTGTTGTGACTAATTTTGGAGAATAATAACATTACTGTGTTGGACTATTTTTCTAATTGTTCTTGCTAATTTTGTTGCTCACCATCACATTGTTAGCTGCTTTAAAATTAATTTTTGACTGGTGTTGTCCTCCTTGTTGTATTATACTAATAAGAATAAGATATTACATGACAATGGCCAATGACAATATCTCTCAGTCGGATTTTCGAAGCCACCTCATTACAACAAACGAACTTTATTTTCTCAAGTTTAGTTATTCATGTCAAGTATCAATACAGGGCCCATGACAATATCTCTCCATCGGATTTTTGAGGTCACTCCATGACAAAAGATGGATTTTTATTTCTCAAGTTTATTTATTTATATCAAATACTTACATGGCCAATGATATTATCTCTCCATCAAATTTTTGAGGCCACCCATAAACAAAGATGAATTTTTATTTCTCAAGTCTGCTTACTTCATATCAAAATAAATACATGGCCAAGTAAGAAACTCTCGTCGGTTTTCAATTCCCCCAAATAAAAAGATGAATGTTACGTAAATAAATACGTAGTAAAATAAATAAACTCAGGCTATGATGAAATCTTTACAATATTACGACAACACAAAGGGTTTTATAATTCGTATCTTGGCAAGATAATTTAGGATGACCGATAAATTGAGCAACCATTTTGTAGTCATGGCGTATCTAAAAATTAATCCGAGCCCACTTTATAATGAAATTCTATTTTGTATACACATATATGTATGTGTACACACAATTTTAATTTACTTTACTGATTATTTATTTATTTTTAATATTTCTATCAATTTTTTATACATATTCTAGATAATACACTCCGAGGTGATATTTAAAAGGGAGTTTCAAGATCTATACTTGTAGTTTTACATTTCATTTGTATAATTGTTCACATTAAACATAGTGAAATCTTTACTTTTTGGAGTGTTGGGCAGGAATATTCTTTACTTACATATTTATTAATACATGTTTAGGCAAACTTAGGACGTTTACACAAATAAATTAAACTAGTCAATTAATTCATACATTTACATAATAAACATTGTATAGTTTGTTTTTTCAAGTAAAATCATTATTTTTCTCTCCGTAACTTTGGTCAACTAGATAGTATTATTTGCAGAATACTTTTTTTTAGTACATAAAATATGTTTTTCTTTTCATACGTCACAAAATACTTTTTCTTTTCACATGAAATCTGTGCATTTTTATACATACCTTTTAAATATTTTCATAAGAATAAGTTCGTTTATATACTCAATATACGTGCACCTTTATATTATTTTAAATATTTATACCTCTCCCTCATTAAAAAATTTAGTCTAGCTGGGTACACATTTGTCGATTTTGAAGGGTGTCTAACCCCTTTTCTTCAGAATAATTTGAACCCTTATCTAAAATCTAAATAGGTTTTCACAAACTAAAACATAAGTCATACGTGTTAATAAATAAATAGGTTTTCTTATTTTCCTTTAAAAAAAATTAGGTGGTGACTATGTATAAATTTCAATTCTTTTATAGTCTATAAGTCATGTTTTGTTTAACTTTGGCAAAAACAGGGCATGCCACTTAATATTTCTCTTGAATTTTCTTTTTGTTCATGGTTGGGTGCATGTCCCGACCTATTTGATATTTTCAGTTTTAGAGGATTTTGTGGACAATTGTGGATTGGATATTTATTTTGTTTCATAGAGTTTACATTTAATATCTATCATTTTTTTTACTATTTGGTTGGCTTTCACTGTATTCATTTATTATATTCTAATGTTAGGCTAAGGGGGTGGTCTCCGACTTATGGTGGGCTTGAGATACCCATCACGACTAGGCCCTTGTTTGGGTCATGACAAACTTAGTATCAAAGAATGGTTCAGGGTCATTGGGTGTCCATAAAGCCATATTGAGTAGAGTCTATTTCATGAGTGTGTAGCATGCCATACTTATAAAGGGGAGGCTACAAGGCATTTAGGAATATTTTTATTTTTTATCTTCTATTTTGGGCTATAGAGTCTAGTGCTATCAAACTTCTCTAACTCCTAGCTTGCTTACGTTTTAGATCATGCCTTTCTGAAGATATGACGATCGTAGAAACTCTGCTGGAAACTCTGTCCTACCTGAGGAGAATGTGGTGGGGACTCACCCTATTTATGGTGTGCAGATTCGGTCTTGGGTCCCTTCTCTTAACTATCCCACCCCACGTAGAGTTCTACCAATCTCCTCCTTGGGCGTTCCAGGTTGGTTACACTTATGCTCAGTTATTTCATGGAGATATATATAATGTGGAGTTCTGTCAATCTATTCATATGCTTACTTAGTTGGTGGCATTGTAGTCTCCTCAGTTTGATCATGTTGGTTCTATTGCTCTTTCATCTGAGGTTACTCGGGTTAGCCAGTTTATGAGGTTGAATCCCCTAACCTTTATAGGCTCTAAGGTTGAGGAAGATCCTTAAGGGTTCTTTGATGAGATGGAGAAAATCTTTAGGGTGATATATGCTACTGATTTAGAGGGTGTGGAGTTTGTTGCCTATTAATTAAAAGATATAGCTTATTAGTGGTACGAAGAATGGGAAGCTATGAGGGGTGATGATGCTGAGCAGGTAGTATAGATGAGTTTTTAAGTGTGTTTCTTGATCTCTTCTTTCCTCAAGAGTTGAGAGAAGCTAAGGCTAAAGAGTTTGTGAATTTGAAATAAATTAAGATGAGTGTGAAGGAGTATGCTCTGAAATTTCAGCAGTTGTATCGTTATGCTCCGGAGTTAG
This sequence comes from Capsicum baccatum var. pendulum, assembly GCA_030864225.1. Classification (NCBI taxonomy): domain Eukaryota; kingdom Viridiplantae; phylum Streptophyta; class Magnoliopsida; order Solanales; family Solanaceae; genus Capsicum; species Capsicum baccatum. Next base: position 111,600,268 of record CM061550.1, read on the forward strand.
TGGCTAACATGATATCCAAAATAAGGAATTTTGCTTTTGGTCTGTCCCATAATTTGGTATTAGATTGTAAGGCTTTGATATTGAACAATGATATGGATATCTCTAAGCTTTTGGTTTATATACAGTAAGTGGAGGATAAAAATAAGAGGTAGTTGGAGAGGAGAGAGAGGTAGAATAAGAAGTTTAGATATTTAGAGCAGGGTGTAGGTTAGCTAAATAATAGGAGAGATGGTAAACAGTGGACTAAGAAGAAGAATTGGGGGAATTCTTATTTGATGGCTAGTGCTCCTTATTCTAAGCCTCCCGGTGATTGTTGTTTTCATACTAGAAGTGGTCTTAAGCCATAGGGTGCCCTGTCTCAGGTTAGTTGATTTTAGTCAGCCCAACCTTATCCTCTTTTTCAATTCTATAGACAACTTCACCGTGGTTATTATGAGAAAGGGAGGAACTTATGTTTCAATTATGGTCAAACTGGTCATCTATAGAGATATCCTATAACTAAGGTTTACATGGATCTAATAAGGTTCCGATCACCACATCTTCCATTCCAGCCCCTAAGGGTGCCATTTCTAGCACCGACACTACTTGCCATGAATTTAAGGCGTCTTTGGATATTATTATTGGTCTGTTATAACTCTTCTCTTGTGATTTTTGTTATTTGCTTGATACAGGTTCTACCCTATCTCATGTGACCCCTTATATGGCTGTACACTTTGCTTTTGGTCCTAAAAATATTGTGACCCCTTTTCTATTTCTACTCCAGTGGGTTATTCTATTATTGCTAGAAAAATCTAAAGGGGTTGTGTGGTGTCTATCTTTCATTAGAAGATATTGGTGGATTTGATAGAGCTAGACATGGTAGATTTTGATGTAATCTTGGGGATGGATTGTATTCATTTGTGCTATGTTTCTCTATATTATAGGACCCAAAAGGTCAATTTTTAATTCCCTAATTAACTGATAATTGAAAGGGAGGGGAGTTCCTTAGTGCATAAAGGGAGGTTTATCTCTTATCTTAGAGCTCAGAAGTTGATTTCTAAAGGGTATTTGTATCATCCAGTTTGGGTTAAGGATTCTAATTCTAAAAGTCCTTCTTTGCAATATGTCCCTGTGGTTAATGAATTTCCTAAAGTATTTTTAGATGATCTTCCTGGAATTCCTCCTAATAGGGTAATAGATTTTGGGATTGATCTTCTGCAGGAAACCCATCCTATTTCTACTCCTCCTTATAAGATGGATTTGGCTGAGCTAAAATAGCTAAAGGAGCATTAAAAGGATCTTTTTGACAAGGGATTAATTCATCCTAGTGTTTCTTCGTGGGGTGCTCTTGTACTTTTCGTGCAAAAAAGGGTGGTTTCTTCAGATGAGCAAGGCAATGAAAAATAAGTACCCTATTCCTAGAATCGATGATCTTTTTAATTAGCTTTAGGGTTCTAGGTGTTTCTTTAAGATTGATCTTCGTTCAGACTACCATCAGTTAAAGATTAGGAAGGTTGATATTCCCAAGACTGCTTTTCAAACCCAATATGGTCATTATGAGTTTTTGATAATGTTATTTGGTTTGACTAATGCTCCAAATTCTTTCATGGATCTTATGAATTGGCTGTTCAGGCAGTTTCTGGATTTGTTTGTTATAGTCTTCATTAATGACATCTTAGTATACTCTAAGAGTGCGAAGGATCACGGAAATAACCTCCAAATTATGTTACAGACTCTTAAGGATCAGAAACTATATGCTAATTTTTCTAATTGTGAGTTTTGGATGAATGTCTTGATTTTTCTTGGGCATGTCATTGCTAGTGAGGGGATCAAGGTGGATCCACAGAAAGTTGAGGCAGTTAAGAAGTGGCCTAGAATCAAGACTCCAACCGACATGAGGAGCTTCTTGGGCTTGACTGAGTATTATAGGATGTTTGTGGAGAGCTTTTCTTATATTATTGTTCCATTGACAGGTTGACTTAGAAAAAGGTTAAGTTTCTATGGTCTGATACTTGTGAAGGTAGTTTTGAGAAGTTGAAGGCTAAGTTGACTTCTGCACCAGTTTTGACCCTGCCTGGAGGTACTGAGGGGTTTGTTATGTATTATAATATGTCCCATGTAGGACTGGGTTATGTTTTTATGCAATATGGTAAGGTAGTAGACTATGCTTCCAGGAAGCTTAAGGTTCATGAGAGGAATTATTCGACTCACGCCTTAGAGTTGGCAGTTTTGTTTTTTGCTTTAAAGATCTAGAGCCATTATTTGTATGGGGTGTATATGGATATTTATTTAAACAATAAGATATTGAGGTATGTGTTTAACCAGAAGGAACTAAATCCCAAGCAAAGGCGGTAGCTTGAATTGCTTAAGGATTACGACTTGAGTTTGTACTATCATCCATGTAAATCTAATATTATTGTTGATGCTCTTAGCAGGTTGTATATGGGAAGCTTATCTCATGTGGATGAGGATAAAAAAGAATTGGTGAAGCATATTCACAGGTTGGCTAACTTGGGAATTCATATTTTAGACTTTAAGGATGGAGGAGTGATTTTTCTAGAATTGGTTAAATAATCTCTTGGTGTTGAGGTAAAGGAGAAATAGGTTTTGTATCCTATACTTATGAAGATTAAGGATGATGTAGGGTAGCAGAAGGTTATTGCTTTTGAGATTGAAGAGATGACATCTTGAGGTATCAAGAGAGGTTGTGTGTTCCTGATGTTGATGGGCCGCAGAAAAGGATTTTAACTGAGGCTTATGAGTTTTGATATACTATTCACTCGGGTTTGACTAAGATGTATCATGATTTGAAGGAAATCTACTGGTGGAATAATATGAAAAGAGTGGCCAATTTTGTCGCTATGTATATGGTTTGTCAGCAAGCTAAGGTTAAACATTTGAGGTCTGGTGGCATGTCTCAAGAGATAGAGTTGACTATGTGGAAGTGGGAGATGATCAATATGGATTTTGTTATGGTTCTTGGAAGTAAGAGATGATCAATATGGATTTTGTTATGAATCTTCTACTGTCTCATAATCAGTATGATTTGATTTGGGTTATTGAGGATAAAATGCTAATTCTGCTCACTTCTTGCCAGTGAGGACTAACCACTCGAAAGTGGATTATGCCAAGTTATTCATTTAACAGATTGTTAAGTTGCATGAGGCGTCAGTGTCCATCATTTCAGACTAAGGTACGCAGTTTTCTTCTAACTTTTGGCATTTTCGTAAGAAAGATTTAGGTACTTAGGTGAACCTTGGCACCATTTTCCATCCTTAAATGGATGGACATGCAGAGATGACTATTCAAACTTTGGAGATATGCTAAGGACCTGTGTGATCGACTTTAAAGGTAGTTGGGTTAATCATTTACCTTTTATTAAGTTTGCTTACAATAATAGTTACGAGTCGAGCATTTAAATGGCTTCTTTTGAGGCTTTTTATGGTAGAGGGTGTAGGTCTCCTATTAGGTGGTTTGAGGTTGGTGAGACTAGGTTTCTTGGTCCTGACTTAGTTTACGAAGCAATGGACAAGGTAAAGATGATTAGAGAAAGACTTAAGACTGCTTAAAGTTGACAAAAGTCTTATGCGAATGTGAGGCAAAGAGAGTTGGAGTTTGAAGTGATTGGGTATTCTTGAAGGTGTCTCCTATGAAAGGAATTGTGAGGTTTGGGAAGAAGGGGAAACTCAATACCTATTATATTGGATCGTACCAGATTGTAAGAAGAGTTGGGATATGGTGTATGAGTTAGATTTGCCAGGAAGTTTGGCTTCTATTCATTCTGTTTTCCATGTGTCTATGTTGAAAAAGTATGTGGGTGATTCTTCCTTGATAGTGCATGTTGAGAATGTTGGTGTTGCTGATTCATTATCTTATGAAGAATTCCCAAATGAAATATTAGATAGACAAGTTCGTAATTAAGGACAAAGGACGTAGCTTTGGTGGAAGTCCTTGGGAGAAATCAAAAGGTGGAACAAGCTACATAGGAAGCTAAGGAAGATATGATGGCCAAGTACCCATTTTTGTTTCCTGTGTTGGAAGAAAGTGCTTGAGGTATGAATTTGTTCCATTTCAAATTTTTTATTTAGTTCGAATGTATTCTTGCTATAGTCATGCTAAAAGTGTTCTTACATCTCATTTGGGGACGAATGATCCTAAGAGGGGGGAGGGGGGGTAATGTAAGACCCCTCAAAATTTTAATGATTTTATTTTTAAACCTCCCGCGTTTGTAATGTCAATTTTTGACTTGAATTATGTTTAGAGATGCTAAAAGGGTAATTTAAAAGCGTTTTAGAATTTTTGGAAGGGGTTCGGGGTCATTTTGGGACCCCAAGGCTGTGAGGGTCCGCGTTATTGGCATGCCACATAGGTTAGCCTCCGCGATATTGGCATGACATAGAGGCTATCCTCTACGGCAATGGCATGCCACGCTGATGTTTTAATTTTGCCCAGTTTTTGTTTTATTCACTTAGGGTGAAGGGCTTTTGGTTTTTTACCCCTTGTATAATCTTTAAACATAAAATAACCCCATTCCCTTCAGTTTTCAAAGAACAAATCACTCTCTTTCTCTCTCAAACTCAAAGACCAAGAACATTGAAGGGTTTTATAGTGAATCCATCATCCGAGCTCTAAACATTGAATTGTTTTCAATTCCTTATGCATTTCAGGCATGTATCTCATTTCCTAACTTTAATTTTGAATTATGGCATTTATTTACTCATTATTCATGTGTTTTAAATCAATGAATTTGAAATTGGGTTGAGGGGTTTTGATTGGTATTACTTGAATGACTTTTCCCATGTTTTAAATTAATGCTTTAAATTTATGATTTCTGGACTAATTGGGTGCATTGTTATGGGAATTGGAATGAAGAACATAGGTTTTCCCAAATTAATGACTTTTTAGCTTGGTAATAGCATCAACCCCAACTCACTTTGTGAATTTGGTTTTTGAAACATGGATAATTGCATAATTCAACTTATTTATGAACCCATATTATTACATTAATGGATAATTGGTTAAAACGGATTTGAAAGGCTCTTGGTGGTAAATGCCTTAATATAAGACTCTGGTGTTAATGGTTGGGTTTATGTGCAAATTGTCTTAAATTGGGATTAAAGAAAATACTGTAGCTTACCGTGAAGGTGTAGTCACAGGGGGACTAACACTAGAAACCACATTTGTCGGTGTAGGGGTCTATATGACCATGTGCATGGTTCACATACTATAGTATTTTTGGAATGGATAGAGCCTTGGTGTATTTAGCCCTTCCTTCAAATTTCTTGGTTTATGCTACTAACACACACTGCGGACCTTTCAGTAGAGGGAGCTAAACCCATATATCCCATGGGTTCCTTTAGGACAGAGTGAGCTACACAGTTCTGTTTAATGGTTTAAACTCCCATTTTCATGACCCTTGTCCCTATCCCGACATTCTACATATGTATATATGATAGTTGTGCATATGGTTTTGACTGGCTTATGGAATTGGCATTATTTTAACTCTTTTCCTGAGTTACATACCATTGTATATGCCATTGACCATCCCTGGATGCTACTTCATTTCATAATGTATGGTTTGAAGGGTGTTTTGTTGGTCCTGTGCAGCGTTAGGTAGTTTGGTACATCTGCTGAATTAATGTGAAGTGATGAGCCTCTATCTTTCTAAAGGCCCGATCATTTCATCTATTTCCTTTATGTCGTAGTATTTCTCTTAGATTTTCTTTCTGGTCATGGCCCGGATCTTATTCCGACCTATTTGACATTTCTGGATTTAGAGGCTTTTGTGGATAAGTGTGGGTTGGATATTGGTTTTGCTTCATAGAGTTTACATTTGATTATTTATCCTTCTTGTTACTGTTTGGTTAAGTTCCGCTTTATTCGTTTATTGTGCTCTAGATGTTAGGATAAAGGGGTAGTCTCCGGTTCACGGTGGGCTTGAGATACCCGTCATGACTAGGCCCTGATTCAGATCATGACATAAATCTTCTTCGGTTAATCAAATTTTGTTTAATCTAAATACCGAACTACCTGTGGAAGATGATATACCATTTGAATCAGGACAACAAATAACACATGACGAATCTAATATGAATATTCGGTATGCATGAAATTTTTTGTAGTTGTTTTCAATATTGTAAATACTCCATCTATTTATTTAGAAATCAAAAAGTGATAATTTTAAATGAATGGAGCAAATATAAAAGAACTGTTAAGCAATGCTATATTCATGTTTCTTAGTTCTTATAACACTCACATAATTTCCTAATTTATTTAAAACTTTATTTATTTAGTTTCAATTGATTTATTTTGGGGTGTAAATTAGAGTAACTATAATATGTTACCTACCTTAGTTTCTTTTTTGGGTGCAAATGTCAGTACAGACAATATGCACCAATCTCGATGGCTTAAAAGTATTTTCATGTAGGTTTTGGTAATAACTAACATACGTACACTTGTGCTCTTTTTTGAGTTAAAATAGATGAAAATATACATGGCGATGGTAGTGACCATGAACTATTAGCACAATCATCAAGAGCAACAAGAGAATTAAGCAACGATTAACATAGAGCATTGTATGAAATGATACTAAAAAGTGTGAACGACCAATTAGAAAAGGGGTAAAAGAAATGGTAGCATCACAATTTTTAGTGTCATTGCGGACAATTCATCGTATTTGGAGGCAGTCAGAATTTGATACAGGAAATGATATATCATAGAAGAAAATAAAAAATTATGGTTGTAAGAAGATTGAAATTAACGTTGATCATTTTTGATAGATACCTTTTAGAAAGTGAATCTAACGCCACGAGAGTACACCCTGTATGCCACACGGTGCTTACAACCCCAAAGGACCACAATCTAACCCATGAGCTGGTACCTACTGTGATCACTAAATAAAATAAAAAAGATATGTGAGGAATTTAACTAAAAATGCCATAAGTTTTTTAGCAACTGAAAATCAATACTGGATCATAGTTTAAAACATTAGAAACATACTATCAATACTGATAAAACAACTGACATTAACAACTAAAAACTGACTATCTGTCTGTACTAGCCTGGAATTCTCTAAATTGACTGAATGTGGAGTTTATGGGATAAGCCCCCAACTAACTCTGAATGACTAAATAACTACATTGAAACACTGGAAGAAAACATAAATGGTTCTTAGAGTATGAGAACTCACCATTGCTACTGATGTTGGTGTGCTAGGATATCTAGGTTCGGCTGGGAACCTGAGCATCCAAACCTATGATATGAAACATCATAGCGCAATAAAAGAGTATGCAACTAGGACTTTGAATGTACTAGTATGCTAAATGAGGTTAGGCTGATATGCATGGCTTATATACATGAATAATAACCGACTAGATAAATAGCATGAGTAACTGATGTATAGTATGCGAGGAAGCTGTAAAACTGAGAATGCATGACCAAGCATATGACATAATACTAGGATAGTTTGTAAACTAAAATACCGATATTGAACAACTAATAACTATATGTCATGGTCAAGAAAGCCTGAAAACTGATCTCTGAACTGATTACTGGTTTGAGACTGTGAGAGGTATCATCTAACTGACATGCCCCAATAAGAGTTAATTGGGGTCCAACCTGTAATCCTAGTTGGAAGGGTGTCAGTACCGTGTCACGGATACTAACAATGGTTATGTGGATCCACTAAAATGAAGTACCAAAGGACTAAAGAATCACCCTTTACTGGCAGGTGCCCTGGTGAGATATGTGTCAACCGTCAACTGGCAAGTTAACATCTCAAACCTATGCTGGCTATGTTGCTATAGAACACAGGGACTGCTACTAAAGGTTACACCCTCAAATGGAAGGTGAGCCCCCATCCTTGGGTTCGCTCACTGCTAAATCCTACTCCTAACTGAACTGATTCGGAACACTGAACGGATCAAAACTTGACTGATAGGATAACTGACTGAGCTAATAATAATCATACATGCCTGAAAACCATTTTGAAAGTACTAAGACTAAGTAAATAGCTAAATTTTGGGTATTCATAACCCTCAGGACTCGATAACATTAACAGTAAAAGCATACCAAAGCTTCAAAAGCATAATAATTAGTCATTTCTCAAAGTTCATCTCTTAAGCATTTCATCAAACACTTGAAATTCATGAACTTAGGCATGAGAATGATTGAAACATGTGGGAATAACATAATCATAACACTAAAATCATACATTGGTGAATGTAACATGGAATTTGATGCTTCAAACGTGTAAAGGCTACTTTCCAACTAAAAGCACTTGTAAACATCATGTATAATAGAAATTCCTAAAATCTTCATGAAATTAACTCATTTTAAACATGTGAATTCATGACATAGAACACAAAAATAGGCACTTGGAATTCATGGGTGATAAGGGCCCATGGATGAACATTTAACATACCTTAATATTTTAATCTTGCAAGAGAATTAACGTTCTTGATTGTTCTTGAGTGGTGAAGCTTGAATTCTTGAGTTTTCTTAGAGAAATAATGGTTGAACTTGATAAATTTGGGTGATGTCTAGGATTTATTTTGAAGACGAATTGTGAAAATAGGGCCTATAATGCCTTAAGTGATGATAAATCCCATGTTTTTATGGATTGGGGCCATAGGAAAAGACGATACTACCCTTCTGAAATTAAAATTTATAACTGGAACGCCGATTAGGCCTTCACCGCAATGCGCCAAGGCTGTCATTGCGATTTTCACCGTAATGCGGTGCAATCACAGTGACTTTCTGAAATCTGACAATTGTCATTTTGGACTTCACCGCGATGCGGTTACCCCTCCATCATTATACTCACCGCGATGCAGTCCAATGACGATGAGATACCATTTTGGAAATTCAAATGTGGTCCAAACCTCATCTGAAAAATTCAAAACTTACCCAAGACATGCTACTTACACCCCTAAATATGAATCAACTCAAATACTTGTATCTCAGGGTTAGGAAAGTCAATTAAAAAATCAACTAAGTTAAAAGGGCAAAAATAAAATTAAGTCCCCAACACTTAGCTAAATTTTCAGGTGCGAGCCTCTTATACATGTTCTATGGGCTGAATTGAGCTAATATAATTATGGGGTATTACAGTGAAAAACTCTCTAATGTTTTACTTGCTCGTTAGATATGAAGGAAAGTACTTTGGTTTGTCACTTGTAAGGGAAAGAAATACGAATGCACACAAATACTGTAAAGCCTTTTTTGACATTGGAAAATAAAATATCTCGACTCTGATTTTGCTTGTCAATGATTGATAGTGATAGCATTCCAAATGAACAAACTTTCTTTGATATGTACAATATTGTGCATAATTATGATAAATGGTTCTACATGACTAAAAAGAAGGAGACTTACTACATGCTACCATGTGAAGAAAAGTCGGCGCGTAGTTGCAAAAGCCTAAATTACATTGTTAAAATAATATTTTTAGTCGCTTTGGATCAGCTACAATTTGATGCTTTAGTAAATGAGTTGTTCACTAGAAAAGTTGGTATATGGCCCTTTGTCATACAATAGAAAGCCAAAAGAGATAGTGTTAATCAGCTTGTAGACATGCTATAGACAAAACCAATAAGTGTAGTAAATAGAGACGTTATATGATCATTTTTAGTCAATAAGGTTATTCCTTCTATAAAGGAAAAATGGTCATGTGATGATACTATTCATCCAATATATATTCAACAAGATAATGCACGAACCCATGTCAATATAAATAATGCAGAATTTTAGCAAACGACATTGCAAGATGTATTTGACATTGGCCTAAAGTGTCAACCGCCGAATTCTCCTAATTTAAATGTTTTGGATTTGGGATTTTTCAGTGCTATTCAGGCCTTACAACACAAAGAGGCTCCAAAAAATATAGATGAACTTATTAGTGTTGTTATCAATGCTTATAGTTATTATCCAACAGAGATATCCAATTGCATTTTTCTGACACTACAATCGTGCATGAAAAATATTATGCAAATTAGAGGTTCCAACAAGTAAAGTATTCCTCATATTAAGAAAGAGATATTAGAAAGAATTAGGAAACTACCTATTAGTCTAAGGTGTGATCCTGAATTAGTAAATGATTTAATGAATCATTTTTCTGATTTGTTACATTAAAGCTACAGTTAAAATTAATGTTCGCTGCGCTATACATTATGATCATACTTGCTTCAATCTGTGAGTATTGTTGTTTATGATTTTCGTCACACTTTATAACTTAATTGTTAGTGATTTCTTGAAAACAGTTGATGAAACCAGTGTGGCTCAGTTATGAAGTCAAAATTTTCCTCTATTCAAATATTTTAGTAATTTTACCTACTTTATTTTTATTTTTAGATCATCTCGAAGAGATTAGACTAATCATATTTCTAGTGATTGTTTTGTTTTTCACAGATTGTGTTGGTGTGCTTCTTATCTGGTTTTGAATGTCAAGGCAAAGAGGTAAAATATGATTTCGGTTTAAGAGGAACCATCAGTTGGATGGAAATAAAATCCGTTTGAATGAAAATATTACTAATGTTGATCTGGAGGAGTTGTCATTCTGTAGGTTTTAAGTGCTTGCAATGTCAACAGACCAGTTTCATGAGAAAAATAAGCTTGGACAAGGTGTTTTTGGACTAGTATACAAGGTAATTTTTTTCGAGGGGACTAATCCATCCCAACTCCAGTTCTTGTAAATACAAGTATCTGGTAATATCATCTTTCTATTTTGTTCATAGGGAGTAGTACCATACGGGGAAGATATAACTGATAAGAGGCTTTCGGCCACCTCAGGATAAGGGATGGCAGATTTTATGAATGAAGTGTTGTTAATATCAAGAGTCCAAGATTGAAACGTTGTTAAATTATTGGGATATTGCATAGAAAAAGAAGAGAAGATGTTGATCTATGAGTATTTTCCATAAAAGCTTGGATGTCTTTCTATTTGGTTAGTCTATGAAATGGTTCCGGTTGTTTTACTTGCTCAATGATTATGTAAATTTGGTTGATAAGAAGCATATTGAATGTTAGCTTGTAGACTTGACTTTTTCTCTTCTTTGAAATTTTGATGAGCTTAAACACATTTTGTTGTTACTTATCTCTATTTACCTGAGGGTCCACTGACAGTGCCCTAGCGCACACTTAAGTGTACGTGGTCTATCAAGTAGTAAAGTGACTTTCAAGAAAGCCGAGTATCGATCCCATAGGAACTTGATCTAACAACGACTCAATTCTAGTTTAACTCCTAAGATTAATTTGATGCAAAGGTAACCAAAAAGAGTTTGGAATATTGCAAATTAAAATAAAGTAAACAATGCATAAAAAAAAGTCTTGAAATAATAAATGGAGTAAAGCCCAGGGTTAAAGCACTTTGAAAAATCATACTATGTTATTGAATTTCATTCATTAACTTTCTTATCTTGGTGTATGATTCATAAAGTTAATTACATGATCATGGTCTCCCGACCTCTAACCGTTTACCTAATTTGAACATTACAACTACATCATTGAGCGGGATGTAATAATCCAATTAAGTTCTTTAAGCTATCATCCTATGTGTGAATCAAGTAAGGAATTTAAGTAAATCCCTATCCTAGACGCTAATTTGAATTCCTTATTTTATAAAAGAATACAAACCATACTTTGTTTACCCATGTTCTATCTCCCTATTCCTTCTCCCTAGATCACAAGAGTGACACAAGGTGTATTTTTCGGGTGATCAATCCATCAAATAATTAAATCAAGAATAAACAAACAACCAATAATGATAAGCAAATTAAGCGAATTTAATCCAAAACAATAGTACTCAGGTTCTTGGCTTTAACCCCAGAAAGAAGATTTTTAGCCGATAATATTCATAATCATGATCCAAATAATTAAATACATGTTATGATAATTAAAAGATAAATAACAAATTAAAGCAAAACCTAAAAAATAGAATCATCCGCCTCCAAAATTGTCCACTACGTCCAAAAAGATCAAAAATTGTCCAAGCCTTCTTCCAAAGTGTGTAATGCAATATATTTATAGTGGAAAATTACCAAACCTTCTAGTAATAGGATATTAGGTGATACGAGATATTCCCACCATCCCTCAAACCGTGTGCCATGTGATTTGTTTAATAATGAAACAAGCCCAAACCGTGTCGACAAAGGATCATATTTGGCCGTGCATGGACACAGTGATGCAACATGATGATCAGCACATTGGGAACATAAATGTAGCATGTTAGTCATAGCGTTGTAGGACTGTTTCGTCGTCCTGCTATCATTTTGGCTTACTGGAATTAGCCTCCAAAATTTTGGCTAAGTGTTGAACGTCCCTCTTTTTTCCCATGCCTTTGATAGTGTATTTTCAATGAATTTCAAGCCTTTTTATCATCAATATATCACCATATTCAGCTCACAAAGCCTCCTACATAATCACACACCACGAATTATAGATCATAACAACACAATATCCTCAACGATGAATCAAAACAAGAGCTAAAATAAGGCTAGTTCGCAATGATCTTCACTTCTATGTTCCAACTCTTAACTTAATCAAATTGCACATTGCATATTACAAACAAGTTATTCCACTCATAATTACACATTAAAACCATTTGAAATGCATTAAACACATTAGAATCAAACAAATCCAACTGAACTCTAAATGACTCAATTAAGTACAAACTTGTTTGAAAACACTTTGAACCATTGTAATCATGCACTTGGACACTTATATGCTCATTTATATCATATTAACACATAAAACACACGAATTATCCTCAAAACACGGCTAAATAAGCTAGAATAGTAACACTCAAGTGCATAAATACACCCAACATCACCACCCCACACTTAAATCCTTGTTCGTCCTAAAAAAACTCTTTACTCTAAGCATCATAAGTTGAGGAGACTCTACACTTATACTAAATGCAAGACACTCAAGCTAGTACTATATTGACTACACTGAATGCAAGTTTCTACACTAAACATGTTATTTACATAATTGAAAGCTCATGAATACTACTCCAAAACATCCTATCCTCAAGAATTTACTCAACAAGTTGCAAAATTATATATATTTCTCAATCAATAAAATCATACAATCACCCACATTCATCAAACATGTGCCCCTCATAACAAAAGACTTTCCCAAATTCACTCACAATAATGAAATTCATCACAAAATAGGTACAAAAATCAAATTACACTCACTCTCACAAGGAATTCACAAGTTACACACAATGAATCATAAAATTTCCCTTAGTGTAGTGCTTTACTAATATCAGAATATCAAATATAGGACCAATTAGGTCTTTTTTGGATTGAAATATAGGCTAAGGGATGGATAGGAACTATTTTGAGAATAGTGACTAACCTCTCTAAGATCTTTAATACACTACAACGTACATTTAAAACCAATTTCCAACAACCAAATTACATTTTTTCCATCCACCTATATCTTTTGTTTTACCCCATCTCTTTTAAGCATTTTCACAAATACATGGTGGAAGTATTGTTTAGTACCACACGAATCAATTATTTTTTATTTTTCATAACCATGGTAATGTTTCTAGCATAATGTCTATCACACCCATCCACCATACTTCAATTATCAACACCAATTACTATGACCTTGGGGCATCAAATTCACCATTTTTATCTTATTTTCCAAACTCCTTACTTAATTAATTTTTCATTAAAGTGCCTAGGAGTTTTTTGGATCAAATTAGGGTCTATCAAAGAAGGGATTAGGCTACATGTGAGGTTGCCAAAGAAAAATCTAAAGTCACAATGGGGCTTACTAGGATTATGTACAAGGGTAGTTTAAATAGAAGGTACAAAATAAGGCTATCAAAGAAATGCCTATATCATCTCCTAAACTCACATTCTTTATTTCACTTTGCACACACACCGGGAAAGTTCTAAACATCACATGTAACTGTAATACCCCAAAAAATCCAACTCAATATTAGCTCCATGTTTCAAGCTCATGCATAGTACATCATGGTTCCTTGGTAGTTTCATGATCAAGGTTGATGTGAATTAAGGTCTCAAATATGTCCTAGCTATTGTGCGAATCAAAACATTCCTTACTGATTAAATTCTTGAGAAGGATATTGGTATCGTCAACTTCAAACAAGAATATCTCTAATTATACTATGAATTTTTGATACCATGACCTACCAACAGATAGACAATTTAATAATATTTCCGTTGATACCAAATTCGCCTAAAACGGACACCCGATGAAGAAGTTATGACTATTTTAAGTTTCTGCTGCAAGGCGAATGCCATTTCAGTGCATGGCGCGTCACGCCGGAGGCCAAAATGGCACTCGTCAATTTACAAAAATCCTCTATGACAGCCCTGATTTGCTCCAAGCTTCTAGGTCATAATAATTGGCATTTTACTAAGCTCTGCGTCGCGCCGGAGCCCTAAATCGGGATAAATTTTGCGTAGTTTTCAGTTTTCATTTTAAACTCCTCAAGGGCAATATGGTAACTTCCCAAAACCCTATACATACTCTTTAAATACGGGATTGAATCCCAAAGCATCCCTTTACATTAATTTTATCAAAATTCACTCAAGAATAGTCAAGAACAAGTCTAGGGTTTACATTGGGGTTTCAAGCTTCAAGCAAATTTAACCGTAGATTCCACGAATACTTAATCTAAGGTAGGCGTAGTGTTCATCTATGGATCCAATCCATTCATAGAGATCAAGAGCCATATTTTTAAACGCTATTTTGTAAACTTTTTGCGGTGATATAAGCATGTACATGTTGATGATTGTTGTTTAAGTTTCAAAATAATATCTAAAGATGTTTTCATGAAATATATGTGGTTGTTAGTTGAAAAACATGAACTTTAGGTGGTTTGATGTGATGCAAGTATGAAATCCACCTATGCTTTAAAGAATGCATGCAAGGTGTTTGATAAAATGCCTAACATGCTAGAAACCCATAATTACATGATTCCATGATATCTAAATGACAAGTTCATATTAGCTATAAACTTCCATATAAATTTCCATGCTTTATGTGTTGTTATTGTTGTGGCATGAAGCATGTGTGATAATGGAAATATGAATTATATACACGAAATATATCCATTCTCTCCCTACCATGTTGAGATGTGAATAAATACATAAAGTATACTATCCCCTACTTATAATATCGTGAATTGTGGACTCTAATCTTGTGATCAAGTCATGCCATATGTGCCAGTTTCCTTCTATCGAGTCCTGGGGGTATTCTTACCCAAAAAATATAGTTGTATGCCTAGTGCCATTTCATGTGCCACGATAAATCTCAGTCAACCTATACTCTATAGAACTCAGTCAGTCATGTGACTCAGGAAACATCAGAAATCTCATGATCTTAGTTAACTCTCAGATAATAGTACTACTCCGTCAGTCAACGGATGTCAGCCAATGATGGGAACTCACCTGCCAGTTCAGGGTGTGATTCTTAGCAGTCATCCTTGTGTTCCAGAACTATGTAGCCAGCATAGGTTTAGACATCTTAACCTATCAGATTTGGGTTGATAAGGTGGCTTAACCTGTCAGTTTAGGGTCCTACCATTCTCACTTTGAGTACCTGCCAGATAAGGGTCACTCACAACTGTCCTTACTAGTGGCGCGGTATTGACACCCCTCCTGTTGGGGCAGAGATTGGACCCCAGCTTAGCCATAATGGTATACATGAGGCATTTCAGTTAAACAAATACCTCCCAAAGCTTTAGAGAACTCAGACAGTTCTTCAGATATCATTATACTAAGACTGTTAGATACAGTCAAACTCAGTTATAGCACGAGACTCAAATAGTTCTACCAAATTCAGTTATAGCAGTAGCTTTCCAGTCACAGTGTTGCAGTGAGTCCTCATCCAAACGAGGATAATATGATTTGATTTATTCATTTTTTACTTTAGTTCAGTTTTACAGAGTTAGTTGGAGATATGTTTCTTCAACTCTTTATTCAGACAGTACTTAGAGGCTTTCAGATTTAGTCAGATTTAGCTATCAGATTCACTATTCAATTTTATATTCAGTTGGTTTGGATATTCATTACCCCATGAATGTTACTATATCTCTTCAGTTGAACCTTATGGCCTACACGTTCAGGTTTTTTGTATTATATGTATATTATACAATGTACAAGTACAAATATCAGTTATGGGTTAGCTTGTGATCCCTCGGGGTCATGAGCACCGTGTAGTATCCGATTCAGAAAATTGGGGTGTTACAAACTTGGTATCAGAGCCTAAGGTTCAATAGAGTCCTAGGAATTCTGAAAGCCACATCTAGTAGAGTCTTGTGCATGGGTGTGTTTCACGCCACATTTATGTACAAGAGGCTATAAGATGTTTTAAGAATAGTTTCCTTATTTCAGTATTCATGTCGTGCTAGTGATCATAATCTCAAGTTAAACTCCCAGTCTAATCTGTTCTTCTCTTATTTTAAATATGGCCCCAAAGATAAGAAACATCCAGCTCCTCAGCCCGAAGATGCTTTGGGAAAACATGTTTCTCATATGGAGTTTAGAGCCGTATTCACTACACTTGCTCAGTATGTGGCTGCCCAAAATGAAAGGCCACGAGTTATTTCGGCCAATCCAGTGGCAAATGCCGTAGCATCTAGGATTCGAGACTTCACCCGAATGAACCCTCCATCTTTCCATGGGTCTAAGTCTGATGAAGACCCTCAGAAGTTTATTGACCAAGTTCAGAAGGTCATTGACATCATGGTTGTTACTTCTGTTTAGAGTGCTGAGTTAGCCATATATCAGTTGCAAGATATGGCTCACACTTGGTACAAACAGTGGAAGTCTGAGAGGGTAGATGGCGCAGGTCCCATTGGGTGGGAGGAATTTATCACGACTTTCTTAGATAGATTCTTTCCCCGAGAGCTGAGGGAAGCCAAAGTTCTTGAGTTCATCAACCTCAAGCAGGGAAATATGATGGTTAGGGAGTGTTCTCTTAGATTTACTCATCTATCCAGGTATGCCCCTCATGTGGTTGCAGACAATAGGGCTAAGATGAGCAAGTTTGTCTCAGGGGTGAACGATTGCATGGTGAATGAGTGTAGATCTGCGATGCTGAACAGTAATATGACCTTAGATAGACTCATGACCCATGCTCAGTAGATAGAGGAGTAGAAGGTTAGGACTAGAGAGAGACAAAACAAGAGAGCAAAATCAGGTAGTTTTCGTTTTGCTCAGCCTAAATCAGAGGGATGGAACCATTCATAGTTTTGTCCCAAGTCAGAAGCTCCAGATCCTTCCTCCACTAGTGCCCCAGTGCTGAATTTTAGAGACGGCAACAGATACAAAGCGCCAGGCTCTAAATCTCAGGGTAGTATTAGCAGTACCCGAACAAATCCCCTTTATCAGGCTTGTGGTAAGAACCACAAGGGTATTTGCAGAGCCGGTAGTGAGGTCTATTTTGGTTGTGGCAATCCAGGACACAGGATTAGAGAGTGTCCGCAGTCAGGTCTTCAGGGTCAGCAAATTCATTCCGCAGCTCAATCCGGTCGCCCAAACTAGCAGGGTGCCACTTCCAGTGCTACTAGTGGGCAACACCCAAATAGACTTTATGCTCTTCAGACCTGAAAGGATCAGGAAAATTCTCCTGATTTCATTACCGGTACGTTATAAATTTTCCATGTTCATGTTTATGCTTTGCTAGACCCAGGTGCATCCTTGTATTTTGTTACTTCATACATAGTAGGCGATTTTGGAATCAGTCCCGAGATTTTAGCAGAGCCCTTTTCAGTCTCTACTTCAGTGGGGAAAATCATCATAGCCCAGTGGGTATACAGGAACTACCCGATTATGATATTTTAGAAATCCA
Source organism: Capsicum baccatum var. pendulum (assembly GCA_030864225.1). Lineage (NCBI taxonomy): Eukaryota > Viridiplantae > Streptophyta > Magnoliopsida > Solanales > Solanaceae > Capsicum > Capsicum baccatum. The sequence continues at coordinate 111,618,082 of CM061550.1, forward strand.
CATCAGTAGATTTAGTCGAGTTAGAGATGATTGACTTTGATGTCATTCTCGGCATGGATCGGCTTCATTCCTGATATGCCACAGTCGAATGCAGGAATAGGATAGTTCAGTTTCAGTTCCCAAATGAGCCTGCCTTAGAGTGGAAGGGTGGTGTTTCAGCGTTCAGAGGTCAGCTTATTTCCTACCTCCGGGCAAGGAAAATGATTTCTAAGGGGTGTGTGTATCATCTCGTGCATGTTAAAGATTCCAGTTCCGAATCTGCTAGTCTTAAATTAGTCCCAGTGGTTAGTTAATATTCAGATGTCTTTCCTGAAGATCTTCTAGGCATTCCTCCCAAAAGGAAAATAGACTTCAGTATAAACCTTCTCCCAGATACTCAGCCTATCTCTATCCCACCATATAGAATGGCACTAGCAGAACTTAAGGAACTGAAAGATCAGTTAAAAGATCTCTTAGATAAGGGATTCATCAGGCCCAGTGTATCCCCATGGGGTGAGCCAGTCTTATTCGTGCGCAAGAAAGATGATTCTCTTAGGATGTGTATTGATTACCGTCAGCTCAACAAAGTAACGGTCAAGAATAGGTATCCACTTCCCAGAATAAATGATCTGTTCGACCAACTTCAGGGTGCCAGTTATTTCTGCAAGATATAACTCAGATCAGGCTATCATCAACTCAGAGTTAGAGAATGTGACATCTCGAAGACAGCTTTTCGTACACGATATGGTCACTTTAAATTTCTAGTCATGTCCTTTGGTATAACCAATGCCCCTATAGCTTTCATAGACTTGATGAACTGTGTGTTCAAGCAGTACTTGGACATGTTCTTCATAGTCTTTATAGATGATATTCTGGTCTATTCTCGCACTGAGAGTGATCATTCAGACCATCTCAGAATTGTTCTTCAGACCCTCAGAAATCATCAGTTATTCGCCAAGTTCAGTAATTTTGAGTTTTGGATAATATCAGTAGCATTCCTTGGCCATATTATTTCCGATGAGTGCATTAGAGTAGATTCTCAGAAAACTGAAGCAGTAAGAAACTGGCCCAGACCTGTATCTCCAACAGATATCTGGAGTTTCTTAGGTTTGGATGGCTATTACGGATGGTTTGTCAAGGAATTTTCTTCTATTGCATCTCCTATGTCCAGATTGACTCAGAAAAAGGTCAAGTTTCAGTGGTCAGATTTATGTGGGAAGAGTTTTTAGGAATTGAAAACTCTACTCACTACAGCTCCAGTTCTAGCTTTTCCAGGTGGTTCAGATGGGTTCGTAGTATATTGTGATGCATCCAGAGTGGGTTTAGGTTGTGTCCTCATGCAGCATGGTAAGGTCATATCCTACGCCTCCATACAATTAAAGCCCCATGAGAAGAATTATCCTGCTCATGATCTTGAGTTAGCAGCCATAGTTTTTGCCTTGAAGATTTGGAGGCATTATCTTTATGGAGTTTATGTAGATGTCTTCACAGATTATAACAGTCTCTAGTATGTCTTTTCTAAAAAATATCCCAATCTTCATCAGAGAAGGTGGTTAGAGCTCTTGAAGGACTGTGACATGAGTGTCCTTTATCATCCGGGCAAGGCCAACGTAGTGGACAATGCTCTCAGTAGACTCTCCATGGGCAGTATTTCTCACGTTAAGGATAGCAAGAAAAATATAGCTCAGGAAATCCATCAGCTTGCCAGACTAAATCTTTAGAAAGTGGTGTATGTGTTCAGAGTAGTTCAGAGTCATCTCTAGTTTCCGAGGTGAAATAAAATCAAGACATGGATCCTATCCTTGTCAAGATGAAAGAGTCAATTTAGAATCAGAAAGTTTAGGTTTTCTCCCAAGGGGGAGATGGTGTTCTTTGTTGTTAGGGTCATTTGTGCGTTCTAGGAGTAGATGACTTGAGGCAACGAATTCTTGCAGAAGCGCATGATGCGGGATACTCCATCCATCCAGAGGCCACTAAGATGTACCGCGATTTATGGAAGATCTATTAGTGGAGTGGGATGAAGAGTGATGTTGCAAAGTTTGTGGCTAAGTGCTCTACATGTCAGTAGGTTAACATAGAGCATCAGAAACCTAGTGGTTCCATGCAGGAGTTCACCATTCCTACTTGAAAGTGGGAAGAAGTTAACTTAGACTTTGTGACAGGTTTGCCTAAAACTCATCATCAGCATGATTCAGTTTGGGTCATTGTAGATAGAATGACCAAGTCAGCCTATTTTCTTCTAGTTCGTACATCCTATTCAGGTGAGGATTACGCCAAACTCTACATCAGGGAGTTGGTCAGATTACATGGTGTTCCCTCATTTATCATCTTAGACAGAGGTACCTAATTCATCTTTCATTTCTGGAAAGCATTCCAAAAGGGTCTCGGTACCCAAGTTTATCTCCGTACAGTGTTTCATTCTCAGACAGATGGTCAAGCAGAAAGGAATATTCAGACTCTTCAAGATATGATAAGGGTGTGTGCAATCGATTTCAAGGGAATTTGGGATGACCACTTGGCCTTGATTGAGTTTGTATACAACAATAGCTATCATTCCAGTATTCAGATGGCTCCATTCGAAGCTCTCTATGGTAGGAGATGTAGATCTCCGATTGGTTGGTTTGAAGTTAGTGATGCCTCAGTCATAGGTCCTAACTTAGTGTTCGACGCCTTAGAGAAAGTTTAGTTGATCAGAGAGAGACTCTGGGCTGCTCAGAGCCGACAGAAGTCTTATGCAGATGTTCATAGGAAGGATCTTGAGTTCGAGGTCAACGACTATGTCTATCTTAAGATCGTTCCCATGAAGGGAGTGAAGAGGTTCGACAAGAAAGGGAAACTCAGTCCTCGATATATCGGTCCCTTCAAGATTCTCAGTTGCTTCGGCAAGGTAGCTTATGAGCTAGAATTTCCTTCAGATCTAGCCTCAGTTCATCCAATCTTCCATGTCTCTTTTCTCAAAAAGTGCATAGGTGACGCAGCAGTTGTAGTCCCTGTTCAGAGCATTGATATTCATAACAGCCTCTCTTATGAAGAGATTCTAGTCGAAATCTTAGACTATCAGACTCGTCGATTGAGGAACAAAGAAGTCCCTCTAGTTAAGGTTCTTTGGAAAAATCAGTCTCATGAGGGAGATACTTGGGAAACAGAAATAGATATGCGTACCAAGTATGCTCACCTCTTCCCTACAAATTCAGATCAAGATCAAGGTATAGTTCTTCTTAAGCTTATTCAGTTTTATGTTCATGTCCCCAGTTTAAACTTGGTATCTATTACCATTGCATCCTTAGTCATGCATTCATGTATCAGTTCAATTATAAGGTCATGCATCAGATGTGCATTCTCATCTTGAGAAGCTCAGTTTATCAGATTGCTCAGTTACGCATCCATGTACCAGTTATCCATGTGTCAGATGTGCATGAGTTCAGTATGTTTAGCATGTCAGTCATGAGATCATGTTTCAGTCCTTTATGTTTAGTTCATGTTTGGCTTGTCTCATTCTTCCCTTTCAGTTAAGTCTCATTCGAGGACAAATGTTCCCAAGGGAGAGAATTGTAATACCTTGAAAAATCCAACTCAATATTTGCTCCATGTTTCAAGATCATGCATAATACATCATGGTTCCTTGGTAGTTTCATGATCAAGGTTGATGTGAAATAAGGACTCAAATATGTCCTAGCTATTGTGCGAATTAAAACATTTCTTACCGATTGAATTCTTGAGAAAGATATTGGTATCATCAAATTTAAATGAGCATATCTCTCATTATACTATGAATTTTTTATCCCATGACCTACCAATGGATATATAATTTAATAAGATTTCCGTCGATACCAAATTTTCCTAAAACGGACACTCGGTGAAGAAGTTATGGCTATTTTAAGTTTCTGCTGTAAGACGAATGCCATTTCAGTGCATGGCGCGTCGCACTGGAGGCCAAAATGGCACTCGTCAATTTCCAGAAAGCCTCCGTGATAGCCCTGCTTTGCACTAAGCTTCCAGGTAGCAATAATTGGCATTTTACCAAACTCTGCATCACGACGGGGCCCTAAATCGGGATAAATTTTGCATAGTTTTTAGTTTTCGTTTTAAACTCCTCAAGGGCAATATGGTAACTTCTCAAAACCCTATATATACTCTTTAAATATGGGATTGAAGACCCAAATCATCCCTTTACATTAATTTTATCAAAATTCACTCAAGAACAGTCAAGAACAAGTCTAGGGTTCCGTTGGGGTTTCAAGCTTCAAGCAAATTCAACCGTAGATTACACGAATTCTTAATCTAAGGTATGCGTAGTGTTCATCTATGGATCCAATCCGTTCATAGATCTCAAGAACCATGTTTTAAAATGTTATTTTGCAAACTTTTTATGGTGATATAAGCATGTACATGCTGATAATTGTTGTTTAAGTTTCAAAATGATATCCAAAGATGTTTTCATGAAATATATGTGGTTGTTCATTGAAAAACATGAACTTTAGGTGGTTTGATGTGATGTAAGTATGAAATCCACCTATTCTTTAAATAATGCATGCAAGGTGTTTGATAAAATGGCTAGGATGCTAGAAACCCATAATTACATGATTCCATGATATCTAAATGATAAGTCCATATTAGCTATATACTTCCATATGAATTTCCATGCTATTTATGTGTTGTTGTTGTTGTGGCATGAATCATGTGTGATAATGGAAATATGAATTATATACACTAAATGTATCCATGCTCACCCTACCATGTTGAGATGTGAATAAATACATAAAGTATACTATCCCCTACTTATAATATTGTGAATTGTGGACTCTAATCTTGTGATCAAGTCATGCCATGTGTGCCAGTTTCTTTCTATCGAGTCCTGGGATTATTCGTACCCAAAAAATATAGCTTTGTGCCTAGAGCCACGTCATATGCCACGATAAATCTCATTCAAGCTATACTTTATAGAACTCAGTCAGTCATGTGACTTAGGAAACATCAGAAATCTCAGGATCTCAGTTAACTCTTAGATAATAGTACTACTCTGTCAGTCAACGGATGTCAGTTATTCAGTCCATGTACAACCAGTTGAATCATGTTTAGTCCCATCAGATGGGAGTAGAAGTTAGCACCGAGTAAACCCAATAATGGAAACTCACCTGCCAGTTCAGGGTGTGATTCTTAGCAGTCATCCTTGTGTTCCAGAACTACGTAGCCAGTGTAGGTTAAGACATCTTAACCTGTTAGATTTGGGTTGATAAGGTGGCTTAACCTGTCAGTTTAGGGTCTCACCATTCTCACTTTGAGTACCTGCGAGATAAGGGTCACTCATAATTGTCCTTACCAGTGGTGTGGTATTGACATCCCTCCAGTCGGGGTAGAGATTGGACCCCAGCTTAGCTGTAATGGTATACGTGGGGCATGTTGGTTAAACTACTATCTCCCACACTTTTAGTATCAGTCTCTATAAAAGAACTCAGACAGTTCTTCAAATATCAGTATACCAGGACTATTAGATATAGTCAAATTCAGTTATAGCACGGGACTTAGAGAGTTCTACCAGATTCAGGACTATCAGACACAGTCTCTCATGTTATCAGAACTACAGTTCCAGTCATGTATTAGCATACAAATTTAGCTACCACGTACTCACGATCTCAGTTACTATGTATGTATGTTTGTACTCTTATATTCATATCAGTCAGTCAGTTATCATTATTCATGCATGTAAACCCTTTGCATTAGCTTACCTCACTCGTATACTCAGTACTCCAGTTGTACTGACGCATTTGCGCTATGGTGCTTTCTTTTTATGTTACACCATAGGTCCAGATCCACGAGTTCCAGACCAGTAGTAGCTTTCCAGTTGCAGTATTGCAGTGAGTCCTCATCCATCCGAGGATAATATGATTTGATTTATTTATTTATTTATTTATTACTTCAGTTCAGTTTTGTGGAGTTAGTTGGAGACATGTTCCTTTAACTCCTTATTCAGACAGTACTTAGAGGCTTTCAGATTTAGTCAGATTTTGCTAGAAGATTCACTATTCAGTTTTATATTCAGTTGTTTTGGGTATTCATTACCCCATGGATGTTACTATATATCTTCAGTTGAAGCTTATGGCCTACATGTGGTTGTCCGCGTATTATATGTATATTATGAAGTGTACAGGTACAGATATCAGTCATGGGTTAGCTTGTGGTCCCTCAAGGTCATGAGCACCGTGTAGCAGTCCGATTCAAAAAATTGGGGCGTTACAGTAACAAGGAATATATAACACCTCTCACACACATGGCATATGCTCAACTCACATAGGATCATCATAGACTCCTAACCAAATAATAGCACGAATTCAAATTTAAGCCACAAGTACAAGAGTCGTATTCAAGAGTCTAGGAGTCTCAAAGTAGTCATTCACACAATCAACATGATTTTAAAACTACAACACTTGCACCATGTAATAAAAAATAGCACCAACAAGAATATCTCACTTATTCCTAACCTATTTTTAAAAAAAATTGAGCTAAAAATTGGGAAATTCCCCACCCTACACGACTTTCCATCAACCTGCGACTTACCAAAAACAATAACTACATGAAGTAAAAACTAAAAATTGAAAAATAAAACATACCTACTTAACTTGGGTTGCCTCCCAAGAAACGCCTGATTTAGTGTCATGGCACGACCCAATCAGCTCAACTATATTCCTCATCCTTTTACTCCCCTTTGGGAGCCATTTTTCCTTTGCTTCCGACCTCTTGAATTTGCACTCCCAAGGTGAACATGTCTCTAAACTTCAAAATTTATCATATTAGGAAACAGTAGTATTAGAGGCTCGAGCCGCTCAATAAGGGTGTCAGAAGAGGTCTTTGGCGGGCTAACCACCCCATACCCATCCCCTTCAACAATAGTAATCATGCATAAATCTTTATAGTGGGATAACATGTTTAGCAGTTTTTAAACTTTAAATACCGCCTCTTCATCCTCCAACCTCATTTTTAGTGTGCTCTCTCTTACATCAATTAAAGCTCCGCCCGTCGCTAAAAATGAACGTCCCAAGATGATTGGTACCTATTCATCTGCCTAAAAATCTAGAACAATAGAGTCAGCAAGAATAATAAATTTACAAACCTTTATGAGCACATCCTCAATCACTCCTTTGGGACAGGCTATGGTCCTGTTTTCCAGCTGTTGTAGTACAAAGCTCGGTCTAGGCTTCCCTAAACCCAATATGTTAAACAAAGATAGGTCCATCTAGTTGATACTTTCCCCTAACTCACTAAGTTTCTACACCACCTCACTGTTTCCAATATGAATGGGAAGAGTAAACTTACCTAGGTCCTTAAGCTTTTTCGGCATCTTTTGAGTGACTACCAAACTACACTCCTCAGTGAGTGTTATTGCCTCCACATCCTGCAATTTTATCTTATTAGCAACCTTTAACATCCCTCAAGTACTTAGCGTACTTGGACATATCCTGCAAAACATCTAACAAAGGTAAGTGAATGTGAAGCTTTCTGAATGTGTCAAAGAACTTCTTAAACATTGCTTCCTCCTTCGCTTTTATTTGCCTCTGAGGGAAGGGTAGTGGAGCATCTACTTCTTCTCTGGTTCAGCAACTTTAGTTTTTTAGTACTCAGACTTCCTCAATTTTCAGCAACTCTATCATTTACCTGTTCAGTCACCACCTAAGTATCTACCTCCTTAGTTGCCTTTGGAGGTTCTTTTTGAAGCTCTTTACTACTCCTCAAGGTGATTTCCATAACCTATTTTGGATTTTCTATATCTCCGAGAAACCCACCTTTAGGCTTGGTATTTAATGTTTGTGATAACTGGCCCAATTACAACTCTAGACTTCTTGTGGCTGTTTGCTGATTTTTTACCTCCACAGCCAACTATGTTTGATTAGCTAAAATATGCTTCATCATCTCTTCTATGTTACTAGTTGACTGGTTTCCTTATGCCTGTGGCTGCTGAATTTGCTGTTTTTAGGCCTTTCACGGCTGAGTCTGCCACTTCATGTTGTAGGAATTACCATAATTCATCCTTTGAGCATTGCCTACATACATTACTGATTCTAGATTTGAAGAACACATGGCCGCAGAATAGCCACTATTTCCGCAGAACTTACACCAACCACTAGTTTGTTGATCTACATTGACTGCTGCAGTAGGCTGTGGTGCTTTTAATTTTAAGCTGCTGAACTGAGTGTTTATCATATTTTGCAATACCCCAACCTGAGCTAATAAGGCAGTGAACTGGTCCACCTCCAATACACCCATAATTCTTTTTGTGGCACTTTAAGAATCTGAATGCCATTCTGGATTTTTTTGTGCGATACGGTTCAATAAGGTGTACAACTCATCATAAGCTAGATCCAATGCTTGATCACCTGCGGCTGAATCTAGGAAAATCTTTTGTATTGTGATCAAGTGCTCCTATAAAAGTATGAGCAAGTACCTCATTATATTGTTCGTGATGTGGACAGTCTGCAATGTTGTTTTGATATCCTCAAACCTGAGCTCTCCAACAATCATTATAAAGTCCTGAGCTTGGTATACCATTGATTTCTTGTCAACCATTTGGACATAGAAAAATTTGCTAGCAACATATTTTTTCGCTTCGGCATCCTCTATGTCACACTTACTCTGCAGTGTTTTTTAAATTTTCTTTGCACTAGAATAATTTCTATCATAATAATCATAAAAATTTTTAGATAGACAATTAAGAAGAAAATACCGAAACTTGTAGAAGTTATCATCGTACTTTTCAACTTTCTCTTAAAGAAAAATAAATTCATCATCATTCATGAAAGAGTTATCTACTTTGTTTGTATTCTTTTCAGCTAACATATAAGAAACATTGAGAAGACTTAAGTAGAAAAGTACTTTACCCTTCCACCTCTTGAAATGAGTACTATTGAACCTAAATGGCTTATCCAGATATCCCATCTTGAGATCAGCGGATTTTTCAATATTTGTCACTGAATCTCCTTAATATTTTTTGGTGAAATATTACAAAAATTACAATTGAAAATATAGAAAATGAAGAAAATTCAATAGTCTTTTTCTTAGTTGAGGCACGGATATCTCTCTCTCTTTAAGGAGATTTAAGCCCACTGTAGCAAATGTTTTAACAGGTCCAACAGTAATCTTCTTGACTTGTCCCCTCCAGGATATAATAGTCTTCTCACAAAGTACAACTCAACAAATTCTGAACAAGAGTTGAGTTCAAAGCTTCACAAAAATAAATACATCCCATAATAAACTCTTTTTCTACTAATTTTTGTGTACTCTATATTTTCTTGTACTTCTAAAAAATATGCAAGATCACCTCTATTTATAGTGTGGAAATTTTTCATGCAATGAATAAAAAATAGATAATAAAGTGGGCCAATGAATAGAGAAATTATGTCTTAAAAGTTACATGAGTTACAATACATAAATGAAAATAATGGACAAAAAAGAGTTAGAGGTTACACGAACTTCAAGAAAAACCGTGGCTAAATTCAGCCACTACTTTTCTAGAGTCAAGTGTACTTAATTTGTAACACGCCCATGTCTTAAATGGCTATCAACTTAATTGACATATAATGTCATTAGTAATGGGCATAAAGACAATAATGAATGAGGAGTAATATTACTGTTGAACGATAGTGGTAGTAAAAGGATTAAGAAAATTGTTACAAAAGTCACTGTAACTTAAGACACTAAAAGATAATGTAACATAAAAGTCACTTAATATGCAGCACCATAACATTTTATTAAGATCATATTTAATAAAATATTAAAATGCTCATATGAATATTCACCTAGTTCTACCAACATACCATTGAGAAAACACCATTCTACACTATTATAAGTTTTCCTTAAGTCAACTTTTAACACAACTAAGAGATAATCCTTTCTAGTGTACCATTTCAACAATTCATGACTAAAGAAAATATTGTCAATTACAGACCTCCCCTCATTAAAAGTTGAATGGGAAGGACTAATAATAGTGTTCATTACTTCTTTCATTCTATTAGTCAAAACCTTTGTAATAATCTTATAAAAAGTATTACAACAAGAAATGACTTATTATAACGCCCCAAATTTTTTATCCTTAAAAATTTCTGAAAATTTTACATTCACTGCTTTGACTACGACTTGGTCTATGAGTTGTAGGGTATCTTGATAGGTCATTGGGATAAATCATAACTAAATCAGTAAGTTTGTGGATAGATTCTACTCTGATTACGAGTGGCTCATTAAGAGCCGTAAGGATTTATTATGAGTCGTTAGGTGTAAATCATAGGATCTCTAGTGTATACCCCAATTTGGGGGTGTTGGCTATGACTAGACCCTACGAATGGTAGGGTCCCATTAAAAGTCATGTCATTGAGTCGTATGGTCAGCAGTGTATGGTGATTTGATGGTTCTGTCTTAGTTACGACTTGTGGTGGTGAGTCGTAAGGAGTGGCTACGAGTCAATGGTTGACCCGTGGTCAATGGCGGCACTTTTTTAGTTTTTAAGTTAAGGGTATTCTGGAAATTTTCCCTCTTACCCAAATTGAAGCCCACATCTTCTAACCCCTTTAGGGTGTCTTTAGCACCCCAAAAAAAATCTAGCTTCTCAAACACTCCAAAAAGCTCTCTAAATTCCCTCAAGCAAGTCAAGATAAGGTTGCATCAAGTTGATCATCCAAGGGATATGGAGTTAAATTCTCTCTGTGAAACTTGATATTTCTGGAATGTGACTCTACCCTTAAACTTAATATCTCTATTGGACGAAAGTACATGGTTATTTACGTGATTAAAAGTAAGGGTTTTAATATGAGTGAGGAGTTTGATAGAAATGGTCAATTAATTATTTTCCCATGGTTTTATTGTGCATTACTCATGTTTTAACTATGGTTTTTAACTTTTGGGTGCATGGGTATAGTGAATTAACTAGGGAATTATGATTTCCCAAACTTATGACTTTTGAAGTGTTTATGATCCCAACCCCAAATTGTGAAGTTGTTTTTAGTTGTCAGAAATATGGGAATTTAAATATTTTGAAACTATTGTGCTATGATATTAAATTGAACCTAGTGGTTGGTGTTTTCAATAGCTATTACATAATTGAACTAAGAGGGGTTGTGAATTCCCCAAGTAATGAAATTATTTCAGCATGTTGATGTTACCTTGCAAGTGTAGTTAGTATGACGTTACCAATAATGTATGCCTAAATGTGTATTGAGGTTCAATGAATGGGATTGTGCATTAATTATTTTAATTGGGCTTTAAAGAGGATTGTGTAGCTAAGTCATAAAAGTGCAAGTCCAAGAGACCAATGCTTAAAATTGTGATTGCCCATATGGGGGTCTATATGACCGGGTGGTTTGAGTCCCCATATTATTATTATCATATGATTGGGTGGTTCGAGTCTCCCAATATTTCATTACATAACTTGGTGCTCGTGTGTAATACCCCACAAAATTGAGTGTCAAATTCAGCTCGTAAAGCTCCATGAAAGATCCCAAGACTTAGAAAAATTTTGCTAAGTGTTCAAGATTCAACACTTAGTCTTATTTTAGACCTCCAAACTTCGGAGATTTATTTGGCAACCTTCCCGACATCCGTTTTTTCAATTTTCAAGTTTTGTTACGATCGGGAAAGTTCGTAGTATATTCCGGGTGAGTTTTGGAATTTTTGGAGTAGCGTAAAGGCACGTTTGGGTGCCCAAAACAGAATCCCCGGGCAATTAGCCTGCGCCGCCTGCTAACTCCAGTGCTTGCCCAGTTTTTTTTTAGCATTTCAGGGTTAACTTCAAACGATCATAAATCCCTGTATATAATAAACTGTGAGAGCTGCTATATATCGAATGAAATCTATGAGAGTATTCTTTCCAATGCAATTGGTTTCATCCAATTTGGTCATTTGAGTAAAAATGTATGATCAATTTATTTCAACCTGTCAGACATTCAACAGAGGGACAGCTGCATCTTTTTCTCTTTTCTTAAGGGCATTTTGGTCATTTCCCACCCCATATATACCCATAAATATGGAATTAACCCAATTTTCAACCAAAATACACTCTTTTCTTCCATTTTGTCTCAAGAACAAGAAGATGGTTTTCAATTGGGGATTTAATTTCAAGAATCTTTCCATCAATCTTCCAAGAATCACGAACTATGGTATGCATGTGTTTATTTACGGATTCGTTTCATCCATAAAGCTCAAATAAATCATCTTCTAAATTATGTATTATGATATTTATGATGTTAATGGTTGATGATCATGTTGTTGAAATTTGATGATGCCCAAGATGGGATCTTAGTATGTTTGTATGAAACTATGGTGGTATATGATGTATAAACATGTGAAATTGGTGGTTGAATACTTGTAATCTTGATGAATCCACCTATGCTAAAGATTTTCATGTAAGGTGTTTGTGAAAATACCTAAGAGACTAGAAATCATGCTTTTATGACATAATAGGTTCTAAATGACTAGTCCATGTTCTATGCTTATGTTCATCATGATTTCCATACAAATTGTTACGTATTGTTGTTGTAATATGGAATGCTCATGAAATTAAATTTATGCAAGTATTTACATGTTATATGCATTCCCTTTTCATGACCAAGAATATGATAGCCATGTGTAGTATGAAATTCCCTACTTATGATATTGTGAATTATGGACTCTATTCTTTTGATCAAGTCAGTCATGTGTGTCAGTTTCCTTCCATTGGGTCCTAGGGTACTTGTACCCAAAAAATATAGTTGTGTGCCTAGATCCATGTCATGTTGTCACGATATCCTCAGTCAATGGAAATTCAGTAAACTCAATACCAGTCCAGTTCTACTCAGTACTCAGTAACTTCAGTTCTTTCAGTCAATCCTCAGATCTCAGTAGTATTCCGTCAGTCAACGAAACTCATTAAATTTAGCTTAGCTCAGCTAAGCAACACTATCAGTCCAGTTAATCAGTTTAGTTAATTAGTTCAGTCAATCATGCTCATTGTCTATTCAGATGGGAGTAGAATTTAGCACTGAGTGAACCCAAGGATGGGAACACACATTGTCAGATGAGGGTGTGATTCTTAGCAGTCATCCTTGCATTTCAAAATTATGTAGCCAGCATAGGTTGAGACATCAACACTTCCAGATGGAGGTCTGATGAGGCAAACATCCGCCGTTCTTTTTTGGGGACACTGCCAGATTTGAAGGTTACTCACAGCTTATCTTTACCCGTGGCACGGTATTGACACCCTTCTAATCAGGGCAACGATTGGACCCAAGTTCAGCTATATTAGCATACATGGGTTATGTCAGTTAAACTACTACCTTCCACAGTTTTAGTCATTTAGTCTCAGTAAAAGAACTCAGATAGTTCTTTAGAATATCAGGACTGTCAGCTACAGTCAACTCAGATATAGTACGGAACTCAGATAGTTCCATTAGATTTAGGGCTGTCAGGTGCAGTCACCCATGTTATCAGTATCCAGTATCTAGTATCAAGGCTATCAGATATAGTCACTCATGTTATCAGCTATATCATCGATTAGAAATTATTTGCCAGTCATATTAGATTTCAGTAAACTCATGTTATCAGTACCCAGTTTCAGGACTGTCAGCTACAATCAATTAGACTAGTCCTTCATAATCAGGACTTCCAGAAATAATCATTCCTTTATCAGTAATAAAGTATCAGTCTCCTAGTATTCAGTAATACAATATCAGTTCCTCACTTATTAGTGATTCACAGATTAGTATTAGTAAATGCAGTCATTTAGTATCTCAAAACTGGTAAACTCATGTTGTCAGTATTCAGACTCAGTATTCAGTATTATTACGAGTTTAGTAGCAATTACTTATGTATGTATGTGTTCTCACATTCATATCAGTCAGTATTGTTCATGCATACAAACCCTTTGCATTTAGCCTACCTCTCTCGTATACTCAGTACTCTCAGTTGTACTGATGCATTCATGCTATGGTGCTTTCTTTTATGTTACACCATAGGTTTAGATACACAATTTCCAGACTAGTAGTAGCAGTAGCATCTCAACTATCAGAGTTCCAGCAGTGAGTCCTCGTTTCTTGAGGGTATGATCATTACTTATGTTATGGTTTATTTCAGTTTAGTTTTGCTAGTTGGAGTTAGTTGGGGACATGTACTATCAACTCCCTATTCAAATAGTCATGCTAAAGGCTTTTCAAACTAGTATGTTCATATTTCAGATAGTATTACAGTTGTTTTGGGTATTTTATACCCTACTCTCATATTATAGTTATTCCGTTTTGAACCTTATGGCCTTACAGTATTACGTATTCCATATTTAAGTTCTATATTATGTAGTGTACAGGTACATATATCATCCATGGATTAGATTATAGTCCCTTGGGATCATGGACACCGTGTAGCATTTTGATTCAGCAAATCGGGGCATTACATTGTGTCAACTTGATATGCAGGGAGGTTTGAGTCCCTCATGGTGCCTTGTATGTTATGAAGATTGAGCTACACAATTCAGACTAAGGTTTTCAAAATGCATGTTAAGCCTCATTCCCTATCCCAGCATGTTATATATATATATATATATATATATATATATATATATATATATATGTAGGTATGTATGTATATGCATTGGACGATGTGCATGGAATCTCAAATAATTTTGAACTATTGGTCATGACATTATGTTATCCTGTATCCCTGAGTTACATGCTAGCATTCCTGAGTTATATGCTAGCGCTCCAACCTCTATCCATCTTCAGATGCTATATCCCCATGTGATGTAGGAACTGGCCATACTTTTACTTTTTCTACTCAGTAATTAGGATCCAAGATTAGCTCGTGAGTTGACATTGATGTGGTGAGCTTTCATACATCCGAAGACTACATTTCATGTTTTGGTCTCTTATGTTTTAGAATTTTTATACTTGTTTTTGGATATAGTTGGGGCATGTCCCAATAATTTACTGATATACAATTTTGGTTCGTGTCTAAAAGGCTTTGTTGGATTACAGTAGATTTGAATGGTGTAGGTCAATTGTTTTGGACGATGATTGGTTGTTGATTGTAAATCCCTAAGTCTACACCTCGGACGTCACGCAGTGCTTACGACCCTGAAGGACCACAAGATAACCCATGACTGGTACCTGCTGTAAACACTGAATAATAATACTAAAAAAATGTGAAAAATAGGCTGAATTACCATAAGTTTCATAATCTAAATACTGATAAATATAGTAACTGAAAATAATATCTGAAAACTGAGTACTGTCTGAACTAGTCTAGTCTGAAAAGCCTCTAACTGAACTATATGAAAGTGGAGTTGATGGGACAACATCCCAACAAACTCCGACTCCTAAAATACTGAAGCTACTAAAATACTAAAATAAAGGCATATCCTCGATAGATGAGGACTTACTACTAAATGTACTGCTGCTATTTGAATCTATCTACGTGCGGTCAGGAACCAGAGCATTCAAACCTATGATATGAGATATCATAGCGCAAAGAAAGAGTATGCGTCAGTATATGGAATGTACTGGTATGCTAGATGAGGTAAGGATGAATGCAGGGGTTCAAATGTATGAACAGTAATTGACTTAATAATATAGAGTAACTGAATATGAGAGTACATGGATAGCTAAAACTGCTGTGAATACTGAGTATGCAATACTGTTCATATACGTGTATACTGTATTTGAGCTTTTACTAAAGCTGAGTACTGATTTCTGATAACTGAGTAATTGATATATGAAATTATTGATGACTAAATTACTGATAATTGATTGACTGTGTCTGCCAGTCCTGATCCCATAGAACTGAACTGAGTTCTATACTGAGACTAAAACTAAAATTGCAGGAAGTAATCATCTAACCGACATGCCCCAAATAAGGTAACTAGGGTCCAACCTGTAACCCCAATTGGAAGGTTTTCAATACCATGCCATGGGTAAGGACAAACTGAAGAGTTACCCTCATCTGGCAGGTGCCCTGAGTGAGAATGGTGGTACCCTCAACTGGCAGGTAAAACACCTCATCAATACTCAACTGAAAGTTTGATGTCTCAACCTACGCTGGCTACGTAGTTATGGAACTCAAGGACTGATTCTAAGGATCACACCCTCTACTGGCAGGTGAGCCCCCATCCTTGGGTTCACTCGGTGCTGAATCCTACTCCCACTGAAGATACTAAGTTTTTATATTGAGCTAAACTGGACTGATAGTGAGTTTTACTGAGTTCTGTAACTGGCTAAGTACTACTATTCATGACATTACTGAGACTATTTTTTAACTACTGTAGATCTAGGTAAACAGCTAGATTTTTAGGTATTGACTACCTCCAGGACTCGATATCATGGAAAGTAAAGCATGGCATGATCTTGAAAAACATAACAATAGATACTTGTTAACAATAATTCACCTAGGCATTTTATCAAACACTTGAGATATATGAACTTGTACATAAATGGGAACAAATAATAACATTTCATGATTTCCCTATTCAATTCACAAAGGCAGTTTAGCAAACACTTAGGGAGCATGGTTATTTCACATAATAATTATCAACACATGAACATCATGGATACAATAATCAATTGTAAATTCAAGGGTTTATCATGAAAATCACGTATTCATCACGCATGCTATTTAATTTTATGAAACTTGCAATTAAATCATGATTTGAAACCTAATTAATATCATGAACATGAATACAATCTAATTTAAGCATGTAGATCATGAATCACTAAGCTTGTAGTTTAAAAAAAAGGGTTCTTGGACTCTATGGGTGAAACAAACCCATAGATGAACACATCACATACCTAAGAATATTAATTCTTGAAGGTTCTTGAAGGATTTCTTGAGAATTGCTCTTGATTCTAGAAGCTAGGGTTTTGCCCTTTTTGAGAGAGAATGATTTTTATCTTGAGAGAAAGTGAGTAAATAATGAAATAATGAGCAATTAGTGCTCTTTTAGGAACTGTGTGAAAATGGACGACTGGGAAATTGGCTGATGGAACGATGCGGTACCATCACGGAGCCTCACTGGAATTTGACAATTCTGAAATTGGGCCTTGGCGCAACGCGCCGTTATCGCGGAGCTTTACTGAAAAATGCCAATTGGGAAATGGAGCTGCTCCACAATGTGGTCTTATCACATTGGCTCTCTGGAAAATAACAATTTCCATTTTGCTGGCCTCCGTGATGTGGTACTGCACCAGGTGGCACACTGTTTTACAAAATATGCTATAACTTCTCACCTGGTTATCGGATTTGAGCAAATTTTATATCGTTGAAAAGCTGACTGAATTTCCTACGCAATGGTAGGTCTTAAACTTAAAAATTCTGAGTATTTTGAAAAATTTTATATAGAGATACTCGAGTACTGAGAGTTAAATTGAGCTAGGAAAATATGGGGTATTACAATATCTCCCCTTGGGAACATTCGTCCTCGAATAAAACTGATTAAGCTGAGAAATACTGATAGATTGAGTTTACATACTGAACATGCAACACTAAAGCATGGAATACATGACTGAAACTACTGATAAACTAAGTTTCCATACTGAACATGCATATCTGATGCATGGATACATGGCTAGACTGATTCATGAATGCATGACTGTCATGAGGATGATATGAAATGGTAATGAATACCAAAATTGTAACTATAATTGAACATGGAATTGAGTAAATCTAAGGAAGACTATTACCTCAATCTAGGTCTGAGTTTCCATAGAAGAGGTGAGGATACTTGGTCCGCATATCTGCTTCTGCTTCCCAAGTATCTTCCTCAACGGAATGATTCTGCAAAAGAACTTTGACCAAGGGAACTTCTTTGTTCCTCAGTCTGCAAATCTGACGATCAAGGATTTAGATTGGAACCTCTTCAAAAGAGATATCATTCTGGATATCTACACCATCTAAGGGAACTATGCCTTCTGGGTCACCAACGCATTTCTTTATCAAGGAGACATGCAACACTGGGTGCATTGAAGCTAGATCTGAAGGTAACTCAAACTCGTAAGCTACCTTTCCAAAATGGAGGAGAATCCTGTAAGGACCAATATATCGAGGACTGAGCTTCCCCTTATTGTCGAACCTCTTTCCCCTATTCATGGGAGATATTTTCAAGAACACCAAATCGTTAATCTCAAACTCGAGATCCGTTCTCCTTACATCTTCATACGATTTCTGTCAGCACTGGGCTACCCTAAGTTTTCCTCTTACCAACTGAACATTCTCCAAGGCATCAAATACTAAATCAAGCCCTACCACTACAGCCTCACCCACCTTGAACGAATCGATTAGCGATCTATATCTCCTTTCATAAAGAGCCTCAAACGGAGCCATCTGAATACTAGAATAGTAACTGTTATTATATACGAATTCGTTCAAAGTCAAGTGTTCATCCCAACTACCCATAAAATCAACAGCGTATGCTCTTAACATATCTTCTAGAGTCTGAATGGTCCTTTTTGCTTGGCCATCTGTCTGAGGGTGAAAAGTTATACTGAGGTGAACTTAGGTACCAAGACCCTTCTGGAATGCTTTCCAAAAATGAGAGGTAAATTGGGTACCTCTATCTGAAATAAAGGATATTGGGACTTCGTGTAACCTAACCAACTCCCTAATATAGAGTTTGGCATAGTCCTCGACTGAATAGGAAGTATAAACTGGCAAGAAATGAGTGGATTTGGTCATCCTTTTTATGATAACCCAAATTGAATCATGCTGGTGACGAGTACAGGGCAAACCCATCACAAAGTCCATGTTCACTTCTTTCCATTTCCATATGGGAATACCAAACTCCTGCATGGAACCACTAGGTTTTTGGTGCTCAATCTTAACCTACTGACACATAAAGTACTTAGCTACAAACTCTGCAATATCTCTCTTCATTTGACTCCACCAATAGATCTCCCAAAATTCATGGTACATCTTAGTGGCCTTTGGATGAACAGAGTAATACACACCATGTGATTCTATAAGAATTCATTGCCTTAGGTCACCTACACCTAGCACGCATAACCGACCCTGGCAACACAATACACCATCTCTTCCTTGGGAGAAAATCTTTACTTTCTGATCTCTAACTAAATCTTTCAACTTAATTAGACTAGGATATGTGTCCTATTTTTCCTTTACTTTGGAAACTAGAGATGATTCTGAACTATTCTACACCCACACACTACCCTCTACTGAATCGACTAAGCAGACACCTAGTCGGGCATGCTGATGAACTTTCTGAACAAACTTCTTCTTACCATTCTCAACATGAGCAACACTACCCATAGACAACCTACTGAGAGAATCAGCCACTATATTGGCCTTTCTCGGATGATACAGAACACTCATGTCATAATCTTTTAACAACTCTAACCATCTTCTCTGATGCAAATTCAAATTTTTCTGAGAGAACACATACTGTAAACTTTTATGATCTGTGAACACATCAACATGCACCCCATATAAATAGTGCCTCCAAATCTTTAAGGTAAACACTACAACTGCTAACTCAAGTTCTTGGGTAAGGTAATTTTTCTCATGGGGCTTAAGCTGTCTAGAGGCATAGGCTATGAACTTACCTCTCTGCATTAGGATACAACCCAAACCTACTCTGGATGCATCATAGTACACAACAAACCCGTCTAAACCATCTGGTAGAGTCAAAATTAGGGTTGAACTGAGTCGATTCTTCAACTCCTAAAAACACTTGTCACAAGAATCTAACAACTGAAACTTGACTTTATTATGAGTCAATCTGGTCATGGGGGATGTAATAGATAAAAACCCTTAAATAAATCGACGGTAATATCCAGCTAAACCCAAGAAACTCATGATGTCTGATGAAGAGATGGGTCTAGGGCAGTTTCTCACCACTTTGGTCTTTTGAGGATCAACTCTAATGCCATCATCGGAAACAATATGACCAAGGAATGCTACTGACCTTAGCAAAAATTCGCACTTGTTGAATTTGGTGAATAACTAATGGGCTTTGAGAGTCTGAAGTACAATTCTGAGGTGATCTACATGATCATTCTTGATTTAAGAATAGACAAGAATATCATTGATGAATACTATAATGAACATGTCTAAGTACTGCTTGAACACTCGGTTCATTAAGTCCATGAAGGCTGTTGGGGCATTGGTGAGACCAAATGACATGACTAGAAACTCGAAGTGACCATACCGAGTTCGAAAAGCTATTTTTAAAATGTCACATTCCCTAACGCTGAGCTGATGATAGCCTGATCTGAGGTCTATCTTAGAAAAGTAACTGGCTCTCTGAAGTTAGTCAAATAAGTCATCAATTCTAGGAAGTGGGTATTTGTTCTTGACTGTGAATTTGTTCAACTGATGGTAGTCTATACATATCCTGAGTTAACCATCTTTCTTACGCACGAATAATACTGGTGCACCCCACAGGGAAACACTGGGTCTGATGAACCCCTTGTCTAAAAGGTACTTTAACTATTCTTTTAACTCTCTGAGTTCAGCTGGTGCCATCCTGTATGGCAGAATAGATATGGGTTGAGTAGCTGGAAAAAGGTCTATTCCGAAGTCATTTCCCTTTCGGGAGAAACTCTAGGAAGATCTTCAGGAAATATGTCTGAGAATTCATTTACTACTGGAACTGACTCAAGAATAGGAGTCTCTGAACTAGATTCTTTGACTTAGATAAGATGATAGACACATCTCTTGGATATCATTTTTCTCGCTCTAAGGTATAAAATCAACTGATCCTTAAGCATTGTGGTACTACCCCTCCATTCAAGGATTGGTTCATCTGGAAACTGGAAATGAACAATTTTGTTTCTACAGTCAACTGAGTCATAGCATGAATGGATCCAATCCATGCTGATAATGACGTCTACATCTGTCATCTCTAACTCTATTAAGTCTGCTAAAGTGACTTTTTGAGATATCATAATCGGATAGTTCCTGTATACCCCCGAGCTATGATAGACTGACCCACTGGGGTAGAGACTGAGAAAGGTTCTATTAAGACTTCTGGTCTGACCTTAAAGTTAAATGTTATGAAACGTGTTATAAAAGACTGAAAAGTTTTTGGATCTAATAAGCCATAAATATGTAAATGGAAGATCTGTAACATACCAGTGACCATATCAGGAGAACTTTCTTGATATTGTCTGGACTGAAGTGCATAGAGACTGCTTGGGCGTTGCCACTGGTGGTACTGAAAATGGCACCCTACTGATTCGGGCGACCGGACCGAGCTGAGGAATGATTGTACTGACCTTGAGAATCTGACTGAGGACAATCTCTAATTTTGTGGCTTGGCTTACCATACCCGAAACATACATCACTGCCATCTTTTCAGACACCTTGATGGTTTCTGCCATATTTTTGACAAAGAGGATCTGTCGAGAACTGTTGACACAACCCTGAGTTTTAGAGCCTGGCGTCCTATCTTTGTTACTATTTTTTATCTTAGGTACTGGAGAACTAGCTGAGGACGAAGCTAGAACTAAATATTTTAGACAAAAGTGGGAACAGTTACCACCCTCTGACTTAGGCTGAGTGAAATTGAAGCTACTTGTTCTAGCTCTCTTGTTCTCTCCTTCTCTCTCCTTATTCTTAGCCTCTTCTATCTGCTGAGCATAGACCATGAGCCTGGATATATCCATCTCCTTAATCAACATCACAATTTTGCACTCTATAACCACACTCTCTAACACCCCAGACACAAACTTGCTCATTCTGGACCTATTATCGACTACTGCATGGGGAGCATACTTGACTAACTGAGTAAACTTAAGGGAATACTTTTTCACACTCATGTTTCCTTGCTCGAGATTGATAAACTCTAACACCTTGGCTTCTCTCAGCTCTAAGGGAAAAAATCTATCAAGAAAAAGCAGTAGCAAACTCTTTCCATTCCATGGGCTCTGCATTTGTGTCCCTGTCTACCTTCCACTGCTTAAACCACATATGAGCTACATCTTGTAGCTGATAGGAAGCTAACTCAGCACTCTTACTAGAAGTCACTCCCATAATATTTGTGACTTTTTGCACCTGATCGAGTAACTCCTGTAAATTCCCTAATCTTGGCTGCAGCAATATTGGCCACTGGGTTGGCCTAAATAGCAACTGGTAATTCATTATGGGCTACTGCAGAATGGGCTATAGTAGTGAATGTAACTCTAAATTCTACATGGCTCATCTAAGGGATTTGCCTGAACGGGCTGAGGTGCTGACTAATTTTCATTTCTTCTACCATTAGCTTTCCTGGGAGGCATGTTCTATAAACGGGAGGGAGAATGAATTAGACAGAGATTTTAACATGAGCATTATGCTCACTTGCACGACATGAACATTAAAAGAAGGGAAACTTTTCCTAAACGTCTCGCAACCACTAGTCCATAAGTGTAGCGCGCTACACACTCATGCACAAAACTCTACTTGACATGGCTTTTAGACTCCCTAGGACTCTGTTGAACCTTAGGCTCTTGATACCAAGTTTGAAATGCTCTGAGTCTGCACCCCGGACATCACACAGTGCTTATGACCCCGAAGGACCACAAGATAACTCATGGATGGTACCTACTACGAACACTGAATAATAATACTGAAATAATGCAAAAAATAGGTTGGATTTCCATAAGGTTCATAATTTGAATACTGATAAATATAGTAACTAAAAATAATAACTAAAAACTGAGTACTATCTGAACTAGTCTAGTCTGAAAAACCTCTAACTGAACTGTCTGAAAGTTGAGTTGATAGGACAAGACCCCAACTAACTCCGACTACTAAAATACTAAAGCTACTGAAATACTAAAATAAAGGCATATCCTCGATAGATGAGGACTTACTACTGAATGTGTTGCTGCTATCTGAATCTGTCTAAGTGTGGTCGGGAACCTGAGCGTCCTAACCTATGATATGAGATATCATAACGTAAACAAAAAGTATACGTCAGTACGTGGAATGTACTGGTATGCTAGATGAGGTAAGACTGAATACAAGGGTTCATATGCATGAACAGTAATCGAATGAATAGTATATAGTAACTGAATATGAGAGTACCTAGATAACTGAAACAATTGTTTAATATCATAAAACTTGCAATTAAATCATGGTTTGAAACCCAATTAAAATCATGAACCTTAATACGATCTAATTTAAGCATGTAGATCATGAATCAATAAGCTTGTAGTTTAAAAAAAGGGGTTCTTGGACTCTGTGGGTGAATGAAACCCAAAGATAAACACCTAACATACCTAAGAAGATTAATTCATGAAGGTTCTTGAAGGATTTGTTGAGAATTGCTCTTGATTCTTGAAGCTAGGGTTTTGTCCTTTTTGAGAGAGAATGATTTTCATTCTAAGAGAAAGTAAATAATGAAATAATGAGCAATTAGTGCTCTTTTAGGGCTTAATTTTGTGTTTAGGACTAATTAAGGCCATGGAAAAATACCAATTTACCCCTGAAAATTATTAAAATTCGTCACTGAAAAATCCCAATTTAGGGCTTCACCGCGACACAGTGGCATTGTGGTGAGCCACTGGAATTTGACTGGGAACTGTGTCAAAAAGGACGACTATGAAATTGGTTCATGGCGCGATGTGGTACCATCGTGGAGCCTCAGTGGAATTTGATAATTCTGAAATTTGGCCTTGGCGCGATGCGCCGTTATCGTGGAGCTTCACTGGAAAATGCCAATTAGGAACTAGCACTACTTCGTGATGCGGGCTTATCCCGTAGACTTACTGGAAACTGACAATTGCCATTTTTCTGGCTTCCACGATGCAGTACTGCACCAGGTGGCACACTATTTTACAAAATATGCTATAACTTCTCACACGATTATCGGATTTGGGCAAATTTTATCTTGTTAGAAAGCTGACTTAATTTCCTATGCAATAGTAGGTCTTAAAATTAAATTTTTTTGAGTATTTTGAAAAATTTATATAGAGATACTCAAGTACTAAGAGTTATACTGAGCTAAGGAAATATGGGGTATTACATTGATCTTAGAAGTATTAATTGCTCTTCAATCTATCTTGTTGTATGTTCGGAATTCATCCAAGATTGAGAATGTTATGTTTATTTGGTTAGGTGCACGGGGTGGTCTCCCGTCCACAAGGGACTTGAGATACCCCTCACGTTCAAGCCCTGGTTCGGATCGTGACACCTATAATCTTTAACCACTGTAGGAGTAGCCACTTTAAGGACAGGGGTTACTGTGGTACAACTAAAAGATTTAAGCAGCTTACCTAACTGGAAGAATTTTTGTACTACCAAGATCACATCAGTTCTCACGATTTCCCATTGACTAGTGTAAAATTCAATGGGCAGTCTATTCACTCCTAGTTATTTGACAATAGGCATCTCCTTAATAAAATTCTAAATTTCCACTTCTGTGACCTCTTGTATGAGTGTTAGATTCTATTGAGGAGACATGCAAAGGCCTCTCTTCATGACTTTTGAGTTTGGAAAAGGGACCTCAAAAACTGCAGAATCTACCAAATTAGTGAAAAAAGATATAAATTCTTATTTCACTAACACAGGGTTTGTAATCTTCACTCCTTGATCTGAATAAATAGAAATAATAGAATTCCTACTTGCTTTAATCCTATATTAAGCATTAAAAAATTTTGAATACTTGACACAAACCGACCCCGAGCCTTGTCTTAATGGTCATCCCAGATCTAACCAGGACCGGGGCTGCCCCTATTACCCAAACCAATCATTTATATCCAGTCGTAGATGAGCTGAATTTCGAATATATAACAAGATAGCGTTATTGTTATCATTAAGACTCTAGGATAAGGTCACGACCGTGGTCGACCCAACTGAGTCCAACCGTACTGCAACAACCGCCCAACCATACCAAACCAAACCATAGACCAAAAACCAAAGAGAATACCAAAACATCATATGAAATTCAAACCCAAAGTATAGTAGGATGGAACAGTAAGATATCATGTCCAATGATGCCAGCCTCAATATCAATACCAACTCTAAGGCTGACACATCTACCGATTCCATCTATACCAACACCTAGAAGTACCACAAGCCTCTATCCGAAAGAATAAGCAAATCCAGTTGGGACATGCCCCAAGCAAGGCCAAAACCAATATCCAAAATAAAAGATAAGTGTCTAAGTAAATCCATAACATAAAATGATGCCTTCTAAACGGATGAAAGCTCACCACTTTAGTACACTTGCTGATACCAAATCCACGTGCTAAATAGGAGGAGTAGTATAGCCAATTCCTACATAGCGTGGGTATACAGCCACCAGTAGATGGGGTTAGCGAATGACTGCTAGCATGAATCTCAGGATAAGGATAAAATAATGTCATTCATAAAACCAAGTGAAACCATCCATAATGCATAAAACCATACATATGTAAGTGTCGGGAAAGGGAACCGGGTTTAGCATACATTTAAAATCTTTACCTAGGATGTGTAGCTTTGCTATCCTAACCACCCACGGGCCATATGGGTTCATCTCCCCCTGCTAAAAGGGCCCCAGTACGTGTAGCAGAACAACCAGGAAATATCCCATGGGATGACTAGTACATCCCCCAATATAAATTATGACACACGCACACGGTCATCAAGACCCCTTATATCAGCAACTAAGAGTTTTTGGTTTTGGTTCCCCTGGGACCGCCACCTTCCACGGATTATGTCAC
Organism: Capsicum baccatum var. pendulum; assembly: GCA_030864225.1. Classification (NCBI taxonomy): domain Eukaryota; kingdom Viridiplantae; phylum Streptophyta; class Magnoliopsida; order Solanales; family Solanaceae; genus Capsicum; species Capsicum baccatum. The sequence goes on from CM061550.1 coordinate 111,643,698, forward strand.
AACCTGAGGCTACCCCCTAATCACAACAACGATGCTTACAGTCATAAATAACCACAAGTTAACTCATGAGCTGGTACCTGCTGTGAGCATTTAACAATATACTGATAATGAACATGTGCAAAAATAACCGAATGAAGCCATTAGGTTCAAATACTGAAAATACGATTTAAATCATAATTCTGAACGTCTAATAACATACTGAAAGAATGATCAAGAAATTGATAAACTTACTAAATGTCTGAATGACTGAAACATATGAAAGCCTCTAAACTAACTAAAAAGTTGATGGGATAGGCCCCAACTAACTCCAAATTGAACTAACTAAAAAGAAATATGGAAATACTGAAATAAATTAATAGGTCCTCGACATATGAGGACTCACCAAAACTGTTGTTGCTGATAGGAAGAGCTATCTAAGCGCGGTTAGAAAACTGAGCATCCGAACCTATGATATAAGACATCATAGCGCGAAGAAAAATATACGATCAGTACTTAGAATGTACTGATATATGAGATGAGGTTAGACTCAAATCTATAAGTTCATGTGCATAAAATAATGGCTGACTGAATAGCATGAGATAAATACTGATGCATGAAAGCTCTAAAATCTGAGAATACATGACCATGCATATTACATGATACTGAAATCTGGTAACTGAATAACTAATGAGCTGCATGTTATGGTCTAGCAAACCTAAACTAAATTTTGTACTGAATACTGTACCGAGATTGTGGGAGGTATCATCTAACCAACATGCCCTAATCTGAGCTAAATAGGGTCTAACCTGTAACCCCAGTTTGAAGGGTGTCAGTACCTTGCCACAAGTACTAATAATGGCTATGTGGATCCACTATACTAATATCTTGAAGAACTAATGAGTCACAATCATTTGGCAGATGCTCTAAAAAGATATGTTTTACCCTCAACTGGAAGGTAAACCCTTTATCAACCCTCAATTTGCAGGTTGATATCTTTAACCTGCGTTGGCTACATAGTTTTAGAACTAAGGGAGTGCTACTAAAGGTCACGCCCTCTACTGCCAGGTGATCCCCCATCCCTGGGTTCGCTCGGTGATAAATTCTACTCCCAACTGAATGACACTGATTGCTGGATTAAACTAAGCTTAACTAAGAAAACAACTAATCATGATATTAACTAAATAACAACGCTCATAGCCTAACTGAAATCATTCTTAAGAGACTGAAAATGTTTAAAAAGATAAGTATCGGGTGTTCATAACCCTCCAGCACTGAATGAAAATAACCATAACGACATATAAAGATTTAAAACCATAATAAAGGATCATTGCTCAAAACCCCACATTTAGACATTTCATCAAACACATGGAGTCATAAATTTAAGTATGGGAATGGGTAAAGCATGTGATTGAAAACATAGTTACAATACTAAAACCATAAATTAGGGACTTAACATGTGGATTTCAATACTAAAATCATATAAAGGATCATTCCATTGAAAAACACTTGTAACATAACTTGTAATCAAAATCAATAACAACTATGAAGACAACTCATCATAAACATGTAGAAACTCATAATTTGATATAAAGAGGGGATTCTTGAACTCCATAGGTGAAAAGGGCCCATGGATGAACATCACATATACCTTAAATCCTTAAGCTTGAAAGAGAAAAACAATCTTGATGTCTTTCTTGAAATTTCTTGGATTTGGGAACTTGATTTCTTGATTTTCTTGAAGAGGAGGTAATTGAATTTGATGAACTTGAGGGATGATTAGGGTTTCTTTGAGAGGAGAATTGGGAAAATGGGCATATAATGCCCTAACCGATGTTTTAATTCGTGTTTTTAGAAAATGGATTGGGAGAAAAGATAAAATTGCACCTCATATATTTATATTTGCAACTAGAATGTGGATTAAAGGCTTAGTGTGATGCGCCACTATCGCGGTGCACTGCTAGAATCGAAATCCAAACGCGACCCAATTCTTGTCCAAAAAATCCAAAACTTCCCCGAGACATGCTCCTTATATCCCCTGAACACAAATTAACTCAAAAACCTACGTCTCGGGGGTGGGAAGACTAATTTAAAAATCCTCAAAGTTAAGAGGCCAAAAATATGACTAAGTCCCCAACACTTAGTGAAATTTGCAGGCTGTAAGCCTCTTATACATGTAACTAGGAGCTGAACTAAGATAAGAAAAGTACAGGGTATTACAGCTTAGCAACATATCCCGCCATTAATACCCAATTAAAACCATGTCCAAATAATCCAGTTACCATTTATTAACCAAGGCCAATATTAGTGTTATCATCATACCACCCCATTACTTGCAAGTAATATCCATAGCCAAACCGTTTAGGTTAAGGGGACCTTAGGTGCTCTTCCAATTTCTATATTAAATCCACTTGGGAAGCTTCCATGTTCTCCATAAGATTATCTACTTACACTTTAGCCTTTACAACCCATTTAAACTATGCATAAATCCTTTATCCAGTTTAAAACATGCAAGAGTTCCATTAAAAGAAGTCAATATAATAAACATATATTTATAAGCATTTTATCAAACTTCTTGGGGGCATAATATAACCAAAACTCATTCCAAAGACCATTAAACTATTACCATGCAATTGAATTGTCCAAAACCACCATTAATGCATATAAAAGCATAATTAAAACATAGGAAATCATAACTAAGCAGTTAATGTCAAAACCCCCAAATAATAATTGAAAACCATAATCGTGAAATAGTAAAACCATGAAATCGATCATATAAACCATGACTTTATTTGAAATTACAATAACAACAGAGAATCATGTCTTATACCGATGAATTGATGGAAAGAAATCACCAAAGTAAGACCCAAAGCAATCTGTAAGATAAAACTCTAGCCTTCTTGCCCCAAAAGCTCTTGAGAGAATTATGAGATGTTTTGGAATAGTTTCTAAGTGTTAATGAATAGAATAATAAGGTAAATAATCTCTAAGTGTATTAGAAGTCGTGGGTCCTAGTTAGGGTTAGTAGGAGAATGTCTAGAATACCTCCACTTAAATCCCTTAAAACCCCATCATAGAGATACGACTGACTCATACGAGTTGTACCCTCCTATACAATTGGTATCCACTACTCGTATCTAAGCCTCAACCCTTGGATGAAAAATTGTCCAGTACACGACTCATCCAACTAAGTCATAACCACAGCATACGATCCGTACCCATGACCCGTATCCCTAGAAGAATGAAATACCAGGAGGATCAAACACTGCCCACCATACGAGTCCTTGATATGACTTGTATCAATCCCTATGACTCATACCCTTAAGTCGTACCCATTCCAGTGACCAAAATCATCCTACCAACTAACACTGGTCAGTATACGATAAGACCATACCACTCATACCCCATCATACGGCTCGTACCCATGAGTCATATTGGGTTCAGAGAACGAATTTCTAGGAAATTTTTTAAGGGTTAAAACCCAGGATGTTTCAGTCTCTCCCATTAGGAACATTTGTCCCCGAATGACGGACAAGGTAGGGATAACTATACACAGAGTCATTTGCATTATCAAATATCCCTTCAATAAATTTTAAAAACAAAAAGGCAAAGATGCAAAGATGTTAATCTTTTCTTTAACAAACTTAGAAAATAAAGATGTGTTTAAGACCCATACCTTTCACACGAATCCCAGGAGCAGAAAACTAATGCGGGTACTTAGACTTTATGTCCTCTTTTGCATCCTAAGTAACTTCTTCCACCTTATAGTTCCTCCATAGAACCTTAACCGAAGCCACATCCTTGGTCCACAACTGATGAACTTGCCTATCTAATATCTCAATCGGGACCTCTTCATAAGACAGAGAATCCGAGATACCCAATCTTTCCAAAGGAACGACCGAAGAAGGATCACCAAGACACTTTCTCAATATAGAAACATGAAAGATTGAATGAATCAAACTTAAGCTAGATGGCAAATCCAATTAATAAGCAACATTGTCAACTCTTCGCAAAATCACATAAGGACCAACATACCGAGGACCGAGTTTCCCTTTTTTGCCAAACCACACCACTCCCTTCATGGGAGACACCTTGAGGAACACCCTATCCCAAACCTCAAACTCCAAGTATCTACGCCTAACATCCACATAGGACTTTTGGCAACTTTGGGCAGTTTTAAGCCTATCCTGAATCACCATGACCTTTCCAACTGCCTTATAGACCAAATTTGAACTAAACATGTCTGCCTCACCAAGATCAAACCACCCAATAAGAGATCTAAACCTCCTATCATACAACGACTCAAAAGGAGATGTACCAATACTCGAATGATAGTTATTATTGTAAGAAAACTCTATCAAAGGTAGATGCTTAATCCAATTGCCACCATGGTCAAACACACAAGCCTGAAGCATATCTTCTAATGTCTGAATAGTTCTATCTGCTTGACCATCCGACTACGAATGAAAAGCAGTACTTAGATTAACCTTAGTCCCCAACCCTTTCTGGAAAGACCGCTAGAAATGAGACGTAAACTGCATTCCGCTATTAGAGACAATCAAAATAGGTACCCCATGTAGCTTTATAATCTTGTAAAGATACAACCGCGCATAATCCTCCACCAAAAAGGTAATCTGCACAGGCAATAAATGTACAGACTTGGTCATTCTATCCATCTGACCCAAATTGAATCATACTAATTCCGAGATCGAGGAAGACCGATAACAAGGTCTATATTAATCACTTCCCACTTCCATTTGGGAAAATCATTTTCTTGATACGACTCACCAGGTCTCATGTGCTTAACCTTAACCTGTTGACACACCATACACTTGGCCATAAAATTAGCCATATCCCTTTTCATGCCATTCTACTAATAGATCTTCTTGAGATTATGATTCATCTTAGTCGAGTTGGGATGAATAACATAGCATGACTCATGTGCCTCAGCCAAAACCCTTTGTCGCAGCCCATCGATATCAAGAACAGAAAACCTCTCTTAGTACCATAAAGTACCATCACCACTGATCTCAAACACCACTACAGTAATACCCCATATTATTCTTAGCTTAGTTCAGCTCCTAGTTGCATACATAAGAGGCTTAACACCTAAATATTTCACTAAAGTTGAGGACTTAGTCATATTTTTGGCCTCTTAAGTTCAAGGATTTTTAAATTAGTCTTCCCGAACCTGAGATATAGTTTTTGAGTTAATTCATGTTCAGGGGTGTAAGGAGAATTTCTTGGGGAAGTTTTGGATTTTTTGGATAAGGATTGGGTCATATTTGGATTTTGATTCCAGTAGCTCACCATGATAGTGGGGCGTTGCAGTGATTATAGTGATGGAGCCTTCACTGCATCGCGGTGAGCGTTTAATCTGCGTTCCAGCTTTGAATTTAATTCTCTGAGGGGAAATTGAGTCTTTTTCCCTCAATCCAATTAGTGAAAGCATGAATTAAAACATCGGTTAGGGCATTATATACCTATTTTCCCCAATTCTCCTCTCAAAAAAACCCTAACCATCCCCCAAGTTCATCAAATTCAATTACCTCCTCTTCAAGAAAATAAAGATATCAAGTTCCCAAATCCAAGAACTTTTAAGAAAAGCATCAAGATTGTGTTTCTCTTTCAAGCTTAAGGATTTAAGGCATGTGTGAAGTTCATCCATAGGCCCTTTTAACCCACGGAGTCCAAGAATCCCCTTTTTATATCAAATTATGAGTTTTTACATATTTATGATGAATTGTCTCCATGAAGTTGTTATTGATTTTGATTACAAATTATATTACAAGTGTTTTTCGGTGGAATGAGCCCTTATATCATTTGAGTGTTGAAATCCTCATGTTAAATCCCAATTCATGGTTTTAGTAGTGTAACTATGTTTTCAATCACTTGACTTACCCATTCCTATGTCTAAGTTCAAGTTTTCATGTGTTTGATGAAATATCTAAATGACTGGGTTTTGAACAATGATCCCATATTATGGTTTCAAAGCTTTTATACGTCCTTATTGTTATTTCTATTCAGTGTTAGAGGGTTATGAACACCCGATACTTAGTTGTTTACATAATTTTAGTATCTTCAGAATGGTTTCAGATAAACCATGACCATTGTCATTAGTTAGCTATCATAATCAGTTGTTTGCTTAGTTAATCTTAGTTCAGTCCAGTAATCAGTGTCAGTTCAGTTGGGAGTAGGATTTAGCACTGATCGAATGCAAATATGACTGCTTCCCTGTCAGTTAGGCAAAGTCGTTAGTAGCGGCCCTGTATTCCAAAACCACGTAGCTAGCGTAGGTTATGAGAAGTCACCCATCAGTTTAGGATTGGATTTCTCTGAGGAGTCACTCACTAGTTTAGGCTTGACTTTCTCTCAGGGGTCACCCGTTTAGGCTTGACACCCTGGTCCTTCGAGATATCAAATTAGTGGATCCACACAACCATGTGTTAGTACACATGTCACGGTACTGACACCTTTCCAACTGGGGTTACAAGTTGGACCCCATTTAGTTCATATTGGGTCATGTCGGTTAAATGATACCTCCCACTATCTCAGTTCAGTATTCAGTACCAAATTCAGTTTAGGTTTGCTTGTCCAAAGCATACAGATTACCAGTTACTCAGTTATCAGATTTAAGTATTTTAGCTTTCAAATTATCTCAGAAATAATATATGCTTAGTCATGCATTCTCAGATTTTACAGATCTTATGCATTTTGCTCAGTTCTTTTATGCATGCATACTCAGCTATTTAATGTTATTCAGTCAGTCATTATTTCATACACAGTTAACCCATGCATTTCAGCCTAACCTCATCTCATATACCAGTACATTCAAAGTACAGACCGCATACATTCTTCGCGCTATGATGCCTTATATCATAGGTTCGGATGCATAGTTTTCAGACCACGCTTAGATAGTGCAGCATTACAATAGCAGCAGCAGTGGTGAGTCCTCATCTTTCGAGGACAAGTTTCTCATTCATTTAGTTATTTTAGTATTCCTCTATTTCATTCAGATGGAGTTAGTTGGGGGTTTCTCCCATCAACTCCACAGTCAGTCAGTTTTAGAGGTTTTTTGGACATTCAGATAGTCAATTAGTTTATCAGTGTTATCGGTCGGATTTCAGTATTTTTGCAGATGTTTTCAGACTTGCAGATTCAGTTACATTTTTAGTATTTAAAACCTTATGGCATTATCATTTGTTTTTCTGGATATTTTATTTATTATTTATTTACTCAGTGCTCACAATAGGTGCCAGCTCATGGGTTAGCTTGTGGTCACTTATGACCGTAAGCACCGGTGTCGCGACTAAGGTATAGCCTCGAGTCGTGACAACTACCTTCAGCCCACCAACATCACTCTTGATTTTCATCAAGACAGGATCCAACACTTGTTTCTCCTTAATCTCCACATCAAGAGATGATTGAACCACTTCTTGCACCATTACACCACCATCCTTAGAGTCCAAGAGACGAACTCTAAGATTAGTCAAGCGATGAATATCCTTCACCATTTCCCGCTTGCCTTCATCCACGTGAATCAAGCTCTACATGGAAAACCTGTTAAGAGCATCAAAAACAACATTAGCCTTACTTGGGTAGTAGTAAAGACTCATATCATAATCCTTGAGATGCTCAAGCCACCTTCTCTGCCTGAGATTAAGCTCTTTTTGAGAGAACATGTACTTAAGACTCTTGTGATTAGAAAAGATATCCACGTTAACACTATACAAATAATTCTGCCATATTTTCAAAGCAAACACAACCGCCAATAACTCCAAATCATGAGTAGCATAATTTCTCTCATGTACCTTCAACTGCCTAGAAGCATAAGCAATCATCTTTCCATGCTGCATCAAAACACAACTTAGCCCTACCCGAGATGCATCACAATAAACCAGAAACCCATCATTGTCTTCCGGCAAGGTCATGATTGGAGCCAAAGTCAACTTATCCTTCAACTTCTCAAAACTCCCTTCATAAGCAACCGACCAAGAGAACTTAACATTCTTCTGAGTCAACCTAGTCAAAGGAGCTATATCAAAGAAAAGCTTTCCACAAACCGCCTATAATACCCGGCTAAACCGAAGAAGCTCTGAATATTGGATGGATTCATGGGCTTAGGCCACCTATTCACCATAACAACCTTCTGTGGATCCACCATGATCCCTTCACTAGAAATAATATAGCCTAAGAAGGTTACAGCGTTCAACTAGAAATCACACTTAGAGAACTTGGCATACAACTGTTGTTCCTTTAAGGTATGCAACAACACACGGAGGTGATTATCTTGATCCATCGCACTCTTCGAATAAACAAGAATGTTATCAATAAAAACAATGAAAAAGAGATCCAAATATTGCCTGAACACTCTGTTCATCAAGACCATAAATTCTGTTGGAGCATTGGTCAACCCAAATGACATCACCAAGAACTCAAAATTCCCATACCGAGCACGAAAAGCCATCTTAGAGATATCCACCTCCATAATCTTAAGCTGATAGTACCTAGATCGAAGATCTATCTTAGAAAGAACTTGGCACCTTGTAACTGGTCAAACAAGTCATCTATCCAAGGAAGAGAATACTTGTTCTTGACCGTTACCATGTTCAACTGCCTGTAGTTAATGTACATCCAAAGGGAACCATCATTCTTTCTCACAAACAACACCGGTGCACCCAATGGAGAAACACTAGGATGAATAAACCCCTTATCCAAAAGATCCTTAAGTTGCTCTTTGAGTTACCTCAACTCAGTTGGAGCCATTTTATACGGAGGAATAGAACTTGGACGAGAATCCAAAAGCAAATCAATACCAAATGATATTTTCCCATCCGGACAAACTCCAAGAAGATTATCTGGAAAGACCTTTAAAACTCATTAACCACAGGGACCGAAGACAAAGAAGGTAATCCAGACCAAGTGATAAAGACAACCCCCAGATAGTAACCTCCGATATCTAAGATAAGAGATAAACCTCCCCCTAGGAGCTAAGGAACTACCTTCCCATTCTATAACCGATTCACTAGGAAACTTAAAGACAACCCCACGAGTCTGATAATCCACAGACGCATAAAAAGAATACAACCAATCCATACCTAGGATTACATAAAAATCTACCATATCCAACTCAAATAGATCTGCCAAGGTCTGCTTACTACCAAAAGATACCACATACCCCCTATAGACTCTCCTAGCAATAACTGAGTCACCTACCAGGTAGAAATAGAAAAAAGATTCGAGATAACTTTTGGATCAAAACCAAAAGACACAACCACATATGGAGTCACATATGAAAGAGTGGACCCTGAATCAAGCCAACAATATACGTCATGAGAGAAAAGATGTAACATACCAGTAACGATATAAGGTAATACCTCAATTTTTTGTCGGGACACCAAAGAATACAACCTATTCCGACCAACACTAGAACCAGGAGCAGTAACAGAAGCAAATGCCACCCCACCAGATGTAGGAGCAAAAGATGAAGCCACGAAAATCTTATTCGCCCCCGTAGCAACCTTGTTGACCAGACAATCCCTGAGTCGAAGGCCTACCTGGCCACACTTGAAGCACTAGTCCCTTCATTCTTTGCAATCCCTTCCTTTCTCGCAATAACCCTGATGAGGACGACTACAGAATCGATAAAGAGGATACAAAAGAATTAACTGACCTCCGCTCGTCTAAGATTAGGCAACCTATGCCTGAGAATTATCACCACCTTGATGATGCCTGTCTCCCAACTGATAAGGAGCATTAGAAAAAAAGGAGCCCAAACTCCCCCACTCCTTTTTCTGCCACTCGCCACCATCCCTACCACCCTAAGACTGAGCACCTCCCTAATAAAAAAATATACTCCTCTTTTCCTGCCTATCCCCATACTCTACCTGTTTTTTATTTTCACCTTCAACATGTTGCATATGAACAGTCAACCTCGATATGTCCATGTTTTTAATAAGCAAGGCAGTCTTGCTCCCCAGAATCAAATTTTTATTCAACCCACTAACGAACTTCCTTATACTCGACTTCATATCAGCCACCAAATCAGGAGCATACCTTGATAGTTGATGGAACTTCAAATCACATTCCTTTACTGACATCCTCCCCGGCCTGAGGTTCACAAACTCCTCCATATTTCTCTCTCTCAACTCTTGAGGAAAGAACCGATCCATGAAGACATTAGAAAAAGCTTCCCAATATCCATCCTCTTCTATATCACCTTTATCCCGGTCCCACTCTTCAGACCACTGATAAGAAACATCCTTGAGTTGATAAGATGCAAAGTTAATACCCACTACATTATTAGTCTGCATCACCCGAAAGATCTTTTCCATCTCATCTAAGAAGCCCTGTGGATCCTCCTCTACCTTCACCCAAATAAAATTTACAGGACCCATTTTAATAAATTGACCAACCCTTGTGGCCTCAGATGACAAAGCATCATTCGCACCCCGCTCAACCTTAGCAGCAACCAATTAGTCAATGATATGAATAAACTGATGAAATTTTATGTTCATCACGTTGCCCTGAGGGACCTGAGGAGAACTATCTAGAATAGAAGGAACTCCAGCACTATCAGGAATAGGACCATGAGATCGAAGATGTACTTCAAACGTAAGACGTACCCCTTCAGCATTATCCCCAGATGGGACGAAAGAATTTTCTTGTGTTTCATATCTAAGAGGCATGATCTAAAAGGCAAACAAACAAGGATTAGAGGAGATTCCAAGATTGAGAAATCAATCTTGAACATAGAATACCAAGAAGGTGAAACATTTCTAAATGGCTTGCAGCCTCTCTCTTATGAGTGTGACACACTTCATACCTCTAAAAGAGACTCTACTCAACACAGCTTTGTGGACTTCCTAGTTGACCATGAACCTAGGCTCTAATACCAACTTGACACGACCTAACTCTAATCCTTGTCGTAATGGGCATCCCAAGTCCAACCAGGACTGGGGAACGCCCCATATTATCTAATCCAACCACCTATATCCAGCCTTAGATGAGATGAATTTTCAAGCATATAATAAGATAGTGTTATTATTCTCATTAAGACTCTAGGATAGGGTCACAACCATGACCGACCCAACTGAGTCCAACCATACCGCAACAACCGTCCAACCATACCAAACCAAACCATAGACCATAAACCTAAGAGAATACAAAAACATAATACAAAATTAAATCCCAAAATATAGTATGACGGAATAGAAAAATCATGTCTGATGATGCCAGCCTCAATATCAATAACAATGCTAAGGCCGACACCTTCACTGATCCCACCCATACCAACTCCCAGAATGATATGACTCAAACTTTAAGCCATGTCGTATAAGCACCTCAAGCACACATGTATCGGAGGTTACCCCGTAACCCGACCTAAACACCTCATCATATGAAAGGAGTTGAAGGAACTCCAATTCACCAGTTAATATCAAGGAATAATATCATAAGTCAACAATAGATACATTATAATAACTACGCCCAAGTTCACAATTGTTCATAAAACCTCTATACATAACCAAAGTCAATAAATATATATGTCGGGACAAGCCCCCGATTAGCCAAAGCAAGTCTTAAAGAGACTAAGTCTAAAGATAAGGACTAAGATATGAAGCTCTTCCAAATATAAAGAAGCTCACCCCTTCAAGTCAATGCACGAATCTCTTAATCGCCTAATCACTATGCAGGAAAAGAAGAAGATGCTCTGGCGCTTACGTCGTCTTATTTTATCATATTCATGAACTTATCCATACATATACATATACCATATACCAACCAAGATATCGAGGTTAATCAACATTCTCAAGCATTCATTACTTAGACGTAAGGTAAAGGACTACCACCTCCCACGCTTATCAATTCATCATGCTTAATACACCAAGGAATTTAGCCACATTCACATTATCATTAGACCGAGGACTTCACCCATGTACACACATTCATTATGCTAAGGACTTTAGCCATACACACTATCATTCTAACAAGGAACTTTAACCATACATATTCATCTAGGTGAGGGACTCCAACCTCATGCCCATGTGTTAGAAAAGGGACTCAATCCACTTGGCATATTTGGACTTTACCACAAGCCTCCTCATGAGGCAAGGTACTTTGACCTCAAGAGCTCTTCTTAAGCAACGAACTTTACCTTGTATTCTCATTGGGTGAAGGACTTTAACTCCAAGCCATATCAAGGGGCAAGGGACTTTGAACTCAATCCATCACATAAGGCAAAGGACTTTGACCTCAAGCCACAACAACCATTATTAGTTGACAATTGGGACTTTACCCTCTTTGTCTATGTATCAACACACACTTAATACAACATTTAGGGACTTTAACCATTTAGCTAATTCAACACTATACAAGACCTCATGGTTATTGTGGGAGCCTTCATTGCTCAACGATCTCAATAGGCCAATGACTATATTTAATTCATCACACTATTCCTTTTTATGGTCCTTAAGACCCTCACAAGACATTCATATTTTAATAGCATCCTCATACCACACTTTAGTTAAATACACTATTCAAGTTCATCTTTACATTAAGGGACTTCAACTCCCGATTAGTCATTTAGCACAACAAGGTTATCATCACACCTTACATGATTCACCATACTAATATCATAACATTTATCAAACATTCATACTCATTGGGCTATTGCGCTACTTCAACACATCATCAATAATTGACTAGATAATTCACTTAGACATTTTCACAAACACCTTTTATGCATACTTATATCAAGGTCCTTTTCATGGTAGATATCATCAAGACTAGGGTTACCCAAGTCCCTCATGTTAGAAAACATACAATAAGCATCCCACATATACAATCTATCATCAATAACATGTCTCAACACAGGTATAACAAGAATTATCATTATTTATTAATAGGTAGTGAAACTCTTTTCATTTGATTCAAAACCACCATATACACTTACTAATTCAAGTGTGAAATACCTGGGTTTAGAGCTATTTAAAAAGGGGAAGAGATGCATACCTTAAACAACTTGAATCACAAACAAACTTGACTCTTCCTTCTTACCATAAGATGAACACCTTCAAACCCTAGCCTCCAATCTTGCTTCCAAGAGCCTTTAGAGTGTTTAGGATATTTAAGTATTATAAAATAAAAACTTAGGGTGATACTATGCCTTATATAGTGAGAGGGTTTAGGGTTTTAGGCATGGAAAATGACCAAAAGGTCCTTGGTTAAAATCTAGAAAATCCACACTTGTAGGGGTACGACTCCCCCTTACGGATCACTTGGCAATCGTGACTTAGGGTATGAGTGGTACCCTAACTTGTTCCTTAGGTAAACCACACTGTTGTGGGTATGAAAAGGCACCTTTGAGTCATAAACAATGGGTATGACTCAATCCCTAACTCGTAAGCTCCATCTGTGACCAAAGTAGTCCACTCTAGGTTAGGTTTTCACTCCATACAGTTGAGTAGTATATGACTCGTAATCATAGTTACGACCAAGGGATAGCCGTGTCATAAAGGAGAAAGTATGCTACCTTAACATACTGCTTAAGGTACAAAGGGGAGAACATGATGGGTACGAGTATGACCTATGGTACGACTCAAGCACCCCCAACTGTATCTACTCCAGAGACAAAAAAAGGTTGTTGTTTTCCAAAAGGTCCAAGGTCTAGGTGTTTCAATTCTCTTCAACTTTGATAGGTAAGTATAGATATAAGTTAAAACCTCAAAATACACAAAGGAAACCTTTACACAAATTAGAAACAACTCACTCCAAGGATGCAACCAACACACATATCATGATCACTACCAATCAATCAAAAATTTTACAAAGCCACATTCTCGGGTGTTTCATTCTCCCCTACTTAGGATCATTCGTCCTCAAATAGGGTAAATCAAGCGCAAACACAAGTTATAACATCAACATCCATCAAACCAACCATTACACAAGAAATAACAAGCACCCAACAAGGATATAGCACAACACATATTGTGATCATCATCAATCAACCATTTTGTTTTATTGGTCTTGGAACGTCAACCATTACTTATCCAACACTTGCTCATTACACAACTTAGGGACTCCAACCAATCAATTCATCAAAGATATATAGCATATCAAAACAGTGGGGACTTTACCCCATCATCTATAAAGGACATAAATCAATTCAAAGTATTAGAGACTTAAACCCATCACAACAAAGCATACCTCATTTCATAGCATTAGAGACTTGAACCCCTTGTCTAGCAAGACACAGTTCAACTAACACATTGGGAACTCTAATCCATTGCCTCGTAAGACATACATCAAAGTAAGGATATTAACACATACCTCCATTCCAAGCTTTCGGGATGGGAAATAAATTAGAGTACTTGAACTTCATGTCCTCCTTCGCCTCCCAAGTAGCTTTCTCAGACTTTTGGTTCCTCTATAGAACCTTCACCAAATCCATTTCTTTCATACTCAATTGGCAAACTTGTCAATCCAAGATCCTCACCGGGACCTCCTTATAGGATAAAGATTCCAAAATACCGACATCTTCTGAGGGAACAACCAAGGAAGTATCACCCATACACTTCCGCAACATAGACACATGGAAAATCGGGTGAATGGAGTTCATACTAGAAGGTAACTTCAACTCATAGGAAACGTTGCCAACCCTCTTCACAATCAAATAGGGACCAACATAGTGGAGACTAAGCTTCCCTTTTTTGCCAAACCGCATTACTCCCTTCATGGGAGACACCTTCAAGAACATCCAATCGCCCAGAATTAAACTCTAAGTCCCTATGCCTCACATCCGCATAGGACTTTTGGTGACTTTGAGCAGTTTTCAACCTATCACAAATCAAATTCACCTTCTCTAAGGCTTGGTTAACTAAATCGGGCCCAAGAAACTTACCCTCGCCGACTTTATACCACCAAATAGGAGATCGATATCTCCAACCATACAATGCTTTGAAAGGCACCATGTCAATACTAGAGTGGTAACTATTAGTATAGGCAAACTCAATCAAAGGCAAGTGGTCATAAAAAATACCGCCATAATCAATTACACAGGCCCACAACATATCCTCCAATGTTTGGATAGTTCTTTTCGCTTGACCATCTATTTGCGGGTGGAAAACGGTACTAAGGCACACCTTAGTTCCTAAACCTCTTTGGAACGACTTCCAAAAGTGACATGAAAATGGAGAACCACAATTCGAGATAATAGACACCGAAGTAATGTGCAACTTCACGATCTCCATAAGATACAACTTAGCATAATTTTTTGCTGAGTAATTTGTCCTCATGTGCAAGAAATGAGCAGACTTGGTCATTCTATCAATAATGACCCAAATAGAATCACATTGATTCTGGGACCTAGGAAGGCCGGCAACGAAATCCATATTAATAGACTCCCACTTCCACTTGGGAAACACAATCTCTTGGTATAGGCCACAGGGCCTTAAGTGCTCAACCTTTACTTGTTGGCATACCATATACTTAGCCACATGGCTAGCAACATCATACTTCATATTATTCCACCAATAGAACTCTCTACGGTCATGATATATCTTGGTGGAATTGAGATGAATAGCATAACGGGATCCATGAGCCTCGACCATGACCCTTTCCCTCAATCCATCTATATGAGGAATGTATAGCCTACTTTGAAACCTCAAGATACCATCACCACTAATCACAAAGTCTACAACTTAGTATTAACCCATATTACTCTTGATCTTCATCAATTCAGAGTCCAAGACTTGCTTCTCCTTTATCTCAACAACAAGAGACAATTGATATATCGGATGCACAAATACACCACCATCTTTGGAGTCCACAAGTTGAACTCCAAGATTTTCCAAATAATGAATATCCCTTACCAATTCCTACTTATCCTTATCAACATGGGCTAAACTTCTCATAGATAATCTACTAAGAGGAACGGCGAGCACATTCAACTTACCGGGATGGTAATAAAGACTCATATCATAGTCTTTCAATAGCTCAAGCCACCTTTTTTGCTGGAGATTCAAATCCTTTTGGGTAAACACATATTGGAGGCTCTTATGATCGGAAAATATATCACCATGAACACCATAAAGATAATGCCGCCAATTTTTCAAAGTAAAGACCACGTCTAATAACTCTAAGTCATAGCTGGGGTAGTTATTTTCATGAACTTTCAATTGCCTAAAAGCATAGGCAACCACCCTAGCATGTTACATCAACACGCAACAAAGACCGATAAGAGAAGTATCACAATAAACAACAAAACCATCACTACCCTCAGGTAAGGTCAATATCGAAGCTGACGTTAATTTATCTTTCAACTTCTCAAAACTACCCTTACACGCATCGGACCACATAAACTTGACCTTTTTTTGGTTAATTTGGTCAATGGGCAGCTATAGTGGAAAAACTCTCCACAAACCTCGTATAATAACTAGCTAGACCCAAGAAGCTCTAAATATTGGTTGGAATCGTAGGTCTAGGACATTTCTTAACCACCGTAATCTTTTGGAAATCTACCATGATCCCTTCACTAAAAATGATATAACCAAGAAAAGCTACGGTTTTTTACCAAAACTCATACTTGAAGAACTTGGCATACAAATAATGATCTTTCAAAGTTTGTAACACGGCACAGATGTGATCTACATGATCTGTTTCACTCTTAGAATACACTAAGATATCATCAATTTAGACGATGACAAATATTTCCAAGAACATATAGAAGACCTTATTCATTAAATCCATGAATGTCGCTGGGGCGTTGGTCAACCTAAAGGACATAGCAAGAAACTTATAGTGACCATACCGGGTTCTAAAGGCGGTCTTAGGGATATCTGCATCCCTAATTTTAAGTTGATGATAACCCGATCTAAGATCAATCTTAGAGAAACACTACGCACCCTGAAGTTGATCAAATAAATCATCGATTCTAAGGAGAGAATATTTGTTCTTTACGGTCACTTTGTTCAACTGACGCTAATCAATACATATATGAAGGGAACCATCCTTCTTACGCACAAACAACATGGGAGCACCCAAATGAGACACACTAGGCCGGATGAAACCCTTGTCTAAGAGATCTTTCAATTGCTCTTTAAGTTCTTTTAGCTCTGTCGGAGCTATTTTATAAGTAGGAATAGAGATCGGATGAGTGTCCGAAACAAGATCAATCCCAAAATCAATTTCCCTATTAAGAGAACACCGGGA
The DNA here is from genome assembly GCA_030864225.1 of Capsicum baccatum var. pendulum. Lineage (NCBI taxonomy): Eukaryota > Viridiplantae > Streptophyta > Magnoliopsida > Solanales > Solanaceae > Capsicum > Capsicum baccatum. The sequence goes on from CM061550.1 coordinate 111,660,882, forward strand.
AGATCATCAGAAAATAACTCAAGAAACTCATTAACCACAAAAATGGATTTTAGAGAAGGCTCTTTCGAGTTAGACTCCTTAACTCGAACTAAATGATACAAACACCCCTTCAAAATTAACTTTTGGGATTTGAGATAGGAAATGAACCTTTCCTTAGGCACAAAGGAATCACCTTTCCATACAATTACCAGCTCATTAGGGAATCGAAACATGACCCTACAGGTTCGATAATCTAAGTAAGCATAGCAATAGTGTAACCAATTCATTCCCAAGATAACATCAAAATCAACCATGTCTAACTCTATCAAATCAATAAGAGTATCTTTACTACCAACAGATATCACACATCCCCTGTAGAGTCTTTTAAAAACCACAGAGTCTCCGACTGGGGTAGAACAAGAAAAGGGAACTAACAGACTCATGAGACCACAATTAAGATGCATAGCCACATACGAGGTCACATACAAAAGAGTAGACCCTGGATAGAGCAAACAATACATATCACGGGAGAAAAGTCTCAACATACCAGTGACAATATCGAAAGATATCTCAAAATCCTGGTGAGCAGCAAGTGCATACAAGCAATTCCAGCCAACACAGGTGCCAGAAGCAGAAGCAGACATGGCACATTTTGATGCGGGAGTAGATAGAGTAGCAATAGAGGCCCTATTGTCCCAAAAATTTACTAGAATGAGGCACTCGCGCTGAATGTTCCTAAGCTGACCACAATGAAAACATTTGCCTCTCCCTTTCTCATACTCACCACGATGACCACAGAATCTGCAAGAAGAGTGGGATGAAGCCAACTGAGCACCATTATTCTGAAATTGGGTACCTTGGTCCTGCGACTCACCACTAAACTGAGATCGATGACCACCCGAGAATTTTGGGTAAGGATATCGAACACTAACCGAGGAGAATGAACCCGAACTCCTCTACTTCTTTTATGGACACTTGCCACTACTTCTACCACTACCCTTAGAATGCCTAAACTTCCTTCCTTGCTACTCATTAAGCTAAACTTACATCTTTTTCTCACCTTCCACTTATTACATATACACAAATAATTTAGAGATATCCATGTTCTCTATCAATAAGGCCACCTTGATTTCGAGAACTAACTCACAGGACAATCTCAAGACAAACTTGCGCATTCTAGCCCTCATGTTAGAAACCATATCGGGAGCATACCTTGATAATTGATGGAATTTCAAGGCATACTCTTGAACGGACATCCTCTTTTGCTTCAAGTTCATGAAATTTTCCGCCTTTGCCTCCTTCAGCTCTTAAGAAAAAAAGTGAACAAGGAAAGCCTCAGAGAAATCCACCCAAGAAGCCAGACTAGCATCAATACCCCAAAACAACTCCCACCCTTCGTACCACTGGTACGCTACATCTTTCAATTGGTAGGAAGCAAGCTCAACACCCTCAATTTTTGAAGTATGGATGATTTGGAAAATCTTCTATATTTCATCGACAAAATCTTAAGGATCTTCCTCAACCTTCGATCGGAGAACATAGGAGGGCTCAACCTCATAAATTGGCCAATTCTCTTGGCCTCAAAAAAAATAGTATCCAGAGCACCACGCTTCACTTGAGAGGCTACCAATTGAGTCAAGAGATTGATAGAGCAATGAAACTCAACATTAGTAGTATCCCTTTAAGGAGATTGAGAAGGAATGCCATTCTCATCAGCAGAAATAGTGGGTGGAACCCCACGAGGATGGACAGATGTCGCAACCCTAGCCCGGGTCTGAACTCTAGAAGTTGGATGTTCTTCGTCTATAGAACCCTGAGTAGTGTCTGCCTAAGTATCAAATCTCCTTGGAGGCATGATCCGAAAGATAACAAACGAATTCAGAATAAATTGAAGACCTTTAAACTTGATAGCTTGAGATTGAAATGCAAGAAAGAGAAATATTTCCTAAGATGTCTCATATCCTTTCTTTTATAAATGTGGTGCGCTTCACAACCATAAAGGAGACTCTACTTGACACGATATTGTGAACACCCAACTGACCATGAACCTAGGCTCTGATACCAACTTGATATAACCCAAACTTCAGGCTTTGTCATCTGGCACCTCAAGCATACATGTACCGGAGGTCACCCCGTAACCTGACCTAAACACCTCATCATATCGTAGGAGTTGAAGGGACTTCAATTCACCAGTTAAGATCATGGAATAATATCATAAGTCAACATTAGATACATTATCATAACTATGCCCAAGTTCACAATTGTTCACAATACTTCTATACACAACCAAAGTCAATAAATGTAAATGTCAGAACAAGCCCCCGACTAGCCAAAACAAGTTATAAAGAGACTAAGTCTAAATATAAGGACTAAGAGATGAAGGTCTTCTAGATGTAAATAAGCTTACCCCTTCAAGTCAATGCACGAACTACTTGATCGTCTAATCACTACGCAGGAAAAGAATAAGATGTTTCAATGCCTACGTCGCATCGAGTCATAGCATCTAGAGATGGTTAGTGGTTGGAACGCTAGCATGTAACTCAAGGATAAGTGATAAGATAACATCATCAATCAACAACAAATCAGTATATCATATTTTATCATATTCATGCACTTATCCATACATATACATATACCATATACCAACCAAGATATCAAGGTTCATCCACATTCTTAGGCATTCATTTCTTAGATGTAAGGTGGAGGACTACCACCTCCACTGCATATAGATTCACCATACTTAATACACCAAGGACTTTAGCCACATTTACATTATCATTACACCAGGGACTTTACCCATGTACGCATATTCATTATGCTAAGGACTTTATCCCCACACACCATCATTCAAACAAGGGACTTTAACCATACACATTCATTTAGGCGAGGGACTCCAACCTCATGCCGGTGTGTTTGACAAAGGACTCTAGCCACTTGCTACATTTGGACTTTACCACAAGCCTCTTCATGAGGCGAGGTACATTGAACTTAAGAGCTCTTCCTTAGCAATAGATTTTGCCTTGCATTCTCATTGGGAGAGGGACTTTAACTACAAGCCATATCATGGGGAAAATGACTTTGACCTCAAGCCATCACATAAGGTAAGGGACTTTAACCTCAAGCCATTACAACCATCATTAGTTGACAATTGGGACTTTACCCTCTTGTATATTCATCAACACACACTCAATACAACATTTAGGGACTTTAGCCATTTAGCCAATTTAACACTATACAAGACCTCATGGTTATTATGGGAGCCTTCTTTGCTCAACTATCTCAATAGGCCAATGCCTATATTGAATTTGTCATACTATTTCTTTTTATGGTCCTCAATACCCTCACAAGACATTCACATTTTAATAGCATTCTCATACTATACTTTAGTTTAATACACTATTTAAGTTCACATTCACAGTAAGGGACTTCAACTCCCCCATTAGTCATTTAGCACAACAAGGTTATCAACACACCTTACATGACTCACCATACTTATATCATAACATTTATAAAATATTCATACTCATTGGGCCATTGCCTTAGTTCAACACATCATCAATAATTGACTAGACAATTCACTTAGATATTCTTACACACACTTTTTGTGCATACTTATATCAAGGTCCTTTTTATGGTAGATATCATCAAGACTAGGGTTACTCAAGACCCTCATGTTAGACAACATATAACAAGCATCCGCATATACAATCTATCATCAATAACATGTATCAACACAGGTATAACAAGAATCATCATTATTCATTAATAGGTAGTGAAACTTTTTTCATTTGATTCAAAACCACCATGTACACTTACTAATTCAAGTATGAAATACATGGGTTTAGAGTTATTTAAAGAGGGGAAGAGATACATTCCTTAAATAACTTTAATCACCAACAAACTTGACTCTTCCTTCTTACCACAAGATGAACACCTTCAAACCTAGCCTCCAATCTTACTTCCAAGAGCCTTTAGAGTGTTTAGTATGTTTATGTCTTGTAAAATGAAGACTTAGGAGGCTACTATGCCTTATATAGTGAGAGTATTTAGGGGTTTAGGCATGGGAAATGATCAAAAGGTCCTTGGTTAAAATCTGGAAAATCCACACGTGCAGGGGGATGACTCCCCCTTACAAATCACTTGGTAATCGTGACCTAGGGTACTAGCAGTACCCTAACTTGTACCCTAGGTTTTACCTAGCTCAACCGCACTGTTGTGGGTATGAAAAGGCACCTTTAAGTCTTAACCAAAGGGTACAACTCAACCCGTAACTCGTAAGCTCCATCTGTGACCAAAAGAGTCCATTATAGGTTAGGTTTTCACTCTATACGGTTGAGCAGTTTATGACTCGTAAGCATGGTTACTACTAAGGGATGGACTTGTCATAAAGGAGGTAGTATTCTACCTTAACATACTGCTCAAGTTACGAAAGGGAAAGGCATGATAGGTACGAGTCGTGACATATGGTACAACTCAAGCATCCCCAACCGTATCCACTCTAGAGACACAAAATAGATGTTGTTTTCCAAAAGGTCCAAGGTCTAGGTGTTTCAATTCTCTTCCACTTTGACAGGTAAGTATAGATACAAGTTAACACCTCAACATACACCAAGGAAATCTTTATACAAGTTATAAATAACTCACTACAATAATGCAACACAACACACATATCATGATCACTACCAATCAACAAAGCCTTTATCCGAAAGAATAAACAAATCTGGTTGGGACATGTCCCTTACCATAGCCAAAACCAATATCCAAAATAAAAGATAAGTGTATAAATAAATCCATAATATGAAATGATGCCATCCAAAAGGGTGGAAGCTCACCACTTCAGTCCAAATATTGATATCGAATCTGCGTGCTAAATAGGAGGAGGAGAATAGTCGGTTCCTGCATAGCGTGGGTATACAGTTGCTAGTAGATGGGGTTAGTGAATGACCGCTAACATGAATCTCAAGATAAGGATAAAATAATACTAGTCATAAAACCAAGTGAAACCAACCATAATGCATACAACTATGCACATATAAGTGTTGGAAAAATGAACCAAGCTTAGCATTCATTTAAAAACTTTACCTGGGTTGTGTAGCTTTGTCGTCCTAACAACCCATGAGCCATATGGGTTCAGTTCCCCCTGCTGAAAGGGCCCCAGTGCGTGTAGCCACACGACCAGGGAATATCTCATGGGATGACTAGTACATCCCCCAATATAAAATGTGACACACACGCATGGTCATCAAGACCCCTCATATCGGCAACTATGAGTTTTCAATTTTGGTCCCCTCGGGACTTCCACCTTTCACGGCTTAGGTACACTCCTCGCCATTAATGCCCAATTAAAACTATATCCAAATAATCCATTTACTATTTATTAACCAAGGAAAATATTAGTGGTATCGTCATACCACCCCATTACTTGCAAGTAATATCCATAGCCCAACCATTTAGGTTAATGGGACCTTAGGTGCCCTTCCAATTTCCATATTAAATCCACTTGGGAGACTTCCATGTTCTCCACAAGATTAACCACTTATCCTTTAGCCTTTTCAAATCATTTAAACCATGGATAAATCATTTATCCAGTTTAAAACATACAAGAGTTTCATTAAAAGAAGTCAATACAATGAACACATATTTATAAGTATTTTATCAAATACCTTGGGGTCATAATATAACCAAAACCAACTTAAAAGACCATCAAACCATTACCATGCAATCCAATTGTCCAAAACCATCATTAATGCATATAAAAGCATAATTAAAATTATAGGAAATCATAACCAGGCATTTAATATCAAAACTCCCAAATAATAGTTGAAACCCATGATTATGAAATAGTAAAACCATGAAATCAATAATATAAACCACGCCTTTAGTTGGAATTACAATGAGGGAAGAGAATCATGCCTTATACCAAAGAATTGACGGAAAGAAATCACCAAAGCAAGCCCTAAAGTAATCTGTAAGATGAAACCCTAGCCTTCTTGCCCCAAAAGCTCTTGAGAGAATTATGAGATATTTTGGAATAGTTTCTAAGTATTAATGAATAGAATGATAGGGTAAATAACCTCCTAAGTGTATTAGAAGTTACGGGTCCTAGTTAGGGTTAGTAGGGAAATGTCCAAAATACCCCCACTAAAATTCCTTAAAAACCCATCACAGGGATACGACTCCCCCTATACGATCGGTATCCACCACTCGTATTCAAGCCTCAACCCCTGGATCAAACACTATCTAGTATATGACTCATTCAACCAAGTCGTAGCCACAGCATACGATCCGTACCCATGACCCGTATCCCTGGAAAAATGAAATACCAAAAGGATCAAACATTGTCCACCATATGAGTCCTTGATACGACTCGTACCGAGACCTAGGACTCAATCCTTAAGTCGTACCCATTCCAGTGACCAAAACTATCCCACCAACTAATACTGGTCAGCATACGACAGGACCATACCACTCGTACCCCAGCATACGGCTCGTACCCATGAGTCGTATTGGGTCCGGAGAATGAATTTTCAGAAAATTTTCTAAGGATCAAAACCCAGGATATTTCAGTTGTAGTCTCCACATGTGATCCAAGTAGCCTTGAATTTTTTCCTTAATGCTTGCACTTCCACTAAACTCCACTTATGTAGATCTTAAATAAGTGTTCTTTCTTCCCCAATCAAGTATTGTTTATTAAATCAAAACTAGCTTATTCTGAGTAACTTCAAGTTTCTATATGGTGGTGTGCAAGTGGATGTCATATGATACCAGATAAGAGTTGAGATTTTTAAGATTGCCTTAAGAGCTTTAATTTTTTGAGCCAACTGATGGTGGTACATAACCATTGAGAATAACTTGAAAGGTTTGGGTCTATCTCGCATTGTGGGATTGCACTGCAACAAAATTGGAGAGTGATCAGGTATATCTAGTGATAAATAACCCAGAACTCCAATGAAAATTTCCCATATCCCAATCAATCATTGAGTAGAAAGTTCTAAAGTAAAAATCTACAACCCAGAAGAAAAAAATCTGAATCCTAGGACCCTTAGTGGATATTTTATTGGATATGCCGAAAGGTCTAAAGGATACAAATTCTATTATCCATCTAACAACGTTAGAATTATGGAATCAAGAAATACAAAATTTCTTTAAAATGACTTAATTAGTGGGAGTGATCGATTTCAGAATACAATTTTTGTAAAAGATCAACCTTCCGCTTTAAGTCAAAAATTGATTGTTGTACATAACACCCTTCAAATACAATTGGGTGTTGCACAACCTATAAATGAAATTCGACAAGTTACTGAAAATGTTCAAGTAGATCAAGTTGTTCAAGTGATTTCAGAAATTATTGAGCAACCAGTTGAACAACATGATCCTCAGAAAAATATTGGTGCAACATTAGGAAGATCTATTAGATAAAGAAAACCAACAATTCCTAGTGATTTTATTGTGTATTTACATGAATCTAATATTAGAGTTGAAAATGATCTTGAGTCTTTTTTACAAGTCATGAATTGCAAAAAGTCATAAGTATGGTACAATGCCATAAAAGAAAAGATGAATTTTGTAAAAAGTAACAAAGTCTGGGATCTTGCTGAGTTGTTTAATGGTGTAAAATAGATTGAATATATATGGATCTTTAAAACTAAAAAGGACTCATCGGGCAAAATTGAAAGATGTAAAGCAATACTTGTTGCTAATGGATTCACTCAAAAAGAAGAAATTGACTACACAAAAACCTTTTTCCTGTGTCTAAAAAAAATTTCGTGCGCATTATATTGGCATTACTAGCCCATTTTGACTTAGAATAGCAAGAGATGAATATAAAAACCACATTTCTCAATGGTGATCTAGAGGAATATGTTTATATGAAACAACCTGAAGGTTCTCCTCTATTAATAGTAAGCATTTGGAATGTAAGTTAAAAGAAATTCATATATGGACTAAAACAAGCCTCCCGTCAATGGTATTTAAAATTTCACAATGTTCTCTTTATTTGATTTTGTAGAGAACATGATGGATCAATGTATATACCAGAAGGTCAGTGAGAACATGATGGATCAATGTATGTTTCTTAGTTCTATATGTGGATGACATCTTACTTGCATCCAATGACAAAGAAATGATACATGAGGTGAAATAATTTCTATCTAAAAAATTTGATATGAAAGACATGAGTAATGTGTCTTATGTAATTGGCATTAAGATTCATCAAAATAGTCATCAAGATGTCTTAGGTTTATATCAAGAAGCCTAAATTAATAAAAATTTAGAAAGGTTTCGAATGAAAGATCGTTCATCAAGTGTAGCTCCTGTTGTGATGGGTGAAAAGTTAAAGTTGAAAAGAATAATCTTGAAAGGAAACAAATGAAAGACATTTCATACGCTTCTATTGTGGGAAGCTTGTTGTATGTTCAGGTTTATACAAGACCTCACATAGCATTTGATGTTGGAATATTAGGAAGATATTAGAGTAATCCCGATCTTGACCACTGAAAAGCTGCAAAAAAGTCTTAAGATATCTTCAAGGGATGAAAGACACCATGCTTGTGTACAAACGATCAAATGACTTGGAAGTCATTGGCTACTATGATTTAGACTTTGCTGGATGTGTTGATTCATGAAAATCAACCTCGAGATACATATTTATGTTAGCCGATGGAGCTATATCTTGGGGGAGTGTCAAACAGACTTTGATTACTACTTCCACTACGGAGGCTAAGTGTGTTTCTTGTTTTGAGGCCACCAAGCAAATGTATGGTGGAAGAGTTTCCTTTTTCTGGGTTAAGAATTGTCGATCCTATCTTTAATCCTGAGGCATTCCAAACAATGTCCTTTATGCTAAGGTCAATTTCGGGAGTTTTACTTACCAAAATTCGATTCTGTAAAATCCTACAGGTTTCTTACCGTCTTAGCTAACTAGAAGTTCATATCGAAGTCAGCCAAGCGGTCTAAATCAGTACCAGATTTTCCTAGACCATACTCGTGCCGAAATAGGTTAAAACTAGCCTAGTTGATTATTTTACTTCCAAACGGAAAGGAATTTAGACTTGGGATTTTAAACGTAGAACTCCTAAGTAACGACGAAAAAGTTCGTTACACTTGTAGTGATGACATTCGTTTTTATACTTTGTGATATTCAAACGAATGTGGCGTCTGAAATTTGATTTGGACAGAGGGATGAAATTATGGCTTGATGATAAAATTGAGATGATCATTAGCGCGATTGGATCTTGTTCCATGCTAGTGTATGGACGATACGGTTGTCCCTATGGGTCAATGCTCCTGAACATCCCTTTGTGATACTCACAAGTGTTGGAAGCGCAAGAGCAGGATGCATCATATGCATTTCATTACGACTCTTGTTCCAGCGTATCACCATATATGCCGCTAAATTTGTTCAACAATTTCTTTTGTTAAAACCGTAAAAGAAATTTTTTCAAAATTTTCTTTTTCTTTTTATTATACTTAAAGATACTTAATAAAGGCTATACCTATTAAGGGTTGTAAGTATAAATTTATTTAAGTATGTGTTTGATTTTAAAATACAAAGAGTGTATTCGAAACTGAGTTATATTATACGTGTTTACTGTTTAGTATAGTTAATCCTAAACAAAATTTTAATAGATAAATATAATTGAATCTCATCAAAAGAAAACTAAAGGAAAATGCAGACAAACTCTAGCATGCAATCAAAGAATATTAGACAGAATAAGCTTAATTCACGTAGCTACTTCAACTTAAGTTCTTTTCTTTGTCCAGCTACAAGTTGTAACCCAAAATTTCACTACATCTGAAATAGCCCGAATCTCCTATCTATGAGCTTATCTATTTTATTCAATGACCCTGTATACACCTTACCCCTAAAATTGGGCTTATCTTCAGTTTGACATATCAAATCTACATAGAAGCAAGTTTTGAAACAGCAATGAGATATTGGTTCTTGCCTTGCCTCCAGTGTCTTGTAATCTTTGTATCTTCTCAATTCTGTATTTTATCGGACAAGCATCCTTATATTTGAGATGTCTTAGTCCTGTTGAGTGCATAAGTAAAACATGGATCCTAGAAGCAACCTTGGATCATTGTACCTGGATGGTTGATGTGTTCAAACTTTGAGTTGCTTTGCGCTTCATAAATAGGGCATAGAGTAGCTCATTCCATGTATCTGGGACTCCCGGCAGGCACCAGTGGCTGCAATCTTGCCTATTGATAGGCGCAGGGCCTACCGTAGGACCTAAATAGTACATTGATGAATGCCCATCTTTTCTTCTGGAGGTTAGATGTGTTACATTTAGAACATGTAATGCTCCTTGATTTGACGTGTTTGAGCGAGATGACATTACATCACGGAATATACTGTATCGAGCCCATGTGTGGGGTGGCACCAATGAAGAACTTCGATCTGGAAGTGCCTCCAGGTGACAGCTTCCCCCAGTTCTCCAGTCTCCACCTCTGCAAATCACAGAATATGTAGTTCTATTAATTGATTATCATCTGATGCACGTTACCAAATAGGTGAGGGAGCAGGAGCTCGCTTTTCCCGAACAGACCCCCCACCCACCCTCACACACACGCATGGACACAAAAACCAGGTGGTCTCACATCTAACGAAAAATGGTCAGATAGATATAGTGCACAAATAAAGATCGGCAGTTCAGCTTATGCGTACAGAACAAGTCCAGAAGCTGCTCCGACCAATAGCCAGCTCCAATGTCAAGTCAATTGAAATAGATGTTACAGGATGTACCAAGTCCATCCTATTGAGGCCATAGTCGATGCCTTATGGATCCCCAAGGAGCATGAATTCCGGGTTTGTAAACATGAGGATACAGTAGAGCTTAGATCGCTTACCAAGTCATGTCACGACTGCAAGCTTAGTAGAGGTATGAAATGTGTAACGATTAAAGGACCTAGGACAACTTCGCAAGGACGAAAAAGCTTGAGACCAACCTGAAATGTACTGGGGCATATGTCCGGAAGAAGACTTGGGTTTTATTGGAGTTAACTTCACGACTTACCCAGTCTAACACCGTTCGCAAAGACCTCTCATAGGCAGTATCCACTTCCATATCCATCTTCACATCTGGACCCTCTTGAAAGTAACAACCCCTGAAGACATTTTCATTTTGAAGTTAAGATAACACAATATCGCAAAAATGATGGACAACATCCACATCAAAGACGACACTATTAGTTTTAGAACGGGCATATGCAGATTGAAACTAAAAGCAGGATTTTTTCTCTTTTGATAAGTTAAAAGCCAAGAGTTCTCTGAAGTGGGAAGAAGGTACCCTCTTATGGTCTTCTCGTAGTTCCACCAGTGTCCAGTATTGAAAACAATGACATCTGCATCCCTCCATTTTAAAGAGCTCCAATCCATTTTATCTAACTTGAGAGTTGTTCTTATATTGGCTGGGGCTCCAGCAGGAGGTCGACTCTGCAACACAAGAAACGGAGCCCTATAGTATTCCACGGTGCAATTGTAATCAGCAAACTTGAAGATCAAGAACCCTTTGTGTTTCGTGATAGGGCTGCCATTAACTTCATAGATGTTGTCCTTGTTGGCTATAGCTGAAGAAAGAATGCAAAGCAAAGACTCCCACTGATTTCTCCCAATTGAGTCTCCAGCAAACACTATGCGTTTATTCCGCAGTTTCTCTAGCATGGTCCTGGGATCAAATCTGTTTCATGGAGTGAAAAAATAAATCTCTAGTTTCCTTGGTTAAATTTTGACTTTTAAGATCAAATGGTAATCTCTAGGTACATTAAAAAAATAGAAATTTCAGAATCAAAGCTAGAAAGACGTGGTATAAATAAATCGAAAAAAAAAATGTATTTCTCCAAGAAAGCAATAAACTAGTTAAATACAGAATTCAAACTTATCAAAGCATAAGTTGAATACAGTATTCAAAAGTTTTCATCAAAGTAAGCAAATGATAAGAACAAACTGATTAGCAGTTTTGTCAATTTCTCTTCACTTCAGTAATCCAAGTTGAAAAAATAGAAGTCCAAACTGGAAAAAATCTGAATACATCATATTAATACCCTAAATTAACATAGATTTAGAACAGAGGATACCCAGTTAACAAAACAAAATTAATGTACCAAAACACTTGAAAACTTAATAACTTCATACTTGATACCAACATTTGTGGTTGAGCAATTTTAGCTTAGCACTACCCCTTTGATTAAGAAGATCATTGTTCTGAATAGACTATTCATAATTCATTTTAGAACAATTACAAGAGTTGAATAATGTTTACTATGAATCACAATCATGTCACTATCACAGGACGTTATATTATTAATTCGTGTGATTACGCCATTATAAATGCTGCAAAATACACATAAAAGAAGCTAGGAGAAAAGGACAAATGACAAATTTAATCAAAAACATGTGTCGTCAGAAAGGAACATGTCCAAATGCTAGTTTTCTCCAAAACACTGCAAATAAAGATAAACACAAAATACAAAACACACTTTTGAAAACAAAACTGAAGATACAACAACATACCCAATGTAGTCCCACAAACTAGGTAGGGTAAACATGGTAGACTGTAAGAAGACCTTACCCCTGCCATAAAGGTAGAGAGGCTATTTCCGCTAGACCCTCGGCTCAAAGAGAAACAGTCCAAGCATAACACAACATTCCGAACTGTAACTACGATAAAATAATATGATAATCGAAGTACAAGAAACAATAGATAGTAACAGAAATCAAAGGACAAGAAAGTACAAGAGTAAGACCTGGGCAAATTGCAAGCTTTAGGCTGCCATCTCCATTTTGTGTAAAACAAATCAGGCCTTCCATTCTCAGTACACCTAAAACCTTCATCCAAGAATTTACAATCTCTAGAATTATACAAAGGATAACTATCATCCCAAACCCAATCACCATCAAACACATCACAACCACCAACATTTTCACTCAAAAAATCAATCTTTTTCCTCTCAACAATTGTCCTATCAAATCTCAACAACAAAAACCTCTTCTGAGACTCAGCAGACAATTTCAACACTTTAACCACACTTCTGTAATCCAACAAGGCAAAACACAAAACAAGACAGATAACTATAAAGAATCCAAGAATACTCAAAGAAGGCTCAAACAACCTGAATCTCTTTATTTTCTTAATAACAAACAAGAAAGTAACTTTTTCATACTCTTTCTGAGATGGGGTTTCAGACATTTTGGAATTCAAGAACCAGTTTATTCAATTTTCTTGATAAAAATACAAACTTTATAATAAGAAAAAATTAAAGAAGTTGTGGGGTGCAAGCAAGAACGAAGGAGAAATAATCATAACAGGTTGGTTATAAGAATCATTGTTCTATTTGTTTTTCCCAGAGAGGTTCCTTACTTGATAAAAGAGTAACGTAACAATAATTAACTTTGGCCTATTTTTGAGATGGAAGCCAAAAAAAAAAAAAAAGTTGGGGGAAATGGGGAATGATGAATGTGCACTTTGTATTAGTAGTAATGAAGGTGTTAAATATCAAATCTTGAAGGGATATTAAATAATCTGATTGCATGGTTCTTCTTAGTTACCTGTTGATTTTTAATTATTTTTTCATATGTTGCCAGCAAGTGTGTAAAAAATTTAGAAACTGACAAGTTATGTCATAAACTATTCCAGATGGACTAAAACCAAGTAAAACAGGTAAATTTTCCCAACCATTTTAACAAATAGTAGCAATAATGACTGGAAGCTAGATTTTCCATTTTGAGAATGAGGATTATTAATTTTTTTTTTATGTAAAGGGACATTAGTTGACCAAGGAAGTGGTGTATTATACAATAAAAAGAGAAACTCTTAATTACTCTTTTTATTCCAATTTTCGGAAACTTGGAAATATTTTGAAGATCATATATTATTATATTTAAAATCTAATCAAATTTCATGATTAAATATTTGAATATAAATTTTTAAAATTTAATCCAAAATGTATGATCAAAGGCCAGCTAAATTCTAAATATATACCATCTTTGTGACCTCAAATATTTGGTTAACTTTATTATATTAGTGATTACTGAAACGTGTGAGCAGGGGCGGATCTATATATTGGATTGGGATGCCACGGCACCCGTAGTCTCGATTGAAACTCTATATTTACATGTGTATATCTGTATATATTGTACATAAATTTAGTATAAATATTAACTGTGGCACCCAAAGTAACAGAGGGGCTTGTTGCACCAATATCTAGGGGCCCCAACTTCGAACCTGCCGGAGGATATTTTATTTTTTTTAAAACTATAAATTGTGCAACTAAGAAAAGACCTAGCCATACCAAAAAGCAGTGTCTTACATTGTTTAAAAGGCACTTTACAAATTTAAACATAAATTTCCTCTATGGATAATGAGACCACTTCCGCAAAATGTTGCATACGTTGCTATTTATCTTGGTACCCAAAGCTTTAAAATCCTGAATCCGTCTCTACGTGTGAGTAGTATTGTGCAAAAAGTTGAAAATGTTTGGTTAATTAGTTTTATAACTCAAAGTATACAACTTAGCAAGCCAATACTGAAAAAATGAGGATTAAATCTCTTCATTCTTTTTTTTGCTTAGAACAAACCGTGTGACTTGTGAATGCCTTCAAAGATGTAACTATGGTCTTTTCCTTTCTGCAATTTAGATATTTAATTTAATTTCTTGTTTGAACTGAATTAAAAAAAAAAAATTATTTACAATATAGTCATTAGAAAAAAAGCGTTTTTAACTAAATGACAACTCTACTTCTTTTAAGGTAGTGGTGTGATTGGCATGCATTTTATCCTTCCCAAACCTCACTAAGTGGGAATTCACAACAATGAGCAAAAGATTACGCATGAATATAACTTGTGATACCACGATTTAATTCATAAATGCTACAAAATTTGGATTTATGACACTTTGATACCATACTACTCTTCCGTTTTCCAAATAAGATATTTGGAGTATTTGCTTTATTTTTTTTAATTAACACACAAAGGCAAGGTAGGATGATGGCAAGATGGCCATAGGTACACTCTACCACCTATCAAATAAACCTTTTGTCAAATAAAGGTCAATGTAGTAGGAAACATGGGATGAGCCCACTTAAAAGCGAACCATGTTTGGATGCTGTGACAATCATGTTTTTAATATTTTTTTATTTTATTACGGGGAAAGAAAAAGGAAAGATACCATTGACATACAACTTAATTTATTATATTTATATAAATTTTTATAATTAAAAAAAAAATTACATAAACTAGCATCCTTAAGATTATAATTACAATAAATAGCAACACTTTTTCAAAATTACAACTTATAGCAAAGTAACAATATTTTACTCACTTCATAGTAATAGAAGAATATGTATTTTCCAGTTGTGCATATGTATTTATGAGTAATACATATATATTTGTATATGTATTTATATAGCAAAATTTTACTTAAATACAAAATACAATTTGCTACTTTTCGTAATTATGAAACTATTGGTATAAAAGATTTAATTAAGGCTACAGAGTTGCTATTTTTGAAATTTTCCCTAATTAAAACTAATTATAAAAATCTCAACTAATTATATTCTTTATTGAATGTATCGAGAATTAATTATGTATCTTCACAAATTCAAAATCAAAAAAGTATCGCAGCTAATTATATATCTTTAAAAGAAACAATATATCTTCATTAAATGTATTATGAATCTCAATAAATTTAAAATAAAAAATATATATTAAAAGCTAATTATATATCACGACAGACTCGAAATTAAAAATTTTAATAATTATATAAAATATTAAAAAAAATTATAATTACACTTCAAACTGTAGAAATTTATGTTGTTTGTAAAAAAAAAATAATTTAGAAAATGGACAAAAATATAGTTAGGTAGTTGTGGGAGTGTATAATACTTAATTGAAAGAAACCGACAGAGCATATGTAGAGAAGTTAGTCGCACGAGTGCGGGAGGTTAATTAAGTGTTGATTGATTCAAATTTTAGCTTTTAATGATTTTGTAAAGATTATATATAAATATTTTTATTTTTAGGTTAATATATTCAATTTAAGTACTAAACACAATATCTTTCTTCACCCCAAACACAATTTAAAGTCCAATATGATTAGCTTCTTTTATTCAAATTAAGATTCTATTATAAATAAAATTCAATCTTCATTTTAGTATAGTAAAGGTTCAAAATTTAAATTTTGTGAATGCATATAACTATGGCTATAGGCAGGGGCGGAGCTACAGCTATTCAAGGGTGTGCAAGTGAACACCCTTGGTCGAAAAATTATATTGTGTATGTAGATTAAAATTTATAAAATAGGAAAATATAGCTTCGGTTGCACAATTTTATTGTTGTTAAAGCCTTTGGCTCAGTGGTCAAGGTTGTGCAAAAGCACCACAAGATTGTGCAGGATCGATACTCAAGTGAAGCCACTAGCTCTCTTTTTGATTCCTTTTCTCCATTCTTTAAACTCTTTCTTTTTACCCCTCCCCCTTCCCCTCCCCCCCCCCCAACCCTACGAGGCCCTCAATCAAAATCAAAGTGTGTAAATTAATTTCTCCTTAACAGTTTATAAGGTACTATTTAATTATTTATCTATTTATAGATCATTTTATTTAGATTAAAAGAATAATCTTAAAGTTAAATGAGTTTCAATTTTGGATAACATTTTCTTGAGACATTTTAAAAGGAAAAATGTGTCACATACATCAAGGTAGAATAAAAAATTATTAAATTTAATTGAAACTTTAATTTGAATATTTATTTGTATTAAGTATAAAATAACATTTCAAACAAGTTTCTACCTAATAAATTTAAAAAAATATATTATGTCTAATTACACATAATATTTTCCATTCCTCCTAATAGATTATTAGGAGGTTTGAAACAAAAAAAAATAATGAAGAGTTAATTTTTTCATAGTTTTATAGGTGAGTTGGAAAACTAATCATGATTTGAATATTTTT
The DNA here is from genome assembly GCA_030864225.1 of Capsicum baccatum var. pendulum. Classification (NCBI taxonomy): domain Eukaryota; kingdom Viridiplantae; phylum Streptophyta; class Magnoliopsida; order Solanales; family Solanaceae; genus Capsicum; species Capsicum baccatum. Next base: position 111,677,809 of record CM061550.1, read on the forward strand.
TTTTTCATTCTTTTCACTTATTCTCCATCAAAACACAATAAATTTAAAATCTATTATAATTAAGAAGTAGCAAAATCAAAGATAAAAAAATTACTCTAAATTTAAGTAAAAATCAACAAGTTAGTGTTTTTTTTTTTTTTACTTGAATGTGTTATATGTGCTTAGTAAAAATCTCTATCCATCCATCATAGAACTATGATTATAGTTTATATAATTTACCGTGTATTTTTTATAACTATAAAGCAATTCAAACTGAAGAAAAATTTAGACAGTTTGTATTTGAAAAAAAATAAATTATTGACATTATTTATGATAACGTTGCCAGGTTGAGCAAGTTGGATGTGAATTCGCTTATTAAAATTTTTTGTTAGCTGTTTTTTAAAATTTTGCACACCCTTCATAAAATATCTGGTTCCGCCACTGACTATAGGCCTATATCATTATATGTTATGATTTATTCGAATTTTGTAATAATGTTTGATGGTTAGATTAAGTCAATATAGGAGTAGCATCTCTAATTTATTGATAGTTCTTATTTACTTGAGTCGTGAGTTAACTTATTTCTTAAAAATTATCATATTTTATCAAATCTTGAATTTCTTTATGAAATTCCTTTATAGTGTCATTTGTAAAAAATTTATCCTTAAAATTACATAGTCTAGCACATTTTAGGCGTACATAGAATTCAGAAATGATGATACTAGTATATTATAATGTTGAAACACAAATTTGAATGGACATATCCTTTGCAAAGATATGTGACTTAGTTGTACTTTTCAAATTAATTAATGCATTTGATATTTTATATATGCAAATGGATGATCCTTTGGACCGTCGTTTCACATGTTAGAAATATGGATCAAAATAGAAAAAATACATTAAATTACTCCTCAATTTGTCAGCAAAATTTACTTTACACCCTAAATTAATCAGACAATTATAACTCCCCCTAATAACTTTAAAGTGAATTTATTTCACCCCTATAAACGTATCTGAAGTCATGACTGGGTAGTGTTGGACACGCATGTTTTGATTCGTCCACGTCATTTAATGAACTCATTTATCCAACCCAACCCAACCCTTACTAAAATCCGACCCAGCCCTTACTAAAACCCGACTCAGCCACTAAAACCCGACCCAACCATTAAACTCCGACTCAACCTAACAAATACCCCTAATTCCCTCACTCAACGTCATTTCTCTTACTTCAGCAGCCAAAAATCACAAATTTAGATTAATTTTTAACTCTATTTCACCCAAAATCAGATTATCTACAACTCGATTAGGGTTCAAACAGGTTACTTTTAGGATTTTTCGTAATTTGTTTAAGTTGTTGTATTTGAATTTAAGATTTGTTTATTTAGTAAAAATTAATTTTGTTCTAAAGATCATATTTTTTTTTATTTTTTCAGATTAACAAATATACAACAAAAGCTTCGTTTAAAGTACCATGAAGGTATTGTTACAGACTATTTTTGTGTCGATATTGACAGATTTTCATACTTTGCGTTTCTTGGGTATGTTAAAGAAATTGATTATAATGTTTTCTCGTTCATTGTCTATATGAGACCTCCTAAATGTAATTACCTAGTAAAAGTGATTTGTGATAGGAATATTTTGGGTATTGTACCTCAACTTAAAAATGGAGATATAGTTCAGCTTTATGTGTCATATTTAGTAGATGAACGCCATGTGGTCCTTGCCACTTATGCCATCGAATATATTTTTCATGTGGATAGAAAATCTTCTACTTCTTTTGGCAAAGAGCCCAGTCAAGACTGTGGGATTAGTGAAAAATTAGGGTTTGAAGATGATTTTGTAGAGGCTGCAACACCTCAAAAGTCTTTTATGAGTGAAAATTTAAATAGTGGTGCTGCTGGTTCTAATGGTGAAGAGTTAGGTGATGTAGAGAAAAATTTGGATAGTGATATTGCTGCAACTATTGTGCAGAACTTGAGTAGTGCACCCTCTGCTAGTATTGTTAAAAATAGTGGTGGTAGTGGTGTTGCTGCTACTGCTGAGAAGAACTTGAATAGTGATGGTGGTGAGGTTATTGCTATTGGTGAGAAGATCTTGGGTAGTGATTGTGGTGTTGCTCCTCATGGTGAGCAAAACTTGGGTGGGCACTAGCTTTATTATTGCATCAGATATCCCAATAATTTTATTTGATTGGGAAAGTGAATCTGATGATACTGCAAATTCAAACTATGAAGACATTTTTTATGAAGGTGAAGATGAATATGGTAGTGATGTTCATGATAACGTTAGAGTTTTGAGGAAAGAAAAAAGAGTTGCCGAAAAGAAGAGAGTTGAAGAAAAAAAAAGAAGAAAAAAAAGCCTAAAACTGAAGGGGTTAATTTAGGTAAAAAAAAAAAGAAGTTGATTTAGGATATAATGAATTTTTATCCAACAAAAAAAACTACTTTAGAGGAGAAAATAGCTGGAGATGAGTCATATTTTTATTCTAATGTATATGTTTGCTTTGAAATAGATAGTGATGATGGCAATGATGGAGATGATGAAGTAAAACAACTTGCAAGAAGAGAAGGAAAAGCAAGAAAAACAAAAAAAAATCATAAAAGAATTATCTTTGATCCTACTTGTGAAAAAATAGTTTGGGAGCTTGGTCTTTGTTTTGAAAATGTTAAGGAAAAATCTATTATTATGTATGTTGTGCAAGAACATGTAGAATTAGACAAGTATGTGAATGAACCAAAAAGGGTGAGAGTAAAATGTATTAATGATTGTCCATGATTGTTGTTTGGAAGCCATGATTCTAGAACTGGAGATTTTTAGGTGAAGAAGTATAATCAAGTCCACATATGTAATACCACAATCAAAAACAAACTTGTGAATTCAAAATGCTTGGCAGAGAGATACAAGGACAGGATTATATCTGAGGTTGGGATTAGAATTTCTTAGTTTCAAAACTTAGTAAAATAAGAGTTGGAGATGTATATTGGGAGGACAGTGGTAAGAAAAGCTAAAAATATTGTGTTGCAGCAAATCATGGGTGACCATTTAGAGGAGTTTAAAAGAATTTTGAATTATAAAGATGAGCTTTTAAAGACCAATCTAGGCAGCACGTGTGTGGTGAGGTTTAGTGAAAAAATCTTTGAAGATGAAAAAAAACAGTTTGTATTATTTTATATATGTTTTGATGCTTTGAAGAAAGTATTCAAAGCTGATGCTAGAAGATGTATTGAATTTGATGATTGATTTTTGAAAGGTGTTTGTAAAAGTCAACTACTTGTTGTTATTTGTAAAGATGAGAATAATCAGATGCCACCACTAGCCTGGGCAATGGTTGAAGTTGAAAACAAATTCACTTGGAGATGGTTTGTTAGACTTGTGAAGAATGATCTTGAGCTGGGAGATAAATCAAAATTAACTACTATCACTGATATGCAGAAGGTAATGTATTTGTTGTTCATTTTCTTTATTTTTTTATTTTAACTATATTTTTTATTTTTAATTATAATCTCTAACATTTATTATTTCTTGAAGGATCTTGACAATACAATTACAGAATTGCCGTCAAATATAGAACAAAGAATGTGTGCAAGATATATTCTAGCCAACTGGTCCAAATTTGGAAGAGTATTGAAAGAAAAAACTATTTTTGAAAGTGTGTCAAGTCCACATATGAGCAAAAATTGAGAAGAAATTTGAATCATATGGAGTTGTTAGGTGATAAAATTTGTAAAGATCTTTTGTGGTACAACATAGAAAGGTGGTCCAAAGTGTACTTCAAGTATCATAGTTATTGGACAGTGTTGACAACAACATGGCTGGAAATTTTAATTCATGGATATTAGGCCCAGACACAAAACTATCATCACAATGCTTGAAGAAATAAGGGCCAAGGCAATGAGAAGAATAGAAAAATTAAGAAAGTTTGTTGATACTTGGTTAACCGATATTTCCCCAATGACACTAAAAGTATTGCAAGATAACACATCAAAATCAATGAAGTGTAACCTTGAGTGGAATGGTGAATTTGATTTTGAAGTTAAGGATAGATGGGGCAATACTTTCATAGTAAATTTGAGATAGAACTTGTACTTGTAGGTCTTGGATGTTGAAAGGTATACCTTATTGTCATGCCATAGTTGCATTACATTATAGGAGATTAGAGCCACTTTATTATGTTGCACATTGGTATACCAAGGAAACCTACCTCAAGACCTATAGTTACTACATTCATCCTATTACTAATATGAAAATATGGTCAAAATCAACCAACCCTTCTCTTTTACCTTCAACAATAAGAAATTTTTCAGGCAAACCTGAAAAATCTAGAAGAAAGGAGCAAAGTGAAAACAAGACTGAAAAATTATCTAAACATTGTGTTGAGATGAGCTGCAGCATATGTCATGTCAAGGGTCATAATATGAAGAGTTGTCATTTGGCTATAAGTTCAACAAAATTCGATGTAGGTTCCTTTTCAGCACCAGGCACAAAAAAAGAAAGAAGAAGACCAAAAGGGTCTACAAAAGTAACAATTGACTTGTCATTTACTACTAGTTTATTTTTCTTTTATTTTCTTACATTTTTTGTTATATGTTGTAGGTTGCTGCTGGCAGAGGAAGGAGACTGATACTACTGCTACTGGTAGAGGAAAGAGAGATGTTGTTGCTGGTAGATGAAGGGGAGCTGCTGCTATTACTATGAATGGTGTTGGTAAAGAAAGAGGATTTACTACTGTTACTACTCTGAGTAGTATTGGTAGATAAAGCGGGGTTGCACCTTCTACTATTGATAGTAATGGTAGAGGTAGAGGAGCTACAACTTCTATTGTTATTGGTGTTGGTAGAGGTAAAGGAAGAGGAGCCACAACTTCGACTGTTATTAATGTTGGTAGAGGTAAAGAAAGAGGATCTGGTGCTAATAAAAGAAGAGAAGCTGATGGTGTCACTGGTATTGGAAAAGGTAGAGGGACACCTTTTAAAAGACCTAAGATGGTTGGAATGAAGGTGCTTCGGACAAAAAGTGGTTATAAAATTCTCAGTGTAAGTTAAATTTGATGAAATTTCTTTAGTTTAAAGTCCATTTTTTAAAAGTCTTAAATAAATTTATTCTACTTTATTTTTTCAGCCTGGAATGCCTATGAACTCCTCCATAGTGACTGGACATCTTGGACATCACAAACCAACATTTGATGTGAAATAAAAAGGAAAGAAAGTTGTGACCTAACAAGATCTTGAATTCATGAGAGCATAGAAAAGGATAAGAACAAGGTCAAATGCTGTTTAAGTGAATCATCTAAGTCAAACAAGTTCATCAACCTTTCAGTATTCATCAACCTTTCAGTAGAAGCGGCTTGATTTTTATTTTTGTGTATTGATATTGTGTACTGAAACAGTAGTGACTTTCACTTAGGCAATTTTCATTTTAATTAGTGACTTCAATTATGCAGCTGTGATTACACTAATTTGATGTGCAATTGCATGATACAAATGTGACTGCACTTTTGGCCACATATTTTTGTAGAAATTTGAGCAGCTATGACTGCACTGTTTTGATGTATCTGTTTGAAGTATTTATGCTCTTGTGTCTGCACAATTCTCATTTGACTACAAGCAGTTGTGATTTCTTAACTAGTACTAAGGTTAATGATAATTTGTGCAGTCTTTCTTAACTAGTACTAAGGTAACTTCATTACAAAAGAAGTTTCACCATTACAAAAGAAACAAATGCTTAAAATACAATCAATTCAACTACTTTTCTTCATATATATCAAGAGACCACCAGTTAAAGTACATTACAAAAGAAGCTTAAAAGAAGTTGCACCATTCAATATAGAATGCAATAACCAAGTGCTCAAGAGACAGTCTCCAGCTAAAGTAGATTACAAAATAAGCTTAGAGAAGTTGCACCATTCAATACAAAATAAGCTAGATATCTTCTAACAACAACCTATTCCTAAGGTAACCTCATTGAACCTTTCTTCATATGTATCATCCCAAGCCAATAGCTTATAACTATTAGTAGTACAGAACAACAAAACACAACAAATTTAGCAATTGTTCTCCACTTCTTCTCTCTTTCTTTGATCTTCTCAATCTCTTCTTGCAACTTCTCCAATTTCATATCAACACAATTATCATCTTTAGGTTCTTTAGGCTTGTTTACTTCTTGAAAAGCTTTCTCAACAAATTTGTTCAACTCAAATTTTTCAACTTCATTAATCGATGCATGATTGTCGATATATTAAGAAAACTCAGCTAAATTCTCAAGCTCACCTAATTTCTCTATTAGTTTATAAATCACATATTTGGACCTCGAATCAATATCTTCTCTATCCCTCCAACACCAAAAGTCGCAAGATCTTAGACCCTTCAATAGTGAAAAATGAAGAATGAATTAGTCCTTAATCAAGTCTATCGGAATAGTAAAAGCAAAAAAAATTGATAGCTACCCCATAATAAGGACATGCCCAATATCTTCTGTCGGGATTCCTCGAAGTCCAAGATGTCTTCATATGCAACAAAAAATCATGATTACAACGAACTTCTTTGTACAAAGCATTATCATTTTCTTTCATTCAAAGTTTAGTCAAATTAACCGATCTCATTGTGTGCTAGAAAAATAGATTACGATTCTTTAAGAGCACTTAAATTTGAAATGAAAGAGAAATCAATCACAAAATTTTGCTTGAATTTCATAGAGGGGGCAGATTTTTGATAAATTGAGGAAGAAGAGAAGTAAATTAGGGCTTTTGAGGATGAATTGGAGTTGGATGATTTGGGATTTATAACCGTTAGTTAATTTAAAAAGAATATTTTCATTTAAAATATATATAAAAGGCAAAGATAGCACTTCGACGCGCCCAGCAACACGCGACTTCATTTCGGCTTCTAAGGAGTGAAATAAATTAGTTCAAAGTTATTAAGGGGATATATAATTACCCGATTAGTTTAGGGTCTAAAGTAAATTTTGTTGACAAGTTGAGGGATGATTTGATGTATTTTCTCATCAAAATAAGATAATCATAAAAAAAATTAAAGCTATTTTTTGTCTCTAATTGTGAGAAATTTATTTTGTCAAATTGATAATCTACAAATTAAGAAGTAAATAAATATCCTATTAAAAGTTTCAAATAGCGAATAACAAAAGAGTGATTCAAATGCAAACATATATTTCTAGTTTTTTTTTTTGAAGGCTTATCTGATGCATTGCTGTGATGTTATTGATACCTATACAGCGTATTAAAAAATTTCTACATGAGCGATACTTGATTTAAGAAAAAAATAATAATTTGATAGAGATTATTTATTAGTATGAGCCGTTATAAAATAAATAAGTAATGTTGAGTGTAAGATGTTATGAATTCAGATGATGGCCATAGCCTTATTTTCATAAATAATAGTCTTCCTATCAATTACAAATGTTTAAGAAATTATTTTGCTAGGTCATTTTGAATATGCATATGGGCTATAGAATGTTCAACTTTTATCCTAATCGACAAATAATGAAATATAAATTCTACAACATTATCAAGAGGAACAACCCTCACGAGACAATCTAAAATTATGCCTGTAATCATATTATTTATGTTAATAATTTTACAATCGTCAAGTTACAAGATAATAGAAAAGATATATTATTTTAAATTTATTTTCAAAATTCATTTTTAATTATATAATTTAAAATCGGTTCCATATTTATAGGATTGTAATCAATATTTCCCTTAAATTGTGTATTGATAATTATGGTAAATATTTTATTTAAAAGATTATAAACTTTTATGAGATAACTTTATTGAAAGAAGATTACGTGTAAATTAAATTAATGTTTCGAAAAAGTATCTAAATCACCTCTCTCTCTCTCCATTCAAATTCTCTAATACTCAACCTCACCTCTCTCCTTCTCCATTATAATACTCAACCTTTTAAAACTTTATTAAAATTTGTGTCTCCATTAACTTAGATAATATTTATATTCTTCCCTTGAAAATATAAGATTGAAAAAAAGTGGGTTTCCTATTATATTTATCTTCTTCATTGAAAAAAGTGAGTTTCATAGATAATATTCATCTTCTTTTCGAAAAAACACAAAATTGATATATTTGAATTTTTCATTCTCTATTGTGAATCATGTCTAAACCAAAATTCGATTCTACTCGTTCGCGTAGAAGTCCTAGAATAATCGAAAATAGTAGCCCCATTCATCTTTCTAGACCTTCGTTTGATTTAGGTTGTTTCACTCCTTATCCTTTATCGAAGTGTAAAAAAATTGTTGAAAGTGGGTCTTACAACAAGAATCAAAATCAGTGCTTGCCCAATAAAATTGAAGTTCCCTTTGTTCATGAACCATCGAAGAAGCAAAATTTGAACAAAGAGGTTGTTATTCTTCAAGATAAGACGAATTCTAAGAGAAAGAATATGGTTAGTGAACAAGTGTCAAACTCCGATTTTGAAGATGAGATTCCATTGCTCAAACCAAAAAATTCAAGTATGGAGGCATACATAGACATAGATATTGTATTTTGATGTTTATTTATTTGGTTATTACTGTATATTTTCTTAAGATTTGTTGGTATGAACGAAGTTTAGTTTTTGTATTTAAGTAGTATTTATATAATGTTACGCTTCTTTAACATTTGTTTTGCATTTTACATCGTTGAATGAAATTGATATGAGCTTAGTTGCATCAGATGGTATTAAATTTGATATCAACTACAACAAATTATACATTTTTTGATTATGTAATTAGTAACATTTGACATGAATATTGTATTTTCGATTCTGCAATTAGTAACATTTCGATTCTTTCAAATTATATTCTAAATATATGCATACATATATTACATTCCATACACACATATTCTGACCTTCATACCTATTTGAAATATTTCTCACATATATTAACATGTACAAGACATATACACAAACATATAATGATATGCACAATTGAATGTCGTATGTACTTATATATTATATGTATGTAAGTGTATACAAAGTGATACATAAGATATACACTTAACATACGTCGAATAAGCATTCGTCTCTTTCATTGCTGGTGGTGGAATAATTGTATGCCGAATGTATATTATTTGTATATTCAATGTATCACTAGATATACAATAATATACACATGCAAAATGCATGTAACCACATAATTATATGTGTTGTAAATATCGTTCTTATATTTTTATTATATATATATATATGCGATAAAGTAATTGTATGTTTTGTGTATGTGACTGGTGTGTTTACTGTCTTTACTTCAAAAGTCACTTAACTATGGATATTTTACTTACGTCACTCAACCTATTTAATTAATTAATTTTTAATTAAAATTTGCCAACATGAAATTTTATTTAAAACCAAAATTCTAAAAAAAATTAAAACATCATTTGAACCATATTATTACATATTCTCGTGTTTACTTTATAATCCGCTGAAATTTTAAAATATCCTAAATAGTTTATATCAGTTCATTTATAATGTTAATATTAATTATAAAGATTTTCAGAATCATATTCATTTAGTTGATTAGATTTAATTAACTTTCAACATGATACTTATTTATGAATTTGATTTTTCAATCATAAGTTGAGTGACCATTTGAGTTATTAACTCCTTATTTGATCACAAACCCTCAATACTACAGATAAAATCAAATTTAAAAAGCTTATTGAGAAACTTCTTGCAATTCCACAGTATTGGACTAAGATTCTCATTCAATATCAATCGTTATAAAACATTGAGTGTTACTTTAATTTGTGCAACTTAAATTCTTGGTATTTATCTATATATAACTGAAATTGTTTAACAAGAGTAAACGAAAAATTAATAGAAACTGGAATTTCGTAACTTGAGAACAGAATCTTTTGAATTATACGTTTAAGATCTTTATTAATTATATGAAAATCATATAATGAGATATTTAAGGTGGTGAAGATATTTGACAATAACTGACATCCCCTTTTTGGGGTAGAAATTTATTTTTTTTCATATATATAATTGGTATTTTTTTATTAAAAGCAAAAAAAATATTTTTACTTTATTATATTTTTATAAAATTTGCTACAACTTGATAAAATAAAAGTTATGCTATAAATTGTAATTTTCTATCTAAGAAATGCTATATACGTTTTCACGCTTAATTTGGTGAAAGTTCATCGCACTTACTTCATTTAATGTAATAAACTAGTAAGTCTAGCTTTCATGATTTTTCATTAATAATTCATTATTCTATTTGACTATAGAAAGATGTACAATTAGTTTAGAATATATTCTGGGCTTCATCCTTCGATATTGTTATTGTAAGAACATATTTAAGGCAAGAAAAATTGTAAAAATTTCTTCAACATATCATGATTATTGGTATTTTTACCACATAATATTTACTATGAAATAATTATAAATGTTGAAGAATTGTACTCACAGATATATTTAAGATCGTGGAGCCTTATTAAAAAAATTCAATCAAAATATGATTGTGAAAGAATGACCATCTTCAAGTGGTCATATTTATGTTTCAAATTACTTCACATCATAAGAGGATTTATAAAGGTGAAATATTTCTATTTCATCAAGATGACGACGAAGAAATATCATGAGTTGATGCAATCTTATTTTATATCTAATTTTTATCTTTGATGGTATATATTTGTAGATTTCGTCGCATCAAGAGAAATTTTAATATTAAGCACCCAAGATAAGTAGTTTTTGTTGATATATCTAAGACCGGAAATTAAAGTTTAAAAAAAAAATTTAACATTAATTAATAAAAAAAGATATATACCTTCTAGATTTTCAAAGAATTTGCTCAAAATTGTAGAGTTTCGTGCTAATAATATTTTAAGTATCAAATAAAAGTCATAAAGTAAATATATAAAAAAGAAATATATATAAAGAGAGACTGTTATATTCATTCAACTTCAAAGTGATTCACAACTAAATTAAATTGATTTTCTACCTATGGAAGAGCAGAAGCAGCGTGTAGAAAATTGTGTACAAGACAAGTTGTAAGTTGCTTGTGAATATCTATTTTCAAAACTATTTGTAAAACTACTTATTAGTTGCTTGTAGAAACAATACATAAACATCTACACTTAGATCAACATGAGTTGTGCTGCAGTGGATGAGGCTGTTTCACCCTTAATCAGATGTCGAAGGTTCAACCTTGGGTATGAAAAAAACTCTGTTGGAAGCGCTGTCACCTTAAGGGGCCCTGCAATGCGCGATCCGAATTAGTCGGGGCTCCAATACGGACACCAAACACCAGATGGAAAACAAAAAAAAAATAAAAAAAAATCTACACCTAAGGTTTTTCCATAACACCCCTCTTGTTCTACTCCCTCTATTTTTGACTTGACACTTTTTTGTAAGAATAAATTTATTAGGTGTTTATTTTATCAAATTAATCTTATTAATTATGTTTTAAGAATATAAATTCGAATATATACACTTTATTTAATCATTTAATGATATGAATAGTATTGAAAAAATATAATATTCGTTTAATTTTATTAAACGAACAATTAAACTAAAATAAATATTTTTATAAAAAAATGGATTATTTTAAAATGAAAAAAATACAATAGATATACCTCATTAAAAGTTTAAACACAAAAGTGGGCGGGAGGGTTCTCGGAATAATCATCCTAAACTTAAATGTCGCCACGAGCGGAAAAAGAAAAAAGAAACAGAGGGTCACATATGGTGCTGACGGCATGAGACACGGCTCCTTTATATATGCTAATCCAAAATGTGTTTTCTGTAGAAATTTAATTAGATTTAGGGTGTGTTTGGTATGAAGCAAAAAGTTTTTCATGAAAAATTCTTTAGAAAATAATTTTTGAAAAATAAGTTGATTTCTTACTTATTTTTTATGTTTGATTGGTTAATAAAAAATATTTTTTATAAAATATTTCTAGTTTTTGGTTGATGAATGAATTTTTTTTCTTCAAAAAATACATTTTATTGTTTAGATAAAGAGTAAAAATACATTTTAGAAAAATAATTTTTGACCTCGAAAAATATTCTTTTAGGATGTGTTCGATATGAAGGAGGGAAAATATTTTATAAAAAAATAAGTTATTTCTTACTTATAATCTTGTGTTCGCTATTCAAATTGGGTAAGTATATGTTTTCTAATAGTATTTCTATATATTTAACAAAAACAATGAGAATTAAAAAAAATTAATTTTTGTTGGTGTGTGTGGGGGGGGGGGGGGGAGGGGGGGATTGTCAAAATAGGTAATAGGGGTGGAATAAGAAAAAAATATTTTTTGTTAAAACTAAATTAATTTTTTTTAGGAGGGGGAGGAGCTAGTAGGAGTGGGGGTAGGGGTAGGGGAGTGAGGGTGGTGTAAGAAAAAAATTATTTTTTTTGGGGGAGGGGGAGGGGGAGGGGGAGGGGGAGGAGGTTGGTAGGGGTGGGGGTAGGGTCGGAGGGTAAGAAAAAAGTTTATTTTTTTTAAAACAAAATTAAATATAGTATTTTTTTTGGAGGGAATATGAATTTGAGTTTTTGGATAAGAGATGAGGTAAGTAAAAAAAATGAAATATATTTTTTGAATGGGGTGTTTCCAACATAATTTAATTTATGAAAAATAAACTTCAACCACAATTAAAAATATGAAGAAACAACAATTTTATTGATAAATGAGGTGGTTACAAATTTGTTCCTCCCTTGATTCTTCTCTCGATTTTCTCCTTAATTCGAGGACCGTCAGTAGCGTATTTCTCGAATGTAGGAAGATTTGGATATGAATTTCTCCTTAATTCGAGAGCCGTTAGTGGAGTATTTTTCAAACGTAGGAAGATTTAGATATGAATTTCTCCGTAATTCGAGGGCCGTTAGTAGCGTATTTCTTGAACATAGGAATATTTGAATTTGATCTCCATGAAAGGAGGATTTGTCGATCTTCTTGATTTATTCAAGAAGAAAGGGTTTTGATCCCTTTTAGATATTCGAGATTTATGAATATTTCATGAATTTATGGTATATTTTCGGGATCTTGGAGATGCCTCTTTAAAGGGATATTTGCCCCCTTTATATAGGCGTAATTTAGGGTTTAGGTAGAGTAGCCACCAAGCCAGATTTAGGGTAAAGTAGACCCCGAGAACTCTAACCAAAATTGAACTCTTTTTGTAGAGTTCACAAAATTTCAATGTCTATAGGGGGTGTTAAGGGGTGGGAGTAGGGGGAGGGGAGTGAGGGTGGGGTAAGAAAAAAAATTGAAATTCCTTAAAAAATAAATTTTTTAAGGAAGGGGGGAAGGGGAGGGGTGATACAGATCAAGCCACGAAAGATAGAAATCTACCAAGAGAAGCAAAATCCCAACAATACAAGAAAGTAAAGATAGATAAATTGACATAAGAGAATATAAGCAATAAGAACTAAAACGTCTATCAAACGCTAAGACCCCTAAGACTCATATAAACAAACACCAACTTCTTACGGTAACCGCAAAGGGGTCAACTCCGCCTTACAACCATCGTTTCTAAGCATAGATCAATATTGACTTTTCCAAACCATACACTAATTGACTTTTTCAAGCCTTACACAAAAAATTCCTCCCAATGGAGTTCAAGAATGTTTCTTGTCAAAATATCATCAATAACTAAAAAAATTAAGCCAAATAAGAGTGTATTTATATCCTAGCTTATTACATAATAAAATGACCAAGACACCCATAATGACAATGGGCGGCCTTGGAGTGTTGGACTTCACACGGTGAACTGGCCAAAACACCCTTAATGAGGAGGAGCATCCTTGGAGTATTTGGACTTCTCTTCACACTTCAACATGTGCAATCCTTTGGAGCTCTGGGGTAGTCATCAAGGCAAGCCTCCAAGCAACCCTCCATATACAAAATTGCTCCATTAAGTGTCCAAAATGATTTTCCCATGCATATTCTCGTACCTTCAATGTGACCAAATCTTGATCCCTCATGTGTTGGCCTCGAATGATGACATGAAAAGCTATGTTGGTCATTTGGATTGTATTATCCTCCCCTTCTTGAAAAGGATTCAACCTTGAATTCATACTTTGCAAAATCAAATGAAGGACAAACGAACACAAATTCCTCATGGCATGAGGGTTAGGATTAGAATAAACAATTATTTCATCATGCCAAGGTTGCACATACTTGAAATTTAACCAAGGATCCTTTAAATTGAATATTAAAAACTCAACAAAAAATGCACAAAGAATTTGGTTATGGAAACCACCAAGAGATAAGGAAACTACAAAGGTCCTAATGGCATCACATAATCCGAAAGGTAGAATTACCTCCATCTTATGAGCCATAAGAACAATTGTTACATTACCTCTTAAAGAGACCACACCAAGGGTGGTTCTTCAATTAGTTCTAAAGTCCACAAGATCCATATAACATTATTACTAAAACACGTGGACCAACCAACAAGTTCCCTACCTCTGTATAGAACAAATCCAAGACTAGCATAGATGTCATTATAAGCAAAGAGGTAGTATAGAAAGGAATCAAGTGTAAAGGCACACACGGACGATGTCAAAATATTTAAGCACATACAAATTCTTTCTTTCACACAAATAGATAACTTGGCATCCACAAGTTGGGATTCACTCAACTTAAGCACAAGTGTGTCAAGGAAGGATGCACATTTAGAAGCATTACCCCAAGGAGACAATGACACTTTTGCTCTCAGATTTTCAAGAATGACACTTTGCTTGTCATGTAGACCAAGCAACAAGTTGGGTACGCCAAGGTAACCATTTCCATTTTCAGCACCAGGGTCAAATGGAAAGAGTAACCATAGTCACGGGTCTAGACAACACTCTCTTTTCCTATAGGCTTTACCCAAACTACAAGATATACTCTCTACAATAGCATACATATCATCAAAAGCAAACAGAGAGTAGAGAAAGGTATCACTCAAGTCAACTTCAACTAAGGTGTCCTCATGTATGTACTCACTACTAGTTTCAACATCATCACTATGAGTACTCTAACAATAAGGTCACACATAGCAAAAGAAGAAGTAATTTCTAAACAATGGACACTTTTTTTTTTGAGAAACCCTCAAGTAGACACATACCACCACTAAAATCAAAAGGATTATTTCTTAAATCTTCACAAGAAGCAAGCAGTTCCTCATAATTATTAAACAAAGGTGGGGTGTTATACAAAGGATCACACCCACAATCATTTTTCAAGGAACAACCGCCTATTGGGTTTCTTAAATATATAAGCAATTCAAAGCTATTATCACCCAATTGGTTATTCCTTTCCAAGACTACACATTCCTTATCCTTAAAAGTACTCTTATCTTTCAAGAAGATATTTTCATCTTTAGGAGAAATGTTTTTACACCATAATGGGTTAGCATATAGACTATAACCTTCAATACAAGCTATACCTTCAACATCATTCTTACCATTAGGTTCATTAGGAGTGATTGTACCATCTTCAAACAAGATATTATACCTAAAGAGAGAAAGATCTTTCCGAGGGCAGATTTGGAACAAGTAAGTTCACTCTCTAAAATATCATTATTAAGTTTCAAAGATATTTCAAGCACACGATTATTCCTATGACCCAAGCAAATATTAGAATCTTTACCAAAGGGCAAGCTCACAGGTTCACTCATATACTTTTGACCAATACTTTTAAATTCTTTACTCACTCGAGGTCTATTAATTACAACACACATAACCTCAAGTGGTGGACTAGTTTCGAACACAAGTTGATCAATACAATTCTCACAAGATGATGTACTATCATTCAACACAATGGCTTCAACACTAGGTGGGCATAAATTGATCTTACAAGAAGAGTTAATTTAGTCATAAATAATATCAACTAGTGTATCCACACTCACAACATGTACATTATCAACAAAAGGTAAAAAATCAATAGACTCATGAGTAGGTAAGCTACTACTCACACTCAATGGGCTACTAGCCACGCAATCAACATTCACATGCACAAAAGTGTAAGAGTTAGCAATTTACCTTGAAGTTCTTGAGTATATTCTTCTTTACCTTAGTGTGAAGGTCCCCTATAAGCTTCAGCAGTAACTAAGATTTTCCTCGTCAAATCTTCAAAGGGAATCTTCTCCTTTGGCACTTGTTCTGCTCCGCTTGCCATGTTGGTACCTATACAAATGTCCTTAGAGATAGAAAGACAAACAAAGTTAGCTCAGTTTGGTGGCAACCCCCTCATCTCAGTCCTCACAATCTCTCATTTTTTCACTCTCAGATTGCCACTTTGTATACCCTTACTCCTCTCAATCTTTTGTCTCTCATTCAGCTTGGAGTAAGTGGTCACACTACTTCGAGATTTAGGAAGAATGGATGTAAAGAGATGTTTTTTCCATTAGTCTCTTACAACCTTAGGCTAATTTTACACATTTGAAACTTTATGTTGTGCAAATTAATCGGTACCCAAGCACACATGACCTTGTTTCAAGGGAAAGATATCGCACCACACCTCCTCATGGTATTCAAATTGGGTGAAGACAACCTTCACTCTCTCGGTAACCTATACCCATCCAAGAAATATGGAACAACTAATAGTTCTCGAAATAGCCCTACATGATCAACCATGGGTGGAATGATATAGTTTCTATAGCAACTATCATCTAGCACAATGAGGTAGCGCGGAACCCCACAAATGATTACCTTTCTGGAGTGAACATTCCTTATTGGATCAACATTGTAAGGCTTAGTATACCCCATGGGCACATGAGTACCCCTCGTCTTTGGAGATGCATACCCTCTTTTTCTCATGGAACAACCTTCACTATAGCTAGTATAACCATTCACACTACTTCAACCTTGATAAGTAGTGCTACAAGGTAAAGAATATGAATCTTCATACTCCACACATGCACTCTCACCATAAATCTCATAAGCTTTGCGAATGAAAGGGTTATACCTTACACCAATTCTAGGTGCAGAGTGGAAAGTTTAAGACTCCTTACATGCTCCAACTTCATCATAAGAACCATCACAAAGGCCTACATCATCTCCATATTCACCATAAGCACTAGGCACTTTATTCATCTCATTTTCTACTTCAAACCTGTAACCCCCTATTTTGCCCATGTCTTGATCATGGCTATTTTCATAGCCCCCATAATCTCCATCATCATCATAGCCATAAATTCCCTCACTACAATCATAGTCTCCCTTGTTGTAGTCACAATAATTCGAGGCTATCAAAGACATATTCACCTTATATCACCATGTACCTACAAAATGAACAAACAAGATTAGTAGTAAAATCTCCTCACCACCACTCGTATACACTTACCTTTGTGATCCTCACAATTAGAGCAGTGAATATTGAAAGTTGCATATACTTCGGTAGTCAATAAGGTATTAATCACTACCTTGCAACCAGAATAGGTTCTTGTTTGATCGACTCAAGACACAAAATAAAATCTACTTACGAACTTGAAACAAATAAGTTCAACGAATCAAAAATGATAAAAGCACACAAAGAACGAAGACACAAAAGAAAAACAAATTCAAAACCTAATTCACACTCTAGTAGGTGATTCCTAGTTGCTAATTAGTACTAGAATCAAGAAATGAAACCAATAGAGTCAAGAAAAGAAACCAAGTGTCACAACCCAACTTTTCAAGTCATGATGGCGCCTACCATAATCCACCAATAGGCAAGCCAACTTGTAGTCTGTAACGGCTAGTAACGGACTACTCAATAACATAAGAAAAAGAATGCAGAATATATGAAATAAAGATCAATACATAGATGAATCCCAAAACCTAGTGGTATCAGTACAAGAGCTTCTACACATAATAAGAGTACAAAAGTGATATATCAAGGAGAAATACACTAATTCAACTTACCTCTGAATACAACTTAGAGGCTAGTTAATACATAGGAGAGAGATAAGTAATACTCCAAACGCCAGGAGCTCACTCTATGTCTCCAAATCAGGGCTACTCCACATGATGCATACATCAATAGCTATAACCGGTACTATAATTTTCAGGTTGCAGAGGTGTAGTACGAGTACCAAACGAATGGTACTCAGTAGGTAACTGCCAACTGAGCTCCAAAGATAAAGTAGATATATACAACATATAAACAGAATGGAAATTACAACCAAGAGTCCATAAATCATGCAATAAGTCAATGAGAATAACAAAGGACAACTATCCTATTCATGTCTAAGAGTCTAACATAATAAGACTAAGCAAGTATCAAGGTGAACTATCCTATTCCAGCTACATTCAATATATGCCAATTCTATATCGTATATCCCAGGTCAATATACAAATAAAAAATGAAAGAAAGATATATTGTAATATACAACCGAAGGAACGACTATAAAATATGAACAACAAAGGAAGGGATATCTGATAGTACCATGGTTTCATATAGCTATATATATATATATATACATACACACACATATATATATATATTACATATAAATAGGAGGTCATCTCAAACATAACCTAGATCATCATTTTCTCATTTTAAGACCTCAATATAATACTATCAGGATTTAATACTAACATACTTAGGATTTCTACTCCATATGGCTAGACATAGAATAATCGTGCATAGTAATGCCATCATAAGATAGCAAAGGCCTAAGACATACCTCAATCCCAATACTGGATCAATGATCAATAATAACGGTAATAACAACATCAAAAACATCATAAATAATCGACTACTCCAAATAATCAAATACCTAGTCGAGCCTATACGTACCCCCACCGCCTCAAACTCGGAAGGTTCAATCAACAACAACAACATAAGTCATATTATTCACCTATATATATGCAACCGTCCTATACCTATTGATAAATATAAGTGCATACTGTGATAGGCGATGTATATACAGGAATGAATGCAAAGTACACAATTAATATCGCAACTCATCATAACTGTTCTCATTAGGACCATCATTCTAGTAATTAACTTTTGGCCTTGCCAGGTATCAACACATCATTAATAGTACCTCTGGCCTTGCCGGGTATCAACACATTATCAATAGTACCTCCAACCTTGTGGGGTATCAATATTATCGCAATAGTATCCTCCGACGTTGTCAGGTATCAACATCATCACTACAGTATCCTCCATCTTTGTCGGATATCAATATCACAACAATAGTATCCTCCAGCTTTGCCAGGTATCAATATATCATCATAGTATTCTCCAGCCTTGCCAGGTATCAATATATCATAAAAGTATCCTCCGGCCTTGCCGGACATCAATATATTATCCTAGTCATCAATGCATAAATATAGGTATATAATAGGTGTACAGACTCAAGCCAATATACTCACAACCATAATCATAATATCACAAAGATTACTATCTTATCATTATATTCTATCTGCTCATTATTAACTAACCAAGAATCATTATTGTACCGCTAGTTTACTAGTCATCACATGATCTCTAGTTATCAATCTAATCAATTCTTCACATAATCATTAATCATGGAATAACAACTAAGCATTAATCAATAATTAAAAAAACCTAACGTCTAGTCAAGGTTCACTGTTAAACCATAATCACCATCTATTCACTATTCATCATTTATCAACTAAACATCTTTTATTAACTAACACCAATCAATATCTAATACCGTTTACCAACTAATCCTCATTATTAACTAGTCTGCATTATTAGCTAGTCAGCATTAGTAACTAGGCATCATTATTAACTAGGCATCGTTATCATTAGCATTCCTTAACACCTAGCAATGTTCACCACATTATCCTCACTTAACAACTAATCGACATTATAACTTGTTATCAATAGCCATATATCACTTCCATCGATAAAACCAACTTCATAGCCACATATCAACCCTAGTCATTAGCTACCATATTACTAAGCAAGGCTCATTAACTAATGTATTTTAGAATTCTAAGCATCAAGTATTATAGTCACCTAATAGACAACTAGTTACCAAGTAGCTTATACCATAATTATGAAGAACAGTCATAAGATCGTATTCATCTAGAATCACATCAATAATTGATATAATAATCATGAATGTGTTGAATCTATGCATACCATCACCAGTATTCAATTAGTGAAATCATACGCTTCATACCACACCTTCCTCCATCCTATACTAGAGAGATGTGTATACGCGCGTACACACACATATATATATTCATGAACTGTAGCCACATCCTCAACAAGGATAAATATTTCTCGAATGTCTAATAAATATTATATATTAACCCTCAACCCAATAATATGTCCGAAATAATCACAATATCATCATCAGATCCTTCAACCTATATACATATCCGGAACTCATCTCTATAATCATATTTATAAGTCATAGCATATCTCTAATAATCTCACATCTAGGAGGCATCTCGCATATATGAGGTATAATATCAATAAGCATATAATAATCTCTCACATAGGAGGCATAATATCAAAAAGCATGATGTAATAAGTTATTTCATATATGAAGGTCATTCATCATGACTGTGAGGAATATCACCTCTCTAGGCCAACTATTATATCTAAATAGAGGTAGCATCTCTATAGGCCCAACATCGCATCTAAGACGAAAATCATCTCTAAGGACCCAATGTTATGTCTAAGAGGAAACAACATCTCTATGGGCCAAATTCAAGTCTAAGAGAAAATGGCATCTCTATGGGCCAAGTATCAAGTCTTAGAGTAAATAACAACTCTATGGGCCAAGTATCAAGTCTAAGAGGAAATAACATCTCTATGGGCCCATTTTATCACATCATTTATATAAGAAACAACATAGCTATAACTCATAAGACACAATCCGAGGAACATCATTACAATATACTGAGTCACTAAGTAAACTTATACCAAGATTTACTAGTCTCAACTGTCTAACATCTGCAGCTAATTCCACAATGACTAACACAAGTCTAGGCCTAAGTGGGTCGGACAATCCCACTTCTAAACCTCAATTTCCTTAATTAGGTACACTATGCTCCAAACTAGGCTAAGATATCTAGTTCAACTTATAGATGTCAAGTAAGCCACATACAAGCCTAAGATAGGAACTTCAACTAGAAATAAGGACACTTAAGTCAATTCTATCTAAATTACGGTTCCAAGAATACCACAAAAGACAATAAGATCAAATATACTAATCATGCTTCCAATACTAAAACTATATCTATAATCTAGCAATGTATCAAATCCACGCTACAATTAAATCTAAACTAGGGAGAAGGCAATAAGAGTCCACAAGGTTATAAACATACTATCTTACGGGTTCAAGACCATCATCTAATTTCCCAGAAAATCAATAATCAAGGATAAGCTATCTTACTCGTAATCAATCCTAGCATTCAAATCCACACGCAATACATATCATACATCATCTATGAAGAAAAGTGGACAGGAGCCTACCTCAAGGCTAAACCTCAAAATCACACTTTAAGCAACACATGCTCATCTTCACTTCATAATCCCCAAAATGCCATCACACTATCAAAAATATAATCTACTCATCAATACGAGTCTAATGTTACCCATATTGCATATTGTTCTTCGAGTCCAAAAACGACACCAAAATCCCAAGTGGGTCCCACATATGAAAATCATATTTTTGAGGTAAACCCAATGCTCATACATCGCCAAGGAATCATAACCCTCAATTAATGGGTGAAAAAAATAAATTTAGGGCTAAATCAAGCCCTAAGCTAAATTGGAGTTTTGGGTCAAGAACTAAGAAATTCACCAATAAAGTGATAAAATCTTACCTTAATCTGGATGATAATCATGATACAAGATGTTTACCAAGCTCCGTAGACACCCACAAAACTCAATTTTGAGTTATCATACCCATTTAGGGTTTTAGGCTCCCAAAAATGAGGCAAAAATGGTGAAAAATGCGGCCTATAGGGTGCTTAATTACCCCTATCAGCTTTGGAGATGCCGCAGTCGCTGTTTGGGCCACCAACAAAGTCAAAACTTATTTTTGATCCTCAGAGCTCATTCGGAATCCAAAATATATAATCCAATAGTAAAATTTGAGTGTAAACCACATTTCAACTGCATTAGAATCATCAAAACTTTCATCGGAGATCGTTTCGACAAAAAATTAGGCCCACACCTATAGTTTTATTTTTCATAAAATCCTCTCAATAGCTCAAAATAAGTTCGTAAGCCTTGGGACCAGAACCAAGGGTCCCCCATCCTAAAATCGATGTTACAGACGCGATGGAGAAGTCAAACTTCTAATCTGAGGTTGTTTTGATCAAATGTGGATTTCACACCCATATTTTAATGTTCCAACTTTCTGACCCATAGGTTGAAAGGAGCTCGAATGCATTGAAACCCAAACCAAAGGTCTATCTAGATTAAATTTAATATTTTGAATCTAGTGTCATAGTCAAAATTTGCATATGAGATCATTTCACTGAAGTTTTTGCTCGGTGGATATTTGAAACTAACGAAAACTTCAAAATAGAGAATTGAATCTAGAAATCAAATAAACTGTCCGGTAACCAAACCGTCGGTCCAAGAAAGTCATAAATAACTTGGGACAGCTATAGAGAAGCTCAAACAGTGAAGATAAGAATGCATATGAAAAATGACCTGAAGGGTCATTGCACCAAGAATCCAAAATTTGAGCTCAAACAATTTTGGATAGGGTGATGATGTGGCAGCCTCTCATTGGTTATTGAAATTTTAAATTTTTTTATTGTATTCAGTCAATCTTAAACAAGGAGTAGTAGTTTCCTTTTTTTGCTGAAGAAAACACAAGAAATGAACCCTTTTCCAAGCTCAAATGGGTTTGAATTTGTGATGGTCCCCCCTTGTACTCTCCCTTGTCCTCTTCTTTGAGAATATTTCTTTAGATGCCTTTTGAATTTCTTTCTTTCTTTGGAAGACTTGAAATATGCTTGGAGTATCCTTTGAGTCAAACAAGTAGTACACTCTCTTTCTTCTTCTTTTTGAATCAAACAACACTTTTTTGAATGTTCTTGTTCAATAATACATGACGAACATGAAGAACACTAAGAACATTCAAAGATTGAATCCAAGTCAAATGAGCTCTGATTTGATGATTTTTGTTTCTTTATGTACACGTTGAACTCCTTATCACAACCCACACACATTCAAGCCACCAACCTCAACAAATTTCGAGATTCACCTTTCAAGTTTCTTCAACCTTCAAACTCAACAATGGTGAATTACTCAAAATAACCTGGATTAAGCCCAAATCCTAGATCTAGCCTATTATTGTTAGGGAATAAGAATCTAACACTAGAAACAAACAAAACACATAAACTTTCCTAGATCTAGGTCTCAAAATTCAGCTAGAACACAAAAACGTGACACTATATTTTTTTTGTGTGATTTTCAGATTTTGACTCTTTTTTTGTTGATTTTCTAAGTAACAATCCCAAGATTGACTTTGTTGAAACAACATCAAACATTTCCCTTGATACCAAATGATACAGATCAAGCCACGAATGATAGAAATCTACCTAGAGAAGTAAAATCTGAACAATACAAGAAAATAAAGATAGATAAGTTGACATAAGAGAATACAAGCAATAAGAATCAAAACGTGTATTAAACGCTAAGACCCCTAAGACTCTTATAAACAAACACCAACTTCTTATGTTGACCGCAAAAGGGATCAACTATACCTTACAACCATCATTTCTAAGCATAGATCAATATTGGCTTTTCCAAGCCCTATACTAATTGGCTTTTCCAAGCCCTACACTAAAAATCCCTCCTAATGGAGTACAAGAATGTTTCTTGTCAAAATATCATCAAAAACGAAGGAAAATAAGCCTAATAAAAGTGTATTTGTAGCCGAGCTTAAACATAATAAAATGACCAAGACACCCATGGTGACATGGGGAGGCCTTGGAGTGTTAGACTTCACATGGTGAAATGGCCCTTAATGAGGAGGGGTGGTGTAACGCCCTGAAATCTGAGTTCTCAGGATGCCACGCGATGCTCCAAACTACAACTAGTCCTGAGCTAACCCTGGTTGCCTTCTACTAAATCTGAATCTCAAAATAAGGGGATATGAATGTAAAATCATAATAAATGCAAAAATCTGTCCGAATTATCTGAATATATATGAAAATACTAATCTCATCAGTCTGATAAAGCAAATACTAAAAATCTGAATACTACAACTAAAATATAAAACTAAATCTAGTAGTCCTACAAGCCTCTACTGACTGAATCTAGAGAGTCACTGGGACAGGCCTCAGCTGACTCAACTGTCTGAAATGAATACTAAATCATCTACTAATAAACTTGAAATCTAAATAACTAAGTCACCAAACCATGAGGACTTACCAATGAGAGAGATGTAATTAAGATGCTTGAAAATCACTCACGCTGCTGAGACTGAGCACCTGAACCTTCATTATGAGACAATGCAGTATATGGATATATATGTGGATCAGTACTTTGGGAATGTACTGAGCATATGGGGATGAATGCAATAAGTAAACAATATCATCACAATTTATAAAATCATGCATGCCAAATGTAAATGACTCACATGGGCTTGAGTAATAGGAAAATTGAAGGACATAAATCATGAACAATAAAGCATATAATATAAATCTTGTGAGCCATTACATTCATTTCTAAGATCTGTTCTTTCTAAAAAATATACTACATTATCTTGTCAACCGTAAGGAAAATACGTTATCTCAAGACTTTAAGAATCTTAAAAACCATAGCTTCCAAAACATATGCTTCTATCTTAAGTCTTTAAACCAATAATCTATTTTAAGAGTAAGAGACTTCCTTTGGGAGGTTCTTCTAATCGACATAAACTATGTGGGCAATCATAGAGTCCAACGGCTTACCCACATTGGGGAGAGCTATTCTACCCTTGCCATCAGAATAGAACTTCTTATCTTAAGTGATCACAATCTTAGTCATCCACGTAGAAGTGAGAATAATATTAATCCTACGGTGACACGTAGTTTTGGGGCATGAAACCTTGGTAACATACCCATCTCGATGCTAAATACTAGTCTCATTCTTATGGTCAGGATCTTAAGAAATCCACTTCAAAAATAGCACAAGGGTTTACAAGAAAAACCAATTATGCTTTTGTTTCTTTAAATCTCAAGTCATATGAACAATATGAATTCTTTATCTTAGCTTAGGACTAAAAGGTCAAATATTTATCAAAAAATCTGAGAATAATCTTATCATAGGGTACTCATAGCACAAACAATCTTGAAATAACAATCTCTGATTAGGGCTTAATGACCCATGCATTAAAACCATGTCAAAACATTAAAATGTCTATGCTTGATAATGTAAATATTGATAAATTAACTCAAAATCTGGAAATTTGTGCAATACACGTGAAAATATGAACATAAACATGCAACTCAACTTCTAAATCACTTGAAATCTGATAATCTTATAAATAGAAAAATTGGGTATAAACTCTAACTTCAATTTCATGGGAGATCACATAAAATTTAGTAAATTTATAATTAAAATAAGTTTTGGGCACAAGGATGAAAGAATTCTCCTTGTTGAAAACCCCCACATACTTCAATTGATAAACTAGATGCTAATACTTGAATCTTGGATCTCTATTGATTCTTTTGAAGATAAATTATTGAATTGGAAATCCTTAATCTTGAATTGCTTTTGAGAATTAATGGAGAAATTAGATTTTCTTGGAGAGAAAGTTTGTGCTTTATGTTTTTCTTTTGAGAGAGAATTGATGAAACAAGCATAAAGTGTTTTGGTATAGGCTTAATTCTTTGTTTATGATGGATTGGGGCCTTGGTGATTGACCAAAACGACCCTATTAAACTTTATATCAGAACTAAAAAAATGAACAAAATCTCGATTTACTAGGCTACCGCGACGCGCCACTATTGCGATGGCTCACTGGAAAAGGATGAGTGGGAACTGGGCATTCACCGCACCACGCCACAACTGTGGTTCCCCTTTGGATTGCCATTTTGTCTACTGGCGCGATGCGCCAATATCGCAGAGTCTCACTGGAATTTAACAATTGTGATTTTTCACTTCTACGCAATGCTCTAACGGCCCAAATCATGGTGTTTTATGAATGAAACTTAAAATCGCCATAACGTCTTACTCGGTTGTCTGATTTAGGTGAATCTATATAGTTGGAAAGCTAATTAAATTTCCTTTGCATTGGAGGGTATAAAACTAGAAAAATGCACATGTATGGAAAGTCATTTTTTCTTGAAGCTAATGCTTGACATTCTCCCCGCTGAATTGAACTAGGAAAAATATGGGGTGTTAAAATATCTCTCTCTTGGAAACATTCATCCTCGAATGTGGCTAGTTATACTAAGAATACTAAGGAATCTGAGGACATATGATAGCATACACAACTGAAATAAATTACGAAACTGAATCTAAATCACTTTGAGCTTCTGAGTAATTCTGTGAGTGCATGAACTTACATGAGGACAACTATATAGTTGAATCTATGAT
This sequence comes from Capsicum baccatum var. pendulum, assembly GCA_030864225.1. Lineage (NCBI taxonomy): Eukaryota > Viridiplantae > Streptophyta > Magnoliopsida > Solanales > Solanaceae > Capsicum > Capsicum baccatum. Next base: position 111,704,243 of record CM061550.1, read on the forward strand.
TAGAAAAGAACTGAATTAAGGAAGAGTATTACCTTCAGCTAAATCTGAGTTTGCGGCGAAGAGGTGAGGGTACTTGGCTCACATATCTGCTTCATCTTCCCAAGTGGCGCCCTCAATAGACTGGTTCCGCCAAAGAACTTTGACCAAGAGAACTTCTTTGTTCCTTAGTCTATGGATCTAATGATCTAAAATCTCAACAACAATCTCCTCATATGAAAGGCTATTCTGAATATCTAAGATTTCTAGAAGAACTACGACAGTGGAGTCGCTGATGCACTTCCTAAGCATAGAGACATGGAATACAGGATGAACAGCTGACAAGTCTGTGGGCAACTTAAGCTCATAAGCTACTTTTCCAACACAACTCACATTTCTGTAAGGGCCAATATACCAGGGGCTAAGTTTCCTTTTTTTCCAAATATCTTCACCTCTTTCATGGGTGAAATCTTCAGATACACTAAATCACCAACCTCAAACTCAAGGTCCTTTCTTCTTACATCTGCATATGATTTCTGATGAGTCTGGGATATTTTAAATCTTTCTCTAATCAACTTAACTTTCTCCATAGCTTCAAACATTGCATCAGGCCCAAGCAAGGCGACCTCACCCACGTTAAACCAACCTATGGGCAATCAATATCTCCTCCCATAAAGAGCCTTAAATGGGGCCATCTGTATTCTATAATGGTAACTATTATTATAAACGAACTCAATCAATGGCAAATGCACATCCCAACTACCTTTGAAATCAAGAGCACATGCTCTCAACATATCTTCTTGAGTTTGGATGGTCCTCTCTGCTTGACCATCTGTCTGAGGGTGAAAAGCTGAAGTAAGATAGACTTGGGTACCAAGACAGTTTTTAAAAGCTCACCAAAATTAGGAAGTGAAGTAAGTACCCCTATCTAAAATGATAGACAAGGGAATTCCATGCAGTCTGACTAACTCTCTGATGTACAACTTAACATAATCTTCAGTTGTATAGGACGTATGAACTGGAAAGAAATGTGCTTACTTAGTCAATCTGTCTATGATAACCCAAATCGAATCGTGCTGCCGATGCGAATAGGGTAAACCAGTTATAAAATCCATATTCACCTCTTCCCACTTCCAAGTGGGGATACCAAACTCTTGCAACGTACCACTAGGTCTTTGGTGCTCTACCTTAACCTGTTTATAGTTGAACACTTAGCTACGAACTCTACTATATCTCTCTTTATACCAATCCACCAATAGATTTCCCGCAAGTAGTGGTACATCTTGGTAGCACCTGGATAAATAGAGTAACGCGCACCATGCGCTTCTGCCATAATCTGCTACCTTAATTCATCAACAAATGGCACACACAATCTACTTTGGTATCTCAACACACCATCTCCCCCTTGGGAGAAAACCTCTACTTTTTGGTTCTTAACTAACTCTTTTAGTTTGACTAATCTAGGATTCTTATCTTGATTTTCCTTCACTTTCGAAACTAGGAAGGATTCTAAACTACTTTGAACCCACACATTTTCTTTAGCTGAATCAACCAATCTAACACCCAATTTGGCTAAACGGTGAACTTCCCAAGCTAACACTTTCTTGTCATTCTCCACATGAGCAACACTACCCATCGACAACCTACTAAGGGCATATGCCACTATATTGGCCTTGCCCGAATGGTATAACACGCTTATGTCATAATTTTTCAACAATTCTAACCATCTCCTCTGATGAAGATTCAACTTTCTCTGGGTAAACACATACTACAATCTTTTGTGATTTGTGAACACATCCACATGCACACTATACAGATAATGTCTCCAAATTTTTAAAGCAAACACAACAGTAGCTAACTCAAGATCATGGGTCGGGTAGTTCTTTTTATGAGAATTCAACTGACTAGAGGCATAGGCTATGAACTTACCTCTCTGCATCAACATACAATCTAGACCAACTCTAAAGGAATCACAATAAATAATAAATCTATCTGTACCATCTGGTAGCGCTGAGACTGGCGTTGTAGTGAGTCGAGTCTTCAACTCCTGAAAAATCTTCTCGCAGAAATCTGACCACTAGAACTTAACCTTCTTTTGGGTCAATATAAACATAGGAAATGCTATAGACAAGAAACCCTTAACAAAACGTCTGTAATAACCAGCTAGACCCAAGAAACTCTTAATGTCTAATAGGGAAATAGGTCTAGGCTAATTTCTTATGACTTCTATCTTTTAGGGATCAATTTGAATACCCTCACTGGAAATAATGTGACCAAGAAAAGCTGCAGACCTTAGCCAAAATTTGCACTTGCTGAATTTGGTGAACAATTGGTGATATCTAAGTGTTTGCAACACAATTCTAAGATGGTCTACATGATCATCCTCACTACGAGAGTAGACGAGAATATCATCGATAAAGACTAGGACAAACATGTCCAGATACTATTTGGACACTTTGTTCATCAAGCCCAAGAAGGCTGCTGGAGCATTGGTTAGCCCGAAGGACATAACTAGAAACTAAAAGTGACCATAACGGGTTCTGAAAGTTGTCTTTGGAATATCACATTCCCTTACTTTAAGCTAATAATAGTTGGATCTAAGGTCTATCTTTGAGAAATACCTTGCACCTTGGAGTTGATCAAACAGGTCATTAATTATAGGAAGAGAATGTGAAGGTCTATTGTGAACACCTTAGCAAAAATTGAAGTCATCGAGAAACTACCGCCTCTAATTTCAGTGAAGGGAGTTCGTACTTTCCTCGGTCATGCAGGTTTCTATCGGCGGTTCATCAAAGACTTCTCCAAAATTACGAGACCATTGTGCAAACTCTTAGAGAAAGATGCAAAGTATGACTTCAATGAAGATTGTTTGAAGGCATTCGAATGCCTCAAAAGAAAACTCATTGAAGCCCCTATCATGGTAGCACCAGATTGGTCTCTCCCGTTCGAAGTCATGTGTGATACTAGTAGGGTTTCTGTTGGCGTTGTTCTTGGCCAGAGGAAGGAGAAATTATTTCATCCTATCTACTATGCTATCAAGGTCCTAAACGAAGCCCAAAAGAACTATACTGTCACAGAACAAGAGCTCCTAGCAGTTGTGTATGCTTTTGAGAAGTTCCATCCGTATCTGTTAGAAACCAAAGTAATCATTCATACAGACCATGCAGCTCTGAGGTATCTAATGACAAAGAAGGATGCAAAACCAAGACTAATTTGATGGGTTTTGCTGCTGCAAGAATTTGATTTCGAGGTTAAAGATAGAAGAGGTTGCGAGAACCAAATGGCTAATCATCTATCTAGACTTCAGAACAAGCATGCGGCGCAGCCTGAAATCGAGATTGACGATGCATTCCCTGACGAGGAGATCTTAGCGACAATAATGGAAGGACTACCATGGTATGCCGACTTTGCAAATTTTGTGGTGAGTAATGTGATACCTGAAAACTTATCTTACCATCAAAAGAGGAAGTTTATGCATGATGTAAAACTCTACTTTTGGGATGAGCCATATTTGTTTCGACGATGCGCGGATGGTGTTATCTGACGATGTATATCTCATGTAGAGGTGCCTGATATATTAGAAGTATGCCACACTTTCCAAGTTGGGGGACATCACGCTGGTGATCGGACAGCGAGGAAGGTATTGCAAAGTGGATACTATTGGCCTTCGATATTCAGAGATGCCTACGACTTTGTGAGAAGATGTGACCAGTGTCAGCGATAAGGTGCTATTTCGAAACACCATGAGATTCCCATGTCGAAAATCCTTGAAGTAGAACTCTTTGACGTATGGGGTATTAATTTCATGGATCCATTCGTATATTCGTTTGGAATAAAGTACATCCTAGTTGCTGTAGATTATGTCTCGAAATGGGTTGAAGCTGTAGCATTGGCCGACAATGACGGAAAGCGTGTTGTAGCATTCTTGGGAAAGCGTGTTGTAGCATTCTTAGAGAGAAATATCTTCTCTCGCTTTGGAGTACCACGTACTATCATAAGCGATGGAGGATCTTACTTCTGCAACAAGCTATTCAAATCAGTGTTGGAAAATATGGTGTCAAGCAACATAAGGTAGCCACGCCTTATCACCCACAAACCAGCGGACAGGTAGAGGTTTCTAACAAAGAGATCAAGCAAATCCTTGCTAAAATGGTAAATGCTAATAGGAAAGATTGGTCTCGGAAGCTGGACGATGCACTATGGGCGTATAGGACTGCATTCAAAACGCCAATTGGCATGTCCCCGTACCAACTAGTTTATGGGAAGGCTTGTCACTTGCCTATTGACCTTGAGCATAAGGCATTGTGGGCTTTGAAACAATTAAATTTGAACGGGGATGATGCAATGAATCTGAGATTGGAGCAACTGAACGAGATGGATGAATTCCGTCTACATGCTTATGAAAGATCGGATCTCTACAAGGAGCGGATGAAAAAGTATCATGATCAGCGGATTGTTCGACGAAACTTTCAAAAGGATGATATGGTACTTCTCTTCAATTCCAGACTAAAGTTATTCCTAGGTAAGTTAAAGTCTAAGTGGTCTGGTCCATACAAAGTTAACCAAGTCTACTCGTCTGGAGTAGTTAAGTTGGAAGACACTAATGGTGTTGTCTTCAAGGTGAATGGACAATGAGTAAAACCATATACCGTTCCTCTTGATTCGATAAACTATATGGCCATCACTTATCTCGACGAGGTCTAAGTACTCGAGATAGCCATGTCGTGCCGCGACAATAAATCGAGCGCTAGATGGGAGGCAACCCATTATTTTTCATTTTTTTGTCTTATTACGTGTTCTCTTTTGATAAATAAAACTCCAAAAAGAAGAGTCGTGCCATGAACAAAACTAAGGCACTTGATGGGAGGCAACCCATCGTTCTAATCGTTTTCATTGGTTTTGAGCAAATGTAGGTGCAAGAGGTATAAAACGAGGAGATCGGTTTCAAATTCCGATTTGGACGTATTGCATGTTAAAGGTGGTAAGTTAGGAATGAAGAAGCAAAAGGCTATGGATTGAGCATTGCTCATGAAAATATAGGCATTGAACAAGGCTCGGCCTAGGTAAAACTAGGCCACGAACAAGGCAAGGCCTATACTATGGCCTAAGGTCTCGGAATCTAGTGTGCCATAGCATAGGCGCCGCCCATGCCCAAGTATGCCATAGCATAGGCTTCGCCTATGCTAATGCCTTTTGTCTCTGAATCTTATATGCAAAGTGAAAGGCGCCGCCTATGCCTAGGAATGCCATGGCATAGGCGCCGCCTATGCTAGACAATGCTTTACAAAAGGCGCCGCCTATGCCAAGCATAGGCAAAGCTAAAGGCGCCACCTATGGTCACTTCTTGTCTCCAAATCCGATTTTAAATGGGTCAAAACCCGACCCAACCTTTTCCTATAAATAAGAGACTTAGTCTTGAACCAAAAACACATTGGAAACCTAGCTTATGCGCCGCATATAGCCTCCAAATCCTCTCAAAAATTTTCCTTTTGCTCTCTTACTTCACAAGAACATCATCCAAAGGCATCAATCAAGTAAGTACTTCTTTGTTCTTCATTTATATTCCGTAAGTACTACACTACTACGCCTATTATGAATTGCTAAATCTTGAAGTAGTATTGGTGATTTGAATGTGGTTGATGTGTTGTGATACAACTTAGTGAGTGAAAGAATACGTAAGAATGATCTTAATATGTTTCCAACTTGAATTTGATTTTGATGCACTGTCATACTTTTGCGGAATTGACATGGTCAGAAAAATTGCACAATCTTGTCAATAGAAAGCTTACAAGTTGGAATAACTTGTTCATCAAGATGAGAATTATGGTTGACTACCAACATAGGAGGTTGTGATTATTTCTAGATGCTATACCTTGATTCAATCCCTATGTAGTAGTCTTGATATATCAAACATGAAAGTATTTCTAAGAATACAAGAAGTATGACTGCACTGATTTTATTGTTGGAATATAGCACCTAAAACGTATGCCGATGAAGTCTGAGTAATCGACCACTTTCACTTCACTAGTCTGTACCAACAAACTAAGTGTGGGGTGGTGCCACTACTGCTTGTTTATAGATTGTATCCATCGAGATGATGCTAATATGAACATTGTTTTAGTCTCAGGTACAATGGCACCCAAAGCAAGACAAGGCAAAGATAAGGCAACCACTTCCCAAAAAGGCAAGAAAAGAGGACGCAAAGAGCAAGGAGAGTCCTTCCCATATGCTCCTTTGAATAGGGAAGCAAGGATATGGCTGCGAATAGTCAACTCTTGTCTAATTCCAGGGACCCAATACACCAAAATAACACGAGATAGAGTGTGCTTGGTATACGCATTGATGACGAATGTCCCTATCAACATTGGGGCAATTATTCGATCCACAATGCGGAAAGCTAGGCTACACAAGAGGTCCCACTTCAGTTTTGGAAACCTGTTGCCTGCAATATTGAGGAAGGAGGACATCTAAGAGGAACCTGCTAATCATAAACTCCCACACAACCCGAATAAGGTTAACCTCACAAAGGTCAAAGATGCTGAATCAACACATGGCGTCAACCTTACTATGGCAGAGAGACATGCTCGGGATGAGAGTTTCTTTCGCCATCTTTATGGCATGACTCGATTTACAATGATGAGCGGAGGTTGTGTTCCAACTGCTGCAGAGCTCCAACAGCTGGATCATGACTATCCAATGAATGTGCATGCAAGGGAGATGTGTGGAGTAGGTACATACTTTGAGGAACCTCTTGATGACGATATGCCGACCGATGATGATCGATGAATGCCAGACTCCGGCGTGGAGGAGAATTCTGACGACGACTCCTATGATGATTTTGATGAAGGGGGTATGACCCCCGACATAGAGGAGGAGTCCGACTGACCAGGTTCTTCCTATTTATTTTACACTGAGGACAGTGTGTCCCGTCTAAGTGTGGGGTGGTGGTATTTACATGCTATACTTCTCTATCCGCATTTGGATTTATGTTTTTTGCATTGCATGCTATACTTCTCTATCCGCATTTGCATTTATGTTTGTTGCATTTATGTTTGCTTTAGTTTTTTTGTAGTTAAAATTTTTTTTTTTACTTAGCTTTGCATGAAATTATTCTAATATGCAGCATGCGATGATAACAAGAGTTTGTGCTAAAATCATGACTATTGAGATGTTTAGGCTCTAATTGTGACTCATTATGTGATATTGTGTGGTTCAATTCCTTCATCTGTTGGGTCGAGAGTCTATACTACTCCCAATAAAGTCGACCATGTGCCTTGTGTGTGTGAGATAATAGTATATTCTATGCTTGTGGCTGATGCTAGAACTTGCCTGGTATGTATGTAAAGCGAAAATAAGGAGTGCAAGTCTAGGAGATGATTTAGGCATTTCTTTGGCAACCTAGACTTGTTTACCTTCTTTTTACCTACCCATGGACATTATCCTAGTTAAACCCTTTTGAGCCTTTAGCCTATTTTCTTTGACGAACCTCATATGTAAGCCTAATCCATTTTTTCAAGACCATAATTTGATCCAAATTCCTAAGTGCTTTAAAGTGTAAAGTCATGCAACAAAATAAGAGAAAATTGGGTGAGTATGATGCTTTAGAAAGTAATGGTGCTTGAAATTGTTATGAAAAAGAATTGTTATCATAAGAGGTGTGTTATGAAAAGAAAAAGGAAAGGAAAACTAAAAAGTTAGTTATGTTTAAAATTGAAAAACAAAAGAGGAGAAAAAGGGTGGTAGAATAAAAGAAATAAGAAAGGTTGTTTGAAAAGAAAGTATTAATGACATATTGTGATGTATTAAAGCGCTTAGGAACATAGTCACTATTTCTGGCCAAAATAGTCCTACCCATCCCTTAGCCTACATTACAACCTGTAGAAGACCTATTTGATCCTAAGCTTAGCATTCTGACATTTAGTGGAGCATTACACTAAGGGCAAGCCTATGGTCATCAGTTGCAGCATATGAATTCTTTGTGAGAGCGAGAGCAAAGATACCCTTCTACCCATGTTTCGACAAATATACTATACTTATGAGTGATTATGGGTAATAGATTGTGAGACACACATGGTTGATGAGTTTTGGGCAGTGGTGTATGATTCTTTGTGCCTTAACTTTTGAATATGAGTTGACCACCATCACGAGTCTATGTTGGAGGTTGAATTGTTTCTACTAATGATCAAAAAACTACTCTCTGTTGATAATTATTGTGCTTGTCATGATGAATATTTTGTGTTGTTACTATGAAACCCTAAGTAGATGCTTAGATGGACATGATGTTTTATTCGAGGACGAACAAAGCTTTAAGTGTGGGGTGTTGATGATAGGCGAATTTACACGCCTATAGTGTTATATTTTACCCATATTTTAGCCATGTTTTGAGGACAAATTATATATTTCATGCACTTTTAGTCCTTTTTCCTGTAAGTGAGCTAACGAACATGATTAGCAAGTTTTCAGGTATAAATGATACAGAATTCAGTATTTTATGGATAACTTGATGCCAAAGAAAGCTTCACAAAAGGAGGAAAACAAAGCTTGGACGCCAAGGACCTAAAGTAACGCATGGAAAATCTATCCCGGGCAAAAACAACAATTCTGAAGACTTTGGGGACTAGCAGTAATTTATTAGGATTAGGATAATGATACATTAACCTAGTAGGATTGGGTTAATCAATTCATTAGCTTAGTAGGAATAGGATATGGGTATTATAAATACCTTATTTTGCTAGAGATTTTAATACATCTTTTAATCTTTCTATTATTCAATCTTCTACTTCTAAGACATTCTTCTATAATTCTACAACTCTTCTAATCCTTCCATTAATTCTACTTTTTATTCTTCTTCTGTTCATCTATTCAATTCTTAAATTCCGCAACAAGAGAAACGTTACTTGCAAAGAAAGTCACGCCTAAACGCCTACCACACTTTGCTACACAAAATCTTTATTGTGGTATAATAATAATGTCTATTATGATTTCCTTCGCACTCATGGGTAACTAAACTTCTCTGTTGGGGTTATGGAAGCCATATGAGCTACTATCTATTGCTATGAGTTTGTGAATTCATGACACGTATACTGCTTATATCATTATTCTCTTCATCTTAATCTAAATTCTTTGTGGTTGCAAACGCATAGAATACGCCAGTATAGCATTAACTTGTTCGAAAGAAAAGTTATATGTCTGGAAAAGAGATAATGTCAAGGTAGTAGGGTCCCATCCCCTATTAAAAAGTTAGTGCCGTAACTGGATTAACCTCTTGGAGAATTTGTACCGTTAGATATGCTTTAAGCTCGAAAGAGTTAAAGTTAAATAGTCCTTGTTTAGGTCGAAAGACGCTTGGATTTACCATAGAATACAATTCTCTATAAGCACATGCATGTCTAAATTCCACATAACTCATAGCCAATAGAGACGTACAACTCATAAGGAGGACATAACCCCAACTTCTCAATTCTCATTGTTTTACATCTTACCAAACATTCTTTCTTCTTACTTTGCTATTTTCTGTTTTACTCTACTATTTTGTTCACATCAATTGCACGTTACAATCCCCCCTCTTTTATGAGACTTGCACCAAAAGTCTAATAATCATTACTTACTTGTTGACCGGCTATTCCCTGTGGGATCGATACCCAACCCAGTTGGGTTATATATTTGACAGCGACCGCTTTACACTCCTACGAGAGCTGTAGATTGAGCGTTATCACGCATGAATGTACAACCGCTAGCTTGGAAGCTCCAACAATCGCCCGAATCAAGTAAGCTGAGGCGTAATCGAGCTAGGACCTGCACTAAAAGGGCACAGTAGGCATGAGTACAATCCACTTGTACTCAGTAGGTATCATATGCCGACCGAGCAAAGTGGTAAATAAAGCATACAAAATATACACTAAGGGCACGTCACCTGCAATCAGAAAATATCCCACAACGGTAGCCCACACCGCTTGCACTAACAGTTCTAATATATCTCATATATATTACAAAAAACACACCAAGATATAGAACACAAGTATACATTATATCATATATAATAGAACAAGAGAGGACATGTAGATACAAGATCATCAAATACAAGTAAAGAAAAGTAAGACAAACACATAGATGACAAGTCAATAAGGCAATGCAACACAACATAAACACAATAAAGTAAGTGAAATGTATATGATGATAATGATGATGATGATGCACGATTTTGTCACACAACCACCGGGAACGTCGTACAATCCCCGTATACACCTACGGAACTAAAGCTTCCCGACGTAGGACCCATGGAGGGTTCGTCAACCCATATACAATCCACATATCTCATATCTCCTTTTTGACACATCCCTCAGAAAGGGTTTTATAAGGTCTTACAATATTTTTAAAAAGATGTTGCCAGTGTTTCTTAGATGTTGCCACGGTGGTACCAATGTTTCCTGAATGAGTATGATGAGAAGATGCAATACACACAACCAATCACAATAAGTATTTCCACAACCAACCACATGATATATTTCCACAAACAACTACATGATATATTTCCACAACCAACCACAATGATATATTTCTACAACCACATGAGCCAATATCCACTCGTTATTTTCGTTTCATCCATGAATTTTCACATGTCTCATATTCCAATAAAGTATGAATATAATCACAATACACAAATGGTACCACATTAAATAATACAATACAATTATTCATATGTATTCAAGGCTATCAATATCACATAGAACCCCACACGGTAAAACATATCACATAATATTTTAATTTCGACAATTACATTACATATAGGCCACCACACGGGCACAACACATAGATAGCCATTTTTCATGATTAGTTCTCATCCTTAACATGAATTTTGTACCATTATTTACTACCCAGCCCAGTCTGAAGAGTTAAGCCATAACCTACCTCGAAAGCCGAAACCGTTCCGCTACACTTGAACCCGCAACCCTACCTTTTACGAACAATCCCAAAATTCACTAGAAACATCAAATATGAAATCTAATCATCAAAACAAAACTAACGACACCCATATTGACTACTTTTAGCTCGGGGTCAAAACGGACCCCCAAAATGGGTTTTTGAAAAAGAAGGGCAAAATCGGAACTTTACTTCAAAAACATGTTCCCCATATTTTTAGGAACCTACAGCTGAAAATCCAAGGTAAATCGAGTAAAAAAACGAGGTTCAAATCAAAGAAAAATCATTTTTGAGCTTTACCGGATAAAATATTTGAAATCCGGATTTAAGATAAAACTAGTGGGAACTAGTAATTATAAGATAAAAGTATTATTCAAGTGAAAATAAGTGAAATTTGGATTTAAAATCATGCCCTAAGATTTTTGAGTTTTTGAGAAATTAATGAAGAAACTACTAAGAAAAGGGTGAATTCTTACCTTAATTCCATAAAATAATCAAGAAATATGTGTTAATTTAGATTCCCAAACTCCCACAAACTTTACTTTTAATCTCCCAAAATATTTAGGGCTTAACTCTCAAGACGCAAGATGAAAAAAATGAGTAAAATGGGCCAAAAAGGGTGAAGTAAATCTGCTATATATTGCAAATTTTTCTGCAATAATTGTGCAGTCTTTTTTTTAAGTCCAAATGAACTTCGACGGGGTGTCCGAAATTCGTTCGGAGTTTGATTTATGTAAAAAAACTATGTAACTACACTAAATTCGATGTTCTGGACGTGATAGAGCTACCAGATTTTCCAGAAAAATTTATGTTTACAAAATTGACCCTCAAAACCCGAAATCACAAATTTTTAAATCGAGGATCGAAATGAGATTTAGAAACCTTAAAATCACACCAAATATGCTAACACACTAAAATCGATATTTTGGATCTGCTAGCAAATTTGAATTTTCCATACAAAGTTGTTTCAACCAAAAGTGGGTCCCACACCCAACTTTCTAATTTTTCAACTTTCTAACCAATAGGTTGAAATGAGCTTGGGTGCGTGCACCAGGACCCGAACACAAGGTCTACCTAGCCTAAAATTGATATTCCAGAGCTGCTGGCGTAGTCTGTTTAGCCATCCGTCGCACGGATCAAAAGATATCCATATTAGTCCAAAATAAAACTCTTGAAGACATCAAAAATCACAATATTGCATAAATGATACCAAAATGCATCAAAAATCATGTCAATCATTCCCACACCCCAGAAATACCATAATGCAACTACAGGGAGGGGTAGAATAGTCAAATCACATAAAATCATAAATTTCACATATTTCATCAAATTTTTAAGTCGTTACAAAGATCCTTTACCTCATTAGTGTGTCTATCTCGTGCAAATAAGCTAATCGGGCCAGTAAACTATCGATACCAAATTATTTTCTTTTTTTTGAAAAAAAGGATTGAAATTAAAGTTTATTGATTGAGGGTTGTTTGACCATGAAAATCAAATACAAATTAGAGTTAGAAGTTGAAGTCGGAGGTGTTTGATCATAGAAATAAATTAGAGTTGTTCTTTCTTTTTCTTTTTTTTAAAGAAGTGACTGAAAAAACTGAAAAAAAGTTTTACTTATTTAATTTTGAAATTCAACTTCAGAATTTTCTAGAATTGTAAGGCCAAATACTTTTTCGAAATTCAACTCAGAGAAAAAAATAAATATTTTTACGGCCAAACCCCTCACCGACTATCTTCTTCCTCTAAAATCACCTGTCAATCTTAACCCATATAACTTTAGAAAGACAAATTTGAACTTTCAAATAGGACGCCATATAACAATAGATAAAATTTCATTTCCCAAGAGAGAATTTTATCATATTAATTTATGAGTATCTTCAAATGTTGACTCATAAACCCAACTAAGAGCTGAGCAACATAACGTATCAGTTGTGTATTATGTCTACTTTATCGTTACATAAGGTGATTAATTAGGCTTCCTTTTTTCGTTTGCTAATTTAGTGCCAAATAGTGTTTAGATTTGCTATGGCCAAGGTCTCTCAACTAGGTTTGGGCATAAAATACTGAAAACCGAATTACCGAACCGAACCAAAAAATTTGGTAATTGATATTCGGTAATTCGGTAATTCGGTATTTGGTATGGTATTTGAAAGTAAAATTTTAACATTTTGGTATTTGAGATTGGGTTTGGTACAAGATATTAATACCGTTTGGTATTCGGCATTTATCGAATATCGAATATATATATATATGTCTAACCCAACCCAATAGACAATAGTATTAGTCATCTTAAAGAATCTCTTGGACCTTGATAATATATTCATAAAAAGCAACAAAAAGAATACTAAATAGGGTTTCTATTGAATATACTTTTTGGAATTTAAACATACATTTGCACATCTCCAACTTTAATATGGTATTATCAAATACCGTACCGAACCAATGTTTAATTTACCAATTACCGAATTACCAAACCGATATTTATAAGTATGGTATGTGGTATTTATGTTCAAATACCGATTACCGAATTACCAAACCCAAACTTTGCAAATACCAAACCGAATACCGAACGCCCACCCCAACTTTCAACATTTGACTATTCATTTGATACCCTTTATATAACTTAAACTGTCTACTAAAATCATTAAGATATTTCAAGGAAAGTTCTAAGTTGACTTCATTGTCAATGTGGTGGATTTGCATTAGCCAAGGTCTCTCAATACTGGCAAATAATTTTTTTAACCCAATATTTGGAATGTCTAATACTCCTATATTCTTTTTTTAGGGTAGTGCTAAACGACTCAAGGGCAATTGACTCGATTTACTCAAATTGTGTAAATTGACTGTTTTGCTCCTTGACTCCAAAGCCGCCTATCCTTCTCTCCAAAATTCCAAAATCACTTTTTAATTTTATTTATTAGACCAAACTTCTCCTCTACTCTTTTAACCTTCCTCTTTTACAATTTGTGTTCACTAATCATTCTACTTTACTCAATTAAATTCCCCTAACCATCTCATTGCACTTGGTTATTAATTATTCTATCCTCTTTCATTTAATTCAAACATAATGGATCATAATGAATATAATAACCAATTAAGAGCAACATTACATTACTTTTTGGCTTGGAGGAGAGTGGTATTTTGCATGGTAATGAAGATTCATATGGTTGATATGTTGAGGGTCCAGATCGATATTTGGAAACCGACGATGAAGACCTTCAAAACCTGGATGATGAGAAGATGAATAGGTCTCATTAATCGGTTGAAAATAAAGATTTAAGTGTTTCCGACGGTGAATAAGATCATTATAGGGAGGATGATGTTGAAGAAGAGAAAGGCCCAATGCATGATGATAGCTACACCGAAGAGCAATATACGACAGGCCCTGTTGAAGGTATGTTGTTTCGTTATGTACAACTGCCTTCACATTTTACAAAGAACACAGTCGTTTGACTAGTTTTGGAATTGTTAAGAAAAGTACAAAAAAAGTGGCTGGTCAATTAAAGTATGTGACATTTGGGTGTGATAAGTGCTGAAATACAATATCTAGGAATCAAAGCAAGAGGGTTTATTACAAACCTTGGGTGAACTGTCAAGTGATGAATGATGGTTCGTACATAGTGACAAAGGTTATCTTAGAGCACAATCATGAGTTGGAACCTGCACTGTCGCATTTTTTCCCTCCCACAGAGAATTGAGCAAGACTGTGAAGAGAAGTCTAATAGCATACGATATTGCAGGTCTAAGGCCTTCAAAGAGCATAAGACTCTTGGAGGTGGAGGTAGGAGGCCCCAAAAGAATGAGGTTCACTCCCAAGGACTATCGTAACTACATTCTTTAGCAATGGAGGCTCCGAATACTTTCCAACAATGCTGCCGTATTGCACTGATTTTTTGTGGATATGCAATCCAAGTATGAAAATGTTCTTTATTCAGTAGACTTCGACAATACTGGCAGACTTAGGAATGCTATGTGGGTACACACACACTGCAAGGCTGCCTACCATGACTTTAGCGATGTTATATGCTTCGATACAATCTACCTCATGAATCTGTGGCGCATGCTATTTTCTTCCTTCATCGGTGTTAATCACCACAACCAGTCCATGCTTTTAGGATGTGCTTTGCTCATAAGAGAGGACATCGAAACATATGCTTTTGTATTTAGAACTTGACTTATGGTCATGGGCGAAATCCCTCCAACGGCTATCCTCACAGACCAATGTAAGACTATTAACGCAACCATTCTTGAGGTGTTGCTAAATACCCTCCACAGGTATTGCATTTGGCACATCTTTACCAAGCTATCTGTAAAGCTTAGAGGGTTGACTAATTATAAGCTTGCCAAGGCTCACTTCAAAGTGATCATCTTTGACAGCATTACAGTTGGTGAATTTGAGGATAAATGGTAGGTCGACGGATGTGGTTCCAAAGTCTCTACTTGGAGTGGTCCAAATGGGATCACGTATATCTCAAGCACTTCTTTTGGGTTGGTATGATGTCCACTCAAAGGTGTAAGTCAAGATATGCCTTCTTTGATGGCTACATCAGTGGTCAAAGCTCTCTAAAGAAGTTTGTTGAGCAATATGATGTTGCCCTTAGGTCTAAATATGAGAAGGAATTGGGGAGCCAAGCCAGCGAAAAAAAATAACTTGTACGACCTACCATCTCATTCGACTGGGATATACAGATATATGGCCACTACACCCGTGCTATTTACGATTTCTTTAGGGTGCATATTGTAAGACTACCACACTGTGAAATTGAAAGGCATATCGATTTCGATGCGGTGGAGAGAGTTGAGGTATATAATGTGACAGACTATTCGATATGAAGTGATTATCACGGTGATAATTTTGTCTTCACCATGGAGTACTATCCTCCCAATCAATATATTGAATGCAATTTCAAAATATTCAAAAGTAAAGGGATTGCGTGCTACCACATTATGAGGATGATGACTTTCAAAAGGATTCGTCTATTTCACGATAGATATATACTTCGTCGATGGAGGAGAGACAGTCCGCCCATATCTGAGTAAATTTTTTCCAGAAGGGTACCCAACAATAACAGATGAGTATCGAGTGTATAATGGGATCAAGAAATGGTTGGATAAAAATTGTGACCTCGTATTGTAGTGTCCTGTTAGACACAGGAAGCTGAAGAATATTTTGAAAGATCATCTCAAAATGTACATGGCCTGGAAAGATAACATGGTTGTCCCTAACGTTTCTGATTCGGACTCTGATACTGATTCAACAATCGTAAGAAATCCGAGTCTATTCATGTAGAAGGCCCCAAATTAACAGAAATGATCTCCGCATTAATACGCATTCTGTGGAGATGCTAGGAGAAGGGGATCTAGATACTATGGTGTATACGAAGAGGGACAAAGGAGTCAAGGTAGGAGTGGCGGCGGGAGACGATGATGTAAACATAAGTAATTATCCCATAGAACATGAGTTTTTGTAGTACGGTGTGCCTTTTCTTTCCTTAATCTGTATTGTATTCAATTCTACGACGTTGTATGATACTCATAAATACTTCTCTACTGATGTGTAGGTGTTGGAGTTGTTTACTATTACGAATATGTTATCTTAGCTAGGCGTATCCCATTTAACCAAATCGTAGTCCACTTTATTGCACGGGATTAAGAATTTTCAGCCTCATCATGCATCATAAGGAAAGAAATATGTTGGTGCTGTTGTAAAATTTTTAAAACACCGTAATAGATGGCAATAATTTATTCAATTTGCTTGCTTAATTATTTTGTAACAAGACGAATGACAAGGCGATTCTTGTCATTCCCCATCAAATTTGAAGGGGTTAGACAAAACGATCAATGATATGCAAGCTAGTAGACAAAACGATCGTTAAATAATTCAGAGCAATCAACTTTAAACTAATCGAGAACCACTACGTCGAAACTAGAAAAGCAAAAATTAGACAAACAAAGATTGGTAAAAAAAATTGTATCGACATATACTGAATGTTATTGAACGCTACAGTAGTATAACTAGAATCATTCTTATGTCTCTAATTTATATGAATCACGTCGTGTTTGCTCATCCCATTGCTCCTTGGTCACTTCTATTAACGAATAGATCGTGTTTCTTCAGTCGCCACGCAAACTTAAGTCCTCCAAACTAATCCTGCACTGGAGCTACTTACTCTTTGAAAACCAAATTTGTTTATGTTTTTTGGCCGTTAAAAGCATCATACTTCTCAGTACCATTTTTCAGTCAAACAACGTAAACGGTGGTGGTTTTGGAAGAGAAAGAGGTTACAGTGAGGGTCCAGTTTGTAGGTTTTTGTGTGGCAACTGGTGAAAGATGACCTATTCGTTAAGAGAAGTGGCCAAGGATCAATGGGATGAAGAAACACGATGTGATGCCAATAAATTGGAGAAATAAGAACGATTCTAGTTATACTATTGTAGCGTTCAATAACATTCCGTATATGTCGCTACAAATTTTTTTACCAATATTTGTTTGTCTAATATTTGCTTTTCTAGTTCCAACGTAGTGGTTTTTGATTATTTTAAAGTCGATTGATTTGAATTATCTAATGATTAATTTGTCTACTAGCTTGCATATCATTATTTCTGTTGATTTGGGATCTTCTAACCCCTTCAAATTTGATCCACAAACGTTAATTGAAAATCACCCCTTGTTGGCAATTTGCGCTGATGAGACTTTAGTAGAATTACTCTTCTAATATTTCCCTAGCAATTAATGTAGACATTTATTGGTATCACAATGCAGGCAATGTAGTCTGATTGAAATTGAAAATATTCTCTAAACATGAAGTTACCTACTTCAATGCTTTTCAATACTAAACCACATATGTTTAAGCATGTCTATTTTATTTTACTTTTAGATAGTATTCATCAATTCCTTGTCAATTTGAAGTTTTATTTTCAAATCTATTGCTGGCAGTATTAAAAATCCTTTGATCTTCAAATGATTAGCATCATTAAGAAGATTTCAATTATCACTTACATCTCAGTAAAAATTAAACTAATAATGTTGCGCAACATTGAATGGAAAGGCTACCTATAGAGAGTAATATTAGAACATAAACAAAGTAAAAACATATGAACAAAGAAAGTTGACAATTATCTGTTTAATGTCATTCGTGGGTCGAAGGTTGGTTGCGGTGGCTTCGTTATTTTATCCACCACTGTTTCCATGTAACTTATAAGCAGTTCCTGCTTTCGACCAAAACTCTTCATACCTAATACTCATTGCATGAACCTATTTTCTAACCTTGGTTATCTGAGAACCCAGTGACAAGAGTTGATTATGAGGAGCTGAAAAGTATTTGGTGGTGAAAGGGGCTCCGAGATTGGAAGTTGCAGGATTATTTTCTTGGAAGCTCATTTTTAGTATGAATTCTTGTTTTGTTATTCTGTAAATGATCTCATATTTACATTTCAATAGAAAGGCATTGAAGGCTTCAAAAATAAGTGAAAGTTAAGGTAATAAATATGGTAGATGAAAGGTCAAAGAAATTATTATATTTCCAAGGAATGCAGATGGAAGGTCGAAAATATCTCGAATTTGAACAATTTCCAACATTCAACATTCAATAAATCAAAATCAAAACTCAAACTTCTCAGTTAATAATAGTTATTCTTTTGTGTAGTTACTCTTTTTAGTTATTTTAAAGGATTACTAATATGGAAAAGCTTTTTGGAATAAAATACGTTAGAAAATTTAAGCAATGTACTCTAGTTAATTTGTTGATAATTCAAACATTTGTTCTCAAGGAGATGGATATATCTTTGAGGGTATGCATCAGACACTTATAGTTTAATGACTCCTCATTTCATTTTCTTCTTAGTAATCACTGTAGATGACTGTTGGTTTAACAATTTTTTTTTTCCATAATATCATTGGGTAGGCATGCTTGGACAAACCAAAAACATTAATTCGTTCATCTTTTAAATCGTGTGCTGCGTTTTGAATTCATGCCTTTTAGAAACATTTGATTTTCATTTTCATTTTTTTTGCAAATTCATGCATTTTAGAGACATTTTGGTTTATATTTTTCAATATTTATATTTGAAGTTACATGATCTTCCTCTATGGATGGGATAAATGACTTATCGTGTATTTATAGAATGAGTCGATAAAGCTGAAACATAAGCATACATTTTTCATTAAGACTAGAAAGTAAAATTAACATTCAAAGCATTGATATTTTCTTTACAATATTTCTATTTTCTCTTTACGGTGCTGGGTGCGTCGGAGGAAGTTGGAGGTGGATGGGAGGATCTTGGAGGTCGAATCATAATTCTGTCCAATATTTTCTTAATGATCTTGATCATGGCATCCTGCTAACGCTCAAAACTCTCCATGCATCGAGTTAAGGCATCAAACTCTATTTTGATGTAATGAAGCTGAGAGTACAATTTAAGAAGCAGTCGAAGTTCCTCATAACTTTGTTGAGGGTTGGAAGAGACTCGGGCTTTGGAAGAGGTCGATTGGTAGGAAAATATTTTTGGCGAGCTTTGAATGTCAGAAATTGTAGGAATATGTGATATGTTATATAGTTCGTTTACCTTTACTTGTATAATGAATGGTTGCTTCAATGGTTGTCCATATGTATACAAGTGATTTGATTACTCCATATCAATTAATTAATAGTTATTTTTTAATTTGGAAGAACGAAATGAAATTAATGCTACGTTTGAGCTATTTTAAGATGAGTGTAAGATTGAAATTTTGAAAATGACTTTGAACAATTTCAATCCTAAAGCATATTGTTTTCCCACACTTTTTGAAAAATGTCACTCATCTGGCCTCAACGGACCCTACGCATTTGGACCATAACCTACCCATAGATCTTGTTCACGATGTCATATAATGATATAATTTTTATATTTTATTTTTGACAGCGGAATGAAATTCTTCCCCTCCATTCGAATTCGAAAGTCTGAATGATTATTAAGACAATTAATATTTTTCGTTTACAATTAAAGTATTAAGAAAGAGTACCTAACGAGTGAAAAGTTAGAACATTAAACATACGTTAGGTAACTTAAATCATATTTGGTATGTAAACATTTACTTTTCAGAAAAAATTGAAGTTAATGCTAACTTGTAAAGTAATGTTTGGCTTGTCTAGACAATGTACCAATTGGTTAAGCATGGACATTAATTCCAACATTGATAGTTTACATCTTTCCTCTTTATTTAAACCTTGTGACCACATAGGAATCATGTCGTTAACCATATCAATTCGAAGAAGAAATTTATTGTAGTTGCAGTTGTTGAAGATATGACGGTATAAGTTGAAACGACCATACATTGTTGTATTCCTATCATTTTTTGCATGTATGTTTAACCCTACCATTTATTTTATGTATTTACGTCTAGCCTACCAAAGAAATCTCCAATGGCATTCAACGTGATACCGAACAAGTATTCAAAGCAATGGCTGAGCTAGATGAACAAATGAGAAGGTCGCAGGAACATCTAGAGTTTATGATGATTCGGGTAAATGCTATGGAAGAGAGGTTGGATGTGATACAAAAGGAAATTTTTTATCAATATCACAACGATCAAGATAACTTTCTTTGTCCTTCAACTTAAGCAGCACCGACATATTCTTTATAGCTGAAACCTCCTCTATGCATGCTAATCGTTACTTTTACAAAAATTTGGTTTGAAGCATTTTCTTATCTTTTTTGGTGTTACTATTATGTTTTGGGTTTTGAATGAATGTCGTAGTACAGTATTTGGTGGTTTTAATTATAAATCTTTCTTACTTTGAAATAGTAAACGTTGAAACTGAAAAATTTATCGAGGCATTAGGTTTAATAGTAGCAACTAATTGGGAAGATAACTAATATTGTTTTAAGTTTGTCTGTCTTATTTTATTTTCATGTATTGTAATTACCAAAGCCTAGGCATTTGGACGTTGTATTTTGTAATCTCTTGCGGGCATTAGTAATTAAAAATCATTAGTTTTTCGCAATATTAGCATCAATATGGTGATTGCACATTACATTAACATTTCAATTAAAAAAAGCTTAGATTCACAATACTTTAAAAAATACAAAATGATGCGGCTAAACTATCTAAAAAAGTAGAACCCTAGAACAAGACCTTTTCGTTGGTCTAGTTCGTGAAGCTCGATCGCTTGTCTCACCTTGGTTGCCCCCCCCCCCCGAATGTTGTGGTTCAGCAACATCGGTGTCTCTTCTAAGGGAGCTATCAAGGTGGTATTCACGAACTATCTTCTAATAGATGTTAAAAGATTTAGTCAAGGGGTCTTGTTCGTTAAGCAGTAGCTTTTCAACATACAGGCCTCCTTTCCATGTGAAAAAATGCTTAATGATCTCAGTGAGCTCATCCTCAAGTACTTCGCATTTCCCTTTGCGTTCTTCATAAAGTTTTTCTAGAATACTAGGGGAATCAGTACCGCCTAGAAAAGTCGATCCTCTAACGGGTGTTCTGTACATGTTGCAAATTAATTTACCTTAGTTAGTATTTGAGGATTAGAAATGAATATTTTGGTACCTGATGTTGAACACGTATATATAGATGGCTTGGCATGCATTAACAACCATTTAAACGAGTGTACATTTATTATTATTAGTGAATGTGCTTTATTTGAGTGGTTTGTTCCTATATTTGGTAGTAAATATATAAATCACACGGTATAATTGAGATCTATGATTGATAATGTGGTGCAATTATAGTTGTTGAACTTAATAAATTGTAAATCTAGTACCCGAAATGCTACACGGTGCTCATGACCCCAAAGGACCACAAGCTAACCCATGACTGATATTTGTACTTGTACACTACATAATATAACATAATAATGAAGAAACATGCACTGAAAGGCCATAAGATCCAATATTGAACATAATCTGAATAATATAACATCTGTGTGGGGTAATAAAATACCCAAAACAAAACTAAAAATGCTGAAGTATAAAACATGATAGTCCGGAAAGCCTCTAAACATGACTGTCTGAATGAGTAAGAAGTTGATGGGACATGTCCCCAACTAACTCCAACTAATAAACTAATTAATAAGATAATAAAGAAATGATCACGTCCTCAAAGGATGAGGACTCACTTCTAACTCTGACTGCTAAGGCTGGAATCTACTGCTGACCTGGAGCTCATGTCTCTGAACCTATGGTATAAGACACCATAGTGCGAATGTGTCAGTATGATTGAATGTTTTGGTATGCATGTGAGGTAGGATAAATGCATGGGGTTCATATGCATGAACAATAATAATAATAGCTAACTAACTATCATGAGCGTGAGAATACATGCATGAGACATAATAACTGACACTAATATCGTGAATACATGATAACTGAACCTGAGTACTGATAACATGACGTACTAATAACTGATATAACGAACAACATGAGTGACTGTAGCTTACAATCATGAATCTGATGGAACTATCTGAGTTCCGTACTATATCTGACAGTCCTGGAATTTGAAGAACTATCTGAGTTCTATTATTGAGACTGATTCTAAAACTGTGGGAAGTAGTTATTTAACTGACATGCTCCTAATGCACCATTATGGCTGCGTTGGGGTCAATCTATAACCCCAATTGGAAGGGTGTCAATACCGCGCCACTGGTAAGGACAAGTTGTGAGGATCCTATACTGGCAGGTACTCAAAATGAGAACGGTGGGAACCCTAAACTGACAGGTTAGCCAACTCATCAACCCTAGATTGACAGGTTAGATGTCTCAACCTACGCTGGATAAGTAGTTCTAGAACACAAGGATTGCTTCTAGGAATCACACCGTAAACTAATAGGTGAGTTCCCATCGTTAGGTTCGGTCGGTGCTAATTTCTACTTTCATCTGAATAGAAACTGAACATGATTTATTGAACTAAATAGAACATGGATTGAGTTACTGAATTTCATTGACTGAAGGAACACTACTGATATCTACCAACTGACTGAGTTCATAAGATTATGGAGATTTCCTGAGTCATAAGACTGTCTGAAGTCTAAGGATTCATAGCTTGACTGAGAGTATCGTGAAAACATGACATGGATCTAGGCACATAACTAATATTTCGGATACAAGTACCCCCAAGACTCGATAGAAGGAAACTGACAAAGCATGACTTACTTGAATACATAATAATCATCATAATACATTTATTGAAGCATTTCATCAAACATGTGATTGGCATAAACTTGTACATACATGAGAATTTCATGATATCATGCTAGTTATGAAATTTTCCACCGTCTAGGCATTTAATCAAACATATTATAGGCATAGGACATGTAAACATCATTGTACAACAATTGAACATCATGATTCAATGATAATTGCATCATTCAAGGGCTTAGTAATAAGTTTACATGAATCTATATCTATAAAAATTAACTCACATAGAAATTATCATGCAACATGCAGTAGAATTCAATTTCTCATTATCAACATGAACAAGAACAGCCCAATCATGCAATTCATAAAGAAAATCCATAACTTGAATTTAGAAAAGGGATTCTTGGGCTTCATGGATGAAAAGAGTCCATGAATGAACACTATGCATATTTGGGTTGTGATTTCTTAAAGTTATGTAGAGGAAAACTAAGCACCTAGGATTTCTTGTTCTTGGAGATTGATCTTTGAGAGAAACCCTAATTTGTTGTTGTGAAATAATAATGAACAAAATGGTTGAAATCGGATATAACTGGGTATATATAGGCGAGTGGTAAATGACCAAAATACCCTATTTAAAACAACATAAATTAACTGAGTGGGTCATCTGATGGTGGGGTGCGATGGTCCGTTGTTGGGTCGACGGTCCGTCGGATCTCTCCATTGGACTAAGACAAAATTGGGACTTACTGCCAATAAGTGACGGTGGGGTGCGATGGTCCGTCGCTGGGTCGACGGTCCATCGGACCTCGCCATCATGCATTTCTAGAAAGCTAATTCAGTGCCTCAATACGATGGTCCGTCTCTTGTCCAACGGTCCATCACTTGTCCGACGGTCCATCGCCTACACCGTCACACCTGGACGGTTGTGCTGCCTTCTGTATTTCGACCATAACTTCCTTATTTGACATCGGATTTTGATGAAATTGGTATCGATGGATAACTTATTCAATTTCCCACGTGATAGAAAAGGGAAAATCTTAAAAATACCACCTATACAAAAAATGAATTTGTATTTCAAAGCAAGTTCTAACATCCTTGAGATGATTTCAAGCTAGGAAAAAGGCACGAGCTACAATATCTCCCCTTTGAGAACATTCGTCCTCGAATGAGACTGGATGAGAGGGGAAATATTAAGCCGAACATGAATAATTATAACATAATCTCATGACTAACAAACTGAACATATTATACTGAACATGCATATCTGATGCATGCGTAACTGATTCATGAATGCATAAATGAGTGTTCTGATGAACTAAGTTTTCTCACAATGAGAATGCATGTCTGATGCATAACTATATAACTAAACTGATACATGATTGCATGACTGAGTATGCAGTGGTACTTGATACCGAGTTTGTGATAAACACTAAACATGAAACTGAGTAAGCTTAAAGAGAACTGTTACCTTAAGCTTGATCTGAGTTGGTGGAGAAGAGGTGAGGATACTTGGTACGCATATCTGCTTTTGCTTCCCAAGTAGCTTTATCTACGAACTAATTTTGCCAAAGAACTTTAACTAGAGGGACTTCTTTGCTCCTCAATCTAAGAGTCTAATAGTCTAGGATTTCAACTGGGATATCTTCGTAAGAAAGCCTATTCTGAACATCTATGCTCTGAATAGGGACTACAACTGATGGGTTAACTATGTACTTCTTGAGCAAAGAGACATGGAAGACTGGGTGAACTGAGGTTAGATCTAAAGGCAACTCGAGCTCATAAGCTACTTTGCCAAAATGATTGAGAATCTTGAAGGGACCGACATATCGGGGACCGAGCTTTCCCTCCTTTTTGAACCGCTTCACTCCCTTCATGGGATAGATTTTGAGGTAGACATAATCACCAATCTCAAACTCAAGATCCTTTCTACAAATATCTTCATAAGACTTCTGTCGGCTTTGAGCAGCCCGGAGTCTTTCTCTAATCAACTGGATTTTTTCTAAGGTGTAAATACCAAGTTAGGCCCTATGACTAAGGCCTCACTAACTTCGAACCAACAAATTGAAGATCTACATCTCCTACAATAGAGAGCTTCGAATGGATCCATCTGAATACTGGAATGATAACTGTTATTGTATACAAAATCAATCAAAGGCAAGTGGTCATCCCAGCTACCCTTGAAATCAATTGCACACGCCCTTAGTATATCTTCTAGAGTCTGAATGTTCCTTTCTGCTTGACCATTTGTCTGAGGACGAAAGGTTGTACTAAGATGAACTTGGGTGCCAAGACCCTTTTGGAATGCTTTCCATAAATAAGAGGTAAACTGGGTACCTCTGTCCGAGATAATAGATAACGGAACACCGTGCAATCTAACCAACTCTTTGATGTAGAGTTTGGAATAATCCTCGATTGAATAAAAGGTATGAACTGGAAGGAAATGAGATGATTTGGTCATTCTGTCTACAATGACCCAGCTGAATCATGCTCATGACGAGTTTGAGGTTGACCCATCACGAAGTCCATGTTCACTTCTTCCCACTTCCAAGTAGGAATAATAAAATCCTGCATAGGACCACTAGGCTTCTGATGCTCTATCTTAACCTGCTGATATGTAGAGCACTTAGCCATATATTCTGTGATATGTCTCTTTATCCTACTTCACCAATAGACTTTTCGTAAGTTGTGTTACATCTTAGTGGCCCCTAGATGAATAGAATAGTGCGCACCATGTGCTTCTGCAAGAATTCACTACCTTAAGTCATCTACACCTGGAACATAGACAAAACCCTGACAAAGCAAAACATTTTCTCCCCCTATGGAGAAAACCTCTACTTTCTGATCCTAGACGGACTTTTTGAACTTGACAAGGCTGCGATATCCATCTTGCTTTTCTTTTACCTCAGAAACTAGAGATGATTCTGAACTACTCTGAACATTCACCACCCTCTTAATAATCAACTAAGCGAACGCCTAGTCTGGCAAGCTGATGGACTTTCTGAGATAACTTCTTCTTACTATCTTCAACATGAGAAACACTACCATAGACAGTCTACTGAGAGTGTCGGCCACTGCATTGGCCTTGACCGCATGATAAAGGACACTCATGTTATAATTTTTTAAAAGCTCTAACCACCTTCTCTAATGAAGATTGTGATCTTTCTGAGAAAAGACATACTGAAGACTCTTATGATTTGTGAAGACATCTACATGAACACCGTATAGGTAATGCCTCCAAATCTTTAAGGCAGATACTATGGCCGCTGGCTCAAGATCATGAGTAGGATAATTCTTCTCATGGGGTTTAAGTTTTCTGGAGGCGTAGGCTATGACCTTACCATGCTGCATAATGAAACAACCCAAAACCCACTCTAGATGAATCACAATACACCACGAACCCATCTAAACCATCTGTTAATGCTAGAACTAGAGTTGAGGTGAGTCGAGTCTTTAACTCCTGAAAAATCTTCTCGCAGGGATCTAACCACTAAAACTTGACTTTTTTCTGAGTCAATCTAGACATAAGGGATGCAATAGAAGAAAATCCCTCAAAAAACCATCTGTAATACACATCCAAACCCAAGAAACTCCTGATATCTGATGGAGAGACAAGGCAAGGCTAGTTTCTTACTGCTTCAATCTTTTGAGGATCTACTCTAACACCATCACTGGAAACGAGATGACCAAGGAATGCTACTGACCTTAGCCAAAATTCACACATACTGAATTTGACAAATAGTTGATGATCTCTGATAGTCTGAAGTACTGTTCTAAGATGGTCTGCGTGATTGCGCTCACTACGGGAATAGAATAGAATATCATCTATGAAGACTATGATGAATATGTCTAAGTACTGCTTGAACACATGGTTCATCAAGTCCATGAAAGCTGATGGGGTATTAGTAAGTCCAAAGGACATAACTAAGAATTCAAAGTGACCATACCGAGTACGAAAAGCTATTTTTGAAATGTCACATTCCCTGACTATGAGTTGATGATAGCCGAATCTGAGGTCTATCTTAGAAAAATAGTTAGCACCCTGAAGTTGGTCAAATAAGTCATCAATTCTGGGAGGGGGATACTTATTTTTTACCGTGACCTTATTGAGTTAACAGTAATCTATGCACATCCTGAGAGAGTTGTCTTTCTTGCGCACGAATAAAACTGGTGCACCCCACGGGAAAATACTGGGTCTGATAAATCCCTTATCTAAGAGATCCTTCAACTTCTTTTTCAATTCTCTGAGCTCTACTAGTGCTATTCTATATAGAAAAATAGAGATATGCTGAGTGTCTGGAAGAAGATCAATGCTGATGTCTATTTTCCTTTCAGGAGGAATTCCTGGAAGATCTTTGGAAAAGATATCGAAATATTCATTTACAACTGGAACTGATTCAGGACTGGGAGTCATGGAACTGGAATCCTTAACATGAACAAGATGATAGACACATCCCTTAGATATCAATTTCATTACCCAAATCTAGGAAACAAGCTGACCTCTGAATGCAGATATACTACCATTCCACTCTAGGACGGGTTCATTCAGAAACTAAAACTGTACTATTCTATTTCTGTAGTCGACGGTGGCATAGTAGGAATAAAGCTAATTCATGCCGATAATAACATCAAAATCAGTCATCTCTAGTTCGACTAAGTCTGCTGAAGTGGCCTTCTGAAATATCATAACCGGGCTATGATGGTTTTAACCACTAGGGTAGAGACTAAAAAGGGCTCGGCTAGAATTTCAGGACTAATTCCGAAATCAACTGCTATATAAGGAGTGACGAAAGACAAATAATCTCCTAGATCTAGTAAATCACAAACATGTATATGAAAGATCTGTAACATACCAGTAACTACATCAGGAGAATTTTCCTGATCCTGTCGGGTTTTGAGAGCATAGAGTCTATTTGGGTGTTGCCTACTAGTAGCACTGAAAGTGGCGCCCTACTGATTTGGGCAACCGGACTGAGTTGTGGAACAATTCTGTTGATGCTGGGAACCTGTCTAAGGATACTCTCAAACTCTGTGGCCTAGTTTGACACATCCACAACAAACATCATTACCAGATCTACAAACAAACTTGTGGTTCTTACCATAAGTCCGACAAAAGGGATAAGTACGGGCGCTACTAATATTGCCCTGAGACTGAGAGCCTGGAACTCTATCTCTGAACTTAGGAGATGGAGCACTGGCTGAAGAAGGAGCTGGAACTGATGGCTTAAGACAAAACTGAGAACGGTTTCATCCTTCTAATTTAGGCTGAGCAAAGTTGAAACTACCTATCTTTTCACTTTTATTCTGCTTTTCCCTCATCTTAATTTTCTACTCATCTATCTGCTAAGCATGGGTCATAAGTCTAGCTAAAGTCATGTCATTATTTAGCATGGCAGATCTGCACTTATTTGCCACGCTATTATTCACCCCTGAGATAAAATTACTCATCATTGCCCTGCTATCTGCAACCACATGAGGGGCATATCTATCTAATTGAGTAAACTTAAGAGAATAGTCTTTCACTGTCATATTGCCCTGACTGAGGATGATGAATTCTAGTACCTTAGTTCCCTAAGCTTTAAGGAAAATAATCTATCAAGCAAAGCTGAAGCAAACTCCTCCCACTCGAACTTTCACTACTTGAACCAAGAGTGAGCAACATCCTGCAACTGATATGTAGCTAACTCGACACTCTCAACAATAGTCACCCCCATAAGGTCTGTCACCTTCTGCACCTAATCTAGAAATTCCTAAGGGTCCTCGTCTGTCTTAGACCCGAGAAAGATTAGAGGATTTATTTGGGTGAAGTCCCAAATTCTGGCTGTAGCTGAATTGGCCACTGGGTTGGCCAGAATGACAACTCATCGTTCATTTTGGGCATTTACTGACTGAACAATAATAGTGAATACAACTTTGAACTCCGCATAAGAAACATGTTCATCCAAGGGATCTTCTTAGACAGGCTGGGTTCTTCTCTTGGGAGGCATATTCTGAAATAAGGAGAAGAAATGGATTAGAATGATAGATTAACTTGAAATTATACTCACTGGCATGACATGAATACTGAAAGAAGGGAAACTGTTCCTAAACATCTTATAGCCTCTTGTACATAAATGTGGCACGCAACACACCCATGCATAAGACTCTACTATATGTGGCTTTCAGACTTCCTAGGACTCTATTGAACCCTAGGCACTAATACCAAGTTTTTAATGCCCTGAATCTGGTACCCAGAATGCTACACGGTGATCATGACCTCGAAGAACCTCAAGTTAACCCATGGCTGATATTTGTACCTATACACTGCATAATATAACATAATAATGCGAAAACATGCACTGAAAGGCCATAAGGTCCAATACTAAACATAATCTGAATAATATAACATCTGTGTAGACCCAAAACAAGACTGAAAATACTAAAGTCTGAAACATCATAGTTTGGAAAGCCTGTAAACATGACTGTCTAAATGAGTAAGGAGTTGATGGGACATGTTCCCAACTAACTCCAACTAATAAACTAATTAATGAGATAATACAGAAATGATCATGTCCTTGAAGGATAAGGACTCACTTCTAACTCTGATTGATGAGGCTGGAATCTACTGTTGACCTGGAGCTCATGTCTGGTATAAGATACCATAGCGCAAATGTATCAGTACGACTGAATGTACTGGTATACATGTGAGGTAGGCTAAATGCATGGGGTTCATATGCATGAACAATAATAATAATAGTTGACTAACTATCATGGGCGTAAGAATACATACATGATACATAATAACTGATGCTGATATCGTGAATACATGATAACTGAACTTGAGTACTGATAACATGACGTACTGATAACTGATATAACAAACAACATGAGTGACTATAGCTGACAGTCCAGAATCTGATGGAACTATCTGAGTTCCATACTGTATCTGAGTTGACTATATCTGATAGTCCTAGTATCTGAAGAACTATCTGACAGTCCTGGAAGCTGAAGAACTATCTAAGTTCTATTACTGAGACTGATTCTAAAACCGTGGGAAGTAGTTATTTAACCAACATGCCCCTAATGTGCCATTATGGCTGCATTGGGGTCCAATCTGTAACCTCAATTGGAAGGGTGTAAATACCGCACCACTAGTAAGGATAAGCTGTGAGGACCCTATACTGGCAGGTACTAAAAATAAGAATGGTGGGAACCCTAAACTGAAAGGTTCATCCACCTCATCAACCCTGGACTGACAGGTTAGATGTATCAACCTACGTTGGCTACGTAGTTCTGGAACACAAGGATTGCTTCTAGGAATCACACCCTAAACTAGCAGGTGAGTTCCCATCTTGGGTTTGCTCGGTTTTAATTTCTACTCTCATCTGAATAGACATTAAACATGATTTATTGAACTGGACAAAACATGGACTGAGTTACTGAATTCCATTGACTGATGGAACACTACTGATATCTGACAACTGACTGAGTTCATGAGATCATGGAGATTTCCTGAGTCATAAAACTGTCTGAAGTCTAAGGATTCATAGCTTGACTGAGAGTATCGTAAAAACTTGACATGGCTCTAGGCACATAGCTAATGTTTCAGATACAAGTACCCCCAGGACTCGATATAAGAAAACTGACTAAGCATGACTTACTTGAATATATAATAATCATCATAATACATTTATTGAAGCATTTCATCAAACATGTGATAAGCATAAACTCGTACATACATGGGGATTTCATGATATCATGCTAGTTAGGCAATTTTCCTCCGTCTAGCCATTTAATCAAACATATTATAGGCATAGTACATGTAAACATCATTGTACAATTATTGAACATAATGATACAATGATAATTGCATCATTCAAAGGTTTAGTCATAAGTTTGCATGAATCTATATCTATAATATAACTCACATAGAAATTATCACCCAACATGGAATAAAATTCAATTTCTCATTATCACCATGAACAACAACAGCCCAATCACGCAATTCATAAAGAAAATCCACAACTTGAATTTGGAAAAAGGATTCTTTAAGCTTCATGGATAAAAGGAGTCCATGAATGAACACTATGCATACCTGTGTTATGATTTCTTGAAGTTTTGTGGAGGAAAACTTAAATTATTGGCTTGTAATTAAGCACCTAGGTTTTCTTGTTCTTGGGGATTGATCCTTGAGAGAAACCCTAATTTGTTGTTGTGAAATGATAATGAACAAAATGTCTGAAATTGGATATAACTGGGTATATATAGGTGAGTGGTAAATGACCAAAATACCTCTGTTTAAAACGACTAAAAATAACTGAGCGGGTCATCCAACAGTGGGGTACGACGGTCTGTCACTGGGTCAATGGTCCGTCGGACCTCTCCATTGGACTGAGACAGAACTGGGACTTACTGCCAATGAGCGACGGTGGGGTGCAATGGTCCTTCACTAGGTCGACGGTCCGTCGGACCTTGATGTCGTACATTTCGAGAAAGCTAATTCACTGCCTTGATGCGACGGTCATGGTCGATGGTCCGTCGCTTGTCTGACGGTCCATCGCCTGCACCATCGCACCTGAGCGATTTTGTTGTCTTCTGTATTTCGACCATAAAATCCTCATCTGACATCGGATTTTGATGAAATTGGTATCGATGAAAATCTTATTCATTTTTTCACATGATAGAAAAGGAAAAATATTAAAAATACCACGTGTACAAAAAAATAGATTCATATTTCAAAGAAATTCTAACATCCTTGAGATGATTTCAAGCTAGAAAAAAGGCATGGGTATTACATAAATTATGTATCAAATCTTATATAAAAATAAGGGTCACAACATCACGTATTTTCTATTGGAATGGAACGATAGAGGCACAATGAAAATTAACCTTCAACAATATGGTGACCTGAAATTGCAAATTAGTGAGTGAGTAACTGGAAGGATTAACGATCCTATTTCATGATGTCTACCCTCTAAATGAGAATGACTTGTTGTCACAATTTTAACTATGCAATTGTTGAAGTTACCCAAAACAACTCAATCTTCCAACCATCTCTTCTTAGTCAGTGCAGACCTACGTCCAATTTGTGTGGCGCTCACTGCTCCGGCAATGATTAAGTCGACGCGTATTAGGTTAGTACAAAAAAATGAAATATAGCTATATAATATAATATAATATAATATAATATAATATAATATAATATAATATAATACAATGAGATTGATGGCATTATAAATTGCCTGGCGTTTAGTATCGTCAGTTCTTTAGCTTTTCTCTCTCTTTCTCTTTCTCTCTCTTGTAATAAAGCCTCTGGCATTATAAATACAAGTTTGCTTTACTATTCCGGCCTCCCTCCGGTGATCTCAGGTACATATCTACTTTTTGTTTTGTTTTTCTTTTAATCTCTCCCAGATCTACGCCGTGACTATGTCCGGCTAGACCTCTTTTATGTTCATACTATAGTTCTAACCTCTCGAGGTATGTTAACTATGAAAGATCCAGACTCTAGATGCTAGAAATTTAAATTTCCGCAAATCACTTATGGGATCTATAGAGTCAACTCTTGCTTATGGTCTTGTTTATTTTAATACTCAGCCTAATCTATTGTTATCATTAACAGGATCTCTTAAGCTGGGGTATGCCGCTCAGCCTACCAGACCAAGTAATAATATCGGCTATAAGCTCAAGTCGAAAACCGAACCGAAGCACCAACCGAAATAGTAAAGATTTGGAGAAGTTACTGACTGTATGGAAAATTATTTTACCCAAACAAGGGGCCTGTCAGACGACCACACAGTTTTACGAAAGCCCTCGTCTAGTAGTTTTATCTGTGCAAAGATTGCCCTTTATGCTTCCTCGCTGCGGGCTTAGAGGCACAGCTCACTAGACCGATCACTGAGACCAGGCTGACATAAAATTGATGGCCCTGACTGTACCACCATTTCGGAACCAAGTCAAGAACTTTTCCAAATTCTTCGGCTATCTAAGTAGAGTCTGGATCTTTCATAGTTAACATACCTCGAGAGGTTAGAACTATAGTATGAACATAAGATCCATAAAGTTTAAAAACTATGGATATGGGAGAGGTTAGTACAAAAAGTACTAAACTCGAAGAGGTAGATTTACCTCAAGACTTAAATTTACTGAATAAATGGACTATTCCAAAGGTTGATTTAAAAACTGTTTATGAATACGGATTTTTTGATAAAATTAAACACAAACAGATTATCAAAACAACTGAGCAATCACTTGCTCTAAACGCTAATGAACAAACTATTCAATTACTGAATAAATGTGATGTAGATATTTTTAAACGCAATTTTAATTATATGCATATTGGCTTAGTTCAAATTGCTTTCCGGCCTTTAACTTTAAAGGGTCTTCCGAAAACATTTTTAGCAGCTCTACGAGATGCTAGAAATTTAAATTTCCGCAAATCGCTTATGGGATCTATAGAGTCAACTCTTGCTTATGGTCCTGTTTATTTTAATACTCAGCCTAATCTATTGTTATCATTAACTGATGTTAATATTCTTCATGCTTTAACTCTAAATATTAAAACTCATGGTTATAATTATGCTCCTGGATCTGAGCTTATTGGTTTATCTTACCGCATATATTATCGCTTGTTATCTACTTTAAATCCTCGTTGTAAATTGATGGATGATAATTCTGATTGTACTCTACTTATTGAGACTAATTTTATTAAATCTAAAATAACAACTCGAAGACCAATTCGATGGGATGAAATTGATTTCCCTCAGACTTGGATCTTAAACTCTGTTACTTCTCCAAAACAATTGGCGGATGAAGCAACAAACTCTGAGTTAACTCATGTAACTCAAAACTCTGATGGACAGATTTGTCTACAGTTTGACAATAGTCTTTCTGTCTATCGAAACTCTTTCTCTATTCCAAGAAAATTACCTCAAATTCAGCATATTTCTCCAATAGAACCTTCTGCACCAGTTTACGGTCCAGCTAGGAATCGCGCTGCATCTTTGCATACGATAAATTCTGCTGATCTTCCTACTTCTTCTAGGAATGTTGAAAAAATAAAAATCAATCCTAAAACGAATATTGTTCAAAATTTCAAAAATGAAAACCCTACTCCTTCGGAGATGGATTTTGATATAAATTCTATTTAAATATGTTTAAACAAATTATTGATTTTAGTCCTGGCTCTCCAGCCAGAAAATATATTCAAAAAGACTTTTTTGCTGAAAAATGGCAACCCTTTAGAACATGGTTCTTTGAAACCTATTCTAAAGACGAACTTCAGAATATTTCTGAAGAATTTTATGAAACATGTGCTCTGCATAATCAAATTATCTTCTTTGTTCCTTGGTTTATGACTGCATATTTGCCATCATATGTTAAACTCATTGAGAAATCCTACCAACATCCTGACGGTACGACTACTCAATCGAAATATCCTCCTCAATCTTCATTTATATTACCCAATAATACGGGTATGACTTTCACGGCTTTCCAAAAATTCATTCATGATGATATTGGAAAAATCACGATTTCTGAAATAAATAATCTTATGTCTCAAAATAATTATTTAAGTCTTTATGTAAAAATTCTTGGTGAACATATTGGTTCTTTAGATACTAAACTCGATGAACTTATTATTTTAGTTAATAAGCTAAGTACCCAGTTAGAATCTGCAAATAAGGCTTCAACCTCCAAATCTGTTAAAAAGGATGAGGATTTTATATTTTCTGCACCTTGCATTCAGCCTCCTCTCGAAATAGAAGGATTCACAACGGCTTCTTCTTTGGAACGATTGGAAACTCTTTTTGACAAAAAATTCAAGGGTCTTAATCTTCAACCTCTTAATATGGATTTTGAAAATATTCAAACTATTGAGTCCAATTTTGCTGACAATATTGCTTCCACCAATGACCCGGGTGAAGTTCTTTCGTCAGAACTAAATAAACTTCGAGGAATAAAGAAAAATCAACCAGGCAAAAAATATGCCGACATTCCTCGCATGACTACTGCATTTTATCCCCGTCCTACTCCTCAAGATGTTCTGATAGAGGAAAGGGATTGGAATATTACAAATACTTCTTATAATGGTGATGCCATCTATGAATGGAATATTGACGGATTATCCGACCGCCAAATCTCTATTTTAATCCATCGTATGTCAATGTATGCCACTATTTGTATGGCTACACGTGCTACGGCTAGGAATGATAGATCTGACCAGACAATCTGCAAAATGATTGTTGCTGGGTTTACCGGCCAACTTCGTGGTTGGTGGGATAACTTCCTAGACGATACTAAACGCCAGGCAATTTATAATGCCATCAATCTCAATGAAGGCACAGATAATCTTGGCCGCGCTCTAATGGCAGGAAGGTCTGATGCTGTTTATACTTTAATGCTGACTATTATTGAATATTTCGGTGGTAGATTCACTAATCAATACGAGAATATTCGAACTCTTCTAAATGGGTTAAAATGCCGCCATTTAGGCGAATTCAGATGGTACAAAGATACCTTCCTCAGTCGGGTTATGGATTTACCCGAAAGCAGATACGAACACTGGAAAGCCAAATTCATTGATGGTCTTCCTCCTCTATTCGCAGAACGTGTTCGTAAAACTCTTCGGGGATCATATGGAGCGATCCCTTATTCTGAAAAAACTTATGGCCAATTGATAATGGCTTGTACTCAAGAAGGTCTAGCCCTTTGTAATGAGTTAAAACTGGCTAGACAGATCAAGATTGATAAACTCCGAGAGAAATCTCAATTGGGTGATTTCTGTGAACAATTTGGCATGGAAAAACCCTTAATTCGAAAACCCCAGAGGAATTCGAAATATCAGTACAAATCCAAACACCCTCGTCGTAGAAGTCAAGAAGAGCGTGCAGCTCGAAAATCATTTCGTAAATCTACTAGATTTGCGAAGAATTATTCCAAAAGCCCTTTATCAAAAATTAAGTGCTATAAATGCAATCAATATGGTCATATAGCTCCAAACTGCAAATTGCAAAAACTGAAAACTTTAAATCTTTCAGATGAAGTGCATGATCAGGTTTACAACTTGCTATATACTTCTGATTCTGACTATGATTCCAATTCTACCTCTGAAAATGATTTTGAATTACCAAATTCTGATAGTGATTTAAATCAGAATAATAATTGTGCTGATTGTGACAAACCCAATTGCAATTGTGAAGAGGTAATGTATAAAATTCAAGCTCAATTTGAGGATCTTGATTTAGATGTTAAAACTTTAACTGCTGAAAATGTGCTTGAATTATTAAAAGATGTCACGGATGAAAAACTTCGTGAAAAAATTCTCCATCTTGCGACTCAAAAATCCTCTACTCCTTCTTCTACTAACACTGCAAAAGACGATTTTGAAAATCAGCCTATGGCTTATTCGCTAGCTGAAGTTAATCGAAGATTAGCTTTAAGCAAAACTCCTGGTAGAGATACCACTTTTGATGATTTAAAAATCGAAGTTGAAAAACTAAAAAAGCAAATTGTTTCTTTAAAACAAAATCAGATAATTACTGATCATCGACTTTCTAAGCTCGAAGAAAAAGAAAGTTTTCCAAATCCAACTTCTGCAACAGCTTCACCAAGTAAAGAAGCAGAAAATTCAGAAGATATTGAAACTCTTCAATTAGAAAAATTGAATGTTGAAAATCTGAAAAATGACTCTTTCTTAGGAATGCTGCAGATTGTTACTGCTCACAAATGGTACATTAATTGTACTATTTTAGTGAACAGGGAATTCTTTATCACTAATGTCGCCATGATTGATAGTGGGGCAGACGTTAGTTGTATTCAAGAAGGATTAATTCCTACAAAATATTTTCAAAAAACTACGCATCTTGTAAAATCTGCAACTGGTCATTCGCTTGATATTAATTATAAACTGCCTAATGCTCATATTTGTCGTGATAAAGTCTGCATTCCTCATTTCTTCTTTTTAGTTAAAAATCAAATATATCCTCCTATTATTTTAGGAACGCCTTTTATAAATGCTATCTATCCTTATACGCATATTGATGCAAATGGCTTCAAGGCTACGTATAAACATCAGCCTATTTCTTATCCTTTCGTTACTCAACCTGTAACAAGAGACATAAATGCTCTTATTAATATGAAACAAAATCAGCTTAATTTCTTGCAATTAGAAATAATGAGCATCAATATTGCTAATACTATGAAGTCTGTTAAAATTCAGGAGAAGATAAAAAATATTTCTTCTCAACTAATGCTTGATATTTGTGCTGATCATCCAAACGCTTTCTGGAATCGTAAAAAACACATTGTTTCTTTACCTTATGAGGATGGCTTTACTGAAGCCAAAATCCCGACAAAATCCCGACCCTGTCAGATGAATGCAGAGTTAGTAGACTTCTGCAAAAAGGAGATTGATAGTCTCCTACACAAGGGTCTCATTAAACCTTCAAAATCTCCTTGGTCTTGTACCGCTTTCTATGTAAACAATGCTGCAGAAAAAGAGCGAGGAGTACCTCGGTTAGTTATTAATTATAAACCCCTAAATAAAGTTTTAAAATGGATCAGATATCCAATTCCAAATAAACGCGATTTACTTTCCAGACTTTATGATGCGAACATATTTTCTAAATTCGATTTAAAATCAGGATATTGGCAGATTCAGATTGATAAAACGCATACTTATAAAACTGCTTTTAATGTGCCTTTTGGCCAATACGAATGGAATGTAATGCCATTTGGTTTAAAAAATGCTCCTTCTGAATTTCAGAAAATAATGAATGATATTTTTAATCCATATATGGATTTTATTATTGTGTATATTGATGATATCCTTGTATTCTCAAATACCCTCGAAAATCATTTCAAACACCTGCATATTTTCAAACAAATAATCATTCAAAATGGTTTGGTTATTTCTAAACCTAAAATGCATCTATTTCAGACTAATGTTAGATTTCTTGGTCACAATATTTGTCAAGGTTCTATTGAACCAATTCAGCGAGTGCTTGAATTCGCTACTAAATTCCCTGATGAGATTACTGACAAGAAACAGCTTCAGCGATTTCTTGGTAGTCTCAATTATATCTCTCCTTTCTATAAGAATCTATCTAGAGACTTAGCACCTCTGTATGATAGGTTAAAGAAAGATCAAAAAACTCCGTGGACTCAAGCCCACACAGATTTGGTTAAATTAATAAAAACTCGTGTTCAATCACTACCATGTACATCGCTTGCTAATCCTACTTGGCAAAAAATTATTGAGACAGATGCTTCAAATATTGGGTATGGTGGAATTCTTAAACAGATAAATCCCCATACAAAAACTGAATGTTTAATTCATTTTTATTCTGGCAAATGGACTGACAGTCAAAAGAAATACGCTACTGTCGCTCATGAAATGCTTACAATCGTTAAATGTGTATTAAAATTTCAAGATGATCTTTATAATCAAAAATTTATCATTCGAACAGATGCTCAATCTGTTAAATTCATGTTTGATAAGGATTTTAAACACGATGCTTCTAAAATGATATTTGCCAGGTGGCAGGCTCAATTAGCCCCATTCGATTTTGAAATTCAGTATAAAAAGGGTAGTGAAAATTCGTTACCAGATTTCTTATCAAGAGAATATTTAACATGACAATTTATACGAACTTACTCCCTGAAAAAATTCTTATTACAATTCTTAAATGCCTCCCTTTTCCTGCTGATATTAAAGGACAGATTCTTGGGACATTAATTCATGATCTTAGCATAGATGGCTCATTATGGTATAGCCACATTTATGCAAAAACTTGGTGGTATGAAGATCCTGAATATTATGACGATTGGATTGATATTGATAATTAAATCCTTCCTTATTTATTTATGCAGTATGGGGGATCCTCCCTGGCAGACAGCCAGAGGACGCGGCCGTGGCCGTAATCAAAATTCTGCATATTTGCAATATGGAGGAAGAACCAATCCTTCCTACCCAAGGAGCACTGCTCGATCAAACACTGCATACAACAATACAAGTTCTAACTTTCCGGTTCTCAGACACGGAAATAGAACCTTGGTAAATTCCAGAATATCTCAGGATGAGGCCTCTTCCTCTTCCCCAGATAAAACTCCGAATATTAATCTGGACATATTCCTGAGACACATCCGTTGTTTCAGCAAATAAAGTCTTATTTGGCAGAACAGACAAAACCTGCAGAATCATTCGCATCAATGGTTGCTGAAAATTCTGAAGATTCTAAATTAACATATGAGAAACTCGATGCTAGAGAACTCATAATTCATCTAGAAACTCGGCATATTTCTCCTACAGAAAATACCGAAGAAGCCTGGAGGATTCTTAAGGACTATCTAACTGCTAATGTTTATGTTGCAGGAGAATCCTATAAAACACAAACTTATTATGAACAAATTCTGGTAAATACTGCCAGTGCTACATTCGAGCATAGCCCATTAGGCGATTCTACGCCTGGAGTACATGGTTACTCAAAAATGATTATTAAAAAACTCATCCCAATCGAAGAATGGGGTATTTCCTCCATGACTCTTCGTAATCTGCCTATGGGACCTCATGGACAAACTCTTGCTAACTTTACTTATTGGGATTACATAAGAGCTTTTTCCCAAGTCTTTTATTACAATAATTATAAACACAAGCACACTTGGTTCATAAAAATCTGTTCCAAGGTATTTGAAAAATCAATTCCAAATTGGTTTATTCATTGGTGGACATTCCACGGCCCATCAGCAAAAATCTTGCCGCCCGAATATTCTTCCCTCTATGCCTCGTGGAAAAAGTCCTCTCCATTTTTGACGGAGTTATACCTTTCTGATCATGTCTGCAAATTGGATACGATAGATCAGATGTATTTTTATATTGAGTTCTCTCTTCCATGGATCCACAAATGGTCCGTTGAAATTGGTTATGATTCCCAGCAAATACCGGCTATTTATCGGACATTTTATTGTAATTTCTAGGATAAACTCTTGAGAATTGATCCTGCTACAAAATTGCCCTATGGACATGATCAAAGGGAAGAAATCAAACTCAAAATATCCGAATACGAGGCAGCTCCTACAAAATCCATTTTAATAGAAGATAAATCTATTAATTATGTATCTCGAAGAATTTCTGCCCATGATGGCAATAAGCTGCAGATGATTGAAGAATACCTGGCAGAAATGCGTAATCAATTACTTCTTAAAGTGGATCAAGCATCTGATACCTCAATGAACAGCACGGATGCTAATACTGACGATATCACTGATTCACAACCTCCTGAAACACCGAATGAAGAAGAAGTTTTAGCAAATGCTGAAGACTTTCTAAAATGGGGACGCAGTAAGAAGTAAAAATTCTGTTGTGAAAACACTATTAAAAATACTGCTGTAATAGTAAAAACACTATTAAAAATACTGCTGTAATAGTGATAATACAATAGAAACACTGTGCACAGGGACCCATGTATTACTGTGCAAGATTCTTTTTATTTCTATATAAGGCGCCTCATTCTTTCAGAAGAGGCAAGCAGTTCTTTAGCTTTTCTCTCTTTTTCTCTTTCTCTCTCTTGTAATAAAGCCTCTGGCATTATAAATACAAGTTTGCTTTACTATTCCGGCCTCCCTCCGGTGATCTCAGGTACATATCTACTTTTTGTTTTGTTTTTTTTTTAATCTCTCCCAGATCTACGCCGTGACTATGTCCGGCTAGACCTCTTTTATGTTCATACTATAGTTCTAACCTCTCGAGGTATGTTAACTATGAAAGATCCAGACTCTACTTAGATAGCCGAAGAATTTAGAAAAGTTCTTGACTTGGTTCCGAAATAGTGGTACAGTCAGGGCCATCAATTTTATGTCAGCCTGGTCTCAGTGATCGGTCTAGTGAGCTGTG
The DNA here is from genome assembly GCA_030864225.1 of Capsicum baccatum var. pendulum. Classification (NCBI taxonomy): domain Eukaryota; kingdom Viridiplantae; phylum Streptophyta; class Magnoliopsida; order Solanales; family Solanaceae; genus Capsicum; species Capsicum baccatum. The sequence goes on from CM061550.1 coordinate 111,745,119, forward strand.
CCTCTAAGCCCGCAGCGAGGAAGCATAAAGGGCAATCTTTGCACAGATAAAACTACTAGACGAGGGCTTTCGTAAAACTGTGTGGTCGTCTGACAGGCCCCTTGTTTAGGTAAAATAATTCACTATTACAGCAGTATTTTTAATAGTGTTTTTACTATTACAGCAGTAATTTTAATAGTGTTTTCACAACAGAATTGTTACTTCTTACTGCGTCCCCATTTTAGAAAGTCTTCAGCATTTGCTAAAACTTCTTCTTCATTCGGTGTTTCAGGAGGTTGTGAATCAGTGATATCGTCAGTATTAGCATCCGTGCTGTTCATTGAGGTATCAGATGCTTGATCCACTTTAAGAAGTAATTGATTACGCATTTCTGCCAGGTATTCTTCAATCATCTGCAGCTTATTGCCATCATGGGCAGAAATTCTTCGAGATACATAATTAATAGATTTATCTTCTATTAAAATGGATTTTTTAGGAGCTGCCTCGTATTCGGATATTTTGAGTTTGATTTCTTCCCTTTGATCATGTCCATAGGGCAATTTTGTAGCAGGATCAATTCTCAAGAGTTTATCCCAGAAATTACAATAAAATGTCCGATAAATAGCCGGTATTTGCTGGGAATCATAACCAATTTCAACGGACCATTTGTGGATCCATGGAAGAGAGAACTCAATATAAAATACATCTGATCTATCGTATCCAATTTGCAGACATGATCAGAAAGGTATAACTCCGTCAAAAATGGAGAGGACTTTTTCCACGAGGCATAGAGGGAAGAATATTCGGGCGGCAAGATTTTTGCTGATGGGCCGTGGAATGTCCACCAATGAATAAACCAATTTGGAATTGATTTTTCAAATACCTTGGAACAGATTTTTATGAACCAAGTGTGCTTGTGTTTATAATTATTGTAATAAAAGACTTGGGAAAAAGCTCTTATGTAATCCCAATAAGTAAAGTTAGCAAGAGTTTGTCCATGAGGTCCCATAGGCAGATTACGAAGAGTCATGGAGGAAATACCCCATTCTTCGATTGGGATGAGTTTTTTAATAATCATTTTTGAGTAACCATGTACTCCAGGCGTAGAATCGCCTAATGGGCTGTCCTCAAATGTAGCACTGGCAGTATTTACCAAAATTTGTTCATAATAAGTTCGTGTTTTATAGGATTCTCCTGCAACATAAACATTAGCAGTTAGATAGTCCTTAAGAATCCTCCAGGCTTCTTCGGTATTTTCTGTAGGATGAATATGCCGAGTTTCTAGATGAATTATGAGTTCTCTAGCATCGAGTTTCTCATATGTTAATTTAGAATCTTCAGAATTTTCAGCAACCATTGATGCGAATGATTCTGCAGGTTTTGTCTGTTCTGCCAAATAAGACTTTATTTGCTGAAACAACGGATGTGTCTCAGGAATATCGTCCAGATTAATATTCGGAGTTTTATCTGGGGAAGAGGAAGAGGCCTCATCCTGAGATATTCTGGAATTTACCAAGGTTCTATTTCCGTGTCTGAGAACCGGAAAGTTAGAACTTGTATTGCTGTATGCAGTGTTTGATCGAGCAGTGCTCCTTGGGTAGGAAGGATTGGTTCTTCCTCCATATTGCAAATATGCAGAGTTTTGATTACGGCCACGGCCGCGTCCTCTGGCTGTCTGCCAGGGAGGATCCCCCATACTACATAAATAAATAAGGAAGGATTTAATTATCAATATCAATCCAATCGTCATAATATTCAGAATCTTCATACCACCAAGTTTTTGCATAAATGTGGCTATACCATAATGAGCCATCTATGCTAAGATCATGAATTAATGTCCCAAGAATCTGTCCTTTAATATCAGCAGGAAAAGGGAGGCATTTAAGAATTGTAATAAGAATTTTTTCAGGGAGTAAGTTCGTATAAATTGTCATGTTAAATATTCTCTTGATAAGAAATCTGGTAACGAATTTTCACTACCCTTTTTATACTGAATTTCAAAATCGAATGGGGCTAATTGAGTCTGCCACCTGGCAAATATCATTTTAGAAGCATCGTGTTTAAAATCCTTATCAAACATGAATTTAACAGATTGAGCATCTGTTCGAATGATAAATTTTTGATTATAAAGATCATCTTGAAATTTTAATACACATTTAACGATTGTAAGCATTTCATGAGCGACAGTAGCGTATTTCTTTTGACTGTCAGTCCATTTGCCAGAATAAAAACGAATTAAACATTCAGTTTTTGTATGGGGATTTATCTGTTTAAGAATTCCACCATACCCAATATTTGAAGCATCTGTCTCAATAATTTTTTGCCAAGTAGGATTAGCAAGCGATGTACATGGTAGTGATTGAACACGAGTTTTTATTAATTTAACCAAATCTGTGTGTGCTTGAGTCCACGGAGTTTTTTGATCTTTCTTTAACCTATCATACAGAGGTGCTAAGTCTCTAGATAGATTCTTATAGAAAGGAGAGATATAATTGAGACTACCAAGAAATCGCTGAAGCTGTTTCTTGTCAGTAATCTCATCAGGGAATTTAGTAGCGAATTCAAGCACTCGCTGAATTGGTTCAATAGAACCTTGACAAATATTGTGACCAAGAAATCTAACATTAGTCTGAAATAGATGCATTTTAGGTTTAGAAATAACCAAACCATTTTGAATGATTATTTGTTTGAAAATATGCAGGTGTTTGAAATGATTTTCGAGGGTATTTGAGAATACAAGGATATCATCAATATACACAATAATAAAATCCATATATGGATTAAAAATATCATTCATTATTTTCTGAAATTCAGAAGGAGCATTTTTTAAACCAAATGGCATTACATTCCATTCGTATTGGCCAAAAGGCACATTAAAAGCAGTTTTATAAGTATGCGTTTTATCAATCTGAATCTGCCAATATCCTGATTTTAAATCGAATTTAGAAAATATGTTCGCATCATAAAGTCTGGAAAGTAAATCGCGTTTATTTGGAATTGGATATCTGATCCATTTTAAAACTTTATTTAGGGGTTTATAATTAATAACTAACCGAGGTACTCCTCGCTCTTTTTCTGCAGCATTGTTTACATAGAAAGCGGTACAAGACCAAGGAGATTTTGAAGGTTTAATGAGACCCTTGTGTAGGAGACTATCAATCTCCTTTTTGCAGAAGTCTACTAACTCTGCATTCATCTGACAGGGTCGGGATTTTGTCGGGATTTTGGCTTCAGTAAAGCCATCCTCATAAGGTAAAGAAACAATGTGTTTTTTACGATTCCAGAAAGCGTTTGGATGATCAGCACAAATATCAAGCATTAGTTGAGAAGAAATATTTTTTATCTTCTCCTGAATTTTAACAGACTTCATAGTATTAGCAATATTGATGCTCATTATTTCTAATTGCAAGAAATTAAGCTGATTTTGTTTCATATTAATAAGAGCATTTATGTCTCTTGTTACAGGTTGAGTAACGAAAGGATAAGAAATAGGCTGATGTTTATACGTAGCCTTGAAGCCATTTGCATCAATATGCGTATAAGGATAGATAGCATTTATAAAAGGCATTCCTAAAATAATAGGAGGATATATTTGATTTTTAACTAAAAAGAAGAAATGAGGAATGCAGACTTTATCACGACAAATATGAGCATTAGGCAGTTTATAATTAATATCAAGCGAATGACCAGTTGCAGATTTTACAAGATGCGTAGTTTTTTGAAAATATTTTGTAGGAATTAATCCTTCTTGAATACAACTAACGTCTGCCCCACTATCAATCATGGCGACATTAGTGATAAAGAATTCCCTGTTCACTAAAATAGTACAATTAATGTACCATTTGTGAGCAGTAACAATCTGCAGCATTCCTAAGAAAGAGTCATTTTTCAGATTTTCAACATTCAATTTTTCTAATTGAAGAGTTTCAATATCTTCTGAATTTTCTGCTTCTTTACTTGGTGAAGCTGTTGCAGAAGTTGGATTTGGAAAACTTTCTTTTTCTTCGAGCTTAGAAAGTCGATGATCAGTAATTATCTGATTTTGTTTTAAAGAAACAATTTGCTTTTTTAGTTTTTCAACTTCGATTTTTAAATCATCAAAAGTGGTATCTCTACCAGGAGTTTTGCTTAAAGCTAATCTTCGATTAACTTCAGCTAGCGAATAAGCCATAGGCTGATTTTCAAAATCGTCTTTTGCAGTGTTAGTAGAAGAAGGAGTAGAGGATTTTTGAGTCGCAAGATGGAGAATTTTTTCACGAAGTTTTTCATCCGTGACATCTTTTAATAATTCAAGCACATTTTCAGCAGTTAAAGTTTTAACATCTAAATCAAGATCCTCAAATTGAGCTTGAATTTTATACATTACCTCTTCACAATTGCAATTGGGTTTGTCACAATCAGCACAATTATTATTCTGATTTAAATCACTATCAGAATTTGGTAATTCAAAATCATTTTCAGAGGTAGAATTGGAATCATAGTCAGAATCAGAAGTATATAGCAAGTTGTAAACCTGATCATGCACTTCATCTGAAAGATTTAAAGTTTTCAGTTTTTGCAATTTGCAGTTTGGAGCTATATGACCATATTGATTGCATTTATAGCACTTAATTTTTGATAAAGGGCGTTTGGAATAATTCTTCGCAAATCTAGTAGATTTACGAAATGATTTTCGAGCTGCACGCTCTTCTTGACTTCTACGACGAGGGTGTTTGGATTTGTACTGATATTTCGAATTCCTCTGGGGTTTTCGAATTAAGGGTTTTTCCATGCCAAATTGTTCACAGAAATCACCCAATTGAGATTTCTCTCGGAGTTTATCAATCTTGATCTGTCTAGCCAGTTTTAACTCATTACAAAGGGCTAGACCTTCTTGAGTACAAGCCATTATCAATTGGCCATAAGTTTTTTCAGAATAAGGGATCGCTCCATACGATCCACGAAGAGTTTTACGAACACGTTCTGCGAATAGAGGAGGAAGACCATCAATGAATTTGGCTTTCCAGTGTTCGTATCTGCTTTCGAGTAAATCCATAACCCGACTGAGAAAGGTATCTTTGTACCATCTGAATTTGCCTAAATGGCGGCATTTTAACCCATTTAGAAGAGTTCGAATATTCTCGTATTGATTAGTGAATCTACCACCGAAATGTTCAATAATAGTCAGCATTAAAGTATAAACAGCATCAGACCTTCCTGCCATTAGAGCGCGGCCAAGATTATCTGTGCCTTCATTGAGATTGATGGCATTATAAATTGCCTGGCATTTAGTATCGTCTAGGAAGTTATCCCACCAACCACGAAGTTGGCCGGTAAACCCAGCAACAATCATTTTGCAGATTGTCTGGTCAGATCTATCATTCCTAGCCGTAGCACGTGTAGCCATACAAATAGTGGCATACATTGACATACGATGGATTAAAATAGAGATTTGGCGGTCGGATAATCCGTCAATATTCCATTCATAGATGGCATCACCATTATAAGAAGTATTTGTAATATTCCAATCCCTTTCCTCTATCAGAACATCTTGAGGAGTAGGACGGGGATAATATGCAGTAGTCATGCGAGGAATGTTGGCATATTTTTTGCCTGGTTGATTTTTCATTATTCCTCGAAGTTTATTTAGTTCTGACGAAAGAACTTCACCCGGGTCATTGGTGGAAGCAATATTGTCAGCAAAATTGGACTCAATAGTTTGAATATTTTCAAAATCCATATTAAGAGGTTGAAGATTAAGACCCTTGAATTTTTTGTCAAAAAGAGTTTCCAATCGTTCCAAAGAAGAAGCCGTTGTGAATCCCTCTATTTCGAGAGGAGGCTGAATGCAAGGTGCAGAAAATATAAAATCCTCATCCTTTTTAACAGATTTGGAGGTTGAAGCCTTATTTGCAGATTCTAACTGGGTACTTAGCTTATTAATTAAAATAATAAGTTCATCGAGTTTAGTATCTAAAGAACCAATATGTTCACCAAGAATTTTTACATAAAGACTTAAATAATTATTTTGAGACATAAGATTATTTATTTCAGAAATCGTGATTTTTCCAATATCATCATGAATGAATTTTTGGAAAGCCGTGAAAGTCATACCCGTATTATTGGGTAATATAAATGAAGATTGAGGAGGATATTTCGATTGAGTAGTCGTACCGTCAGGATGTTGGTAGGATTTCTCAATGAGTTTAACATATGATGGCAAATATGCAGTCATAAACCAAGGAACAAAGAAGATAATTTGATTATGCAGAGCACATGTTTCATAAAATTCTTCAGAAATATTCTGAAGTTCGTCTTTAGAATAGGTTTCAAAGAACCATGTTCTAAAGGGTTGCCATTTTTCAGCAAAAAAGTCTTTTTGAATATATTTTCTGGCTGGAGAGCCAGGACTAAAATCAATAATTTGTTTAAACATATTTAAACAGAATTTATATCAAAATCCATCTCCGAAGGAGTAGGGTTTTCATTTTTGAAATCTTGAACAATATTCGTTTTAGGATTGATTTTTATTTTTTCAACATTCCTAGAAGAAGTAGGAAGATCAGCAGAATTTATCGTATGCAAAGATGCAGCGCGATTCCTAGCTGGACCGTAAACTGGTGCAGAAGGTTCTATTGGAGAAATATGCTGAATTTGAGGTAATTTTCTTGGAATAGAGAAAGAGTTTCGATAGACAGGAAGACTATTGTCAAACTGTAGACAAATCTGTCCATCAGAGTTTTGAGTTACATGAGTTAACTCAGAGTTTGTTGCTTCATCCGCCAATTGTTTTGGAGAAGTAACAGAGTTTAAGATCCAAGTCTGAGGGAAATCAATTTCATCCCATCGAATTGGTCTTCGAGTTGTTATTTTAGATTTAATAAAATTAGTCTCAATAAGTAGAGTACAATCAGAATTATTATCCATCAATTTACAACGAGGATTTAAAGTAGATAACAAGCGATAATATATGCGGTAAGATAAACCAATAAGCTCAGATCCAGGAGCATAATTATAACCATGAGTTTTAATATTTAGAGTTAAAGCATGAAGAATATTAACATCAGTTAATGATAACAATAGATTAGGCTGAGTATTAAAATAAACAGGACCATAAGCAAGAGTTGACTCTATAGATCCCATAAGCGATTTGCGGAAATTTAAATTTCTAGCATCTCGTAGAGCTGCTAAAAATGTTTCCGGAAGACCCTTTAAAGTTAAAGGCCGGAAAACAATTTGAACTAAGCCAATATGCATATAATTAAAATTGCGTTTAAAAATATCTACATCACGTTTATTCAGTAATTGAATAGTTTGTTCATTAGCGTTTAGAGCAAGTGATTGCTCAGTTGTTTTGATAATCTGTTTGTGTTTAATTTTATCAAAAAATCCGTATTCATAAACAATTTTTAAATCAACCTTTGGAATAGTCCATTTATTCAGTAAATTTAAGTCTTGAGGTAAATCTACCTCTTCGAGTTTAGTACTTTTCGTACTAACCTCTCCCATATCCATAGTTTTTAAACTTTATGTTCATACTAGTCGTTGTTCACCGTCTCTAGTATATGACTTGAGCTTATAGCCGATATTATTACTTGGTCTGGTAGGCTGAGCGGCATACCCGGCTGGGGTATGCCGCTCAGCCTACCAGACCAAGTAATAATATCGGCTATAATATAACATAACATAATATAATATAATATAATATAATATAATATAATATAATATAATATAATATAATATAATATAATATAATATAATATAATATAATATAATATAATATAATATAATATAATATAATATAATATAATATAATATAATATAATATAATATAATAAAATATAATATAATATAATATAATATAATATAATATAATATAATATAACATAATATAATATAATATAGTATAATATAATATAATATAATATAGTATAGTATAATATAATATAATATAATATAGTATAGTATAGTAGAATATAATATATTATAGTATAGTATAATATAATATAGTATAGTATAGTATAGTATAGTATAATATAATATAGTATAGTATAGTATAATATAATATAATATAGTATAGTATAAATTTCCATTTCTTGATATCAACTATAAATTACCAAATACTCATATATGTCGAGATAAAGTCTGCATTCCACATTTCTTCTTTTTAGTAAAAAATCAGTTACACCCTCCTATTATCTTAGGAACACCTTTTATAAATGCTATTTATCCTTATACACATATTGATGTAAATGGTTTTAAGGCTACTTATAAGAATAAACAAATCTCTTATCCTTTTGTTACTAATCCTGTAACAAGGGATATAAATGCCCTTATCAGTATGAAACAAAAGAAAACTATTTTTTTACAATTAGAACTAATGAGTATTAATATTTTTGATACTTTAAAATCAGTGAAAGTTCAAGAAAAAATAAAAATAATTTCTAATCAATTGATTCTTGATATTTGTGTGGATCATCCAAATGCTTTCTGGAACCAAAAGAAGCATATTGTTTCTCTTCCTTATGAAAATGATTTCAGTGAAGAAAAAATTCCAACAAAATCTCGACCCTGTCAAATGAATACAGAGTTAGTAGAATTTTGTAAGACAGAAATTGATAGTCTTCTGCAAAAGGGTCTTATAAAACCTTCAAAATCCCCTTGGTCTTGTACTGCTTTTATGTCAATAACGCTGTTGAAAAAGAACGAGGAGTAACTCGACTAGTTATAAACTATAAACCTCTGAATAAAGTTTTAAAATGGATTTGATATCCTATACCGAATAAAAAAGACTTACTTTCAAGATTATATGATGCTAATATATTCTCTACATTTGATTTAAAATCTGGGTATTGACAAATTCAAATTGATAAAGAACATACTTATAGAACTGTTTTTAATTTTCCTTTTGGATAGTATGAATGGAATGTTATGCCATTTGGTTTAAAGAATGCTCCCTCTGAATTTCAAAAAATTATGAATGACATTTTTAATCCCTATATGGACTTTATCATTGTCTATATTGATGATATTTTATTATTCTCAAAAACCCTTGAATCTCATTTTAAACATATGCAGACGTTTAAACAAATAATTATTCAAAATGGCTTGATCATCTCCAAACCAAAGATAAGTTTATTCCAGACAAATATTAGATTTTTAGGACATAATATTTCTCAAGGTTCTATTGAGCCTATACAACGAGTTCTAGAATTTGCTAAAAAAATCCCTGATATTATTACTGATAAAAAATAACTTCAAAGGTTACTCGGTAGTCTTAACTATATTTCCCCTTTTTATGAAAATCTGTCTAGAGATGTAGCTCTTTTGTATGATAGATTAAAAAAGGATCACAAAACTCCTTGGACTCAAATCCACACTGATTATGTAAAATTAATTAAGAACCGAGTTCAAACTCTTCCTTGTACATCTCTTGCAAACCCTAACTAGTTGAAAATCATTGAAACTGATGCTTCTAATATTGGGTATGGATACTTAAACAGGTTAATCCCCATACAAAAACATAATGTTTGATTTTATTTTATTCTGGTAAATGGACTGAAAGTCAGAAAAAAGACGCCACAGTAGCCCATGAAATGTTAACTATTGTAAAATGTGTTTTAAAATTCCAAGATGATTTGTATAACCAAAAATTTATAATTAGAACTGATGCTCAATCTGTTAAATTTATGTTTAACAAAGACTTTAAACATGATGCCTCTAAATTAATATTTGCGCGATGGCAAGCTCAATAGCCCCTTTTGATTATGAAATACAATATAAAAAGGGTAGTGAAAATTCTTTGCCTGATTTTCTATCTCGGGAATATCTAACATGAATTTTTACACATACTTCCTCCCTGAGAAAACTATAATTACTATTATTAAATGCATTCCTTTAAACGAAGATATTCATTTTCTTATCTTAGAAAATCTAATTCGTAGCCTAATAGAAGAAGATTTATTCCTTAACCACAACGAATTCCTTGAAATGAAATTTATTGGTTTGATATTGACTTAAGTGATTAATATTTACAGATATAATGAAGTTGTTTCTACACTTCTTCTCTGAAAAGCTCTTAATCACCTTTATAAAAGCAGTTCCTCTAAATATGGATTTACACATGCTCATACTTCGGAAAGTCATTGATGATCTTATCACAAAGGACACACTTTATGAAGATCTCTCTGAATATATGTCATGGTATACTAATCAAATTCCTGATTATTGATGCAGTATGGATCCTCCTTGGCAAATAGCCAAAGGAAGAGGACGAGGTGGAAGGAGTCAAAACTCTTAAAATCAAGGAGGACGAACAAACCCTTCATATTTTGATCGAAGAAATTCTGTATATAGCTCTGCAAGTTCTAATTTTCCTATATTACAACGAGGAAATAGAACTTTAATTAATTCAAAAATTCCTCAAGATGAATCATCATCATCCAAAACTCTGAATATTGGCTCTTCTGTACATTTAGAAGATATTCTTGAAAATCATCCGTTATATAAACAACTACAATCTTATCTATCAGATCAACAAAAAACTGCAGATTCTTTTGCGTCCATAGTTCAAGAAAATTCTGAAGATAAGCCTTCATATGAAAAATTGGATGCTAGAGAACTTATATTATATATTGAAAATCAGCATATTCTTGGACAAGAAAATTCTGAAGAAGCATGGCGAATACTCAAAAATTATTTTACTGCCAACGTATATTTTACTGGCGAATCATACAAAACCCGGACTTATTATGAACACATATTAGTGCAAACATTCAGTGCAACCTTTGATCATAGCATCCTTGGAGAAACTACCCCTGGAGTGCATGGATACTCCAAAATGGTAATTAAAAAACTTATTCCTATTGAAGAATGGGGTATTTCGTCAATGACTCAACGATCTATGCCAATGGGGCCAATGGGACAAACACTTGCCAATTTCAGCTACTGGGATTATATTAAAGTCTTTTCTCAAGTATTATATTATAATAATTATAAGCACAAACACACTTGGTTTATAAAAATTTGTGCTAAAGTATATGAAAAGCCTATTCCAAATTGGTTTATTCAATGGTGGACTCAACATGGACCTACGGTCAAAATATTACCTCCAGAATATTCTTCTCTGTACTATTCATGGAAAAATCCTCCCCTTTCTTAATAGAATTATATCGTTCAGATCATATTTGTAAAATCAATACTATCGATCAGATATATTTCTACATAGAATTCTCTATCCCTTGGATCCATCGATGGTCCATAGAAATAGGCTATGACACTCAACAAATTCCTGCCTTATACCGAATAGTCTATTGTAATTTCTGGAACAAATTGCTTCGAAAAGATCCAGAGACTAAACTCACCTATGGTCATGATCAAAGGGAGGAAATAATCAAGAAAATTGCTGAATATGAAAAAACTCCCAAAAAATCAATTTTGGTTGAAGAAAAAAGTCTTAACTATGTTTCTAGAAGAATATTTGCACATGACGGGAATAAAATGCAAATGATAGAAGAATATTTATCATAAGTCAGAGATAAATTACTTCAAACTGTTGAGCAAAATTTAGACATCTCAATGAATAGTACCGAAGCATATACTGAAGATATTACCGATTCTCAACCTTCGGAAATTCTGATAGAAGAGGAAGAAATTGAAAAAGCTGAAGCATTCATCAAGAAATGGAAAGGAAAAGACAAGATATGACTGTTTGATAAAGACCCCTCTAATTTTTCCTTTTTTGTAATAGTAAAATCACTGTACACAGGGACCCATCCATTACTGTGCAAGATTCCCTTTTTTATTATTTATAGACGCCTTATTCTTGTGAAGAGGCAGGAGTTCAGAAGTTCTCTCCTTTTGTTTTCTAAAAACTCTCTCTCTCTCTTTGTAACATATTCAAGAATTAAATAAAGAAGAAGCTACTGTTTACTACTATTTCAGTCTGGTTCTCAAAAAATCAGGTACATATTTCTTTCTTACTTGTGTACATTTAAATAAACTTTTACCCTACCCAGCCGTGACTATGTCCTGCTGAAAGGTTTCTTATATCTATGTTGAAGATCTAACTTTGCTGACATGTTAACTATGAAAGCTCCAGACTCTATCAAAATATAAAAGAATCTTTCTAATTTCTTGACTTGGTTCCAAAATGGAGGTACAGTTGAGTTCAATACACTTATGTTAGCCTTGTCTCTGTGACTCCGTCTAGTAAGTTGTGTCTCTCTAGCCCATTGTGTCGTTAAGAAAAGGGCGAATTCTGCACAATTAGAACTTCTAGACACATAGGTTTAACATAAGGTTATTAAATCTCTGACAGGACCCATGTTTGGGTAAAATAGCACATACAGTCATTAAACTATTTAAGATTCTTTTCTATTTTGGTTGGTGCTTTGGTTCGGTCTTCCGACTTTGGCTTAATCCGATATTATTATATGGTCTCGTAGGCTGAGTGGCATACCCCAGCCTAAGAGAAATATAATATAATACAATATAATATAATACAATATAATATAATATAATATAATATAATATAATATAATATAATATAATATAATATAATATAATATAATATAATATAATATAATATAATATAATATAATATAATATAATATAATATAATATAACATAACATAATATAATATAATATAATATAATATAATATAATATAATATAATATAATATAATATAATATAATATAATATAATATAATATAATATAATATAATATAATATAATATAATATAATATAATATAATATAATATAATATAATATAATAATAAAAACTAACCTTTAAAAATATAACGTTACTTGAAATCGCAAATCGTTGAGTGAGTAGTTGGAAGGATTGACGAGCCTATTTCATGATGACTACCCTATAAATGAGAATGACTTGTTGTCATAATTTTAACTATGCAAATAGCATTGCATTAATGTTGAAGTGATCAAAAATAACTCAATCTTCCAACCATCTCATCTTAGTCAGGTGCGGGCCACGTCCAATTTGTGTGGTGCTTGCTTCTCCGGGACTCAGTAAAGTTGACGCAGAATAGGTAAAATTAGGTATACAAAAGTATGTATATAATATATGAATAATGCACCCACTACAACAAATAAAATCTGATTGAAATCGAATGATATCGGTACCATAAAAATTATGGAAACGTTATCGTGACTTGAAATCGCAAATCGATGGGTGAGTAGTTGGAAGTATTGACGAACCTATATCATGATGCCTACCCTATAAATGAGAATGACTTCTTGTCATAATTTAAACTATGCAAATTGCATTGCATTAATGTTGAAGTGACCAAAAATAACTCAATCTCCAACCATCTCATCTTAGTCAGGTGCGGAATATTTTCCTTGAGAACAAGGGAGGTTGTGGGTGCTCACTTAGTTTAGGTAAAAAATTTTCATGCAAGCGAGAGTTGAACCCACATCCCTCGAGGGATCATGAAGGTGCTTAGCTTTCAAACCAAAGCCAAAGCACCGAACAACCATTTTACTTTTGTGGTGCTTAACAATTCATCAATAACCAATATTACTATATTATCCGTAGAAACAATGACGTGATGAGTTAATGTTATAATATTTCATTTCATTATGTAACAAATTAAAATGATCATATAAATATAGTACATCGTTTTGAATGTTCTATTGGACTTGAATTAAAATGTATAAAGTAACTCAAAAGTGTTAAAGAGGTAGTAGTTGAAAGAGCAGTCGGATACAATTAACTTGATAGGTCATAAGGATAACCAATATGTTGCTTGTCAAACGCCATCATTTTGTAAGGCCATCACGATGGATGTGACAAATCAACCCGTCCAAGTTGCTCTTTTCAAGTTTGAGCAAGGAGCTTGCATAAAGTCGAATTGCTCAAAAATCAACATGGTAAGTGACTACATAGAAAAAAATAATTATATAATATACCACACCATTATGCATTTTCCAATTGCAGTGGACGAAATCGGTATTAAAGAAAAAAAAACTAATAGTACACATCTTTTAAAAAAAATAGAAATTGCAAGTTGTTGTTTGAGTAGTGGGAAGCATTGAGAACCCTATGCCATGATGCCTCCTCCCTCCAAAATCGCAGTGACCTAATTACATAATCTTTTTCAATGTGAATACATTAAAATGAAGCGACCAAAAATAACTCAATCGTCCATGCAACTCTTCTTATGCGGGATGGCTCTTGCTAATCCGTAATTAAAATGATCATATAAATATACTATAACGTTACGTATTATCTATTTGACCTGAATAGAATCTATGTAACAAATAGTGACTTAATAAAATACAGATAGTGAGAACTAAGAGGAAGTAGTTGAGTGAGTACTTGATACAATTAATTTGGCTTAAGTAGGTCAAAATGATGACCCTATATCTTATTTTTTCAAAATGTAGCTGTGTGTATGTCCATTAAGACGGATTTTCTATTTAAACTTGTCCAAGTTGCCCTTCTCAAGTTTGATGAAGGAGCCTGTAAATCTATTTTACATGAATGAAACAAAATCTACATGAAGATACCCTTGGTAAAAATTGACTCGAAAACAACATGGTAAATGACAATGAGCATAAGTATAGCAAATTTTTTTGGATTGGTAAATGACAATGTATACGACTAATACTTCTCAATTTATTAATAATTGTAATGTTGAGGAGTTGTTGCTTTGCGTGTTCTAGGAGTATTGACGCGTATGTAACAAAAACGTTTATATTTTTTTAATTAAATTAAATGCTACATGTTGTTGTTTGTTACTTAACTCTCGAACGTCTCATGAATTAGGTCTCAACTATGTTTCCTAGGTTAATGAGTAGTTCTAAATGAATCAGGACATAATGTTCAATGTTAGCCCGACTATAAGCCATAGAGTAAAAATAAAGGAACCTTTAGAGGCAGGAACATCAATCACATAAATAATCAATATTTAACAACTTGAAGAGAAGAAATGTCACCTTTAATAAATTAAATCAGCTGTTAATTATTCACCCACTAGGAAGAAAAGTAACCCCACACACAAACCTAACCATCCCAAGCACCCCAACACCTACCCCACCCATCCACACTACAGGCGGTCTTCTTTCAGGACCTTCTGGTAGATGTCAAATGCCTTTGTTAGGGGCATCGGTTCATAAAGCAAGAAAAAATCAATCCACTCATCTTTCTCCTTGTCCATGAGGATTTGAATATTTTGGTCATCTCATCTTCAAAGACATCGCATTGATTTTTTTTTTCGAGTATAGCTTCTCCGGGACTTTAGGAGACTTGGTTTGCTCTATAGAGTTTTTCTCGTGAAACTTGAGGGTGTTCTATCTATTATAGTTGCGGATGAAGTTAAAAGTGCGAGAAAAGGCTAAGAATTTTTAGAGATGCTCAGAGATGCAGTATCACAAACAAATTAGGATAAGATAAGGAGATATAGATATTGTAGGTAACCTTTATATATATAGTGCCTAATATAAGGTAGGGATCTCAATGTATATGCTATTTTATCGTGCCTATCATATTACACACGTTTGTACAGTTACGTGAAGTCTTTGTATGAAACGATTTTGCTTGTAAAGTTAGATTTGAAACCTTGGTGCTTTATTTTGTTAAGGAATACGTCCAACAATTGCATAGAAAAGAACATCATAATAATAAAATATTAGAAATACATTCAAAAATTGGCTACATAAAGGATTTATTCGTTTAAACAACTACTACGAATGAAAAACAACCAATACATCACCGAGGCAGGGAAATATGGGGGGGGTGTGGTGGCAATAGTGATGGAGAGGGTGATGAACTAGGCGTTGAAGAAGCCGACGAAGGTGGGAAAAATGAAACACTAGGATCAATGCCTAATCCTACAAATATAGCACTCATCCTAGTATGCAAAGCATCGACTTGTATATCCAACGTCGCATTGTAGATTTCCAGCAATCCAAGCTTCTCTTGAATCAAATCGATGCGTGCATATAATTGTTGGTGAAGACCATCCAACTTGCCACCAATGTCCATTAGTTTCGCATTAATCCTATCGATTGTGTCCTAGAGATAAGAAAAATTATAGGTTAGTGTTGCAACATGTTAGCAAGTATTGAATGAATAACTAAATATTGAGATTTATTTTTACCATTGAACTTATAAATTAGTTAAGCAATGCTTAAGTATTATTTAACACAAGAGAACCTTTAAATAGAACTCACCCACTTGAAATTGATATTCAATGCTGATGAAGCTATTTAAACGACCTAGGTATAATTAAATTGTTATCTTTTCAATGCTAATTCTATGAATCCTTATTTATTTTGAATAACATTCTTATCTTTCCAATGCAAATTCTTTGAATGTTCTCCTTATTTTCATTTCAATAATAATTTTGTTGTGTCTTACATGTGCCACTAAGGAAAATATTTTTTAGTTATGTTAATAAATTAAATGACAAGTTATTCATTAAAATTCGACATTTGTAATTTTAAATATCGTTCGACTAACAAATAGCTAGTGTCACTCTGAAGACTGGAAATTGCATTACTTTAAAAACCTAAATTAATTAAAAACATAAACTAATGCTCATAACATTGGAACCCAATTTATACCGTGAGTTTTCATACTTCAGTGATTTTGCGGAAGCAAAGTAGTACTGCTCTGCATGGGTGAGTTATTAATTAAACAAAAATCAGTAGGAGCAAATATAGATATTCTTCATTAATAAAAACAAAACTAGGTACTTAGACTACAACCAATGAAAACTAATCCTTACAAAATACTACATACAACAAAAACTACTAGATAAAAAGTACTACATAAAATTTCATATTATTTTTTTAAAAAAACACGCTTAATTATTATTGTTATTATTATTATTACTATTCCCGTTATCTTCTGGAGGTCCATTGGGAAGATGACCAGCAATTCTACGCATCTCCCTAATCAGCCTCGCTCTAGTGGCGGCCAACTCTTAGCGTAAATCATGCACTATCCTCTGTAGATCCCTGACCGCGTTCATCAACACAGTCGCGTGCCATACTGAATCTACCATTGCTACATAATAGATGAACAAAAACTTTAGCACATTAAAAAAAATTGACATCTAAAATCTAAATTGGTCATGCAATATGAATTAAATATTACCCAGGTAATATTTAGAATGCAAAACTTAAATCTAAAATATTGTTTCAAATAGTATCCCCTATTATTAATGAAAAATTAAAAAAATACAAAGTATACAAGAAAAGAAAGTCAGTTTAACACTTGGCATGTTAAGAGAAGGAAAAATAAATTACTTCAACTCACATATAGGGTTATGTTTGCTGGAAAGAATTATTTTTTTTTTCGAAAAAGAGTTCTTTGCAATTGTTGAGGAGAAGGTGAGTGGTTTAGTAAACTGGTGACCCCTATTTATATAGTGGATAATGGATAGTTGAGTTGAGGTATTTGTAGTACGTGTTTGGCAGTGATAACTTAGAAGTTGGGGATATAGTTGAAGTTGCAATTGTGTTTGTTCATGAATATAAATTAGAGTTGTTTTAAAGTTATTGTGATAAACTAGCTTCTAGAATGTAAATTTAGGGTACATGAACATAAAGTAAAGAATTTTTAAATTTATCATGCCCAACCACTAACATAGGAAATTGATGCCTTATATAATCAAATAATTTCAAAACACCAAAAACCCATATTAAAGGCACAACTATTTGTGTTTAATATTTCAGTTGACAATTTGTTTTGATGAACAAAAAAATATTGAAATTGCATTAAATATGAGGTGCCCCTATAGCATGCATGGCTTGGGAAAATCTCAAGTATTTATTACCTAAACTAAATGGTTGCTGATAGAGATGACTGAATTAATTAAGTATAGTACTAAATCAGATTTCAATGGAAGATTAAGGGTTAGTAGGAAAATATAGCACCTGACTGACTGTACCCAACCTACTGGACCCTTTGTTTCTAACAATGTGATTTGATGTTTGGGAATGCAGTGGGGAAAAGTAAAGAACAGGTTCTAATAAGGTGAACGCAATAGCTTCATTAATCTTCAAATTACAGTAATCTTTCATTATCTAGGGGCGAAAGTGTGGTATGAATGCATAGATTATTATCAGTGACCAAATGCACAAGTAAACAGCGAAGAAAACTATCTAATACGTGAATTCGATCGGATAAATCCAATAATTTTTCTTCAATTTCTTCATGATATGGTAGAGCTTCAACTCTTTCCTCTAATTTTTCTAGGCTCGTGCATATCGGATCGACAACGTTCTTTTTCAAACTAGTAAGTAAGCAAATTTCACGATGAGTTATTGTGACAAGGCAAAAAGATAGGGAAAATAGAATATATTAATGCCAGTACATACCTTAGGTAAAGTTCCTTTAGAAGATGATAAAAAATGGACTGGTACGTCTAAAATGAAAGCATCATTACCTTTAAATAGCGCAAGCAAATTAGATTTCTATTCAAATTCTGATAACCACTTTCCTCCATATTGCAAAGTATAGGTTTCACTCAAAAAGTTTGAAAATATCACCATTTCCCTCCTATGACTTAATAGGATCACGTTCATAGACCCTAAATTGTAGACTTGTCAATCGTCTTAATACGAACGCATGTATATTCGGGCTCGTTTTTCTCTGGCCAAGGATTTGAAAAGTATTTCTTGGTCGATCTTTGATTTCACAGTATTATGAATTTACTTAACGAAACCATATATTTAAGCAATAACATGCGTATAATGAAATTTTTTACTACATTTCGAACGTACTTGTCAAACAAAATGAAATTAAACAACCATAACATTGAAACTACAACAGAACAATTTTATTAGTCATTAACTTGTCAAAAGGAAACCACACAAAAACTATTAACTATTTAATCCTGGGCGTAGGGTGCTAAGATACCCACTTTACTAGGGGAGTAAAAGGGGGATGATATCATTGTCATCAAGACCTGAAGCATAGGTCGTTGCCCTCAACAACGCCTCAAAACTATCTACTTTTTGATGAATTTGATCTTATTGTGCCAGTATGACGTCCATCTTAGAGACAAGGTCAATGCAAAGAAAGTGTAGATCAACTAAAAGGTCCTTCGTCATCTTCTCCATCAGTGCATTCGCATACTTCTCGCAGATTTTTTCTTCCATTTCTGTACAAACCAAAAAAAAGTCACATTATTGATGAAGACAAAATAATAATCCAAAATAAATATTTAACATCAACACATAATAGAGAGAAGATAAGCGTTTGGTAATTGAATAATTAACCTTTTCAATTCTTTCCTGTTTAACCAAGATTACACTAAACGGAAACTATAAGTTTGGGTGTTCTGAAATGTGTAAAGACTAATTTTGTGCTAATGCTAATGTCATTTAAATAGCTCTTTGTCCAAGTAAAAGATCATTGATCAATAGTTGCATCCATGTGTTGGGTTGCAACCCTTTTGAACGTTGGAAACGATTGATGAACCAAAATTATTACTTCTACTTTAGTGAGTGAAAAATAGGTTTTTTTTAAACATGAAAATAACTTCACTATTCAGAAATTAATTCTTTTTGTAAAAAAATATAATTTATGATTCACTTATAGAAGTTATATTTTTTATACTAAAATTAATAAACAACTCCAATTTATATTCATATCTATATCTATGAATAGTGACTCTAATTCCAAGTCCAACCATTAATTTCTTTTTCTAGAGAAACTGCTTATTAAAATTAGGTTAGGGTTTTTAATGTAGGTGCATGCATGACTTAAATGAAGGGACTCTTTTTCAATCGATGGCTATGGCATCATTACTTTTGCATTGGATAGGCAACCATGTCATTTCCCAAGACAGCATTAGACAGTGTCACGCATGCCTAATGTAATAGCACTGCAGCCATCCTTTCGAGTCACTATTCTAAGTCCTTCCAAATCTATCCAAAATCTTTCATGTGATACGGAACCCCATGTAATAATAGCCTCTCTTCGCATAGTATGATAAAGTAGTAATTAACAGAACAAAAGTTAGCAAGTACAAATGGTTTGGTGTTTAAGAAGTCAGTAGTAAATTGTTTAAATAAAAAATTATGCTTAGCTAAATAATATAATAATATATAAAATAATTATAACATCCGGGATTCTTAAACTAATATCTCTACCCCACTGTGCATTTACGCAATAATTTTACTAATTTTATTTTGGTGCACGGTCTATGTACTTTTTCCTACAGCAATCACGTAACCTTTACTTGTTGTAGCAGTTTATCAATTTATCATCTTAAAGAAATGAAAGACCTATGACAACAGAAAAGTCACCTGATGGTGCAAATTGTAAATACATCGACGGTGCACCAAACTGTAATACCTCATATTTCCCTAGCCTAAATTAACCCTCAGTACATGGGTTATCCTAAATAAAATTTTTTGATTACTAAGTAATTTTCAGATTTGAGTCTTCCATTGCCTAGGAAATTTGATTAGCTTTCCAATGATATATAATTCGCCTAAATCCGACAACTGGGTAAGAAGTTATGATAATTTTAAGTTTCAATCGTTAAACTTCGTCATTCAGGTCAGTAGCGCATCACAAAGTGTGTCAAAATAGTAGTTGTCAATTTCCAGTATTGTTTCGTGATATTAGTGCATCACGCCATAGACTTAGTTCACAATTGTCAATTTCTAGTATACCAATGTGATATCACCGCATCGCGGTGCACTCCCAGTTCATAAACAAAGTGGAAATGCTGTAATACCCCAGAAAATTTTCTTCGTAAAGATTTCATGAGAAACGTATCGAGTTCTATGCTTTAGAGCTATCCATAAATTTTTTGTGTAGTATTTCTAAGACATTGACCTACAATTGCGTAGAGTATCGGATAAGCTTTCCAACGATATGTAGATCATCAAAAACGGATACTCAAGCGATGAGTTACGATCATTCTGATCGAATTACGACCATTCCGATCAAACTGTGAACAGTAAAACGTGCAGGAAAAAAAGTACTGAGACCTGGCGTATTTTTGCTCAAACTTTAAACGATTATAACTCCTTGTGCATAATGATCTGGGTGATATACTATATATCAACGGAAATATATGAGAGTCCTCTTTCTAATGAAATTGGTTTAATCCAATTTGGATATCGAAGTAAAACGTTATGGTTAATCTACTTTAGACTATCAAAACAGTCCACAAAAGGACAGATTCAAGAATTATTTGATTTTTAGGGGCATTTTGGTCATTCTCCCTCACCCAAAATCCATTCAAACCCGATATTAAAGCTTATTAGAAGCATTATATGTTATATTTCATCAAATTCCCTCAAGAAGAAAACCCTAAGCTCCTACATCCAACTTCAAGAACCTCCAAAGTTCACCATTAATTCTGCAAATTTATTCAAGATTCCAAGTTACTAGTTCAAGAACTCCAAGAACCATCATTCAAAGGCACGATTAACATCTCAAAAATGAGTATCGATCTAAAGTTCATCATTCAAGGTATGTGGAGTTTTTCAACAAGAACTCTCTTTCGTTCTTGTGCCCAAAAGTAATTTTCTTTACAAAGGCATAATTTTTATTTGATTTTTTATGAATTTGAAGCATGAACCCATATCTTATGATAATTATTATGAAATCTTGATGTTTATGATTTTGAAATATGAATTTACATGTGTGGTGATATAAAGTATGAATCTTGAACAATATTTATCATGATTTTGACATTTGGGTTGCGAACCCTATTTGAAATTATGTTTTTGAGAAAATGTGTGTTATAAGCACGTTCATGTTGAATATTTGAGATGTTTTGAATGATTTGACCTTTTGATCGTGAATGAGTTATTTTAAACTCGAATATGAAAGAAATCCACGTTTTTATTGATTATGAAAAAGGGGTAGAAAATTGGCTCCCGATAAAAATTGTTGAAGTGTTTATTGTGGATTTTCTTTAATGTGAGCTTGAGGCTGATTTAAACTTCTGAGCTAAGTCTGGGAGTAATCTTTAGCATCGAGTGGGAGGTATAAAGTGACCTTACTTCCCTAGAACTATGTTCCCCTATAGGATGTGAGCCTGAGGCTGATTTATATAGTGATCACTAGTATTTTTGAATTGATACTGGAAGTCCTACTCCAATGGCAAGGATAGAACGGCTCTTCCCAACGTGGGTTGTATGTTGGACTCCATGTAGCTCACATGGTTTATGTCAGTTATAGGATCTCCCAATGTGTGTGTGTACTCTTCTATCTGAGATGAAAACATATTTACTTAAAAGGCTGAGTTTGAGAAAGTCATTATTCTTAAAAGATTTAAGGAATATATTTTAATGAGAATTGACATGAGATTTGATTGTTTTGATGATTTGAAATTGAGATGAAAGTGAATTGAGAACGTATTTTAATGACTCACTTGTTTTACTTTACGTGTATTATTCATCCATGATTTTGTTGATTTAATTTGAGCTAAGTGAGTCATCTATATTAGCATGCATAATTTTATAAACTGTGATGATATTAAGATATTATTTTATATATTCATTGCACCCCCATATGCTCGTTATTTTTCCATAGTACTGACCCACATATTCGTATGTGGGCTACATTTTCTCGGAATGTAGGTACAATGTATAGTTGTACCTTCAGATCCAGTCAGTTTATGGTATCCAGTCAGCAGGTGATGAGTCCTTTTGATTCAAGGGTTTGGGTTAGTTATGTAGAGTTTATAGTGTTGTATTTTATTTATGCAGTCGTATTGAGTTGGGGTAGTCGGGAGTCATGACCCGGCTACCTACAATTAGTACTAGTAGAGGCTTCATAGACAGTCAGTAGAAGTTGATGTATTTTATTTCAATTTTGGTTGTAAAGGCAGAATTGTAATCTTGTAAAATTCTATTTTTGTATCGATCAGATTCAGAAAAGAGTTAATTTCTGCTAATTTGTATGGATTTGTATTTTTATTCAGTTGCTTATGAGTTATACTAGTATAAGGGTTAGCTTGGGGTCACTTGTGACCTTAAGCATCGTGTGACATCTCGGGACCCGATTTCGGGGCGTTACAAACTTGGTATCAGAGAACAGAGTTCAAGTGTCCTAGGGTATCTATGAAGTCGTGTCTAGTAGATTCTTGCGGAATAGTACAGAGACATCTGTACTTTTCTTCGAGAGGCTACAGGGCATTTAGGAAATATTTCACTTCTTTCAAGTCTAAGATTATGCTATAAATAGGTTCTCCAAGAAGCTTATATAGATTCTCATCTTACTCTATTCTGGCCAACTCTGCCTCATTTTCAAGGTATCAGAAATAGTTAAGCTTAATTCTCTGTAGATAGTTATGGGATTGTAAGAGAGCTAGAAAGTATCCTGTCAGTGTTTTTGAGTTCCAAAGATTGAAGTACTTTATTCATGTTCATAAAAGTCGTGAACTAAGCCTAGGTTAGGTGTGCTTTTAGATTCCCCCTCAGAATCTACAATGTTAATTTATACTTCTCCCTCTATGTATTATTTTTGAGATAACATAATTCGCAAGCTCCAGTTCTTCCCCAGGTAATGCTTCTATATTTTCTAGAAGAAATTTCAAAAGTTACACAAAGGGCTTGAGAGGAGCTCTCTAGTGTGTTAAGTTCCTTAAATTGAAAGCTATGCCCTCATTCTTATGAGTTATTTAATTAAGATAGAGTAAGGTGTATTCTTAGATCGTTGAATGTTGTGTGTCAAGTTTCTATCTCTTGTATTATGTAATCTTGTTATCATTATGTTTGTGAAAAATCAAAGTCTAGTGAAGCTGTGTGGGACTCTTTAGATTCACTAGCACAACTGCTTTGTTATTCATCTCAATTTTTTTTTCAAAACTCATATTCAAAGCCTAGTGGAGCCGTGTGCGGCCTATTTCAATCCACTAGCAACTTGTAGTTCATCTTGTTCCTTGTGCTGGCGGAAAATGTGGGATGTGGAGGTGTAGTAGTAAGAAGGATGGTAAGTGTGATTTATTGAGCATAAGTATAGCGAAATCCCTTTTTGCATGCAATTGGGTTAATAGGAAGTGATATAGTTTGTTCTAGGTATGAAACGGGTTTTGACGGTATTTATATGACAGAGAGTATAGGTTAGTGATGGAAGTACTCGGTGGGTAAGTGTTGTTAATCTAGGCGCTCTCCAGATTGCAAGAGGAAGTTAAGTTAAGAAGTAAAGCGCTACGAACTAAGCTAAGTTGTGTATGAAGGATAGATAATAGTGACGAGTGTAAGAAGGATGTGTTAATGGATTGTGAATAAGATAAGCTATATGATTATGACCAATTATTATTGCTATGAAGTTTAAATGGGCTAGTATTTGTTGAGGATTGTTTTGTAGTTTCTAAGTGGAAATTTCGTGTGAAAAGTTTTAAGTTTCATTGTGTGCTAAAAGTTAAGTTTGAATGATTGGTGATCATGAAGGTGACTGTGATGATTTCTTGATTAATGGTATTAGTTACTAGGAAGTGATCTAGTAGGCTTGAATAGTAGATATAAGAGCCTAAGTTTGGTTGATTCGTGATTATGTTTGATGTTATGTTTATGATGAGAAAGTTCACCCAAGATATTATGGGACTGCTTTAATTTCGAGGATTAGTGTATGATTGTAATGGTTGAGCTTCTTAGATGTGATTTTGATTCTTATGGTTTAGAAATATAAGTTTACAAGCGTGATTTTAATAAGCGATGCCAGAGGTAGTGTGGTCCGTTAAGGATGAGAAAAATTTGAGTTGAGCGTTGACTCTAAGATTGAAATTCCGAAGTTGAGTTGAAAGCGTTGAAGCTCTAGATGGTGTATGCTTATTTTGAGCTAAGTGGTAATGTGAAGTAAGATTGAGATTAATCTTTCATGTATATTGTGGTTAGTTGAAGTTTTAAGTGGTTATATTGAGGTATTATGGTGTACATGTTTTAGATTCTGGAAGCTAGTTATGCTTCAATTCGTAAACTTCTACTAAACGATCTTTACTTTCCAAGTATTCTGGCTCAGTCAATCAGAATCATATAGTGTACCTTATCATTTATCATTCATCATGTTACCCAAGGATCTCAGGAATGAAATCATTTCCATACGGAACATCTCATTAGTTACGAGTATACCTCTATTCGTGCGTCATGCATATAAGCTAATTCATAGGTGCCCCCTACACAGTCTTAGTGACCCTGTGAAATAAGTGTTGTAGATGAACCCGTGACTTCTTAAAGCTTCCGTGTTTTAAACACATCTAGTTCATGCTCAATTTCTTATTACGATACTTGAATTGGCTATTGTTCCATACGCATTCATACATTCCAGAGTCAGTTCAGCTAGATATTTATGCATCAGATATGCATGTTCAGTATGAGGACTAGGAAACTGTAATTCCAATCGTACCGATATGTCTCAGATATTTGTATACCTTAAGAAGGTCAGTTGATCAGTGCTTTTATCCTATCAAGAGACATTCGAGGACGAATGTTTCCAAGGGGGAGATAATGTAATACCCCAAAAAATTTTCTTCATACAGATTTCCTGAGAAACGTATCGAGTTCTACGCTTTAGAGCGATCCATAAATTTTTTGGGTATTATTTCTAATACATTGACCTACCATTGCGTACAGTATCGAATCAGCTTTCCTATGATATGTAGATCATCTAAAAGTGACACTCGATCGATGAGTTACGACCATTCCGATCTAACTACGACCATTCCGATCTAACTATGAATAGTAAAACGTGCAGAAAAAAGTACTGAGGCCTGACGTATTTTTCTCCAATTTTAAACAATCATAACTCCCTGTACATAATGATCTAGGTGATCTACTATATATCCACGGAAAGCTCTCCGAGTCCTCTTTCCAATGAAATTGGTTTCATCTAATTTGTCTATCGGAGCAAAAAGTTATGGTCGATCTACTTCAGCCTAACAAAAGTGAATTTTTGGGTCAACTTCAAACGATCATAACTCCTCGTACACAATGATTTGGGTGAGATACTATATATCAACGGAAATATATGAGAGTCCTCTTTCTAATGAAATTGGTTTAATCCAATTTAGATATCGAAGTAAAACGTTATGGTTAATCTACTTCAGACTATCAAAACAGTCCACCAAAGGACAGATTCGAGAATTATTTGATTTTTAGGGGCGTTTTGGTCATTCTCCCTCACCAAAACTCCGTCCAAATCCTATATTAAATCCTATTAGAAGCATTATATGTTATATTTCATCAAATTCCCTCAAAAAGAAAACCCTAAGCTCCTACATCCAACTTCAAGAACCTCCAAAGTTCACCATTAATTCTGCAAATTTATTCAAGATTCCAAGTTCCTAATTCAAGAACTCCAAGAACCATCATTCAAAGGCACGATTAACATCTCAAAAATGAGTATCGATCTAAAGTTCATCATTCAAGGTATGTGGGATTTTTCAACAAGAACTCTCTTTCATTCTTGTGCCCAAAAGTAATTTTCTTTACAAAGGCATGATTTTTATTTGAATTTTTACGAATTTGAAGCATGAACCCATATCTTATGATAATTATTATGAAATCTTGATGTTTATGATTTTGAAATATGAATTTACATGTTGGTGATATAAAGTATGAATCTTGAACGATATTTATCATGATTTTGATATTTGGGTCGCGAACCCCATTTGAAATTGTGTTTTTGAGAAAATGTGTGTTATAAACACGTTCATGTTGAATATTTAAGATGTTTTGAATGATTTGACCTTTTGGTCATGAATGAGTTATTTTGAACTCAAATGTGAAAGAAATCCACGTTTTTATTGATTATGATAAAGGGGTAGCAAATTGGCTCCCTATGAAAATTGTTGAAGTGTTTATTGTGGATTTTCTTTAATGTGAGCTTGAGGCTGATTTAAATTTCTGAGCTAAGTCTGGGAGTAATATTTAGCATTGATTGCGAGGTATACAGTGACCTTATTTCCCTAGAACTACATTCCCCTGTAGGATGTGAGCTTGAGGCTGATTTATATAGTGGTCACTAGTATTTTTGAATTGATACTAGAAGTCCTACTCTGATGGAAAGGATAGGACGACTCTCTCCAATGCGGTTTGTACATTGGACTCCATGTAGCTCACATGGTTTATGTCGGTTATAGGATCTCCCAATGTGTGTGTGTGTACTCTTCTATCTGAGATGAAAACATATTTGCTTAAAAGGCTGAGTTTGAGAAAGTCATTATTCTTAAAAGATTTAAGGAATATATTCTAATGAGAATTGACATGAGATTTGATTGTTTTGATGATTTGAAATTGAGATGAAAGTGAATTGAGAACGTATTGTAATGACTCACTTGTTTTACTTTACATGTATTATTCATCCATGATTTTGATGATTTAATTCGAGCTAAGTGAGTCATCTATATCAGCATGCATAATTTTATAAACTGTGATGATATTAAGATATTATTTTATATATGCATTGCACCCCCATATGCTTGGTATTTTTCCATGGTACTGACCCACATATTCGTATGTGGGATACATTTTCTCGGAATGTAGGTACAAGGTATAGTTGCACCTTCAGATCCAGTCAGTTCGTGGTATCCAGTCAGCAGGTGATGAGTCATTTTGATTCAAGGGCTTGGGTTAGTTATGTAGAGTTTATAGTGTTGTATTTTCTTTATGCAGTCGTATTGAGTTGGGGTAGTCGGGAGTCATGACCCGGCTACCTACAGTTAGTACTAGTAAGGGCTTCATGGACAGTCAATAGAAGTTGATGTATTTTGTTTCAATTTTGGTTGTAAAGGCAAAATTGTAATCCTGTAAAATCCCATTTTTTTATCGATCAGATTCAGAAATGAGTTAATTTCTGTTGATTTGTATGGATTTGTATTTTTATTCAGTTGTTTATAAGTTATACCAGTAGAAGGGTTAGCTTGGGGTCACTTGTGACCTTAAGCACCGTGTGACGTCTCGGGACCCAATTTCGAGGTGTTACAAATGCGATACCACCGCATTCCACCACCATGCAATTTCTCAAGTGTTATTTTCCAGTGGCCCAGCATGATAGCGGCGCGGCGCACCAGGGGTCCAAATTGGAAAAATTTCACAAAAAATTAAAGTTGTGCCCGGGGTCAAAACAGTCTTTTTCCATGATTTTATTCCGCCCAAATATGGGATCTAATCCCTAAAACGTGTAAAAGCCTTCATTATTCACTTTTTCCAAAATCAAAAGGTAGTTCTCTCTCAAGAAAGCAAACCCTAGCTCTCAAGAAATCAAGGTTAATCCCAAGAATTCCTCTAAGAACTCATCAATTAAGGTATGTTAGATATTCATCCATGGATCCTTACCTTCCATGGAGCCCAAGAAATCCTTTTTTTTATATACAAGATTTATGATTTATGATTTCCATGTTTGAATTAGATTGAGTTTATGTTCATGATGTTGTTTGAGTTTTAATCCATGATTTAGATTACAAGTTCCAGAAATTGATTCTAGTATGTGTTGAATTACATGATATTCATGATAAACCCTTCAATTAGCAAGTTGATTGTTGTAACCATGTCAACCCTAAGTGTTTATGATTTAGTTAACCAAGTATACATCTCATATGTTTAATAAATTGTCTATGAGAATGAAATAATGTCATTATAGTATGCTAACATGTATTTTCCATTCATGTACAAGTTAATGTATTACAAGTGTTTGATGGAATATCTCTATGAATGAATTATGACCAAGTGAACATTGTTATGTTATTCAAGATTATTCTTTTATTTACTTTTCATGCTATCGAGTCCTGGGGTATTTAATACCCGATAATTTAGTTGTTTACCTAGAGCTAGTGTCAGTCATAGAATAGTATCAGTCATGTCATGATCAGTAGTACTCTCAGTCAGTTACAGAACTCAGTAGAATTCAGTCAGTTACAAAACATAGGAAAACTCAGTAATCTCAGTATCAGTCTAGTATAACAGTTCAGTGTCCTCCAGTTAGGAGTAGAATTTAGAATCGAGTGAACCCAAGGATGGGGGCTCACCTGCCAGCAGAGGGTGTGATCCTTAAAAGCAATCCTTGCATTCCAGAACTACGTAGCTAGCTTAGGTTGAGACATCAAACCTGCCAGATTAGGGTTGATGAGGTGTTCTAACCTGTCTAATAAGGGTACCACCGTTCTCGTTTAGGGAACCTACCAGTAGAGAGTTACTCTTCAGCTTGTCTTTACCCATGGCATGGTACTAACACTATTCTAATTGGGGTTACAGATTATACCCCAGTTCAGTTATCAGTTCATATTAGGGTATGTCGGTTAGATGATTACCTCCCACAGTTTCAATTTCAGTCTTAGTCATCAGAATAGAACTCAGTTCAGTTCTATAGAATCAGGACTATCAGATACAGTCACTTAGTTATCAGTAATTTCTATTATCAGTAATCTTAGATTATTAGTATATTCAGTTATCAATTATCAGATTCAGTTCTAGTATACTCAATTATAGTATACATAGTCTGTTCAGTAGTTACAGAGCCTCCATGTATGTTAATCCATCTCTTGCATATCTTTTAGTTAGTTATTATTTATGCATATGAACTCATGCATTCAGCCTTACCTCATATAGAATACCAGTACATTCCCACATACTGACCGCATACCCATTTCTCGTGCTATGATGTTTTATATCATAGGTTCAGACGCTCAGGTTCCTGACCACAACAACAGATTTAGCAGTGAGTCCTCATCTATCAGGGATATGCTTTTATTTTAGTACTTCAGCTTAGCAGTATTTTAATAGATGGATTTAGTTGGAGGATTGTCCCATCAACTCCACTTTCATACAGATTCAGTTAGAGGCTTCTCAGACTAGATTTTCAGATAGTATTCAGTTTTACAAATATTATATTTTATCAGTATTTCAGATATTTTGAACCTTATGGCACTTTAGCCTATTTTTCCAAATTAATTTCAGTATTATTATTCAGTGCTCACAGCAAGTACCAGCTCATGGGTTATCTTGTGGTCCCTTGGGATCATAAGACCGCGTAGCACCCAGGGTGCAGACTCGGGGCATTACATAAACATACACCACTATAATTTAAATTTTCAATTTCAAATACTACTTACTTAGTTATACCGTAGTAATATATCTCCCATTTATTAGAGCAACGATCAACGAAGAATATAATCGATTAAAATTCTCCTATTCTCTATTACTCCGGCTACCCCATTGTACTAGTCCCACATTAACTTCGTAAAATGACAAGTATCAATTAAAAAAATATAAATTTTAGACAAATAAAATGGGACCGAGGGAATACATTTATTTAACAATAAAACCTTTATACAAATCTAACCATCTTTCTTTGATTTTCAAACGGTAGTACTATATGTGTAGTTCAGCGACGATCATTGTAGCGAGTTATGTTAGTGGCCTGATACTTCGACTGCATAGTTTAATATTTGAAGTGATAAACCATGGAACTAAATCATGTTTTGATCTACAACTATAGCATGACAGATGAATGCATAAGAAATTTATTTAAATTTCAAATATTTGTCGTTACTTTCCACCATAAGTTTAGTTTAGGGATAAAATTTATTTACACTTCAAATATTACAAAAAAAAAATTAAGTGTGATGTTTATACAAGTTGACTATCAATATTGTCAGCAAAAGGCAAAGGTTATTTCCTGTGATAATTTTTTTCTATAAATTGAGAGTTTGTATTAGGATATAACACAACATAGGCATAATTTTAGCAGTTTCATGCAATAGAACATAACGTAAGGTTAGAACAGAACACGCATCCTTTATTTTTCCTATTATTATCTTTCTTCTTAATTTTTAATTTTGTTATGACATTGCAGGTGAAAAATGAGTAACCCACCCAACAACCCACATGGATCTCACCTTTAGCATGCCCTGCCTCAATATAGGTATGTTGTGATTAATCCACTTCAATCGTTGTACACTCAGGTTCATGAAATGCAAGTGGAGGTAGGAGTGTTAACGCGCTGCATGGACAACTTTGACAATAAGCAAGAAGCGATGTTCAAGCATATTGAAGCAGCAGCATATAGAATTGAGAAAATGGTGCAACAAAAGTAGCATGGTAGTTGTTCCGTCCCACCCTCCGAACCAAAATAAAATCAAGTGTAGTTTGTGTAGAAGCTTCTATAGTGTAACATTTCTTGACGAATCAATGGAAAAATACACAATTTTAAGTATTTACGAACCGTATTAACAATACATGCGTTCATACGAAATGATAACCAAAATATAAACTTATCTTCAATAATTGTCAAAGATGTTTCAAGTTCATTCGGCAAAATGAAGTGGCATGATCACTAATTGTCACTAACGTTTCAAACTATTTTAAAAAAAAAGTCGCGTTCATAATTAGGAAAGACATTTCAAATTTAATTCAGCAAATCGAAGAGTCGTGTTCATTGGATGCAACTTTCACAAGGTCACCTTTGGGTTTCATGGGTTTGATGATATATAACACAAACCAAAATCATCAATTTTTTTCTTATCATTCAATAAAAGTTTTCAAGAACTTAAATAATCATTGGAAAAAAATGGACTATTCGTGCGCAAACAATCAGCCAAATGGTCATGCAAATGGCCAACCACATAACCATCGTCGACTAACGATCACAGAATTTATTGTTGCCAGGGTATCATACATGAACCTTGAAGCTGCTGATCTTAGAAGAGACGTCAAATTTATGAGGGGACTTGTGGATAGTCTCAATCGAGAAAATGATAAAATTCGACGAAAAATGTGTTACATCGGGCAGAGGTTATTTCAGCACAAGGGTGAAATAGACGGCGGGGATAGGAACGATGGCCTGTGGTGATATGTCATGTTTAATTTAGTTATCCTAATTTTGCTCATTTTTTTTTGGTTTGTTTAAATTTAGTTATGTTGACTAAAAGTTATTTTTTTCATTCATCAGCAAAGTATGTGTAATATTTATATTCTAATGATTATATGATTTTGAGTTGAACATAATCCACCGACAGTGTAATCAATTATTCTGTATTTTGTTGCTTCAATCCCATGTAAACAATTGGCTTATTACATAATCAGAAAAATCACTATCTCTTCTATAAATCGAAAGTCATGAACGTATTTCCCAGATTTAGTAGTGGGAGATTTTAGATTTTGGTTATATCCCCGTTGTTGATTTTGTTTTAACATTTTAAGTCGCTACATATTAAAATCAATTAGCAGGTAAATAATAAAATGTTAACTCAATTAGTTCTCAAGATTCAAACATCATCAAATATATGGATATGAAAAATAATGTAAACATCTTTTAAATATGGCCTGTGATTGTAATTCAATGTAGAAAACTAATGCAAGAAGATTTTTTTATGACCAACATTAAGGCGAGATCAATAGCAAGTAGTGGACAGAGAATATGTAATTAAGTAATAATTATTGATTAAAATATTTCTACAATATGATTGAACTTTATTTCTTATCGTGTTAATTAATTTTATGAATTCATAAACAAACTCTAAATTTTATCTCACGTAATACAAAATCTTACAATAATTTTAAATTTTCAATAAATAAAATTTAAAAGCAATTTGATGATTGCTCATATGTATTTATATTTGATAAAATATATGTTATACATTTTACATCGAAAAATAAGATAGTGATTATATTCTAAGAAAATCAAAATGATTTAATTTTCAAACTATTTAAATTCTTTCATAACGCCCGTGCATTGCGCAAGTACGTGTACTATTAACGAATAAATAATAAAAATTATCGGCCTTTTAAATTACTTAACACTAATAAAAGTCATGTTCAATAATTTCCACAGATAGTTCAATTTTGTTTTCACAAAAACGAAGAGTCACGTTCACTACTTGTCAAAGACGTTGCGGAGAAAAACGAAGAGTCACATTCAATAGATGCAAATTTCAGATGGTGTCCTTTGGGTTTTGTATGTTTAATGCTATATAACACAACTCTAACTCTTCAATCTTCATCATCAAGAAAAAATACATTTCAAGAACATAAATAGACTTTAAAAAAATGGACAATTTGGGCGTCAGCAATTATGGTAACGAGCACCCAATGGGTCATGCAATTGGCCAACCATATAACCATCATCCAGTCCAGGTCTTTGAGTTTACACCAAATCTTATAAAAGACATAGAACTTCTGAGGGGAGTTATGGATGCTCTCAGAGTAGTAAATGATAAACTTCGACGGCAATTGTGATACCTGAGGAAGGATTTATTTCGGCACATGTGTGAAATCGACAACGGAGATTATTAAGACAGTTGTGGAAAATGTTAACATTTTGTTTAGTTATCTTAGTTTTGTTTCGTCTATTTTTTATGTATGTTTAAATTTTTTCAGGGTCATGGCATAAGTATTTTATGAGATTGAATACTGCTAGTAGAAAATACTTTCAATGTTATGCTACTTTGTTCTAATCAACATAATTTTGATTCAAATAATTTGATTTAGCGCAAATCACAGTTAATATATCGGGATAAAAATAATTCAGTTTGCCTTGAATAATGCTTTGATAAATTAAAATTACATCCGTAGCAGTCGAAGCTGATGAAAATAGCCTTAGCACTTACCATTCATTATTCATTAAGGAGCGGTGATGATGGAGAAGTAAGGCATTCATCAACATCGCAGCCAATACGACTGAGTAAACCCCTTAACATTCTATCCAAAGTCTGAATTTGATTGGACAATATGGTTAACTTTTTTTTCAAATTTTTCACGATCTGGCAGACTTTTAATTCTTAGCTTTAAAGATTCAACTCAAAAATGTATCTGTTCAAACTCCATTTTAAGACTGCGCAAACAAAAAATTAAACGATATAATGTCGTTATGTTAATATAAAGAAAGATAACACAAGAAGCCTAAAACCAGAACTATGCCAACTCATACCCTTTTGAAGTAAGTAAAGACTATCACAACTTTGGATATTAGTAACAAGTTAAACACTATCACAAGAAACGACTCCTTTATATAGTATTAACAAGTTAACCCTTTTTAGTTGGTCAATAAATGTTTTTAAAGGTTTGTGGTTTTCCCTCTAAGATTTAATAGCCAAAATTTCAGTATAATCACAAAAACTTTGTAGAGTTTCCCGCTTATGACCAAAATTTAAAATCATTCAAAATTGGAGAACGTGAAATTCTTAATTCATCATGAAAATATTAAACACTTTGTCGTGACTTTTTCGCCTTAATGAATCAGTCACACTTTGACATCTTCTTACATTTATTGGTTTGCGTCGATTGGTTATTTGGAATGCTTAATAATATACCTTTTAATTTATTAATATCGAATAGTAATAGATTTATTTTTAGAGTGCTAATCGAATAGCCTGTAAAAGATTTATCGAGAAACCTCTTGAAATTATACACCGATCCCATAGTTGATTAGTAATAATAAGCTGACATAATCATTAACGAATAGAGGAACATACATTAAATAATTTTCAATTCTAGTACACACCAGTTACAAATTTAAAAAAAAACGCAAACAGCATAACATATAACAAATTTTTAAGGGTATTATCTTTTTCTTCGGCGAAAATCAATTTTTGTTTCAGTTTATCCCTCTCCGGTTTAGATTCTTTTAGCAATACTTTTAAGTGATCCCTTCATGCTTTGGCTTCAAACAACAGTGACTTTAGAAGCTCCCTATTTTCTTCAGATTCAAGAAGTTTTTGGAGGACTTCAAACTTGACAAGTCCTTGCAAATTGCACGTGGAAGGGCTATTTGCCGGTACATCCTCTTTATTCTATTCGAAAAAAGAGCAATCTCTATTATACTATACAAAATTAAGAATTAGATTGCATGTTAACAAAATAGAATCATATAATATAATATAATATAATTAATAAACGGTAAATAACACCACCAACCTGTCTAACCGGACAGTTAAAGAACTGTCGACCTGGGTTTGAATTGGTGCGTGACTTCCTTAAGACAGCTGGAAGCCTGCAATAACAAAAAAAATGAGGCTTCTTGGTTGCATTGGATGTTTGAGAGGCCTGAGACATTGTGAATGACTACAAACTGAATAAGAAAACATAGAGTTAAAAAATCACAAAATGATGTGAGTTGGCTGCATTCAGACCTATGTAGGATTTTGGGGTGCTCCAAGACCCACTAAACTCGATGTGAAATAGGTATTACATTACAAACTCATATAAATAGGTATAAAACATATAAAATAACCAACAATAATAAAAATTAAGTTGGGTACATTGACATTTAGGTTGATCTTAAGGTGCTTCATTGGAATGAGGCCCCAGGTTTGAACCTCATTGAGGTGATTTTTTACTTTTTGTAGTTTTTAATTTTTAAAGAACTCACTATGCTTAAATTCCGGGTCCGCCACTGGATACATTAATTTTTTCGAAAACAAAAACCAACTTCAAAATTTTTGGAATAGTCATTAAACAAAGTTGACAGTCTGGTTGCACTAATGAATCCACTCAGTACGCAGTCAACACTTTACCCCATGTAATGCGTGATTGAAATAGTAGGTGTGCAGGATTTCATTTCATAGCTCTTTTTTTAATGCAATGATGTGAATCATGTCATATGTCGAACCATTGTAAGATCACAGGTCTTAAAACAACAAATGCTCCGGCCAGTCTAAATTTATGCTTTTTTTATTTCGTTTTTTAGAACGTTCAAGTTAAAAGTTTCAACTATACCTTTCATATATAGATTGAGTTGCAAAAGACTTAAATTTCAAGTTTGATTTCCCTATTTCGATTAGGGAAATTATATTTGACTCAAGGACTTTCGATTAACATTGCAGTTAAAAGGATGAAAAATTGAGTAGTAAAAAATAAAAACCATTTGGCCACTAGCCGATTTGATTTCTCTCATCAAATGCATGTAATAGTGTGAACGATTTGACCCCTTTATAGACTAGCCTTGCCTACCTAACCTAGGGTTTAGATAAAGGTTAAATACATCTCCTTAGTTTGACTTTGCACGACACAAACATACATTGGATAGGGTTCCCCATTGGATATTAACAATGGTCATTACATTACTACAGTCAAAAGTCAATATTATTTTGAATTTTTTCTTAAATAAATTAAAAAAATAATTATTTTTTTGGGGGGGGGTAGGTAGGTAGGGGTTGAGGTTGTCAAAATAGGTAGTAAAGATGGGTTAGGGAAATTTTTTAAATTTTTTTAAAAATAAATTACGCAATTCATTATTCGACAATCCATTATAATGTTGACCAATTGAGAATCGATGCAATTCATTATTATGCACATTCATTATTCGACAATCTATTGTCACGAGTTAATGTAATAAAGTTATTTCATATAATGTTGACCAATTGAGAATCAACGCAATTCATTATTACGCACATTCATTATTCAACAATCCATTGTCATGAGTAAATTCAATAAAGTTATTTCATATAATGTTGACTAATTGAGAATCGACGCAATTCATTATTCGACAATCCGTTGTCACGAGTTAATGTAATAAATTTATTTCATATAATGTTGACCGATTAAAAATCGACGTAATTCATTAGTATGCACATTCATTATTAGATAATCCATTGTCACAAGATAATGTAATAAAGTTATTTCATATAATGTTGACCAATTGAGAATCGACGCAATTCATTATTCGACAATTCGTTGTCACGAGTTAATGTAATAAATTTATTTCATATAATGTTGACCAATTGAGAATCAACGCAATTCATTATTACGCACATTCATTATTCGACAATCCATTGTCACGAGTAAATTCAATAAAGTTATTTCATATAATGTTGACCAATTGAGAATCGACGCAATTCATTATTACACACATTCATTATTCGACAATCCGATGTCACGAGTAAATTCAATAAAGTTATTTCATATAATATTGACCAATTGAGAATCGACGCAATTCATTATTTCGCACATTCATTATTCGACAATCCATTGTCACGAGTATATTCAATAAAGTTATTTCATATAATGTTGACCAATTGAGAATCGACGCAATTCATTATTCGACAATCCATTGTCACAAGTTAATGTAATAAAGTTATTTAATATAATGTTGACCAACTGAGAATCGACACAAGTTATTATTACACACATTCAATATTCGACAATCCGTTGTCACGAGTTAATGTAATAAAGTTATTTCATATAATGTTGACCAATTGAGAATCGATGCAATTCATTATTACGCATATTCATTATTCGAAAATCCATTGTCATGAGTTAATTTAGTGAAGTTTATGATATAATGTTGAGCAATTGATAATCAACGTGATTCCTTATTACGTGCATTCATTCGACGATCCCTTGTCACGAGTTAATTTAGTGAAGTTTGTGCACATAATATTGACAAATTGATAATCAACACGATTCGTTATTATGTACATTCATTCGATGATTCCTTGTCACGAGTTACTTTAGTGAAGTTTTTGCATATAATGTTGAGCAATTGATAATCGACGCGATTTCTTATTTTGTGCATTCATTCGACGACTCCTTATCACGAGTTAATTTAACAATAGTAGCATAAAATTTAACAATTGCGAATCAACAAATTCCATAACATACATTCATTCTAAAATTTAATGTCACGTAATTTATCAAAAGGACTAGCTCAGTGATTATTAAATAATTATGCCGCATGCAATGTATTGAAATCTCTGGTAGCAAATACGGTCCAAGGGCTTCTGCATACTCCTTGGGTCGCCTGCTCGATACTCCACGACGTGTCTGCTGTTTTGATATATTTTTTTTGGAATGAGCAATAATGCCTACCCTAGGTCGCCTGTTCGATACTCGTCGACGCATGTTGTTTTGGACTGAGCACTAATGCCTACCATTTCAAATACAATTTCCTAGGTCACCTCTAAGATTACAAAGCCTACTTTCAAATACAATTTCCTAGGTCACCTCTAAGAATACAAACCGTCTAAGTAACAACCATTCCCTTTCTCTTTCCTTTATTATCTACAATCTCCTACAATACATAACAATCAACCAAAATCCTATTCTTCTCCACCGACTCCCAAAGAAAATGACAACATTGATTCAAGCACGCGGCTACCCTAATGATTACAGGCCTGAATTTAGTATTACATTGACCAGATCATACATGAATCTTGACGGAGTGGTAATTTTTCATCATTTTTTCATCCTTCAATGAGGATTCTACATCTCTTTGTTAGTTTATAATTTAATTATTATTTATTTTGATTTAATTCATCCATCTTTTATCCCCCCCCCCTTTTTTTAGTGGATACCACAAGAGGTTAGTCAGTACTTGCCTAGCGACCCGACGCCATTAACCATTCTTTATTTTGGTACTAAAAAAGCCTATAAGGCTAAAGTCGCCTACTACAGGTATCAGAACGGGCGGAAAATATATGACAGGTAGAGATATTTCGTTCGTGATGCGGGTTTCCAGATAGGAGACATTTTGGACTTCAGGATCTCCTACAGTGTTCCCTAATACATCTTCGTAACTGTTCATCACATAATCTATGTGTGAAGTAATTTTCAGGGTGTACAACTTTCAAATATGTGAAGAAATTCATTGTTTTATTGCTTCGATTATGAATTGGTTTTGAAAGTCTTTTTTTAGTGAATTCATATATATACTTTTTAGTTTATATTAAAATAATTTAATTTGACTGCTAAGCCAAGTGAAGAAGGCAATTAAAATGAAATGAAACAAAATAAACATCTCAATACATTCCTGACGTTTATTATATACTCCGATCAAGAAAATAGATCAATAACTAATTACATCGAAAATCAAATCTCAACGAAGAAAAAATAATAACCAATATAACAAAGATTCATTTTTATTCATGTTAGTTACTTATCCATTTCTTATCAATTTAAACCAAAATCAAATCGTTAGGCACTAATAGCCGATAACCAATATAACTATAATAATTAGAAGTTATCATTATCTTATAGAGAAGACAACAACAACCAAGCAATATTAGATATATAACTACATACAAATATTATGCTTTAATCAGCAAAGATATATAACTATATCCGTCAACATGCACCATATTAATTTAGTAATTGCATTTGATATAAGTACGATAAATTGAGAATTTTCATACTTCATGATGTGCATTCATGAGACAATTGCGTGTCGCGAGTGAATTCACCAACTCTTGATATAACGTTTATAAATTGATAGTCAACGAAACTCATCATGTACATTCATTCAACAATCACGTGTCGCGGGAGAATATAGTAAATTTTTATATAATGTCGATAAATTGAGAGCCGACCCAATTCACGACATACATTCATTCAGAAATTACGTATCGCGAGATAATTTAGTAATTACATTTGATAAAATATTGATCTATGATCAAACATACAAGTTCTGTGATGGATTCATTATTATGCCGCATGCGTTGTGCTAAAACTTTTTGTAGCATATAAGGTCAATCATCTTGTTAATACTCCTTATGTCTTTGATTCTCCCTGATCCATTTCTTAGATTATTTTGCATAAGAGCAATAAGTGTTGTAGACCCTAAATGCTAATCAACTGACCAACTACCAAGGACACTTCCAAAACAAACCTTACCAATTCCTCTTCTCTTTAAAAGACACCATATTCACGCCTCATCTACTACTACAATACTCAAAAAAAAATATCACCCTTCATCCCCGTTCACACACAGACAGGCCCCCATCATCTCTTCCGAGATAATCTGCGTCGCTCCTACATTGAGAAGGACGCTCTGGTAGATTTATTTATTGTTTTTTAAATCTATTTTTTCTATGTGTCTTCGTTTAATGCATTCAACACTTTTTGTTTTTGGATTGTAGTGGCTGCCATTATGCGTCAACGACTACTTCCCTCTAAAATCGACGCCGGTTACGATCTTTCATCGTGAAACAGAGGTGTATACAGCTCAGGTTGCTGCTACCGGCATCAACAGCTATCGTAAGATCAGCAAGGAATGGAGATGATTTATTAGGGCTACGAAATTTACGGAAGGAGATGTTTTACATATATTGCTATTGCGTAGTTCTGAAAACTCTATTAAAATTATTGTTCTTAATGAGGATCCGCACTTACGATTTCTCATTGCACTCCAAGAACCTTTCTCGTTATTGATCAGGCATTAGTAATACCTTGTTGTTTGGATTTGTTATTATAAATATATGCAGTACTTCGTGTTCATCAAATTTATTCTTCTTTATTTATCTTAATTCTTTAATTTTCTGTAAAATTTAATTCCAATTTCCGAACAATGAATGCAAAACTGATGAAACAAAATTGTGTTTCGTAAAATAAATTGTGGCAAAAGCATTGGTTAGGGGAAAAAAAGGTAGTAACTCCTGTACCATTAATTAGTGATTGGGTACACTTTAAATAAAAAAAATTATTACACGCATAAAGCATCTAAAAATAAGTAGCAATACAACACAAAAAAATTAGAATAGTTTTAGGGCCCGTTTTCTTTTTTCACTTTTTCGAAAATTGTGATGTTTGGACATGAAAATTCAAAAAATTATTTCATCGTTGGATTCGAAAAAGTGAAAACAATTTTTTGTTGTATTCACAATTTTTCACTTCCATTTCCAACTTTCATTATTATTGTATATAACCTCAATTTTTAAATTTTTACACAAACCCCTCTTATAACTGCAACCAACCACCGAGAAAAAAATTATTATTTATTTTCTATAGTAAACCATCATTTTTAATTGTTACAGATATTGTTATCTCTTTTTCTTCTTTTAACCAATTCATGACGTACATTGATTTAATAATCATGTGTCACGAGAGATTTTAATAAATTTTTATATAATCTAGACATATTGGGATCCGAGAGTCGACCCAATTCATTATAATGTGCTTTCATTTAGCTATCCATTGGCATGAATTAATTTAATAATAGTATTTGATAGAATGTTGATCCCTTGTCAAACGTATGCATTGTGTTGAAAGCTTTACTAGAAAAAATGGTCAATTATCCTGTTAATACTCTTTAGCTCGCGAGTTCGATTCTCCCTGACACGATATTGTTTTAGAGTCGACGCAATTTGTTACGTACATTCATTCCACGATCCTTCGTCAAGAGTCAATTTAATAATAGCATTTGATATAAGTACGACATATTGACAAAGGTTGTACCTCATGATGTACCTTCATTCAACAATAACATGTCATGTGTGAATTCAACTATGGTTGATATAATGTTGACAATTTCAGAGTATTCCCAAATTATGACGTGCATTCATTCAATAATTACGTGTCACGAGAAATTTTAATAAATTATCGTACAATGTTGACAAATTAAAAGTAGAGAGGTGACCCAATTCATGACGTACATTCATTCAACGATTTCTTGTCACAATTTTAATTTAATAATAGCATTTAATAGAACGTTGATACCTTGTCAAACGTATGTGTTGTATTGAAAGCTTTTGTAGCAAATATGGTCAATCATCATGTCAATTCTCCTAAGATCGCGAGTTTGAATCTCCCTGACCCAATCTTTTTTTATTATTTTTTGTATGACAATAAATACTGTAAACCCTAAATGTTGACCAACTACCGAGGTCACCTCTACCAATACAAACTCTCCCCATTTCTCTCCTCTTTAAAAGACAACACAGAGCACACTTCATCCATAACCAACTATTGTATTCCTTTTTAACTCTCTAAAAAGAAAAAAAAATGTTGTCGCTCATCCCCGTTCAAACGCAGACCAGACCCATCCATCAGTTTTGAGTTAATCTGCGTCGCTCCAACTTTGAGCAAGACTTTCTAGTAGATTTATTTATTATTTTCTTGAAAAAAATTTCTATTTGTCTTCGTTTATTGGATTGATCACTTTTTTTTTGGATTGTAGTGGCTGTCACTATGCGTCAACAACTACTTCCCCCTAAATTCGACATCGTTTAAGATCTTTCATTGTGAAACTCAGGTATATCTTGCTTAGGTTGTTGCTTCCGGCATCAACAACTATCGGAGCATCAGAAATGGATGGCGCGAATTTATCAGGGCTATGAATCTTAGGGAAGGAGATGTGTTACATATGTTACTCATTCTCAGTTGTGAAAACTATGTTAAACTTGTTGTTCTTAATCAAGACCCAAACCTACAATTTCTTATTGCAAGCTCAGAATCTTTCCCGTATTTGATCTGGCATTAGTGCATTACTAATACCTTGTTGTGTTGGTTTGTTCTGGTAAATAAATTCAATAGTTCGTGTACATCACATTTATTCATCTTTATTTACTTGCCGCTTCCAAATTGTTATGTTGAAAAATTCTTAGAGTAGCCGAAATCATTAATCAATTTTTTGACGAGTTAATTTAGTAAATTTATTGCATATAATGCAGACAAATTGAGAATCGACGCAATTCATTACCACGTACATTCATTTAATAGTCACATGCCACGAGTCAATTTAATAATAGTGTTTGATAGAACGGTGACCAATTGAGAGTCGACGCAATTCGTTATAACGTACATTCGTTCAACAATCCATTGTCAGGAGTTACTTTAGTAAACTTATTGCATATAATGTTGACACATTGAGAATCGACGCAATTCATTTCTATGTACATTCATTCAAAAAACACATTCCACGAGTTAATTAATCAATAGTACTTGATATAACGGTGACCAATTTAGAATCGACTCAATTCGTTATAACGCACATTCCTTCAACAATCTATTGTCGCGAGTTAATTTAGTAAAGTTATTGCATATAATGCAACAAAATTGAGAATCGAGGTAATTCATTACGTCCACAAAAGTTCTACGTAATACATTAAAACCAAATTGGGCAATATTTAGAAACAACAGTTTGCAATATGGCGGATAATATTAATGCTCTATGCATACTTATGATTGAAATTAATTTCTTAATTATGAAAATAATAAGTTGTATCTACTTAAAACAATCTTTTCGTTTTCTATGTCCATGAATAAATCAAAATGTATTAAATTACAAACACACGTTGAATGAATAATTACGGCTGCACAAAACATATATTGACTCAATTTTACGACTATACGGCAATCAAACTTTCTCACTATTGTATATTCAATTAACATCGATTTGATCAACATTGTCATTCTCTTCGCATCAACTAAGTCGGTTCACTGTCATACTCAATGTATGAACAAATTATATTACATCAACAACTATCGATTATAAGTCATTTAGTTGAATTCACTAATAGATGGAACGGTTTGGATAATCAATTGAATATTCAAGCATACCATTTTTTGTTACAGACATGGAACCTACATGTAAAACATAACGAGCCCCTTAATTTTTGTTTGGGAATCAACATGTAAAATATAACGAGGCCCTTAATCTACATGAAACCTAAGTAGAGCATCAATAAAAATAATAATACATGCCAAGTAGGACTGGATGCTATTGCGGAAGCTTGGTCAAACATCAACTTTAGATTTCATAGGTCTCGAGTTCGAAACCATTGTTTTCTTTTTTTATTTAATTAATTAGTGTTTTGAAGGCAGTTCCGCAATGTTTTCAATTCCCGCCAAAACTTTACGTGTAGTTATTTGGAGGGAAGCTGGAAATATCCCTTTAATATGGAAATTATAATCGACACTCTCTTTCACAATACACCGTAGAATCTCAATCAAAACCCTATTCTTCTCCCCCCACCACCAAAAATGAGGTTCACACAAGTAGTCTCAACCCTACTTCTCCCTTGTCAGAATTCGTTATTACGCTGAACATAACAGACGTGACACATGATGAAGTGGTAATTTCTAATTTTTTTTCTTCATTAAGGATTCTATGTTTCATTATTACATTCATTTAACTTTTTTCTCTTTGAAATTTAAGTAACTCGTCCATCTTTTCCCTCTTTTCAGTGGATACCACTATAAGCAAGAAAATACTTCCCCATCGACCCAGTTCTAGTAACCATTAGTCATTGTGGTAATGAAAAGTCGAATCGTGCTAAAGTATTCTACGAGCATCAGGACAGCCGAAAGATGTATGAATGGTGGAGAGATTTCATCCGTGACGGGGGTATTCAAGAAGGAGACGTTTTGATCTTTCTGATCACCTACAGTAATGTCGGATCTATCTTTTTAGATGTTAAACATGTAATCCCTGTATGCAGTATTTTTCAGGTTATAGAATGATTTGAATGTCTTTTATAATTTTCCTTTTATTTATTAAAGTGATATCTCCA
Organism: Capsicum baccatum var. pendulum; assembly: GCA_030864225.1. Taxonomy (NCBI): domain Eukaryota; kingdom Viridiplantae; phylum Streptophyta; class Magnoliopsida; order Solanales; family Solanaceae; genus Capsicum; species Capsicum baccatum. Next base: position 111,789,239 of record CM061550.1, read on the forward strand.
CTCTTAATTCCCCTTTTATTTGAGAGGCCAGAGGATATATGACGGCTGAAATTTTTTCATCTGTGTTGCGGGTATCGAAGTAGACGATATTTTGATCATCGAGATAGCCAAAAGTACCGACCGATCTATCTTATTAAATGTTAATGTAATCCCTATGTGAAGAAGTTTTCAGGTTATGGATTGGTTAGAATGTCTTATTAATATTAAAGTCATAAATTTACTCTTTAGTTCTTATTTTCGATTTTCAGTTTCCATTAGTAAGTTTTAATTTTCCTTTACTATCACTGCATTAATAACTATCATAAAAACACTCCTTCTTTGGGTTCCGTATTTCTTTCTTTCTTTCTCTTTCTGTGTGGTTTTTTGCCAATTGAATGTCTCAAAGCTAAAAAAAGTCATCTACATTTACCAACCAAATCTTTCTGCTAGATTTTTTACAAGAAAGGTAAGAAAAATCCTGCAGACAGATTTGGTTTATTTTGGATGAGACTTGACAAAGGCAAACAGTAGAGCAAAATTCATGTCAATGACAGCATGCATGTACACCATTACGACTGACTTTAACACTGTTCAAGGCTTTTGGTAGAACCTAGGTGACGTTACCATATCCAAGACCTAGTATGAATCGGCTTGTAGGTTTCTGAAAGGGCGAAACAAATAATTTATTTCTCATTTAATTCTCCAACAAAAACCCTCTCTTATTTATACATACACATTTATCCTCTTTTCGTTATGATTTTGTTCATCTTTTATCTTATCTTATAAAGTTTTCTCAACAACTTTTCAAACGCCTCTTTTACACAAAAAAATATGTTTTCCTCAATTAATGAAAATAGTCGTGTGGTCCGAAGAAGAAGACGCTATCACACTATTTGAGAGATTGAGTTGTTGAAAGATGAGGTGAGGGACCTTAATCAGTGTATGGAACAGCTTAAATGAGATCTGTGGGAGTTGAGGCATCGTTTCCACACCTATCTATGAGATGTTAACAACAAGAAGATTGAAGAAAGTGGTGAGGCTGCTGAGGGTGTTGATCCAGCTGCTTAGGTTGTTTATTTATTTTCTTTTTTGATTTTTTAAATTGTTGTTTCTTCTTTTCCGATGTATGTTAGTTCTTCCAGTTTCACTTAACAAATGAATCTCTTCTTTTCATATTACACATGCCTTAACTTTATGCAAACAATGGAACACATAAATTAATTGAAGGACTAGCGATTCATACGAATTATCGAATATATTGATACAAATCGTAAATTAGGCATTGAATACATTTAGCATTGATTAGATTAAAATGAAGAAAATTATACAAAAACGAAGTCTGTTATTCAAATTCCTTATAAATTCATTTCTTCTTTTCACTATTCGGGTATATGAAAAGTAAAAGTTGTCCAGATCAATCTATTTGTAAGTACAATTTTGAACTGAACAAGGTAAAATATTTTGTTGAAACCAATTACTCTTCATTAAACTGATTACAAAATTAAATACCTTCTTTATAATTGCGTAATGAATTGCAACTAACAAATAATAAGCGTCCAAAACAAACTCACTCTAAAAAAAACACTGAAACAAAAGACTATGAACTTTCTATGTGACGCTTCAATTGAATGTGTTAATGTCCAAATCTTTACCTCTAAACGTCCTATTGTCCAAGAACAACTTTGACAAATGTTTAAACATGATTGTACGTTGGATGGCTTAACAAATACATTGATGAATACATTCTCACCTAATAGTCTTCCTTAATTGAACTAGGATATATGAAAATTTGCTTCAAATTATACTTGAACGTGGGAGGAGAAAATTCAAAACAGAGGAACTGCGTGCTAATTAACTATTTAGTTGATATAAGTGCTAATTCATACTGCAACGAAATGTGTTATATAAAAGCCCTAATTATACATGGTAGAGTTCACTAACAAAATGACATAATATATAGTAGAGGTGTCACTTAGCATGCTATGTCAATACGCAACGCACATCAACATTGATTGTAATAATTTCAACAGTTATCAGTAAAAATATTACATTATTATTTTGTACCTAGTAATCCATATTGTAAAAAATGATTCAAAATTAATGACTTGCGCATCAGTGTAGTAAATTAATAAAGACGATGGGGTGTTATTTGTGGCTTAATCATAAATTGTACCTTTACACTTCAACAAAAAAAAAATTCTATGTAGATTTTTTTTCTTTTTCATATTAACAAGAATTTCACCCCAATTCTAATTTGTATTTAAGGCCCAGGAAATGACCCATGAAGAATTTACACATATGCACATCAAATTAGACCTAAAATGAGGGCAATTTTAACAATCTACTTAGTTGGATTAGGCCTAAACAAAAGGTTCTTAAAATTGGATCACAATAATAAATGGGCCCAATAAATAGTTCCCAAATTAGAAGAGCTCAAACCCTAATTTACTATTAAAAAATAAAACAAATTCGAATAAGTGAAATAAATGAGGAAGATAAACGGTAAGTAGAAAGAGATAGTGGGGGACATTACAAGATAGGTGTGGGGAATGGTTTTTTAAAAAAATCGGATGGTTTTGAAATAAGAAGGATAATTTAGGTAGGAAAAAAATGTGAAATGTCATTAGCACCCTCCCTTATCACTTTAATTACAATAAAACCATCCAAAAAGGACATTTCGAGTCCTTCGAGTCAATCGGCCTTGAGTCGATTATAATTTCTCTTTTTTTTATTATAGGACAATTTCATGGAAAGTTCTAAGTTGTCATCCCAAGGGAACTTTACATCTCATCAGCCTTGATTTCTACAAAGGTCTATTCATTTAGTTTTTCTAGAGAAACAAATTCATCAACCGACAGCATTTTCAATTACAAATGAGGAATATAGTGTTACAGTGATGGGAAATTATAGTAATAGGCATTTGAGATGCTGCCTTGGGAAAACTCTCTATCTTGAAGTATAAGCTTAAAGAAAGTAACTTCTTTTTCTTTTAAAATTGAATGCTATATTTCTGCTCATTGATTACTTTGACATTATCAATCTGCCAAGTGAGTCGTATTCAAAATTTTAACTCGAAGGGTGAAAAATACCTCAAGATCATGTATTACTCGTGTGTCAAGCAGCACATAATAATAAGTGCCACGTGTAGTCCGAGCAAAAAGTAATGAACGTATCCGCAGATAACATTGTAGATCTACCGCCTCTCAAGTAAAACAAAATTTGGTAGTATAAAGCAAGGATGTTGGGGGTATTAGGCTACCTAGGAAATGCTCTATTTACTATTCAATCCTTTGTTTACTTACCTGGAGTAATTTTCAGTCATAGTGTTTTCAAAATTGACTATAAATATCATTTTTATTTTTTTTAAGATAAGAATATCATTCAATTATTCTTATTTTTCTAAAAAAATGCTTGACATTTCAAAAATATTTCTTCTCTCCTAATTTGTATGACATGTCATTAAAATTTCTTTTTTATATATAAGATATAAGAAACAAATCTATTTAACTTATCAAACTTATTTAATTAAAATTTGATCTAGTGAGATATATGTTAGATATGTTAGAATTTATGAGATATATGTTAGATATGTTAGAATTTATCTATGTTTTTTGAATTAATTATGAGAAGACCATTTAAAAACAGAGAAGCTTTTAGAAAAATCAAAGAATCTTTAATTAGTAACTATTCAGAATATATAAGTCTAAATAAAACAAAAGAAAACCCACAAAGATTAGCCTACCTAATTACATTAATATCTAGTATTGAAGCAAAATTAATAATCCATTTAAAATCTAGGAGACTGAGACACATACCACCTAATTATGATAAAATTAGATTTAGATATCCGCCAAGATATTATAAATATGGTTTAAATGAATAAAGTGCAAAAAGCCAAAAATACAAAGAATTAAAATAAATTATTTCTGAAAAACGGAAAGAATTAAAAATAAGAATAGAAAGACTACAATATAATATATTTGCCGAAATTAGTGAAAATTCAATAAATACACGAAAAGATGAAATATCAAAATTAGAATCACAAATAGACAGTTTAGAATATATATATCAACATGAACTATTCACAATAAAATGAACAAAGAAGAATTTATAATAGATGAAAAAATATATGAAAATCACGAAGGATTAAAAATAAAAATAGTATTTTCTAATCTAGGAAGAAGATACAAGAAAATAGGTGAACATTTATATCTAATGTTAGAAAAAGAAGAATTAAAATTAGAAGATAAATTGACAGCAATGGTAAGAATAGAAAGAGAAAATGAAGAAATAGATAGGAAAAAGGAAATAGAAAAAATAAAACAACAAACTACGGAAGAAATACGAAAATTAGAAGAAACTAAAAATAGTAGGATTGCTGAATTAGAAAAAGAACTACAAATGTTAAAAGATTTGTATGAACAAAGACAAAAGGAAAAAGAAGAAAAAGATAGAGAACAAAAATTACTAAACGAGATAAATCAATTTAAGGAAAAATTAGAAATAAAAAAAAAGAATTAGAAATAAATAACATTGATGTTGAAGAAACAGATAATTATGACTCAGAAGATAGTGAAACATATACAGAAATATTAACAAATACAAAAAATTTAGAAATCAATGAAAAACAAGAAGTAATTAATGAAGAAAACTTAGAAAAAATCAACACAGAAATAAGTACTCTTGATAAAAAAAAAGATAAAAATATAATACCTAAAATAGCAGAAATAAGAAAACCTGCATATTATAAGAATAAGTTTAAAAAATATAATGAATATGACAAATGGACACCAAAACAAATAGTTAATAAAACTTATTACTTTTTAGACCTAGATTGTGTAATAGATACAGAAAAAAATAATACAATTATGGATAGGATATATGACAAAACAATTATTAGATAATAATATAAACATAACAGATGCACCAGAATATATAGAAAGAACACTAATAGGATCAGTAAAACTATGGTTTTCAAATTTAACTGAAAATAGCAAAAAAGTATTAAGAACTAATAAACCTATAGAAGGAACATCATCAACAACAACTAAACTAACACCTATAGAATTATTAAAAAAATATGAAACAACTATAAAAGATGAATTTGATAGTATGGCAACAATAGAAGAAGAAAAAGATACAAATAGAAATTTAATATTAAAATTAGCAATATGTAATATGTGTTATATGGATGAATATACTTGCGCATTTAAAGAATATTATTATAAAGGAGCATATAATATAGAAGAAAGTAAAGAGATAAGAAAATTATATTTTAGTAAATTACCCGAACCATTTAATTCAAAAATAATAAAAAGTTGGGAAGAAGCAAAAATAGTAGATACGTTAGGAGCAAGAATAAAATTTTTACAACAATGGTATAGAAACTTATGTGAAAAATATAGAAAAGAATTAAAAATGGAAAAAACATTAATAAAAAATTTAGCATGTTGCAAAAATAAAATAGCACCCAAATTTGGATGTGAAGAAAGATATTATAAGAAAAGAAAAAGACATAAAAAATATATGAAATATAAAAAATCAAAATATAAATATAAGAAACCGAGAGAAAGATATTATGTAAAAAATTATAAATACAAAAGACCATATAGAAAGAAGAAATCTATAAAAGAATGTACTTGTTATAATTGTGGAAAGATAGGACATTTAGCTAGAGATTGTAAATTACCTAAAAATCCAAAAAATAAATAAATATCAAAAATAAAAATAGATAACACAAAATATATGCAGATAGATTATATAGATTATGAATTAGAAAGTGAAGATAGTATATATGAAATTTCAGAAAACGAAACAGATAATGAAATAGATGAATCAAATGGCTGAAAAAGATATAAAAATAATAACAAAGGAAGAATATTTAAATGATGAAGGAACGGAACAAAAAAATAATATTTGACAGTAACATATTTGATGAAATAAAAGGAAAAGAATTAGATTTAAGTGTAGAAAAAATATTTAAAATACCAACAATAAAAAATATTTTTACTAAGAAAAAGGACGAATATTATGTAGTATGCCAAAAAGAACATGTAATAGACTGCAGATATGCAAAAGGCAAAGCTAGTATACCACTAGTAACAAAAAGAATAATTAATAAAGAGATAAATGATATAAAAAGTAAAGGAGATCCAATAAAATATGTACACCTTGGAGGTACAGAGATATTAATAAAAGCATGTTTTAGAGAATGAATAGATACACCAATATAATTATATTTAGCAGATGATAGAATTATAAAACCTATAGAAAAAAGCATAATAACTGTCGTAAAGGAAATCTAATATATCAAAAATTCAAATTCATAATAAGTGCAAATTATTCAGTAGCAGTAACAGATAAAAATACAAATAAATCACTAGTATTATATTGGAAAATATGAGGAATAGAATTAACCCCAGGAAGTAAAATATTTACAGCAAGATGCAAAAATTTATATGTATTAACAACAAAACATAAAATAACAGGAAAAAATAAGATTAACAAAATACGAATAGACTGCCCATTCGAACAGATTGTAAAAACAATAGATTATAATGATTATAGCTATAGAGACATAGATATAGCAGAAAATTTAGAAATAGTAAATGATAGAATAAATACAACGAAAAGAATAGCCGATGAAAAACCAGAATCATCAAGCTCATCAAAAAGAACAAGTTATGAAATAAATTCAATAAGTAATTTAAACCAATATTACATAACAGGAAAAATAAATGAAAAAGAATATTTAATACTTTTAAATACAGGACAAGAAGAAATTATATAGCAAAATATCAAGTAAAAAATGAAGAAATAAAAACTGATAATGATGTATGCCCAGATCTACCAAGAAGTTTAATAAATAGTAAAAATATAGCAGGAAAAAAAATAATAGGAGTTAGAAAAATAAAAATAGAATTCGAAGTAAAGGAAGAAATGCAAAAAGCAGATATAATATTAGGAATAAAATGGCTAGAACAAGTAAAACCATATAATATAGAACATACACAATTAACCTTAACATATAACAAAGAAAAATTATGCTTAAGAAGAGCCTTAACATAAAATGAAAATATATGTATTAATGAAGATAGTAGTAGAAGGATATTACAGTAGATATTATACTCCTATGATAGATACAGGAGCAGAAGTTAATTTATGTAGATATAATTGCTTACTAGAAAGTAAATGGGATAAATTAAAAACACCAATAATAGTTAAAGGATTCAATAATGAAGGAAGCTTAATTACTTATAAAGCTAGGAATGTAAAAATACAAGTATGGGATAAGATATTAACAATAGAAGAAATTTATAATTATGAACTAACATCAAAAGATATACTTTTAGGAATGTCGTTCTTAGATAAATTATACCCACATATAATAACTAGAACAGACTGGTGGTTTACAACACCATGTAAACAAAAAGTAAGAGCAAAAAGAGTTAATAATAAAATAAGAAAGAAAACTGATTGGATAAAAGAAAGTGAAAAAATTACACAAAAGTCAGAAAATATAAAAAATACTGAAGATACGATAGAACTAGTAGTATTTTCGATAAATAAAACAGAAATAACTATATTTTCAATAAATAAGATAGAAATAATTAAGAAAAAATTAGAACAATTATATAGTGAAGACCCATTAAAAGGATGGGAAAAACATAAAACTACTATAAAAATTGAATTGATAGATAAAAATAGCATAATAACCCAGAAACCATTAACATATAATTTTGACGATTTAAAAGAATTTAAAATGCATATAGATGAATTATTAGAAAAACAATATATACAAAAAAGTAATAGTAAACATAATAGTCCAGCATTTATAGTAAATAAACATAGTGAACAAAAAAGAGGAAAAAGTAGGATGGTTATTGACTATAGAAATTTAAATGCAAAAACTATAACATATAATTATCCAATACCAAATAAGATATTAAAAATAAGGCAAATACAAGGATATAATTATTTTAGCAAATTCGATTGTAAATCAGGATTTTACCATCTAAAGTTAGAAGAAGAATCTAAAGAATTAACCGCATTTACGGTACCACAAGGATTTTATGAATAGAACGTATTACTATTTGGATATAAGAATGCAACAGGTAGATATCAACATTTTATGGATAATTATTTTAAACAATTATCTAATTGTATAGTATACATAAATGATTTATTAATATATACAAAAACTAAAGAAGAACATTTAAAATTATTGGAACAGTTTACAGATATAATAGGAAAATCAGGAATAAGTCTAAGCGAAAAGAAAGCTGAAATTATGAAAAATCAGATAGAATTTTTAGGAATACAAATAGATAAAAGTGGAGTAAAAATGCAACAACATATAGTACAAAAAATAATAAATTCGAAAGAAGAATTAGATACAAAAAACAAATTACAATCATTTTTAGGATTAGTAAACCAAGTAAGAGAATATATTCCAAAATTAGCAGAAACTTTAAAATCACTACAGAAAAAATTAAAAAAAGTATGTAGAATATAACTATAATGAAGAAGATAAAAAACAAGTTCAAAAAATAAAATTACTTTGTAAAGAATTACCAAAATTACAATTTCCAGATGAAAATAAAAAAATTATATATATAGTAGAAGCAGATGCTAGTGAATATAGTTATGGAGGAGTACTTAAATATCGATATGAAGCAGAAAAATTAGAACACCATTGTAGATACTACTCAGGTACGTTCAATGAGACAAAAAAAAAATGGAAAATAAATAGGAAAGAATTATGTTCATTATATAAATGTTTGTTAGCATTTGAGCCATATATTGTATATAACAAATTTATTGTACGAACAGATAATACACAGGTACGCTGGTGGTTAACAAAGAAAATACAAAATTCAGTTACAACAAAAGAGATTCGGAGACTAGTCTTGAATATATTGAATTTCACATTTATAATTGAAGTAATCAGTACTAACAAAAATGTTATTGCAGATTACATATCAAGACAAAGCTACACAGACTGAAATAATAGAAGAAGCTACTCTAGAAAAAATACTCAACACCCTAACTACGCTTTCAATGAAAGTGGACAGTATGAGCAATGAGATAGAAAAGCTAAAGACTAATGAAGATAAACTGAAGTCTATAGCTACAAATCAGCTAACTCAGTAGTGTGCAGAGCTATGTCGATCGGAAGACATTAAAGTTCCAGAGCTAGAAAGAGACGATGGGACACTCCATAAAATCCATAACATTTATCAATCTACTTCTGCAGGTACAAGCAAAGGAGTTAGTCGACAAAGATACCAGAAGATGAATATGAATAAAATATTTGAGAAACCATTTATACCGAAAACACAAAAAGACCCCTTGTTCATACTCCCACAAATCACCACATACCGAGATAGCCTAAACCAAGATAAAAAAGTTTACAAATAAAGTCCAAAAATACATAGAAAACATCTATAGAGTACAAACTTTTCTAAACCTTAACCCCAGAGCTACAAATATCAAAGAACCAAACACAAACTATATAACCCAAAAATTACAAGGATATATAACAAGCTAATTGCACTACCCAAAACCAACCCTAGCCTAGTGAAAACTTGTTTTGACTATGGATTGTTAAACACCATATACACCCAAGACGGAGAAGAACTAACAGCAATGGAAGAATTACATAAGATATTCACCACCTACAAAAGGGTAACGAAAGAAAATTTATTTTACATAAAGTGTTATACTGCATCAGCAGAGATATTATATGACGAAATAAAACCAGTTATACAAGTTGTAAAAATAGGACTAACCAGAGATATGATCATACCAGAAGATATTACACAGCAACAGGAGATACCCAGAATTGAGATACCTGATTTCTACGCAAATAAACGACTCATTGGACTAGCTACGATTATCCAAGAATTAGCAAATAATTATACTAATGGAAACCCAATATGGAGCTATTATTCGAGAGACCATCAAATGATTTATTCAAATTCAAAAGAGCTACGACAAGTAGATATGGAAGATGTCAGGCAATGGATAATGACATTACTTAACCCAGAAAAATAATCTACCACAAGAGCAATTAAAAAAGAATTTATTTCAGACGAATTACTAACAAGATATTGTAAAATAATTGGACACAAATATCCAGATCATCAATGTTCAAGATGTAATGGAGAAGATAACATTATTCCAGAAGTACACCTAGAATAAAAATCAAGAAGATGAAATGCCAGCTGGAAAGATAAGGAGCAACAGATACGACGAAGACACCAATGGAAGAAAACAAGATATAGAATTATTTACGTAAAATTGTTAGAATTGTAAGTTTATTAGACTTTTTTAGCCTCCTAGCCTTTTTTAAAGGCTATGTATAGACTTTTAGGCTATGTATAGACTTTTAGACTTTTCTTTTTTAGATCCCTAGCCTTTTTGACTTTTCAAAAGGCTATGATACTTAGGAATCTAATATTAGAATTTTTTAAACGTGTAAAGATTGTACAGATTTTCGTTCTATAAATGAAAGAAACCGAAGGCATTGCAAAGGAAGCCTTCATGTGTTGAATCAATACTCTCTCCAGTCCACAACAAATATTTTGCTCAGTTAATTAAAAAACAGACATATTTCAATGGAAAAAGCTATGGAGGAACAAACTTCAGAAATAACAAATCTACCCGAACATGTATATTTATTTATGATTATGAATAGCTAAATTCATAGTTTCCAACAATCATGATATGATAAACTAAATTCATATTAGTTACTTTATAGTAGAATTATTCGAAGAATAATATGTTAAGAAGTTTATTAGCAAAGTGGAAACGGAGAACAATCCCTAAGAACTATGTCATTCTAAAGGTGAAACCAATGAGGCAAGAAGCCGTGGCGGGGAGTAACCAGAGTAGAGGCGTTGTTTAAGGGAAAAAGTATCCAAATTACCATGCTAATAGTGATCAAAGAACATGTTATTTAAGAATAATCTAGTATATAGTAATCTAAGATGACCATATTTTGTTATGTACATGGTTGAAGGGAATATTTTGAAAAAAGCAATTTTATGAAAATGAATAATTATTTATCTGATGTGATGGTAGATAAATTTAAAATACTTATTTTGTATGCACTTAAAGATATAAAAGTAGTAGATATAAGAAAAATCATATTAGAAAAAGCATTTGATAAATATTACATGACTAGAGTAAATTATATACCCTACCTACCTAACTACTCTTATAAATACTTACCATGATAAATTACATAAAATTTTTAGAAAAAGATGTGAGAAATATACAGTTACTAGAAAAACAGATGAAAATAAATATAAGCAAATACATGGAAAATAAAGATATAAAATATATAGAATTTCTTAATAAAAATATGCAAGAACTACTAAGGCTAAAACAAACAACTACAAAATATCATAATAAAACCAATTTTAAAAGATAGATCATCTAGATTATCTTAAAGTCTTAATTTTATATATACTTAAAGATATAGAAATTATAGATATTAAGAGAATAATATTAGAAAAAGTAATAGACTATGAAATTGAAACCATAAATTGGATAGAACAGTTATACCAAGAAATTTACCCAGAAGAATATTATTCGGATTAAGAGATGTTAGAATCTATTAGAAAAACTAGAGAAAATCAAGATAATCTAAATAAAGAAATTAATTATAGAAATCGAATTAGAAAAATAATGGAGAATCTAAAAGAAAAATTAATATATATAGAAAAAACCTTAGAAAATTTAAAAAAAAAAGTACATGTAGTAGTTTATATAATTTAAAAAACTCACTACGAGAAGAACAACACAAGCTAATAAATAACATTAAAAATCTAGAATTAAATATACATTACAGTACAGTTAGGATAAATTATTATACAGAAATTTGTAACTCTGCAATTACTACAGGATAAAATAATAAACCAAATAAATTAATGAATACAACTTACGAAAAGAATAAATCATTAAAAGATATTGAAACAAAATTTAAGAAATATCCACGCACAAAGAAAAATAGATTCATTACATATATAATAAATCTATTCCATAAGTTAGTTATCCGCCTAGATCCGCACCCCCCTACAAATGGTATCAAAGCCCAGTTATTTAAAAAATGCAGCAGTGAGATATATGTTAGATATGTTTATTATTGAAGAACAATTTAATTATATACTTTAAATTTTATATTTATTTTGTCTTTCTTACAAAAATAAAAAATAAATTGTATTTATTCTTTATACGATATGAGAAAAATTACATCACATGATAAAAATATTCGACAATCACACAACTTAAAGGAAAATAATTCCTTTGGTAATGCAATGCACATTACTTTTTAATGAAGTAGTTGATGTGTCCAAGTGTATACATAAAACTAAAGGATTGAATTATTTTATTTGGTATTTTTCAAAGTTTTTAAAATTTATTTATTTAATCACTTAATAATAATATTTTTAAAAGTCAAGGTATTTATATGAATTGGTACTAATTTAATTTTTTTTTTTGTTATTTATTTCATATACTAAAGATTCTTAAAATGTAAAAGAGATGAAGATGTTGGCTTTCAGATTTTCATATATGTATTAAATGTACTATTTTGAAGGAATACAAAATTATTTAATCATGAAATAAATTAATTTTTTTTAAAATATATTAAAAAAATAATCTAATATTACAAATGAATCTTTGAAATAGTACCCAACCAAAGATCGCTTGCTTTTTGTGAGTTTAGTATGAGGAAAGAATATAAATTGGTGTTTATTTATATAATAAGATAAATTATAGTATGATAAAAATTAAAAATAAAATGAAAAAATAAAATTAAAAATAATAAATTTCTATTTTATAAAGTTTTTTCCTTCATTAACTTTGAGGATTTACTTGCTTTGTTTATGAAATTTATTTGGAAAAAATCCGCAAGAAGAATTCATTTTTTAATCATCTTTATCAAAAAGTTCTTGCTTAAATTTTGCAGATGATCTACATAAGAATTAAAATTTTCAGGTGATAATTACCTTTAAGATTTTTCTATTTATTTTTGCTTGACAAAAAAAAATTCTAAGATTTTCTCCTTCAAATTTTGTTTTATAGAAAAATTTGTAAGTTTTTCATCAAATTAGTTTGGTTGAAAAACTTGTAGAGAATTAGATTACCGGTAAATTTTTTTGTAATTTTTTTTTTAAAATAAAATATTATGTAATTTAGATTTTTTCTTGTAGTTTATAAGAAGTGGGTTTTGAATAAATGAACTTGAAGAATTAAATAGGTTTATAATTAAAAAAATAAAAAAATTTAACAACATGGCATGCCAAGTAGGAGAGAATAAGATTTTTAAAATGTTAAGTATTTCTTGAAGAAAATAGAAATAGTTGGGTGATATTCTTGTCCTAAAAGAAACAAAAACGATATTTGTAGGAAATTGTGAAAACATGAGTGACTATTCATGGAAATTACTCCTATTAACTGAATGGTAACTTTTCTACTGACAAAAGAATAACGATCATTTCTATTTTAAGGTAGAGAATTTGATTTTCTTCATAGACCCATTTGTCTGCAAAATTCAATTAATTTTTTTAAAATATATATATATATATATATATATATATATATATATATATATATTTTTATTATATTTTCATCTCACTATATCTAGAGAAGAATATGTTTAAAAAATTTTAGTGAAAATTAAGAACTCATTGAAACTAGTTGATTTTATTTTGAAATATTTGTGTTTTGTTTAACTTTCTAACTTTTATTTTCTCTGAATTATTAACTTGATTTTCTTTATCTCTTTCTCTAACCGACACCATTCGGGAGGTTTTGTCCAGTACCTCTAACTTCCTAAAAAAGAAATTCATAAAGTTCTCGATAGGATTGACAACACACCTTGGGGGGCGGGGCCCCCCCCCCCCCCCCCCCCACCTCAAAGCATGATTTTGAGATAGAATCTCTTGAAAGAGAAAAAAACATGAATGTTTTCTCTTCCTGATTTGCAAATTGACGATGACTTGACGAAGGAAATCTATGAAAGAAGGTTCTCCAACCGCGCAACGATCAATGAGAAACCAACGAATTCAGTCGAATTAGGTAATGAGTCTAAAGGAAGGATCAAACTTGAAAGGAATAGACATGCGTAAGTTCAAACCAGAAGTTACCACGGAAGCATGCATAACATAAAATAGAGAGTCGCTTTTTACACCAACTAGGCCTAAGATGTGAAATGGGTGCATAAGAATATTCTGCACAACCTGAAATACAATCATGAAATTGAAAGTATCGAACTCTAAGTTTGAAACTTTAACACAATCGTTCCTTAGTAGCTCGTTGCTACAACTCCTATATTGCTCGTTTCGTGCTTACTCACTTCACTTGCTCTTGGAAAGACTACAATGCAACTATTTTATCGACCACTCTTTCAATCAATTATTTTCAAACAAGGATGTTCTATTCTAGTTGTAATAATGAAACAATTCTGTTCATAAGAACAAAAAGAAACAAATTTATTCTATAATCGATAAGTACCAATATGTCATGGGAGAGTTGATCCCAATTTTCTATGTGGGAATTAGGCTACAGGGGGATACCAAGGTCAATTAGGAGTAATACTTAATGCTATCTCCTTTTAAAAAACAATAACCTACTTTCTTATTTAGTTAATTTCAAAAAAATAATTTCTTTCCTTTTTTAAAAATATTTTACTTTCAACTTTCCATGTGATATATTTAAAACCACAAGATTACATAAACATTTTGATATATTTGATATAATATTAATTTAAAATCACAAAAGATAAAAATTTTTTTTTTTTTTTTTTAAACTTCATAGCAAATTAAAATAGATTATTCGTTTTAGAACGACGGAAGTAACTTATTTATTTTGTTTACATACAACTAATGTAATTATGACATAACAAACTAAGATATGCCAACCCACGAGCCAAATAAAAAACACCAACTCAAAAGAAAATGGTCCAATTTCTTACACAAGCTTTGTCTATGTATTCACGACTGCTTTCGCAAATGGACAAACTACTGATTTCCCTTGCTTGAAACAATTTAATAATATTATTGCAAGAAAAGAACCAAAATCTCATTAAACTCTTTGCATACTACTGTCATAATTAAGGAAAATTGCAGTATACAGTACTAAAAAGCATAACTTCCCCCTCGCATTTAAGCTGGACAAAAACAGATGCATTACGACAGCCATAGAAGTAGTACAAAACACTATAATTTTTTTTTCTTTTTTCTAGAAAAAGAAGATAATTTGTTGAAAGTGATTAGTGACCTTTGCCAGGTCGAAAACATTAAGGAAAAAACAAAACAAGACTCTCATTGACAGAAGAAAATGTCTACTTCATAGCCCATTTTTCAGCTAATAAGTGTGACAATTGCAAAAATAAGTCAACTTGGGTACATGAATTATAACACACCATTCCTTCTGATTTCTGAAATTCAATCCCCTGTGCCTCCCTTACCTATGATTTCAACTATGAGGCATTATACTTTGCAAATGTTGAAAAATTGTTAAAATCAATTAAATGACATGTGCATGAATAAGCCTCCTGTCTATATCCCTTCTCTTTACAGTTATGCAGCTTTCTTTCATCAAGATTATATCATGATCAGGAATTCAAAATATGCTTCTTCACACAAATTCAAATGTAACCTTGTGTTCATGTTACCAATGGCAAAGTCAAAAATTTTGCTTAGGCCATTCAAGATTTAAGTATAAAAAGTAAATTTTGACCTATACATGAAATGTACTTTTCTATTTACACCACATAAGTTTCCATGAAAATTGTTCAACTGGTTGGTGGCTCCAACACCACATGTTATTACGTTAGCCAATAACTATGATTGTCATTCATATGTCATGGAGATCATCCTTTTCCCGTACTCCTCTAAGTGAGCGGAATCTCAATCTTTTTCTGGTTTTTATCGCTAGCCAAAGCACAGATGTATCTAGTGCGAAAGTTGAACCAGGAAGACAAATTGGGATTGCAAAATTCTCCTACAGGAAGTTGTCTATACCTAGCAATTTGAAATGGTCAACAGTACGCTAGTGCATGATAACAAGGAAGAAGAGTACATGCTTGTCACTGAGGAGGACAGGCCCCTCATTGATTCAAATCCATACCAACTTAGATATTATGGTTACAAACTGGCCCATATGTTGATGAATGATGAGTGCCCTTCCAGGGGCCACTTCCATCATTTACCTGATCAAACTCAACTAGATTCCTTTGAATTCCTTTCCCCTCTCCTTTTATTTCTTTTCCTTAATTATGATTACAGCAGCACAAAATATGGGGGAACGTTTATTGGCAGAAGAAATTTTTTACACCTAACTCATCCAATCTCCTAAGCATTCAGATATGGATGTTGGTGGTAAAAAGAAACAAATAAGGCAAAATGTGCTTTTTCATCTAACATGCAGCTTTGTACAATGCTAAAAAAAAGTATGGTGGTTTCTATCTGCTTAACACCCGCATCACAGCATTAGGAGATGTCCTACCATTTTCTTCTTCTCATAGCCCCTAAAACCTTAGGACTGTAGCATCCTTTAATAGTTCATTTTGCCATTAAATGCATAAACAAAAAATAATTAGAAGGTACAGTCCAGACTACTGTTCTGAATCCTCAAAATGTGCAGTCGATTCAGTTTTTCTCCTGATTCTAAGCAGAATCTACACCAATCAAGCAAAATCTCCCTTCCTTAATATGTATTTCGTATGTGTTAACTGCAGTATCTTATGTTAAATGCTTTTCTGCTAGCGATACAGTCTACACAAACCAGCTTACATCTGACCTCCCAAATTAGCTCTTGCTTCATTGATCGTGGAAGAATCTCCTTATCAGCATCTCTATAAAAATCCTTAGTAGTCCAAATAACTGCATCTGCAGTTCTGCATTCAGGTCCCCACCACCTCTGGTACATTATTGATAAGAAGGCCACCACATCTGACATCAGTCCTACACTAACTCAATGGAGATTGTGGTCTTTAAGAGAAATTCCTCCCAACAATATGTATAAGCAAAAGATGATCCTCTCACTAGGCCCTACAAGAAAATATATGTTCTTTGGAAACTCCATCCAAACTTTCATAATAACACTATTAAGCTTCTCCATGGGTGAGATACTTTTTGTGATAACCGAGAAATTCCGAGGGCGCTGGCGCACAATACGAACCTCAATGGATTATGGGCAGACCCATCTATCCTTCAACTTAAATACCAGCCTTCATTTGTGACAACACTCAAATTCGTGACAGGCACCTAACACATGTCATAACCTCTGGTACCACTAATCCAGAACACTAGGGGCCTCCAAGGTGAGCTGCTTAAATTGCATGTTTTATCTTCTTCCTCCAAGATAAACAGTTCGTTGTCTCTAAAAAGGTTTCTACTATCCCTGCAAGCCTCTATTTCTCCACACTATCATAAAACAACCATGATACAGCCATCAAAGGGCCACTAGAGAAGTGAAATGGAGACACCTAGCACTGTACTAGTCTTGTAGGTACCAAAATCACAAATTTCCTCTGTTTCAGTTGAAGATTTGTTTATTTTAAAACTTAGAGACAGAAGTCAAAACTGAAGCTCTTCCAAAGTAATCAATGATCATTCTAATATCATTCTAACTTCAGTCAGCTATTGTCACGAGTCAATTTAGGACCGTGACCGACAATTAGGCGCTAGGACTCCAAGCAAGCCTCATTGGTAATCTAGAGAAACTCGGACAGAGTTTTCCCTATTTTTGGGCCTATTCAAAGTTTTCCCGTCTCAGAAACAACAAATATCCAACCAATAATAACAAATAGACCATAATAGTCTTCAATTAACCACTTCCAACATCGAAGTTCTAACACCATCTCCCAAACGAGAAGAAGTCCTACACTTGTAACAATTTCATAACAACAAAGGATATAGGTCTTATAAAGGAAATTGGTCTCCATAACAACAAAGGATATAAGTCCTATAAACGAAATGACCGATTGAGCGACTCTAAGAATTAAAAGAAATGATCATAACAATATAAATAAACTTTCCATCCACGCGAAAAAGTGTGGGGCTCACCAGAAATTTGTCGACTCGTACTCTCCTCACCAAAAAAAAAGGGCAGCCCAGTGCACAAAAGCTACCGCTATCGCGGTGTCCGGCGAAGGGCTCCACCACAAGGGTGTATCGTACGCAGCCTTACCTTGCATTTCTGTCAGAGGCTGTTTCCAAGGCTTGAACCCGTGACCTCCTAGTCACATGACAGTAACTTTACCAGTTACTCCAAGACTCCCTTTAACCTGCATTAAATATAGCGAGGAGCGAGACACTAGCTAAGTGAGTAATAACACTTAACCACAACCATTTCAATGGAGACAAGTCATAAAACATGCTAGTATGATAATCAAAAAATATTATGAAATACATGCCCTTTCGAAAAACATTGAAAATAAGCAATCTCAATTGTTTCATGTAAGCAAGATCAACTAACTGTCCGATAATAAACTCAATAAGCATATATCATATCAAATATTACATATTTTGAGAGGTTTCCAAGAATGAATCATGTAATCGGAGTGACTTTCTACTTCAGGAAAAGTCAATAACTACGGATCCCTCAGAAAGGAGTCAAATAATCATATCAATAGATCCCTATTTAAGGGAAATCAGTAACAGTACGCTAGTTCTACCTTTCCACTAACGAGGGCTATAACTGTAATATGTAATACAAGGTGCACCAGGTATAACAAACCCATTGTTAGCTACGGGATCCAAATCAAGGTCCACTCCCATTTATACTTTTCTTTCAAAACAGTTGGTACTCGTATAATAGCCTTTTCAAAATAGTACAGGGCATATAAGTTCTTATCAAATCATATTATATGTAAAACTTGCACAAAACACATGTCTAAGATACTTATTTCTCAAGTAAGTGAAGACCCTTCACAATAACAATAATCATATCTCAAATAGCGGTAAATATGTTTTATGAAAGCAAGAACGTCTGAATAACCATTTCAGTATCGTATCAAGTAAAAGACTTGTCCTACATGTAATTTTAAAGCATTCGGTAACAGTTCTTTTCTGCAAAATAAGTATAAACTTGCAAGTTATGAAAATACAAATAGTGATAAGATTAGTACTTGCGGTACTCTTGTCAAAATATCAAATGCGTCGCCTCAAGCAATCCGTACTTCCTTCAATCAATCTATAACCACATCAACACATCGGTCTCATGTTAAATTCCTTACTCAGGCTAATTTGTGTCTAATTTAGATACCCATCCCTCAGATTTCGCGTTTGACACTAAATTTGTCGAATTACCTCTGCCCATGCTATGTGTAACTCAATTTATCCATAATCTCATCAATTTCCGACCTAGTCATACAATTTTGTTCTCAAATTCTTCAGCCAAAAGTACGTACGCCGGTATTTAATTCTGAAACCAAATAACTTTGTTGCCTCTCATACTTCTCTAGGGTATTAAATTTAAGTACCCAAAGGAATTAGATAAATCAGGAATACGCACGGGCAAAGTTGTGGAAATAATTTACCTTTGAGTCAAAAGAATTTTTCCATAATTTGTTGGATTCAAGAACTTCTGATTTCTCCCACTTCCATTGATTCGATTTAGTAGAATACCGTCAGATAACTTTGGCTTCCAAATTTTGCTTGCTTCGTATGTTTCTTTGTTGTTCTGGGAAGAGTTTGTTTTCTGTTGGGTTTCATCTTCTTTTTGTTTTTTCAATTTTGTACAACTCCCACTAAATCGGTAAGCTTGCTCAGCGGTAAGCTTGCTTACCGTGGTGTGCCAGGGTCGGGGGTTCGAAACGTCCCTCCAGCGAAGCTGGAGTGAGGACGCGTAGGTGAGGCCATGTGGTCCCCCCCTCCCCGACACCTACGGAGTAGGTATGAACCGGGTCGTCCCTTTTTTTCTACAACTCCCACTAAAATCTCAATTCATTATTTTTGCATACTTAAAAGGCTAACCCTAGTCCCTTTAAATGCTCCATGTACGACAGTTCTGGGATTTGACCCAATTAGGTCTTCTCTTTATTTACTTTGGTTGCTTATTCTTTTTTTTTATTATTATGTGGATAAATAACTTATTTACCCACTTTCTTGTTTGGGGTATTACAGCTATATCAAAACTTGAAAACGTAGCAAAGGTGGTTCAGTATACACACCAATCCTGTGATGTCTCCCTCTTTTATCTATGTATGTGAACTCGGTATATATGTTAAAATGCTTCCTAAGCTGCTAAACGCACAAAAGGGCTACTTAGTCTATTCCAATATGTAATATCCCCATCTTGCTTTGTAAATCTTCGTCGGAAGTATGACCAGTACTCAATTCCAAATCCTGCAGATACTTCAGAATCTTAAAACCCCAAACAATTGCATTTCAGATTCTCCATTCAGGTCCTCACTTCTAATACATATTTTGGTCGGTGGAACCACTTCTAATCCAGAAGTCCGGGTTTTTAACTAAACAAAAATGGTTGAAGTTGGTCAGCAGGAATAATTTCTCCCAACAGTGTGTAAATGTAGTAGTTGAACCTCTCCCAAGGCAGTGCTAGAAAATATGTATTGTTCGAAAATTCCACTCAAGCTCTCGAGGACTGAGCTACTTAAGCATGATTTATACTTTCCCCGTATCTATGTTGACATCAGATGTCTTCCTCCAACTGAAGTAAAAAGATTCAACCAGTGCCTCATTAAATTTTTTTAATATCCCTATAACCTTCTATTTGATAGGCTATGTTGCCCGGACTATTCAAAAATGTCAATGGGTGCATGTCGGATTCGCCAAAGCTAGTGTATTTTTGGAGAATCCAACACGGGTGCGGCATCGAAAGTGAAGAGTCCGCGCAACTTAGTTGATAGGTATAAGTAACTGCTAAGACTATGTTCTCCAACACTGTTACAAAATACCAAACATGACACTGTCACTATAGAGATGAAACGGAGACATCTAGGCACCTTACTAGTCTATCCTCAGCTTTAGCTAAAGCTTTTGACAGTGTCAGAACGTACAGGAAGAAGATGCTCGATCAAATAACCAAAACCATTTGAATAGCACCTCTTTCGAAGAAATTAATGATCGTTTTTAGGTCACATACAGCTAACCCCCCTTACACCTTATACAAAGTGTTTCATTGTCTCCTTAGCTCTTGAAGTGACAAATATTTTGAATCTTAAATTGGTTAAATTCATGAAAACTAATTTCAATTATTTAACAAGTCTCCAAATTCAAACATGGGCTACTACTACATAAAGTCCCTAGTACTAATCAAAATACGAAATCTTGATAGAGTCCTCATCTCCAACTATCAATACCAGGTCAAATCATGTTTCCTAAGACCCTGACTCCTTATCCCCTCCTCATTTCCAACCACATAAACAGCACTGTAGCATTACCTACAATATCGAAGACCACATAAAATTGAAAAAGAAAGAAAAACTAGAGAAAGATTAAAGAAAAACTAGAGAAAGATTAACCTCCTATCCCCTTATTAGTAATATTGTTGTATCCCTCATGTCCGATCGGCTATGTTGTATAGAGCAGAGTGTTGGCCAGTTAAGAACTTCCACATCCAAAAGTTGAAGGTGGCGGAGATGAGGATATTGAAATGGATGTGTGGACTTACCGGGAGAGGTAGAATTAAAAATGAGGCTATTCGAGAGAAGGTGTGAGTGGCTTCGGTGGAAGACAAGATGCAAGAAGTGAGGTTGCGAGGTTTCGAGCAGGTGATGAGGAGGTGCACGGATGCTCCAGTACGGAGGTGTAAGAGGTTGGCTATGAATGGTTTTAGGCAGGGTAGAGGTAGACCCAAGAAATATTGGAGGGAGGTGATTAGGCATGACATGGAGCAGTTACAGCTTACGGAGGACATGACCCTTGATAGGAAGGTGTGGAGGACGCAAATCATGATAGAGGGTCAGTAGGTAGGATTGCAACCGTAATATTAGGGAGGAGTGCTTTGTTTGTATCTGTGCCCGTAGTTTTTTGTTCGTAGTGTCCTGATGATGATTGTGATTTCGAATAGATAGTTTATAGTATTACTCTGTTGGTGTCTTGTTTCTTTTATTATCTAGCGATGTGTTATCCCATTTGTTGTTTATTTTTATGTTTTTTGTTTGTTATACTCTTAATAGTCCTGCGCCAGGGATCTATCGGAAACACCCTCTCTACTACTTCATCTGAGGTAGTGGTATGGACTGTGCACTTTGTGGGAATACACTGGGTATGTTGTTGTACTGTAATTTGACAAAACAAATAACTAACTGCCTTAGTCTACCTCTAATGACAAGATTCTTTTCCTTTCTACTTCCAAAGAAGTTTCAAATGCAGACTTCTATGGACAAGACTTTTACTCAAAAAAAGCACTTTTAACACAAAATGAGCAGATTTAACTGAGCGACAGCTTGGTGCTGCACTCTCTGCCGTCCACTCTAGGTGTAAATACAAATAGAGTTAATTTTATTAACATATATTTATACGAAGTCCAAATCAATTGTGACGAAGAAGTGGTACACACATTGCTAATCCCCCACCCACGGACTTAAAATACTGGATTCACCGTTTGGTCACACAAACATAGTTACCAATAGTCATTATGTACTGAATACCCATATTGTATTGAAATGGATAAGCCGAACTACATGCAGACATATAAGAGTTCATCTCCAAACTAATAATCAAATCTTCCAGGAGAAGAACATACAATAGAAGAAGGGAGGGAAGTTCATGAATTAATCTAAGCAACTAAGAAAAAATAAAGAGAACTTCATAGCATAGTCCTAAGAGATTATTTCACTCTTCTATACAGGCATCTCTTTCCAGGGTCCCAAATGTAAATCTGACATATTCCTCCGTCTTCGCTATATTCACAAATCATAACGCATACATTGCGATCATAATGTTAACAAGAATATGGCTACATATTGTTATATCATAATGTTAACAAGAATATGGCTACATATTCTTAACAACAATTAGTTGACACCATGAACCTTAAATATTGAATAAAAAGAAAGGAGCTACAGTCTACAGAGCTGAAAACATTACACTGTTGGAAATAGGACTGTAGATGAAAAGGAAATAGTTATAAGTTCTGGTCAGACTCAGATTGATGAAAATCAGAAAATTGATGTTGTTGTTGTTGTTGTGCTGCCTGTGTTTTCTCAAGAAAGGGCTTGAAAATAAGCTGCAAATTGAGATACCCAAATGCTACAGCCCCAATTACCACTAACCCGGATCTAAATGCTTTCATTTTTGTTGTATCCCTCATTCTTCCGAAACTACTCCTTCTACCGCTCCTTTCACTCTTCTCCTTCTCCTTCTCCTTCTCCTTCTCCTTCTCCTTTGCCAAAAGAGCTGATTCTTGATTTTGAGTTTTGCTGTTTTTGTTTCTTAAACCCCTATTTTCTTTTCTTTTCTTTTCTTTTCTTTACTAATATTACTCAACGACCTATGAAAGTTTGGGAAATAATACTTTAGGCATATAATATCGGGAAGTCTTGTGTAGATAAGGACAAACGTATAAAATTAGATAAAAATGGAAAAAAAAAAAATATGAGTGCGTTTGGTATCAAGGAAAATATTTTCTGAACAATGTTTTTCAATTTTTTTCACGTTGATTAGCTTAAATATTAAAATACTTTTCAAATCAACTTATTTTTCTCAAATTTAAGAAAAATAGTTTTCCTTTAAAAAGTAAAGAAAGACATTTTCTAAAACTCTTTTTCAACTTCACTCTCAAGTTAAAATGTTCATACAACTTTTAAAATTATTCACCTCTATCTCGACCCCGAATTTCCTACCACCCCCAATCATTTTTTTATTTTTTTAAAAGATATTTCAAATTATTTTCTTACCCCACCCCCTCCAAAAAGAAAATTCAATTTTTTTCAAAAAAATTCAACCTTTTTCTTCTCCCACTTCTTATCTGACCCCCCACCCCACAAAAAATTGTTTTTAAAATTTCTGATTTTTTCTTATCCCACTGAAACACCCTAGGTTTCTGGCCCTTAGAAAATTTTCTGGATTTTCGATCTCTGGACAGGATACCACTAGGGGAAATGACTCGTACACTGGGATACGAGTGGTATGGGTTAGTCGTATGCTGACCACTATTGGTTAGTGAGTTGGATTTGGCTTCTAGAATGGGTACGAGTCATTTCGGTGGATAGGGTTGTTTGGTTACTTCAGTTAATCTTAGACCTGGTAACTTAAGTTGGATCTGAGTACAAGTGGATCACCAAGAGCCGTAAGTCAAGGTACGAGTCGTACCATGGACTCGTATGGTGGTTAGTGCTTAATCCTCTTGGGATTCTATTTGTTAAGGGTACGAATCATGGGTACTAGTCGTATACTTGGATACGACATGGTTTGGGGTGAGTCATACCTTGAAAAGTGTTGGGTCCAAGGGAGATGGTCTTGGGTTCGAGTGTTGGGTACCACTCGTATTGGAGGGTATGAATGGTGTGGATAGTCATACCCA
Organism: Capsicum baccatum var. pendulum; assembly: GCA_030864225.1. Taxonomy (NCBI): domain Eukaryota; kingdom Viridiplantae; phylum Streptophyta; class Magnoliopsida; order Solanales; family Solanaceae; genus Capsicum; species Capsicum baccatum. Next base: position 111,813,725 of record CM061550.1, read on the forward strand.
CCTGCCGGGATTTGGGGGAATTTAAATGAAGGCAATTTGGATATTTTCCCACTTAATCTAATAAGGCCCCACGACTTATATTTCTATTGGGAGGTTATTTTCCCTATTATTCTATTCATTAACACTTAGAAACTTCTCTTAAACATTCTACAATTCTCTCTAAGGCTTTTGGGTAAAGGAAGGTTAGGCTTTCATCTTAATGATTAATTTGGGGCTTGTGTTGGTGATTTCTCTCCATCATCTTCTTTCTTTAAGGCATGTTCTCTTCCCTCACTGTTAGTTTCAAATAAAGGAGTGGTTTTATACAATGTTTTCATGGTTTGATTGTTGTATGATTTTGAATTTTCAAATATAATTTGGGGGTTTTGGTAATGAATGCTTGGTTATGATTTTTCTATATTTTAATTATGCTTTTATATGCTTTAATGGTGGTTTTCATGGTTGGATTATTGTATGATTTTGGATTTTCAAATATAATTTGGGGGTTTTGGTTATAAATGCTTAGTTATGATTTTTTCGTGTTTTAATTATGCTTTTATATGCTTTAATGGTGGTTTTGGATAATTGGTTGCATAGGAATGATTATCTGGTAATTGGCTTTGGTTTTGAAAATACTATACCCCCAATATGTTTGATAAAATGCATATGAGAATATTTACACTACATTATTGGATTTAACGAAACTATTGCACGATTTAAACTTGGTAATGGTACCATAAATGGTTAAATAGTTTGGAATGGTCAAAATGGAATGGTTTTGGTTTAACAATCATTCTTGTGGGGTACAATGGAATCTCCCAAGTAATCATAATAATGAAACACTTGCAGGGTACATGGGACTCCCCCAAGTTAATTGGTAATGTGATCTATAGGTACATGGGACTCCCTTGATCTCAAAAAGATTTGGCTAAGGATAATACTTGCAGGTTATAATTGGTATGATGATACCACTATGTATAGCCTTGGTTAATAACAATAGTTTGGTTGGTTAGAAATGATTTCAATTGGGCAATAGTGGAGGAGTGTGATAGCTAACTATGAAAGTGAGAGTTCAATGAATGAATACTGGAAACTCATGATTGTCGTCATGAGGGGTAGGGTGGCGACCCTTTTATGATACTATGACGTACGGGGGAATCCTCTAAGTACATTGTACATGTGTATTATGGAGAGTAAGGGTACTTGGGAATCCCTTACTCCTATGGTATCTCCGGTTCATGCAGCTACACGCATCGAGGCCCGTTCAGGGGTTTACACTAGACCCATATAGTTCGTGGGGTTCAAGGAAGGTTAAGCTACACATACCCAGGTTAATGATTTTAAATGCATGCTAAACCCGATTCCCTTTTCTGGCATAGTTATATATATATACATGTATCATTTGTATGCATATGGTTGGTTTACTTGGTTTTACTGGTTGACATTATTTTATCTTTACCTTGAGTTCATACTAGCGTTCACCCGCTAACCTATTTTCGGGCGGTTGTATCCCCATACAATGCAGGAACCAGTCATTCTACTCCTCATATTTAGCTATTGAATATTCGGGATCATCTACTGGATTGAAGTGATAAGCTTTCATCTTTTTGGAAGGCTCTATTTCATGGATTTTATTTCATACTTCGGTTCATTTATGGATATTGATTTTGTCTATGGTTGGGGACATGTCCCAACCAAATTTGGGTATTATTTTGGTTAGAAGCTTTTGTGGAAGCACTATGGGTTGGTAAAGGTGGGATCAGTATTGGTGTTGCCTTGGTTTTGGGCCTGATACCGAAGGACTAAATTTCTCACTGTTCCATCCTCTTTTATTTTGGGATTATATTTAATTATTATGGAACTCATATGGTTATGATTTGTGGTTTGGTTTGGCTACTAGTTAGGCTTAGACGGTTGGACTCGGTTGGGTCGATCTTGGTAATAGACCTATCTAGAGTCTGTAATTTGGATACTTATGTTATCTTGTTATATGCTCGAAATTCAGCCAACTCAAGGCAGACGACTGCAGGTTGGGTTGGGTAACGGGGTGGTCTTCGGTCCTGATCGGATTTGGATGTCTATAACGATAAGGCCTTGGGTCGGGTCGTATTAATTTGGTATTAGAGCTTTAGGCTCATGGTCAATTGAGAGTCCATAAATCCCTGTCTAGTAGAGTCTCTTTTAGGGGTGTGTAGCATGTCACACTCATAAGAGAGAGGCTAAAAAACATTTAGGAATGCTTCACTTTCTTGATATTTTGTTTTCGAGCTTGGAGTCTAAGTCCTGAAATTTCCTTTAATCCTTGTTTATTCACTTTTCAGATTATGCCTTGATGATTTAGAGCACAATGAAATCCTTCTGTCCCATCTGGGGATGATGTTGATAGAGAACGCCCTACACCTGGAGTTCGCACTCGATCTTAGGGTCCTATTCCTGATTGTTCTAGAGTTCTTTCGATTGCTACTAGTCTTTCTCAAGGTGAGGTGACTAATGCAGAATTTCGTCAGTCGATTCATACAATTACTCAGTTGGTTGTTGCTCAAGTTGAGCGGGATGCATCTGGTGTTCTATCTGTTGAGGCCACAAGGGTTGGCCAGTTCATGAAGATGAATCCTCCTACTTTTACTGGTGTAAAGGTGCAGGAGGATCCTTAGGGTTTATTGGATGAAATAGAGAAGATATTTAGAGTGTTGCATGTTTTATCCCGAAGGGTTGGAAAACATTAATTTCAACTTTATAAACTATTTTGAAACTTTAAAGAAAATTTTGAAACAACCTAAAAAATTATAGAGTCGCCACTTAATTTATTTGAAAAGAAATTAAGAAAACTTTTTAAAATAAAATCCTAAAGTCTCAAAATAGAAAAATACTTAGGCCTTTAAGAAAATCCCTGGTAAGAGGTTTTTATTAACATTTTAAAAAGATTTTTAAGGCACCTAAAATGTTAGCTAACTAGCGGTTATCCTGACTATTTGAAAACCACTTTGACTAACTTTGAAAAAAGAGAAGTTGGTCTTTGAAAAGAAAGTGATTTAGGACGAAACTTGTATAAAATCATTTTTTGATGACTCAGTAGGAAATTTAACCAAGTCTAAGAAAATAAAGAGCAAATAAGCACATAAAGAGAAAAGAGGAAATTAGAAGACTTAGGCTCGTAAGCCCAAATCCATCAACCCTATCCTAATCTAATTGGGATTTTGGCCCACCTGTACCTGTCCTAATCTAAATATCGGGTTTTGGCCCATAAACTGTCTTAAACTATTTTTTCGAATCCATTGGCCCAGAATCAGCTTCACCCATATTAAAATACAACTTTGGCTTTGAGGCCCCAAATGAATGAATAAATGAATAAATAAAAAGAAGACAATAATAAAAATTGAGACTTTTCAAGTCTCTTAGTGACCTCGTCAATGGGTTTTGACCCATTTTCCTTCTTTGTCTATCTTCTAGCACCCGCATGCCATATAGTCAACCTTGGATTTAAACTTCGAACTTCACTCGAAGAGGTGAGCTTCATTGGCCTATTACGAAATGCAAGAGAAGAGGAGTTCATTTGGACTCGAGACATTTTTTGCATGTAAAAAAAATAAAGAAATTACTATACATTCAAGGCATAAAAGTGACATAGTTCAAAGCAAAAGAAAATACTAAGAACCAATTTTTAGATGACAATGATAAGCACACTTGCGCACATATAACAAGAATGAGAGTCAACAGATAAATACACAATAAAGACACCCACTTACATGCCTCATGATTTATGTTCAAATTAAGAATGAATAAAGGTAAAAGGAAGAAGGTCATATTCAGTGAATTAATGCGAGAACAAACAACGCAAGCTTGCGGAAGTAAAAGGATGAGGCAATAAGAAAAATAACCATGACTTCTAAAATTGAACAAACATAGACATTAATCTATATAACAAAATAAAATAAAGGCTAACTTTTCAAGAAAGAGAATCTTTGAATTTCAATTAAGGCGACATTAACGAAAATTCATACATCTAAATTACAACCAACATTTTAGGGGAAAATGTGTAACGACCTATGGTTTATCTTTCTAAGACATCATTGATTCTCTTTTGATATTATGAATTAAAGAAAGACACGAATCAAGTCTAAGACATGAATCAAGTCTTTACATACACAAAGAGCACATATAAAAATCCAAAGGGAGTAAGAAAATTAGAATAAAAGTTTAGCATTTCTAAATGTGAAATATCGTTCAACAGTCATACTATGCATGACTCGAAAATATCTAAGTAATTCTATTTAGCCACAAAAGCCCAAACTTTCTCATCATTTTGACACGTCAACATGCGAAAAAAAATAAACATCTTGGATGAAAAATAGCTAGCACTTTATCTCTCATATGAGGATTTTGAAATTCATTAAAATAATTAGCAAGCAAATGACAAGTTCTTGACTTAACCAATTACTATTTTATTAAGGCAAAACAAACAATAGTCACTATTCTTTTTTACATAAAGAAAACAACTTTACATGCTAAAAACAAATATATCCGCCAACAATGAATTTAAACAAAGCATAAGAACGTCTTTTAAGTAAAGATTGAAACTTTATCCATAATAATAAAAGAATAAAGTCAAAACGGCTATTATTTTCAACAAAAAGGAAACAACTTTACTTGCTAAAAACAAACATATCCACTAACAATGAATTTAAACAAAACATAAGTGCATCTTTTAAGCAAAGATTGAAACTTTATCTATAATAATCAAATAATAAAGTCAAAAAGAAGAAAAAATCAATATTAACTATTCATTTCAACATAAAAGAAACAACTTTACATGCTAAAAGCAAACATATCCACCAACAATGAATTTAAACAAACCATAAGTACATCTTTTAAGCAAAGATTAAAACTTTATCTATAATAATCAAAGAATAAAGTCAAAAAGGCACATACAACTATTGCTAGCTCATTGTTATACCAAGGACATGAAAATAATTATAATATTGATACCGCAATGTCCTATAGCCTTCAAGGACCTCTACAACAAACAATCTCAGCAAACAAAATTACAACTACGAACTACGAAGAAGAAAAAAGATGAAGAAGAAAATGATAATAAAACTAAAAAAAGGGAAAGGTGTGTTTACCTTTTTGGGGCAGCAAAATGGGACTACAAGCTTTCTTCGGAGTCTTGACCACCATCGAAAAGCGTTGTTGACACCCAGTTTTGGCTCTCCATATTTAAAATTAATGCATTTAGGCTCCCTGATCGTTAAATGACACAATATGCATTTTTTCACACAATTTTTGCTATTGTTAATAAAATGTTGATAATCATCATTATTTTAGGATTTTTTACTCATTTATTGTCATATTTTAATTTTGCATAATTTATTGATAATTATCTTTAATTTCATAAATTTTAAAATTTTTATCAGTTTGTTATTATTTTTATATTTTTGCACAGTCATTTGCATACGTACACAACGCAACACTGTAAATTGTTTTGACTGCACAGTATAATTTTAATTATTTATAGCATAGTATATTTTTTCAAGATAATTATATTTTTTATTTTTTGCTTATATTATTCTATAATTATACATCGGCATTCATTATTTTGTACGTTATTTAATACGACCTGCAAATGTGATATGGTTTAATTATTTTAATACATAAAGCAAAAATCAGTCAAGTCAACATTTTGTCAATTTTTTAAAAGATACACATTTGAGGTGATGGGTTGAGACTTTTTATTTTTTGGGTAAAGAATTTTTTATACATTAGTTAAAAAAATATTTTTATTTTTGAATAAAAAAGAGGGGTTAGTTTTTAATTTTGTAGGTAAAAAGGAGAATTATTTTGTATTATAAAGAGGAGAAGGAGTATATTATATACATTGACATACTCAAACATTAAACATATTATCAGACTTTTTCTCTCTCTCAAAATCAATATTTTTCTCCTCTTTACTTTCTCTTTACTGCCGCTCCACCACCACCGGAGCTCCGGTGAGTTTCACCATCACCACCACCACAACGCCTCTCCTCTCTTCTTTCTCTCCCCTTTTCCTCTTCTTTTCCCCCCACTCCAGCCGCGTTGTGCCGCACCATCACGCGCCACCACTATCGCTAAAACAGCCACAAAACCACAACCAAACAACCATCGAAATTTGACCTTCGATTTTCAGCACGAACTACCAGCGCCACTCCCTTTTCTCCACATTTTAGGCGGAACCTTACCCACCATCGTTACCGACCACCGGGTTTGACCACCAGATGGCCGGAGACCACCAATAATCACAGTACTTCGACCTTTTTAACTCTATTGAACTAAGTTTACATCAAATTTGTCTGTTGCTTATTTGATTTTGTAGATCTGGTCGTTTTGGATCCGGCCATAATGGTTAACTATCCGGTGAAAATTCTATTTTGACCCGCAAACTCCATGGAAGCCGGACAATCTGCTATATTTAGATGCTAATTTTTTATGCCTTTTGTTTTTCTACTTTATTACTGTTGTTTGATGCTAGCTGCTACATTCACGTTGTATTTCGTTTGTTATTACTTTACTTGTGAAGTGATTTAGCACTATTTTATGATTTTTCTTTGGCGAGCTGCTACTATTTTGCGGGATTGATTAGGAAGATTTTGTCTTTTATATTTAATTGAACAGATGAGAAACATGATTCTACACTGGTATGATCGATGAAGAAATTTTCATCGATTTTTAGGCCTGGACAAATAAAAGACGGCTATTATGTATACAAATATGTAAATAATATAAATAAATTTAGGCAATAATGAAATTTTTATAACAATGTAAAAGGTTTTACGATTCGTACCTTGGCAAGACGATTTAGGATGACTAATAAATTGAGCAACCACTTCGTAGCCATGATATATTTAAAGTCTAATTCGAGCCCTCTTTTAACGAAAGGTTATATTTTTTTATACATATATGCATAAATAATTTTTTCATTTATTTTGATAATTATTTATTTGTTACTAACATTTTATTTAGTAGTGTTTATACAGGTTATTGGAAATACTCACTCGGAAATACTCATCGGAAATAGCATTCAAAGAAGACTTTAATTTTTATGTTTGTATTTTTATACTTTTACACTTGTACGAATATTAAATTATAGTGAAATCTTTATCTTTGAAGGTTGGGAGGGATATTATTTATTTACGCAATTTTTATCACGCGTTAGGCAAATTTAGGTCGTTACTATCCATATAAAAGAATTAAATTGATTTAGATATTTAGTAGGATAATTCATATTTTATACTAAAAGCATTACGTAAATCTTTCCTTTGAACAAATTTCTCTTAATTTAATCTTTTCATTTTTCATATATATTCTCATGTATTTTTTTCTATTTTCATACACTTTTTATACACTTATTTTTACGATAACATATGTAGTTTACACATTCTTTACATATAAATTGTGTATATTATTTGAATATGCAATTTTGTAGTTGTACTTACAAACATCAATTTTTTCTTTCTTTTAATAAACCTAAGTTTGGTCGGAATCATATTTGTGGATTCTGAATGGTACCTAATACCTTCCTTCGGAATAATTTGAGCTCTTACCTAGAATTCAAACTGGTTTTACGATTCGTACCTTGGCAAGACGATTTCTTTCGGTTTTACGATTCGTACCTTGGCAAGACGATTTAGGATGGCCAATAAATTGAGCAACCACTTCGTAGCCATGACATATTTAAAGTCTAATTCGAACCCTCTTTTAACGAAAGGTTATATTTTTTATACATATATGCATACATAATTTTTTAATTTATTTTGATAATTATTTATTTGTTACTAACATTTTATTTAGGAGTGTTTATACAGGTTATTGAACATACTCACCGAGAATAGCATTCAAAGAAGACTTTAATTTCTATGTTTGTATTTTTATATTTTTATACTTGTACGTATATTAAATTATAGTGAAATCTTTATTTTTGGGGGGTTGGGAGGGATATTATTTATTTACGCAATTTTTATCACGCGTTAGACAAATTTAGGTCGTTACTATTCATATAAAAGAATTAAATTGATTTAGATATTTAGTAGGATAATTCATATTTTACACTAAAAACATTACGTAATTTGTCCTTTGAACAAATTGTTCTATATTTAATCTTTTCATTTTTTCATACATATTCTCATGTATTTTTTTTTTATTTTCATACACTTTTTATACACTTATTTTTACGATAACATATGTAATTTACACATTCTTTACATATAAATTGTGTATATTATTTTAATATGCACTTTTGTATTTGTACTTACAAACATCAATTTTTTCTCTTTCTTTTAATAAACCTAAGTCTGGTCGGGAACTATATTTGTGGATTCTAAAGGGTGCCTAATACCTTCCTTCAAAATAATTTGAACCCTTACCTAGAATTCAAACTGGTTTCGTAGATTAAATAAATTCATACTTGTTAAATAAATAAATAGGTTTCGTATTTTTCCTTAAAAATTAGGTGGCGACTCCGTACAAATCAATTCTTTTAGAGTTCATAATGTCGTGCTCGTTTTGACCTTAGGTAAAAATCGGGTATGACAAATGTTCAACTCGAGAACTTCAATTAGCCCATGAATTTCATGGAAAAGAAAATCTTTTTTTACTAAAATAAAAACTCTTTTTTGCTCAAAGCTTTTTTTTTCAACTTGAAACTTGGTCTTTCTATCAAAATAGTGGTAGTATTTATAGGAAAGGATGAGGATTCAATACTTTTCATCCACCAATGTGGGAGAGAGAATTTAGGGGGGGTTTTGAAATTTTAAAATTGAAGATAAGGTGAGGTGGAAGATAAGGCGAGGTGGCAGATAAGGTGGGGAAATTGTACAATGTAGTACAATATTTGAATTTCAAAATTTGAATTTGAAAAAAGAACAGGGTTGAGGGGGAATTTTTGAATTTTTAAAAAAAGACAAAGTTGAGGGAAAAATCATACAATGTAGTATGATTTTTGAATTTCAAAATTTGAATGTGAAGAAAGGACAGGATTGAGAGAGAACGGTACAATGTTGTACAAATTTTGAATTTAAAAAAAATAAAAAAAAAAGACAAAGTTGAGGGGGGATTGTACAATCTAGTATAATTTGAAATTATTTTTGGTGGAAATTGGGTAGAAGTCATGAGAATTTTTGAGAATTTCGGGGTTATTTAAAATATAACCCCAATTGAGATTTAAAATTAAGCTAAATTTATTTAATTTTAACCAAATTAAAAATCAATTGGCGGATTGCATTGCAATTGTGGCCAATTTGACTTCATTTATGACCAAATCTAATAGATTGACTAAATTAAATTGAAATTCGATATAAATTAATAATTCTTTTAATCCCGAGCTTCTTGATTTAATAAAATCAAATGCATATTTATTCAAATAAATTATTTTTTAGAGTAAATTATATTTAAATCGAGACTGTATCCATTCAAATTAATTTTTAAACTTATCTCCATAAAAGCTCAAATTTTGATAAAAATATTTATTCAAGTAACAAAATTATACAATTTCGTATATGCGAATACGAAAAATGTATAATTATCACTTAAATGACAAAACTAACCTAAATAAATATTTTAGAGCGTATTTATCCGGATGAAATAAATATTTCACTTTTATTTAAAATTGAAGAAACTCAGGATTAAATTTAGTCGTGGAGGGAAAAAATTAGGTGTCAACAACTGCCCTCTCCCTTTGGGTAGGGTGGATGCAAGTAACCCTAGGCAAACAGAGTTTCACGTCCCTAATTTTTGTTTGACCATAAATTTATTTCTGAGAGAAGTTGGCTTTCGCACGAGTTTCATGGATTTATGGCTGGACCTCGGTATCAGGTTTCCGACATATCTCAAGTTACATGAGAATTCTGGCCACTTGTAGTTCATAAATCTTAATTTAAAGCATGATTTTCAGAAAATTCACAAGTTATCTTAGTTTTTGAGTTTTAGTAAAATCAAAAAGCTGGAGAATAAAGGGATTTGGGGGAAAGTTGGAATGCAATCGAGTTTTCTATATAGAGCCCAACCTACATATTTCTGAGACTTAGTAAATCGGACTGCTTGTAGTTTGACTCAATTGGTAGAAAAGATAGTCTTTTATTCTAGACGATCTTTGGTTTGGGATGAGTGACAAGTTGATAAAGTTGCGGGAAAAGAGGCTTGTAACCTCTTAACCATAAATGTGGAGCTCTTCATATCCTTAGGTAAGAACTTAGTTGGCCATAATTTCCAAAACTCTAGGTATGTTGTCACCCAAATTTAAAAGAAAGAGAAGGTTACCATCGATATGAGTTTAGAAATGTCCCAAAGGCAAAGCTAAAACCAGAATACCCCAAAATACACACATGCCTTCAAATAGGGGTGTGGTTGGATGGTGGTGGCGATCATTCTTTAGCTCGCGTCTAAAGAGTTTGACACCCATCTCTAGACTATGTCTTATTTTGTTGCTAAGAAAAGTTCCACGTTATGCTACGTCCTTTTTAGAGTCGTCCATAGATTTTCATCCTTTCGAATGCTCTCGACAATAACTCAAACAATATTCTTAGTAATAAACACATTCACGAAAGGTGTATATGGTTTCTTACCATACCTCTACGCGAGTTGTTATTCAAAAAGCGAAGCCATCCTCTCATGTACCTATTTGGAAGGAAATAACTTACAATAATAAACACAACAACTCTCTTAGTTGTTTAATAAGATAGTTCCTTTGTCGATTGAGCATGTCTTCAAAGTGGGGCGACCCTTTTGGGCACCAATGACACTTTATGCCAAACAGTCCCTACAATCGTGTAATCTTATGCTGATGCGGCAATCTTTTTGGTCACCTGTAGTACTTATGGAATGATAACCTCTCCAGTTATTGCTAATGATTCTTTTCATATGACCTCGGGTAAGTTTTTCGCATCTTTTGTGTCGATATGACTTATAGATTAACCTTGAATTGTCAATCTTTGGATAATCTTGCACATTATTTGATGTTGGATACGAGGCAACTTACAAATATCCTTTGAATTGCTAGCTTTCAGATAATCCTGCATATTATCTGACCTTAGATAAGAGATGGCTTACATATATCTCTCCAATCGCTAGCTCTCAGGTATTCCAGCACATCATCCGACCTTGGATACAATATGACTTATAGATATCTCTCAAATTGCTAGTCTTTGGATAATCCTGCACATAATTGATCTTTTAATATGACATGCCTATTGAGAACCCTTGGACTTATTAATTTGATAGTCTCGCATACTCTCTGGTAAGCATTTTATTGCGACTTATGGATAACCTTCGAACTATCAATTTTTGGGTAACCTTGAACTTTATCCGATTTGGATATTGTTAAGGCTTACGGATAACCTATGGGCTATATCCCATAGGTAATCTTGCACACTATCCTATTTCAAATACTATGACTTATAGATGACCCTCAAATTGTTAATTTTTAGGAACTCTTATATATCATCCATCTTCAAATAGGGACTTAAAGACGTCCCTTCAAATTGCGTGCTCTTGATGCATTCAGATGCCGATTCATAAAATGATGAGATATTCTTGATGCCAACATTTGTGTTTTGCGTGTCAACAGATACTAAATACTAATGATATCTTTGACGCCAGTATTTATGTCTCACGTGTCAACAGATATTAAATTCCATGATATCCTCGACGCCAATGTTTGTGCCTCATATGTCAACAGATATTAAACTCCATGATATCTTTGACACCAACATTTGTGTCTTATGTGTCAATAGATATTCAATATCGTGATATCCTCGACGCTAGTATTTGTGTCTCGCGTGTAAACAAATATTAAATTCTATGTCATTGACGTCAATGTTTGTGTCTCACGTGTCAACATATATTAAATGCCGATGATATCCTCGATTACAGTGTTTGTGTCTCGCGTGTCAACATATATTAAATGCTGATGATATCCTCGATGCCAGCGTTTATGTCTCGCATGTCAACAGACATTAAATGCTATGGTATCCTCGATGCCTGCATTTATATCCTGTGTGTGAACAAATATTAAATGCTTATGATATCTTCGACGCCAACGTTTGTGTCTCACATGTCAACAAATATTAAATGTTGATGATATCCTCGACACCAACATTTGTATCTCACGGATTAACAAATATTAAATGCTGATGATATCATCGACGTCAGCATTTGTGTATCGCGTATCAACAGATATTAAATGTTGATGATATCCTCGATACCAACATTTTTATCTCGTGTGTCAATAGATATTAAATGCTATGATATCCTCGATGCCAACATTTGTATCTCGCGTGTCAACAAATATTTAATGTTTATGATATCCCCGACACTAGTATTTGTGTCTCACGTGTCAATAGATATTAAATGTTGATGATATTCTCGATGTCAGCATTTGTGTCTCGCGTGTCAACAGATATTAAATACTGATGATATCCTCGACGCCAACATTTGTGTCTCATATGTCAATAGATATTAAATATTATGATATCCTCAATGTTAGCATTTGTGTCTCGCATGTCAACAGATGTTAAATGCTTATGATATCCTCGATGCCAGCGTTTGTGTCTCACGTATCAATAGATATTAAATGTTGATGATATCCTCAACACCAGCATTTGTGTCTCGCGTGTCAATAGATATTAAATATTGATCATATCCTTAACTCCAACGTTTGTGTCTCGTGTGTCAACAAATATTAAATGCTAATGCTATCCTCGATGCCAGTGTTTGTGTGTCGTGTGTTAACAAATATTAAATGCTTATGATATCCTCGACGCCAACATTTGTGTCTCGTATGGTTAATGGATATTGCTGCTCCAAAGCAATCTCCAAGGACAAACCTTATCATCTTACACCATGAGTGATTATGGAGACTTAGTTGAATGTCATGATGGCCCTCTTGGCAATGAAATGATATGAAATGGACCTATTCGAAATGGCATGAAATTCCCCTCTCAACGATGAAATAATATGAAATAAACCTCTTGGCAATGACATGAAATGGCCCTCTCGACGTTGAGATAATATGCAATGGCCATCTTGGCAATGAAATAAAATGAAATTTCCCTCTCGGCAATGGCTTAAAATGGCCTTCTCGACAATGAGATGAAATGGCCCTCTCGGCAATGAGATGAAATGTCCCTCTTGGCATGGCCATCTTGACAATGGTATGATATGAAATGGTTCTTCCAATGATTTGAAAACAGTTTCACCTAAGTCCATTTGTCTGTGTTTTTGCTTTCTACATATACCTGTACTCAATGTGGACAGTTAGTAGACATAATGCCGCTCTCGCTGGTGACCATAATCAAATTTGCGAAAGTTTAAATGACAAATACTTGACATCATAATCTAAATGGCTTAATTCACTATTCATTCTTTTTTCGAAGAAGTATTTAAATAGAAGACCCACCAGATATAAATGAATGGGTAAAATCCCTTTTAGGATTACTTAAATACCGTTCTTATTTCTTCAATGAATTTTGAGGAGGAATTTCCACTCTTTTCTTATTAAGTGATTCTTTTGATTGTTGTATTTACTGTGTCGACTCCTTTGAATGCACCTGTACTCAAAGTGAAAATTTAATATACGCAGAGTCGCTTATGTTAGCGACTATATTTATATAAAGAATTCTAAATACAATATTCATAAAGAAGATAACACGTCGTTGTTTGTCTTTCATGGTCTCAAGAAATGAGATAGTTAATTGAAAAGGTCCTTGATAAATGGATATTAAACCCGTCTTTCGAAATGCCCAAAAATACCGTTCTTGAGCATTATATGCTTTGGTGTGGCTCGTAACTCGCTTGGGTATTTTATAAAAAGATTCCCATTTTTTTGTACTGATCCTTGCATCCACAAAAAATAATTAGTCATAAATGAAACTACTCCGTGTTGACCTTCTTCGATCCTTGGTTTTCTCCTCTCCATCTTTTGGGTACTCCTCCATGTTGGGACTTCCACCCTGACTCCTCATTCCAAATATGCCTAGGCATTCACTAAATAAGAAGATTTGCATAGATTTTTTAAAGTAGTATTAATTTTAAAAACTAGTTTCAAAACTTCTGTAAAAGATTTAGAAAATCTCTACCGGTCATGTCATGTACTAGCTCAACAAACGTCTTTCTCTTGGTTCTAACTATATCTGAAGTTTGACGGAGGATTTCCAGGGATTCATCATCGTTGAGGCTTTCTATTAGAAGTTTTGTCACGGCTAATGATATCCAGAACTTGCCTTTGACCTCTAGTGCTGGGGGATTTGAAATATATTTCAATATATTAGTGGAAATTTTGAGGACCTCTTCAAAATTTCTGCCCCAATTTACTACTATTTGAGATGATCTTGGCTTGAGAAGATCTGAAATCTTTGTTGATCTTCATTCTCTTTGTTAGATGATAATATTTTTCTTGTGAATTTTTGAAATTCCTTCTCCAAAATTCTGCCCAAGTTTCCATTTCTCTGGGTATATGATCGAGTCGTTGGGGCGTTTACGTATCCCTGTTGAAGCAGAAATCAGGTTAAACATAGTTCAGGACTGTGCTAGGGATATAGAAAAATTTAATGGGTTGACCGAAGCCGACACAGGCCGCCTACTTATCCCTTTTATTAGGAATTCAGGTCATCACATAGTTCATACATAAACAAAAAGGATAAATTGTCCTAAGGGATTGACCGAAGTTGACATAGTCTTCCTACATATTCCTTTCTTGGGATTTCAGGTCAAACATAGTTCGTACATAAAAGAAAAGGATAAATTGTCCTAAGGGGTTGACCAAAGCCGACATAGGCCGCCTACATATCCCTTTCTTGGGAATTCAGGTCAAACATAGTTCGTAACTCTTGGAAAATAATTCTTTGCCAAATGCCAGATTGTCTTTTTCTGATTATTGATGGCCTCTTCAGGATACATTCCATATTCTAAATACCTTTTAATATCCCATGGCTTTCCATCAGGTTTTTCTTTGATGTACGCACAATGTGCGGGTTTTTCTTTCAAGCGTATTTTTAAAGGATCAATGTAACTCTGATCTGGGTGCTAAATCATGGAGGATATAGTAGCCCAAGCATCAGCAAACTCATTATGTATCCTCGGGATATGTCTGAAATCAACTTCCTTGAATCTTCCATACAAATCCTGTGCCAGCTCTACATAAGGAGTAATCTTGGAGTTCTTTACCACCCATTCCCTACATACCTGGTGAATCAACAAATCTGATTCTCCGATGACTAGCAATTCACTAACACCTATATCAAGTACCAACTTGAGACCTAGGATGCAACCCTCAAATTCAACTATGTTATTGGTACACGGGAAATGCAACTTAGCGGTTGTTGGATAGTGTTGGCTTATTTCTGACATCAAAACTGCTCCGATTCCTGAGCCTTTGAAGTTGACCACTCTATCAAAGAACAATCTCCATCTGGGGTATATCTCTGTAATGTCTGCTCCCACGAATAAAATCTCATCATCTGGAAAGTATGTTTGAAGTAGATCGTATTCACTATCAACCGGATTCTCAACTAAATAATCTACAAAGGCTTGCCCCTTGATTGCCTTTTGAGTTATATACACAATGTCGAACTCACTCAGTAACATTTTTCACTTAGCTAACTTTCACGTTAGCATGGCTTTCTGAATATATACTTCAATGGATCCATTCTGGTAATGAGATATATTGTGTATGAGGATAGATAATGCCTCAACTTTTGTATGACCTAGGTCAAAGCACAACACGTCCTTTCTAGAAGAGTGTAGCGAGCCTCATATGGTGCAAACGTTTTACTCAAGTAGTAGATTGCTTTCTCTTTCTTACCGATCTCATGTTGATGCCTGAGGATATACCCAAAAGCTTTTTCTGAGGCTAACAGGTAAAGGAACAACAAACTTTCTTTCCTTGGTGAAACCAAAATAGGTGGAGCAGACAGATATTCCCCGATTCTATCAAAAACTTTTTGATATTTTTCTATATGTTCATTCAATGCATTTTTCATCAACGTCTTGAGAATTGTCTCACATATGACTGTTGACTGGGCGATAAACCTGCAAATATGATTCAAATGACCCAGGAAACTCATAAACTCTTTCTTGGTCCTTGGTGGCAGCAAATTCTAAATTGTCTTGATATTTGTAAGGTCCTACAAAGTTCCCTCGTAGTTTGAGCCTTAGGACATGTCGAGTGAGGCGTGATTCCGTCCCTAAAAGGTTGAAACGTGGCTTCCTAAGTAATTATCATGTTAACCATATAGAATTTCCCTAATATCGACTTTCTATAATCTAATAAGCTTTTCATCGATATAAGATTTGCCCAAATCCGATACCCGGGTAAGAAATTATGGCTAATTTAAGATCTAGTCGTAAAACTGTGTCATTTTAGTGCTTGGCACATCATGGAGAGGGTTGATTTGACAATTGTAAAATTCCAGTGAGCCACCACGATAAGTGGCGTGTCGCGGTGACCGCTTAAATCGGGTTCCCAGTTCAATTTTTCCAGCTTCGTCCATATGTTAAAAAAGGGCATTTTGGACCTTTTTTAAGCCTATAAAACCGTGAAAACACCAAATCAAATTCATTTGCAAGCATCCTATGAGGTTTTTCTCAAGTCTTCTCTCATAAAAAACCTTAACTATCCAAAACCTCTTCCAAGAATCTCAAGAATCCACCATGGATTTTCTAAATTGATTCAAGATTCCAGGTTACCAAGTCAAGGGCCTCAATAACTCTCATTCAAGAGTACGAATAGAGTTCCAAAAGTGAGAGTTCATCCAAAGCTTCTAATTCAAGGTATGTGGGGTTTTGAACAAGGGTAACCCTTTCACCCTTGTACCCAAAAAGCTTATTTACATCGTGATTTTTCTGAAATCTATGGGGGTTTTACATGAATTTGAATTGGGTTTTTTCACCCATTATTAAGGAATGCATTACCTTGATATTTCCCATAAATTGAGAGTTAAATGGCATGATTTCTACATATTTTCTTGAGTGTTTGATATATTTAAGGTGGTGAAGCATATGACTAAATTGAGATTTTGAGACATATTGCTAAAATTCCCAGATTTCTACATGATTTATGAATCTATATGCTTTATATATATTATGCTTTCGATAAGCTTCAACTTGAGATTGAACTATGAGTTAGTAAGCCCTATTTGAGACTTGTGAAATTATGAACTCTTGTGCTATAAGCACCCATGTTTTGAGTATTTTGAGATGATTGAGAAATGAATTGACCTAATGGTCTAAAAGATTTGAAATCCACTTCATCATATGAGATTATCGATTTGATTATTGGGTTCATGGTGAACCATGAGATTATTCTAAAAGTGAATTTTTATGAGATGAGCACAGATAATCTAAAGGGAGTAGTACTTAGCACCGAGCGAGTAAGTCACTGCGGTTTCTTACCCCAAAACTATGTGCCACCGTATGTTAGACCTGAGGCTAGGTTTATGATGATTATGATTGGGCTTGAGGCTAAGTTTCATTTAGTGATCATTAGACCTAGGTTATGCTCCCTGGCAAGAGTATGACGTTCCTTACTAATGTGGGGTCTCCTCCTTAGGAGGATAAAATATTGGACTCTATGAAGCTTAGATGGTTTATGTAGGTTACGAGAACCCCCTTTCCCTTTTAAACTTTGAAATTTGATACTTATTTTCCCTTCTTATGAGTTATTTTCCTAAATGGTGGAATTGCAAAGTTGTTCCCTAATCAAAGTGCTTCCTTGAGGTGGATTATTTCCCTAAATGAAAGTATCTTCCCTTGTTATAGTACTTTTCATAAAGCTTTGAGATAAGTTATTTCCTTGAGCTAGAATACTTTTCCATTTGAGATAGAGTGATTTTTCTAAACCTTGAAATAAGATAGTTTCCTAAGGTGAATGAAATGCCTTCAAATATGTTTCCAAGTTATATGATTCCGAATTCCAAGTATATGAGTTCTAAATAATTATGACATGTTGAGCATTGAAGAGGATTTACTCTCCATGAGACATGCATGAGTTGAAAGTATCTTTCAAAGTCCCTTAGACTTTGGGTATTGAGAATAACAAAAGATTTTTGATTTTTAAGGTTAAAGAGCGATGACTCACGAGATTTGTGTTGCATGCCCCATTCTACATAATTTATGAGCTTTATATTTTATACTTGTTCAAGCCATGTGAGTCGTCTTATTTTGAATACATGATTTTATTGAAGAAGATCGGTACTATTTTTATACACATGCATTCACCCCTGCATACTTAGTACATTCCAAAGTACTAATTCACATATATGTCTATGTGTTATATTGTCTTATAATGTAGGTTCAAGTGCTTGGTCCCAGCCTCTGCCGTGATTCTTCGAGTACCTTGCCTATGTTTTGTGCAATGGTGAGTCCTCATGGTTCAAGGACTGATGTCCCTATATTTTTTGTGTTTGAGAGACTATGTTTTATCTTCAGTTCATTTCGAGTCAGTTGGGGACCTGTCCCAATGGCTCTCTAGTTTTTGATTCGTAGATGTTTTGTCAGACTAGTATCATACTTATGATGTGTCAAGGGTTCAGTATTGGGGTTTTGTTATGATTTCTATGTATTATGGTCATATGGACCGAGTATCTTTCCTGTATTTCCTTTCATGTGATATAACTATGCGAGTGTTGAGTCTATTTCATCTTGAATTGAGTGTTATTGGTAAAAACCAGCTCTAAGGGTTAGTTTGGGGCTACTTGTAGCCTTAAGCACCGTGTGACGTTCTGGGAGTTGATTTTGGGTCATTACAAACTTGGTATCAGAGCCTAAGGTTTTTAAGGAGTCCTAGGGAGTCTGATAAGCCGATTGGGTAGAGTCTTGATCATCGATGTGTAGCGCGCCATATCTATGAGCAAGAGGCTATGAGACGTTCTAGGAAAAGTTGTTTCTTCTTTCAGATTCTATTGTGCCTATAGTTGTCCCTCTTATCTAATGACCTGTGCTTTTTCATTTTTAGAAAATGCCTTCTCGAAGAGCGAATGTCCGTGGAAACAATGATGAATAACCCCCACCTGTTGATCATTTGAATGAGACGGTGTCTATGCTGAGTTTATAGTGGCCTTTCAGGCGTTAGCCAAAGGGGTCACTATAAATATTTGGGCCAATAACCAGGCCCCAGTTGCTAATCAGCAGGGTAGTGATATAGCTGCGGCTAGGATTCGTGACTTTATGCGGATGAATCCGCCTGAGTTCTATGGGTATAAGGCAGGCGAGGACCCCTTGTTTTACTTAGAGGAGGCGAGGAAGATCACTAATATGACACATGTTTTAAAAGAATAAAGTGTTGTGTTGGCATCCTATAGACTGAAGGACATTGCTTATGATTGGGTTGTATTATTGAAGAAGGGTAGAGGTGAGATCGCCGCTCCTATGACTTGACAAGTGTTCGAAGATGCCTTCTTAGACTAGTCTTTCCACTTAAGATGAGGGAGGAAAATATTAAGGAGTTCATGAACTTGAGGCAAGGCTCCATGACTGTTAATGAGTATTGCTTGAAGTTCAATCAGTTGGCCAAGTATGCTCCTGATTTGATTTCTGACACCCGAGCTAGTATGAGTAAGTTTGTGACTATTGTTTCTAGGATGGTACTGAAGGAGTGTAGGGTTGTGATGCTGTATAAGGATATAGATCTAGATAGGTTGATGACGCATACCCAACAGATAGAAGCAGATAAACTTAGAGAAAGATATAGAATGAGGGGTAGTAAGAGGGCTAGATCTAAGCAGTATGAGTTTAGTCAACCTAGGTTTCATGGAGGGAATCACCCTCAATTTCAGAGACGACCGTCTATTCCAGTACCTTCATCAACTAGTGCTCTCGCGCCTAGAGGTAAGCCGGAGCAAGGGAGCAGGTCTTTCATGTTTGGGTCATAGAACAGTGTTGGTAACCAGCCCCATTATCCTCTTTGTGCTAAATGTGGTAGGAATCATCTTGGGGAGTGTTTCGGGGATGTGAGGGGTTGTTTTAGTTGTGGCAAGTAGAGCCACAGACTTAGAGATTGTCCCCATGATAGACAGGGGAACAGAGATGCCCGACCTCAGGCACAGGCTACTAGTGTACCAGCTTCATTACTCCATCCCATCCCTGCTCAGGGCACTTTTTCTAGCACCGCTGGCGATCAGCGCCAGAACAGGTTAAATGCCTTGCCACCCCATCAGGAGTATGAGGACTCTCTTGATTTTTTTACTGGTATGCTTCATGTCTTTTGTCTTGATGTTTATGTGTTTTTGGACCCCGGGTTAAATCTCTCTTATGTGGCTTCACTTGTAGCTGTGGCTTTTAAAATGAGTTTCGAAAAGATTCCCGAGCCTTTCCTAGTTTCTACTCCAGTCAGAGAGTCAGTTGTTGGTAAACAAGTGTATAGAGGTTGCCCTATTACTGTGCTTTATAAAGTCATACCTGTTGATTTGATAGAGTTAGACATGGTAGATTTTGACCTGATTCTGGGTATGGATTGGCTTCATTCTTGCTACACGTCTATAGATTATCGTACCCGTGTGATCAAGTTCCATTTTCCTGATGAACCAGTGATTGAGTGGTCTGGGAGTTTGGTATCTCCCAAGAGTCATTTTATATCCTATATCAAAGCCAAAAAACTAATATCCAAAGGTTGCATTTACCACCTAGTTAGAGTCAAAGACACTCAGTCTGAGGCTCCAACTATTCAGTGAGTCGATATTCTTAATGAGTTTCCAGATGTCTTTTCGAAAGATCTCCTAAGGGTACCTCCCAATAGACAAATAGAGTTTGGAATTGACCTTCTTCCTAACACTCGACCTATTTCTATTCTGCCATACCGTAAGGAACCCGCAGAGCTTAAGGACTTAAAGAAACAACTCAAAGATCTCTTAGATAAAGGTATCATTAGACCCAGTATTTCTTCTTAGGGTGCACCTGTGTTGTTTGTGCGGAAGAAGGATGGATCTTTACATATGTGCATTGATTCCCGTCAACTGAACAAGTTTGCAGTCTAAAATAAGTATCCTCTTTTAAGAATTAATGACATGTTCGATCAGTTGCAAGGTGCAAGTTATTTCTTCAAGATAGACCTTAGATTCGGCTATCATCAACTTAAGGTGAGGGAATGTGATATTCCAAAAACGGCCTTCCAAACCTGCTATGGTTACTTTGAGTTTCTAGTCATGTCTTTCGGGCTAACCAATGCCCCAACAGCTTTCATGGACCTCATGAATCGAGTGTTCAAGTAGTACCTTGATATGTTTGTGATTGTGTTCATAGATGATATCCTTGTGTACTTCCGTGATGAGAATGACCATGCGAATCATCTTAGAATTGTCTTGGAAACTCTTAGAGATCACCAGTTGTTCACCAATTTAGTAAGTGTGAATTCTGGCTAAGGTCTGTAACCTTTCTGGGTCATGTTGTTTCGGCCAAAGGTATTAGAGTCGATCCCCTAAAGACAGATGCTATGAAAAATTAGCCTAGACCTATCTCTCCATTCGATATTAGGAGTTTCTTGGGTCTAGCGGGCTATTACCATTATTTTGTTGAGGGTTGTTCTTCCATTGCGTCTCCTATGACCCAGTTGGCCTAAAAGAAATTTATATTCCAGTGTTCTGATTACTGTGAGAAGAGTTTTCAGGAGTTGAAGACTCGACTTATTTCAGCCCCTGTGTTGACTTTGCCTGATGGTACTGATGATTTTGTAGTGTATTGTGATGCCTCTATAGTTAGTTTGGGTTATGTGCTGATGTAGAGAGATAAGGTTATAGCCTATGCCTCTAGACAGTTGAAGCCGCTTGAAAAGAACTACCCGACCCATGACCTTGAGTTAGCTGCTGTGGTCTTTGCTTTGAAAATCTAGAGACACTATCTTTATGGTGTCCATATTGATGTGTTTACTGATCATAAGAGCTTGCAATATGTGTTTACCCAAAAAGAGTTGATTCTTAGGCAGAGAAGGTGGTTGGAGTTGTTGAAATATTATTATATGAGTGTGTTGTATCACCCGGGCACAACCAATGTAGTGGCGGATGCCCTTAGCAGATTATCTATGGATAGTGTTGCACATATAGAGGAGGGTAAGAGAGTGTTAGCTCGTGATGTGCACTGTCTGGAGAGGTTGGGAGTTAGATTACTTGATTCAGTGAAGGGGAGTACGTTGGTGCAGAGTAGTTCTGAATCCTCTTTAGTTTTCAAAGTAAAAGAGAAGTAAGATAGATACCCTAGTTTGGTCAAATTAAAGGAGTCAGTTAAGGATCAAAAGGTAGAGGTTTTCTCCCAAGGGGGAGATGTGTATGAGACTGCATGGTAAGTTGTGTGTCCCGTGTATTGATGAATTGAGGCAGAAGATTATGGCTGAAGCGCATGGCGCACGTTATTTCATTCATCCCAGCACTACCAAGATGTACCGCGATTTGTGGGAATTCTATTGGTGGAATAGTATGAAGAAGGATATAGTCGAGTTTGTAGCAAGGTGTGTAATTTGTCAAAAGGTTAAGGTAGAGCACCAAAGGTTGGGTGGTGTGATGCAAGAGATTGGTATACCCACTTAGAAGTGGAAGATGGTGAATATGGACTTCGTGACCGGGTTGGCTCTTTCGTGCTGTCATTATGATTCTATTTGGGTTGTTGTTGATCGGGTGACTAAGTACGCACACTTATTGCCCGTGCATAAGTCGTATACGGTTGAGGATTATGCTAGATTGTATATTCGAAAGTTGGTAAAGCTGCATGGAGTTCCCTTATCTATCATTTCGGATAGGGGTACTCAATTTACTTTCCCGTTTTAGAGGGCGTTTCAGTATGGTCTTGGTACCCAAGTTCTTCTAAGTTCCGTATTTCACCCGTAAGCAGATGGTCAGGATGAGAGGACTATTAAGACCCTGAAGGATATGTTGAGAGCGTGTGCCCTCGATTTCAAAGGTAGTTGGGATGGGCATTTTCCATTGATTGAGTTTGCCTATAACAATAGTTTCCATGCTAGCATTGAGATGGCACCATTTAAGGCCTTGTATGTTAGGAGGTGTAGATCACCCATAGGTTGGTTTAAAGTGGGTAAAGCTGTCGCACTTGTGCCCAATGCATTATTTGAAGCTATGAAGAAAGTTAAGTTGATTAGAGAGAGGTTGAAGATGGCTCAAAGTTGTCAAAAGTCTTATGCCGATGTGAGAAGGAGAGATCTTGAGTTTAAGGTGGGTGATTTCGTGTACTTGAAGATTTCACCCATGAAAGAGGTGAAAAGGTTTGGTAAGAAAGGAAAGCTAAGTACTCGTTATGTTGGCCCGTATAGAGTCTTGAGATGTGTTGGTAATGTGGCCTATGAGGTTGAGTTGCCCTCAAAATTATCAGCCATTCATCCTATCTTTCATGTCTCCATGCTCAAGAAGCATATTGGTGATTCTGTTGTGGTTGATCCTTTAAAGAGTGCTGAGATTCAGGATAGTTTTTCCTTTGATTAAATTCCTATTGAGATCCTAGACTTTCAAATCTGTAGGCTGAGGAACAAAGAATTTTCCTTGGTCAAAGTGTTGTGGAGGAACCAGTCTATTGAGGGTGCTACTTGGGAGGCAGAAGCACACATGCGAACCAAGTACCCGCACCTCTTTTTTGCAAGATCAGATCAAACCGAAGGTACTATTCTTCCTTGATTCAACTCTTCTAATCTAAAGTTCAGCGATGCATCTATCCTTGTTTGAGTTCTTGCATTTTCTGGAGTATTCATGAGTTTAGAAAGATCTTGAACCGTTTAGTAATTATTTTAGCTATGTGTACTCAGTTTATCTTGTATTCCTAGTCTAACTCGCGATATTCGAGGACGAATGTTCTCAAGGGGGAGATATTGTAAGGTCCCGTAAAGTTCCATCGTAGTTTGAGTCTTAGGGCATGTCGAGTGAGGTGTGATTTTGGCCCTAAAAGATTAAGAAGTGGCTTCCTAAGTGAGTATCGTGTTAATCATATAGAATTTTCCTAATTTCAACTTTCTATCACGTGGGAAATTTGATAAGCTTTCCATCGATATAAGATTTGCCCAAATCTGATACCCTGGTAAGAAGTTATGGCTAATTTAAGACCTAGTCGTAAAACTGCATCATTTTAGTGCTTGGCGCGACACAGAGAGGGTCGATATGACAATTGACAAATTCCAGTGAGCCACCTCGATAAGTGGCGCGTGTGACCCCTTAAATCGGGGTCCCAGTTCAATTTTTCCAGCTTCGTACATATTTTAAAAGGGGCATTTTGGACTTTTTCCAAGCCTATAAAACCGTGCAAACACCAAATCAAAGTCATTTGCAAGCATCCTATGAGGGTTTTCTCAAGTTTTCTCTTATAAAAAACCCTAAGGATCCAAAACCTCTTCCAAGAATCACAAGAATCCACTATGGATTTTCTAAATTGAGTCAAGATTCAATGTTCCCAAGTCAAGGGCCTCAAGAACCCTCATTCAAGAGTACGAATAGAGTTCCAAAAGTGAGAGTTCATCCAAAGCTTCTAATTCAAAGTATGTGGGATTTTGAACAAGGGTAACCCTTTCACCCTTATGCCCAAAAAGCTTATTTACATCATGGTTTTGCTGAAATCTATGGGTTTTTTACATGAATTTGAATTGGGTTTTTTCACTCATTATTATGGAATGCATTACCTTGATATTTCCCATAAATTGAGAGTTAAATGGCATGATTTCTACATATTTTCTTGAGTGTTTACAGCTGGGTATAAACCCCATGATTTTACTCCTTGATAAGCTAATATTTACAATGTTTGAGGTGGTGAGGCATATGACTAAATTGAGATTTTGAGACATATTGCTGAAATTTCCAGATTTCTACATGATTTATGAATCTATATGCTTTATATATTATGCTTTTGATAAGTTTCAACTTGAGATTGAACTATGGGTTAGTAAGCCCTATTTGAGACTTGTGAAATTATGAAGTCTTATGCTATAAGCACCCATGTTTTGAGCATTTTAAGATAATTGAGAAATGAATTGACCTAATGGTCCGAAAGCTTTGAAATCCACTTCATCATATGAGATTATTGATTTGATTATTGGGTTCGTGGTAAACCGTGAGATTATTCTAAAAATATATTTTTATGAGATGAGTGCAGATAATCTAAAGGGAGTAGTACTTAGAACCGAGCGGGTAAGTCACTATGGTTTCTTACCCCAAAAGTACGTACCACCGTAGGTTAGGCCTGAGGTCGAGTTTATGATGATTATAATTAGGCCTGAGGCCGAGTTTCGTTTAGTGATCATTAGACCTAGGTTATACTTCTTGGCAAGAGTATGACGCCCATCCCCAACGTGGTGTCTCCTCCTTAGGAGGACAAAACATTGAACTCCATGTAGATCACATGGTTTACGTCGGTTACAAGAACCTCCCTTGCCCTTTTAAACTTCAAAATTTGATACTTATTTTCCCTTCTTATGAGTTATTTTCCTAAATGGTGGAATTGTAAAGTTGTTCCCTAATTAAAGTGCTTTCTTGAGGTGGATTATTTCCCTAAATGAAAGTATCTTCCCTTGATATAGTACTTTTCATAAAGCTTTGAGATAAGTTATTTCCTTGATCTAGAATACTTTTCCATTTGAGATAGAATAATTTTCCTAAAGCTTGAAATGAGATATTTTCCTAAGGTGAATGAAATGCCTTCAAATATGTTTCCAAGTTATATGATTCTGAATTCTAAGTATATGAGTTCTAATTAATTATGAAATGTTGACCATTGAAGAGGTTTTACTCTCCATGAGAAATATGCATGAGTCTAAAGTATTGTTCAAAGTCCCTTAGACTTTGGGTATTGAGAATAAGAGAAGATTTCTGATTTTTAATGTTAAAGAGAGATAACTCATAAGATTTGTGTTGCATGCCTCATTCTACATAATTTATGAGATTGATATTTTATACTTGTTCAAGACATGTGAGTCGTCTCATTTTGCATACATGATTTGATTGATGAAGATCGGTACTATTTTTATACATATGTATTCACCCCCGCATACTTAGTACATTCCAAAGTACTGATTCACATATATGTCTATGTGCTACATTGTCTTATAATGTAGGTTCAGGTGCTCAGTCCCAGTCTCATCCGTGATTCTTCGAGTACCTTGCCTACGTTTCTGCAGTGGTGAGTCCGCATGGTTCGAGGAATGATCTTCAGATATTTTCTGTATTTGAGAGACTATGTTTTATCTTCAGTTTATTTTGAGTCAGTTGGCGACCTGTCCCAACGTCTCTCAAGTTTTCAACTCATAGAGGTTTTGTTAGACTAGTATCATACTTGTGATGTGTCGAGGGTTCGGTATTATGGTTTTGTTGAGTTTTCTCTGTATTGTGGTCATATGTACCGAGTATCTTTCCCGTATTTCCTTTTATGTGATATGACTATGCGACTGTTGAGTCTATTTCATTTTGAATTGAGTGTTATTAGTAGAAACCAGCTCTAAGTTTGGGCTACTTGTAGCCTTAAGCACCGTGTGACGTCCCGGGAGACAATTTCGGGTCGTTACAATCTTGGACGGGTCTAGCTCGATGTTTGGCACACCAAAAGCACACTTAGCAGGATTCAACATCAAGTTGTACTTTCTTAGACTTCCAAAGAACTTTTCCAGATGGTTCAGATGATCTGAACTCTTCCGGGATTTAATAATTACATCAACCACGTACACCTCAATCACTTTATGAATCATATCATGAAAAATTATTTTTATAGCCCTCACGTATGTTGCACCCGCATTCTTGAAACCAAACAGCATCACCCTGTAATAATAAACTCCCTAGGGCGTAATGAAAGTCATCTTTTGTACATCTTCTTCATCTATTATTATCTATAATACCCAACGAAATAATCCATGAAAGACAATGTTTCATACTTTGCATAATTATCGATGATGATGTGGGTGTTGGGTAATGAAAAATTACCTTTTGGACTGGCTCTATTCAAATCTCTATCGTCAACACAAAATCGGATCTTGCCATCCCTTTTCAGTGCTGGGGCAATATTGGATAGCCATTTGGATACTATGTGGCCTCTACAACCTTAGATTGAATTTGCTTCGTCACTTCTTCCTTGATTTTCAAACTTAATTCCAGCTTAAATTTCTATATTTTCGGCTTTACTGGATCAAACTTGAGATTAATTGGTAGCTTATGCGACACGATGTTGGTGCTCAATCCTGGAATATCATCATAGGACCAAGAAAATATGTCAATGTACTCCCTATCAAGCGAACGAGTTCTCTTTTATTTGTGCTTCTGCTAAGTGAACACTAACACTTTTCTCTTTGATTTCATCGCGGGTTTCCAGGTTGACTATTTCAGTTTCCTCCAGGTTGGGATTCTCTGGGTCACCAACCGTTCTTCATCATATTATTTCCATTCCACATCATTCACCTTGCTTTGTTTATCTAACCCTTGACATGATTAGCAGGTTTTAAATTATTGCTACTCCACCAACTTTGTGAAAAATTAAATTTCACTTTTTCACCTATCCTATTGATCGGGGAGTGATAGGTGGAGTGAACATCCAACGCAGTAACATTTTCTCCAATTCATCTTCCTTGATTCTGAATGTCTTAGAAAATTCTTCCATCATATTTTCCCTATTCCATCCTCGAGACCATCACTTATAGGTTTTGAAAAATGATTGCTAGAGTCCAATTTTACTACTAGTCATTTTCATTTCTTGTAACAAAGCTATAGTCAAGAGGGGAATAACTTATTCACTTGATCTAGTGAAGTAGGGATATTTTATGCCAATACAGAGTAGTTTCTATTACCTGCAAAGTAAAAACAACTCAAAGGCTAACGTGTTAGATTTCGTTAGTAATAAGCAAGATGATAAGGCATGAAGTAAACACATAAGGTTGTTTCTCATCTTATATGAATTAATCCATGGAGTAATGATGACTCGAGAATTTCAATGAATAGGTTTTTTCTCATTGATGTGTATAAATGAAATTTATCCGAAAGGTTCAACTCTTCCTCTTTCTAGCCTTATATCTTCATTCAAGAAAGTGGAGGAAAACAAAGTATTTGAAGATAGGGTTTGAGCCAAAAGGCTGCCTACGTATCTCATGAAAGAGAAATTAGGCCCTGCGTAGTTCAAACATATAATGGCTTCTTCTGAGTCCATAGTCAATCTTCCTGAAATAGTAGCGAGCTTTTAAGAAGTTTTAAGAATGATTACGGACTTTTCTGAGAGACTTGGGAGACCTGGAGTATGTTTGGTCGGACTTTTGTTTAGTGGGTATTTTTATGCTTAGAGGTGCTTTTTGAAATATAGGATTGGATAAATTCTCATTTGATTCGAATCAACATAACACGTATAAACACATAAAACAACTATATCACACAAGCATATTGTAATAAATGAGCATCCTAATTGGGTGACCCTTTTGAGCCCAGGGTTGGCCTAGCATATAATTTGAAGGAAGTATATGCTTTTTAAAACCAATCCATTATCCCAAAAACCTCCATAGGTAAAAAAGGCATATATGCTTACAAAAGTAGGAATACAATCTTTAGGGAAAGGGTAATAACATGAGAAAAGAATAATGTCCCGCCCAGGGGATAGTAGCTCCTAGATGTTCTATTATTGGCCTCCACCCTACCCTCGAAGGATAATGGATTGGAGTAAATAACATATATTTCTTCAACACATAAATATGATTCATCTGTAATTGGCTCGTGGCCAATAGGCATAGGGCATATTTCTAATGGGCCCAATAGCCCCTCGAGTATTGGATCGTCCTAGGCTTATGCTTAACAAAAGGGTTTTGATTTTGCTCTATCCTGGGTTTCTAGAGTGGGTTTAGACATAGGTTCCTAAGTGGACAACCTGGGTTTGGAAATACGAATAGTGTCTGACTACCTAACGTGTTGGTAAATCATCGTATTCCCAACACTTGATTTGGAGTTGATCAACAGGAGCCAGGACATCCACGAAACCCCAAAAAAGTTTAATAACCATCATGTGGGATTATGCCATGAAATGCAAAAGTTAATTTCGCTGAATTTAAACATATAATCATATAAACAGTTTAAACACTATAATAGTTAGGCAATAAAGGTAAATTCAAATATTTGGTTAGAACCTAGTTAAAATTTCCAACAGAGTCGTCATTTCTATTTTATCCCTTTTTAACTCGAAGGGTTGGAAAACATTGATTTCAACTTTTTAAGCTATTTGGAAACTTTAAAGAAAATTTCAAAACAATCTAAGAAATTACAGAGTCGCCACTTAATTTATTTGAAAAGAAATTAAGAAAACTTTTAAAAATAAAATCCTAAGTCTCAAAATAGAAAAAAGACTTAGGACTCTAAGAAAATCCCGGGTAAGAGGTTCTTATTAACATTTTAGAAAGGTTTTAAGGCACCTAAAATGTCCGCTAATTTGCGGTTATCCGAACTATTTAAAAACCACTTTGACTAACTTTGAAAAAAGAGAAGTTGGTTTTTGAAAAAGAAAGTGATTTAGGATGAAACTTGTATAAAATCAAATTTTCACACTTAGTATAGAATTTAAATAAGTCTAAGAAAATAAATAGCAAATAAGCACGTAAAGGAAAAATGGGACAATTAGAAGACTTAGGCTGGTAAGCCCAAATCCATCAACCCTGTCCTAATCTAATTGGGCTTTTGGCCCACCTGCACCTGTCCTAATCTAAATATTGAGTTTTGATCCATAACCTGTCCTAAACTATTTTTTCGAATCCATTGGCCCAGAATCGGCTTCACCTATATTAAAACAAAATTTTGGCTTCGAGGCCCCAAATGAATGAATAAATAAAAAGAAGACAATAATAAAAATTGAGACTTTACAAGTCTCTTAATGACCTCATAAATGGGTTTTGACCCATTTTCCTTCTTTGTCTATCTTCTAGCACCTGCACGCCATATAGTTGACCTTGATTTAAACTTCAAACTTCACTGGAAGTGGTGGGCCTCATTGGTCCATTATGAAATACAAAAGGAGAGGAGTCCATTTGGACTCAAGACATTTTTTGCATGCAAAGAAAAGATAACAAAACTAATATACGTTCAAGGTATAAAAGTGACATATTTCAAATCAAAAGAAAATATCAAGAACCAATTTTTGGATGACAATGATAAGCACACTTGTGCACGTATAACAAGAATGAAAGTCAATAGATAAAATGCAAAACAAAGACACCTACTTACATGTCTCGTGATTTATGTTCAAATTAAGAATGAATAAAGGTAAAAGGAAGAAGACCATATTCAACTAATTAATGCGAGAACAAACAACACAAACTTACAAAAGTAACGGGATGAGGCAATAAGAAAAATAACCATGACTTCTAAAATTGAACAAACATAGACACTAATCTATATAACAAAATAAAATAAAGGATAACTTTTCAAGAAAGGGAATTTTTAAATTTCAATTAAGGCGACATTAACGAAGATTAAAATTACAACCAACATTTTAGGGGAAAACGTGTAACGGCCTATGGTTTATCTTTTTAAGACATCGTTATTTTTCTTTTGATATTACACACACAAAGAGCACATATAACAATCCAAAGGGAGTAAGAAAATTAGAATAAAAGTTTAGCATTTATAAACGTGAAATACCGTTCAACAATCATACTATGTATGACTCGAAAAAATCTCAATAATTCTACTTAGCCACAAAAGCCCAAACTTTCTAATTATTTTGACAAGTCAACATGCGAAAAAAAAAAGAATAAAAATCTTGGATGAAAAATAGCTAGCACTTCATCTCTCATATGAGAATTTTGAAATCCATTAAAATAATTAGCATGCAAATGACAAGTTCTTGACTTAACCAATTACTATTTTACTAAGGCAAAAAAAACAATAGTTACTATTCTTTTGACAAAAAGAAAACAACTTTACATGCTAAAAATAAATATATCCGCCGACAATGAATTTAAACAAAGTATAAGAACGCCTTTTAAGCAAAGATTGAAACTTTATCCATAATAATCAAAGAATAAAGTCAAAAAGGAGAAACAATCAATATTATCTATTCTTTTCAATATAAAGGAAACAACTTTACATGCTAAAACAAACATATCCATTAACAATGAATTTAAACAAAGTATAAGTACATATTTTAAGCAAAGATTGAAACTTTATCTATAATAATCAAAGAATAAAGTCAAAAAGGAGAAACAATCATTATTAACTATTCATTTCAACATAAAGAAAACAAATTTATATGCTAAAAATAAATACATCCGCCAACAATGAATTTAAACAAACCATAAGTACATCTTTTAAGCGAAGATTGAAACTTTATTTATAATAATCAAAGAATAAAGTAAAAAAAGCACGTACAACTATTGCTAACTCATTTTTATACCATGAACAAGAAAATAACCATAATATCGATACCAAAACGTCCTATGTCCTTCAGGCCCTCTACAACAAACAATCTCAACAAACAAAAATATTACTACGAATTACAAAAAAGAAAAAAGATGAAGAAGAAAACGATAATAAAACTAAAAAAAAGGAAAGGTGTGTTTACCTTTTTGGGGCAGCAAAATGGGGCTACAAGCTTTCTTCGGAGTCATGATCACCATCGAAAAACGTTCAACTCGAGAACTTCGATTAGCCCACGAATTTCATGGAAAAGGAAATTTTTTACTAAAATAAAAACTCCTCTTTGCTCAAAGTTGTTTTTTTCAACCTTGAGACTTGATCTTTCTATCAAAATAGTGGTAGTATTTATAGAAATGAGTGGGGATTCAATTATTTTCATCCACCAATGTGGAAGAGAGAATTTAGGAGTGTTTTTAAAATTTTAAATTAAATATAAGGTGAGGTGGAAGATAAGGTGGAAAAAATTGTACAATGTAGTACAATTTTTAAATTTCAAAATTGAAAAAAAAAAACAAAAAGGTTGAGGGGGTAATTATACAATGTAGTATAATTTTTTAATTTCAAAATTTGAATTTGAAAATAGAACAAGGTTGGGAGGGAATTGTACAATGTAGTACAATTTTTAAATTTCAAAATTGAAAAATGAACAAAGTTGAGGTGGAAATCGTACAATGTAGCATAATTTTTGAATTTTAAAATTTAAGTGTTAAAAAAGGACAAGGTTGAGGGAAAATTGTACAATGTAGTATAATTTTTGAATTTTAAAATTGGAAAAAGAACAAAGTTGTGAGGGGATTGTACAATCTAGTACAAGTTTGAAAATATTTTTGGTGAGAATTGGGTAGAAGTTATGAGTGTTTTTGAGAATTTTGGGGTTATTTAAAATATAAACCCAATTGGGATTTTAAATTTAGCCTAATTTATTTAATTTTGACCAAATTAAAAATCAATTAGCGGATTGCATTGCAATTATGGCTAATTTGATTTCAATTATGGTCAAATCTAATAGATTGACTAAATTAATTGAAATTCAATATGAATTAATACTTCTTTTAATCTCGAGCTTCTTGATTTAATAAAATCAAACACATATTTATCCAAATAAATTATTTTTGAGAGTAAATTATATTTAAATCAAGACTTTATCATTCGAATTAATTTTCAAGCTTATCTCCGTAAAAGCTCAAATTTTGATAAAAATATTCATTCAAGTAACAAAATTTATATAATCTCATATTTGTGAGTACGAAAATATATAATCGTCACTTAAATGACAAAATTAACCTTAATAAATATTTTAGACGTCACTTAAATGACAAAATTAACCTTAATAAATATTTTAGAGAACATTGATCTGGATGAAATAAATATTTCACTTTTATTTAAAATTAAAGAAACCCCAGGTTAAATTTAGTCATGGAGGACAAAAATTCGGTGTCAACAATGCAGGTCACTAACGTGGAAGGGGTGAATTTTGCAACTTATCAGCTCAAAGATGTTGTGTACCAATTGTATGAAGAGTGGGATAGGTATAGGGGTGATGTGGAGGAGCCGTCTTTGTGGGAGGCCTTTTCTAATTCTTTTCTGGATCGCTTCTTTCCTCAGAAGCCGAGGGAAGTAAAGATAGAGGAGTTTGTGAATCTTAAGTAGGGAAAAATATATACCAAGGAGTATGCCTTGAAATTTCATTAGCTCTCAGGATATGCTCTGAATTTGGTGGATGATATGAGGGCGAGGATGAGGAAATTCACTTCTAGGCTATCTTGAAATTTGATCCATGAAAGAAAGACTGCTTTGTTAATTAAGGATATGGATATTTTGAGGTTGGTTGTCCATATGCAACAGGTAGAGGATGAAAAGAGAAAATATGTAAGAGTTTGGGGAAAGGCAAGGTAAGAGGAATATGATCTCTCAGCAGGGTTGTTCTCGCAACAAGGTGGTTGGGATGACGGCAAATGGCCAAAGAAAAAGTGGGGGAGTTCTAGTTCTTTCTTTACTACTAGTGCTTCTTACAAGAAGTGTAGGGTGATAGGCGTTAGTAAGGTGGAGATAATTTTCAACCACAAGTGCCTAATCTTAGGCGAGTGGGACACAGTTGGCTTCTTCATGTCCTCCTTGTCGGTTCTGTAGTCGTCTTCATCGAGTCTTTTACGATGAAGGGAGGGACAAGTATTTTAAATATGGTTATCCAGGCCATGGACTCATAAATTATCCGATTGGTAAGGGTGTTTCGGGAGCGGTCAAGGCTTCGGTTGCTTCATCTTCTGCTCTTGCACCTAGTGGTGTTGTTTCTGTGTTTGTTTAGATTTTTGGTACCGATACTAGCCAGAATAGGCTCTATGCTCTTGTATCTTAGCAGGAATTTGAGGCACTATCTGATGTCGTTACTGGTATGTTACAACTCTTTTTTCGTGATGTGTATTGTCTGTTTGATCAGGGGTCTACTGTAACACCTCGTATTTCCCTAGCATAATCTAAGTCCTAGTGCATGAGTATTCGTATATAAAATTTCTGAAACGCTTATTGTTTTTCATTTTAGATCCTTCCATTGCGTAGGAAATTCAATTAGCTTTCCAACGATATAAAATTCGCCCAAATCCGATAATCGGGTAAAAAGTTATGGCGATTTTAAGTTTCAGTCGTTAAACACTGTCATTTTAACCCTCAGCGCATAGCGTAGTTAGCCTAAATGACAATTGTCAATTTCCAGTGTGACTCCATGATCATGGAGCATCACGGAGTAGGCCAAATTCTCGTTTGTCAACTTTCAGTGGGTTTCCGCGATGTTGGCGCATCGCGGAGGTGGCCAAAATGGCATCCAAAGCTTTATCGCGATAGAACCGCATCACGACATTTGTCCAGGTCCCATTTGTCCATTTTCCAGTGGCTTGGCGCGATAGTGGCGTGTCGCCCAAGGCCAAAAATTAGGTTTTTCAGTTTTCAACTTCCGTTTTTAAATTCGTCCAAGGGTAATTGGGTCTTCTTCCATGGCCCTAATTAACCTAAAACACAAAATTCAGCCTCAATTGACCTAAATAGTCATTCATTATTCAACTCTTCTTGAAAAATCGAAGATCTCCTTTTCAAAAACAAGAACCCTAGCTCTCAAATTCAAGATAATTTTTAAGAACTCTTTATTCATCTCTTCAAATTCATTAACCCAGGTATATTAGATGTTCATTCATGGATTTCTTTCATTCACGGAGTTCAAGTAACCTTTTTAATTATAAAGTTATGATCTTTTTAAGTTATTTGATTTTAATTCATGATTTCATTCATTAATCTTCATGAACTTTGATTTAATACCATGTTTTAATGAAGTTATGGTTGTTATGCGATTCCTCGAGTTTTAGTGTTATCATTTGTTGAATTAAATCATGAATTAGTGTTTTCCATGATAATTTTATGTTAATTATCCCGGTCCTTTAGTAATTCTATGATTATTTTAGACAATGAACTGTAAGTGCTTGATAAAATGCCTACAAGAGCAATTGTTTTAATAAGAGTCTTTATGCTAAGTCCTTCAATGTTTTAATGTCATGCCACTACTATGACAACCCAAAATTCAGACAACATCATGTCGCATATAAAAGGAAATAATCACCTGTATATGCTCGAGCACACATATATATGTATATACAATACTTGGTCGTTGGAGCCATCTCGTCTATTAACAAAACACCACCTTGACTGAACATTAGGTCTACAAAGCCTCTAGACAATGCACAGAGTTTAACTAAGGTCGGCTCACACCCCACCATATAACTAACTTCTATACAATACAAAAAGTGATTAGATATGACACAAAAAGCCCCAAAGCAAATTTGAGCTCACCAAAAGCAGCTGGATATCCTGGCTCCTACTTGTGCGGTGTATGAGCTGAGGTACCTGTGCCTGCAACATGAAATACAGGTCCCCCATGGGGGACGTCAGTAAAACATATGTACGGACTATGTAAATCTGTAGATAATCACATATGATATAGGAGCTCAATAGAAATAAGAAACAAGTGAATAAATCGTAATAGGAGTGGACAATACTTACTAGAACTTGTGACAACCTTTACATTTTATTTATTCAATCAATTTACCTTCGTTATTATCATCTTTGTAATCATTATTGTACTGTACTGTGACCATTAGGCTGCCTTCAGTACATATCAACTGGGATCGACCCATGATAGGCTTAAGCCCCTGGGATACCACCCATAAACACATAAATAAGGATCGACCCATGATAGGCTTATGCCCCTGGGATACCACCTGATAAGAGAGAACTTCCATTACTTAGTTTAATTAATCTTTGAGATTGTTATTTCGGTCGCCACCGCAGTTTTGATACTTTGAGACAATGATACATCAATAAGAGACATATAAATAGACCATCAATGCAATAACAATGAAGTAAGAACTCATTGGCACATCAATGAAGGGTTTTGGAGTCATCAATACCATAATAATGAAGTAGGAACTTATTGGTACATCAATGAAATGTTTTGGAGTCATTAATAGCACATGCATCTTGTTTGAGTAACCGAATACCTTCTGACATTCATTAGTGCAATAAACATGTAAGATTTGGAAACCAAGTAAGTATTGGAATGTCTTGACATCTTGTAGGGTGGAAATAAGTTCATTGGTAACGTAGGACATCATACAAAACCATTATGGATCACATGTTATTGAATAACTTTGGAAACTTTCTTAATAGAACAATTGTTCACTTTCATGCCAAAGATATGGTATAGAGTATGCTTTACACACCTGACTGTCAACCTTCAATACTAGTCCCAAATGGACTTCCCGTCTTTTCAGATTACTTATCTACAATGAACATATATAGCAATCTAGTATTAGCAACCAAACATCACAATTCAATTATTTGAATTCACCAAACTAGTGGTTAAGTATTAAGACTTAATTACACCATAAATGGTGTCACTTTAACCCTCTTATACTCCAATTACATTCACATGCCATGAAGATTCATACAACATCCTCCAATATCAAGTTTGGATTCATGTCTCCTTCCAACCACTCCATTAAACCAAATTGAGCCATAGACATAAATAATAATCAATTCACTAGTATATCACCATATACGCCTTCCATAACTCAATTACCATATCCACATTCCACAATTCAATACAACCAAACCATGCAAAATAGTCCATAACCCTATTTTCATCACCTTTCAATAACAACCAATACATATAATCCTCTATCACACATATACATATGGAAGGGAACAAAGGAAAACAATATTCATACCTTATAATTCACCTCTTGATTATGCAATCCTATTTTCACAAATAATAGGTGTCGTTCGAAGCTCTCGAGATGACAAACGCAGTTATCGGATTACTTTGGATTTCTACAATTGAATCAAAAGTAATTTAAATGTCAAATTTGGCTAGGGTTTGTTCTTTCTCAATGATTGATGATGAAAATGAGTTTTTGAAATCATATACATGTATATATACACATATTCCCGTCCATAATATAATAGAAAATGAACAAAATGCCTTTAAAATTTAAATAATGTCAAATCTGTCCTTTGGTGGACTGTTTTGATAAGCTAAAGTAGATCGACCATAACTCTTTTCACCGATATTAGATTTGGGTGAAATTGGTATCGTTGGAAGGATAATTCAGAGGGCTTTATTTCATATAAAGTAGGCCACACAATTCGTCATGTACAAGGAGTTATGGCCGTTTGAAGTTGACCCTAAAAATCTATTTGGATAGGCTGAAGTAAAACGAGTATAAATCCTAACTCAGACATTGGATTTGGATGAAACCAATTGCATTGGAAAGAAGACTCAAAGATATTTATTTTCATAGGTTGTAGCTCTCCCATTTCATTATATTAAGGGAGTTATGATCATTCGCAGTTGACCCAAAAATTCAGCTGGCCTTAGTAGTTTGTGTGCAGGAAATTTTCCTGCATATTTACTATTCCCAAATATCCCGGCCACCGTTTTATAGTTTCGAACGTGCTCGATTATATCCGAAACCAATCCATTTTTGGAAATCTTTATATCGTTGGAAATCTTATTCAATAACCTTCGTATGGAACCATCGACGGGCAAATTCCAGTATAAATAAAATAAAAAATTAATTCCATATAAATAAGACCAATACATGTACTTGAATACGCCAATACACGTACTTGAATATGGGGGGTTACATCCTTCCCCCCTTTAGGACATTTGTTCTCGAATGTTAGCGTAGTTATTCAACCGAAACAAGTTCAAGTCCATCATTAATATTCATATCATCACATAAATACTATGCATATAAAAAAAACTTACTTGTTAATGTTCTAACTCCATTTCTTGAACATCCTCTTCATCTTTGAAAAAATGAGGGTACTTAGATTTCATTGCTTCCTCAGCTTCCCATGTAATCTCTTCCCTTTGACGATTTCTCCAACGTACTTTCACAGATGCTATCTCTTTATTTCTCATCTTCTTAACTTGGCGATCTAGAATAGCAATAGGCACTTCCTCATAGGTAAGATCTTCCATAACTTGCACATCCTCAGTAGAAGTGATATATGATGGATCTCCAATGCACTTTCGAAGCATTCAAAAGCATTGACACATGAAATACCGGATGTACTGATGAGAGCTCTTGGGGTAGCTCTAATTCATATGCAACTTGTCCAAACCTTCGAGTGATCTTATATGGGCCTATATAACGTGGACTCAACTTTCCTTTCTTGCCAAATCTCATTACCCCTTTTATTGGTGATACCTTCAAAAATACCCAATCACCTATAGAAAACTCTAGCCCTCTCCTTCTACTATCCGCATATGACTTATGTCGACTTTGGGTTGTTTTTAGTCGTTGCTGAATTACTTTAACCTTCTCTATGGCTTGATAAATAAGATCCGGTCTGAACAAAAGAGTTTCACCCACTTCGAACCATCCTATTGGTGATCTATACTTCCTTCCATATAAAGCTTCATATGGTGCCATTTTGATACTTGAATGATAGCTATTATTGTAGGCAAACTCAATAAGAGGTAAATGATCATCCCAATTGCCCTTAAAATCTATTACATAAGCTCGTAGCATATCTTTAAGTGTTTGGATGGTACGTTCTGCTTGTCCATCTGTTTGAGGGTGAAAAGTTGTACTCAACTTCACTTGTGTTCCCAAATACCTCTGAAAAGACTTCCAAAAGTTTGCGGTAAATTGGGTTCCCTAATCTGATATAATAAAGATTAGCACTCCATGTAATCGGACTATCTCTTTAATGTACAGCTTCGCATATTCTTCAACTGTGTAAGTGGTCCTAACTGGTAGAAAATGTGCGGATTTTATAAGCCTATCAACAATCACCGATATAGAATCAAACTTCCGGGATGTACGAGGCAAACCAATAACGAAATCCATGTTGATCATGTCCCACTTCCATCTTGGAAGATCAATGCATTGCATATAACCTCTGGGTTTTTGGTGGTCAACTTTAACTCTTTGACAATTTGGACATTCAGCTACAAATTTTGCAATGCTATTCTTCATGTCATTCCACCAATACATATCTTTCAAATCTTGATACATTTTGGTTGATCCTGGATGAATGGAATATCTTGAACAATGTGCCTCTGTCATAATCTTCTTTCTTAGCCCGTCTACATCCGGCGCACACAATAGGTTTTGGCACTGAAGTACTCCTTCTCGTGTAAGCTCAAATGCCTTGGTCGCACCACTCTGAATGTTCTCCTTAAGCTGTAATAAAATAGTATCTGCATATTGCTTCTCTTCCACTTCATCTACTAATGAAGATTTCACAGCATTATGTACGATAAGCTCTTTATCCAGAGTTTCAAGAAGGAGAACTCCTAAACTAGCTAACTGGTGAAGATCTTTAATCATCCCTTGCCTTTCTATAGGCTCCATCATAGCCTTATGACTTGACGCATCAGCTACTATATTTGCTTTCCCTGGATGGTACAAGATATCAACATCGTAGTCCTTTAATAGTTCAAGCCATCTTCGCTGCCTTAAATTTAGATCCTTATGATTAAAAATATAATCCAAGCTCTTATGGTCAGTATATATATATCAACATGAACCCCATATAAGTAGTGGTGTCATATCTTTAAAGAAAAAATAATTGTTGCCAGCTCAAGATCGTGTGTAGAATAATTTTTCTCATGTAGCCGAAATTGTCTAGAATCATATGCTATTACCTTTTCCTTCTGCATCAATACACATCCTAAATCAATTCTGGAAGTATCACAATACACTGTATACCCTTCGGTGCCTTTTGGAATTACCAACACGGGTGTAGAAATCAACTTGTTCTATAAATCTTGAAAACTCTTCTCACAGGCATCATTCCATTGGAATTTGGATGTTTTATGGGTTAGCGTGGTTAAGGGTGATGAAATGGAAGAAAATCCTTCAACAAACCTTCTATAATAATTGGCCAACCCGAGAAAACTACGAATTTTCGTAGGCGTTATGGGCCTCGGCCAGTTCTTCATAACTTCTATATTTTGAGCATCAACCTTTATCCCTTCAGTAGATACAATATGACCCAAAAATACCACCGACTTTAACCAAAACTCATATTTAGAGAACTTTGCATAAAGCTTACAATCACGAAAATTCTGCAATGCCTATCATAAGTGATTGGCATGGTCCTCTTCTGATCTAGAATAAACTAGAATATCATTTATAAAAACTATCACAAATACATCTAGGAATGGCTTGAACACCCTATTTATCAAATCCATAAAAGCTGCGGGTGCATTTGTTAGCCCAAATGACATAACTAGAAACTCATAATGACCATACCGTGTTTGAAAAGTTGTCTTGGGTATATCCTTCTCTTTGACCCTCACTTGGTGGTAACCTGACCTCCAATCAATCTTAGAAAAGACTTGGCGCCCTGTAACTGATAAAATAAATCATCAATTCTTGGGAGAGAATAGTTATTCTTAATATTCACCTTATTCAATTGCCGATAATCAATACACATTCTCAGCGAGCCATCCTTTTTGCACACAAATAACACTGGTGCTCTCCAGAGACATATACTAAGCCTTATGAATCCCTTCTCTAGAAAATCTTTCAATTACTCTTTCAATTCTTGTAATTCTGTTGGGGCCATTCTATACGGAGGAATGGAGATTGGTTGGGTGTCTGGTATTACATCAATACCAAACTCTACTTCTCGTTCAGGAGGCAAACCTGGAAGATCTTCAAGAAATACATCAGAAAGTCATTTACCACCGGAACAGCGTGAAGAGTTGGTGGCTCCACTTTTGTATCCCTTACTCTAACTAAATGATATATGTATCCCTTGGAAATCATTCTTCTTGCCTTAAAATAAGAAATAAATCTACCTCTTGGCGCGTCAATTTCACCTTTCCATTCAAGTAATGATTCATTTGGAAAATGGAAATATACTTTTTTCGTGCAGCAATCAATTGTGGCATAACAAGACGCCAACCAGTCCATACCCATTATAACATAAAAATCTACCATTTCTAACTACACAAGATCAGCCATCGTATCACGACCACAAACAGTTACTATGCAATTTTGGTAAACCCTTCTAGCTATAATAGATTCCCCAACCGATGTGGACACTTCAAATGGCTTAAATAACAGTTCGGGTATTTTTTCGAACTTTTCAGCAACCAATGGAGTAACATAAGATAATATAAAACCAGGATCAATTAAGGCATATACATCGAATGATAAGATAGACAACGTACCCGTAACCACATCTGGGGAAGCCTCTAAATTTTGTCGATCCGCTAGAGCATACGTACGATTTTGAGCCCCGCTAGAACTCGTGGCTCCTCTATCACCTCTAAAATAACCCATTGGTTATGCACCCCTTCCTGAATAAGGCATCGATGATGATAATGCAACAAATGACCTCGTAGGTCATGCCATACCCCCTATGCCCCTTCGTAGGCATTCTCTCATCATATGCCTAATGTTGGGCGTATTTACATGCCTAAACACCATAATTTACCCATATTTTAGGCTAAGTTTGGAGGATAAAATATATAATTCCTTCACTTTTAGTCCATTTTCCTGTAAGTGAGCTAACTTTTGTGATTAGCATGTTTTCAGGTATTAATGATGAAGACTTCAGCACTTTATGGACCTTTGGGCAGCAAAGGAAAACTTCACATATGAGGGATGACAGCTTTTGGAAGCTAGTGGACTGAATGTGATGCATGGAGAATCTGTCCCAGGCAAAATCAGTATTTCTAAATACTTAGGGGTGCAGCAGTAACTTAGTAGGACTAGGACAAGGATGTTATAAAAACCTTATTTGCTGAATTTTTCAGCATTCATTGATTGATTCAATCATTATTCAGTTTACGGATTCTGTAAGTTAACAACAGAGAAACACGGCTCTCTTGAGAAAATGGCTAAGAGGAAAAAACGTCAATCCCTTGTTGATGCCAAATCACTTCCATCGCCAAGTTTATTCTAGGTTGTGGTATGATGATTATATCTATTGTGATTTCCGTTGTAATCATGAGTAGCTAAACCTCTCTGTTAGGGTTATGGAAACCTTGTGAGATACTATCTATTGCTATGAGTTTGTGAATTCTTGATGTGTATGCTACTTATATCATTACTCTCTTCGTTTTAACTGAATTCTTATGGTTGCAAACGTAGGAATATGCCAGTATAGCATTAACTTGTTTGAGAGAAAAGTTACATGTTTGAAAAAGAGAGTGTGATAAGGAAATAGGGCTACCAACCCCTGTTTACACGTTAATGCCTTAACCGGATTAACCTCTTGGAGAGTTTGTACCGTTAGTTA
The DNA here is from genome assembly GCA_030864225.1 of Capsicum baccatum var. pendulum. NCBI lineage: Eukaryota > Viridiplantae > Streptophyta > Magnoliopsida > Solanales > Solanaceae > Capsicum > Capsicum baccatum. The sequence continues at coordinate 111,855,883 of CM061550.1, forward strand.
TACACTTTACGCTCGAGAGAGTTAAAGTGAAATAATCCTTGATGGTTAATAAACACTAGGATTTACCATTAGAATATGAATTTCTATAAGTGCATGCATGTCTAAATTCCGCATTCCTCATAGTTAATAGATACGTCGAAATCATACGGTGGACATAACCCTAACTTATTATTCTCTGTGATTAAATCTTACTAAATAAATCATTCATTTGTTACTTTGTAATCATTAGTTCACGCATAATCAAATCCCCCCTTTTCCATGGAATTTGTGACCAACAGTCTACTAATAATTGCAACACTTAGTGACCAAATATTTCCTGTAGGATTCGACACCCAACCCAGTTGGGTTCTATATTTGACAGTGACCGTTTATACTCTTACGAGAGCTGTAGTTTGGGCATTATCAAATTTTGACACCGTTGCCGTTGCCGTGCATGCCAAATACTCAAAGTTCTGGTCATCCATTATTACCTATAAATCCTGAACCTCAACTTATAGGCAGAATGGATGCACTATGAGACATTGAAAGAAGGGCTGCTCAATAGGAGCAGGCTATATTAGCTGCATTGGCAGCCGCTCAAGTGCATCAACAGAATATTGATAACCCAGGTCGGGCAATAAATCCTGATGAAGCAGACATGGGTGATGATGAGTTACTGAATCCTAGACGTACTGATGAGGTGGCGAAAACTATGCATAGGAGAGATCGTAAAGCTAGAATGAGGCCTGACCGCCAAGCTGTGCAGGTTTCTTTTGATGATGATGATGATTTGGATGGGGCTGGTGCCACTGGGGCTATTATTCCTCCGCCATTAGCACCCAGAACAAAGTTCAATATCACTAGCACCATGATTCAGCTATTGCAACTCAAAGGGTTATTTGGTGGACTTGCAGGCGATGATCCGAATATGCATCTGATTAATTTTATCTCAACATGCAAGGTATTTGACAATCCAGGAGATTGACAGAATACAATTTGTCTGCTATTATTTCCATTGTCTCTATCTGGAGAGGCAACTCTATGGTTGAACGGGCTAACTCCTGATTCTATTACTAATTGGAGGCAACTGAAAGACGCTTTCCTAGAAAGATTCTTTCCGCCATCCAAGGCGTGATGATAATGTGGGAACACCCATGTAGAAGAGAGATCGTCAATCTAGATTGAGGCCTGATCGCCGTGCTGTGCAGATTCTTTTTGATGATGATGATGACGATGCGATTTGGATGGAGCTAGTGCCACAGGAGCTATTATTCCTTCACCCTTGGAACCTGGAGCCAAGTTCAATATAACTAGCACCATGATTCAACTATTGCAACTCAAAGGGTTATTTGGTGGACTTGCAGGTGATGATCCGAATATTCATCTGGTCAATTTTATCTCTACATGCAAGTCATTCGACAATCCAGGCGTTGGACAGAATGTTATTCAGCTGAGCATATTTCCATTGTTTCTATTTGGGGAGGCAACTCTATGGTTGAACGGGCTGACTCCTGATTTTATTACAAATTGGAGGCAATTGAAAGACGCTTTCCTAGAAAGATTCTTTCCGCCATCCAAGAGAGCGCAGTTGAGAGATGAGATCAGCAATTTTTGACAGCTTCCAACTGAAGCTCTCCACGAAACATGGGAGAGGTTCAAGAAAAAGCTTATTCGGTGCCCAAATCATCATATGACCAATGTTTACTTGATGGAGATATTATACAGGTCTTTGAATTCAGTGACTAAGCCAGTGGTTGATAATGCTGCAGGAGGATCATTCATGGACCTTACTTTTATTGAGGCTAGTGATATGCTAGCTCGTATGACAAAACAGAGTAGAGCTTGGCATACCAGGGATTCTGAGGTAGAAAGATCTACTGTATCTATTGGCATGACTACAGAACAAAGGCGAAGAAAAGAGGAACGTGATCAAGATATGGCGCACATGAAAACGCAGATGGATGTTCTTACCAAGCATTTATTATCAGGGAAGTCCGAAAAAGTCAAAGCTATTATGTCACAGGGAAGAGATGAATCCGATTCTGAGGAAGAAGCTAACTACTTGAACAATCAGGGGGTTTCCGAGGCAATGCCCAAGGAAACCAAGGTCAGAACTATTATGATAAATTAGGATACAAGGACCGAGATCAAAGTAGTTTGAAGAACACAACTGATAGGAGTGGTTTGTATGTTCCTCCTGGAAATCGTGAGGCTGTGGCGTCTGGCTCTGGGAAGATGTCCATGGAAGATATGATAGCTAAGCAGTTGAAAGGTGTGGAGGCAACCAATACGGGAGTAAATAAGGTAAAGAATGATTTGTCATCAATAAATCAATTGGTTGACTCGCATTCCACTTCAATAAAACAGCCGGAACAATAATTGAGTCAACTTTTAGCTCTATTCAATCAAAGAAAGACTGGCACTTTACCTAGTGACACTGTGCAAAATCCAGGGAACGACGGATCATGTATGGCTATTACTACTAGGAGTGGTAAGGTGTTGGAGAATCCATCTAAGGGCAAGCAGGTGGTTGATGATATAGAAGATAATGTTATTGATGCAGAATGTAAAGATGCCGAAGAAGCTGAAGAGAATGTTCATGACACTACACCTAGACGTCACCAGCCTGAAAATATTGATAATCTGAAATAAGATAAAAAGGAAGTGGTGGAGAAAACTATTCTCCTTCAACCACCACCTTTTCCTCGGAGACTAAAGAAGAAAGCTGATGATATAAGGTTCAGTAAATTCATGACTATGTCGAAGCAGCTGACTATTAATGTTCCTTTGGTAGAGTCACTGGAACAGATGCCTAGGTACGCCAAATTCATGAAGGACCTTTTGACGAAGAAGAGGGCAGCAAGCTATGAGCTGGCAGATAATGTTCATCATTGCAGTGCAATTGCCACGAGGTCTTTAGTACAGAAGAATGCAGATCCTGGTGCTTTCACTATTCCTTGCACGGTGGGATCTATGAATTTTGCTAAGGCATTATGCGATTTGGGGGCTAACATCAATTTGATGCCGCTATCCGTCTACAGAAAGTTGGGGTTGGGCGATCCGACACCAACCAATATGCGTCTCGTGATGGCAGATAGGTCGGTAAAACGACCTATTGGTATCTTATATGATGTACTGGTGAAGGTTTCTACCTTCATTTTTCCTACAGACTTTGTAATTTTAGATTGCGAGGTGGATTCGAAAGTTCCCATAATCTTGGGACACCCTTTCGTCGCAACAGGAAGTGTGCTTATTGATTTACGAGCCAATGAGCTTTTATTTTGGATGAATGACAAAGTGGTTCATTTTGATGTATGCAAATCAATGAAGTAGACTAGAGATATAAATATGTTCTCTGTAGCTGATGTTTATAATGAAGATGAGAAAGAATTATTTGTAGAGAAGCAGATTACTGTTTAGCCATTGTCTGTTGTGCTTTTCAATTCGGAGCGTAAAGATGTTTAAGAGTATGAAGAAACTGTTTGTGCTCTAACAGGATTGGAGTCATATTCTCATGCTTCTAAGAAGCTGGACCTTGATATTAAGAATCGACTTTCACCACCAGTGAAACCTTCCATTGAAGAGCCACCAGTGCTAGAATCGAAAGAGCTCCCCAGTCACCTAAAGTATGCGTTTTTGGGAAGTGGTGTTACACTTCCAGTTATTGTTGCAGCTGATTTAGGTGAACAACATGTAAAGTCTCTCTTCTTTACTCTGAAGAGGTACAAGAGAGCTATTGGTTGCACTATTAATGATATAATTGGTATCCCTCTTGGGATATGTATGCCCACAATTAAGCATCAGCGTCGTCTGAATCCATTCAGAAAATGATGCACCATATATCTCGATGAAGTCTAAGTAATTGAGATAACTATGTCGTGCCGCGACAATAAATCAAGCGCTATATGGGAGGCAACCCATAGTTTTTAATCGTTTTGTTTTCCTAGGAGTTTGTTTTGTTAAATAAAAATTCAAAAAGAAGAGTCGAGCCACGACCAAAACTAAGGCACTTGGTGGGAGGCAACCCATCTTTCTAATTGTTTTTGTTATTTTTGATTAAGTGTAGGTGCAAGGTGTACAAAGGAGGGGATTAATCCCAAAAATTTTAATTTGGAAGTGTGCCATCTTAAAGGTGGTAAGTTAGGAGTGAAGGAGCAAAGGCTATCGGTTAGGCATTGCCTATGCAAATCTAGGCAACGAACAAGGCAAGGCCTATGTAATTGCCTATGCTCACTGCCTCAACTAGGCAACGAACAAGGCAAGGCCTATGTAAATCTAGGCAAAGCATTAAGCGCCGCCTATGCCATTGCCTATGCTCTCTGAATCGACAAGGCTATAGCATAGGTGCCGCCTATGCTCAACTAGGTGATAGCATAGGCGCCGCCTATGCCCAACTAGGCAAAGCATTAGGCGCCGCCTACTTATTATTTTTAGCCCCAAACCCGATTTTTCATGGATCAAAACTGACCCAAGCCTTGGTCTATAAATAGAACTTCAACCTTAAGACAAAATTCACTTGCTTACTCAACCTAGGCGCCGCCTAAGCATCCCAAATCTCTCAAAGTTTTTCTTTTTGCTCATCTAATCTTGCAAGATCATCTTCCCGAACTATCACCAAGTAAGTTATTCTTTTATATTCCGTAGTTGTTGCAATACTACGCTTATAATGGTATTTTAGATTTTGAAGTGGTGTTTGGTGATAATAATATGATTGGTTTGTCATGATACATCTAGTTGAGTGAAATGCTTCGTGTGGGTGCTCTTGACTTTATTCCGACTTGTCTTTGATTTTTATACACTGTCATATTTTCATGAAGTCGAAATTGTGAAATTAATACGTAATCTTGAAAGTTGAAAGCTTGAATATTTGAATGACTCGTTCATCGAGATACCGATAATGATTGACCACAAGCATAAGATGGTGTGATTATGCCTATGCAATAACTTGTCTCTATTTGTGGTGCGATCCTTATGTGGTAGTCTTGTTCAAAAAGTGCATTCATCCAAACATGAAAGTGTAGACAAGATTACATGAAATAGAATTGGAAAGGAAAGTTAAGATGACATGAACGTATGACTGTGTTGCACATGTTGTTGGAACATAACGCCTAAATGTATGTCGATGAAGTCTGAGTAATCGACATCATTCACTTAAGTAGTCTATGCCAACAAATTAAGTGTGGGGTGGTGCAACTACTGTTTGTTTTTCAATTAAATCTTCCGAGATGAAGCTAACATGACTCTATTTTAATCTCAGGTAGAATGGCCCCAAAAGGACGACAAGGAAAAGAAAAAGTGTCCACCTCACAAAAAGGTCAGAAAAGGGCGAGAAAAGAGCAAGTTGAGTCCTCCTCTCTGCAAATACCTCGACTAACGATGTGGAGGACAACTCTGGTGATGACGACTCTGATGATGAGTCCGACTCAGAGGGTACGACCCCAGACATAGAAGAGGAGTCCGACTAATCAGGTTTTCCTTATTTATTTCTACTGAGGACAGTGTGTCCCATCTAAGTGTGGGGTGAGGGTATTTGTATGCCGTAGTGTACTTTTTTGCCTACATTATTCTAGTTTGTAGTTAAATTTTTAGATTTTTAAATAATTTTTAGATTGTGCATGAAATTGTTCTGATAGACGGCATGGTATTATGACAAGAGTTGTGCTAAATCATTACTATTGATACATTTAGGCTCTAAGTGTGACTCATTGTGTGGTAAGTGTATGGTTTAATTCATTCATCTGTTTGGTCAAGAGTCTACACTGCTCCTAATAAAGTTGACCATTTGCCTTGTGTGTGTGAGGTTATAGTATATTCTGTGTTGTTACTGATGCTAGAACTTGCCTGGTGTGTGTGTAAAGCGAAATAAAGAGTGTGAGTTTAGGAGATGATTTAGGCATTTCTTTGGCAGCCTGTAATTGTTTACCTTCTTTTTACCTACCTGTGTATATTATCCTAGTTAACCCCCTTTGAGCCTTTAGCTATTTTCTTTAACAGCCTCATATGTAGCCTAATCCATTTTTTTTCAAGACCATAATTTGATCCAAATTCCTAAGCGCTTTAAATTATAGAGTCATGTGACAAAATAAGAGGAAATTGGGTGAGAGTGATACCTCAGAGAATATAGGTACTTGAAATTGTTGTGAAAAAAAGTGGCTATCATAGAGGTGTTTTATAAAAAAAAGAAAAAAAATAATAAATAAATAAATCAAATAAAAAAAATATATAAAAAGTTAGTCCTGTTTATAATTGAATAACAAAATAGGTGAAAAAGGGTGGTAGATAAAAGGAAAGTAGAGAGGTTGTTTAAAAGAAAGTGTTAATGACATAACGTAGTGTATTAAAGCGCTTAGGGAACATAGTCAATATTTCTGGCCAAAATAGTCCTACCTGTCCCTTAGCCTACATTACAACCTGTAAAGACCTATTTGATCCTAAGCTTAGCATTCTGATATTAGTAGAGCATTACGCTAAGGGCAAGCCTATGGTCATCAGTTGCACCATATGATTCTTTGTGAGAGAGAGAGCAAGGAGAGTCTTATACCCATGTTTCAAAAAATGCAAAACTTGTGAGTGATTATGGGTGATAGATTATGTGAGACACACATGGTTGATGATTGTTGGGTAGGTTTGTATGATTCTTTGTGCCTTAATTTGTGGATACGAATTAACCATCATCACGAGTCTATGTAGAGGTTGAATTGTTTCTAGTAGTGATCAAGAGACCTACTCTTTGTTAATGATTGTCGTGCATGTCTTGTTGAACATTTTGTGTTGCTACTGTGATATCCTAGTTAGATGTTAGCATGGACGTAATATTTTGTTCGAGGACGAACAAAGCTTTAAGTATGGGGTGGTGATGTTGGGCATATTTACACGTCTAAACACCATAATTTACCCATATTTTAGGCAAAGTTTGGAGGATAAAATATATAATTCCTGCACTTTTAGTCCATTTTCCTGTAAGTGAGCTAACTTTTGTGATTAGCATGTTTTCAGGTATTAATGATGAAGATTTCAGCACTTTGTGGACCTTTGGGCAGCAAATGAAAACTTCACGCATGAGGGAAGACAGCTTTTGGAAGCTTGTGGACTGAATGTGATGCATGGAGAATCTGTCCCAGGCAAAATCAGTATTTCTAAATACTTAGGGGTGCAGCAGTAACTTAGTAGGACTAGGACAAGGATGTTATAAAAACCTTATTTGCTGAATTTTTCAGAATTCATTGATTGATTCAATCATTATTCAGTTTACGGATTCTGTAAGTTAACAACAGAGAAACACGACTCTCTTGAGAAAACTGCTAAGAGAAAAAAACGTCAATCCCTTGTTGACACCAAATCACTTTCATCGCCAAGTTTATTCTAGGTTGTGGTATGATGATTATATCTATTGTGATTTCCATTGTAATCATGAGTAGCTAAACTTCTCTGTTAGGGTTATGGAAACCTTGTGAGATACTATCTATTGCTATGAGTTTGTGAATTCTTGATGTGTATGCTACTTATATCATTACTCTCTTTGTTTTAATTGCATTCTTATGGTTGCAAACGTAGGAATATGCCAGTATAGCATTAACTTGCTCGAGAGAAAAGTTACATGTTTGGAAAAGAGAGTGTGACAAGGAAATAGGGCTACCAACCCCTATTTACACGTTAATGCCTTAATCGGATTAACCTCTTGGAGAGTTTATACCGTTAGTTGTACACTTTACGCTCGAGAGACTTAAAGTGAAATAATCCTTGATGGTTGAGAAACACTAGGATTTACCATTAGAATACGAATTTCTATAAGTGCATGCATGTCTAAATTCAGCATTCCTCATAGTTAATAGATACGTAGAACGCATAAGGTGGACATAACCCTAACTTATTATTCTCTGTGATTAAATTTTACTAAACAAATCATTCATTCATTACTTTGTAATCATTAGTTCACGTATAATCAAATCCCCCATTTTTCGTGGAATTTGCGACCAACAGTCTACTAATAGTTGCAACACTTAGTGACCAAGTATTCCCTGTGGGATTCAACACCCAACCCAGTTGGGTTCTAATTTGACAGCGACCGCTTACACTCTTACGAGAGCTGAGTTTGGATGTTATCAATTTTTGCCGGCATACCGCACCAAAAGAAAACATTGGTCCCCAGCCGACATGCACCCAAATGATACCTTCCACATCTATTGCATAGCTCTCGAGGAGGTCTCGATTGGCTCATATTCCCTTGTCCTTGGTACCCCACTGCCCGAGAACTCTGACTCTCACTTCTGTGTCCAAATTGATTTTCTCTAGACCCTTGGAACTGTGGTGGGGCACTACCTGCAAAATAAGAAGAAAATGGCCTAGGTGGTCTAGCAGAAAACTGTGGTCTGAACCCTCCTTGGGATGCCATGAACTGCCCTGTAGATCTGGCCTTCTTGGAATGTTCTCTTTCTAATTCCTGTGTTTTTCTCCTTTGCCTCTGATCTTCTATTTCCTGTGCAAAATCTTGGATCCTCGCTATGTCCATATCATTGTTTAAAGCGGCAATAGTACAATCTCTAATTAGATATGGATCCAGCCTATCCACATATTAATAAACTCTGTCATCCATAGTAGCTACAAAATTAGGAGCATATCTCGACAAGGAATTAAATCGGAGACTGTACTCCCTCACGCTCATAATCCCCTGATGAAGATTTTAAAACTGATCTGCACGGGCCTGACGAATCTCGAATGGAAGAAAATGATCAAGCAATGCCTCTTTGAACTCTTTCCAAGTAGTTGTGGGTGCATCAATACCCCTAGATCATTTCTAGTCCTCGTACCAATATATAGACTCCCCTTTGAATCTATACGGTGCTAATTCCGCTGTCTCTCTACCCGTTACATGCATAACATCTAAGGCCCTTTGAATTTGATTAATAAAGTCCTGTGGGTCCTCGTTAAGATCTGATCTAGTAAAAGTGGGAGGATCCATCTTAAGAAAATCCTGTGTTCGAAGGCTAGCGGTCCTATATGTACCACTAGGACCCGTGATAGGAATGGCTTGCCCTTGAGCTTGCCCAGCAACTCTACGAGTCAAAAGTTACACTGCATTTCTAAGATCTTGATCAGCAGCATTAATAGGTGACTCTGGGGATATAGTTCTCCTCCCTCTTATTTCTTCTGGAGTGGAAGAAGTTTCTGATGCATGTTTATCTGGAGCCTCACTTTGATTAGCTGGTATAGTGGGTGACTTACTAGTCCCCTCTCCGACAGCCACATCTACTTGCTTATCGGTATTCTTACTTCTGGTAACCAGCATCATTACTATAATATGAGAAACAAACGGATTCAGTGGTCAACTATGGCTTCATATACAATATAGGCTCTATCGCACGATATAAGACATGAAGAAAAGAGACAATTCCTAAATGTCCATAGCCTCTTATTTATAGATGCGGTGCACGACACACCGATAAACAAGACTCTACGTAGACACGGCTTTGTAGACTCACTAGGACGAACTTCTCTGATACTACTTTTTGTATGCCTCAAATTCTATTGGGGCGGACTGGCACCCATAACCGAGAAGGCCCGGGAAAACCAACTCATAACCTTATACTTCCCATGCATACCTCTATGACAACCCAAAATTTGGACAACATCATGTTGCATATAAAAGGAAATAATCACCTGTATAAGCTCAAGTATACATATATATGTATATACAATACTTGGCCGATGAAGCCATCATGTCTATTAACAAAACACCACCTTGACTGTACATTAGGTTTACAAAGCCTCTAGACAATACATATAGTTTAACTAAGGTCGGGACATACCCTACCATATAACTAACTTCTATACAATACCAAAAGTGACTGTATATGACATGGAAAGCCCCAAAGCAAACTGGATCTCACCAAAAGTAGCTGGATATCCTGGCTCCTACTTGTGCGGTGTATGAGCTGAGGTACCTATGCCTGCAATATGAAATCCAGGTCCCCCGTGGGGACGTCAGTACGAAATATGTATTGAGTATGTAAAGCTGTAGATAATCATATATGATATAAGAGCTCAATAGAAATCAGAAACAAGTGAATAAATTGTAATAGGAGTGGACCACACTTACTAGAACTTGTGACAACCTGTACATTGTATTTATTCAATCACTTTACCTTCGTTCTTATCATCTTTGTAATCATTACTGTACTGTACTGTGACTATTAGGCTGCCTCCAGTACATATCAATTGGGATCGACCCATGATAGGCTTATGCCCTTGGGATACCACCCATAAACACATAAATAGGGATCGACCCATGATAGGCTTATGCCCCTGAGATACCACCCGATAAGAGAGAACTTCCATTACTTAGTTTAATTAATCTTTGAGATTGTTATTTCGGTTGCCACCGCAATTTTGATACTTTGAAACAATGATACATCAATAAGAGACATATAAATAGACCATTAATGCAATAACAATGAAGTAAGAACTCATTGGCACATCAATAAAGTATTTTGGAGTCATCAATACCATAATAATGAAGTAGGAACTTATTGGTATATCAATGAAACATTTTGGAGTCACTAATAGCACATGCATCTTGTTTGAGTAACTGAATACCTTCTGACATTCATTAGTGCAATAAACATGCAAGATTTGGAAAACAAGTAAGTATTGGAATGTCTTGACATCTTGTAGGGTGGAAATAAGTTCATTGGTAACGTAGGACATCATACAAAACCATTATGGATCACATGTTATTGAATAACTTTAGAAACTTTCTTAATAGAACAATTGTTCACTTTCATACCAAAGATATGGTATAGAGTATGCTTTACATACCTGACTGTCAACCTTCAATACTAGTCCTAAATGGACTTCCTGTCTTTTCGGATTACTTATCTACAATGAACATATATAGCAATCTAGTATTAGCAACCAAACGTCACAATTCAATTATTTGAATTCACCAAACTAGTGGTTAAGTAGTAAGCCTTAATTACACCATAAAGGGTGTCACCTTAACCCTCTTATACTCCAATTACATTCATATGTCATGCATATTCATACAACATCCTCCAATATCAAGCTTGGATTCATTTATCCTTCCAACCAATCCATTAGACCAAATTGAGCCATAGACATAAATAATCATCAATTCAATAGTATATCACCATATCCACCTTCCATAACTCAATTACCATATCCACTTTCCATAATTTGATACAACCAAACCATGCAAAATAGTCCATAACCCTATTTCCATCACCTTTCAATAACATCCAATACATATAATCCTCTATCACACATATACATATGGAAAAGAACAAAAGCAAGCAATATTCACACCTTAGAATTCACCTCTTGATTATGCAATCCTGTTTGCACAAATAATAGGTGTTGTTCGAAGCTCTCGAGATGACAAAAGCAGTTATTGATTACTTTGGAATTTCTACGGTTGAATCAAAAGTAATTTAAAGGTCAAATTTGGCTAGGGTTTGTTCTTTCTCTAAGATAGCTTTTCGTACTCGATATGGGCACTTTGAATTCTTATTTATGTCATTTGGCTTGACTAATGCCCCAGCAATATTTATAGATTTAATGAGCAGGGTTTTCAGGTAGTTCTCAGATACTTTTATCATCATGTTCATTGATGACATCTTCGTGTATTCTAAAAGTAAAGTGGATTATGCCAATCACCTCCGTGTGGTGTTGTGGACCTTGAAGGAACAATAGTTGTATGTTAAGTTCTCCAAGTGTGAGTTTTGGTTTAATGCTATAACTTTCTTGGGTCATATTATTTCTAGTGAGGGGATTAGGATAGATCCTCAAAAGGTGGTTGTGGTTAAACGGTGGTCTAAACCCACGACTCCAATCGACATTCGGAGCTTCTTGGGTTTGGCTGGGTATTATAGGCGATTTATGGAAAGTTTTTCTTTGATAGTTACTCCTTTGACTAAGTTAACTCAGAAGAAGATAAAAATTTCTTGGTCGGAAGCGTGTGAAAGGAGTTTGAGAAGCTTAAGAATAAGCTAACTTTGGCTCTGATTTTAACATTGCCTGAAGGTAATGAAGGATTTATGGTTTATTGTGATGCATCTAGGGTGGGACTTGCTTGTGTTTTGATGTAGCATGGGAAGGTGATTGCCTATGCTTCCTGGCAGTTGAAGGTGCATGAGATGAATTATCCTACTCATGATTTGGAGATTTTGGTGGTGGTTTTTGCTTTGAAAATCTGGTGGCATTATTTATATGGACTGCACGTAGACATCTTTTTTTATCATAAGAGTCTACAGTATGTGTTCACTCAGAAGGAGTAAAATCTCAGGCAGAGGAGAAGGTTGGAGCTTCTCAAGGACTATGATATGAGTCTTCACTATCATCCAAGTAAGGCTAATATCGTTGTTAATGCTCTTAGCAGGTTATCCACGGGGAGTTTAACTTATGTGGATAAGGAGAAATAGGAATTGGTGAAGGATATTCACCCTTGGCTAATCTTAGAGTTCGTCCCTTGGCTAAAAAGTGGTTAGATCATCTCTCAGTACAGAGATTAAGGAGAAGCAAGTGCTAGATCCTATCTTGATAAATATCAAGAGTGATATACATGGGCAAAAGATAATGGTATTCGAGATCAATAGTGATAGTACTTTATGGTACCATGAGAGATTGTGTGTTCTTGACGTTGATGGGTTGCAACAAAGGATCTTGGCTGAGGTGCAACAATCGTGCTATGTTGTCCATCCCTATTCTACGAAGATGTATCATGATATCAAAGAGATATATTGGTGGAATGGTTTGAAAGGAGACGTGGCTAATTTTGTAGCCAAGTGCATGGTGTGTCAACAAGTTAAGGTTGAGCATATGAGGTCTGGAGGGTTGTATCAAGAAATTGATTTTCTTGAGTAGAAATAAAAGGTGATTAGTATATATTTTGTTATCGGTCTTCCTCGATCGCGGAACCAGTTCAATTAAATTTGGGTCATCGTGGATAGGATGACGAAGTCTGCTCACTTCTTGTTAATGAAGACTACTTTTTTGGCAAAGGATTATGCAAAATTGTATCTTCAGGAGGTTTTGAAGCTATATGGGGTACCTATTTCGATTATCTCTAATCATGGTACACAGTTTTTATCTCATTTCTAGCGATCTTTTCAGAAGAAATTAGGTACTAAGGCGAGTCTGAGTACTAGTTTTCATCCTCAGACGGATGGGCAAGCAAAAAAGACTATTTAGACATTGGGGGATATGCTTTGGGCATGTGTGATTGAATATGGTGGCAATTGGATTGAGCATCTACCTTAGTATAGTTTACTTACAATAATAGCTATCATTCTTGTATTGGTATGGCCCCTTTTGAGGTATTGTATGGTAGGAAGTGTAGATCTCCTATTGGATGGTTTAATTTTGGTGAGGTGGACATGTTTGGTTTGGATTTTGTTTATCAGGGTATGAAAAAGGTGAAGGTAATTTGAGATAGTCTTAAGGTTATCCAAAGTCGCTAAAAGTCCTATACAGATGTAAGGTGTAGAGACTTGGAGTTTGAGGTTAGGGATAAGGTATTCCTAAATGTATCTCCTATGAAGGAAGTAATGCGATTTGGTAAGAAGGGGAAGCTCAGTGCCCGATTTATTAGTCTTTATGCAATTTTATGGAAGGTTGGTAATGTTGCTTATGAATTTGAGTTTCCTTCTAGTTTGAGCTCCATTCATCCGGTATTTCATGTCTTCATGTTAAGAAAGTGTCTTGGTGATCCCTCTTTGGTGGTTCCCTTGGAGGTCTCGGGTATCTCAGATTTTCAATCTTATGAAGAGGTCCCAATTGAGATACTGAATAAGCAGGTTCGTCGATTGTGGACCAAAGATATGGCCTCAGTTAAGTATCTATGGCAGAACCAAAAGGTGGAAGAGGCTACATGGGAAATGGAAGAGGACATGAAGTCCAAGTATCCACATATGTTTTCTGTTCCTGGGTTTCATGCGGAAGGTATGTGTTCTTGAACACATCTTTATTTTCTGAGTTCGTTAAAGGAAATGTTAATATCTTTGCATCTGTGTTTCCTAATTTGGTTAAATTTTGGATTGATAATTGATAATGTAAATGAATCGTACTTATGGTTACCCTAACTTGTTCGTCATTTGAGGACGAATTTTCCTAGTGGGGGAGACTGAAACATGCTGGTTTTTTGTCCCTTAGAAAATTTCCTGGATTTTTAGTCTCTGGATAGGATATGACTAGGGTAAATGACTCGTACAATAGGATATGAGTGGTACGGGTTAGTCGTATGCTGACCAGATTGGTTGGTAGGTTGGATTTGGTTTCTGAAATAGGCACAATTTGGGTGGTATGAGTTGTATCGGTGGATATGGGTTGTTTGGTTACTTCAGTTAATCTTAGCCTTGGTAACTTAATTTGGATCTGAGTATGAGTGGCTCACCAAGAGCCGTAAGCCAGGGCACAAGTCGTACTATAGACTCGTTGGTGGTCAGTGTTCAATCCTCTTGTGATTCTATTCTGCAAGGGGTACGTATCATGGGCACTAGTCGTATACTTGGATACAACATGGTTTGGGGTGAGTCATACCTTGGACAATTGTGGGTCCACTCACATTGAAAGGTACGACTGGTATGGATAGTCGTACCCACCTGACAGGATTTTGGGGAGTTTAAGTGAGGGAAATTTGGACATTTTTCCACTTAACCTAATAAGGCACCATGACTTATATTCCTATTCGGAGGTTATTTGCCATATTATTTTATTCATTAACACTTAGAAACTTTTCTTAAACACTCTACAATTCTCTCTAAGGATTTTGGGTGAAGAAAGGCTAGGGTTTCATCTTAAGGATTAATTTGGGGCTTATGTGGTGATCTCTCTCCATCATCTTCTTGGTTTAAGGCATGTTCTCTTCCCTCATTGTTAGTTTCAAATAAAGGCATGGTTTTATACAATGTTTTCATGGTTTGATTATTATATGATTTTGGATTTTCAAATATAATTTGGGGGTTTTGGTTATAAATGCTTGGTTATGGTTTTTTCATATTTTAATTACGTTTTTATATGGTTTAGTGGTGGTTCTGGATAATTGGTTGCATGGGAATAGTTATTTGGTAATTGGCTTTGATTTTGGAAATACTATACCCCCAATATGTTCGATAAAATGCCTATGAGAATGTTTTCACTACATTGTTGGATTTTAATGGAACTATTGCATAGTTTAAACTTAGTAATGGTACCTAAATGGTTAAATGTTTGGAATGGTAAAAATGGAATGATTTTGGTTTAACAATCATTCTTGTGGGGTACAATGGAATCCCCCAAGTAATCATAATAATGGAACACTTGTGGGGTACATGGGACTCCCCCTAGTTAATTGGTAATATGATCTATGGGTACATAAGACTCCATTGATCTCAAAAAGGTTTGATTAAGGACAATACTTTCAAGCTATAGTCGGTATGACGATACCACTATGTCTAACCTCGGTTAATAACAATGGTTTGGTTGGTTGAAAATGGTTTTAATTGGGCAATAGTGGCGGGGTGTGATAGCTAATCGTGAAAGTAGGAATTTAATAAGCAAACATTGGAAACTCATGTTTGCCGACATGAGGGGTAGGGCATGGTGACCCTTTTATAATATTATAAGGTACACAGGAATCCTTTAAGTACATTGTACATATGTATCACGGAGGGTGAGGGTACTTGGGAATCCCTTTCTCTCATGGTATCTCCGATCCATGCGGCTACACGCATCGAGGCCCATTTAGGGGGTTACACTGGACCCATATAGTCCGTGGATGGTTAAGGACAGTTAAGCTACACATACCCAGGTTAATAATTTTAAATGCATGCTAAACCAATTTCCTTTTCCGGCATGGTTATATATAAGTGTGTGTGCATATGTGTGTGTATGGTTTGTATACATATGGTTGGTTTACTTGGTTTTGCTGGTTGACATTATTTTATCCTTCATGAGTTCATGCTAGCGTTCACCTGTTAACCTGTCTTTAGGGGGCTGTATCCCCATGTGATGCAGGAATCGACCATTCTGCTCCTCCTGTTTAGTTATCATACATTCGGGATCAGCTACTGAATTGATGTGGTGAACTTTCATCTTTTCGGAAGGCTCCATTTCATGGATGTTATTTCATACTTTGGTTTATTTATGGATATTGGTTTTGGCTACGGTTGGGGGCATGTCCCAACTGGATTTTGATATTCTTTTGGTTAGAGGCTTTTGTGGAACTAATATGGGTTGGTATGGTCGGGATCGGTATTAGTGTCATCTTTGGTATTGACATTGGTATTGGAGCTGATACCGAAGGACTAAATTTATCATTGTTCCATTCTCTTTTATTTTGGGGTTATATTTAATTATTACAGAACTCATATGGTTATGGTTTGTGGTTTGATTTGGCTATTAGTTGGGTTTGGACGGTTCGACTCAGTTGGGTTGGTATCGGTAATAGATCTATCCCAGAGTCTATAATTTGAATAGTTACGCTATCTTGTTATATACTCCAAATTCAGCCAACTTAGGACAAACGACTGGAGGTTGGGTTGGGTAACGGAAGTGGTCTTCGATCCCAGTCGGACTTAGAATGCCCATTACGACAAGACCTCGGGTCAGGTCGGGTCACCCACCCTCACTTCCCTACCGCTAAATCAGAATGAAAGGTGGCTACGAGTGCGGAAAGAAGAGAAAGTATGGAACACTCCGTTACCTTTTGACCCCCTTCTCTCTCAATTTTTTAAAGATTTTTTTTTTAAAAAAAATGATTCAAAAAAAAATTCAAAACTTTTTTCTTACCCTACCCTTACCACCTATTTTGATCTCCCACCCCACCCCACCCCACCCCACCTTGCAGCCCCCCTCCTAAAAAAAATAATTTAATTTTTTTAATTTATTTTTAAAAAAGAGTCTCAAAATTTTTCTTACCTCATCCTCTTTATCCTATTTTTTATTAAAAAAAAATGCAACCTAGTGCACTAAAGCTCCCGGAATATGCAGGATCCGGGGAGGGGCTCCACCACAAGTATATATTTTGTTAAATATATATACAAATGCTTTTAGAAAATATTCTCCTACTTGCAAAACGAATACAAAAATATAAGTAAGAAACAACTTATTATCCTAGAAAATGTTTTCATCCTGTATATCGAAGACACCCTAAAAAAAGTATTTCGGGATCAAAAATTATTTTTTAAGTAATATTTTCTACTCTTTAGCTAAATACTAAAATATATTTTTTTAAAAAAATATTTTTTCATTCACCAACTAAGTACTGTAAAATATTTTTCTAAAAAAATTTTTCCTTCACCAATCAAACATAAGAAAATAAATAAAAACAACTTATTTTTCATGAAAACATTTTCATGAAAAATACTTCTCATGAAAAATATTTCTTTTCATGCTAAACACACCCTACAAGTAAGTTGAAAGGAAAGTCTTGGAGTTACCGATAAAGTTAATGTCATATTTAACAGGAAGTCATGGGTTCAATTTATTAGGAAGTCCCAGTTCAAGTTGTGGAACAGACTCTTATATAAATACAGTGGATTTCGTGCATAGCAGGAGTTTGCACCTGGGCTGCCTTCTTATAATTACAGGTTAAATTATTGTGCACCTTTTTTTTTCTTTGTTTATTTTCACAACGAGAAAGTATCATTTGATGATTATTCATTTATCATTAATGATAGAACTCCCTCTATATTAATGAAAAATGGATGTGTTGTTATACTTTAATAATCAAGCAAGATTTGCATGTCCTCTATATTTTCTATGGACAGTACTAGGTAGAAATGGCCTGTAGAGCATGGGCCCAACATTGAAAGATTTTTGTGAGTCTATGATAGATATAACTATTATATATATTTGGTTGGCAAACGTTTATATCAGTTGTAGCTGCATTGTTTACATCAAGTATTTATATCCTATACTATATATTTACTAAATATTAAATATTTACATTTAATGCTATTTACATAGTGTTGTGCTTTGTCTTCTTTGTAGTGTGAGTCAACACTTGAAAAAAGTACCTGTGGAAGATCGAAATCAAAATAAACTTTTAGACTGTAGCATAAAGTAGTGCAGAGTTTACATTAATTTTATAGAATTTGTAAAAAGATTTAGGTGTATAGCTTAACAGTATGGTAATACTTTTATGTTGTACCTGAAATTTTCAAAAAGTAGGTAGCAGAAATAGTATCAATATTTGCAGTAGTTGAGCAGACAAAAGAGTAGTCCGAACCACATTTCAAAAAGATGTACATATATCATTGATAACAAAAAAAAGAGTATTACAATCTCTAAACTTCTAACAGTGATTTCAAATTTAATAAAGTCCATCAAAAATGCGACTGCAATTGTTAGAGGTTTTTCCAGATTAAGGGTACAGTTAGATGTAAACATGCTGGCCCAAGCAAACTAAAAAGTCATGCAAGATGTGTATATGATGTTGTTCTATATCTCAGAATAATTGATATACTTCAAGAGTACAACATGAAAAAGAAACTGGAGCACACCTACAAATCGTGGCAGTTTCATCCCATGTTGATCTCTGCAATTGAACCTAAGATTTACTCAAATAGGAGCCTATGTTGTGCAGATAACGTATCCTAATAAGACATCACAAGTATCTCAGAATCGAAGATGTGTTGCTAATGTAGCAACAAAATAAATTTAACGAATTATAGAATGAATCGAAGTCCTAACCAAATAGAGCTGATAGAGATATCAAACTATTTGATCAAATTAAGTTGCTAAATTACTAGAAAGCTATAAAACCATATCCTTATTATTGTAAAATATCATATTCTAAAAGGAGTTCTAATACTTACCATACTTCCCAACGATTCCAGCCTTGTTGATCCTCTTAGTCTGCAGTAAAAATAGCACGCTCCATATTAGAATAAGCTGCAAGTTTTACTCTCGTCGAGAAGAAGATCAAGTATCCCTATCTCGTGGTGTAATGATAATATTTTAAGCTAAAATATGTAAACAAGGTTGTACAGATGAATGAAACATCAAGTCTTAACTTATTAAAGGATTGATTTCATCGTTTCAAGTTTTATGTTTTAGTTAAACATCTCAAGATAATTTGCATTCAAATGTTGTTCGCGGAAGCTTTAGTGCACCGAGCTACCTTTTATTATTTTCTTTCTTTTCCTTTCTCTTAAATTATGTTAATATGACAGTCTTTTAGTATAATCTTCAATTTTCTTTTTTATTTTCTTTTCCTCCTACCCAAACAAAATATTATTCTAAAATGTTACTTTCTCATTCACCAGTGTCAATGCTGAAGATCATATCACAAAATTAACTTTGGTAATATATATTTTGATATCATTCGTCTTGACACTCAAGTAATCCATTCTATTTGTTATGAATTCAGAACACATGCTATTCATGGGAAGCATATATATGAAACAAGAATGCTTATGTGTTCTTCAGAAATACAACAGAAGATACTGCTTTCAAATAAACATCAAACAGGTTACAATAAAGAACAAACAAAAACTAAAATCTCGACAGAGTAAAAGATACAGCAAAATCATAAAGCAGTTCCTACTTGATAAACAAAAATAGAAGTAGAAGGTACAAACACAAATGATAAAGATATATATATATATATATATATATATATATATATATATATATATATATATATTTGAGATACCTTTTAGACTTCCTTTGTCATAATCTCTTTGAGTTTGCGTTTACTATTTTTTAGGGTTTTTGTTGTAGCGATCGACATTGGTGGATTGTTAGCGATGTCTTTGTCGATGATTGACACGATGAACAATTTCACTGAAGATGTATCCTGATTTTTTACGTACGACCTCTTTACTTGGATAGTAAATGTCTTTCCTAGCAGTTTGTGTTGCACAGGTAAGTGGTAACAATTGATTCTGGAATACTAAAGGAAATAATAAAAAATAGTTTTTTAAGTAGAGATTAAAAGGTTAAAGTGTATTATTTTGTAAACAATATTTACCTTAGTGCAACGTATGTCATAAATTTTGATGGCGATAGAGACAATAGTTCTTCTCCAATATTTTTTTGAAATTATTGTTGTTGCAAAACCAATATCATCTTGCATGAGCGTCAAATTGACATCTGTTATGATGGCAAAAGTTAATACATGTGAGAAATCATTTATTTAACCAGTTGTACATGTTGATTATTATGAATTTGTAGATAAATATTTGGTAAAATGAAGAAATATATATATATCTGAGTTTAAGATGTGTTGGTCGACGACAAGTTATGAAATAAAATTTTATCAGCGGCCAGTTCCTTGGAAAGTGTTGCTTGCATCTAGGGCAGAGTAAAATGCAAAACTTCTGATTCTCATTGGGTATTGACAACTGTCTTGGACATGAAATATTTGGCCCTTGGCAAGTGTGTGAAAGGGTAAATTTTATTAAAAATTCACGTAATAAAGTAAACTTAGGATTTAAAATCGAATATTACTCATGGATATTGACAATAGGTATGATGTGTTCTTTAAATTGAACAAATAGAAAAGAGCCTATAACTGTTGTGCTTTTTGCTGTGTATGAGTTGAGCAGTGGTTTCATTTTGTTCGCCCTGCATATAAGTTAAAGTATTAAGACTTTATTTTTGTATGGGTATATTTATTTAAGAGGTTATCTTGAATACCATGTCTTTAGTTTGTCGGCTTACGGATATGGGGGGATTGTTGTACCAAATCTATTCGCCAAGCCTACATGTAGTTGAATAATTTATGTTAATTCAAGTACTATATGCTTTAGCATGGACAAATTTTAAATATGTGTATGATTTATCTGAAGTTGAAGACGATTTTGATTTGTCCACTTTTTTTGCAAGGACTACTGAAAAATCTTTAAGCTGTTTCATATGTGTGAAAAGTTTATCTTCATAGAGTATGAATTCCTGCCAGAGTGTCAGTGTGCAAATGTTAAAAACATAGTCAGTCAATAAATAAAATATGCAAGCAAATAAAAAGAAAGAATATTGCAATTTACTAACAGGGGTAACTAAAAGAAGAGAACTTACTGATGATCGATAATAATGAACTCTTGGATTCTTCCCCCATTTGCGGCATATGATGGAGAGCTGCCATTTATGACAATAGCAAGGATATCTTACAACAAATTAAGAGTTGTTAGTAAGTTAGAATAACTATTAAAAATGAGTAATAATGTGTGATAAGTATAGTAAAAGATATATATTGAAAGGTATCAAATTCAGGGTCTTAGTAATCAAAACTGTCAAATGGTGCAACATTTAGCTGTGTTGGTGGCAATAATGGTTATTCAGGGGGTGTAACCATTTTTATTGGTTCAACAATTGTGCTTCGGCCGATCATCCCGGTGAAGTCATGAAGAGGATTTTCATATATCTTGGTTGATTCTCGCACTTCAATATATCTTGGTTGATTCTCACACATTCGCCATTGATACCAAATATGTTTGAAAAGGAACAAATATGTCTTCATAATGAGGGATATCTGTACCGAAAATGATAGCTTTTACTTGAGTTTCCTATTAAAAAAATTGATAAAGTTAGTGAATAATCAGAGTTGTATTTTTGACATTCTTGGCCAGTAAAAAAATAAAGAGAAGAAGTAATATTATAAGAAGATTAAAATAGATGTGAGGTACAAGCAAAGTATGCATCCGAGAATAGTGTAGCTAAAATTCTCACAATTCATACTGAAAAATTCAGATTATAATTGGAAGAAATCCAGGCTAGATTAGACACTAATTGAAAATCACCAGTAGAAGTTCAGGTTTTTTTAGACTCTATCTAGAACTTGAGAAATATAGTCATTATTGATTCACTGGATATATAACCTTTTGGAATAATATTTCTCCAAGAAGATTCTTTTGACATAATGCTACTTTCTATTGAGTAAATTATCAGAAAATCTAAATGCTCATGCTTTAGATAGACTATTTTTATATCTAATTTGATGAAACAGGGTTCTTTAAACAATTGCTTTCAGCACCCTGCCTATCGTTCAATTTTTTCCAAAATGATGCAAAGATTTATGCTTTTTAATCATACATTTATATCATACATGAGGGAAAAACAAGTAGCAATTTTTGTAAATTATAAAAAGGAGCCATGATCAGATGAGAGTGCAGTTCTGTGTAATTTAAAGGCTGATGGGTTGACCTGATATCCTACATTGAACCAAGGAAAGTTTTTCAAGAAACACATTGAAGCTCATATCTAGATTCAGTTACTATCATGGTGTTGATGTGTTGAGAAAATAACCAGACAAATGAACTTCACAATGGGCTATGAAATTTTTTGGATGAAAAATGCTTTTCTTTTAACTTGTAATCTAAAGGTTAATGGGTTGATCTGGTTCTCTACATTGAACTAAGGAAAGTTTTTCAGGAAGCACATTGGAGCACAGATCCAGATTCGAACAAGGCAAAAAGAGGAAGTACAAGTATTATCACAGTCTTTTAATATACACTGCAGTAATAAGTTGTTATATCAGTCACAATCGCTTACATGTTTGAATCTCAAAGTCCAACACAGAAAAGTACAAGAACATCCTAGCTCATTTCATTGGTGGAAAAAGTATGAGAGGGCATCATCTCTTCTTTAAAGTCTTTTCAACTGGCTCTTTCTTCTTTTCTAATGCTAATTTTTTTTTCTTAAATTTGTATTTTTAATGATAATTTCCCTTGCTCTATTTTGGTTGTTATATTATTTAAAATTTACCACTTAAAACTTTTTTAATATATATATTTTGTCATACAAATATAAGTATACAATTGTATTAATTATCTTATTTGACATCACCAAATATATAAATAAAAATATTCCAACAAAAGGAGAGAAAACTATTCGAATTAAGTTGAATTTTTTCAAAATCAAAAACCAAAAATTCAAAACAGAATAATATAATAAAATTGAAAAATGGAAAAGATGGTGCAATCTCTCGACATAAGAATTTCAGAGGGGAAAAAATATCATTTTTATATATTTTCAGGGGGCTTAATGAGATTTAACAATAAAGCCAAAAGAAAATGATTTGATGGACCCTGTAGTATGTCGATTTTGTAAGTTGGACACTTCTACTTACATGTTTGTCATCTGAACCCCTGAACCCACTAAATACTAATATTTCAAATCCTTTGATCGTTGACCGGACTTATGTGACATTAAAAATGCTGACTAGGACGAGACGCGTGTAGGCACACGCCTAGGGTGTGAATGAGATCAATTTTATATTAAAATAATTTTTTTTAAAATTAAAAATAATATTAAAATTTTAAAAAAATTTAAAGGACTTTTTTTTCCTCCATATTTTTAAATTTAAAAATATTTTTAAAAATAATATTTTTTTTTAAAAAACCTCCCCTTGTCGTTCAGCCCCTTCCCAGCCCCGTCCAGGCCCTCCACCCCAGCCCAGCCCTATCCAACACCCCCACCCCAGCCCAACCCCTGCCCAACACCCATATTCCCTCTATCCCAGCCTTCTTCCCCGCTGCCCACCACCATTTCCCCAGCCTCCTTCTTCCCCGCTGTCCCCCACCATTTCCCCAGCTTACTTCTCCCCCGCTGTCCCCCACCATTTCCCCAACAAAGAAAACTTCATTCAACCAATTCACAAGAATTTTCAACATTGAATTTTAATCAATTCACAAAAATATTCACATTGAATTTCAAGAATTCCCAACATTCTTGAATTACCCAAATCACAAGAAATCCCAAGAAAAATAAAAATTAAATTTTTAATTTAAATTTCAAGAATTTTCAACTTTCTTGAATTATCCAAATCACAAAAATTTTATAAAAATTGAGTTTTTACATTGAATTTCAAGGATTTCAATTTTTTTTGAATTACCCAAATCACAAAAAGTCTAAAAAGCATAAAAATTGAGTCTTTACATTAAATTTTACATTTCTTGAATTATTCAAATCACAAAAATTTCTAATTTTTTTTTTCTTTCAATACTTTTAAAATTTTTCGCCTCTTATTTTTTAATTTTTTTGTAAAATAAGAAGAAGAAGAAGATGAAGATGATAAATAAAAAGAAGAATAAGAAAAAAAAATAGTAAAAGAAAGAACGGGAAAAGAAAGAAAAAAGAAAAAAGAGAGAAAAGATTTTATTTATTTTAATATTTAATATAAATAAAAATAACGTGAAAGATATGGGGCTAAACATATGACGTGAAAGATGTGGAGGCTAAACATATTTAAAATATTATTTTTAATGATTAAATTACAAAAGTAAAAGTGCCTACTTACAAAACCTACTACTACTATGAACCATTTTGCCAAACCAAAACCATCAAAGTTTCCTGAGAGCCAACATAGTAAACACTTGTGCTTAAGTGTAGAAAATTATTATCTTCATCATCGTCTGTAATAATCCATCAGAGCTGTGAGTATGCACAACCCATTCTCCAGTTACCATAAATTCTCAATCTTTCACATGTAATTAATCAATTTCAGCTTTTCTGCTGTGAATGATTCTATAATTCAAATTTTTTGGGAATTCCAAGAAATCTCGAAATTTAGAAACGATACTCCCTCGTTTTAATTTGTTTGACCTATTTTTCTTTTTAAAGAATGATCATTTTCAATAAACTCCCTGTCAAATCAAAGTACATCAATTGATTTGAAACAGAGGGATCATATCTTTGACTTGTACATTTAAATAATTTTAATACTAGCTTTCAATGATATGGTATTAATTAATCTTCCACTGACAGATAACTTAAAGCTGGCTTATTCAGCAGCTGTCATCAGGAGGCAGCAGTTCTTGATAAGGTGTTTGGGAGGTTCTGCTGAGAAGAAAAACTTTAATTTTCAGAGTATTAGAATGCAATCTGTAATGACTAGTGGGCCAAGCTTGGAGGCTGACTCTATCAGCATTTTCAGATCAATATTACCGGGTCTTGAATCATCTAAACATAAAGGCCAAGCTGGTAAAGCTTTTTTCTGACTCCTATTAACTTGTATTGAAATTTTTACCATGAATCTATATGTTTAAAGTATTAGAGAGTTAACAGTTTTATTTATTTAGTAATGTCTTTACATGCTCCCGTATTTGCGTGCCATTATTCTTTTTCGTTGGTGTACAATGGAGCCAAGACTCGGGTGAGGATAGTGGGAGGAGACTCAGAGCATTTTCTAGTCATGATGCGGTTGCACCAAGGGTCAGCTTTGAGTTTGTTTCTGTTTGCCTCGGTAATGGATGAGTTGACGCGTCATATTGAAGGTGAAGTGACATGGTGCATGTTATTTGCAGATAACATAATCCTTATTGACGAGACCCGCGATGGAGCTAACGCTGGGTTGGAGGTTTGGAATAAACCCTAGGGTCTAAAGGATCAGGTTGAGCAGAACCAAAAACTGAATACTAGAGTGCAAGTTCAGTGCCATAATACATGAGGCTAGCATGGAAGTGAGGCTTGGTACTCATCTCATCCCAATGAAATAAAGTTTCAAGTATCTTGGGTCTTTAATCCAAGGAAATTGGGATATCGCTAATGATGTCACACATCGTATAGGTGGGGGATGGATGAACTGAAGGCTTTCATTCGGAGTCATGTGTGATTACAAGGTACCACTTAAACTTAAAGGTAAGTGAGTTCTATAGAGTGGTGATTAGGCTGACTATGTTGTATGTGCAGAGTGTTCGCGAGTTAAACACTCTCATGTTCAGAAGAGGGTTCCAAAAATAAGGATGCTGAGGTATATGGGCATACTAGGAGATAAAGATTAAAACTGAAGATCTGGAGTGGCTTCTGTGGTGGATAAGATGAGGAAGCAAGCTGAGATGGTTTGAACA
Source organism: Capsicum baccatum var. pendulum (assembly GCA_030864225.1). Lineage (NCBI taxonomy): Eukaryota > Viridiplantae > Streptophyta > Magnoliopsida > Solanales > Solanaceae > Capsicum > Capsicum baccatum. The sequence goes on from CM061550.1 coordinate 111,881,646, forward strand.
TATGAAGAAGAGAGGCACAAAGGCCTTAGTGAGGTGGTGTCAAAGGTTGGCACTAGTGGGTTTAAGTTGAGGTGGAGGTAGGCAGCAAAAGTATTGATGAGAGGTGATTCGATGGGATATGATGCTTCTTTAGCTGACCGAGGACATGACCTGAGATAGGAGGATATGGAGATCGCGGATTAGAGCAAAAAGCTAGTAGGTAGTTGAGCGTTGTCTCGCTTTACGACGGGATAGGCTTGGTGGTTGTTTGGTGTGACGTTCCTGTTTCTTCTTTAATACTAGTAGTATAAGCAGTATTCCCGTAGTTTCTTGTCCCTCAATTTCTGTTGCCACTGGTTATTTTTTGTGCTTTGGTTATCACATTATTTTTCTCTTGTTAGTGTTCCTTTTTCATGAATGCTTCCTCTAGTATTTGTTATGTCTTCCTTACTTCTATGTGTTCTTTGATATGTGTTACCGGAGCTAGAGTTTTTTCAGAAAGAAACTTCTCTACTTCCAAGAGGTAGGGTTAAGGTCTGCATACACTACTCTCCCAAACCTCACCCATGGGATACTAGAATTACGTTGGGTATGTTGGTGTTGTTTTACTCTTTTAGTTGGCCAAAACATGGATGTCCTTTTATGGTTGGTGGCAAGGCGACTAAAATTCATAACCTTTTCCCCATCTGATACCATGTTAAATTGTGTGAAATGCCTCATTTGAAAGTTTAAACTAGCCTTTTTGATGTTCTCTTCATGTGATTCTTTCTTCTTGTTTTCTTTGGTTTTATTGGGAATTCTCTCCCTTTAAAAATTCAAATAGTTAGGAGGGAGCACGTTTTTTTATTTAATCATGTGTTAACAACTTGTTAACTTCTCTTATTGTGTGTTTGCACTACCTTGTACAGAGTGCTTAACTATGCCTGTCTTTGTTCTAGACCATCATTTAATGGATGCAATGGTCTGTCGGAGGCATATTTTTCTTTTCCAATTTTGTTCCATTTTAGAGCTTTTATGTAATTATCTATTCATCTGGTGAGGCATTAGATTATTCAGTGTTGACACCTAAAATTTCTGGTAAAATACTGCTAGGACTAAGCATGTAATATATACCTAAATGGGCACTGTGTCATGCAATCCGACACAATCCTATGCAATCCGACACAATCCTGCTTGATTATCAGTTGAGAACTGAGAAGTACACAACTCTTCTGGCTCAAGGACTTGGATTACAATTTAACTTTTAGATGCAAACGCGTTAGGAAATCTATAGACCTACTTGTTAGGTGGTAAATAGATGAGAAATCACTGACTACGGGCTTTGTGCTCTCATTTGCTTTCCCATTGTTGTGGTCGAATGAGCAATAATTGAATGGTTAACTTCAAGGTGACTATTTAATGCACAATCCATTTTATAATAATTATATATGGTTAGGAATTTGATGTACGTTTGTGGGAAATGTGGATCAACTAAAACATAGTTCTTGCCATATTAATTGATTATATTAGCTGGGGTCCTTGGGGGAGTAACCATGAATTCTAATTTGGGCTTAACAAAAGGAGGAATTTGCCTTTGGTTCTGTTTCTAGAAATTTGAGTTTCTATTTATCTCCAGTATTTTGATGATGTTGAACTTTGCTGAAAGTTTTTGATGCTGAATAATACAATTAATCAAGTCCTTTATAGATTTTTGGTCCATTATAGAAGCAAGACAGAGTATTTGGAATGCAAGTTTAATGACGTAAGGATGGAGGATGAGGTGGTAGTGAAGCTGGAATCACAGGTGGTATGTAAGAGGGATAGTTTCAAGTATCTCGGGTCCGTGATCCAGGGTAACGGTGAGATTGACGAGGATGTCTCGCACCGTATTGGGGCGGGCTGGATAAAGTGGAAGCTCGCGTCGGGGGTGTTATGTGATAAGAAGGTGCCGCCCAAGCTTAAAGGCAAATTCTACAGGGCGGTAGTCCGTTCGGCCATGTTGTATGGAGCGGAATGTTGGCCAGTTAAGAATTCCCACATCCAAAAAATGAAGGTGGCAGAGATGCGGATGTTGCGCTGGATGTGTGGGCTGACTAGAGGGGATAGAGTTCGGAATGACATTATCAGGGAGAAGGTTGGTGTTACCCCAGTGGAGAGCAAGATGCGGGAAGTCCGATTGAGCTGGTTCGGACACGTCAAGAGGAGGGGCATGGATTCCCCGGTTCGTAGGTGTGAGAGGCTAGCGTTGGATGGTTTTAGGTGGGGTAGGGGTAGGCCGAAGAAGTACTGGGGTGAGGTGATCAGGCGGGACATGGAGCAGTTACAGCTCTCCGAGGACATGACCCTAGATAGGAAGGTCTGGAGGGCGCGAATTAGGGCAGAGGACTAGGACCAGTTTGGGTCGCTAGTGTAGGGAATTCTTGCTTGGGGTAGTATCCTGGTTATGATTTCGTCTTACTTGTTCCTTGTTTTAGTACGAATCGGGGTGTTTTCCTCCGTTTTCCTTCTTTTTTTTTTCTTTTACTTATGGGTGCCGTATCTATGTTATGCATGTTATGTTATGTAATCTTGTAACCTTGTTCGGTGCTTTACTTTGTATTTGTATTTGTGTGGTATCTTGTGTCTTGAGTCGGGGGTCTATCGGAAACAACCTTTCTGCTTCTTTAGAGGTAGAGGTATGGACTGCGTACATCTTACCCCCCAGACCCCACCAGGTGGGAATACACTGGGTTTGTTGTTGTTGTTGTTGTTGTTATTTATGCTATATGGTGAATTCCATCCAATTTCAATAACTGATTTGGTCTCTGCTTGAGGCAAGTTGTACCAAATTGCATTTAACGGGTATTTGGATTGGCTTTTAAAAAGTAGTTTATAAGCTAAACGCCAAAAGCCATAAGTTGGTACCACCCTACTTTTGGCTTTTGGCTTATTTTAACACTTTTAAAACCTAAAATGAGTGCTTAAAAGCACTTTCCAACTTTCCCAAACATCACCAAAACCAAAAAAGTGCTTAAAAGACAAAAACACCTAAAAATAAGTCAATCCAAACACCCACTTAGTATTTTGATGAAATTAAAGTCTTTATCTCTGCAACAACTGCCTCATCCCCCACCTGTGGGATTACACTTACACTAGGTATATTGTTGTTGTATCTCTGCGACAACGGGAGGTTTGAGGCAATGCCTTGGGCCTTCAGTCGTAGCCTTTATGCCTTAATTCCTTTCTAGAATCAAGAAGTAAAGTTTGATCTCAACTAGAGTTGTAACAGGTGTTTGTTGAGTTTCTACATTTACAACATGAGTGTAGAAACAGAAATATCCATTTGTTTTATTGGACGAATTTCACTGATGATCGTCATTTTAACTTATCTTTGTATATAAAGTCCCTAGGGAGGTTTTTTGGAGATGCTTGGAGGTGAGAGGGGTCCTGGTGGCATACATCAGAGCGATTAAGGACATGTATGATGGAGCGAAGACTCAAGTGAGGACGGCAGGAGGAGATTTAGAGTATTTCCCTGTCTTGAAAGGGTTGCATTAGGGATCGACTCTTAGCTCGTTTTTGTTTGCGTTGGTGATGGATGTGTTAACGCGGCGTATTCAAGGAGAGATGCCTTGGTGTATGTTGTTTGCGGATGATTTAGCTTTGATTGATGAGGCGTGGGGAGGATAAATTGGAGGTTTGGAGACAAACCCTTGAGTCTAAAGGATTCAGGTTGAGTAGGATCAAAACGGATTATATGGAGTGCAAGTTTAGTGACTTAAGGCAGGAGGACGAGGTGGTAGTGAAGTTGGATTCCCAAGTTGTTTGTAAGAGGGATAGTTTTAAGTATCTTGGGTGTATGATTCAGGAGAATGGAGAGATTAACGAGGATTTATCTTACCGTATTGGGGCAGGATAGATGAGGTGGAGGCTCACCTCGGGAGTGTTACGTGATAAGAAGGTGCCTCCCAAGCTTAAAGACAAATTCTACAAAGTGGTAGTCCGTCCGGCCATGCTGTATGGAGCAAAGTGTTGGCTTTTCAAGAACTTTCACATTAAAAAACTGAAGGTGGCAGAAATGAGGATGTTGCGTTGGATGTGTGGACTTACTAGAAGAGATAGGATTATGAATGAGGCTATCTAGGAGAAGGTGGGAGTGGTTTCGGTGCAAAACAAGATGCGGGAAGTGAGGTTGAGATGGTTTGGGCATGTGATGAGGAGGGGCACGGATGCCCCCAGTTTGTAGGTGTGAGAGGCTAGCTTTGGATGGATTCAGGCGAGGTAGAGTTACGTCGAAGAAATACTGGAGGGAGGTGATTGGACATCACATGGAGTAGTTACAGCTTACTGAGGACATGACCCTAGATAGGAAGGTTTGGAGGACGCAAATTAGGTTAGAAGGCTAGTGTGCGTGGGTGAGTCGTAGCAGGTTGTTAGGAGAGCTTTGGTGTAGCCAGGCTAATAGTCTTATGGCTATGTGTCCATAGGTTGGAGCTGCTAGTTAGGAGAGTTTGGGTGTGGTGGGTGCTTTTGGTTTGTTAGTGTTATGGTCTTACTTAGTGGGTGTCTTATTTCTTATTTCTGTTATTCCATCTTGCTTCATGTTTTATTACGACTTTGTTTACTGTCCTTTATCTTGAGCCCGGGGTCTATCGGAAACAATCTTTCTACTTCTTTGGAGATAGTGGTATGGACTGCATACATTTTACCCTCCCCAGACCCCACTATGTGGGAATGCACTAGGTTTTTTTTTGTTGTTGTTGTTGTTTGTATATAAAAAATGTACTATCATAACTATACTATTCTCACTTTTTCCCCTCCCATTATCTTTAGAAAAGGGTGTGAACTTATATACATTCTACAACTACTTTATACTTTTATAATTTTGATGTTTGGGAAACTCAGAAAAGATAAGATTAACAGAAACTTGTATGACTAATGTAGTGTTTATCCAAGTTAACTGTCTCACTTATGTTTCTCTTTTTTATGTGTCTGAAAAGTGAATACTTTCTGAGTACTGATTTTTCACAAAAACGAAGTAATGACTTTGACCGTTGAGCTTCACAAAGATTTTAGCGTTTCTGCCTATGATGTCCCCTTTATGGTACTTCTTGATTGCTAATTTCTGAGCTCTATTTTCCAATCAGGGAAGATAGCTGTTGTTGGTGGTTGTCGGGAATACACTGGTGCACCATACTTCTCTGCAATTTCAGCCTTAAAGATTGTCAGTTCTATACCTGCCTTCTTTAGTTCTTGTCAATTTCTCTCTCCTCTTCTTCGCACCCCACACCCTCCCAGGGGAAAATAAACCATCCTTTTTCCGTATCAAATTATTTAATTTTACTACAATTTAATTATGCAATTATACCAGAGACCTTTTATGACATGGGTATTGCCTGTTTTGACAGGGTGCAGATTTATCTCATGTATTCTGTACTAAAGATGCTGCTCCTGTAATAAAAAGCTACAGTCCTGAGTTAATTGTGCACCCTATTTTAGAAGAGTCCTACAGTATTAGGTGAGTCTTTGCTATGAAATTTAACTCAACTCTTAAATGAGCATTCTTAGCGTATTTCTTTAGTTTGCATTATTGAAGCATCGCAAATTTAATTCTGAGGGTGCTGACTTTGACCAAAGGATACTTTCAGGGATGAGGACAAAAGCTCCATATCAGCTAAAGTGATTGCTGAGGTGGAGAAGTGGATGGAGAGGTTTGATTGTCTTGTTGTTGGTCCAGGCCTCGGAAGAGATCCGTTTCTCCTGGTGTGCTTTTCTTACTCAAGCCCTTCCAGCCTAACACCAGATGCTTTTGTGTTCATAGTATTTGATTGCCACAAATGCTTTATTTTAATCACCCATTCAACGAGATCACTTCTTTTTCGCCTAATTTTGGGAGGTTTAGATTTAATTTAATGCTTATTTGCTGTCAAATGCTGCTAAGGATAACAAACAGTTGCTCTGTTCCAAACATCATGATCTCGGGTATGCTTAATCTTTATCCACTTCTCTGACTGAATCTGTCCTTTCTGCTGCATATATGGCTCGCTATATTTATTTTTCCTCGTATGAAAAAGTAATAAACGTCATCTTTGCAATGTGTCTATCTTTGTGTTCATCAACTAAAGGCAAATATTTGCTGATACTGTCATTGGGATTCTGATCTTCTGAACAGGAGGAAAAGTTGAGTTGGTGTCTTTTTTCACATTTTCCTATTTCCTGGCCTTATCTTTAGTTTATATGAATAACTACTTGAAAAAGCAAATGTATGTCTTTTGTAAATATCAATCTGTTTCGTTTGATTCTCTGTTTGCTTTAAAGAAATATGATTGCAAAGTAAAATATTGTAAGTCTATGTAACTTTGTGGTCTAGGAATGTAAAGGGTACATGATCATGCAAAGTTGGAATTCTAAAACATACAAATATATCAGTTTTATGTGTTATGCAATGTGTCCTGAAAGAGAACGTGATTATCATTGAACATGAGGTGGGACAACTATATAAAGCCCTCACAATTTATTTGGTTTCGGTGGACATAGAACATGCCTGTGATACTAATGCATCTCAGTTGTTCTGTTCACTCTGATTCATTTAAGAGTAGACTCACCACTTTTAAGCTTTTATGCTGCCAAGAAAAACTGGGCCACCCAAGTATGATACCTTTAATGCTACCAGGAAGTATCATTTCAGAAGTTTCCTGCATTATACATATGGAAATATATACAACAACAACATACCCAGTGTAATCCCATGTGTGGGTTTTGGGGATGATAAAGTGTGCACGGACCTTAACCCCCTACCTTGTGTAGGTAGAGGGGCTGTTTCCAGAAGACCCTTGGCTTGAATAACGCACATCAAAGTTGTTAAACGGAAAAATACAAAAGTAAAGAGGACATAGAAAATAATAGGGAAAGCATAACATACCATTCAGAGGACAAGGAACAATAATAATAACCAAGTAATCCGATAACCACAACATAGAAAATGACGAGGAGTAACAAAAATCATAGGACAGACTACTATGAGAAAAATGCCACAACTGGTATGAACTGGAAAACAGGTACAGTGCACCAAACAATGACCAAGTTCATCCCCGGGAAGTGAGTCAACACTCAACCACCTACTAACCTTTTACCCTGTTCTGCGACTTCCATAACCTCCTATCTAAGGTCATGTCCTCTTGAAGATGTGTCATGCCTGTCTAATCATCTCTCCCTAATACTTCTTTGGCCTACCTTGATAATGCTCAAATTACTAAGCGATTGTTGTCAATACAATAATCAATTTAGGTTGGGGTCGAATCCACAAGGAGTGAAAGCACGAAATTCAAAACTCATGAGTGTAGTCTACTAAAAGCTGACCCGTAATGTGAATGAAACAAACATAAATGTAAAATGGGATAATTAGTTTGAACGTGTTAATAATGACAATTACTTCGCTTTTAGAGTGCTATCTTGACGTTGAAAAATGCTAAGAGTGAATTCAACTGGGAATAGGCCTTGGGGTTATGCAATTCTAGGTGTGGGTTCATGCATGGTTATTTGACAATTTATCCAAATTTAGCTAAGAGTCATGGGTATGCTAGACTTAAAGGTATTGATGCCAATCTTTCAATTACGACACCAAATTTCACAAACGGGTTCTTTCGAACACCTCACAAGTGTGATAATTTTACACATCTATTGCCTCAATTAACATCCTTATGTCTTAGAGATGTCATTAAATGAAATGATTCAAGTTATTGATTGCATTTATTCCTCACCCATATCCCCTTTTTCAAGGATGACATGGGTTCAAGGGTGGTTGGGGTTTGCAACCCCCAACTCTTAATTAAATCATGGAATAAATGCAACACCCATCACAAATAACTAAGTAGGAGAATAAATAGCCAACTCCCATGAACTAACTATAACCTAATCAAGCATAACCCCAAGAAAGATTTAGAATTAGCTACTCATAGACAAAAGGGTAGAGATATACGAAAATTATCATTGACTTCATCCATGAGAAATGTAACGACCTAAAAATTTGATGAAATATGTGAAATTTGTGATTGTGTGATTTGACTGGTTTACCCTAGTTGCATTATGATATTTCTGGGGTGTGGGAGTGATTGACATGATTTTCGATGCATTTTGGTACCATTTATATGATATTGTGGTTTTTAATGGCTTCAGAGCCTTATTTTGGACTTATGTGGATATCTTTTGATCCGTGCGACGGATGGCCAAACGGATTGCGCCAGCAGCTCCGGAACATCGATTTTAGGCTAGGTAGACCTTTGGTTTGGGTCCCGGTGCACCCGAGCTCATTTCGACCTATTGGTCGAAAAGTTGAAAAATTGGAAATTTGGGTGTGGGACCCACATTTGGTCGAAACGACCTTGGATGAAAAATCCGACTTCGACAGTAGATCCAGAATATCAAATTTAGGGTGTCTTAGATTGTTTTGCAAAGACTGTGACTTTAGCTTTGGCGGGTGTGCCAAGGATTGCTTAGAAGGGTGCACTTCATTCGGGTCCTAAGAGGATTATATCTTATGTTCAGACTCGTAAATTGGTTGAGAGGGGATGTTTATCTTACTTGGCCCATATTTGTGACACCAGTGTTGTTTCGCCTCCTTCCTTGGATTCTGTCCGTGTCGTCCGTGAGTTTATGGATGTGTTCCCTACGGATTTGTTTGGTATGCCTCCGAATCGAGATATTGATTTCAGTATTGATGTTGAGCCGGCGACCAAGCTCATTTCTTTTCCTCCTTATAGGATGGCCACAACAGAGTTGAAGGAACTGAAGGATCAATCGCAGGATTTGTTGGATAAGAGATTTATTCGACCTAGTGATTTACCTTGGGGTGCGCCTGTCTTGTTTCGGCGTATTCAAGGGGAGGTGCCTTGGTGTATGCTTTTTGCAGATGATGTAGTTTTGATTGATGAGACGCGAGGGGGTGTGAATGACAAATTAGAGGTGTGGAGACAAACTCTTGAGTCTAAAGGGTTCAGGTTGAGCAGAAGCAAGACGGAGTATTTGGAATGCAAGTTTAATGACGTGAGGCTGGAGAATGAGGTGGTAGTAAAGTTGGAATCACAGGAGGTATGTAAGAGGCGGGTCCGTGATCCAGGGTAACGGTGAGATTGACGAGGTTGTCTCGCACCGTATTGGGGCGGGATAGATGAAGTGGAAGCTCGCGTCGGGGGTGTTGTGCGATAAGAAGGTGCCGCCCAAGCTTAAAGGCAAATTCTACAGGGTGTCCGGCCATGTTGTATGGAGCGGAGTGTTGGCCAGTTAAGAACTCCCACATCCAAAAAATGAAGGTGGCAGAAATGCGGATGTTGCATTGGATGTGTGGGTTGACTAGAGGGGATAGAGTTCGGAATGAGACTATCAGGGAGAAGGTTGGTGTGACTCCAGTGGAGTATATGATGCGGGAAGTCCGATTGAGATGGTTCGGACACGTGATGAGGAGGGGCATGGATGCCCCGGTCCGTAGGTGTGAGAGGCTAGCGTTGGATGGTTTTAGGCGGGGTAGGTTGAAGAAGTACTGGGGTGAGGTGATTAGGCGGGACATGGAGCAGTTACAGCTCACCGAGGACATGACCCTAGATAGGAAGATCTGGAGGACGCGAATTAGGGCAGAAGGCTAGGGCCAGTTTGGGTCGCTAGTGTAGGGAATTACTTGGGGGTATTATTCTTGTTATGATACCTTGTTCTATGTTTTATTACGAATCTGTGTGCTTTTCTCTGTTTTTTATTAGTTATGGGTGTCGTATTTATGTTATGTTATGAAATCTTGTTCTATGCTTTACTATGTATTTGTGTGGTATTTCGTGTCTTGAGCCAGGGGTCTATCGGAAATAGCCTTTCTACTTCTTTAGAGGTAGAGGTATGGACTGCGTACATCTTACCCCCCAAACCCCACTAGGTGGGAATACACTGGGTTTGTTGTTGTTGTTGTTGTTGTGCACCTGTCTTGTTTGTGAAGAAAAAGGATGGGTCTATGCGGATGTGTATTGATTATCAACAGTTGAATAAGGTGATGGTTAAGAATAAGTATCCTCTTCCTCGCATCGACGATTTGTTTGATCAGCTTCAGGGTGATGCGGTGTTTTCGAAGATTGATTTGAAGTTCGGTTATCACCACCAGAGGATTAGAGCTTCGGATATTCCGAAAATAGCTTTTCGAACTCGATATGGTCATTATGAGTTCTTGGTCATGTTTTTTGGGTTGACCAATCCCCTGCCGCGTTCATGGAGTTGATGAACTGGGTGTTTCGACCGTATCTTGACTCTTTTGTTATCGTATTTATAGATGATATTTTGGTGTATTCCAAGAGTGAGGCTGAGCAGGAGGAACATTTGTGGATTGTGCTTTAGAGATTGAGGGATGAGAAGTTGTATGCTAAGTTCTCTAAGTGCGAGTTTTGGTTGGAGTCTGTTTCTTTCTTGGGTCATGTGGTGACTAGGAAGGTATTATAGTTGATCTAGCCAAGGTTGCAGCGGTTCGTGATTGGGCTAGACCTACTTCGCCCATCGAGATTCAGAGTTTTGTTGGCTTGGCAGGTTAGTATCGGCGTTTTGTTGAGGGTTTTTCATCTATTGCAACTCTGTTGACCAAGTTGACCCAGAAGAAGATTTCTTTTCAGTGGTTCGATGCTTGTGAGGCAAGCTTTCAAAAGCTCAAGGATTTGTTGATTTCAGCTCCTATCTTGACTTTGCCCAAGGACGACGTGGGTTTTACTGTCTTTGGTGATGCTTTAGGTTTTAGGTGTTGTGTTGATGCAAGAGGGCAAGGTGATTGCGTATGCGTCTCGTCAGTTGAAGCCTCATGAGAGGAATTATCCTACCCATGATTTGGAGTTGTGCGCACTTGTGTTTGCCTTGAAGTTGTGTAGGCACTACTTGTATGGAGTCTTTTGTGAGATTTTCTCAGATCATCGTAGCCTTCAGTACTTCTTCAGTACTTCTTCACCCAGCGAAATCTTAATATGAGGCAGCGCCGTTGGCTTGAGTTGCTTACGGATTATGACTTGATTATTCTCTACCATCCGGGCAAGGCTAATGTGGTTGCGAATGCCTTGAGCCGAAAGTCGACTAACATGGGTAGCTTGGCGTATCTTTTGACCTAGGAGAGGCTTTTGGCCTTAGAGATTCAGTTTTTAGCTAACCAGATGGTTAGGCTTGATGTTTCGACACCGAGGCATGTTTTGGCATTTGTGGATGCTAGATCTTCTTTGATGGAACAGATTTGAGCTCATAAGTTTGATGATGCTGGATTGAGGTTGATTCAAGATAAGGTATTGAGTGGGGAGGCTAAGGAAGCCTCACTTGATTCAGATGGAGTTTTGTGGATTAGAGGCCGAGTTTGTGTGCCGAAAGTGGGTGACTGGATTAGGTTGATCTTGGAGGAGGCCCATTGTTCCAGATATTCCATCCATCCAGGTGTGACTAAGATGTATCATGATTTGAGACACCACTACTGGTGGGGTAGTATGAGGCAAGATATAGTGGATTTTGTGTCTCGTTGCCTATGTTGTCAGCAGATGAAGGCCGAGCATATGAGACCTGATGGTTTGCTTCAGAGGTTACCCGTTCCTGAGTGGAAGTGGGAACGTATCACCATGGACTTTATGACTGGTTTGCCTCGTACATCTCATGGTTCTGACAGTGTTTGGGTCATCATGGATTGATTGACCAAGTTAGCTCATTTTATTTCGGTTCAGGTCTCATTCAGTGCTGAGAGGTTGGCCCGTATCTGCATTCGTGAGATTGTGCGTCTGCATGCTGTGTTGGTGTCCATTATTTCAGATCGAGGTCCCGTGTTCACATCTCACTTTTGAAAGACTTTTTAGGATGAGTTGGGTACTCGAGTGGATCTTAGCATTTCACCCCAGACTGATGGCCAGTCAGAGCCAACTATACAAATTTTGGAGAATATGCTTCGCGCATGCGTGATGGATTTTGGTGGCCAATGGGAGCAGCATTTGGCTTTAGTAGAGTTTGCATATAGTAATAGCTACCATTCCAGTATTGATATGGCTCCTTTTGAGGCGTTGTATGGTAGGCGTTGTCGCTCCCCAGTAGGTTGGTTCGATGTTTCAGTGGTGAGACCTCGAGGTACGGACTTGCTTCATGAGTTTTTGGATAGGGTCCGGGTCATTCAGGATAGACTTAGAGCGGCTCAAAGTAGGCAGAAGTGTTATGCTGATCGTAGACTTCGTGCCTTGAGATTTGGTGTTGGCGACATGTTTTCCTTTGAGTTTCACCCATGAAGGGTGTGATGAGGTTTGGGTAGAGGGACAAGCTTAGCCCCAGGTATATTAGTCCATTTGAGATTCTTCGGACTATTGGTGATGTGGCTTATGTGCTGGCTTTGCCCCTTGATCTATCAGTTCATCCAGTTTTTCATGTTTCTATGTTTCGTCGCTATATTCCTGATGAGTCTCATGTCTTTCATTGGGAGTCGATTAAGTTAATTGAGCGGTTGTCCTTTGTTGAGGAGCCTGTTTCCATTTTGGTTAGGGATTTTAGGCGGTTGTGCTCTGGAGTGATCCCTGTGGTTAAGGTCCAGTGGCGACATCGACCTGTCGATGAAGCTACTTCGGAGGTCGAGTCTGATATGCGTAGTTCTTATCCTCAGCTCTTCATTGATACAGGTATTTCTTTGCCTTAGTTCGAGGATGAACTAGATTTTTAGTCGTGGATGATGTAACGACCTAAAAATTTGATGAAATATGTGAAATTTGTGATTATGTATGATTTGATTGTTTTACCTCTCCCTGTAGTTGCATTATGATATTTTTGGGGTGTGGGAGTGATTGACATGATTTTCGATGCATTTTGGTATCATTTATATGATATTGTGGTTTTTGATGGTTTCGAGAGCTTTATTTTGGACTTATGTGGATATATTTTGATTCGTGTGACGGATGGCCGAACGGACTGCGCCAACAGCTCTGGAATATCGATTTTAGGCTAGGTAGATCTTTAGTTCGGGTCTCGGTGCACCCAAGCTCATTTTGATCTATTGATCGAAAAGTTGAAAAATTTAAAATTTGGGTGTGAGACACACATTTGATCGAAACGACTTTGGATGGAAAATCCGACTTTGCCAGCAGATCCAAAATATCGAATTTAGGGTGTTAGCATATTTGGTATGATTTTACGATTTTTAAATCTCATTTCGACCCCCGATTTGGAAAATTGTGATTTTGGGGGTCAATTTTGTGAAAACGATATTTTTTTGAAAATCTGATATCGCCATCGCGTTCGGAACTTTGAATTTAGTATGGTTGCATAGTTCGTTTATGTATATCGGACTCCGAACGAAACCCGGGCATTCCGTCGAAATCCATTTCGACTTAAGTGAAAAAAATCAGTAGTTAATATTGCAGAAAAACTGTATTATAACAGCTTTTTCCACCTATTTTTGGCCTATTTTGCACATTTTCATGTTGCCTCTTGAGAGTTAAACCCTAAAATAGTGTGGGAGCTTAGAAAGCTAGATTAACATCTATTTCTAGGTTTTACTACGGATTTAAGATAAGAATCGGACGGGAGAGGAATGATAAGCCAAGATCGCTTGGTAAGCAAGTAGGCACTAACTCCCAATTTTTTCTCTTCTTTCTTTTTGATTATTCACCCTTTTCTTAGTAATTTCTTGATTAATTTCTCAAGACCCCAAAAATGTTAGGGCTTGATTTAAACCCCAATTTCACTTCTTTTCACTTGAATAATGTTATTATCTTATAATTACTAGTTTTTCATCTATTTAAACTTCAAAACAACTTCGATTCTTGATTTTAATCCGGATTTCAAAGATTTTACCCGGTAAAGCTCAAAAATGGTTTTTCTTCTATTTGCACCTCATTTTGACTCTATTTAACTTGGGTTTTCAGCTGTAGATTCCTAAAAATATGGAAAACATATTTTTGAAGTAAAGTTTCAATTTTACCCTTATTTTTTGGAAACCCCTTTTGGGGTTTGTTTTGATCCCGAACCAAAAGTAGTCAATATAGGTGTCGTTGGTTTTGTTTTGACGCATAGATTTCATATTTGATGTTTTTAGTGAAGTTCGGGATTGTTTATGAAAAGTAAGGTCACGGGTTCAAGTATAGCGGACCGGTTTCGACTTTCGACGTAGGTTATGACTTAACTCTTTTAGACTGGGCTAGGTAGTAAATGGTGGTACAAAATGCATTTTAAGGGCGGGAATTAATCATGAAAAATGGCTATCTATGTGTTGTGCCCGTGTAGGGGCCTATATGTGATGTAATTGTCGAAATTGAGTTATTATGTAATATGTGTGACTATGTAGGGTCCTGTCTGATATTAATAGCCTTGAATACATGTGAATAATTGTATTGTGTTGTTAAGATGCTTAATATGACACCATTGGTGTATTATGATTATATTCATACTTTATTTGGCATATGAGACGTGGAAATTCGTGGATGAAAATGAAATAATGAGTGGATATTGGCTCACATGGTTGTGGAAATATATCTTGTGGTTGGTTGTGAAAATACTCATTGTGATTGGTTGTGAGCATTACATCCTCATATCATACTCATTCATGAAACACTGGTATCACCGTGGCAACATCTGAGAAACACTGGCGACAACTTTTAAAACTCTCCCCGAGGGATATGCCAGGGAGGAGATATTGTAACACCTTACAAAATCCTTTTCTAGGGATGTGAGGAGATATGAGATATGTGGATTGTATACGGGGTGACGAACCCCCCATGGGTCTTACGTCGGGAAGCTTTAGCTCCGTAGGTGTATACGGGGATTGTGCGACGATTCCGGAGGTTGTGCGACGACCTCGTGCATCATCATCATCATATACATTGCACTTACTTTATTGTGTTATGTTGTGTTGTATTGACATATTGAGTTGTCATCTTCATCTATGTATTTATCGTATCTTCTTTTACTTGTATTTGATGATCATGTATATGCATGTTCTCCTTTGTTCTTTTTATGTATGATATAATACGTACTTTTGTTCTATCTTGTTGTGATATTGCAATATCAAGCGGTGTGGGCTACCGTTGTGGGACATTTTCTGATTGCAGGTGACGTGCCCTTAGTGTATATTTTGTATGCTTTATTTACTACTTTGCTTGGTCGGCCTATGATACCTACTGAGTACAAGTGGACCGTACTCATGCCTGCTGCGCCCTTTCGGTGTAGGTCCTAGCTCGAGTGCGCCTCAGCTCGATTGACTCGGGCAATTGTTGGAGCTTCCAAGATAGCGATTGGACATTCATGTGTCCGAAGTTCACCTCTATCTTTCGATAGTAGTTATGTCTTTATTAGTATTCAGAGACGGTTATAATTCCTTTGTGGTTATTTTTCCGATGTATTTCTCTTGGATTGTATTAGTAGCTCTTAAACTATTTGACACCTGCTTTTGGGCATGATTGGTATTTTGGATAAGTTCTTTCCGCATTGTTATGATTACTTATATGGTTCGGCTTCGTTCTAGAAGCCTTACCTTGGGATATTTCTGTCTTTTCCACTTTTCGTATCAGTTTAGGTGATAGGCTTACTTGTCAAGGTATGCCGCGACCAGTGCCATCATGACCTTCGTTTTGGGGTCGTGACAAGAAATAAAGAGAATGTAGTTCCAAACTTGGAGTTTCAATAAATCTTCTATGGAAAATCACTAATTCTTCTTTGGGAATCACTCACATATATTTTTCACTCAAGACTGGTACAATATTGTTCTAAGATGCAAAGATAGGTCATAAGATGAAACATAGAAGCTAAGTCTTGAAAATGAGCTAAAAACCCTACTTTAAGCCCAACTTCCATATTTGACAAAATTACAAAATTGCCACCTTGCTCTTGATCTGCTTGAGCGGATTCAAAGCGGATGGAGAGCAGACGGAAAGCAAATCCAAAACAGATGACTCTTTTTTTCACATTTGGCCTCTTGTTGACTTGAATAACTTGCTCATCTTCCCTTTTTAACTTTTACCTACACAAATGAGTATTAAGTAAGAAATTAACATTAAATCAACGAAAAAACATGATAATTTAGGCTTAAAAGGTGCTAGCAAGTCGTCAAATTGACGACTTATCAACCCCCAAACTTAAGCTATTGCTTGTCCTCAAGCAACCAAGAATAATCCAATAAGATAGGGTGTTTGACTCAAATCCACCCAAAAGAAAGCTATACTAAGTGTCAATTTGGATTGACTTATTTTAAGTGTTTTTAAGTCAATTGACTTTTAAGCACTTTTGAAGTGTTTGGGTATTTTTAATAAGTGCTTATAAGCACTTAAATTTTAACGTGAAATGCTAAAAGTAAGCCTAAAGTCAAGTTAGAAAACTTATGGCTTTTGGCTTAAAATGCAAAAAATAAGCCAAAATCTATAAGAGCCCGTTTGGATAAGCTGAAAAAAGTGGCTTTTAAAAAGTTCTTTAAAAGTGCTTTTGAAAGTGATGAAACTTATTTTAAAAATAAACAGTTACGTGTTTGGATAAAAGTACTGAAATTGAAAAAAAGTTGTTGATGTGTTTGGTAAACAAGTGTTGCTAAGCACTTTTTTGGTCAAAATGTCTGAAATAACTTTAAAGTTGTTAACAATATGTAGAGTTGATTATTATTAATGTTTATTTCTAAAATGATTCAAATTAAAATTAATATATATATTTTTAATTCATTATATATATTGTTAATATAATATTCAAATTTAGTGTTTATATATCTATTAATTTTTATTTTAAAGACAAATTTTATGCAACCTTAGTTTTTTTCTCCAACTTTTGATAACACTGTACATAGTGATGCAATTTCATAATTAATGACTGGGAGACGTTTATCAATACAGTTGCAATTTCATATATATATATATATATATATATATAAATATATAATATTTTCATGAATGACTATTAAATTTGTGCGCTAAAATAAATCTTTTTTCTTGGTTAAAAGAGTTTAAATCATCAAATAAAATCTATATGTTACTTATCATTATAACTACATTAATAGATAAATAATTGGTCACAAATGATACTATTTGTTTGCTAAAATGACTCTTAATTGAAAAATATATTATTTGTTGATTGAGTAATGACTATATCACTATTAAAATATTGTCGAATACGAATGTTGCATCGTCAAATATACATGAATCGTTCACTAATCGTTCGTGAAGTTGTATATCTTCAGTGAGTGTTCTCCATATATCTTGGTTGGTGTGGGTTTTTTTAGAGAAATTCATATGTTGTACAATAATAATTGTCCAAATTTAAAAGAATATATTAAAGAAGGGGAATAATACATAAAAATTATATTTCATAAATTAGAAGTTTCATACAAAAGAGGTACTAATATGGCTCTTAAATACCCTTATAGTTGTTAACATTATATAAAGTTGATTACTATTAGATTTTTAATTTTAAAATAATTTAAATTAAAATTAATTTATTTTTTAATTCAATTTCAATATAAACTACTTAATATATTTATTTTTAAAAATATTTTCATGAATGAATAAGTTACTTGTGCTCCATTTTTCTTCTTAAAATTGAACAAAAGAAATCCAAAAAGAAGCAAAATTTGTTGTTTCAGCTATATGGATCCGTTTTTCTTTGTGAATTTTGCCACACTAATTAACTAATTTCTGTTTTATGAGATTTTTTTCTTCTGAAAATTGAACCAAAACACTCAAAAAGGAGCAAAAATTGTTGTTTTAGCTAAATAAGTTTATTGATTTTCCGTTTTCCTTCAAGAAAATTGAACAAAAGTCGCCCCAAAAGAAGTTGAATTGCTAACGATACATTAAAATTTGTTGTTTCGGTCAAATAAACTATCAAAAAAATAATTCTTTCTCAATTCCTCATAAATCCCATAAGTATCAAATTATTAGCAACCCATTAAAAAAAGAAATAAAGAGACAAAATGGAGCAAAAAATACAAACTTAAAGAGAGAAACAAAAAAATAGAGAAAAAACACAAAAATGGTAGAAGAGAATAGATGTTATAGAACAAACATGATGGCAATTTTGAAATATGTGAAAATTACAAGGGATAAATATGTCTGTTATATGGTCAAAACTAGAATGGCTTATAAGCCAAAAATAAAAGTAGGGGTGATGGTGCTTTTGGCTTTAAAAAAGCAATTTTAAACTTTTTTTAAGCCATTTTTGAACTTGCCAAACACTCTAAAAAGTGAAAAATGGTTTAAAAGCTATTTTGACTAGCTTTTAAGCCCATCCAAACACCCTCTAAGTTAGAATTTCTAGCTTATGACTTATGGCTTATAAGCCAAAAGCCAATCCAAACAAGCACTAAAGAAATAAGCTAACAAAGCTCTACAAATACTTTCCAAACATGTCATGGCAACAAGTAAACCAAAAATTTTCAATAAGAGCGGCGTGGTCTGTGTGCACAACCACTTTCGTGCCCAACAAATAGGCTCGAAATTTTTCGAAAGCATACACCACCGTTAGCGACTCTTGTTCCGTAACCGTATAATTACGTTGAGCATTATTCAACGTCTTGCTTGCATAGTAAATCGGGTGGAACAACTTCTCTTTTCTTTGGCCCAAAACCGCACCTAGAGCAACACCACTCGCATCGCACATTAATTCAAAGGGCAATGACCAATCCAGAGCTACTATGATAGGAGCCGACATAAGGAGTTCCTTGAGACAATTAAAAGCCTTTACACAATCACCATCAAATTCAAATTTTACCTCCTTGTCAAGGAGCTTGCATAAAAGATGAGCAATTTTCGAGAAATCCTTGATAAAGCGTCGATAGAATCCGACATGACCAAGAAAACTTCTAACACCCTTCACAGACATAAGGTGGAGGTAACTTAATAACAATCACCTCAACTTATGCTTGACCATGAAGTGACATTTTTTCCAATTCAATACGAGATTAGTCTCCACACATCGTTCAAGGACTTTACTTAAGTGAGCAAGGCAAGAATCAAATGAATCCCCAACCACGGAGAGCTCATCCATGAAAACCTCCATTGTATCCTATACCATATCTGCAAAATGGACAACATGCATCGTTGGAACGTGGTCGGTGCGTTGCATAACCCAAAGGACATGCGCTTGAAAGCAAATGTGCTATAGGGACAAGTGAAGGTGGTTTTTTCTTGGTCTTCCGGGGTGATGCGAATTTGATTGTACCCCGAGTAACCATCAAGGAAGCAATACCAACCCCGACTGGCTAGTCTATCTAACATTTGATCCATAAAGGGCATAGGGAAGTGGCCTTTCTCGGTCCACGAGTTCAATTTATGATAGTCCATACACACTCTCTAACCCGTGACCAAACGCATAGGTACAAGATCATTATTCTCATTCAAGACAACCGTCATGCCGCCTTTCTTGGGAGCCCATTGGACCGGACTCACCCACGTACTATTGGAAATTGGGTAGACAACTCCCACATCAAGCCACTAAATGATTTCCTTCTTGACACCTCTTGCATCAGTGGATTGAGTCTCCTTTGGTGTTCCATACTAGGAACATAATCAACATCTACTTGATTTTATAAGAGCAAATTCCGGGGGCAATGCCTATAATGTCCGCTATAGTCCACCCAATAGCACAAATGAACTTTTTCACAATTGATTTCAAGGTCCATTTGGCAAGGTTCAAGATCACCCGCAACAATGATTGGCAATGTATTATCCTTACCCAAGAAAACATATTGAAGGTGGGATGATAACGACTTAAGTTCGAGTTGAGGTGGTACAATAATAGACGGTTTGGCGGGTGGACTCTCACGATTTTTTAAATCAAGATCCAATTTGACCGGGTTCTTGGTGTAAGATCCAAGATCCGTCAATGAAGCTACCACCTCATCATATTCTTCAACCACCTCACCCCCGAGGTTCCACAATACACCCACCAAGGGGCCATCCACAAGTTTCACTTCTACGGTGTTAGTCACTTCATCATCTCTCACATCAATTACCGATACCACTTCCAAATCCATCAGTTACTTCATGGACTTAGACACATTGAATGATACTTCTTCATTGTTCACCCGAAATTTCATCTACGCACATTCCACATTCACTAAGGGCCTTTCGGTAGCCAAGAATAGTTTGCCAAGAATGATTGGGACCATATGATCAATCTCACAATCAAGAATAACAAAGTCGGTCGGAAATATAAATCGGTCAACTTTCACCAAAATATCATACAACACACCAACAAGCTTTTTGATTGAACGATCGACCATTAGAAACCTCATAAGGATAGGCTTAGGAGCACCCAAGCCTAACTTTCGAAATACGAAAAATGACATCAAATTAATACTTGCCCCAAGATTACACAATACTTTTCCGAATTTGTACACCCCGATAATGCAAGGAATAGTAAATGCACCTGGGTCTTCTTTCTTCACTACAATTGTGCTAGACATTATAGCACTATAATTGTGAGTTACCTCAATTGTTTCAAAATCCATGACTCACTTTTTTGTTACTAAGTCCTTCATAAATTTAGCATACCCGAGCATTTCTTGTAAGGCTTCTAGCAAAGGAATATTCACCGATAAATTGCTAAATTTTGCAAGAAACTTCTTGAACTTGGCATCATCATCTTTCTTCTTGAGCCTTTGTGGGAATGGGGGAGGAATTTTGATTTGTGGCAATGGAACAATGTATCTCTGATATTTTTATCATGTTGTATGCTTGCAACGTTTGTTTATGGTCCTTTGTCTTGAGCCGGGGGTCTATCGGAAACAACCTCTCTACTTCTTCGGATGTAATGGTATGGACTGCGTACATTTTACCCTCCTCAGACCCCACTATGTGGGAGTATACTGGGTTTGTTGTTGTTGTTGCAATGGAACAATTGGAGTTTCATCCACTTTTGGAGTATCATCATCAACCATCTTAGGAGCTTCATCACTTTCAACATTTTCTTCAATTACCTTCGGCCGTTCAACAATTGTCTCATTAGGCTTTGGAACACCATTATTTGGCTTTCTAGTCGCTTCTGGCTTGTTCATTATTTGCCTTTTCATTGGGGTCTTCACCAAGATCAACAACATTTTTACCAAGAGTCTGACCACTCCTAGTGATAATAGCCATGATGTGAGCATCATTTTTAGGACTGACAACCGTGTCACCGTTTGTTTTTTCATACAAGTCTGACCACCCTTTGTTTTTTCATTAAGTTGTGCCGAGATTTGGCCCAATTGAGTTTGAAGTTGCTTGATAGAGGCCGAATGAGATGTCACCGTTTGATTGAGTTGTATGAAGTCACCTTTCATCTCTCTCACCATCTTATCGGTCCCCTCAACACCCATTAAGATCCGAGCAAGGACATATTCATTTTTGAGCTTATCCGAGTCAATGGAACTTGACTCTTTACCCTTTGCCTTATCATGAGGAGGTACGTATTAGTCATAATCTCTCTTCTTATCTCTCCAACTCCGGTCTCTATCACGATCTCTATCACGCCAATATCTATCTCGGTCTTTTTCCTTCTAACCTTAATTCTCGCCTTGCCTTTGATAGGTAGGGCGGGAACCCCTCGCTTGGTTCGACAAGAATTGAATTTCTTCATCAAGGGCCTCCGTTTCCTCATCATCATAAGCTCTAGCACTCTTAGAAGCAACGACGTCAACCGCCTTAGGAGGAGCTCCCATCACATGCTTGGTGAGAAGATCAAGTTGGGTCATCACTTTAGCCATATTTGCATCTCTATCTTCATCCGTTTTCTTTTGCTCTTGGCTTATAAAAGATGCGGAGGGAGCCCCCACGGCCACCTCGGTATCTCTCGTGTGCCACTCTCTACTTTGATTGGTCACTTGATCTAACACTGTCGATGCAACACCATACAATAGTTTGACAAGAGAACCACCTGTTGCATTATCAACTACCGTCTTGTTCAATTGATCCAAGGCCCTATAGAAAATTTGGAGAAGCTTTATCCAGAACCTCATGATTTGGGCATTGCATTAACTTGTGGAATCGTTGCCAAGCCTCATATAATGGCTCGCCATTAAGTTGGCGAAAATTGGCGATTTCATCTCGTAGTTGCAATATTCGAGGAGGAAAATATCTTTCCAAGAATGCTTCCGTGAGCTCAACCCATGAAGTGATAGATCCTGCGGGCAAAGACCGCATCCATAAGACCGCTTCTCCCATCAAAGAGAATGGGAAAAGACACAATCAGATTTACTCTTGAGATATGTGGGTTATGTCAAATGGAGAGCACACATCAATAAAGTTTTTCAAGTGTAGATTAGCATCCTCATGTGCTTGGCCTCCAAATAACCCTTTCATTTGAAGCAAATGAAGCATCATGCTAGTAACGTGAAACACTCCATTTTCTTCCGCCAGTGGAATACAAATAGCACTAGCTCGGCGAGGTGATCCTTGTCCTCAAGATACCTATCAACCGTCCCGACATTACTATCATGTTGGCTCATAGTGTCGCGTACACTATTATACACACCTGAGTGAGAACAAAAACACCAAACAATGTACAATAAAACACTACGGGTAACCCAAAGTAACTAAAAACACTACAAGAGTGAAAACTATGTTTCACTCCCCGGCAACGACGCCATTTTTGATGACGCTCAAATTACACTCTTGAATGGGTGTGAGGGATTGTTGTCAATACAATAGCCCAACTAAGGTTGGGGTAGAATCCACATGGAGTGAAAGCATGGAATTCAAAACTCAAGAGTGTTGATAGTCTACTAAAAGATGACCCGTAATGTGAATGAAACAAACATAAATGTAAAATGGGGAATTAGTTTGAATGTGTTAATAATGACAATTACTTTGCTTTTAGAGTGCTGTCTTGACATTGAAAAATGCTAAGAGTGAATTAAATTGGGAATAGGCCTTGGGGTTATGCAATTCTAGGTGTGGGTTCATGCATTGGTACACAATTTATCCAAATTCAGCTAAGAGTCATGGGTAGGCTAGACTTAAAGGTATTGATGCCAATTTTTCAATTACGACACTAAATTTCACAATTGGGTTCTTTCGAACACCTTACAAGTGTGACAATTGTACACATCTATTGCCTCAATTAACATCCTTGTGTCTAAGATATGTCATTTAATGAAATGATTCAAGTTATTGGTTGCATTTATTCCTCACCCATATCTCCTCTTTCAAGGATGACATGGGTTCAAGGGTGGTTGAGGTTTGGAACCCCAACTCTTAATTAAATCATGCAATAAATGCAACACCCATCACAAATAACTAATTAGGAAAATAAATAGCCAACACCCATGCATTAACCACAATCCAATCAAGCATAACCTCAAAAAGGGTAGAGATATACCAAAATTATCATTGACTTCATCCATGAGGAATAAAGAGAATGTAGTTCCAAACTTGGAGTTCCGGGGGTCTATCAGAAACAACCTCTCTACTTCTCTTGAGGTAGTGGTATGGTCTGCGTACACTTTACCCTCCCCAGAACCCACTAGGTGGGAATGCACTGGGTATGTTGTTGTTGTTGTTGTTAGTTCCAAACTTGGAGTTTCAATAAATCTTCAATGGAAAATCACTAATTCTTCTTTGGGAATCACTCACATATATTTTTCACTCAAGACTAGTACAATATTGTTCTAAGATGAAAAGATAGGTCATAAGATGAAAGATAGAAGCTAAGTCTTGAAAATGAGCTAAAAACCCTTCTTTAAGCCCCACTTCCATATTTGACAAAATTACATAATTGCCACGTTGCTCTTGATTTGCTTGAGCGGATTCAAAGCGGATGGAGAGCAGATGGAAAGCAAATCCAAAGTAGATGCAGAGCGGATGACTCTTTTCCTTCACATTTGACCTCTTGTTGACTGGAATAACTTGCTCATCTTCCCTTTTTAACTTTTACCTACACATATGAGCATTAAGTAAGAGATTAACATCAAATCAACAAAAAAGCGTGATAATTTAGGCTTAAAAGGTGCTAGCATGTCGTCAAATTGACGACTTGTCATGCCTCCACCAGTCCTTAAACCCACCACAGCCAATCTCCCACACCTCCTCACTGGGGCATCTGCGCACCTCCTTCTCACATGCCCGAACCATCTCAGCCCGCACTTCCCTCGTCTTGTTCACCACGGCGGCCGCTCCCACCTTTTCCCGTATATCTTCATTCTTAATCTTATCTCTTCTAATATGCCCATACATCTACCTCGGCATCCTTACTTTTGTCACTCTCATTTCTTTGAACATGTTAGTTCTTAATTGTCTGACACTCCGCCCCATACGACATTGCCGGCCTAATACCACTCTGTAGAACTTACCTTTAAATTCTGATGGCGCATTCTTATCACCCAAGATTCCGGAGGCGAGCCTCCATTTCATTCAGCCCACAGCAAAACGATGCATGAGATTGTCATCAATTTCACAGTTTCCTTGAATTAAAAACCCAAGATACTTCAAATACATGTGCAGAAAACTTACCTTTCTCCTTTTATGTGTTCACTTTCTTTTGTGGGTTCTTTGGTACAATTGGATTTTGATTACATGGTTATTCTTCCAGGACTGTGTAAGTAATATTATGAAGCATGCAAGAGAGTGCAATGTCCCAATGGTTATAGATGGGGTATGTGATGGATGACATTGTTATATTGCAAGCTGATTCTCTGATATTCCGTATGGCGTTAGTCTTGATACGGCATCCGGTGGTGTTGTTTGTTTATTTATCAGGATGGGCTTTATCTCGTGACTAATTGTCTTGATCTGGTTAGTGGTTATCCCTTAGCGGTGCTTACTCCAAATTTGAATGAGTATAAACGGCTTGTTCAGAAAGTACTAAATTCTGAGGTAAATGACGAAAATGGAACCGATCAGTTGCTGTCTCTGGCAAAAGGGTGAGCTTCTTAATCCATATCTCTTCTTTGCCTGCTGTTTGTCCGCTTAAATTTGCTAGTGACAATGATTTTGTAGACCTCCAAAGTTATGTGATCTTTAAGAACAGTCTGCCAATTAATCTGTTCCTTCAAAGTCATGGTTTTATGTTAAAAGCTGTGTCGAGAACTATTTTATACCTTAAAAATCTACAACTCCTTTAGAGTGCAAAAGATGGCATTATATGTTTAATAGACTGTAGAGGAAGCCTGGTGAAGAACCTACTGACTCTTGCTTAAGAAAGTGGAAGTGACTTCTCACGCTTGTTAGACAATGACTGAGGGTAGACCAAAAGAATAAAATGTCCTCTGCCTTGTCAAATTTATTCTCCATTGAGGAAGAAATGACTTATACACCTCCTATATCTTTGTTTCAAGATAGTCTGTGAAACAGGATATATATCATATAACTCTGAGTTTATTCGTAGGCATATGACAAGTCGTTGAGAAATAAGAGAACCAGCTCGCAAATCCAGGTTCAAACAACATCTAGGATAATCTACCTGTTTCGGTCAGGTGGTAGGTTTAAGAAGAACTTGTGCTTGCAGGTTGTAGTTGGCTGTCAGGTGGATTAGTCGAGTTGTACACAAGTTGGTATGGATATGTCATTATCCCCAGAAAAAAGAAGTGGGTCAAAGAAACTTAAGATTTATCTTGTAAAAACAAAATCTTGATATTTTCGTGCTATATTTTTGCTGACTTTGCACGTGTAACTGACTATAGTTGGAGTCGAAAAAGTAAAGCCATTGGGGCCCCTAAGAGTTTGGTCTTGCTGTAAGAGCGCAATGCGTGATTTGTGGGTTACACGTTATGAGTTCTAACCCTGTCACAGACAAAAGCTTAATATTTAAGTGGAGAAGGATAAAGGGGTGGCCCTATTATCACCCAAGTTTCAAACCGTGCGCAACTGGTTTTCTGGTATTTTTCGGTTATAGAAAAGAAAAAGGCAAAGCAATTTGGATTTGTAAAAACGCAGTTGAGAGTTCTGCAACCACTGTAGTATTTTCCTCTAGTTTGGATCCAATTTATGAGGATGAACATATAACTTTGCTTCTCCTGGCAAGTTTATTGATCTCAAGATTCATCTCATTGGATCTATTACTTTTATTGTTAGTGTTGTAATGGGTAACATATTATTTGATCAGGATCGGTGGTGTTACAATCTTGCGGAAAGGCAAATCTGACTTTGTCAGTGATGGTAAAACAGGTAATAGTTTGCTTTGTTAGTGGCCCTTTGCAGATGATTCAATCATTTGGATTGCATAGATCAGTAATTTGCTGGTGGATGAACAACCTTTTTATGCTTGGGGTATGAGTTCCACCTGCATATTTTCGTGATGCATATAGGGTTGGGACTCCTGCTTTCATTATTTGGTGGAGAATATCTAGTCTATTTTCTACTTAGTTTAGTTATGAGACTCTACCTAATATGAGGATAATGACCATGTAGGACTGAAATTCTAATAGGGATTTTCAAGCTGTAAATCTGAATCTTTATTGTGAAAGTAACTGCTTGGACATGCTAATAAACTGATGCTCAGTCAATGTATACATGTTTTTTTTTAAAGATCTTCAGTAGTATTAGATATAGAACATTTAACTATAAGGTTGGGGTTTCTTCTACAACATTATGTTAAAAATACTTATAGGACAACAACCTTTTCACAATCTTTTAGCCTATGCTGCTTGTGTTGAAAAAGGAGATGATGGGGAGCCAAGGGAATTCAGAGAAGAGATGAACCCAGGCACCAATTTGAGTTTCAATGTTGGATGCTGTATAATGAGATTATTATGAGAAAATCCTCTAAAAGCTCTTTTAATAGTGACTTGAGTTTGATGTTGGTTTGTTACCTTTCCAGTATCTATATTCTGCTTCTCGCTTATTTGCAGCATTACATCTTCATATGAAGGAAATTGCATCTTGTTTTGTGCTCATACCTATTTGATGGATCATTATCTGCACTTTGCAGTATTAGATTTGTTTATGGAGGATGGTGCTCGGCGTGCACCATTTACTGTGCTTTATTTATTGAGAATCATGGGTAAACTACCAATCCTAGAGTTCCCAATAGTAAAAGGAGATGATCTACATTTTCACTATTAATCTCTTCCATTTTTTATTTAGTTTGATAGAATGGATATAGTTGGTGTATTGCATGTATAAATGGTGGCTCTAATATGTTGAATGCTTAGATGCATCTTTCAGCTCCTATGTTAGAATTGAAAAAGACATGCAACACCAACAGGTGTTGTCTATGATTACAATATACTCCCAAAGTGAGTAGCTCGAGAGGAGCAAGGTTTATGGAATGATTGCTTCAATATTTTTGGAAGTCACTAGCTAACTAGCAATATGGGATATGCAGCTTGTGCAGTGAGTGTTTATGGTTCCCCACGGCGCTGTGGTGGACAGGGTGACATACTTTCAGGAAGGTAACTACATTTTCTGTTATACATATGGATTGCCATCCTCAGTGTAGTTTAATCAATTATTACTGGTCATGTCTCATTCTCCAGGTTCTCGATCCACACTTGCTATAGACGGATATGTAGTTTATCGTTTAAGTGTCAGATAGCGTAAAAATTATATTTCTTGCTAGTGCATAAATATTAAACCAACAACAACAACATACCCAGTATATTCCCACAAATTGGGGTCTGGGGAGGGTAAGTATACGCAGCCCATATCACTACCTCAGAGGTATTAAACCCAATACATATCGTCATTAAGACAATGCAATTTCACAGTTACTGGTCAACTATATCTTGCATTCCCTGTTTTGTCTCTCCTACTCGACTGGGTTAGTGAATCTCGGCATGTAAATGTGCAGTGTTGCAGTGTTCCTATCCTGGGCCCACCAGTGTGCAGATAAAGGGGAGGTAAGCATGAATCCAACCATACTAGGGTGTGTTGCTGGATCTGCTTTACTGAGGAAGGCAGCATCTATGGCGTTTGACAATAAGAAAAGGTCTACGCTCACTGGGGATATCATCGAATGCTTGGGAAGAAGGTAGGAGTTTCTCTCGTCGTTTAACTCACTGTAAAGAACATCAACTCTGATTTGCACGTTTTTCTTCTCAGTTTGCAGGAAATATGTCCAGTCTAGAAGAAACTTAGAGGAGGGTTTTCGTGGGATAACAACACTTTCGCCCCAACTGAAGAAGCAACTCTTGGCAAAGGTCTAAAGGGGGGAAAAAGAATAGAAGCCACAAATGGAAAAACTTGTCTCCTTTGATGCTAATAAGACACTAATAAAGACTCCAT
Source organism: Capsicum baccatum var. pendulum (assembly GCA_030864225.1). Lineage (NCBI taxonomy): Eukaryota > Viridiplantae > Streptophyta > Magnoliopsida > Solanales > Solanaceae > Capsicum > Capsicum baccatum. The sequence goes on from CM061550.1 coordinate 111,909,719, forward strand.
TTTGAGGTTGTAACGTGTGTTCTCTGATTTGCCAATAATCGTAGGCTTTTGCCTTTTGTGCATGGTATATAGGTTTTATTTTTTATGATTTCTTCATTACGGTATTTCCTTTCCAAACATATCCTGATATGCCTTACTTGAGCTGAGGGTTTTTCAGAAATAACTATCTTCAGAAGCTATGAGGTAACTTCCGCGTACACACCACCTTCTCCAGACAAGCGATTACATTGGAGGTGAGATTCAGAAGACTATGTTACTCCCAGGTCATCCCATAGCTTGCTAGAAAGTCTGCCACCATATTAGCCTGTCGGTAAATGTGGCGCTCTTGTGATCGATCCATTGTCCTCAAGTAGGAACCTGCAATCATTTAAAATGTGCGAGTATTATGCATGTGTAAGGGACAGGAACTTTTCAATACCTGAAAATATGTTTCTACAATTAATGAAAATAGATTCTTTGTAAAAGCCAGCTCTAGTCCTTGAATAGAGCACTTGTATCCTCTACTCAGCAGATTGGGAGGATATTTTTATTCAAGTTAACAGATTTTGTTACCAAGGCTTCGGTCTGATCATAACCCAATCCTGCTTACTTGTGGGGACTGGAACTTTAAGAAAACTTACTTTAAGAAGTAGAAAGGTTTAAGGGAGTCCGGAGCTAAAGGAGACTTTTTAAGCTTAGGAGTAAACGGACAGTTCTTTTTTTTATATGTATCAAAACGGACAGTTTGCCCCAAAATGGGTAAAGTATAAGTAACACCGTCTGTGAACGTTTGAGAAGGAAAAAATATTCACACATTATTTTTTTTTCCTTATAAGAAATTTAAACGATCAACTATTTATGCAAACAAAGTGTTTCATGAAAAAAGAATGTTGCTCGTGATAAATGAGATAAAATAGAGTGAACAACACATTTTATAAGTGAAAAAGTTGTATCATTTCTCAAAAATTGAAATAACAAAATATTTAGGAATATTAGCAATGTAGTTTGCCCAAACAAAAGTAGTTTGCGAACGAATGGGCAAACTATTAAATTTTTTTTATAAAAATGTAGTTTGCCTATTTTGGACAAACCCTATTAACATTTTTTTTTTCTCCCTAAACATTCACAGTTGGCGTTAGTTGTTTCTCATTTTTGGACAAACTGTTCGTTTTGATATATATATATATATATATATAAAGAAAGAACTGTTCGTTTTAACTTCGGGGCTTGAAAAAATGCCCGTTTTAGATCCGAACTCGGTTCAAGGAGAAGATTAAAGACTGGTGGAGCTCTTTAGCTATTATCTCATATGTCATCTGTTTAGTGTTGGATCACATCCATGGCAAAAACAAATGTGTCAAAATTCTCTCTTTACTGAAGGGGGAAATGGATACTAGTGAGTTACCTTATAAGTTTAGCATAAGTATTCATCATATCATTAGAAAAGATGATGTTAGTAGACGAAGAGGTAAACAATTTTCTCCTATTTGACTGCTTCATTGAAAGTTCTGACGGACGGATTTTAGTTTATGTTTAATTTTTCATGTGACTTTGCACAATTTATTTTAGCACTTTAACTTTATCAATAATTATTTACCTCCTAAATAATTTTCGCGTGAATTATATTTTCCCCTTAAGGACTGATGCGCCAAAGAAAAAAATAAAAGGATTAAATAAGTGGGCTCACCTTTAAATTTTCAGCCGCTAATCTTTCTTCTTCTTCACAACTCATCATCCTCTCTCTTCTTCTTCCTCACACCCACCACTCCTCTCTTCTTTTTCTTCATTTTTCTTCACCACCATCATCAACCAACTCAAATGTACATCGAAAATATTTTTTCATGTGTATTTCTATCATAAGTTCAGTTTTTCATAATTTTTTCTTAAAGAAAATTTAATTTATTCCATCATAATCATTTTTTCTTAATAATAAAATTAATTTCAAATTTATTGAATTTTTATTTTGATGAACAAATTAAAAATACTCATATAAAAAACATTGAAAAATTCATATTGAGATTGAATCGAAGAAGAAAATCGCAAAAGAAAATCACATCCAACAAAATTCTTCTCAAAATTTGACACCCATACTTGACAAAAAAATTCAACATATTTTTTATTTCTAATTTTTTTTTATCCTCAAAGTAAAATTCTTTTGGATTATAATTGTAATTTTTCAAAAATTAAATTTCAAAGATTTGAGTCTAAAATTAAAAAAAAAAGTTGAAGAAAAAAGAATGAGGTGGGGAAGCGGGGGGGGGGGGGGGGGGGGAGGGGGTTGTGTGGGGTGAAGAAGAAAGCTTGGGGTGGGAGGGGGTTGAAAAAGAATATTTTTTTAATATATATATATGAAATTATTTTTTAATTTTTATTTGCATGACTTACGTGGCAACGACGCTGATTTAGGTGCGAGTGTATTACACATTGTGAGTGGAGTTACATTTTTGGGGTGGTATATAATTCACGAAAAAGTTGTTTAGGGATAAATAATTACCGATAAAATTAAAGTGCTAAAATAATTTTCATCAATAAGTTCGGGGGGGGGGGGGGGGTAGGGGGGTAGTTATGCCTTTGCTCAATAAAATAATAAAAGAGAATAGTTAGCCTAAACTTAAGCCAAGTCTTAAGAACTAGCCACTTGAAATTTTACAACAAATAATTATTTTGTTGATTATTTAATTATTTAATATTATTTCATATCTACATATATAATTAGTTTAGATTTTACAACAAATAATTATTTTATTGATTATTTAATTATGAGAAAAGACATAAAGTCATTCATGAACTTGTCCGAAATTTGAAAAAAAACACTTCAACTTTGAGGGTTATCTATTACCCCTCAAAATTTATAAAAATAGTTATAAATAGATCATTTTTTAACTGAATTTCAGCCTAGATTTGTGTTCCACGCAAATGAGGCACATGAAGGAGAAAAATTAACTCCAAGAACAAATAAAAACTGCCATGTGTCAATAATTTTCTAATTCTTTTTAAAATTCATTTTCTCTTCCATCTTCCCCAAATCTCCATCGAAATGCAATTGAAGCTTTGAAAAGAAAATTAGTGACCACCTCAAATCTCCATTGAAATACAATTGAAATTTCAAAAAAAAAAAAAACTAGTAACCACCTCAAGTTCTCCCATGCTGTTCTAATTCATGTGCTACTTTAAACACCCCCTTTTCTCATTTTTCTCTTATTTTTCTCAATGCCTTTTTCTTTTTCTTTTTTTTCTGAAAAAAGTGAGAATATCGAGACAACTAAATTTTAAACACACAAGTGACTTTAAATACATAATCATGTCCGAGATTCGCCAATCATGTCAGTGTTTATGGACAAATATGCGGTTTTACTAATTTATCAAGAAGCACTACTGGAAATTAGTATTTTTTTGACAGCTAATGAGTCGGAAAACAAGGTATTTTTGACAACTTTTTGACTGTTTCATGATAGTCGGAATATAGCTTGTCGGAAAAATATTTTCGACTACTGTAGTCACAGATTGTAAATTATAAAATGACCAAATAAAAATAAGATTCTGACTACAGTAGTCGGAAGATTAATAAACTAATTAAAAATAATTATTTAATAATTATAAATAGTACGACTATTGTAGTCGAAAATGTAATAAATAATTATTTAATAATTATAATTATTTCTACTACAGTAGTCGGAGCTTTAATAAATAATTATTTAATAATTATTGTTTCAACTGCTTTAGTCAGAATTTTAATAAATAAATATTCAATTAAAAACTCTTTTCGATTACTGTCGTCAGAACCTAATAAAATAAATATTTAATAAATAATTGTTCCGACTATTATAGTCATAAACTAATAAAATAAATATTTAATAAAATAATTATTTCGACTACTTGTAACGCCCCGAATCTGGTATCTGGAACACTACATGGTGCTCATGACCCCGAAGGACCACAAGCTAACCCATGACTGATATCTGTACCTGAGCACTGAATAATATACTGAAAATATGCAAAATATAAGCTGTAAGACCATAAGGTTCAAAACTGAAATAATACTGAATATAAAACAATATTTGAAATAGGGTATAACAATACCCAAAACTGAAATAAACTATCTGAAAACATGTTGTAGTATGAAAGCCTCTAAACTGTCTAAAAACTGTGGAGTTGATGGGACATGCCCCCAACTTACTCCGAACTATTGAAATAATAAAGTAATAAAAATAATCATGTTATCATCGAATAATGAGGACTCACTATTAGTCTGGCTGCTGAACGTCTGATCTACTAAGGATGCTCGGGAGCTTGTGCTTCTAAACCTATGGTATAAAACACCATAGCGCAAATGCGTCAGTACGTGGAATATACTGGTATGCAAGTGAGGTAGACTGAATGCAAGGGTTCATATGCATGAACAATAATAACTGACTGACTAACATGAACTTGAGAATACATGCATGAATACGTAATTGTAACTGAGACCGTACTGACACTGGGCACTAAATTCTGCGTACAGATTTACTAACATTAGAGTTTACTGATACTGATGATCGAGTCTACTGAATACTGAGAGACTAATGTTATATTGATGATAGAGGAATGACTGTAATTGGCAGTTCTGATTATGAAAAACTGGTCTGGTTGATTGTACCTGACAGTCGTATATCTGAACATATATATATATATAACATGAGTTGATAATACTGATATAACTTATACTGAGTGACTATATCTGATAGTCTACATTCCGATAGAACTAATTGAGTTCCGTACTGTACTGAGTTGACTGTATCTGACAGTCCTAGATTTCTGTAGAATTGAACTGAGTTCTATTACTGAGACTGGATCTGAAACTGAGACTGTGGGAGGTAATCATCTAATCAACATATCCCGGAACTGAACTGGTGGGGTCCAACCTGTAACCCCAGATGAAAGGGTGTCAGTACCGTACCACGGGTAAAGATAAGCTGTGAGTATACCCTCGCTGATAGGGAGCTCTTTCGTCAACCCCTCCTGGTAGGTAACCCAAATGAGATGTATTAGTAGCCCTACGCATAGGGGTATATCTCAACCTACGTTGTCTACATAGTTCTGGAACGCAAAGATTGCTTCTAAGGATCACACCTTCCACTGAATAATAGGTGAGTCCCCATCCTTGGGTTCACTCGGTATTGAATCCTACTCCCAATTGAATAGACACTAAACTGATTAACTGAACTGATACTAATGGTATTATTTAGCGGAGCTAAACCAAGTTCACTAAGTTTCGTTGACTGATGGAATATTACCGAGATCTGAGGACTGATTGAGAGTACTGAAGTTACTGGGATTTCTGAGAATACGGAGTACTGAGATTACCGAGGGTCTTGAGTATTTCCTGAGTCACATGACTGATGAGTTTTATGGATCATGGCTTGACTAAGATATCATGAAAATATGACATGGCTCTAGGCACACAGCTAAATTATCAGGTACAAGTACCCCCAGGACACGATAGAATGAGACTGACAAGGCTTGACACTTTTGATCACATAACCAATATCAACAAATTCAAAATTTTCATAATACTATAGGTTGGGGAATTCTTGAAGCACATAATTATCACACTATTTGTACATGGATAGTAATGAATATAAACATGGCATAATTTCATGCTTCTAATCTCATGAACACCCCATCAAGCAATCACAATGTATAGGTTTAGCATGGAAATCATCTTAATCAAGTAGGTATAGCATAACTTAAGAGGCATGACATAATCTTGACACATGGAGACTAAGTACTTGCTCATTATTCATTCTTTGGGGCATATTATCAAATACCTTGCATGTACACTTAGGGCATTGGTATGATAACCAATTTAATACTACATAGTTCCACAATTTCACTCAATTGCATGAACTTCAACCCTATGCTAACATAGTCTCATGAAAATATATAAAGATGCAATCTTGACAATCATACAAAAATAACAATATGAGCATAATCAATTCAAACAAGAACATCATGACATATAGTTTAAAATAGGGTTCTTGAGCTTCATGGACGAAAGGAGTCCATGAATCAACACTGTGCATACCATAGTTCTTGATTTTATGATGTTTGATGGAGAGAAATTCTTGAACTTGAATTTTCTATGAAAAATCCTAATGTGTTCTTAAGAGGTTTTTGAGAGGAATACTATAATTTAGGTGAAATATGGCTGAATCACGTGTTATTGGATTTATATAGGGTGAAAAAATTAACCCTTTTAACCCTGAACACATCTTTAATTTTGTAAAAAATTTCTCGATTTTCATCCTTGGTGCGACGTGCCACTATTACACCAAGTCACTAGAACTGGACAATTGGGAATCTGCATGGTGGCGCGACGCGGATCTATCGCGTTGCCACTTTGTTTGCGACCTGAAAGTTTGGTGCAATGGGCTACTATTGCGAAGCACCACTGAAAATTGAAAATTTCCATTTAAGCTGGCTCCGCGACGCGCTGATGGCTTGCTCAAATGATACACTATCTCACTAAAAAGGCTCTAACTCTTTGCCCGGGTGTTGGATTTTGGCGAATTTGGTATCGATGGAAACCTTATTCAATTTCTCACATGATACAAAGTGAAAATCTTCAAAATACCACTTGTATAAAAGTGGATTAATCTTTAAAGCAAGTCTTTAACATTTGTGGGATGATTTTAAGCTAGTAGAAGTACAGGGTATTACACTACTGCAGTCGACAATGTAATAAATAATTATTTAATAATTATAATTATTTTGACTACTATAGTCGGAACGTTAATAAATAATCATTTAATAATTATTCTTCCGACTAGTTTAGTCAGAAATATTTAATAAAATAACTATTCCGACTACTGTAATAAAAAATATAATAGATAATTAAATAATTATAATTTTTCGACTACTGTAATCGAAAAGCTAATAAATAATTATTTAATAATTATTCTTCCAATTATTTTAGTCAGAATTTTAATAAATAAATATTCACCTATAAAATAATTATTTAATAAAATCTTTCATTAGCTTACATTGCTCTCAGATTATAAACAACATAACTAATATTTTTTTCATAGTAGGATCAAACGCGACAAAAATTTAAAAATTCAACCACCTTAAAACACCCAAAACAAACATCGAGTCAAATAGTTTAAACATCTAAATGTCACAATAAAAAACAAGAACAACAACTACAATTTAATTATCATCAGGTTCGCTCTCTTCCTCATCATGAAATACTTGAGGCATGTGCTTCTTGACCATCTCCTCAAATTTAGCAAATTTAGCAAACTTAGCATCGTTAGCCGCACATTGTTGCGTCAACTCTATAATTTGCTTTCTCATGCTTTCATTTCTTTCATTGTTTGCAAAGTAGAAAAGGAACTGAGAAACAACGAAGGAGTATTCGAAGATTGGAGAACCCCACACCCGTAGGTTCTACCTTTCTTTGGACCACCCATCACAGTTGGTCGACCACATGTTAATCATATTAGCAGGTGATAGTTGGACCACGGTACCATCCTCTAAAATAGGTTGGGTTTGACGCCAATCTTATATGCTTTTTTGAAATCCTTCCATAAAGAAAAATTATTTGTCAGTATGTAAACAAGCTAAGTTGAGTAATAATAAAACAATGTATGTAAAAGTTATTCTTTTACATATGCATCCTTAGCACGCGTTTTGACCCAATCTTCTCTTGTACCGTCCTTTTTTTCCTATGCGTCTCTTCGATGACCTCAAGAAAAGTTGGTTCTTTTCCCTCATTTAAATATTCCTGTAAAATTAGGTAAAAGCATCAGTAAGTTTTTTTCATGAGAGTAAAACTTCTATGTTCTTAAAAACTATACTGACAGAGATTATGCTTGATTATGATATTAACTGCTTACTGGCTATATGGATGAGGTGCAGAAATGGATAGTAGATGTTGCATTTGCGAAGTGCATGAAGAGATTAAGGAACATTATTTATCTGTTCAATGTGATTTTGCTACAAAGATTTGGAACAGGGTGATGCAGTGGATGCTGGGATAGAATTACTAGCCAGCTAACATCAACCATGGATGATTAGCAAGACTAAGGGTCAATCACAACAAGCTTTAATAAGTAGAGTACATATTATGTATTTTACAAAAAAAAATTTGAACAAACAAAAAGCACCTTGACTTGGTAACCAAATTGGTACCCTTTTCCATGGCCTCCGAAAAATGCAGAAATTACATTAACTCAAGCAAAAGATCTACAATTATCCCAGGGCATTTAATTGCTCTCTTTTGACCCTTTCATCATATTAATATTATGAGAAGAATTGTAACTTAATTATGAAATATTATTTTACAATACCTCTTTTATCACTGAAACAATGAAAATATTAAAATTACTTTTTAATGATTGTGCTCTATATTTTTTTCCTTCAAAACTTTTCTGGGGTCCACCTCCATTAGGGGCTGATCAATCATCTATAAATTGTGATGTCAAATTGAGTAATTTTGACTCAAATCTTATACTTGTATTATGATTATAAAAATCCAAACTTCAAGGAGGTAGGTGAGTGGAGTCTCTTCAACTGAAGCAAAGGCAAGTTTTTGTTGGTGGTTTGGAGTTTGAACAGTTTCTTGACCATTACCTAACCTAGCATGCCACATGACACTTACCAATTTAGCAACTAATTAAAATAATATGTAGAGTCCACATTATGTATTGTAAATTTAACATTGGAATCAACATCAACCATGGATGATTAGCAAAACTGAGGGTCAATCACAACAAGCTTTAGCGTTCAAGATGCTTGGTACAGAAGTCCTACATGCTCTTTGGATTGAAAGAAACATGAGGATCTTTGAGAAAAAAAGTCAACCATGGAATTCTACTGCTGAAGAGAGTTTCTATTTGGTATATGTTATAAAGTTGCTCCTGGACTGCACAATGTAATACATAACCTTGTGGTTTAGAATAGCTCTTTAGTTTTTTCGAGCTTGAGACATATTGCGAGCGAGTGGAGCTAACTATCTCTTCGTAATATTGTATGTTAGTGATTAATAAAATTTTTAGTGAACCCCTCCCTTCCCCTCCCCAAAAAACTATTCATTTTAGATCATCCCTCAATTATTTATCCTAATAAAGATTGTGAAGATTGTAACAATTTTCTCTATAGTAATAGCCTTGGATACTCGCCACAAGGAAAGAAAAAGGCCAGACATAGGGCAATCATATCGACAAAAACATACCCCAGCATAGTCCCACTTTGACAGGTATAGAAAACCTTACCCCCGCCTTTGTAGGAAAAGAGATTATTTTTAATAGGCTCAAATGCCGCAGAGTCAATCATAGAGAAACTAAAAATGGTCAACTTCCCTATGAGCAGTGCTATGTATACCAACAACCACATACCTGAGGTGCAAGGACATCATTTGCTAGATTTATTTTTGTGAAGGGTTGGGAATTCTTGGAAACAAATGACAAAACTATTGAAAAGTAATTTAGGTACTAGAGAAACAACAGATAATCTGTCTTTATCATCGAAAGGATGTTTGGCTTTCTGAACATAAATATGACCTCTAAGTTTCCCTATGAAGATACACTATCGAGTTACACCACAAAAATATATATAACAAAAAGGAGGCAATGTTTACTGATGAAGTAACCAAGACAGAGTCACATAATGCGAAAACTGTGCTAATTTTTCAGAAGCGAAAGCGTGTAGAAAAGAAATTTTAGTATAAAGCAGTAGACAAGAAAAAAGCAATAGTAGAACTCAAAACATTTTCATAAGAAAAAAAGAAATTCCAAAACTTTAATGAATTTCAAACTCAATGCGCAAGAAGTACCCAGTTTAGAAAATTCAAAAATTTGAGGATCAGATACTCATTTTTGCTCGAACAAGGATAAGGCAAGAGTAGAACTAAAACAACTTAGAAGCCAAGTAACATAGCTAATAAATTCTATAAAACCAGGTATTCAAGAACAATAATTTATCAACTAGTAGAACTCAAAATAGCTCAAAACCTAAGTAACATAACCCCGTGTACTTATATCGTATCCATTATCAACTACAACAACAACATACACCGTGTAATCAAGGACGATAATTTATCAAATAAAATTCAAACCAGCTCAAAAGAACAAAATTCAAGCATAGATGTTAATAATTTAAGCTAATGTTACCAGTCTTCGTCGGTTGGTAGCGAAACTCATCGAACCTCTAGTGTGCAACGAGCCACCTGATGATAGGCGATATTACGTGCCTATATCAATATATTTTGCCCATATTTGTGCCATGTTTTGAGAACAAATTATATATTTCATGCACTTTTAGTCCTTTTTCCTGTAAGTGAGCTAACTAACATGATTAGCAAAGTTTCAGGTATAATTGATGCAGAAATCAGCATTTTATGGCTTACTTGACGCCAAAGAAAGCTCACGAAGGAAGGAAAGGGAACTTCGACGCCTAAAGGACCAAAAGTGATGCATGGGAAATCTGTCCCGGGCTAAAACAGCATTTCTGAAGACTTTGGGAACTTGCAGCAACTTATTTGGATTAGGATAATAATACATTAACCTAGTACAATTGGGTTAAGTATTTCATTAGTTTATTTGGATTTGGATAATGTTACATTAACCTAGTACAATTGGGTTAAGTATTTCATTAGCTTAGTAGGATTTGGTTAAGTATTTCATTAGCTTAGTAGGAATAGGATATGGGTATTATAAATACCCTATCATGCTAGAGATTTTTATTCATTCCTCCCTGAGTGGAGAGAAACAATCCTCCCTTAGTGGAGAGATACATTCTACTTCTCAATTACAACTCTTCTAATCTTCCCATTAATTCTATTTTTCTTCTTCTATTCATCTATTCAATTCTTAATTTCCGCAACAAGAGAAACGTTACTTTGCTAAGGAATTCACGCCTCACGCCTACCACTTGTGCTACACGAAAATCATCAATCTTGTGGTATAATAAAAACAATGCAAATTGTGATTTCCTTCGCATTCATGGGTAAGTAAACTTCTCTGTTGGGGTTATGGAAGCCGTATGAGATACTATCTATTGCTGTGAGTTTATGAGTTCGTGACACGTATGCTGCTTATATCATTATTCTCTTCATCTTAATGCAAATTCTTGTGGCTGCAGACGCATAGAATAACGCCAGTATAACATTTAACTTGTTCGAAAGAAAGGTTATCTGTCTGGAAAAGAGATAATGTCAAGGTAGTAGGACACCCTTTCCTATTAAAAAGCTAGTGCCGTAACTGGACTAACCTCTTGGAGAATTCGTACCGTTAGACACTCTTTAAGCTCGAAAGAGTTAAAGTGAAATAATCCTCGAATAGGTCGAAAGACGCCTGGATTTACCATCGAATACAATTCTCTATAAGCACATGCATGTCACAATTCTACACACTCATAGCCAATAGAGACGTATAACTCAGAAGGTGGACATAACCCCAACGCCTCAATTCTCATTGTTTACAACTTACGTAACATTCTTCCTCTTTTTACTTTGCTGTTTTCAGTTTTTACTTTATTGTTTTGGTTACACATTACAATCCCCCTTCTTACGAGACTTGCACTAAAAGTCTAGTAATCGTTGCCTACTTGTTGACCAAGCTATTCTCTGTGGGATCGATACCCAACCCAGGTTGGGTTCTATATTTGCTAACGACCACTTTACACTCCTACGAGAGCTGTAGATTGAGCGTTATCACCACCCATTTCAGAGGCTCTATTTGTATTTGCTCATTTCCTCCTCGCCTTATATTCAGGAGTATCCCATTTTTCCAAGAACTTGCCCCACACATCATCTGTCAGCCAACCAGGATTTTTCAAGTTCTGTCGGGCCTCATACAAGTGTTCTTTGATCCGTAGAGCTGCTTTCAACTTGAAAATGACTTGTATTTTATTTTCATGTCAAAGAGTTCCATGCACACTGCAAAATATTTTAATATAAATTCATGAAATGAGTTAATGGATACAAAGGTAAATTCACCATTGATAGCATACTGAAATGGTAAATTCTTTGAATTTAATTATATTGTAAACTGTTTCCACATAAGAATTCTGATGTCGATTCGAATCTCGTTCCAACTACCCCATGGCTCCGTGTAAAATAGTTTAATTGCTTCTATAACCATATGCCCGGCGGCATATGCGGGAATAAACCTGTAATAAAATTATATTAAATTATCTTAGCTTTTGAAAATTTTAAAAATTAAGAAAAAACATAAGGGTTACTTACCCATTACTATCAGGGATGATAATTAGCCTCCCATTGTTGTCATATTCTACTACCTCTTTAAATTTTAGATTTCGAGAAGTAGCTGCTGTAGCATTAGACATTGTAGCACTATCAATGGATGACGATGTTGATGTGCTAGGACCTCCAATTCTCAATCCAGAAAAGGTAGGTGTGGATGATGTCGAAAGTACAAATGAAGAGCTACTATGCAGATTATTATGAGAAGAAGAGGTGTGGAACTGATCAGATAGTGGGGGCATGAAAAATACATTTGATAGTAAAATAGTTGACCTTGGAGGAGGAAGAACATTTGTAGCAGTTGGTTGAAAAGTTGTGGTAACAGGTGTTGGTGGTGGTGGTGGTGTTTATTGACCTGCAGGAAGATTATCAGGTCCTTTCTTACCTCTCTTATACTGTCCATTATCCTGACCTTTTGATGCCATTGATTTTCTTTATTAACCACTTGAAAAACAAAAGAACAACCAAATTAAACAAAATAGACAACACACCTATATTATAGAATAAGAAACTTACTTAAATTACTGCACTTAATAAGAACATTGAATTGCCAGAAAACAGGAACCTTTGACCTCTAAAAGCCAACAACTAATGTCCAATTACAATCTATTAAAACAAAACTTGAAGCTCTAACTGACGTAATGTTAGGTAAATCCACCAAATGCACAGAATATGCTCTAATTAAGTGGGATTGTAGTGTCTAAATGCAAACAAAATTAGAAATGGATTGCCTACCAAGCAACTAACAAAAAGTTTAGTAAATTCTCATAAATGATTAAAGATTTAACGCTTTGAGAGAATTAAAGAATAATAGCAAAATTTAAATATGAAAAGAAGAGGATTACCCGCCAGCAGAACAAAGGCCAAGCACAAGGAGAACCTCTAATGTGGTTAGAAGAATAGATGTCAAAAGTGACGCTGATAAACCAATTGCTCCAAGACCATCGAAAGTACCCAAGGACTGAAAAATGAATGAGCTATCCTCAGAAATTTGTTTTACGCTAATCATATTTTAAATAGCATATATATGCTAATCATATTTTAAATAGCATATATATGCTAATCATATTTTAAATAGCATATATATGCTAATCATATTTTAAATAGCATATGTATGCTTCAAAAATATGCTTCAAACCAGACAACACACATATACTATAGAAATTTACCACTGCTATTTAATCAAACAATCAAAAATGTTCTTACTGGCACTACAAATGTTAACAAAAAAAGACACTATATTGTCAAGTAAAATAGCAAAAAGCAGCAGCTAAAATACAATTCAAGACCCTGTTACTACACATTACTACTATTAATAACAACTCAATCCTCATCGCTTGTTTCATAGTCATTTATTAATTCTTCTTCATCACTTATTTTATTTTCATCAAGTAAATCTTCCTCGCTTGTTTCATTTTCATCAAGTGACGCTTCCTCGCTTATTTCATTTTTATCAGTTAGATCTTCTTTGATGTTTGCCTCGAACTTTCCTTCTCCATAATCATTAACATTGAATCTAAGTTCAAAAGGATCAAATTCTTCATATAGGCCTTCGCTATGCGGCAACTTACCTGTTAATTTATCATCCATCCTTTTTTCAACACTTAAAATGTCATTCTGATACGCTACATCCAATGCATCCTCTACTTCAACTCTACCGACGGGCTTTGTTTTTATAACTACCCGCTATGCAAATTTATTCTTACACAAAGGATAAGGAGCGTAATACACTTGTTTCACATTTTGTGCAATGACAAATGGATCATAGAGTCCATACTCCCTTGATCGCTTAATTTCAACTATTTTGTACTGAGGGTGCACCTTTGTACCTTAGGCATAGGATCGTACCACTTACACCAAAAGAGTACCAACTTTTTCTTTGGCCAACCAACGTAATAATCGAGTTCTAAAATCTCTTGACATACACCATAATAATCAACACCACCATCACCTTTCACCCACACTCCACTATTATTAGTTTTCTTGCCCTTAGAGAACTCTTCTATATGAAATTTGTACCTATTGACAGAGTACCTAGAATTTCTTTTACTTTAGCACAAGGTCCCCAAGCTATATCACATAAAAATTGACTATTTGGGTCAAAAGTTTCTGGATTATGAACCTATAAAAAGTTCAAGAAAAGTTAGAATTTAAATATACATAAAACTAAAAAAAAGTGTAAACAGTGTTAAATATTAAAGTTACACTTACATATTCTCTAAACCACACTGAAACATAGGATAAACAGCAGCATCCTCGTTTAAATCCACAAAGTAGTTGTCTAATAAAGTCACGACCTTCATTAGTTAAAGCTTAGATAGTCCTTGAATGATTGTCGTTAATATAAATATAGTAACCTATAAAAAGGTAGGACCTCGGGACAATTTAATAATACATGTGTTGTAGCTGACTTAAGCTCCACCTCATTCAAATATCGAAGTGGACCAACTTTTGGACTTTCTTTACCTGGTTGATTGAATATTGAAAATGGTGGTACTGAAGGATCTGTATTGTATCCATCATCATCCCTATCAATTCGATTTCTCAGACATGGTACATCATGTTCAAAATAATATGAACAAAAATAAGAGGTCTATTAAACCAAATAAGCCTCATATATTGATCCCTCAATTTGAGATTTATTTTTTGTTGTCCGCTTATATTTGCCAATGGTCCTGCATAGTATGATCTTTTAGATGAAATAATGTTCAATTAAAACACATGAAGGTAAATGTTAAAAGTCATACCTCTCAAAGGGATACATCCATCTACACTGAACAGGCGCTCCAAGTCGTGCCTCTCACACAAGGTGAATTGGAAGATGCTCCATAACATAAAAAAAATAGGAGAAATTTTTTTTGCCAACTTTTTTAAGGTTAAGTGAATGTTGATATCCATCAAAGATAGGTTCTCCTCCCTTAATGTGTTAGAACGTAAGTCTTTGAAAAATAAGCTTATATCTGTTATGGGCTTCCAGATTCTATCGGGCAATGCACAAAATGCAATAGACATCAATGAATCAATGAAAATATGACAGTCATGGCTTTTCGTACAGGTCAACTTTCCTTCCTTCATGTCAACAAACCTATACAAATTTGACGCATATTTATTTGGCATTCTTAAATTATTAAGCCAATCACAAATCACTCTTCTATAATCCCAAGTGAATTTGTAACTAGCCTTGGGATTCTAAATTTTATTGTTTAAGTATGTCAGGTACAACTTACTGCGCCAACAATACTCCTTTAAGTCCAACCTGGCCTTCAAGTTATCTTTTATTTTGTTACTTACATCCATCACAGTATTAAACAAGTTATCAAAGAAGTTTTTCTCAATATGCATGGCATCCAGATTATGAGGTAGAAGATTATCTTTCTAGTAATCTAACTCCCAAAATATGCTTCGTTTAGTCCAGTTATGTAAAGCACCATAACCAAGTATCCTGGATGATGGAGAATCTGTTACCTTAGGCAGATTCCTCACTCTATCCTAAATTTTTTCTCACAACAAAATTGGCTGTGGCTCCTCAAAATCAGAATTATTCTTCATAAAATCACTCGTATTTCTCCTAAACTCATGTTGCATTGGCAAGAATCGACGGTGATAGTCAAACTATGAGTTTTTACCTCCATGTTTCAAAGTCAATGCTTTTGTGTCTTCCATACAATAAGGGCAAGCTAACTTGCCTGCAGTCGACCACCCAGGCATCATTCCATAAGCAGGAAAGTTATTTATAGTCCACATCAAAGCAGCACACAATCTAAAATTCTATTTTATTGATACATCATATGCTTCCACACCTTCATGCCACAATAAGTTCAAATTATCAATCAATGGTTGCAGGTATACATCAATCAAAACTTTTGGATTACGAGGACTTAGAATAATGCAAGTTAGAAATATATACTAACTTGTCATATGCAATTTAGGTGGGAGATTCTAAGGAGTCACAAACACTAGCCAACATGAATATGGTGTAGCTGAAACAGAAAATGAAGTGAATCCATCAGTAGATAATCCCAACCTAATTTTTCTTGGTTCACTAGTAAAATACGGATACACACTATCAAAATGTTTCCATGTTTCTCCATCTGACGGATGACATAAAACACAAGGTGGTATTTTATTTTCATAGTGCCATCTCATATGAGGGGCAGAGCACATTGATGCATACAAACTCTTTAACTGTGGTATAAGGGGTAAGTAATGAATCAACTTCATAGGAACCTTCTTCCCTTTGGCATGTGTGACTTTCTTATAACAAGGCTGATTACAAAATCTGCATCTTTCTTATAGAATAACATGCAACCTTTCTCGCAACATTGAATCCTCTCTGATGAAAGTCCTAATTTAGAAACCAACTTCTTTGTTGGGTAGAAATATTTGGGTAATTCAAGTTTATTTGGGTTAAGTTCATTCATAAGTCTAATGATAAAATTCATGCCCTCTTGAGAAATAGAATAATGTGACTTAATACTTAGTAACCGAATGGCAACATATAACTTAGAATGCATTGATCCTTCATACAATGGATAACTATCTTTCTTTAACTATTCATAAAAGTGCTTAACCTCATCATTTGGTTCATTTTAAGCCCCTGAGTGTGTACCAAAATCATCCCTGACCATCTCACTATATCGTGGACTTTCAACATTATTCTCTCTTGTTGGACTTTCAACATAATTCTGAAAAGAAAAATTATTAGCAACACTACTCTCTCCATGAGCTGTTCACACAGTATAATTCAACATAAAACCCTTCTTATAAAGATGTAATGTAACAATATTTGGACTCAACAACTTGAAACACTTGCATTTCCAACAAGGACACCTAATTATCCCTTCAGTAAGAAAATCATGAAGTGTCATTGCTTTAGCAATAAATCCAGCTACCCCATCTTTATATTCCTCCCTCAACCCCACACAGTTAAGATAAGTTCTATTATACATCCATGTACGATCTTTATTTTCCATTTACACAAGAACGACAATAATAACAATAAAGAAGAGAAACAAAAACAAGAGAACCAAAACTATAATAGAAGAAAAAACACCAATAGTAGTTTTTATACATTTCAGGGCTTTTTTCTATCTGCTTCCAGAACATTTCTTTTTTCAAATAAAAACTGGTCTTTTTTTAAAATAAAACTAAAACCAGAAAGTGCCCATATGTTATAATCTAGATTATGATGAACTAGGATTCTTTCTAGATCCAGAAATCTTTCAATGTTATACCAGTCACGAGGAATAAATGGATATGCAATAGCAAAATCTAGTAGCAAGATTCAATGTCGCAAAACTCATATGAAATTTCTTCTTCAGAAACAGTCAAAATTCTTGTCCACTCAAAAACATTTCTAACAGTTTGTAAGAAATATAATAAAATTCGACTATGCATCCATAAATATAACTACCAGGAAATGCAAAGAATTAAGTTCCATACCTCAGCAGTTGTACCGGTGGTTGCAAGGTTTACCTTTCCACTACTTGGATCATTGTAAACTCGAATCTGTAATAAATTTTTACCAGAAATCCCACTCAATACTCAAAGATAAACAAATTCTAGGGAAAAAAAGAACATCTCATCATTTAGATGAATATTATATGCAATAAAACCAGGGCTTTCTCTGTAAGTTCCCTTATCTCTTATGAACAAGTTAAACAAAAAACTATCATGAGTGGTAACAGTAGTAAGACGAGTTCCTTGTTTTTAATTCTGTCTTATTTTAATTTTTTTCTACGCTCATCCATTTTCTTCATCTCATCATTTAGCTGAAAGAACATCAAAAGAAAAAATTGAACACAATGAACAAATTTTAAAGTTAAGACGCCCAACTTCACACAAGAAAATACATAGAGAATTTCATATAGTTGTAATGGTAAGAAAGTCCCGTTAGGATTATTACCAGAGAGTTAGAGAAAGAGGTGGTGGGGTGAAGATAGAATTATTCCCAGATTTCAAAATATTTTGGCAAACAAAACTAAACAAAAATTGTTGAAGAATGTAAAAGCACGTTAGGATTTTTCATGCTCGAAACAAGCCAAAAATATGGAACTAAAATTTTTACCAATTTTGAGAATGAACTTCACAATTTCCACTTCAATGAACTAGATGAATAGTTGATCCTTCACCACACAACCTTCTACTTTGCTACAACAAAAAATGCAAAAATGTGAAAAACAGTTCAGCAAAAAACAGAGATGGTATGAAGAACACATAAAAAAATAATTATCCGGGGGGCACTAAGAAGACCCCCCCCCCCCCCTTCCCCAAAACATACAAAGATTTACACAAACTCATTGAAATTTTTGAAAAAACAACTATAACAAAAAATATTGTATCCTAAAAGCGAGGTCTGGGGAGGGTAGAGTGTAGCCAGACCTTATCCCTATCTTGAGGAGGTGAGAGGCAGAGAGGTTGTTTAAGGTGTCGCATCCTATTTTGAAACAGTCGAAATAGCACACAACGTGTGGTGGCGTGTCGTGACTCTTGAGATTTGAAAATTGTTTTTTAGAGTCGCCACCTAACTTTTAGGAAAATTTGGAAATACCATTTCTTATGTAGAAAACTCTATTTTGGTCTTATTGAAAACATTTTGAGATTCTGAGTAAGGGTTTTGGTTACTCGAGGGGAAAGTGTTAGGCACCCCAATAGAGGCTATCCGAAGATAGTCCTTACGCTCAGTTTAGGAAAATTACTGCTTCGTTATTTGCAAATGTGTTGAAATTTTTTTTTTCCTATATTTTCTCATTATTATTTATAGTAAAATCTAAGATATAGTAAACAAGACGCTACCATGTACAACGAGGTAATATAGTTATTGCAAAATATGAGTATTATTTTTTTATACGAAAAGGGTAGTAATGTAGTTTACACATATTGGAAAGTGCAAAAAAATTTAAAATGTGCAAAGTTCGAGTATATTACAAATATACAAACAAATATATATATTTTTTTCATGACGTAAAAAAATTATTTGAGAAATGTATATTTAAAAGTATGTGAAGAAATATATGAGACTACGAATAGGTTGGAAAAAATAATAATAATAATAATAATAATAATAATAATAATAATAATAATAATAATAATAATAATAATAATAACAATAATAACAGTGTTAATAATTATAATGCACAGTATGTGAAGTTGTTTAAACCATAATAACAGTAATGATAATAATAATGAAAACGATAAATTAAAATAGTAACGATAATTACAATATATAAATAATAATGACAATAATAGTAATATTGACAATAATAATGATCAATAATAATAAAAATAAATATAATAGTAGTATATAAAAAATATATACCTCGTATGTGGTAGCGGGTGAATACATACCTCGCATTTCTAATCTCTTTGCAAATCTGAAAACCCGAATAAACATTAAAGACACAAAATATGACTTGAAACATTAGGATTATTTGTTGAAAATGAGTTAAAATTGGTGGGCGAACTCTTTTGAGAAATTTGAAATTTTTAGCAACTTATTTTTTGACTAAGTTGACACTAAAATTTCATTTTTTTTATATTTTGTTATATTTTTTAAAGAAAAATACGGAGGTTGCTATGCTAACCTTACTCAAAATATTGGCAGTGAGTTTTCAAAAGAGTTGGCTGATTATGACAAAAAAGATTTTTTCCTTGGTGATAGTCACGTGTTATTTGCGAAAGTCAAAATGTTAAAACTACTTTTAAAGGATTGACAAATAACAAGACAACATAAATTTAATAATTAAGTAAAGTTATCTAAAGAAAGAGATTCAATAACAAGAGTTAGTATCATTCTAAAACTCAACATGACAAGTACAAATTAAATTTAAAGAAGATAAGAGATACTAGACTCCATTTAGGAGCTTAGGCTTCTAATTTGTGACTCCGAGGCTCTGGTGATCCTAGTAGCGATTGACCCAATATCTTGGGTCAAAATGAGTTCCGTTGTGGAACTCCAACTCCTGAGTGTACATGTGAAATAAGGAAAGAAAATAAAATTAGAGAGGGCATGTAACTTCATAATTAGAAAGAATGGTATTCAGTGAACACAATAAACTCAACATGAAAATACATCAAAATGAATATCTTGCATTTAGCCTTTATTCGTATGCAGATGAAAATCATATTCTACACAAAAGACTATTCTCAAATAGAATATTACTATTCGGCAAATAGATATTCCTCATCTCCTTTTAAACTCAGGGGAGTAATAAGCTTGAATCAAATTGTCCTAGACGATAATTCGACAGAATATTAGCGCAAGACTTCAAGTAAATTCAATTGAAAAGAATTAAAAGTTGTTAGGTATAGTCTCTTCATCATGTTAGCGAGAATCAACACAATGTAATTTGAATATATTTTCATGTATTAGCAAATCCTAGCAAACATATACTATATGACTGACGACTTAGATACCAAAATCTTCTAAAATTATTATTATTATTAATATGCAGATTCACAATTTTTATTCACACATCATGGAAGATTGATAGATAGATAAAAGAAATGAGATGCAAGACTCATTTTAAGATTACTACACCAAAAACTCAAAGAATTAGAAAAGACAAAGAAATAATAACGTTGTGAAAAGAGAGATGACACAAATACATGAAAGAAATATGATTTGGAACCTGCGGTGTATTATACACTAAAACAGGGCGTAGAAGCTCCCTTTAATACTGGGCACATCCCAAACAATAGTAGGCGACAATTTTCAACCAAGTATAGTAAAAAGCGCATCTATTCTTAAAAGAAAAGATCAATAATCAAACCAAGAATCACAGAGGGGAAATAGGAGCTCGGATCGTTGCCGAGACAACCAAACCAACCACTCCCCTCAAACTTTACTACTTGCAAACGGAAGTACCAGTGAACTAAACATGGGAAAGAAATCATGTGAACTAAACATGGGAAAGAAATCATTCTTTTTTTATATAGCCGAATCTCATAATTTTAGCACTTGAGTTTACATGGGTTGCCAGCACAAAACACATACAGTCACATATTAGCCGAGATTTTCTTTTTTAGAATTCCCTGTTTGTCTAAATATGAAGTAAAATATGACGAAAGAGGATAAAATTCCATCAATATACACAAAGCTTTAAAACGAAAACAATTCTCAGTTCTAATTTTTTTTTTAAAGAAGTAAAACAAAGTCAATCAATTTTCATAAACCTACACCTACACATTGCTACTGTTACCCTACTAGATCAAAGAAATTTGTAAGTCTTGTTCAAGTGGCACCTCCCGACTCATACGGACTAACACGAACACATTTAATATATGTTCAAGAACATGACAAGTAGAAACATAGAATGGAAATGTTTGCATTACTAGGACACTAATGAGTGACTTCTACGTTCATATGAGATAAGAGGAGGAACACATCTTTCCCAAAATATTTCTTATGACTACACACAAAGTGCACACATAGGAACGAGAATGGGCAATTTTGAAGACTTTGGATTTAAACAAATATCGAATTTGAACATCCTATATTCTTAAATATGTAATTCTTAAGCCAAATATATGAAAACATAGAGAATCACCCTTTTTCAACAACCGACAACACAACACACCATCAACAAAAGTTTTTAATCTTTGTTTCCAAAGAACCAGACTCCCGACGACATTCTCATGCCTTTTTTAAAAAAAAAATCAATATCATTCTTTTTGACTCCTAACACGACTTCAACTTACTTAAACACAATCATGAGAAAAGGATTTGGTCGAGAGTAGCATGTTTATTTTCAAAAGAGGACTCGCTTTGGTCAAAATAGAACAATAAACAACCCCGGGCAAATTCAGATGTAAAGTAAATAAAGTTGAAATGGGCTATTAAACTTTGTCATGACCCAAATTCGAAGCAGGGAACACCAACACTAATATGGCTTTGAATCCAAAATAATACAGTCAAGTATTTATTGACCAAACACCGTAACTTTTGAAATTCAAATCTAGATTCATTCAACAAGAGACAACTTAATTGTAACAACCCGGGACTATCTCTTAGTAGTCACACGGTGCTTACGACTCTGAAGGACCACAAGCTCACCCATGAATGATATCTGTTGTGAGCACTGAATAATAATACTGTAATTAATATGGAAAATGGGTTGAAATGCCATAAGGTTCAAAATATCTGAACTACTAATAAAATATAACATCTGTAAAACTGAATACTGTTTGAAAATCTAGTTTGAAAAGCCTTTAACTGAATCTATCTGAAAGTAGAGTTGATGGGACAATCCCTCAACTAACTCCATCTACTGAACTACTACATCTACTGAAAATATAAAATAATAGAATATACTTGAATGATGAGGACTCACTGCTAAATGTACTACTGCTGGCTAAATCTGAATCTACTATGCGTGGTCGGGAACCTGAGCGTCCGAACCTATGATATGAAATATCATAGCGCAAGAAAGTATACGTCAGTATGTGGGAATATACTGGTATGCTAGATAAGGTAAGGCTGAATGCAAAGGTTCATATGCATGAATAATAACTGACTAAATGATATAGAATAACTAAGCATGAAAGTATATGGATAATCTGAACTACGACAAATACTAAGTATGCAATACTGTGCGTTTATATAATATTGTAACTGAGCTTTTCTGAAGCTAAGTACTAACTTCTAATAACTGAGTAACTGATATCTGAGTTACTGATAACTGAATTACTGGTTCTGAGTTGACTGTGTCTGACAATCTTGATTCTGTAGAACTGAACTGAGTTTCATACTGAAGACCAAAACTGAAACTGCACTTGTGAGAGGTAATCATCTAACCGATATGCCCCAAATTTGAATTGATAGGGGTCCAACTTATAACCCCAGTTAGAAGGGTGCTAATACCGTGCCACGGGTACTAACACTAGAAAACTAGGATGCCAAGCCTAACTGACGGGTGACACCTGGGCGGAGCCAAGCCTAATCTAATGGGTGACCCCTAGGAGGTAGTCAAGCCTAGTCTGATGGGTGACTTATCATCTTGCGTTGGCTACGCAGTTTTGGAGTACAGGGATTGCTACTAACGACTCTGTCTATCTGATGGGGAAACTATCATCCCTGCACTTGCTCAGTACTAAATCCTACACCCAACTGAAAGATACTAAACTGAGTATACTGAACGGGACTGCATTGAGACTGAGTTTACTGAGTTTTCTTGAGTTTTGTAACTGATTGAGTTCTGTAACTGACTGAGAGTACTACTAGTCATAACATGACTGATACTAGTTTGGTACTGACACTGGCTCTAGGTAAACAACTAAATTGTCAGGTATTAAATACCCCCAGGACTTGATAGCATGAGAAATAAAGGAAAACGTAGCCTTTATTAACTCAACAATGTTCACATGATCATAATTCATTCATAGAGACATTTCATCATTCACTTGTAATACATTAACTTGTACAGAAATGGGATCACATAATATTATGTCATGCCTTCACTGGTCAATTCACATAAGCATTTTATCAAACACTTGTAGGGAATAAGCTTGTACATGATTAATATCTCATAATAACATCTCATGATTCCTCTATCTACTTCACATAGGCATTTTAGAAAATACTTGGGGAGCATGAGTATTTTACATGATAATGGTCATCACATAAAGATCATGAATACAATACTTAATTTCAAATTCAAGAGTCTAGCATGTAATTCATATAAATCCCCCTAAATGATATTCTATTTCTTATGAATCTTATCATAATCATGGATTACAAACCAAATTAACATCATAGATGCATTAATCACTTTATACGTTCAAGGGTTTATCAAGATAATCATCTATTCACCACACATGTTATTTAATTTCATGAAACTTGTATTTAAATCATGGATTGGAACTCAACTAATATCATAAACATGAATTCAATCTAAATCAAACATGAAAATCATAAATCTGAGATCTAGTAGGTTTAAAAGGGGATTCTTGGACTCTATGGGTGAAAGGAACCCATAGATGAACATATAACATACCTTAATTTGTGAGATTCTTGAAGTTCTTGAAGGATTTCTTGGGCATGACCTTGATTTCTTGAACTAGGATTTCTGCTTCTTGAGAGAGAATGATTTTGTTCTTGAGAGAAAGTGAGGAAAAATGACATAATAGGGTATTTAGGGCATAATTTCGTGTTTAGAGGTTGATCTGGGTCATGGAAAAAGACCCTATTGCCCCTAAAAAGTTTTAAATTTTCGTTACTAAAAACCTAATTTGGGGACCTGGCGCGACACAGCGCTATCACTCTGTGTCACTGGAAACTGACGATTGGAAACTGGACTGATGGTGCGACATGGCGCCATTGTGGTGCCTTACTGATTGCAAATTTTTCCCTTTGGCGCGATGCGCCATGATCACGGAGTCACACTGGAAAGTAAAAATTGGGAAAAAGGCTAGTAGCGTGACGCGATGGTATCACGTTGTCTCACTGGAAAATGACAAATGTCATTTGGACTACCTCCGCGACGCACTAGAGTACCAGGTGGTACACTGTCTTACCAAAATATCTCTAACTCTTCGCCTGGGTGTCTAAAAAATCCACATGTATAAAAGTGTATTCATCTTTAAAGCAAGTCTTTCAGAATTTTGGGCAAATTTAAGCTAGGTAAAAGTACGGGGTGTTACATTAACTAATGTAAATTTAAACCATATCATACTTACGTAATTGATTAGCAAATAAATAATATAAAATCAACTTGAAACCACAACGAGGTTACATATTCACATATTTTAACGCGGGACACCAGTAGCCAGGATAATTCTCAACGAAACTAAAGGCCTCAAACTCAAAGAAAGGAGTACCAATACTGATATAAACTTGACTCCAAAACAAACAACATGTTCACATTTTACACTCAAATTGCTATAACTCCTCGAAACCAAAATTATATTCATCAGCAGAACAACGTAATCTCAGCCACAGTGAAAACAAAATCATATTTTCATAGAACTAGAAAAAAATCAAAGGTAATAATTCGCACCTTTTTCGATGCAGCAAAATCGGGGCTTCAACGTCAAGTTCTTGGCGACTATAAACTCAGCTATGGGACTTCAAACTTGGACCAAAGAAAAGAAAACAACAATTTTGAGACTTTTTGGGAGAATTTCTTACTTCGTGAACTCAATTTCTCTCCGTTTTCCTATTGTTTTTTCACTCTTCTTCAAACTCTCTTTTTCTCTCTTAATTTTTTCTTTCTCCTCGATACCTAAAAATTTGCCTCTACAAACTTTTTCGTTCGGCTATTTATAGGCTAAAATCCAGACTTCAAAGTCCGAATTTGAATCAAATTTAAGAAAACATGGGGGAAATTCAAAATTTGAACCCTCCAAACTTCTGAAAAGCGTCCAACTTGGAATCCATCAATGGCGGATTTGACCACATCTTGACTTTTTTGCACTAAAATAGTGCCCGATTTTGCAGTAACAGTGGATTCGGCAGATTTTCTGGGTTTGGGAGATAAGTTGTGCAAAGAGTAAGTGGAGTTTGTTAGCTAGGGTTTAGCCTTTAGGTGGTGGAGAAAGTAGAAGGGAGAAAAGAGAAGGAGAGGAGAAGGTCGATGGTATGGTTGTCTTTCTAGGGAAAGCTAATTGACACTATACACTGTGTTCTTTGGAAAAATAACACGCGTGATTGGATTTTGGGGAAAAGGAAAGTTCTATTTTTAATTTTGAGTTTTTGACTAATTCTGATCCTTCCGATCTTTTGATCAGACGATTAAAAAACAAGTGTTCTAAAATATAATAATAATAATAATAAATAATATATATATATATGTGTGTGTGCGTGTGTTTATATATATGGACAGATATAAAAAAAAGTTGATTTTAAAAGAAGCTATTTTTTATCCGTTTGATCTTTGTTCGGATGATTTAAATTAAATAATAATAATAATAATAAGAAAAATAATAAGAATAATAATAATTAAATATATAGGGTATATATGTAAATATAAATTATAAGGTTGAAAATTTTGAATCTCTGGATTTAAAAAAAAATATAAATTGACGGGCTAGATTAATTTGTGTTAGTCGGGGTGATTTCGGACTGATTTTGATCTGTCCGATCTTTTGATCGGATGATCCTAAAAAGATTACTCTTGAAAATAATAGTAAAAATAAAAAAAGGAAAATGTATGTATATACGGATAAATATATGAAAAGTCAATTTTAAAATGACTATTTTATCTATTCAATATTTGATCGAATGGTTCGAATTTAATTTAAAGAGAAGAGAAAAGGGAGAAAAATAAATATATAATTAAATAAAAAAAATTATGTATACCTACATATATATAAAAATAACTGAAAATTTTGGGATCATTTAAAATAAATTGATAGATCAGGTTAAATTGTATTTGTTGAGGTGGAATGGAAAAGCGGACATAGGAATTATAATGAGTTTCAGGCCAATTTTCAGGCTCTTGGATGAAACTTATAGAATAAGGGTTGTGTTCGGATGAAATAAAAATTGAAGTTGGATTATTGTTGCCCCGAATACTCTTTTTCTGCTGAAATTAATTTTATTGATGCTTCCTGTTATCCTAAAATTTTAACATATATAAATTACAGACATAATTTGTACAAGCGTTCAATTTAGTATCATTTGCGATTTAATACATACATATATATGTTTGTAAAAATAAGAATACAATAAAATATATGTAAAAACAAGAATATAATAAAATAAAAATATTTATTTTATATAAAAAAACATGCATATATATATGGTCACAATATCGCCCTAAAGAAAATAAATAAAAAATAGAAAGAATGCGAATGAGATTACCAAAAGATATTTTTGTGATTTTGATATTAAAATATTTAATTATATTTAATTAAAATATTTTATATTATGATAAAAAATGAATTCCCTTTTATTTTAAAAATTTATAGAAATAGAAAAAAATATGAATCTTATTTCTTATTTAATTTTTAAAAATTAGTTAGGGCCAAGAACATCGATAAAATTAATTAGAGGGAAAGAGCGAGACAAAATTGAGTGTCAAAAGTTGCCCCTGAGTAACTGAATATTTAGGTGAAAATCTTTGGGTAGTCACGTTGACGTAACCAATTTTGTCTCAGGCAAAACAAAATATTTGGAAGATTATGGTCGGGCTTCGATTTTCAAGCTGCCTACATATCTCGGGTTTCATGAGAAGTCAGGCTATTTGTAGTTCGAATCATAGCAAGATTTTGATAAATATCAAAATTTTCCCAGTGTAGAATTATGATGACACTGGGTTCCTTCGAGGATGATAACAAAGACTTCAGCACGAATAAAATGGATATGGGATTATCCCTCAATTGGGTACTTAGGATAGTTGGGAATAAGGAGACGTTGGATAGGAATATCAGCTGAGGATTTTGAGGGTAAAGGAGATTGTGGATTTTCAAAAATTACCCCAGTGTCGGATTAAGACGACACTGGGTGATGACACTAAAAATTATAAAAAATGAGAGTTTTGAGTTGAGTTTCTTCGCCGAAATCCTTGACGTAGCTAGGGATGCTTGACATTCTACTAGCTTGCCCCAGTTTGCTGCTAAAAGGGTAGTTCTACATTGTATTGCATGTTCCTACAAAATAGGTAAAAGAGGTAAAAAGTACCTATTTGTTAAAAAGTAAGTTTAAATTATAATGTAAATAGTGGAGTTCAGATATTCAAACTAGTATTGTCTCCGTTTGTGGAGGCCAATGAATGGCTGGGCAATAACTAAAATGCAAATAGCCTCCGTCGGCTGAGTAGCTGCATAAAAGTAAAAGCCTCCGTCAGTTGAGTAGTAACTGAAATGTAAATAGCCTCCATCGGCTAAAATGTAAATAGCCTCCGTCAGCTGAGTAGTTTCTGAAATGTAAATAGCCTCCATCGGCTGAAATATAAGTAGCCTTCATCGGCTGAGCAGTTACTTAAATGTAAATAGCCTTCGTCGTCTGAAATATAAATAGCCTCCGTCGGCTGAATAGTAATGAAATGTAAATAGCCTCCATTGACTGAAATGTAAATAACCTCCGTCGGCTGAGCAGCTGCTTGAAAAGTAAATACCATTCAACTGGCGAGTAGGGTTTGAAAAGTAAAGCCTCGAACGGCGGGATATTTGTCCAAAGGTAAACTGCCTTGTATTGGCAAGGCGACCTTCAATCTGAATTAGATGATGGTATTGCTGCTGGAACTTGATGTTGCTGTGATAGTGGTTTTCTTGCGCGGTTGCTATGGTGTGGGCCTCTGATTGGCAGCTTATGCTCTGTTTACTGAAATGCAATTCTCCGATATGGCGGAGTGTTGCTTTACTTATGTACATTCTTTGATTTGTGGAGGGGCATCCCCCTTGCTGGTGCACAACTCTCGATATGGCGGAGAGTTGTATTGCTCATTTGCATCCTCCTATATGGTAGAGGATCGTTTTGCTTGCTTATGTACAGTCTTCGGAATGTGGAACTCGACTTTGTTTGCTTCTATAGAATCCTTGGCTCGCAAAATCTTTAATTTGTTGAAGTCAGACGACACTCTCCAATTTTTGGAGTTATTCGGCGTAGTCAAGTGGTTGGCTCCGATTTATAGAGTTTATTGGGAGAATTAAATAGCCTAATCTTCCTATGAGGATCCTCTTTTCATCGTTTCTGACCCGGGTCTTCAAAATATATCTACAAAAGAATTCGAATAAAACTCTCAGAGCTTGCGAGGACTAGTATAAATGTATGTAAAGAGAATGAAGTAAGGGAAGAATATTTGGCTCATGTCGTGGTGGTAAGTCGCATGATGCCCCTGATTCTATTCGAAAACTTGAATTGATGTCATCTTTCAATTTTTGTTTTCCTGCGCTAAAAGAAAAATCCTTAGTTGAGAGAGGGTGTTAATTTATATCGACTTGGGGATCCTGGCTTTGTTTGCGGAATTCTCAAACACTACCTCGGTTGCTCGATCACTCCCAAATTTGGAGTCTCAGTAGGTGGGAAAGTTGGAAAGTATAGTTAAAAATACATATATGTATGTATGTTTTCACAAATATATTAAGTATATATAGTAATCCTTTATCGTTTTTAGATTATGACACGTTCAAAAATCTGTTAAGCCTCCATTTATTGATCATGACCCATGTAGTTTTATCCTTCGGGTGGATCTTCTCTGACTGTCGATGCTACGATGATTTTAGTGGCGAAATATCTTATATTCTGAGGCTATACTATGAGTAAAGGGGATTTTCTAAAGGTAAGACTGAACCTTTCAGGTTGCCTACGTATCTTTAAAATAGGAATCACGTCTGTACGTAGTTCAAAGGTGGAGAAGGAAAAAATAAAATACAGCGACCGTATCTGACTCAGACTGCCTACGTATCCAAGTAGAATTAGGTCATGGCATAGTTCAATTACAACAGGAAAAGTAAAAATACGCAGTGCAGTGACCGAGCCCGACTCAGGCTGCCTACATATCCTAAGAATATGAATCAGGTCATAACGTAGTTAGATACAAAAGATAAATTAAAAAAAGCAATGACCGAGCCTGACTCAGGCTGCCTACGTATCCAAGTGGAATCAGGTCAGGCCGTAGTTCAGTATAATGGAAAGGTAAAAATATGAAGGGGACCAAATCCATGTGGATTGCCTAAATATCCCGTCGTGGGAAGTTAGGTCAGGCATAGCTCTGAATACATGAAAGGATGATGTTTTGGATTTTTTCTAAGTGAAACTAAACCCTATGTGGGCTTCCTACGTATCCCTCCGTGGGAAGTCAAGCTACTATGTAGTTCTTTTACATTAGAGAAAATGCAAAAGTACAATAAAACCACAACTAGTCCTAATGTCTTTCAAATGTAGTACTTCTTGAAGGCATCTGAATTGATCGGCTTCGTGCTTACTGTGTTGTCCATTTCTGCAAGTATCACTGCCCCTCTTGAGAGTACTCGGTGAACTATGTAAGGACCTTGCCAATTTGGCACAAATTTCTCTTTGGCTTTATCTTGGTGAGGGAATATCTTCTTTAATACCAACTGTCCTGGTGTGAATTATCAGGCTTGACCTTTTTGTTGAACGCCTTGATCATTCTATTTTGATAGAGTTGACCATTACAGACTGCGTCCAATCTCTTTTCATCAATAAGCATCAACTGTTCGATGTTGCTAAGAATCCATTTAGCATCATCTAGACCAACTTCCTGGATGATTCTCAATGAGGATATCACTGCTTCTCAACCATAGAACAACATGTAGAGAGTTGCCCCAGTAGAAGTTCTGATCGTGGTGTGATATCGAAGTAGAGCATATGGCAGCTTCTCATGCCATTCCCTATTACCGTCCAGTATCTTCCTCAAGATCCTCTTGATATTCTTATTTGCAGCTTCAACCGCTCTATTCATTTGTGGTTGATATGCCATAGAATTTCGGTGAGAGATCTTAAATCTTTCGCAAATATCTCTCATAAGGTCGCTATTAAGTTTGGTTCCATTGTTTGTTATGATTGACTCTAGAATTCCAAACCGACAAACCAAGTTATTATGGATGAAATCTGCTACCACCTTCTTGGTTACGGCCTTATGTGTTGAGGTTTCAACCCACTTTGTGAATTAGTCGATGGCGGCCAAGATAAAACAATGTCCATTAGATGCAGGAGGCTCTATGGGCCCAATAACATCCATGCCCTAAGCGTCAAATGGCCAAGAATAACCCATCACATTGAACTTGTTTGGAGAAACACATATAAAGTCTCCATGAACTTGACATTGGTGATATTTCTGTACGTATCAGATGTTATCCCTTTCCATAGTCATCCCAAAGTATCCAGCTCTCAAATTCTTCTTAGCAAGCATGAAATCATTCGTGTGAGGTCCACAAGTTCCTGCATGTATCTCTTCTAACAATCTTATGGATTTCGAGGCATCGATGCATCATAACAATCCCAAGTATAGAGTCCTCCTATACAGGATTTCCCCATTGAGAAAAAAGTGATTGTTCATCCTTCTTAAAGTTCTCTTCTGCATACCAGTAGCGTCTTCTGGATATTCTCCTACTTCAAGTAACCTCTCGTAGTACCACGGCTTTCCATTTGGTTCTTCATCTACATGGAAATAGTATGTTTGTTGATCGTGTATCTCCACCTTGATGGGATCGATATAATTCTTATTTGGATGCTGAATCATTGAGGATAGTGTCGCCAAGGCATCGGCAAACTCAATTTTGAATTCGAGAGACATGCTTGAATTCAATTTTCGTAAACCTTTTACTCATCTCCTTAACACATTGCACATAAGGAAGGATTTTAACATTCTTGATGGTCCATTCTCCTTACACCTGATGAATCAGCAAATTTGAATCTCCGATCACTAAAAGCTCTTTGATGTCCATGTCTACTTCCATCCTAAGTCCGAGAATGCAAGCCTCATATTCTGTCATATTGTTCGTGCATGGAAACCTAATCTTCGCCTAAATTGGGTAATGTTGAAGTATTATCAAAACTAAAATGCTCCAATTCCAACTCCATACGGATCTGAGATGTCTTCTCCTGCAAACAATACCTTTTCATCTTGAAAGTAGGTATTGATCGGCATGTAATCCTAATCCACTGGATTTTCTACGAGGTGATCAGCTATAGCTTTCCCTTTGACGTCTTTTTGTGTCATGTACACAATATCAAACTCGCTTAACAAAATCTACTATTTCACCAATTTTCCAGTAGGCATTGGCTTCTAAAAGATATACTTGAGTGGATCCATTCTTGAAATCAAGTACGTGGTATATGAAGACACCGTCTCAACTTTTCTGCAACCCAATTCAATACGCAACAAGTTTGCTCCAACAACATATACCTTACTTCATACGGTGTGAACTTCTTACTTAGGTAGTAAATGGCTTGCTCCTTCCTCCCTGTATCATCATGTTGGCCTAAAACAAATCCAAATGTATTATCCATAACAGATAGATATAACAACAACGGCTTTATCGGTTCTAGTGGAACCAATACTGGTGGGTTAGAAAAATACTCCATGATTTTGTCAAAAGCCTTCTAAGATTCTTCAGTTCATCCTGTGGCGGCATCTTTCTTCAACAACTTGAATATTGGTTCACAAATTATTGTGGACTAGGCTATGAACCGATTGATGTAATTGAGTCTTCCCAAGAAACTCATTAGGTCCTTTTTGGTCTTAGAAGGTGGTAAGTCTTGGATTGACTTTATCTTTGATGGATCCAACTCTATACCTCTCTTACTAACAATGAATCCCAAAAACTTTCTGGCAGGAACTCCAAAGGTGCACTTAGCTGGATTCAACTTTAGGTCATACCTTCACAGCCTTTAAAGAACTTTCGTAAATCATCCAGGTGGTTCAAACTTCTTTTGGACTTGATAATGATGTCATCCTTGATCTCTTTTTGGATCATATCATGGAAAAGGGTAGTCATGGCTCTTATGTAAGTTGTATCGGCGTTCTTGACTCCAAACAACATTATCCTATAGCAGTACACTTCCCATGGAGTGATAAAGGTTGCAACTCATGTATTGTGCAGTTATCAATGAGAATATGAATGTTCGGGAGAGGAAAATCATCCTTTGAACTAACCTTGATGAGATCCCGATAATCAACACATATTCTTATCTTTTTGTCCTTCTTCAATACTGGAACGGTATTGGCTAGCCAGGTGGGATAAGTTATGACCCTCACAATGTTGGCTTTTATTTGCTTGGTCACTTTTTTCTTAATTGTCAAACTCAAATCGGGTTTGAATATCCTTGTCTTTTACTTCACAGGCGGACATGCGGGGTTAGTTGGTAGTCGATGCGAGACGATATCAATGCTTAAACCAGGCATGTCATCGTAAGACCAAGCAAATACATTGATGTATTGCTTGAGCAGACTAATCAATTCCTACTTCCTTTCACCCTCCAAGTGTATGCTGACTCGTGTTTACTTTGTCGTTTCTTTATTATCCAAATTGACAACTTCAGTTTCATCCATATTAGGCTTCTTCTGACTTTTGAGTTGCTCAATCTCCTATGGCAGGTTTTCAGGCATCATATTTTCATTGTACTTCTCATAATCTTGCTCATCGCTTGTATTTTGCTCAATAGATTCATTACATGTCATAATCATGGAACGAGGATATTTCCACTAAAAAGTATAAGAAGTGAGTAAAGTAAATAGATATCAAAAATAGGAAAATAAGTTTTAAAAATAAGGACTTTTATTAATAAAAGCATTGGGCTTTGGCAAGAGGCAGGTAGCAAAAAGAGCTTTAGCATGATTCAAGCCTAAATTGATCATGCAAATAAAATAATTTTTAAAAGCAACAACTATCCCACACTACCACAACTTCTGTCGGAATAGGAATGGGATAATGGTCCAATTCTGCAAGACTTCTCCAGGTTTAGCATCATGGATGGTAAGCTTCTTGAAATCTATCTCCGGTTCTCCTTTGATCATGGCCACAAATAGATTTCCTATTCCTTCTATGATATCTTCATCAACTGTTTGCCCTGAAACTGAGACTTGGGCTGGCACGAATACTGTTACTCCAAATCCTTCACTGTAGGCTCCTCCAGAAATAGGCTTATATCCAAGACCTGTAGAACCCCTCTGATACTTCAGCTGGATTGGTTCAACTATACCATCGTCTCTTGGTCCTAGACCTGTCTTGGGCTGATACCCATATTTTAGCATCTCCAATGCAACTATCTTTTCAGCACTCAACATTTTCCCTCAAACTGTTTATATCTTCTCGTCGGTCCTTGTAGCTTGCATGATCTCCAGGGTATGGAAAGTGGTTCCATCTAACTACTCGGTGATTGGGACTAAATTGACAGAATAGATGGGATGACTGAGCTATCTATGGATAGTAACTTATGTTTGACCCCACTCAAACTTCACGCATTGATGAAGAGTGGAAGGAACGGCTCTTGTCATGTGGACCCATGGCCTTCCCAGCAGTAGGTTGTAGCTAGAAGATACATTCATGACCTAAAATAGGATAGGAAATTTTGCTGGTCCTATCTATATTGTCAAGTAAATTTCTCCAATGACATTCCTTTGTGACCCATCAAAGGCTCTGACCTTCACCCGACTCTCTTTTATATCTTCTATGTTGACACCCAAATTCCTTAGAGTGGAGAACGGACAAATATTACAACCTGAACCACCATTGATTAAAAATCTATTCATAATTTTGTCATGATATCTGGCTGCAATATGGAGTGTTTTGTTATGTGTAGCCTCTTCTGACGACAGCTCATTGTCATGGAAAGAGACCTTATTTTCCTCTACCACTCGCCCGATTGTTGCAGCCAAAGTCTCGCTAGTGGTCTCTTTTGGTATGCTAACCCCATATAACACTTCCATCAAAGCATTTCTATGGGCTTTAGAACTCATAAGTAGGGACATAATAGATATGTAGGTCGGTGTCTTCTTAAGTTGTTCTTCAACCGAATAGTCCTTGGGTTGCATCTTCTTCCAAAATTCGGCAGCTTCAGCATCAGTAATATTTCTCTTTGGATTTTGATCTTTCCCAAGAACTCCTTGATTCGGTTTCTCTAACGTGTAACACCTTCCTAACCTGGTCATCCCCTGAACTGCAGTGGTATCTATTATTTTGCCCTTAGCTTTAGCTCGATAGTCCTACGGGACTGCTTTAGTGCCATAGTCGGGTCTCCCAATGGCTAATATGGATACTACAACTCTTGACAGATATGTCTGAACAGTTATAGGCATCCTCAACTGAACTGTGATAAATGACTATGATGGGGATATAGTGGCGACTTCCTCTGCATTCCATGCGGGCACAATATCTTCTTCCAAGTCACATTTTTTCTCTAGGGTAATCATATTGACTTTTCCATTTCTATGATTTGGCAAGGGGTTGTTGTTCACATTTGAAGCTATGGCGGTGAATTTGATTGTACCACTCCTTATCAGAGATTCAATTTGATTCTTCAAGTTGTAGCAGTCCTTTGTGTCATGCCCCTGGACTCCTGAGTGATAGGCGCAACGTTTGTTACCGTTAAAGTTTTGAGAGGATGGATCAGGGGCCTTTCCTTCAATTGGATGCAACAAACCTGTTGCCCTCAATATTTCAAACAGTTAGGCCAAAGGTTCAGTAATTGGCGTGTAGGTACGGGTATTTCTATCTTTAAAATTTGGGCGTGGTCTTGGAGCATAAGCCAGTCTATTTTGGTGAGGTGGAGCTTGGACAGGGACATATGGTCTTGGCAGATTTTGGTATGCTGGGGATCGAGGTGGATTGTAATGCGGTTGAGTATTGTACACTGGAACATGTACAATAATTTAGGGGCTGTTAGGGTAACGGTAGGAAGAATTTCTAGGTTGGTAGTATGGTGTGACGGCTGAGTCATCTTCCCTCTTTTTCTTATTGCCATTAATAGAACAAGTCTTTATGGCCTTACTTACAGCTTGCAGTGCAGCCATAGATTGGATCTTTCTTGACTTGATTCCTTCCTCTATCAAATCTCCCATCTTGACCAGCTCTGCAAACTTTTGGCCCATCATCAACATTATCTTATCAAAATAAACACCTTCTTGAGCTCGAATAAAATACTTAGAGAACTCTTTTTCATCTAGTAGACGATGGATCCTAGTAGCCTTGTCCCTCTAACCGCATGTATATTCTTAAAATAATTCTGATGGCTTCTTCTATATGTTGGCCAATGAGAACCTATCTGGGGCAATCTTGATTTTAAACCTAAAGAGGCTCATGAAGTCTTCAGCTATCTCTCACCAATCACGCCACTTATGGGGGTCTTGTAGAGTATACCAAGTCAAAGCCTCTCCTGACAAGCTCTGAATGAACAGCTTCATTCTTAACTTCCCATTCCTTCCCACACCAACCAACTTATCGCAATAAGCTCTCAGATGTGCATGCAAGTCACTCTTTCCATCAAACACATCAAACTTTGGTGGTTTATACCCAGCTGGTATATCGATGTCCAGATGAATGCACAAGTCGGCATAGTCCAAATTTTCAGTCCCTCTGCTGACTTACATATTTTTGAATGTCCTCTTTAGGCTTTCGAGCTGAGCCACTATCGATCCTTCTTCATATGATAGAATATCCTTCCTAATCCTACATATCGATCAACCTCATATGGATCCTTAATTGCTCCAAAAGTTGCGAACATTGGAGCTTCAGTAGCATATATTGGTGGCACAGGTATCTCATAGGTGACATGTGCCTTGGGTATATGCTGCATTTCTGGATGGACCAAAATAGTAAAGTTTTGAATAGGAAATGAATAGCCAGGTGCAGTCCCAACAATTGGTTGAATTGCAGGTGGGGCTTGAGCATGCGGTATATTTGCTTAGTTAGCAGGGGCGACCAAGGGAATCCAACATCTGGACTCTGGAATTGAGTGAGAAAGCTAGATATTGTAAGCTTGTTAGGTCCCATATTTGACGTAGCTCTTCTTTTAAGACTTAAATTTCTTGCACCATATTGGCCATTTCCTGATCGTTCTAGGTGTCTGACAGCCTCTGAGAACTCTCGGTGTCATCTACTGGGATCATCACAGCTTTGTCGGATTGATCCCTGTTAGTCATCTTTTCTTTGACCGAAATATTGTATAGGGATTCCACCAGTTTGTGTGTCGACACAAATCAACTTTCTTTTTGGGAAATTAATAAACAAAAGAAAGAAAGAAAAAAGAAAAGAGAAACCGTGTTAGTGTGGGAAATAATAAAAACGTAACAAGTAAGTAACACATGTATATGCCAAGTTAGCGACATCTAAACGCATCCTAATATAAAGCCTTTTTTTTGCCAGAGGTAGGCCTACATTACAATTAATTTGATAATAAATAGTTTATTTAAACACATTTGTATTTGAGAATAAACAGGACTTTCATTGAACAAAGGCTTCAAATGGTTACATCAAAATAGATCAAAGTCAACTTAAAAAGAAAGTACAAGGATGAAAGGAAAGACTTACAAGGGGGTTGGTCATGTGGCTTTTAGATAATATGAGAAACTACAACAAGAAAGAAAATTTAGGGCCAAGTGGGGCCGTCTTCATCATTATCACCTGGGCACAGAATGAAATCCATGAAATCTTGACTATTTATCAGCTACTCTGGGTAGTCTAAATTATCTTCATTCCCCACGGATTGGTCTTCGAGTTCCTCATTTGTGCCTTCCCTAATATCATCATTATCGTCTGGAGGAATCATGTCATCCATCGATCCCAGAACTACCTGTCGATACGTGGAGGTAGTGAGATACATATGAGGTAGTATTTCCCTCGCCATCTGACACACCATGTCATAGTCCACCAACCCAGGAATCTTTTCCCAGCTTAGTCATATTATTGGACCTCCTTCTACTTTCCATGCATAATACCCTGAGGTGCACCAAGTTTGTCGAATTTTTGCTGAAAGTATGTTCATCCATATTTTCTGCAGTTTTGTCATTCTGTCCCGGGGAACTTATTTTTCATAAGTAATTTCTGCGGGATCCATGGACTACCATAAAGGGATGTTTTGTTCTATGCCGAATTAACGTAGAACTCTAAGTGGAGCGTATGGTTGGATTCCTTCCAACCTAATCAGCTCAATAAAATAACCGGTGTACCTTCTTTGCAATGCCCTCCCTGTGATCCCAGAAAGCTTTCATTGGATGGCATCTCCTATGAGGTATATCAGATAAGCTCGCCATTCTTCTGGTCCTAGTGGTACCTCCCAAAATCTTAACCTCTTTTCATGGCTATGTATTATGTTGGGGACATCCTTTAAGTTTTTTTCGATTGGCACCCTTTGATATAAGTGTTCCGTGGCCCAAATTTGAAGTAGTAGGTTACATCCACCAAGGAAATCATTCCCTCTCAAGCAAGTAGACAAAGTTCAGAATAATATTGCCAGCAGCATTGGTACTAACGTCAGTCTCTCAAAACCGGCGAACATGGTAAAAACCAAAGGCATCAAGTTGATGTTGATATGGCCCCTTCTTCGAGGGAAAACCAGATTCCCTAGGAAGGCAAGTGCGAAAGCTATGGGGCGAACACCCTCCCACCTTGCTCTGCTACAAGCAAAGTCCTCTTGGTGATGGTCATAACTCATTCAATATCCAAATCTTTGAAACAGCTAGCCCAAGTTAACCTAACTATATCTGATGCTCTGCAGAGAATGGTCTAGCCGTAAACCCAAAGAATGCAAAAACCATTGTCGGTCATGGTCGACGGTGTTAACGGTACTCTCCCTTCAAGAGGCAAATTCATGAGGCTACTAATGTCTTCCAAAGTTAAGGTGATTTTGAAGTCAGCAAACTGAAATGTCATAGAGGTCGAGTCCCAAAACTCAACTAGTAGATTCACAAGCACTTTGTTGGCTTGAATATCCATGAGGGACACCAAAGAACCTAAATGTTCTCTGACCTCAGCTCCATGCATGGCCTGAATATTTTTCCATTATTTTTGTAAGGTTTGGGGGACTAAGGCAATCATTTGGATGTTTGGTATGTTTGGTTGGTATTCATCTGAAAGAAAGGGTAAAGGATATGATAAGTCATTTATCTCAAATCCATTATGTGTTTTAGTTTAGACCGTTCACACCAACCTTCATACAAAAATAATCGACAGGTTTGTAACCTTTGACAAAAGGGTGGTTTCTTAACTGCGATGATGATGCCTTGGACCGTCATGCCTACGGTGTATGCAACATGACGTATTTCTAGAGTAATATTTTTTTCTAAATGTTTGAGAGTAGGACTAAATAGTTGTAAGAAGGCACACTAACCTAATTGCACCAACTCTGAAACTAAAGAATCCAAAGAAGGTTTGGAGGAGTGTAAGATACTCCCCACGTGAACCACAGTACGGCCAAGGACTCTATAGGAAAATGCAAGTGACAAAGCAGTAACAAGTAGTGTTGCTCAAACAAATAAGAAACACAAGTTTGAATTTGGCGTGCGTCCTTTCACACATAGCAAGATATAAAGATACGTAAAGCAAATAACATAATCAAGCATAAAAAATCCTAAACTAAGCATGTTAAGTTTAAAACCTAAGTTCATTAAATCCCCATCCGAGTTTCAATTCTATCGTGCCCTATTTCAAATCGGTAGAAATAGCACACAACGTGTGGTGGCTGTCGTGACTCTTGGGATTTGAAAATTATTATTTTAGAGTTGTCACACCCCTTTTTTAATTCCAAAATAATTTGATTTTAAGTTTTGAAAGGGTTTTTATTATTAAAGTAACAAAATGAAGATTTGTTCCGAAAAAGGATTATGTTTACATTCAAAACTCAGAGTCGCCACTTGGCATAATCGGGTGTGCCAAATCACCTTTGGAAAATTATTTTCAAAATGATTTGACTCTTTAAAATGGTTTGCAAATAGAGATTCCGGCTAAGGAATCTGTTGACCGAGGGATATGTGTTACGCACCCCTCGATCCCGTTGTTCGACCACGGTCTCTTGATGGAGTGTATCGACTAATTTTGACACTAAAAATGTATGAACCACATAAACACACAACATAACCAAACAAACAAATCAAACAAAATTCAAGACCGAAATAATATCTAGTCTGAATTAAACAGTCCCAAAGATACGAAAATATGAAAACATAAATCTTATTCTAGACTGATCCTAAACTATGCTCCAATGCTTACCCAATGCCTAGGGCCTTCCTCACGAACGTCTTCCGCCAACATAGTACGTCGAGGCATTCCTCGATGAATAAATACAATGTGTCTTAGGGCATTTCCCGACTAAATGAATACATTTTCTCAATTTTGTGCGTTGAAATAGAAAGAACCATTCAACAAATATTCACACGTTCAACAAAATCAAGATCTTCCATTTTTCTACAATTTGCCTACCCAAACTTAGTATTTGCCTACCCCTTTAACGATCTAACACATAATACTATCAATGTCAACAATATCCAACAATGAATAAAAACTAATGAACGTTCATCTTATTCGATTCTCAACTCCTTCCCCCAAATTTCATTCTCAACATAATTAAACCAATTCAATACGCAATCCACCAATCAAGTTTCATATCCAAATCCAAAATCAACCAACACATAATGAAATTTCAAGTATGTCAAACACACAAATCACCCAAAATTATGTAAAAATTAAAAGGGAGATAGAATAGAACCTCAATTAGGATTTTATTCCAAATATCAATCAATCGAGAGGAGGAATCTGCATGCCAAAGAACCTCGAATCAGCCTCGACAACCCGACTAACTCAATATCGCAAATTGTAATCTGAATAGATTGGAATCCAAGAACACAAACTTAGTATATACTGCCTAATCAACATCTTCAAATAAAAACCATAAACCCCCGAAGATGAAATTCTGATCTCAAAATTCAAGAGCAAAATAAACCTAGATTGAAACCAATTGATGACGAATGACAAACCAACACTATAAGAACTACAAGAAAATCTCAAAATGATCGACACCAGCTCAGTATCGTACCCAACGACTCGAGCAGAAATCAAACATACCAAAATCGTGACGAAGAAAGATGGACGAGTCAAGTTTGGATTGGATTTAGGGTACTCTCAATGGAAACGATGTCTTGGTGGTTCAGAGGTGGCGGGGTAGTGTATGGAGGCTGGTGGGTGTATCTGGCTCACTGGTGGCACCGGATTTCAGCGAAGTTTCATTGAAAAAATAGAGTGGTGTGGCCGGCTTCTCTTCCTGTTCTTCTCTCAATCGCCGAGTTCTCTTTGACTCAAACCCTTTAAGCTCTCGATCTATCCAATGTCAGGCCAACTCACTCGATCTCTCTTTTTATTTTTTTATTTTCATGCGTATATGTGTGCAAGTTGTGCGTGAGAGTGTAATCTTCAATGTTATTTTTCTCCCAGCTCACTGTGTGTATAGTGTATTTATATGGGTCTTCTCAAAAAAATGAAAAAAATGGTGAGGTATCTCTCTGTTCTCTCTATAAAGATGATGATAAAGAAGCAAAAGGGAAAAAT
Source organism: Capsicum baccatum var. pendulum (assembly GCA_030864225.1). Lineage (NCBI taxonomy): Eukaryota > Viridiplantae > Streptophyta > Magnoliopsida > Solanales > Solanaceae > Capsicum > Capsicum baccatum. Next base: position 111,950,880 of record CM061550.1, read on the forward strand.
TAAATAATGGCCTCCTCCTCTATTTTTTTTGTCATTTGTACGTATATAATGGGCATGGATTTGTTATGATGTGCAAATTTTGGTAGGCCCCACATATATTCTTTCTTTATGGACAAGAAAAAGATGAGGGAGGGTCACATGGGTGGAGGGTGGGGTAGTGGGTGAGGTTTTGTCTTTTGATTGGGTAGGTTGTTAGGATGAGGTGTAAAGTTGGTTAGGATAGAATTAAAACAAGATAGAATTTGTTAAGGATTATGTTAAGGGTTGTTATTTTTTTTGTATTTTTATGGGGTATAATTACATGGATGAGAGTGTACAATAAAGTGTGGTAAAAATGAATAAAATTGGACTTGGGAGGGACAAAATTAGGTATCTACAGCAAGCCCCCTTTGAATGTAAACATGAAGTATTTTCAAACAAAGAAGTAGACAATGAGACAAAATTTTGTCCCGACCATTTTTCAAAAAGAATGAAATATAAGGAAGGAGGGAAACCAAAACTTAACTTTGGACATCCTACTCATCCCTAGTTATGAGGGAATCAAGTCACAGGTATCCTCAAGGACTGAAAGAAGAGGGACTATACCGAGTTGGAGAGTTGAGCGAGGTTCTGTCGAGGTTCCGGTCTGCGGCTATGTCATTACATCAAAAACAAAAATTACAAGTTAAAACATAAATTAAATTACAAAAGTCCTATCTATGCGGCTTCTTTTGAACTCTTGACTTGAGTTTCATCACCCTATTCTTCAAGAGAGCTCCTGACTTGCATTTTCTTCACTTATTGCCTGACTTTCAATTTCTTCACCCTGCTCTCCAGGTGGACTCTTGACTTGTTATTTTTTAATTTGCTGACTTTTAATTTCTTCACCTTGTTGTTTGACTTTCCATTTATTTGCCATGTGCTTGAGGCGGGCTCCAATGTTGCTTGAATTATCAAAATAAGGTAGTGCGTCTCCTTACAAATACCGCTTGAATTATCCAAACAGGGAAGTGCGTCTCCTTATAGATGTTGATTGAATTACCAAAATAAGGAAGTGTGTCTCCTTACCAATGCCGCTTAAATTACCAAAACAAGGAAGTGTGTCTCCTCACCAATACTACTTGAATTACCCAAGCAAGGAAGTACATCTCCTTACAAATATTACTAGAAATACCCAAATAGGAAAGTGCGTCTTCTTACTAATGCCTCTTAAATTACCAAAACAAGGAAGTGCATCTTCTTACCAATGCCGCTTAAATTACCAAAACAAGGAAGTGTGTCTCCTTACCAATGATGCTTGAATTACCCAAACAAGGAAGTGCGTCTCCTTACAAATGTTGCTAGAATTGTCCAAACAAGGAAGTGCGTCTTCCTACAAATGTTTCTTGAATTGCCCAAACAAGGAAGTGCATCTCCTTACAAATACAGCTTGAATTTCCAAACAAGGAATTGCATCTCCATACAAATACCGCTTGAATTTCCAAACAAGGAAGTGCATTTCTTTACAAATGTTGCTTGAATTGTCCAAACAAGGAAGTTCATCTCCTTACAAATACCGCTTGAATTATCAAATAAGGAATTACATCTCCTTACAAATACTGCTTGAATTACCAAACAAAGAATTGTGTTTCCTTACAAATGTTGCTTGAATTACCAAAACAAGAAAGTGTGTCTCCTTACAAATGTTGCTTGAATTGTCCAAACAAGGAAGTGCGTCTCCTTATTAATACCACTTGAATTACCAAACAAGGAAGTGTGTCTCCTTACAAATACTACTTGAATTACCAAGCCAAGAAAGTGCATCTCCTTACCAATGTCTCTTAAATTGCCCAAACAAGGAAGTGCATCTCCTTACAAATACCACTTGAATTACCCAAATATGGAAGTTCGTCTCTCTACAAATGCTTCCTGAATTACCCAAACAAGGAAGTGTGTCTCCTTACAATGTCACTTGAATTTTCCAAGGAAATGCGTCTCCTTGACAAGGAAGTGTGTCTCCTAGAGATCTTGAATTATGAGTTTTACCATGGTTTTGATTACCAAACTTGTGCAACAACATTGCCTCTTGCATTTATAAAAGTGAAAAATTACGGTCTTTGATTTTTAGGCTCTGAAATCCTTGATCTGAATGTAACATGTGTTCCTGTTTCATACAAAGAAAATTTGTGAGTTTAAAACATGGTGGATGGTTTGTAGCTTTAGCTTTCGCAGCAATTTCTCTTGCCCCCATCATATTTAACCTTGCTTCCAACCATTAGCATATATCATTGACTGGTTTCATCATTGACCAAACTCAAATTATCAAGTGTGACTCTGAAACAAACATAATATCTCGTCTTTGCCATGCTTTTTAGATAAACCCTTTAAACCTTGGTATTTTCATGAGTTCCCAAACTTTTCTATTGAAAAAGATTTCTATATGTCTTATTCGACTCACAATCATATCTCTTCATATGCTGACTTTGTGTTGCTTTGTGCAATTGAAGAAGCTGGTAGCCAGTTTTGAAATCTTTTCTCACTAATTTTGTCATGGACTTGACTCAAAAACACGAGAAAAATGAAAACAATTTTCTTTTATTTGGATAACTGACTAAAGAAAATAAAAATCAAAATAAAGATAAAGAGAAGAAAGAAAAGACAATGAATGTCTCCATTTGAAACAAAGAAACGAAAAATTTATCTAAAATGGCAATCAACTCTAATGATTATGCCATGCATTTGGATTAAGCTGCCTGTTCTTGTCATCCAAACTTGCTACTGATTGTTGTTGAGTTAATGGCCTTGAAACTGAGTTGCTTCCTTAGGTCAAATTCATTTAAGACCCCATTCATCTAGTGGCGCCTTGAAGGGTTTTCACCAATAAGTTTTTCTTATTTTCTTTTTCATAGCTCACCATTGCCTTATGGTGTCTGTAAGGGTTTTCCACTAATGAGACTCTTTTATATTTATTTCCCTTAACTCACAGTCGTCTTATAGTGCCTGTGAGAGTTTTCACCGATAAGACTCTCTCATTTTTATCTTTCTCAACTTACCATCATCTTACGGTCCCCGTAAGGGTTTTCACCAATAAGACTCTCTCATTTTTATTTCTCTCCTGATTTCTTATGCTGAGGAAGACAAGTAGTTCCCAAATGCATCATTATATCCCTTGGATGCTTAGCCTTAACATCCTCAAAGATTGATCTGAAGGTCTTTTATGGTTGTAACATGGCTTTTGGATAGGTTAGAAAGAAAGGATGACATGGGTCCCAAATGACACTTGAAGTGGGGTAGGACTTACAACTTTTGGAATCAACTCAAACAATGAGGATTAACTCATGCCTCGGTTTCTTTTGACTGGGTGACTCTAAACTATTTATTTGGTTGGACTGAGCCCTTAGTAGAGCAGCCTACGTATCTCACCCCCAAGAGAGGAGAATCAGGTTATGCATAGTTCTGGAAGCTTGTTCTTTTGATTAATTTTGATTTTTTGTTTTCTTTGTTTTTCTTTTTTCTCTTTGGGATTTTTTTCTGACCCTATTTTTGACACTCTTCTCTTTTCTTTCCATTTGCACTCATTTTTTTTCTCGGCACTTTTCTTTTGAGTTTTACTGACTCTATCTTGATTCTAAAAGAGTGGTATGAAAGAAAATAGGACTAAAGCTCAAATGGGGTAAACAAAGGATGACACAATGTTTGGATAGCAGAATGAAATGCCTTCGTCATATTAATCCTTAAAAATTCAAGTACATATCATGCAATATGGAAGTGCAAGATGAAGATCATTTGTGACATCTTTTGCAGCATTAACTTTGACCGAGTCTGTGCATCACTATTTCTTCTGTGCTTTTCTAGTATACAACTCCACTTTTGTTATATATTCCTCACATTGAATGATTCATGATTTTGTGGAGCTGATTTTCATTCTTTCATGCAGCCACTATTTGACCAAATTAAGACATGTCTTTCAATTGATGACCAAGTTATTCTTGTGATTCTCAAAATAAGTGCCTCAATCTTTAAAGAAGGCTTCAACTTATCACCAAATGTCTCAGCACTCTACTTATTTCCTTAAATGTTCTCTTTTACTAACTTAAACCTCTGATTCAATGTTCATACTTAAACTGGATTTCAAGATCTGGCTGAAAATTTTGCTAGCATGTCATTTCACAAGAATCAACATAAAATGCACTATGTAAAAAAAAAACACAAATTTAAAATACAAAGGAAAAAAGGACACTCCATTTAATTAAAATCAAGGATAGGATTTGAACATAACTACAAAGGGAAAAAACAAGGTAGATCCCGTACTACAACCCTAAAATAATTTGGACAACAGAAAATAAAATAAAACACACCACCAGACCTCTTCCTAGTAGGGAGAAGGGTGACTTCTCAATTGCTCAGCCTGACATCTTAGCCTCTAGTTTGCATATTAGCATGACTAGATCTTTCCTCACTGTCAATGGTCTACACCATAATTGATTTATCTTGAATCATATTTTCTATTTCTCTTTTCAAAGAACGACAATCTTCAATACTGTGACCCTGAACATCAGAATGATATGCACATCATACATTAGCATCAAAACTTCTTGAATGCGGTTAGGAGTATACCCAAGGAGAGGAGTGATTGTGCCCCACTATACCAATCTCTGGAATAAACTACCGTACGACTCTCTAATTGGTGTGAAGCTATTCTTGACTTCTGCCTCATTTCATTGTTTGGCTTGGATCGAAAATTAGACCTAGAAGGGCTTTGGTATGTTTATGGAGTTTGAGGCAGAGGATGACTCTGAAGAGTTGGTGCACGCCATTGTGGGTAAGAAGGGAATTGACCATAGGGTTGTGCATTATATATTGGATATGTAGGTGGCAGAATACAATATAATGGATTTTGGGAAAGATTTTGTGGAACTGGGGTATAAGCTTGGGTTTAAGACTGTGGGTAATGATGGTATGGTCCTCTTGCCCGTGCCTGTTGTCCAACTACAATGGCAGATGTATCTTCCTCATACTTCTTCCCTCCGATATTTCATGAACCTTTTTTAATTGCTTGAGTAGTCACTTTCAATGTTGCAAAACTTACAGTGTGGCCGGTCTTAATTCCATCCTCTATCATCTCCCCCATTTTAAGGACCTCAATAAATGGCTTGCCTAATATAGGTAACAAGTGTTGATAGTATATTTCATCCTGCGCTTGAATAAACACCTCTACTATCTTACTTTCTTTCATTGGCGGTTTCACCCTAGCAGTTTGTTCACGCCATCTAATCCCATACTCTCTGAAAGTTTCAGTACTCTTTTTCTTCATATTAGTTAGGGAATTCTTGTCAGGAATCAACTCCATATTATATTGGAATTGTTGCACGAATTTATTATCCAGGTCATCCCAACTATTCCTCTTGTTGATGTCTTGGTCAACATACCATTCTGAAGCTAGGCCTGAAAGACTTTCACCGAAATAAGCCATGAGTAGTTCTTCCTTCCCTCCAGCGCCTCTTATTTGGTTACAATAGCACCTCAAATATGCCACTGGGTCCCCATGTCCGTCATATTTCTTAAAATTTGGCATTTTAAAACCAAAAAGAATATGAACCCATGGAAACATGCACAGATCTTTATATGAGACACTTTTGTACCCCCCAAGTACCTGGAGGTCTTTCATAGCCAGTTTCAAACTTCTCAATTTTTTAGTTATTTCCTATTGTTCTTCTGTAACAAGCTTCTCAGTGTTAAGAGAAACATCAGGGTAGGTGAGTATAACCATAAGGATTATTCGACTTAAATGTGGGCTCAATAGCATGATGTTAATCAGCAAAAATATTCAATACAGACTCTCTCGTAGAGTGGGGAGGCATAACTAATGGATAAACCTCAAAAGTAGGAGTTTCGGGTGGGGGTGGTGCTGTAAAAACATGAACAGTGGGTGGAGCCGAGCATATGGTAGCTTTGTGTTGAGGAGTGAGGAAATGAATATTGGAAGGGTTTGGATTGTGTTGCCCCGGAGTAGATCCTGATGCATGTGGTAACGTGTCAAAAACAATAGAAAATTGTGCATGTGACACTAGAGGCAAGCTAGAAAGATATTCCCATTTATCAGTGGTAAATGGAGGAGGCGGCAACCCATTATCCCAAGCTCGAGGCATTTCTATCATTTGCTACCTTAATTTCTGAATCTCTTCATTAGCTTCCAAATTCTCATTCCTCGAACTTCTTATCTGATCAGTGGAAACAAACTCGGTATCCTTGGTGGCCATATCTTTCTCTGTGACTTGGTGCAATATGGAGGACTAGCCAAAATGCCACAAACCAACCACCTTAAACTAACTGAACAAGAGATAACAAATGCATTAGAATTCAACACTTTTTTTTAAAACCATTTTTTTAAAAGGTCACCGAACCCAAAAGGGGTGCCTACGTATCTCACTCCTGAGATAAGAGAATCAGGTGTGCATAATTCGTGAAGTCTTGCGAAAATGGCCAACTAAACTCTTTTTTCTTTTTTTTTTCTTTTTCTTGAAACTTTAAAAAGAAAAGGAAATAACAAATTATCAAAAGAATTGATGAAAATCTTTTTGCATTTTCAAGTTTAAACTCCCTATACAAAATGAAACCTATGATTACCAAAGAGAAATCTTTTTTGGATTTTTTGATTTTTAATTTCATATGAAAATGAAACTTGAACCTATTAAAGAAAAATCTTTTTTGTAGTTTTCTTTTAAAGATGTATATGAAACACCTACTCTAATAAAGAGTGAAGAAAATCTTTTTTTTTAAATTTTTCAAATAAAATCCTCGAACCAACAATAGGTTGCCTACATATCTCACTCCCAAGAGAGGAGAATCAGGGATGCGTAGTTCGTCCAGATTGGACAATTAAGGATTAAATGACAAACTAAACCCTGAATTGAGAGACAAAACTAAAGACAGACGATGAAAATTAAATCTTTTTTGGGTTTTTAATTAGAAACTAACACCAAAAACTATGAAAGAAAAAATCATTTTGATATTTTCATTATATAAAAATGTACAAAGCTCCTATTGAAAGGAAAAAAAAATTCTTTGGAATTTTCGAATTGTGAATGCTTACTAAAGAAATAAAAGAAATTTTTTTTTAACGTTTTTGATTTTTTGGGAAATGAGTGCAAAAAGTAAAAAAGAAATTTTTTTTTTGAACTTTTGAATTGTGAAAAACAAAAGCTATAAAGAACCCTAAAAACTACCAAATCTCTTTTTTCACTCTTTTTTTCTTCCTTTTTCAACAATTTTCTTCCTACACACTTTGCTTCTAACTCATGGTTTTGCCCAAATTAGTCTGTCAAATGACCTTGTTACCCTCAATGATGCAACATTTAGCACGTAGGGATGCTTTAGAGCTGAGTTTCCTACAAAGGACCAAGTGAGCCCCGCTAGGTCTTCAATATGATGCACATAAGCATGACCTAAAGGCTGACCTACATTGGGGTTCACTAACAAGGCTATTTGGGGGAGCGTATGGTCAATAGTGGTTGTTTTACTTTCCACCTACTCTATAACACTGATTGCCCCCCCCTAAAATAAGGGTAACTCAAGAGGTCGTGTACAACACGTGTACTACGGACTTGTTGCAGAAATAATGACTTGGGTTATGCACATGATGTCAGATATAAAATGGTAACATGTAAGATAAAAACTGTGAACAAAAAGCACGGAGGCACTCAACAGTGATAATACAATAACACAAAACAACACAAACAAAATGTCTATACACCTATTGTGCCAAACTAAGCCGATACAACTCCAAAATAAGCTCGAATTCTGAAAAGTCCCCAGCAGAGTCGCCAGAGATGTCACACCCTTTTTTTATTCCAAAATGTTCTATTTTAAGTTTCGAAAGGATTTTTATTATTAAAGTGACAAAATGAAGATTTGTTCCAAAAAAAGATTACGTGTACATTCAAAACTTAGAGTCGTCACTTGGCATAATCGGGTATGTCAAGTCACCTTTGGAAAATCCTTTTCAAAATGATTTGACTCTTTAAATTGGTTTGCGAATAGAGATTCCGGCTAAGGAATTTTGTTGACCAAGGGGAAGGTGTTAAGCAACCCTCGATCTCGTGGTTCGACCACGGTCGCTTGATGAATTGTATCGACAAATTTTGACACTAAAAATGTATAAACCACATAAACACAAAACACAAGCAAACAAACAAATCAAACAAAATTTAAAATCGAAATAATGTCCAGTCCGAATTATACAGTCCCAAAGATAAGAAAATATGAAAATATAATCTTATTCTAGGTTGATCCTAAACTATGCTCCAATGCTTACCCGATGCCTCAGGCCTTCCTTACGAATGTTTTCCGCCAATATAGTACGTCGAGGCATTCCCCGGTGAATAAATATAATGTGCCTTGGGGCATTCCCCAACTAAATGAATACATTTTCTCAATTTTGTGCGTTAAAATAGAAAGAACCATTCAACAAATTTTCATACGTTCAATAAAATCACGATCTTCCATTTTTCTTCAATTTTCCTACCCAAACTTAGTATTTGCCTACCCCTTTAACGATCTAACATGTGATACTATCAATGTCAACAATATCCAACATTGAATAAAAACTAATGAACGTTCATCTTATTTGATTCTCAACTCCTTCCCCCAAATTTCATTCTCAATATGATTAAACCAATTCAATACGCAATCCACCAATCAAGTTTTATATCCAAATCCAAAATCAACCAATACAAAATGAAAATTCAAGCATGTCAAACATACAAATCACCCAAAATTACATAAAAATTAAATGGGAGATAGAATTGAACCTCAATTAGGATTTTATTTCAAATATCAATCAATTGAGAGGACGAATCCGCGTGCTGAAAAACCTCTAATCAGCCTCGACAACCCAACTAACTCGATATCACGAATTATGATCCGAATAGATTTGAATCCAAGAACACAAACTCAATATATACTACCTAATCAACAACTTCAAACAGAAACCATAATCCCCCGAAGATGAAATTTTGATCTCGAAATCCAAGAGCAAAATAGACCCAGATTGAAACCAATTGATGACGGACGGCAAACCAACACTAGACGAACTATAAGAAAACCTCAAAATGATCGACACCAGCTCAGTATCATATCCCAACGACTCGAAGAGAAATCAAACATACCAAAATTGTGATGAAGAAAGATGGACTAGTCGAGTTTGGATCAAATTTGGGGTACTCTCGATGGACACGATGTCTTGGTGGTTCAGAGGCGACGGGGTAATGTATGGTGGCTGGTGGGTATATCTGGCTCACTGGTGGCATTGGATTTTGGTGAAGTTTTGCCAGAAAGATAGAGTGGCGCGACCGGTTTCTCTCCCCGTTCTTCTCTCAATCGCTGAGCTCTCTCTTATTCAAACCCTTTGAACCTTTGATCTGTCCTCTTTCAGGCCAACTCACTCGATATCTCTTTTTTTTCGTGCATATATGTGTGCAAGCTGTGCGTGAGAGTGTAATCTTTAATAGAATTTTCCTCCCAGCTCACTGTATGTATAGTGTATGTATATGGGTCTTCTGAAAAAAATGAAAAAAAATGGTGAGGGCTCTCTCTATTCTCTCTATGAAGATGATGATGAAGAAGCAAAAGGGAAAAAATCAAAGAATGGCCTCCTCCTCTATTTCTTGTCATTTGTATGTATATAATGAGCATGGATTTGTTAAGATGTGAGAATTTCAGTGGGTCCCACATATATTCTTTCTTTGTGGACAAGAAAAAGAAGGGGGAGGGTCACATGGGTGGAGGGTGGGGTAGTGGGTGAGGTGTTGTCTTTTGATTGGGTAGGTTGTTAGGATGAGGTGTAAAGTTGGTTAGGACAGAATTAAAACAAGATAGAATTTGTTAGGGCTTATATTAAGGGTTGTTTTTTTTTTTTTTTTGTATTTTTGTGGGGTATAATTACATGGATGGGGTTATACAATAAAGTGAGGTAAAAATAAATAAAATTGAACTTGGGAGGGACAAAATTAGGTGTCTACAAGAGTCGCCACCTAACTTTTAGAAAAATTAGGAAAACCATTTCTTATGTAGAAAACTCTGTTTCGGTCTTATTGAAAACAGTTTGAGATTCTGAGTAAGGGTTTTGGTTACTCGAGGGGAAGGTATTAGGCACCCCAATAGAGCCTATCCGAAAATAGTCCTTACGCTCAATTTAGGAAAACTATTGCTTCGTTATTTGCAAATGTGTTGAGAAATCTTTTGTCCTATCTTTTCTCGTTATTATTTAAAGGAAAATCTTAGATCTAGTAAGAAAAACGCTACCATGTACAACGAGGTGATATAGTTATCGCAAAATATGAGTATTATTTTTTTTATACGAAAAAAGGTAGTAATGTAGTTTACACATATGGAAAGTGCAAAAAATTTTAAAATGTGCAAAGTTCGAGTATATTACTAAAATACAAAAAAAAAATAAAAAATTTCATGAAGTCAAAAAATTATTTGCGAAATGTATTTTAAAAAGTATGTGAAGAAATATATGAGACTACGAATAGGTTGGAAATAATAATAATAATAATAATAATAATAATAATAATAATAATAATAATAATAACAACAGTGTTAATAATTATAATGCACAGTATGTGAAGTTGTTTAAACCATAATAATAGTAGTGATAATAATAATGATAATGATAAATTAAAATAGTAATGATAATTACAATATATAAATAATAATGATAATAATAGTAATATTGACAATAATAATAAAAATAATTGTCATAGTAGTATATAAAATAATATACCTCCTACGTGGTAGCGGGTGAATACATACCTCGCGTTTCTAATCTCTTTGAGAATATGAAAACCCGAATAAACATTAAAGACACAAAATATGACTTGAAACATTAGGATTATTTGTTGAAAACGAGTTAAAATTGACAGGCGAACTCTTTTGAGAAATTTGAAATTTTTAGTAACTTATTTTTACTAAGTTGACACTAAAATTTCATTTTTTTATATTTTATTATAGTTTTTAAAGAAAAATGCGTAGGTTGCTAAGCTAATCTTACTCAAAATATTAGCAGTGACTTTTCAAAAGAGTTGACCGATTATGACTAAAAAAAAAAATTTTCCTTGGTGATAGTCACGTGTTATTTGCGAAAGTCGAAATGTTAAAACTACTTCTAAAGGATTGACCAATAACAAGACAATATAAATTTAATAATTAAGTAAAGTTATCTAAAAAGAGAGATTTCATAACAAGAGTTAGTATCATTCTAAAACTCAATATGACAAGTACAAATTAAATTCAAAGAAGATAAGAGATACTGAACTCCATTTAGGAGCTTGGGCTTCTAATTTGTGACTTCGAGGCTCTGGAGATCCTAGTAGGGATTGACCCAATATTTTTGATCAAAACGAGTTCCGTTGTGAAACTCCAACTCCCGAGTGTACATATGAAATAAGGAAAGAAAATAAAATTAGAGAGGGCATGTAACTTCATAATTAGAAAGAAAGGTATTCAGTGAACACAATAAACTCAACATGAAAATACATCAAAATGAATATATTGCATTTAGCCTTTATTCGTATGCAGATGAAGATCATATTCTACACAAAAGACTATTCTCAAATAGAATATTACTATTCGGCAAATAGATATTCCTCATTTCCTTTTAAACTCAGGGGAGTAATAAACTTGAATCAAATTGGCCTAGACGATAATTCGACGGAATATTAGCGCAAGACTTCAGGAAAATTCAATTGAAAAGAAATAAAAATTGTTAGGTATAGTCTCTTCATCATGTTAAAGGGAATCAACACAATTTAATTTGAATATATTTTCATGTAGTAGCAAATCCTAGCAAACATATACTACATGACTGGTGACTTAGATACCATACCAAAATCCACTAAAATTATTATTATTATTATTATTAATATACAGATTCACAATTTTTATTCACACATCATGGAAGATTGATAGATAGATAAAAGAAATGAGATGCAAGACTCATTTTAAGATTACTACACCAAAAACTCAAAGAACTAGAAAAGCCAAAGAAATAATAACCTTATAAAAAGCGAGATGGCACAAATACATGAAAGAAATATGATTCGGAATATGCGGTGTATTATGCACGAAAACAGGGCGTAGAAGCATCCTTTAATACTGGCACATACCAAACAATAGTAGGCGACAATTTCCTACCAAGTATAGTAAAAAATGCATCTATTCTTAAAAGAAAAGCTCAATAATCAAACCAAAAACTACAGAGGGGAAACAGGAGCTCGGATCGTTGCCGAGACAACCAAACCAACCACTCCCCTCAAACGTTACTACTTCCAAACAGAAGTACCAGTGAACTAAACATGGGAAAGAAATCATTCTTTTTTTATATAGCCGAATCTCATAATTTTAGCACTCGAGTTTACATGGGTTGCCAGCACAAAACACATATAGTCACGTATTAGCCGAGATTTTCTTTTTTAGAATTCCCTGTTTGTCCAACCTATGATTTTTTTTTTTTGCACAAAAACTTGAAAAACAAAAAAGCAACCACCCTTGAGAATCATGTTTAATTTCATGAAAATTCTGGGATCACTGAGCATGGAAAACAAACATATAGTACTAGTACAACAACTATATTCTCAACTTCCAATTTTCTACAACCATTATGGTAAATACAATTTTTTTCTTAATATACTAGTTGATTTTCTAATTTTGATGTAGTATATAATTAGAAGCAGTAAATAAAAATGAACCATGTTCATCAATTCTAGCTTTTTTTGGGTAGAACAATAATAACATGAAAAGGGGATAAGCAAACACACACGTTCTTTGAAGCGTATCCGATGAAATTCGAACTATTTGGTTTCCAAACGTCTCAAAACTAGGTTCAAATTCAACTTTTCTGTTTTTTTAGGGAGGACAAAATATGAAGTAAAATATGACGAAAGGGGATAAACTTCCATCAATTTACACAAAGCTTTAAAACTAAAACAATTTTCAGTTCTAAAAAAAATAAAAGTAAAACAAAGTCAATCAATTTTCATAAACCTACACCTACACGTTGCTACTGTTACCCTACTAGATCAAAGAAATTTGTAAGTCTTGTTCAAGTGGCACCTCCCGACTCATACGGACTAACACGGACACATTTAATATATGTTCAAGAACGTGACAAGTAGAAACATAGAATGGAAACTTTTGCATTACTAGGACACTAATGAGTGACTTCTACGTTCATATGAGATAAGAGGATGAACATGTCTTTTCCAAAATGTTTCATATGACTACACACAAAGTGCACACATAGGAACGAGAATGGGCAATTTTGACGACTTCGGATTTAAACAAATACCGAATTTGAACATCCAATATTTTAAAATATATAATTCCTAAGCCAAATATATGAAAACGTAGAAAATCACCCTTTTTCAACAACCGACAACATAACACACCATCGACAAAAGTTTACAATCTTTATTTCCGAAGAACAAGACTCCCAACGACAATCTCATCCCTTTTAAAAAAAAAACAATATCATTCTACTTGAATCTTAACATGATTTCAGCTGACTTAAACACAATTATGAGGAAAGAATTCGGTCGAGAGCGTCATGTTTCTTTTCAAAAGAGGATTCGCTTTGGTCAAAATAGAACAATAAACAACCCCAGGCAGATTCAGACGTACAATAAATAAAGTTGAAATGGGATATTAAACTTCGTCACGACCCAAATTCGAAGCAGGGAACACCAACACTAATGTCTTTGAATCTAAAATAACACAGACAAGCATTTATTGACTCAACACGTAACTTTCGAAATCCAAATCTAGATTCATTCACCAAGCGACAGCTTAGCTAATGCAAATTTAAACCATATCATCCTTAAGTAATTGCTTAGCAAATAAATAACATAAAATCGACTTGAAACCACAACGAGGTTACATATTCACATATTTTAACGCGGGACACCAGTAGCCGAGACAATTCTCAACGAAACCAAAGGCGTCCAAAGAAAGGAATACCAGTACTGATATAAACTTGACTCCGAAACAAACAACATGTTCACATATTTACACTCAAATTGATATAACTCCTCAAAACCAAAATTATATTCATCGGTAGAACAACGCAATCTCAGCGATCGTGAAAGCAAAATCATATTTTCATAGAACTAAAAAAAATCAAAAGGAAAGACTCACACCTTTTCCGGTGCAACGAAACCGAGGCTTCAACGTCAAGTTCTTGGTGACTATAAACTCAGCTATGGGACTCCAAACTTGGATCAAAGAAAAGAAAACAACAATTTTGAGACTTTTTGGGCGAATTTATTACTACGTGAACTCAATTTCTCTCCGTTTTCCTTTTGTTTTCTCACTCTTCTTTAAACTCTCTTTTTCTCTCTCAATTTTTTCTTTCTCCTCGACACCCAAAAATCTGCCTCTACAAACCTTTTTGTTCGGCTATTTATAGGCCAAAATTCGGACTTCAAAGTCCGAATTTGAATCAAATTTAAGAAAACATAGGGGGAATTCAAAATTTGAACCCCCCAAACTTCTGAAAAACGTCCAACTTGGAAGCCATCAATGGCGGATTTAACCACATCTTGACTTTTTAACATCAAAACAGTGCCCGTTTTTGCAGTAATAATGGATTTGGTGGATTTTCGGGGTGGGAGAGATGGGTTGCGTAAAGAGTAGGTGGAGTTTGTCGGGTAGCGTTTAGCCTTTGGGTGGTGGAGAATGGAGAAGGGAGAAGATAGAATGAATAGAGAAGCAGAGGTGAAGGTCGATGGTATGGTTGTCTTTCTGGGAAAAGCTGATTGACACTATACACTGTGCTGCTTGGAAAAATAACACGCGTGATTGGATTTTTGGGAAAAGGAAATTTCTATTTTTAATTTTGAGTTTTTGACTAATTCTGATCTGTCCGATCTGACAGCTAAAAAACAAGTGTTCTAAAATATAATAATAAAAAATAAATATATATATATGTGTGTATTTATGTATATGGACAGATATAAAAAAAATTGATTTTAAAAAAAGCTATTTTTTATCCGTCTGATTTTTTTTCGGATGATTTAAATTAAATAATAATAATAATTAAATATAGGGTATATATGTAAATATAAATTATAAGGTTAAAAAATTTGGGTCTCTAAATTTAAAAAAAAAAAATTGACGAGCTAGATTAATTTGTGTTAGTCGAGTGATTTCGGATTGGTTTTGATCTGTCCGATCTTTTGATCAGACGACCCTAAAAAGATTACTCTTGAAAATAATAGTAAAAAATAAGAAAAGGAAAATGTATGTATGTACGAATATATATATGAAAATTCAATTTTAAAATAATTATTTTATCCTTCCAATATTTGATCGGACGGTTCGAATTTAATTTAAAGAGAAGAGGAAAGGGAGTAAAATAAATATATAAATAAATAGATACTTAAAAAAAAAACTACATATACCGACATATATATAAAAATAACTAAAATTTTTGGGATCCTTTAAAATAAATCGACGGATCAGGTTAAATTGTATTTGTTGAGGTGGAATGGCAAAGTGGACATAGGAATTATAATGAGTTTTCGGCCAATTTTTAGGCTCTTGACTGAAACTTATAGAATAAGGGTTGGGTTCAGATGAAATAAAAATTGAAGTTGGATTATTGTTGGCCCAAATACTCTTTTCGTGCTGCAATTAATTTTATCGATGCTTCCTGTTATCCTAAAATTTAACGTATATAAATTACAGACATAATTTGTATAAGTATTCAATTTAGTATCTTATGTGATTTAATATGAGCATATATATATGTGTGTAAAAATAAGAATACAATAAAATATATATATAAACAAGAATATAATAAAACCAAAAATATTTATTTTATATAAAAAAAAAACATACATATATATATAGTCACAATATCGCTCTAAAGAAAATTAAAAAAAATTAAAGATAAATTAGAAAGAATGCGAATGCTATTATCAAAAAATATTTTTGTGATTTCGATGTTAAAATATTTAATTATATTTGATTAAAATATTTTATATTATGATAAAAATAATTTTTTTTGTATTAAAAATTTGTAGAAATATAGATAAAAAATGTGAATCTTATTTCTTATTTAATTTTTAAAAATTAGTTAGAGCCAAGAACATCGATAAAATTAATTAGAGGGAAAGAGTGAGCCAAAATTGGGTGTCAACATAAGGAAGACCCTGGACTCGAGTAGCAAGTATCAAAGCAGCTAACAGAACAATAAAGAAGTAAAGAGGACTTAGCAAATAACAATATCTTCAACAAATTGGGGTTGGAAGCAAAACCAAAGATTAGTAGAAAAAGGGTTTGATACAGAGGAAGGAAACAATACGCAAAATGAGTAGAAACTTGAACTAAGAATATGAACTTCCAGCTATAAATGAAGAACACCATATACAAACACCAACAAAAAAAACATAATATTTCGCACAGCATTCGACATAAACCCACTTGAAACAAACAATATATTCTTCAACAACTGGGGATTTTGCAAGCAAAGACAGAAATTACCAGAAATTTACATAATGGGTTAAAACCTGAACCCACAATGTTTACAAAAAATCCAAACGTGGGTATGACATTTTAAGGGAAGATAAAGGATGGAGGAAACACAAAGGTTCAACAAAAGGAAAAAATGGAACTCCCAACTAAGAATGAAGAACAACAACAACATACCTAGTATACTCACACAAAATAGAGTCTGAAGCGTAAGCAGAACTTACCACTAACTCAGAGATAGAAAACCTACTGCAAATGAAGAACAAAAAAAATCAAAAGTTTCACAACATTTGGAACAAACTAAATGGAATTTTTAAAATAAAAAAGAGTGTAAAACAGAGAAAGATGGAAATGGTGGTGTCTTTTGCTTACTGACATCTTTTTTGTGCTTTAAATTGAATTTTCTTTCTTGGAGAAATTTCATAAAACCTCGAATTTGGAACAAATTTTTACCTCGAATTTGGAACAAATTCATGGAAATTTCTACTTGTTCAGTGAAATTGACCTTCAATACCACTTGTTCGTATAATACCCCAAAGTTTTCTAGCTAATTTCGTCCAAAGAATGCCTAGCATTATCTTCTAAAGTAAATGATAATTATTCCATGAGGAATTTTCAAGATTTTAACTTTTTATCATGTGAGAAATTCAATAAGCTTTCCATCGATGTAAGATTCGCTTAAATCCGATAACCGGGTAAGAAGTTATGACTATTTCAAGTTTCCATCATAAAATAGTGCCATATTAGTCAGTGACACGCCGCGCCACAAGAGGAAATGGAATTTGTAAATTTCCAGTAGGTATCCGCGATTATGGCGCGTAGTGCCAGCGCTCAAATTCAGAATTGTCCTTTTTCCAGTGTCTCAGCGTGATTTTCCCCGCGTCGCGCCAAAGTTCCAGGTCACAAAGGAAGGGGAAACGCGATGGCTCCGCGTCGCGCCATCACTCAATTTCTCAATTGTCAATTTCTAGTGACACAGCACGATAGCGCCACATCGCGCCAGGGCCCTAGTTCGGAAAAATTTTACTGAAATTAAATGACGCGTCCAGGGTTAAAAGGGTCAATTTTTTTATCCCTATTTAAACCCAATAACACGTGATTTAGCCATTATTCACCCAAAATATACTATTTTCTCTCAAGTTTCTCTGAATAACAAGCTAGGGTTTCTATTGGGGATTCAAATTCAAGAAGGTTTCACCATCAATCTTCACGAAATCACTAACTAAGGTATGCATAGTATTCATTCATGGACTCCTTTCATCAATGAAGACCAAGAATCTCTTTTCAAAGTTTAAGTTTATGGATTTCTTTATGAACTTCATGATGAGGCTGCTCTTGTTCATGCTAATAATGATTAATTGAATTCTATTCCATGTTGGGTGATAAATTTTATGTGGATTTCGTTAGTATAGATGTAAATTCATGCAAACTTATGACTAAACCCTTGAATTATGAAATTAGAATTGAACCATGATGTTTAATTATTGCACAATATGCCTATAATATGTTTGATTAAATTCCTAGATGAAGGAAAAGTTCCTAACTAGCATGATATCAGGAAATTCCCATGTATGTACAAGTTTATGCCTATCACATATTTGATGAAATGCTTCTATAAATGCATTTATGGATTATAATGTTAGTCATGTGTTCAAGTAAGTCATGCTGTGTCAGTTTCCTTCTATCGAGACATTAGCTGTGTGCCTAGAGCCATGTGATGTTTTCACGATACTCTCAGTCAAGCTATGAATCCTTAGACATCAGACAGTCTTATGACTCAGGAAATCTCCATGATCTCATGAACTCAGTCAGTTGTCAGATATCAGTAGTGTTCCGTTGGTCAACGGAATTTAGTAATTCAGCTTATATTTAGTTCAGTAAATCATGTTCAATGTCCATTCAAATGGAGTAGAAATTAGCACCGAGTGAATCCAAGAATGGGGACACACACTATCAGATGAGGGTATGATCCTTAGCAGTCATTCTTGCGTTCCAGAACTATGTAGCCAACATAGGTTGAGACATCAACACTGTCGATAAGGGTTGATGAGGTGGATAAGTACTATCAGATAAGGTCCCCACCATTCTCGTATAGGGGATACTATCATATGAGGGTCACCCACAGCTTGTCCTTACCAGTGGCGCGGTATTGACACCCTTCCAATTGGGGTTACAGATTGGACCTCAACTCAGTTATAATGGTGTATCAGGGGCATGTCGATTAAATACTACTTCCCACAATTTTATGTTATAGAATCAGGACTGTCAGACACAGTCAATCAACCTTAGTAATAAAACTCAGATAGTTCTTCAGATTTCAGGACTGTCAGATACAGTATGGGACTCAGGTAGTTCCATCAGATTCAAGACTGTCAGACACGATCACTCATGTTATCAATCATGTTAGTTATCAGTATGTCATGTTGTCAGTATTCAGATTCAGAAATCACGATATCATAGTGTCAGTTATTGTTACGTATTTATGTATGCATTCTCACATTCATGTTAGACAGTCAGCTAGTATTATTTATGTATATGAACCCTTGTATATAGCCTACCTCACAAGTATACTCAGTACAATCCATTGTACTGACACATTTGTGTCATGGTGCTTTCTTTTTATGTTACACCATAGGTTCAGAGACACGAGTTCCAGATCAGCAATAGATTCCAATCTCAGCAGTCAGAGTTAGAAGTGAGTCCTCATCCTTCGAGGACATGATTATTTCTTTACTATCTTATTAATTAGCGTATTAGTTGGAGTTAGTTGGGGACATGTCACATCAACTCCTTATTCAGATTTTTCAGACATTAGAGGCTTTCAAACTAAATTCAGACTATCATGTTTCAGAGTTCAGTATTTCCAATTTTATTTTGGGTATTCTATTACCCCACACAGATGTTACGTTATTTAGTTATGTTCATGATTGAACCTTATGGCCTTTCAGTGCATGTTTCCGCATTATAAAATTATTTTATACAGTATACAGGTACAGATATCAATTATGGATTAGCTTATGATCCTTTGGGGTCATAAGTACCGTGTAGCATTTCAGTTCAGAAAATTGGAGCATTACAGTTCACCGTCACCATTACCACTCCACCGTAACCGTCACCATCAATTTTAATAGAGAACACAGAGAGAAGAGAGGGTAGTGAGACCCTAGCTTAGAGAGAGAGAGAGAGAGAGAGAGTAGTGAGAGAGAGAAAATTGGGAAAACTGTGGTATGTTTAGTTTATATTTTATATAAATTATTTAATAATTAAGTATAAATTTTCTTCTACTTAAATAGGATAGAAATTTAATATATTTAATTATTTAATATTTTCTACTGCAGCAGTCGGTTATATATTTAATATATTTAATTATTTATTTTTTCTGACTATATCAATCAGTTAGATATTTAATACAATTAAATTATAATTAATTACTTATAAAATTTTCAACCATAATAGTCAAAAATATTTTTATTATCTTTAATTATTTAATATTTTTGACTACATCAGTCGGTTATATATTTGATACAACTTAATTATATATTTAAATTAATTAATACAATATAAAAGACTACCGTGTAACTTATATTTTATATAATTATTTATTTAATAATTAAATATAATAATCCGAACACTACAGTCAGGTACAAATTAAATATATTTAATCATTTAATATTTTTTACTACAGTAATATGATACATTTAATATATTTTTCAGAGCAGTTTTTTGTAATGTATTTAGTAATATATTTATTTAATTCTTATAATTTCTGACTACAGTGGTAAAAAATGTAATTAATAATATATTTAATTAATTATTAATATTTTGTATAAAGGTAAGATTATATATTTAGTCATTTATTTATTTAGTCATTAGTAATTCTGACTATAGTGGTTGGAAATATATATTTAATAATTTATTTAAATAATTATTAATTTTCATATAAGGGTCTGATTAAATATTTAGTAATATATTTATTTAATTACTATAGTAGTCAGAAATACATATTTAATAATTTATTTAAATAATTATTTAATTTTCATATAAGGGTCTGATTATATATTTAGTAATATATTCATTTAATTATTTTTATTTTCGACTACAGCAATCAGAATATATATTTCTTGGAATTTACCACCAAATATTCTGACTGTTATAGTCACAAATAATATTGGAAAAATATTTTATAAAAAATAAAAAGTAAGTTTTCTGACTGAAGTAGACAAAAATTTGTGACTAACTTTTCAGTCTAAAAATAGTGAATTTCTTATAGTGAAGAGAATTTTGGACAAATATGATTGCATTGTATAAATTTATTTTTTGAAAGGATAAAAAATGATCAAGTTAGGATAATGGAGGGGAAGGGAGCTTAGTTAAAAAAAGAAGAGAAAAAAAGGTTTGGTATGAGATTGATTGAAGTAGAAATTTGAGGAAGATAATGAGTTGGTGAGAGAAAAACAAAAAGAAAAAGGAAAAAGTATAAGAAAAAATAAAAAATATTGTTATAAATAAAAAAACACGTGTCAATTAGCAATGGGTGCGTGGTCATCATCTATTTCTAAAAATTGAGTTTGAACCAAAATTGATATAATTATATAAACTTGAAATGGTTTAGGGGGAAATAGGCCACCCGCAAAGTTAAAGTATCTTTTTGCAAATCTCGGACGAGTTCAGTGATGACTTTATCTCTTTCCTCTTTAATTATTTAACATTATTTCATCTTTCTCTCTCTCTCTCTCTCTCTCTCTCTCTATATATATATATATATATATATATATATATATATATATATATATATATATATATATATATATATATATATATATAACTAGTCTAAGATTGAATTTTAATTAATTATAAAATGAAAACATGATTCATAAAAAGAAATTAACCTTCTTCTCTAATCCGTGACCTCCATACTCTTCTATCTAAGGCAACTCTGTGTGTGTGTGTGTGTGTCTATATATATATATATATATATATATAAAACTAGTTTAGGATTGAATTTTAATTGGTTATAAAATTTAAACATGATTTATAAAAAGAAATTAACCTTTTTTGCTAATTCGTGACCTCCATACTCTCCTATCCAAGGCAACTGTTTAAGAAGAATTACAAATTTTTGAAAATAAATATACTACAGGCATGCAACAATATTAGAACTAAGTGGCACATAAAATTATGAAACTAAAAAAAACATGATTAATAAATCAAAAAGAATTTAACCTTCTATCAGTCTATGACCTTCATGTCCTTCTATTTAATGCATATGTATAAAAAACAATCACAAATTTCTTTAAAAATATATATTGCGAACGTGCAATAACATTACAATTAAATTGCACATAAAATTAAAGCTATGATATTACAAGAAACATATTCACATACATAAATTACAAAAATTAAACTTGTATCATAATCCGCGACATCCATACTCTTCTACAGTAGAAAAAAAATTCTCAGCTTATAAAAGTTCAAAAAAAAAAATTCTCCAAGAAAGGGTTACAGAAATATGATTTTTTTTATTTCATAAATTATTTACCATATTGGAATAATATTAATTTCAAATAAACTAAATACAAAATATAATTGCTAAATATTAAGAATTTAGCACCAATACATAAATAAAAAAAAAATTAACCTTATATGATAATCTGCGACATTCATATTCTTCTACAGTAGAAAGAAACATTCCCAGTTTATAAAAGTTCAAAAAATATTCTCCAAGAAAGGGTTACATAAATATGATTTTTTTTATTTCATAAATTATTTACCATATTATAATAATATTAATTTCAAATAAACTAAATACAAAATATAGTTGCTAAATATTAAGAATTTAGCATCAATAAATTTCCTACTCATTCTTATATTAAATCCCTTTTCTTCTTCTTGGTTCAACAAAACAAGAACCACAAGGGTTGGTATGGTGGTTCAGCACCTCACCCCTAAGAGGTTGGAGGTTCGATCCCCACCTCTGGTGAATAGAAAAAACTCAGTGGTGAGTTCCCTACTGCTTAGTGCGCTGACAGTAGAAACGGAGGATTAGTCTCACGGCTGTCGGCTGTGGAAATACCTTGGGAGATCAAAAAAAAAAAAAAAACTTTCAACAAAAGAAAAACCTTGTCCTTTTTATCTTTTTTTCTGCGTTGTAAACTTTTAATCAAAAAAAAAAATTATATTTGAAATATTTTGACAATTGCATGATAACTATTAAATATTTTCAATCAAACATGAGTTTTTTTCATGAAAATTTATGTCTCCTTAAGTGATTTGATTTGATTTTATCTTATTGAGATGAAAAAACTATCAATATTTTTTTTTCTCTTATCATATATTGTAGAACTTTTCTCTTACAATATATTTTAAGACTATTTTTTAAGATAATAAATAATTAAATAATAATTTTTTTTAAAAAAAGTAAAAAAACGATTTTGTCTAAAGCAATAAATTTTAATGAAGGACAAAAAGTTCAAACAACTTTTTTTAAGGTGCTTCACACTTTTAATATAGTATTAATGAAGGAGAGTAGTTAGCCTAAACTTAGGTCAAGTGGCATCTTGAGAACAAATCACTTAGCATTTTATAACAAAAATTATTATTTTACAACAAATAACTATTTTTGTTGATTATTTAATTATTTAACGTTATTTTATATCCATATCTATAATAAATGAGAGTAGCTAGCCTAAAATTCCCTATATATTATAAAAGAGAATAGTTAGCCTAAAATTAAGTCAAGTGGCATCTTGAAAATTAACCACTTGGCATTTTGCAACAAAAACTATCATTTTACATCAAACAACTATTTTGTTGATTATTTAATTATTTAATATTATTTTTATTTATAAATATCATAAAGGAGAATAGTTAGCCTAAAATTTCATATATATAAAAAAGGACAATAGGTAGCCTAAAATTAAGTCAAGTGACATCTTAAAAACTGTCCACTTGCCATTCTACAACAAAAATTGTCATTTTACAATAAACAATCATTTTATTAATTATTTAATTATTTAATATTATTTCATATTGTGATAAAATATAATTAATATTATTTCATATTTATTTATATAATAGGAGGATAGTTAGTCTAAAATTAATCCAAGTTGCATCTTGAGAACTAACCACTTGACATTCTACAACAAAAAAATATCATTTTACAACAAACAACTATTTTGTTGATTATTTAATTATTAATATTATTTTATATTGTGATAAAAAATAATTTCTATTCACTTCTAGTGCATGAACACAATAAAAAATGATTCCTATTGAATGAAAACTATTATAATTGTTCAATTATTTCATATTAAGATTAGCAGTTAATTATCTCATATATTAATGATTATTTAATTACTTGGTAACATACTCGCGCTTCGCGCGTGGTAATACTTCTTATTGTTAAGCCTACAAGTAATTCTTTACTCTGTAAAAAAAAAAGTTTAGCCTTTAAATTCAAATATATTGAATTTCCAGAATACTTAATCTAACGGGTGAAATTATAGCTTTTCCCTCTTTTATCTTCTTTAATTAAATATTTTTCTTTCTTACTCTCTTTATTTTTTAAAATGTTAAATTTTTCATTCCTCTCTTTTAAATCTTAAGCAATAATATTTGGTAACAAAAGAAACTCATATACGACCACAATAATAGTGTGATAAATTTAATCTCAACAATTGTTTGAGACAACCCTCTACACTTTAAAGTAATTTATTTCTCAAGCATATTCAACCACTTTCACATTCCATGCATTTAAGGATATTCACTTTCATTATTACAAACTTAGAAAAATGTATTTTGTATCATCTCAAACTCTTGTAGTCCGTATATCACAATGACTATCAAGTATCTCTTACCTTTTAGAAGCTTTTGATGTCTGCTAATTATCCGTCATGAAGCTTAACATAAGGTTCATTACTTATATAATAAAGAAAGCCTATGAATACATTTTACGGAATATTTTTGTGAAACAATAACTTTTGTTTGAATATCAAAGTTATGCCGAATTATATATTAATGAATCACGATAGATTTTATTTGCTAAAATTATCTTGTAGATGCATCTCGTCCGTGTAATAGAGACAATTTATACCCTCCTTTCTCTTTGATCAAGTTGATCTTGCATCATCTCGAATTCATTTTCATGGTCATCCATCAAATTCTTGAGCCCTACAACATGTAGAGATAAATAAGTAGGACATAAAATTGCATTTTTGGGAATCTTAATGTGTTCAAACTTGCTGGAAAATATGAAAAACTTTTGAATTTTTGTATCGCCTGTCATAATTGTACATTACCTTTTTTATATGCACAATAATACACAATGTTAAGCCGCTAAACAATAAAAAAATAGAGAAAGTAACAATTACTCAATTGACATGATCTAAGAGAAATAAACAAAATAGTCAAGTAAAGTATGAGCATAAACAACTGAAAATCGAGAAGGCATGAGGATATAAGTATGCGTACCTTACGAATAGAAATAACTTAAAAGAAGAACCGTTCATCTAAAGACATAGTTAGCAGCAACGAAACTGCAATACCTAAGCCCTGAAACAATAAAAAAATATAAAATTATAAAAGTAATAAATGCAAGAGAAAGAGTAATACAAGCAATGAACAAACCAACTTCCAATAGTAAGGTGGTGTTTTTTATTAATCGTCCTGTAGCACATTTACACAAGAAAATATCATTCTCACAAATAAAACAGTGTCTTTTTCCAAGTACTTGCCCTTAGTAATAGGCAAATCTTCAGTTGTACCCCTCTTATACCTATTCCTTTTCAATTCAAGAAGTTTTTATACCAAGAATGTCATCGAAAAAAATCTATCCGAGCTAGAATATTTGTGTTGTTTGGATAATAAGCATGCTAAATTGATCGAATCTTTATAAACGAAGATTCAGAAGCTCCTTCACCTTCATCAAACAACTTTAAATAGAATATGAGTATACATACCTTACAAATAGGAATAACTTAAAAGAAGAACCGTTCACCTAAAGACATAGTTATCAGCAACTAAACCGCAATACCTAATGCCTGCCCTTCTTTTCCCCTGATCTTTAATAGTTTTTTATGAGGTTGTTGCTTCATAGAAGCACCTACTAAATTTAATCGAGACATAACATATGCCAATAGTTCGTCATGATGGGAAAATATAAAATCTAAATGAGCATACTTAAACTCATTATATGACACTTCTACACCTGCATCCTTCATCAGCTTATAATGTTTTCTTACCGTGGATTGCCTAATGACCTTGTCCTTTTGCCCAGCAACAAGATTAACTGGAATATCAATAAGGAAATAGTACTCCCCCAAATCTAAAGGCCAAGGGGAACCATAAGCTTCCATATTTGCAGCTACACTCCCATAGTCAAACATTATAAACTTTCGTCTACTCTTGATCAGTGCCAAATGAAGAGCCACGCGGAGTGAAACAGTTGGCATATCATAAATATTGTAGTGTGGCAACCCTAAGTCTCTAACCCAATTGGAACTGTCTCCACCAACCAAATAACTTATAAGAGTTTGCACAAGAACTCCAACTGCTGGTAAGTTGTGGAATTCTCGGGCCAATTTGGTAAACAGCATGCGGAAAAATCAAGTAAAAAATATAGAAAGATGACATAAAAGGGGCAAGTAGAGGAGACAATAGAAGGAATAAGTATTACATCATTGTGAATACAAGATTGGAATCATGATGAAACCCAGCAGGTGATAATAAGATTATCTTGAAAGCCTATGGAGCTTTTCCACAATTCGACGTGTTAAGAGGTACATTAGAATAGCAGCTTCTCCCAAACTATGACAAATTGAATGAAGTTTGAAAGGTTGACAATAAGAATAATAAATGCAGGAGAAAGAGTAATACAAATACACATGAAAGGAAAATCAAGAAAACATGAAGTTTCATACCTTCTTAAAATTAAAATCTTTAAGTTTTTTATTTGAAATAGCGCATCTAACAGGTTGAATTTTCCTCCTTTGTTAATTAATTTTTACTTTTTCTCTGAGAGTAAGAAATAATTGTGGCACCATGATTTGATTGTTGAGTTTTTAAGAAGAAAAGTTAATAATAATGGAGAAGGAAAGGGAAAGACCGGGAGTTTGTTGAAAATGATAGAATTTAATATTTTTGCTGATACGATGTATTTGATAAATTTAATAAAGGACAATTAATGAATTTTATTAGGGAAGATTAATGAAAAATTAATGGGTAGAATCTTTTATTTTTAAAAAAGAACTAAAAGGAATAAAATGCCCAAAACATAGGAGAAAAGATAAATGTGAATACTGACTTTAGAGGCCTATCACATTAGCAGCCTCATGTTTCTTTTTTATTTATATATAGAGATTCATCTCTCTCTCCCTCTATCTATCTATCTATCTATCTATCTCTCTCTCTCTCTCTCTCTATATATATATATATATATATATTCTTCATATTGTGATAAAAAAAATTAAGTTTAATTCATATTGGATGAAAAATATCCTCTTTATAAGTTTTAATTTCCTAAAAAATATATTCTTTTCCAAATTGTGAGTGTTATCTATTATAAACTTAATTAATATTAGTTGTGTTAATATTAAATAAAATTTTGAAATTACTCGAACTTCATAAGGAATATTTCATATTTACCAAGGTAATTGTTAACACTATCCCTAATTTTCCATCATTTGTGATGAAGATCGGCAATTAGTAAGATGATTCTCAATATATATATATATATATAGTTATATATATATAACTATATAACTATATATATATATATATATATAGTTATATATATATATGGTTATATATAGTTATAGTTATAGTTATATATAGTTATGAATGTATTTACATTATAGTGAATGTGTATCAAGAATATAGATAAGATATATCAAGTTCTAGTTGATATCTATCAGGATTTGAAGTATCTGTCTTTTAGTCAGAAATTAGAAGTAAATTTTCCCTACAAATAGAAGGTTGTAAATCATCCTCAAGGATCTCAATAGAATCCTCAAAATAAATAATAATTACTCTCTTCTCTCTCTATTCTTTATTTTTTATTATTTTATAACACGTTATCGACACAAAGTTGTAACCAATATCTCAATAGAATCCTCAAAATAAATAATAATTACTCTCTTCTCTCTCTATTCTTTATTTTTTATTGTTTTATAACACGTTATCGACACAAAGTTGTAACCAATTGAGTAAGTAACCAATTGAATAATTGATATAAAGTCACTAAATATTTTCAGTCGACTTAACATGCTTGATCATTAACATGTCAAGCAAACACACGAAAACCTCAAAGGTACGCGCCGTCCTAAAAATACTAGATTTGTCTGAATCACGCCCCCTGTATAGATATTTACATCATTGCTTCATTGGTAAGAAATTAATAAGTAATACTCCATTGAATGATTCTGATTTTAAAAAAAAAAAGGGTTACTGTATCAAAAGGCCAATGCATTTTGTGTTTATAATTCATGTATGACCGTATATATATTAATATTTTAAATAAAAGTAGAAGTCTTGTCTTTACTACTATTCAGTACTAATTCTGTTCTTAATAACACATGTTCCTTCATATTTACTTTGGAGTGTTTTGTTTCCAGGGCGTCACAATTTATACACTTTTAAATGGATATATTCATAAATTATATTTTCTATCATTATCATAAATTACATGCTTAAATATTTTCATTGGCTAGTCTGAGTAAATATGGTGATCGTTGGTAAGCACTAAAGGTGGTATTATTTTGAAAGACCTCAAGGTTATCTTATTAAAGAATAAGGCATCATGTTAAAGTCTTGATGTTCCAATGATAGGATGTTGGGTCCAAGTTCC
This sequence comes from Capsicum baccatum var. pendulum, assembly GCA_030864225.1. NCBI lineage: Eukaryota > Viridiplantae > Streptophyta > Magnoliopsida > Solanales > Solanaceae > Capsicum > Capsicum baccatum. The sequence goes on from CM061550.1 coordinate 111,979,210, forward strand.
ATCAGTTTATGCTTAAGGCGCCTATATATGGATAAGACGTTGAATTTGCATTTCAATGCACCATATTGATGATATTATGATGGCTAAGGCAAAAAATTATATTTTTGATGAAAAGACATGAAATCTGTCCATTAAATATTCTCCATTCCAAGAAGTGAATGTGGTAGAAATATATGGTAAGTCTGAAAGATGACAATTTGCTCCATTCTTGAAGTGAATGTGGTACTAATATTGTAATGACCCATCAGGTCATTTGTCATGTTCGTGCTTATTTTTGCCGATAGAGCTCCTCCATAGCTGTCCCAAGTCATTAGTGACTTACTGGAACCGATAGTTCGGTTACCTGACAGTTCGTTTGGTTTTTAGAACTACTTTTCCAAGTTGAAGTCTTCATCGATTTCAAATGGCGCCTGAGCGAAAATTCAGAAAAATAATTTTGGATGCAAATTTTGACTGCGCCAGTAGCTATGTAATATCGATTTTAGGATAGATAGACCCTTAGCTCAAATCCCACAGCACCCGAGCTCATTTCTACTCATTCGAAAAAGTCAAAAGTCGAAACATATGGATGTGAGACCCACAAGTGGCCTAAATGACCTCGAATAGAAAATTCGACTTCACCAATGCATTCAGAATGTTGAATTTAATGAGATTATATAGTTTGTTTGCGAAAAAGGAGTCTGAATGAGCTCGGGAGGTTAAAAACAAGTTTTGACCTTGCGGGCCCATCTAAAATCGTATAAAAGGGGTCTTTGGGAAGATTTTAGGCATTCTTCATTTCTATTAAAACCCTAGCAGCCATAGGAGATTGGTGACTCAAAAATTTGGCCTTGTGGGTTGATTAGGAGCTTAGTAGATTGTGTAATCCCTCCTTTTGCTACAAATCTAAGGTAAGAATTCCTCTAATTTGATATTGATTTCATGGTTTCTTGACTCAAAACCCTAAATCATTATGGGTCAATTGTAGCCCAAAAATTGAGTGGTACTCAAATTACTTGAGGATTTTAACTCCTTAAAGATAATTAGGCTATGGGTTGGTCTTGGAAACTTCTTTCCAAGGGTGAAATCTAATTGAGGTTTTGGTGTCCATTTGAAACTCTTGGCACAATGGGGCTAAATGGGTATTTTCATTCTTGTTGTAATGCTTAGATTGTATTGTTGATAGCATTGCTTGTGGAAGGGGAAGCTTTTCGAAAAGGAAAGGAAAAACTTGTTGGTTCGTGAGTTGATTGGATTCAAGGTAAGTTAGGCTTACCCGTAGTATAGATTGAGTTTGTTTGTAATGTAATCATTGATCTCTTGCGAGATTGGGCGGGAAATTTATACGATATTTGATAATGATGTTGTTGGATAACCTTAAGAGTGGTACTATGTCTTCCATGGAGGAAAAGTTTATGTGGTTCAATGTGTCATTATTGTATGCTTTATCTTCCTGGTAGTGAACTGTGAAGTATGAGCACAGTTCCTGAATCTCTCATTTTATTGTTGCTTCACGACTAAGGATATTTACCTGTACTAAACAATTTAATGGAATGTTAAATTAGCTTGAGAAACTTCAGAACACGTTGAATCTAGAAGGGTTCTTAATTGGGAGGGAAGAATTACACCATGGACTGATGAGAATTACTATGTTTCCTTACATTTCTTGTTGTAAATGCAAATAGCTTCTAATGTTGAACTAAGACTGTAGTTACCAAGAAAAATAGATCCTGTTCCAAGATTTGGACCATGCTAGGTCCAGACTTTTAGTGTAACTAGTTGTCTCAAAAAAATGACTAAGACATATAAACTAGTGTTTCATGGATATGGAGATTATCTAATATAGATTAGACTTGGAGTTCGGCAATGAAATAGAGAATGCGTAACTATATAACTATGCTATGATGATATCAGTTTCGTTGTGTTAAATTGCGGTATTGATAATGATTATGGATGACTTAGCCTAATTTTGGGTAGAAGCTAGACATCTGCTAGCAAGCTTGGAATTCTCGAGATTTAGAAGTGGGCCTTGACCCACCTTAAGCTTGAACTAAGTAAATGCTTAGCGACCTAGATAGGTGGTGATTGTTCAAGTTATATACATATGTGTTGGAGTTGTGATGGTTGCACTCGATTATCGAATTATCTTGTGATCATGACTTGAATACCCTTGAAAAAAGATTACTATGCATGTTTGATAAATACTCATGCTCTTGTTGATGCTCATATTACGTGTGAAGCTTATTAGTAAGGTAAATGGCAAGTGGTTATCCCACATCCCTACTTCTTTATATATTGTGAGCTTTTGTGTATGCTTATTGGTTTGACTATGCATGTTGATGTACAATGTTATAACCGGAGAAATATGTGATACTATGACGATGCCCAATTCGAGCCCGAAGGAATATGTGATATTATGATAATGCCTGATTCGAGTCTGGAGGAATGTGTGATCTTATGATGTTGCCCGATGAATTCGGAGGTATACGTGATATTATGATGATGCCCGATTTGAGTCTGAAGAAAAGTGTGATATTATGATGACACCCGAAGTATTCGGATGAATATGTTGATATTGTAATATTGCCCGGTGAATTTGGAAGAGGTAAGAACATTATATGTCGTGTGGGGAAAGTTTACATATATGCATTGATATTTGTAAGGTTAGGTCGTGTGGGGCCAACCACCTATATGCTTGAATTATGAGGTCTCTCTTCGTAAATTGTTATTTGTTTCTTATTCCAATTCACTATATAAGCGGTGTGACCCTTGTTGATGCTAAATTAGCTACTAGAGGAAATTTATGCCTAATGTGTAAACTTTCATAAGAAAATTCAAGGGCTAATCTAATATATATACTTGACTTGAAAAAAAGGTTATATTATGAAATCTTGCCTAGTAAGGTGGTTTATGTGATAACTAGATACTTCTAAAATATATGATTATTATTTGGAACCTAGAAACCTAGTAAACTATTTGGTGGACTTTACTTGATTAAAATATAGAAACTAGTCCTTAAGGTTGTGACATGCTTAGTGATGATGGATCTAGTATTGCGTGATGGTTAGTTAAATTATCTCCTAACATGTGAAGTTGAGATGGATTAGTTGATAACCCATGTCATGATGATGCTAGTTAAAGAATTGCATTATGATAGTTGAATAACTTATAATATGGGTGGCTTGTAGTTTTTCCCCAATTTGATGACTAGTAATTTTAAGACTTGTAATCTTTTGACTTTTGAAAAAATAAGGTTAATTAGTATGGACTTTGCGGTATTTTTCAATGCATCATAGAATTAATGATTACATGCCTATGCCTACAATGTTGCTTTCTTTATGTTGAATTACGATATGGGTATTTGTAAGTGGATTTTGGTAATGAGCCATAGTGGGGTTGTGCTACCCGCGGTTTTCAGTAAATTGATGAAGTAGTTGTGCTTTATTGTATTATTGGTTGTATTCTTTGGTGTAATTTTTGGTGGTATGGGACACCCTGATGAGTTCTTGTTTGATATTCTTTTGTGTAATCTTCGGTGGTATGGGACACCGTGATGAATTATTTGTTGTGATCTCTTCTGTGTACTTCCCGGTGGTATGAGACATCGTGGTAAGTTCTTATGTTTATGTTATAAAGATAGTTGATGATGATTATGACAAGTAGATGCTTTGCGATTGTATATATGGCTTTACATTTTTGAAATGATAATCAGTTGTTATGAAGATTATGGAGTATATAGTGATAGTATTTCATGTTATTGCTTTATTAGTATAGATGTTGTTACAGTGGTATCAAAGAAGACTCAAGTTCGCTCATATCCCTTGACTTTAAGATTATTATCTTTCTTTATATCATCTTTACATTATATTTGAACTCAGTCGACTAATGATGCCTACTGAGTACCCATGTTTTGGTACTCATACTACACTTCTGTACCTTTTTGGTACAGACCCAGGTTCTAGTTGCTGCCATTGAGCTAGTTCATGCGAGTTGACTATTTGGAGACATGGTGAGCTCTTAGAGATCGACTTTCCCTCTTTCCCTTCTTTCCTTATTTGTCTTTTGCTTTCGAGACTACTATATGAGATTATTTAAGATATTTAGATTCTGGAATTGTAAATTCCCCTTGTCAAGTTTAGAAGCTCTTGTATTGACATTATCATGTCGTGGGATTGTGTTTGAATATCGATTGTCCTTAGTTGTGAAATGTTGTTGTTATATATTGTGTTCATATATAAAGTCCATGTTGGACGTTCTTACTGAGGTAACCAATTGCCATAGCTCTGGGTTACGGTATCGACTTACCTACTGGTGGGATGTGGTAGGTGTCATCATGACTCCAAACGAGGTCGTGATAAATTGGTATCAGAGCCTAGGTTTCTCCGATACTATTGATACAAGAGCAAGTGTCTAAAAGAGTCCTACGGATTGGAACGTTGACGTCTGTTTCCTATCTTTGGGAGGCTATGTGACATTCTTAGGAGTTTTTTATTTTTTTAATTCATATCATGCTAAGAATCTTATTGGTTTGTAGTATATTTTCTTGACTGTACTCTTTCGAAGATGTTGAGGAGACATGTTGCCCCTATGCGAGGTGCGAGTCCTGAGATTGGGCCCAGGAATCCTGATCCTATTCATAGGCGACCTAGAGGTCAAGGATAGCCTCGTGATGTGTCTCTATCTAGGGACCAAGATAGGCCACTTTTCTTGGGATCTATCCCTGCACCTGGGCCACCAACGATGGGACAGGGACTACCCCAGGCCCCACCAAGTTTTATTTCTTCTTCATTGCTCAGAGATGCCCAGATTCAGACACTGAGTATGGTTGGTGGTGTACCGTCTGATGGTGTACAAAATTTCGGGATCGGGGTGCAACTTGTAGCTGCATCTCTCAGCGTTGAGATTTCTTTTGCACCGGTAGTAGTTCATTCGGTATCCATGCCGCTAGTTGTGACCCATCCTGCTATGTCTGTCGATGAGAAAAAGATGTTTGGTAAATTTTTTAGGTCGACTCCGCCTAGGTTTTCTGGTGCTCCTGGGGAGGATGCATTTGAGTTTCTTACTGCTTATGAGAATAGGTTTCGTGCTCTAGGACTTGTTGAGACTCGTGGTATGGATTACACCACATTTCAGTTGGATTTGTCTGCTCGTCACTGGTAGAGGGGTTTCGCAGATTCTAGACCAGTTGGATCTTATCCCTTGTTATGGACTCAGTTCTCCAAGATGTTCTTGGAGAAGTATATGTCGCACAGTCTTAGAGATCGATTGAGGGATTAGTTCTCCAGACTGGAGTAGGGCTCCATGACAATCGCCTAATACAAGGTTCGTTTTCATGAGTTGGCCAGACATGACTTCTATTTTGAACATCGAGTATGAGAGGGTTTGTTGCTTTGTCAGGAAGTTGAGACTCCCTATTCGAATGGCTACTCAGAGTCTAGTTGTTGTGGGTAGGACTTTTGTTGAGGTTTCTAATTATGCTAAAGTGATGGAAGAGACGCACAGGGAGAGTCGTGAGGTCCATGATAAGAGGCCTAGATTACAGGGTAGATTTGGTGGGAGCCGTAGTAGTTCCTTAGGAGTGGTATTTCTTATACTGGACATCCTCCGCATACATCTTTTCAGCCTTAGAGTCGACCAGTTCTGGCAGCTCTTCAAACAGCTGATGGGGATTAGTTTATTTCTAGTGGGCGCCCTAGTAAGGGCGGTGATCAGTCTATGAGAGGTTCATCTGTGGGCTATGCTAGGTGTGCTAGCTATGCCGGATCAGCCGAATTTGTGAGTTTTGGTTCTTTTCATGAGTCTTGTATTACTTGTGGTCTTCATAGTTATTTCTCTAGAGAGTGATCTAGTCGTGGGGTAATGGTTGCTTCAGCCCAGGGAACAATGCCCATTAGGGTAGTTCCTCCTTTAGGTAGAGGTGGTTTGTGAGGTCGTAGAAGTGGTTACTAGGGTGATCGAGGTGGTACTCAGGTAGGAAGGACAGGAGATCAGTCAGGTACCCAGTCAGGTGGCGGGCGTGGTCAGTTGTATGCAGTACCTTCTAGGCCCAAGGTTGAGACTTCAGATGTTCTAGTTACAAGTGCGATTTTGATATGCCGCAAGTCGGTTCTTGATTTATTTGACCTCGGATCCACTTATTCTTATATATCTTCTTATTATGCACCACAATTGGATTTGACTAGTGATTTATTATCTATTTCATTTAGCGTATCTACTCCTGTGGGTGATTCTTTAGTAGTGGATCGAGCGTTCTGATCATGTGTTGTGACAGCTAGGGATGCTGATACTAATGCTGATCTTATTGTTCTTGATATGCTGGATTTCGATGCAATACTGGGCATGGACTGGTTGGCTCACTATCATGCAGTCATGGATTGTTTTGCAAATATCGTTAACTTAGCCATTCCCAGCATACCCCAAATCGTGTGGCAGGGAGCGGTTATCCGCGAGCCAACGGGGATTATTTCTTATGTTTATGCTAGGAGACTTATATCGAGAGGTTGCGAGTCTTATCTCGCTTATATATGTGATACCCATGTAGAGCATCCGACGCTTGACTCTGTTCCTATTGTATGTGAGTTTCTTGGTGTATTTCTTGATGATCTGCCTGGTATTCCCCCTGACCATGAGATTAAGTTTGCTATTGACCTTGAGCCTGGCACCTGACCTATTTCTATGGCACCCTATTGTATGGCTCCTGCCGAGCTTAATAAAGTGACGGTGAAGAACTGTTATCCTTGGATGATGACTATACACCCGACCTTAAAGCTCTTGAAGTCCGCTGCTACCACCCTAAGGACGCAATAAAAAGAAAATGGTACACCAGCACCTATTCCAAAGAACAACAAAAGGAGTTTGGTCGGCTATGGATAGCCGATATGAAAAGACTCTGATGCGACATCGAGTTCTTTAGGTGGTTTGAATTCACCGGAAGAATGGAGAATCAAAATGAATCCCTTAACGTTATCATTAATAAATGGTATACGCAGAGTAACAAGATAATTGAATCTGTTACTCCTCCTCTCGAAGAGATAAAGATTCCTCTTTCTAATGAAGTCCTCAATGTTTCTCCCTTCAAAAAGAAGCACGATAGACCTCTCTCGGCCCCTACTAAGAGAGACCTTGATAGAGTAGTTGAACAAAACAACTATACTAATTAGGTCCTTCACACTATCTCCTAGCAGTTAGGAGGAACCAAGAATTCGATGCTTCTTTTTGATACTCCTACATCTGAAAAAGATGCTCCTAGTCCTAAACCTATCACCAACCCCATCTTCAAGATCCCCGAGTTCCAAAAGGAGAAATTCCCTAATCTCAGTGACGACTTTAAAGTCTCAGGGAAAATCCTAGAGCAAATTAATGAAAAACTTTCCAAGTTTATAGTCTCTGAGAAAGGCGAATCCAGTAACCAAAAGAACTCCCTTTCCAAACTAACTAGCGATCGTTTCTCTTCACGAAAAAACTATTACAAACGACCTTCTCCTCCAGACGCCCAGTTTGAAGAAAATCCTTACCTCGCTTCTTCCAACCTTGATGGAAGAGGGATAACTGAGTGGAATGTTGATGGTTTGGCTGAACACCAAATCTACAACAAACTCCATGAAATGGGTGTATCCATCACCGCCTATAAGATCAGAGGAGCCTCTGATAAAGAAGCAGCTACCATGATCGTATCAGGATTCACTGGTATGATAAAACATTGGTGGGATAACTATTTCACTGATGACGTTAAAAACCTTATCTACGATGCTACGGCCATGGAGACGGTTGTCAAACATGAAAATGGCCAAGAAATTCTTGAGCAGGTAGCAAAACAAGATGCTTGTGCCACACTCCTATACCACATAGCAAGGCATTTTATAGGAGAACCCAAGTTATTCCAAGACAGGAGTTTAGAGATTCTCAACAACCTCACCTGTAAAGATCTATCAGATTTTAGATGGTACAAAGATACCTTCTTAGTAAAATTTATGGTCCGACCTAATTGCAATAATGATTTCTGGAAAGAAAGGTTCATTAGTCGTCTCCCTCCGCTATTTGCAGATAAGGTTAGAAGCAAAATTAAAGATAGATTCGAGGGTAAAATCCCTTACGGTATCCTTACCTATGGAGACTTGATAAGTTTCATTACCTCCGTAGGGATAGATCTCTGCACAGACCTTAAGCTTAAAAAACAACTTAAGCAAGATAGTGCATCCAAGTATGACCTAGGAACCTTCTGCCAAGACTATGGTTTCACCAACCTATCTCCTAGCAAAAAGCATAGGAAGAAGTCCTCCAGGTCTCACAAGAAAACCACTCCCAGCAAAAGATCCTTCAAGAAGTATTCTTACAAGCCCAGTAGAAAGACTAGACGGAAAACCTCCAAGAATAAAGATACTTGTTGGACTTGTGGCAAGACAGTCCATAGAGCAAAAGTCTGCAAGTCAAACAAGAAGAAAAAGATAAACCAATTAGACCTCCCTGAAGAAGCCAGAGAAAAATTATTTTCTATAATGGAAGATTCATCTGAGTCCTCTGACTCTTACACCTCTTCTAGTGATGACTACAGCGACAAAGAATTCATCAACGCCGCTTATGAGTCCGACCAATCCCAGTCTGGCCAAGAATGTGCTTGTAACGGTACTTTTTGTACTTGCACAAGAAGAACTATTAATGTCATTTCAGGAAATCCTAAAGAAATCCTGTTTGACATTATAGAACACATCCAGGATGATGAGACTAAAAATAAATATCTTCTAAAACTCAAACTATTGATGCTTTCTCACGAAGAGAAGCCCCCCAAACCCATTATTCAGCCTTTTAGCATGAAACAGGTTATGTCTAGATTCGATAAACCTGCTGAACCTTCTATTACTGATCTCAAGGGAGAAATCTCTACCCTAAAAGGAGAGATCAAAAATCTCAAAATCAGACTTGACTAAGTAGAACTTAACGTTCTTACAGATCAAGTCCTAAAAAAGGTATCTCTCCCAGAGAAAGTTTCTCCGCCAGAGTCTCCTAAAGCCTCCCCGATCATCCCGAATGATCATCTCAGAGAACCAGAGCCTAATTCCTTTCCCGGCTTCGATTCTCCCTCCACATCCGGCAATGCTATTACGGCCATAAAAGCTTATAGCAAACACATTGTCGTAAAAATTGTCATTAACAAAGACTTTATCCTGAATAGAGTCGCACTCTTTGATACAGGTGCAGATAGTAACTGCATTGTCAAAGGCCTTATCCCCACTAGGTATCTCTAAAAAAGTACCTCTCGTCTTTACTCTGCCACTGGAAAGAAGATGAAAATTAATTATCAGCTACCTAAAGCTCATGTCTGCAACAATGGTATTTGCCTTGTTAATGACTTCGTCATCACTGAGGATATCACTGAAGATATCATCTTAGGGATACCTTTCGTCAACCAGATTCGGCCATAGTGGAGCGATTACGATGGTATTCGAACAACTCTATTGGGCCAAGAACTGTTCTTCCCTTTATTAAGACCCCTCTCACAAGACGAAGGCAATCTTATCAAAGAAAGAACTGTCTTTAAGATTAACAGACTTTCTTCACATATCTGTTTTCTTAAACAAGATATACAGCTCAAACAAATTGAGCAAACCCTACAAACCCCAGAGATGGTTACTAAGATTTCTACTCTCCAAAAGAAGTTCGAAGATGAAATTTATTCTGAATTCCCTAATGCCTTTTGGGAACGGAAAAGACATTTAGTAGAACTTCCTTATGTTTCTGGTTTTGACTAACAAAACATTCCTACAAAAGCCAGACCTATCCAAATGAACCAATAGATGATGGAAATTTGCAAAAGAGAAATTGACCATCTCATAAAAAATGGAATTATCAGGACCTCTAATTCGCCATGGAGTTGCTCTGCCTTTTATGTCAACAATAGTGCAGAAAAGGAACGCGGAACTCCCCGGCTGGTAATAAATTACAAGACTTTGAATACGGTTCTAAAATAGATCAGGCACCCGATTCCTACCAAAAGGGATCTTCTGAAAAGGACTTTCAAAGCCAAACTTTACAGTAAGTTTGATATGAAGTCAGGTTTCTGGCAAATACAAATTGCTGAAAAGGATAAATATAAGACAACCTTCAACGTCCCTTTTGGGCACTATGAATGGAATGTCTTACCTTTTGGCCTTAAAAATGCTCCCCCAAAATTTCAAAACATCATGAACAATATTTTCAATCCTTATACTTATATGTCGATTGTTTACATTGATGATGTGCTTATTTTTTCCGAGAACATTGATTCTCACTTTAAATATCTAAATAGTTTCTTTAAGATTGTTAAATTTAATGGTTTAGTCGTCAGTGCTAAAAAAATGAAACTTTTTCAAACGTCCATAAGATTCTTAGGGCATGATCTTTACCAAGGTAGTTATAAACCTATTTGTAGAGCCATTGAGTTCTCCTCCAAATTTCCCAATGAAATCACTGATAAAACCCAGCTTCAGAGGTTCTTAGGAAGCCTTAACTATGTTGCAGATTTCATTCCTAATATTAGACAGGTCTATGAACCTCTTTATAAGAGACAAGAAGACCCCAGCTCCTTGGAGTTCTGATCAAACCAATGTTGTCATTAAGGTTAAAACCTTGGTTAAAAACCTTCCTTGTCTAGGAATTCCAAACCCAGAAACCTTCATGATAGTTGAAACTGATGCTTCAGATATAGGGTATGGGGGTATCTTAAAACAAAAGGTTGATGATAATTTTCCTGAACAATTAGTCAGGTTTACATCCGGAGTATGGAACTCAGCTCAAAAGAACTACAACACTGTTAAAAATGAAGTTTTAGCTATAGTTCTATGTATCACAAAATTTCAAGATGATCTTGTAAACAAAGAATTTTTACTACGAGTTGATTGCAAATCAGCTAATGAAATTTTGCAAAAGGATGTAAAAAATTTAGTTTCAAAACAAATATTTGCTAGATGGCAAGCTCTCCTATCTAGCTTTGATTTTCAAATCGAATTTATCAAAGGAGAAAATAATTCCCTCCCCGATTTTCTAACAAGAGAATTTTTACAGGGCCACCATGAGACCTACAACACTGGGGAAAATCCCAGTAAGCAACAAACAGGAACAACTCAGAATGGCACGACCATTTGATACCCCTCGGCTTCAGCAAACCCATTAAGACCATCAGTCCCTCAGAGGCCTGCACCTAAGACAGAGCTACAATCTCTACTCCAAAACAGGTATTTAGCTTTGGCAGAATTTCCAAAGCTCCCACCTCCAATGCCAACCAAATTGGTAGACCTAAAGACGAACAAACCCTTTGACAAAGGACAATCAGCTAGTTCATCTGTTTTAACAAAACAAAGTTATTCTATGAAGGCCCTCGAGACCTTTGCTCAAGCCGTCGATCCTTTAGCGGTTAAAACAACTCAACCATCACCTACCAGGAAAGAGTTCAAATTCATCACCACTCAGGTGATGCCTATTATTGCTTTGGACAAAGAATACGAGGGATATCCTCTAGACTAGCTCATTAAGCGGGTCTACAATGATAAGAATTTTGTGGATACAGAAAATCCTCTCAAAACAAGATGTTATTACGAAGCCATCTTAGTGGATACTGACTCCATAGAAGTTGAGCATTCGATGAACGAAAGGAATCCAGAATATATTGACTATTCTAGGTTCACTATTAAAAGGGTATTAACCCCATTCAACTGGTTTGCAATCCTCTGCACACCCCCATTGCTTTATCTATGCCACATCAGCCACAAACCTACAACTTGTATGACTATAAGTTATCCTGGTTCAATTTTTTATATGTTCGTCCAGGACATACATGGTTCGTTAAATATTGTCCCACCATGGTGGATGTCATTATACCAAGATGGTTTTACGAATGGTGGATATATTTCGGAGGAACCAAGGAGATCCTTCCCCAATAATTTCGTAATCGATTTACCGAATTCTGTTCAAAAGAAGGATGTGTAACTCTCCCGGAACACATCCAAATGTGCAAGTTCTTCATTAAGAAGAGAGTCTCTTACATTATTTCCTGGAATTTTTCCAAAGGAGAGCAAGACAGGAGTAGAAATTTATCCAAAGAAATAAAGGTTAAAGGTTGGACTCCCAAGACAACCGCCCCAAAAACTCCTGACAAGGGAAAAACCACTGCATCCTCCACCAGCGCTTCACAGAGCAAGAAGGCGCTCAAGGAAAAATTGAAAAAAGCTTTAGCAGACATGGAAAGCCAGGACACTAATGAAGAAGAAGTGTTACAACTTCTGGAAGAAGCTTCCTCCACCGAAAGTAGCGACAACAACGATGACATGCTAAATCCCAAAGGGATAGCAATGGCCTATCTAGACCCCTATTAAGAATAGGGAAATAACCTTTCAAAAGATAGAGGTTCAAAGAATCAGAATTATCTCTTGAAAAGGCAATCCACTATTCCTAATAGGAATCTATGGACCAAATGCTTTCTCTAAGAAACGACAAAAGTCACATCCGCTTTTCAAAAGGAAAAACACTCAAGTCACATCCGCTTTTCAAAAGGAAAAAGCACTCAAATCACATCTGCTTTTCAAAAAGCATCCCAACACTCAAGAAGGAATCTGTTTTTAAAAAGAAGAAGCACTCAAATTGTCGGCAACATCCTAGCCCTACAAGTGTACACTTGGGATGTATAATTTATTTTCTTTAGTCTATATAAGACTGAATGTACCAATAGAGAAGGCATCATAAATTTTTCCCATACTAGAAATATTCTGCCTGATAAACTCTTTCTCCCTTGTAATCTCTTGTAATGTTCTCTTTGAAGTTTGAATAAATTTGTAAGTTGTTTTAATTTGACTCTTTACTTATTGTTTACTGATTATTTTCTAAATAATTCCCAAGATCCGTTTTCTGGTATCAAAGCTAGTTGGCAGATTGTTTATTTAGCATGAGCAGCTAAATAAATAATCTGTCTAGAGCATGGGAAGCTATTTTCATATAAGTTACATATTACTTTAATCATCTGTGATAATACTTATAGTAAATTATTTTAATATATCTTGTCTTATAATGGGGGTTTACTTTAAGTATGGGGTAATCATCTAGACAACTTAAGATGCGTGTGCGTAACTACCCCAGTCATGATTTAGAGTTGGTGGAGGTAGTTTTTGCGCTCAAGATTTGGAGACATTACTTATATAGTGTGCATTGTAAGATTTTCACCGATCATCGTAGTCTTAAGCATCTTATGACCCTGTGGGAGCTTAATACTCGCCAACACAGATGGATGGAGTTGCTAAAGGATTATGATATTTCCATCTTGTATTATCCAGGTAATACTAATGTGGTGGCAGATGCCTTTAGTCGCAAGGCGGTGGGTATGGGTAGTTTGGAAAGTATATCAGTTTCTCAGTGGCCAATGGCATGGTACATTCAGTCCTTATCCAACTTGATGGTTCAACTTGATATCTCAGATCTAGCAAAAGTTTTGGCATGTGTGGAGTTGAGGTCCTCCCTATTTGAGCAGATTCGTGATCATTAGTATGAGGATAACAAGTTGTGCTTTCTCCATGACCAGGAGATTAGTGGTGAGTCTAGGAGGCACACTGTGGATTCTGAGGGTATTATAAGATTTTAGGGTCGTATATGTGTTCCCCGGCTTGAGGATCTGATCCAGTCTATTCTGCATGAGCCTCACAGTTCTAAATATTTTATTCTTCCCACTACGGCTAAGATGTATAGAGATTTGAGGCAATTGTATTGGTGGGATATTATGAATAAAGATGTGGAAAACTTCGTAGCCCGTTGCTTGTGTTGTTAATGGGTTAAGTCCAAGCATCAGCGTCCCAGCGGAATGACTCAGAGATTGCCCATTCCTGAGTAGAAAGGGGAAAGGATCACCATGGGCTTCATTAGTGGTTTGCCTCGTACTTCCCATGGTCACGATGATATATGGGTTGTTGTGGATCATTTGACCAAGTTAGCACATTTCATTCCTATCCAGATGACCTTCAGTGCCAAAAGATTGACCCAAATTTATATTCGGGAGATAGTTCATTTGCATGGGGTTCCTGTGTCTATCATATCAAATCATAGTTCTGTGTTTACTTCGAGGTTTTAGAGAGCATTTCAGGAAGAGTTAGGTACCCGAGTGAGTTTGAGTATAGTTTTTCATCCATAGACAGATGGTCAGTCCGAGCAGACTATTCAGGTGCTTGAGGATATGCTCTAAGCTTGTGTTATGGACGTTGGAGGACAGTGTTAATACTTAACTTTGACAAAGTTTGCCTACAACAACAATTATCATTTAAGTATTGAGATGGCCCCTTATGAGGCGTTGAATGGTAGAAGGTGTCATTCTCCTATAGGATGGTTTAAGACATCCGAGGTAAGACCCTGCAGTACAGATTTGCTTTAGGACTTGTTGGATAGAGTCAGGGTAATTCAGGATAGGTTAAGAGCATCCTAGAGTTGGCAGAAGGCCTATGCCCACCGTAGACTCCGTGCCTTGAGATTCAGAGTAGGTGATCATCTATTCTTTCGAGTTTCACTAATGAGTGGTATGATGAGGTTTGGAAGGAAGGGTAAGCTTAGCCCTCGCTATATTAGTCCTTTTGAGATTCTTCGTGCGGTTGGCGAGGTGGCCTATGAGTTGGCTCTACCTCCAGACTTTGCCTTTGTCCATCCAATTTTCCATGTTTCTATGTTATGGAAGTATATTTTGATTCCTTCTCATATACTTAGATGGGACTCGATCTAGTTTAACGATCAATTGACCTTTGCGGAGGAGCCCGTGCTTATTTTGGCTAGTGATGTGAAGCGACTGCGTACTAGGGAGATTCTGGTGGTCAAGGTTCAATGGAGATATCGCCCAGTAGACAAATATACTTGGGAGATCGAGAGTGAGATGTGGGCCCAATATCCTTACTTGTTCGAGACTTCAGGTACTTTCTTATCTTTAACTTTCGGGGATGAAAGTTCCTTAGTAGTGGATGTTGTAATGACCCTTCAGGTCATTTGTTGTGTTCGTTCTTATTTTCGTCGATAGAGCTCCTCTATAGTCGTCTTAAGTTATTAGTGACTTTTTGGAACCGATAGTTCGGTTACCTGACGGTTCATTTGATTTTTAGAACCACTTTTCCAATTTGAAGTCTTTGTCGATTCCAAATGGTTGCCAAGCAAAAAATTCAGTAAAATAATTTCGAATGCAAATTTTGACAACTCCAACAGCTATGTAATATTAATTTTAGGATAGATAGACCCTTAGTTCGGATCCCACAGTACCCGAGCTCATTTTGACCCATTAGTCGAAAAAGTCAAAAGTCAAAATATATGAATGTGGGACCCACAAATGGACTAAATAACCTTTAATGGAAAATACAACTTCACTAATGCATCCGGAATGTCGAATTTAGTGAGATTACATAGTTCGTTTGTGAAAAACGGAGTCCAGATGAGCCCGAGAGGTCAAAATTAATTTTTGACCTTGCAGGCCCATCTAAAATCATATAAAAGGGGTCTTTTTGGCAGATTTTAGGCATTCTTCATTTCTATTAAAACCCTAGCATCCATAAGAGATTGGTGACTCAAAAAATTGGTCTTGTGGGTTGATTAGGAACTTAGTAGATTGTGTAATCCATCCCTTTTTTACAAATCTAAGGTAAGAATTCCTCTAATTTGATATTGATTTCATGGTTTCTTGACTCAAAACCCTAAATCATTGTGGGTCAATTGTAGCCCCAAAATTGAGTGATTGACTCAAATTACTTGAGGATTTTAGGCTATGGGTTGGTCTTGGAAACTTCTTTCCAAGGGTGAAATTCAATTAGGGTTTTGGTGTCCATTTGAAACCCTTGGCACAATGGTGCTAAAATGGGTATTTTCATTCTTGTTGTAATGCTTAGATTGTATTATTGATAGCATTGCTTGTGGAAGAGGAAGCTTCTCATAAGGGAAAGGAAAAGCTCGTTGGTTTATGAGTTGCTTGGATTCAAGGTAGGTTAGGCTTACCCGTAGTGTAGATTGAGATTGTTTGTAATATAATCATTTATCTCTTGCGAGATTGGGCGGGGAATTTAGATGATAGTTGAGAATAATGTTGTTGGCTAACCTTAAGAGTGTGTTTCTATGTCTTCCATGGAGGAAAAGTTCATATGGTTCAATGTGTCATTGCTGTCTATTTTAGCTTCCTGGTAGTGAACTAGGAAGTATGAGTACAGTTCCTGAATCTCTCATTTTATTGTTGCTGCACGACTAAGGATATTTACCTGTACTAAACAATTAATGGCATGTTAAATTGGCTTGAGAAACTTCAGAACACGTTGAATCTAGAAGGATTCTTAATTGGGAAGGGGGAATTACACCATGGACTGATGAAAATTACTATGTTTCCTGTCGTTTCTTGTTGTAAATGCAGATAGCTTCTAATGCTGAACTAAGACTGTAGTTACCAAGAAAATAGATCCTGTTCTAAGATTTGGACCATGCTAGGTCTAGACTTTTAGTGCAACTAGTTGTCTCAAAAAAATGACTAAGACTTATAAACTAGTGTTTCATGGATATGGACGTTAGCTAATATATATTTTTTGGTAAGAAGATACATTTCCGTTCAACCAAAAAACTTTACAAATCGGCTGAACACTTTTTAACCTCAGTGTCAGCGCTCATTACATCTGTTCCACTAATCTATCTTCTAACTATCTGAGTTACATTGGATAACCTATTAATTTGTCTTAGTAAACTTTTCATTTGTTGTGTGTTTGACCTGTTATGAATAACTGAATGACAATGCTTCTAACTCTTTGTCTGATATCCATTTTTTGGGTTGTAAATATTCTAGCATTCCTTTCTACCCATATGTGATACACTGCTGTTGCAAAGCAGAATCCAAGTATGCTAGCTCTTGGTCTGCTATTGGACATGAGGTGCACTAGATTTTGTGTTTCCTGTTGCCAATCCTCTGTGCCCTGCTAATATCCTAGCCATTTCAGAATGGAGGTCCAAAGGATCTAAGAGTAGTTGCACTAAAAGAATAGGTGATCAAATATTTTCTCTTGTTTTGGGTTACATAATACACACTCTTTCTTCACTTGTATTCCCCATTTACTTACTCTATCTACAGTTGCAAGTCTGTTGTGTAAGGCCAACCAGAGAAAGAATTGGTGTCTGGGAATCAGCCCTATCACCAAAGCCACTTTGTTCCAGTCCACCTTCTGGTATTGTGGTCTCATACTATGATAAGCCCTCCTGATGCTGAAGCCTTTCTGATTAGTCATTTATTGTAGTTCATGATGAAGACTTATTGTAAGTGTTAGCCATTTCCTTGCATCAAAAACTTCCTTCATAATCCAACTAGCTTGCTTTAGAGTATTTACTGTGTCTATACTATGCCCTTTTATATAGTAGTTATGGATCCATCTGATCCATAGTTTATCTTGCTTCTGTTCCACAGCCCACACGAGCTTACAAATTGCAGCACTATTCCAATACTTCATATCTACAACATTCAACCTTCCTGCAGTTTTAGGTTGATAAATAGTTGCCCAAGCAACTAGAGCTTTCCTGGAGCAACTATTACTTACAGACTATAAAAATGTTCTGCAGATTGTGGTAACCATATTAGTGATCTTCTTGGACAATAGAAAAATTTGTACCCAATATGTTTGCATCTCAAACAGTACACTTTTCACCAGTTGTAGTCAACCACTATAAGCCAAAAGCTTTGAGGACCAATACTTGATTTTATCAATCATCCTTTCCACCAAAGGCATATATTGAGAGACAGGCAACTTTCTAGTAGACAATGGGAACCCTAAATACTAAATGGAAGTTCCTCTGGCGCTAGTTACAATTCCTTCAGAATTTGATTCTAGAACTTTGGAGTGACTCCTGCAATATACAAAGAGCACTTTTCCATATTTGCTTACAGACTAGACACTATTTAGAAATGATGAAATGCCTCAACCATCAATTTTATGGATATCTCATCAGCTTTACAACTCATTAGGAGATCATCAGCAAAGCATATGTGAATAATTCCCAGCTTATCGCATCTAGGGTGATAGTTGAATTGGCGGTTATGCCTGAGTTGCTGTAAATTTCTATGTAAGTATTCCATCACTAAAACAAAAAGCAAGGGGGATATGGGGTCCTCTTGTCTTAGTCCTTTCCTTGCTGGAAATACTGGGGGTCATCCCTCTATTAACCAACAGTCTATATTGAATTATTGTTATACATTCCAAGATCAAGTTGACTAACTAGTTGGCAATCCAAATTCCAACAGTACTATCTTTAAGAAATAATATATGTTAGACTTGGAGTTTGTCAATGAAATAGAGAATGAGTAACTATATAACTCTGTTATGGTGATATCGGTTTCATTGTGCTAAATTATGGTATTGATAATGATTATGGATGACTTAGACCAATTTCGGGTAGAGAATAGACATGTGTTAGCAAGCTTGGCATTCTCGGGATTTAGAAGTGGGACTTGACCCACCTTAAGCTTGAACTAAGTAAATGTCTAGCGACCTAGATACGTGGTGATTGTCCAAGTTATATACATATGTGTAGGAGTTGTGATGGTTACACTCGATTATCGAATTATCTTGTGATCATGGCTTGAATACCCTTGTTAAGTGATTACTGTCCATGTTTGAAAATACGCATGCTCTTGTTGATGCTCATATTATGTGTGAAGCTTATTAGTAAGGTAAAATGGCAAGTGTTATCCCACATCCCTACTTCTTTATATATTGTGAGCTTTTATGTATACTTATTGGTTTGGCTATGCATGTGGATGTATGATGTTGTATCCGAAGAAATATGTGATATTATGATGATGCCTGGTTCGAGCCCGAAGGAATATGTGATATTATGATAATGCCCGATTCGAGTTCAGAGGAATATGTGATATTATGATGATGCCCGATGAATCTGAAGGAATATGTGATATTATGATGATGCCCGGTTCGATTCCAAATGAATATGTGATATTATGATGATGCCCGATGAATCTGAAGGAATATATTGATATTGGAATGTTGCCCGATGAATCCAGAAGAGGTAAGAACATTATGATGCCGTGTGGGGCAAATTTACTTATATGCATTGATATTTGTAAGTTTAGGCCGTGTGGGGCCAACCGCCTATGTGCTTGAATTATAAGGTCTCTCTTGATAAATTTTTATTCGTCTCTTATTCCAATTCACTATATAAACGGTACAACCCTTGTTGATGCTAAATTAGCTACTAGAGGAAATTTATGCCTAATATTGAGCTAAGGCTTAGCGTTATGTGTAAACTTGCACAAGAAAATCCAAGGGCTAATCTAATATATATACTTGACTTGAATAAGAGGTTATATTATGAAATCTTGTCTAGTAAAGTGGTTTATGTGATAACTAGCTACTTCTAAAATATATGATTATTATTTGGAACCTAGAAACCTAGTAAACTATTTGGTGGACTTTACTTGATTAAAATATTGAAACTAGTTCTTAAGGTTGTGACATGCTTAGTGATGATGGATCTAGTATTATGTGATGGCTAGTTAAATTATCTCCTAACACGTGAAGTTGAGATGACTTAGTTGATAACACATGTCATGATGATGCTAGTTAAAGAATGGCATTATGATGGTTGAAAAACCTATACTATGGGTGGCCTGTAGTTTTTCCCCAATTTGATGACTAGTGATTTTAAGACTTGTAATCTTTTGACTTTTGAAAAAATAAGGTTAATTAGTATTGACTTTGCGGTATTTTTCAATGAATTATAGAATTAATGATTACATGCCTATGTCGAAAATATTGCTTTCTTTATGTTGAATTACGGTATGGGTATTTGGAAGTGGATTTCGATAATGAGCCATGGCGAGGTTGTGCTACCCGTGGTTTTTGGTAAATTGATGAAGTAGCTTTGCTTTATTGTATTATTGGTTGTATTCTTTGGTGTACTCTCCGGTGGTATGGAACGCCGTTATGAGTTCTTGTTTGATATTCTTTTATGTGCTCTCCGGTAGTACGGGACACCGTGATGAGTTCTTTGTTGTGATCTCTTTCGTGTACTTACCGACGGTATGGGACGTCGTGGTAAGTTCTTATGTTTATGTTTTAAAGATAGTTAATGATGATTATGGCAAGTTGATGCTTTACGATTGTGTATATGGCATTATATTTTTGAAACGATACTCAGTTGTTATGGAGATTATGGAGTATATAGAGATAGTTTGTCATGCTATTGATTTAGTAGTATAGATGTTGTTACAGTGGTATCAAAGAAGATTTAGGTTTGATCTTATCCCTTGACTTTAAGATTACTATCTTACTTTATATTTTCTTTACATTATATTTGAGCTCAGTCGGCCGATGATGCTAACTGAGTACCCGTATTTTGGTACTCATACTACACTTCTATAACTTTTTTGTGCAGACCCAGGTTCTAGTTGCCGCCGTTGAGCTAGTTTGTGTGAGTTGACTATTCGGAGACAGGGTGAGCTCTTGGAGATCGAGTTGCCCTCTTTCCCCTCTTTCTTTATTTATCTTTTGCTTTCGAGATAAATATATGAGATTATTTAAGATATTTTAGATTCTGAGATTGTAAATTCCCCTTGTCAAGTTTAAAAGCTCATGTAAATACTATCAGGTCATGGAATTTGTGTTTGAATATCGATTGTCCTTAGTTGTGAAATATTGTTGTTATATATTGTGTTCATATATCGAGTCTTGTTGGACGTTCTTACCAAGGTAACTCATTTCCATAGCTCCAAGTTATGGTATCAGCTTACCTTCCGATGGGATGTGGTAGGTGCCATCATGAATCCAAATGAGGTCGTGACAAATATATAGAAATTCTCTCTATCATATTTATGTCTCGATTTGCTCCTGAAGTAGCAATATCATGAACAAGGTTATAAGCTATCAAAAATTGATAGACTTAGGGCACGATTATATTCTATTCCTAGGAATGAGGATTTCGATTGTATCAATACAAACGTGCACTTGATTGTGATGGTACCACAATTCACCTCCGAAAGAGGTAGAATAATTGAGAGGAATTATTCTTAAATCTACTTTCCAAGTAGTAAATCTGAAATCTATTCATATCATTGTAAATCAAAACTTTACTAAAGAAAAAAGTACATGTCATGGTAAACTTGAAGTTTACTAGTATAAAAGCTCATAAGTTGACAGGAACGATTATGACATTCTAAAGATGTGCATATTAAGTATTAAATACATATTGAAGAATTCAAAAATTCTTCCTGAGCTTTTAATGTTGCTTGTTCTCATGATAAGTTGGTTGGACCAACTAAATTGGATCCCTTAAATTTGAAAAGTATAAAAGATGAATATGGGCCTGTTTACCTATCATGTGATATGTTGAAAAGATGCATCAATAAGATGATCATATGTATATTTATTGTCAACCTGCAGTTTGACATTTATAAAGTTACTTGCTCAATATAAATTGAATTACGAACATAATTTTCAGATTGTGTAATCAAGAGAATTCATCTTGATGATGATGGTTTGACATTGAATGTCTTCAATAAATAGCTAAACCATTGCTAATGAGAACAAAGCTTCATGTGTTGGTCCGAAATATGATCTGTTGCATACAATAACACTTGTATGCATTAGACCAATAAATTATGATTATTTCTTCTCTCTCAATTGGTTCAAGGTCAGGAACTATCTATTCCATCTAATAGTTTTGATATGCGGTATAAGATTGATGAATATATCATGATGCACAAAGATGGAATCTTCAAAGAAGATAGAGGATGTATGTTAGTTTTTCTAACATAAGGGGGAGATTATAAGCAACCATGCAATATATTAGGAATTATCATCAGATCCTCATTCAAAAAATAATTCAAATCAAATACCGAAAGTATCTCATATTAAGCTGCAAGTGCTCTTATTTTATGTCCATAAAGGATAAAGTCTATGCTTGTGTGAAGTGTGATAGAAAAATCGGTTCCAAATGAAATAATCCTTGAAAAGGATAAGGAACAAATAATCATAATGAAGTGATGAGATCTCAATATATTGTGTCACATTGTGAACCGATAAGAAATGATATATCATCAATGATATATTTGATACAATATTGACGCAATATATCAAAAAACTATGAGGATCTAAATTCTACATTTATTTTAGCATGCTAACGTAGAAATATTTATCAAGTGGCATGAAAGGATGTATCTTGGTAAGCGTAGAGCTTATTTGATTTACAATCCTGACACTTGAAGATGTTGCACATGATATATTGAATATTGTCTCTTGACAAAATGTATATCAAAATGTGTTTAAGGATTCAAAATGTTTGAAGCATATAAAAGTTTTTGGGAAACTTATTTATAATCCTTATATCACATAAATTTATTGAAACTCTTAGAGAGTTTTCAAAAGTAATAGATTATTTGCTAACATGAGAAATATACCGAATTGAATTGGTCCTGAAGTACCATATCCTAATGCAACTGATGCACTAATGTATCTTGCAAATACTACAAGGCCTGATACAGCCTTTTCGATTAATTTTTTGGAAAAGTATAGTTATGCTCCTATTAGGAGACATCGAAATGAGATCAAATACATGATCTTATTTTATTCTAAAAACTGCAGTCCCAATCTTGTTGGTTATGTTGATGCTGGGTACTTATCTGACCCACATAAAGCTTGATCTCAAACAGTCTACATATTTATATGTGGGGGTACTTCCATATCTTGGAGATATACAAAACAGTCTATCTAGACACTTCATCGAATCATGCTGAGATAATAGCTATTCAAGAACCAAGCCGAGAGTGTGTGTGGTTGAGGTCCACAATACTCTTATTTGAGAAAAATATTGTTTAAAATGTGACAATGTACCCATAATTTTATATAAAGATAATGCAGAATGCATAACACAGCTTAATGGAGGATTCATAAAAGGAGATAGAACGAAGCATACTTCATTAAAGTTTTTCTACATACCTGAGCTCCAAAAGAATGATGATACTAACGTGCAACAGATTCGTTCAAGTGATAATGTGAATGATCTATTTACCAAGTCTCCTTCAATTACAACTTTTAAGAAGATGGTGCACAAGATCGGGATGCAAAGGTTCAAGGATGTTCTCATTAGGGGGAGTTAATATGCGTTGTACTCTTTTTCCCTTTCAAGATTTTGTCCCACTGGATTTTCCTTATAAGATGTTTAATGAGACGGCCTATATGCGTATTGTTAGAGATATGTACTCTTTTTCCTTCACTAGATTTTTTTCCCCACTGGATTTTTTCTAGTAAGATTTTAATGAGGCACATTATCTATCAATTAGACATTCAGGGGGGAGTATTATGAATGTATTTACATTATAGTGAATGTGTATCAAGAATATAGATAAGATCTATCAAAATCTAGTTGATATCTATCAGGATTTGAAGTATTTGTCTTTTAGTCAGAAACTAGTAGTAAATTTTTCCTATAAATAGAAGTGTTTTCTTCATTGTAAATCATCCTCAAGGGTCTCAATAGAACCCCTCAAGAGAAATAACAATTACTTTCTTCTCTCTCTACTCTTTATTCTTTATTATTTTATAATATATATATATATATATATATATATATATATATATATATATATATATATATATATATATATATATATATATATGTGTGTGTGTGTGTGTGTGTGTGTGAGATTAAAAAATTCTTCATTATGTTATTAAAAAAATTAAGTTTAATTCCTAATGGCTGAAAACTATACTCTTTATCAGTTTTAATCTCCTAAAAAATATATTCTTAATTTCCAAAACTTTTGTAAATGTTATCTATTAGAAACTTAATTAATATTAGTTGTGCTAATATTAAATAAACTTTTGAAATTAGTTGAACTTCATAAGGAATATTTCATATTTTCCAAAGTAATTGTTAGCACTATCCCTAATTTTTCATCATTTGTGATGAAGACCGACAATTAGTAAGATGATTCTGACTAATTTTCCTCCTACAATATATATATATACGAAAAAAATAGTATATTCTGACTAGATTGATACTAAATTAAAGACGAGAAATATTAAACTATAATTTATTAAATTTGAATGCAAATCGAACTGAATCGTCATTACTAAGTAAATATATTATACTCTGTATTTTCAAGATAGTAAATTTTATATTATCAAATAAAATTAGAATATTTACACTTAAAATATTGTCATATAGTGTATAATATTATATGATAGACTATTACCTAGTTATTGACTAATTAATGCATTGTACGTTGTAATGCCATGTTAATTTATCACTATATAAGAAGATTGTATGTAATGGATACTTTAATTTCTATCATTATTTTTGAGAAGGTGAATTATTCGAGTGATGCAAAAAGCTAGTACATTTTAAGAATCATATGTTAAGTGAGCATCTCATGATTGAAGACGAATGTCTGATGCTCAAAATTCAAAATATTGAGTACTTAGTGATTCAATTATTTTATATTATTTGAGATCACACTTATCCAACTCTCACGGCCAATTAAAATTTTTACTTTGTAATTATTATAGCAAAGTTGTTGTATTTTTTTTTTTAGCATCAATGGTTATTGTAGCAATATCTTAAATATTTGCAATAATTTAGTTTTTATTAATATGACGCTACGAAAATTTCTTACTTTCTAGTTTTAGTGAATATGAATGGGTGTGAGATAAATTATCTATCTTCACATTCGAAAAAATTATTTTTAGAATATTATTGATTTTTTTATTCAATAATTATGTACGTCTATTTTGAACATAAAGGATGATCATGAATATTCACCTTATATAAATATTAATATTTTTTGCATTCTGAATCAAAAACAAGTTTATTATTTTTATAATAATTTGTATGCATAAGAAAATTACTAATTGAGTGGAACAAAATGCAACCTTAATTCCTCTTCCTCATTAGTTTTTCCATTTATAACATTCGTTGAATGCAAAGTGAAAATAGATAAAAATATTATATGATAAAGAGTATTCATAAATTTATTTAAATACATTAAATTTTAAAAGAGACAGGGTTGATTGAGAAATATAATTTTAAAATAAATAATTATATAATGATCAAGAGACATATATGAAAAAAAAAATGATCAAGAGTGAACAAGTCGTCTGAAACTATCATAAATTGATTTGTGTTAATTATGAAAAAATATCAATTAACATTCTTTAATAACTAAAACTGCATATTCATCCAAAAAATATAATAATTAAAATTGCATATTACAACTATACATTATTAAGAAATTGAAATCTTTTTTATGACAAAAAATATTCATGATTTCATTTAGTTGAGTAAATGAAGTGCATGAGAATTGATATTTAAAAAATAATGTTGAAAAATAAATAATTAATTAACATTCGATAGATATATATAAAAAAAATATATTGTGATTAGGAGTTATTTTAAAATTTTAGAAGAAAAAGAAAATTAAATGATGGTGCAGGACTTATCCATTTATTTAAGGAAGCAACGTAAAAAAATTGACTAAGTTGTAAGAAAATAAGTTAAAGCTGAGAGATCATTCAAATAAGGATGGGGAATTAAATGATAGTATAAGCTTTTTATGAGAAAATAATAATGAAAATAATAAGATAGGAATGAATAATCATTTATACTTTACTAAAAAAAATAATGAATAGACGCTAGAATTGAGAGATTTACCTGAGAAATCGACGTCGAAAAGGGATAACAGACAGAAAGTTTAAATTTGAGAGAGTTGAAAAGTTGAAAGTGAGAAGAATTAAATGAAAAATGACAAACGTAAAGAAAGATTTAATAAATAACAAATAAAAAATTCAATATAAAGAAATCCAAGTAGCACATTAAAATTTTAAAAAATATATTTATCAAAAAACCTCATGTGGTAGCTTTAAAACACACTATTCATTAGCTCTTTACTTTTTCAATCATATTTTAAAGTAAGTTAATTAAATAATAATTATATCAAATAAATATTTTCTTTTCTAATGATATGGGATATGCTATATATATTAATAATTGATACAACGTTAGTAATTACAAGATAATAAATATATATTTTTTAAATTAACATAATCTAATGTGACCAAATTATAATTTAATATTATTCGCTTCGCGAGAGTACTAATTTTCAAAAAAAATAAATTTATCTAAGTTTTATATTCTTAATGATATTAAAATTCAATATATCAGTAGTTACTTTTAATATTCCATATATTCATTAATTTAAATAAATCAATGATATACGGTAAACTTTTTATTATATCAAACAAATAAGATAATAAATTTTTATAATTAATTTCATTTGATATTGAATGCCTCGTGCGGGTACTAATACCAGTTATGCTAAATTTGTCATGATTAAGTAATTGAGTTGAATACATTTAAAATAACCATAATTGGTTGATTGACTCGCACTTGGTTTTTTTCTCAATCTACTGAGTTTGGTTCAGCCAGTGCAATATCCCAAAAAGGCTAGGGAATGTCCCCCACTTAATCTTTAATGTGGTTTACACCTCGTGTGGTTTGTGAATTATTTCATAAGAGTAGGTTTACTTGGTGAATCCGAAAAATAGTGACTCCAGATTTCTTTGAGAATTTCTCAAGAGACTGTTTATATAAAAACAGAACATGTATTCATTGCTTTAATTTAGACATTAGGCAACTAATTTTTTCCAGAAAAAGGAAGTGATTCTAATTTCTAGCTATTCCACGATTTATCTTCAAAACGATTGAAATGGATTGACCTTCAAGAAGGGGATGGGGGTGCTAACAACTGGGATTTGAATCCAGATTGCTACACGCTAGCAAAGGCGGTACACAAGAGGTTTGATTAGCTCCCCGAGCTGACTTCTATTTTTCAGAATGCTTAATAAAATGTATGATCATTTTATGAGGTACATATAAAAAATAAAGGTCCAAAATTACATAGGAGTATTGAAGATGTACTACCTTCTTTTCTTATTTGGATTCAGAGTTTCTCGACAAAATTCCCTCCCATTCCCATGATTGAATTGATAATACCAAATCATAATCGAATAGGGGGGAAAAAATATAAGTACTTGGAACGATCCAACCACATCTACTAAGTGAAACCTTTAGCATGCAAGCAAATGGTAACATTCTTCCCATTTTTGTGTGAAAAACAACAGCTTGACAGGGACAAGTAGTTCACCCGCTAAAACATTTAAGGGAATTAAGCTTTCCTGATCTAAGCCACTAAGTAGTTGCTTCTTCCTCGAATTTGACATATCCTTGGGGAAACTACTGTAGAATAAATAAAAGGTATCCAATCTAATTTGTTATGACCACCATTTGATTAGTCCATTCGCCCCTCGTAAACATACTATTAAAACCTAGTACTATAGCAACCCTAATATCCTTTTATAGAAGTTAACAACATATCCCATGTAATTCCACACGTGGAGTCTTGATGATAGTGTGTATGCAATCTTACCCCTACCTTGTGAAGGTAGGGAGGCTGTCTCCAACATCCTCTCAGAAGTTACATGCATAAAATCAGCACTAGTAATCCCAACTCACTCAAATACTCACAGTGACTTTGCCCTCATCTTCCAAGGAGCTGCATTTGAATAGCAGCCTTGAGCCACAAAGTTGAAGAGAGACAAAAAGAGAAGAGAGGGGAGCGCTCCGACAGATATGCACATAAGCAACCTACACCCAGGTTTTACCTTGAAATCACACACTTAAAAACATATTTGTTCATAAACATCACCAAAAACTTCAAGCTCATGGTATGAAGTTTAAGCTACACTATGGGAACACTGAACTTTTTAAATAACACTAGTGCTTCATGTCTATATATTAATAAAGTTCAAAGTATGCAGACTGCTATCACTGTGGTGTGTTCTCCAGTACTTCGCTACTCTGACTACCCCCTGCTCCTAGCTTCTGGATCCTGCAGATGGCATGAAAGTAAGGGATCAGTTGGGGAGTGATATGCAATAAAAATAATTAACCGCGTAAACAATAATGGAAATGCCACAAGGTAACTATTAATGACATCTCAACTTATTAAATAAGTCAACATCATAGTATTTTTTGACAAGGATTCAAATAGAAGTGAACAAGATTGAAAAGCCCCGCAGGTAGGGTTGATAAGCAAAAAACCCTTGTCCACATGCAATTAGCAACTTGATTGGAATCCCTCAAAAGGAAGAAAAAAATAAAGGAATCAAATTCTTGCACCACAAAGAGGATGAATGAACCGACAGCACAGGCTTCCACGTAAATAAGAATATTTGATAATAAAGATATAGGAGTATCAAAATAGAGGCCTAGGAAGGAGTAACTTTAGTGATGAAATTAAATCATGCTTACGCTGTAATCTAAGCCTTGAGCTGCTTAAGGATCTGAAGGTGGTTGTTGCTGCTGGGGCCAAATTGGCTGAGCCATATATGGGCGGGGCTGCTGGGCATAAAGTGCTTGATCAACAGGCTTTCCCATGTACAACCCTGGAGCTCCCATTGGTGGAGCAGACTGCGGTGGCATGCCGTAATAGAATGGCAGACCCTCAGTTGGGCCTCCAACTGGAAGAGTTCCTCTAGGAATTGATGCAAGTACATCATCTTTCAAGTCCTCCCTTGGCACAATGTCAACTAAGAAATCAAATATGTCGGTCCTTGTTATGGCTGCAGCGATATCATTTTTCTGTAGTGTCCTCCTTTTGTTCTCCTCAGTGTGGTTCCATGCACGCAGCGTTAATTCAAGGATGAACATCTCACAGGCACGAGCAAATACAACTGGTGCTTCTGCAGATATCATCCTAACATCTTCATCGGCTTTCATGATTTTCTTGATCCTTGCCAATGGCAGACTATGATTCTTGAAATCTGTAACATGCTCGATTTCTTGATATTGATTTGCCCAGAAAGACTGGAGTTGTTGCTGCAATTGTTGTTGCTGCTGCTGATGAATCTGCTGATAAGCGATCTGATGTTGCGCCATCTGGGCTGACGAAGCAGAAAGACCAGCAGCTTGAGGAGATTGAATTGTGCCAGCTGAAACTGCAGGAGGAGATGGCCCTGCCATTTGGTTAGCTTGGTATGGAGCGCCATACACTGGAGCTGAGCTAGTAATGACTCCAATACCTGGAGGCTGTCCATTTCCATGATGATCCATTTTGAGCAAGTGTCCCTTTTGGAGAATTTAATGCTAACTTAGGCTGTGGGCAGGGTAGAAACAAGTAACAATTTCAGATTCTAAATAAAGTTCCAAGTATTAGAAACTGCACAAATACCAATAGAAGAACCAGTCATTCAATTTAACCAGGTCAAGGGAAGCCCTGACTAATCATGTCACTTATGAGCTCAATGGTCTCATTAGTACACGACTGTAAATCTGTAACAATAGTATCAACCTTCTTTAGCTTCTCACATGCACTTGCACCTACCTACTGACTATGATTGCTACTTCTATACCTTCTATACTGAGGATATCACTCACATGAAGATAATATATATTCATGCCTTCCAAAGAAACTTCAGATGTTTAGTAAAAAGATGCTACTAAACAAACCATATAAATTAATAAAAAGATGCAGAGTATGCATGGAAAAGTAACTCAACCAAATAACAGAAAGAAAATAAATCAAACAGTCCATCATAACTGGAAAACAGATTTCACAAGTACCAATCCAAGTCCAGTGAATCTATGCATGTAAAATATTACAATGTAAAATATAGAGATATCTATTAGAAGGAAACCTAAAAGTGTAAAAGGAATGATGTCATTAAGCTCCATCATGACATACATCACATCAATGAAGACAATATCTTAACAAGCAAAAAAGATAGTAATGAGCATTAAACTAAGCTCATGATGCAAGTAGAAGCAGGCTCTACAGCCCTAGGAACGGACAATTTAATAATATGATCACACCCCAAAAGAGCTACTGAAAAAGTAAACAGAAACTACCGAAAACTACAAAACAAATGCACTTCATACAGATTTAACAGAGTAATCATTTCAAAGTATCAAGCTATCGATATCTTGTTTGAAGTAGTAATAAAGGAACCTCGCCCCAACCCAGGCAGGGGTGAGCACACATAATTGCCTCAAAATGTTCCCTACATTCCTGATAACTACAGAATAACAAGCACAAAGAAAATCTTACGAGTATTAAATGCTTTCCCCAATTTAACCAACACTGAAAATTGAATTCATTCCGTGACAAAAACTAAATCCTAACAGTCTTTAACGCATTTGCAGGTTCCTAGTGATTCATACATGGAAACAGCAACAGAAGCATCTTTATCAAGGCAGCTTATCAAACAAGGATACCATCTTATGCATCAGCAAAAACCTCTCAATCGAATTTCAGCTCTAAACACCATTAAGCAAAACATACTCCCTATATGTGCCTGTCTACACAAGAACATAAGACAACCCCAAACCTCAATCAACAAGCAAAAGAAACCATAAAACCACACATGCATGCACATAGTTCATGTGTCTTTAAGCACAGAACAAGATCACTTGAATAATACTCCCTCTGTTACTTGTTTGTCCTATTTCCCCATTTAATCCATTTAAAAATCCTTTTTCGACAACTCATTAATTCTAACTTTCCACATGACATGCTTATGACTACAAAATTAAAGGACATTTTGGTATCTTCATATATCTTCAGTTTAAGACCTTAAAATTCAATAGTTGCTTTACTTTTTAAAATTTCGCATCAAGTCAAAACCAGACAAACAAATTAAAACATAAGGATTAATCAAGACTCCACCAAACCGACAAAAAAAAAACAAAGAAAACACTTAAAACTGATTGACCATCAATCAACATAAAGGGTGATTAGGAGAGCAACACTCAGTACCTCCCTACTGATTTAATCTCCAAATTCCAGGACTCACTCCACCAGATCAAATTACCTAGAGCAACAAGGGTAAAAAAAAACAATCAGCATACAAACCAAAATCTTGGGAAAAAAAAATTCAAGCTGAAAGACCCCAAAAACAAAAACAAAACAATAAGAGGCAAAATTGTGAAACAAAATTGAACCTGAAAAATTGAAAATACATAAAATCAGGCATACATATCAATCAAATCAAACAAAAACTACAAAAAAAATAAAAAGAAGCAAGATCCTTGTAAGAGATAGAAACATGCACATGGAAATTGAAGCTCAAAAAAAAAACTGAAATTTAGATTGATAATAAAATTCAGCAAAAAACCCACTAAGAATCAACCATAAATCTCTACTATAACCAAATCAAAAAAATAAAATAAAATAAAAGTTTCATAGAAAAAGAGAAATTTAATCGGCAAAGCAAAGCAAAACTCACTAAAATGACTATAAAACTCCAATTTAATCAAACACACATAAAAAATAAAAATTCAAAATTGGAGCAGTATATGTACAAAAAAATAAACATGCAAATAGAAAATTGAACCTGAAAGATTGAAAATTTGTGATCTTTTTAGACAGAGGGACAGAGAGAGAGAGGAGAGAGAGTTAGCTAGGGTTCAATCAAAGAGGTGGATGATTGATTGATTCCAAATACAGGTGAAGAGCTAGTAATAAATACAACTAAACACTTAAATAAAATATACTATACTAACCAAAGTTTAGGTACTCCAACTTTATTTGTTTACCGTGTACTGATGAGAATGTTTTCAATATTTTTTGAAAAAATTATTTCATTTTATTAAAAAAGGTTAAAATATTAGTATTTGACTATAATAATTATTTTAATTTAGTAGAAATTATTTTTAAAAAAAATAAAAATAAGTAAAAAAAATTTCACTTTTTTCATTTCTATTTCTCCCACAAATTTTTTAAAAAATACTTCAATTAATTTTCATAATCAAACACAACTTTAATTCTAACTCCAAAAATTATTATTTTCATAGTCAAATAAAACCGTAAAGTAGCACGATCCGAATATAATCAGTTTCAGTGTGAATATCAGATACTAAAAATTTTATAAAAAAGAAACACTATATAAAATATGAATTTTGGCTAATATTTGATCATAAAATTGATTAAAACTTTAAAAATATATTAAAATTTTAAAATTTGTTAAATCATATTTTTTTGAAATTTAATATTGTGTTTGAATATAAATTTACTGAAAAATAATTAAAATTTTGTAAGTAAAAATATAATTTGACCAAAAAATCTAAAAACTAATCGAACTTATATAATTTTGAAAATCAACTTTTGAAAGATTGCCAATTTTTATAAACAAATACTAAGTAGTACTTTTAAATTTTATAATTTTATTCTCAATATATACGTCCCCAAAATAGAATTTTATTTAATAATGTTTGACCATATGGTCTCTCTAGCTACACTAGAACTCTCCACGAGGCACTCTTATTTTGAACTTTATTGTGCTCATGCTTACGCTAAAAATGTTTTAAGAAAAGAAAAGAGAAAAGAAAACTCTACTTTTCACTTCTTCTTTCTTCTCTTTTTCATTTTAAGAAAAAGCAAAACCTACTCAATTTTACTACGTAAAACTTTTGTTTTCTTCATGGTAAAGTGACAAAATCTTTTTTGTTTCGTTGTTATGCTGATTCCTCTTCTTGTTCTGTATTTTTTTTTCTTTTGGGGGAGCGAGGGAGTGGACGGTTGTGCGTTTGGAGATTTGTCATTTTTATTTTCTTTTTTAATCAAATTCAAAAAATTAAAGAAAAAAAAATAGAGGACGCAATTATATAGTAATTTTAGTTCAAATTTACTGAATACATATTACATTTAAGCATTACTATGACAGGAAAAAAATTACTCATAAAGAATAAATAGCTACTAAAATTTGGTATGCTTACTTGAGGTTCTTATAAGCTTTTGAAATAGACATTACTTTTTTTTTTTTTTAGAGTTATGTTTATACAGACTATTAAGTGAAAGAATATTGATATTTAAGCTATTTAATTCATTTTTTTTCATACAAACTCTAATGAAGTAAGAATGATGGTGTGGGCTTGGGGCACTGGTACACTTCATTTATATCGGATAGATATTGTTACCTTTATCTTTATTTATTTATATTTAATTTGATATATTTTTGTAAGAAATAATAAATTAAAATATATTTTATTATATTATTTTATCAAGTTATTTAAATATTAAAAATTAAATGATATTTAATAATAAAATAGAACAATAAATATAAAATAATATTTTTTAAAAAATTAAATAAGTAAATTAAATATAATCAAATAATTATGAACGAAAAGAGTAATTGATTAGAGAGCCAGTTAACTTATCTTTTGATTGACCATTTGGTTTCCACTAGATATTGCTTTTAGCCAAAACAGCACTTCATAAAGATACAACGTGTGAAGTTATCCAAATAAGATAAATTATGCGTTTGTTGGTATAAATTAGGCTTTTGTGGATATCCAAATAAGATAAATTAGATATTTTACGGTAAGGAACATCATGTATTATAGCATGTTTCTAAGTTTGGAGGTTAAAAATATTTATTTTTAAAAATGAGATATTTTATCAAGTTTTTATAATATATTAGTTATATAATTTTTAAATTATAAATTAAATATTATTTTAATTTTATACTTGAATAACTTACTTCTTAACTAGCTCTCAGATATTATAAAACTTATACATAACTTAATATATGAATATGGCATGTCTTTACTAGCTACTTAATAACATTAATTGAAGGATAATTTGTGGACATCACCGTAGAAAATTCAGCCGAGAAAATAATAATCAAACAGAAAA
This sequence comes from Capsicum baccatum var. pendulum, assembly GCA_030864225.1. Classification (NCBI taxonomy): domain Eukaryota; kingdom Viridiplantae; phylum Streptophyta; class Magnoliopsida; order Solanales; family Solanaceae; genus Capsicum; species Capsicum baccatum. Next base: position 112,012,892 of record CM061550.1, read on the forward strand.
TCGCAATAACTATAATATTCAATTTTAATATTTGAATATTACAATCTTCATGCTTTTAGTAACTGTTTTTTTGTTCATTCCTTCTTGAGCCTATTCATGATTCTTTTCCAGCTCCGGGTGAATAACCCAAGAGTGACCCTTTAAACAACATTCCCTGCAATATCTAGGGAAAAAGTCATATTTGATGGTTATCGCTTTGAGATTAGTTTGTCAGTAATATCATATCTTAATTCTTTTAGGAAGTTCTGCCAATAAATCAAAATTCAACTTCAACTTTTGCAAAATTAAGTCTGATTTGATTTTTTGTGGCAATGTCTAGATTGAGAGGTTTCCAACCTTTCACTTCTCACATGAGGAATCATTCACGTATGGATCAGAAGACAGACTTTTCCACAACCGAGGCTCGGGACTGCTGCTTTAGAAAAAATAAATTGAGAGTGATGTCGGGAAAGCTAATTCATGCCGTTGCAATAGATATTTTCGTTGGATTTGTGTTTAAATTAAACGGAAAATATATTCTACTCGGAAAAAAAAGGACTCGAATGACTTGAATTATATTTTTTAATCGATAATTTTATAATTAAAGTGACAAATGAGCCTAATATTATTTTTTCACATTTTTTTCATACCCAAATTAACCCTTCCTAATTGTAAATCATCCGATTTTATTAAAACCATTATCCCACACACCTAAAAGTAAGCTGACGACAAGAGAGGATTGCTCAAGTGATTGAGCACCTCCACCTTCAACCGGTAGGTTGAGGGTTCGAGTCACGCTGGAGATTGATCCTCCTGAAAAATAAAGAAAAAAAAACAGTAAGCTGACAATAGGGGTGTGCATCGGTCGGTTCGGTTCGATTTTACGTATTATTGGTTCGATTTATTTATTTCCGATTTTTAAA